>OV884014.1:47902414-50476841 GCA_930367205.1 Acanthosoma haemorrhoidale
CTAAATAAAGCAGAGAAAAAATGTTCCAATGGAGAAAAAGAATGTCTGACAATAATATGGGGCATACTTGTATGGAAGACATTTTTTGTTTACACCGATCACTTTTATAATACATAAAATCCTGAAAAACACTAAATTATGAACTCATTAGATTGAAAATCATGTTAGAAGACTTCCACATGAAACCCATTGAAGAGAAAGCAAACAATGTGGATCGCGAACCCCAATTGAAACGCAAGATCAACTGCAAATCGACTCATATGTCACCAATGAGCTTGAGACAGTGTATTCCTCCAGCTCATCAGCTGAAAGCCGAGTCATGTTTGGAGCAGACCAAGCCATTCAACATAGACAAAATCAAATTATTGTAACAAAAGGATACTTCCAAACAAAAATGTCTCAAACGTTCTCAACAAAAAAACAAAATTTCCCTTTTAATGGACATGCAGATTCGGAAGAATTAGAAAAAGAATTGCTGATCAAACATTGTAACATTGTAGCTTTAGTGAAAAGAGATTATGTCTGAAGGTCAAATGTGAGAAGAAACATTTTACAAATTAAGTAGGAAAAACGTCAAACTAAGAAGAGCAAAAGATATAAAATATTTAGAGACGTTGAAGAGAAGGAACGTCAAATTAAATTAATATCTGATTTTTAATGCCAAAATAAGAACAAAAATAACATAACACAAAGTATGTATCATATTGCACATAACGAAAATGCTAGATCAAGTTTAAGCAATCTGTTAACCCAAGAATTAAATAGAGGCATAAATATTTTAAACCACTATAAAGATAATAACCGTATTTTAGACGTGACACTCCAAAAATTAAAACATCATCACCTCTTTGCTATTTTAACCTTATTAAATGAAAAAGTCAAAGAAATAGAAGATTCAATTGAATTTAGTATGAGATGATTGCTACATCCTAGCAAAACTATAACTGAAGAATTCAAAGATATCTATAACGACCAAAATAAAATTCATGATGCTGTAAATATGGTATGAATGAGATCATTTATCTGTATTATTATTGCCTTATAAAAGGCAGATTGTAATTATTGCACAATAAAGATTGTTAGATTGATATAGAATTAAACTGGCCAACAGGAAAAAGAATTATTTATTTATTAGAACTTGTCCATAAAGAATTATTTAATTTTTTATTCAGCTGCCTTTGAATACATGATAGGAATGATAGCATATCTGAATAACCCACATCCCTTAAAATATACTATTAGTTCAAAATCTTTATTGTGATAAAATTATAATCTGCCTTATTGGACAATAAGTAATTGTGATAAATGTTCCCATTCATACCATATTTACAATTCTTCATTCACTCGCTCTTTCGTACAGTATTTACAAACAGTCCGGAGTTCTCCCAAATCCACATCGTTGTCACCTCCCTCACATTCGAAAGAAGAAGCGGAGTTTTCTAAATTCCCCAACGCTCCTCCATAAGCCACGTCACCGGATAGGAGCCATTGGAAGCCAACCAAGAGCGTGAGAGCCACATACGCTCAGGACATGATTGGGGAAACTAGCCATTGGCTGGACTCCCACTGTCACGTATTTATTGCAGACCATGAGGCCACTACCGGTTTAGTCTATGAGGAGGATTATAGGGATGTGTAGCGCAGTGTGGTGACTGGGGTAGTAGATTAGGGTGATTGGATAGATTTCGATAGAATATAATAAACTTGAAAGGCATAAAATACTTTGGTCTAAGTGAATAAATCTTTCGCCCTTTCCATAAGTTTTAAAAAAACATTTCTAATGCATACAGATAAAACTATGGTCGTTAAAAAAGTAACTGACGTATTTATCCCAAAAATTGTCAAACTACATCCAGGAATTTTATCATAATCACTTAGAATTAATAAAAGATAGTGATAAGTTATCATTAAACAAAAGCTAGAACATTGTAACCTCCTGGAAGTTAAGTCGTGACCCATGTTCACATACATGAAAGAAACTGGGAAGTATATTACTCATAAGATTACAAACATAGAAATTAAAAAAGACAATTTTGTACAAATGCATCACCACTTCATTAATTAATCTAGAAGAAGGAGAAATGTTTGTAAATTATAGTAACCTACCAATTAGCTACAATGATGTTATTCACTTTCCATTCATATCTGAGTATTCACCCAAAAACATGCTTAATCTAAATGTTACCTTATGAACACTAGAAAAAATAGAACTAACCCTTATATGCGTTGAGAGTTTATGACACTGAACACAAATTTATATGGATGTACATAATAATCCTTATTGTAATATATATCTTGTTACCATATTTTTATAAACACTATCAATAAAAGTTAAACAATTTTTAAACTGAAGGTGAGCCCCATCACCTAGATTTGTATTCATGTTATTTCCTATTAACGCCAATCTGATTTATGTAACCCAACCTCCTTCAAATGCATCTGTGCATAGCAGAAAGAGGAGAAAGTTTGTCAATTGTTTTGCTTATATTTTTACATTGTATTAATTCAAGGGGTTAAGGGGAAAAAAAAAAAAAGTTAGTGGGGACTTTACGCTTAGAGGAAGGAGGAGTTACAGGGTAGCTCTGCTGAAAAGCCGCTTCATAAGACAAACGTCATCTCCTTTCTCCTGCTATATAATCCTATCCTTATTTCACATTTCTATCTTCTTTATTGTTATTAGACCGGTAGTTATGTCTCTCATATAAGTTAATTTTATAAATGAAAATTTTGAAAAAAGTCTTAACTGCAGCGATATCGTTAATTCTACTGTAGCAACCGCTAACTACATAAGTTAAATCCCCCTATACTCTGGTGCATATATAATGTAAATCATTGTAGAAGTTTTAAGCAATAAACCATGCGCGGGGCCGGCAGTTGTAAACAAGTCAAACGTAAGAGGGTCGTCAGCCGTCAGCCATAAACAGACCCTTTTAGACCAAGGGTCGCCACCCGGCGGTCATAAACCTGAAAGGTTTGGCCACCTGGTACGCTATAAACAGACCCTTTTTAGACCTCCGACACCTTCCGGCAGGAAGGGGAAATGGTATTTAACCCCGGGGCTTCTGGCCCTAAACTCTACTCTCTCTTCATCGGCTCTGAGTCTGTCACCCTGTCTTTTAGTCTCCTTGCAGATCCTCTGACGACTTGTACCTGTGACGCTGCTGGGCTCCAGCTCGAACTCTGAAAGTTTGCCTTATTCTTTATGAAACCTCTGTACCTCTCCTCTTGAACATAGGGCATTGTCGGTGCACATACCTATCATAAATGGAGTCAGATATTAACGCCGACATGGAACAATGGTCCATGTTATAAACTACAACAATCCGCACTTGTCACCAGGGCTAGGGTGATTAGGCATCCCTCTAGTGGCAACCCGACACTACGAATCATAAAACACACCGGCAGTTTAAGGATGAAGGGTTGGCGCATTTTTGAAAGTAGAGCTTGGAACAACACTTCTAACATAAGCAGTCTGTTTATCTTTTACAATTTTTTAATACATATTTATGTGACAAGCATTGACTTTGAATATCGTGTGATAGATACAGTATTCGATTCTCTCTCTTAGTTCAAAGAATTTGAAAAAGAAAAAAATATTCAAATTTGGTTGAACTCATAGACCAAGTGATTAACGATGTAACATAGGATTTTTTGTTTTTATTTTACTTTCTTTTTCTAGTGTTTTTTCTTTTTATGTTATATAATATAATTTGTTGTATTTTTATTCCTTGCTGATGTTATGTTCTGAAATTATTGTAAAAATATAAGCATGCTCGTACTGTCATGTATTTAGTACCGAATAAATTGATCGTGTAGTTGCAATAAAGTTAATTAAATAAATGAAATAAAACCTTTTTTAAAAATCATTACTGTTTCTTCATTTCACCAAATTTACGCGTATGTTAAGATCTTGATTTGATTCATAATAGCTTAAAGATAATCGATTATATTCATCTCTCATCGTTTACCAATTTCAATTGCAACGCGATGAAACTAATTATTATGCGTTAAGTAACGCAATCTAACCTCGTTTCTCCACCGGCGTTGCTACACGCGTTAGTTAATACACTGAGTAGGCTATTAGTTTGCGAAATTATTTTACCATATTAAATGAACCTAAACATTTTTAGTAGTGCGCATTGTACAATCCATTATACTTTACTCTAAACTGTGGTGCATTTGATTATGAGGCGTTAGCTCGACGGAAATGTATTATATACATATCAACATAACTGTGATTTGGTTGGGGAAATGTTACAATTTAGCTCATAAATGATCATTACTCGTTACGGGGTGTTTTGTTTTCTACAGTCATAGGGGGGGGGGGGGGAGACGAAGGGCGATGTCCAATTAGGTAAAAGCGTCTGGACTGAAATCAGTACATGTCAGGTTGGGATCTTGTCAGTGTCACAACTTTTATTTTCATTGCTCACTATCAATAAAATTTGAACATTGGGATAACATTATACAAATAATAATTATTAATAAATTACATTCCATTTCCAGAGTTAGGATAGTTCATTTCACCGTGTAGCAAAACCATAAATGGTGTGAAATGACCAAAGCATAAATGGTTTAATATCATAAGAGCGCTCACTACACGTACTTATAAACAAGGTTCAAGGCAGTAAGGCAAAAATTGCCTATGTGACTAGTGCCAATTGATTCACCAAAGAAACCTTGTCTACACTATCTATGACATGTGTATGGAAATGTAAATTCATGATTTTCAGCCAAATCCTCCGATCATATCTCGTTTCCGACCAAACACTATCTATAAGCGCTGCCTGACATGTGGGACTAGCTGCCTCCTATGCCCAGGGACGGGATTATAAATGCAGGAACAACTGCGTTAATGACCTGAGGGCTTTACGACCAAACAACTCCTGCAAACACGAACAAACTACCGGTGCCTTGATCAGCAAGGGGTTTTGGACGATCAATTTTGTTGTCCAAAAAAAAAAATCTTGCACTGCTCCATGTAAAAGATGGTTCATTGTTTAAATGAAATGGGGAAAATGAAAAAAAAAAATACCGCAGCAAATAAACCGTTAATTTTATATAAAGAAATCATATTTATTTTTAAAAAATGGAATGAAATTATGAAGAGGTCCACAAATCATTGTACTTTTCGTCCAGAAGCTGGCTGCGTTTGAGCTCGGTGTCAAAATGTTCTTACTGTCCTGATCAATCGTTTAGATCAAGATCGTTAAGATATTTACGATCTTTTGGAAATCGCTTCACCTCAGGTGTTTTGTAAAAAAGCGTCGTAGGAAGTGGTTATCAAATATTCATTAATAATTTTATGATTCATGAAAATGAACCAAAAGGTCAAAGGTACAGATATTCCTCTCGATAGGACATTGTCCAGCCCTAAGTTGAAGTGCATAAGGGCGTGAATAAATTATCAAATAAACAAATCTTTTTTTTAAACATATGTCTAATTAAGATTGACAAGGGATACCCCATACATGTGTTAGGCACCGACTCAGCTAAATTAATACTGTCCACAATGCCAAAGAACAAATCCCGTGTGTCAAATCTGATTCAGCTTACCCGAAATCAAGTAAGGGAGATATTCACACCGCTCATCGAAGATATTGGCGAGTATTCGTGTTCCATTGCTTGCGAAGCGGTCACTGACGACGGAACCAAGCATTCTTCGACTGAGCTCCTAAGCCATATCCGGAGCGGCATCGATCAGTTAGTGGTCTGCGGGAACAGACCAAGCTCTGCGGCTGAGCGGACACAGATGGAACCTGAAGTGGCCAAGTGCTTCGCCGATCTGAAGGAGGCGCTGGCCAGCGCCGCTGAGGACATGGAAGTGGTAAGACATTGCGGCCATTGCAAGAAGTTGAGGATCGGCATGCTCCAAAACGAAGGGGAGAATGAAGTCATAGAAGTTATAGTGATTGCTTAGGCTTATCAATAAAGGAAGTATGTTGCAAGACCATGCTTGACTTTAAACTGATATTACTATTGAAGCGGAGATCACATTAGCGTAAATACGCCTGATAGTAATATGCTACCGAGGTATGCCACGATAATTATCTAAATGCTTCCTTTATCGTCAATTAGTGCATTGTTAGTCATGTGCATTGGCATTTTCTCATTTGATTTATTTTTGACACGCTAATCTAACCACCGCTTAATCTGATGACCATCTTGTACACCCACTGATAGTACATTATGTCCGATTGTCTCTGATACGCTGACATGCTTCTTTCTATAATCGAAACTCATTTTTTACAAGGGCAATCGTGTAATATGTCGTAGACGGACAATAGACTGGTAGGGTGGCCATTAGCCGTTAATGGCCCTCAGAACAAAGCTATTTAAAACAGCCCACCTATTCCTGATCAATGCCGTACAATGATTCCATTAGAGCTTTATAATGAAACTGGAAGCTCACTAGGAAGTTGAAATTTTAGGTATATGGGCACCTCAAGGAAGTTCCTGGTAGCAATTATACTGGTGACAGGTTCATTCTAATCATTAGAGCAGAGGTATTAAACAAATCATTTGTTATATTTAATCGTAATGTCTCATAATAGGTTAGTTTAATTATAAAAAAATTATTCAACATAGAGGACCGTAATAAAGATCAATGAAAAATATCCTTTAACTCCTAGATATCCATTCTTCGTTAGTTTTTTCAACTAGAATGCATTACCACATAAAACTTCAAGTCAAGTGTAACCCATCACATAATTAAGCGTTTTATTATCACAACCAAAACATTAAAAGTACTTTTGATAATTAAATTGAAATTAATAAACCATCAGAATATAGAAACTATGAAGAGTTCTCATACTCAATTCAATATACAGTAAAATAGTTATATATTATTTTGTTAATAACTAAGTTATTTATTAATGTCCCTTAATATTTACTAAATTGGTTAATTTTTTAGCAGATGCGTGTCATGTTAGGGTATAGCGTTCAAATTGGTGATTTCAATTTTAAAACAATTAACGAAATAAAACTTCTTATCTCTCCAAAAGACAAATTTGTGCAAAGCGCTTGAATATTAAAACACTGAGGATGACTGCTTGACGATTCAAACAGCTTCGTGGAGAGACAAGAATTTTTATTTGTTAAATTTATAACTCCACAACCAGCACTAATACATAGTTTAAAAAACTTTTTAGAATTATAGTTTAAAAATACAAAAACAAATAATACATGTTTAAAGAAGACGTAGACATGTTTACTATAATCCTCTTGTGGATCTGATTGTCGATTAATTAATTAAAGACACCTATTTACATATTATAGAGTTCGTGGTATGATTGATCCAGTTTGATTACTGAATTAAACCTCAATGTCAAGTTTCTTAATTCTAGTTAAAATAGGAGAATCGCAATTACGTGACCAGACAGTCATATGCCTGAGAATATTAAAGTTTATGGTTTTGAAAAAAAAAAAATCTAAAATTTACTATAACATAAAAAAAAGATATAAGAAGTATAATTTGTTGAATTAAGATACAATAATTTAAGCTTGGGAAGATTATCAATCCTAACGGAAATGTATCAAAGGTTTAACCACACTTCCGAATGAATCAACTGAATGGAATTTAAGAAACGTGTCCCTCATTCGGTATCGCGGAACATAATATGGACCAGGCGTCCTTCAGCTACCGGATTCAAATCTCTCATCTTTTTAACTGTAGTTTTTACATCATTCGTGTTTTGATTTATTAATTTATGAATCTTCATTAGATAGTAACTAATTGTTTCTTATGTTTTAATTTTTTTATAAGGTCTAGAACTGGGGAAGGGGGCAGCCAAACCTTCGAACATCATATAAACCTAAACATTCCAATCCTAAGTCCTCAGAACTGCAGTCAACGCACCCGTTTACATTGCAAACTCACCCCTTCATGGGGATCTCCTTCTGTCCTTCACTTTATACCGTTATGATCATCCAAATAAGTTCCACAAAACCTATCTGCTCATCAAATCCTGTTATTAACGGCTTAACTAGTAACTCTCATCCTTACAAACCTACCCGTCATCTAAAATGGTCATAGCCTCACGATTTATTGTAAATAGATATGTAAATCATGGTGTACTGGCCCTGGTTATCATCCCCACTCATGTACTGAGCGTCTGTGTCTCTCTTGCTTCCTCTGTGTTCTTAGTATCATTACCTTTCCACCAACTTATGGAGGGAATCGACTTGGGAGTGGAGAAGGTGGCCCTGGCAGAATGTGTATCTATATATTGTATGAATATAGGTATGATTATGCATAAGTATGAATGAATCTTTACATCCTCATCAAAAACTTGTGCAGAAAAATTATAATTTTTCAAATAAATATCTTAAAATAAAATGTATTACCAGAATTTATATTTATTACAGATTTCATATTTACACTGTAGTTATATATGTAAGTATACTATTCCCAATGCATTTTTTAACTCCAAAATAAGCCTTATTATCACTTAATGGTCAACCGATTAATTTGATGAAATATCAAAGTATAATTCGCTGACTTGAAATCAATATCCAGTATATGCTGTGTGGATAATGTTCTTTAATCCTCCCATGGTGGTAAGTATTTTAGGAACGAAAGTAAACCAAGCGAAAACTAAGCTGAAATGAAAAGCAAACAAAAGCCCCGTGGGCTCATAAGAAAATCTATGGTACAAAAGGATTTCCCTTTTGTATTACTGATCAGGAAAAGTGTTCGGTTCTAAAAAAAATGAATTTGCTTTCTGCTGAGCCCAGAGGCCCGTGTAGTGACAATGACAGTGAACAAAAGTAGTTGTGCAACCGTAGCCGGCTTAAAAGGAAAATAGCCCTCTTCTATAGAGTCGCAGGAACAGTGACTTCGCTGTCGAGGGATGGAGGAAGATCTCTCGGCGAAGAATAGCCCGTTCCTCGATAAGAAACGTCCAACAGGGTCACTTACCGGAACACTTTTGGCCTGACCTTCTAGCTCCGAGTGGACACTTCCCGCCCGGAGTGCGGCGCACCGCTAGCCTTCGACTTGGCAGCGTAAACCAAAACGAACTTTTTTCTGGATCTGGAGGGTTTTTTTCAGGTCAGTTGAAGAAAAAAAGTAAGGTCCTTGTGGTCTGGCGAGTTACATCTATTTAATATTATTTTTCGAAGTAGCAGTAAATGGACAGAATCACTTGTATATGTATTTATGAACTGAAAAAAATTTGGTGTCTCTCTTGAACATTGAATATGATCAGAAAATCTTTTTATTGAAATAAAATTACTGTCTGCCCTATTTGGGCAGTAAGCGTAATTGATCTCATTCTTTCCACATTAAGAGTTCAGCATTCATACAATATATACAAATCCACACAGGCTAAGGACCAGGCAACCCCGACAGGCTTCGCAAGAGAAGACTCTGCAGATCCTCCACGCTCCACCATTAGCCACATAACCTGATGTGGGCCAGTAAAGACTGGCGCGAGAGCCATAGACACTCAGGTCATTACCGGAGAAACTGACCATTGCCAGAACTCCCTTCCCTGTCATTAATGAACAGCAGGTCACGAGGCCACTGCCACTTTAATCTTTCTCGAAGTTAATAGGAATGAATGAGGTTGCTATGTTAAGATATTAGGATGACTAGATAAGTTGTAAAATTTTGTGAACTTTGAAGAGATAGGATCAAGGATGTAAGGTATATTAAAATCGTTATGAAGGGTTCCTGTTGGTGACGTAACAAAGAGCATTGAAAACTGGTCTCAGAACGTTTGATTTAAAAGGACCGAAAAAGGATGAGGAGGAACAAGCAGCTAAATAAATAAAATTAAGTGTGATCCAGCATTAAGAGTTTTGTTATGGGTCACGTAACAACTTTTGTCACGATAGCTCATTACAATTAATCATTATTTTATATATTATAAAAACCAGGGCGTCAAAAACTGAAAATTTTCCGATACGCTACAACATTTTTTTTATTTTCAAAAATTAAAAATCAATGGTAGAGCTTAACGGTGTGCGAAGTAAAACGAGGAAAGACAGAAAAAAATATTGAAAAAGAAATGATCCCCTCGATCGTATCGTTTAGTGTGGGGTGAATTTTTTGCCATGAGGAATACGCGAAAAGGACACGTGGATGGCAGAGAAAACAACGTGACAAGGAAGTTAGGGATCGGTTGTTGCTAAGCAATTATATTTCTGGATATGACCAGGTTTTTCCTTAGCTCCTTCCTAATTGTCGCATTATTAGCGTGCGTAATGCCTTCTGTGTCATTAGTGTACGCGACTGAAACGACGTCCAGTCCGAAGTCGGCAATCGGAAGGCCTTCAAGTGGCACGAACGGTTGCACACGCGCGGATAGCAACCGAATTTTTAAAATCGCTTCACTGTTGATTATTCCATGAGTATTTAATAAAAATAAATTGTCTCTTAAGTCCTTCACAGACAACCATCATCATTTCAACACTACCTAAATCATTTCATTGACAACCCAATGACTTTCTGGCAATGTATACTTTATTACGTTAGAAGGCTGTTTGTGGGGTAACTGTACTTTCTCTCTCTGGTTTACCAGCAATTTATTTGATTCCGATAAAAATGCCGCCAAATGTGGCTGTATCAGTACGAAATAAATTGCGGGTAGACGAGAAGGATATGAACCTCTTTCCTGCCATATCTGTTGAACCACATGATTACCACGGATTCCTATGTGCCAGGTGATCCAAGGTGGAATAATTTATTTTATCGTTCTGGGTCTCCTTTAAGAGTCCGACGACTATCGGTGGAATTCATCATGAATATTTTCTAGAGCGCTCAATAGATCTGAGCAGAAAGCTGTAATAGTCTTCATGCTTTTAATTGCTTTGAGGGGTAGTTAACAACGGGCTTTTGCATGTATTGAGTGAATAATCAAATACTGCAGATAAAAGAATCTTAGGTGATTGATTAAGTTGGAGTAATTGAGAATCACCATAGATGATTTGGGGGGGGGGGGGACTAAAAGGATTTCTACTAAAGAGTAGGTTTACTGATCATGTGCTAGGTGTGACTCTTTAATTATAAAGCAGTTGAAACTCCTATTGATGATCATAGAACGAGTCTATATGTAGTAAAACTGGTGGAGCAGCAATGCTATGTGTGAGCTCTTTAAACAACCCAAGATGATAGATAGATGAACTCTCTCAGGCTTACGCAACTTAACGCGTAAGTTCTCTCTTGATAGCCTGATAATCTGTATCTTTGTATAAGATATAATCTTTGAGTTTCTGAATCTAAAATAGGTTGTTGGGATCAGAAGAGGCTTATTCCCGGCTGAAAAGATAAATGGAATTCATATTTCGACATCAATTAGAGGTCAATGCTCCTTTAGCACCAAAGACCGCCGAAGATGTTTCTGTCATCATTCGGGTTGTTTAAAATATTTACGAATTCAATAAATCTAAAGCAACAAACCAGTCGGGAATTCATCCGTCATTTATAAAGCGTCAAAGATATTATCAATTTATAATATGGAAGGTCTACTCTGCTCTAAAAGAGAAACATAATATCAGAAACAGAATCAGTAGTGTCGGTTCATTTATTTCTGTGATCAATTATAACATACGCAATGAGGTGTTAAATTGGCAGTTTTAGTATGATTTAGGTTTTAAATAACGTTAAATGTTAAAAGAAAAGTCTTTCTACCCTCAAATTTCGTTTATTTAACGATTCGCGTATCCGGTGCCGCGGCTGACGGAGGAGCGTTGGGGACTTCCCAAGACTCCGCTTCCTCTTTTGCATGCGAGGGAGGTGACCAACATGTGGACTTGGGAGGCATCTGGGCTGTTGTAAATATTGTATGAATGAGCGAGTGAATGATGAATTGTAAATATGGTATGAATGAGAACATTTATCTCAATTACTTATTGCCTAATAAGGCAGATTGTAATTTTAGCACAATAAAGAATATTATATATAGTCCGATTCGGATGCTCACGCTGTCATTCATTATCCAGTAACAAGAAAAGTATCAAAATTTGACACCGTGCTCAAATCTTGGCTCTTGAATGTACGTGTGAGGTACCGAATGCGCAGGGTGTTATTTAAACGCTTTAAAAAATTGTGGGTAGACACCTATAAGATACAAATATCTCACAAAGATGACTCAAGGAAGTGCTTAGTATCACACAAAATTTAAATAAAGTAGTTAAATATAAAATTGACTATCACTTTAGTATTGTACATACCGACATTTTAAATAATTTGGACAAATTCTAATATGCATGATACATATTATAATTATATAATTGTAAAAGTATGCAGGTAACTTATATATTATATACAGGAAATATAAGTGGAATATTTAGCATATATATATATATATATATATATATATATATATATATATATATATATATATATATATATATATATATATATATATATATATAACAACAGGGGTCGTTGTTGGTATTAAAATATGACTTGAGTTTTCTAATTGATCTTTTTACAAAAAGCATTATTAGTCGTTTGAAGTAAATAGATAAGATTAATATTTCTTCCCGAATATACTAAACATGCCCGCACACAGAAATGGTTTGTTCACTTAAAAAATGCGAGCACCTAACCAACCCAGTGTATAATAACACTATGACCCCACCACCCCTCCCCCATCGATGGCAACAGTCTGTCGGGAAAAAATTAGGTTAAGAATTAGTATGTAAGTTAGTTTTAAGTTTGATCAAAAATGCCCATCACCTTTATTAGTCAGTTTAGTTCCGTCACGTATAATGTGTATCATTATACTTGTTTATTCATTATATATTTTTTATACAAAACCTGTATATAATGTAGCAATGCTACAGAAAATAAAAAAATAATTTGTAAATAGATTCGCCTGAGGATCTATAATTATATATAGTTATCCGTAAATTTAAATGGGATATGAAAGGGGAAAAAAATGCGAATCTCGTTAGTGTATTGTCTGAGTAAATAAGTTATTATTTAATATCATACTAATGTAAGAAAGAGAGAAAACAACAATTTATTAAGATAAAATTACAATCTGCCTTTTATTAGGCAATGAGTAATTGAGATAAGTGACATCATTCATACCATATTTACAATTCATCATTCACTCGCTCATTCATACAATATTTACAAACAGCCCAGAGGCCCCCCAAGTCCACATGGTTGTCACCTCCCTCGCATGCGAAGGAGGAAGCGGAGTCTTGGGGAGTCCCCCACGCCCCTACCTCAGCCGCGTCAACGGATAAGAGCCAGCGGAGGCTGACCAAGAGCGCGAGAGCCACAGACGCTCAGGATATGATTGGAGATACTGGCCATTGCCAGGACTCCCACTGTCACTTATTTATAGCAGGTCACGAGGCCACTGCCGTTTAAGTCTCCGAGGAGGATTATAGGGATGAGTGGTGCAGTGCAATGACTGTGCTAGGGAATTAGGGTGGTTGGATAGGTTACCATGGAATTTAATGAACTTGGAAGGGATGAGTTCAAGAATATAGGGTATATTCAGATCATTGTGAAGGGTTTTGTTGCTGACGTAAAAGTAAACGCTGGGGCATTTACTATTGTTCTTAGGACTTTTGATTGAAAGGATTGGATGCGCTTGATGTTCGACTTTTTTGCTGTCCCCCATAGCTCTATTCCGTATGTCCAGATTGGCTTAAGTATAACCTTGTAGATAAGTAGTTTGTTTTCTATTGAGAGGTGGGATGTCCTTCGAAGTAGTCTGTACAGTTGTCCAAAGCGTCGGTTTAGTTCTTGTCTTTTTAGTATCGTGTGTGGGTTCCATGTCAGTTTCTTGTCGAGATGGAAGCCTAAATACCATACTGTCTCAGACACAGGGAGAGGAAATGAATTTAAAAAGACTGGCGGACAGGAGTTGCGGCAGAGGGTAAAGGTTATGTGGGAACATTTTCCTTTGTTGACTTTGATTCGCCATTGGTTGCACCAATACTCGATCTCGTCAAGGTGTTTTTGAAGGTTTTGGGATGCTATATCAGGGTCTGGATGGGTTGACAGGACTGCAGTGTCGTCTGCGAATGTTGCCAAGAAGGTATTGGTAGTACAGGGAACATCAGCAGTGTATAGATTGTAGAGGATGGGACCCAGGACACTGCCCTGTGGAACTCCTGCTTTAATGGGATAGTAGTTAGAATATTCCAAACCACAGCGGACTTGGAAGAAACGGTTTGAAAGGTAGGATTGTAGGATTAGGAATAGGGTTGGCGGTAAATTTCCTTTGAGTTTGTAAAGCAAACCTGCGTGCCAGACCCTGTCAAAATCTTGAGCTATGTCCAGAAAGGCAGCAGTGCAATACTGTTTGGTTTCAAGGGCTGAGGATATGTGATCAACAACGCGAAGGCCTTGTTGAGCTGTGGAATGTCGTTGGCGGAAACCAAACTGGTGAGTAGGGTAAAGGTTTTTGGATTCAACGATTGGAAGTAGGCGTTTTAATAGGAGTTTTTCAAAAATTTTTGAGAGGATAGGGAGTAGACTAATTGGACGGTAAGATGAGGCGTCATTGGGTGGTTTGCCGGGTTTGGCGAATAGATCGATAATGGAATGTTTCCAGAGGAGAGGAAAGTGCGTCGTTCGGATAATGCAATTATATATATAGGTTAAGAAGATTATGGCTTTAAGAGGAAGTTGTTGGAGGATTCGAGGAGTAAGGAGATCATATCCTGGAGATTTTCGGTAAGGTAATTTTTTCAGAAGATATTTAACCTCAGAGGGGTTAACGGCTTTTGGTGGTAGTGAGAGAGGGATAGGGGAAGTGAGAAAATCTTCGACAGTTGGACGGTGATTATTGTTTTGAGGGGTAAGATGAGGAGTGAAAGTACGGGAAAGATGCAGTGCAAATTCCTCCGCCCTCTCGCCATCCGAAGCCGCCCAGGACCCGTCATCACGACGGAGTGGGTGTGAAACAGGATGATATTTTAGGATTTTCTTAGTTACATTCCACAGGGAGTTGTCTCTGGTAGACAGGGAGGAGAGATAGGAATTGAAAGAATCGGAACGGAAGGATGCCAATTGCCGCTTTACAAGCCTGCAGTACTGTTTGTATGAGCGACGATCAGCAGGATGTCGGGATCCTTGCCACACTGTTCTGGAGTGGCGTTTGGATTTGATTAGGTCTTTGAGATACTGAGGTAAAGGATTTTGATTGTGAATTTTTAGGTGACGATGGGGTGACGATGCCTCCCAGGCCGACCTCTGGATTAGAGTAGTGAAGGAATGCACTGCATCATCTAGGTCTTGGGATGTTTTCAGTGGTACTTTGAGGTCTACAGAGTCTGTAAGAATCTGACGGAAGTGGTCCCAGTCAACTGGGCCCCTAATAAATGAAGGAGGAGGCCATACTAATGTAAAATGATTTTTCTTAAATAATGTTTGCATTTGTATTCAATAAATTCACCATCTTATACATTTTAATTTGCTTTAAACTAAGTTATCAGGTCGGTACATACAAAAATTTGTCAAGTTATACTACAGAAATAAATTGTATTTTTTTTTTTTTTATAACTTTTTTTGAAAAACTGTGGCCCTGATGGTTTTTGAATCGGTGAAATGGTTACAGTAGGAGAGGTTTTTAAAAACCTCAAATAACAGATTATGTGGAGAGACTGAATCTTAAACTATCCAGCATATAAAAAAAACATGCAAACATTTTTCTTATTAAGCATTATAGCTCTGAAATACTCTGGAAAATAATCATATTAATAATTAAATATGTGGTATTACTGATGTAAAATATTATGGAATCAGTTAGTTATGGATCGAAAATTTATGATGGTATTTATAGTCACTTTTCTTTTCAACTCATTGTAGAACAGCTCATACACTAATGCTAACACTACATTTATTCTTCCAAAATTTTCTATATTTGGCAAGCATTTGTAGTTCTATTTATTTTTTTTTTTTTAGTTTTCAAACAATTTTATTAAGATAAAATTACAATCTGCCTTTTATTAGGCAATGAGTAATTGAGATAAATGTCATCATTCATACTATATTTACAATTCATCATTCACTCGCTCATTCATACAATATTTACAAACAGCCCAGAGGCCCCCCAAGTCCACAAGGGTCACCTCCCTCACATGCGAAGGAGGAAGCGGAGTCTTGGGGAGTCCCCCACGCTCCTACGTCAGCCGCGTCACTGGATAAGCCAGCGGAGGCTGACCAAGAGCGCGAGAGCCACAGACGCTCAGGACATGATTAGAGGAACTGGCCATTGCCAGAACTCCCACTATCACTTAGTTATAGCAGGTCACGTATTTATTTAAATGGTCAACCTTGTTATTTATTATTTTATAATATGTATCATTTATATATTTATATTTTAACTGTTTTTTTAAATTTTAATGTTTATCTTGCTCTATAAAATTATCATTGCTTGAGAATAAAATATGTGTGTAAAATATCATTGTCTCGATTGACTAATTTAGACCTGAGTTTGTCTCCTGAATATTACATAATTCGTCTCATACCTAAAAAATAATAAAATAAAGTTTTTATGAAGCATGAAGAATACAAATGATTTGTCATTAACAAATATATTTTATGTCTCTTCGCTATTTAATGTGAAAGTAGAGTACTGAAACATTAAATCGATTCACAACGTTATTGACAGAGAATCGGAAGTATCTCGATTTCGTTTTCGCAGTGTCCTAAGAGACTTAAGTTGGCAACATCCTGTCTTACAACAAAGATCCTTTGTCCTTGGCACAAATCACCTAAGGTGTTGTGCTACTTACAAAAAATTAAGGCTGTTGTACTTCATGATTGTTTATTGGTTTTAAAAAAAAAAAGAAAAAAAAATTAAAAATGATCAAGAATCAAAACGATAGGTTTTTGTCGCTGTAAATTTGATCGCGTTCGGAGTAGACAAAGCTTCGTTGATGTCGAGTTAAGAAAAAAAACCATGACTAACTGGCGATCAATCGTATTCACCCGTGACAGCCCGTTATTTATTAGTCATGCTTATATTTTCACAGTGTAATCAAAACTGGTTGGGATTGATTCTTGAATTTCGTTTTACTGGCGACCAAAAATTTCGTCCAAGAACTGCTCAAAAGAGGCATCTTTTATAAAACAAAATACATATATACTACATACTACTACTACGTAAGTTTTTTTTTTATCTGTTTCAGCAGGTGTAAATCTCACTTTCAACAAGTTAAACGAAGATCTTAACAAAGTCATGATTAACTTTTTTCACTGGAACTCGTAAACTGTCGGTTTCATAATTTTTTTATTTTTGCTAAGATTGCTTAATGTATACATTAAGTCCTTAGTGGAACCATACAATTTTTTGAATGGTCAGCTGCCCCTATTTTCTGGTAAATATTTTATGTAGGTGTAGCAACTTTGTGTTACATGTCATGTAGTAGTGTATAAATATTTGTGAGTAATGTTAGATCTAGAATGACCTCTTAGAATTTATGTAGTGTACCAATCGGTTCAATTTTCAATTCAGTTGTCTAAATACCGAATGAAATATGCGAAAACAGTATAATTGAAAATAACAATTAATAATTCTCTGTGTTCCATGATAACTATCGCACGAATAATCCGAATTAATGGTCCATTGAATAAAACGAAGTATTTCAGATTCAAAGTTGTGATATTTTCCATGTGGCTGGTTGATGACATGAAAGACAAAAGAAATGGAACGAAATTTTATAAAGTTATTCTTAATAATAACAATATCTTTATTATCCAGGGACTATGTTCCTTAAAAACAAACATTTATTTATCAAAAACTACCCACTTTGATAGTATCAGTCTCCAATAAAATCTACAATGTACAAATAAAATATAAAAAGAATAACATAAAATAAGAAAAGATATAATAAAAATTATACATAGGCAGATAATAGACAAAGATTAAAAGTATAAAATGAAATAACTGTGAACTAAAACAATATGAACAATATAAAACAAGAACAACCTCGAAAAATAAGAATAAAATATCTACACGAGTGCACACACGTTCTAATTCATACATACCTAGACTTTCACATTAAAAATAAAATAAAATAAAAATACCCTAATTTGTTATGTACTACTGTATAATTATCGTACCTTATATAATAAGCATGTTATAAAAATAATTACTCTATCATTAGTTATCACTGTATGGGACTACTTATTTATTTGTGACAGCAAATAACGGGACATTCTGCTTTTGAACACATTTGAAGGAGCGTAGTGAATAGAGGAGGATTTTGCGATTATAGCGATGGAATAGTTTCGTACTGTAGTCTTGTATATGAATTGTTGGGTTTGGCGTCAATGAACCTCTGATTTGTTGTTAAAATATGAAAATATGTATGAAGGTCGTTGGGTAGGAAGAGTTTAAAGAGGAAGGTGGTACGATGGTCTGGAGCAAACCATTTCAACTGAAAATAAAACGGAGACATTCTGGAATATATAGGACAACCTCGTGCAAATATTAGGCGTTGACCACTCGCTTAAGCATTGTTTTTAAGTTACACTCGCTCTATCGTATACAAGAGAGCAACAGCTTATATGTATTGTTGTGATATTAGATATTGTGGAGTTTTTATATAATATTAATCCAACTTATCAAGAAGGCAAAAGAAAAACAAGTGAGGGTGTATGAAAAAAACAAAAGGTAGTATACTGGTTGTTGTGATGATGAAAACACCCACATAATTACTCACTAGTTTTGGGATCAGCCCGTGATACATGTTAGCTGTAAATTGTGTGTCAGAAAAACTTTAAAATTTCTTTTAGTTAGTGGTATTGGACTTAGCAGAACCAAGAAGAGCCATTGCAACAAAAGAAAAAGAACTGATTTGGTTTGAAAATTGAGGATAAAAGAAGAAGAAGAAGCAAAATTGTTAACAAGTATTTATAAATAATTAATTTAAGTTTTTTTTGTAATTAAATATAATCTTTTGCCAGAATTATTTTTGTTAATAGAACCTAATAATAAATAGTAAATAAAATATATTTAAAGTAAAAGAACATAAAAGTATATATATCAAATCTTTATTATGATAAAATTACAATCTGCCTAATTGGGCAATAAGTAATTGTGTTGAATGTTCTCATTCATAACATATGTACAATTCTTCATTCACTTGCTCATTCATACAGTATTTATAAACAGCCCAGTCACCTCCCAAATCCAGATGGTTGTCACTCCACTTGCATGCGAAAGTGGAAGCGGAGTCTTGGGAAGTCCTAGGAGAAACAGACTAAGTGAGGAAAGTTGGGAGAGGAAATTAGAGGTCTACTAAAGAAACACTTATTCAACTTAGTTTCATAGACATAGATTTTTAGTTAATAGTTTAGATAAGAATTACTTTAAATTACCATTATTATTAGTAGTAGTATTACACGCTATTTAATGGTGTTTGTACCATCGAGTCAGGTTTCTCCTACTGTACTCCGCTATAGCAGTACCCCAAGTACCCACTCCAGGGCTCCAACAGTGGACTGACGTGATATTGGAGCTGCACAACCACCAGGAGGCCTTTGTGTTTAGCAGCGCAGGGCAAACACCAGCCAGATGGCAAACAGATTACTGTTGACATGAATAATTTTCAAATCCGTTCGCGACCCCTCCACCCCGCTATTATTGAGTAAATATTGGCTCCAGCTCTGCTTTAATGCAATACTCTGCCTCGTCCTCTTGTTGGCATTAGCTCATCCAGATCCGCACGCCCTCGGTAACATTATCTATAAACCGACAGGACTGTCTTTACGAACGAAGCAGTGTCAAAACGTGAACAATACTTCCGTGGACAGTGATCAGTTCATCACAGCGAAGGACCTATGGACAAACAAATCACTGAAAATTTCGTCGGCCAAATGTCAATCACTCATGTTTTGTATGCCCGCATTATAATGCTATAATCATACTATAGTATGATATAGGAAATCAGACATTATAGTGGACCCACTCAGAAATGCTTTAATGGCAGCTAACCCTGACCTGTAGCCTGAAAGTAAGTATAATAATAACTAATAACAATGAGTCCTGAAAAAATTAAACACTTATGTAACCATAAGAAATTAAAACATTTTATTAATTAAATTAATAAAAAATTAAAACACCACCACCGGCACGATGACAACTCACAAGATCGAGTAAAGCAGAAGAAATGGTTGACATCACGGAGCTTGGCCCACCAACAACAAGCCTCTAAGGGGCACCCTCACTGATATCAGACTAACTACGACTGCACTACATGCCTAGAGAAGACTCTAGGCCCAGCCACCAGTGGACTCTCACCACTGTACCGTAACAATCAACCTCCACCGAGGATTCCCACACTCCTTACTCCTCTCACACCACCTTCAAGCAGGTCCTCCTAGTACAAGGATCCAATCACCCTAAATATTTTAAATTTATCCCTCATCCTAAAATTCTAACTAGAGAGCTTAGAAAAAAAACAAAAAAAAAAACGTTAATGATGGTGAAGGAAACAAAAGGTGATGAACTTTACTCTAAATATTTCTCTCAAAGAGAAATAGTCTAAAACATCAACGTCACAAAACAACCCTTATCATAGATAGACCTTGACATAGACGCAGCCTAATTTTCCTTTCTTTGAAAGATGTACAATTTCTAAGTTGAGCTAGCTAGGAGTGTATATTTTTTTTGAAAAGACAATTTTCAGTGACCGGCAAAGATGGCTTACAAAAATTTCAAAAAATACTATTTAGTTTATAATTGTATGAGTGCGAATATGAAATGTAAGGATACAACAATGTTATAAACTATAAAAGTAAGGATGAAAGTTGTTGAAAATTAAACCATGGTGATCTCTCAAAACCACTTTAAAATAAACACTGAAATCTAACTTTTACTGAGAGAACACATCATGCTGACTGGGGACACTGCCTTGATTGCTCGGAGCCTAGTCCATAGTAGTGTAAAAACGTACACCTGTTACTCTGAGGTAAAATAGAGCCTGGGGTCTCGTTAAATCAGGTTATTAATTAAAACAAAGTATAAATATGGCTGAGGCCTAAACAATAATAAAAAAAATAAGGATTTGAAATCCAAATTAATTAAATAAAATTGATCTCACATACTGACATTTCACCTTCAGCTGGATAGTGAAAACTAACAAAAGCTCTACATCGTTCAAATTACATTTTTATGGAGCTAAACTCTGCTAAAAGATTTATAGTAGGAGTGAAGGAGTCACAAATGTTTGATAATTTGAGAAAATAGAACGAAATTATGATTCCTGTTCAGTTTGAATCCATCATGGATGTGCCATCGTCTCGTCAAAAGGTTATTCCAGATATTTTTCTGAGGTTAAAATGTATTGTTATCCGACTTGAAAACTTTCTCAAAAATGAAATGAAAAAAAATGAATTCTAGCGAGTTCCTTTATTTCGAAGGAATATCAGTATCAAAACCAGACCCTTATTATTTTTGACCTGGAACCCACATACGAGACTGAAAAGACAAGAACTAAACAGACGCTTTGGACAACTGTACAGACTACTTCAAAGGACATCCCATCTCTCAATAGAAAATAAACTACTAATCTACAAAGTTATACTTAAACCAATCTGGACATACGGAATAGAGCTATGGGGGACAGCAAAAAAGTCGAACATCAAGCGTATCCAATCCTTTCAATCCAAAGTCCTGAGTTTTTCAAATTTCCCTTATTATGTCAGCAACAAAACCCTTCATAACGACCTTAATATACCCTACATTCTAGATCTCATCCCTTCCAAGTTTATGAAATTCCACAGTAGCCTTTCCAACCACCCTAATCCTGTAGCACAGTCTTTGCACTGCGCCACTCATCCCTATAATCCTCCTCGGAGACTGAAACGGCAGTGGCCTCGTGACCTGCTATAATCGCGTGACAGTGGGAGTCCTGGCAATGGCCAGTTTCTCCAATCATGTCCTATTGTATGAATGAGCGAGTGAATGATGACTGTAAATATGGTATGAATGAGATCATTTATCTGTATTATTATTGCCTTATAAAAGGCAGATTGTAATTATTGCACAATAAAGATTGCTGTTGAAAAAAAAAATTATTTTAAAAGAGTATTTTCGTTTAAGATTTCGTAGGTTTTGTCGGCCTGAAAAAAAGTCCACTTTAATAGTCAGTTAAAAGTCATTTAATGATTTGGTAATAGAAAGTAAAAACCTGCTCAATCCAAGTTTCAAACTTAATATAAACGTACATGATGAGGGGTAGTCAATTTAATTTTCCAATCGTACAACCTACATTTTTTTTTCTGATATAGGCTTCATTTATCAGTACAATGTTGATAATAATGAGGTTTATCGATTAGACAGCTAATGGTTCACCATGGTACAATGACACTAACTTGTTTTGAAAAAAACATACATTTTTGTAAGGGTTTGGTAATAAAATTTGTACATTAACAAGATAATTAACGTTTGTAATCGTTTGGTAATAGAACAGAATGTTGTATTTAAAAAAAAAAAGATAACTTGCCAAAGCTGATGGAAATGTTATTTACTTTTATTGAGATCCTATTTTTTTTTCTAAAACATATTCATGCACATAAATCATGAAACCATACTAGAGGCTGAAAATGTATTTACATAATATTAAAATTAATTCTAGCACTCGTAATTTTGCTAGAGTGTTGAGCTGACGCGTTCCTTTCTAAATTTGGCGTAATTAATTAAACACGTAAACAACGCTTAAAGAAAGAGTAGAAGAAATTATTTACTTTCCACTTTCCGGAAATGTCTGATGGTATATAGAAAAGAGTTTGTAGGCTAGTCGGGAAGTTATTGGGGTCGAACGCCCAATCAAAATTTTTCAAAAAGGGGAAAATTGTCCACTATTTATTAAATACTTACTATTGTTCACTTAGCCGTGTTTTTTTCTTAGCATCCATAAGATCCAACACCAAGAGAAGCAGAAAAGGTGCCAAACCCTCTTTGACATTCCAAATGGTATTCTAAAATTAAATATAAAAAAACGGAAAAAGGAATCAGACAATAATTTTTAAAAATTGTTTTGCCTATCCTTCTGTTTATTTTTTTAATATTCATTCATAGTTGCGATTATAAATTTTTTTATAGAAACTAACACTAAAACCTGACTAAACTGGTTCCCTTAGTTCCCCTTATGACAATTCACACTTATTATTGGGAATTTTAAAATTTCAGAACTGGAAAAACCCTAGCACTATCAAATGCTTTTTCGGAATTAATAAAAATATACTTACATTTCGCTTCGACTGGTATTCCTTGTGACAGTTTCTGTAGTTCGTAGGATTTACGTTAGTCAACGCTACCCCCGGTTGTAATTTTTACCAAGTTCATTATGAAAACCCATCAACAATTTGCCATTGATGAATGACGGTGATACAATAGTGACGTCTAATGCATGGTTATTACATGTCTGTTTCGTGCATGTAAATACCGGTATTTAAATTTGTTCTTAGTGGGTACGAGACCTTGCTTGTGTTTTGTATTCGTTAGTTGCTTTTATTGTTGTTTGTTTTCTTTTGCTGGTTTTGCTTCATTTCAAACCGAGTATCAATAATTGTAAGATATCATCGTCCAGAATAATGACATATAATACGTGTTTGGGCTTAATTGAATTATAATTAAGAAAAGTTATTAAAACAGTTATAAAAAAGGGTATTCGATTTTTTGTTAATTATTATTAGTATTCATTTGCCATTGTTTGTGTGTATTAATGCGTTCTAATTAGCTGTAACCATTTCGTGCCGTTAACCATTAAAGTGCAGATCTGCAGAATTGGTCAAGTTTCTTTAGCATCACTGTCACCACTTAGTCTTTACTAATTTTTTTTCAGATTTAAATACATAAGAAGTATGGGTAAGTCGGTCATAAACATCCTTACTTGAAAAAAAAAATCAAAGTGAAGTTTGATTCATAAGACAATTGACTGTTTTAATGACTACTTGTAATTGTATTTAAGTAAAATCGCGACAAATACAGCGTATTATTAATCCTTAATTTTTTAATGTAACAAAAAAATATTCACTTTTCAATCAAAAGTAATTGTTGGATAATTGATCCTTTATTTTTTTTCATAAGGCTTTTCTTTTCAGCCTATGTACATAATGTGAAACTTCTACGAAACAGATCTTCTCACTCTATATGAAATTGGTGTTAGTTAATATTCGAATACACTTTTGACTTTAATACTTTACTTTTCATAATTCACTTAAGCCGAAATACATATAACATATAATTATTTTTGAGCTCACTATCTTTAATTTGATGCTCGATCCGATTTGATAGAAATATATAATTACTAACTAATTTATGAGAGCAATTAAAAAAAAAAATCATGGGCTTTATTTTATTTTTAGTATTGATGGATCATTAAATGGCACTACCGCAAAAAATATAGTATGAAGTAAAAATAATACTCGTCTAGAACGAGCACGATCTAAATGACTGTATTAAAGACCTTTTGTAATTATAGCTCACTAAAACCAAAATTCATAATACACTTTTTTATTCATGATGATGAGATCGATTTAAATATTCAATAAAAACTAATTAATGACACTTAATAATAATAATAATTATTTGGAAAAGGTTATATTGGCTCTATGCTTCCTTACATCAAACGTCTATGTAAACTTGCAAGTTTTGTTTTTTGTTCCGTATCCCCTTGTTACAAATTTGTATATGTACAAAATATAGATTCTACAAACGAATCTATTTACAACTGGTTCATTGTATTTCCTGTAGCTTGGCTACATTTTATACAAATACTAGTATACAAAATAGTGATCAGCATTGTACAAAAGTATAATGAAGTACATTATACATTAATGGACTAAATTTGTCATAGACTTAAAACTAGCTTACATCTAACAATATTTTTTTTATTTTTTTTTTTTCCCTTAGCTCTCAAACTTATAAAAATAGGATGTGGGAAAAATAAAGGAAAATTATTTTGGGCTAATGAGTGCCTTTCACCAAGGGGAGTCCCCCATTTGAAGGATGTATGAGAAGGATATATGGTGTAGAATGCCTAAAGGAGGCGGGTGGAATCAGGAAGGTAGTGAGAGTCTACCGAGGGTGGAGCCTAGGGGTACCTAGGCAATGGTTTGTAGTCGGTCAGGTCAAGCCAAGGTAAAGATCTAACAATAAAAACTTGAACTATATCTTAACCCCGTCAGTGTGTTGCCATCGATGTGGGAAGGGTGGTGGCTTCATATTGTTACTGTGTTGGTGAAGTGCTGTAACGAGTCTAAAAACTTTGTGTCTCCGGTGGATGAACTCACCCACCGGTGGCACACCAAGCAACGGTTACAGGTCGGCATTCTTTAACCTCTCGAGAGATGTATTTCGGATCACTTTTCTTAAGATCCCATTCTGGGATTGTTGGAGAATTTCAGTTGCATTGTCAGTCAAGTGAGTCAGAGCTGTCCGGAGGATTCAAGTCTTTAGCTAGAACGGTGTCCTAATAAAGACAGTAGCAAACAGACAACGCGGAGGAGAAAATTATGATTTGTTGGTTTGAAAAAAATAATGCAATACTAATAAAATCTATACTCAGTTTGTTCTGATTCTTTTCATACGTGATATTTCCGTTAAAATAAATGTGAACAGTTTAAAATTTACTTTGTTACTTGTATTTTGTTTGCCCGAGTTTATCTGTGACGGCCCAAATTACTACAAATGGTACTATTAACCTATTGCAATAGACATGATAATTAATTCATACCAATTAACATACATGTCAAACATTTGAACATTTTTTTTACATTCCAATGCCGTTAAACACATATAGTCACTGATATACTACATCACTGTTTACGCTTTTGTCTTGTTGTCCGATGGAAAGATATCCGAATGCCTCTCAAGTCGAGTTGCAGTGAAATATCGTGAAAAGACTGGCTAAACTAATGTAAACACAAACAACAAAAATAATAAGAGTGTGTTTTTTAAACGAGTTGGCATGTTTCTAGAAGAAACTGATGGGGTATTTTTTTCACGTAGAACAAACAAGTACCTAATTTACATTATAAAATGTGTACTAATAAATAAATGCATGCAGGGGGGGGAGGCTTAATGTATGTATACTCACCTTAATTGTTGTATATTGTGTAGTTTCTTCTCGGATTACATTTTGTGAGTAACCATGTTAAATATCATTGTTTTGTATCCACTCATTTGGATGGAGCAAATGGTTTGTATGGTTTTATTTTCATAAATAATTATGGACTTTATAGAGCTCGTTATACTTTTAGTTTTAAAGTGAGACAGTAGTAACTAGATGCGTTACTAGTTGTGGTAGTTTGTACAGTAGCAACTAAATCCGGGTATAAAAGAAACAAGCAGAACTCTGTTATTATTAGATTACTAAACCTGTTTGACTGGCGAGTACAGCGTTTTGATTTTCTTGAAACCAACTGCCGATTACGTCAGACGCCTACTCGGGGATGAAGATGGGGGCTACCAGGGCCACGTGCTCAGGTGTGTAACAGCCGAAGCGAATCTCATTAATTGCTCTTCCGTCAACATCCCACTTTTTACCTTGTTCTGAAGAATACTTCAACAAGAATCGTCGGTTAACAAGCATATTTCATATTCGCGCTTAAACCAGTTCTATAGCTTGTCTGATGTTCTATATATCACAACGAAGAAAGAATAAAACAAATAAAAACTAAATTTAACACTAAATTGCTACGGCCATTGACCATTTCGTACGATTAAAATTGTTTCATATTTTATTTTTGCCCCTCTGCTACTTTGATTCTTCTAGGGCACATGATGTTTAAATAAATCAATTACTCCTCACATAATTATTATTGAAATTCAAATCATAACGAGTCTATGTAGAGAATATTTGGATAGATTTTAATCTTTTAATTTTACCTATTATCATTTGATAACTATAAGTGATTACCACCATTTAATTGTTTTTCCGATAAGCTCGTAGCTGTAACCTTTTAAAATAGTAACCACTATAATATTAATGTATTTAATTCTATTACTTTTATGTTTCCCTTCTCCTGTTTTTGTTTCCTTTGTTTGATTGCGTAGAATACTTTTTATTATATTGTATTTAAAAAAAATATTTATTCTGTGACGTATTGTTCCTTTTGAGCTGTATTCGTTTTTTTCCGCATTGTTATTATTCATAGAGAACATGGTCCTAGAGTAATGATTTTTTTTATATTCTATTGTATATAATATGAAATTTAATCGAGTTAATATAACTATCCCATATAGTTTCTTGATCATACGAATTATTTATTCAATTAAAGCGTTTTGTTAGTTTTATTAAAGCTTCACAAATTTAGTTATATAAAAGCTTACATGATGTAATAATTGTATAAATTTGTTTTAAGTATTCTTTTCACCAAAACCTCATTTCTTTGTAATAGAAGTTATTGATTTAATAGTAATAACTATAAAATCTTGTCTCGCTATTGTAAATTTGAATGATAATTCAAACTATCCTGTATCGCTTCACAGTATAATTAAAAAAAAAAAAAAAATATAATTGTAAATTATTATATAGTCACTAAAAAAAAAGAGAAATCCACGATTTATTCAGAGATTCACTGAGAAAATTGCATTGCTGAGAATAAATAGGGATAGCCTTGATGTTATAAGCGTATAAAAGGAAATATAGGTGAATAGTAGAGGACGGACATTCGCTAACAATTGTCACTAGGAACGTAATGAAAATATATGCATTGTTACTTGGGGAAAATGAGCATAAAAGGCTGAGATTTATTAAGGGATGAGGAAGATTGGATAAGGGTAAGAAGATTGAAATATAAGGAAGTGGTTGGAACTTGATTTAAAGATTGGGAGAGTTGGTGAATGTCAAATGCAAATGTAATTGAGTTCCAAAGCTTTGCCACGCAGATAACCGAAGAACAGTAAAATGGAGCATATTTTTAAGATGTGAAATACAGCCCAACTACAATAAGCTGATATACATTCCAAAACATTTTATCGAAAATATTGTTACATGCAATATACTTGAAAACATATTGTCTTCATAAATATTCACTGTAGGGAGCATCAAACAGCAGCTTCGAAACAGGCTGCAAGACTTAATGCACTTAGAAAATTCAATTAACTGATGGAGAAAATAACCAAGCATGCTGCAAGGCAATCAGTTATAAGAACAGAAAATTCTTCACTAGCAAACAGGATATTCTGAGTTGTGCTGTCGGTTCAAGGACACTCGTCTGAACACTTGGGTCTAGAAAAAATGAAAATAAAAACTAAAACGGTCACGATAACATTCAGGATAATAACCATTATAGAGCTCGCCATCAAGGCTTTTCGTACTAACTACAATCCTTAAATGTATTTTTGTACTTACTGGACAGCTTGTAGTGTTAGCACATCACATTAAACATTTTTATATACATTATTACATAACGACAACCTTCACGGGCATTGGGCTATTGGACTTTCCAAGTGCCTTAATGTATTCCATGTTAGAGTTAATCCGCGGAATTATGGCTCGGATGACAGTTAAAGCTGGCGAGTCTACTGAATATAAAATTAGACTTTGACTACGGTGTTTGCCTCACGATCTGTTGCAAATAGAGAAGTATTAGCATGGGCTCCTGCCTCTGACCACCATCCTGTCCTGAGCGACTGTGGCTCTTGTGCCTGCTCGCTTGTCTTTATTATATGCGAAACGGACGGAGAGGGAGGCGGAGGGAGCCCCACTTCTCACAGCTTGCTACCCTTAAGAGTGGGGGAGCTCGTGGCGAGAATGTATATGTGTATATTGTATTATAGTTAGTAAAAGTGTGAATTGTACATAAGTAATAATGAATTATTACATTACAATTAATAGTGAAAATGTATGTACAATGCGATGTATCTCAAATCAAATTGTAATTTTCGAAATAGAACTTTAATTACACTAATTTATTAAAATGATGATATTAACTTTAATTTAATTCGTGTTTTACATAGAGACATTATATCTTGCATTATAATTATCTTTAATGCTCCGATGGTACCAAATGTAAAACCAATACAATTAAATTCATGTAAATTAAAACATGTCATAATAAATAATTACTTGGTAATGAAAAAAAAATTTCATCTAAAACTTCTAGAAAGTATGAGTATGAAATTATGTATAATAGTATCAGATTATGTATAATATGTGTTTAGTGGACTATACTATTTATTTTAATTTTATGTGAAACGGATTTAAGCCTGGTAATGAATTCCCGTACACAGAGCGTTAGTGCTAGAGAAAATGTTTTGAATATGTATGCCAATAAAAAATAAAATAAATAAACTACGAGATCTATCAAAGGGTAGTCGTACGTAGGATTAACCCTCAAAACCCGTAATTGTGTAATCCTACATACTTAACTAACTTTATTTTTTGTAGTATTAATAATTTAAATATAATACCACTGGTCGCTAAAAATAAAAAAGTTCTATTGCATAAATCTGGTTTATACAAGAGAAAATAAAACAAAGTTTGCCATTGGCATTGAAAATGAACTGGTCTTCTTCCATGTGATTGCATGAATAATCAACTTGATCAGAGATAGATATATAAATATTTGCAACAAGATCGTTAATTAAGTGTTCAAGTAACGCACAACTAATGGCTCGAATGATCAAGCTAACTAGTTCCTCTTAATTGAATTTTTAAGTTTTATTATTTTTATTCAAAATTGTAAATCACACGCCTTGTTGTTGCAGCTTTGCTACTGCCAAACACTCCGATAAGTTAGCCTCTCTACAAGGTTACAAATGTCCAGTAGAACTCCTCTAGCAATCTGTCTCTTTCTGGTTCATACTCCGGACATTTCCCCTACCCTCAGATGTCGAGTGTGAACTCGTCTCAAGACCATTTAACTTACCTACACCTGGACCTGTACCTCTTCTCCAGAAAACCATGCACTGTCGGGGCACACCCAAAGATCCGATAGAGTCAGGTCTAAACAAAGAAACAGATTTAAGCTGTCCGCTTACAAAGGTCAAAGACCAAAGCTTTATCTCTTTTTCTCGTTAACCGGCCTGTCGATGAGATCTCCCCCATTGATTGGCTCCGTGCATGGGAATTTGTAACCTATACTACTGTTCGACATAAATATTTAAAAAATGCATTAGTCTGATTTTATGGTTTTTTTTTTGGCACTACACAAACGTTCTCTTTGTATTAGTAAGACGCCAGTGTTTATTTTTGAGTGGTTTTGAGATATTGAGAACGTTTTACCTCCCAATAATATTCACCACCTTTTCATCTTTAACATGATAGTATCTAATTATCGCCAAAGGTAGGATAATACACGATATCCACAGTAATTACTACTTATTAAATTAATTTCTTATTAATTTTACTTGTGTCTAACTTTTTCATTGCTGTATCATTAATATTATATTGCAAAAACTACTAATTAAACTAGTACATATACACTTATATAGGAAAATATATGTTTAGGCAGATATGTCTTTCTTTATTACCAATTACCTAAATAATTAATTGATATCTCTCAATTATGTTTTATAGAGTTGAAAATATTCTTCTTGTCCTGATGTAATCAAACGAAATCTTTATATAAACTTTCATAACGGGGTCCTCACATTAGTGCCAGAAAAGGTAGGCACTTTAGAAAACAAAAGGGTTTCTAATTTTGAAAAAAAATCAACGAAACCAAAAAAAAAATAAATGGTAAACTATGTGGGTAGTCTAAACCTATTACACTGGCATGGTTGCTAAGGGATACCGATAAGATCTACGACTGTGACCCTCCGGCCTTGCCGAAGCTATGCACCACGCCTCTCATTCACAGTCCAGTTCCGGCAACTGCTACCGTAGTCACCGGCGACAGTAATTGGCCAGTTCCAAGTTACTCGGGATAAATCAATAGCTACTGTCGTTATTTGCTCCGGGAGCAGCAGTGATTAATGCGCTTAACAGATAGAGAGAGTAACAGGTTGCAGAATGAAGATTGTTAGGGGACATCTACGGTTATTGTAACTGTACCTAGTTATGAATTTATTTGCATCGATTATGAAACAAATTGTATTATTTAAATATATACCACATAAAAATACGTAAAAAGTGAGGAATGAGGGTGAAAAGATCCGTTGTATGAGTTCCTTAAAGACTTGTATTTGTATTAACGATTCTTCATTCAACTTTCGAACCCCCTTGGTCACTAAAAGTCACCTTTTGAAGAAATAAAGGCAAAAAATACTTACAATCATATTGAATTCCCAGTTTGTATAGCAGGCTTGAACTTGTAATATATTTAATATTATTTTCAATATTTTATACCGTTTTTTTTATATGTTTATTAATTTCAATTTTAGGACATGCCAACCACAAGGTTCATTGATGCCCGCATTGAAACCACCGTTTTCTTGGTTGTGGTTTTACAAAAGCAATTTATTGTTTATTTTAACTTTTATTATTATCTCTATAGTATTAAACCTCCTCTTTTGAACAGGTGGGACTGGGGTCCCACCAGCGCCCAGGAGTTTGTGTGGAGGAGCTTTGCTCTCTCCACCACGCTCGCTCGGTAGGATAAGATAAATAGTTAGTTAACTGTTTAAAGGGTCCTGAGCGATGAGGAAAAAATTTAACATTAAATTTTCAATAAAACTAAAAAAATTTAAACGTAAGCGAAACAGGGTGAAATTTATTATAATTATATATCATAACTAAAACTACTAAAGCTTAGAGCCACGGCCTCTTTAATTATATTTTTAAAATTTCAGATCGATCATATTTAAATTTATAGCCTCTCACTTTTGGCTATTGTATAGCTACAGTATCTGGGTTCAAACGTTTTGAGAAAAAAAAATGTTTGTAGATAATTACTTTCTTTTTTAATTTTTGGCTTATAAGCATGTTCAGTTGTTAATTTCTTATGAAAAATGCAGGAAATTATAGATAATACCTGGTTTTTATATCTACTCTTCCGATTGATAATTTGTTAATATTTTTTGAACACTACCCTGGCAGCATTTTTGAGAAAAAAATAATACATTAAGTAGATTGTTAACTTCTTTTCTCATAGTTCAATAGTCAGCTACTAGGATTAACCATAGAGGAAATTATTATTATTTATACAGTGTAATAACTAGGTTTTTCAAAAAAAGCCTGAAGTATCTTCCAAAACATTTTCATTATTGACAATGTAACAACAGTAGAGGTTTTACCTATTCAGGCATCCTCAGGACTACAATATAGACCAAAAACATAACTATAATAAATTAACATAAGTAGAAAACCGTTACAACCAAAACACTTAAATCAAATTAAAATAATGAATACTAGTAACTTCAACAACCAAAAAAATAAAATGACCGACCTGATAATGATAGTATCTTTACCCACAAAAAAACATTTACAAACCTCTGGTTGAAGAAAATCTTTTTTAAATAATTTATAATGAAACATATTTGGGTATTCTTTATCAGAAAAACAAACCACACTGTGTTGGGGGAGGTTATGTATACTTGGGAAGAAATATTAACCTTTATCCCCCTGAAACCATACGACAAACTGCACTGATCAACAAAACATGTTATTACTATCTAAAATTTAACAACTGAGACACTCGAATATGGAATGTTATGTGAATTATGCAATTTGCGTAGGATAGACCTACTAATGATCGTGGTTCTGTCGTATCTGAATTCAACGGAAATCAATCTCTGAATTACCGGTAATGGCTAGTTTTCCATCAGCAATAATGAAGCAGGTAATACTTTTTTGTAGTTACTTCAATTACAATTGAATCGGTTTGTCATTTTCTCAATCTCGCAAGTAACTACAATTATACTGAAAAACTTTTATTATTGATATCGATTGATTTTATAACTGTAACACTCAAATTGTTTCCTTAACAATAAAGATAAAGTCCCAACTCAGAGAATGTCTATAATTAAGCGATCTAATGTCCCCTCATGTTTAAGGCATCATAAGAGACAAGAACACCTATGAAGTAAACATATGAGTATTCATTTTTTGTATTTGTCAAAAAGATAGTTTTGTCTTCTTTGGGGTGTTTGCCGGTGCAGGAAGACAAAGGCCGTTTTAATGTATTACATTATTATAACCGAGGCGGTTTAACAAGACAAATGAAAAATTTACGCTCAAAAATATCTAGTGGGTTTTTCCAATCACTTAATAATTATTTTTAAAAAAAACAAGTGGAAATGTATTTATTAGTTAGTTTATTATTGTGGTTGTTAAACAAAATTTATTTGATAAAAATAATATAGGGGCAACTGGTCCTCAGATCAAGTAATAACGTTTTTGATTTTTGTAGTTGAAGAAACAGTTCGCTAGTAAATAAACAACCGATCGCATAAGTTACCCACCGTTCTTGACATCAAAATGCCTTTCATTTTTCTAATTACGGAAATACGGAAACGCGTTATTGGATCACGAACGTTTAACGTACACTATTGACTTTGAGTTGAAGAAGGTCAACTTATCACCGTCAATATGTATGTGTTATTGGTATTTTATCTATATTTTTATGTATTATACATTTATGCATCGTGATTTTTAAAATAAAATAAATAAAATGTCTTTCTACCTCTTAGGAATTTAACTTCTTCATTTTTCAGAGATATTATTCAATCAGTCTGAAAAAAAAAATATATTTACTGTTATTATGTTTAAAAATTAATTTGTAGAAAGTAAATGTGATATTTAAAAACTAAGATGTAATATTGTGGCAAGTAGTAACATTTGGATGTAGAATGCTTAGTATGTATTAGTAGACTTTTGACTGACGTTTTAGAGAGTTATAAAACTGTACATAATTACTAACTATTCTATCAGTACTTACATTAAATACTATATAGTAAGTACTTGCATACTGGTAACTCTTTTCGTAAAAAGTTAAATTACTCAAAACAAACTTTGCGTCACTTAGTATAAAAAACCATTCGTTCTAAAACCACATTTGTTCTAATATTCCAATTTTTGAAATATTGTTTATATTATTTATGCAATTCCATCTCTCATTTGCTTTTAACCACGGTGTAAAAATCAAATATTTAAATTACAAACTGCTTCTGAGCTGTGACTTCAGAGATCTACAACGCTAAAAATAAAAATAAACAATACAATACGACAATCTAAGAACTTCTTAAACACTTCTTAGACGATTATGAATAATCACTCATCAGTATTTTTTTATCCAAAAATGGCTCATTCTTAAACCATGATCGACACTGATAATAACAGTTTAATCACAGAAATAAAATTAAAATAATAATAAAAACTAGTGCAAACGCTGTATTAAATATGGGATTTTACATCACAGTAATCAGAGCTATTCATTAATTCATTTTTTTAAAGTTTGTGTTACTGTTTGGCAATAACAATTTTATTAGGATAATAAGAGGTGTGACAGATATACCTCTAAAATTTCAGATCAATTTAGTAATTTTCATGACTGCTACAGTTGAGCAAATTAACCGCTTCTTACTTGTTTGCAAGTTGGGAGACACAATTATAGCTCAGGCTATCATATCTTATGATTACATGTTTTTGCTATGTTTTTGTTAGCAAAGGTTTTACCCTTTAAACAAATTACTTTTCAATGCATTTGAACTGAAATCTCACCTGGCGTCTTAAGATATCTGCGTTATCTTAGATAGTGGGGTAGACCCTTCTAACCTGTTTCCTTACATACAACAGACCTTAATAATTAGAAATAACATACTAAAAAAAATAATAATAAATATTAATAATTAATAATAAAGAAGTATATAGAGATGAGTCAACACCGAGAGACTCTCGGGAAAAAGTTTGAGGTTCTTAAAATCTTATTAAATGATTGTAAACGAATAATCATTATTTGTATTAACTATACTTAATGCGATTTGTTAAATCAAATTGCTGCAAGTCACCTTTTGAACAAATAACTATCTAAATATCATTATTTAAAAAATTACGATTTGTGTATTTGTGGCGTTCATAAAAAGTCAGATAAGTCGAAATCATTGGCATAAGGACAGGAGCAATGAAGTTACTGAAATGGAACGAAATTAAGCAGCCTTAAACTTTACATTAGAAATTCTTCCACATGGCTGTAGGTACGGTTAACTCTTTTTTGAGATAACTCAACTTATTTGTATTTCACGCGATATATAGAATTATTAATTGGGCTGCAAGAATTCACATTTACTTTTGTACCATTCACATTTACACAATATTTACATACACATTTCTCAGGAAATTTCCTCAGCAAGCAGGTAGAAGGACCGGAAGCAGAGGAGGTCCCCCGCCCTCCATCTCCAGCCTAAGTCCAAAGAAGGGGTAAGAGAGCCACAGTAGGTCAGGACATGGGAGAGGATGATGGCCAGAGCCAGAATCCCATCACATACTTTTTGATTTACGGAATAGATCCATGTTCAACACCGTTTTACAGTCTTACGTGGATTGTAAGGACGAGAGTTTATTGGTAAAGAGTTGACAAGAGGGCTCTCACTTATCCACGACTTCGGAATTCGGAAAATCTTAAAGTTATAATGTTGGGGACGGTTGGGATATGGAGATAAATTTGAATGTAGAAGCGATCATTGCCTACAATCATGATTGGAATGTTTGGAGTTTGACTGTCTACCAAAGTCCGAAAGTCCAAAATGGTTTTAGTAACTGTTTTTAAAAGTGCGGTTTGTTTTCTAGAGTGATGCTAGATTTTCCTGATGTACAACCCGTCTGTTTAATTCCCTTTAGTCTGGTGCCAGGCCTGTAGTCTTTATGAATTCCTAGGTATCTAACAGTATTGGATATGACAAGTGGCATTGAGTTAAAGATGATGGAAAAATAAAAAAAAATATAAATAGTTGAACTTTTTTTTGTTTAAATATCTTTGAAATTAAAGTAGAGTAAAGTTTGAAAGTAAAGTAACTTTACGCAACTTAACTTACCACACCAAAGACCCTATTCAATTAAAGATAGATCTGGCGGGTATAGAATAGAGTGTAGGGAATGGAATAAATCGTTTGTTGGTAAAACGAATAGAAAGTTATCAATTAGATGCAAAGTACATCTGAAACAAAAATCAAGGCAATTCCACCAACACCTACAGGAAGGACACCATGAGACACCACATAAAGTTGCATTGCTACTCCATACCAATTAAAAAAAGGTAAAATATTAATTAATAGCCTGGAAAATATTCTCCATATGAGCATGTAAAAGTTTTTATCATTTGACTTTATATTTTATAGATACCTGAAGATGATAGCTTAGAGATGTCGAAAGCGCTGTTACATTAAAGAAGAAGTTGTGGCAAGACAATAAATCTTTGAAATTCTTATTGAATCATAGCCTTCAATGTGTCCTTGATCATGGGAAAAATTGAATTTTGAACCATTAATAGCTTGACTTGAGAAGTGTCAGACGTTAGCTGAATAGGGAATACGATTGAACTGACTTAGGATATAGGAACTGATTGAAGGGAGACAAACGACCACTATCAGCAATAGCGTAGGCAGCTGTAGAAGGGAAACCTGATTCCTGACCTACAGTAAACCTTCCGCAACTGAGGCTCTCTCACTTTCCGATGTGGTATATCTTTGCCTTTTAAGCCAGATCCCTACTTGATCACGGAACGTTAAATCTCAGAATCGCTGAGGTGACCGGCACGTCGGATTGGCTGTGCAATTTAACCGGGGCAAGGTTGGGGAAATGAAAGGCTTTTGTATATTTCGCGCTATTACTATTCTTCTTCCACCTTCCGCCTTTCCGACTTCCGCTAGCGATTTATAATCTAGACGGCTTTAAGTGCTGCTCAGGAACAACTTTGCTTATGTGATTCGTTCTACATCAACTGTAAATAAGCAAGTAGAACCAAAGACGAGTAGCCTCATTTACATTGTATTGTATTTGACGATGTAAGCCCTAGAGCTGAGCATTGCTAAACACATAGTAGATAGACAAAAATTTTAAATTAAATTTTTTTTCAAATTATTCTATAATTACATATTTTATAATAAAGTATATGACCTGCTATAAATACGTGACAGTGGGATTCCTGGCAATGGCCAGTTTCTCCAATCATGTGATGAGCATATGTGGCTCTCGCGCTCTTGGCCATCCTTCACTGGTTAGTATCCGGTGACGTGGCGTACGGAGGATCGTTGGGGACTTCCTAAGAGTCTGCTTTCTCTTTCACATGCGAGGGAGGTGAAAACCATGTGGATTTGGGAGGTATGAATGACGAGTGAGTGAAAATTGTAAATATGGTACGAATGACAACATTTATCACAATTGCTTACTGCCCAAATAAAGTTAAAAGAAGAAAGTATTGAGGATATTTGTCCATATATTATAATTAACACTTGCAATTCACTTCTGAAGCAATTGTCGGGGCTATCCAGTAACTAGTCGCTGGTTGATGTTTGTTTTCATGTGCATTTCAACATCACACTGCAGGTTATCAAACGATTTATTTAAACATGTTTCGTTTCACCCCATGCATGTTTTTGTATCAGGCCGCTTTCTCTGTATGTGATATATGTATCTAATTATCGCTCAAAACTGTTTTTTAAATAGTTAGACAGTAAAGAAACAAAACAATCATGAATCATTTGCCAATAGGTTAGAAGAGTTATTCGTGATGGACAACTTCCTCTTCCCTTACATATTAGTTGAGAATTACATGTTCGTTATGTTACAGTACAGCTTTGTGATAGTTATCTTTTCGAAAATATCGTTATTAAAATCCTCTTAATAAGTAAAATTTTAATAGCCATGTTTACAAACTTAACATATAAGTATTTTTAAATGGACACATTCAAGTAATGTACGAGCAGTGGTACAAGATTGCTATGTGATGTTAAGTCAATTTCATGGGTATATTTTTTGAGTAAGAATTATTTTTGATTGCCTATAACCTGAATTAAGGGTTTGTCTACTAAAATCAATTTACGAAAGAATTTTTCTCCATGTGCAGTTGTAATCTTGGAAAATGAAAGGCAGATATTCTTCAATGACTGTTGATAATCCTCATGCACAGATTCTGAACCATTTCAAGTTTTTTTGTAGTTTGATTGGCAGATGGAACTCAGTACTGAGGAAGCATATGTCAACGGATGGAACTAATGACGGTTTTGTATAGGATTAGCGTATTTTTGGGAGCCGTTTTACTTTATTTTATTATTTATGTCTGCCGTGAATGTTTTATCTTTTATTTAGTGTTAAAATAAACATACTCGATAGATATAGACTGTAAGAATGACTTAATTAAATTAAGAATGAGGGTGTTAATAAGAACGACCGACTTCATGGAATGTTAGAACAGAACTATATTGTAACAGCAAACAAAGGTTACGTATTATACAAGGCATAAACAAACTAATTCAAGTGACGTCATCATTTGCCTGCTGACATCCTTCTTCTTTTGGATTTGAAGCTTCATATGTAGTCTTCTTGGTAATGTTGTCAGTCTTATTGGTTGCTTGATTATTCTTCTTTTATCAGTCTTCTTGGTTCCTTGATTAACCTTCCACTCTTGGTTCGGTATTCTTCAGTTTTATTTTGTTGAGTAGCAGATTTGGTTAAACTCATATCCTCAGAAACAGGTGGCTTTGGTGTTAGACTCTTTGGTGGTGTGAACTGTGTAGAGATCGATTTACGAGTAACCACTGCTGGAGCTGATTCCATACGTTGTGGAGAGGAAACCACACTCTCCTTAAATTCAAAGTTTTGGGGTTCAGTTATAGGACGAAGGAACCATGAGTTGCGGCGGTACTTCACACCATCTTGGGTTTTAATAATGTAAGAGTTGGAGCCTTCATTTTGCTTAATAATTGTTGCTGGTACCCATTCACGAGGTGCTTTCTTCCATAGGATCTTTTCTCCATCACTGAAGGTTTTATGCGACGTTTTGCCTATGTCAGCATACCTTTTCTGCTCGCTTTGCCAATTCTTGAGTGTTTGTGTGACCTTGTCTGGGCTGATGAGTTGAGGCTTAAGAACTGAGTCCAAACAAGGAATCAGGGTTTTCGTTCTTCTTCCCATGAGCCTTTGAGCTGGGGATCCAATGCTATCCCTCGGAATGTTGCGTTGATTCAGTAGTGCAAGGTGGATATCCGTGTTTTCCTTGGCGCATTTTTTTAGTAATAGTTTTGCTTCTTGTACATATCTTTCGATGAATCCGTTAGCCCGCGGAAAATGAGGGCTGGATACTTGATGGGTAATGTTCCATGATGTGCTAAAGTCTTGAAATTCTTTGCTGCTATATTGTGGACCACCATCAGTTTTTAGTATATCAGGTATTCCATGAGTAGAGAACCAATTCTTTAGTTTAAGGATAACAGCTGCACTGGTGGTTATGTTGAGCACTTGAAAATCATAGAATCCTGAATATACATCAGCTATAATCAAGTAATCTTTTTGATTCCAATGGAACAAATCAGATCCTAAAATTTCCCAGGGTCTAGTTGGTACCTGATTTAGGCACAGTTCTTCTTTTGGTTTATCTTTTTGAAGACACTGGCATACTTGACATCTTGCCACAAAGTTTTTTATGTCTGAGGACATTTTGGGCCAAAATAAATTTTCTCTGGCGAGTTTTAAGCATGATTCAGCTCCTCTATGTCCTCGATGAATTTCATATAGAACCAAAGGCACCAATTTTTCTGGTACTACTATTTGGGCCCCTTTGATCATTACTCCTTCATAAAGAGCCAATTCTTCTCTGAAGCTGTAATAGGCTTTTAATTCATTAGATAATTCAGTTTTGGACGAAGGCCAACCATTCAAGATAAAATTTGACAACTGTCTCATAACAACATCTTCTTCTATAAGTGTTTTTAATTCCTCAAAACGTGTTTTTGAAAATGGTATACTTACATGTATAACTATGTCAACTGGCTCATCTTTTAATGCTTCATTTGCACAATCCCTACTGAGCAAGTCAGCTATGTACAATTCGCTTCCTTTTTTGTATACTATATGAGGGTTGTATGGCATGACTTCGAATAAGATCCTCTGCAGCCTCGCTGGAGCACTATTGAGTGGTTTTTTGAATATTGCCTCTAATGGCTTATGATCGGTCTCAATGATTAACTTAGGATTCCCCCACACATATTCGTGGAATTTTTTACACCCATTCAGAACAGCGGTGGCTTCTTTTTCGAGCTGGCTGTATCTAGTTTGAGCAGGAGTGAACGCCTTGGATGCATAAGCAACCGGTTGGTCATCCTGTAACAATACTGCACCCATCGAATGTTTTGATGCGTCAACTGAAATTTTTACCTCTTCTTTAGGGTTGTAGTAGCGCAAAACCGGAGCAGATTTCAATTTGTTTTTTAAATTAATGAATGCTTGTTCTTGATCCTGATCCCAATGCCATTCTATGTCTTTTTGTTTGAGAAGTCGTAAAGGTGCTGTGATTTCAGAAAGGTTTTTTATGAACTTCGATAAGTATGTTACCATACCCAAGAATCTTTCCAATTCTTTTATATTTGCCGGAGGTTTCAACCTATCAATACAAGCCACCTTTTCTTGATCTGCTTCAAGGCCCTTTTCGCTGATCACGTGACCCAGAAACTTAGTTTTTTGTACGTTGAAGATACATTTTTCTTTGTTAAGTTTTAGCCCAACTTCCTGCAATTTTTTAAGGACTTTATCCGTAGTTTTCTTAAGTTCTTCTTCGGTTGGTGCATGAATTAATATATCATCAATTGCGACTTCCACATTTTTTATTCCTTCCAGTGTAGCTGTCATGAAGGACTGGAACACTTCACTGGCACTTGATAAGCCGAATGGAAGACGTAAACAGCTGTATCGTCCCCAAGGAGTTGCAAAGGTTAAAAATCTTGAACTTCTCTGTGAAACTCGTAGCTGCCAGAATCCTTTTATACAGTCAATTTTTGTGTAAAATTTTGACCCATGCAACTTGGCGGCTATCTCTTCCATTGTTTGTAAAGGGAAGTGTCTTCTTTTAATATTTTTGTTCAGGTCAGTCAGGTCTAGACAAATTCTTGGTGATTTGTTTTTCCACACTACCACCATTGGTGAAACTGATGGAGTGGGTTCTATCATGGGAGTAATTATTTTATTGTAGACCATTTTGTCCAATTCTTGTTTTACCTGATCTCTTACTGCATAAGGAATTTTGCGAGGTGGGTGTATTTTGAATGAAGGCTCATCAATCAGATCCATGTCATATTCATATTCTTTTACGCATCCCATACCTTTGAACAAATCGTCATAGTTTATGGTCTCTATTCTTTTCACTAATCCAAGATTTTCACAAGAAGCCTTGCCCAAAACACACTGGTGTCCGGCTTCAACTATCAGGAAAGTCAAATACTCTGTCTGACCCAGCCTAGTTTTTATTTTTACTTTAGATTCTCCCAGAACAGGCGTTCGATTATTGCAGAATAAAATCAGTGATTTGACGCATGATGGAATTATTCTTAGGCCACAGTTTTCTACTTCTGTGGTTGTTATTACATCTCCTTGGGCTCCTGTATCCAATTTAAAAGAGACTTTTTTGTTTCGTGGGAAATGTAATTCTTCTATCCAATCTGAAATTTGATTTGTTTTTGTATTTTTTAAATATGTTTTATATTTTTGTGTCGTGCCTATATATATATATCAATATTTTTATCAGTGTTTTCGTCATTACTCTTTAAGACCATTTCCACCTTTTTTGATGATAAACAATGACCCTTAAAATTACATTTTTTACATTGAACTTTGTAAGCTGGACAAGCCCGTCTGCCATGGGTCGTATTACACCGCCTGCAATGGAATTGGTCGGGTTTGGCGTGTATTTTTTTGCTTTGATCCCGTCTGACAGCATTTATTTCCGATACGGATCCTTCACCACCTTTCATAGCCGACATGTGTTGTTTAGCTAACTCAGACGCCCTGCATATTTTTACCGCATTATCGTATTTTAAATCTTCTACTTCCAATAATGTTTTTCTAACCTCATCATCTAATATTCCAATTACAATTTTGTCGCGCAAAAATTCGTCCCTCATGGTTGAATAATTACACTTATTGGATTGATTAATCGCTAATGTGAGAAAATCATCAAAAGATTGTCCATTCTGCTGAGTCATGCGATTAAATATCAATCTTTCATACGTAATGTTTATTTTAGGGGTGAAATACGATTCAAACAATTCAATAATTTTTTCAACTTTGTCCTTATCAGCTGTTTCGATCTTAAATGTTTCATAAATTGAATAGGCTTCCTTACCAATAATAGTCATAAAAGTTGCGACTTTTTTTTTCTTCGATTTTTTGTCTAGGCTTATAGCCTCTGCGAACCATTTGTATGATTGTAACCATGATTTCCATGCTGTTGCCATGTTTGATTCCTGGGAAATCATTAAAGGTCCAGGAGGTCGAAGGCTAACAGCCGAGTCCGATTCGTTTCCACTCATCACGAAAGAAGATTTTCGTTATTATCACTCGCGGATTTAATAAATCAAAACTAACTAAAATAAAACGGTTTCGGCACCATGTAAGAATGACTTAATTAAATTAAGAATGAGGGTGTTAATAAGAACGACCGACTTCATGGAATGTTAGAACAGAACTATATTGTAACAGCAAACAAAGGTTACGTATTATACAAGGCATAAACAAACTAATTCAAGTGACGTCATCATTTGCCTGCTGACATAGACCACATAATAGGGGTGTTATCAATAAAAACGTTTTAGTGTACATTTTTATTTTTGTGCACGTTTTTATGCATCATTTCCAGTTAAAGTTTGTGTATTTTATCAACGATTTCACGAAGCCTGCTTGCAATGGCATCGATGACATCGTACAAGCAGTGCTGTGTCTCGGCCGATTGATATTTCAGCTTTTTGATGTTTTGCCATGTGAGTTATGTAAAAACTAAATTGCTAAATGAACCGTATGTTATAGTAACGAGTAATATGTATAAACTAATAAAATACGGAAACATTTGACCCGATATTTATTAACTAGCTCTTCAAGTCTTTAAAGATTTCTCGATTCACTTCTCAAAGCAATTTTAAATTAATGTTCAGACTTATTTATCACTGTAGAGACTTTAACGAAAATATAAGAATTTTTAAGAGCCATCATTATAACTAATAATTTAAATAACGTTCCAACCGATTTAAATAGGGTTCTTGGTGTACATTTTAGCTGTTATAATAGACAATTTTTTTTTTATTACGAGACAAATTCTATTAAGAATAAAAATAAAATTCAGATTTGAAATTCATATCAGGCAAATAAAAATACCTATTACATCATAAAAAAAAAGTAAAATAAAGTGTAAACCACCTTGAAAAAAAAATAATAATACAACTATTATAACACATATTATAACACTATTATAACAATAATAATGAAAAAGATTATACAATTGTATGTAGTAAATAAATTCATAAATGTATTACAATATTTTTCATATTTTTTTCGAGTGGTTGTGACTTACTGGGATAGTGTAAGTAGTAAAATGAAGTGTTTTTGATGAAACTGACTATAGTCGCAGCCATGAAATTCCGCTGGCTACTTTGCGGGATGTTGCCACATAATCGCTAATTTGCTTATTGTTTAATGGTTGACATCAACAAAGTAAAGGGATCAGGTGGCTAGAAGAGAAGTAGTGCACAGAGCGGCAACAGGGCTTGTTGCGGGTTCTCATGCTTCTGATTTCGTGACGAAACTATAGTGATGTTTCACAATCATTTGAAAATCGCAAACGTGAGGTGTCAAACATTTGTCTAGTTCCTTAGAATTTCTTTTGAATTCAGCACTGTCTATTGTTAAATGAATATGTATGATTGAATGAAATAGAAATAAAACAAATATAATACAATTATTTTATAAGTAATAGGGAATTATATAAGAAAAATGTAGTATTTAATTATATTATCACTGTGAGCTTAGTGTAAAAATTTATAAATTCAAGGCGGCATACAATTTTTTTTTCCGGAAAATGATTCAGAGGAATTCCGCCACTTAAGAAAAAAAAACTAGACTCAATGGCAACACAGGCGCTTTGATGTGACACATTGGCAGTGACCTACATTTACGTACCTCGCTCACCGAGTGGTGCAATGATTGATCTTTGAATAATTTTTAGTTCGAGTTAAAAAAATTCTTTTTGATTATTTAAACTATATTTATTCAATCACAATCAGCGGATGTGCTGTTATTACGAAAAAAATGGCATGTCTAACTAGAAGGCAGAGGGCATCTAGTGATACCTCCCATATATTATTTAGATTAGATATAATTCCTTTATTGTGCTAAAATTACAATCTGCCTTGCTAGGCAATAAGTAATACTATCATTTATACCATATTTTACAATTCATCATTCACTTGCTCATTCATACAATATTTACAGACAGCCCAGAGGCCTCCCAAGTCCACATGCGAAGAGAAAGCGGAGTCTTGAGAAGTCCCCCACGCTCCTCCGTCAGCCGCGTCACCGGATGCTAGCCAGTGGTGGCTGACCAAGAGCGCGAGAGCCACAGACGCTCAGGACATGATTGGAGAAACTGGCCATTGCCAGGACTCCCACTGTCACGCGATTATAGCAGGTCACGAGGCCACTGCCGTTCTAGTCTCCAAGGAGGATTATAGGGATGCGTGGCGCAGTGCAATGACTTCATGAATGGAATTTCATGAACTTGAAAGGGATGAGTTCTAGAATGTAGGGTATATTAAGGTCGTTATGAAGGGTTTTGTTGCTGACATAATAAGGGGCATTTACTATTGTTCTCAGGACTTTTGATTGAAAGGATTGGATAATATATTATTTAAGTCATATTTAAAATATCTTATTGATATTAATTTAGACGAGCTCTATTCCAACGAGTTATCGTTGAGTTTTAACAGATAAGTCAGGGAACTTCATAGAAGTACGTTTGTCTTATCCAATAATTGTGACCTAAGAGATCATTCACGATAAACAGTTCCACTCACTAACGAACATTTCGCACTCATACCACGGTACATTCAGCATTTGTACAATTATGATTTAACCTAAAATAATGGAGGTTTTATGTATAACTTCAAATTGGGATTTTGGGCCTATAGAGGGTTATAGGGCTATTTGATTGTGTGTGTTTAGGGACTTTATTTCAGATTAAAACCCTCAGGTCATCAATAACCTTGTTTTTATATTTAAACTCATTTGGGGAGCACACAGATGGGAGCTTGGCAGAGTACAAGGACGAGAGCAGAGCCACGTGGTTACAGATAGTGTTTTATAGGGCACGAGGTATGGTCGGAGGATGTGGCTAAAAACCATGCGAGTTATAGGGCTGGAAGAAGAATCGGACATTTTATTGCCAAGCCCGAAGGAGAGGCTACCCTTTCAGTCTGGAGTTCTGTAGGCCCAACGGCAGTTGCTGAAATTTGAAATTCGACACCTAGGGCCAAGTTTTAAGAGTTTTGGTTAAGGCAGTATCTTGGGAAGTTGTCAAAAAAATTATTAAAAGAGGAGTGTGACTCCGTTTTTATGATTTCTCAAGTTCGCTTCTCAGAGGTTATTTTTATGATTAATTTCTCTGATTTTTGTTTTATTGACTAAAGAGACATTTCGAAAGATTTTAAATAAAATAAAATTGTGGAGTCTAAAACAGACAGCCACAATAGTGAGCATATCAATCAAATTCGTTGCCAATTTCACTAGATTCCATTTCGTCAGTATTCTAGGGGATGCAGTTTTTTTTAAATACTAGAACCACAAATTAAAGCTCTTTTAATTTTAAATTGTCATTAATTACTGCGTTATTTAGTTTCAATTATGCATTATTTAGTTCAATATAGTTCACTTTTCTTCGCCAACTACCGAAAGTAGCAGTCACATGTTTTTTCTTCCTTTTAAGTTTTTTAAAGAAACTCTCGATACTAATTTTATTTTGAAGACGTTTCCAAGCATCATTCACTTGGTTTCTATCAAGATCGATATTTATTGTCTTTAAACCAATCGGATGTGTAGAATGATGTAATGTTAAATTTTTTATCTCATACTTTTGTTCATTAAATTAAAAAAAAAATTAGTTGGTAATTTTTGTAAAAATATATTGACAGTAATATTTTTAAAAGATTGTGCATTGCTAATCCTAGAATCGCTAGTGAATGGCAGTTAGTCACGATTTTTTTCTGCATTGACGGGTTTGCACACACTACACGCCACTACAAGCCTGGCTCACACGGCGTGGACTTAGTCGAATTCCCACCGCACACAGAGTCGTAGTTTGGCAAATCTCAAGTGGGCCCCATCTCGCCAATAAGCCCTTGTTTGGGTTAAGTTTCTTTTGTTTCGTTATTGCAAATGAACGAAGTTTGTCACCATTCTTGCTTGTATAATTCGTTCTTTCCAACTCCATTTCTTCTACCTACTTATCACTTTCTTCGCCAACTTCCGAAAGTAGCCGTCACATGTTTTTCACACTATTTTATTTTGAAGATATTTCCAAGCACCATTCACTTTGTTTCTATCTTTATGACTTCGAAGTTGTGGTCTCGTGGTTGTCGTATGATATGTTCTCCCTCGAACTAATCCAAAAACCCCATTACAACTTGATTACTCTACTACATAATGTAATACTTGAAAATTACTCCAAGTAAATCCAACTGGTGCACAATTCGTTATCAGCCGACTGGCAAGCCTTCATGTCCAACGCTTATAACGACGTTTCTCGGAAAAGGATGAGTGATCCCGAATCATCTCGAGCAACTACGAGTCTTTGCATTCTCATGGCGTGAGGTGTGAATACGTTCAGACAAGGCTCGCCAAGCCACGCACCGTGGGTACTTGCATTTAAACGGTGGTGAATGGCATTGAAGTGCATTCAAGACCGAGGGTGAAGATAGCGTGTCACAATTCTCAGACGTGTTGAATACATTATTTATTATCTGCTGTAACTCCATGTCAGATAACCAACGTTGTTCCGTTCTGACGGTAAATATCCGGCACTAATGAAAAAGATATTGATCCAGGGTCTGTTTGCAAAAGTATTCCTAATAGTGGCATTTGCTAGATGACTGTTTAATTACAATCCATTAATTACGGGCTTGAAATCGTTTGAATTCCAGTACGCTTTGGTTATAATTAGCCGTTTTGTTGGTTTATTTATTTACATTATCTTTTTTTTCTCCCACCCCCGTGGTATCCTATCGTAAGCCATCCACTTTTATTTATGGAAGTAATATAAATTCAAAGATTTCATAACAGAACCTTATCAACATGAAAGCGAAGGATTAACTCAAGAGGGTGATTATCAACCTTTGACAAAAATAAAATTGAACTCCCTCCGGTAATTAAGACATGATTTTTTTAAAAGTAACTATTGTAAATGACTCCTCTTCAAACCTAGGAATTTACTCCTGAGGTTATAATTCACAAAACTGTAGTCATGGACATAATTTTAGCATTAAATTAATCTATAAGCATATCCTAGAAATGGTTTTCTATAAACAGGATTTTTTTTTTTTTTTTACAAAATCCTCACACGATTTGCCTTAAATTTGCTGAGTTAAATTGTTAAGCAATTAATTAATGAGCCTTTATTACTTACCCACAGGTTGCTTTTGGGGAAACAAATGAAACCACGATACAAAATATCATGCCCCTAAAAATAACACACGTTGAGAAAAGTTGCGAACAGAGTTCTAAAGACATCTTTTAGCATCATCAATTATATCTTTAAGAAAAGCGAAAAAAATTGCACAACAATATTGTGATTTGCATCTTATTAATTCAGTAACGAACAACGATTACATAAGTATTTGACGGGGTTGAATTTTTTTTCAAAAGGGACCTCCATTTAAATTTTTATACCTCAAGGCCCAACAGGGAATTGACGTAGTCAATAACTAAGAGACAGCCTGGGAAAACCTTAAAGTTTTATATTAAATTAAAAAATTTGTATACGCTTTTTTAATCTAAACCTCTTTGAGCCCAAAATAAGAGTATATAAAATTCGTTGAGCCGAAAATTGTAAAAATGGTTTAGAAATGTCTGGGTGAACCGTCATTAGGTACGATTTTGTCGTCTCTTGGTGATATGAAACAGCTGGTTTAGACTCGGGGGTGTATTTGGGTTTATAATTGTTATTGCATCTGAAAAAAATATTTGGCTGTTGGTAGCTGTTTAAATTGATCTTTATCATCAAACGAGCATTAGGTCCTGAATCAGAATCATTAACATTTCGATAACGTGTTTGCAATGAAATGTTAGTTTGTTGGTTGCAGTTTCATAGCCATCTATCACAGGTTTCATAGTTCTGTCAGAGTGAAATCTGATGAACACTCATTCACTGCAACCACAACGTTAGTAAAATGTTCAGCAAAACTGCAATAAAGTTATCGTATTCATACCTACGGCTGCAAAAATATTTTAATGAATTCTTTAATTATCGTCCAACAGGACGGTACTTAGGCTTCCATGTTGACAAACGACTGACCTGGAACCAACATACGAAGTTAAAAAGACAAGAACTAAACAGACGCTTTAGACAACTGTACAGACTACTTCAAAGGAAATAATAAAATAAATTACTAATCTACAAAGTTATAGCTAAGCTAATCTGGACATACGGAATAGAGCTATGGGGGGGCAGCAAAAAAGTCGAACATCAAGCGTATCCAATCCTTTCAATGCAAAGTCCTGAGAACAATAGTAAATGCCCCTTATTATGTCAGCAACAAAACCCTTCATAACGATCTTAATATACACTACATTCTAGAACTCATCCCTTTAAAGTTTATGAAATTCCACAGTAGCCTTTCCAACCACCCTAATCCCGTAGCACAGTCATTGCACTGCACCACTCATCCCTATAATCCTCATCGGAGACTGAAACGGCAGTGGCCTTGTGACCTACTATAAATACGTGATAGTGGGAGTCCTGGCAATGGACAGTTTCTCCAATCATGTCCTGAGCCTCCGTGGCCCTCGCACTCTTGGTCAGCCTCCACTGGCTCATATCCGGTGACGCGGCTGACGGAGGTGCGTGGGGGACTTCCCAAGACTCCGCTTCCTCATTCGTATGCGAGGGAGGTAACAGACATGTGGATTTGGGAGGCTTCTGGGCTTTCTGTAAATATTGTATGAATGAGCGAGTGAATGATGAATTGTGAAATGGATCACAATCACATGTGAATATGAATGAGAGCATTTATCTTAATTACTTATTGCCTAATAAGGCAGATTGTAATTTTACCACAATAAAGGAAGGAATAAAATAAAAATTATCGTCTATTTAACTCTGAATAAATAATGGTAATTAACTAGGTGCCCAACGCAAAATGGCAGGAACCCTATTTATTTTTTATCACCAACTGATTGATAAATGACTTTTCTTTAACTTTATGAGGGGGATTATCGTGTCATCAAATGGAACCAGCACGAAAAATAGAATTCTCCAATACCATACATGAGCTATTGCTGGTGGGAAGAGTTAAAGCTGCAAACATAAATTTAATTACATTTTTAACATCGGCATGTAGTTATAGTTTAAACACATAAAACGTTTTTTTATAAATCGCATATAAATCGCGACCTAGGTATCCTTAATTTGACGCCATACTTACAATGAAACTTAATTTTTTATTACCATGTGATGAATTGGTTAAATTATGTTTTACTGGTATCGCATTATTTTTGAATACGTTGCTCAACATGTCCATAGGTAGAACTGGATACCCATACAGACCAGAACAAACAGACTAATAATTGAAAACAGAAGTATTTATGATTTTGAACAAACCAATCAAACTCATAAAATTCTTCATAAAATAAACTATGAATAAACCTCGAACGTTATTAATAAAAGAAAATGAAAATGGACCTATTTAGTAACTTCATAAAAGTACCTGATGTACTATATTATAAAATGTCCAAGACACGCCTGTCTTGTAAATTTACAAACAGCTTACGATTTCAAAAAATAACAGTTTAAAAAAAGCGCTATATTAAGGATTTTTTAAAATGAGGTTATGAAAAATTCCACTAGGTTGAGCAGCCGTCCGACACTGGACAGCCCTGCACTCTAGCGTTTAAACCATGCACCTCTGGTCTTGGTTTCGTCTGTACAACTGGGAAAGGACCGTCCGTTTGTTTTTTTTATCGACAGGCATAACACCACCTAATAATTAGGAAAATGAATTAAAAATTCAGATTCAAATTGAGAATCATACTTAATATCAAGTACACTGAAGTTTGACAAAACCTAGGCGAAAGTAGAAAGAGTTTCTTCAAGACAAACCCGAAGCTAAGCAGAAAAAAGAATTCATCATCAAATTGTACCGAGTGCGAATCGAAATATCATTAATATCAGAATATTTTTAGGTAATCAATACACAATACGTTTTTTAAGCAGTGTTTATGGCGTAAGTTTAAGGTCTTGTTCTCTTTGAGCAAAAAGACTCTTGAGCCAAGACCACTTCACTTTTTCTACACAAGATAAAGTGTGCTTTGGAAGAGGTCTATAGATCATCTTCACCTTAGACCATCACTCCTTGGATGATATAGGAGTGGAGAGCATTGGCATATGGACTAGGATGATTAGGAAGACAGGAACGGAAGTTCTGAAAGAAGGAAATGGTCTTGGATGTTGAGATCAGCGTGGAGGGTATGGTTAATTTAAAACGGAGAATGGTTAATTGGCTGTCCTGCGGGAGATTCTGAATTACAGGGATTGGTTCTAGGTCGATTGTCTAATGTAAGTCTAGACAAGTGACTAGAAGCTAGAGGGCAATAAAAGGGCTGATGGTAACCATAAAAAAACAAATAGCATGCATATTAACATTAAATAGCAGCAATAACTTGTTATTTATAGTTAAATAAACTTACCATTTTTTATAATTTAAGATGTTTTCTCTATCGTCAAATAAAACTGTCTATATATGTCTCTATATAACCCAGGTATTTAGTTTGTATCAAAAATAACTTTTCAATTAAAATAGCTTGACGTCTCTCCCAAAATAGCTTGTAATATTATTAATATTCTATCAACAGCCAATGTTTCGCCTATCCTGCATTTAAGGGCAACAATTAAAACAAGAAACTTAAACTCACAAATACAGAAGACAATTGTCTACAAAGGACTTATATAATAAATAGTACAATTGGCTGTGAATAATAATATCATTAAAGTAGTAATATCCCTAATAATTTGGGGGAGACTTCAAGCTTTTTGATTTGAAAAACTAATTTTAAAGAGTCTCTGTTCGTTTGTTGCTCTGAGGAATAGTATTAAGTAAAAATAAGCCAAAATGAACAATAAACTCACAAGAAAAACAGAACATTAGTTCTTTGACATTGTAACTAACGAAAACAACAATAGAAGGCAATAATGACTTTCGTGGTGTAGTTGTCCTCAATTTGCCAAATTAATTGATGAATAAATAGAAAAGACAAATTGAAAGTAGTTGATGTGAATACTTCAGGATGTGGACTTCAGGGGCAGTAGAGCAGACGAAAATCAAGTGTATCTAATCCTCTCAATCCAAAGTTTTGTAATCAATATTCATTTTACATTCTGCGGTACGAATGAACCTTAAATATCCACTTATATTCACCCGTAATTCTCCTATACATTCCAATAGATAATATCTTTTAATTCCTATAAATTTCTATAGTCACATAAAACATCATGCAACCATCATTGCAACATTTCTAGCACCCGTCCGTAAAATCCTCTTTTGAGATTAATCCACATGTGATCTAGATATTTTCTGTTGTACAGTCATAGGGAGTTTTGGCACATTTCAGTTTGAGTTCAGGGGAGGTAACAATTCTCATGGGGAGTCCATGTCTATGTTTATATTGTATTCTTAACGGTGGCGTCACTCGTTTTCTAAATAATATTACTTTTTAATAATAACAGTTTTTTCCCAAAATTCCCAAAATCTTATAGTTGTTTGTTGTTAGTACGTATTTCTTTATTTTGCATGAAGGATCTAAGTATCAATTATCATGCCACTAATAGAAATAGCAAATATCATAATAATATTTCAGCCCCATTGACTGGATTCTCTGAAAATGCGCGTATTTCGTTATTTATATCAATTTCTTAAAAGAATGACTTGATAATTATTTCAATCAACCAAACCATTTTCGAGATAAAACCGGTACAACTTTTTTTCGTAGAGACAAAATTTTTTTTGATAAAAACAAAATTAAATAAATATGAGAAATCTGTGGAGTTAGACTTAAAGGGGATAATTACCTTTTTTACTACTTCTGGAAAACACAAAAAAGAAACTTCAAAATATTTTCACAAATCAGGTTTTTGATACATAATATTTAATGTCATAAAAAAAAAAATACTATTTGTGAAAATATTTTTAAGTTTCTCTTTTTATCTTTTTCAAAAGTAGTAAAAAAAGGGGCTTATCCTATTCTAACCTAGCACCACAGAAATAATAAAGGCGATTAATCAATTATTAAAAAACTTATCTCAACATACTTATTATGGTATTAGTACATTATTAGTACATTAAAGATCTTGGAACATATAGTAATTATACGTATTGAATGTTCGGGTGTATTCACAAGGTTCACTTCCGGTTTCATATAGAGGCCATTTTGCACGGAAGTAGTAAAGACGGCAGGTCTTCCATAATAGTTAAGAAAATATTCAAGAAATTCTTAAAGTATGTCTGTATATACTGTTTAAAAATTCAATTTGATTTATAATGGATGTAAAACATTTAAGTGAGTAAAATTAAAATATATTTGGAAATTTTTACTGTGGTGTTGGTCCTCTATTATTAATAATTGCTAACAATGAACAGCCAAAGCAAAAATGACTAGCCAAATTAGGACTCAAAACCGTGACCGGTTATATAATACTCATTATATCTTACAGTTTTAGTAGAAACGTGTACCTCAGTTGAGACTTATGGTCCCCTTTTTTTTTGTCTTTTAGCCCCTTCCTAACCCTAACACTTTGCTACTTGCTAGGGCCAAGACACACACACGGGCCTTAGCCTTCACTAAAGTATGTTCCAACGCTGTAACTGATTAATATTTGTATATATACCAGTGTTTTGATTGTTATTCATAATTAAGTTTTTTAAAAAGACTCTCCTCTACGAGATTATTTAACTGGCGCCCGAACAGGGACCTGGCAGTATACTCAGTAAATTCACGGTAGTCCACCATCTAGAGATCCCTCATTTGGCAACGGACAGTCCACTCCAATAGAGTGAGAAGACCGATGCAAATACCTCTTGAAAGAAACTCCACAGGACAGGTCTTCACCGATATTGGGTACTGATCTATTTCAATAGATTTTCCCCAGGGAACCACCTTAAGAAATTTGTTATATATCTGAGGAAGTTGAAGGAAGAAAGAAAACTGGAATTAACTGAAGAAAATGATGTCTTGGTAAATACAATTATTATACACATTATGTCTTTATGACATCAGTAACTGAAGGACTTAACATTTTAAGAAACATTACAGAAACAGGAGAAATGGAAGGAACTAATTATGTAATTAAAGCCACTGACTTTCAACAAATCCCCGAATTTCATAATTAAGTTTTTTAAAAAGACTCTCCTCTACAAGATTATTTAACTGACCGCTCCAGCATCTAGTCGGGTGTCTACCATTTAAGCTACTCGACTATGGGACGGCGTAACTCGTGGTGAGGTAACTCAGTTGTGGAGGTCCCAATATTTATAACTTTTTTTTTTCGTTATTAATAAAAATATTTTAATGTCACAAAACGGAGAGTCTGGTGCTTTACGGATCAATTTTTAAAATAAATGAAGAGTTGCAAATACAATATAAATACATAATTTATCACAATTAATACTTATTCTACTAATGTGAGGGTTTGTTGTGTATATCTCTGTGTATTTGTATTACTGGTAAAGATTAACACAGTCTAGTTCTGTACATCATGCTAGCAGAAATCGGTCATCCGATGAACAGCAGTACATTGTCAAACCGGCTTATCCCCACTCCAGAGTACGTTATATATTCGAAGCATGGCAGAGGATGACAATAAAGCAGAGATGCGATACCATAACCGGTCGGATGTTATGATCCAAGAGCGTGCAGAGAGAGCAAGCGCGCTGCCTTATCAGGGCAAGTCGAAGGGCGGGATTAAGTTTATGGCGCGGGGTGTGTGTGTGGGCCCTTTACTACTGCCGCCCTTCCATCACGCCGCTTTTATAGTCCTTAGCCTGCCGGCAATAATTGCGAGTCGAGTACCTAAGGCTAAATGTGCATTCTCACTGATTCGCGACCCGGCTTCTCTTTTCATGTCTGCAATCGGCATCTCCCGGCCCCAATTGTCAACTTGCATGCTTCAAATTGGGATTCCTTTCATCAACAGCTATCCTGGAGTATTCCAAGTATTCCTCGACTCCTTTTCAGCGAAGTCACCCTCAAGTTCACACTGAGAATAGTTCAGAGGGGTGGGTGAGATTTGATGAACTTCTTATGTTTTAGTGCATCGTAAGGTAAATTTGTGGAAATGTTCAGGTGTGCGAGAAAAAACTTGACGCCAGTGCTACGGAGCGATAACTTCTTTAATATTATATATATAAATGAAATTATTTCAATCATTAAGAAAATGTGGACATTGTTTACAACGATTTGTTGTTTTCCTTGACCCAAAAAAAAACAACTAATTGTAAATTAACCATGTGGATTTGAGAGCTCTCTCGGCTGTTTGTAAATACTGTATGAATTAGCGAGTGAATGAAGATGTAAATATGGTATGAATGAATATAATTCATCACAATTACTTATTGCCAAATAAGGCAGATTGTAATTTTATAACAATAAAGTAGTCTAATCTAAAAATAATATGAATAAACAAAACTTCTTTATTGTAATAAAATCATAGGGTAGTAATGGGTAAATGTTCTCATTCATACCATATTTACAATTTTCATTCACACAGTATTTACAACCAACCTGGAGATCTCCCAAATCCGCATGGTTGTCACCTCTTTCGCATACGAAGTCCACATGGTTTTTTTTATCCACATCTTGCACCCTGCGTCGTTTCCCTAAGGGTATGAAATATCTACCTGGCATGTGCCACTGGAATGTTGGCCGACTTCTTTAGGGCATCGGAGGTTAGCACTCGTGACCAAGACCTCGGCGTAGCTGTCCACTTGGTTTTACGCCTATAAGAAAACAAGAACGAATGGTCAGTCAGCAACTAAATAATAAAAACAAATAACAAAAAATTTAACAACATAAATGTACACTATGTTTGAAAGATACTAGAACTGGAGTTAGTGGAGCCTTCCTTACACACGAAGGAACCCTAAGGAAGATAGGAACGTGCTAGGTGAAATTGATCCAAAGCTTTTGTCTTTTATTACCAAATGGCTGGCTGCATTATGAAATTCCCAAAAGATTGTTTGGAACAGCAAATGATGCTGGAATATGCGAATTATTTGCTATTTGCAATAAGGCGTCTTGGATTATTATTATTTAAGTAATCCATCTGAATACACCTCAGACTCAACTATATGCTCCGAATATAGTTCAATATGGTGGGTAACATAAGTAAGATGTTACATTTCAAGCAAGTATCTGTGAAGAAATAATATCGATTGGCTGTGAACTCCAAGATATTCTTGGGTTTATTAAATCGTAATGAAAAAACTATTCACGTCACTGAAAATGGCTTTTAAATAATATTTAAAAAAATATTTATTGAATATTAGGGAGGGGATATTAAATAGTTAATTTATAGTTTTTGCTCTTAAACTACCATTCTTACTTATTCTGCAATATCTATATTAATATTTATTTGCCACGGGAAAAATCAGAGCATTGAATTGAAAATATCTTATATTATAAAACGAATATTTCTTTAAAAAACTGTATCACAATACGCAAGAAAAAAATCATGGAATTAAATATAGATTCTTTATAAATAAATCTAATTACGATTGGTCAATATTATATTCCCTGTAGCTTGGTTATATTTTATACAATTTTAAACTGTAATTTGTGTATGTTAAAAATCTATAATGTACATTATACATATTGTCTATACATGTTTAAAAATGATGAGACTCATCTTATGAATCATAGACTTAAAACTAACTTACATCTAACAACAAAATCTGAACATAATTTTCCCAGACAGTCTGTTGCCGTAGATGCAGTGGGGGTAATAGTGTTAAATACTGGATTTGTCAGATGCTGCAACGAGTCAAAAAACTTGATGTGCTACCGGTGGAAGATGAACTCAACCACATTATTGGATACTGTATTGTCAGTCAAGTTAGTATATAGTGGGGCACATCATCAGTTTCAGACGAACCGACTAGTTGAAAGGAGGCTGATAGCATTTTTTTTTTTTTTTTTTTCTTAGCTCTCTAATGGATGAGGAGAAAATAGAGGAATACTTGGGTTGAGTGGATCCTTGTACTAGAAGTACTTGCTTGAAGGTGGTGTGAGGGAATTAAGGAGTCAGTGTGGGAAGCCTCGGTAGAGGTTGATAGTTGCTGTACAGTGGTGAGAGTCCACTGGTGGGTGGCCCTAGAGTCCCTCTAGGCATGTAGTGCAGTCTTATTTAGTCGGATAGCAGTGACGGGTGCCCGTTAGAGGCAAGTTAATGGTGGGCCAGCAAGAAAGAACGATACATTATAAACCCTATTCGTTCATTTAAATTCAATGGGTTCAGGTGACATAAAATTTGGTGTGTACCGTAGAATTAACCGTATAATTAAAAATTAAATTAAAATTGGTGAAGAATCTATTGATCAGATACTATATATTGATTTAGCAAATAAATAAACAAAAAATGTTTGATGAGTTTAAATGTTATTCCGACGAAGAAATGCCTCCCCCTCCACCTGCTGTGACAGAGGAAGGCCCTGAGAGGTAAGCGGACAATTTGCCGAGATTGGCCGTGACACCGAAGCGTAGGACAGAAGCTACAATTAGACTGATGAAGGCTGCACACCGCACGGCTTTAGGGAGGACCGTAAAACGGTTTACGTTGAATATTACACGGGCTTTTAATGGCGGCCGTCGTAAACCTTCCTCCAGCTCCTCCGGCTCCAGGCTGAGCAATCACCTGCACTCCGCCATTTACTGCCGCCCGCAGCTAAACCATTGTCTAATTTAACGCTGTCCTAAATAATAAAGTAATTAAATTGGTGCTGTGGATTGATTACTCCTGATGAAATCAATAAAATATTAAGGGAATAAAACCGACTTAAGGTATTGGAGAGAGAGTTCTGTGGACGAAGTAATTTTTTCAATCATCCGTAATTTAACTTTATTGATTGATTTACAACTGTGACTAGAATCACTTGCTAATGTGCTATAAATCTAATAAAAAGGCATGTGGGACATAGGGGACAACCAGTGATACCAGTCTGATATTATTCAAGCTAAGTTTGAGAGCATCTAATTATTATGAACCTAGAAGATCACAAGTCCAATGCTTTCTCAGTCATCGTTAAAAGTTAACCTAAGGATTGAAGTGTCATTGTATAAGTGGGTTTGGGTGTCAGTGCAGTTAGACGTGAAATTTTCTGTATAACGCTTTAATGCATTCGTGAACGTAAAGATTTTGTAAGTAAAATAGTGCAGCTGTGATAGGTATTGCTTAAAAGAGCTTTTGCTTAAAAGATCTCAGATTATATCTGTAAATTTGGGTTCCATATGTCCTAGTTGGTTTCATTAGAAGTCCATAGTTTCTTGGATAATGGCAGTTTTTAATGTTGGTCCAGAAAATGCTTGCATATTTTCGGCATAAACCGTCATTAATAATTAAAATTGACTATAATTTTGAAAGTTTTTAGAAATGATGTCAGTCAGGAAATTTATAGCGTACTGCAGGGCAAACAAATCCCTCTTAATCGGAAGTACTATTATAGCTAAGCCTAGAGATTTAATACATTTTTAATTATTATGAAAAAATTAAGTTTGTGTGACGCGTCCATTCTTTCATTCATAGCTATTCTTTGATAATCTCAACTCTATTCGTCATTCGTTTTCAAAACGAATGCGCAGTCGAGTATATGTGGGCGCATGAAGAAGCTGTATAAATTAGAAACAGAATTCGATTCGAATCTGCAAGAGTAGACTCGTGTCAGGTGCCATTAATTGTAATGGTGTAATGTTCTTGATCATTTTTTTTTCTTGGGTCAAGGATAACTCATGCGTGGGTGTCCACAGCTGCTTAATAATAGTATTGTTTTAGTTTTTAATCATTAAAATGTGGGAAAACATCCCACCAAGGTGTACAGTATCTAGAATATTCTGATACTTTTATTTATTTTATTTTTTTCTTTCATACCCCCTTTAAATTTACAGATAATTATGTATAATTCTAGATCCTCAGGCGAATCTATTTACAAATTATTTTTGTATTTCCTGTAGCGTCGCTATATTATATACAGCTTTTGTTATTTTATAGAAATTATATTATGAATAAACAAGTATAATGATATACATTATACGTGACTGGACTAAACTGACTAATAAAGGTGATGGAGCTCACCTTTTTGATCAACCTTAAAACTAACTTACATACTAATACTATAATACTATTAGGGTATTAATACTAATACCCGTTGTTTGGTGTACCGTCGGTGGGTGAGTTCATCCACCGGAGACACATCAAGTTTTTTGACACGTTGCAGCACCTGACAAACCCAGTGTTTAACACTATGACCATACCACCCCTTCCGCATCGATGGCAACAGACTGTGGGGGAAAAATTAGGTTAAGATACTTTTATACAACGTTATACTAAATTTATAATCAAATTTATACTTGTTGTAATAACAAGAAAATAAATTAACATCACATTCTGAATTTCCTGGACAGAAAATATACTACATGATATGGAGTCTTGTTCCTTGGACATATCGAATTAATGTCCTCCGTCTGTCTCAACTGGTATTGGTGAAGTCAATAGATTAATTGAGACTAATTTAATGAACACGAGTTATACAACAGGTAAACATCACATGCTAACATCGTGGGGATGTTCTTGTGGTTTGTCAAGCTCCTAAAAGGGGAGGCATCCGACAAAGGGGTGTCTTTGTCCCACATTAGTCCCTTATTATAGAGCATCTTGGCGTGATTGTATGGCAGCAAACTGTTTGTGATGCAGTTAATAGAATATTTGTCGACTGAATTTTAATTGGAGCGAGATTTAATGATAGTTTTGAATGAATTCAGCATTAAAAAAAAAATGTTCGTTTAATTTTAAATGATCTACACTGTAGGAAAGTTCTATTCTCAATGATCTATTGAACAAACTCCAACAATACAGAAACCCATAGAAGAGAAATATTTGAGTAAATCTAGGTTTTCCCTGTCCTTTTTGAAGTTTCTTTATTTGTAAATTATGTTAATTATTGAAATTATATTTGAGAAACTCCTACTAAAACGTCTACTTCCAATTGTTGAATCCATACTCACTTAATATGTTCAGTTAACACTTGAACCAACATTCATCCAATAAATGCATAATAAATCTGCTCTGTAAAGCTTTGGTTTTAAACGGGAGTACACAATGGGGTAACATCCCAAATTGAATAATTAAAGTCAAAGTAAGAGTTATATATCAAATATGGTTTCGCTAAAGCTGCTAAAAAGTTTCTGAACACGATTCCAGTTTTAGTGAGTTTTCGTGATGTGATATGTCAAATTAAGTCAATATTTCAAGTTAATCAGTCTAATAAATTAAGGAGTTCTTTATTTTTTTTTGCTGCAAATTGGCCCCATCCCAACTAAGACTGGTTACATGTTTCCCACACTTTTCTTACCAGAAATTACAGATTCTTACATAAATCTTTCCACGTAAATTAAGTCCACCAAGAAATAAAATTTATCAGTATTTTTCATTTTAAAGATATTTTTCTACGCATAGAAATCCATTATCTTTGTCCGACTCAAGCACTACCCCTTAAACATCAACCACTGACAAAACGCAAACATTTTTCTTATATAACAGCCTACCTATCACATACCAATCATATCATATATATCATAACAATAAACCAATGGAACCTTTAATGCCTAAAATATTCCTAAAATAAGTTACAAACTATTCAAGAAAATTGACAAGCCTGATAGTTTTTCAGAAAGAGGGTTCCTATAGATAGTAATACAGCCTGGACAATTTATGTACACTGATGGTTCGTAATCGGGTGCAGGGGTTGGCGCATATGTGTATCATAGAAAATGTATTCTCTACCCAGGGTCACTAGCAGTTACACGGCAGAGCTTTGATTGCCATAAACAAATCTCTTAGTATTGTAAATTGTTCAGAAAACATTTAAATAGTTATCTGTGCTGATCCTTTGCCTGCACTCCTGGAAATCCAAAACAAACAATATATGCAACTCCATTTTTTTTTTTTAGGTTTCTCCATCTACAAGTTATACTTAAACCAATCTGGACATACAGAATAGAGCTATGGGGGACAGCAAAAAAGTCGAACATCAAGCGTATCCAATCCTTTCAATCAAAAGTCTTGAGAACAATAGTAAATGCACCTTACTATATCAGCAACAAAACGCTTCATAACGACCTTAATATACCCTACATTCTAGAACTCATCCCTTCCAAGTTTATGAAATTCCACAGTAGCCTTTCCAACCACCCTAATCCTGTAGCACAGTCTTTGCACTGCGCCACTCATCCCTATAATCCTCCTCGGAGACTGAAACGGCAGTGGCCTCGTGACCCGTAATAGTGGGAGTCCTGGCAATGGCCAGTTTCTCCAATCATGTCCTATTGTATGAATGAGCGAGTGAATGATGACTGTAAATATGGTATGAATGAGATCATTTATCTGTATTATTATTGCCTTATAAAAGGCAGATTGTAATTATTGCACAATAAAGAATGAAAAAAAAAAAAATAGGTTTCTCCAATCAGACAACAACTTACGGATTGGGATTCAATGTAACATTCTGTTGGCTAGCGGGACATGGTGGTATATCAAAGAATGAAGAAGTAGGTGAACCTTTTGATATGGACCTTAGAAGTGATGCTATCCAGAATTTCAAATCGGCAATACGGATATTCTGACTAAACGAGTGGAGCTAACATACCAACCATACTCTCTTAGAGATGAAATCTCGGGTACATCCTACAGGTCCAACAGAGGACAGAAAGACCAATCCACACTGTTCTTTGGCTTCTTAATGTCTAATGAAACTTCGCGCTACTTGTGGATGCTGAGGAACTGAGCTTTCATTCAACCATGAGAGTGAGGAAGAGCGGAGATCATGTGACATCTCTTCTTTTCTTTAACCCATGCGAATTTAGAAAAAGCAATATCACCATTAGTCAACTTCCTAGAGCGCCGGAAAATACTGTAACATATTTAATCAATCCTCATGGAAGCCATTTTTCTCATTATTTATTGCTATTTTTATTGCGCTCTTTTAATTTTAATTGTTTTTTTTACAGACATATAATAACTTTTTTCATTGCTTTTATTCCTTTTTTTTTAAGCATAAAGTCTATTTTTTTTTATTATATTTCCTCTACTTTTTATTTTAAACAAGTTGTCCCTTTTCTACCAAAGGAGTTATAAAAGTACAGTTAATATAACTGAGGTGAATACGGGAGCGTTTATAGGGTGGTGTCCTTAATATATTAGGCTTCTCAAAACCGAAAGAAATCAGAAATTCACAATACTTAGCGACTAAAATTTCTAATCTTGGCTTCTCGAGGGAGGGTTCCTAAGACTTGGGGGTCATTTGGGCTTATTCCATGAACATTCACTACTATGAACATGTCAATGGACTGTGGCGATGTATGAAATCTTGGTATGCATCATAGTTTTTAACAACATCCTCCGATCAGTCCTCATGTCCTTATGAGAAATTATGTCCTACCTACTAGACAGATGGGACTGGGGAGCCACTTTTGATCCCGGTCGATTTGTTCTCACTGTTGTGCTTACTCAGGCCCATAATAAATATAGTTGCTATGTTTAACGGTATTAACACTCATTTCTTTCTAGGTTTTGTAAAGTAATAATGAAAGTTAAAATAATTAACAAATCGTAAATCGAAATCATGAATGTGATCATGTGGACGGCAATGACCATTATGTTGGGTTGACATGCCAAAACAAAAGAAAATCTAATTTCCAGGTGACAGTCGAACTATAATCTATTCTCTAGAGTATATTAGGCTTCTTAAATCCTAAATAAATCAGAAATTCAATAAAATTAACAATACTCAGCAACTAAAATTTCTAATTAATAGAAATTTATTTTTTATAATATCAAATCTTTTATATTTGAATAAAATAACTATCTTTCCTAGAACAGCAATAGATAGTTGTGATAATAGAAGCCAATTGTACCATATTTCTTACAGGTGGCATTCATAATGTAATAAAAATTTATTGTGCAATAATTACAATCTGCCTTTTATAAGGCAATAATAATACAGATAAATGATCTCATTCATACCATATTTACAGTTCATCATTCACTCGCTCATTCATACAATAGGACATGATTGGAGAAACTGGCCATTGCCAGGACTCCCACTGTCACGCGATTATAGCAGGTCACGAGGCCACTGCCGTTTCAGTCTCCGAGGAGGATTATAGGGATGAGTGGCGCAGTGCAAAGACTGTGCTACAGGATTAGGGTGGTTGGAAAGGCTACTGTGGAATTTCATAAACTTGGAAGGGATGAGTTCTAGAATGTAGGGTATATTAAGGTCGTTATGAAGGGTTTTGTTGCTGACATAATAAGGGGCATTTACTATTGTTCTCAGGACTTTGGATTGAAAGGATTGGATACGCTTGATGTTCGACTTTTTTTCTGTCCCCCATAGCTCTATTCCGTATGTCCAGATTGGTTTAAGTATAACTTTGTAGATTAGTAGTTTATTTTCTATTGAGAGATGGGATGTCCTTTGAAGTAGTCTGTACAGTTGACCAAAGCGTCTGTTTAGTTCTTGTCTTTTTAGTCTCGTATGTGGGTTCCAGGTCAGCCGTTTGTCGAGATGGAAGCCTAAGTACCGTACTGTCTCGGTTACTGGGAGAGGAATAGAATTAAAATAAACTAATGGACAAGTCTTGCGACAAAGGGTGAAGGTAATGTGGGAGCATTTTGCTTCATTAACTTTGATCCGCCATTGATTGCACCAATACTCGATCTCGTCAAGGTGTTTTTGAAGGTTATGGGATGCTATGTCGGGGTCTGGGTGGGATGACAAGACTGCAGTGTCATCTGCAAATGTGGCCAAGAACGTGTTGGAAGTAGAGGGGACATCAGCGGTGTATAGGTTATAGAGGATGGGGCCTAGGACACTGCCCTGTGGAACGCCTGCATTTATGGGATAGTAGTTAGAGTATTCTAAGCCACAGCGGACTTGGAAGAAGCGGTTTGAAAGGTAGGACTGTAGGATTAGGAAAAGGGTCTGTGGTAAATGTCTTTTGAGCTTGTAGAGCAAACCTGCGTGCCAAACCCTGTCAAAAGCTTGAGCTATATCGAGAAAGGCAGCAGTGCAATACTTTTTGGTTTCAAGGGCTGAGGAGATGTGATCAACAACGCGAAGTAATAAAAATTAAAAAAGAAAATTGATTGATCATCTGAGTTACAATTAGTAGCTATAAACACTATATGCATGATAGTTTATAGAAAAGTAGAAAATTAATGGATCTAGAATTTATATTAGGGAATTTAATGGCAAGGCCATAACTTCAAGGATTCAGATTTATTAGAATTAGTGAGCGTAAAGGTAACTGAAATCTATAAAACAAGCTATCGACGATAAGTCCTAACGGCCATAACGACACCCCTTAATATTTTTACGGCGTGTACCCTAATTACGATAGGGGTGGGTGAGCTAGGAGTAATATTTGAGGGCGTAGGTTGGAACCTAAGGGGTTGGATTCAATTATAGGTTTTACGAGACCGATTTCCTATAACCTACCGGATTACTTTAACTGGGGCCATAAAAAAACCGTTTTGATCGCACCTAAGGCTCAATAAACCAATTATTTATTTATTAGAGAATATAGGCTGTTTGTTGATCGGGATATAACGCCATTATACATACTGGTAGTTAAGAGTACACTCTTAACTGTTAAGGGCGAAATCGACAAGTTATATAACCTAAAATATTTTGTATTCAATGTGAATTTTCTCGTTTTTAATACTGTACATTAGCGTTCCTAAACTTCTAGTTAAAAACTTCAGGCAGGCTCTTAATATATGGTAATGGCCATAAGGATGATAGAAATGTAATGTTTTTCTAAGGAATGGAAATTTGGCAAATGGAAAATTGATAAGTTTTTTTCTACATTCATAGATTGCTTTTATGTTACTGGACGAACGGCTCAACCTTTAATAAGTTCGTGCCGACAAATCGAGATTTTATAATGTTTTTGTCAAATTTTCGCTTTTTTGTATGGTGGCTAAGTCACACATCGTTAAATTTCGTACTTTCTTGAAAACTATGATATTTTTCCTGCTAACACGTCTATTTATAACCTATTGATGAAGAAAAGCATAAATGTATTATTTTTTTAGTTGTGCCCGTTTTGCGTTAGAAGAAAGGTTTTTTGGAGGACTTTTCACAAGATTATTTAATAGTTAGTTGATTTAATGTTTTGGTGTTTTTTTTTGGGGGGGGGGGTACCGATTATTGTATTTTTTGGTGCACAATATTTCTGGAGTTCTGTCTTTGATAATTTTTACCAAACGTTGATCACCCTATAGAGGGGCGGTCACCAATTATTTTCCCCTGAGCCCTTTCAAAACAGTGTCAAACTTTCGTGGTCCTACCACTGATTGAGCTACTAACAACTCAGCCTTCTTTATTAACAGTAACTTGGTAATCAATAGTTTCCTGTAATGATTTTGGCAGTATAAGAAAATCAATAAAATGTACGTGTAAATTCAAAAATACTACACATTAAAGTTCATTGTGAAATAATGGAAGTTTAATGGGAAAATGTTTTTTGAAAAACTTGCCTGAAACTTGAGGTCAAGTTTGTGCAGTTGATTCTCATCAAGCTGTTAAGGTATGTTTAGTCAAACAAGGTGCACAGTTTTATGGCTAAAAGCTTTCAGTTCTGAACACCTTTTTTCACACAAATTTTTCATTGAAAATTTCTCCCAAAAGATTTTTCGAACTTGAGCACAGATGTCCTTTAAAACAATCCGTCCTTGGAAATCGTATATTGCTAACGATTTGCTGATTTACGGCTCCATATACCTGCCATTATAAGTGCATAAGTGAAAAATTGTTGTCGACCAGCTGCCTGAAGATGCAGTTAATGGAATACGTCGGTGTACGTCTCAACAATATCGAAACTTTAGTACATTCTTCTTTGACCCTTCTGGAGGGGAGGGCATATTTCATCATCTTATATCAACATTTATTTTGATTTTTAGGAAATCCTGAAGTTCGTACTCTACTTTTACCAGGATTTGGTTTAATATCATTACATCCAATGATTTACAATTTCACTGCTGAGTCCAAGAAATAAGCTAAGAGGCTTCTGAACATTTTTCTTGTTTGGTCATACCATGTCCTTTTATTCTACTAGGTATTCTGTCAAATCCATGCCCTTCTTTTTCCTGTGGTGCTGTTTCTGTCGGCCATCATCACTGGTGTCTCCTTTACCTTAGTTTTTACTTTTTATCGTCTTTACTCTACACTTTATTTATTAACTCTTCTTAATGGTTCAATCCTTGGGTATCAATTTTAGGAATAAAAATCATGAATCGAGTCATTTTTAGACTAAATTAGTCTTATTATTTGTTCGTTTTATTATTATTCCTTTCTCTATTTAAAGTATTCTATTATTAATTTAGTATAATTGTTCACATCTTCTTACCTTGCAAGAATATCAAAAATATACTTCCGTTGTCAGGTGGATCGCCTGCAGTTCATAGTTAATCTATGGTTTCGAAATCGTTAAAAATCTTCCATAAACCATCGACGATGAATTTATGTTCTTACTGTTTTAATAGTTAATATCCAATGAATCTTGGACCTCCAAATCTCCTGCCATGCACTGGTTTACATGGGATCGTGGTTTATGATTTATAATTTGAAAAAAATATGATTATTTACTTATCCAGCGGTTACTTCCTGTCGAAGGAGAAGTCACCCAAGTCGGGCCACATTCGTGATTACCGATTGTATGCTACACTTTGTCCGTTGTAACTACCTGTAAATTACTATTTGTTATTCACAATTTCGTCTGCGGTCCACCAATTTGGCAACTACTGCTACAGAGAATACTCTATTTAGATATAATGTTCAATGGAAACAGTGGAATACTAAACAGACGGAATGATGGCCGGCACACGTGGGCCACACCCGAACCTTCCTTTGTGGCCCTCAGAGAACAACAGAGGATATTAGACTTTTTGTAAAGAGCGACTCTCTTTAATATCAACCACTCCTGGCAAAACAGTCCTTGGCAAATACTAATTGTGCCCCCTCACAGGGGCGTTATTTAATTTGAGCCGGTGACAGTATGCCGAGCTCTTTGTGGTTGTTTGTCTTCGCCGTGTGGCGGTCCCGAGCGCTCCCAAGCAGCTAGTACGCCAATTTCGGGTTTTTAATTGTCTTTGTAATCAATTTTGTAACCAGGGGTTGTATATAAGTAGAGATCTCGACGGAATCGAAACCTATGTTGAACGATACACAAACTCAAATGTTTTTGAAAATTCAAGTCAAGATGGACTTTTTAAGGGTACTGTTTAAGTCGGTTAAGTCTAACTGAATAAGTATAAATAATAGTAGTAAGAAGTAATTTTCAACTACCAAAAAAGAAAAATATCAACAATGTATAAACTACTAAAAAGAATTAAAAGAAAAGTGAATCTAAATGTATATTTTTTGTGCTCTAAATGAGGGCAAATGAAGGATTAAAGCGAATTAAAATAAAGGTTTTGGAACGGATATAAAAAAAACAATAGTTGTGAAGATTTAATGTAATTATAGTCTAAAAATCCAAACCAAAAATTAACTCATCTAATCTTATTATACTAAGGGTTAATATTCCTTTTTGAGTCCTATATAACCTCCCCTAACACAGTAACATTTCACGAGGTAAGTGAAATATTCAAAAAATGTTTTTCATATACCACAGGTTTGTAAACGGTTTTTAAATGAACACTGTAACCTTTTAATGTAATGTTTATAACAATAATAAACATTTTAGGTTAATAATTTTAATACAATAATGTAATTTTAATTTATTTTTTATGAAAGGTTATCTATTTAGTACAGAAAAAAATACTATCATTCGCAGGTCTAGCGGTTATTCTTTGTACTGTAGCCAATCTTATTTTTTGTTATTATTATTATAAGGTTTTGTAGGATTTGTTTGTCTAAATTGTAGTCTTGAGGATGCCTGAATAGTCGGAACGTCTGGTATTCCAATAATAATTTTTTTTTTTGCAAACTAATATTCACACTATAAAAATAATAATTTAGACATTTGATTTGATATTTTACACAATATGTTAGAGACATGTCAGCATAGTTTAATGAGGTGGATGAGTTTTTCATGTTATTGTAATATCAAATGACACCTCTAGCATATTTAGGTGTCAAACTGCGAACTCACAAGGGCCTAAACTGGACAGATGGGTCAAAAAATAATAAAAAAAACAAAACAATGAGTGAGAATAAAACTTCAAACAGAAAACTAAATTAAATTAAATGTTTATTGAGAAATTGATACAACCCCTTTTCTTTGGTAAAGAAATACTTAACCTCAAGAGGACTAGAAAGCCTTCCAGCAGGCAGACGGACAGAAGGGCAGCCAAACCCACTGGTAAAATCCTGAGGTTTTATAATAATAATATATTTATTATCCATTAAGAATAAATATGTATTTAACATAAAGGTGGTTCATTGACAGAATCTGTCTCCTAAAATTTACAATGTACGAAAAAAATATTCAATAAATGGAATAAATATACATATAATAAAAAATAGCCATATATAATGATAAATGCCACATTTGTCGTGAATTAAAAATATCAAATAAAACAATTTATAGTTTAAATTTATAGAAAAAACTCAAAACATTTTTTTTTTTTTCGAGAAATTTGTAGTAAACAATCTGTATCACTGAGCTTTGCAGAACTTACTGGCTACTTTGGCTCGAGAACAGAACGGAAGACCATAAAGCTGGCTACTTAGCATAGATATTAACAGATCTCTAGGACAAAGGGACTGCCCCTCCCCAGAACATCTGGAGCCACCGAAAACTTTCCCGGGCCGAAAAGAGAGTTCGAAAAGATCTTGTAAATGTCGGATGGAAATATGAACTTATAAGGAAAAAAAATCTCTTTTTGTTTTTTTGGATGAACCATAAAGTTTTATTATATGATATTGATCTATATTCTGTACATATGTGCATTAGTTACTACACCCGCAATACTCACAACCGAGGTAACAAAAAAAGGAATTCCTTACCATCACCTAGCAAGTAAAGTAAAATATGCTGTTGAAAAATGTATTCAATTTACTAAGCGTATGAGGGAGTGTGATTCATAGAATATTGTTGGTGTTATTATTTTAAACAAGCTTAGCTTTAAACAATACACAATAAACAATATATATTTATCATCTATCATACACGTCAAAAAGAACAATTGAAAACTGCTGAAGATAGATAAAAAGCACAACAGTGACAACGTATACAAAATGTTAGTATGAGTTATACAGTAATAATTTCATTTGCGAAATAGAGCGATACAGCCGTTATTAAACTTTTCATTCTTAATTAAGAAAGGTATTCTTGATCATAATTTCAAGACTTCAAAACTTAAACTGTTGAGTTTGTAAATATTTATAAATAGGCCATCGTAAAAGCAATGTCAACATATGTTTTGTTGTATAAGCGCACGAAGTGTACTACACAACCATTATTATCAAGTAATGCGACAGACAAACGACATACGATACCTTTCAGTGAATATTATAGGTGATGGATATTTGATAATAAATAACTATTAAATACATAATGGAGTCGTATTGTTTTAAGTTTCGTATTTGATTTGAAACTAGATATACAATGATTATATGGCAGTTGTATTATGTGTCCAGGAACAGATTTAGGGGTTCTGAACGGTTTCCGGGATGAAAATTTGATCACGCAGACCTCATGTTACTACCTGTGAATAGAAATCGGAAACCATTTCTATTGTTAAGATTTGAATGTAATATACATTTACCATTCCCCATAACTTATGATAGTTGAGTATTAATGTTGAAAAAAATATGATTTGATTTTCATCATGAAACAAATATTCTGATATAAATCATGACAGGTAGTATAATTTGCAATATTTTTTTTGCTTCTTAAATTATCAGCTTTGTTCAGCATTCAAAATTTAGTTCCATTGTAGAATATTTAGCTGTTTATATTTTTTGAATGTTTAAACTTATATATGTTTTTGACTTTTGAATTATCCAATTACATACGTTCAAATTATTAAGCATCCATAGTTATTGAAATACACTGATGATCAAAATTAACCCACAACCCTTATTTTTTGAAAGATTTGTAAAACTTTTAGACTTCAAAAATATTTTTGAATATAAAATATTTCAATATTTAAAAAAAAAAATGAAAAGTTAACTAATCATTTGATTAGCTTATAGATATATTAAATCATAAAATGTTTGGTAACCTAAATGATTATAATTAATACAAATTTTACACTTCCTCGAATATTCACCTACTCGATGTTTTGGTCAAGGGTGACGCGTAGATTATTTTTTATTGCTTGTTCTGCTGACAATCAAGAACAATCAACCTCCACCGAGGATTCCCACACTCCTTACTCCTCTCACACCACTTTCAAGCAGGTCCTCCTAGTACAAGGATACGATCACCCTAAATACTTTATATTTCTCCCTCATCCTAAAATTCTAACTAGAGAGCTTAGAAAAAAAAAAAAAAAAATCTGCTGTAACCAAAAGTATTTCTTGCTGAACCCTGTGGAAGTATTAGCTTCGGCTGCTTTAGCGTAGGTAGATTCCAGTGTGTCTTCCTGGATCACGCAATTGCGGGAAATGATAACGGGAACAATCCCTAAAATCGCCAATCTATAGACTTGTCAAAACCCCGGCTAAATCCTGGTATTTATCTATCGAAAAATTGTCTGGCCTATTATTTAAACTTCTGTGTTCAGTACTGATCTCAGCAAATCGTGATATTATTCCCTGAGACTTGTTGCTGGATGGTATTGATAGTTGGTAGTTAGGTTGCTTAATATGCTTATTTTTGTTTATATGGCTTGATGGATAAATTTTGCAGCATAATTATGTAGAGACATAATTACCTGCAGAGGCAGGTACTCTCTTGCCACCAGAGCCTGGTATAGTTTGAAGTCACATGATGTTCAGATTCCACAACTTTCCTTCAAAAGTGAAACATGTCACATATATCCAGATTCCTCTCAGATTCTGGATGCTTGGATGGGTGCTTGCTGTTGACTTTTGTGGCAATATCTGTACCTGTATAGCATATATAACTAAATATTCTACAATGGAGCTAAATTTTTAATGCGAAAGGCTCTTGTAAAACCAGCAGGAATGTTTCCGGGAAATGGCGCTATTTCTCATCCAGGATAGCGATACCTGTGTGGGAGGCAATGATAACAGCTCCTTAGTTTTGACAGGTTGAGTATCGCGTAGTCATCTAACGATGTCCCTTCTGAGAAAAGTTCAGTTTCATTGTACACAAGGTAGTTTCGTAGACCCGGCTAGCTCAAAATCCGTAAATTATAATCATCCAAATCAATTAAGAAAATATTTAATCCCAAACTCTATTTGCTGTAATGTAGTGAGAATGGATCATGAGCTACAGCAAAGGACGAAGCACGTACACTATTAGCACAATGGCTGCTTCACTGTCCAGCCATACAGACCACCCTCAATGGATAGATCATCGAGTATCAAACCGGTTCAGACACAAAAGCACAAACCGAATATATTGAATGAAAGAGTTTCTACTCACGGCCAAAGTATTGTTAGTGTGCTCCATTCTTACACCCACACCTGCCTACAAGATGTGCGGTTGGCAAGCAGGTTAATGTTTAGTAATAAATTGTTTATTGAAAATTCAATCATTTTAGGTTTAATACATATTGTGTTACATTTCGAAATGCTTTTATTCCTCAACACGATAAGTCCACTCATCTAACATTCTCACAATTCATTCTCCAGTTATTAGTGAATCCTGCTCTCCAGGTCGTATTAATATGTTGATATAAAAAGTACTCGTGAAGGATTCAAAGCAAATACCATTTGGACTAATCTCGAATTTATGTTAATTATGTTTATATGCACATATTCTCCTGAAAGGTTATTGTAGTTAACCAATAAGGTAATTATTGGCTATACTGCATATATTTGAACAAGACTAGAAATCAGATTCAAAATGGAAGTCAACCATGAAGCCCTGTAAAATATTGGGTCCGTAAAACAGCAAATATTCATACATTTATCTGAACTTCGCTAGTTGTTTTTGTTTAAACTATAACTATTTTTTTATTCAATTTATTTAATTTTATTATTAAAACATTTTCTTTTTCAATAAAAGAGGATCAATTTACTTTTACTAAAAATGAAATATAAAATAATTTTAAATTCTACCAAATTAAATCCTAGTATTGAAGAGTACTAGTCGTGGTACTCCTACTCTGGGCTTCTGTTTGGCATTTTTAGATTCACAGGGCACATGAAGTAGCGTACCTGGTGGGGTTGACAAATGGTTCAGTGGTGACCATTGACATATTTTGTGGTGACGTTTTTAAAATTTGGGTCTAAATTATATAAAAATAAACAATACAATAATGCTATAATAAACAGAATGATAAATGCTTATGATAATTATGGAATTTAACAAAAAAGGGTGCTCACTCCGGTCTCCCGACTTGAAGTCGTCATTTTTACCCTTAATTAGTGAAACATAATCGCCATAAATTTGGAATTGACGTAAGAGAACGTCACCTGGCCTTAAAATCGAGATCTAGTGATAATTTCTACAGAAAAATAACTAACACGTGAAATAATTATGAAAATGCAATTAAATATTTTATTATATGCACGCTTATGTTTTATACTATACATTGCTGAAACACCATTAGTAAAAAAAAAATCGAAATCAACCTGCTTAAATTCGACGCATCGACTGTTTCAGAAACATGTTCTGTCTTTTTTAAACACCAGATTCGATGGCTTATAAAAGCTGGTTCAATGCACCACAGATTATTCCGACATCCTCAATATAATTAAGTGTTGTCCAGCGTCAGTTGAAGAGAGAAAAATGAGTATGAATAAATTAATGCATTATATCCTTGAAAAAATTTTTTTTGTTACTTTCTAGCATCTGACAAAAATAAATTTTAATCAGTTGGTTTGTTCGCTTGATTCTTACACCCTTAACCAAATTATTTTACAATAAAAATAGAAAAAAAGAGTTGAAAGTTTATTTTAATGCGGAAACCCCAAAAATGCAGAGAGGGGTGGATTTCTTCTACCCCCCCCCATTAACCTTAATGAATACATGACTTCTTCTTACTATGTGTAGAACCGCTCGATAATTTTAGGAATCTTGCCGAAAAAAAAAATACCTGCTTTTAGTGAAGTGAAAATTATGTTTTACTACCAAAAAATTGAAATTCTAGTCTTAGTAGTATTCTGCAAATAATTGATTCAATCAGAGTAAAGTCTATATAAATAGAAGATATATATATATATATATATTTATTTTGTGTAGTAATTGCGAACGGTGTCCAATTCGGAAGGAGTCAAAAGCTCTAGGTACGCCACTGATAATAGCTATATTATTGGACACTCGTCAAGTTTGGACATTAGTATTTACCCGCAGACCACGAGCTACAATCCAAATGAAAGTATCCATGGGTTTGTTTTCAATTTGTTTTGCTGTAGAATGATACGCTCCCTTTGTTAAGCCTAAAGGATAGGATTGTGCAGACTTTTTTTTCTGCCCATGTACTATTTACACTACCTGCTACATTAGACATGGGCGATAACGAAGGGCAAGCCGGCTGGATAGGTTACAACGGTCCGAGGCTCTGATTGGCAGGCGGACGGGAGGGGTGGGGGCGGCAGGATTACCGTTGATATACGACACCGAAAAATGGCAGCTGGTTTATTGCAGATGGAGAATTTAGGCCTTTGTTTGTGCCGCGCACCCGTGCGTACATATCCGTTAATATCTATGCTAAGTAGTGTGCTTTATGTAGCAAAAGCTCGTAAACCGCCCGTCATCGCAGCACTAAAAAAGGAGCCGGGGGCCAGACAATGAAATTATTTAATGGCATTTAATTCGGATTTCATTAAGGGCCATCTCTTCGGGCTCCTCTTGGCCTGAGCCGTAAAAAAAAAAAATCTCCCCGTAGCAGTAAAGCCGGCCCGGAGAGCGGGCCACTCGTAAAATGCCACCCTAATCACCCGGTCCCACCCCACTGTTTATTTCCGAATTTAGCTCCCTTCTTCTAGTTTTTTCATTGCCTCCTAAATCTCTGGCACGTTTCCTCCTTCCTTCAACGGCCCATCAGATGATTGAAGTTCACCTCCTCCGACGATTTATCTCTTTCTTGCTTCTCAAGTACCTTCAAAAACACAAGTCCTTTGTTTACAAAGAAGAAATTTGCGCTGAACTTATACTGATGCATACCGTTGTTGCTGACCATGAAGGGAGTGGTTCTACTTTCGTTGAGATAGTGCTCGTTTTTTTTCTCTTTGAGTGAGAGTTGGAGAGAAGATTTTGAGCTGTCAAGAGACCAATTAAATAATTAACATATTCGACACCTCAGGAACCAAGGTGGAAGGATCCAATGAGAAGGTATGACGAGTAGTGGCTTGTGCTTGGTACAATTAAAACAGCTTTATTGTCTTTCCACAACTTTATTTCCCACACTAAAGACCTCATAAAGTTAAAAGATAGATCGGGCGTGTATGCATGCACCTCAAATGCATTGGGGTTTACAGCAGCAGCATGAGTGCACAAAGAAATCTTACACAGGCCAAATCAGTTTGTAACGGTATCAGTGACAGACTGGGCATGTTAAACATCAGTGTAAACGCAGCGAAGACCGACTGCGCAATCTTCTCCCTCCAAAACGGGAAAAAATCCTATAGTATAGGAGGGCAAGAGAACTCACCGGCTTCCTCAATGCACTATCTGGGTATAAAAATGGATAGGCATCTCCATTTCTCTACTCATTTTAGTAATAAAATAGAAAAAGTACGACACAGGTCTTACCGGCTATCGTACTTGCTAACTTCACCAAACCTGTCGCTTCGTCTCAAACTGATGATCACGCAGTTCTCCTAACCTTTAGTAGTCTGCTGTTGCATAGTGCCCCATGCGAGAATAACGGACTGCATCCTAGTAGGCACACTGCGAATAGTTTTGTCTATGTGTTCTTCAGATGGCCAGCCCCATTGATTTACCATGACAGTTATAAGCTCTTGGACTTTGCAGGGATTCATAGGAAGTACGTCCCAAGCTGGTTCTAAAGGAGAATGGAATTGAGGTCCTGGCTGTGAGATGGTCACTCCAAGCTATGAACATCATTCACAATCCTTATAGTATCTGAGAATTTTGGCGATATGAAGTCTTGTTTCATATTTCTGCCTTATTATTAATATTATCCAACATTAGGAAATCTTGTTTTATTTCAATATTTCACAGGCTGATAATTAATCTTTTATTGTTTGTATGGCATAGGAATGCAACTTTATTTGGTGCCTCATTGTGCCCTTCTTCCTGCACGTATTGGTAGACTCGACTTGATTTTCGTTTCAGATGTTCTTTGCTTCTAATAGATATACGATAATTAACATACGATTTATTCCATTCCCAACACTTTGTTCTATACATGCCTGGTCTATCTTTTAATCGAATCGGGTCTTTAGTTTGGGAAATTACCAATAAAGCAAATTATCTCCTATAAAATAACCAAAAAGGTACTACTGATTCTTTGAAGATATGCCCGTGATATGCGTCTGTGCATTAAGGGACTCGCCTCTGAGGAAATATCACCCAAAAACACCAAACCATCACCGATCTGGACACTTCCGCCAATATTGCACCGAGCGTATAACTTTTTTTTTTTTTTTTCACCCTTTCTAAGGCTAGCCTCAAACGGGCTTGCCCCACAAGCACGTGATGCGGGCCCGTGGGGTTATGTAGCCTGTGGTGCGCGTATTCCGGTGCAATGGGATTGTTGCACCGGTCAGCGCACCTTCGGTTATTCTGTTTTTGTTCCATTTATTTCTCAAATCAAAAATAAAATAATAAAATAACAAAACAAACAAAAAAAAAAAAAAGACATGATAAAACCAAAACAAAGAGAAAAGAAACAAGTATAAACTTCTGCCAAAACAATATCTACAAATCCTAAACTAGCTATATACAAAATTTTTTTTCATTTATAGCTAGTTTCTTAATTCTATCTTATTACTATTTACATTTGTAGATCCGTGTTCTACTTAAAACTATATATACATGAGGTGTGCATCCTCTATAACTACAGCTAAGCTTATATATAACTACCTTCTGCTAAGCCCTACCTTATGTCTATATTTACAGTGAGGTCTCCAGGAACCGGCCATACAACAATGGCTTCGGGTGAGCCTTCCCGAAGACACGGCCGCTCACCCCGTGACACCTCCCTGGATATACTAAAGTTCCCGGAGCCATGAACCCTTTTCCACTCCCCGACGAATCTGCAGAACGCGGTGTATCTTGTTTCATCGTTCACCAGTGACGGCAGGTCGGACTCGTCCAGACTCTATTCTCCTATCGTGCGGAGCAGCCGTGCTCTAGCCGGTTCCAGTGCGTGACAAGAGAGCACGACGTGCTCCGCAGTGTCATCTTCTCCGCAGTGAGGGCAGGACCTGCTTTCTGCCCTCTTGTATTCGTATAGCCTGGCACGAAATCCGCCATGTCCTGTGAGCACTTGTGACACCCAGTCCTGAGCGTATAACTCTCCCCATCTTCTCCATATTGTACTCGACTTGAATAGTTCATATAATTCTATACAAAGTATTGAGTCTGAAAGATAACAGAGTCCCAATCATCCCCAGTCCAGATGACATTGCCTTTGGGTGTGTGAGTAGAGGCCCGAAAGCGTTCCCCACGCTCAACCGTCAGCCGCGGCATTGGATACAAGCCCGTGGAGGCTGACCAAGAGCGCGAGAGCTACAGACGCTCAGCAAATGATTGGAGAAATTGGCAATTGACAGGACTTCCAGTGTCGCGTATTTATAGCAGGTCACGAGGCCAATGCCGCTTTAGTCTTCGAGGAGGATTATAGGGACGAGTGGCGCAGTGCAATGACTGTGGTAGGGGATTAGGGTGGTTGGATCGGTTACCATGGAATTTCATGAACTAGGAAGGAATAAGTATAAGATTGTAGGCTATATTAATATCGTTATTAAGGGTTATGTGGTTGACGTAATAAGGGGAATTTACTATTGTTCTCAGGACTTTTTCCTAGTTTTGAAAAAAAAAAAATTACAAAAAAGGACTATTCCCGTCGTTAAGGGCACATTACTTTTGTATTGTATTTTCACAATATTGGCATTGGAAAATAAAAGATATTACAAAACAGTTTTTTTGGTAGAATACAAGGTTTTTTGGTCATTGCGTTAGCTATTTATATTTTTTTGAAACCTTGATTTCAGTGTTTGTGGTGGCTTAAAAAATTAAATTAGTTCATTTGTCATTTAGTATTCATTTAATTGATATAACACGATTGTAGAGTGAGAAAATAAACCCGGAGAGGTGGCTGAATCTTGGATAGAATAGTTTCAGTTTAGTTAATGCAAGTGAATAGGAGGTAATATGCTTGAGTAGGAGGGATCTAAATGGAAAACAGTGTCTATCTTGCAAGCGGGAAACTTGCGGGGAAGGTCCGTAATGAATTCGGCAGGGGATACATAGACGATGGAGGGGGGCACTGATAGTGACAGGTCGCCGAGCGGTGTCCCCTGCAGAGCCCCGCGGCTATTGGCTTCTTTTTATTAACTTGATGGGGGCATTTCCGACTTGAAACTCTCCCGTGAGGAAACCGATGAATAATTTATTATAACGCAATCAGCGGGCTAAGCTCAACGTAAAATAAAAAAGCTGGTTTAATGCAGGCGTAAAATCGGTACGGCATATCTCGAATGATCTGAAAGTTGTTAACGCTTCTAAATAGTATTAATTTATTTTATGACCGGGGAATATGTAAAATAATAATTTTTTTTTTATGATTTGATGAAGCAACATTGCCTGAGGATGGGTAGATTTCAGTCCGGAACGTGGAAACAAATCACTAATTATTAAAATTTAGGAAGATATTATGTATATATTTAAGTCAAAGTGATAATTGTATTGAGTTATGAAGACAGCGACAGGGCCTAGGGCATCTAACGAACTGTAGAGGTTTAATAATACTTCATAATGTAAACAACGCCCAAGAAATGCACCATTTAGACATTCACAGTAAATGCTATTAATACAGGAGATGTGATGAAGGGTGACAGGAAAGGTATGGTTTGAGATGATTGTCGATAAACCAAGGTAGTTTTATTTTTCTTCTTCTCTAACTCCTGTTTGTTTATTGAATATAATATATAAGAAGTACTTATGGGTTACAAAGGCTCATCGCTCAGAGATGTATTTTAAGGAGGTCTTACATGTTGACAAAATCAGAATACGGTAAACAGAGCCTATGAAATGCAAACAGGAACAGGGCTGTAGTTTACTTTCGGGTTAAAACCTGAGCCAAGCTCAACAGTTCCATATTTATATGTCACTTCAAAAGATGTGCATTATAAATGTGAAATCTGACGAATGATGTAAAATTAACAAAGGCAACAGCTAACAAGGCAAAAAATAACAGAAAATTGAAGTTAAGGCATCATTTTAATTCCCAGCTATGACAAGGTCAAGAGTTCAGTCGCTGTCAAACCGGACCAGTGCAGGTAATTTGTCCCTGCTCTACCATGGTGTGCTACCTCAGTACTCAGTAGCAAGTGACAGATTTTTACTGGACCGTCTCGCCCCTATTAATATGTATATATATATTTATTTATTTTTTTTGGGGGGGGAGCCATCTGTGGAAATCATGTCAGGTTTATTTTGTGTTCTAAACTTCTTTTAGCTGTTTTAAAGTAATTTTTAGTGACTGAGGAGATTAAAAAATGATATGAAATGTTTATATGCAACCTATCCCCAATAAAAAAAATTCCACTCGTCTAATGGTTTTAAGTAACTGTTACTTTCTACTTGTTTGATTTCGTTCATATAGATTTCCCATAGTGCAACTTATTCCATCTTTGATGTGAACAATTTTCAGTCGTTCAATTATCCTGTTTGATACAATGAAGAAAAAATATCAAGATCATTGATACTTGAATGAACGTGTTTACTTGGGTTACTATGTTCCGAATACCGTTTCCTTACACATCATCTTTCCAGTCCACAAAACCTCTTAATCCATTATTTTCATTCCTCCCGAGCACCCATAATATGGGAACATTATAATATAATGTGAGGAGCGATTTGGAACATAAAAAACTCCCAAAATATGTAATATATTAATAGGGGTGGGACGGTCCAGTAAAAATCTGTCACAGCTCCAGCTGCTACTGTGACACCATTGCAGCAGTGACAAATTACCGGTACCTGTCCGGTGTTGACAGTGACTGAACTCTTGACCTTGTCATAGCTGAAAATGAAAAATGTTTTTTTTAATTTTCAGATTTTACATAAATATTTTTTCGTTTTATTTTTGTCTGAATATTACCTATATATTAAGTTTTATATTATATTAAATTTTGATGCTGGTACAAATGTAAACGAATCAATTTGTGTCTTTATTTTATTTAAGTTTATTTATTATATGTAATTAGCTTTATTCCGTATGAATATATAAATCAATTAATTACTTTTGTCAATTATTTTTACATGATTTTTATGTCATTTTTGGATTTTAGGAGAAAGAAAAGTGAAGGAAGGGACTGTGGCAGGGTACTGTGTCACAACAGAGGAAGGAGAAGCGATTTCGACTGTGATTGTGATAAGAGTCACAGAGGCCTTAGCTCGAGGGTCGAGATCTCAACAGGGTTGTGACTGTGACAGAGGTCGGGGACGTTTAGAGAGAAGGGTTTAGTCTGCTACTGCAACGGGGTTGACTGCGACCATGACTGCTACAGTACCGGTAACGTTCAAGAGAGTGGAGCAGGTCGCAACTACTACGAACCGAGATTAGGAGGTGCTACACCCGTACCGTCACATCAGTATATATTACAATTTTTTCGACTCATTACAATATCTAACAAACCCGGTGTTTAACACTATAACCCCCGCTCCGTTCCCCCATCGATGGCAGGACGCAGTCGCGGCTGGAACACTCTAGTCCTAGGTTCTAGGTAGAGATTTAGTTTGTTTTTTTTGTTTTGTTTTGTTTTGTTTTGTTCCTAGTGTTTAGTGTTTGGTGTCGGTGACAAAAAGAAGGTGAGCCTCATCACCTAGTGTGAATATAAGACTGAGTACTATTAACATCAAAAAAATTATTGTATTATGCACTCCTCCAAATGCATTTAAATGCAGGAAGAGGAGAAATTTGTAAGTCGATTATTATTTTGTTATTTTTCTTTTGTACATTGCATTTGAGGTTTTGAAATAAAAAAAAAAAAAAAATATATATATATATTACAATACGAGGCTTATCAGACTATGTAAAGAAAAAAAGCCAATTTTTTTCTGAATTATTGCCATCTTTAATCTAAATAATTTAATTCTTCAAATCTAAAATAACTTCTATGCTGAGATATGAGAAATAATAACTAGAATTGAATTCAAAAAATGGTGTTTGAAAAAATTACTCAAAATTTCCTTATTACATTTTATCTATTAGTTGCTTGTGATGATTAAATTAATAAAAAAATATGAATTTGTGCATGTCTTTGTTTTAAGCTGATAAAAAAATGTTAAATGGCTAGCGCGAATAACAAAAAACTAACACTAGTTCATTGACTGAGTCCCGCCGAAACCGTTTGCAGCCGAATTCTCCCTTGTTCAACGCTTCCTTGATTTATCTCCTATTTCCTTTCCTTTTCTAAAGCTATCTCCTCTTGTGCACCGTCGCACAGCCTTTAGTATAGCCAGCAACAGTTCCTGTCTTCACCCTCTTATTCTCCCTCATGTCCCCTTTCTAATGTTTTCCTCCAAGTGTTTCCTGTTTCCTCTATGTTCTGTAAGTTGCATCCTTAGGTGTGTGTTCGGTGCAAGTTTTTATTCCACTTCATCAAGTTTCCCATTCGTTTCTTAAAGGCTGGCAAAGGATTAAGAAAAATCCTCTGCTTGTTGGCGATCACTGCCCAACTTTGCCCACTTTGCAATTCCCACTGCGTTCTTTATCCAATGATACCCTAACCTTACTCTTGCAAGGGACAACTGAGTACTAAGTAAAGCTGAAACTGAAAACAACTTAATTGACTCACATAGAAAGTGAACTTACATTAATGTTGAGACCAAAAGGTGCTATCTATCATTCACAGATTATTTTAACTGTTTTGTATTTCGTTTGAAGTCCTCAGGATGCCTCAATAGGCTAAACGTTAAATGTCAATATATAACAAATTCCAAAAGATATTTACGGAGAAAGAGTTCAAGCTTTTTTGGAGTACAAAGTTTTTGCTAAGAATAAACACTAAAATATCCTTAAATAAACAAAAATATTTATTTCAACATCAATGATTAAAACCAAATATGTCTTTAAAAAAAATATAAAGCTAAATATATAAGCCGACAACAAGAAATTGATAGATAAAGTTATATTAAAGAAAGTGTGGTAAAAACTATAGGATTTATTTAAAATATTTGATGAAAGCTCACATCTTTGCCTTAGAAAATATTTCCTAAGGACCCCATTTTTCAAATGTTAATGCCAGAGTGTAAATTTAAATCTTTTATCAGATTGGTTAACTTGATTGAAATATATAAGAAATAAATTAAACCATTAGAAAAGGACCTTAATTGCTTTCACGCACAGCTGGTGATATTTTTGGGCAATAATAATTCTAGGCATTAAACAAAGCTTTTTCGGTATGATTAGGTTTAATCAGTCTCGTGAGGAAAAATGAGTAGCTTCTCCAAAAACAAAGCTGCTAATCAAATTTACAATACTGAATATATTATTGAGAGCTAACAGGATTGCCTCAGCCGCACTTGCAACTTAACTTAATGGCGTCAGCCTCACTCAGTTGATCCTAAAGTGAGGTGTTATGCCATGAATTAAGTTTTTATTTTAACATTTAAGCTTGTGATTTCCTAATCTCTCATAATCCACCTTTAATTTTCTTGACAATAAAGCATAGCGTACCCTAGAAGGAATACAAATACTATGACTTGATGTTTTATTAATTTATTTGTAGTTATTAAAGTTCATGAAGGAAACAAAAAACAATATTTTTACCGACCATATTGCTAATCTTTAGTAGCCTTGTAATTTGAAAATCGTCTTTTCCCTGATTGTCAGTAAGTATATGTTTTGGAGGACTTTAAGTTTCCTCTTAATAAATCTTTATTTTCCGGCCTTATTTAACACAGACAATAGTTCAAACGCTCCAATATACCTTAAAGGAAAGTTGATCACTTCTCTCTTGTTTCATTCCAATGATTCCACCTTCCCAGTTTATATCAACTGTAATTTCCGTTATTCCTTTTCAACATTATCATTTTTATTACTCAATTTCTCACACTAAAGAGTTAAAAGATCGGGCGTATATGGAATAGATTGCGGGGAATGCAATAAATCTCATATTGGTAGAACCAGTAGAAAATCATCAAAGAACATCTTAAACAAAAATCAAGCAACAAGTCTGCAAGCATCTACAGGATGAAGGGATGAACCACATTGAGTTGCGTTGCTACACCATAAGAATGACATACAATTAATTAAAAGCCTTGAAATCAGAAATCAGAATCCCTAAGATCGGACAATATCAATATATAAGAAGAAATAAGAAACACACGAATGCTAAAAAAACCCACCATTCCTCCCACATAAAGCTAGGTAGGCCTTACAGTAAAGTCAATGGAGATGACCAAACTCGTTTAACTTTGATTCAGAACAGTAAATTTTGGAGCTTAGCCATAAGATTATTGTGTATTTATTTATGTACATATTTTTTTATATTATAATACATAAAATGGACAGAACATTTCAACATTTTAAACAGTTTTTATTTATTGTTGCTTTTAATAATTGATTTTTTTTACAGAGGGTGTGTTTTTATCAAATGACTTTTCATTTTAGCAACTGAGGATGACAAAACGTGTTCGCTTAAATAAACGATATTGTGGAGAGTTCGGATATCTGTTATTTGACTATCGTTTTGGTTTAGTCATGTCAAAGGGATTAGTATGTGAATCAAACGTCTTCTTACAGATTGACCATAACTTCTTCATGGCGTTCTGGGACGCGGTGCTGGTTTTAGGCGGTCTAAAGTGTTAAAAAGAAAATCCTTGCTTTTGGTACCCAATATTCAAAAAGGAACCATTAGTGGAGCTATTTCAACAAATACACCATGACATAAGCATATCTCACCCAAACTAGTAGGTAGGGAGATAATTCTATATATACTTCATTATTCAACAAAGCTTACTTCATCAGACGATTGTCTTGATCTCGATTGGATGTTTTCAATCAGAAATTTTATGAAACAAAGTGTGTTATTTCAGTAAATGAAGCAATGAGCCTTCTGGTACCTTTAACTGAACATAAAACATTTGCATAGGATAGTGAACTCAAACTTGCAAATTGACACCTTTGAGAGTTTTATGGTCCTTAATTTGGACTTACACAGGTGGTCTGAAAAGTTTCCGACCTCAACATGAAGATGATAGTGAAATAAAAGCTAAAATAAAAGCTTTGTTAGGTTGGAAACGTTTCAGACCACCCTCGTATACCACACCTATGCAAATATTTATACCCTTTAAAAATGTTATTTTTTCCATTTTCAAATTATTCCTATGTTTTCCATACCTTAGCTTTGTTGGATAACCTGTTCCACATTGAAAAAGTACTAAACGAACATTCGCAAAGGTTACTTCATAATATTGCGATGGAGATAATTTAAACAGCGCAATATAAGTAAGTAATAGTAATATGTCAACAAGACTCGATTAATACATCTTTCTTAAGTATGAGGTAGTGATGTAAACTTCTACTAGTCAAGGTGAGATCTGAGCCCGACTTGTAGCATAATGAGGCTCAAAACAAAATTATGCACTCCCAACGGAATACTAGCAGTCATTAAAAGGTCACAAAATCAAATCGCGTTAAATTAGTGAAGGAAAGTCTTTTAAAAGAAAAAATATGAAAATCTTTATTATGAAGTACAAGCAAAACACTGGTATATACAAATATTAAGATTTACCGAGTTACAACATACTGGTTTGAATGTATATGAGCAAGTGGCGTGTCTGCAGCTAAAGCTGAGACATATATGTCTAAGAGAAGGATAAGATTCTGGGAAGCAGGGAGGTGTGGGAACGAAGCGGTTGCTTACTTAAAAATAACCATCAGTGACTTCCATGAAGTCACAAGGTATACAGTTCTGCTAAAGACCCTTCCACTTGTTCCCCAGCATTACAAAACTAACGATCTGCGTCTCGATGAAGCACTGAAGAATTTCCCAAAACTTACAAAACTATTTCAAGCGGAAATACTCCCAATCAGCTGCTTTTCTAATTCTCAAATGGCAATTTTGATCGGTTCTAAGAAACTTCTTGAACTCTTTATCCAGACTTACCTAACTCTTAATGAGTACTCTCCAGCATTTTTCTAAAGTTGCCAGTTTACTGTTATAGAAAATATTCGACTCTTTTCCTACTACAAAGAATTTAAGAACGAGTATTGACTTGTCTTGAAATAAGTACAATTTTGAGTATTCTTTGCGGTAAAAACGTTTATTATAACGGTTTTCTCAGTCATCTGTTAGAACCTGTACTACACTAACTAATCTCAGTTATTAAATTAAATGTGTTTGTAACAACCAACTGTTAGAGAATTACTTCTGGATTGCCGCAAGGTGCCAAGCTCAGTCCAAAAGCAAAAAGCAAATTGGCAAATTTCTTTAACCATGCTAGGAATGTTCCTTCCAAAACATTCATGGCATCATTCGCTGATAAGGCCCCCTAAGCAATAACTATCGGTGTAAATAACAATTCAATCAGTTATCAAATAACTGTCATAAAAATTATTATAACATGTATCAATGTAAATCGGCTAACGAAGATTACTTTATGCTTGAGGATGGCTAGAAATTTACTTTAAACATTTAAATATACTTTTAATTTATTAAATTCAGTGAATTTAGGTAATATACATTAAAAAAAATTCCAAATTATTTATTTTAGCTATGTGAAATTTGATGATGATTTTTTGGATTTTCTGTTTATTTTATAATTTGAATCCAACATGCTTGTTTAGTTATAGTAATGTATACAATTCACAAGAAAAAAATAAATAAATAAAACATCAACAGAAGGTTCTTATATGACTAATGAACTTGTTTACTGCTTATTGAAAACTAATAACTATTTTTAGAAAAGTATTCGTCTTTAGTGACACAATTTAGAATACTAACTTTGAACTTTAATAAACACTTCTCCCACAAAATTTGGCTATAAATAAGTTGGTTGTTACTCTTATTTCTCATTAAGAGTAAGTAACCTTAAATTAACATTATACAAACTTTAAAAGCATCTACTTCATTAAATAAAACTATATATTGGCATTATTAGACAGTTTTAATCGAATTGATTGATTTATGAGAAACTAAAATCATATCATTACAGTTATTTCTGAATATTTGGACTAATAATTTGTTGAAGGGCGTTTTTTTTTTTTTTTTTAATACAAATTGAATCTGTGCCCCTTATGTCATATCAGGATAAAGCATAACATAGAAATGGTTTTAATAGTTTGTGAAATATTCATAGGTATGAATTATCAAACAAGAGATAATAACTAAAAACAGCCAAGCATATTAACTAATAATTATTGTTACCCGTTACGGAAAATCGTTCACATTGTTAGAGAGCTAGGCTGTGACTATGCCCCTAAACAACAGTTTCTGTTACCTAAAAATAAATTGTTTATAGTTTAGTATAATTTTATATACTTTATTACATTCTACTATATTTGACATGTAGTTAAGGATAAAATGTAACATCAGAGTATGTAAAAGAAAAATTGATAGATATTGTGATATATTTATCACCATTAATTCACCAATAAAGCTATTTTTTTCGAAACATTCCCTTATTTCTTTTAATCTGACAAACTTTATGAAAATTATGTTTAGAGCAAAAAAAAAAAAAAATTATCATTCAAATTTACAGGCTTAAAATCAGACGTTTAGTAATTATTGATTAAAGAGAAAAAACAGAGATAGAAAATATAATTTTTAATCTGGACAGTATGATTACATTTTCCGTAAACACACACACTTCCTATTATTCAAGACACATTTTTTATCAAGAAGAAGTTAAAATTTAATTATTTTATTTCAAAGTATCATAAGAAATTATTATATTATATTTTGTTAATGAGTGTTTCAACTGTCAGCTCGTGAATCATTTTTAAATCCGAAATTATTAAAGATGGTAAATTAGAACAGGGCACCTATTAGAAATTAAAAAAATTATGTCATGAGCATTCAGCTCAGGAAGACTGCAGGCCTAGTGTAATATCACAACTATAGTAATATTATTTTTTATTAGTAGATCAAAGTGTCAATTTCATCACCTTTAATTTTATCTTTTTATTAAATTATATTGTATTGTTCTTAATAATATTTATTTATACATTCTAAGCTTAAAGTTCAAGACTGTATTTTTTAAAATATAATCAAACACTAAATAAAAATGTTAGCGAATCGAAGGTTGCATTGTAGATTTTGAAGAAAAAATGTTTATCGTTACCACGACTGTTCCTCTGTAATAACAATGAAACTACTCGGTATAGACCTGTCGTTTGATTTGCATACAGGTTTGTAATTGAAAGTTGATTATTATAAAATATTATTAAAACATTCGTCAATCGGGATTGTTTGACCAAGACATTTTTGTTGACCGCTATTATTTCTAGGTGAGTTTTAATGTATAATATAATTTGCTCATTGTACATTTTTAGTCACCCAACTAATAATCATTTTGTAAAATATAAAGCTAAATTTTCAATTTTTTTATTCATGTTTTAAATAATCATTATGCTATATTAGGTATCAGAGGAAGTACGTACATATTTCTTTACGTGAGTTTACGGCAGCACAAGCATTTTCAAGCGCTTTAAATGCATAAAACAAAAGCGGTCTTGATTGTGCTTAGATGTTATATCGAATATTATATCACAAAACATCAAAGTGAAGCATTAATAACTCTCAGATAATAATAAAAATGTATCAAAATTTAAATTAGTTAAATAAAAATAATAAAAGTTATTCTATTCTATTAAAATGACCAAATTACCTATACTTATTACACTTTTTACCACTTTAAATATTATCTCGGTATTCTATATTTGTTGTCTTGATTTGATCCATTGATATGTTTTTACCAATATTTAACAAACTTTTTATTCTTTTATAATTTTTAACCTTTTATAGATTTGATATTTTGATGATGAATCATTGAATTAGTTTGGTTTTAAAATTTTACTATTTACATAATAATTGTACATGAGTATGAATGGATTCTTCCTTTCCAGTTAATAATCCTGTACCAGCAAATTTTAGTTTTTCAAATAAAGATATATAATATTTTAACAGATTGCAGTTTGATTTATTTTTATTTGCTTTAGTAAGTAGTCTTATTGATGTTCTTTTATAATTTTTATTTTATTGTTGATAAATTACTATTAGCTGGGACTTATTAATGCTTGGGACGTATGTTTTGTACAACAATATTGTCATATGTCATTTTTACATTTATGCACTTTTCTGAGTATTATTGTAATATGTTTTCGCTGCACCGCCCGTGGACAGAAAAATGAGGTGTGTATTATCTCATTCATGTTGTTGTTATTTATTACTTACTATTGCTGCCGTAGAATAATCATTTAAAATTTCAGTACTGAAGTACAGCCAGATGAAAAGGGATCGACATCAAGCGTTTTTTGTTTTTTTTTAATAGTAAAGCCACGAATCAATTAAATAAAAATAAACCCCCTTTGTTTAGATAGCGGGTGACGCATTGGAAATATACACAGGCAGGTGAACCCGTGGGAACGGTCAGCTGTACAAATCGGATCACAACTCCGACGGGAGCAGGAATAAAACAACAAAAGGACTGGAGAGGATAGGAAAGGTAATAAAGGAAGAGACATGTGTAGGAAGGATTTAGAGATGATCAGAAGGATAGATGGTGGCCTGTCGCCATGATAGAGCTCACAAAGCAAACAAGGGAATAAATTTAAAAAAAAAAAAAAAGAGAGAGAGAGAAAGAGAAAAGAGAAGGAAAAAAAGAAGAGAGATAGAAGATATGAAGAGGCGCTATCGAAGACTATAGACACAGGGAGGGGCCAGCGGTGTGTCCTGATTGGCCGATACTGCGCCCTGATTAGCTGTCCATTACTGGCCGTGGGCCAATCCAGTTCTGGGGGCCGGGCCTGGTCAATATGCAGTTAGCTCGCTCCCTCTCTCACACGGCCGGATAAAAAACTTGGGCCGAAAAAATAAAAAAAGATCACCCCTTTCCCCCCTCCACCCCGTGTCCCCTATGTCGAACAATAGCCTGCTCGAAAGGGATCTCGTTTTTTCTTTTTTTTTTTTTTTTTAATTTCCGAATTTATATTTTTCTGGCACTCGGCTGAGCACTCTCCTCTCACTCTCTCTCTCTCTTCCTCTTCTCGGATGTTAAGTATCACTCTTGCGAAACGTTCAGATGATGAAATACAGAGTCACTAAGTGGAGTAAGTAATTAAATAAGAAATAATTTTTGGGATACTTCAATGGCATGGGAGAGTGGCCTTTCTTTTGAGGTACAACCTTAAATTTTATAATTATTTACTCTTTTCTCCTTTGGGGTGCAAGGTGGGACAATTTCTAGCCACCCCACTTCACATATTCCTAGGCAAGAGAAACTAACACACATACATACTAGGCTGTGTGAAATAGGAAATTTCCGTACACACTTTTTTAGGTAGTGGTATAAGCCCCACTTTGATTCATTGTTATAGATATACAACCCGTGTTATTAGATCATATAAAAGCTCGTTCAAATCTATAACATTCCTGTAGAAGACTGTTGAAGATAAATCAACAATAACACTTTACTGACACTTGATATGTAACATTCCTGTAGTAGACTGGTACAACATTGAAAATTTGTGGTAGTTAAGATAAATCAACAATAACACTTTACAGACACTTGATAAGTAACATTTGAATCTAAACACGTAATTGTCTGTTATGCAATATATATGTATTTTTCAAATTCCTTCATTAAATATACAAAGATTGAGTCACAGATTCCAGAATATGAAATCTTTACATATAATCCACATCATGCTAATTATATTTAGCGCAGCTACATTTTCTATAATTAGTGAGGTTAAAAGAATTTTTCTATGGTAGGCTGATGTACAGAATACAAGGCTTGTGAACATAGAAAGCTAACCTTAAGAATGAGTTGTGCTAATAATAACTTAACAACCTAGTTTCCCAGGACATCCTGTTCCCATCAACCTGGGAATGGTGATGGGGCCATAGTGTTAAACACTGGGTTTGTCAGATCCTGCAACGAGTCAAAAAACTTAATGTGTCTCCGGTGGATGAACTCACCCACCGACGGCACGCCAAGCACGGATGTAAGTTGGCGTTCTTTAACCTCTCGAGAGAGGTATGCCTTAGCCTTTTTCTCATGATACTGTTCTGAAATAGTTAAAGATTGTATCGTCAGTTAATTGAGTATATAGCTGGGTACCGTACAAAAGAGCTGGCCGGAGGACACATTTATATATCATTTGATTGAGACGCAGCGACAAGTTGGGTGGAGTTATCAAGTGGTCAAAAGAATATATTCCACAATAAAAGCTAATTACGTTTCGATTAAATGATAAAGAGCATAAATATGAAAAATAAACTAACATGATCGTAAAACTTTTAATATTTATCAAGTCAAGCCGGCTAAAGTTTTTATTGACAGTATGTTTACTACATATAACTTAAAAATGGTTATGGGCAGTTCATGTTAATGAAGGTACAACACTCTATACCACTATTCTCAAGTATCATACAATTGAAATGATAGAATAGAACATAATAGTTTAAATATATGATAGTTTAAGTGTAAATTTTAAATTGTTTCTTCTATTTTTACACAGTGGGAACTGTTACTCAATATAAAATACCAAATTTACACGTAACATATTTGACTTAGTAATAATCAGAGACATTATTTAAACTTTGTCACTTTTTTTTTATTATTTATTTAGATTCTAATTTGATATTCTTTCATTTTAATTATACGATTCTTGAGACTCGTTGTATGGTCACCGAAAGCAGTTGTATCATTATAAAATTGCGGGTGGGCCAGGGAGCTGTACATTCATTCATTTTTACCATTGTTTGTAAAGTGGATTTTCATCACCCAGGACGGTAATTAAAAGATCATTTTTTTATAATTGATAAAAACCAATATGGCAGTTAAAAAAAAAAATTAACGTGGGAATAAATGGTGATGCAAATGTGCCGCGCTGCTAGTTGCTTATCAGTAAATATTATATTAATTCATGTTTAAGGTTATATTTAATAATGTTTATGTAAAGGGCGTGAAGTTGGCATAATTCTTACATAGACTCTTGATATACATTGTATCTGTGGCTCCAGGTAATGAATGGTTAAGTAGAATTTACCTCAAATCGAGGTGAGTAGTTTAAGCTAGGCTTCTAAGTCCCGTGATGAAATAGGTGTGGTTAATTTTGAGTGTATTTAATCCTTTATGGGCCAATAGAAATTTAATAAGAATAGAGAATCTTATATCTAATGTCTAGAGACACACATGAAGGGCTAAACCGTTTCAGGAGTGTTGTGAAGTAAAAATCCCTTGCTCTTAAAATATATATGTATTTAGACTTACCCACTTATTCCCCTTAATCAAAGTTATCTGTATATAATACTAGAATAATATATAATACCTGTAGATCAGAACAGATTGTTCAGTGACATTTTATATGAATTTTCAGTTTATTCATACTTTCTGATTATTCCCGACAAGTATATAGATGTAGGGAGGCTACCAACATTATGGCTCAACTGATCTATATAAAATTACTTTAATTTTAATAATTTGTATGTAATGGAAATTAATAACCAAATTTCACTTACTTAAATGTAAACAAATCAGTTGTCATTGAACATGTTTTCTATGTGCACGTACAAACAAGCTAATGTGCCCATTTTAAGGTCATCCTTCATTCATTAGTAAAACCGGAACTTTATTTAACGAATGGTATGTTGGGTTAAACTCCCATATGTTTATGTAATTACCAACATGAAATCGTATTTTATCTTGTTAATTCTTAATAAATATTCATATTACTTAATAGCATGAAAAATTAACTCTCTTTTTATCAATAGTTACAGCACCAGCAATTGTTCGTATTGACACAACTCGTTGCATATTTTTTTTTTTAATTCAGTAAATCCTCGATTGTTTTGGTTGAATGTTTCTAATTTTATTCATTGCGATAAAGAACTATTCCCAACAAAAGAATTATTTAGTGGTAAAATGGCTTTAACTTATGGTTTGGAAATCTATAAAAACGCTGATGTAGTCGAACATATATACAAAAAACAAAAGAAAAACATTTGTGTCCATTCTACTTGTGATTAGAAATAGATTCACTTTATTTCCAGAATGAACTGATATGATTGTAAAATAGAAAAAACTGTATGTTTTTTGGAGGTATAATTTATTAACAGGACATTTAATAAGCTTTAAAAGAGTAGTGGATGCACAGTAAAAATTATATTGCTAACTACTGAAGAAATAGCAAATATCTTATTTATCTGTAAAGAGAGGTTATCTATAGATAGGGGTACAAACGTATGAAATTACTATATAATTTTGTGACAATTTATTATATAATTCATACTAGTACGTTAAAGTTACTATTAGTAATAGCTATTATTATTATTAGTAGTAGTTTAATTATAGAATAGCTTGGCATTCAAATTAAAACTTTTCATCTAGTACTTTCTTATAAAATCGTTACTAGTTTGTTTAAAGTTAGTATTAGTAATTATTTTTACTCTTAGAAATGCTCGGCGTTACAAATATTAATTTTTGATGCACGGCTACTCTCCAAATCGCATCTTTTTTTAAAGCCGTCTTTGGATAAGGAATAATTAAACATCCTGAATATATTGATGTTATGTTGTCTGATCGATGTTGAAATTGTTCTGCCAGTTATTCAGAATAGGCTAGATGGAAATCAAGTGGTTCGTGATAAAAAAAACAACGGCTGAGTACACCAGAATGAAATGACGGCTTCAAAAAATCGATATAAAATTTAATAAGCTATGAGCAGACAAATATGTTTTATTATAAAATGCTCAACACACCACCATTACTTAACAAGAAAAAGATATCCGCTAGTCAAGAAATTGCTGGAAAAAATGTTTGTAACAAATCTTAATTTTTAACATAGGATACAATTTTTGAAACAATATAATTTTGTTTATACATATTGAAAATATTGTTTTCTTTTATATGACATGTTAGTAGCTCTGTTTAAGGTGAAAAAAAATGTCGTTTAGATCTGCAACAATAAACGCCATTCTCAATATTTAAATTGAAATCTTTAACATGGTGGTGTCCATCTTAATTTTTAGTTTCTAATTTATATTTATTAAACCAATAGCTGCATTAAGTTTTTTTTTACATCAAAAACTCCACTAATTCATATGTTAACAGCATGCTTCTATAATGCTACAAAATATACATAAAGTAACCCTTATTAATGAGCCGTAAGGAAATTTTTAAATCAAATATGTAATATTTCGAATGAAACATAAGGATTAAATTGAATTGTATAACTAGGTGAGGCCATATTTTTACATAAGAAACAAAAAATTAAAAATAAATTTTTGAGGTAAAACTGATATGGTGGCTATAAAAAACCCATCAATATTCGTTTACCCAACGTTAGAATTGTAATTTATCAAAGATTAGATCGGAGAAAAAAATATTTCTTTTATGTTTCTAACGCATATAAGATCAAGCCTGGAGATACTGACAGATACTGACAGATATCGTAGCGAAAGAGTTTTTTATTTTAATTTATGTGATGTTAGTTTACCCTGCGTAATACTCAGCATACATTGCTTTAAGGAATAATTATAAATTACAGCCACTTGTAACTAAATTGTGACGGATAAATAAAAACTACACATTTTAAAGTCAAAATTAAAAAATGCAAAAATTTACAAATATTATTATATCTTGGTGTTGGTCATCAAAAACATTTATATAAACTAATATGCTAACTCATACACTCATTTAAGAATTTGAAGACATTTTTTGGTGATTTATGATCATCGCTAATTTTGAATTTCATGATAAGTATACTCTTCTTTTTATAATTTTATTGGGCTTAGGTTTACTATTTCTTCAATATTTATATAAAGAACCCAAACACAGTAAGGTTTGTTTTTTCTTATAAAGTATGAAAATAATGTTTTCCATTACAAGTTATTCAGAAAAGGTTTTAATTTAAAAAAATGTTTTATTTATTAAGTTACTTTATGATTGAATTATAACGTTACCAATTTGGTATATGTAATGATTAATTAACAAGAATTTAAAGACAATGTCATTCACAGCTATTTTTTTTAATTCTTTTTAATCTTATTATTTATTAAATTAAGTTTTTGTTTGTCTTCTGTCTAGTAAATCTTTGCCTCTAGTCTGAATTGTAGTCCTAAGGACGCCTGAATAGGTGAAAAGTTGTCTGATGACACGATAATAAAATAATAAAAGATTTTTTGGGAGAGAATTAAAGCATGTTTTGTTTCGTTTTTGCAAAACTACTTTTAACATGATAAAATACCAATATACAAGGTCCTCTTATTGTTACTAAACCTTAGTACTGTTGCACAATGTATGTGAATTTAACTCAATTATCACTTAACAGAACCTTACCAATGTGCCAGGAAATTGTTTAACTAAACAGTTTTTAGATCCTGAGCTTAAAAGATCATTTATATTGCATTGAAACGCAGACATGACTTCAAAAATGAAAGCATTGCGATTTCTGCATAGATTTAATGTAGCATCTGAAATTAATATTCTAAAAATTAACTACATGGCCTCAAAAATTTTAAATAAAAACGGATAATTTTATTAGTTGTCTTTCTACCCCATTCAGGTTAAATTTGTTTACCAAAAAAGTTCAAAACCTTAAACCTGAGGTTTGCGAAAAATATTTAAAACATATTTAGTGTAATTGTTGCTTTCAATATCTCCCAGTGTGTTATTTTCAAATCAATTTAAAGTAATTCTAGTAGAATACTATAAACTACGACTTGGAGAAATTCCATGTCGTAACTCTGAGGTTTCACACAAACGAGGAATAAATCAAAATTTGTGATATGTTCTAATGGTAATTGAGTAAGGTCCTAAGTATAATTTGCTAAATTTGAAAAAAAATATAAAATATTTTTAACCAGAACGTTAAGCCCATTAATCATTCATAGCGTTTATAGTTTCGGTCGAAATTGTGCCAGATTTCAATCTGTTTTTTATTAAGAACATGTGACCAACTCTTTAGTGTAGATCTCATCCTTATTTAAAGGTTTCAACAACATTTTAATAAATTATTAAATAAATTTAAGTCTAGGAGTTAAGGATTTCCTAAGGAAACGAAAACGATTTGACAGTTTTAATAAATTTTCGCAATGAATCCCCAATACCCTAAAGGTCTTTAATTTGATAACTTATAAATTGACCTGATAAGAAAATGTTTATGATTTAAGGATGTCTTTAATATCAGTTCAATGTTATTCATTAGTGGTAGGTTACAAAGGTTTCTGACTGCTTCATGTTTATGTTCATTTTAGATTTATTATTTTTCGTAATGTGTTATTTTCAGCATTGCTGGGGCACCAAGTTAAACATTACGAAATATATCCTTTTTTGTCAAAAAATTCTGATCATTCTGTCGATGACTCATTACAGTACACTTAGTCCCGACAAATAATACAAATACAATATTCTATTTAATATTACAGAAAATATTTATTTTTTATTATTAATTAAGTTATCAATTACCCTTTGTCATTTTTCATGACAATAGTTTTATTTGGGACATCAAAGAAAGCTAAAATGAAAATCATCATGCTTCTAAAAAGCGTTGGTTGAGATAATTTTGTGAATGCGATGCTAATGGTGTAACTTTCATGCATTTGAATATATACTAATAATATGCAATATAATAATGTATATACATAAATATAATAAAGTATATATTATAATATAATGTATAATATTATAATAAGAGTATATTTCCAATAAATAATACATAGCATTGATTAAGGCGTAGAGATCTTAAATTTTATACCCTTCTCTGTACGGAATCATCTATTTTTTAACTAACAATGTGTCTTCAATATTTTTAGTGGTATTTTGAAAGTCGGTTGAATTGCAAACAAGATATAAATTACATTTTTTTGTAATTAAAGTTTAAGTGTGAGAAAAATCGAATGTTTATGATCAGGACAATGACAATTTTAATTGTATACCTTACTGATAATATTTAGAACTATGTTCAGTTCATATCCCAGTATAATCAAATTGTGCTTCCAAGTAAAATCTCATGACCATGGGGAAAAAATTGAACTCTTGAAGACCAGTACTCATAGAGGGAGAGAAAGAGAGTGAGAGAGAGAGAGAGAGAGAGAGAGAGAGAGAGAGAGAGAGAGAGAGAGAGAGAGAGAGAGAGAGAGAGAGAGAGAGAGAGAATGAGAGAGCGAGAGTTCTACATGGCTTAAAACACAATGGGTCTTTTGAAATACTTATGCCTGGAAAAAAATTGAAATTTACTTATTGTTAATGAAAACGTTAGTTTCTCTCATCTGATGCTATACACAAAATTGCAGACATATAAGGTTTTTTGCAGCGCCAACTTGTTAATTAGTTAATGACGCTTATTTATGTTTTATGAGCCATATGTACAGGCTCATTAATGAGAATGTAAGGCTTCTGATTTTGAACAAAAATCGAGTCACAAAATAAGCTAAATGTCCAAAGATAACCGGATTAGCAGAACTATATCTCTTGACCTTTTAGTCACTATAAACCATTAATAACCTCGTTTTTGAACTTCCTTTTAGCTTATGATTATCATAATCGGTCATTTACTTTACTTCATTGGACACAATGATTCCAATAATTCAGGATTATACATTGTAGTATATAAGCAGCCACAAGCGCTCACTAAGTTCCCACCTATATACTAGCCTGACTGACAGTACAGCTAAAAGTCTCAAACAATTTCAGAACGGTATCATGGGAAAAGTGGTTTGACATACCTCTCTGCAGAGGTTTTTGGTGTGCCGTCGGTGGGTGAGTTCATCCACAGAAGACACAAGTTATTGGACTAGTCACAGCACCTAACAACGCTGGTGTTTAAAACTACCCCACCACCTTTCACACATCGATGGCAACAGACTGTCAAAATTACGTAAACATTTCGTTTGTTAGATGTAAGTTTTATGATTCATAAGGCGAGCCCCATCACTTTTAAACATATGTAGACAATGTATAATGTACATTATACATTTGTAACAAACCACAAATCACAACGTAAAAATATTAACAATGGTATAAAAGGTATAATCCATATTGAATTCCATAATTTTGTAAACAAGGGGATATGGAAAAAAAAAAAAACTTACTGTCACTTGCTCAATAGGTCATTAAAGCTGGTTGTCGTTTATTTCATTTGTAGATTTTATGTTATATCAAAAAAGATATTTTTAAGAAGTTCAGAGTAGCGAGAATTCGCACTAACGAAACCCAAAAACTAAAAAAAAAATCATGTAATCCTGATATTTATTCAAAAATTTTCAGACACAACTCTGGGATATTTCCTGCAAACGGCGCTGAGTTTATCAACGGATCGGACAGCTGTTATTAAAAAGTCAATCACTAGAGGTACAGTGGCATTCCGATTCATTGAACTTTAAACGATGATATTGCAACTGCAACACGCTCATGAGGGCCTACGGTAGGTGCACTTTATTGGGGCCCGGCTCGCAATCAGCCGCTCCCAAAAACGGACACTTTTTGCTTTGTTGTTAAACGAACCTTCCCTGTAGAATTCCGGATGGAAATAGCACTAATTGGGCTCCTGTGACTTACTGCTCAAATGTTGAAGCATGCAGTAATAAATGTAGCTGATTGGCCCAGGGATCAGGAGCGTTGTAATTTTTACCATATAGAATTCTTTTATGCAGACTATGAACTAAAATGTAATTTATCTTTGATTGGGTACAAATGAAATTAAAGCATGTCGGGTAGCTTTGGTACATATCGCTGATCACACATGCACACAGACAATTGGCCGTAATTTTATCAATGAAGTTCATCCTCGTTCGGACTAGGTAATAAAGGAATCTCAAGCAAATATTTTTTTTTCTCTTTTGGCAGTATTGTGTTACGGGGATAAAGTGAAAAACACAAACTAGCGCGGGTTTATCCTGATAGAGATTGGTCTATTCAGGAAAAAGTGGACAGCTAGTGAATTTATGTGCTATTCTTTAGACTGGCAGTACATTTTGGACAATGGCTCTCTATAATTGAACAGTGATTATAAATACAGTGCATTCAAACAGATATAGAAATACAGAGTGTCACTAACAGACAATGGTTCGTAATAGAATTTACAGTAGAATGTAATGTTTATTGAATTTCCATGATTATTTTAGTTCACCAAAGAGCTAATACTATTAAATGAGAACATGAAACTTTATTCTGGGCTATAAAACCTTTTTTATATGTAGAGATTTCAAACATGTGAATATTTTTTGTGTTGATAGGACCATTTATTTTCAACGAACGACATATTTAACTTTCAGCCGATAATTATCAGTTATAGGAAAGCACTGAAAATAGCGAGATAGTAACTATTTAATAGGAGATGATCATTGAAATGTAAAGACAAAGATCTTAAAGTATCTTCTTTCTAATTAACAATAAGTAATGTGTTTCAAGAGTTCGCCAAGCTGTGATTATTAAACATAACAGTACTCCACTTCCTCCCATGCGATGGAGGTGATAACTATGTGGATTTGGGAGGTCTCTGGTCTGATTGTAAATATTGTATGAGTAAAAACATTGAACACAATTAATTTTTACCCAATAAGGCAGATTGTAATTTTACAACAATAAAAACTTTTCTTAATAAAAAAAATAAAAACATAACAGTCAATAATATCAGTTAGGAAAATTTATTGAGTACTATGCTCAACTTTTAAACACAAAATTTTGGAAGAGAGTATAAACTGATAAACTCCTTTAAAATCACAAACAAAACGACCATTTAACATCTGGTCATGTCCGATTTTTACGTTTAACATAAATAGTGAGTTTTCGTGTTGTTTTTTGTGTTGGCTGGAGCCACCGCTGGTACGATACAATACACAATAAGTAGTTGGCTTCAGCCATTCAGATTTCAATCTATCCAATTCCATTGTCTTAAGTTAGAGAAAGCTGATGAGATGATGACTTATCTATTGCCATAATCAATAAGTGAGCATACATGGACGAGTTAAAGCCTTCCAAAACAATATTGACTGGTGAACGTTTGGGCCCGTAGCTGTAATCGTTTGAAGTCAATTAAAAAACGAACGAAACTAACTTATTAATAAATACACACTTTGGTCTTCCTACAATTTTTTTTTTAGTGATACAAGCACCAACATTGTCAAGCATCTTATAATTAAAATGGTAGAATAGAATGTAAAAGATTAAATAAATAACCAACAGAGGTTAAATAATTGCATCCTGTATACTCGCTCGTTATTTGCATAATTTAAATTTTGTATAGTCCAAAGAAAGGTGTTTATTCATTAATATCAATAGGCGAGAATCAGTCTTTTAACATATTACTAACATCCTGTATTCGTCTGGTCTCCATATAACATGGCATGAATATGGGACAAGACTTCGTAGTCTTAATTTAGTTTTTCTGATCGTACACCAAGCGTTTAGTTTGGCCAAGCAATTATGAACAATTAAAAATATCATCGTAGTTTTATCTGCAGATGTAATTACGCCGGAAGTAAAGATAATTTAACGGAACAAGAACGAAAGGCGTTAACGAGAAAAACGTAGTTTCCATTATCTACATAGAAGAGGATGTTGAAATAAGATTTTTTCGAAGAACTCATGCAAGTCATTGTTTGTTAAAAGCCTGTTATAGATCAGGATATGGCTACTAGATTGACCTCAACCATATAACGTTGAGGTTTGAAATCCGAATTGATGGTGCGAAAATGGATTTTGAAGACAATATGAAGATATAGAAGGAAAATATGAAGTAATAGAGCAATAATTGCATAAAGGTACCGCTGCTTTATCAAGTCTTGGTGAGGAAATTGGAAAATTTTCTTGGAGCTAAGAGAAGGTTGTCAAAGTGAGGTTTTAGTCACGAGATTCATACAAGCCAAAGTCTTTTAAATGCTTGTAATACATCAATAGCTAGTCAATGAAGTGAGGTCAGTGATGATATAGTGGAAAATGATTTTGAATATGAAAAATAGGAAGAGTACTTTGGGGTAGGAGATTTTCTGGACTTTTGATGGGGTGTAAATGAGACTGACAGGTCTCTATGGAGATGTGTTCTCATAACAATTATTATTCCGGTTTCCTCGTTAAGTTTATTACTTACATCTAACCTATTACCTATCAACCTCCAAGTACGACGCCCCCCCCCCCAATATGGCCCTAAGTGAGACGAATGTCCTGCGTGACTAAATCCCCAGAACGTGCTCCCCCTTCGCTAGCCGAGATAAGGAAGGGTGGAGTACAAGTCTTCACGCACTAGGTCAAGATTAGTCCTAGTATAACGGGCTGGCTTACTTCTTATCTGGACTGTACAGACCTCGTCTCCTGCAGTTGTTCCTTCAAGCCTTAGCCCTGGTAATTCTGGGCCCACTTTCCCTTTTCCTTCGTCTCACAGTCTGATGCGGTCCACAGATGGTTTCAACCCTATTGCAATAAGGATAAATCGTGGTCTCTGGAAAATTGCCTCACCGATTTTTTTCATCATTAGATCCTTTGAGAGAGAATTACTTTATGTCATTTAATGTACATGGGCTTATTACGTATAGTCACCGGATGACAGAGTACATCTAAACTAAAACCAAAATATCCAGTTATTTAAATGTAGGAAAACCAAAATAAAAAAAAATCCTAAAACTAATTTTGGACTTATAAACCTTTTACCGATTAACCAGTTTGGCTGCGCGTTTTCAACTATATTTCATCAGCTCCGGAGAGCAAGCACTATTGCAATGGCTCGTTTCAATAGGAGATTGAGTGGGTTTATCATCAAACTCAATTCAATCCCATCTCAGACTTACTTTTACTTATCATGATGTTCTCATTATGGTACATTTCGAACTACTTCTTCCAATTCCACCCATTTTCTTTACTGCGATATTATTAATGAATATAACGGATGTAGTTTTTAGTTAAGCATTGGATGGCTACATAGAAATTAAAACGAAAAAGGAAACTCCGTATTTCTGCTGCCAAAAAAATTAATTAATTTCATCAACGATAAGCCTAAAATCCCCCTCTGAACATTTTAGCATAGGAGTTGATTTCAATAGAAACAAAAAAAAGTGAATCAGTCACGTAAAAATCAATAAATAGACTAATTTATCATAGGTTGAAATTCATAGATTTTGTGTGATCCGTTACGAAGCTAACAACGCAATGTCTGTACGATTTGTAGATGCACTGTAAATATTAAATTATAATATATACGTGGGTAGGGAAAAAATTATTTAACATTGATTAAATTATTTTTGTTATGACAAAAAAATAAAAATAAAGAAATAAAGGAGTAACACTAGTTTGTAAATAATGTTGACCCCTCCTATTGGAACCGTCCTCTCTACAAAACTTTGGTTTCTTTTTGTTCTTTTACGAAGTTGCTGCGGCTGTGAACTTTCTGCTGGAGGAGTAGAAAGTTCTTCAATGGGAATGGAGTCTGTCCGAGAACAAATAATCTCCGGGGTCTAAAGAATTACTAATTTAATTGGTTCCTACTTCTTTTTTCTTAATTTAACTTTTTAAAGTAACACATCCTTTCATTCACAATTGTCACCTATTGTTGTTTTTTTTCAGAGCTTTCGAGTTCGGAACTCCTTTGGAATTCTGTTCTTCACAAATATATCTACTGCTCTTACTAAAATTTACGCTAAATACATGAGTGTTGTAGAATAATTTTTGTTTTTCGAAATATACTATAAAAACGTTACAGATAAATTATATTTTAGAGTTTTGTAGCATATTGTGATTGGAACGTCAAATAAACAAATAATAATTACAAGACTGTTAACAAGAATGGTCAATAGAAATGGAATAACGTCAAGATGTGCTGCCCTGCTAAATATTTTGGTAGATGCCAAGAAGGTCATGGAGTCATTCCATTCTGAATTGACACCATAGAAAAAATGAACGCTACATGAAGCAGTAATCAGTCCCACATGACACATGCTGCGCAGGTTTGGAATTGAGCTTGTACTTCAACTAATAGTGAATTATAAGTCTTAGAAAACATCAATATACGCATAATTAACTACCACACCAACAGATCTGCAACTGCCAAAATTCGGCGGTAACTACACACGCAGTTTTTTTTTTTTTTTTTTTTTTTTTTTTCCTTAGCTCTCAAACTTATAAAGTAGGATGTGGGAAAATTATTTTGGGCTAATGAGTGCCTAGACACACGCATTTTTTTTTTTTTTTTTTTTTTTTTCTAAGCTCTCAAACTTATAAAAAATAGGAATGTGGGAAAAATAAGGAAAATTATTTTTGGCTGGAAAGTGCCTTTCACTAAGGGGAGACCCCTATTTGAAGGATGTATGAGAAGGATATGGGGTGTGGAATGCCTAGAAAGGCGGATGGAGTCAGGAAGGTAGTGAGAGTCTACCAAGGATTAATACACACGCATACATAAGACACACGCAGACAGAAAATTTATTTTTTTAACTTGCATATCCGCAAACTCATTACGAGAAGCAGTAAATTAGATTAAACATACCCTCAAAATAATCTGAAACTTCTCTATTGTGATAAAATTACAATCTGCATTATTGGGCATTAAGTAATTGAGATAAATTTTCTCATTCATACCATATTTACAATTTTCGTTCACTAGCACATCATGTAATCTAGATACCCATTATTTTTACCAGTAAATCCTAATGGATACAATTTTCTTTTATAAAATATATACACCTCGTACTTAACCTAACAAAATCTTAAATATTTTCGATCTCATATATATTTACCCGTGACCTGATATAAATCGTGACGGTGGGAGTCCTGGCAACGGCCAGTTTATCCAATCATGCCCTGAGCGTATGAGGCTCTCACGCTCTTCGTCAGCCTCCCCACTGGCTAGTATCCGGTGACGCAGTTGACGAAGGAGCGTGGGGAACTCCCAAGACTCCACTTCCTCTTTCGCATGCGAGGGAGGTGACAACCATGTGGATTTGGGAGGCCTCTGGGATGTTTGTAAATACTATATGTGTGTTAATGCAGATTGTAAATATGGTATGAATGAGAACATTTATCACAATTACTTATTGCCTTATAAGGCAGATTGTATTTTTACCACAGTAAAGATGTATATATATAAAATATTTTAAACTGAACACAACACTTAGCAACACCTTCTTCCCATTTCACGCCCAAAATCCACCTCCCCTTTAGCTTTCCAACCAAAAACCCAGTTGATTTTATTATATGACAAAGATGGATCTCCCTAGTCAACCATGGTCATAGTATAGAATTAATACTATAAGTAAATGAAGAAATCCGATTAAAAGAAAGTATATTATTATTATACCTAACCAAATGTCTAGGTATTAAACTAATCATTATAACTTAAGGATAATTATTTCATGCTGCTCATTTCTTCTATTTATTCCTTTGTCAAATTTTATATTCCATCCTGTGGTTTCGTGTTCAGAATTATGGGTACGGTAGTACTACCAAAACGGAAAACCATCTCCCCCGAAGCACCCCTTTATTTCTGAGAAGGAGCGACAGAAGGATATGAGCAGGCACTCCTGGGAGTAAATCCTGTGCAGGCGATAAACATCCCCTAAGACAGACTGTAAACAGAGGTGCTTGGCCACTTCATATGTCGCTTTACGGCTGCCCCTTTATTGCCTGGGGCGGCAATCCCGCAATGTCTTAGAGCGTTGGGAGCCCACTCCGGTGCAGGCCCGGCGCAGCAGCTTGCCCGCTCATTCTGTCTCTGAGAAATTGACACCGGTGTTTGGCAATTTGCAGCCAGTACACCTGCCGTTTAAAGTCGGCTTACACGCTCGTACTAATAAAACTGTACACTACCGTAAAGAATAGTCAAAATTTCATAAAAATAAAGGTTGACTGACTCAACTATATTACAGAACTTAATAAACGTAATTTAAAAAAATGTGTATGTTTAGGCTATTTTTCGAAAAGAATTCTCGATCTATATATATCTCTTGGTAAAATCGGGTGTTTCAAAGGGGTCAATGTTTGCTCCGCTTTTTTACATTCTCGAAAACCCACACTTCCACAAACACTTTCGACCTCTTACTCAAATGACTATCCTCCAAACCCTCTAAGTATCTCCCAAATTATTCAAATTCAAATATAATACTTATACACCAATAGTCTAGACACAGCTGCTATATCGTTTAGTTAAGGAACACTCAAGGCGGCAAGTAACAAAACATTTAAAGACGTACACTTATTTACCAGAATCCATTTAGAGAACAGATATATGGACATGCGAAAAATCCCGCATCATGACAATAAAAATATTTCAATCTAAAGTACTGCGGCTATTAACTGAATAACAACGATATGACTTTTTTGTATAGTTTAGAACTCAAATCGAAAAAGATCAAGTTTTCCAAACCACTGTTTAAAGGTAGCTGAATGCATACACTCCAGCAATAAAATTACAAATAACATCTATAGTTACATATATTAAACATTTATTGTTTTTATTTTTTTTTAAATATCGCAACTCTCTAAATCCTTGAATAAAATAAATAGAAGACTGCACAAAAGGTACATTTCAACGATATGTTTACAAAATAAGATATATTGTCTTTTGCAAATATTTATTACAGGCTAACTTCACCAATAGATTGGGCTCAAGAGAATATAAAAATTAGTCTTTTACTGTATACCACCATTTTGACAAAGGTTTTCCGGTTTTTGTTTGTTTTCCTAATTAACTATTTATTGTAAAAGATAATAATAAGAAACTGATTGATGTCTTCTACCTGTTACTATCATTTCACATGACTGTTCTGGCATGTTCTGAAACACTGATGTTCTGATGGGCGGTTCCCATTTCCCGAACGCCTATCCGAAAAAGAGATAAAGGAATAAATTATTCACAGCCATTACTTAGAGTAGGGCATGTGTGTGAAGAGTTTATAGTATGGGAGCAAAAAGGGCCTGTCGAAAGCCGTTTTAATATTTAAACTGAGCGAGACCCTTCGGGCTCAAGTGGTCTGAAGGCGGGACACATTTCACAGATCCGGTTCCACATTCCGACTCTACACCCCTAACAGTAACTAGTGGATCTAAGGACCATTATCCTCACAGTTTTAAACTAAATTTCTCTACTGTGTACCGTAACAGTTTGAACTAACGGAAGTTCAAAGAAATTTGATCGGTGTTTCAATAAAACGATTGGTATCTACGCTAACCACATTTGAAATACCATTTCAGTACTTTTTTTATTAATTTAAGTGGGTTTTTAAATATTCCGCATTCATGCGCTTATGCGTTAATTTATTCGTCTACCAAGGGTTATTATTATTGATAAAGATTACTGAACCAATAATATCTTGCCTCGAATGAGAAATTTTCGCCTAAGATACCTTTTCTTGATCCTATTTCTGCAGGGATTTTCCCCTACAAATACCTCTGCTCAAGGTTTCGAGCACTTGTATAAAAATGTTTTTTTTTTTCGAGGAACCGTTTCCTGATCTAGGCTTTAAACGCAATCGAATTTTCGAAATTTTGCAAAGAACTACATACTCTAAACACTAAAATGTTCGGCCTAACATAGGGTCAAAAAACCAACAACAAAGCGGCAATATGTATTGCCAAGATGCGGGATTTTTTCTGTACGTCCATTGCATATTTGCGCATCTGTTCTCCAAATAGGTTGCAGTAAATATGTGTATGCATTCAAGTGTTTTGTTATTAGTGGCTTGAGTTAACTAAACGGTAAAGTAAGTTAAGGCGGGCGTTTATGTGACGAAGTGTTTTCTGTCTGTCTTGTGTGAGGGTTCAACGAAAGGCAGCAAGCGTTTTTTTCTGACAAAATATAAATATCAACATACAAGAGTCTCTGTTTGAGTATACAACTCAGAAAAATCAATATTATACGCTAACATACATTTCTTATATTTGGAGGTTATATTCGCTCTTCTCTGTACGAAAACATTTTTAATAAATATTTCTTGTATCTTAATGAATATTTCTTGCACTGTAAGCCTCATACTACTGATATAATATTCTACTACTACATATATAATCATTATCAAACCAAGTTTTAACTTAGGTTTCTAATTTATATTTTGTCTATTATTACTCAAAAACTGTCGTGTTCTAACGTGAATCACTTAAGAAATGATGAACTGATATAAGTCTGTCCCAAAATGTTTGATGGTACTGGTGGCATAGGGTACTAATTGTACTAGAAAATCAAGTCAATTTATTAGACACAATTCTAAAGTGTTGTCCTAATGATGGCTAGATATGAACTTCCACAGAAGATGTTAGATAAAAAATAAAAAATAATTTTTTGTCTATATTTTTTTTCTCACATATAAAAAAACCTCATGTGAGGGAGGTGACAACCATTTGGATTTGGGAGGTCTTTAGGCTCTTTGTAAATACTGTATGAATGATCGAGTGAATGAAAATTGTAAATATGGCATGAATGAGAACATTTATCACAATTACGTACTGCCCAATTAGGCAGATTGTAATTTTATTACGATAAATTTTTTTATTAAAAAAAAATAAAATAAAATAAATAAATACCGAAAAGTATGTAGATGTGATATGCAGGAAGTGGAAACATCTACATTTTTCATTACATTCAGAAAGAATACATTTTCAAGTGAATATGATTCATTCCATTGTCCATTCATTATAATGAAGGAATTTCAAAATTAAAATGCCACTTGATGTTCCAAGTGCCACAATTGGACTACAGGTCGTCCGAAACGGAGGCATTACCAGTGACAAAGGAGAGTAAATTAATCAACATTTAAGGACGCGAAAGATACACTCGAAAGACACGAGGTATTCCATTGAAAAAGGCCACCAACAAATAAAAAAATACTTCAAAGCTCCGTTACAAAATTAATTTGAATCCTACTAGTATGCAATCCCCTTAATTGCGATTGTAGCGTTGGTAGAATTAATATTATCTGGAAATGAGACAAAACAGCCTTTTGTCGAATTATTTGCCAAAGTGAAATACCCTCTTCAGCCAATAAAGGATTTTCTGTAGACATCTCCTCGTTCATTAGTATTTCATGGGGTTGTACCGTTTAGTAATTGGCAGGTTGCTTCATATGTCTAATTAAATTATAAAATGAGCCTGATACAATTCGCAAATACAACAACCATCAGGAAATTAATAATTAAACAATACATAAGATAACATGAGATTTTGTTTGGAGGATCCACCTTTGCTATAATTAAAATTCCCGATGTAGTACCAGATTAAGAACATTCTTAATAGCTTGCAATTATCACGTGAGTCATTTTTTATAACGCACTCTCGAAATAAATAAAATTGTCAATTGATACTAAGGAAACAATTAGGATCTGAAGCATTTATCCTTCAAATAGGACTCCCCTTAGTGAAAGGCACCCATCAATCCAAAATAATTTTCCTTTTTTTTTCCCACATCCTATTTTTTATAAGTTTAAGAGCTATGGAAAAAAAAAATAAAAATAAATAAAAACTGAAGCATTTGGTACTTCGCTCGAGAAGATAAAGAACGGCGACCTGTACCCGTTGTTTGGTGTGGGTGAGTTCATGCACCGGAGACACATCAAGTTTTTTGACTTGTGTCAGTATCTAACAAACCCAGTATTTAACAGTATGACCCCACCACCATTTCCGCACCGATTGCAATGGACTGTCTGGGAAAATTATGTTGTTCGATGTAAGTTAGTTTTAAGATCAGCCCCGTCACTTTTAAACATGTTTAGACAATGAATGTATAATGCGCATTATACTTTTGTAACAATCACAAATCCCAATGTAACATTATTAAAAATTGTATAAAATGTAGCTAAGCTACAGAACATATAATGTCCTACTGTCAATATATTCATTTAAGTAGAATCTATATGGGTTTCCATAATTTATAATTAGGCGATATGAAAAAAATAAAAATGAAGTATTCGGAATTGTAACTTTCTGGGAAAGCAAAGGAGATCTAAAATCTAGTGATATTGAGCTGTATTATAATTGGCTAGAAGGAATTTGATAATTGTTCTCAGTATGTATAGTACATATTTACAATCAATAAATATAAACATGTTTAAGCCATAAATATTTTTTTACATTATAGAGCTGAAAACAATTGCTTGCAAGCTTTAAATAACAAAATAAAAAATTTCTTAGTCCAGCAATGTATTAGGTGCATATATATTTATAACTTAGATTATCATAAGGAATTTCTCTACATTGTGCCTCTTGTCAATTTAGTTCACTAATAATTAGAAATTTGTTACCAGTGACCAAAAAATAAGATAAATAATTATGTTAATAAATTAAGCAGGTAATGTTAACATTATTGCGAACTACTCCAGAAAAGGAAGAGCAGCTAGGAACAAAATAGGTTGCAATGGTTTACTTGTCAGTGTAGGTCGAGTATAAAAATAAAATAAAGCTAAATAAAAATGTGCACTGATTAAGCCTAATTATTTAATACAAATGTTCACTATTAATAAAACTAAATATTAATGCTGGTATACCATTGATATTGATGAATGAATTAACTAACCATTGGATGGAGAGATGCAACTCCTATGTAGCTTCCACTTCTAGACGTCGGCTAGGACTGAGTAAACTGAGCAAGCATCCCTTCCAAAGGAGCAGGGCCCTAAGTTGCCGCAGACTTGCTCAACAGCGGTTTCGACAGCCCTTCCTCTTGCACAACTCCCGAACCACAATGGAGCGATGGCCCTTTGAGGACCGGACCGGCCGCTCTATCTCCCTTTTTTCTTTTTGTCTATCTTCCTCTTCCTCCTCGCTCCTTTTTATATGCCAATTTTAGTAGGCCCTGTGACGCAAACACCCTTTCACGACGGAATTACCCTCGGCATTGAGCAGACAAACCCCTTCCGTGGGATCCACTTCGACTCTTTTGGGAGCGTGCGACAGCTCACTACCAGGCAGAAAAATGCTGAGGGAGAACTAAAGAAAATGCCATTCTGTCATTCCAGTAAGTTGTATCAGCCATCGGTGATTACAGATCACTCGCATTGTGGTGAAACGTTTTACATCAGTATATAACATATTGAAGTCTTCATTACGAGTTTATAAATCGATGTAAATAAAATATATAAACTGGCTGGGAATCGATAAATTTAATTTTAATGAACCTTTTTCACAACTTCAGAGCAATGATATTGCTTCAAGAAAGTATTTCTTCCTATGATGGTGTATGGAGCACCACGGATGAACGCTATGGTGGCTTTACAAAAAAAACAACACTTAAACAGAGTAACCAAGCCGTTGGTTCTTGACTCTCAAGAAAACAGGAAAACACGAAAAGAGTAATATAGCAGTTTTTAAACCATAAAAAATTATTAACAATAAAAATCAAGATAACGGCTTAAATATTCTTCGTCCTTTTTTTGTGCTGTGTACCGTTCACGCCCTCTTCGCGCTGGATCAGTTCGTTGTAGGCGATTATGGTAATGAATTTGCCTAAAATCTTTTTTTGAGTTATCTGAAGTTAACAATAAGTAAGTCAGTTTGAATTCAAGCTGCACTGGAAAATGTAAGAAACGGAAGAAGTGAAACTTTTTGGGTCAATAATTTATCACGGCTGGCATAAGAGTAGACAAATTACAGTTTAAAGTCAGTGATTTCAATTTCTGTGTTGAGTTCTCTGGAATCTCTGGTATATAGCTCTTCAAATCACTTTTTATGGTCTTTTTTGCACGTTTTTGTGCAAACTGTCTTGTGCTCAAACGATATATCTTATGCTGATTGTTAAAGTGTATATTGAATGTCTTCTCGAATCTATGCGATTCCTTTCAGTATATTATCACTGGTTAGTTGATACAAGGAAGAACCTGTTGTGTTGTTATTTTTAACTCAACTACACAACAATCGATGGAAGCTGTGTCTGCTCCCAAAGATGTTAAGTCAACTCTGACTGTTTAATATGAAATGGAAAGGAAATATATGAAAGAGATTTGCATGTTTCCTTCCCCTGCGATATGAAAGCGGTTCTCTCCCCCCCCCCCACAACCCTCTGCCGGAAGATGCGTATCGGATAGCACAAACAGGAGGGCTAAACAGACCATGTGTATTCCAGCCAGAAGTTCGCAAGGCTAAGCCATAAAACAGAGCTCGCGAAAGAAATGAATCCCTTGATTGCCCAAGTATTAGGGGGAACTCTAAATCGATTTTGTCATCACTGCCTCTTTACGAGAGGAACGCAACTTGTCTTTAAATTGGCCGGAAAAAAAGTAATATAGAGTAAATCAGTGACGGGGTTCTATTACCGATGGCCCTCGTTAGACTCAGGAGTTGCCGTAACTCGAAGGATGCCCTCATACCCTGTGCGTCTTAACTGCCTGAAAGGGACAGATAGAGATGTCCCCAAAACTTTGTCGGCGTTAGTGTAGCATCAAATTGAAATTGAGGACAGCCAGAAAAGTCCCTCCTAAATATGTTTCAGGGGAACCAAATCAAATCTTTAAGCATGAATAAATATTCTATCAAATTGATTGGCGCTGTAAATTACAAATAACTTCAAGTTATCCTGAACCGACGTTTCAGGATAACTTGAAACATACAATACTCAAATTACAGATTAAATTGATAAACTTACATATGTACACCAATAATTACAAATCACTACTATGTATATATGTATAAAATATTATTCATTTTTATTTTTTTCAAAAATATCCGCACTCATCATAACTTCTAATAAACAAAATCGGGGACTCCAAAATAAAACGAGATCACAAAATACAATATTTTGCCTTATGTAAATATAATTTGTTTCAAGCAAACTCCACCTATAATTCGTGGTATTAGGGTATGTTTTTTTTTATGAGTTTTATGGTACATTCAGATAAGGAAGCTAATGAATAAAAACTATTAACGCTTACCTTATAGAATCTGAGGAAGAAGCTGGTGAAACGGCTCAAATGCAACTTTTGGAAGAAAATGAGAAATTAGGAAAGAAGGTAAGGTGGTGGGCTTATTTAAAGTATTAGTTTAATTCAAAACATAACACATCTTCAAAAAGTCAAGCATCTTGCGTCATTTGCCTTGAGTTAGCAAACCGTGGGGGAAGCTAATCAAAAACTAATAGATTCAACGCCTTTATAATTTATACATTGCATAATATAGGCCCCTTGTCTGCCAGTGGGAAAAATTAAAATTTACAAATGTCAAATAAAAATGAAAACTAGCTAGATTACCTGACAAAGCTATGCTACATTTAAAATAGTCAATCAACAGACTAAAATTTTAGGAAATCCTATCATAATTTATCCACTTTTTATTTTTGAATGCAAGTAGTGTATGATGACCACATAACATACGTCTCAAACATATTTTGCGTTATATTAGGATATAAAAAATTTAATGGATCTGAAACTAATTCATCGACAGTAATGTGGGGTTGTAATTCTGAAATAAATAACAAAAGGAAAGTTGCATTCAACATTTTTGGTGGCATTTCCCGTTTTTTTTTTATATAACCTTCCTATTCTTTAACAAAGAACATTGACCTTACACGACATCTAAGTTTTTTTTGTAATTTTAGTAGATATTTTTACTTCTCCCAGACTCTGGGCCTTCTCCAGTTTCTGTCGCCTTTGTAATCATTAGTCACTGTTTTCATTAATCAACTTAAATATAAAGGCATTGTACTTTGGAACCAGGCATCGACATATTTAAGATTTAATCTTATTTTATAATGTTTTATCTAGATTTTTCCGCTGTGCAGTCGCCTCGTTTTGTGATATTTTATTTGCACCAACATACGTGTTTCATCAATCGGCGTACATTATGTTACATATATTAGAACATAAACCCATAAACCATTAGAACAATCTTTATGATTCTCCAATTTCACAACAATAATCAATAAGCAAAACTCTACATATAATAAAACAAATATATATGAAATGTCTTTTTGGTTATGGCTCATGGTCAAGCAGTCCATGTTAGTTTCTTGATGTTGACCAACACCATATCATACAATATATATACAAACGTTGCGTTATATGCAATAATATTGTTGCGTTTACGATTTTTAATTAAAGTCTTTGAATCTCTTCTTCAAGCAATAAACGTTTGGAATAGGCGGTTAGGTGGTGGCCACTTTAGCGTCACAATATAGCGAAAGTACATTGTAAAACAAAGTTCATTGCCTTTGAAGGAAGGTAAATTCTTTATAGACCAGTGATGTCTTACGAGTTCCATTAAATAAATTTAATGTATTTCTCAAAGGAATAAACCACGTTAAGTGTAACACTGAGTATGCATGATATAATTTTCCTCATTTCTTTTACTTTCCTATTAAAATATTTTCTTAAATACAGAAGGATATTTTTTTTTGTGGTGGAGGTCGGCGCCCCATAAGCATATAGGGATATAGCTGTGTTTTCGTTGTAAATTTGTATATAAAAAAAAAAGTTCCAAAAATACAAAAATGAGTTTCTTAGCCTATAATGTGTTTAACTTTAGGTATTAAAATTTTTTTTGTTTGTTGTCCGTGTTACACATAAACATAATCTATATATCTGATGGAGTTTTTCAACAGTGAAATTTTCTAATATGACGACATTTGTAAGCAATTATTGTTCAGCTACTTGTTCCTCGTCGTTGTCGTATTACTCCACCGACAAAAGACAAGGACTAGAGGCGACCATGAAGACAGGCGAGCAGATATGACGAAGACGAAGGAAGTTTAAACAGAACGACTGCGGAGTCGAGAGTTGGGCAAATAGCCGGTCGTATCTGGTGCCGCGTCAGCGCCGTATCAGCAAACACGTCAGCCACAGTCTCTCGGATACTGCCCCACTTAAATAATTCAATCTCGTCCCATCGGATATCTGCCCAGTCATCGATAGCCTCCGTTGCGATGAGCCTCTGTATCAGCTTGGGAGGGCTCCGTTTATTTATTGATAGCTAGTAGGTATTCGCAAAACTATGAAATGATACAAATTAAGAAAAACCTTTCACTGACATTATCCCCTAAGAATGGCAAAATGGTATGTCTAGCTGCCTAAAAAAAATAAAACATTAATTATTCTGGTCAGCTCATAATAATAACTGAACCCTGGATGAGAAATTCTTATACCTTGCCGGAAACCGAAGGATTCAATCTGGCTATACAAGGGCAAATAAACACATTTAGACAATGAATGTATAATGTGTATTATACTTTTGTAACAATCACAAATCGCAATGTAAAATTATTAAAAGCTGTATAAAATGTAGCCAAGTTACATATAATGACCTACTGTAAATAGATTCATTTATGCGGAATCTATACTAATTTGCAAAATTTATAATAACAAGGAGATATGACGGGGAAAAAACAAACAATAGCCTACAAAAAGAACATCTTTGGGGAAGATATCTGCAACTTGTGCAGGTTTAAGGAGGAATCTATACTAATTTTAAGGACTATCAGAAAATAATACCGCAAAAATCATTCATTAAGGCATGCACTTATTAAATGATTAGCGCCGAATTGTGGAATGGTACAGTAAAATTATAAAAACAGCTTTACTGTCTTTCCGCGACTGATAATTTATATTTCTACTTTATTGAAAAAGCTTTAAGTTGGCATCTTCAGTTATCTCTACAATAAAATAAAAAGTCTAATGACAAAAACCTGCGAATATGGAAACAAACTAATTACTATTATTATATGTAGCAATGGTCACAGTCGTTAAGCAAAATATAAATTATATTCCACTATATGCTCATGTACTCAGTTTGAAATCTTCTTTCTATTCTACTACAATTAAAAATGCTTACAAATCAAAAATACTACACAGACGCATTAAATAAATAAAATTCAAATAATGACATTAAAAACTATGACATAGCAATTAGAAACATAAAAAAATGATTAGAAAACATAAAATTATTAAAACCTACTAAATTACATTAGATACATTCATATCTTGGATATGGAGGATCTAGACACACACGATTATGTGTGGATCATCTAAAACTGTAGTAAATTTTTTATCTTTTAACCAGGTCTGCTACATCCACGCTCCTCAATCTACGACTAAGATGAATTTGTTAAGCAACCTTTTGTACCAAGGGATAATTCCATTGTACTGACCACACTGATAGATTAGGAGTCCCTGAAAATGACAATTTGCTAAAGTTATATACTTAACAGGGTCCAGCAAGAGCACTTAGAGGAACTGCGTAGTTCAAAAATTCGGCAACATGAAATAATCCAAAGCCAACCCCTTGACTTATAGGCCGGGTAGGAGAATAATAAAAGATAATTCCAAGGAAGTGTGAAATTCCTCAGCATAAAAATAATCATATTAAGAAGCCTTTGTACACACCACCTGCTTAGTACAATGTGCATTAGTACAACCTGCTGGGGATTAAAACAGGGTATGGACCAGAAAAAGAAAAAAAAACAATTGAATACAATGAATGATTGTAATAATAATGAATTTTGAATTCATTGTTTATTTGAACACCATTGTTTATGTCGTAGAAAAATCAATTTGGACCTCCCCTATGTCGAATAATGAGAGCTCAAGTTCTAACAGACAGGGGTAGAAATGTAAGAGAAAGAAATGTAAGCGGTTCTGGTTTTGAAACAAAAAGACCAACGTACGTGATATAAGATTCTGGTGTAAACAACAATGTACAATAAATGAACAAAAATTATTATTTATTGTTTATAAATATTTTATCCAAAACACCTTTTTTTATCTTTGCATACAGTATTATTATTCCTCTAGATAGGTTTACTAATTCAATTCAATATCACTCTTCTTCCAAAAATCCATTAATTATAATCAATAATTACTATGTGTATAGATGTGGACTAATGACGTTTTGCCAATGATATGACTTCCCTTCGTAGCAATAAATAGAACGAGCCTAAAGAAATCTTGTCTTGATCTTTATTTTGCCATCGACTTGGCTATCGTTAAAGAACAGGTCTAGAGAGCAAGAATTAGTCAAGTAATTCTAAGCCCGTCTTAATTAAATACCTGGGGGTACTTTCAATCACGCCCACCCCCTACCCTCCCCGGACCAGGGATTGTTAAGGAGCCTGATTGCTCCGGACGTGCCCCCAAACAGCCAATGGGAATCCCCCGTCTCTATTGTCCATGCTAATTGGCTAATTCTTTTCCCCCGAGGAAGAAGAGAAGAAGGGTTGTAGGGACAATGAATTAAGTCTTTTTGTGTCTTGAATCAAAATCAAACTTTCTTCTCATCTTGTCTTCTTTTTATCTAGACCGTTCCTGGAATTCTAATCGGGATTCTCCTTGATGAGGGTTCCCTTAAATAATTGCCAAACTCAAATCGAGGGGATTTCCCTCAAAACAAAACATAGTTTATTTATAACAGAAGAAACTTTTTCGTGACTGTGTGTGCATACATGCTACACAGGTGGTCTGAAAAGTTTTCGACCTCAACATGAAGATGATAATAAAATAAATAAAAGCTAAAATAAAAGCTTTGTTAGGTCGGAAACTTTTCAGACCACCCTCGTATAATCGATCTGAGATTTTTAAATCATTCCCACAAACTCCAAAAAAATTTTTACCGTAAATAAATTGTTACTAAAATTGATAATTGGCAATGATACTAAGATAACCAACTTAAAGGTTTTTGAATTCTGGTATTGAAGGTTTTGGCTGTTTCTTTTTTTTTCTAGGAATTTCGTTTTTTTTTTAATAAAAATATTTAAAGAAATTTCTTGGCAATTGATTTTCACCATTATAATTTTTACGATAAGCATTGTTGAAGCTAAGGTTTGATATTTCTTCAAAATTTATATAAATTCCCCTAACACAGTACAGGTTTGTTTTCTTAATATGTATGCAAATTATGTTCGCTATCCAAAAAAAAAAAAAACTTTTGGAGAAATTTCAACCATTTGTTTTTTAACCAATGCTGACTTTAAATGAAAATCTTTCTGTTTATATTATTCAAATGATTATCTTGTAGTTGGTAAAATCTAAGGACAGGCATTATATTTCTATAAATTTCGGCTTATGAATTAGTAATTATTAGAAGTCTCCTGATTTAGAGTGAGAAATCCCCTAAAAAAAATTTATTCTGGAATTTTAGGCGATGGTAAGAATACCCAAATAAAATATAGGCGTAGGTCTGTTTGATAATACGATGATTAAAAACAACCTATTTTTTAGCTGTGCTTTAGAATACAACTATAATTTTGAGCTGATGGGTTTAGTATACAAAAAAAATGTTATAATAAAAAAAGTAAATAAAAATAGAAAAAAGTAAAAAAAAATAGTATATAAAAAAAATGTTATATATAAAATAAATAAGTGATTGCATTCTATCAAATATATTTTAAGCTCATTTGAGAGGGTTTATAATTCCAACAGTCACTTCAACAAAAGTTGATTTGTAACAAAAATATGAAGAGCTTTTTTGAAAACGGATTATACCATCTAATCACTTTCCGGGTTTTAAATATTCTTCATTGTGAATATACAATTCGTTTATTTACCTGGATGCAATATTTTCATTCATGGCACGATTGTTTTAAGTAATTTAGTTTTGTTATTTGCAGTACGTTAGTGATTATAAAATCAATTTAAAATGTTTTGTTATATTTAAAAAAAAAACTTAGCTGATTAGCTGTTGATCTTAATAAAAAGGACAAGATATTTGAGAAATTTTTTTTCGTTTCTAATGCTTGATTTCTCAATTCAGAATCACCAAGAATAATTCTTATTCGAAAATATATTTATGTTACTGATTGCTTTCAAAAGCTTGCTTTTTTTTATGTAGATATTACTCAAACCCTTAAACCTATATTCTTCTATTTTCAACGGACGGGAAGTAAATGGGAGCTGTTTCAGCGGGGCATTAATATCAGCAGCTTTTTGGACGGAAACGAATTTGGAGTGAATGACTGCTCACAGATGTTTTTTCCCCATTTTTTCCCCCATCTCTATTTTAGTAAAGAGCTTTAGAACAGCCATCAAAGGTTTAGTGCAAACAGTCCAGTGCCATTTTTAAGAGCATTAAATCTATTCACGATCTCCTGGCTATTAATCTCATGTTAGGGGGAAAAGAGCAAACGGTCAGCAAAAAATATCCCTGGAGATTCTGGTGGATATTTTTTTTATCAATTTCATTTTATCCATTCATTTTAGAATAGAAAAATAAATGTTCTCCAGGACAAAGTCCCTTATGAATAACAATGAGCTAAAGACAACAAATTTATTTATGGCAAGCAAAAATACATTACAAAGAAAGGTGACTAAGTGACTAAGTTTATAAGAAAAATAATAATAATATTAAATATAAGATTGTTTAACTGCATTCAGTAAATAAAGAAATATATAGAACGACATATAAAAAAACAAAAATAAGAAGTTAGTAAAATAGATTACAAAATTGAATGAAAACCTTTAAATTTGTACGTATAAGCTAAAAATGCAATAGTGAAAATCAAGGAAGATGCTAGTCCAATGTATATATAAACAATAAAATAAAATCGGAATACAAACGATAAAAGTTAGTAGTGGTGTAGGATTTGTAGTAGTGGATGTTAGGAGGTAGAGAGTTCCGGAGAGCAGTGGACCGAGCGAGGTAGGAACGATCGTATGCTACAGTTTTATGGACTATATGCATGTACCTGTTTCACTATACATAAGATCCTTGGTAACGAAAAATATCCAGTTTCTATACATAAGTGGCACGTATCTAAAATAACGAAGACGGCGATTCCACCTAGTAATCAAGAAGGGCAAGAACCGGTTATAACATCACACATAACAACATTGAACCTATTTGGCAAGATTTGCAGATGACATTGCAGTCTTGTCATTCCACCCAGAACCCGATATAGCATCTGATGACCTTCAAAAACACCTTGATGAGATTGAGTATTGGTGCAACCAATGGCGGATCACAGTTAATGAAGCAAAATGTTCCCACATTACCTTTACCCTCTGCCGCAAGTCCTCTCCTCTTAATTATTCTTAATTCCACTTCTATATTACAGACAATATTGTATTTAGGTTTCCATCTCGAGAAAAAGCTGATATAGAACCCACATAAGAGGCTAATAAACGAAGAACTAACAGACGCTTTGGACAGCTGTGCAAACTACTTCAAAGGACACCCCCCCTCTCAAAAGAAAATAAATTAGTAATTTACAAAGTTATACTAAAGCCATCTGCTGGACATACGGAGTAGAGCTATGTGGTACAGAAAAAAAGTCGAACATTAAGCGAATCCAATACTTTCATTCAAAAGTCCTGAGAACAATAGTGAAGGCCCTTATTACGTCAGCAACAAAACCTTCTTATGAACCGATCTTAATATACCTTACATTCTTGAACTCACCACTTTCAAATTTATAAAACTCTATAGTAACCTATCCAACCAACCTAATCCTAAATACTGCATGAATGAGCGAGTGAATGAAGGATTCTAAGTCTGATATGAATGATAACATTGAACACAATTACTTATTGCCCAATAAGGCGGATTGTAATTTAATCACAATAAAGATTTGATAGTATCCTTGAACGTGTCTGTACCTTCAAAACAAGCAGCAACACTATTGACTTTTAAGTTGATTGTGAGCAGTCATTTAGTTTGTTTACGGAGTATTGTTTCTGTTTGTGGAGTGCCGATAAAAGTCTGAATGTTGAACAACGTGTTCATTTAAATTTTAATGAAATTCCATCAAAATAGAACTAAATTTTTACTTCTGTAAAGCCTGTGTTTGTGCCTGAATAGCACAAATGAGTAAAGGATGATGATGTCGATGATGATGAACGCCTTGGACAAGGGAACGTAGAAAAAATCTGTCAGATTGTTCGAAAAGACCACCAAGAAACGCAACGGTGAAAAAATGGTTTCATTCATCACTAGGACCATAAACCACTTTCTGTAAAGCTGTTTTTAACCACATACTACAAAAGTACACTAAAACCTCCTCTATCTTCACCTAAGTAAGCATCATGCAAAATTTATCTTTAATCTTATAAAGGTAAATAAATGCTTAAAAGGATACATTTTTAATTGGTTGATGCTGTAAAGAAACGTCAAATATATTGAAACAAGTAATAGAACTTGATTTTCTCTATGTCTTTACCAGAGGATAACCAGACTTCGTCCACGTATTAGGGCAGACGATAAGTACATATATTGAAGGAGGAAATACTGGAACAACAAACTGCTATAGAGAATAAAATAGACGATTATTTGTGTACATGCATTCTCTATAATGGAAAAAACCGTTTCGTACATTCCTGAAGTTGTCTGGTTTTCAAAATCAGCTCACCAGCAAAGGCCCACGAAATTATGACGACGCGGTCAGCATGATGGTCAGGTTTCTTATCAAGTGGCATTAATTAATAATGACAACCACATTCTAATATCACTATGAGCCTATAGGTAGAGGCGATATAAAACTTTAAATAAATATTGCAAATGTATTATTCATAAAGAATGAGAAAAAAAATTAACGCTTCCATCAGGTCACCCCCGGTTCCTAACTCCGTGTAGATAATTAAATTATCCCCCGACGGTGGGCACCCCACGGGAGGGATTTTTATAAAGTTTGAGCAGTTTTAGGGGTGGTCGGGGGGACTTGCAGACTTTTATTGCTCTCGATATTAATCCGACTTGAGGACTTGAGTGGGGGAGGAAAACAGTTTACAAGGTGAGGAGGAGCCCTGCCAATTTACAGGCAAATCTCTCCCTCCTTTCTCTGTCAACAAAAACCTCCATATTTTTTTTTTTTCGTTTGGGAGCATAATCAACAATAAACGCATTCACCCAGCCTTGAAGAGAACGCGTTTTATCTTTATTACACCTACAACGAAGTCATTCTTATCGAACGTTCGTGATGATGAAGGGTGCGGAAAATTGTTTGATAAGTATATTCCTATCTTCACCACATCTTGTCGTTCTGATCATCACCAATGCTATATTACGAAATTGAACAAGCGAACTAATGTGGAATCAGAGGTAGTGCAACAACAATCAGAGCTATTTACAACTCAGAGAACGAAAGATTACTTTGGTGGTCTCAAGAATTAGACGCATTTTGTCAATTGTTACGTATAGGATAATACATAACCAAATAAATAAATACACACAGTAAGGATACAGAGACATAATGATCGTAGCTCGTCTTATAACTGCTTGCTTCTTCTCAAAATCTAATTTTTAGCAAGGTTGCATTTTGTAGAAGGTTCCGAGTCTACACAAAATTATTCTTTAACCTATAAGTAGCTATTATTTTATTGCGTAACTCATTTTTGGCTCCATTTATAAACAATTCACCAGCCGCGTTATTGGTAAAAGCAGAGAATACAGCAATAAACTCTTAATATATAAACATTGTAACCTACCAGTAATGTGTTACTCATGCCTGGTTTAGAGCTCAATGAATAAAATTTAAAACCATTGTTTTGAGAGGGAGGTGACAACCATGTGGATTTGGGAGGTCTCTGGACTGTTTGTAAATACTGTATGAATGAGCGAGTAAATTAAGAATTGTAAATATGAATAAGATCATTAAATTACTTATTGCCCAATAAGATAAATTGTAATTTGATCACAATAAAGTATATTGATCATAAAAAAAAAAAAACTGTTTATGGATATCACGAAACATAGGCTACCCTACTAAAATTACAGGAGGTATACATGAAAACAATAGCTGCATGTATAAATATTTAACGTTTTTATTTTTTTTTAAATATCCTAACTCCGCCAGCACATTGTGCTAATAGGAAAAATAAAAATACTTTATTTATTACCATTATGATTGGTTTTTTATATGTTAGAAATCATTCAGTTATGTGTTTATTGTAAAGGTTAACAAGAAGGTAATGAATGATCTATTCAGTCCTTTCTTTTCAATTATGGGAATCGCTCTCTCTCTCTCTCTCTCTCTCTCTCTCTCTCTCTCTCTCTCTCTCTCTCTCTCTCTCTCTCTCTCTCTCTCTCTCTCTCTCTCTCTCTCTCTCTCTCTCTCTCTCTCTCTCTCTCTCTCTCTCTCTCTCTCTCTCTCTCTCTCTCTCTCTCTCTCTCTCTCTCTCTCTCTCTCTCTCTCTCTCTCTCTCTCTCTCTCCCCCTCTCACTCTCTCTCTCTCTCTCCCTAGATGACATTTCTTATTTCTTATTTATTATATGACATTTACTATTTTTTTAAACAAGTTCCATGCTTGTTCTAATCATTGATTATTATATTGTTTATTCTAATTTTTATATAATTTAGACAAAAAATGTGTAAACTAATTCCGTCCTAAAATATGCGCCACCCTGGGTGGACCAACTTTTAGGGACGCTACTACATAGTTATTTACATGCCTTTTAAACATACATTGACGTTCTTCTCCGTTTTCCCCAATAAGACAGATGATTTCAAAAAACAAATTTGCTTTGGTTCGATACTTTTTTAAATCGAAATTACCTCCAATTTATATCAGTCCATTTAATCAACTAATATTGCGTGAATGCCATCCCCCAAATATCTGGGATGCCTTGGCAACGCATGTTTTGTTCCAGGACCGGCCGGGAAGACGGGAGCGACGTTTGGGACTGTGGCCAACCAAAATAACAAGGCTTGTTGTTTTCGAGTGAAATATTTGAAGTCTTTTATTATTCTAGCTCTGATAGGAATGAAAAAAAAAAAAACTGTTGGATCAGTGTAATTTGTTGTATAGACATCACTTTATGTTTCTATATTGGTGTGCTCGGACTGAATATATGACTAAGGCCAAGTTAAGCTGATACCAGTATATTTTTAATCAATATGAATAAATTGGATCTGGTCATTTTACGAATATTATTCACTACTACAAATATTTCGGTATTATACGGACAGATAAGATTACCTTGCAACAGCTTAGATCAGACCATGAAATTATTTTGTCCTCCATACTAAATAAAAAACGAAAATGTGGTATTATCTTCATACAATCAGTAATTCTATAGTTTTTCCTGCTTTATATTGGGGCAAAGGAAATTAATAAAACGTAGAAAACACTATTGGCAAGACTAGGGAATCGTCCTGGGGGCGCTTAATGAGGCTGTTAATTATTAATAATAGTGGGACCAATACCTCAAAAAATGATATATTCACCGTTGGTAAACTAATTAAAAGTCGTATATTATAATATTGTAATCAAACCTGGCGTAGAGTAAATCTAAGCACTCAAGTCCAATTACTTTTTAATGTTGAATACAATTAAGAGTGTTGACAGGAAGACCGTCATGAAATGATAACTTCACATGAGTCCCTCCATGCGAAGGAGGTGTTTGTTGAAAGGGGGACACGTATTCTACTTTACCTGGTTTAGTTGTCAGTGGGCATCCAAAGGATGCATTTAGTACGTGATCATTGATCCAACAACAATACAAATTTTAAATAAAAAAATGTTTATTTTATTGCTCTTGCTTAACAATATGGCAAAAAAATTAAACGTATTCTACGCATAGCTTTTCTCAATAATAATGGTTTAGCCACATATAATTTTTTTTTAAATTAAACAATTATGATAGTTATACCACAAATTCCTCAAATGTTCGTTTTATTGTTGAGCCCAAACAAAGACTTTCTGAATTCCCTCAGGTAGGAAACCAGATTCAACCAATCTAGAATTCAAAAAAGCTACTTTTACACTACCTCGAAATATCCTGAAAAGTCAAAATAGAATAAGAGTAGGTAAAGAAAGCCAAATTTCACTAATCTAGCCTTGGTATTGGATATACCCTGGGTATTGGATACAATTGATTCCAGTCGTAGTCTTTGTAGTACTGTTGTACTAACCAATAGGTTTTAACAAATGACATAAAATAACGAGCAGTGATTTCATAATAATTTAATAAATTTTTGTAAAACTGATTCCAAGTCCTGTGACTTTGATCGTTGACTTCTGAGATATTCGGATTGGTTTGGTGTTGGAATGTCATGCGGGAGAGTATAGCTCTTCCACGTAAGTCCGGAATAGTCTTAGAAATTGTTTGTATACGTGCAGTTTGTTTTCTGATTAGAGGTTAGATTTTCTAGTGAGTAGTCTGCAGTCTTGTATAAGGGTTCCAAGACAGCCTTTTCTATAGCTGAATACCTAGGGATAGTATTGGACACGGGAAGTGGTAGTATCAAATTGAAAGTAGTAATGGTAGCTATATGTATATACTTCTTTATTGTGATAAAATTACAATCTCCCTGATTGGGCAATAAGTAATCGTGATAAATGTTCCCATTCATACTATATTTACAATTTTCCCAGATACCTCCCAAATCCACATGGTTGTCAACTCCCTCGCATGCGAAAGAGTTGGGAAGTACCCCACGCTCCTCCGTCAGACATGTATATAATAAAAAAAATAAGGGATTTTTATTTATCTTGATGTTGGAAACTGGAAACAAAAGCCAGTCCACCATATAATTCCAATATGTAGTTTGAAAGAGCTCTAGCCATATTTCTTCAAATCAAATAACTTTTGAATGGTGAATCGATAGAGAGTGAGCCATTCATAGATTATTCCGTACGATTATCCTTCATCTTTATGGGCGCTTTACTTTATACCGGAGGAGCCAGGTCAGTGAAAAATAAAGCCTCCGAAACGGGATATAAACGTGCTTGTTTGCTTTAGTGCAAAACTAAAGAGGGCCCGGCTAAGACGGGCGTGGAGGAGGGGGGTAGGCAGTGGAGGGAGATGTTATATTCGGTTTATTACTCGTTTTATCAAGAGTTCCGCTTCAGGGGACCTACACTGCCTGTGAAGATTGCTTTTTTTTTTACGACTATAGTTACAAGCGCACGCTCTGGGTCATATAATGCCAGTTATAATATGCAGCGGCAGAAATAACACACACTAGGTCTGCAGCGTTAGCACCGCCGCTGCCGGTATAAATATTTTACGGCCCGAGCTCACACCCCCCCCCCCGTTAGCCTGCTGTTCGAACAATGACCCCGGCTTATATTGCATTAGAATTACAAATTTGTGATTTAGCCGGAGCACAGAGATACAACTCTATTTTAAGCGACTCATTCGGCATTCACTTTTAAAATACTTTTTCACTGCCGTCCTTCTAACTTTCGATTTATTGGATTGCCGATTCGAGCTAAAAGCCCAAGGGTCCCAACATCTCTTTATCTAAGAGCACATTCTAGAATATCAGGTGTGTGGCGGTCGCTATTTATTTGTTCAATATAAATTTACACATTATAAAAAAAAAATCGATTCCAGAAACACAATTTTAACATATAAGATTTATTGTTTATATTCTTTGTGCAACGAATAATTATTAATGGCTACAAGTCATTTAAAAGTTTTTATGAAAAATTTAAAACTAATTGTCAGTGTGATATTTAGCACTGGATTTCATTGGCTATTGGTTCATAATTAGAAGACTTTCTTTTTTTTTATTATCAGCTTTATTATGATAAAAGTACAATCTGCCTCATTGGGCATAATTAAGTGTGATAAATGTTTTCATTCATACCATATTTACAATTTACATTCACTCGCTAATTCACAGAGTACTTACAAACAGTCCAGAGACCTCCCTATATGGTTGTCACCTCCCACTCGTCCAAAAGAGGAAGCGGAGTCTCGGGAAGTCACCCACGCTCCTCCGTCGGGAGTGTCACTAGATACGAGCCAGCGGAGGCTGACCAAGATGAGAGCCACATACGCTCAAGACATGATTGGAGAAACGGGCCATTGCCAGGACTTCCACTGTTCCGAATTTATAGCAGGTCACGAGTCACTACCGTTTTAGTCTCGTAGGAGGATTATAGGGCGAGGAACTTGAACTTGAACTTGAGGAGGAAGGGATGAGTTCGAGAATGTAAGGTATATTAAGATCGTTATGAAGGGTTTTGCTGCTGACGTAATAAGGGGCATTTACTATTTCACTAGTTCACAGGAATTTTGATTGAAAGGATTGGATACGCTTGATGTTCGACTTTTTTGCTGTCCCCCATAGCTCTATTCCGTATGTCCAGATTAGCTTGAGTACAACTTTGTAAATTAGTAATTTGTTTTTTATTGAGAGATGGAATGTCCTTTAAAGTAGTCTGTACAGTTGTCCAAAGCGTCTGTTTAGTTCTTGTCTTTTTAGCCTCGTATGGGGGTTTCAGGTCAGCTTTTTGTCGAGATGGAAGCCTAAGTACCGTACTAATTCGGATACAGGGAGAGGATTGAAATTAAAAGAAACTAGTGCACAACACTTGCGGCAGAGGGTGAAGGCAATGTGGGAACATTTTGCTTCATAAAATTAGAATATGAACTGAATGAATACTGCTTGTAAGCAATCATCAAGATGTGCATCTGTAAATATGTGAAACTGAAACGATTTTGCCTTGTATGATCCAGGGGTTCGTAGTTCATACAAAGGATTTTAGGACAATACCGCTCTGAAGATCCCAACATTTATAGCTCCAGTCCTTCTATCCTTACGTGAACAAATCCTGAAAAAAAACTGCAGCTGTTTTGGTTGAATTTAATAGGCAAATAAAATTTATAAAAGGTAACCATTCCTTCGATGATGTTGACTGTGTTGTTGAACTGTTGAAATCAGCCTTTAAACTGTTGTTGAAGCAATTGGTGGTTTGTCCAAAATGAAATGGGTCTAGTTTAGTTCTGTTATGAGGTGGTCACCTTTGTCTCTCTCTTGTTATATTTGGGTATTGTACTCGTATGTTCTTACATTGGACCTCGAAGTTCACTAAATACATCGTAGTTTAGTTGAACTTCTGTAATCTATGTAGCACTATTTAAGGATCAACGTGAATCGTTCGCATTCGCAATAAAAATATGTCTACCATCCCTAAGTTTCCCTAAAATCGCTTGCAATAAACACTGCTTCGCAATTAATTCCATAACATATCTTACTCATTAAAATCGACTTACTTCTGATATTTAAATTTAGCTAGATTATTATAATTGCACCGCGGCCTAAACAAACATTAACAATTGGTCCTAAAACTTGCCCTTTTTCAAGATCTCCCCTTGTTTAAAAAAGTCTGGAAATGAACTTGTCCAAACCCTCAATGATTTTTTTCGAACTGTGAAATTTTCAGAATAGAGTAAAAATAAACTTTGTACTCTTTTTATTATTATTTTCATCTTATTTCGTTATTTTGCTCAACTACAGACGAGACACTCATGCGATACTTAAGAGGGAGGAACTCAACATAAGCTACTGTTCAAACATCTTAACAAGAAATCCCACCTCACACTATAAAACAAAATACTCTTATGTAAAACCTAAAACCAGTTTGAACTTGAACTAAGGGGATCCGGAAACCCCTCAAATATCAAGTGCATCCAATCCTCGCAGTCTAAGGTTCTAAGAATACCAGTTAATGAACATTTTTATGCCACAAATAAAACCCTCTAAACCCTAAAAATGACCTTAAAATTCCCACTATCCAAGATCACATTCCTTAAAATTTTAAGTTCCATAAGAATTTATCTTTCCATAAAATTTCTCTAGCAAGATAACTTTCAAGTACCATTAATCCTTATGAACCTCCTAGGAGGTTCACGGTTTTTCTCTCTTCTTTTTTATATTAATTTAATTATGTATAATACTTTTTTCTTTTTATATTTAAATAAATTCTAGAATGATATTTTGACTTTGAGGTATACATTTTAGTTTTTATTATCATTTTCTTTGCTCCCTCTACGTGAAGTGAGCCACGTGAGTGGTATTTATTTATTTCTGCTTGTTGTTACTATTCATAAGGGACATGGTCCTTTAATACTTTTTTTTTTTTTATCCTATTCTGTTATAGGCAATATTTCGTAGGCCTACGACGAGGTAAAAACTGATCTCCCAGCTGAGACTCGAACTTGGCCCCAAGCTGCTCATCAATTGTTTTCAAGAAATTACTTATTCCTATTAACAGCCGACTCCTACCATTAAGGGATACTATTTCAGTTTTCATTACTTCCCTTGAAACTTTCCGTTCCTCATGCATTTTAATGATGTAGCCCTTAATAAATATGCATATTATTTTGTTTTGAATATGTACTAGGCTTTATCAGGGACAGTCAAATGACACGGAACAATATTATAAAATGCGAAGTAAATTATATATTTTTCAATCTCAGAAGAGAAGTTTCATCACCAAACATTAGGTTGGTATGAATTAAATGGGTGTAAATGTTTGATATTGACGATGTAGGTAATTTTTTTTTTACCAACCTTTATCAAAAACTATTGCTCAGATTCAGAGGTTCTTCCTTTTATATTTTCATTGTTTATTGTTAATTATAACATATAGCTATTAACGTTCATGTTTTTTTTTAAATTAACTACTTTTATTATTAGTTATCATGCTTCTAATGATTTTTTTTTTTGAAATCAGAAACCCATATATGGTCACTAGTACACTAGTACATAATTATTAATAGTGAAAAGTCAAATTAAAAATCTGAATATCTACTGGGTGTTCTTCATAAATAAGGAACTGTTATTATGGTATTGGTCCTAATATTATTTGTAATTAATGGTAATGAAAGTTTTTGAGTATGAAATGTGCCAGTATTTTTTTTCCTTGCCTGTTAATAATAAATAATAATGGAACTGTAACAAGAAGGTTGAAAGCTAGGAAGCTTTGTTTGTAAACTAGGTTTATCCAAACTACTGGGGAGTTTGGTTACCTATGTAGGATGCAGTGTTGTGAAAAATTGTTGTCGTTGGTAATTCTTGAAAATATTAATTATAAAGTTAAGTACATAGTACGTATTGTTAATAAAAGGAAACTGGATCCACTAAGAAGTAATTTACTAGTTTGTGTATAGCGTTTATCGCAATTACTGATTGCCTTATAAAAGGCAGATTGTAATTATAGCCCAAAAAGAGTAAAAAGAGTTTGTGTATATTATGGGTATGCAATGTTTTATATTAATTATATGTAATTAATGTTAATTATATGTGAGTATTTAATATAGCCTTGTTCTGCAACGTTTTATTGTTTATATAGAAGAGTCAAATGCTGTAATTAGTTGTCTGTATTAGGGTAATAACATATTAGATTAAACAGAACAAAGTCCCAAACAATTGTCAAGTAATTGTAAATATTGAATATTATTACCTATTACTTCTAATAATGCATATTCCTTTGTCATAAAGCGTTTGTGTACATCATGGAAGTCAGTTTATCAGCATATATTGTGTAGCTTTTATTTTGTCAGTAATGTATACTGGTGAAGTGTTTTCGTAATCTAGTTTTAATTATTAGTATTCCTTCTTATATCAATAGTGCGTTGGCGTATACTTGTATTGAGTAGTTCATTACACATTTCGTTTCTATTATTACATTCTTTCCAGTAATAGATAGTTTTGTGTACATTGTAATGAAGTTTTTCCTTCTCTTTTATTAATAGTATTTATGGATTGTACCGGGACCGATTTTTGTTATCGTTGCAATGTTTGTGTCGATAAGCCTTGAGCTGGTCGATGTTCGCACTCCGAGCTTGTGATCTGTCAAATTCCGGCCGGGAACCGTTCCCATGGCGCGTGGTTCGGGTAATCTCAAGTGGTTGCCGTCAACACAGGATTCCCAAACGTACCTTCTTCAGTTTCATTTGTTTCGTTGTTCCAAAGTTTTTCTTATAGTTAAAGTGGTGCTTAGATTGAGCGGATAAATGGCCCCATTTTGTTAAACGCAAACCATTCTGGCTTGTATTATTCTTCAAAACAGTCCCAGTTGTTGTACAGTTTTTCACATTCATCGTTGACTTCCTGAAAATATCAGGCGCTCTTTCTTCTTTTCATGTTCTTTCAAAGAACAATTGTCACAGTTGGATGCACAACCCTTTGATATTCGAAGCATCAATCGACATCTCATGGAAAAGGACGAGCCTCCTGATCTTCTCGAGCAATAACGAGTCTACTGTGTTTGTTTGTATACCCTGATACAGAACCAGTACCACTGTAAAGTTCCTCATTTAAATAATACCTAATATATCGCCGATTCAGAATCTCAATTTAAATATTTGGAAACTAATGCTTTATCTCAGAATTTAAAATATTCACGTTTTAATGAATTAAATTTAATATTCAAAAACAAATTATTTATCTCATATTTACTTTACTGATAAAACAGAGAGACCGGACTGGCGTGACAGGAATGCTAATTTTAACATTCAATTACAAATATGGACGTGGGCTGTGCGAGGATGAATAATGTTAATGCAAATTTAACATAAAAGCGGTGGATTTGTTGACAGGGATGTGAAAAGAGCGCAGGGTATTGAGCACACAAGCGAACCGCGTTATGCTGAGTAGCCGAGGGAGGTTAAATCCTAGTCCCCGAACAATCTTGCAGATTACTCCTGAAGAATGCCCTCTATCCCCTACCGAAAGCTTTTAGCATATTGAGATGCTAAATTGATAAGATAGTGGCCCCGGTGCATTCGTGGTGCAGTAAACGTGGGAACGACTCCCCGCTGTGTTTTTACCTAATGAACAGGTAGCATACGTGCGGGCCTGTACGGTCTGATTCAACGTGTGCCGGCCAGCACTATCTGCGGATTGAAACGTGTGCTCTGCTTCAGCGCGTTAATGAACTATACCACTCATTTTTCGTCAAATGGATTTTTTATCTCTATCTTCCACACATACTCATAATTAAAAAAATGGCCTAACGCTTCATGACCGAAGATTGTCAAAATTGTCGATGAAATGTCATGTCAATTGTAAAAATATGGTAACACCAATTCAAAACTAAGATCTAGATCGTACAACAATAAAAACAATAACAGCAATCAATAAATAAAATAAAATATAAAAACGTCTGAGTGGTCACAATAGTTAAAAAGTATTATACAGAGGGGTCCAAAAAAATGTATCCACTGGTTAACAGTCCATAACTTGCAAACTGATTGACGGAGTTGTCTCATTTTTGATGAAAGTGTAGCTTGAAGTCCAACTTAAAGATATCACTGTAGGTGTTCGAAATGGTCACCATTAACATCCACACACAAACGGTGCCGCCGAACTGCAGCACGAACTACTGACTGCAACGTGTTCAGTTGGATATTTGCACATGAATGTACGATGGATTCTCGAAGTTCATCCAATGTGCGTGGCTTTTGTCGATAAACGACGTCCTTTAGTGTTCCCCACAGGTAAAAGTCCAGAGGAGTTAAGTCTGGGGAACGTGGGGGATACTCTACAGCACCTCTACGGCCTATCCATCTTCCTGGTAGATTATCGTCGAGATAAGCCCTAACACGATTGTGGTAGTGGGCTGGGGCACCATGTTGTTGAAAGTAAAATCTTCCGTCTCCACACAAGCCTTGGATGGGAAGTAAAATGGATGTTTGAAGCTTCTGAAGGTACACCTCACCGTAACTGTGTAACTGTGCCTGTTTGATACACATTACGCCATTGCCGTTGAACCTCATTAATGTTTTCGTACTTAAAATACCACTTTAAAACAGACTTCATTTCATCAAATGTAAGCCTTACGTCAGCCATGTTTACTCGAGTAACAAGGTACAATTAACAATAAAACACTAACTATCTGGCGACTGTCATCTGACAAAACAAAACAACGTAATACAATGCTTGTATGGCGATTGCCGGAACTACAAACTATTACACTACCAAAAATGAGACAACTCTGTCAATTAGTTTGCAAGTTATGGACTTTTAAACAGTTAAATGTTCTCAACGCGGTAAGTTAATGGTTATATTCAAGAGAAGTCACAAATAACAAACTGAAACTAAATAAAAATATGTCTACATTATGACTGTGTAGTCGGTAGTGGCATTCAGGTGATTAGAACCCTCACAAGAATTCATGAATTGGATGAACTAATTTTTTATTCGACTAGTTACTCATTTACGAGGCTGAATTAAACGCGTCCCATCCCCATTCCTCAAAAAAAAAAACTAGCCAGTAGACAACGGGGATTGTCACTGATAACTGATGGGATCTCGATTTTTTTATAATATGCTATCTTATATTTTTTTTAAAAGAAAATCTGCCTAAAAGTGCAATGAGTAATTGTGATTCATACTATAAATAAAATACTGCGTTCACTCAAATTCACACACAAATTAACTCATTTAGAATTTTTTTGCCACTTCATAGGTTCAATATCACGAAATGGTTACCTTTTATTAATTAAAAATTACCTGATAGGCTCAACAACATTTTCATGTGAAGGGCAAACCAAACGCCAAACGGAATCATGACAACATGGAGGACACTTACGATTAATTTAATATTTGCCATTATCGGGCCCTAAAATGGAACGTCATGCAAAACAATCTCAAAAAATCACCAGTTGAGCTTAGTTGCGAACAAATTTCGATGACATTATTGATTTCATTAATTTTATTTTATTTTAAAAATGAATACGGTCATTGCTTATAATTATTTAGGATAAGGAGATTTGATAATTAATATGCTAAAATCATACCATTGACAATGAACACAATACATGCAAATATCTCGTGGGTTTGATGTAATTCTGCGATTAACCCTTTGACAATATTAAATGACTTGAACACTGTATTTTAACTCCGCTTTTTTTTCTAGTTATTTATTTTTCATACTTGATTTAATGTATTTCTTTAGTGGTTACAATGCATTTTTTAAAATTTTATTTGTTGATATATATTGCTTTGTTATATTATTCCATATGAGTTGCAAAAATATTATGTGAAAACAAGTATTAATAAATTTAATACTCATTTGTGTAGATGTAAAAAGTAGTCAATTAAAAATGTTTATTTCGCAATATTAATTCGTGAGGAATCGAAGGCTGACTATTGTATTAAGGTACAACTCCTGCTCATCAGAAACTTCATGTCTCGAAATAGAATTAAGAGTTAATGAATTGCAGATCCATTCACAACACTGCGGAGACACAGGTTCCTTTATGCCCACCTATGGTGTCAACCTTTGGTCAAATATATTTCTATTTTACTTCTGTTGGCTAGACAATACAAGATTTGTGCTCCTTTCTATATATATTCTATATATGTTAACTTTAAATTTATTTTATTTACTTTTTACTATTAGGTTCTATTAACAAAAATAAATCTGGCAAAAAGATGAATTTAATTACAAAAAAAAACTTAAATTAATTATTTATAAATACTTGTTTACAATTTTGTTTCTTCTTCTTCTTTTATCCTCATAAATTATTTCCAAACCAAATCAATTCTTTTTCTTTTCTTGCAATGGCTCTTCTTGGTTCTGCCAAGTCCAATACCACTAACCAAAAGAAATTTTAAATTCTTTCTGACTCACAATTTACAGCTAACATGTATCACGGGCCGATCCCAAAACCAGAGTCTAACTGTGTGTGTTCTCTCAGAACCACAACAACAACTAATTTTAACTGGCTAAAACTAGAGAGTAATTTTGTGTGTGTTCATTATGATACAACAACAACTATACTATCCTTTGTTTTTTTCATACACTCTCACTTGTTTTTATTTTGCCTTCTTGATAAGTTGGATTAAATATTACATAAAAACTCCACAATCTCTAATATTACAACAATATATATATATATAGAAAGGAGTACAAATCTTGTATTGTCTAGCCAACAGAAGTAAAATGGAAATAAATTTGACCAAAGGTTGACACCATATATATATATATATATATATATAATATATTAGGTATATATACTCCTATGATTCACGAATCCGTAAAAAATGCAAGCAGATAAAGCGTGGTAGAATGATATTCAAATGCTTTTTGAATTTTTCATAATCTTTACTATTTTGTTTATAGCAGAGCGACTAAATAGAGTCATACTACCTCACTTTATGCGTTGACAGTCTTACGTTTTAGTTTTGATAGAAACACTAATGGACTTGTCACTTCAATTTAATTTCAAATGACCCCAATTTTTCACTTCTGTTCAATAGTTTTATTCACTAGGGTCTGGCACGCAGGTTTGCTTTACAAGCTCAAAAGATAATTAACACAGACCCTTTTCTTAATCCTACAGTCCTACTTTTCAAACCTCTTCTTCCAAGTCCGCTGTGGCTTAGAATATTCTAATTACCATCCCATAAAAGAAGGAGTTCCACAGGGTAGCGTCCTGGGTCCCTTCCTCTATAACCCATACACCACCGATGTCCCCTCTACCTCCCCAATAGCTTTTTGGCAACATTTGTAGATTAATTTGTAAATTAATAATTACTAATTACAAAGTTATACTTAAGCCAATATGGACATACGGAATAGAGCTATAGGGGGAAATAAAAAAGTCGAAACATGTTTTCAATTGAAAGTCCTGAGAACAATAGTAAATGCCACTTTTTACTTCAGCAACAAAACCCTTAATAACAATCTTAATATATCTTACATTCTCGAACTCATCCCTTCCAAGTTTATGAAATTCGATAGTAACCTATCCAACCACCCTAAACCCCAAGCTCAGTCATTGAACTGCACCACTTAACCCTATAATCCGCCTTGGACTAAAACGGCAGTGGCCTCGTGACCTCTTATAAATGCGTAACAGTGGGAGTTCTGGCAGTGGCCAGCTTCTCCAATCATGTCCTGAGCGTATGTGGCTGAACGTATCCTTAACTTCCCAAGACTCCGCTTCCTCTTTCGCACGCGAGGGAGGTGACAACCATGTGGATTTGGGAGGTCTCTGGGCTGTTTGTAAACACTGTATAAATAAGCGAGTGAATGAAAATTGTAAATATGGTAAGAATGAAAACATTTATCACAATTACTTTTTGCCCAATAAGGCAGATTGTAATTTTATCACAATAAAGCTGTTTAATTAGTTTATTAATGTATTCACTAGATCTTTGGACAGCTCACGCTATGAAAAACATAGCAAACAAGGGTATTGTACAGAACTTATGTTATCAGGGGCCTGAAGATGATAGACTAGTGAAAGTGTTAGCAAATAAAGACAAATTTTAATTATACCATTTTTTTCAATCTAACACCTCATTATGGATCATAATTTCACACATAGAAAATTGGTTATTGCTGTTGTTAGAGCAGTTGGCCATCACTGAATGACTATGATGATATGTTATGAAAGCATGGGTCTATGGTTTTAGTGAAGGATGGGAACACATTATTTTTTTAACATGGCCTTAATTATAGTTCCTAATTTATGTAAATTACTTTTCATAACAAAACATTAATTGGTAAATTGAATAAAAAAAATATAATACCACTGACATTTGAATGCAGTATTATCAAAGTAATTACTCATAAAATCATTGCCGAGTTGCCCGGTCTAGAAATACATTATGAGCAACTGTTCTCTATTATTTATTTGGTTAGACCATGGCCAAAAGATACACTCGTTAACGTGTGTCTTGTCTTATCCCAGTTAGTCCCAATTAGAGGATACCAAGACAGCGGTATCATATGTCAGTAATTTTGTCAAGTCGAGGTCCCTTTTCTGTTTATGGTTTGGTTCTATATTATACAAGAATAGCATCTCATTATAAGACAGGAAGTGCCCTTCCTTGTCTGAAACCTAAATCTGTTCTACACGAGGTTCGGCCAAATTTGAATGTCACCAAGGGGCTAGCGGAGTGTTTTCGAAACTTCGTTTTCACTGTCAACTTCAAGGGATGCGAAATAAAGTATTACATATTACTGTATATACGAAGAGTGCTTATTATAAATTTATAATTATTAGTTATTACCGTGAGTAATCCAACTGTTTAAGTGCTAAAGAGAATAGATGAGATGTATCTTGGTTCGACATGAAACAGCTCAGCTATAAGTTCCCAGGTTTGAATCCCGGCCTGTATGTAGTGTTTTTTTTTTTTTTTTGCTCAATGAGTAGGTAATTTATTTTACGTTGGTAAATCGGGAGATTTGCTAAGTTTAAGTAAGTAAAAGTATTGCGATTCGAAATTTGCTCTTATAATAATTACTTGAACTAAAAAATAAAGTCAGCAATGGAATAAAATCCTTACAAATAGTCTACTATGCCCAAGAAACGCCTACATTTCGTTTAAAGGTTCACATTTTGAAAAAAAATATTCAGTATTTTAGAATAAAACACCTGCAATTATTGAGAGAAAGAGAGAGAGAGAGAGAGAGAGAGAGAGAGAGAGAGAGAGAGAGAGAGAGAGAGAGAGAGAGAGAGAGAGAGAGAGAGAGAGAGAGAGAGAGAGAGAGAGAGAGAGAGAGAGAGAGAGAGAGAGAGAGAGAGAGAGAGAGAGAGAGAGAGAGAGAGAGAGAGAGAGAGAGAGAGGGATAGTAACTATGATATCAGTGTATAAAATTTATAGATAAAGTCGATGTGACGATTTCAACCCGTATGCAAAAAAAAGATTGTTTGCTCTCAAATTTTTATTTTTTGGAATAACATAAATAGCAAAAGAACGTTTCAGGATCAATCTCTCTTTTTTATTCGGTTAGAGAGGATCTTCATAAATAAACGCGAGTCCGCATTAAACTTTTAAATAGATACATTCATTCAAGAGATGGTTTCAATTTTTACTGATATTGTCTCCTTAATTTGTATGGCTGGATACTTATACAAATCTACAGCAATGGAACTCTTGGATACTGCAAATAATAAACGTAGGCCAGCAAATATATATTTAAAGAATATTTCACGGCTTGTACGCATGCTTTTATTGTTTAAAAAAATAATTGTAAGACGTTCTTACTCATTCCAGCCAAGTGGAGGAGAATTCCCTGTTCGAAATAGGGTATTCAGGACGCGGCCCGATAACGAACCGGGCTAATAAAGGAGTATAATTGTAACCAGAGGAGCCAGGAGGGTTCTGACAACGCAGAAAAAAAACTAAACCTTTGAGAAATCGAGTTAGAGCCCCGGGTGGTTATTTGGGCGATTCTGTGCATTCAAATCAGATCCTTAATAAGAGCCACTCTTTACCTCCATAATGGAATTGGCTTTGGTCCGGTAAGCAAACTTGTCTTGAGACTGCAAACTTACTTTCTCATCTCCTACAATCCAATCAGCCCTTCAAGGTATCCATAATTAATTGGAAGAAATCAGACCCTCTTGGCAGCCCCCCTCCCCCATCCGGTTCGCCAATAAAGAACACTCCAAAATTCCCGATTAATTAGTTCCAGCCTAATTTATCACTTATCTATTCAATTTATCAATTGATTTCTCGGTCTCGTTCCTATCTTTCAATTGATGCTGTCTATACACCTTCTGTGAATCATTCCTTCTTTAGAATGTTTTATATAAATATTTGACTCTGGAACATTTCAAAATCCGACTTTCCTGCATGGGTATACGTTTGGACGACTGCAGGGGATTCCTTCTGTTTAGTATGAAGTAGCTAAGGGGCAGGCTCATTTAACATATCTAGGAGATGAGGAAGCATAAGACTAAGTAAGTATGTACTTATGTATACAAGGTTGTATGAGAGTTCTAATACCCCCCCCCCCAACGATCCTTGGTCGGTAAAGCATTGAAATAAAAAATTTTACATACATTTTGGTTGGTTGTCTTAGGGCATGACAACCACACACCCGACATACATTCTTTCAAAGGCGAGTCATTACAAGGATGTGAAATAAATGCTATTACTGACTAGATATCAAGCTCAAGTGCTAAACGTGGTAATTCCTTGTACAATCGAGTCTTCAGAACCGATATGGGCTAAACCACTCCTCCGGGGAGATTGTGTACGAAGATCGATTTCCTATTTAATCAGAGCTGGGGTGGATGAAACCTCCCTAACGACGGCCCTTAGAAGCTACTCCGTTGTACGGAAGAGGTATCACCTACAGATCGATCAAACTAATGACAACTGGGGCCCTGCTCAAACCTTCCTCTTCATACAGGCGGCTTCTTTACGGATGACGAACTTGTTAACGAAGTAGAAACGGTATTGGGGAGGCTAATGAAGGTCGATAACATTGACGTCTCGGAGGATGTTGAAAAGACGTTTTTCCAACCTCTAAAGTTAATAGCCACTTCTCAAATGGTGTACTATAGTTTAAGAAACGGGGTCAGTTACGTTATTGAATTTCACAAAATGTCTCAATAATTATTTGCTTGCTAGTTCAGCTGGCTTTCGAAAAGTTGTGTTGTCATTTTCAGAAGGAATCGAAAAGATAATTGGCGCATTCACAGCCTACAGGAGGGCACACTCTGAAACCATTGCTATATGGATTGGCCATAGCACGTATCCAAGCTATATTAATGATTCAGCTACTATTTGTCATGCTTACTATATTTGAAGCAGGTAAATGGCCTTTGGGTTCGAAGCCTTTCTTGGAAGCTGATTTTATTTCGATTGTTTATTACAAAATTATGGAAGTTGATATCACCCCTTATAAGCCCATAGAACCATACAGAACCATACAACATAAACCAAGTACCATAAAGGATTAGAAGGATACATAAAGTAACAATAATTAACATTTTAATTATAGGATATTAAATACATTTTTTTTCTCTTTGCCTCAATGTATTTAAGACTTCAAGGTGCACAATTTTTCCCCAGTCATTTTTAAATTACACTTTTTTATCTCCTGTGATCCTGTTTATCTGGGATGACTTAATTATAAAAAGGCAATTTGTTTTTGACAGTTCCTTTGATAGAACCAACAGGATTATTGGCATCGGTTTGGTACAGAGCCCTTTGCGACCCATCCCACTCTGGACGGGGTAGTTAATGTGAAAAAAAAAAAAAATTTTAAATTGAATTTTATATTATTTCTTCTTGTGGTAAATTGGACTTTGTACATCATACCCCTATTAGCAAAGAGTCTAGCTTCCAACAAAAATAAATTATATCATAGCTCGTACCGGGAGGGGGATGGAGGCGGGTCCTCCTCAGGCAGCACATATCTTATGGTGGTCTCTATTAAGTACTTCTGTCTAAATTATATAAAAATAATACAAATAAATAATATAATAATGATGTGATCAACAGGATCGATGATTATAATAAGTAGGAAATTTAAAAAAAATACGCGCTGACCCCGGCGGTCCCATTTATACATTTAAACGCTTAATCAGTGGAAAAAAGAAAATAAGTGTCTGGTAAATATGGAATTGGCAATGGGCACAAAAATGGTCACCTAGTGGTATAAGTTAAAACTTTAAGAGAAATTTCTTTTTAAAGGGCTACTTGTTCCAAGAGAATTATTGCAATGTAGAATGAAAACGTTATACCTTTCACAAACTGGAATAATTTTAAGTACCATCTAGTAAGGTTGACAATGTCATTCAAGACTTTCCTAATAAAAAGGCAAAACAAATAAATATAGAAACACGCTTCGATGTTATCATTATGTGCACAATCTGGTAAAACAAAAGTAATAACCTTTAAAAGTTCACCTGATCACTGATTTAATGATATAGAAGACGTTCGATGATGATTTGGACCAAGAATACATTCACTCGGAGAATTAATTTCGAATTTATTTTAGAGCGAAGCAGAATGGAACAAAATGCATAATTGTTCTAACCACCTCAATATGTCAGACTTCACGGTTTATTGCCAGTAGTCCTCCAGGAGTGGAGGTTACAACGGGGGGGGGGTGAGATAGAACTAATTAGTTAAAACAGCTGATATTTACGAATGAGCAATGTTGTATTAAGGGAAAGGCTAGATATTTCTCTCGCTGTAATTAGTAATTTTTTTTTTCAGTATCAACGGAAGAATTCTCTATTATTCGTAATGGAACTTGACCAGGAGGCTGGGCTTACTAAGTGATGAATCGAAAGTGGCCCAGACGATAGTCGGACACACCCTCGCAGACTTTCAATTAAGACGAGGCTCGGAATCAGTGACGCTCTCAATTAAGAAATGCCTCGACAGTTGAATCACCGCTTGGCTGACCTCCTGCTAACTCCATAATAATTACTTTGGCTGCCCTTGCCCAGAGAATAGCTCGGACCCTCTGTTTATTAATTGAAAGGGCGGGTCAAACTGTTCACCTGTGCGGCTGACATTGAAGTGGTTTCTCCAAGTTGTAGGCAGTAGCCCGGGCCAAAGACCATTGTCTGTCACATTGACCATCCAGGTCTTCACTAATTGAGGACACCTTTGGCTGTCCTTGCCTTTGACATCTGGCTTGCGCTTAACTATTGATCACCTTTTCCCTTTTAGTTCTCCCCTAGAATTATTTGGTTATTAGCTGAAATGTTTCGATACCAAACCGGTGTCAGATGCGGAATCGATTATGTCGACTACCTCCTAAAAATTGGATGGCTTAATAAAATGAAAACTGAAATTATATGGAATAATATTTGGCTTGACAATTGTTATTAGGTGAGATATTTTTATAACTATTTTTCTGTTACTTAAATATATATTTGAATGATCAAAGTGGAAAAGCCCATTCTATTGAGTACGATTCTTGAAGAAGTTGGGAAATTTAAGGGAAGTTTGAATGGACTTACATGTGAAGTCGTGCGAGCAAACAAAACCTCTGATGAAATATAAGTTTGGGTTAACACCGAATGGAATTTCATCTAATCAATGGCAAGAGACCACTCGTTTGAGAACAGCGAATACTAGACTGACCTGTATGTCCCGCCTTGTAAATTGTGTGTGACTTATCTGCAAGAAGTGCGTTAAAACTATATTAATCGTTTACCACGTCGTTGAGTGCTTATGAATGCACTGATGTTCTACAAAACAGTGGACTACCGAAACATCTTCCAGTAATATAACAAGAGAAATTACATGAAAACACGCTAAAGTTCCTTCATCGAGCTCATACAGGTAATGTAGTTTTACTGATCCGAATTGAATATCAATATTATCCAATAAAAAAAAAATATGAGTAGAAATATTATTGGAAATCTCTAATTGGGGCACCTAAATAAACTGGTTTACTAAAAACAGGCGTCCTCGTGAGTCACTCTAGTCCTGAAGGAACAATGGAGACCAGAGCCAATGCTGCCACATATAAAAGTCTATAGATAGTACAGTTTCCTTGCTCATAAATCCAGCGAACAGGCAGGGAGTGTTTGGTCTGGGAATTTCGGCAAGGGACCCACCAACATGGGCGTCTATTTCGGGAAATGTGGGTCCCCCTTGCCAAAAATCCACCTTCTCCTTCCTTTGTGATCCTTTTTCACTCATTTAAGGAACCGCATAATCTACGCAGTTGAATTGTATACCAAGGAGCTCCTCGGTAGTTCTGTTTCCGGCCTTAACAGACAAATCAATATACTGGTTGTAGCCATATTAGTGCTAAAAGCTATCCTATGAAATTCATCCCGAAAAATGTGAAATTCTTGGTTTTTCGCTTGTAAAGAATAATCACAGTACAATTATTTTTCGGGATTGATAAAAGTGTAACATCTTTATGTCATCATTTAACCTTATGGTTCAACATGTACATACAACCTTCGTAAGGAATTTTAGAAACTTTTTCACGTTAAACCTTTAAGAGTTACAGTGGAAACGATATAACATTAAGAATGAGCGGTCCTCAATCTGACGATTGCCAACCATTCCTTCTTTTGGCAAACTAAAACCAAACTTTCAGGCACACTATGAAAGCTAACAGACATTTTTTGCATCATTGCGGTTCTAAATAATATAAATATACAATTTCTACAGATAAATTAAACAATTTTCAGTAACATCAAAATGTTTCCAATCATTCTAAACTTTATTCAATCAAAATAACAGTTTTTATAATAGGTTTCACAACCAGTAGGTCCAGTGACATTATGTATGATCGATATATGTTAGATTAATTGAACTTATTTGTCTATATATACTAGACAAACTCGGTGTTTTGTGAATTATTTTCAGAATTGTACATTTTAAAAAATGTCTTAAAACATCCAACAGGCTCCCTGTCGGCCTCTCTTTTAGTCGGATGTATCTCAGGCGTGGCAGGTAAAGTTAAATAATCTTTGTAGAGGGGAGTCTTTTAAAAGAAAAGAAAGAAAAGCTTTATTATGAAGTACAAAAAACACTGGAATGTCTAGGAATAAGTGGGATATCTGCCACTAGGCAAATAAGGAGAGGGTAGGGAGGCTTCTAGAAAACTGGAAGCGCTTGTTCACAAAAAAAAAACAAGGGTACTGCTCAAGACCCTTCCTCTTGCTCATCGCATTATAAAACTTTTAGACAAAAGAGCAAGTCCATGGAGCCATCACTGACCACTCGACATGTAGCAGGCTTTAGAAGTAAACTGATAAAGGTCAGAAGGGGTATATACTTCGGGAGGATAGGTGAACTTAAGGACAAAAAACATAATTATCTATACGAAGTGTAATCTATTGTTGCCAAGAAGGTAAAATTATCAGTATTATTCAACGGCCTTACAGGTTGAATATCGATTAAATAAGACACAAATTAAATAGCTTAAATACTTAAGATAAAATCTTGTGAAGCTTTGATTGGTAGATAGACGAAGAAAGAAAACGAGTCCTCCATGGGGTTGTATTGCATGAGCTAGAAGGAAGCCACAAGTAGAGGTAACACACAGCAAACACAACCTGGCCACACAAGTCAATAGTAACCCTCCAAGTTATGTCACAGCTAATGCAGCTGTAAAATATCACAAATAGGCGAGTTGTCACGCGGAGAAAGAATATTTTATTTCAGGTAAAGTTAGTTAATTTTTGTAATGCGTGGAAGGTAGCACTGTTTGAACAATGTCTTTCGTGTATACGAGTATAATTACATATACGGTTCATCCAAATGATGATATTTTGTGATATGCATGTTCACCTTAGTTATAATAATTTGTATTTGGATGTATGATGTATTTCAAAGTATTTGTTTGTCCCGTTTGTCAGCACCGTGGCTTAATTGCGCATAATTGTGCTAGATAGCGCTCGCTATATGAAGTTGTTGAGAGGTAATTACAGGTTATAGCTCTTGTCAACATACACTAGTCGGTTTGACCTTTACGAACTTACAAAGTTTTGTTTTGAAATGGACTACTTGGTTATTATTTTCATATCTTATTTCTATTCGTGTGTCACCATATTAATCCTTAGTTATCAAGGTTACTTAAAAAAAACAACCGATGATAATAAAGAGTTATCGAAGCCAAAAAACCACGAACTATTCATAATTTACATAAACCCCGATCGTAGTGATATACTGCTACGTTTTAAAGATTATCTGGCGACTTTCCGGCATAAAACGGGGGTATAAATAATTTAGTTCTTATTTTATTTCCCCTGGAGAAATGTTTTCCTGAAAAGAGGTCCAAGACTTGAGATGGAGCGCAGTAGGAAAGTGCTTTTACACCAGTTTTACAGCTGGTTTCATTGCCATTTTACTACCCCAAAACGGCCTTCCGAATCAGAGCTGAATTTTCTCTAAAAGGTGGGAAGGAAAACCTTCAGGATAAGTGCACTGTAGTTTTCCTATTTGCTATCCTTAACCATTACATTGTTCATTTCATGTCGATACTTATGGGTCATTCTTTCTTCTTGTGTATGTTTATTCCAAGTAAACATGTGCAACTCAAATGTAAAAACCATTTAGATAAAAATAATATATATTTTTTAAAACAAGATACCATTCTTTACATTGTTAATTACATGTTTATTCTATATGTCCACGTAAAGTTCTCTGCTGTTAGTTATCATTTGCTTTCAGATTTATCATTTGCTTTCAGATTTAGAGAGACAGAAAGAGATTTATTTCTTAATATACACACTAAACAACAACACCACACCATCAATACTTGATCATTTGTTTTTGAGATCTTCATTTTAAGGATTTTATGCTGGTATATGATATCTGTTTGTTTGATTTTAAAAGAGTTGTGTTCAGTTTCCGGCCCCATGTATTGCAATGTGCACAAATTTTTCATGTTAATAGTGGTATTTGTACTGTCATTCTTTATGATTCAGTAAGCAGAAACACTTTTTTTGGAATATAATGAACTATTCCTATGAATTTTCTAAAGTTAAAAATGTTCCCAATTTATCACCTCATTTTGTACAGTTTAACCTATTTATGCACCCTTTTAATAATTTAACCTTTAAAAATCTCATTGAATTAATAACATTAAACGTATCATCTTTTGTTATACTTCATTATTATAAATATCATTATCAAAACATGACAAATAGGTCATGATAATATCTGTGGCCCCAGTGAATAAGTGTTTAAGCCGAATTGTCTCCAAAATGAGCTAACTGGTGTTTTGGCACGGACGGTGTTTTTTTCGGTGTGTATAAGTTGAAAAGCCAAGTAGTGGCTTGAAACGAACTTCAATGTGCATTTTTAGCCTAGCAAACTAAAGGTGAACAACATGTCATCTCTAATTATTGATTAAAGCGCTTAAACTAGCTTTATAGCGGTAAATAGATAATGGAATTTAAGTATTTTTGACAAAATGTCAACACTTTATCACGAAAACCCGACTTAAGATACATGATTAAACTTTTAAAGTCACATCCTAAAAAGTAAGAAAATACGTCTTAAGCACTTATTCAATATATATGGTATTACTACCCTGAATCAAAAGTAAAAACATTTAGGTCATGCATTGTTGATTGACCACTTACATTTTACCTTTAATTCACACCTAACGATTGTTGCATAACGCCAACTCTCTTTTATTATTATTAGGAGCTGATGCAGGCATGGTATGCCAAAACGTTGTCCGGGAATAAACATGATGAAGGTACAACTCGTCAATTTAAGTCGATCTCCCACAAAACCTTCAACCTATTTTAGCCATACAACATTCCTAAATATATTCCTTGATGCTGAGACACAGATTTAAGGTTGACGCCTTGTCATTTTCTTCCAAATTGAATAAGATTTATTTTAACTACTGAAAATATGAAAGTTTAAGTTGGAGTAAAACCCTAAATAGAGACCAGAAGAACGTCCAAGGCGTTTAAATAAAAATATTTGTTAAGAAACTTTAATACCATAAAATATGAACGATGATCGTGCTCGTGTTATAATGTGAGCTTTTCCTCATTAAGGCTGATGACGATGAGTATTTCATGTAAGCATTTGGATATTATATTTATTTCAACCAGTGGAATATTCTACTCTAGAATTTCATATTAAATTTTTAAAAAAGCATTTTTTGGTATCAAGATTTTATTTGTGAAATCCCAGAACATTCAAGATCAGATTTGCATTTCCTTTACGATCCTTGAACTATAATAAAAAAACATGGACTCTCGCATATACTTCAGCCCGTTGATGAACCCCCTCGGGAGCGAGTTCGAAGGGCCCCTCACGCTCGGTTGATGCTTGCTCTCCCGTGAAACTTCATCAAAAACCTGGCCGGACTAGATATTAGCCGAGAGAAGACGGTCGACTTGGCGGCACAGGCTGCCGCAGGAGTTATTAAGCCACAACGGGCAGGGAGGAAGCATCTGGGCCGTCTGTAATCCACAGCCCAACTGTCGCCGCGCTGCACAATGGGCCACCGGTCCACGGGCAGTGGACTTATGGGGCACCGTCCTCCACGCATTTTCGTATAAAGTTAACGACTATAGCACAGCATCAGCTTAGCCTATGTGTCGTAATGTCAATGTTATTAAAAGATGACTCTTTAAGAATTATTTTTCTGGTTATCTTAAATAAGGGGTGATAATATTACAAGCAAATTGGCCTGATGAATTTGGTAAAAAATATGTCGAAATGCCTTATATGCAGCCATTGGAAAGGGACTGAGGAATGGGGAAAACATAAAAACTACTATTGAAAACTGATGGAAGTTACCCAATGTGTTGGCATGATAAATAAACAGAGAGGTTTCCACTCATCACGGGGTCTGTTCCATGGCCTGTCCACTCTGGAGAGTGGTAGCGAACCCCGCGAAAGCAGACAACTAATCAAAACTAATAGAGCGAATGCCTTATACAAACATTATTATATTTATACTGGCCTTTCCTGCGCGAAATATTCAACTGAAAAATTGCTATCAAATGATAGTTAAATTGTCAGTTATAAGGGACTGGTCTAAAATATTTTAAATATATTTTATTACTTATATTCTAATTTATTTACAAGTAAAAGATGTTTATCAGTATGAACATGATTAAATATATTTTTTGTTTTTAAGACGAAGTGATGAGAACGATGATTTGGAGGCCCGTGGCTTGAGAGGAAACTAGAGACGCTAGGTACTGAGGTTGCCCCGAGCTGACTTGGCGAGGATGGAGGCCTACTACGCCCAAATATTTGTACAAGCTGTACTACGGAAATTTTGGTCAGTGATGGTGAAGTGTAGTTTCGAGGAATAAGTTGCATAGGTAGGATCCTCTGCTGCCCGAGAAAGAGATAAAATAATAACCTCTACTAACCTTCTCTCACCACCTATGTAAATGTAAAACTTAACGGCCCCACCTCTTCTTAGGATAAAGGCATCAAACCAATTTAAGGTCTTTAAAATCAACAGGACTGCAAATGCAATTACTTTTGCTTGCCAGTTTTTTGGATTACGATCTGCAACCGTTACATTTACAAAGCACAACCCGTATCAGCGGTTATTTTGTTGAATGGTTTCAACCAAAATTTCAGAATTCAGACAGTTTTCAAATTGCAACAATCTAAATCATAAGTTATCTCATATTCTGTTTCTGAAGAGCTTGCATTAACTTTTGCGCCTAGTTTCAATCGTATGAATTTTGGTTAAAGGTAACACGCCAATTTAGGGCTTTAAATAACTTTAGTTCTTAAAATGAAACTACGTTTGGTGGTCAGTTTGTGGAATTTCGATCTACAACCATAACATCATTCAAATGCTACCATTTTCAGCGAAAAGTTTTCGTTGATGGTTAAGATCAAAATTTTAAAATTCAATCTCGAATTCTGATACAGGGTGGCATGCAAAATAACCCTTAACTCATCACTGGTAACCATGTGTCTGTGAAACCGAAGAGACAGGTTTTTTTGTTGCAACTTGACATTTTTAGTATGTAAGAAGATCTCTTGACTTGGTTCTTCAACTTCTTTAACAAGAATGTTTGCGAGGTAAAGTCGTGCCGGAAAGTGGTGACGAAGACACGGATCCTAATTTTCACATTGTTAGGGGTTAGTGAATGAATTTATGCTAGAAAGAGTGAAATTATATGTACCCCTAGGGAAACTAGGATGCCCGCTCAGAAATATTCAGGGTATGTTCATGAACTATACCGGAATATTGACATAAATAAGCGTTCCAGATCTGCATTTTGTAAGGATAAAAAATCTCGGTTTTACTGTCCAGTGTTCAGTGTGTTTGTGCCTGCCTGAAACATACATCGATGATCTGTCAAAAAGGTAGATATTGCAGAAAAATATTTATTTTTTTAGATTCTATGAAATATACGTTTTTATCCTTTAATTTTAAAAATGAAATTAGGTTTCAATGTGTAAAAAAAAATTCGATTTATTTAATTTCCGATTTCGTATTCTTTATTTGAAATTCTAAGCCCATTTTTAATCTTTGATTAGCCTTTATGCATTTTTGATAAATTTTTAATTCTCGGGTCAGTAAGATCCGAGAATACCACGGGTGTCGGATAATTTTAGGTTACCACTGGAGTCCTAATTGTGCTAGTGTTGAATTGAATTTGTTCCTAGGTTAGTTTATAAGCGATAGTTCTAAGTTCATTTTGTTTAATGGTTACATAATAAGTATAAGACGATTAATTTAATAAATATTTCAATGTCAGGTCATGTTTTTATTGATTTACGTCTGTTGTTCGCTTCCGCTTTATTGATAATTGTATTTATGACAATTTTATATTATTTATAGGTAAGTTAACTTTTATGCACATAATACACTATACTTTGGTTCACATAAATTATGATTAAAACAAGCCCCACTTAGTCCCACAACAACATCAGTATTGTAAGCATTTTGTAACGTAATTCTACTATATAAGTAAGTACTAGAGAGAAAATAATCAGTGAAGTGTGGTCTATCGCAATGTTAACGATGTAAATATGAATACCTTCATCAGTTAAACATGTTACTCCAGGTCGTCAACACCGTTGTTTGGTGTTTTAAGCTCATAAAGATAGTCTACGGTTCATATGTCAGGCGGTAGAATACATACATTTTATAGAATGCGAGGTATGATCGGGGGATGTAGATAAAACCCATGTGAACCGCCAAACTACATTAGAACATGTCACTAATATTTGCTGTTTCGTACACACAAGCATTCAACAACACACAAGCAACCTTGACAAAAACCTGACATGAAAATCATATGACAGAACCGTTTCGACGACTTTTTGGACCCAATTATAATTTTCGTTTGCAAACAAGCACAGGAGCCCTGCTTGTGGCATTATGAAATGCAACTGTAAAACTTGTAAATTTAAAATTTTTTTTTTTTTTTTCGAAGCTCTCTAGGTCGAATTTAGGATGTGGGAAAAATATAAAATATTTGGAGTGATAGGAACCTTGTACTAGGAGTACCTGCTTGAAGGTGGTGTGAGAGGAGTTAGGAATGTGGGAATCCTCGGTGGAGGTTGGTTAAGTGAGTACAGTAGTGAGAGTCTACCGGTGGCTGGGCCTAGAGTCTCTCTAGGCATGTAGTGTGGTCGTTGTTAGTCTGATGTCAGAGTGAGGGTGCCCCTTAGAGGCTTGTTGTCAGTGGGTCAGTGTAGTGATGTCTACCATTTCCTCTGCTCTACCCGATCTTGCGAGTTGCCATCGTGCCGGTAGCGGTGGTGGTGTCATGTCTCGGAAGAGCGGGTTGAGACTGTGCCTCATCGAGTCGAAGAATTTGATGTGTCTTCGTCTGATGGCCTCGGTGATGGTGGGGAGCTCAAATTTTTCGTGCATGTCGGATGCCTTCATGTCGCGAAAAGGAGTGTGCCACAGTGCCGTTCTCAGGATGTTATTCTGAAAGCTCTGGAGGCTAGTGATGGTGCTGGTATGTAAAAATCGAAATAGTGGTGTCCCAAACAGTGGAGCTGGCCTCAGGACACTCTTATATATGAGGAGTTTTAGTCGGAGGGATATGGCCTGGCTGGTGATAAGATGCTGCAGAGAGTAATATGTTTTGCGGACTCGTTTCAGTTTCTTTCGTAAATGTGTGCCAAAAGTCATGTGCCTACCTAGGTTGATGCCTAGATAGCAGATGCTATTGGCTAGTTTACATGTAGTCCCATCGATGGTAAAGCTGGGTGGCCGCTTCTTTTTCCCATGCTGGAAAGAGAAGATGATCCCCTGAGTCTTAGCTGGGTTTACTTGGATGTGGACAGCTCGCAGTTATATCGGCAATTTAAAAAGTTTTTTCAACAACTTTATTAAGATAAAATTACAATTTGCTTCATTGGGCACTAAGTAATTGTGATAAATGTTTTCATTCATACCATATTTACAATTTTCATTCACTCGCTTATACATACAGTATTTACAAACAGCCCAGAGACCTCCCAAATCCACATGGTTGTCACCTCCCTTACATACGAAGGAGAAAGCGGAGTCTTGGGAAGTCCCCCACGCTCCTCCGCCAGAGGCGTCGCTGGTACGAGCCAGCGGAGGCTGACTAAGAGCGCGAGAGACACATACGCTCAGGACATGATTGGAGAAGCTGGCCAATGCCAGAACTCCCACTATTACGGATTTATAGCAGGTCACGAGGCCACTACCGTTTTAGTCCTAGGAGGATTATAGGGATGAGTGGTGCAGTACTATGACTGTGCTAGGGGATTAGGGTGGTTGGATAGGCTACTATGGAATTTCATGAACTTGGAAGGGATGAGTTCAAGAATGTAGGGTATATTAAGATCGTTATGAAGGGTCTTGTTGCTGATGTAATAAGGGGCATTTACTATTGTTCTCAGGACTTTTGATTGAAAGGATTAGATACACTTGATGTTCAACTTTTTTGTTGTCCCTATAGCTCTATTCCGTATGTCCAGATTGTCTTAAGTACAACTTTGTAAATTAGTAATTTGTTTTCTATTGATAGATGGGATGACTTTTTAAGTAGTCTGTACAATTGTCCAAAGCGTCTGTTTAGTTCTTGTTTTCTTAGCCTCGTATTTGGGTTCCAGGTCTGCCATTTGCCGAGATGGAAGCCTAAGTACCGTACTAACACAGATACAGGAAGAGGAATGGAATTAAAAGAAACTAGTGGACAAGACTTGCGGCAGAGGGTGAAGGTGATGTGGGAACATGTTGCTTCATTGACTTTAATCCGCCATTGGTTGTACCAACGCTCGATCTCATCAAGGTGTTTTTGAAGGTTAAGGGATGCTTTATCGGGGAGGGGGTCTGAGTGGGGTGTCAAGGCGGCAGTGTCATCTGTAAATGTCGCTCAGAAGGTGTTGGGAGTAGAGGGGACATCGGCGGTGTATAGGTTATACAGGATGGGACCCAGGACACTGCCCTGTGGAACTACTGCTTATATGGCATAGTTATTAGAATACTACAGTGTTTTTAAATAGCATTATTAGAACCACATGATATATCAACTAGAATCTATGTATGGTAATGCAACATATTAAAAATCTTAAATAAGAATATAAATTATATGGTCATAAAATAGAACAAACAATAAAGTTGAACGTAATCATATAGATATATAACTGTTATATTAAATGATCCAGCCTAATCCCCAACTCATCGAGATCTAAACATCCCGAATGCATATAGTGATGTTTTAAAAGGCCTAATAAACAGTCTTGTGACAAGTTTCGATCTGTGATTTCATTCACCTCTTTTCTTTTTCTTCAAGTTTTTCGTTGACGATCTTTAACTTATATATATATTATGTTATGGCTAGCAGCAAGACAATGTTAAACCTAATACCATAGGGCCTAATGTACACAAAGCCTGTGTATAGATAGAGGATGAGAACAAAATAAAGTCAGTTAACAATCGAACCTATGTGAATTATTACCATCCATATTCACTCTTTTTTTCTGATCGTCAACAGCCGGGAGACGATAACTTATATATATATTATTGATTTTTGTTTTGTGTTGTACAATATTGTATTTTCAAATATTTATGATGATATTTGTTTCACAAAAATAACATTAGTAAAGTCTTTTGACATGTTTTTTTAGTTTACATTTTGTTATTATATTAAATTCCATAATTTGTTTTTATTGAAATAGCTACATGAAATCAATATATAGTATTTTAACAGTGCGTAGGACATTTTTGAGGAAAAAGGACAATGATCCAAAACCAATTCACTTGTCACTTTACTAATTGCGATTGCGATCACACTGTAAAAACAATGGTTGTTGGTTTAGAGGAGGTCGCTCTGCCACCTCAGTAAATTTCAGATTTCAGAGTTTTTCGTGAGAGCAAACTATAATCATATGCTTATAAGACTGCTTTATTTTGTGCGTTTTCTCCGAAATGGAGCTCAATTCATTGTAATGGTCAAATATGTTTATTCTTAAGAGAGCTCTTCCTTCCCAGTTCTGAGTTTGATTGTAGCTTTATGAGTAAATGGTTACTGATAGATGTACACTTCTCTCTGGTCTACCAACAATTGTAAATAATTATAATTTTTTTAATTACTTACATTTGAACTATTTTAATATCATGTGGTAACAAAATATTTAAAGTCACAAACTTTTGCAATAGTAGTTGTTTCTGATGCTAATATGCTTACAGTTGTTACATTTGTGGGTACTTTAAATTATTATAAATTGTAAAGATGTTTTTAATGTTTTATTTTCTTAAATAGTTTGGTGAATTTAACTATCATGTGTATATTTTTGAACTTAATATGTGATATTCACTATTATTAACACAATTGTATTGTTTTTTAATTACTTGTTTGTAGTGGTAGACCCTCCGAAATCGTTTGTATCAGTATGAAAATTGTGGGTAGACCAGACAGAGGTGGACATTTATTGATATGAGCAACCCACAACCTACCTTCAAATATAAACGCTTGTTAAGAGCAAACGGCTAAAAAACAGTACAGGAAGTAAAGCCACTCAGACGCCGCTTGTGAACAATGTCTTCGGACTGTGAATTTCCCAAAGTCTGATTGAAGATTATCCCCTGTACCTAAGGGGAGGTTGGTGTGGGGTGGGGGGTAAGTTTCTGTAAATCGTTTAATTACGCCCACCCCCCCCCTCTTATCCCCGCCCGCGGTCGTAAAGGATGGCTAGCGGTAGCAGTTGAATTAACAATGGCGGCGAGACCGTAAAAGGGGGCCGTAAATTATGATAGTAAATGTCAGCCCCAGTTCAGGGCTGAGGCCCGTTCGAACATCACACAATAAAAACTGTTTGCTCCTCGGTCGTCAAAAAAACTTTTATGTAACGGTCTTCGAGCCTTTTAAAGTTCTCAGTGCCATTATTTCACCGAAAATTGTCAGCTAAATCAAACCTGTGACAAGGAGTCTGTCTTAGGGGAGGATGTAGTCTGGCAGTTATAGTGAATAAACTAGATTTACTGCGCTTAAGTATTAGTTTTCGTCTATATTTTACCATGTATTGTTACTGTATAAGCCCTAATGCCGGGTGACCAAATGGATGAAATGAAATGAGTAAAAACCTTTATTCTCGGGCGTTGTCCACCAGGTAACAAAAAATAAATAAATAATCAACATTACACAGATTGGATAAGCTTAACAAATAAAGGTCGGGAACGATGGGAATAGAGTTCCAAAGGTTTGTGATACGGTCAAATAAAATAACGGTCATTGAAAGATAGAATCACAGGTCGGAACATCAGGATCTAGTATTACGGGATTTGATCGCTGATTTGAATTGGAGGAGGTCATGAAAATATTAAGGCTTTTTACCCATAACCGAGAATGGGGATGTGAAATGATAAATATAAATATAACTAATAATTAGTAACTATGCAATAATAGACTGAAAAAGTTGTTATAATAAATTATTCTATGAGCTCAAAAATATTTCAAATAGTTGCGATTTGTCGGTGTCTATATTCTTCAGACAAGCATTTAAGCAGACTGTACACTACCTGACGTGCAGAGATGACTCCTTGAATGACTACTAGTGGCTTAGTAAGTTCTTGGGTAAGAATAGTAACAGTAATTAACTCCTATTAATCCTGTGTAATAGAAACACGAAAATGTAATCAAATATTTTAATTAGCTTAATTTTTTTTAATATTTTCTTCATAAAGTGCTTGTTGGTAATTATATAACTCAATTTAACTTTTAAAATATATCTTGATGCCAAGAAAAAGTTTCTGACATCGTTTTGTTTTTTTACGTAACCCCATTACTTTTATATACCAAGACATTTTATATATTAGATGCATCGTGTCAATATATTTCAGTTAAAATATATATATACAACTGAAATAGATTTTTTGTCCTAAGCGAATACGAATCTATGGAAAAAAAAATCTTCAAAGTTAAATGGTGTATTTACTGTTCACCATGTTAAATAAATAATTGATATAAAAAACGCCATTGGGAGATATAACCTGTATAATATAAAATATTAATATAAGCTGTAGAACTCAACAATTAATAAATTGAAATTTTTACAAAAATTAAAACTACTGGGCCACTTTCCTTCTCTAAATAATGAATTGCTGATCTCAATTCACTGTACTAACGATGAGAACTTTCTCTGCACTAAATTCTCAAGAGTTCTGGACTGTAGCATATATAACACTGGATAAGGTGCAACTTATAAGAATATTGCTTCTAAGGTGTGCAGATTGCGTTCCTTGGATGGGGGGAACAAGTGGTTTGAAAAATATACTTTGAATGGTTACTTTGACGAAAAGAGGGTGAGCACGAATAAGAAGTGTGGATGAGGTCAATGGAGGACGCTACTAGCTCCGGATTGAGATGAGTGGAAGAAGGATGTAGTCAGGATTCCTGCCGGGTTGTAGAGATGGTGATGGCAACTAGAACGTGTAGTGCGTTTGAATGATGAAAACGGGAAATCACAAGCAATAAATAGTCTTTTGAGTGGCAATAGAAGCCAAATTACAAAGGATGTAATCACTGCACACCAAATGTACCCCAGGAACCTAAGGTATTGTTTCCGCAAACGATTTCAAAATCATTAGTGTCGTTTCCACCTCTTTGCTAGAGTGATGCGTACTTTGAGAACAGTTATCATTAGTAATAACTTATTTATTACTTAAATTATTAGTAATAACTATAGTACACAAACTTTGGTAATAATAATTGTTAAATGTATTTAAAAAAATTAGTTTTTCCTTGAACAATTTTTATATTCAGCCCATTAACGCGTTAATCGCGTAGAATTCTATTTTCTCAACAATAATGACTAGACATTTCTGAAGTAGTTGACGATCGATTAGCCAAGATACTTGAAACAGTTGGGAGTCTGTATACTATATTTTCTAGTATTTTCTCTATTGTCTACTATTTGTCCAGTGAAGCGGCTGACGGGAAGTGGGGTACTTCCCAAGACTCCACTTCCTCCTTCGCATGCGAGGGAGGTGACAACCATGTGGACTTGGGGGCCTCTGGGCTGTTTGTAAATATTGTATGAATGAGCGAGTGAATGATGAATTGTAAATATGGTATGAATGATGACACTTATCTCAATTACTCATTGCCTAATAAAAGGCAGATTGTAATTTTATCTTAATAAATTGTTGTTCTCTCTCTGTCTACTATTTGTAAAAAAAAAAGCATTCTTGAGCATTTGTATTTTTCCCCATTACTTCAAAGAGTTTTTCCGCAGAAAACGTTTTTTGTTACATATATTATAATTAATAAATTTCGGATTAAAATAGTTATGAAATGATTAGATAATACTTCCATAAGCTTAAAGGCATTAAATGCTCGGCTTATAGCGTTCCCCCAAAGAAAAAAAAACTTTTGTCATTAGATTGTTGTGATTCTTGATGCAATGACCCTGATCAAACCAAGAAAGTAGACAGAGAGAAGAAATAAATCAATGGCCAATGCAAAAGTTTTGCACGACCAAGAACAGCTGTTTTGTGAATATGCAAAGAGGGAATTCGAAAATGAGTCAGCATTGCTAATACAAGATGTACTAAGATTCGACATCATCAGGTTTTAATATACTCAATTATTTATAATTCTTGACCGTTAGTTTAATTACGGCCTAATGTACTTCATTAACGGATTTAAGGTGGGTTATACTGTTAGGGATCGTTGTGGATTTAAACCACAATTAGTTACACTAACTACTAAACACTATGAAACCACTAGTCACATTAATAGTCATAACACTGGTCACGGTAACATTAAGTTAAATTGTAGTTAACTATTACGATATGCTTACCTGTCACAGTAGTTTTGGCAAATATTTGTTTTATTTGCTTAATTAAAAAAAAAATCTTAACTTCCACCGCAGTCCTATTTGTTTTATTTTATTTTAAATTGTAGTTATATTTTAAAATTTGTTTTATTCTCTGTTAATTTTTTTAATTTAACTAGTAGTTTGTTACGAAATTCCTCGTGCAGAAATCTATCTATTGAAATAATTAATATACTTGAATATCGTACCACTGCTTTTAACAAACGAAAGGTTACCTGTTCGAGGATTGTCTTGAAGTCAATTAGTTCAATGTTGTATTCAAATGCCAACTAACTAATTTCTTCGACTGCTTTCTTTGCACACATTCATTTTTCCAGTTGTGGCATTGAAATAACAGATTTTTTCTTTGGACCTTTCCGTCGCAATAAAAATAGGAAATGAAACACGAATACCGTCGGAGAACTTGATTAAATAAAGGATTATCCAGTGTATACAATAATACGAATATTATAGACAAACAAATCAAATTAGGTTTTGAATTTTGGTATTTTAAAATCAACTAAAACAAGAACTTTTGTTAAATCATAGGGTGTATTTATTTCCTTGATTCAAAATTCCATAAATTTTTAGTTGTGGGATCGGAATTACACTTTTGGCATTTCCGCCACAATAAATAACATTAAATAAAACATAAAGACAGGTGGTAAACTTTATTAAATAAAGAATTTTTTTTCTTTCATAGCCCCTTTAAATTTACAGATAATTATATACAATTATAGATCCTCAAGGTGAATCTATTTACAAATTATTTTTGTATTTCCTGTAGCATTCCTGCATTATATACAGGTTTTGTTATTCTATAAAAATTATATAACGAATAAACAAGTATAATGATACAAATTATTCGTGACTTGACTGAACTGACTCTAACCAAGAGGTGATGGGGCTCACCTTTTTGATCAAACTTAAAACTAACTTACATACTAATTCTTTACCTAATTTTTCCCTGACAGTCTCTGGCCATCGATGCGGGGGGGGGGGGTCATAGTGTTAAAAACTGGGTTGGTTAGGAGTCTCCGGCGGATGAACTCACCTACCGACGGCACACCAAGTAACGGGTGCAGGTCAGCGTTCTTCAGCCACTTTTCGCATGATCCCATTCTGGAAATGTTGGAGAAATTTGGCTGTATTTTCAGTCAAGTGGGTAAATAGTGGGGCACCGTAAAGCAGAGCTGGCCGGAGGGCACATTTATAGATCATTAGTTTGAGACGAAGCGACAGGTTAGGTGAAGTTAGCAATAGCGATAGCCGGTAAGACCTGTGTCGTACTTTTTCTATTTTATTACTAAAATGAGTAAAGAACTGGAGATGCCTATCTATTTTTATACCCAATTTTCTCAAATAAAGGATTAGTCGATGTTCACAATAATATTAATATTAAAAACTAAAAAGTCAAATTAGGGTTTGAATTTTTTATTTTAAAATCAACTGCAACCACAATAGTTAAATCCTAGGGTGTATTTATTTTCTCGATTCAAAAGTTGGTCCATGGATTGGTTGATGAAGTAAGTACCTAATCCAATTGGATGACCATAACTTGTTGTTTTAGTATGGTTATTTCTTTCGTGGGTCCAAAAACTAAGTTGCTTGTGATGTAAGTATTTTTGATAACATCACAACGAATGAACAGTCAATAAAACACACCTTTATATCGAAATACAAATTTCGAACAGGAAAGCTTTGTAGTCTCTCCAAATCTTTATTATAGTTTTTTAACATTTGGCAATGATTCGCCTATTCAGGCATCCTCAGAACTGTAAAATATACATTTTTAACGCGAATGAGTCTAGTTATTCGAACTTCATATAAGTGCTACACTCCCAGAAAAAAAAAATCGTTTACAAAACGTGATGAGAAAAAACATTTTCTTCTACCACGAAAACCCTTAGTGAAAGGCACCCATCAATCCAAAATAATTTTCCTTTTATTTTTCCCACATCCTATTTTTTATAAGTTTAAGAGCTATGGGAAACAAAAAAAAATCTACCACGAAATTAAGTAACACGGTAAAAGTTTGACAAATGTAAACAAAAATAAAAATTTGGAGAGACTGCAAAGCCTTCATGTGAAACATTGGTAATTTTAATACAGTGTTTATCCTTTGTGTAAATTGCAACAGAAAAATACCCAGTGTGTCCTAGGATGTTGTGAAACATACTTATAAAATTGTAGCTCGTGTTTGTAATTTTAGTGGTTGTAATTTGCCATGGCTTACAGGGCGTAGCTCATAGCTCTCATGAGATGGAGCTGAAGAAGAATAACATAATTTCTCTTGCAACCCTCTATATAATCCTCACCCCCATTACAAATTTCTCTCTTCGCTATTTAATATTAGAGTTTTAACTGTTGCGAGATTGTTAATTGTGGAACACACAGCTAAGAAAATGAATGACAATCACCCAGTATCCGTTTAAAAGTGGACCCTTCGGGTTCTGAGTTGATTTTTTTTTAATATTATCTGTCTCACCCAGGTTGGTAGTAGAAATGGCCCAAAAAGTTAAAAATTCGAAACGCACGGGAACGTCGAGAGCGTAGATTGGAATGGTGCCTGAATTGTAAGACGGGAGTGAGACATCATACTTACGTCTTGCACTAAACCAATTATATATTCCAAAACGCCACAAATAAAGCTTATGATCTATCTGATAAACGATAGTGATAAACATTTCTGAGTTCAAGACCACTCCACCCCAAAGACTACTTATGCAGACGTGCAGTTGGCCCAGTGTTGGGTCACTCTTGGGGTAGCACATTGATCTGACCGGCCCTACCAGCTCCTCATTGTCTCACATCCGTCGTGTCCCTCTCCTGCTTTTGTGTGCGCACCCCTTGCGTCTGCGCTTCAATATAACACTGTGTTCGAAGGCGATCCGGCTTAAGAAATTGCATAGCTGACATATCTTCTCCGGTCGCAATAACCATTAGCATATTATCATATATGTATATATATATATCCTAGTATATACTCACATATTTTAACATTTTACCTTTGTGCTTTGTATGGGATGAAGTGTAACCCATATTAAATTTAAGGCAGGTTTAGCAGTACAACTTACCCAGAAGAGCTCCACAGCAGGCCGAAAACCCTGTGAGATCGGACACCCATTAAGCTAGACCGTAGCAGGAGATAAACTACTGAAAACTCGCCCTTTTCTGTTCAAGGCTCTACAAAACTTTTGAAAAGATAAAACCGGGGGGGTCTGACTAACCAACTAGCGATAATCTCTTAAAACGTTATACGTCAGTTTCCTTGGTTAATGAAATGTAGGAAATAATGAGTACATAATAAAATTCTAACAGGAGTGGTATGGCATAACACTCAAAGCACGCTAAAATAAACGTATATCTTTGTAAGACTTGCAGAAGCCAAAAAGTCCAGTAACTCTACCAAAAAAGAAACTTCTGAGGTGAATCCACTGTCCTATTTTCGTCCGAGGGGTTCGAAAGGTAAAAATGGACAGACGCTCTAATGAACCAGTGGCTTCAATGATCAATGGTCTGTCCATTGTTTTTGTTTCTTTGATATAGATATTTTAGATTGTTGCCAAATAAAATTTTGTTGTCACTTATTTTTTTCCGTCAAATAAACCATATATTGACAATTTTTAGTGATTAAAACCGATTTTTACTGACTCACATAAATAAACTAATTTCCAGTAATTTCTTTAAACAATTATTTATTTGTAATATCTTTAAAATTAAGTTTGCATTACCTTCTTTAATGTGACCTTGACCATATAGGAATAAGGAACATCTAAGCAGTGACTTGAAAGAGGTTTTAAAGTTAGCTGTATTTCTACGTTCAAGTTTGTATTTTATACTTGAGATCATGTGATAGTATAATCCTAAGAGTTGTGACATATTTTTAAAATGACAGGTAGGCAGGTGCTATACATACCGAAAGATAAAATCAAGTTAATTTATTAGGTAACAGATGGATAACAGGGAATATTGGAAGGTTTCAAAGGAAAAAAGTGGAGTGGAAGGCATACGAGACATTCTTATAGATCATGTCAAGAATTTAAAAACATGGAATTTTATTAAAAATTTGAAAGATGACACGTTGTCTAACTTTTAAATATAGGATCTTCTTGTCATTCCACAGAACCACTACATAAACTAAATGACCACTCACAATAACGAGCGTTTGGTATGTTACTAAGTTTCAAGTATGTCAGCTTTGAATTTAAATTTTAGTAGATTTTTTTGGGAGGAAATCAACTTGAGTTGCTGAAATAAACATATTCGATAGTCATCAATATTATTTATGGAAGTAGTTTCGGGATCCTATGTATGTCTGCATCAGGTCCTCATGAATCACTTCCGATTCAGGATGGGCTCGAGCCTGAAACCATGCCATCTATCCAATGCTGACGCACTTAGTGGAAAAGAGCTTCCACAAACTTATATAAAGGAAATCTTACATCTTTTTTTTTTCATAAAGGTTTTCGGAATAAGGTTTTCCGGTTTTTTGAAAAGAAATAACATCGAAATCCTGACAGAGGATTTAAACACCACGTCTTTAAAAGCTAAATTCTGCATTTTCCGCCCCTTGTTTTGAGCTAAAAATACCAAGGATTGCAGTGAAAAGAGCCACTGCAGCAGGGCACTCCGTCAGTGCAGCCACCACAGCCTGGAACTGATGTGCGGTGGACAACGGAAATCTGACACTGACGAAGTAGTTCCGGTGGGTGGCCATTGGCGCGATCAGTGGTCCGTTGGATTAACCCTGCCTCCTCGATATATAATCTAGTCAGTACTACTTCGGACACCAGTCACAGACCGTGAGATTGCATCCCCCCCTTTATAGAAAGACAGTAATAACAGCCTTCAATATTAAAAAAAAACTAGATTTTATGTTATTCTTTTACTATTATATCGAAAAAGAATTATAAAAATAAATTTCTGTTATATCTTACCCCCACCTATTTACGGCACAGCATTATGAGGTACAAGGGAAGGAAGAGGAATCAACGATTTCTTTAGGCAAAAAACTCTTTAACTCACCATTCATTGAGGTAGGTATAATAAAAAGCTTGACATATATTTGTGACTAGGTGACAAGAAGACAATATAAAATATTCTTAGAAAAATTTGTGCCTGATGCATTTTTTTATCAACTTAAAATTATCAACATAAAAATATATTTCAGTAATCAAGTATAATTTGCAACAAAAATATTTGATATAAACTCTATAAATGTAATTTACTATAATTTGGAAAAATTTAAATATTTATTATGATAAATTACAGCCTGCCTTATTGGACAATAAGTAATTGTGTTTGTCGGGTGGCCACTAGGGGAGTGCCTAATCACTCTAGCCCTGGTGACAAGTGCGGATTGTTGTAGTTTATAACATGGACCATGTTCCATGTCGGCGTTAATATCTGACTCCAATTTATGATAGGGATGTGTCCCGACAATACACTGTGTTCATGAGAAGAGGTACAGAGGTTTCATAAAGAATAAGACCAGTTTTCACAGTTCGGCCGGGAGACCGGCAGCCTAATAGATACAAGTCGTCAGAGGGTCTGCTAGGAGGCTGAGTGACAGGGTAACAGGCTCATAGGTGCTGCAGCGAGAGTATACTAGTAGAAGACTGAGTGGACTTACTACCAGGGCCCCGGGGCCCTGGCGTAAAGCGACCGAGTGATAGCGGCTGTGGAGATGAGGAGACTGAGAAAGAGTAGTCCTACAGGGCGAACCCCCTGGTTTAAATATTATTCCCCCTTCCTACCGGAAGGTGGAGCCTGGCTTGAAAGGGGTATGTTTATGATGTCACACCTGCCCCGTGGTACGTGACACATCGTCCCCTAAAGGACTGTTTATGGCATGGCTTTTAGATTTTATGACCGCCGGAAGGTGACCCTAGGTCTACCGGGTCTGTTTTATGACGGACAGGTGCTTACCCTCTCAGGTTTATTGCTGACGACCTTCGACCCTCTTGTGACTTGTTTTACGACTGCCGGTCCCGCATGTTTATTACTAGAAAAAGCTTTTACCATGTTTTACATCTAATTACAATACATTATATATGCACCAGAGTATAGGGTGATTTAACACTTATGTAGTTAGGGTCACTACAGTGTTCAATGTTCTCATTCATACCATATTTACAACTCTTCATTCACTTGTATATTCATACAGTATTTATCCCGGAGACCTTTCAAATTCACACGGTTGTCAACCCCCTCGCATGTGAAAGAGGAGCCTGAGTCTTGGAAAGTCCCCCACACTCCTCCATCAGCCACTTCAGGAGCCTGATCAAGTGCGCGAGAACCACAGACGCTCAGGACATGATTGAAGAAACTGGCCTTTGTCAGGACTCCCACGGTCGCGTATTTGTAGCAAGCCTTATAAGGTATTAATTCTAACCTCCTTCGAACGCATCTGCGTATGCAGCAGGAGGTGAAATTTGTAATTATTTGTTCACTGAATTTTGTTCACATATTGTAAAAAATGATAAATAAAAGGGGTTGTGATAAAAAATAAATAAATAGTTTCAATGATCAGTAGAGAAGAACCTATGCTTGTAGGTATGAATGTGTCTGAACAGCCATGCTTTCGAAAATTTCATGGCATTTTTCTTTGTTGTAAAAAAATAAATGCAAATCATGAAATAAATTTGCTTTCAGTTTTCATTTAGTAACGTTCTATGTCGCAAGGATCTGATGACCACAGAAAAAAAAACTGAAAGAACTAAAAGCTTTTGGGTTTGCAGCAATTAGCCCGTAAAAAGTAAATGGAAGGATGTATAAAAAAAAAAAAATGCTGCTGAATTATTTATCATCTTTTTGATGCGCCTATTTCTGCCGACATAAGGTGGTAGCATTAATAATGAAATGCCTTATTACGGTCCGGAGTTCGTTATGGAAGAAGGCGAGAAAAACAAAATTAATTTTTCCCTTTTTTTTTCTCTCTCTTAATGAACGACTTAATTCCCACATTTACCCCCCCCCCCTCCCCCCGGCCCGCCCAGCAAGTGTCCACGGGCACGGCTGTGGAAGCCACTAAGACTGGAGGATTTGCAGCAGAGGAGATTAATTGATGAAGACAAAGCGGGGAGGGCCTGTAAAAACTTTATGCATCTTTAAAGGGCTTTTTGTCTGCTAGGCCCTCTCTGATAAGGGCTAATAAAGGCCTGTCAAGTGCCTGTCTTCTTTCTTATGCAGTGGCTACTCGAATTATTTGGACTCCTTCTGTATGTACTCCTCCACTGTGTGAGTATGTTACAGTAAAAGTAAGTATCTTACTATTTTAGAGTTTAAATATTGCCATTGTTCCCTTCATAACCTTTCCTTTAATTAGCAATCGTTTGTCATCCTCACTCTATGAGAATTCTACAAAAGCAATAACATGAAAAACGTCATTTATTTAATTAGTCTATACTTATTTCCATAATTTATAATAACAAAGGGATATGATTTAAAATAAAAATTCTTTGCCATTGATTAAATTTCTAAGTTTTCTAATCAATTAATGAATTGCTTATTTCAAGTAGTCGTTAAGGATAGCTTATTATAAGATATAGCTGTAGTAATGTGTGTGAAGAAGAGGAAGAAGAAAATTCAAAACACATAACAATCAAAATTTTAAAGATAAAAACAGTTCACATTTAAAATATGGGTTAAAAATTAAAATTAGTGGAATTACAATATCTATATATGCGTAAACATATAAAAAAATCATCACATATTAAAACCACACTCACCGCGACACAGTGGACAATTCACCACTGCAACCTATAGAGAACTAGCTAAAAGGACAGTTTAAGTGAGGGTAAATCCAACACACCATTACACAGAGCCTGGAAATTATCGGTTTTATTATTAACATTTTTGTCTTTTTTTATCTCCAGATCCTCAAGTAGGCTGCTTTTTAAAGTGTTCAACCATTTTTTCTTCTGGTTGTCGATATGTCCAATGATTCTTAAGTCACAGTGCTATTCTTGAAGCGACCCCCACCCCCATGCTAAGAGTGGACATTTTATTTATTTCGTAGAGTAATTATTCTTCAATAATTTTAAAATAACACGGTTATGAACGGGAGTACGTCCTCCTCAGAAGGATTCCCAACCTAACCTTTCCCCCTCTTTAACGCCACCTGGCTCACTCACACTGGCCAATAGAGAGGTTACGTGTTTTGAATTTTAAATTTATCAAAATTAAAATTACAGGTAGTCAATTTTAGAAAATAGAAACTCCAGGACATCTTATTAAATAAATTACATTTATCTACGCTTATACATCGGGTAGCGACCGCTAACTACAGAAGATAAATCACCCTATACTCTATTGTATATATATTGTAAATTTGTTATAATATGTTGTAAATTAATTTAAACAAATGTAAATAACATTACCAAATCATAAGTCATACCAGTTTAAATATTGTAAATAATAAAAGACGCAGCTACAAAAAACTAGTCAGAGGCCCTTGAAGGGAGAGTCAGGTAGCGGCTAGGAGGCTGGGTGGTTCCCAGCCTAGACCAAGCAAGCGTCACCACAACCCTGCGGTGTGGTTGGTCAGAATAACACCCCAGGTCATTGGTTACTGTGAGCTATAAATAGTACCTCGTTTTGGCCAGTAAATAATTCTAACAACGGCTCTCTCTCTGACTGGTACCTGCAGCTGTACTGGTGTTTCAAGATTTAGCCTTCTCATTTATGAAAACCTCTACATCTCTCTTCCTAACCTCGCTATGTTTTAGTCCGGCCTCGTCAGACCCCACACCTTCCTAGTGGAATTATCTGCCTTTGTCTCGCTTAAACTAGCACCTCCTTGAAAGAGACCTCTCCCTCGCGGACAATGGTTTCCGTGGCCCTTCAAACTTTACCAGCAGTGTCTCCCATGGCAGTCCAGTCTGCCTCTCTCCGGTTCACACTCGCCTTTTGGATCCGGACGGTTTTCGCCTACCCTCAGATACCGAGTGTGAATTCGTGGTCATTCCAAGACCACATAAACTACCTACTATACCTACCCTATACCTTTTCTCCTTAACATAGTGCATCGTCTGGGCACATACCTATCAAATATGGAGTCAGATAGTACGGTAGTAAGACCCGTCATGAAGCAATATTCCAGGTCATAACCTAATCAAACCTCATTTCGTCACTAGGGCTAGGGAAACTAGGCACCTCCCTCGAGAGGTCGACGACCCGACAATCGTTATTACGAAACATATTACAGCTTTCCTACCTAATAAGGGAGTGATTCATTACGAAATTTTATCTCTGTTTTACTATGGATGAATGGGATGAGGGTTTCACCCACCGTGCGTGGTTCTAAATAAATCTATGTACTTTATAGATCAATGTAGGGTTTTCCTTGTTTGATTATGCCTTCACCATAAATTCTTATTATTTCCAGCTGCCCTTATGCATAAAGGACTGAAATTTTATGTCGGGGTTCAATCTTCTCCAGTCGAGTGGATGCACAGTTCAATCTACCCCACAAACTATACAGACTAGTCAGCCTGTTACCAAATCGGTAACTAACACAAGTCCCGTTCAAAATTTATAATTTTATCTACTTTATTTGAAAAGTTTCACGGTGTAAGAGCACACCAAAAAGTCAGATTTTTTATGATCTGCAGACTATATTCATTATCTCTGCGGTTTTGGGGCATGGAAAATGCCGAGGGTTTAAATGTGCCGATGACAGGGAGAAGAGGGCAGCAGTGGACGCGGTTCCACTCAAAACCACCCTGGTCAAGCGAACAACCCCTGTGCCCTCTGACCTATTTCAACTTAATCTACCCTGTGAAATAATACAGAACCCCTCCCTTTTCGCAATAAGTCAATGTCAATAGGCAAGCTATTTCGGTACCACACACTGTCACTTTGAAGTCCTGCGAAACATAGAGCTAGTCTCAACGCAGTGCATAGAAGTGCTGATAACATTAAACCGTACCAAATATCATTACAAAACTAAATTCAAATAGTTCAGAACGAACTGAAATCTGATAAAATATTAAAAGTGTTATAAATATTATATATTTTAATTATTGTATTGTTAAATTTCGTTGATGTTTGGATCCCACTAATAATAATAATAATAGTTAATATTTTAATATCTATTCAAAAAATATGTAGTGGCACTTTCTGTACTAGTCGAGGAATATTTTTTGCAATATAAAATAAAAGGATGAAGTGCAGTCACCTATTGTTAAACTAATTCGCTTGCCTGAGTTACTGGTGCTCTAGCTGCTTCTCCTATCTGCGGTAATCTGTGGATAGAAAGATGACGAGGAAGTAAGGAGTTGGGCATCAAATGAGGATTAGACGCCACTGATGTCTGAAAACCAATCTAAAATAAAACACTTAAACCTAGCTTGTATAAAGTTTAGACAACTTGTGGCTTTGGAGACCTGTCAGGAAAGATCTTCCTTTGTTATAAAAGTAGTGTCACCTACGGTCCAACAGTCATGATTATGCATTTCTTAACTTCTTAGTCACTATTATCTTACCCATGAAAGTGGTCCGACATACTTATTTACAGCAGCCGGGAAACAGAGAGCTCCACAAAGATTTTAAGCTGCTTACGGTGGATGAATTCATTCGCCGTAGACGTATTCTTTAATTCGCAGCTATACATCACAAACCCCGTGTTTAACACGATTTCCCCCTATCCGTTTCCCAATTGACGGCAGAAGGCAGTCAAGGCAGAAACACTCTAGGTTTAAGTTAGTATGTAAGATTAGATTTAGGACTGTTTAAGTCCCTTATTGAGTCCGAAGGTGCCCCATCACCTGGTCATTTTTACATTGTATAATTCTTCACAACAAAAGACAGATGTTAGAGTATAGCTGCTTAAAATGCATAGATGCACTAAAAGGAACCACTCACAGCTAAAATCATATTTTAGATAAATTCAAATCTTAAAAATATTAATATTATAGGAGCTAAAGGAAAAAAAAAACACTCTACAAAACATTTTAACTGAAAACTCACGCCCTTAAAATAGTCCTGATTCTAAAAAATAAATTTGATTTCATCACATAAATTATATTGAAATGTATATTGATGTGGCCTAAGCAAGCGGCCTCCTTTTATGCGAAATTCTCAAACTATGATTTCTATGATTTTAAGTGGTTAAATACTGAAAATATTAAGATTATTTTTCCTTCTTTTTAGGTATTATATTATTTTATTCCTTCCACTATGGCCCACATTAGTAAACTTTTGTAACGATGTAAGAGGACTTATAAGTTCATGTAAAGAGCCATCACCAAGTGGTTCTCAAGAACCTAAACCTGGTCCCGGAGTAATGGATACGTTTTGGTTCCTGTCAGTTCATTATTATTACTATATATATTTTATAAATAACCATACGGCGCCGGATTAGGAGCCTGCAGAAACATACTCTACGCACATGTCTCTGCACTAGGCGAATTGATTAACCTCTCTGGTATGATCTATTCTATTTGTTCTGGACACTCCTGCCGTATGAACTCCTTTTTAGGTAAGCCTACCTTCCTCCCTAAGGTCCAGAAATGCAGAGTCTCAAACTAATAGGAGATCTAACAAGTTCATGTAATATGTAAATTCCTCTATAAGGCTCGAGCGTTGTTGTCGACATTGCCCCTCCGTTGATCCATCGAACCGAGACCGATCCCCGCCTAAGAAGAAGGCACTGGAGGCAAGAGATGGCCTGTATCGGGCGAGATAGCGACAGGACAGGGGCACTTAATTAATCTGGATATTGAAGGCAGGCAGTGAGGCGCACTTATAATTGAACACATACCCCGCCGCTGAGACAATACCTGCGCCTTCCTCTGCTCTGATTAGTTAAGGGCTCCGGCACACGTTATTTTATAAAACGAGAAATCCAGTTAATTAATTTCACGCCACAGCATCTCTCCGCTGCCAACTTTTGTCCGAATGTCTGCGAATTTCATAAACTTCTCCCCTTCTGGCACAAAACAGTACCTGCCGGCGTCCCAAGATTGCTGTCCATTCATTTCTACTCATTTAGGCTGAAATTAAATAGAATATAACGAAATCGAGAGTGGTTATTAACAATTACTGAATACAAATGAAAAAGTACTTATTTTGTTTAATCATTTCGAAGACATTAGTGTGTGTTTGTGCAGTTTTTTATTAGAAAAGTGAATGGCATTGTCAACACTTACTACACCAGTTTTGTTTTTTCTTCTAATGGAGACTAACGGTTGATCTACATTTTACCTCCAGGCAAACTATTTTTATCTCCAATTCAAAATTTACGCTCCACGCGTTTCCTGTTTTCACTGAATAAGCGTTTATTTTAGGGTTCAGTACGTATTCCTGTTAATCGTATAATTATTAATTATGTTGATCACGACATTATTATATTGTTTTTTTTTATGTAATTGAGATAAATATATTTCAAAAGGTCTTCTCATATTTTTTTTCTTTAGAGATCAGACTTTAAATCGTTTTAACCATTTTGACTTTAGCTATAACATTTTTTCAATGAACTTGGAAATATTGTATTCAGTTCTTATATTTTTATAGTTTCAACTATTAAAATTGTATGCAATTATTTTATTTTCATTGGTAACTTTAATAAATTTTAATAATCAGTGCCTGACGTATTGACGTGAAGTACTAGTTTAGCAAACCTTTTGGTACCAAACTGTTTCGGGTTCAGAGCCTGCAGAAACGAAAACCCACAAACATGATGTACATGTAGTCTGCCGATAACTTCACCTCTCTGACGTGTAGTACGTATTCCCTTTGCTTTGGATACTCCTTCCAGAAATCCAGGATGATCCAATGATCCTCTGGGTCACTTACCTTTGGACCTTCCAGGTATGTCCTGAAGGGGTTCCTGATTTACCTTTTCGGTCCTCGTTTTCATGACGTAATAGGATGTCTAGTTCTTAAATTGATACCATGCTCAGTATGATAGGGAATCAAACACAGCTTAAGTTTCCAACACGATGTCATTGACAGCTTTGATGCCTTTTCGTAATTATAGTTTAAAAAAAAAACAATATACCAATTGCGTATTGATATTTAAAATTTTGGTGTGGTTAATTTGATACCCTGCTATAAATTGAGTTTATGATTTCCTTTATTGTGCAATAATTACAATCTGCCTTTTATAAGGCAATAATAACACAGATAAATGATCTCATTCATACCATATTTATAGTTCATCATTCACTCGCTCATTCATACAATAGGACATGATTGCAGAAACTGGCCATTGCCAGGACTCCCACTGTCACGCGATTATAGCAGGTCACGAGGCCACTGTGCTATAAATTATAGATTTTATTTTTAATATCGATTAAATTGTTAATGATTGAAATTTGATATACCCATGTTAAACTTAATCCAGGTCAACAGGAGGCTTGCATAAACCAGGATAGTCTTACAGGTGAAAAAAATGTTTCTCGTTTTGAAAAAACAAATGAAACCTTTAAAAAAATAAGCTATTATTTCTTATTATGTTTGGTTTTTGTGTTTTTTTTCAAATGAGTGCAAAAACGATTTTTTGGGGGTAAATCAATTATTGATTGATCGTAGGCCCTTTTCAAAGTATAGGGACGATGTATCATTCAAGCATAAAGGGTTACCATCTATCAACAATTATTTTTGAAGTCTATTTGAGTATTTTCCATTCAATTTTATTATTATATTGATATGTTTAAAAAAATTAGGTAATTAAACATCCGATTTGGGAGTTTTAAGACGACTTTCAATTTCACTTACAACATTTTTAATGAATATACATCTTTCTCACTGACTACCCGCATTTTATTTTACCATGTCCGATCACTATCGACGGCTGCAAAAGCATCCTCAAATTTCTGAAAATTTAATGCGATTGTGTGCAATGAGAATATTACATAAAATTCAAAAATATATTTAAAATTATTTAAAAAATAAAAACCTTCAAAAAATTAAAAAAAAAAAAGAAAGGTTTTGAACCTATAAGACTAAAATATTACACAGAATAAGTTCTATAAATGTTTAAAAGAGCTCAACCAGCCTTCCCAGTATACTACATCGTCCGGAACCACCGCAAATCGTTTAGTGGTTGATCTGTTAATGTCATGAACAGCACAGGAAGATCAGCATCGTGGTCTAGAACAAGTTCACAATGGTTTCAACAGTTTCAAAAGATCATTATCGGTTTCTCTTTCATTTTTTTTTTGTTTTGTTTTTTTTCCATTTCGTCATTTCGCCCTGTCAGGAAAATGTTTCTTTCTTTTTTTTTTTCGATCGCATCTGAACTGGTTCGGCAGGAACGCAAAAAAATCGTCGAACAAAAGTGAACGGAACGAAGGGCTAGAAACGGCGAGTAAAAGAGCTTTTGCGATAACGAGTTTGGGCCTCCGGGACTCCCGGTACAAAGCCTATGATTAAAACTCGGGTCACTTTGATGCGGCTAATCCGAAGTTGCAGGCTGCACATGCACGACCGTGAAATGTAGTCTGTTGATCACCCTTTGTGCACGCTATACTATATATGCGGTTCCGTTCGCGGGGAATTTAAAATTCATGGTGGCACGAGGTAGGGGGGGGGATCCAATCAGCGGCTATTCAATGGAGCGATAAAATCCCGGGAGCCGACAATTTGCCCCGACCGGGTTAGTGCGTGAGGCATTAGCGCAGGGACCGGTGCACCCGCTGAAAAATGCATTTATTGTCACCTTGATGTGGTCTCCAACTGCATTAGTAATCACTCATTTGCAATTTGGCTCCGGCTGGCTTCGGTCCAATTGTGTAAACAGCGTCTCATCAGGCGTTTCAAGTGCAACGATACACTTGCAATCGAGCCCTTCAGCCAGGCACAAGTTTTACTGCTTTCCGTAGTATTTAATGAATAAGAATTATTCTCCGAAAGACCATAAAATGACATTGTTAATTCCTTATATATTTTTGGTGTTTTTTAATGTTATTTGTTTACAGAATTTACAATTTTCCTCAGAAGCGCAATCAAATAATACATACTTTGGACACCTAGATTGTAGACATGTGTACACTGCATTCTATTTTTTACTGCTAACGTAATAATAGATTTAATAGTAGGAAAAACGTACATACATAAGAAGATACAAATAAAGAAAAAATAAATAATAAAAATATTAAAACAGCGAAGTAAACAAAATTAATTCAGTAGAAATAAAAGCCAGTAGATGTTATAGTGACATTAAGATATTATATAGGTATAAAATATATATAGATACTTCATTATTGTGATAAATGTTCTCATTCATTTTACTCAATTTTCATTTGCTCGCTCACTCAAAGTAAATTATTTACAAACATCCCAGAGACCTGCCAAATCCACATGGTGGTCAACTCCCTCGCCTCCGAATGAGGAAGCGGAGTAGATATATAATCAAAAAGAGAGGCACAGACGCTCAGGACATGATTGGAGAAATAAGCCTGTGTGTAGAGTCGTATTTCCAACATACTACTGAGATGCACCATTAATAAGTCGAAGTAGTTTTGATTGAAAGAATAGTCATTTTTCATTAAAAGGTCATTAAATGACATTGGTAAATCTTTCTTATTTTACACTCCTTCAATTGTGACGATGTGTACATTTTTAACATGCGCCTACTTTTACATTTTTACTTTTGTAGTCATAGATTTATACCCAACTGTATGCAGAAAATACAACCAGTGAATGAGACGCATTGATATTCTGGTGAATGGTATTTGTACCACTTGGTAAAAATGTACAAAATATTTACTACCACTGGTAAATACATTCGATGCTTTGTGTAACGGAACATGTATAAGTCAGTTAAATGGTCTATTTAAAATATTTCATGAACATAATTTCACACCATGAAAGTAACACGGTTTAATAGTTCCTATATTATTTTATGAATATTTTTAAAAATACTGTTCGTCGCTATAAAATGATTTTATAGGATTTTTTTTACGTGCACATTATTTTTTTTTATTAATACCTCCGAACTACCACTGTATAATTAAAAGTAGATATTCGACTTTCATTAGAGACAAAATGTGGGAGATAAGCGGGAGTGCGGGACAGTTAGAAGATATATTACCCATATGATAGGGGGTAAGTTATTTAGTGCAGATATCGCCTGTTTTTAGCCACACAATTAACGGTCATGATAATGAAGGCAGATGTATGCCTCCCCGCGGGGTACACTCCCTAGCTCAGGGCATTCCCTCCCACCACCCTTTACAATAGGGTTGTTTTCATTACATTTTCCCTGGTAATTAATTTGAAATTTTCTATAAATAAAATTGCTTGTGTAATATACTCATTGGCACAATGCATTATTAAATACTCATTAATGTATAAACAATAAAAATAACAATGCATTAATAAATAATTCAAAAACAACGGTTAAAAAAGAGAAATTATAAAACATCAAAGACCTGTGTTTTTGGGTTTCATTGATTTTATTTTTTCTAATATAGAAATCCTAATGTTTTCATTGATATATCTGTATATCTGATGGTAATAAGTCCACTCCTTGCTTGACCAATAAACACGAAATTAATTATCAATATCCCATTTGATTACCCGGGACACAAAAATAAATTTAATTCCATAAAACGTAATTACAAAAAATTGATATTAATTGATTAATTACTGGATAATCAAATAAATATATATTTTTCTGTTATATGGAGTAGGATATCAAACTGAACCTCTCGTTGCCCTGATTAATAATATGCAATTGTTTTTTAACATTAATCATACAAGGTGATTAAAATTACCAATTAAAATCATGTTCGTAACGTTGATTTTTTTTTAAAATGAATGATACCTTGCATGGTAGTTCCGTTTGAGTTCACAATGATACTTAAAAAAAAATTAATCATATAAATCAGTAATAAAACCCATGTAGTAAAAAAAAATTGTATTTCAATTGTATTCTGCTAGATAACAAATTTAATATATCGTCATGCTGATTAGGAATATTTGTGAATTAGGGGTGTACTTATACTAAAACGACTATAAACCAAAACAAATCAAATTAATAAATCTTATTTTTAAATATTATAAAATATATTTAAATATACAAGAATAAAAGAGCAGAGACCATTGAGACAAATTTCCTTTCCTACTGCCAACTAATGGGGAGTGTTAGAGATTGATTTTGAATTTATGTGTTAGTAAAAATAATTCAATAAAACTTCAAATAAATTCAGAGCGAATAATAAGTAATACCTTAATAACATAATAATAATTTGAAATACCACTGAACTCCTTAATTATGTGATACTGCTAACTTTTTTTTAGGTTTTATACGTTTTTTTGTACTATAGTACATTAAAATGTTCAACAAGCAAAACATTAAAAATTAGTAAGGTGACTTACAAGGCCATCCAAGTATTGCTGAAATTTGAAAATGTATAAATATTAAAAACAAACATACAGTAAGCATATTTTTCTCTATTGTAAAAAGATAAATAAATATGAGTAACTATTCATTACTTTTTCTAATGGAAATCGCAAATCGATTAATAACAAAATGGACCTTCATAATTTCATGATTTTCTTTTAAATTAATTTTAGCACCTCTTGCAGAAACTTCTATGTAAAATTACATGCCAGGACTTCAATTTAATTTACTGATAGATACAATCCTTTATTGTGCTAAAATTACAATCTGCCTTGCTAGGCAGTAAGTAATTAAGATATACTATCATTCATACCATATTTTCAATTTAATTAAAAATAGTTTATTTACAGAGTATATTTTTCTTAAATGTTAAAGTAATATATTTAAGTATTTTTCTTTAGAATCGCAAATTGGCTGTTTTGCTAGCGCTCTTGGTCAGCCTCCGCTGGCTCTTATCCAGTGACGCGGCTGACGTAGGAGCGTGGGGGACTTCCCAAGACTCCGCTTCCTCCTTCGCACGCGAGGGAGGTGACAACCATGTGGACTTGGGGGGCCTCTGTGTTGTTTGTAATATATGTATAGTATGAATGGGCGAGTGAATGAAAATTGTAAATTGGTATGAATGAGATCATTTATCACAATTACTTATAGCATTACTTAATCAGGCAGATTGTAATTTTATCATAATAAAGTTGTTGTATATATAAGAAAAAGATAACAAGAGGAAATTTCTTCCCCATATATATATATATATATATATATACATATATATAAACCATATTTATATTGTTAAAAATAAGGATCATCAGCCTGAGTAACGTTACATAAGAATAAAAGAAATAAAAGTTACATCCAGCGGTTTATATATATTTATATATATTTATTTCTTATATTTCATTATATATTTATTTTATTTTAATATATGTTTGAAAAATTTGAGTATAAATAATAAACAGCCCTTAACTATTTTTCACGGGATATTTGTAATTGTTATCTATTTCATACCCCAAAGTACAGCAATCGATGGCTAAATTTCATGCCTCAACCTATTTTGTCCAAAAACAGGGGCTGCGAAAAAGCTGTAAACAAAATTTTTATTGCTTGTTGTTATTTAATTCTACTGAAATACCAAGATATAAAAAATGCTATAATTAAGACCCCTAGATATTTTTCCTGTTCAAATATTTAAAGATGTACCCTGATTTCGTTTTTAGTTGATTGTCCATGGATTTTAAGGACCAGTCTGGCAACGGCAATATGCACTAGGTCAAAGAGGTTTTGCAAAAAAACCAACATTGATTGGAACGTATCGATAATTCACTGATAGGTAATTTTTCCTTGATACGTTCACCAGCAACCATGGCATTAACCAGTCATGTGAGGTCATCAGTCGCACCTTAAGGGATTATAAGGATGAATTTTAATTAGCATTAATTTCTATATATTTATCTTAAAACTGGCAAAGAATTTGCAAACTTAGCAATGGGATTACGCTCAGGAATGTCCAAAGCGAGTTTAATCCCCAATTTATCCCCTAAACCTTCCCCTAACCAGTGACAGGGATCCTACATTATATATTTCAAAATCACAGGATCAGATAAGCGGTCACTGCGCTGGATTAGCGTTGATTTACGTACCGCAATGTCACCCTCTATTGGCTGATTATGGGATCAATAGTCTAGTTCAGCATTAGCCGGCCAAATTGAGTCTTAGGGGTTTTTTTTTTGTTGATATAAATTATCTCTTCGTGCTAGAAAGTTGTTGGCATATCAACATATATTCTTGTTACGCTGCATATCAACACACTGATTAAATAACATTTATTTTTATGAAAAACTTCACAATGGGTAATTGTGATAAATAATCTTATTCATAACAAATAGCATTTACTCTCTCATACATACAATATTTATAACATACACGCATACTAAGACAGACGAGCACATAAATCTTATCAAATCACCTTTAAGAATGTCACCTACACAGTGAAGGAGAAAGGGATCGGGAAGATTTATATTTTCTTCCTGCCTCTACATTACTGCTAACTAGTACCAGGAAGCTTGAGAGCCGCAGACGCTCTCAGAAGAGAATACTAACCAATGCCGGTACTCCCAATAACGGTGATATTGATATTTCTTCAATTTCCAAGGAGAATGATATAAGTAGTCTTGTAAAGCCTACGAGTGCATAACCAAACATCAAGACCCCCAGAAGTTCCGGTGGAACATCAGGTCCATGCCCGGAAGATTTCATATTCTTAGAGCCCGGAGGCTGGGCGGAGGATATGGAAATAAATCCATGTCTTTGGCTAACACTTAGAATAGAAATACGCCCATAATACTGACGTTTACAATTTGTGATCTGATTTTTGTATGTGTGGTTCAATCAGAAGGAATGCGTTTCAGGATAATGGGTATATGAGGGTTAGCATGGAGGGTTAGAATGGGGCATTTACGTGAGGACAGAATGGGATGCTCTTGATGTCTGGAGTCCTCTTCTGCCCTCCCCCCCCCCCAAGCTCAAGACAATAATTTCGGATCGGTTTTAAGATGGTTTTGTAAATAAATAAAAATATATAATAAACATTTATAAATAGTTACTTAGATACGCATTCCGTATTACGTGCAATAGTCGGTAAATTATTTAAAAACACTCAATAATTACCCAGTGTTTACGCTGAGTTATCCGTAAAAAGTTAAATCCTTTAAGTGATAACTCAAATACAGGTTCTATGGCACAAAAATGAACTGAACAAAAAAATATAATTTATGCTATATCACAATACACTTCATTAAAAATTAAAATGATACACGATCGGAGTGCAGTTAGTTATACACATTAAGAATTAAGAATATATATTTTTTTTTTCCCCATAGTCCCTTTAAATTTACAAATAATTATATACAATTATAGATCCTCAGGCGAATCTATTTACAAATTATTTTTGTATTTCCTGTAGCGTTGCTACATATACATATACAGGTATTGTTATTTTATAAAAATTATATCATGGAGTAAACAAGTATAATGATACAAATTATTCGTGACTGGACTGAACTGACTCTAATAAAGGTAGTGGGGCTCACCTTTTTGATCAAACTTAAACTAACTTGCATACTAATTGTTAACCTTAATTTTTCCCCGACAATCTGTTGCCATCGATGCGGGAAGGGTGGTGGAGTCATAGTGTTAAACACTGGGTTTGTGAGGTGCTGCAACGAGTCGAAAAACTTGATGTGTCTCTGGCAGATGAACTCACCCACCGACGGCTGACCAAGCAACGTCCTTTAACTTCTCGAGAGAGGTATGTAGGACCTCTTTTTGCATAATCCCATTCTGGAAATGTTGGAGACATTCCATGGCTACAAGCCACAGTGGATCAGAAAAAAAAGCAGGAGCAGATGGGGAGAGTGCCACCAGTCCACAACCACCACCAGCCTACTAGGACCAGGGACCAACAACCCCCCCATCACCACACTGATCTTCACAAGAGGAGCGACGCACGCAGAAGTCGCCTCTACATTGTCAACCAGACACGACACCCCTAGCTCATGGGTAAGTACAAGGTACATAACTTCAAGTAAACAGTGTGATGACTATACTCAAAGAATTGGAGGCACTAATAGCGATCTCCACACCGGACATCGTCGTGATCACGGACACGAGAATTGTGAACCAGAACGTAAGGCTACAGAGCCAGTCTGTTGTCATCGAACGGACCAATGGCTACGGTGGTGTTCTAGTGGCTATATAACACGGCATCACATGGATGAAAGTGGCTGCGCCTCTTACTACATTTGCTGTCAGCCTCCATCACTTGACAGTGAAGAGAACCTGGGTACACCCATTTATCTCCCCGCCAAGAGACCAAGAGCATCTCTCCAAGAGTTCTCAGCCCTTCATAGAGAGTGCGCTAAGAAAAACCACTAAAAAACACTGGTAGGTGGTCATTCGTCACTAAGCCCAGGGTCTCACAATTGTTTATTGTTTTTATTTTGTTTATTGTTTATATCACATTTTATTATTGTTCGCACAGGATCAACAATTGTGAGACCCTGGGTGAGTGACGAATGACCACCTGCCAGTCCTGTATTCCATTGACGGTAGAGTTGTGATCCCATGTCCCACGAAGTACGGCTATAGTCGAGCCGACTGGGACCTATATCACAACTTAGCACCAATTGCATACGGTTCCTGTTATCCGCATTACAGAGGAAGTGGAAGGACAGGTAGCTTTCCTGACCGAGGTTATCATCGATGCAGCTGACACTGTCATCCCTAAGTTTATCCCAAAACCACCTATCCTACAAAAAACGCCAGAACATATTCTTCTACTTATTGCATTACGCAATAATTTTCGTAAATTATAATTAAATAATAAGAACAAGAAGACACAACACGAATTCGTGGCTTGGTGAGGAATTGGAAGATGGCAACGTGGCACGAACGGCTTTGTGGTTTACATGGCAATCACTGTACATTTTTGAAGCTCCTAAAAACCACCACCAAGAAGGAATCGGGTATCCGTCTTCATGACGGCGACACCCTCTACACAGCGGAAGAACCGGCGAAAATACTGGCCGACAACTATACCGCAGACAACGCCGCTAGGACAGGTAACTACCACGAACCTCGGCAGCTAGAGACAGGTCAGAACTATATGTTTGTCCCCCCGAAGCAACTCAAAGATTCTTCCCAATTGTCAGGGAAACCGAATACCGGGGCGCGACGGGGTGCAAACTGTACTGCTGAAACAGCTACAGAGGATAGGGATGGCCCAACTCGTTAACCTGTACAATTCATCTATCAGGTTGCGATACTTCCCGACAGCGTGGAAACAATCTTCTTCTCGCTGTGGAAGCCCACAAAGAGAGGCGATCACCTAGCCCTCTTTTGCCCGACCAGTCTCCTCTTTCACATGGGGAAGATTCTCGAAAAGATAATACTGAACTACTTGAAGGAGTTTGGAAAATGCTATCATTCCTTACGAGCTGACAGGTTTTCAGGTGAAAGAAAATTTTTTTTTTTTTTTTATATACAATTCCTTTATTGTGCTAAAATTACAATCTGCCTTGCTAGGCAATAAGTAATTAAGATATACGATCATTCATACCATTTACATTTCATCATTCACTCGCTCATTCATTCAGGACATGATTGGAGAAACTGGCCATTGCCAGGACTCCCACTGTCACTTGATTATAGCAGGTCACGAGGCCACTGCCGTTTCAGTCTCCGAGGAGGATTATAGGGATGAGTGACGCAGTGCAGTGACTGTGCTACAGGATTAGGGTGGTTGGAAAGGCTACTCTGGAATTTCGTAAACTTGGAAGGGATGAGTTCTAGAATGTAGGGTATATTAAGGTCGTTATGAAGGGTTTTGTTGCTGACATAATAAGGGGCATTTACTATTGTTCTCAGGACTTTTGATTGAAAGGATTGGATACGCTTGATGTTCGACTTTTTTGCTGTCCCCCATAGCTCTATTCCGTATGTCCAGATTGGTTTAAGTATAACTTTGTAGATTAGTAGTTTATTTTCTATTGAGAGATGGGATGTCCTTTGAAGTAGTCTGTATAGTTGTCCAAAGCGTCTGTTTAGTTCTTGTCTTTTTAGTCTCGTATGTGGGTTCCAGGTCAGTCGTTTATCGAGATGGAAGCCTAAATACCGTACTGTCTCGGATACAGGGAGAGGAATAGAATTAAAATAGACTAGTGGACAAGACTTGCGACAAAGGGTGAAGGTAATGTGGGAACATTTAGCTTCATTAACTTTGATCCGCCATTGGTTGCACCAATAATCGATCTCGTCAAGGTGTTTTTGAAGGTTATGGGATGCTATGTCGGGGTCTGGGTTAGATGACAAGACTGCAGTGTCATCTGCAAATGTGGCCAAGAAGGTATTGGGAGTAGAGGGGACATCAGCGGTGTATAGGTTGTAGAGGATGGGGCCCAGGACACTGCCCTGTGGAACTCCTGCATTTGAAAGAAAAATTGTGAACTGCTTTCTTCCCAACGAGTATTCGTTAAAAAAAACAAAAACGGAAATACAATAAAAAAATAAGAAAAAAAATGTAAGCTTCTAGAGATGAAATTAAAATTTAGCTCTATAATTACCACTTTGATTTTGAAATCGTGATTAATCTCATTATTAAATGGCAGCAATGATTTCGATGATGAAAGTCGATAAGGAGTAAATTCAATGTTGTGTGAAGATAGGAAGACAATTTGATGTTCACGTTGTTGCAAGCCAGCAGAGGAGGGATGAAAGACAGCCACTCGGTGAAGATGCCAAGACAGAAAGATCCATAACAGAGCCGAGAAGAAGATTGAGGTCATCAAGTTGGCACTGATAAGTCGGTTAGCCAACGTTACTAATGCGATCTGGATGCAGGTTTCAAGTTCCAAGGGGAATGTACCGACGTTACTTCAACACTGACTCCGAGCAAAAACCCTGGGCCCTGTTCGCTAAACCTCAAAGCAATTTTAATTCCAGCTTTAAGTACAGAGTTCACTCTACCTTCAAATGCTTCAAATTTATATCTTTTCATTTTTTTTTTTTTTTTTTTATGTAACCGAGCGTTTTGTTGAGAAAGAATAAAATAAATACATTTTCATAACTTGCATTTAGAGTTTTAATCTTAAATATGTGTCCATTTATATAATATTTACATTATTTTTTATCTCAAATTTTTCCTGGCCAATAATAATGAAGAGATAATATAAAGAGAAAGCTCGCAGTATTAAGACAGGCAGGAGCATGTCGTTTCTATTATATTCATTTGTAACAAAGGAGCAACACACACTTTACACAATGCTGCATAAAAAAGAAAAAAATATACACCGGGAGGGGAGAAGGGATGTTTTACGAATAAAAACCACAGAGCTGGGGTTGGTTTTTACTTCTGAACCGTCCTGAGACTCGGAAGAGGCCTACCCCAACGAGGAAAAAAGAGGGGAGGACAAAACCCGGCACCAATTATGTAAATGAAGAGACGGGGTTTTAAATTAGCAAGGGTTGGAAGGGGGTTGGTTCGCAGAGCATCTCTCTTCTTTATAATTAGAGATATTCAAACCGCATTACAGTGAGCGGACATGCGAGGCGAATCCTGAATTGTATGGAATTAGTGTCATTTACCTCCCCTGAAATTAGTGTGCGTTAATCCAGCGAATTACGAATGGAACTGCAAAATTGTATTCTGCCGTGCGTTTAGGTACAGTTGCATAATATCCCTTTAACGGTCAACGGTTTTATCTTGGTCAAGAATTAAACCTCAAAATAGAATTTGGTGGCAGGTGACTCATATTATTAATCAAGAGTACAGCTCAATTCCGATAAATCAGGCAATATTTAACGTATGGAAACGTGGAAGTTTTAAGTTTATATTATTTTATTAGGGAAGAAATCAATGAACTATTTATTATAATTATCATTAATAACTTCCATAAAGATAAGTAAAATAGCTCAGAGCAAAGGAAATGCACAATTTATTTTAAAACATTATAAATTCAAGTTTCTTCCACTGTTCTCTCAAACTTTGTAATGGTTCATTAGGTTATGATTTTCGATGTCATTAAAAGTCAATAGTCTGCCATTTCGGCGGAATATCTGGTTTGACTGCAAGTCTCAAAAATTTGTCAGTTTGGACGATGGAGGAAGACGGTCGGGAGCTACTTAACTATTCACAACCCTCCAGTTATTAAATAAAAGGGGCCTGCAAATTAAATACACCAAGTCAAATAACAGGGGAAAACATTCATGTGACTCGTCTTCCCATTACCTAAAAAGAGAATTATCGATTTACTCGATTATAAATGACCCTATGCGTTTGTATGCACAAAATCAACAGTAACAAGTTATCAAATTAAGTTTGAAACATAGCCATGTAAACAATAAATGCAACAAAACTAAAATAAAATCTTTAGTAATATGTCATTACGTGACAGTGGGAGTCCTGTTAATGGCCAGCTTCTCCAATCATGTACCCTCGCGCCGATGAGGTTCTCGCGTTCTTGGTCAGCCTCAGCTGGCTCGTATCCGTTGACGCGGCTGACGGAGGAGCGTGGGGGACTTCCCAAGACTCCGCTTTCTCTTTCGCAAGTGGGGGAGGTGACAACCATGTGGACTATGGGGGCCTCTGGGTTGTTTGTAATATATGTATAGTATGAATGGGCGAGTGAATGAAAATTGTAAATTGGTATGAATGAGATCATTTGTCACAATTACTCACAGTTGGAGTCCTGCCAATGGACAGTTTCTCCAATCATGTCCTGAGCGTCTGTGGCTCTCGCTCATGGGGGCATGCAAGGGAGGTGACAACAATGTGGATTTTGGAGACCTCTGGACTGCTTGTAAACAGTGTATGAGTGAGTGAGTAAAGTAAGGAACTGTAAGTATGGTATGAATGAGAACATTGATCACAGTTACTTATTGCCCAATAAAAATCAGATTGTAATTTTATTGAAATAAAGACTGTGGAAAAAAAAAAAAGGTAACTCGTCAAACTACTTCCACCAAAACCAAAATTGAGAACTACTCTCGTTGCGCCAAGATAACCACCCTGCTAACAGACTAACAACTACCCACAATCCAGCAGTATGTGAACACCCAGACAAAGAATTTGTTTTATCTAACATCTATATCAAAAAACCTTTTAACAACACAAATAGTCAATCACAACAAGCCCCCAAGATTTACCCTCAGAAGACCCCAAGATATTTATGGTTAGACTAACTTTAACGTGATTAAATTTTAATCTATTTAATTTATTTTGTTTATTATTATTTTTGTTAGGTTTGCCCTACTGATAAGTCTATCAAGTTACATTAGCAGTAAAAACGGAATTAAGTGCACACATGTATATCAGTGCTCATGACATACTATTTTACTTTTTATTCTGAGCAAAAAAGAACAAAAAAAAACCTAGAAACATGAAGAACAACTGCAATACAGCCACTCGGACATGAAAAACGATTTCTTTACAGGTTTATAAGATATATAACTTTTTTTTCCATTAGATATACCATAAAAAAAAAACTGAAGGGTAGAAAACAAATTCGTTATCGTGTAACTGCTAATGAGCATAGGGCCTTTGCCGTAAGTATTATAGGACCATGCGACGTGAAGAGGGCCTCAAAGTGTATTCACTAAAAGAGGAGTGCTTCCTTCCGGCCGAGGAAGGACAGACTAGAAGATAAAAGAAAAAGGAGCTCTTGCCCTTTAGAAAATTTAAATCTAGAGTCAGGTCAGGTAAAGGGAGGAGGGGTTCTGTTTACCCACTTGATTGCACCGGCTTTACTCTACCAAAATAGCCTCCTTGCCGACCCCTACTTTCTTTGAATACAACTACTACTTTCTTCAAATAGACCCCGGACCAGGGGAAATAACAATGGGCGCTCCGGGGAGGGGGGACTAAGGGGTGGAGTGGGGGTGGAAGGTTGTCAATTTCAACGAGGTAATGCAATAATTTTTATTTATTCAATCCATTATTATAGATTTGATCAGATCCGTTCTATGCTTCCACTACTAACTTTTTCGAGATAGTACATAAATTTCTTTTCTCTTCGGAGGGGGGTGATGTAAAAGTTCTCTGAGTGAGATTTGAAGAGCCACCGGTTCCTCCACAAAGGATTAGTTAACTCATTTATTATTTTACTTCGTGTCATCAAAGAGTTTTTTTCCCATTCTTTTGGGCATTAATTAGGATTGTGTTTGATATGCCATAAAAGCAAACAAAAAAAGTTTTTTTTTAACTGAGCATTAATTCAAAGGTTTTCATTTTCATCAGACTCCTTCTAATTTTTTTTTTTTTTAATTTATATGTCAATCCATTTATGACTTTACTTAGCGAATGCAGTGACACAATCTTTCTTTTTATCTTATTTTTATTATTTTTTCTTATATAGGTTTCAGTTTATTTTACTTTGTAATTTTTCATTTTAATGTAATAGTTATTTTTGTTTTACTTCACTGATATTTATAGGGGAATTCGTAGTGGAAATAAATTTCTTTCTTTTCCCCAAAAAATTAACTAAATTCCAGATGTCTAAGTTCGGGCCGGACTCTTTGGTGTCAGTTTCTTTCAAGCTTTTAAAAATGAAAAAAAAGTACTCATTATTTTATTGAAATACTTAATTTAATTAGTTAGTAAAATTTATTCTAATTGATTAGTGAGTTTACGTTTGTTATGTGTCCTTGACTAGAGGAAATAATATGGGAAACATATGCGGCAAAATCATAACTTTCTTCTGAACTGGACAAGAGAAATCGCATACTGAAAAAGGCACGACATTTTTCATAATTAATTTTTTCTAGTTCTCCCCGTTATTATATTTTAACCGAAAAAATATAGGCATATTTTAAGGGGTTGTAGAATATACCTTCAAACTAGAAAGTTTAAGAAACTTTACCGTCCAGTTTGACAATTAATAGTGAAAGAAAAAGATAATAGTTTTATACATATTTTATCTCACAAATCTTTTTCAGCAGTTGTAGATTTACTCAAAGGCTACATAACACTAATAGCTATCAATCATAATAAATTCGTCTGCTAAAAAAAATTTGTTTTTAAGCCAAAGAAAGAAGAGGAATAAATGTAATTTATAGCTTGTGACTGTTCTGTCTAAACTAAATAATATACCCTCGATTTTTGTGAGCAATATGACAATATTTTTGTCAACGTAATGTTTATCATAATTAACCTAATTAATTCACAAGAATCCTCATGTTGTAGAATTTCCAAGTTCAGGTAATTCAAACATTTGACAGCAAAAGTTCATTAAAGGTGGAAACAATATATCAAACTTTAGAACATTAGTTCCTAAAAGTCTACTTAAGTTAAAAAGTAAAAACTCTTAAGTTAAGCCTTGTAATCTGTCTGTTTGGTTTCTGTTAGTCTCTATTCCAGCAAGATACATGAAAATCCCTTCTGATTTTAGAAATATATAAGAAAAAAAGACATTAACATAAAACATGATGTTATTTTAAGAGTATTTATTTATTTTGAGTAGTGTATCAAATTAAAGATCACCACATCCTGACTAATTTGACTATTTGTAATTCATGTTTTGTTGTTTCATAGTAATAATAATGGCAAATAATAAAGGGTCCTTAATACATTAATTAGTAATAGAATAATGGCTTACTCGATTTTTCACAACCATCATAAAATAAATTACTACTTATAGATGAGACATTAAAATGTTGTATGCATAAATATCATGACGTTATTAAGCTTAATAATAAACTTGCTCTTATATTAGCTTTATCGAGCATTGTACGTCTCCTATCAGGTTATCCAGAGACAGCCTTTTGACTGCAAAACTCCGGGTGGTCCGGACTGAATTGGAACAAACTACTAACAGGATCTGTCATAATTTTCGTGTATGAATAACATATGGTTGCCTTATATATTGCCACTGTAATGACTATATTGACCACTGGACCATGTAACTCAGAAGTGACTACAAAACTCAGCTGAGTTAGTGCGTTACAAGACCATAAAAAAAGCCAATAAAAACGCTTTAGCAAAGCGTAACAAACCGTTTAATTGTGTGATTTGCATTGATAAATTCATAGCTAAGACATTCTCCTGAAAAAATCCATTAAGATTACTACGGTATTAATACTAGGGCCTCGTCTAGGTTTTAAACTATGATACTACTGCGTGGCTGTAGGAATTCAATACAGACTTGACCGTAAATTGAAACTCGGAATTGAACCGGATGCCAAAGATGGACGCCTATCGAAGACATGGTGTGATTGCTTACCTAGTGCACACAACCGCAAGATGGACATTCGGCACCGCAACTTCAACGAACCTATACACACTACTCCTTTATATCCTACGAACTTCAAGACGTAATTACAGCTCCGCACGATTAAAATCCGGATGTGTGCACCAGAGCCTAAATTAACTTGTGGCATTTGCTGTTGCTGCTGCTTTGCCGATAACATAAGTGAAATAGTGAGCTCCAGGAGACTCCAGCCCTCCGGGTCCAGGAATGCCACGACAATTAGCGGAGGGGTGCTGGAAAAATGTGCCGCGTTCCAGGCCAAATTAAATGGCCCCTCCGGCCGCTCCTATCACCCGGCCTCACCTGTCCCCACTTTTTTTTTATGTATTTTTTTCATTCTTTGTTCTACCAAAATATAACTCTTTCGGGAGTTGTTTATGTTTATTAGTTTTCTGGATCGCCGGTTTTATACGAATTCCACATGGCAACTGAGAGTTACAGCAATGCATATTTAGAACTCTTTCATATATTTTTTAAATAAAAATAAACAACAAACATTTATATGTATATATATTTACAACGGTTCTTTTACATACTTTATATATGTATGCGTATTGTATACATATTCATAATTCAAAATCTTTACTGTGATAAAATTACAATCTGGCTTATTGGTCAATAAGTAATTTCGATCAATGTTCTCATTCATACCATCCAATTCAATATTCAATTTACGTATAAATAGTATAAATAAATAAGTCTGAAGAAATCATAAATATATTATATATTAAATATAAGGACCTCCTAAGACTCCGCTTCCTTTTTTGTATGTGAAGGAGGTGAAAACCATGTGTATTTGGGAGGTCTCTGGGTGGTTTGTAAATACTGTATGAATGAGCAAGTGAATGAAGAATTGTAAATGAGAACATTGATTGCAATTACTTATTTCCCAATAAGGCAGATTGTAATTTTATCACAATAAAGATTTGAATTGAAAAGTATATATATATATATATATGTATTAGATAGGAAATTTAAGTAACAAACATTTTTAAAGAACACTGTTCTTTCTTATGGTAGCATTAAATGACAAAATATTTCAGATTATATAATCTTATTTTATAAAATTTTAGGGCTAAATTTCAATTTTCGGAAATGTTGACTATTCTCACCCTATAGTTTTGCACTCATATTATACCAATGAGTTGTAGCGTTACTGCAGTTTCGGAAGCCAAAGAGCAGGAATTATTTTTTAATATTTCATCGAATAGATTATGGTGAGGTGGTAAAATTAATTTTATTACTTTAACTTTGGTTAACATATCAATTTTAGTAAGAAATCAGCGGATTATTTTAGGATGTATCCCTAGCACATTGATTGATTTCGATTCAATGCCGACTTATTTATAGTTCAGGCTGGCCTGAATGATATAAAGGTGCCAACAAAGAGGGGGTAAGATGAGACACCCTTAGACAGAGGAAATACTCCTAGGCGAGCCGATTGGTATTCAGATGCGGGGTTTAACAGTGTTTGCCCACCATCACTTAGGCGGCGATCATGGCCTGTCAAGACCGTCTGAAATATTTAATCACATACGTGGACGGATTCGGCAACGAGGAGGTGCCGTATTTGGCCAGCGTGCGGCCTCCTCGCCGTCCTGTACTGTTTACGGCTCTTCCACCGCCTCCTCAATAATCCATCACAGCCCTCCTTCTGTCTCCATCTCCCTTTAAGTAAACACTGCCTGCTTGTGGGTAATGAAGCGGAATATTCTTAGGACGGGATGTCGTTCTAGAAAGGACCGAAACCGTCCTGTGCAAAATCAATCGTTTACTGTTTTTTTTTTTAATTTTTATTATGGTTCTTATAAAAATTTACAAAAATTACAATCATACTAGGCAAAAAATGATTGATAAATAATGATCTGATAAAATAAATATTGTGCCATTTTTATCTTCTCAAGTGGTTAAGAGTGTGGTTAATAAAAGCGGTATCCGACTTGCTACTAAGGTAGCAGAGTGTGGAACCATAATTTAAACCCGTAGCCACCAGTTAAACCATAAAATAATCTTACTTGTAAAATTCACAACGTTGCATACATTCACTTTGCACACACCCACCCACAACGAAATGATGGCCGATGGAGTCTAGAATGGAGATGAATTGGTAATCAGAAATGGATTTATTGGGAGGGCAGTACACTGATACTAGTGTAAAGGGGAAAGTGAAGGTGCTGATTGACACTGCAGTGGACTGAGGGAAATCATGTGCTACCAAAGGAACTATGTGATGGGAAATGGAGTTTTGGACAATGACAGCGGTGCCTGCATGTGCTCTTCCATCTGGGTGATCAGTTTGATAAGTCTGGTACTGTCGAACTGTAAAAGTTCGCTTACTCGTAAGCCTTGTTTCTGTAATGAGAGCTACGTGGATGTTCTTGTCGTGAAGTAGTGCTGTCAGTTCGTTAGTCTGGGTGCGAACACCATTCGCATTCCAAAGGAGAATGGATAAGGAGTCGGAAGGATCCACTTATGGATTTTGTTTAACGGGGATAAGGTAGGAGACAAGATTTGTAAGAAGGGAAATGAGAGGGATAATTAGGGTTCTGAATTCTGTAAGGAATGATGTTAATAGGCTAGTGAGATCTGAAGAACTTGAAGGTGGAGGAATATGCGAGATGTGTGGTTGAGGATGGGATTGAGTTTGTTGGTTGCTGGGATGAACGGAGTGCTTGGGAAGAAGAACTTGCGGAGGAGGAGTGGGCAATGCCTGTGACTGCTCTCTGTTCCGAACGGCATCAGCAAAAGAGACTGAAGGCCTCAACAGCTGAACAACTTCTGGCGGGGGCACTTCTTGGGCTACCTGTGGCTGGCTTTTCTTCTTCTGGCCGACGACGTTGTTCGCTCCTGGACTTCAGAATTCTGTAAGCCTCACAGCCGGGTGGCCTTGCTGGCAGAGCACGCATACAGCAGGTGATTCTAGGGGCTTCTTGCACAATTCACTTTTGTGCTGCCCACTGCACTTTACACACCTGGGAGGGTGGTATCAGTAAGATTTTGTGTGCCCATATGCCTGGCAATTATGGCATTGAACTATATCGCGTTTCGGGTAAGGCTTTTTGACCTGTACTCTTGTGTAATACAAGAAGGTAACCTCATAGATTTTTTCCACTCCAGGTGTTCGCTATAGATCCACAAAGAATAAGGACAGTGGTGTCTTGATGCTTGCATCATTTTCTTGTCTTTCCTCACGGAGCACATTCGTAATTTGGTGAACCTTGTATCCTAGGCTTAAGAGCTCCTTCTCTATCTCGTCCGCTGGTGTAGTGGGATGCAGGTTTCTAATCACCACCCGTAGCGATCGTTCCTGCTTTAATTGGTAGGTATGGAAGTCGGCCTTAATTTCATCTAAGTATTTTATTATTTATTTATTTTATTTTATGGCTTGGGCTGTGTGGGTGTTTGTGTAGAGTCCATGTCCTCTACTTCAATATTTTTCAACACCTCGTAACTATTGGGTGTAAAAAATGGAGAGTCATGAATGCTGATGGTATTTCTTCCATAGAGCTGCTGGGAGCTCAAGAATTTGCAGGGGCAGTATTTCGATTGATCGCCGCGGCTTACGTTTGACCGGTGACGGAGTGGGGGTAGGTCCCAAGGGTCTTGAGCGTTTTTTCTTATTTTCTGCTGACATAAACTGATGTCAAATATCTTCTGAAAAAATTACCTTACCGGAAATCTCCAGGATATGATCTCCTTACTCCTCGAATTCTCCAACATCTTCCTGCTGAAGCAATAATCTTACTAACCTACATTTATAACTGCGTTATTCGAACGACGCATTTTCCTCTCCTCTGGAAACACTCCATTATAGTCCTATTCACCAAACCCGGTAAACCACCCAATCTCATCTTACCGTCCAATTAGCCTGCTCCCTATACTCTCAAAAATATTTGAAAACTCCTATTCAAACGCCTACTTCCAATTATTGAATCCAAAAACCTTTATCCTACTCACCAGTTTGGTTTCCACCAACGACATTCCACTGCTCAACAAGGCCTTCGCGTTGTTGATAACATCTCCTCAGCCCTTGAAACCAAACAGTATTGCACTGCTGCCTTTCTCGATATAGCTCAAGCTTTTGACAGGGTTTGGCACGCAGGTTTGCTCTACAAGCTCAAAGGATATTTACCGCAAACCCTATTCCTAATCCTACAGTCCTACCATTCGAACCGCTTCTCCCAAGTCCGCTGTGGTTTAGAATATTCTAACTACTATCCCATTAAAGCAGGAGTTCCACAAGGCAGGGTCCTGGGTCCCATCCTCTATAATCTATACACCGCTGATGTCCCCTCCACCACCAATACCTTCTAGGCAACATTCGCAGACGACACTGCAGTCCTGTCAATCCATTCAGACCCTGATATAGCATCCCAACACCTTCAAAAACACCTTGATGAGGTCGAGTATTGGTGCAACCAATGGCGAATCAAGATCAATGAAGCAAAATGCTTCTACATAACCTTCACACTCTGCCGCAAGTCCTGTCCGCTAGTTTTCTTTAAATTCGATTCCTCTCCCTGTGTCTGAGACAGTAAGGTATTTAGGCTTCCATCTCGACAAAAGACTGACATGGAACCTACCACAAAGCTAAACAGACAAGAAAGAAACAGACGCTTTGGACAACTGTACAGGCTACTTCGAAGGACATCCCATCTCTCAATAGAAAATAAACTACTTATTTACAAAGTTACACTTAAGCCAATCTGGACATACGGAATAGATCTATGGGGGACAGCAAAAAGTCGAACATCATGCGAACCCAATCCTTTCAATCAAAAGTCCTGAGAGCAATAGTAAATGCCCCTTATTACGTCAGCTACAAAACCCTTTACAATGATCTGAATATACCCCAGATTCTTGAACTCATCCCTTCCAAGTTCATAAATTTCATAGTAACCTATCCAACTACCCTAATTCCCTAGCACAGTCATTGCACTGCACCACTCATCCCTATAAACCTCCTCGGAGATTAAAACGGTAGTGGCCTCATAGGTCACGACCTATATATAATTTTTCAGTTTTCAAACAATTTTATTAAGATAAAATTACAATATGCCTTTTATTAGGCAATGAGTAATTGAGATAAATGTCATCATTCATACTATATTTACAAACAGCCCAGAGGCCCCCCAAGTCCACAAGGGTCACCTCCCTCCCATGCGAAGGAGGAAGCGGAGTCTTGGGGAGTCCCCCACGCTCCTACGTCAGCCGCGTCACTGGATAAGCCAGCGGAGGCTGACCAAGAGCGCGAGAGCCACAGACGCTCAGGACATGATTAGAGGAACTGGCCATTGCCAGAACTCCCACTATCACTTAGTTATAGCAGGTCACGAGGCCACTGCCGTTTTAATCTTCGAAGAGGATTATAGGGGTGAATATATAATTAAGTGTTAGTGGGAGTCCTGGAAATGGCCAGTTTCTCTAATCGTGTCCTGAGCGTCTGTGGCTCTCGCGCTCTTGGTCACCCTCCGCTGGCTCTTATCCAGTGACGCGGCTGACGTAGGAGTGCGGGGGACTTCCCAAGACTCCGCTTCCTCCTTCGCACGCGAGGGAGGTGACAGCCATGTGGACTTGGGGTGCCTCTGGGCTGTTTGTAAATATTGTATTAATGAGCGAGTGAATGATGAATTGTAAATATGGTATGAATGATAACATTTATCTTAATTACTTATTGCCTAATAAGGCAGATTGTAATTGAACACCATCAGTAATATCGAGAACAAATTTTTTTCTAATGAACAAAATATAAATTTGTGTTCAAAAATTGGAAATTGTATTTTTAAAATAAAGATCTGTGCCATTCTACTGTTACTTGAAAAAGAACATTTACATTTCTAAGTAATAGTTGTAGATACTGCCACCTGTAATTTCATTGTTAAAAACTACATGGCACTGGTCGACTTGAAAAAACTGTTCGATAATGTATGGCAATTGTTTTGTTTTTTTAACGATTATTACGTGTTTCATATGTTCGTAATGAAAATAAGTTCGCAATGATCAGATAGAACATTCTATGTTTCTATAGGTCAACATAAATCTGTTTAAGTAAAAGGGCTAGTCAGGATGCAGCAAGGGTCTGACTTATCACCAATAATGTTCAATACGTTTATCGATGACAATTCTACTACCAAAGAGTTCACATCGTCATAGAGGTTTAACACGATTGCAAATAAAATGATTGCTTGTTTATGTAAGTTAGATAATCATTTATTTGTTAGGAAATGCATATGTAATATATAGAAGACTTAAAATTGTAAATTAAATAGTTCTTAGAAATAAAGAATTAGAGTGGCAGCCTATGCCTTGGGGTTTATCAAGAGCAGAAACATAAGCTATGTCTATCCTCTCTCTATTGAGCAACATAAATTAAAAACTTAATACCGAGAGGTAAGTTATTCAGTAAGTTACTTATTCAATTTGTTAGTCAAGTCCATATTACGGAACACCTAGTTGGAGCTTAGTCAGTCAGTAAAAATATCAGCTAACTTAAAATAATACAAAATAAGTTTCTATGAATAATATTTGATTTAAATAATATTTGAAAGTACCTTAGTTCATTCGGAAAGTTTAAGGATATAACTAAAGCTCATTATATTTTAGATTTTAAAAACTATTTTCAGCAAAATTCATAGATTAAAAACAAATTAAATCGCTTTAATGGTTCAGGTGAATACTACTTGTAATTTCTATATAAGTTTTATAGGGCAGAGCAATACCTCCTCCGTTGGATGCAGGATGTCGTTTCGTTTTAATCCTGATTGAATGCCCGAAGCCGTGGAGTTTATAAAAACACAAACAAACACGGAATCAACAGAAATCCGGCGCTGGTTTACGCATGAATGGATTTTTATGAATGCATACTCTAATCAAAAGTTGTTTCAGAAAAGAAATTGAATCGAAATTAATAGGGTTTAGAGGGTGCGTACTGATTTACGGTTGTTTTTTTTGGTTTTGTTTTCCCTCGTTTCTGTTTCCGATGCAGTGGTGATATCGCGAACGTGATCCTGCAGCCCGGAATTAGCTGGTGTTGATTCGGAAGGGTTGAGGCGTGACAGTTGAAGCGTGAAAGGCTAACCAAATCAGGTTCCTAACGCGGGCACTGCAAACACCATCCTCAAACATATCGGTCCTTAGTTCTGTGTTTGTCTGTATATAGGGGATTAGGCGTTGGGCCTGCCTCTTGTGTTGAGCAGGCACGTTTGAGCAGGCGTTGAGACTCCCTTTCGATAATAAAATATTAACTGGGCATAAATGAAACGAAAATTACATCATATCTACGACCCAGCTCTAGGTTTAGGTCGAGAGCTATTTCTTGTGATACTCATTCACTGCTAACATACAGAGAATATTTCTCCTTTAGGATTTCTTTAATCTCTTCTAAAGCAAACAAACTTACCTGGAAGCCTCAAACAAAACAAATGAAAAACACTTCATCAAAGTCTCATTATACTGTACCATTACTTTAACAGACACTCAAATCGAAATAGCAGAAAATTTGAAGACATAAGATTACTCACTGAACTCATTGGGACATATAAACTTCATCTATGTGGGCACGCAAAAAAATCCCACATCTCGGCACTACATCGGTTTCAATCCAAAGTACTCATTTTAATAACTATAGCAATACTATACGTAAGCAACCACACACTGTGCAATCTCACATGTACAGATTGATATGTAGAATGTGAGCATGTGATGTGTAGTAAAGTATATACCCCCCTTAAGGGTAGTGTTCAAGTGGTTTTTTTTTTGTCCTTCGGAGGTACTCGGTCAATTGCAGGTTCTATCGGAAGTAGATACTTCCTCAAGGGGTCTTAGGTAACTAGCTAACCTAGTGACCTTATCGGTTCGGCCTAATTGCCACAGCACGAGGAAAGTAGGTACACGGTATTGCTGGTGCCAACTATACAAAAGACTGTTCAGGAAAATTCATGTATGTCGGGCTCAGATAATTGAGTATTCCCAAAGTGGGAAGGAGACGCCCACCGCGGGCTAGGGTCACTACAACCTCTTAGCCGTCGTCCGGCGAGCGCCCAGAAAGAGGGCTGCCGGACCTGTGGTCTTTCACCCTTGCTGCCGACCTAGTCGGCGGGCAGCTTTAATTCGCTTTGATTTGACTCCATAAGATCTTTAGAAGGTGTGTGCCCCGACAAAGCACTATGTTCAGGAGAAGAGGTACAGGGTAGGTTTATAGGTAGTTTATAAGGTCTTGGAATGACCACGAATTCATACTCGGTGTCTAAGGGTAGGCGAAAACCGTCCGGATCCCAAAGGCAAGTGTGAACCGGAGAGAAGCAGACTGGATTGCCGTGGGAGACGCTACTGGTAAGTTTGTAAGGCCACGGCAACCGTCGTCCGCGAGGGAGAGGTCTCTCCCAAGGAGGTGCTAGATTTAGCGAGACGAAGGCAGAGATTTCCACTAGGAAGGTGTTAGGAGAGAGAGATGCAGAGGAAGTTGAATGAAAAGACCATGATTTCAGTAGAGCAGCAAACGCCAGTGCAGAGAGAGAGGGAGAAGTGTTTAAGGTGCCGGTTTGTTTCTTTCTGCCCTCTGTCTGAGGACGCGCGGTTTATATAGCCGGCTCGCCCTGGAGGGGATGGGCCCCCACCAGGCGGCCAGAGGAAGTGGGAATGGGCCCCGACTCCACTAGCTCCTCCCCCTACTTTCACTGACGTCATAATCTTTATCAACAACAAATATGGAAACATAGACAGGTATAATATGATTCGAGAAGAGGGGCACTTTTAATTATTCATAATTAAGAGGTGGCCACAACATTGTACAATTAAAATTATATCTTAGAAATATTGAATCGTATTTGATGCAGATGTCTGATTGTTTTTGTTAGTATTTATGCTATTAACAATTTAGTAATAAGATGTTGTGGGCTATAAAAATATATCCTACAGAGTAAAAGCAGTATTTTAGTGTAAAAATAACTAATGGAATTTTCAACAATATATAATATGTACTTGATTTATATTCTGTTAAAATTAGTTTTTCACAAAAAGCTTGCAGTTTCTCCCAAAATATCTATTACAAATCTGTACCTCGGAGGGATACAACACTATGTCCATTTTTTTCCATATTGACTTTATTACAGAGTTAAAATCAGCTTTTCTCATATATCTATTTCTTTATAGAGCACTATGTCCAAAACCAGTTAGAACCGGATATAGCATGTTTTAAAACAACACCAATAGCTGTGCCAATAACACTTTTTGTTGAAAAAAAGTTTAAAACTCCTCTCCTGTAAAGTTATGAAAATGGACATAGTGTTGTATCCCTCCGAGGTACAGAAATATATATTCCAAAATATTACAGACTGCTGATGTAATAGCAGTCGACGTTCAGCCTCCTTTATCCTTTGACGTCCTCAGAACTGCAATCCATACCCAAAACATACGAATCAATTAAACTTACGTACATAGAAAACACAAAAGTTGGTAATCCTGAGGATAAAACGACACAGCTGTAAATGGCATTACCTTTAAATTCATACTCAGTAAACCTCCTTTCACACGATACGGTTTTAACCGTGCGGCTACGAGGGGTCATAGTGGGCTAGTTTCTCACATACCTCAGGTACTGTACGCACATCTTGTGGCCCTTTTTGTAACCATAGGCTAGTCTCATTTATCATTAATTCAACGTATCTGATATCGTCTATTTTTTATTAAAATATATTTTTGGTACACTATGGGTGCAAAACACCGACTACATAGGACACGGCGCCGGGACCTACTTTCCCAAGAGTACAAAAAATATATTTTACAATAAAATAAACGATATTGGGTACATAAATTAACTGATTTAAGAATGAAATGATCCCGAAAAGAGCCGCAAGATGCACGCATATCGCCGCATCGTCACCGGATATTTGTGGGTACTACCAATCTTAAAAAAAAAAACCTTAGTAATGCGGTTAAAACGGGATAGTGTGTGAAAAACTTTATTGTTCTATACTGGATTGCTAACCTTTCGGCTAATTAAATTAAAATTTTAAAATGGTAAATCAATATTACAAATACTCTCGCGCTCTTGATGACTGACGCGGTTGACGGAGGATTGTGGGAAACATCACAAGGCTGCGGTTCCTTTTTCACATGCAAGAGAGGTGACAACCATGTGGAATTGGGAGATCTCTGGACTGTTTGTAAATACTGTATGAATGAGCAAGTGAATGAAAATTATAAATATGGTTTATTACTTATTGCCTAATAAGGCTGATTGTGATTTCAGCACAATAAAGAAGTTTCAATATGTTATTTTTATATAGCAAGCGTACTCACACCTACACAAGAAGTAGATGTTACCGTCAACTTCTCTATAAATGGATGAAAGGTTAAAGACAACCAGTAGATATGGAGGGTTAGTAGGAACAATATAAATTTTGAGGTAAGCATTAAAATACAATATAAAAGTTAATATAAAAAATACATTTAATATACAAAAATATTTTTTTTAAATAAAAAAATATAAAACGTACATGAAGAACTTATGGAAATGATTTAGAATGGATTTAAATAAAAAAAAAAACTTTAATTGACGAATATCAAATGACAAGGCATGGATAAACTTTCATAATCAAAATAAAATTTCAAGATAACATGAATTGTGAGAATGTAATTTGAATGTATGCTCTTGTGATATATCGAAATACAAATAATGGGGCATTTGTATTCAATGGGGGTAGAGAGGAATAAACGGCAGACTAATTCAGTTTTCAAAATGGCAGCTATAAAAAAGTAAATACCCGAACCAGGTAGGTGGGTGGAAGAATAGAGGGAGGATTAAAGATAATGGATTCATTTCAATTCGGCCCCGCTGTAAAAAGGGTACGAGGTCGGGCGGAGACAAGGGTTGGGGGGCGGTCGGGGGTTGAGGAATGCCTGAAATTCGAGGAACGCAGAGCGTCAATTTTCATTTAAGTTGGAGCGCGCAGTAAACTAGACAAAGGCGTTCATTACGGCGGCTCTAACTCGGCCCCCACTAATTAATTTATACTTTTTAGTGCTTTTTTATAGCGGGGCTCCAGAGACGCTGGCTCGAGCGGGGTAATTCGCTGAGGGCAGGAGCCCTGTGCAGTCGGACGTTGCAGCCTGCAAAACTTCAACAACTTTATTAGCACTCTCGCCTATGCTCATTCAATTAGGTGCTCGCTTTAATTCCACTTTTCCACCCACGGAGGCCTCTACAAAACAAATTAGTACCTCAGGGGAGGGGAGGGGTATGTGACGGCGAATTTTCTCAAAACTGTAACAAACCCGTTTTACTTTCAGCAATCGGGTAATCATTGGACGAGCCCCGGTAACGCAATTCTGTTAAGTTCCATTAAAATTGTCAGCCGTTTCCTGGAAAAGTGGAGGAGCACGTAATAGAAATAATTAAATTCCGCACCTTTTAGCCTCTTGATATCGATGACAAACGCCCATGCAGTAGATTTCAAAGTACAATTTTAGTTTGATCTATGATAATCTAAAATGGCAATGGCTCTTCATTTTCTAAATTGAGCATCTTATGACGGTAAAGATTTAAAATTTAAAACGCGTCATTAATAGAAACAACCCACGACAATAGCAGAGGTCACAGAGATGGCTTTATACAGGAGGGGGGCTGAGGCAGAAGTTCCGCCTCACATAGGGTGCTTTTACTTGAAGTACAGGATGAGGGAAAATTATTTCAATATATGATGAAAATATATTACAATGGCTGGTTGTCAAATAATTATTTTTCCCCAATAGGCCCGGAAACTAAAAGAAGAGCATGATTTTCCTGATTTGATCCCACAATAAGAAAAACGAGAAAATAAGGATATCTGAAGTAAATTTGACACAGTTCTCACACCCACATTTGAATGTTCTTGATTGTTTAAAAACATAAAAATAATAAATGTTTTGCATTTATACCTTCTTCTTAAGATTAGTGAGAAATTCTTCCATTTTTTTCTGAAACTTTCTTAATAAGAATAAATATCAAAATAATTATAACACACTTATGTATATGGTAACTTTTTACAATGGTATCAAATAATGAAATCCAGAAGGCTATGTAATTAAAATGTGGGACACCATAACTAAACTAATTGCCGAGACATCATCGAAAATTTTTACAGGAGCAATTTCCTTACACACCGGTGGAAATAAAACGGACCACCTTCTGACGGTAAATGACAAAATAGAAATGTTTGGCCTGCCAACCGACCTCGTACAACATTGTCTTGCAGTCGAACATTCTTTCGACTTCAAGATTGGAACAGACTTGATAGCCTTATTGGGTAAATTTTTCTGTACCAACAAGTGACTTGAAATGTGTACCAAAATAATAGTAAGTATATTAAATAAACATAAGCTTGAGAAATCTATTTAATACTGATTTTATATAATTATTGTTTCTTTGGTTACTTTATAACGACTCATCAACGGTGACCCTCAGTATGTTTGAAATAAGACCTTTCACACAGATTCCAACGAACGAAAGAATTCCATAATTTATGGTTTAATTACTGGCTGTAGGCATAGATAAGGGAATAACAGCCTATTCATTCCTTGTCCGCAAGCGATTTCCGCAACTACCGTACTCAAGTGCTCAGCAGAAGTTTTTATATAGTAGCTGCGTCTGACTGGCTACGTGGTAATCTGAAGTACTACTTGGAGCAGAAAGTCAAACAATTGCATCATTCAAGTACTTGGGTTGATGACATTGGCTTCTGAAGCCGCTTGTTAATAAATAACTTGTGGGGAGACAAAAAATAGAACGTTATTTAATAAATTCCACAGGTACAAATCTAGCTACGCAAGAATTACCACAAATCGCACGACGACTCGGGACTTATTTAAATTAACTGTCATCGCTATGATCCTTCACATGATAAAATGAATGAATGATTAGTTTAATAAATTGTAAAAATGAATGATATGCTAAAAAGATAGCATTCCAAATAGAGAAACCCCATTGTTTAATCATCTTCCGAGACTACGGAAGATTGAAATTCTGTCTGTTTAATACTATCAGGTATATTTGCTTTTCTATTCATCTTTTCCGGCAGACGAAAAAAATTATTTAAAGTGTGAAATATTTGTTTACATCTGTATTGTTTTATTCATCACGTATTACTGCATAAATTTCTTTAACTCAGAAGGGGAGAGGAAAATATTGTATGGTATATTTGTATAAATGTATGCATTTCTAAATATAGAATTTAAAATTGCGCTGAGTGAAAAAACAATTTTTTTGTTTTGATGTGTAAAGTGTATAGGTTATGCCCAAAAATCTTTTATATATATTTAAATCACCAGTTTAGTCGTTTCGTCCATTCAGGCATCTTCAGGACTTATCAGATATAATTTTTAAAAATCATTGTACCACTCATACAATATTGCACACCGAATTGGCCAAATCTCCAAGATTTATAAAAAACAGCTTCTAAAAACTTCCAAAACATCCAATAAAAAAACAATCAATACTTGTATACAGTTCTTGTTGGAAGAAGTTTTTGAGTTTCTTGCAGACATTTTCAATTAGGTATGCAATAATAAAATATAATAAAATAAACAGATATAAAATATTTGTGGAGATGCTCTTAACCCTTTTTTGAAGAATTTGTTTTATAACATATTGTAAATTTAAAAAAGGAACACTTTAAAAAGCTAGCAAGGGATGTAAACTATTTGATTAAATTCTTGGGATGTTTTTACGACACAAAAGAGGAAGAAATGAAAATCGTAAATGAAAAACTCTGTAAATAGTATTTATTTTTTTAATAAGGGAAGACATATGTTAGCACATGGATGCATGGAGTACCGGGTAAAAAAAAAATAAAAACGAGGAATGGTACAGCGTGCTAATGGGACAACGCTGCGAATGGTATCTTGGGGAGCGAGTATCAAGTATCATTACTTAGGTATATTAAAACTGTAGGTCTGGGGATCGAATGGGCCTGGGGGGACACTTCCCGCTGGTTTCTCCGATTCCAATAATCCTTTACCATTTTTCATGGAGATATTAAAAAATCCTGGTACAAATTCAGGGCATTAGTTTAATGCCGCGCCGGCCTGCGGGGCCTGAGCTATTTTTCATGGGCCGGGCTAATGATGGCGACATGGATATTAAAGGGGTCACACGTGGTCATGACGTCACGAAATTACCTCCCTCCCCCCTTGCGCCATGCCATCAACCACTGTCACGGGAGAGGCTATCGAACAAGGCGAATTTTACTCCCGCCTACAGCTGCCCCACCAATTAGAATTAATTGTTCCATTATAGGGACTGATATCTGTCATAGGGTTTACAGGGGCTTGTTCTGCTGCAAGGAATTCTATTCAGTTACCTGTACAATCCAAGAAACTCCAAAGTTCCATGTTGTAATAACACGTACATTACAACTAGATGAACAGTTTCTCCAATCATGTCCTGAGCTTCTGTGGCTTACACGCTCTTGGTCAGCCTCAACTGGCTCGTATCTGCTGACGCAGCTTATGAAGGAGCGTGGGGGGGGGGGGGGTCTTACCAAGTGTTGTGGCTACCTCTTGATTATAAATAATTATAAGTTGCTCTCTTCTCGATCAGATCATATCATTTCTATCATTTCTTCCATGTGTTTAATAAATTAAGCTTATGACGCCAGTCGGAGAGTGGGGGGGGAGTAGTGGGGATACAGCCATAAGTGGGGATTTATCCCCACCCACAGATCGTTGCGGGTGCGGGTGGGTGATAGCTTCTCCGAAGCTGTGCCACTGACCTGTGGAGTACCCCAAGGAGCCGTCTTATCTCCTGTACTATTCAACGTATACAGGTCTGAGATTGTCGGAGCCCGTTACGAAAATACCACAGTTACTGCTTTCGCAGATGACATAGCGGTGTACAGTAGCAGCATGAGTGCCAAGGTAGCTCTAAGACAGGCTGAAGTAGCCTGTAACCAGATCAGTGAGAGATTGGGGAGACTCAATATCTCTGTAAACGCGGGTAAGACTGACTGCGTAATTTTCTCTTTCCATAGGGGAAAAAGCCCACTACCTACTAGTTGCATAGTAGGAACGGAGGAAAATTCACCAGCCAACAACCTGGTATATCTGGGAATTAAAATGGACAGACAACTCCATTTTAGTAACCATTTCGCGAGGAAGTTGAAGCAAACCCGCATGAAGTCTTACCGGCTTACGCATTTACTGACCTCCCCCAATCTATCACTGCGTCTCAAGCTACTGATCTACAAGAGTATACTCAGGCCTACTCTGCTGTATGGTGCACCGCTTTTTCGCTATCTGACGTATACAACAGCTCGGCGACTCCAACAATTCCAAAACGGTATACTAATGAAAGTGGTCAGAGGTACTTCATTCGAGCAGCGGAGCAAGAGTGAGCTTCACGAGATATTTGATCTGCCTACGGTGGATGTGTTCATCCAACGTAGACATATCAAATTTTTCTACTCCCTGCAATATTTGACAAACCCGGTGTTTAACACGATAACCCCCACTCCGTTCCCCCATCGATGGCAGGACGCTGTCGCGGCTGGAACGCTTTAGTCTTAGGTTCTAGGTTTAGGTTTTAGTGTTAGTTTTTTCCACGGTCGCAAGCTGAAGGTGAGCCTCATCACCTAGTGAGTGTATGTGTATTGGACTTATTAACAACAATCTAAAAGTATTATATTTTATGCACTCCTTAATATGCAACTGCGAGGAGACAGCTGTAATTCCAAATGTATTTACTTATTTTTGTCATTGTATATATATTATCAATAAATAGGTTTAGAAAGAAAAAAAATATATCCCCACCCTACTGGCTGGCCTCCTATATAAGCCCGAGCCTGAGTCAGAGCTGAGACAAGAAAGAACCGGGGCCTTGAACACAGTGCATAGTCGGGGCACACACACCTTCTAAAGATCTTATGGAGTCAGATCAAAGCGAATTAGGCTGCCCTGCCGACTAGGCCGGCGGCCAGGGTGAAAGACCATAGGTCCACCCGCCTTATCTCTTTCTGGGCGCTAACCGGACGAGGGCTAAGAGGTTGTAGCGATCCTTGCCCGCGGCGGGCGTCTCCTCCCCTCTTGGGGGATACCCAGGTTTACTGAGCCCCCTAGCTACAAACCCGACACCAAGATTCCGCTTCCTCTTTCGCATACGATGGAGGTGACAACCATGTGTGTTAGTAAATATTGTATGAATGAGAACATTGAACACAATTACTTGTTATATATAAGGCAGATGGTAATTTTATCACAATAATGATTTTGTAATATTGTATTGAAAAAAAATACAACGAGATATGGTTGGTGCAGGATGTGAAGGATACAAAAATATAACCCTTCTGTCTCTCCAAAATATAGTTTATTCGACAAAAATGTTTTTGGCAGCTCTTTGGTTGCTGAAATGAAAATTCATATGATAGAAAATCTCCATATGAACAGAAGGCAAACGAAATCAACCTTTAAAACACATAATAAATAAATTTCTCTGTTTCTTCATTTCTATTGATTTCCTCCGATGTTCGGCTATCTAATTTATCGGACAGTACCAATAGAAAAGAAGAAATAGTGAATAAACGAACCATGCCTAAAAAAATCAAGTTATGATAGAACCACATGGTACCTCAATATATTAGATCAGTCACTGGTGGGCTTCTGAGATTTAGAATAGAATAGAATAGAAAAAAAATGTATGCCCCGACCAAGTCCCCTATGAATAACATTAATGTTCACATGAAAGATTCACATCTGGTAAATAAAATAAATTATAATATCATAATAAAAAATTAAAACAAAAACGAAATAGTAATAACAACGTAAAATAAAGTGTAAACCTCTATTGGACTGATAATAGTAATTATATCATAAAAATAAAAATTCTTTAACTGCTTTTAGGAAATGAAATCCATAGGATCCAACTATAATAAACCAAAAACCCAACAGTAAAAAATGCAAGTATGTACAGTAAGACAATAAAACTAACACAAAAAAATAAACAAGAAAGATAGATACATTTATCTATTTGTAGATAGAATAGACAATCAAATAAATATAATCAGTACAAAAATAAATGTCTGGAAATATAAAATAATGAATGAGTGAATCGTTCCCGGACTATCGAGCATCTCATTGGATGATGAGAAGGTGTCGAACAGAAGAGCTTTGAAAGTTTGTAGGATGAAGCATGGTGGATACTAGGAGGTAGAGAATTCCAGAGAGTAGCAGAGCGAGCAAGGAAGGACCGATCGTGATGCAGTTTAGTGGGGAAATTATAGAGGTCAGAGAGACGGGATCTTGTGTTCCGGGAATGGACTGAGCATTTGAACTGTAAAATATTATTAATATATAGGGGTGACCCCAATGGATGGTTTGAAAAAGGGATGAACCAAGGAAATATTGTGAATTGAATGAGGGGGACCCACCCTCAGCTCGGCGTACAGGTGAGAGACACGGGAGCGCCGCGGAGTCCCAAAGACAATTCTATCGAAGCAATCTAAGGGAGCGTTTTTGGTCCAAGGGAAATTTAGTGGGCTTTCAGGACCGACCGCCATTCCAATGCACAATACTCGCAAGAATAGAATGAAAAATTTGATACTAAAAATCATGTTCGAAACAAACTGTTATGAATGTATTTTATGCAATAGCACTCTTTACAGTTCATGACAAGATCTACACAAGTGGATAGTGTCGAATTTGTAGATATTTTGACAGGTTCATTCAACATTTTTATGAATATCCAAACGAGATTGTTTTGAATTTCTTTCAGAAAAGTGTTAACAAAGAGCACTTGAAAAAGACTTTTCAAATAGATTCAAAGGTGTTCTTTACATGATTATTCCAGATTGGATGTTAGATCCTTTCTCAAGCCTAAAACCAGCAAAATTATCATTGCAGAAGAAGTTGACATAATTGTTAACAAACGAAGAGTTTTTCATTATGTTTCTATTATTATGTTTAATTGAAAGGGGGGGTTAGATTTGTTGGCGATTTACAAACAAAGAAAAGAAATTGATTGTCAATAGTGGAACATGGTGATTTAAGATCCATCTCTCACTTATGATATAATAGTTTGTCCATGTCTTTCAATATGTAAAAGATACCATTGAATCGCTGTTTGAAAAAAGTTGGCTATGACACAAAAAATGTGGGAAGCTATTGGTTACATTAATGGTATCAAGGGTGGGGAGTTAGTGTCTTTTTTTCTGAAAAGGAAGTGGTGAGCAATTTTATTTTTCAAAAAGGAGGCCAGTAGGCGAAAAAGGTTGTGAACCTATGAAATAGATGTTACATGTATAAAAATTAAAACATAAAAATAAAACATTCTTCCAACACAATAAACGTGTGGCCATGTTAACAAATAAAATAAAACAAAAAAATACGACATACAAAAAATGTTTACAGCCTAATATCCTATAAGCTTGAAAAAAAGATCATTACAGTTTAGATTGGTGTGCTTAATAATAATGCAATAAATAATGTTATGTTAATTATTTGAAACAACTTTTGCCCGACCATAGTTTTCTATTATTTTTAATATTGCTAGGGCATTCGATGGCTAAAACCATTATCTTCAGGAGATACAACATAAGAGAACATAGACATCAATCCATTTAAAAAAATTCAACACATCAAAAGACTAACAATCAAAAATTACATTGTCATTCATGTATACATGTAAGGAATCTTATGTTCAAGTACTCAACCAGTTCTAGGCAGTAGAGTGACTTAAACATTGTTAGGGTCTTTATTTAACTCATTAGTGGCCAAGTTTCTCTGTGGGTGACGATTTCTAAAACAAACTAGAATCAACCTCGATATTGGTTGTTAAGAGCGCAGTGTAAGTGTCATGAATAATAGCGTTGGAACTAGGGTGCTATTGTCGCAAATGAATTCAAAACCCTAACAAAGTTTAAGTGAAGGCACACTATTTTCAACAGCCCAGAACTGGTGGGATTCTTGAGCGGAAAAGAATTTCCGGAACAGTGCTTACTAGTCTCGTTCGATGACACTAACCTCTTCAAAACAATTCCTGTTGAAGAAGTATGACAAATGCAATCCACTAGTCACCGAGAGATTACTGGGCCTTCTAAAGGTGTGCTTAAAACATAATTATTTCATATTTAATTGGCTGTATAAAACCAGAGACTTAAAATTGTTGATAGTGACTCGCAAACTCGTTCACACCAATGAAATATTTTCAATGTTGACACTGTGAAAAATTCAGTATTTATTTATCTAGTCAAACATGGACAAGCTGATCAACCTTTTAGTGAACAAAATTTTAATACCAGTCCCTTTTATGCGTTAATCTCTTCAAACTGAAAGTATTATCAAGTTATTCATGTGAACAGTTTTGTAAGTGAAGATTCTATTGCTGATTATTGCTTATTTTCAACTACATCATCATAAATCATACATGTTTTTATCATATTTTTTATGAATTTTTATCAGTGGCAAATCAAAAGAAAAAAAAATTAAGATTGTTCAAATGAATAAATTTGATAATTCTTTTAATAAATAATGTATTAATCTAAATTAATACTTTTTTTATGCTTTAATAATAATTAGAATACATTTAACATTTTGAAAAACCCCAGTCATTATTTTTCAACTAGATCCAGTTCATGATACAAATTATAAAAACGCATAAACTGTGAAACGGCGTGAGCGAATTTGTGAGTGATTGTACATATGTGAAGTGGGTTTTTCAGCATCTATCTATTCATTCTCGTAGCACCTGAAAATGAAAGTTTTAGCAAAATTATAAATATTAAAACTCTGCGGGCAGATTGTTATTTCAATTAATTATCAAGGTTCAACCCTCACCGGCAAATACTCCGTACAAAAATGGGATGTTAAGTATCTAGATTCTAAAAAATAAATGAATGAACTCGTTGGAAAATGTAGAACAGGCTAATGTGCATATATACTTGTCAGGGAAACCGACCATTAAAATTCCATATCTGGGCAGCAGAGGCGTCCCTAGGGACCCTGTGGCTAATCCCCCAGGTCTATGAAGAATTCACTGTTTCATCAGATAGGGACGTTGGGTGGGCTATTGCCTCTCTGGATTAACCCTTTAGTTCTCCTCCTTTATCTGCGCGCCCTGCGGGAAACGGTAGCTATCTCTGCCTCCCCCAGGATCTTCTTTTTATTTAACCTGGGGTTAGATAATGCTGGGATACACGGGGGGGGGGGGTAGGAACCCACTCCGGGTTCGCGATTATTCTGTATTCTGGAATTACTCTATCGGAATAATTTAATTTCAAAATCTATCAGGGATACGGTACAAATTTTATTTATCTAGGTTCGACCGACCCAATCATATACACGCTTATTCAAACTTTTTAAATCAAATAATTTAAAAACGAATAAACACATGAAATGCAAATTAGCAATGATCCGTGCAATATTTACTGTCAATTAAGGTTGGTAAATATAAACTAAGAACCTGATAAGGATAAGGATGTAAAACATAAGGATACAATGTAAATGGCTAAAAAAAAATGCTACTACTCTCGATAAATCTATCCTGCAGACAATGTATTTGTCATTATTCAAACAAATGCACAGCAAACAAAATATAAAAAAGTACGACACAGGTCTTACCGGCTTTCGGACTTGCTATCTTTACACAACATATAGCTTCATCTCAAATTGATGATATATAAATGTGTCCTCCCCTCAGCTCTTCTGTACGGTGCCCCACTATATACTCGCTTGACTGACAATGCAGCTAAAAGTCTCCAGAAATTTCAGAATGTGATCATGAGAAATGTGGTCAGACATCTCCAGAGGTTGAAGAACGCTTAGCTTGGAGTGCCGTCGGTGGGCGTGTTCATCCACTGGAGACACATCAAGTTTTTTGACTTGTTGCAGCACCTAACTCCATGACTTCACCATTCCCGCATCGATGGCGACTGTCGGGGAAAATTAGGTTAAGATTTAGTTTTTATTGTTAGATATAACTTAGTTTGAGGTCTATGATAAATAAGGTGAGCCCCATTAATGTATTTACAGGACATATAATAAAAAATAACCATTAGTTACATTTAACACATGAAAAATTGATTCATTTATGTAGAATCTAAACTGAATTTCATAATTTATAACAAGGGGATATGAAGAAAAAAAAATGCGAAGCCAAACACATCGACCCCATGTAAATATGAATATAACTGTAGCGACCGCTAACTACATAAGATAAATCACCCTATACTCTATTGTATATATATTGTAAATTAATTTAAACAAATGTAAATAACATTAGCAAACCATAAATCATTGTAAATGTTGTAAACAATAAAGACGCAGCTGCAAGCCAATTAGTTATTGGGGCTGGGTCACCCACGACCCGTGGCAGGTACAAAGCGAACCAAACCAGGGCTGAAGACCCTTGCCCGGGTCAGGTATCAGTGACATATCTCTTTTAAACTGGCATTGGGTACAATAAAACCGAAGCTGATTGGCTACTTACGAAGCCAGCTGAGTATATAAGACCCACGGTTTGGGGCTGTAAATCATTCTCCTGACGACTAGCTAACTGATGGCTTGTGGCTGCGCTGATGTTCAAACTTGGCCTTCTCATTTACGAAAAACCTCTGCATCTCTCTCTCCTCACCTCGCTACGTTTTAGTCCGGCGTTGTCAGACCCCACACCTTCCTAGTGAGAATCTCTGCCTTCGTCTCGCTAAATCTAGCACCTCCTTGGGAGAGACCTCTCCCTAGTGGACAACGGTTGTCGCGGCCCTGCAAACTTACCAAGCAGTGTTCCCACGGCGATTCAGTTTACCTCTCTCCGGTTCACACTCGCCTTTGGGATCCGGACGGTTTTCGCCTACCCTCAGATACCGAATGTGAATTTGTGGTCATTCCAAGACCACACAAACCACCTATCCTATACCTCTTCTCCTGTACATACTGTATTGTCAGGGCACATACCTATCAAATATGGAACCAGATAGTAAGACCGTCATGAAACGATTGTCCAGGTCATAAACTTAATAAACCCTCACTTCGTCATCAGGCCTAGGGTAACTAGGCACCCCCCTCGTGAAGACCCGACAATAACTTTTAGGCCACTGATTGGACAGATTACTTACTTGGGTATTGAACACCCCTACTCTAACTAGCCTAACTTTAATTAAAATATTTAATATTTACGATAAATAGAATAATGTGAATTTCAGATATCTATTGTTAGTGTGGTTTTGTAAGAAGAATCCCAAGATGTTTTACGAGTAAACAGAAATCCCGAACAACAAGGGATTCGTCCATGTTGAAAGAGTTGTCATTGAGCCATGTCGATCAGTACAGGCTCCATTTTCGACCTGCATTGCCCTTACTTGACCGAACCGCGCTCTGAGAATGGTCTCATTGGATTTCGTGTATAGCGATTGTGTTCTTTGCCCTGAATCGACTTGATATGACCTGAATTGACCGCTAGTGAATTGCCATTTTTTTTGTATCAGGAGCTTTCCCTTCCAATGTCGGTTCCTTCGTCTTGGTGTTTGTTTTTTGCCTGCTAGTCATCTTACATCAGTATCTTCAAATCGGAAGGTATGATCATCTATCATGGTATTAATGATGTATGATGTCTATGTGACATTACCTATTTTTGGGATTGCATTGTAGTGAGATCTTACTGAAATAAATTGTAACATTAGCAAAATTGGCCTTTTTCAGGCAAGAACTGAGGTCCCAGGGTACCTGGAGCTGGAGATGGGACAGATTTCCATCTGTGGACATTATACGTGCCGGCAGTTAAGATACTGTGATGACGATCGGTGGCCCCAAACCCCAGTGGACCTACCTGACTGTAATCATCGCCTGATTGTGATGCATGGTCTGGGACTGCATCATTTGTATTCCCGCTCCTCCCCCCCCCCGTCCCGCTGTCTGTTCCACAGCTTTTGAATTAACCCCGCCTCTTCGAATGAAGGCATCGGCTCCGGCCACCTCGAGCAACTTTTCCAATTATTATTTACAACTCAATCACCGGCCCGATCGTAGCTCTCCCAAAAGCCTCTCCCTGCTTCCTATTTATCGACTTACATGCATTATTTATCTCGTAGCTTTTTTTTTTTTTTTAATTTCCTGTCTAAATAACTTTAGCTCCTGGTTTCATAATGAGATCCATAATATTGCAGTCGATGAATAACTTTCTCTTTCAGCATCCACTGCTGCGTAGCAGTGATTGGGCTGCAGCAGTAGCCAAGGAGAATCTCCCCAATCCTTGCCGGATTCTCCATAGAGAGTGACAATTCTTTAGGCTTGGCATAAGTATATTATAAGAATGTATATTGTGAATACGGTGTAAATAAGAGAGACAGTGAAAATGTGTAAATATGGTATGAATGCATGTATTTGATCACAGCTTGTATTATATCGCAAAAAAAAAAAAAAAAAAAATCAATAACTTAGACCTACCCCGTTTTCACCGTTTGCGTACAAATTTTGCCCCTAAAAAGCTTCAAGTAATTACTAGAAGATAATACACGTATAAAGCCCTGATATGAAACGTTAAAAAATCAAGAAAGTAAAGAAAAGCAATTAATGTATTTTATGTTTACTTTTTTTTTTTTTTATTACAGCAGTGTTTCTCAAATATTTTTAACCGTGTGTGGATATGTATGTTCTAGTGATTTTGAATCTCCTGTTTGACCTTGTAGCGTTGAGGTTTCATTTCATAATCTGGCGACATGTTACTTCAGCAGTTTCGAATTTGCAGTTCTCTGTATGATTTTTTGGATTCATTTTGGCATAACGTCAACAATGACGTTATGTTTATATTTAAACACATTTGAGGAGCTGACCAATGCAAGTCCATGGCAGAGCCCAAGCTCCCCGGAACCGGGCAGAGCCCAGGAGACACCTCAGTTCCACATGTAAGGCCGTGGTACATATATAGTGTTTTATACATATGTAGTGTTTTATATAATACGAAGTATGATTGGCGAATGTAGGTAAAAAACATACAAGCCGTATGAATTAGAAACATCCTTACAATCCATCAATGCTTACATACCCATTCTCATAGAGGGCCAATTTACAATAAAAAAAACATAATAAACCGTATATAATTTTCAATTGCAGACCAGTCCATTACTGAACACAATGGTCATGTACTTGTTAAGTTGACTTGTGATAGCCCACCACAAAACAAGTGAATAAAATTTCGAAGTGCGTTCATAGCCAGAGGTAAAAACGTTTTAAATAATCTTCCGTATTCGTCTTTAAGAAAGCAGAGTAAAAATGCTCCACAAACAACAAAAATTATTAGTCAGATTAACCTATTTTTTTAGATAGCTGTTGCCAGAATACAAAACTCAGAATTTTACAAGTCATTGGGGAACTAAAATGAGGGTTTGCAAAATGTGGGATAAAAGGGTTTTTCTTGTTTTAGGTTGTAGTAGGGAAAATATGAGTTTTCAACCTCCTCCTCATCCCCGAAAGAATACTTTGTTTGGAAAAATAAATTGTTTCCGATCAGTAGTTGTGGTAATTAGTTCCTAATAAGTTTGAAAGAAAAGTGTGAATTATTTTTTTCCTGAACCTAGTATTAGGTGAGATACAGCGTTTTAATGTTGGACAACATTTCCCATATTTGTCATAATTTCACAAAACTACGATTTCAACCTTCTGCATGCTCTACTTATATTCGATGACATGGCATAGGTTGTATACTTAACATATATACGTATACATAATATATTTTATCCGTGATAGTAATAATTGTTTATAATTATTTATTGCCTTTTTAGTCAATGGTAATAAGTTTTGTGGTTACAAAGTCGTGTCTACACTGAGTAGCGAATACTTATTGACGACAAATGTTAACGACATTTCAAAACATTAATTTGAACATGAAATGAATCTGACGCTTCTTTGCTGGAATCTGTAAAGATCAAAATACTTTTCCGAAGAGCTGAAAAATATTGCCAACTTGAGGAAGCACGACGGCTCCACCATAATGGTTATATATGACGGGTAGCCGGGAGAGTCGGCTCAGAGGGGTACTAAAACTTGTAAAAGGATTCAGCTGACGTAATATATTTTATGCTAAGTCAAATGCTGCAGTTAATCAAAAAATATTCCTAGGGAATGAAAGCAACGATGCGTTGTTTTGATGCAGACATGTTTGAGGCATGAGGTGAAACAGAAACAAGCTGGTAGCATGATCGTCAAGGCATAGTAGATGCCTAAACATAAACAGAAAAATATCGTCGTGGTTAGAAGGAACTCAAAAACTAATAGCTACAATCGAATGAAACTATCGGGGATGGTAGATAACATAAAAAACAACGTAATAGAATAAATAACATTTGTAGCGACCGCTAACTACACAAAATAAATCACCCTATCTCTATTGCATATATATTGTAAGCAAAAGTAAAATAACACGAACTATTGTATTATAATTTATAAACATTGTAAATCAAGTGTATTTATGTATTATAAACAAATATAAATCATTGTGAATGTGTTAAGCAATAAAAGGCGGAAGCCAACTAAGTCACACGAGACAGGTCATAAACAGGTTATAAACAAGTCATAAACAGTCATAAACATAACAACCCTTTCGGGGCCTCTCTACCTCCAGGGCTTGTCCCCTGGCCGGGTAAGCAGGCGGCGGTCACGTTCCTCGCCACAGGTGTGCGTTGGAACCACTGCAGGCTTAGACCCTTACAGCCTCCCAGCAGGCAAGGGGAGAGGGTACTTAAGGCAGGGCTCCTGGCCCTGTTAATTAGTCTCTCATAGGCCTTTACTCGTTGACTCTTGCTTAGTTTATGCTCGAACTCTGAAAACTTGACTAATTCTTTATGAAACCTCTGTACCTCTTCTCTTGATCATAGTGCATTTTCGGGGCACATAACTATCATAAATGGAATCAGATAGTAACGCCGTCATGGGACGATTGTCCAGGTTATAAACTCGAACAATCCGCACTTGTCACCAGGGCTAGGGTGACCAGGCACCCCCTAGTGACGACCCGACACCATTATTCTATAGTTATTTGTGCCAATGATATAGCCAATTCCGCAAAACTAGCTTGTTATATTCCCGGCTGCAATCGCCTCACCAGTACGTTGGAATCGACCTTATCTTCAAAGACCGTGTTGTACTAACTTCTTCACCACGAATAAATAGAAGTTCCTCTCTTCTCGTACCACAAAACACGTTTCCATAACGTAATAATAAAAACCTCTAAAAAGGCGTCAGTTAGAGAGGGGGGGACTGGTTCAAGACACGGGAGCTCACTAGATGGCACGTGCATAGCCTGTAGGCCGAGATTCTCTCTCTCTCTCTCTCTCTCTCTCTCTCTCTCTCTCTCTCTCTCTCTCTCTCTCTCTCTCTCTCTCTCTCTCTCTCTCTCTCATTCTCTCACTCACTCTCTCTCTCTCTCTCGCTTTCTCTCTCTCTCTCTCTCTCTCTCTCTCTCTCTCTCTCTCTCTCTCTCTCTCTCTCTCTCTCTCTCTCTCTCTCTCTCTCTCTCTCTCTCTCTCTCTCTCTCTCTCTCTCTCTCTCTCTCTCTCTCTCTCTCTCTCTCTCTCTATCCCTCCCTCTCCCTTTCTCTCTCCCTCTCTCCCTCTCTCTCTTTCTCTCCCCCCTCTCTCTCTCTCTCCCCGTCTCTGCGGCTCTCCTCGAACCATGGCTTTCTTATTCAACTACCTCTGCTCCTCTCTTTCCTAATCTCGCTGTGTTTTAGTACGGCGTTGTCAGACCCTACACACCTTCCTAGTGGGATTCTCTGCCTTCGTCTCACTAAAGCTGGCACATCCTTGGAAGAGATCTCTTCCTTGCGGAAGACGGTCTCTGGGGCTCTACAAACTTTACCTAGTAGCGTCTCCCCCAGCGATCCAGTCTGCCTCTCTCCGGTTCACACTCACTTTTGGGATCCGGACGGTTTTCGCCTACACTTAGATAGCGAGTGCGAATTTTTGGTCATTCCAAGACCACATAAACTACCTATAATACCTACCCTGTACCTCTTCTCCTGAACATAGTACACTGTCGGGACACACCTTATATGGTCTCATGGAGTCAGACCAATACGAATAAACTTACTTATTTAATTTCTTGCTTAATAAATTAAGAGTGTATGTTATTCTAGTAATCAATTATGAATGTATTATTTTACTGATTATAAAATATGTTTTCATCATGAGACTATATCATGTAGATCTATGTTCGGTCCACGTGGCAAATATATTTTAAATTTATAAAAATGAAATAACTAAATACGTATCTAATTGTCGGTACATATATGTATTCACCTGCTTTATCCGCTATTCCCAAACAAGTAAAATAACGTGTTGAGTTGTATAACAATGTAGGATGCCCATTTGTTTGAGTTTTCTGGTTGGTTACTTAATCTATCGAACACTCAGCGTACCCCATTGGCGTTCTAGTTAATATAAAAATAAAATTGGTTATCATTAATCCAACATTATTTATATCGTTTAATTAATTATTTACAAGTTACCTTACAATACAGGGGCGTCTTCTAGGGAAATTGTCTTATGGACCTCATATATTAATCTTACATGCCATGCTAAAGGATGTGGATGTACTTTTTGCTTCTAGTTTTTAGCATGCACAATTGGACACAAAAAACGCTGAAATTTACATTTTGATTAAACAGATGGAATTTAATGTCTTGATCCGGTTCTTATGACAATATTGTCGTAGTTTTCTGCCCATGACCCAATGTAGGATTAGCGATAAGATAAATCTTACGAACCAACCGGCAGGATTTAGTACAGGTCCAATTTTCTATTATTTATGTTCTTGCTATTTTTAATTTTTTAAATATTTTTTGTCAAGAAAGAACAACTTTTATTACGTTAAATATGCTTATCCGTGGTAGTAAATAGATCGGTAAGTAAAATCGCAAAATTCTTACTGCACCAAAAAGGTTTTTAAAGTACAAGGTAAGCAAAATATTTAATTTATTTTTTTCATTATTTCTTATTACTGCGTCTATCTCTTAGGTAAAAAAACAGAAAACAGATGATGTTTTTTGGGTAGAACAAGTTAAAATAATACTAAACTTTTAATGTTATTCCTCTGTCCAGTCTACACGTCATAATTGTTGTCAAAATTTTTGGTTATACTCTTTCCCAGAATATAACAAAAAAAAATACAGTTGTACATTATGACTCTTAGTTACTCAGTCCTAGTTAATACCAGATGTTTTCTTTCCATAATTTCCCTCCATCGCTGCCCAGCCTTTTGTTGCAAATAAGTATTTAAACTGGGTTAAAAGTTTCAACCAATATAAAAATTTATCATGTTTTTTAGTAGCGGATTCAAAAAATCTTATAACATGTAAGAGTACTTATAACACTAGATATACTTACAATACATAAAATAGAACTAATTATAACACAGGTGTGCATTTTTGGATTCTAGTTATATACACTGTATATGTTTGTAAACTAATTGTTTGTTATAAATAGGATTGGATTGGATAGGATACACAATTAAAAAAAACTAAACTACAATATTTAGGATTTATTCATATATTTATCCTTTCTTTGATCATATACTAACATAGAAAAGAAGCCCTAATGTGTGGTCTTCTTACATAAACAAACACAACTAAACATTTGTATATAATCCAGTACATATACATATATGTAATTTTATAACATCTTTCATATTAGGCTTTTTTTTTTTTAAAAAAAAAGGAAAAGAAAATTGAAATTAAATAGCATGTACACATAAAATAACTGAGGGGAAACATTTCTGTTTGAGTTAACAAAAACTGGCCGCATGCATACAGGCAAATGTTTCAACAAAAAACTCATTTAACTATATTTACCTAGATAAAAACAAATCTAAGAACGATATATATATTTATAAAGAAATTAACTAGTTCATTCAAAATTAAATGAATCACAACTTTTAATAAATAGTTATCATTTTAACTAATAAAATCCTTTAAATCAACTTTCCACTCATTGGAGTTAGGCACACTTCAGAAGTGCTCTTCGCTCGGGTATTAGCAACAAATAGTTACTGTGAAAGCTTCACAGAACATAATATCACAAATCGCATTATTACAGAAAGCAAAACTTTTTGATGGACTAAATACATATATAAATATTTAAAGAAGTTTATAACAACTACTAAACCTAATACTAAATCTTAAAACTCACTTATAAGTGTATTTGGTATTTGTTACCACAAATGGCGTAATCAATGCCTTTCCAAGGAGTGGAAAGTTATTTAAGGTTTTGGTAAAATAAGCCCCATTCCAAACAGATAGTAAACAAACAACTATCTACAAATTAGGGCGAATATAAATAAAATTAATTTTAAGGTATTTGGTGGTTATAATGTGCTAAAAACAAAAATAAAAAATTATAAATATAACATAATTTTGGTTTCAAAACGATCTTATCCGATACCTACCAAATACCAAAATATACGTGCAATTGGCTTGCCTGTGAACACATTCACACTATAACCATATAAAAAAATTAACTAATATCTATAAATTTACTAATTATTCAACATAAATGGTTAAACCACAAGATATGTTTTTAATTTCTAAAAATGACTAAAGGGCTATGTTAAAACAAAGAATAATTAATTTAAAAAAAGAGTGATGTATATAAAATATAAGAAGCATAAGCAAAAAGCAAGCCTATCATTAAATGGCACAATCGGGGCAGTGATTATTAATATCATGATTGTTATATTTAACCAACTTCATGATAATGCCCTCTATATAAATCTGTTCAAAATTTTCCTTTCATTCTTAAATTAACAATTTTTTGTGAGGTATGCTTTTAATATTTTGTGCTTAAGCTTCTAACATAAGAATTGAAACAATATCTATCTGTTCTTTCAAATTAAATAAAACGAACAGATTAACACAGAAATAAAACTGTTGTTTTTAAATAACGAGGACACACCCCACAACATAAAGATAATTAATTAATTACATACTTTCTTGTGAAGCTAACTAGATTAAATTGTGAATGATGGGATGGGAGATCCAACAAATTATATATCATTTTTATACATAAACTCGTTTCCCTAATTTAACGATTAAATAATATATTATTTTGTTTTAATAGATTTGTACTATAAGAGCAGAGGAAGGAAAATTAATTATTTTTATTTCAAAATTTCATAAGAAATTAAATTAATGAAAAATGAATATATATTAATTTTAACTTATACAACTGGAAAATATGAATCCTTAAAAACCAATAAAACCTATATGTAAGTAAATAACAAAAAAACAATTAATTGAAATTCATTTGTAGAAAAGAACAAAATTTTCAAAGAAAACAATATTTTCAAATGAAAAATATAGATAAAACATCATTTTAATCAAAAATAAATTAAATCTGAGCGTTATCATTATTTGCTGTTGACGTTTTGTACTGTTATAAAAGGCTAAAGTTTTTCAACGTTATTATTATAATAGCAGCCAAAAAGATGACAGTTTTTGGCCGAACGATCTAATTTTACTACCACTAAATCTTCATGAAATACTTGATGACTTCAAGGCTGAAATGAGCATGATGTTCATGGTTCCTTTCCCTCTGAATTACGTTAGTTCAAGAACACTTCCATATAGCCACGACAAAGATTATCAGCCTGGTGTAACTGACAATTAGATTATTACAATTATCCTATCTAATGTTTTATAAGGCAAATAAAAAATAGATATATTTTTTTTTCTTTATACAGACTTTTTTTATATTATTGAAAGTAAAGGAGCTTGTTTAAAACAATAGAAATATTTCATTGAGATTGTAAAATTTTCAGTTGAGGTAGTTTTTTTAATTATTAAACGAGAAGTGATCTTTTGTTCCAGAGGTAGTAGAACATGACATTAAAAGCACATTTTTTTTTTCTCGTTATTTTTGTACATTACGTTCTTTTTGAGGTAGTATCTATGTTATAATAGGAACATAACTAGACACCTACCGCATAACATAATTCTTTTGTTACACTAATGATATTGTATAATATTTTGTATGAACTTTAAACACAACAATCGCTTATAATATCTAATCAGTATCAATTTCTCTAAATGGATTAAACAAGCTGATTATGTTTAAAAAACCTCAACAAACAAATATATATATATTTTTTTATTTTCAAATGGATGGTTTGTACTTGATGTGACCTCCCTAAATATAACTTTTTTAACATTCATACGACAAGCATACAAGGGGGCTTAATAGGTGGTGAGAAACATTAAAACATGCAATGTTTAGGGATATATATATATGTATGTACATATACAATGAATCTAATAAATACACCATTACTGCCCTATCAAATATGTTAATAGCAGAATGGAATTTTTTTTTGTTTTTTCATATGTTTTCATTATAAAAAAAAATGTTTATTACAAGCGCATTTTAAGCATAGAACAGATACAAGCAATGTGGAAATAAGAAGCAATTGCAGAATATCATGCAAGTTTATATGACAAAGCAATTGGAAATATACAAGTGACTTATGCAATGATTATAACGATAATAATAATAATAATATTGATGAATATAATTATAATAATCATAATAATTACAATCATTCGAACTTCTTTCTTTTAATAACGATTTCTTAAATTTAATTAAAAATATAAAAATGTATAAAAGTACAAAATGTATCTTTTTATAACGATAAATTTAATTTTTTAAATGATTCAATACCAAGAAATTATATTTTTGGATTGATGGGTTTTTTTTTGCCAAATAACACAAATCAAATATTCGGTAAATAGTTCCTATAAAGGGCAGAAACAAAACGAATGTAAGATTTGTGATTGATATACAACACCAAAGGAAAAAGGTATTGCTCATATTGTTTCATTTGTATTGTTAATATGATTACATAGATATTTATGCAAATTACTGTATTTACTAGGCAGTGAATGACAGTATACTCTGATTTAAGTGGTATTTCCGTTTGTAAATTTATCCTGAGCAAGTCAATTATTTTATGTTTAACAGTGACTATTTGTTTATTATTTGTTTTCATTAGTGGTAGTAGATATTTACATCGTCAGCAGTCAGAAGTTTTAATTCATTTCTTTACATCAGTTCACTCATTTATGTGCTGAACAGTTAGGACAATAAAAAATATAAGTATTTTCTACACTTTTGAAGATTTAGAATTAAAAATAATAATAACTTTAGGCCTATGTTGAAACCTTGCTTCAAAATATATTGCGTAATATATATTTATAATATATAATTATGTATATATCAGTTCTTTAAATTTAGTAACTAGAATATCTTTACACAATTTAGTTCTCCAGGTTTATTCGCCAAGTAAAATTTTAAATATACAAATTTTGTGTTTGGACCTGCCACAAAGAACTGACATTTGACAAAAGAGTAAATCCACGATTGGTCCTCAGTACCAGCTTACGTTTGGTACGTACTATATTAGTTTCAATCTGCGTTCAATTTTTACATCAACTGTTCGTAGATTCTAATTTTCCAGACCGAATGACAATTAAACAAAAAATAAATAATAAGAATATTCAATATTGATAAAGTTTATGAAAAATTATTTCTAAGATTTATATGGATTAAGAAATTTTTCTTTTTCACATATTCTCAGTGGTCAAAATTAATTTTTTCTTATAAATTAAAAAAAAAAAATTATCTGTAGGTATTTAATGTTATGTTAATATTACCTGGAAGAAGGAAGGCTTCCATTTATTCAGTCGGCGTCATCATTTAAGGTACATTCAGTTCAAAAAAATAGCTCACGTCATAAATTGATAAGCACCATTTTCTAATGTAAAATCTCAATTAACAGTTACCGTTATATATGAGTTTTACAGAGTTCTCATAATTATTCAAATAAACATCCTTAAATATATTTATACATATATATATATATATATATATATATATTTGTGTATGTGTGTTCACATACCTAACTAGGAATTTAAGGTAAATATTGGGATCTATACCAAGAAGAGAAACTTACATGCTAGTAATCAAAACAAGCAAAATTTACAAAGCAGCATGCAATTAAATAATAAATTTTCACATTGGCTCAAGTTCAAGATACAGTATATTGGCCAAGTGAAAAAAAAGAAAGTGCTTTTCATGCAACCATGTGCAAACTAATACTATCAATGAATGGTAAGTTCTGCGTATCTTTCCCCAATTTATCTACAGGTAGGGAAGCATGGTGCTTTAAAGGAAGCACCGATGGGAGAATATGCTGAGATCATAGCTTATTACTAATTTGAAGAGTTGTTATTACCAAAGAAATTGTACGTTGTAGGGTATTGATAGGCGGATGGCGTCTAGGAGCTAACACAACACTGGAAGTTGGAGGAAGAAGCCACTACTGAATTTTGCATCCCCACCACACACCATTTATACTGGCCACATATATCATTCAATACTACAGGTAGCGAAGTAATGCAAGAAAATTATATTATTTAGTAATATATATATTTTTATATTCTATGTCTTCAATGTAATTGCCTAAATATATTTTATATTTATATATGATAAATATTATCTATTACCGACATGCATTTTTTGTTTGGACAGTGACATTGTTTCTACTTATAATGTCTGTGTTAATGCTAATAAGAAAATGAATGTTATTTGAGCGTTAACTTAACAATGCCTAAGAATGTTTTGTCCAGAGATATGTTATAAGCCTACAGTTTTATCTTTCACACAACATAATTGCACTTCATCTGGCATAAAAAATGTTGATTCTCCATGAATATATGTATTAATATATTTTCTATAGGAATAGTGTACAGTGAAAAGTGACCTTGTTTGGTATGCAACCTGTTAGAATCACTTTGAGTCTAGTTTTCTCCTAAATGTCGGAAACTAGTCCATTTATTTATATGTTAAAACAAGTAATACACCATAACCTACAAATGTATTTAATAGCTATATCTTCATTCAATATGTAATTGTTTTCAACTTTATCAGACCAAAAACTCTTAAAAAGGTACTTTATTAATCTTATATTAAATAATTACTATTTTATATCAACATTGTTTTGTATCATTATTACATCAAAATACCTAGATAGAACATAAAACACATATGTTTTTGTACAATAGACAGTAACAGTATGTACAATCAATCTTTAAAAACAAATACAAGATTAAAAATCAAACAAGTTTCAAATAGTTTCAATCAAAAACACCCATGTACAAACAAGTCAATATACAATTAAAATCTTCAATAATTTACAGTAAACACAAACTGTGTTTTTAGTCTATATTAATCCTAAAATTATTTGAAAACACACTTAAATAATTATAATAAAAATCGGATTGATTTCTCAACAGTAAATACAAATATATTTCATAGAATAAGAATAATTGTGAGATTGACAAAGAATTGAGCACTGCATATACAATCAAAAGCAGAGCACACAAATAGACTCCTGTCAAGAAGTCACAATTACAGTATTATCTCGTAGCAGTATTCAAAGGCTTCTAATGGCCACACTATAATCTACATTACAAGAAAAAAGGGAGGGAATTAAAGATGGATCTGGCCTCGCCTTTCTGCAAGTTGGGGCAATAGCCTCAAACAGTCTAATACACACAAGTCTGTCTCAATCACATCAATTGTTAATATGTATTAAAATACAATCATTATTTTTTTTTTCTCTTCGTTTATATCGTATCCATAACTAATATACAATCGCAAGGATATCTATTATTAGATAGAACGTCACTAATTGAATGGACATTGAAGGAAGGGGCAACCAATATAAAAAATAGAACACTTATCTGCGTTGAAGTTTCAGTCGGGAGACGACTGGTGTAATTTATTAGGGGAACTGAAGGCTAAATAAGATCTGAAGAGTCGGGGTGGAGAAGGCGCTCAGGCGATGGTGAGCGACAAGAGCGGGCCGTTGAGGTCCGCGGCCCAGGTGGCGTGGAGCAGGCGCTGCACGGCCCTGGCGCGGTCCTCAGATAGCCCGTCCTCCTGCTATGGGGACTCCTTGGTGTAGCAGTAGGCCAACGGCTTGACAAAGTGCCAATCGTGGGCGCCGCAGTGCGGGCAGCCGACACGATGAGAGTAGTCAGAGAAGAAGTTGAGTCTCTGGTGAGGCAGCAGCAGCGGCTTCGCGCAGTTGTTACACTGTCAACACAAGGAGCCACAGTCAACAAACAGAATCATTAACTATCTCAGAAGTCATTGCATGTAGCAGATGACATATGAGAAAACCTTCTCAAATATGAGGCTATATTATGCTATTCATGAGCTGTTGTAGTTGAAATCGGTACATGATGCAGGATGATACGGTACAAATTGTAAGGACTTGTAAGGACTTTTAAAGTTTTGTTCCTATCGGGGGAGGGGGGCTCATTAGCCAAAACCACTTCACTGTCACTAGATTAAATGTCTCGAGGCCACCCATCTCCACCTTAGGTGTCACTCTGGTTTACTAGGGATAAGATGGGAGTCTAGAGCATTAGGATGCGGATTAAGATGACCAGGTAGGCACGATTGTTCTGGCTGCGGGAGGCGGATCTTGAAGGAATGGGATGTTGGGATCAACGTGAACAGTACAGTTGTTGATATAGAAGGCAGCAGTGCCTAGTAGTTCCGGCAGAACAAACAAACTTTGTAACATCAGCTTTAAATGAGATCACCGATCTCAGAGGCTGCCAATTTCATTTCAAAATGATAATTTTTGTTTTGATTTAGAATACCAAAGCTATATATAAATATTTAAGTAAAGGTATTACAAAAAATATTATTAAACTCTGATGTGTGAATACAGGTTTAGACTATGTCTCATAAATATCTGGTAACTAACATAAGTGAAGCTATATCTTGAAGCCTGTATTGATTTAATTTGGATAACCACTTAGTTTGCATTATTTAATTTATACGAAAGGAGTTTAAAGAAAATCCTAAGATGTGGAATAAGAAAAACAACATCGCGGACGGTAAACTGGTATGGTAAACTTTTACAAAGAGTAGGAGGGGGAGGACCCCATCATTGAATTGGGTTCGAATAAGAAAAGACATTCCGTTGGGAACTTGTACTGCCCAGGGGGCTCGGTCAGGGAAACTAATAAAAACCACTGGTGTCTTTGATCATCCCCCTCTTGACCACTAAGAAGCAAAGAAAGAAACAAATTCTTCCTTTCGATTTTTTTTTTTAAGAAGGGCATCACTTCAAAGGGCGTCCACACACGAGCGATCGTCCCCAGCTAGGTAGGATGATGTCGGTAACAAATTTAATCATCTTCAGCGAAAATCTCGGAGCCCTTGTAACGTCGACAAGGAGGTTTCTTCTACTTTACCATTTCATCTCCAGTTTTTTTTTTTTTTTTTAACCTTCCCTCTTTTTTCAATAAAAAGTAATTTAGTTGTGAGGTAGCTGCTTCTTGGATGATTAGATGCCGAGGCGACCTACAGCCCATACTAAAGAGCAGATCAAAAGGCGGGTTTTTAATACTTGCCTCAGATCTGACGCCCTAATTTGTCTACTAATTGTGTAATCTGCTTTGCCCCCTCCTTTACCCCCTGATTGCTTTAGCCCTCGGTTCAAAGGCTCCACCGTCGAATTTTTGTCACCGCCTCCCCCATGGTAATTGCTCAAAGTCTAGCCTTCTCATACCTGCTCCACCTTGTCCTATACTCTGCCCCCTCTTTTTTTTTAAATTCATTTTGGATTGCCACTCAACTCGTTTTTCAGCAGCCTCAAGGTGCAACAATACAATATAATATGTGAAAAGGATTTGCGTATACTTTGCTGATTTCAAATATCTCCAAAAGTAGGGACTGGACAAGAATTGAAAGTAACAATCTATAAAGTACCGATTTCAACTATTAACTGTAAATTTAATATACCTTGTAATAAACTCAATAACGCAAAAGATAAGCAATTCAAGTTACCTTGAGCCTCTCGGTGCAGCATGGCATCGCAGCGAAAATGTCGTACGAGTACATGGTGCCAAGGACCAAAGACGATCCATCCCAAGCAGATGAGCAGAACCTGCACCGTAGACGCCTCCCGGGTGCCCACGCTTCCAGACATCCCATGCACACGCACGAAAGAAACTGGGTTCTTCCTTCAACCTTTACCTGTGGACAATACACCAACTAATGTTAGTTTCGCAAAAATAAATATTACTTGTGGACATTTTTAAGCATACATACATACAGGGGGATATACAAGACTAGAAAGAAATGTCAAATATTAGCCAGGAACACATGATTCCAAATTGCTACCAGATACCAGTTACACATTTTTATTGAATGTACTTCTAAGTAATTGGCTTGACGAGCAAAGGTTCAAAAAATATAACACCTTCTGTCTCTCTACTGGTTTATTTATTTCTACATCAAAGTTTTCAACTATTAGTCTCCTATTAATGGGTTACCAACAGCTGAAACCCTCGAGGATGATGAAAAGTCAAAAACGTTTGGTATAATTCAAGAATGCTATAAAGCTGTAGAGGTTTTTTTTCTTAATATAGAAACTCCAAACCGTAATTGCACTGTCAATAACATGGGTTCTGGTTAACCATTCAGCGAATCTCGTTGGCAGAGATGAGTGAGGGGATCGTGCGTGTAAAATGGTTTTTAACATTATTTTTAGGATGGCTGTCTGTTATGAACTTCTGTTCAATGTATGGTATTATCTTCTCACTTTGCAGTATCTTGCAGGAACACCGAACGGTAACAGTATCTTTCTAGGTATAATGTAGATCATCGTCCTAACAATGATTTAAATTGGCTAAATATTCGTTTTAATGATATATATGATTGTTGAGTATGTGATAAATGTGTCAAATATCTATTGTATCGTGAAGTATCTGGTTGATCACCATGCCAAGTTCCCTGGCGTACAATTGCGATCTTTTAATATGTGTAGATTTGTGTGAACATTGAATCTATTTTTCCTGTTTTGGGACATTGTGCAACTGAATGTCTGAATAGTGTTTTGTAGTGGCTTTCCCTGGATGTAAGTCGGTTTTAAGTATAGGAGAGCAATAGGATTTCCTAATCTGGATTACTGAAACTACTAAAAGTATTGCTAATGATATTGAGCTGGAATTCCTGTCCTTCTATTCTATTATTAACATTCAACTAGAATATATTTGTGATTCCAGTCAGGGCATTCAGAGCTACTAGACTATTCTGACCATATAGCCGTCAATCCAACATGTAAATTAAATTAGTAGCAGGAATATACGTCCTTGGCTGTCAGGTGAACATCGTACCCGTCAGGATAAAATACTCAACTACTCCATTTATCCCATGTACACGGAAATGTAATAAAAGATGATTCAGTGAGAAGCCATGCATCTAAATTTTTACGTAATACAATTTTAATGAAATCATTAATGAACATTTTTTTTAATTTGATTTTCAAATATGACCAATATAATATAACAATAAGCCTAGTAAGACCAATTTGACAAGCGAACGTCTAATTACAGCTCCTGAGCTTTTAAGAAATTTTAAAGAGTAGACAAGCGAGAAACACCTTTTTACCTTAACAAAACATGTACACTACAATCCTTATTGAACCTCAAAAATTTCATATCATTTGTATAATTTCTACGATCTCCATGGAAATAGACAGACAGTACCTGTTTAAAAGTAAAGCTTCTTCTTTCGAGCCAGGAAATAAAACTATTTCATACCATGTATGCAACGTACGCTGTTTTATTATATTTTTTTTTAAAGAATTTCTTACAGTTAGGGATCGATGGAGAGAAAGGAGCGGTGAAGAGGGAAACACCGTGAGCCCAGACAACCCCTAAAGGAGGGTTCTGGAAACAGTTGGAGCGGATCAAGTTTTAATGGCTCGGCGGGTTGGAGCCCCGGCAATCGGAAATTCAAATTAACTGCACCCCCCACCTTCTTATGTAGTCTGGAGACTCCTTTTTAACATACTAACCGCGAGAGTAACTTCTCTTGGTGATCTATTCCGGGCAGCCACAGGTTTGTCCCGAGCTCCGGCAGTTCTTACACTGGCAGATTTTTGGTATTAACAGTGATATTTTTACATGGTCAAATACTCTCTTTCTTCTTATGCACATGTCTTCGTTGTGTCTAAATTGTTTAAGGTGTATACCAAATATTTTATTGAAACCACCGAACCGGTCCTGTGAAACGGGTGTGGGGTAGTTTTATTTCTTTCCTGTTTGCATTTAGCGGCCGTAAAATGATCCTGTTAATCTGAGCTGGTATATTCCACAAGACATATAGGTTTGTAGATTATTCTTTGATGTCATAGATTTAATATCATTTTTTTTTTTTTCATAGCCCCTTTAAATTTACAGATAATTATATATCCTCTGGCGAATCTAATTTAGGGTGGTCAAACGCTTCTTTAATGTTTAGACTAACTTTAAATGCGAGAGAGTGCAAGATTCTCCAAAAACTAAAAACAAAAACGAAACAGTATTTCTCAAGTTCAAAGAGATAGGCTTCAAAAGCAGAAAAAAAGGTTGGGAGGAAAAATAGTAATAATTTTCTAATTACATGTATTATGATGAAATTTAATAGAAATACGAAATGCAAAAGCAATTATCGTTTGTATTAGTTTATGAAACTTGTTTGAAAATATTTAAGGACCTTTGCTAAGGGATAGACATACTCCAATGCAAAAATGAGCTCCATACTGCGAAACCTTTAAATACTGATCCCTCCCTATAAAGCAGGAAAAAGCACGTTATACCAAGCCATGAAGGGTTAACAACTTCCAGCATCCAACTCGCATGAAGGAGCCAACTTTATAAGCCCCATCCGGCACAAATCATATTCCACTATAAATAACCTTCGCCTGGAGATGGAGGGGAGGTATATATCTTTTGCCGGTTCATCAGAACCGCGAGTCGTTATTGGGGCGGGAATAAAGGCGCGGTACATGTTATTCATAGAGGGCGCCCTAACAAGGGACTCCCATCTCTCTTTCTCGTTAGGGCTGGCACAAAGGAAAGGAAGGTCTGGGACACAGGGCTCATTCACCGACAGCCCTCTTTAAAAAGTTCAACAGGCTCTCGGAGCCCCGGCGTCTGAATGCATCCAATTTGTCCGCCTCGCTCTCCCGATACCGCGGCTACGCTAGTCGATAAGGGACTATCGCGTATATCTGTTGCACAGCTTTAAGATCTGGCCTTTAAAGAAGTTTCACGCAAATGAGATAGCGTCGGGTAGTACTGTCTCAAGCGGATTCAATTCATGATGATTTAACATATAAGTAATGACTATAAAATAAACTAATAAAAATTACGACTAAACAAACTAATTCCCAGCAGTTGCATAGAATCAAATTTTAGTAAGGTGATGGACTCTAGTCCGTAATCTGGTTCTGAAATTTAAGTTTTAACTGAGCCTAGAGCACACTAGACCTCACACTAACTTCGGTCGGCCCTTACCTATTCATAAAGTGTTACCTAATGGATTTATTTATTATTTTTATTCACCGTTAAAATTGCCCTTCAGTTTGGATAAAAATGACGATTGCGATAAAACCGTACGAGGTTAAAATCTATTCCCTTGTAGAGTTGTTTTATTTTGTTTAAATCTGTTTATGAATGTCAATCCTGCTGTACTTCTGCCGATTATAATCTTCGTTCGATGATATTTTCAAATTGAAATCAACCCCAAATGAAATTTTCTAACGGAAATGATAAAGAAGCTGAAAAGAGTAGGAGAGACTAATAAGCAGACAGCGGGCGGATCGACAGAGAAGACAAAACAAACAGCCGACCCGCCGAGATTAAGGATCGGAGCTGGCCTGAATGAGGCCCTTCAAACACAGCCCTGCACAATTAACTCCTTCTCCCCAGGGCCGCTTTAATTTACCTCTGCCGACTCATTGTTTTAGTCTCTTCGCTGCCTGTTCTACCGTCCTCGCTGTTTACCTTAGGGGAGGAGTAGCAACACGTTGGCCTCTGAACGCTTCAAAATGTTTTGTCGACGCGTCTGCTCGGGGCACATGGATTCTTATACTATGATAGCAGTTTGGACCAGCTTACATATGTTTACACCCACTGATTTATCATCTACTGATGGTTGACAAATCACTGAAAAACAATAAACTGTTTTTAATTGTTTCTGAGTGATATTCTTTAGGAAAGTTCTAGAGGACTATTCCACCACTTCGGTTTTTTGTGATAGGCCAAATAGCTCATTATAGACTCATCAGTATTGAGATTCGATTCCTTTGGATAAACAATCACGGTCACTGTTTTTATATTTGTATAAGCCTTGATGTCAATGTGCTCTATGAGTGATCGTTCAAACCAAAGAGAGCTATTTCGCTTACTAGTGTGACCTGTAGGCTGTTTTTAAACATCGGGGTCGAGGCGCTCTTTTGTTGTTGACGATCTCACGTTTTGATTGTGCATTTACCACGAATAGAAGAACGTTTATGGACATTTATCTATGCGAAGAAACGGTAAGTAACAAATCCTTATAAGCCCGTATCCACAAAATCTTGTTTCCTTTATTTTTACGTTTTGTGTTAGCTGCCAATAGTTAAAAAGGTAAGAGTCACTTCATTAATTCAATCCATTTTTGTTACATTCACCCATGCTCACCAGATATTTTCCATTTATGTGTTTGATTTGCTGTATGTTGTTAGCTAATGCGTTGATTGTCGTTTATCTTGCCTGTTTTAATTTTAGCTTAACACAATATTTTTATTTTAAACACCCGAACGTACACTATCCGAGGGTCTCTATTTGTATTTGAATAAATATTTGTCATCAACGGAACTCTAAATATTTTTTACTCACGTATAAGAATCGCACATAAAAGGAAATTGGTATGTTGTATAAGCTACAAAAATCAAAACTGGTATCAAAGTTAATTCGCCAAATTCCATTTAGTCAAGTCCTGGCCATAATGTTCCGTATTAGATTGCCTTTTATAATTTCCGAAAGAAGTAAATGATCTTTAAATACAGGAGCTTAGCAGTACAATCAATAACCAGTAAATTCTGGAAAGCTGAAAACTGGATGAACCGGTTTGTAAGAAACGTATTGATCTACCCCCGTTCAAGCACATAAATATAAAGCTGGGCAGGTTTTGTCACAAATGATCAAAGTTTAGATCCAATTTTTGAAGAGATTGAACAGCAATCGGTCCAAACTCTTGGGAACACAAAGGAATACGAAAAAATAATTGTGGATAAGCCAACCAGGATTATTAAAAAAATTAGTGAGGGTGCAAGTTTTGATAATTATAAACAGTCGATTATAAAACATTTTTCATATCTGTTTTTCCAAAAAATCAGAAATGGCCATCATTCTTCCAACTCTAACGAAGCAGCTTGAAAAATATATTTTCCTATTCGTCTAAGCATTCCCATACCACAACCTTCATATCATAAAGTTATCCTTGACAACTTACGGTATCATTGGATTGCTCGCACTAACTTTTGCAGGCTAGTAATGTTTATGGTTCTTGTCTATAGCCATTTATGTTTTGCAATCTTCAGGGAAGGAGATGAAAAAAAAAGAAAGTAAGGTTACTCACCGTAAGTTGACCAGGGCAAAAATATATTAGATACCCTAGTACCAGGTGTAGATTTAAACATACGGTTCTTTGGTATAAGAATGGCAATGAGCCGATGAAACTGGAAGAAAATAATTAGAGACTGCTAGAGAGCTTTCATTGCTGCTAGGCCAATCAGTTTGCATGCGTGTTGAGACCGTATAGCGAAGAGAATATGCGCTACTCAAATAAAAATCATTTTCTTACGTAGGGCACACCATGGGGCTGCAACAAGGAGTGATGGGGAGGGAAATAAACTAAAGGTGTTTGGGATCTGCTATTAAATAATGTTATTTTTACTATGCTGTTATAGTAAATTTAAACTGGAGAAGGTTCTAAAGGTAATGGGTAATTTAAATTCTGATCGTATCAAGTCAAAAATATTAGGGTCAGTTTCTGAGCCAATGTATTGCCTTAGGGTATAAAATAATATCGATTCCCGAACAACGTATTGTTTATAAAAAAAAATATTTTTTTCTCGTAATTCGCAGAATTCAGTGACCTGAACAAGCTGTTAGTGTTCCATCCTGCTCATAAATAAAACATTTGTAAAACAGAATGGATTGTTGACTGTTAAAGATTCAGTACATTCTTCTTTTTGAAGATAATGAGCCGTGACTGCAAAGTGGGCGTCAGTCCCATTGTTCCTCTTGGGTCTAACTGTCTGGGTCTGTTGTCGGACTCAGCTATCGTCTGTTTTATGAATACAAAGGCGATGGAAATCGTCTAAAATTTTATTAGCTGACTTTTATTTTGTCGCTCTTTGTCCTCGTCCCAGTTAATTACGAGTAACTTCTTTGAAATATTTAATAACAACAGGTTTATTTATTTTGGTACCGGCTTTGATGTCTTCATAAAGCGGTAAAATTGAATAGATTTCTGTCAAATGAGTCAATGTAGCGTCCGAAATGCTAGGAAGTGATCTGGGAAAAGTCCTTGAGGTCAGTGCGTTGAACTCAACAGTACTCAACTGTATATTTAGCTGGTGCAAACATAACTCGTTAGTCTGCAATCGGACCGGAGTGCTACACATTTGGCATCGGCAACACCGCAAACTTCAAGCCGGCTGCCAATCCAGTAAAAGGCAGGCTATGAAAGGGCTTATAAGTTGGCAATTGATCGCCATTTCACAGCTTTGTATTACCATCCTTTGTAATAGTTATAAAAGTTATATAAGTGTAATAATTAGGACAAAAATGTTTATCAATTGTTGATATTATGTTTAGCGCCCCTACATAAAAAAAGGTCTCAGCTGTGTCAGAAATGAATGGACAATTGATATTGGTTACAATTCCGATTTTTTTTAATTTGAGAACCTATCAAAATCAGCTTACACCATATCCACCCTTATAATTTGTCAGAAACCTAAGTGAAATAACCACATTCACATGGATTGGGCGTGCTATCCCGGCCTAGTCAGTATCTTATTTATTTGGTTAATAATTATAAATAATAATGTAGTTATAATTATGGTATATTTATATTTATTACTTGAAAGAAAAATGTATGCATGGTTTTAATCTCATAGTAGTTTAAGAGATGAAAACAGTTTTTTTTTTTAATAGGGGAAATAGTTGAGTAAATTTTTAACGAGGACGAGAATTTAAAAGAATTTTTTTTAGTTTAGTGTAGTTACCAAACATAGGTACATTATTTCAAGAAAGGCCATTGCGAATGAAAAATAGCGACTAAACGCAAAACCAGCAATCAAACCATAATAATCATAAAACCAGTGATTACCTAGCCCAAACAGCACGTGTCAGTATATTGCTGACATGTGTTAACTATTTGATACACATAATGCTGCAAAAACCAGGCAGTTATCTGCAAATTTAAATAGGTTACGTTTTTGAACCATTAAAATATCTCTAATTTGTCAATGGTTTTATAAAATCAGCTTATAAATTGACTAGGCTTAAGGGCTCAGTCAGAAGAGCGCCTGTCCATAAATAGGGAGGACTTAATTTCTTAAATAATTAATATATCTTATACATATCTGATCATAATGCTGCACTAATATTTTTACCTCAATGCAATGGCCGTACTGCCTAGGGCTAAGGAAGAAGGTGCCATCGACCAGGGGATACCTGTCGAAGACGATCATCGGGGCCCTGCAGAGGATGCAAGACACGCGGTTCATGCCCTGGCCGGCGAGAGTCGACAGGATGAAGCAGCGGGTCTCGTCGTTCCCGTGGTGGCCCTCATCCTCCATCTGCAACAAACAATAATATACAGGTTAATAATAAATATATAATAACATATGTAAGACTACGTATATATAAAACAAATATTATACTATCATTATCCAAGTCTATCATTGTACTTCTCAGAACTCATCATTCATAAGATAGACCGGTAATGATCACATAATTAAACGTTTATATTAAAGTATAATACTGACATATCTTCGACACCCATCATTAAAAACATTTCCAATATAAATCATCTACATACTTAAATAATACCCTTCCATAACTGTCAATGATAATTTAATATACATACTAGTTGATCTGAGGAACAGCTAAATATTTTAAATGACAAAACTTTTAACAATCTGAAATGCAACAGTAATTTTGGAAATAAATATAAACGAAACAAAGAAATTAAACATAGAAATTACAGGTAAAATATCGAGAGATGTTTACCTTCTGACCGAAGTCTTCGCGTAACTGCTAAACAATTTATAAAGTTATAATATAAATTACAACTAACAAATAAAAAATAATATTTGCAAGTAAAAATTGTATATGAAAACCAATAGAAACCGGGATTTATTAGTTGGGGTTATCATTAACTTATTCTTTGGAATAATCCAAGAACTGTTACATCCCTACATAAAACACCATCTTCCTCAATCATTTTTAGGAATGCCGCGGTAGAACTTTAGGACTAGACTAGACAGGATATGGTATTAATGAAAACACTTATCAAAATTACTTATAGGCCAATGAGGCAAATTGAAATTTTATCATAATAAAGTTGTTGTTTACTAAAGACTAGACAGGCAGACTTACGGAAGACGTTCCACGCGTATCTGATTAAAACTCGTCTCAATAAAGTAGAACCTCTTCCATTGGGCTTTGCAATAAGTACTCACGAAGTTAACTCACGAGACCCAATTTTGGATGACCGTCAATGATGTCAGGCATTGCAAACGATTGCTTACTTAATGTCGACGATATTGTGTGCATTAGAATGGTTGCTATAGTATAAGAATCGGCCTCATCTAAAAACTGACAAAGCATGTTTAAAAAATACCTCTACAAATCCTAAATAGCAAAGACTCTTATTTTGGTGTGTAAATAAAACTACATACGTTAAGAAAGATCAATGCGACAGTCTTGACAGTAGCTCAAGGGTGAATGTAGGTATTTAGTGCCGAAAATATATTTTTGTTCCACACTCTGAACAGATAAGCCTTTTGAGTCGGGGGTCAAAAGATGTCGGAGACTTTAACGTCTGATTGGCATGCATTGTTTGAAAAGTTTCTTTTGAAACTACCATTAAATAGGTAGCTTAGATAACAGATTTTACAGTTCTGGTATTGTTAAAAACAGGATGTTTTAACAATACTAGGACTTGTTTGTGTAAAACAAGGGTTTCCTTGTTCCACATTCAGTTCAAAAATACTGGAATTTACTACAAATAAATTACTTTATTTACCCTAAGTTACATTTTTTTATATTATTTCATTCTTGGAGTCCTTTGAAAATCAATTAAAACCTCCAAGCAAAATTAAATAACTCCAGAACCAATAGGAATCCCAAAACATTCAAAATTTATATTAAAGGCATTTAAGGAATGTTTGTATTTTATTATTAATTATTATTTTATGCTTAGTAATAATGTAATGTTGTTTTACCGAGAGGAAACTTCATGAAAAATTACAGATAAGTAATTGAGTTAGGAGACAACATACACAGTTCACACTAGGAACAAAATACTCACATATAAAGTCACACTAAAACCAGTCTAGACTTACGGACTTAAACTATGGATATCAAGCACATCCAATCCTCCCAATTTGAAGTCCTAAGAGCATCAGTTAATTTATCTTTTTACGTCACAAATAAAACCTGAATGAATATTATACATATAATATTATATTATATTATATATATATAAAACATAAAATTGCCCCCAAAAAAAAATTAAGTAATCTTTCGACCAATTTTGTGAACACTTTATAAATTAGTTTTGAAAGGTATTATAATTTGATAGTGACAATTAAAACGGTTGTGCACATAAGAAATGAGTAATATACCTACTACTTAACAGTATCCAATGTATTCTTTATGAACAAGTAAATACATCAACAGTACTTTTCGGTTCACAGGATTTTGTAGTAATGCTTATTGGCCACCTTTAAAGTAGCGCGCCTCTCCAGGGTTGTTTCCCAGGACCAAAAAAGAATCAGTGATTTTCTATGAGGATTCTATGGCTTGCACAAGGTTTTATCAACCTGCTAAATTTAGATGGTCAGGTCAGCTTGAGGCTTGAGCTCAAAACTATTACTGTCATAATTAACACACCGAAATGCTAGAGTAATCCATTTGAATAAAAAGGAAAAAAAAACACCCACTGAATGGTCACTCGACATGAGCCTCTAACAGTGAAGGAGCTAATTTCTTGGAAAAAGAAGATAAAAGTAGTCCTACAAACAAAGGATAACCTACAAACCCCCCTCCATCCAAAAAAAAAAGATGGCTTACAAAAAGTTGTATTAATTGGGACATGGTGAGGGTGGCATTGTTTTCAAAAGAGGGTTCCGCCTAATTTACCCCGGGAAGGTGGGAAAGTTTAAGGGCTTCAAGGGATTACAGGGCAACTTCGGTTTTATAATCCCTTAACTCAGTGCAGAATTAGGGGTGATTTATTTTTTTTTTCGTTTTGTTTCAACCTTATCCAAAAGAACGCAAGGGATGTGTAATCTTTCTAATTATCAACGAGCCATAACAATAAGGATTTATCCTCATTATCTCCCTCATTCTTTTAATTTATCGAGGTGCTGGCATAGTAATATCATTTCCTTTTTTTTTACGATATTCTTAATAGCCCATAAAAATAATTGTTATGACGTAAAAAAGTTCTGCTGATAATGATGATAATGACTTACCCTTTATACCAAAGCACAAATCTGATGAGATAGCTTAGTCTTAGACAGCAAGCGTAAATATATATCCTAAGTTATAAGATAAGATAATAAGATATTTCACAAGACATTCACAAAAGTTAATGTTTAAATTAAATTAAAAAAAAGAATTTAAATTTTAACGCCATGAGAGTACAATAAATATAGGTTGATAAAGTTTCATTTTCTAAGCACTAACAGTTGAGGTAGCTTGGAATATGGCCCAAGGACTTTTCGCTGACAACATAATTCAAAACGGGGTACCGGCTAAAGATCTCCATCCTAAAGCTTCTATCATGATTACCATAATAAAGGCTGTACAGCGCAGTACTGGGCTGCTGCCCCTGCGGGACACCTTCATTCATCGACAGTGGTACCACATCTTGGAACAGGACGTACAAGAAGATAATGAACCCTCTAAACAAAAACTTGCCATAAATAAAAATAATTGAAGCACTTATCTTACACTGAAGAAATATTAATCCATCTATAATTCTGCGAGTTCATTGTTAGCCGTGAGCATGACATTGTCAAGCTCGTGAGAGGTTGACATGCATCAAACATAATATTTACCCATTGATGAAATGTACCATTACTAAGTGAAGGGTCCCATCTTACTCGGAGTAGCATCCTAGTCGCTGAAAATCAAAAAGAAGAACGTTGGGTACAGCAAAATCGATCCCACTCAAGACTCTACATCCTGACCTATTTTCAAGAGGAAATAGTGAGCCTATTTGCTCCTACTAATAAATAACATTTTGAATTCTTTGCATGAAATAAAGAATAAATAACGATAGGAGAAGCCACAGGATAAGACCGGGGATCCAGACCATCTTTCAGGATGAGAGACCATATCCAGTGATCTATCTCCATCCTGTGTACACAGACCTCTCTGGACACCACCTGAGCACAAACCATTTGCACATACGTCTTCATATCACTTTTTTTTGTTGTGCGGATGTAGTGGGGTACATGAAGCTTTTGCCACCTGGGGGTCCCCATTTTGCTGTCCCCTTTAAGTCAGTAAAATCATGAGTGGTTATTAACAATTAATAAAGTTAAATAAATAAATAGATCTTATACATAATGATGAAATGAAAGCGTGTTTATAAGGAATATTTGTTATTATACTATGAAAAGTATCGCTGGATTTCGATTCTAATTCTTTTTTTTTTCACCAATTAAGCGTAAAATGTCAACTTTTTACGTAGGCAGCACTCGTTATTGTTGAATTGCATACTTATTATAATCATTAATTCAGTTGATTACAACAGTATTATATTATTCATTTTTGTATAATTATGAGCAAATTATAAAGATATGGACCGCCCGTGGCGAACCGCGCTTTCTTCTCCCCCCTTGGTACGCTACTGTGCTTCTTTTGTTGCAGTATGGACGGTGTTCAATGTTTGAAGTTTCAATTGAACATATTTACCGTATTGTGGTAGTTGGTTTCAACGGAAATCTAAAAATACACCAGGAAGTCGTGAGAGAAGTTTCCCGTTTACTATTAATATGATATATTATGAAAACAGAAGGATTTGATTGGAGAATACGTCACGTGAGAATGTGGTTTGCTATCGGTATATATAGTAGGTCATTCATATCTGTATTGATTGCTGTTTCTATTATGAAAACGAGTGCGCACGTCATGTATAATTATAATTGTTTTTTACTGCGGCCGAAGATACGCTCGACGGAGCATAACAAAGGCAAGAGTTTATTTGTAAAGATGCTATAGCTACTCCTAGTTGTGGTAGGTCAGCTTCTCCGTCCTTGGAGTTGTCTGACACGGCTAATTACTCATAAGGCAGTGACAGTTCTTATTGGCAGGATCCGATACGCCGGCGACGGCTATTTCCGTCCTGTCCGAGTTGCAAATTACTCGCCTGACCCAATAAACTTCTAGCTTTGTGTTCTTAAAATAAATGACTTATTTCCACTTACTCGATGTGTACATTTGAGAGGAAAGAAAACAACTTGTACACTGCAGTATTTAAAATTATGTGTCTTATTCTTAGCATACCGCGTCATTTTTCATAGCAGTTACGCAATGTTGCACAGAGCAATAATCTTTTTTATTTTAACAATTAAAAAAAATGAGCCTGTACCATTATCTTCCATGTTGTTGACCGACATCTTCAATAACTAAAAAAATATACTATAGACATCACAAAACAATAAACTCTCTGTTCCAAATTATGTTAATTGTTTTTATATATAAACATAATGACACTATGGAACAGGACAAAAAGAAAGCATGAATTTTGACTATTTGCATTCTAAAAACATTTTTTTTTCTTCAATAAATGTATAACTGCAGTTTTTTGTTTACATAATAAAAGAAATTCATTTAACATTAAATCATAATCAAACAAAATTTTATATTTCTCTGTTGATTCTCATATTTCTCATATTCTTTCTTCGTATTCTTTTTCTCCTCCCCCCCCCTCTTGTCTTGTTCCAATCGAGTAAGCTTCATCTTCTTCATCTACATTCTGCTAAGCATTGAGGGATATGAATACAATAAAATAACAAATTTGTTTGTACATCCCCCTACAATGTATAACTAATTCATCTATAAATTTTAGGGAGACGTATAAACACAATAGTTGTTTTATTTTATGTGTAACAAACGCCCTACAATCATCATACAATATTCTTAGATTCTCGACCCATTTTGTAAGCTCTTCCACAGCTTTATCAAATAATGCTTTATCTCTTGTCTTAACAATCTCACTGCATTGAAATTAATGAGAAATCATACAGCAAACTAAGTTGCGATCTGTCTTTGTTTTGTTTTTTCATTTTCCTAACATGCTGTTCTTGGCCAGTTAAAAACTATTTATGGTTTCTTTCCTGGCCATCTTCAAAGAGTTTAATAGATATTAATAACCGTTTTGGAGATATCTCTCACAAAAGTAAAAAAAAATTTCTTTAAATGGACATTTTCAAGATCGATAAATCATAAACTGCATACTACTAATACTAATGTAGCATTTTGCCATTTTCATGTTTCTTGCAACTTTGATTGGTACCACTAACTGTTTTCAAGTTATCTGGAACCAAATTCTGTTTTGATGTTAGGAAAACCATACTTTTTTTTTTTAAAGACCATTTGTGGAATAACATAAGTGACAAAACAAATAAATTGTATTGCGTTCTGTAGGTAAATAATTTCACACAAATTTTATCACTACATTGTTTTCTTGTAATGAATGATATTGGCGACTGAAGTCTGACGTTAATTTTTTTCCTTGGCATCCCACATTGCGTAGAAGTTTTAAAATTGAAAGGGCTAGACCCACGATGAAATACATCCATTAAGCGGTGCCATTGGCGTCCTGGCAGCTGTAGCATCTCCAAGCCCCTACGAATCCAACATACGGTAGCCTATGACAGAAGGAGGATAAACAGGAATATTTCAAGCTAATGTGGAGCCCGTAAACAAAGGGTCCCGGAGGAGGTTACGCCTGGAGCCGCCACTGCGATGGTCCATTTACCCACTGTCTCCCGGTAATTTTTTACCATCATCTCCTCTTCAACGGGGATTTATCTTCTACTGGAGTAAATATAATCGTGCGGCCTCCAAGTCATTTCCCCTATATATAGCTCTCCTGCAGGGATGATTTAGTGCCGTTCCGAGAATGTTTCCTTTGGGGTATACTCGCTGTGTATCAATCAACTCTTGTTATGGAATGAGGACATATTATTTCCTAGCCCGAAGGGAGTATTACTACTTTCAAACAGGTACCGGGAGTCTATCGTCAGTTTGTCAGTGTGTATGTTCCGTAATTAACGATCACACTGCAGGGATAATTACTAGAAGATAACACAATAATCTCATATTTTGCGGTAAAGATTTAGTGCAGGAGTGATTGCTGGGATGAACTGAGAGAAATCAATGTCCCACAACGAACCTTCAAGTACAGGGCGGGTGTAAAATTGGTTTGTTTGTTACTAAGTAGGGATTCGGTAGGCTGCAGGACTTAACACCTGGAGTAGACTTAAGTAGAGTTAAAGAACAATTAAGGTTAAAGTTACTCCGATTGTTCTATCTGTTCAATGGTTTTCTCTATTTACTATTTGCCTTTTGATAGCCCATGTCTGACATCCTCAGACTACGGCAGTTATAAAAATAAACGTGGATCAAACCAGTTAAATTTTGGAAGATTAAAATATAACTGTACAAATAAATGCCTAAGAAATCATAAATATTAGGGATAACAGTTAAAATTATGTAAATTTTAGGAAATCTCATCAATGTTACAAAAACAATAACACTCATGAATTACAATCTATGGAGGACTGGCTAAAATTCCAACAATTTATCTGGTGACAAATTTAGCACGTTAGCACGCAGAATCTGGATATAAATTTTTATTCCTACAATTTTTTATCGTTTTGAAGACTTTTCCCCTTTTATGTACTATGTTCATTTCTCATTACTCCATGTTGCTATGATTTTTGATGGCTGTATGGTGACAGGCGCCAGTGGATGACTAAAGTGGGTTAGCAATAAATAAATTCAAAAATATCGCTCATTCATACAGTATTTGCAAACCTCCCAAATCCACATGGTTGTCACCTTTCTCGTATGCGAAAGAGGAAGTGGAGTCTTGGGAAGTCCACCACGCTCATCCGTCAGCCACGTCACCGGATACGAGCAAGTGGAGACTATCGTTGAGCACGAGAGTCACAGACGCTCAGGACATGATTGGAGAAACATTGCCACACTCTCACGTATTTATAGCGAGACCACTGCTTTAGTATCCGAAGAGGATTATAGGGACGATTGGCGTTAGGGGAATGACTGCTAGGTGATTCAGGTGGTTGGATAGGTTTCAACGGAATTTCGTGAACTTGGAAGGGATGATGAGTTCATGAATGTAAGGCATATTAAGAACGTTATGAAGGGTATTGTTGTTGACGTAATAGGGGGCATTAACTATTGTTCTCAGAACTTTTAATTGAAAGGATTCTTTACGCTCATTGTTCGATGTTTTTGCTGCCCCCCCCCCCCAAAAAAGCTCAGCAGTAAATAAACAAGGTAAATAAAGTATTGAAGAGAAACAAAAAAATTGGTTTAATTTAAATCTAAATAAATTATAATGATAAAAAAGTTAGCTACATTATTCGGGCTGGAACGTACCACATGAGTTCCGTTATTTACGCACAGAGTCATTTAGTGAATCGTGCATGGAATTGCCCTCTATAGGCCAGTGTGGCAGAGGCGCCAGGTGCAAGACTCCGCCTTACTTTGCACCTTCCAAACGTGACATGTTTATTTTCCAACTGTTTATTTACCGAACGGCAATTCGGATCAATCCCATGTGTCTAATCCACAGTTTCGAAATAGAGGGTACGCAACTGCTCCGCAGTTTACGATATAGGTCTGTATTAGCTTCGGAGAGTCGATAGGGCTTTCAGATCCAATAATGATCATAATAGTTTAGCACAAAGGGAATAAAACTTACACTTTAAAGCAGGCAAGGGTAATTGGACTTCAAGGTATGAAGATACTTAGGGAAGTATGCTACAATGGAGCAGCATGTAGGATAAAACAGCGTAACAAACCAAATCAAAAATTTTAAACGTCTAATCCAAAAACAGCTTGTACTATTTTGAGTAGATGTGTAAAACAGACCAATGAATAATACATACAAGAAGTTTGAAAAATAGCAAATTCTGTTAAATATTTAAAATTGAAAATCATACCACCGGGTAGGAATTATGCTCACTACATTTTTTTCAAATCAAATCAATTTATACACCATATTTATACAATAAAAAAAAAGGATAATATTATTCTAATATGCAATGAATCTTGAATATAGAACTGTAAACAAATGACTAATATCATCACTCTTGATTATGAACAGTCTTCATTAATTTACAAATAATTTTCAATAAATAAAAAACAGATACTGATAGGAAAAGATTTCTTTATAATATATTATCTCCTATTATTATACTATTATATCCTAGTATTATATCATGTCATAATCTAATATATAATCATATATATGTATATATATTGTAACATTCATGATATTTGAGAATATTATGACCAGCAACGCTCCCATCTGGTAAGCATCTTCCCTTATGCTCTTAGGAGTGGGGATGAGACAAACGGGCAGTCTTAGCCCAACCGTCTAGAAGAGCGAATGAGAGCAAGCTCCCGAATTGGCGGTCACCAACAGGAATAGAGGAGAAGAACCAACAGCAGAAGTAACGTTGATTGTATAAAAGGAAGATCATCGATTGGGTGATATTAATATTATTTTACTATGGATCCATTAAAAGAAATTGAGCTCAAATTTCATGTTTTTTGTAATTAGTAGTAACTATCCTATTTTAAAGGGAATTGAATATTTTTTTTATACTTTTTGTCAGCACTCTATATGATTATAATTATTTGTTATAACCATTTTATTTGAATATATTTCACAATTCCTAGTTTCTCAATTTATTAATAACCACAACATTAGCCTTGAGATCGGGCGATTCAATCGGGATAAATTCCTATGTCAAAGACATAAAACAATTTGAATTAAAGATCTCATGACGGACCTGCCAAATTAGTTTAGGTAAATTGATCAACTAAAGTAGAAAAAGAAATGGTAAAAAATGAGGTAGGTTACAATATATATATGATTGTTAGGGTAATTAATCGATGTTAGCAAAATTGAAAAGAAAGGATTCTGACTACGTTTACATTTTTGTATATTGTTTTGTGGCTATCTATTTTAAAAGTATCTAGAATACAATCACTTTGTGCAACTTAAATATGGTAGTACACCTTGGTCAATTATTAGACTAGGCTACATTTTTTTTATGTCTTATATCTATGTTTTGTACACAAAATGGGCAAAACCAAAAAACAGTGAGCCCAATAACCCACGAATCTACCAGCTATTATCAAAGGGAATAATGTACTTTATTAGACAAGCAAGGATTCAGTACTCTCCGCCAAGGTTTTTATTGCTTATAAGGAAGTTACTATGACTATTGCTCATCCGTAACTATTGGATTCGCACTGAGGACACACGATAGGCGGAAGTTGTGACTAGTTGAAAAGCCACTCTTGGAACGTTGTAGATTAGAAAACAGAGGTGCTGGGGACAGGGCTGACGAACTCGACAACTGCTAAGTGGATAGGAGCCTGTAATTGCGATCCGGAACTTAAATAGACGAGGGCGGATGGTGCTCAAGGAAGTTGGCGGCCCGAGTTAACGAATGACAATAAGGCAAATGACGGAGTCAGAGATGATTAACGCCGAGTGTAAATAACTCATCAGAGCCGAGGTGAGGAGTTTACGATTTGTTAGTTATGGCTGATTATATGGGGACGGTGTCCCAATTAAAAGTCTGGTGTAGGGAGGTCGTTCCCTGGAAACTCGGGGCCAAGTGTCTGCATTTCGTTACTGTGCTATTAGCCACTGCTGTTAGGAAAATTGTTAGGCATTGTTCGTGCATTGCAATTTCACTCGTCTAACACGAGTAGAAGCTACTTCTACCGACTTAATATCATATTATAAAGTAGAAAATTTTTGAATTAGTTTCAGTTCAAGTTTTCAAGGATCTCAACAATTTGAAGTCGATTCTCAACCAGTTTTATATCTTTCAGATCTTTCTGTTAAGAAAAATACACAACTAAATGACATCACCAAGTAAACTCAGAAGTGTTTCAGAAGAAAAAAATCTAGAGCCAATTGATTGCTATGAAGATTTTTACAATCCGATGTATGACCTCGCACTACTAGTTATCTATGAGCGAATCGCGTTCCCATTTTATTTTTTTTAAATTAAACTTCCATTCCAAACAGTTTTGTCAGTCAGTTCCGCTCTATGTATGTGAGGCGTGGAAGCTAACAAGAAACGTACCAAGCCTTGTTCTCACGCACCATCGCCTCGGCCCTATATAAAAGTAAAGTCTCTTAGGACTCGTCAAATAAACCCCACATTATTGAAGAAGAAAAACTTTCGGAAAATTTAATTGGCCTTAGGGATCTATCTACTTCTAAACTTCACAGTAAATTGTGGGCTCCCTTTCTGTCTATCCGTCAGTTGTATTCCATTACAGACCACTGTTGATGGTACATCTATAATTTTTACTCTGGATTCATGGTTTATCGGTTTCAAGTCATTTAGCATGTGGCCAAGTATGTGTTGCGCCGGAATTCCCACATACTGAAAGCGGTAAGCTTGTGGAAGGATCATTTCAGCCGAACGAGGAACAGTGCATTAGATGACAATTTAGTTTTCATAGCAACGGGTGCCCACTGTAGCATGTACATATTCACCGGTTATGTATGTACCTTTGCGTCCACACGAATCGAATTTATTCAGCAAAGCCGGAAGCGATAGTTTCACCTACGATTAAATCAAGCGAAAAGCGTCCTTTCACAACGGAGCGGGACTCGTTGCCGAACGGCGTGGTTGAATTAACAAGTCAGCGCCGCAGGTTGGTACACCTGGCCCGGGCTTTAGTATGCTAATGCATAAACTACATGCTCGTAGGACTTGCGTAATGTCTCTGTAGTATGTGAGGCTAGCCATTCGGGTATTTAAAAACAATGCGCATATTCAAGCAAGGTTCCTGAGGGCGGTGTTTAACAGCTGCAATTAGCGACTTACATACCTTCAAACATAGCTACAAGTGAAACGAATCCTAATGAATACCAGAAAATTAGTTTCAGCTGACTAGCTATATTATTGTGTTTATATTGTTTCCGGATATGTTTAAAAAAATAAACCTCAAGTCTTTTTTAGTCAAGGCATCTTCAGGGCTAAAATTTAGAACAGAAAACATAAATTTATATCAATAGAAGACATGTCAATTTTCATAATACCTGAACGAACGAAACGTCAATAAAAATAGATATTTCGGGAACATTTGTTGTTTATTAAGGGTATCAGTTTGCCTGCTACTATCAAGAATAATATACTACTGTACTCTATATGATTCTTACGGGTAAATGTGTGTCTTCACTACAGTAATTTGAAAAATGTTAGCTGATTTCAATTGAGCCAATGCCAATATGCTAGCTGGAATGGCTACATTGTTTTTCATTTCCTTGTCCGCATAATTACTAACGCCCTTATGCAGATATGAAAGTTGGCTAATAGACATTTTATCTATCGTTTAAATACCAACAATCGATCTAAACCTGACTAACACTTGGCATATATAATAAAAGAAAACGAGTTACATCTCTATAAAGATAACATATTGGCCGTTTAAAAATAGCAAAACGGATCGTACTTGTTTATTTCTCATATTTTATTGTCTTATCATTTTAATATCTCTTGGAACGGCGTAATAACCACTAATTACTTCACAAAAACAAAAAATGTTACAGGAATGAAAATCAATATTTTTTTTATAGTTTTACCGTCATTGGGGTATCTAGTTAAGAAAGGCAGTTATAGATGAAAATAACGTTTATCAGCCTACAGTAAATTTTAAGGAGCAGGAAATAACTAATTATGACAAAAAAAAACAGACTTTATTTTTAGACTTAGCTCTCTTACTCGATAACAAAAAAAATTAATTTAAACAAACTTGGAAAGCTGCTTGCTATAGTGGTTTGTGCCCTGTTTCGAAAATTATCTGATTACTGACATGTTTTACACTTAGTCTGCACATGGGGTTCAAAAAAAGTTTTATGAAATAGTTATTTTCGTAGAAATACTGATCAATTCATTTATCTGTAGATGTGTGCTCCAAAAGCCAAAACGTGACCACTAAATTAATGGAAATAAATTGTGATAATCCTCGACTATTTAGTAAATTGTTTTATATATTGATGTAAAAGTAACGTTCCATTACGTTCATTTTTTTAGAACAATAAATTTATCGACATTATTAGTTTGTAAACATCAATCAGGCAATTATTAAATTATTTGTAGTCCTTTAATATTTCTTCTAATCTACTTATCTAACTAAACTAATAATGGAAACATATGCATGTCAAATGAATTACGTAACAATAATAGCACTGCACTGTTGCATGCGAGTTCCGCTTAAAACAAATAGTCATATAAGTAGTGTCTTGAGACATATTATATTTATATATGCATAAGGCACAAATTGGTCGTGACGGAACGATTGATGGTAATTTATGTAGAATCTATGCGTGCGTGACAATAAATATGATATTTTTCTAGGAAACGTAAATTAAAGTTGTTTCTACATAGTTAATATGTTCTTGACGTTTCTCAATTCACAACAAAATCTGTTCATTCCTAGCTGAAGCGGAATGGAAATGCATTAGGCCTGTTGTATTAGAAGGCATAAGGCTGTGTGGCACAAATAGGCGTGTTTTCGCTATAAAATGACTAATTTTAACAGTTGGTTCATTCTTGTCAAATCCGTGTGAGCGGTGGTACGGTTTGAACCATGCCTGCAACTGTAAATAAAATGCACGGATGATGACCAAAAGAGCCACAGACACTCAAGACACAATCGGAGAAACTGGCCATGGCCAGAACTCCTCTTAGCAGGATTGTATGGGAGGTCATGAGGTCACTTCTAATTAACTTTCGAGAAGGTTTGCGAAGCTGTATGATGATTGAGCTATGTCATTATAACATAATGTTGATATTTCTAGCGCCAACCAGTCATTTTTTGTTCCGGCCAAAAAGGTGGGAGCCGTAACTATAAATGATAAGGGATGATAAGACAGGAAATATTATAAAGGGTCAGAGGCGTTGAGACTTAGTTAAGAACTAATATTTGCCCAGGAACCAGATAAGGGGGACCGAGAGCCTGGAGGAGGCTAAATGAAGTGATTAAGTGAAGTGACCCGCCTAAGCTGAGTCACGTAAGCTAGAGATGAAAAAAAACCTAACGAGGGAATGCCTGCCCTTAATAGATAAGAAGAATTCTCTATCGGCCCTTCTCTAACGACTCTAATTATTGCACCTCTCCACGAGCACGGTGGGTTTTATCATGTTGAAGGGCTGTTAGGGTGTCCGGGACACCCGACCTTACAAGGATAACGGGTCGATGAAATAAGCTAGGAAGGGTGCGCTTTAGAATCGAAAATGATCATCTAGACATTTCCCAAAATCGGGCTGTTGACTACAAAGAATGTAAGCCTGTGATCAAACTGTCACTTTTAACTATATATTGCTTCAAAGCAGGCCAAAAAATGTTCACAAGTCATGGAATAATTATTATTATGATACCATAATTTTAGGCTTCTATCTGTATGCGTAATAGTCGTCTTGAAATGGGTCACGTTTGTATCTAATGCCAAACAATAAATACTAGAAGTATGAAAAAAAATTGAAAAGAATCGTATTGGGTTTTTTGACTAGTAACTTAAAATACATGATAGTGCGCGTTCATTCGGCTTATGCTGATGAAACAGAGTTTTTCATCAAATTTATTTATGGGCAACATTTTGACACAGTGTATATGTCTGCTTCAGGCACTTGCTTGAGAAAAAAGCGGACTTTGGCCCTGTTGGAGAACTGCAACTAAAGGTAGCTTGTTGAACAACTATCTTTCATCGACCAAAGCAAGTCTCCCCGCAAAATCTTCAAACTAAAATCCTTTATTTTTAAAAAGGATTCAATGTAAATTAAAGTTGGAAGCGTCTCAATACTGATCTTACTGATTAACAACAACTTTATTATGATAAAATTACAATCTGCCTGATTGGGCTATAAGTAATTGTGATAAATGATCTCATTCATACCAATTTACAATTTTCATTCGCTCGCTAATTCATACAATATATACAAACAGCCCAGAGGCCCCCAAGTCCACAAGGTTGTCACCTCCCTCGCGTGCAAAGGAGGAAGCGGAGTCTTGGGAAGTCCCCCACGCTCCTTCGTCAGCCGCGTCACTGGATATTAATAGAATTTATCCGCTAATGTTTTTTTCTATTTATCAATTTGATTTTCTGTGGGTGAGTTCGTTCAAAAGAATGAAAGAGGGCATAATAGGTTTGTGAGAAGCTCTACTTTCAGACAGGTACTCGTCATCGCCATTGATTTATTTGTCAGTATGTGCCGCTGTCGGTGCTATGCGATATCAACGAAACGATAATTAACTGTGAAATTTCAATGGAATATTTGATTAAAGTTAAAATACAGAGAAGGAAGTGAACAAAACAAATAAATTCACTTATTTCAGGAATTTAAGTTTTTTTTGAGAGTGAGATACAATAGAATTTTGCATTTAAAGTCATTAGAGACGCTTTCAACAGATGTCTTTGGTAATATTTTAGCTATTTACAATTGTTTATTATTTCTCTTTAAAGTGTATTTTTAAAGAATAAAATGTAGTCTTTTTTTTTTTTTTTTATCAAAATCGTCTTTTAATATTTTGCCATTTGACACTTAATAAATATTTAAGATACCCCTTTTAAAGACCTGTAAGTATCTTTTGGGGTAAATGAGTAAATCGAGTAAAAAGATGAGACTAATGATTGTCATAAATTATGCGATATAAATTATTGTGATCCTCGTTGTTCTCAGAATTTTATCGTCTGCTAATCATGATCATGACGAATCATTACAGTACTTCTTCGTTCATTTTTCGAAAGTCTACCGACTTGAAGATGATCAGATGCCCTCAGGCAGGGCAAACACGAGCTGCTTTGTCTCAGGTGCATACGATTACAGAAGGTGTTTTGAAACCCGCAACCGAAACCTTCCCTCCACGGTTCCGAGGTCGTTCTGGGTTACTCGTCTCTCGACATTTCCTACAGGAATCTTTAATCGTTCTATTATGTCTTTCCTTCACTTTTCAACCTTTTTATCTACTATCTCTTTGCTGGTCGTTTCGGATGTTTCTTAATCTGCTATAAATCCTATTGTGGAGCGCAATTCTTTCGTAAGATTTGATATGATATCTGGGGCTTTATTAGGTTTTTTTATTGTAAACTGAAAACCCTTATCAGTTTGATTACTTATAAATCCCGATAAATACCTTCTCATAGTGCGAAGATGAGAAATTAGAGGCAAAAACATTCTTGACAATAAAATTTAATGATTTCGGATGCATCAGTGCCTAGTATTCCCTTAGACTTTATATAAACCCCTGTGTTACCTTGACACATGTAATTACTACTCGATGTTCCAATCACTTCAATTTTTTTAGCAGCTCGTCCATATATTTTGGGTACACCTCTCATGCTGGCTATGAGTGAAGTAGCTTTTAAATTAGGAGCCGCACGGTTAAATTCATGGAAGTAAAAATAACTCCTCATATAATGATTTAAAAACAAAACCTTCAAAGTATGAATAAGCTGTAATTTGTTAAATGAGTAGTAAGATTTAATTTTTTTTTATGTTATGGGCCGTTAACCTTTCAAAAACTTAGCCGTAAAGAAGAAATTTTATTTTGTACGACACACAACGCTGCTGTGCAACTGATCTATTTGTTTTGTCTAGCTTCCAGTTGTGTAAAAAGAATATCATGCTAATATTGATCAGTTTATTTTTAATATGTTTAATTTCATAATGCTTTACGCAAGCGGCTGTTTAAAAACTAATTGCACCGTTAAAACAGTCATAAAAATTCGCATTGCTGAAATCACTTTAGTAATATAAATAAAATAGCTACAAGGACAGCAATAAATCACTTCGCCTATAAAAAATTAGTTTCAAGGCTACTTTGAGCACAAAACACGTCATAAATTCTACTGATTTAATACGGACTCTTTATAAAAGTCGAATTTTATTGGCTTAGTCTCGCCATAGGCGGGACTCATTCGGAAGGTCTCATATTTGTTAACGAACCTTCCTGTGTTTGCTTTAGTTGGATGATTGGACTGAACCGGAGCTGCAAACAGGCCTAACTCGACGAATTGTTCAAGTGGCCGAATCGCTTGATCACTGGAAACGGTGACAAAAATAGAGGTACGTGAAAAAATAAAAAAGTAAATAAAAAAATACTACCCTGAGCCCTAGCGATAAGGTAAGCTCCTTCCGTAATAAAAATGTTATCGTCGCACGTCTGTGGGGGGGGGGTGAGGGCTGTGGCTTAATCTGATCAATAACCTTTATGGGCAGTAACCTCGGCTACTGTTATAATTGGAGCAGTGATACGTTCGAGGACACATGTGGGGCAGCGAAAGAAATAGGCTTTAAAAAAAAAAGATCATGGGAAAGATACCAATGGAGAAACGGCTCAAGATGGCTATAATCGTATTTTAGGAATTGCGAAACGTTCATAAAAAAAAAGGGTCACAAAAGAAAAAAAAGATTTTCTCACAAAAGGCTAGTACTATATAGCATATTAAATCGTAGTTGCTTTCGAAATGGCTCTGAGAATTTTTTTTTCGGCACTCCTTAATAGCCCAACTGGGAACGCCAAGCCTTTCCTAACAAGAGTTTATTTAATTTTTTTTTTTCAGTTTAAAATTTCACAAATCAAAAACCATTACAGAAGGAACACTATAGAATATTGTCTCGCTGTTCAGTCAGGGTTATTGATGTCAGAGTAAAATTTATAACTTTAGGTTACATACGATTCCTAAAAGTATTATATTCCGAGAAAATACGTTTTCGAAAGTTAATATTTTTTTTGAAAAAGGTTAAGAAGATTTCATACTATAGTACCTTTGTTTTTTTATTTCTATTACACTCTTATATACATAAAGGGCTGAAATGAAAGACGAGCTGCTCTGAGAACACTATGGTGCAATTCTGGAACTGAATTTGTTGTTAATCTAGAGATTCGAAGCTCAAGCCATCATATATATCATGAAGCGGTTATGCGAAAGTATCTACAGTCCTTTTATCATTTCCTTTTAAAATGTCAAAAATTATATAATTCGGATTGCATATATTATTATTACCGTATTATATTCCTTTGCAGGGTCTATAGGAGTTTTTTATTTCAGCTGAACGTACCTTTCAGCAAAAACTAAATCTGATTCCATTTTTAGTCCATAGCCACCTAATGAAACTATTATCCCTCAAAGTAAATGAGCTATTAACAGCGTTAAAAAAATAAAACAATAATCTAATGAGATAAATCCACAATACATAACATAACATATAACGAAATATTTGGATTAATTAATATCTTTGTCAGCAAAGACGACAGACAGACGGATAAAGAGTATTTAACTATTAATTAAAAATACTTAATGACATCCCTAGGCAGCATATATTTTGGTGAGCTGTATTGAAAAGATACAGCGACTGATGAAGGAGCATGGGGGGCTTCCCAAGACTCCGCTTCCTCTTTCACATGCAAGGGTGGGTGACGACCATGTGGATTTGGGAGATACCTGGGCTGTTTGTAAATACTGTATGAACGAGCGAGTGAATGAATAATTGAAAATATGGTATGAATGAGAACATTGAACACAATTACTTATTGCCCTATCAGGCAGACTAATTTTATCATCATAAAGTGAACATCATATATTTAATTGGGACTTTTTTTATTTCACTTCATTTAATTTTTTTTCTACCAACTTTTCTGGTCTAATTCATTAAGTACTGCTGTCTTTTTTTTTTTTTTTATTGATTCCTTCATCAATCAAATATAAACGAATGAGTTTATTTTAAATTGCAATTCCGGTGATTTGTACGAATGAGGCTCCGTGAGAATTTCTATAACGAATATTTTATATTTTAATTTAGTCTGACTGAAAAAAATGCTATTTTTTTTTTTAATTAGTTACATGGCAAACCACTACAAAGATAATTTTAGCCTATCAATATTTAATGGACATCATATATTAGGATTCAGTTTATTTCTAACGTTCAAATGCAAAGCCCTCAAAATATTAATGCTCCGTTGTAATCTATTGTAGATGCATTAGAACCCCATCCTTTCACAGTGGCTTAAGGTGCTAACTGTCCCTTGACCTCATACCCTCCAGATTTCCCAAATTCCTCAAGAGTATATGTGCTCATTCAAATCCTCATGTCACCTGCTTATTCAGTAAGACTTATATTTTCAGTCCTCCTCGCCAGCTAAAATGGCACTGGATTGTCGCGATCTATTGTAAATAAAAAAGTATGTCAGAGGGTCCTGGCACTGGGCACCATCCCCACTCATGCCCTAAGCGTCTGTGACACCCTCACTCTGGTCATCGCTAAACGGGTAATCCAATGAGAACATTCTCACTGGACAGTTCGGTAGTCAGAGGCAAGGCACAGATCAACACCGTCTACAGACCGGAGAACTGATCGTTCGGCAGTCAAGTCAAATTAACGTGGACTACGGACGTCTCATAGAGCTTGTAACATTTATTAGTGAGTTGAATGATTTTACTCTAATAATACAATTCGTCTGAAAAAAAAACATTGATAGTGATCGTAAAAAAAACAAGATTTGCAAAATAGTTTATTATCCTATGTAGCTAACTTTGTTCTCTTTCATCCAAAATCCGCAAAATGAATTGAATTTATGCGTAGAATATATAGGTGCCATCGAGTGAGCATCTGTAACAATATGAAAACTTTACGACCAGTGTGAGAATGCTACTGGTGAGGTGGTGGATCGCGAGCTAATCTTACCCAACTACACCTTGATCTAGCGTGGATCGGTCTTAAGTGACCCATGACCCCGTTGTCCATCGCGTCGGCATGAAAGCAACAAATTCGTACTGTCGATAACGTGTGAATAATGAACATGTGTGAATGGGCTACTTTTGCGTAGTTCGACTTGTGAAATTACTGGCAGTAGCCCCTCAGGTACGAAAAATAACCACATTATCCGTTGTTGCGGAATGCGTGCGCACTTGACCGTATTGCAATAACAAAAACGCATTGATAGCGAAGGACCCGGTGCGTGACTAACTACCGCAATGATTACTATTGCTACAACGGAAGGACCATGGAACAGATAGCTTTTGTGAGCTGATACCTCCTTCGACGTATCGCCAACCGAACGCTCAAGGTCGCTGTCATCCGTCACCCGTATGTTACTCATGCGTAGATATACGTTCAGCAAACAGGTGTACGATCGTTTATTTTGCCATTAGACTAACTGAATATTCAGTTGTAGTTAAAATTAGATTAATTTTAATTTTTAAATACATCTGTATAAAAAACTTGAAAAACAATATAATTAGGTCTTAAAGGGACTTAGCTATTATAAACTTATGATAAAAATTGGTAAAAAAAAATGGTCGATTTTTTTGATCAGAGAGCATTATCATAAATACTTTAGTTTGTCTGACAGGAATTTTTCGGACGGTCTAGTCACAATTGTTTATTTTATACCTTCTGTACTTTTTTTAAAAAATCTTCCTTATTATTGATTATATATCCAAAAAGCTGACACAGATAAATTTCATAACAATCAATCATAACAATGTCAATTGTATATTACCTTGTTAGAAGGAAGAAAAACAGAGGAGGAAGAATCCATACTAATGTCCTGAGCGTCTGTGTGTCTCTTGCTCCCTCTATCTCCTTTTCACCACATGGAGACATTCGTTTTGGGTTTCTCCATATCCAAAGCCGGTCGCTGAGTAGGCAAGGGGAGTTTCGAATCCCCCGACTTCTACACCAGCTTTACTGTGAGAATCCTCGGGGGCATAAAAGCTCCTGGTTTTGTACATTTACATTGGAAATGTACGTATTGAGTGAATGGAGTTGTGTATGAGTTCTGCTAATGAGCTGTTAAATTACAATTATTAATGCTGTGTAAGAAAACTGTAATTTTTTAAATACACAACTTTCTAATTAGACCTAAGGTAGCCTTGCTAATAAATTATTTCACTCATTCTACGTGTTTCTTGACAATTTAGCACAATATATGTTATTACTATGTGTATAATCTATGAATTAACATTCTGATTCATGTTTTTAGGGCAACTCCACGACTGCTAAAAAGTTGTGATAAGTACGGCATCGTCAGACAAAAACCGTCAAATCGAGTAATGGTATAACTACTATGGTATTTTTGCAATTGACCATCTTTATTTGTTTTATAGTTGTACAAGGATATCGGTCCTATTTTATGTTTCAATGCACTAAAAGAGACGCTACCACACAGCTATAGTAAACAATGGAGTGCATAATAGACTGTTTTATTATCTGTTCACTATTTGCAGGCGAGTGCAATGCACAGCTTAGCAAGTCAACCGCTGTTCTCCATTTTAACACATTTGCTGCTCTATTGTATTCTTGTTTGCGCGCCTTTGGGGGATTCCAGCTCACGATCCCCTCGCCACTGTAATACAAATGCGACCGTGGTCGTTTTGTAAATCGTTTAATAAGATTTACAAAGGCGAACTCTCTGACTAGTATAGATAGTGTAAATTTTGTATAGGAACAAAAATTACGGATACATCATGGTGTATTCATAATGTTGGTCCCCTAAGCTGACTTACAGGAAAAAAAAATATATTGTTGTACAAAAATTGATTCATAAATTAATGGTTAACTCAAAATATTTTGTAAATGCTGATATTTTGCACATGAAAAAATATATATCGGGTTTTGAGAAAAATATGGACCTCGCCTGAGAAACCTAATCCTGAACAAACCAAATGTAAATTACTTCTTATTGATAAAAATATTTTGGTTTTCTATACAGGTATGTATTAGAATGACTTGGGATTCTTGAATAATTATTCAAATTCGTTTTAAGTATTTTTTTTTTTTATCTACATATTATTTATCGTTACTTATTAAAATTTCCTACTTACAGATACAGGAAATGAATAGACCACCTGCTCTTGGTCTTTAGACAATGTGGAGCAGTGCTTACTTTACTAAGCACTGCACTTATGTTAGTACAAATACTTACGGATTGCTAATACCAAAAGTGAGGAGAACTAAAAAAACAGTTACATTTTGGATTACGAATCGCCCATTTTGCCGATTTTCTTCGTTCTAGATCTGCTGTTATCACTTGTTAATGTATTTTAAAAATGTAGGTCTAGATTTTTGATGAAATTATCAAAAAATAAAGTTGTAAAGTAACGAAAAAAAAAATCACAATTTTTCATATTCGTAAGCCTCAGAACAGGCCGGAGCCAAACTTACGCGTGAAGCAGGATCATGGATTATTTCTGACCTACCTGCTTTGGAGGGCCAAGAGGCCAAGAGGCCACCTTCCAAAAAGCAGGGCATTGCTCCTTTTTGTCCAAAAATGGAAGGTACCTCAGGGAGCGGCCCATATGGGGCATCAAGAAGAGCAACAGATACCCCAGCAATCAAAGGAAGAGGAAATTGACAGTAAGGACAAATTGTTAAGTGCTTCCATAGAGCTCAGGTACATCTTATGAGGTTTTAGGGGAGCTCCAACACACTCTGTTTAGGTCACTGAGCCTTGATTATGACTTATTCTATCAGAGATGTCTATTACTCACCACATCTACATTCTCAGCTGATGATTTAAACATGAAGGTAGGAGTGAAGGGTCTGGAAATACCGTCCTTGCGAAAAGAATGGGCGGCGAAAGGTGCTGAAGAGGACGGGCATTGTCGGGAGTCCGAGGCCGGCCTAGTTTATGGCTGCGAAAACCTGAAGACTTCAACCTTTCGGATCCGAAGCTGCATCAGCTACCATCGAAAGGTCGGAACGAAACTAATTCGTGTAACGCCTCTTTATCAAAAGTTTTCGCACGATTCCGCTCCTCTATTCAGAAATAACTAAAGCCGTATGAGCAATAAGCCTTTATCTTGTAATGACCTGTCAAAGAAACAATCCAATATTACGTCGTTATATGAAATTAATAAGTGAAAAGTAAGATTAAGTATATATCTAACATTATGCATACCTATTGTATAATATATCTAATACTTTATGGATAGGTGAATTATGCGTAAAGAACACATAATATTGTTACGGTTGATAACTTACAAAATGCATGTAAATATCACGTTTTGACTACAAATAACCAAAATGAGTCGATTTTTCTTACCATTTTAAATCAAAGCGCTTTTGTAAACTAAATTACTGCAGTTATGCCTATAACGATGCAAATGAATTTTAAAAAGGCATCACATTGATTTTAGAGACTCATTAGCATTGATAGGACACATTACAAACATTTTAATTTTGGAAAAGTTAGCACAACAGTATATTCAAACCACATTAATATATTACTCAATATTTAAACACATCAAAAAAGTTGTCTATGTTCCTTCTGCCAGTTATTCAGATGTATATAGGTGATTATTAGCTGTTTCGGTCGTTCGGTGGTATGAAGCCAACACGAATACCATCGATCCGACTGAGGATGTGCCAATACCCAAAGGTCTCGGATGTCTGGAACAGGAGACCTCCGGTGTAACCTAAGATCCGCACCGACCCTATGCTATTACTGAGCTAATAGTGGTGCTCATTGGAGCCCGCACCGCCGGACATCTTCGCAGCTTCACTGGCCGGTACCTTCGAGCGGTAATCGATTCGCGGTACATTACCAGCGGGTCCGGTTAAGGCGATAAAAGTGTGCGAGAAGAACCGACAAGTAAGTACGCGAGTACAAGGAGGAGTGAATGGGGTTTGTTAGAGGTACTTACCGACGAGGTACAGGGCGGAGGGAACACTCTTTACCATAATTGCTCGCCAGGTTCCTCCTAACGAGACACATTGACGCCTCTCTCTTTAACGGGATACTGATTATACCCGCTTTGTCCTTAGTTCGGTTCGCTCTCATCAGAAAATTCAAACCACCCGAACCCCTCCCCCTCTCTTGCTAAACGTTTTACGTCGTCTGATTCTTATTTAGATCGAGTATTCTCAGCGTTGAGAGCGAAAGGGTGGTTTAACTAGTGAACAAGTGACGACTGGGGCATATTGTCACTATTATCTGATGTTTGCTACAAATATTTGAAGACAACAAATCCCAACTCAAAGTATCTAAAAAAGTCCATATTTAGTTTTTCCAAACGGACATCATATGAGTTGATTAAGTAGTTTTGACTGCCTAGCATGGTACAGTTATGAATCGTCATCCAAATTTCACCCACAATAACAGTCACACAAAATTTTTGTATCTAGATAGAACAAAAAGTGACAATTTCAGTATATAATTAATGTTTATATATGTGAACAGAAAAGTTAACTTCATCAATGCTACTTTAAATTGACAAATATTAAATATCAAATACTTCAAAATTGCGATCGTACCTAAAACTGATGATTCAGAGAAGTATATACTGTAGAATGTGTCAAGATTAGACTGGTTGTTGTGTACGAATATTTCTTACATTTACCTATCTGTATCCAAATCGCGCTGCTATGAATTTCACCTTGGCGAAATACGAACTTGAACCTAGGAAACTTGGTCTTAGTAATCCACTTGAGGCATGAAAGCGCAAGATGTATGGGAAAGACTAAAAATCAGCAACACCCAATTAGCCAGAGCGTGGGCGATCAGGACCACAGTTTAATTTATTCAAGAATAAAGTTATTTATTATCCTCGGCAAAGTTGAGCTAGATTGATCATTAAAAGCAATGATGAATGTTGACCGATCAGGCGGCTCGAGAAAGTTTGATTTGGTGTGAGAATATTATTTGATTTTTTTTTGTCTTATAATTGCTAGGTTCCTTATTGAGCACTCCCTCGGGAAGAATAGATGGAGGATTTATTGGCATATAGCAGAGCCTCCGGCGTTTCCTGCAAAGGGGCGAAGGCAGAGTTTCTACTGAACCCTGAGAACGGTTTCAACAGTTCATTCGATCCGATATTAATTCGTTTACACGCTTATCCATCTCGGGCCGTGACCTGCGACCTCGTTAGCAAACATCCGAGTGAACACCAACTTACGATGGTATCGAAACTCGTTCCTTTCTTCACACTGGGTATTTCAAATGGAGAATCGTCTTGCATATCTAAAAACTGAGTTAGGTGGAATTAGGGCAATTATTGATAGGCGAAAGATGATAAAAATTAACGATCATGTGCACGTATATTTGTTACATTTACAGATACTCATCTATACCCAAATCTGATGAGTGCACTACTACAAATTTCACGTTGCCAGGTAAAAGATAAGATAAAATAAAACAGGATTCTGCTGTATGAACTTGTGTTAAACATTTACTAAATAAACGATCGCGAAAACAAGAATTCCTACAAAAACAGTTGTGATAGTGGATTCACCATCGCATGTCTCCTACATAAACCTAAATATGTAGTTTTGCTATACTACATGTCATTTGTTACCCCATTATTCTAAAAATATTTTAGTGCAAGTTGTGGGGTTTTAAATGTTGTGGTTTATATTGTCAAAATGTCGTTATTAGTGTTTTAAAGGTACAGTTTAAATAAAATATAGGAATTAATAAAAAATAAGTGCAAAAAAAAACAACAGAGAAGCCGCCTACTGTCAATAGATTAAAATTGAGTATGAAAATAAGGAGAATGACAGATTGACAGTCGAGAGCGCTTTACCAAAATACTCTGTGAAGAGACTTTCCATTTCTTCAATAATGAAGAGCCATTTTATAAATAAATATTTTCTGAGAATTTTGAGTAAGGTACTTTATTATAGATGTCAATGTCCTACTCAAACTGATACGTTTAGAATTAAGTGGACTATAATTTCAAGAAATCATTAAAATGTTCACATTTAAAAACTTTTGGGAGTGTGTATAATTTTTTGCTTTACTCGAATTTAATGAACGAAATCGTATAATTTTCAGAATGAGAAGAAAAAGACGAACTTCTTTGCTGCGAGAATCTGTTTTAACGCGAAGCCTCTCCCTGTAGTGTAAAATCTATCCGAAAATTGTTATTCGCAGATTTATATAAAGAACCGGAACTCATAACGCCCTGTCCCCAAGGACCCATTCAAACTAATTTCGCTGCTCATAAACGCGAAAATATTGCCATTTGGAACATTTGTTTTCCTCCGCAATGTCGGTAGGGAAGTGCTTCATCTCGTGTTTGCCGTCCCCCCTTTCAGGGAGGTCAGGATCTCTTTTCATTAAGTCCCGCATGCAGGAGGGAGTCGGTACATGCAATGCCGGCTCATATACCCTCCCCGCCTGGCCCCGGGTCTTCAACGAGTCCCCCTCAGTGACAATTATTACAAGGTTTTATTGGGGATATTTTCCATTTTATCCAATATAGGAGTGCATGCAGAGAAAGAGTTATTCACACTTGTAATTACACAAAATTACAGACACACAAAGTTAATTATAGTTATCGACGAGTATATCATTTGTTGTGGATCATCGTATTATTAATAAATTATATTGTTTCAAAAGCCTGCCAATAGCTACTGTTTTCTCTACAATACATATTTTTGCTCCAAGCTACTAAAAGGATTTGGACTATTACGTGCATTTAAGAAATTGAACATGGGTGGATTGTAGTAATGTCTCTAACTAAGGTGAATACAGGTTTTTTTTTAAATCTACATCTTCCGTTCATACCTCGAGCCCTAAAAAGGAATATCTATAACCAACTGGACCCTGCTCTCGTCAATGTACAGTCTCGAGATCCCGTCGGCGGGCTCCCAAAATGAGTTTTAATGCACAGAAACAATCAATAACTGCGTTGATGACCTGAGGGTTTTACGCCAAAATAAAGCCTAAAAAATAAACGTACATTTTTTTACCTTATGAGCAAATTGATCAATTTCAAAAGAGCTCGTTACTTAGTCAAAAAATAGATTTCACCAAATTTCTAGAAAAGCTAATAAGCTCTTCCCTGAGTTGCAATTGAAGAATATAATTTCATTTAACACCAGGGTTGGTCTTGATCCAGAACTTTCTCAGTGTCCATAAGAAGATGTCTTCTGAGACGATCTATCAGTAAGGACCTTTGATTGAAGGTTGGCCTTCCTGGATGCAAGACTGAGCCTCTGAAGGGTTCGGGGGCGGAAGAGCTGACGCACGCAGCACTGCTCACGAAAGTTCGTGCTCAGATTTGGTCCACCGGTTCTGTAATACCGGCCGTTGTATGTTCATACTATCTGATGCATTTCAATCACGCCCCCGGTCCACTTAATACTTCAGAAGGTTAGCCTTCAACAAGGGAAAGCCTTGTTCTCTCGAATGAGTTCTTCATGAGGCCACGTCATGTCAGTATTAATGGATGTCGAGTATGTCAGAATAGATGGGATCCTAATCCAGCCCTAGTTCTTCTAATTTCCTGTCGTTTCGTACCCATACATGATGCCCGAGAAGAAACTGTCAACCGGCATTTGAAGAGGCAGGAGTGTAAAAGTCCTAGGCAATCGATGTAAGCGTTTAGTGATACAATTTCTGAATTTGAACATTGTACATATTTTATTGTTGGAATTCACTCATTGCCAAGTGGTTAGCAAGATGACTTCTGAATAAGAAGAGCCTCTCAATAAGCGAGGTTTAGATCCCCACCTTGCCCAAGGATTGTTTTCTTTGTCGAACAGTTTGAGGTTCACTTAGTCTCGTTCATATAAATGAGGAGCTACTTGAATAAATAAGTAGCCAGTTTAATTAAGAAACTCGAATGTAAGATTTAGAAGTAATGCGTTGGGCTAACCACTCTAGATCTCAGGGCTAGATACCAATGTTATAAGTTTGCTTTTTTCCTATCGTGGGGAAAAAACAGGAAGACAAATTGCACTAGACATACAACACTAGTCACACCCCAAGAGCAACATCACATAAATAAATAACTGCCCCCCCTCCAAGTACCTAGGGAAACGGCCCATCGGGATGCGAACCCATGCAGTTATAGGAAATTCACGGCCAATATGAATAGTTAAAAAGTCCGCGGATATGATGGGACCATCTCCCGGTCGTGGTCATTCAAGGCACGTCCGAAGGCCCTTTGTTCTTGGGCAAACATCTCCAATGATAGCACTATCAGCCGGTAATGGGATTGTCTTGTGGACTCGAGTAGTCGATGTCCTCTATACACCGAAGTTATCCTACGGGATAGGGATGAAGGCTTAACTATCGTGTCTAATGTTCTCATCAGTATTCGTGACGCATACGTCCGGTCTGGAGTAAGTATTATTATCGCTCTTTAGGTGGTTAAAGAACAAAGCGCTAAGATATGACGAATAATTAAGTCGTCTTCTTAAATAAAAACGCAGAAGAAACAGGAAATCTGTCTTCGGGTCTAAGATGAGCAACTGCAACATATAACTAAAAAAAGATTGCACATTGACAAATGCATCTCAGCGATCTACCCACAATTTATTTTATATGGATTCAAGTGCTTTTGGAAGCTACAACTCCATTTTAAATTGATATGAAATTTAATTATAACACTTTATCCACCGAAAGCGATAAATATACTGATACAATACAATAAATTGTGTAGATGCCATAGGGAGTGTACATTCATTAATATGAATAGCCCACAACCAACCATTCAACATAAGAATGTACATACACGAATGAATAATGAACCTTTTTATGTACATGGATATGTAATGAGCTCTTTTTATACATTAATTAAACACTCAAAACCAAATAACTAAGTTCTGGGATGCAATACTTTAGTTATAAAAAGAGCTTCTATGAAACTTAAGCTAGGAACACCTCAGTGGTAATGATGACGATTTTTAAGCATATCTTCGAAGAAAAGACAAACGATCTATACGATGTGTATTGCACGCATGATAGATGAAAGACAGTATCAAATAAATTGGATGCAATCGAAATGTCACTTGAAGCATGAATTTCCGAGTACACTTTTGTTCCCTAACCTAACCTCCTCATTTTCCCGTGGTATGCTAGATAGAGGTTAACAGTTGCTTTAGTCAGTTTGCTTCTTAATAGAGTAAAAAAATTATTTAAAAATGTTAGCTGAAGGAAGAGGCTTTTGATTCATTCAGTTGGTGTTTCCTGCCTACGTTCTATGATAGAGTTTGTAAAAATAGTTCTCCAAATATGCTGATTAGATTTTATTGAAATGGAGGGATAAGATCTCTCAAGCTCCAGCTTAGATTTCCCAAAGATTGAAGGCATTTTTAAGTGGCCGTTTTTTTATATGTCGAAATGTTTGTTTTCAGTGGTCAAAATTTATTTTGAGCGAAAATATCGGGTTGTTCTTTTAATAATTATGGCTCTCGGGCTCTTTCTACGTCCTTAATTTCGTTTATATATATATTTCCAAAAAATAAATTTTTGTTTCGTCTAGTGGGAGTGTCAAGCCCTCCAATATCCTTTACATCCAATCACTGTAATCCAGAAGTCTCCGCAGAAAGCATATGTTTCCTTCTATGCCAACAACCCATCATGCTTATCTCAACATCCCATTCCATCAAGACACCTCCCGATTACTGAGATTCCAACCTCGCCTTCCTGGTCATCCTAATCCCTAGCTAATCTAGCTTTTATTCTCCCATCTTATTTACTGCTACCTATAGCGACGAGTGGAATCTTATTCTTCATCTTATTCTTGACAACAAGAATTTTGTTTATAGATGATGTCTGTAAAGATTACTAAAGTGGTTTGCCTAAGGAGGCTTTTCCCAAAAAAAAGTGTCAATAAGTGGAGCTCTAAGCACTGCTAAAAATACTACAGTATTGATTGCATTCAATTATTTCAATAAAGATATTTCTCTAAAACTGATCTTTAGAACAACGTGTTACTTGTTTTCTTGACGGTTCCTTGACAGTCCGATTCCATTTATTTTAGAATATCTAAGTCAAAAGCATCCTTTATGCTACTAAATTACTACAATCGTGTATACGCAGGTGAACATGTGATCTTTAATGCTAGCTAGCATGCCGTTAAAAGCCGCGGGAACGCCTGTGCACAGTGGCATGGAGACTTTCATACGCTGGGAGAGTCCGGCCGCATTAGCATACAATCACCCCTGGGCCTTGGGAGTGCTTGCTCCTCGTCACAACAGTGATTCACTACCTTGCTTATTTTCTACCGCACCCCTTCCTACGTCTTCTTTATCGATCCCGTCATCCCGGGGGTGAAGGGCGTCCCGTCAAAGGGAGGAGTCCCCGTCGGGTAATTACTTACAGGTAAGGGGCTGCGGAACGTTGAGAAACCAGGGCGGAGAAGTGTTAACGTTATGCAAAACAAACGGGTGGGTTCGAACCAGCCTGCACGTTGAGAAAAGAACTCCAAGAAAGGTTCCGTTTTCATGCAATAACTATAACTTTACGAAATAAATGACGTAGGAAGTAAAGAGTCAAAATCGAGAGATACTTCAACAGGACTCCACATAAGCGTCATAAATACGAGCTCGAAAGTTCTAAGTTTTAATTTATTTATTTTTACAGTACCCAAAGCAGTTTTTTAACCAAATCCTAAACATGGCATTTCTAGATGTGACTGTAGGGAATAAGCGTGTAACGTCAAAACAGGGTAGTGTGCGGCATTGGCAAAGCACCTTCGAAACGTGAACGAATGGCCACTGTTTATTTGGAAGACATTCGGACCTTTACGGTCCAAAATGAGTCGATTTTGTACAACACCAGGGATGTTGCAAATGAAGAGTTTGAAAACGTTGCCTTTAAAATGTGAGATTTTATACTTTTATGTACATTTTATAAATCTCACAGCAGTAGGAGACCATAGAGATTGACAGTTGTCTTAGTGAGTATTCTTCCTAATAATGAAAAATTATACTTAAAAAACAGGTAAAATGAAAGGCTCTTCTTTCATTCATGTGGTGGTGTCTCGTATGTACTGCCACTGTAGATGGAAAAATTATTGAATTAATTCTCGACGATATTTAAGATTCAAAGATATTTTCACCCAAGATTAAGGACACGTATTTTTATGAGATGAAAATTATTTTTTCAGTGGTCAAGATAGTTGAATATATAGTGAAGTATTTTGAGCAAAAATACCGAGTAATCATTTTAATAATGATGATACATTTCTTTCTGTGTCTTTAATTAGTGAACAAAACATAATTTTTATTTTGACTCACCATAAATAACATGTAAAAGAGCTTTTTTCAAAACCCTGTATTCAATATACATAGAGTGAGTTACAAATTTCACAATTTTGAATCATTATATAAATGCACATCGTGCTAATTATATTTACTGTAGCCTACCTACATTTTATATTATCTGTGAGGTTTAAAGTATTTTTTTATTGTAGGCTGATGTACAGAATACAAGGCATGTGTACATAGAAAGTGATCGAGCTCACCTCAAGAATGACTTGTGTTAATACTAACCTAAATCTAACTATCTTATTTAACCTAGTCTTCCCGGACAGTCTGTAGCCGTCGATTCGGGAATGGGGGATGGATTCATAGTGTTAAACTCTGGGCTTGTCAGATGCTCTAAATTTTAAAATAATACATATTTTATTAGCTCTCAGATTTTTGAGATAATAGATAAGGGAAAAATAAAGGAATTTATTTGGGGCGAGCGGATCACACTGCAGTTTAGGGATTTTTTCCCCTCCATAGCCCCTTTAAATTTACAGATAATTATATATAATTATAGATCCTCAGGTGAATCTATTCACAAATTTTTTTTTTTTTTTCTTAGCTCTCAAACTTATAAAAATAGGAATGTGAGAAAAATAAGGAAAATTATTTTTGGCTGGAAAGTGCCTTTCACTAAGGGGAGACCCCTATACAATTGATGATTGTATTTCCTGTAGCATCAGTACATTATATACAGGTTTTGTTATTTTATAGAAATTATATAATCAACGGGATTAGGGATAAGGGAACTATAAATATACAAAATACAGTGATTTTTCAAACAGATGTCACGGGTATAGCTATATATCCTACTAAGTATATATACTAAGTAGTAAAGTTACTACTAACTATATATCATTACTATGGTAATATTATCAATGTCATTATTTTTCAACAGATAGACATATCTGACAATCATATGAAGCAGGACATGGCACCGACGACCCTTCATAACTCCCCTCTATAACTAATTCCCATATTAGTACATACTAGATATCTGATGTTCAACTAAGATGTGTTTGTGACACAACATGTTTAGAAACGCGATCAAATAAAACGCGAATCAACTCTAGTATAATATAGAACTAGCCAAGAGAAGGACTATCTTATCTCTGGAACGAATAACCAGAATCTCAGCTATGGATTCAGTGAATTCTCTGTTAAGTGGGCTGTGAGAGGAGGACCCGATGACAGTTATGGCCGTATATTCTGGACGGGATGATGCACTCCTGGAACACATCCAAACCCATCCAAGCCCTTATTGTCTCATGAATTTTATCTCCATATCTGCACGGTTTATGCCCCATTCAAAATCTAAGTTTCTTTTGGACGGATCATTTAATAATAACCACTGTTATTAACGTCTCTTTTGCGGTAATTCGGGAAACTTCTGGCCGTTACGAAAAATTAATTTATGAACGAGATATAAATTTATATTTAAAAGTGGGCGTTTTTTGAAGTGTCAAATAAGTTGACTATTGACTATAAGTTGTCTTATATCCTACTCTTAATGACTATAAAACGTAAATATATTATTCAACATCAAGTGTATTATACGTTTAAGGAATAAAACACCTTGGTTTTCAAAGGACTAAGAGCTGTCGTTCTGAAGTGTTCGAGCTGATGGTATCAAACGACGTCGGGCCCAGTTTAGATAATCGGTCGAAATAAATCAATAAAGCTGTGGGAAGACAGAAGGTGTTTTATTGCTTATTAAACACACTCCACACCACCACATTAATACCGTCATTATTGTACTTTTAACTCGTTGCTAATTTAACTCATTGCTAGCCCTAATCAGTTTGGTATTATGAATATGTTAGTGGTCACGTTAGCGGTTTAATTGTAAGTCCTGTATATTGCGTTAATTGAGCTCTTGAGCTGTAAGGAGACTTGTTTTTAATGTATGTTTTGTATTTTGCCAGGATTCTTATTTGCTTTGAAGAACTCACCAGCAACCCAGCTTAGTTTCACTGCAACTAGATGTCAATGCATCATGAATTCTTAAAATAGCATATATATTCCTTTTTGTAGAGGTTGGGAGGGTGGTTTTGGAGGTTGCTGCAAGTTGATTGAACAATATACCTACACCTACCTGAAATGCGTTTAATTTTATATTGAAGTATGTGTAAAGAAATGTATTCAGATATTAACTTGACTCGTTCCTAAAATTATTATTTCTTGTGCCAAAAAAAAGTGTTTGTGTGGGTTACTTATCAATAACACGTTTCCGAAATCCAAAACAGCCCAAACCTCAAGGACCGACTCCATCGGCAAAAATAAGCTACAAAAGCTCTCTCCGTGTGTATGTACGGAATCGCTTCCATTCAAATCCAATATTTATAAATCCTTTGATTCGAACCCGGGACCTATATCAAATATTTAACATCTACTCAGTATATAATATTAAGTAATACTTAAGGTATCCAATGCTATTGATTGATTGAAGAACACAATGCTATTAAAAAGCCAGTATTCTAATTTGTCTTGAAAAACTCATCAGCAATCTATCTTATTTTTTACTATAACTAGATGTCAATGCATCATGAATTCTTAAAATAGTACATATATTCACTTTTTCTAAAATATTTTTATTTATTTTCTGCCATTTTTTCTTTTAATAATTATTTAACGTTCAGACTTTTAAAAAAAAAAAATGTTACACAATAAAAAACAACAAAAAAATTCCAGAGGGCGTCACTCCATGAAGAGGTAAGGCCCACCGAATGCCATAGTTGGTACGTGGTACTATGTCACTAGTGTGAATCGGAAACTTAATTGATAAAAATCATTTTCACTAGGAACATTCCACGAAGTTCTGAAGATGCCGGAAGGGGTGGAACATTGATTATATGATCAATGACTGATGATATAATAGATGCCTTATTCGGGAGATTGTTTGTCTACAAGCTCATGAACTATGAACTCAGGTTGTGGTGGTAGTTGTGGTACCAGTTAAATTCTCTTCTTAATAGGATTTTATATTCCAAGCGGTTCCTTATTTATCCTCACGAGCCTATATCAATCCCTACTAGATCCGTACCACAAAGAAACAAATTCTTGGGATCAAACCCAGGACCGTTGCAATTAGAAGTCACTATGCCAACCTCTAGGCCAAATGGATAGAAAGGTTACAACTCGACGTATTCAATTATTTTTTTACAAATTGTCCATTTCTTGGCAGATTTTGAAGGGACTGTTTCCAAAGACTTTTGCTGTTTTTTCCCCAAAGGGATACATATATCAGTCTTATTACTTTCTTAAAGATGTTCAAAGCCTTTATAAAGTGACAAGTGCGTTGCCTTCTTTAAAAGAAAACTGCTAGCAGATCTCTTCCTCAAAGGGAAGCGATAAGACGTGATGTAGGCAAATGGACCCCGACCAGCGTAAAAGAAGTCCCTTTGAGTCAGGGATAAGCGGGGATGATGGGAGGACCGATGTCATCCCAAGTAGTGGCCGGAGCCTGGGGTCCATTAGGCGATGGGAAGGAAACTTTTAACGATATTGGAAACGAGGGGGGAGTCGCCATTGTATTCGCCTGTAATGAAATGATTCTTGGCTTATTGTATGGGGCAAACGAGGGAGTTTATTGTTGCCGTAGTCATGGCAGCTGATCCTCTCAATGATCATCAGACAATACTGGCTCTCGGCCGTTTTGCATTTATTGGAGAGCCCGGTGAGTAAGGTAGTATCTCGCCGAGGTATCCAGTTCGGTTGCAGGTCAGATCCAATATTGGCCCAATCGAACACCGCCCCCTGCCGGCCACTTGTGTCATTATTGGCCGCTGTTGTCCCCCACCCCCTTCCTTAGGGCGAATACTTTATTTGAACAAAAAATCCTCCACTTCCTCCTGAGAAGAAGAGGGCCCTCTTTTGTACAATTTTATCACTGCTCGCCTTCCGATATTCGGCTTATTGGATTTTCCGCATGGCATATCTCGAGAGAGAGGTAATCCTTTAGCGGGGTAATATCCCATGCAAATCATTTTTCTTTTACTCGTGTTTCTCCGAGTTATTCCTATTGAGCACCGAAGATAGCAGCAATAAAATGTGGTTTAATGAAAAGCATACCAATCATAAACCCAAGGATTGAAAGTAAGTACAACTAATTTGTTTCTCATGAAATTAATGTGAACAAATCGAGGAAGTAAAGGTTGAAGGAACAATTTTTTTTTTCATATAGGGTACGTTACCCACAAGGCTCAATGATGGAAGAATTTATGGCACTGGACATTGATCGTACCATCAAAGCGATTTTTGATGTTGGTTCAATATATTTCTGGAATATCTTTGAAATTTATGTGATCTCACTGCAAGTTATGTTGAACATAATTGTATTGCTTTTTAGCATCAGTATAAATTAAATTGCGGGTAAACCGAAGAGAGGTGTATATTTTATAATTTGAAAACTATTTTGTGTATGCGACCTCCTTCAACTATGGATAAAAAAATATTTTGAAATCTTAAACAGCTACTGAATAAAACTAGCATGAGTTTAAGAGAAGTGTAGCCGACTTTTTTACGTCTAATATATATTTTTAATACTCCAGCCGTAATAAGGGTGAAGCGATACATTTAAGCACCATTTTAAGCACTTAATAAAGACTGGGCATTTGCCGAAAGCGCCAGTGAACTAAATATAAAAAAACTTGTGGAAAGACAAAATTTCAATTTATATTATTTACAGCCTAGTAGGCTACACAATTGCACTGCTACAACATGAGCTACAGCAATGTGCCTAAAAGACCTTGGCATCACTTTTTACAATACAAATTTTACGTGATAATTTTATTTTTATATTAATCATAATTTTACGAGATAAAAAGTTTTGGTCTAAATAAGCAGCCGTATCTAAAAAAGAACTAATATCCTTGACATAAATCTATTACGCGCGATGGGAATACAGAAAAATAAAAAACGTCCACCCTTACCGTTATAATTGTTCTGTCTTTAATTATCTTGAAATGACCATTAATTCGACCCATAGTTCGAAATGCCGCCGTTTTAACTGCATTTGAGATAATCAAGACTGTAAATTTGTCGTTTGCTTTTTTATTACCAATAACGGTCTAGCACAATATCTTAGTAATGTTTGTAGGCTCACAAACATTATTTAAGCATTTACAACGTGACATCAGTCTTGTCGAACTAAATTTTGATAGTTTGTAGTTTTTAATTCACTCTACCTTACCCTTAAACGACGTCATATTCAAGTACAGTTTCGCTCGCTGGGGATTTCATAACACGGGTTCACTTTGACAGATGAAATTTTCGTAAGGTCAAGTTTTCATTGAGGGGTTACCATTCTCAAAGACAGCTGGCCTACAACCAACTTTAACTTTCAAGGGTTTTTGATTTTATAAATAAAAAATCCTTTTCTATCATTGAAGGACGTGGCCAGTAACATAAGCAGATCTTATTTATAAATTCTTTAAGGCTTTCGAGGTATTTTTCTATAAAGCTATTAAAGAAATGAATAAAAACAAAACTCATAAGTAAAAGTGATACATTGTTTTTTGTGACTATATCTTTTTATACGACTAAAATTATTACAAGTCGAGTGTTAGCTTTTTTATCTTTATTATTTTTTTTATTGTTTCACTATATAATATTTATTTGGTATGCTTCTTTTTTGTTTGTTCTCTCGTGTTTTCCATGAGTAACAAAAGAATTATTGCTTAGTTTTATAAATATAAAAAAACAAATAAATGTAAACTCGCTTATCCAGTTGCTTTGGAAAGAAACAAATCAAAAACTTCCCTTCTAATTCTTTGAAATAAATTTTTCAATTTATGGCGGACCCTTTTGAATGTGTCTAAGAATCTTCATGTTAAGTATACAGAACAAATACCATACTATCATCTGTATAGAATGAATGTAAGATTTTTTAATGAAACCATTGACAGTGCAAATCTGGAGGTTGAAAATTGGGTAATTGAGTCTCGACATAACACATAAAACGTCAATGGAATGGTGTTGGTGTATAAGTGCTTCCGTAAAAATATTTGTATTTAAACAGAGATTTTATCAAACAAGGAAATATTTATATTATATTATTGCTTTAAGCTCTCCAATCAAGTTTTGTTTATTATGTAGTTTCCACCCTACCCCTAGGAATGTTTTTTAAAAGTTCTTCATTTGTAAAATTACAAGTGGTTTATTAATAATTGTAATTTAAGAGATCATATCTAATACAAAATTTCACTGAGACAGTACCGACATTCATACAACTGCCCAGAAGCCCACATGCCGTTCATAGTAGCCCCCAGAAACGTCAGCCACCACCTCAACGACTGTTTCACTACATCGTGAAGTGCAAAGAGACACAAACGCTCAGCACAGGTTTGGGGATGGTGGCCAGGCCCCATCACGCCCATCATATGACACATACCTTAATAGATTCCTCTTGATCTTTTTGGAAACGAGTGGAACTGAGCGTTGACTATAATGAATTTAAGTTTGAGATAACATAACAGTTAATTTCTCTTCACTAGCTTTTCTAAAAATGTCAAGCCTTTTCAATGGCCCACGTCAGTCAGCATCAGACGACACACAGTGAAAGTGCTTGTCTACTAAAGAACAAAATAAACTTTGGCATTATTATACCTCGCCTATAAATCATCACACCTTCATGCTCTTATACCATATTGTGTATTACATTTGTGTTTAAATGTTTAAAAGGCATTACGTACGCTTTTACATGAGTTTTGTGCGAGATCTGTAAACTTTAGATTTTTATAACTTATATCCGATAACTCTATTTGCTGTTAAGTATCTAACGCTAAAAACGCTCCTTGATCAGTTTTAGTGTGTAATTATCACTCCGCTCCTTGCTTTTGACTACGACTAACCTCTCCGCTCGGGAAAATTTAAGCTTTTATTACTGTTTCATTGCCGTGGCTGAGCGCCTACGAGGAAAGAAGATACTATTAACAAATTAAATGAGGGCTCTGACCAGCCCTCGTGGAAAATGTGTGGGATGGATTTAATTAAAATTAAGGGAACGGAATGAAATCCCATTTGCTGGAAAATGATACTCGTAGACAATGGGGCGAGGCCGTTCCTGTTTTTATCTCTGCCAGTGTACTAATTAATTAGACGCCGTAAAAATCAATTGCCCGTGAAATGAGAAAATAAGTTGTTTGCATTCATACACCAAGGATAATGTCTCGTTTTATTTTTACTCGAATAGGAGAAAGTTAGTAAAAAAATGGTTTTCATAGCTCAATCTTTCAATGACCATCGACGAGTTTACAGTTAGCAGTAAAAAATATTTGATTGGAATTGGATTAGTTTAATAGATTTTTATTTATTTATAGGCCAAAAACAATTGCATATATGCGCAGAAACATTTATTAAAAAGATTTGGGCATACGATGTTCCTAGCAATTGTGAGTAGTGGAGTACTAACCTTCTAACATCAACCAAAAAAAATCCAATCCAAAGTCCTACTGCACAAACATATCTTTCGCAATTATCTTAAGCAATAAAACCAGCAATGCTTAATCCTATAACTTTAAAATTTACCAAATTCCATAAAATCTTATCCTATCCAATTTCTGTAGTCAACTATTTATGCAGTAACGCCCATCCATACAGTCCTCCTCGTTGCCTAAAGCCTATGCCTCACAATCTATTGTAAATATATGAGTGTGTCATGGGGTCCTGGCACTGCGCAACATCCCCACTCACTGCTGAGCGTCAGTGGCTCTCATCCCCTCTTTCTGGTCCTGGCTATTTGTCGAAAAGGTCAGAGAGTCAATAGTGAGTCATCTTTTCGGTCTAGATACATGAATTTAGCGTGGAGGCCATATTGATGTAGCATTTTCACGCATAAATTCTGATATCCTAATGAACCGTAGTCATACCCAAGTAATTATTTTGTTATGAAAAAATAACGTGGTGGCAAAGTGCGTGGGGACAGACACCCAATCAAAAACTCGTATATTCAATGCTTCTACAATTTGTATCATGTTATACAGCCAAATTGCTTGCCAGCTAGAAATAGACAAATTTATAAATGTCAAATAAATAAATCATGCTATGTTACTTCACAAATGTATTTCATCTGTCAGGGCTTTAACTGACTGTAATTGCAAACATTTTTTTAAAAAGTCACTTGAAATTGCGCTTATTAAATTTCTGCTACCCTAACGAAACCCTAAATTATGTTAAATCACAGTTGACTAAAAATTTTGTGAATTAGGACGGGGAAACATAAAATTATTTCAATGCCATTCATTAGTGAAAAATGGAACACGGACAGTGAGACGGTACACGTGTTTATGTGCCGGCGGAGCGGTAGGAGGAATATTAGCATAGGAATGGAAGAGCTCCTGCGGCTTTTTACCGAAGCATTGTTGGCGAAGGCTTGGATTAGTGGACCATTGTGCCTCCTTCGAGGATATTAATTAAGGGGGAAAGGAAAGGATTTAATTAGAACAATCGCATTAAGCAGGATTTAATAGGGACCCTCCTGTTTGGGCTAAATCTCTAGAGGAGAGACTTAAAAGATCTCGTTTGGGCTACCTGGGCCCTGGGGCCCAAGGGGTGCAGTCCCTTGGTCTTCACATAATCCACTTTTAACAGCCTGACAATGGAATAGTTAGTTTATTAGATTATAAATTTATTTATTAATATTCATTTAAATTTTAGATAAGACAGGCCTTATAATTTGAGGAAGTCCAAATAAAAGAAAAACTCACTACAAAAACAAGGGGGAAATTCTCAGCACATCCCTAACTCCAATTGAACCCCGTTATTCCTAGGAATTCTCAGATTTGCTCTACATTTAGCACAACACTGTAAAAGCCTTGTTGTTGGGGCTAGATCTTGAAATTTAGCTGTTGGTAGGGCACCAGTAGAATATTTCAGTAGATTCTACCGTAAAAATAAGTGTACTTAAAATATTTTTAGTACTCACATTTCTTGACCGGGTACGAAAAAATCCAACTTTGATTACAAAAGCAATACTCTAGGCTCGGCAGTATTAATCCTAGGTATAAAAAAAAAAAAGAGTGACTGTTATCCATAGATCGATCATTGAGGAAATTTTCAGTAATGACCAATTAATTCCAGCTGGTGTAAGATTTGATGATTACGTCTGGGTCGGATGACATCAGCCAACGGGTTCCGAATGGGCCAGTAGCTAATTTCTAATTACTTCTGAATTAATTTCTACTCATGTCAAGGGAATCATCGCATCTATCGTAAAAAACGTCCCGTTTGTTGCTAGAAGAGAGAGATAGAAATTTTGAGTAAGCATCCTTCAATTTTGTCTTCTCATAAGTTTGTGTTTTTATTTTCCAAGCGCTTTGAGCAGCTATACTGCTCAATGCCAAATTCTCAGAATGTCGCTAATATTAGTGGGGTCAGACGTACTACTCAAAAACCTAAAAGGTCCCATATAAATGGATTTACACTTATCGTGGATTACCTGCTATATTCTGGGTCAAGGCAATTTCACGCCTCGCTAGTTTTAAACTACAAAAGCCGTTACGAATAAAAAGTAATGTGAGGCACCACATAATGTTGCATTGCTACACCATACAAAACTATAAAAGTTCATTTATTAGCCTGGAAAACTTTGAAATAAAATTAGATTACCTAATGACGGATAATATTAACAAAAATAATGAAATAGCAAACACGCGTATGCTAAAAAACACGCCCCCTCCATATCTCACGGACAAAGGTCAGTGGTAAAGTGAGGAGCGTGGATGTGGGGGCCCTCGTTAAAAGATGAAAACGGTACTAGTGTTTTAGACAAGTTAGATATCCCACATAACCAATTGGGTGGGTAGCCTCAGATTGATATATAGTTGTCATATATAGTTTTATAATTTTATGACTACTTTTCTTTAGTTTTAATGGTTATTTCATAGTTATATGAATTTTAATTATTTGATACGTAGGTGTTGGTTTAAAAAAAAAATTGATTGCAGTAGAATAGGACAATTTCAAACTAAGTGCAGTTTAGCACTGTAATCAGAATATATTTTATATTTTGCTTAGCGATTGTAGGAATTGTTACGAATAATAATAAAATGTAGTTGGTCTCATTGGATGTGCAGGTAAAAGTTTTTTATCGACTTTTCATTTTATTGTAGAGATAACTGAATATTACAGCTTAGAGCTGTCGAAAGTGCTATTTTAAGAAAAGAAATAATTATCATTTGTGGAAAGACAATAAAGCTGATTAAAATGTTACAAAAGTTCTTGTGAATGAGAAAATTGACAAAAAAGTAACTATTTTGATTGTGTTATTTATATTATTGTCAATATTGTACTAATTCCTTGCTCAATTATCTACACCATCCGTCATTGCGTTTGACATACTATTTTTTCTGCAACGAGGATGTCTGATTAAATAACTGAGCTTCTCATAAGTTTAAGAGTCACCCGAGAGTATAGGATAAGAGAATGCAAAAAACAATGTATCTGTGGAAATCCCTCGCACGGAGGGAAACCTGAGAGAGCGGTGGGAATTTATCCCATCGGTAGGCCCGGAAGATGCCATTACCCTGCCTAAAAACTTTCCTAATCTTGGCTGCTCGGGCTTTAATCGGCCGCCTAAGGAACCCCCTAAAGGGCCAGTATTAACATTAGAAAGGGCAATAAGGAGGTGTTAATTCGGAGTAACAAGATAACGGCGGTGTGTGGGGGTAAGGGGGAGGGGGGCGGGGGTGCGAGCGCGGAGATAGAGCAAACACAATGGGAACAATGGCCGTTCCATTTGCATCCCTCTTTTATAATCACCGAGGCCAAGATACGGAGGGCATGTGTACCAGCGACTCCCGGATTTGCATAATGAGGGGCGGCCGGCGGGACTTAGGGACTGATGCCGCTAAGTGGGGATGACTTAGGTCTTGCGAGCCGAAATTGCCTCGACTGCGAAAGAGGCAGGAAGATTTCCTATTAGCGTGTAAGCAAATTAAACAGATTGGCAAGGAAGGGGGCGGGGATTGTTCAATTTTCCGCCCAACACATGAGAAGACGAAAGGGGTTAAGGCGACGAGGGTCCCACCCGCCCTAAGGAGATATTATCAAAGGGCCTGAGGGCAGAAGAGGAGGGCTTTTATATTTCATTTTGGCTGAGGAGAAACGCTACGGGAAGACAATGGTGGACCCTAACACTATTTGTACCTCGTGAACACATTAGTGACGATTCGGGAAGTGGGGGAGTCACATGGCGATTGCAATATTTTTATTATGTTTATTTCGGCAGTAAGTACCAGCACTCTTCTAAGCATGCTCTTGAATGGTTTAGGGATTAAGATACCTAGTTTAACCAAAACCGACCGTTATCTGGTCTTGAGTGGAAAATGTTCACTAGTTCATCAAAGGATCTGTTGCCTCTTTCGCATTCAAGGAGAGAATCAAAATTGGTAGGTAAATTCGCAAGACTATACAAATCCAAAACTGTAAATATTGAGAAAATCGACCATAAGTACTTATTAACCAACAGAATAAATTGAGGGGAAAATAGTCTTAAAAACTTAATAAAATGGTCATAAAAAAGCAGCTCTGTATTGTAGTGTATTTCTTAAACTATCTCCCGCTTCATGAAATTGGTGAAATTTCACGAGGTTAAAATTTTGACTTAAAAAAATACTGTTTGAGATGTATAACAATCCCGGTTTTTATCTAATGACTCTCAAAACCACATTTTGGGGGATATCTTTCTAATTAATTTTTCGTTGCCGTCTTTATCATGTTTTTAATCAATGAAAAACAATTAAAACATAAATTATTAGATTCACAGCTTGTATGAAGCTATGATTATGGTATGAAAAATAATTTTCAAGTTTATTTTTCTTTCCTTTCTTCCTGTTGCTCAATTTTAATCTTTTTTTTTATGTAGTTGAATTAATTTGATGGCATATGAACATATACGAGTATATATTGTAACATTCCTCGTTACCTATTTTTCTTCGAGTCGTCGGTAGGTTCAATGATTCTTCAGCCACAGTGATATTTCTTGAAGCGGCCCCCACCACTATATTAATAGTGGAAATTTTCTTTATTTCGTAGTATAATTGTTCTTCAATAATTTTAAAATGACCGATTTCTATGAACGGGGGTACGTCCTTCTGACAAGGATAGGTGTGAACTAACCTTTCCATCTTCAACGCCACCTGGCTGATTCTCGTTAACCAAAGGAGAGGTCACGTGGTCCAAAGTTACAGGTGGTCAATTTTGGAACATCCAGGACACTTCAATATATACGTAAATATAAAACTTTTTTTATTTTTCCTTTAAAAATAGTCGTCCTCAATTTCGTCCACCGAATATTTATCTGAGATAAAAGGGGAGCGATTTAAGGGATCTATCAGCCCTCGGGGACAAATCAGGTAAAATACTAAACGAAAGGGCCAAGGGTGAGGGGTCGGTAGAGATAAAAAGGAGAAAAAAAAAAAGGTGATGAGGCATCAAAGTGACTGTGGCAGACGGAGGCCAAATTAAGAAACAAATTCCCCTCTAATCTTCTCCCGGAGGACCTCTTTTTTTTTATCAAAAGGTGAAAATGTGCAGCCGCAGCAGTGCTGTATAATTGTGGAGGGGGCAGCTGTTAAGCGGCGATCCGTGCGCTTTACACAGCGCTGCAGCGTGGCCGCTTTTTATGGAAATTAGCGCCGCTCCTTGAGTGGTGTTTAGTGCTCCCGATAACAGTTACCGTAACTCGGGAGGAGTCGCTAATGCCCGCTTCTTAGGGCTCCCAAGCACACTTTAGATTTCAATATCTCTGCCCTAACGCTCTCTATCGCCTTGCTGCCGGGCCGTTGAACACTTTCCTCGGACAATTAGGAAAACTAAAGGCTCGGCAGAAACATTTTTGCAATGAGTTTCGAAACTTGGAGGAATGATAGTTAGGGCTATAACCTTATCCTTTTAGAATAGAAAAACAAAACTTTGTTCTGTGACCATGCCTTCTAATAAAACTAAACGGTATCCCTCAAAGTAAAAAAAAAATATCTTTCAAGAATTTGTTCATATAAAAAATGTAACAAGTATAATTCTCAATATTTCAGCTATGGGCTAATCGACAGAACAGATAATAGTTAGTAATCATATCTACTTAATAAAATGATATAAGATGCAATAATTGCAGTAAAAAAATAATATAAATGTAAGGAGGTGCCATTCCTATGGGAGATTTTCAAGTATGATGAATATTTGAAGATCGGGGGTATGCTACATTCCAATAGGAAGGGGGCGTAAAGGTTAAAAAAACGGGATTTAATCTGTAAGATATCGTAAATAAAATAGTGAGAGGAGTGGGCGGAGGTTATAGTTTAAAAAAGGTATGAACCAAAGATGTATTTTCTACGGAGGGAGGAAAAATGGCACCTTAACTTGGTGTGGGGGTGTTAGTGAAGTCGTCACACGAACTCCGATCCAGTTCATGAGTGGCTTCGACCATTCATCGGCCCTACCGAGAGACCCCGAACACCATACAGTCATAGCCAAAGGTAATTATCACTCTTGTTTTGTTATGACCCTGGAAAGTCTTGACTTTTGGCAACGAGATAAGAAACAAGTGCTAACTACTAGGGTATGGACTATGGAAAATCCAACATGAATCCTGATTTTAATCTTTTAATTTTTTATTCAATGTTCTAATGTTTTAAGAGGGATTTTGGGATTTGAACTAAATAGATTGGGAATAAATCGGCACTATATATTTTTCCTAAAAAAGTGATCTCTTTGGTTGTAGTAAATCGGTATATTACTGTGTTGCCCAGTGCAGTCCCCCCAACTGCACTGGAATACGTGAGCCACCCCATGGTCCCGAAAACCCTTGTCACTTTTGGGGTCCATGAAGGGACCCCACGTAGGGCACTTATCCACCTTTAACTATGGTTGGTTTTAAAAAATCTCAGAAATTTTTTATGGCATTAAATAAAATTTTAAAAAATAGGGAAACAAAAACTCAGTATAAAACTATGCAACCCTACGTACAGAATTGTCAAACCATGAAGTAGCCCTGTAAGATGAAAATACTCATTTGTTATTAAGGGATGTCAGATCATGATCAGAACGGTGTGGTCCCTTATGGCACATAAAAGGCTTATTAAGCTGTTATGGTAGGTGGAATACTCTTTTATGAAGGGGATTTTAATTTTTTTTTTTTTTATACCTTCGCATAGAAAATTAAATGACTTTCTTGAGATAGAAAAAAAAAATCAGGCTTTGAAAAAAAAATACGCATAAAAAGAAACTTTAGAACGGGCCAACACCTCAACTAAACAGCTTCACTATTGAGTGTAATTCGGGATGAATAGGCCATTAATACCTTTGACAAGCCTCACAGTGAGCGGATTCCTTTACTAAAAAAAAAAAAAAACGCAACTAAATTGCTCAGTGTAAGTGCGCCGAGTAAAAAGGTTCAGTTATGATAATTAAAAATTTAATGACAGGCTGTGTAAATATTTCCAGCCGGTGGCCACTGAGGAATTGCTCAAGAGGGCGGACTCAGCTTTGAGGGTCGTTCATTAGTGAGTCCCAAGTTGCCCTCAAATGATTCAGCATTCAGGGTCAGCTCTGCTAGGAACTCGACTATCTTTACCTTTGACGGAGTAAATTCTAGAATAATTATCTTTAATTTTAATATTTTCAAGTGAGGAAAGAAGTTTATAGTGTAAAGAAATTCACATTTAAATGAGCTAAATCCACTTCAACACATAGTTCGAGTTTTAAACATTTGTTTATAGAGAAAATAACCAAAATATATATATTTAATGAAGATTCCATCGTTTCGTCTATGGGTAAAATGAAGTCTAGTCATGGTCACGTAAAGAATTAATGAGCTAGGAGTATGATAAAATAACATCAAGGGATGGCCGGGTTTCTCATTTAGGCCAGGAAGCATGGGTGCTTTTTAAAAACTAATAATAAAATTATTGTGAATCACTGTTAGGAAGAGACCAGGGGTATATAGTGTTTTCGTATAGATTCAGTTTCTGACTTGAAATTACCGGCCTGAAGGATAAACACATTTTCTCCTTCTTTCATTTGCCTCATCAGAGTCCAGGGGAAATCTTCAGGGAATGGAGGGAATAAATGTTCCGAAAGGAGTCATGCAGGGCGATAAAGGGACTTTTACGACTCTAGACGGGCCATATAACTATTTACTCTGGATGGAGAGGAGACTCGAATGATCTTCTAACATACTGTGTGAGTTGCCGCCCGGAAAAAACAAGCGGAGATTGCAACAGTCTGCTTAACAACCCCCAACGCGACCCCTAAAGCACAACAATCCCGTCACAGCAGTAATTACTACACGGATAATGGAGACTCTATTTCGCATCATTTAAACACATGGCTAGCAATAAAATGTATATATTTTACCTATTGTTTATTTGCTAAAATATTTTTACTTTCTTATTTGTAAAGTGTAAAATGATATTCACTAAAAAGACTAATAGTTTATATATAATATAATATATAATAAATTCAACAAATTCCATTGCAAAACTTTTAGATATTAAAAAAATAAGGATTTATCAACTTAATAATAGAATGTATGCAATGCGTAGTACCCGTGCATGAACCTGAGGAAATAAATTAACAAAAACAAATATAAATTTGATTAATTTATTCAAAGGATGGTTTCACTTATTCGCATTTACCTCCCATATTTTTGAGCGCAATTAGGCAAATTAAAATCAAATAGAAACACATTTAGGTCAGTGCGACCTAGCAGGAAAAAGTACTCTTTCCAAAAAAAAAAATCATGAAAAAGAGGGTGGGGTCATTTATATGATCTTCTAATTCAATTATTCGCCTTCTTTCATGGAAACCTTTTTAATATTCATTTTAATTCCGCTACTTGAAGACGGGTGGACGCAGCGGGAGGGGAAAATAAAACCCCCAAACAGACAGCCTTTTATTATAATTGCTCTTCAAAAACGTTCAGGAATATTCATAATACCGTTTTAATGTTACTGAGCGTTCGTCGCGACCTCTTTGCGTTTTTTTTTTCTTCATTCTCTTTAAGATATTAATTCCCCTTCCTTTTTAAATGCTTTGCATTTGTATCTTTATGATAATTATATGATAATAGAACCGGGTAAAAACATTATGGCCATTAAAACCATTTAAGTGAATCGGGAAGTTCGCAATATTTCATTTCAATCACACTTTGCGAATGTAGATGAATATTAATATGAATAGTAGCTTACTGTATTTTGGTTTCCATGATAAAATGAATGAAACATGATAATCATCGAAACCGCAATCAAAAACGATATGAAATGTGCTAACATTATATTTATAAAATTAAAAACGAATAACGAATATTATTATAATGAATAATAACGCAAGTACACAAGACGAAAACATCACAGAACACTTGAACTATCTGTTGGGACATCCAATAAAGCTGGATTTATGAGATAAATTATAAATTCCAAATTATTAATAAGATTTGTTTGGAACACATGATACCTAAGTGGACAATGCACAAAACGGTTGGTACTTCACAGCCGAAGCTCAAAAACTTCAAATTCATCGGAATAGAATACTAAATCTACAAAACTAATGAGCACATGAACTTTTACATGACTCCGATACTTGGAAGAAAGGGAAAACTAAATTCGTGCATCCACAAACACATAAATAATCCAACATGCCTATGTGATATAATGGGTCATTTCCCTGTAAAGGAAAAATCTGAATTCTAATGTAAATTGTAATATAACTTTTTCCACGTTTTTAAAGATATCACTTGAATTTTTTAATGAACTTCCTATTATTTTCTAATCACTCTGTTTGTTATCTAGGTTTAATTTTAAAAACGTTTATGTAAGCAGAACTATATTATTTATGTAAGACCACCATGTTGTACAGTGCCCGTAGTATAATAAAGGACCTCGATAGGCTCTTACAGAAATAAAATAATCAAAAATATTTATGAAACATAAGCCTGTTAATCCGGAAATATCACTTTTAATAGGTAACCTCATAAATTCATATACGAGCCAAACGGATATTAGTCAGTCTTCTTGCTGAGCCCGAATCAAGGGAAATTACATTTTAAACAAATAAGGGGTGAACGTTATTCGTCTGTTTTACGTCAGAAATAAATTATTCAATGGATTTAAAATTTTAACGTAATACTTCATAAAAGTTCCAAAAAAAAAATATGGGTGAATTTTAAGAATTCCCCAATGCCAGCTCAGATGCAGTTTATTATTTCAATTTCTGATTTTGTCCATCTTCAAAGACACATTTTTGGTAAACAAATATTCAAAATTACTAGGAACATAATTCTTGGATGCGTATAAAATGCAACAAAAGTGTATTAGGTAACAATTAAATTTATTTATTAGAATTAAGTTAATTTTAAAGAAGTGATTATTCTATAGAAATAATGCATGCTGAAGTAGCATTTGGAGCATAAATAGGTACCAAGGTTACTTTTTGGATATCGATGGTTTTTGACAGTCATTCATTCATGTGTTAGACTTAGAGAGTTTTTCAGTTAGTTACACGGCCGAGTTGTAAGAGATACTTCTTATTTTAGAACAAAGAGTAAAATTCACCAGGAGTGAAAAATCCATCCCCCCACAACGAGTGTCATTGTAAATCATTTTTCGCATTAGGTAATTGTTATTTTAGTTATGGGAAAATGTCTAGCCATTTTAAATAGACAAAATTAAGCAATAGAACCATATATTAACCTAAGATAAAATTAAATGAAGCATTACAGCATAAGCTATAATTCTTTATGAACTTTTATGGTCTTTGAATTGTTACAGTCAAGAAAGAATATATCTCAGCAAAGACTGTTATCGTGACAATAAATACATACAATTTATAGTTGTTTTTTTTCCATCGACGCAGCCACGACTTATTGTGACTGTTAAATGCATTTTTTTTTTCTATTTAGTTCTGAGTGCTTTAAGTAGTATTCCTTTACTGTCGTTGTGCCTCCTGAATTACAATTTGTGTACAACTGACGTCCGAATCCCTATTACTCAGTCAGTTTCCATCAGTGCTTTATCTGTTTATAAACTAAGGCGCAGAGTGTGCCCTTGTAAACTGTGCAAGATAATTGTGCTCGGTGACTATGAACAACCTAAATTGGCTTCTTATGTTCCCGACCTTGCCAACAAGACTTCAGACGTCTCTCGGGACGGAGCGTGTTCGCCTTGCATAGTTATCTATTGTTTCAATTTCTAAATGGCCTGAACGTGTTTTAGTGCGGTTTTTGCTTTTTTTTTCCCCTCTATCTCGGCTTACGTCTGTTGTGCAAAACTCCCAGATACCGTTGGTATTATTTTAACTGCCGCACCGCGTTCGGAAACATGCTGTAGTATTTAAACATTTATCGAAACGTTTCCTATATTTCTTACTGAACCCGGTTTTGAAATTGCCTTTCACGGAATTCACTCAAGACATAATTTCTGTCAATAAATTTCCCATCACATTAGTGAGAAAAATTTGTATAAAACAATTTCTCGAAGCAGTGAGAGCCTATATTGTTATTCAAGGCAATTGGTCTTAATATACATTAAATGTATATCCTACAACACCTCGAAATATAATAATTAGGTTTCGGTCCACATTAAATTAAATCGTCCATCTACAACAATTTTATTATATTTTGTAATAATTTTATATTGAAAGTGATAATTTTCCTGTCACTATCCGTTTTTGACCAATAGAAAGTTCCAAAATTAAATGTTCTTTACACTGCATAGATTATTGTTCTAATTAATAAGCATTTCTAATTTCCGATAATTTGAACCAGGAGGAAGATAATTTAAGACCAGTGTATGCTATATATTCTCCTCTGTGACAGGGTCAGTATATCGCTGTATTTCATAGAAATAATAACACTATTTTCTAGTGTAGTCGATCCGGGCTGGAGGACCAACTATTCCGACTAATAACTTATAACTGATGATTGATATTACTCAGTTGATAATAACGATAAATTGATTTGTGATACATTTAATAATACACTGGAGCTCTACGGACAGTAATTGTAGGATAGAGACGAGGAGCTTGCCGTTAAATGTAGTACAAGTCACGCGGGTCACAGAAACGTTGCTTGAAACTCCACAAGTACTAACGCATATTTTTTTTTCATATCCCCTTGTTATTAAAAACTATGGATTTCTATATAAATAAATTTACAATAGGTCAATAATATATGACCTGTAGCTCGGCTACATTTTATAAAATTTCTAACAATTCCACACTGTGATTGGCGATTGTTACAAAAGTGTGTACATTATAAATTCAGTGTCTATACATGTTTAAAAATTGATGGGGCTCACCTTATGAATCATAAAACTTAAAACTAACTTCCATCTACTAACGCATTATAGTTAGAGTTTCGTTTTATATTATATTTAGTGAACAAATATCTTATAACATATATCAGCCACAAACCCCAGTTAGGTCTTCCCTGGCAGTTGACAATGATCCCGGAGCCAGAAGTGGTCCATACCGACAAATATATTTCCGAACTCAGAAATCTCCTGGCTGACAGTGAAGATGATAAATACTGGCCGAACTATCTATAAACCCGTCGTTTTTTTTTTTCGTTTTTTTTTTTCTCGAGGGCCTCTGCTAAGCCCTGTTGTTTATAGGCTATTAATAGGGGGGGGGGGGAGGTCTAGCGAGCAACAGAAGGTCTACATACAATGCCAGGGACCACTGATCACTGGGTCTGAGGATGGTCCGAAATGTTTACTCTGTACACAAGTGGGACTACTTCCAGACTAATAATAATCAGCTGAACCAACACTCTGAGCTCATAGCTCACGTCAGGCCTCTCCTCCATTCTCTTGTAATGGATCTTCTAATACTCTCTGCCGAGACCGAATGGAGAGGCTCTACTGTCATTCAGCTACAGATTTCTCTTCGACTCATTCAATTCTCTTAAATTAATGAGACTTATTCCAATACATATGGAAATATTATGCAGAAGGGTTAGCATGGGCTATTAATATTAATTAAGGTACACCTCTTTTTGCTCTACCCACAATTTATTTTATACTGATGTAACCTCTAAGTGTCTAATAATTCAAATCATCGAATAGCGCATAAAAAAATGCCTCAAATCTCAGAGACTACATTAGAGTAACAGATACGTAAAAATACATTTTATTTATTCTTTCACATATATTTAATTATTGATACTGTCAAAGAATAACCCACTTTATGTAAAATAAAGAATGTTTATCAAGGTACATGGACAGTAGTATAGGAGGGGTAACTAAGATAATAGTGTTCGTTAATGTTCTTAATGTTTTTTGAAAATTAGTTTTACAAAATAAAATTGAATATTTATAAAAAGATGAAACTATGTTAATACACTAATAAAAAAATTACAATTTAATGTAATAATGATATATTATTTGTAAATTTTAATTTATTTTTGCAAAAATATTCCAATTTGGAAAAACAATAAATGAACTTGATTTTTTTCCCCGAAATTCTCTCAATTTGAAATATAGGAATGGGGAAAAATAAGATGGAAATTATTGGATTGAAAGGTACCCAATATCTATAAAAATTTAACTTCTAATATACGAATTTAAAGATATTATATCATTTTACTCTTTGGATTGTTCTCAATCTTATTATTATAAGTGTTTTGTATGTAATCGTATTCAATGTATGTAAATTTAAATGTTTTTTGTCTGACTTGTAGTCTTGAAGATGCCCGAGTAAGAGAAACTTTGACTGTTGATGTAATATCAATAATAAAAGATATGTTTGGCAAGAATTCGAGCTCTTTTTGAAAAACTAATCTCTCATAATAGAAATATCTATATTACTGTTATTATAAATATTTTTTGAAGAAGCTTTTTACGTTTTATTTTTATGGTCCGTAGATATTGCAACAGACCTTTAAATTAACAATGGGATGAAAAACGGGAATATCATGATCAGGATAAGAAGGTGGCCACTACGCAACGAGCGGTCTGCAAGGAAAGCCTTTTATGAAATGCTCTCAGGGACCAGAATTCATTTAAGGCTAACATTCCTATCACTTTTTTTCCCCCCTTCGTTCGGCTGCACGGAAGAACGGTGATAAAGAAGACAGATGACTGGTCCATACCATTAACCATATGTAAGCTGTATTAGACATCTGCGCCTTTCAACGTAGAACTTTTAAATAGGTCAGTTCCTGACAAAAAAAAATCCAAAACAGTGCCGTCAATAGACAGAAAAAAAAATTAACTGGCCCCGTTCAGATCACCGTAATTGACAACATGCCCGTCTTTGGGATAAAATACTTGAGTCCCCCTCGCATATTTTGGATCTAGAACTTCATCCAATGAAAAAATACAAACCCGACAGTGATCGGAGGAAACCTGTGGAAGTAGAAGGTTATAGAATAGAAAGCGCGGTGGAGTAACGGTTCATGCTTGATGGCCCTGGACGAAAGATGAAAATTTGTTAAAAAGTAATTTGGCAGCAACGGTTGTTCTCCCGACGAGTGCCGATTATTACTCGAAAGATCCTTTCTAATTTCTTTAGAAAGTTCAATTGCGCCCTACTACATCCTCAGCTTTGTATCCTACAATGTATTAACAAACAGTCCGTCTTAAGATAAGGTCCTAATAGATATCTATTGAAATCGTGTAGTTATTTGGAATTTCTTTTGTTAAATTTAGGATGTGTGTACCATAACACATTAACAAGTTTAAGATCCTTTTGAGACAGAGCCCTGAAATTGAACGCTATGGGTTTCCCATAAATGTTTCTTTCATTTAATATGCCCTGTGTTACCTTAAGCTTCGCTGTGCTCCTTGAGTTAGGCTAAAGGACCTTCACTTTTCTAAATTAATAATTATCGATTTAAAAGGGAGACATGGGGTAGCTCAAAGCCACAACGGGGGAAGTGTAGGGATTTAAAAAATAGCGAGTCAAGCTGGTTACTCTTTTTTAATAATCAAACTATTATATCAGGTCCATTTATCCTGTTTTTGTTTTTTTACGTATGTGTCTGTTTGTTTTTGAGTACCAATGTTCCACAGAGACTGACTAATTTTGTGTTGCAGTGATATGACTAGTTGAGTTATTATTTGAATTTCTCTAGCTCTGCACGCCTTTTCGTAAATTAAATGTGACCGAATTTGCCGCTAATGCTAGAGAATTAATTCGACGTTTTATGACGGCTGCATGACTTGAAGAAAACCGTAATTTACTTGACACCTTGATCGCTTGGATTCCATCGTGACCACTCGTGATGACTACAGCCATTTAGGAAACATGAAGACACATCCACTTGGGACGGGAGAGCGCAGCGTCAGCGCAAAAGGTCGTCCGTAAATCAAGGGAATGTGTGTTATATACTCGATAATGTACGGTTATGAAAGTCGGACGTCATAAGGAGTCGAAGGCTGATTGAAGGCTATTGATTTTCGACTGATATTTTGATAATGGCTCAATCACGATAGCACTGCAGACTCCAGGTGTAATAAATACCGATTTAGAGCCATTTACACGAGCACACTAGCAGTGTTATTTGTACATAACTGCCCTGATATCACAATAAACATTCGTGTAATCGTATAAGATCCGTGTTGCAATGTAACAAGGTATGTGGAATGTCATTCCATGTATTTATTCAGTTTAAATATAAGTGGGAGGAGTATCAAAGAAGCATTTATTTTTATCTAACGATATATTACAAAAAATAGAAAAATATTGCGTCCTATTGCGTAATTAGAAATATAAAAACTATAATAAAAGGAATTTATCGTCTCATAATTAAACGGCACAGTTTAACTAGACACTATTGGACTACACGCGGTCAGATAATCACTGAAGTTCAAATTCGTGATTTATAAATACGTGATTAGTGATCACGATAATACCCCAATCTCGAAAAGTCGTATTTAACGGTTTCCACAAATAATGTACAAATCCATTCAATTTTGTATACATATGATTCGTTTTGAGCGTACAATTTAATTAGCCCTGAATACAATTATTGCAATTAGGGCCGAGCAAGGCTAAATATTACTCAATGAACATTTTATGTTTTATATTATTATATTTTAGGTCACTTTTTTATTTATTAAATGTCGTTTGAGCTTGTTTCAATAGATTATATGGTTTACTCTTTCATTAATCAAATTTCATTCATCTGATTCATGAAATAAAATTAAGCATTTTTTTTTATTATAGACCGAATATTTTTTCGCTATAATTAAATAAGGGTTTGAACGGAATGCGAGTGCATTCCTGCCGTTTCGTTCCTCCTCTTTCATTTATTTAAAAAATACAGCAACGTTCATAACTGATGTTAAAAAAAAATTAATTTTAATTGTTTTTTTTGTTTTTTTTCAAATCTCTCAATTTGAAATATAGGAATGGGATAATAAATAATAGAATAATAAAGTGGAAATTATTGGAGTGAAAGGGATCCTTTTACTAGGAGGTTGGGGAAGGAATTGAGGAGCGTGGGAGGGGAAAAAAAGTGTCAAAAGTCGAACAAATATCTTTTAGTGAATAAAAACTAGTGAGATTGCTAATTTTTAATTTGTCAAGCCAACTAAGAGAATTTTTAAAATCAATTTGACTTGAAGGGAAATTTGAAGAAAAAACTCTTAAAATTCCAATGCCAGCAAAACTACCCTTACGTAACTAGCCAATAATTTATTTAGATTATTAGACTTATTTATTTTGTTTTATTTTAAAAGGGCTTAATACGTTCAGTTGCCAGTGGTTTTAAAACTAAAATATCCAGTTGTTTATTTGTAGGAAAACAGAAACAAAAAAAAAACCGTACAGCTATAAGAATGAATGAATTGATGGATAAAGGATGAACGTTTTTATGTATCATCTTCCTAATTGATTCATTATGCGCAAATAATAATATTTTAAATAAATTATTATATTTGCAACTCTTACAATTTTCAAGAAACCTTTGAGTGATACATTTCTGCTACGTTATAAATAAATGCAATGTCAGTGGCATCATGTAGTCGGATTAACAATGAATTTGTTGGTTTATTATTTGAGCTTTCATTCCATTTGGATTCCAGCTTATTAAGAGGTGTATCTACAGGTTACAGCGAGAATTAGCTACGCTGAGGTTATTCCAACTAAGGTACCCAAAAAGTGATACATTAAAGTAATTATGGTGAAATTCAAAAAAAATGAAACCGTCCCAGTATGATTTGGGATCCCAGATACTTCTAGAAAGGCTACAAACTACAAGTTAGATAGCGCTCCCTCTATAAACTATGGTTGTCATAATTTTGCTCCAAAGTTTGATTTATTGCACCCCAGGCCTGGCGCCGTCTGTGAGTCCGAGTCCCTTACGACATAACGGTTCTGAAACGGATTTCTATTGATAGCCTGCTCTTTGCTCTTCCCGGTGCAATGATTAGAGAGTCAGGGATCACCGGTTCTAATGGTTGTTTCAGTTTCGACTATACAGTTTCAGACTTGTATTTAGGAATCTAAACCCTACCTACGGACTCACGTTTAGCGGAAGGGATGTACGCAACCAATGATTTGTCGATGATAGTTTGGGGGGAAGGAAACTGACTTAGTTTGTTCTAGAGATACGATACCAAATCAAACCAGTTCGTTCTTTATGTTACTAGAGGTCAATGTAACAGAAACAGTGATGGTAATCCAAGCAGTGATTCAACTTATTGTTATTATTATTATGTTGTGTGTATTACCTGTGGAATACAAAGTTGGTTATATATATCCAAAAATCCACCAAAGAGTTTCATTTTCAATCAATGATATCGATATCAATTATGTATTACCTGGAGAGGACGGACCAGATGGAAGAGAACGAAGAATAATAATGCGGAAAAAATAAAAGGAAAAATTATGTATGCTGTGAGATATTTAAACAAGATGAACGGTCTATTATCGCTTACACCTAGGGTTAATAATTAAAGGAATTTTATATTGCATGTTCTTCCACGCATCGAAAACCTAGGTATAAAAAGGTATAAAGAATTTTTAAATGTGGTGAAAAAAATGTTTGCCTACTGGAGATTCCGGTCTTGTAACATCTCAAAATTCTGTTGCTTATTGATTCGGATTCTTTAGGTGAGTCAGGGGTTAATGAAACACTGTTTATAACACACCAATGATACATATTGGTTATGATATTTATATTATCAAATTAATTATTTTATTAAAATTAGCTCGGGTTTAAGTGAGCGAGTTTTCAGTTGAAATCATCTGTAAAGATTGTTTATAACCTAGTCAGACACCAAGAGGTCACTCCTTGGACTTTTTAGAAAAGTCAGTTTACTATAGTCATGCCATGTTGTCGGTAAATAGCAGATCCAAGAAAAAAAAACTTTTCAACGAGCAAGTTAGACTTAGTGTGTTATTACGAGTTCAAACATCAGAACTTTCTAGTCCTGCTTTAGTATTCACCTTATTGTTTACTAAATAAGAATGCTATAGTTGCTAGACCACCAGGCACAGGTAAGCGTGTTAATTTTAGGCCTAAGTGTTTTATAGTTGCATCATCTGATTTTATATTGCAAAATTAACTCCGCGACTAACATATTTTTTTGAATTATTTTTTCAAATTGAACCGCGGGGTGAAAGTCCCCGTGAGTGAATATTCTATTCCGTTCACTTCGGCAGCCAAAGCACGTAGTGGAGACCCTGAGAGAAAAAGCACCTGCCCCCGTCTTGCAACTAAAAGAAACAGATAACTGAACCGGTCGCCTCGTGACCATTATTCACATCCTCACCGAGTTAGTGGTCCACTTTGACGGTTCCCTCCCTGCCAAAGGATCAGGATCCACCGGGATTATAAAAATGAGCTGAATCTGGCACAGACTCCGGATGAAATATTTAATTCGGGGGAGCTCTCGCTGGAGAAATTTACGACCCTGGGAGAAGTTAATTAGAATAACAGATATCCTGGGCTATTTGTCATGGTTTCAGGATAGAGGGGAGTGTAGAGTGGGGGGGGGGGGGGTAGAGCCAGCGACTTGCGCGAGCAAATTTCGACCGAGCATCTGCTGACGTTTGCACTTTAATGAAAACGTCTTCTGCTTTTGTCTCCTTTTTCTTATTTTATTCCATGCTTCTTTTTGCTCCCTCGCGGAGGCCGACTAGCGCCCTGTGAACTCGCTCAATCTCCGGAGTAATTAAATTACATTAAAGAAATATCCCCGCTTTTTGATTGTTTTCCGCCTCTTTTTTTTTATTCGCGAGAAAGGGAAGGGGACTAAATAATCAGCCGGGAATGCCCTTTGAATCGCAATTTGTCCTTCTGACTTCCCAACAATGACTAATGGGCCCTTTGCCTCCTTAATTAAACGGTGCACTAGACAACTATCAAAGCTCTTGCCTTGATATTCAAGGCAGCAGACTGATCGAACTGAAAAAAAAAGTAATTAAGATTGAGGATAATTATGATCCAGAAGAAAATTTATGGTTTCGCACAGATCTCAACCTTAAAAAAAAAAATCTTTATTCTGAAATAGACTTATTTCATAACACGGTTTTAAAAATTTTACCTCCATATTTTTACATATGTTAAGCATAGTTCTGGCATTATCAGCACTAAAAAATTAGTAAAAAACACATAATAACAGCTTGCAAAAATAAATAATAAAATCGGTAACAATCTAAAAAAACTAAAAGATCTGATGAAAAATCACTGCGTCTTTTACTGTATTCGAAAAATCCATTTACCGGATTATTACTTTCCTGCAATTTTTGCTACAGATTTAAAATGGTAACTGTATATTATATGTTCAGGTAACTTTCTTAATTTCAGAGACCAAATCCATAAGTATATATACAACAATAATGCTTGTCTTAGGCGAAACCAGACTGTCAAAATAAAACGAATTTGAGAGACTTAAAAGCCATTCTGAAAAATAATTGTTTTTTTTTTATACACTTGTTATTTACATGTACAAGTGCCTATTATTAAAGTGTTTACTAGTTAGGATCTTATTAACAATTTATTATAGCGGAAAATACTATGTTTGGTAAACACAGCGTTTTGTTTTCTATTGATAGAAAAAAAAGTTGAGCCTTGACCAATAGCTTATAGTAAATGGTCTGTTTAATCATCCCATCGTTTTTCAAGATAGCATTTCAGGCAATTCCTTTTAATTACTTTAAAAAAAAAAAAAATATTGAACTCATAAATTAAAACGAAGGCCGAAAATAATGGAACTATCAGCTCGCAGGCGTACTACATTAACACTTCAGACCGGGCAACTTTTTACAAAAGGCCCGTAGCTCTGAATTCCTGAAGAGTAATGATCGTGAGATAATGGACAATTTAAGATGACTTAGATATGACTACGGTGAATAGGAGCAGTTCTTAAATGCAAATTTCGGCCTTCCCGGAATATACTATTATATACGGCCACAACGACATTGAGTGGTCAAGCATCAGATAAAAATAATAAATTAGTTAGGATAAATGTGAGCTAAGCGGAAACCGAATTAGTTAGACCTAGCTAACCGGCGGAGCAGCAAGGTCGCTTCAGTCACGAACGGTTTTTTTCCCCAGTAATTGTCTGTAAAAGGAGCGAATATTTTTAAAAACAGATTATATTCAATAAATATCTTCAGTAAGTGCTGTGAAGTCCTTGCGACCTTTGTAGACTTCAGGGGATTGAGCGGGCTACGTCTAGAATCACACACTTTGGAAAAATAAATTAAACAATTGGCCGCCAGTATAAATTTTCTGGTAATTATTGTAAGCAGTGAGCAGTTGTTGAAGGAAATTCCATTCAAAACATTATAGAGGTTATATCTGTTATAAGTGTAGGTAAGTGGAATTTACGTCGATATGAATGGCTCAATAAACTCTCTCTCTCTCTCTCTCTCTCTCTCTCTCTCTCTCTCTCTCTCTCTCTCTCTCTCTCTCTCTCTCTCTCTCTCTCTCTCTCTCTCTCTCACACACACACACACACAAAAAAAGTGTGCATTCAGTGCTTAGTAATCCTTGTTCCCTTTTGTGAAGAATGATTATCGTTGATTTTCGCTCATTCGATTTGTGAAATTAGTAGGTAAAAAAATTAATTTTTAAGCCACGTTAAAAAAATTGCAATGAAAACATAAATTTTTAGACTTATAGACACTTATTCGACAAAACGATAGATAGTAGGCAACTAACGATTAAATTAGAATTAAAGTATTAAATTATACTTTTGTTTTTCAACGTATGCTTTACTTTAACTTGCAAGCACATTCAACGTCTAACATCTTAGTACAATAACAATTATAAAACAAGGAAAAACATGAAAACGTCAAGATTATAAAGACGAAAAGTAGACGTTTTTAATGTTTTTCTTTATAGTATAATTGTCAAAACCTGAGAATGTCGGGTATGGGATGATGAAAACGCTTGGTAATTAAAGATCTTATGAAAGTTTATAAAGAGAAACATTGTTGTAATTTAAAACCGAAACTATATCATCTTTTATAATCTAATAATGCCTAATTTTATGTAAAAATATTCATTTGTCGAATAAATCAACATGATTATAGACAAGAAATCATCCATTTAAAAAACATATTCGGAGGCGAAAAACATTCCAATCACTGAAACCTAAATAAATCTGTCTGAGGACCACCCCCTGTGGATTGCGCTAAAAAACGAAATTAAAAAACAGAATAAAAAAAAAAGCAAAAAAAAACTCAAAACTGGCAGCTATGAAGATAGAAATTAAAAACGAGTGCAGTCTTTTAATAAAGAGGAACCGAATTCCTGGCCCCCGAAAATGGAGTGATATTAACCCCATACCTACATCACTTCAGAGTCAATTAAAGGGGAAAAACTGAAGGGATGTCCTATTATTTATAGTCTGTATTTATCTTTCAACCAATCTTTCAATCCATTTTGTCAAAATTATTTGTTGAAATTCTGTAACGTAACAAACAGCGAACTTATGAATGAAAAAATCCATCACATATTTATAATAACTGTTAAGGAAATTTACAAGGTATTTCACCTCTTTCAGATTGCCTAGAAGCCAATTTCCATTTATCCAAAAATTTTTTATAAAACAACTTATAAAATTGGATGTGGGAAAAATAAAGGGAAATTATTTTGGGCTAATGAGTGCCTTTCACCAAGGGGAGTCCCCCATTTGAAGGATGTATGAGAAGGATATAGGGTGTGGAATGCCTAAAGGAGGCGGGTGGAATCGGGAAGGTAGTGAGAGTCTACCGAGGGTGGATCTAAAATAATGTTGTATTTAGAAATATTTATATGATAAATAAATTTTGGTTTTCGAGATGCGAGAGATCTCATTTAAGCAAACTACCACGTAAACTAATATCATCTATTTGTTTCTATTGTATCTATTTGCTTTTTGCTTTTAAAGTAATTTAATATATAAAACTATTTTTTTCATTAATATTTTAATTTCAATTATATTTATTGGAATATAATAAAAATGTCTTGGATAATTACAGGTATGACTTGGAATCTGCTAATTAAAAAATATATTAATAGTTAAATTAAACTAAATAAAACGATTATTATCATTAAATGTTTGTTTGTTTTTACTTCAGTCAATACTTCTATTCACTGGATTCTCTGAATCAATAAGGTCAACCCCCCCTTCATGCAACTAATACTTTTTCCTGTTAAATTAAAAATAGCAGTCCAAAAAAATAAAATGAATTTAGTTCAAAAATACCGAAATGATAAATATTCTAATGATTGATTTATTTTTCAATAAAATTAACAATTAAAATTCTTCTTTAAAATATATCAATTTTTTTTGTTTATATAACTAGTATTAACTTTTTTAGTATTAACTTGGGACTTTTTCAAAAGAGTAGTTTATGATAGTTTATAAATTATTCATTAATTTATTAATAGTAGTTTGATACTCTTGATTGACCAAGTGACCTTCTCTTATCCTGAAATAGAGTTTGTTTTTTCTAGTTGAAACAGTCATCAAATTAACATAAACGTGACGAAGGTGTCGGTCAGCTCGAATCAATAACGGAATATTTTTTTTTATTTTGAGATCAATTGTTCTGTTGCTAATTATCGATTCAACGAGCGGAGCTCTAGTAAATAAAGCAAAAAAATAAATAAAAGCATCACTCCCCCTCCCTTGTATCAACAGGAGGGGGATCAACAAATGCTCGGTAGAGGGGATTTGTAAATTGATACAGAGCATGAACAGCCTCCGGTGCGATGTCAGTTTTTATACCGGCGGGTCAGACCCTTATAATAAATATTGGACCGGCTTTTAGGACGGACATGTAGTGTCCACACGTGTTGGGTTAGGTCACATGTCTGGAGGGCACAAACATAAACACTAAAGGCAAAGGGTCAAGATAACATTGGATTTAGTGCGGTAAAATGTTATGTACTCGTACTGACTAATGACCCGTTCCACACAGTTCATTATTTATCAGAAACCGCTTGTTGCCGATTATATTTGTTGATTGAGTTTCTTTCAGACAAGCTATTAAAAATAATCTTTCATTAGATGTAAAAAGATTTTTTAAGGGTTGTCATTTAAATACTTGCTCACATGCATAGACCATCTATCTGGATGACAGATGAATTGTATATGAAATTCAGAAGCACATGAATGCTGAATTTATTTCAAATAAAAGCTTATTTTCCTATTCATTGACGATTTCGGACCTGAGAGATATAATCAATTGTTATTCATTCAACTAAAATTTCTTTTTGTGACTGTGTCTAAAAAAGCATAGTACAAACGAGGTTTGATCAAAAAGTAACGAATATTTCGCGAGCGTTTAATGTGCGTAATAAAAATGTGCAGCTCTATTCAATTTTTACTTTTTTAGTAGCATTCGCTAAAGTTATACGTGTTTTGCGGTTCTCGGTGGTTTTTAGTTTCGAAAAAAAAATATCAAAGAATCTGTATTAAATTTTTGTCAAAAAAAATGTTGACAGTGGCTTTTGGTGAATATACCATGTGTTTATAAAGGTATGTTCATATACTTTACAGTAGATACTTTTGTAAGTAAAATAGTCAATTATTTAAACTTATTCCGATTTATTCTAGAACGAACGGCAGAAAAAGTAGCAAAGTAGTGAAAAAAAAACCAAGGTAAATATATTAACTGCATACATATAGTCCACTTCAAACATAGATTTTTTTCTAATTCCCCGAACGAGAAACACATCTAATACTGCCAAGTTTACAAATCATTCGACGTGTAAGTGCCCTGTAAATTTGAAGGTCTGACTTCATTTCCTTGTAAATGTCAACTAAATCACTTTCCGGAGACCCCCCAAAAAAAAATTTTTTTCTTCGACCGGAGCCCCAGACATCGACCAGATTTACCTACTTGAGCCTTTCTCTGACTGAATTATAACCTTTAGAAATTAGGGCTAAAGTCTGTCTGGTATTAGGTTTGGTCGAAACTGACAGAATTTCGTATTTCAGTGAACGTTTCTAAATCTAACCATTGCGGAGAAATATATCGATGGCTTTCTTCGTGTTTCACAAATATTCTTTGTGAGCATAAGATTGTCAATGCCCTTTCGACATCCGGTCAAGGACATTATGCGATTTTGTACTGGCCGATCAGCAAGATCACAGACAAGTCATCGCAAATTGATTGCATCATTCGCGAACAAACTAACTTTAACCTATATTCAGGAACCATTCCATTATTATTTACTAAATAATGTACGCATAATAACAGGCAGAAATGAAAACTGCAACTAGCTACTGCTTAATAATCCTTTTTGTCAAATTCACAAGTAAAATAGAAACTAGACCGGACAAGGGGATGTTTTTCCTCCGATAGTAACTTTTTCTCGTATTAGCATATACATGTTAACACCCCAACCGACACGAAATACATAAACAATCATCTTAATGTTTATATTGTTATAAAGTCCTCTACATATAATTGTAGAAATATTTCATCAAGGAAAAGTCCCATCTATTTTTACCAATTTGAAAGCTGATACTTTGCGAATTTGGCCTACTGGACAATAACCGATGTTGGGATTTGTCGTTGTTGCTGAGAACTCTGTCTTCAAATTGAAGACTGACCGTGCGTGACCTCGTCCACTAATAATTGTTTTACTGCTTTTTAACAAGAGCGCAAAATGTCTGAGGGCCAGCTCGAACCCATCCCATTTTGCAACCAATAGACGCAGTTAAGTTTACAAAACAACAGTAGCAATAATAGGGAGAAATCATGTGCTTTGATGCAATTCCTGATAAATATTCCTTATTTATCAATGTTTACGGTGGGTATAAACTATCTGATAAAATCTAATTTTAACTTACACACTTTAAGTATTTATGTCCTAGAACCATGGTGGAATTCAACTCACCTGGAAAACAACATTTATTAATACTTAAAATTATCATAAAATGGATAACATAAAATATTAACAGTCGATGTAATTACTATTTAGTTTTCAGGATAGGCAGACACAATGGCAATGTAAATACAATATTACTTCAAGTAGTAGCTATATGCTTGAGAATTCAATATATTCAAGTATCTGAAAATAGTACTATTGAGTTTCATAAAAATAAGCCATGTTGTGAATTTACTAAACTTAGAAGCCATTTCCCACCAAATTTCCAGGCTGAAAATGAATTCCTGTATTTACTCTCAATACTGAGAGACAAGTGGTAGGTTAGTAATGATACAATAAACTGTCATATGATAGACAGCATATCTATGACAGCTAAAAATTGGAAATCTCAAGGAATGGTATTTACTATCATATATATTGCATTAATTCTTTAGTCATTAATGATAAAAAATGAGCTCTTATTTACTCAAAATCAGTTTATTTCCAACCAGTTGCAGTTTAATGTCTTAATTATCACACCACAAATAAAACAAAAAAACTCTAAAAATCGGGAATATCAAGGGTTTTTCAGCCAACTTTCCTTGTTAATTGCTATTTATAAGATTTAGGAATCTCATTTTATGACTGTGTCATCAACTCTTTCTTTACTATTACCTTATTGCTGTTAATTTTAATTCTATATTAAATTTTTGTCATCCTTATTCAATGGTTATCACATATATTTTGCATTTATCTTCGGAGTTGTAGTCCTCAAACAGATACAATTGCATGTTGGTATTGATATTATTTTGAAAAAAAAACTTATAGCCTCTCCAAATATATCTTTTTTATTGATATAACCTATTCTGTCATCCTCATAGCTACAATTTAGAAAAGTAAAAATAAATTTTCATATTTTAACACACCTTTAAATGGCGAATAACTAAAATTGACAAGATAATATCATTCATATGTGAGTGTGTTGTTATAAACTTTTTATTGTTTCAATATAATAATAATGTAAATGAAGTGTTTTTATTGATAATTGTTCTTCTATATAGTATATGAATTTATGTTTCTTTCTTCTAAGTGTTCTGAGGATTCCTGGATTGGCAAAACATCGACGGATAAGAATAGAAAAAGTTATATAAGGGACCCAAAATGTTTTTTCTGACATAATACAAATATCAATATTGATTTGATTAAAACAAGTTTTGTCTGCCCAGTTTTATTATGCTATTATAATCCAAGCACTTTCGATAGCTTAAACTATAATTTTGAGCTGCTTAAAATAGATCCTTCCTCACCAGCCGTTTCCCTGCACAACACAGATTTAACGTTTAGAGTATTTATTATTGAAATCCATACAAGAATGGGTACTCCACGGCCATCATTCCGACACCTGTTGTGTGTGCTAGGTCACACCCGTTAATACCTCGCCACTCTAGTCCATTTGCTGGGGCATTTCACTGGCACACAAGAGAATGTGCTGTTATCCTTAATTTTTAAGGGACCGCGATTACAAATTTTAACTCTGATGCATTTGATAAAAAGCGGTGGAAAAGAAAACAGTGAATTCAGTACAGATGCCAAGGAGTAAAGAACCCCTGAAGGTAAAGTAGCCTAAACAGATAAAAAGCTAATGTTCTTAAACAAATATTCTAGTAGCACTAAGATTTCTCTTCTCTGAGAACAATTGCAATTACTAGGACAATGTTGTTTTTTTTTCAAGTAGTAGTACTCAACGAAGACACTTGTACATAAGTATTACATTAGAAAATAACCTTGGAAACTTCCCTTGGGGGAGACTTCCCGTGTGGGGGGTTCTCCTTAATTCCCACACACCACCTTCAAGCAGGTACTCCTAGTACAAGGATCCGCTCAACCTAAATATCCCTTTATTTTTCCCTCAACCTTAATCTTATAATTAGAGAGCTAAGAAAAAAAAAAAAAAGAAAGTCTAAGAAGGCGAAACGTCGTCTGTTAATGTAGCATAATTAAAAAAAGATATTTCGGTTGAGAATTCAAGCTTTTTTTTTTTTTTTATGGGGAAACTAGCTTTCAGACAATATAATTAAATTACAAATCCACAGGGTGATTTTATACGGCAGTATCAGTGCCTGTAAAGCAGAAGTTCTCACTCGGCCTAGAGCCCTCAGACTTGGGAGGCGACGCCGATAAAGACAACGACAAGGTTTACTGGCCCTAAAGGGAAGGAAGGACTGCCCTACTGGTTTTATTGGGCAGTTCCCCAGCCCTGGGGTAAACAGGCTTTAGCACCCTGCCAAACTGATACTTGCAGCTTTATCTGATGCTGGATTCTCCTCTATCAGCTGGAGAATGCTCATTTTATGTTGCATCCAGTATTTAATAGTGCATGATTTCAATGAGGGTTCGGAATATTGGGTTCCGAATTTTCCAGGGTCACAAAAAAATGTTAAAAACACATACCTTGTCATACATTGCATCGGAGTGCATCACCGTTGACATATGAAAGAGGAGGGACTAGTCTAAGGATTTAGGCGTTGACGACTCTGTTTAATGCTTATAAAAAACAACCAACCATGGCTATTTACCAAAACACGACAGCCAAGCGTCTTTTTTTTTACTTCATTGCATTAATTGAAGTAAAGAGGAAATAAACAAATGGTGAATAAACTGGATCTGGTAAGGACGTCGTAAACCAAACTATTTCAGAATCCTCACGACGGACGCTTCTGCAGCATAAAAGCAAATTGTCTTTTTTTAAGTCGTCTAAAAAGATTTTGTAAAGTCATACTTAAACTATCAGCAACCAATCTTCAGTTGGGGAGTTGTGGTGGGGAGACTTAAGTATCCTGGTATGTCAACCATGAAAGTTTTTTGATAACGGTTGTTTTGAAACGGACCAGCTGGAAATTATAATTAGTGATCACTTAAAAAAAAATAGTCACTTCAAAATTTTGAGGTTGCTTTCACTCATTCAATTATTACTTTTACTATCATTATTTGCTATTTAAAAATTTGAAAATGCATTAATCGAATCAATATTTATTTCTAGGGCGTTCTTGTAAATGTACATGTGTCAGAAAAGGCGCTTTTTAGATGGTTTAGTTTGGACTAGTTAGAAAGTTAACCCAATTGACAGTTTTGCACTTCTAACTACAATGCACTTGATTATTAACTTTATGATACAATATTTATCACTCGTGAAGGCATGTTTCCTGACATCATCCAAATCCCAAGACAATGTCATGCGTCACTCCGCCACTAATATATTTGACAGAATATATTCAATAACACGGAAGTATAAGTAAATGAGAAATCGACACGAGAAACTTGGACTCTTCCATGACGACTACTGCCATCGAGAGTACATTGCGGTAAAGTTCACTGAATTCGAAATTTATCTAGTCCTAGATAGAAGGATATCTAGCAACTAACTAGCTACATTTCAGACGGGTGGACAGATGCTCTGAAGGGAGCTGATGAGGGCGAGAATTGCATAGGACGTCAGCGAGTGAATGCGCGATCGGACAGCGCAATCTGATGATGATTAGCAAGAGGGAGTCCTATTGATAGCTGGGCATCTATCACAATAACTGTCATCGTGCCGCATCTATCTGGCAACAGTAGCTCTAATGAATAATGACATTTCCTACATCTTATCTCTGCCGTGTCGCTCCACCTGTTGTGTTTGTCCTTCTTTCCAGAGTCTCGATGGATCGGGGTTCTGGGAAACGTTCAGAAGGATTTTTACCGCTAATGATAGCCGTTACATATATACATTAGTCTTCTGTCTAAGTTGTATGTCGTTATATTTTTCAATGGGAGGAGTAAATAGTCAACAAAATACTAAAATTTCTCGATATAGAAGACAGATAATTATTTTTTGATATTTTTAAGTGTTAAGGGGGTGATTATGAAAAGAAGTCTGGTTTTATTCCCCCACTCTTTGGAGGTTGAAGTACGAAACCGGAGTGACCTATTTCTCAGCCATCTCTCAACTGTGGACTCCTTTTAACAGTCGTGGTCGTTGTGTAATAACATATAAATGAAAACTTATTACCTCTAGCGTAGGTAAGCTCTATTTTAGACAATAAATCTTCTTTTAATAGAAATGTACATTAAATAAATATAATAAGAAGCTGGATGGAGTTTACCCTAAGCTTCTAAATAAGTAGGGAAAACAATTCAAGTTTCTTCAACGGGCAATTATGGGTAGAAAATGTGTATCGATGATGGAAAGGGCGGAGGAGACATGATGATGACCAGTGATGGATCATCATCATTGAATCGAAGGACAATTAAGTATTCAATTCTAGGCATCTGATGCACTTTCGTTTATCTCACCATTCTTCCAGTGCTTTAATTATGTACTTATTTTTGTTAAATAGTGTACCCTCGTGACCTGCTACAAAAAAAGGAGTCCTGGCTATGGTCAGTTTCTCCAATCATGTCCTGAGCGTCTATGGCTCTCGCGCTCTTGGTCAGCCTCCCTCCACTGGCACGTATCCGGTGACGCGGCTGATGGAGGAATCAGGGACTTCCTCTTTGGCATGCGAGGGAGGCGACAACCTTGTGGATTTGGAAGGACTTAGGGCTGTTTGTAAATACTGTATGAATAATCGAGTGAATGAACAATTGTAAATATGGCATGCAGGAGAACATTGAACACAATTACTTATTGCCCAATAAGGCCAATTGTAATTTATCGAAATAAAAGTTTGTACACACAAAAACAAGTTTACGTACAGAAATCAAAAATAAACAAAATGATCATCTAAAATATTTTTGTTGATTTGTTTTTTATTCTTGTCAAACCTTTTATTTATCAAATCAAATATATATGGTATTTAAATGTCTTCTATACTTGTAAATTTAATGTTTATTGTAGTCCTGAGATTACCTAAATAGGTGAAACGTCGACTGATAATATAAAAAAATAATAATTTAGGGAGAGACTTAATGATTTTTTTTTTGTTAATATTGATAGATTAACAACAATATATCCCTTCCCGGGGGGGGGGATATTATTTTCCCGAATCTCAGCAAATCGATAGCTACTTCGGCCGGGGAAGAGATGGTGTTTTAACGGGCTTTCCTAAGAAATAGAAAGTAATTGAATAAGGGACATATACGCATGTGCATGTACTCATGTAAACGAAAATTATAGAGTTTAAAGCTACGAGTGAGTGACACGTTGAATCGGTCCTGGCTGCACGTCCGCAGACGGAAATTCTGCCTGAATTCTTGATCTTTAGCCAAATGTCCTTTATCCCACCACAGTTGTACCTTTTTGAGTCACTCAACTTTGTATCGACTTTATAGTGTAAAAATCAGTTCACAATGATGTATATATGTAACAATAATAAAAAAAGATTATTTTCTCAGTAAATTTGCAACAAATCGTACATTAATCAGTCATATTCAGCAAATTTTTCGTCATCAAAACCGTCTTTGTTCATTTTTTTAAGGCATGTCAACGATTCATTGATATCTTTATATTTACAATTATTTCCTTGATTTTGGTTTTATAACAGTGATTTTTTTTTATTTCAACTTGTATCATTATTTAACGGATATTTTTAATTAACTCTCTAAGATCCATTTATACGATTGGCATGTTGCAGCGGTTGAGCAACCGACGGACTTTATGTAAGCTACCATACTCCGTAATTGCCTCAGGAATTAGTCGTGACGACCGCTGTATCCTGTCGCTGGCAGACACGAAGCCCATATCTCAGACAGTGGAAGCACAAAAAGCCGACCAGCCGGTTGAGAGGATTTACTGCCCGAAATATTCTTCCACCGTCGACAACATGGTTTAGTGATGTTTGTCTTCGGGGCTTGTCCCGTTCGGTTGACAGATGTTATGGGAGGGCCAGGCTTTCGCTAATAACTCTGCATATAGGACTCTGTTCTATAATAACTCGTTAGGGCGTTATCTTCGACGTGCTGCCTTTTTATTATGTTAATAATCACTTTAGCAAAGTTTTATTTATATGCATTTACATATATACCTTTAATGAAATAAAGAGACCATCCCCTCCGTACTTCATTAACTTACGGTCGAAACTCGATAATTCGAATAACTCATTATTTCGAACACCACCGTTGGTCACTTTGGTAAATCGAAAAAAAAAGTGTATTATACACACGGTAATGCTAAGGGGAGAGAGACCATTCTGTAATTCGAAATGTATGTACAAACCACAAATATATGTTTTATACTTAATAAAATACGAAATTGTTTAGTTGCTATTCCTGCAGTTTTCATTTAATTTTCATACTTATATTGTGTATGTATTGTTAAAAATATATTAATTATTATTAATTCTAATTCATTTTTTTTTTCATTTGGCCATTTCGAACTTTTTGGTAATTATTTTGTTGGTAATATTCATTCAATATACACAGAGTGTGTTACAAATTCCACAATATGGAATCCCACTTGTTGGTAAATCAAACTCTCAATATGTTTCTTTGGTCCTTTGGGACTTGAATTATCAAAAAACGACTGAACATATCATTAGTAGCCAGGTTTTTACAAAAATTGTATGCAGCAACCGTACTGGATTTGATGCAAATATTTTCTAGGGTTAGTGAACCCATCGAAATCGAAAGCGCAACGTATGAAGCCACAGGCAATAACTTCTTCCTATGTTAAAATAACAATTGCAACACGAATGACTCCGGTCAAAGTGTATTGCATAATGGCTCAAGGATTTATGTATTTGAAATGAAGTGGTAAATCAAACGGATGAATAAATAATATGGAGGAGGGTTGTAAAAGTTTTCGCAACGCTTCACCTATACAAGTTGACGGCAGTAAAACTAAGGCTATTGCAACCGAATGAGAAAATACTTACTGAGGTGAAGCAAGTAAGTACCCATGAGCCAGGAGCTAATGCACTTTGTGGAGGTGACCCACCTAACCTGTACCACATCTAATGGCTCCTAATATATTGAGCTCCTCGACTCTACCCTACAATTACAATCCGTTGTAATATTCAATAAATCTCGAATTGATTCATCTTTATGATCATATTAAAGTAAGTAAGATCATCAGATATTAATTATTAATTCTTAATTTGGGGAGATTTGGTCCTCCAGGCCGGATCGACTAACTGAATCGACAAATAGTTTCAAAAACAACTATACTATGTGTTAGCGCTGGTTGTGAAACCATACAATCATGAAATAAATGCAATCATGCATCTAGTCTCTCCATAATGTTTTACAGCACTCAAAAGAGTCATTCTCAGTGCGACAATTACCAATTATCTTTTAAGCATTAATTATATAAAGTATAGGAAAAAATATATGCTAATTACTAATTTTTCATCAATTAAAATTTTTAAAAGTTGAACATTTCAATAGTTGCCATAATAACGATAAAATTTATGACAGGAAAAACAAAATCACACCGATAAATAAATAAAAATAGAATAATATAAATCAGAGTATTTTTTTTTGCTAAGATTTTATGTTGTTATTATTTATCATTATTATAATCCACAAAGATTTACATTTACAACATAAAATGTTAGCAAAAATAATGCTGTGAGTATAATAATGATTTTATTTTTTCTTGTTATTTGTAAATTATCTTTGAGAAAAATAATTTGGATTTTTCCTAGCATAAATTTAATACATAATGCTTCTAAATTTTTTACCAGTTACCAACCTTCATTTTTTCCGACCTAAAGCGATAATTTATCATTTTAAATTACATCAAATCAGACGTTCAATAACGACAAGATCACTTCGGAACTCCCTTCCCTCTATATTTTCCATGCTCCTTTATTTAAATGTATTCCATACAAGATTTAGAATGTAGAAGCCTCGTACCCCAACTGTGAGGTATCGGCGTATGCAGACCACATCGGTGTCTACAGCACTAGAATCAATCCCACCAGAGCCCTGAAATTTGCTGAGAGCGCCAGTCAACACATTGCTGAGAAACTCGACGCCGTCAACATCAAAGTCAACCCAGCCAAGACGCAAGGAATTATATTTAGTTATAAATCTGGAAGAAAAAAGTTACCTAAATCCTTCGACTTAGACGGCAAAGAGTGCTCCGTGAGCTATGCTACCTTGGGATTACCCTCGGTAGACACTTGTCGTTCACGACACATCTCAGCAAGAAGTTAAAGAGTGTTAGGAAAAAGTTCTACAGCCTAGGACACCTACTTCACAGCCCGGCTTTATCAATATGCCTCAAGCTGCTTATTTACCAGAGCGTCCTAAGACCTGCTTTGATGTACGGGACCCCACTATTTAAGTATCTAACTCCTAACACTCTAAAAACGCTCCAGCAATTCCAGAACAGAGTTGGATAAATAGTAGCCTGCACCTCCCTCAAACATACCCTGTTCGACCAAATGAAGGCAGACGAGATCCACGAAAAATGTGAAGTGCTCACCATTCAAGATTTTATCAAGAGACGACACATCAAATTTTTCGATTCACTCCGACACAGCCACAACGCACTATTCTCTGACCTTCAACCACCACCAATGCCCGTCCGATGGAAGCACTGCTGGACGGCCGAAGCCTGGAGACAGATGGACCTGATCGAACCCGATCCCCCTGACGGGGACTGGACGATCCAAACCCAGCCGAGAGATTGAGGCTGATCTCCCGGCCGACTCAACCGAAGCCACATGACCCCTTCTACCTACTAAGGGTAGGTCGATCTCCCGGCCGATAGGCCGACTTAGTGCAGGCCCCTACTGGGGCGAGGCCAGGTATGACCTGGCCAACTGCAAACCAATGCCTAGTACCCCTAGGCTCCACCATAGGTAGACTCTCACTACCTTCCCGAACCCACCAGCCTCCTTTAGGCATCCCACACTCCATATCCTTCTTATACATCCTTCAAATAGGACTCCCCTTAGTGAAAGGCACCCATCAAACCAAAATATTTTTCCTTTTATTTTTCCCACTGCCTAATTTTTTATAAGTTTGAGAGCTATGGGGGAAAAAAAAAAAAAATTAGTATGTAAACAGATATATCAACAAAATAGACATCTGAACTTTTAAATTTCATCTTGAAGTAGTCGATAAACCGGACGACTTGATAATATCTGGTAGCTGCCAAGGGTTGAAGGTGTACGCACGTCTCACGCCGCGCCAACCAATTTACACGATCACGACTTCACGGGTCCTGTCTCACGCAGACACCTCCATCAACCTTCAACAATCGGGGCAAAGGCATCTTACCATTGACTAATCAGGCCACTACAATCGCTCATTGATCGATGAGTTCGAAGTCACACGTCAAGCTTAGGAAGTCTGCCTAACGCCTGACGGTTGTCAGGCCATGTTCTTACCGAAATAAACTTTAAAAAAATAACAAGATAAGTAACAATTTATGACTTATGGAGATTTTCATCGAGCCATACGATCATCAACGAAGCCTTATTAGTAAAAAATGTCGCTCTACTTCCGAAAAAAAAAAAAAAATTACTCTCGAAAACAAATTAATACTACAAACATCAAATCCACAATGCTTCACCTGTTTGGAGCAATACTTGTTCTTCAAATTACAAGAAAGTGGAACTCGTACAAAATATCAATATGTTGTATGCAAAATTAACAATTAACCTTGATGTGCAAACTTAACCGCCGAGCTAACAGACCTAAATTACCTACAATCCAGCAATACGTACACACCCTGACAAGGAATGTTTTTTTTGCTAACTTCCATATCCGGAAACCCGTTGGTAAGAGAAATAGGCAATTACGTTTATCATTCATACCTGCTTACTTTATTTTCTTAACTTATCTCTTTTATTCAACAACCGTTGATGTATCTACGCTGATGATATGATGTATCCACGTTATATATTTTTTGTTTAGTATTATTATTATTTTATTTCTATTTTCGTTTTTATAATTATGTTCATGTTTTTAGTAAAAAAAAGAATGTAGTGTGCACATTTTTATGGTCTCAGGGGCCAAACCATATGTTTCAATTTGTGCTTCTGAGTCATATCTTACACAGTTTACAAAGTTCGATGAAACTATGCGTGAATTGATTACCTCATTAATAATTAAGAACAGTGTAAATATCTAAAATAATGACATGAAAAACTATTAGAATCTTAAAATATGAAAAATTAAAAACGCGATTTCTATTGACAGTTCTCAAATCTTTTTTTGAACCTCTTTGAACTAATACACGGAGGTATTAGATTGGAAGATATGTTAATTTAAATCAATGACACCAATGTTTTTTCTAAGTAATTAGTATCCAGTACAGCCTCCTGATACTGCAGTGAATGAGGGATAAATAACATGTGGCATGGCAAACATAGGACGTAATTTGGTACAATCTAAACCCAGAATCAGCCATTAAACTATAAAATTTACATCTACTTCCATGAAGGTTTTGTTTATTTATATAACAAACGAATATTTGCATATTCGTAAAAGATAATTTTTATTAGGTTAATAAAAAAAAATAATTATTTTAATTTGATCGTATTTAAGAAGAATAGCATTGCACGTAATATTATTACTCGACATTTCAAGCATTGTTTTAGATCAACTGCTTAGTTTTAATGGAATCCAAAAATAATTCACTTTTAAACATATACTGTCGTCTGTAATTCGACATTTGACTGTATTACTCATTTGACTTCGTAATCCGACAATTTCTAACAATTATCTCATTTATGTCATATTGGAACTTCCTAAATCAAAGCTCATGCAGCCTGTGTGGTTGTATCCTCGGACGATCAGGTAGAATAAGAGGGTTGTCATGGTGAGCGATTCGATCAAGATTAATGTTTATTGGGTATGCATTGTATGAATTTTGAGGAAATGTAGTCGGGGTTGGTATTAAAGGTTCTAGCGTTACAAAATTAAACCATTAAACTAACCTTATCATCACAAGCTTACGAAGTGAAACTAACATTGGTCTAACATGAAAACCTAAATCTTTTATATCGATTTTACGGCAACCGTGTTGTGGCCTAATCCATGAGAATAAATCAGAAATTTAAATCGTGTTTGGGCTATGAGTAGGGTCTTAGTGAAATTTGTTCAAGATTATTTTTCCCTTGCCACTTACTTTAAAATTTCAGATCATATTTATGACAGCGTTTGTTTAAGATAAAACGGCATATGGCGAATGACGTCTGCTTCGTACCCTATTGAAAGTTAAGCCTCTTCATTCAAGTTCCAGCAATAGAAAAAAGACAAAAAAAAAAACGGTAATGCAGACGAACAAGCGGAAGATGAAAGCCCATCCAAAAAGAAAAAAACCCCTCCCCCCGCGCAATATTAGCCTTCACAGTAGCATATAAGAAATTAGGGAGGGGGTGAGCGGAGAAGATATCTATTCTGAAGGGTAATGAGTTTTATGGTCGAGCGGTTAGGCAGCTAGTGGGACATCGGGAGCTCCTGTTACATAGTCGTCTTTTCGGGTTTCTTTTTTTTTCTTTGGTTCTTTTCTTTTTTCTTTTCCTTCAATATTTGAGGTTTGGAGTCAATCCTCGTGTCTCTTGGGGGTCTTACGCTCGGATATTTATATTACTTCTTTCTCTTCCCTTCTTTTCTTTTATGTATTCTTTGGGGCTTATCTTTGAGGTCCCTTCGCCATTGCTTATTAATAGCTGTAACGGCGGTGGTGTCTTGAGGCTTAGCATCGATTTTATCGTCTGTAAGAGCATTTCTATCCGTCTAAAACATCGAGATTTTTTTTTTCAAAATTGTACCATCCTATTTACAATAGCAAAAAACAAAACAAGCCAATCCAATAACACAATTAACGGTTTGATCACGGCATCGAAAAAGTTGTGAACTCTATTATAATGACATCAAAACAAATGATTTTTTTCCTTATCTTTACTTATAATAAAAATGATCATATGCAATGCGTCTAGCCATAAACCAAAATACTAACATCATCTGTCTCTTGATTATGAATATGGTAGTCATTCAATTACATATACATTTTTAATTAGGAAAATATAAATAAAGAAGCTAACGACAAAAAAACTTAGAAAAGAAAACATTTGTTCATAACACCCTATGCCCAAACGTTTGGATAATTTATCTTTGTTAGCAATATGTTGAAGTGATGGAGTCTCACTTCAATTCTATTACTAAACACAGTTTTGGATACTTCGTGTAACTTAACTATTGTGCTATACCTTGGTTTGTCAATTATTTCTACAAACTTATTTTGGATTATCATCAAGATTTCTGATATTGGTATGACAGACTAATAATATCCAACTAGGTTTTGCGTAAGTTAATACGAGCTTTACAAACAAATTCCAAATAAGTAGTTTATTTTTGGTATTATAGTAGAATAGAATAGAATAGAGAATATTTTTATTTTGGAGCAAGGTCCCCTATGAATGTCGATACTGTTCACATGCCAAATTCATATCTGGCTAATAATAAGAACTATTAGATCATTAAAAAAGAAAAAAAATTGACAATGTAAATTACAAAATCCATTGTAAACCTCTGTTGGAAGAAAAGTGTAGCTATATTGAAGTATAGTATAGTATAGCTTACAATGTCTATTGATAAATGGAAGCAGTGACTTAGTCCATCAATTATCAAACATATTATTTGTCACGATTTCCAGATCTTTAATTAGATTCACTGCTCAAAATTATTGGGTAATGTTTATGTTTATTATTGCTAAGTAAGCAATAATGGATAACCCTTCAATCAATCAAGACGTTTCTGAAAAATTCCATATTTATAGGTTGAAAAAATCAGAGGTCTCTGACAGTCATCAGAACCCTCAGAAAGGCAATGGGTGAGAGAGTTTGTGGTTTTGAAAAAATATAATGAAAACTCTAAAAACGTTAACTAGACAGAGCACTTAAGAAAATAATTTAATTTATTTCCAGCCGTTAAAGTGAAATCACGGTGGCATAAATTATTCGGAAACAATAAAAATTCCTTAATCGATTTATTTTAACAACCGTTCACTGGGAACGCTAGAATATTTTAATTTCTTAGCATTAAACCTCGCGATTGGCCGTTTTCCGGCTTTTATTACAACGCTAAACGACAGGTCTATAACAAAGTCCATTACTAAATGGATTGGTAAGTAAAATGAGCGTTTCATAGCGTAACGTGTTACTTACGATTACTCAACCTCAAGTAGTTAGGGTGATGGTGATTTAAGTCTAGTTACTTTTCAGTCGTTACCAATACGACCATCTGGACCCATGGCCACTGTATGTTGGGTAAAATTAATTACTTAAAATATAGCCGATAATGAGTTGGTCAGTTTATAAAACGATATTGATCTTCTAATCAAATATTAAACCCCAATATTGGTGGCCTTGCATTTTGTTACTCAATATATATATAATAAAATAATCTCATTTAGATTGATAAATATATATATATATAAATAAATTAAATTATTCTCGTACATGTTAATTAAATACGAAAATATGACTACAATAAATTTATTCTGTTTTTAGATCTTAGACTGCTTGGCGGTCGGGTAACAGTAGTTTTTCAAATATTATTAAAATCATTGTGATGAAGATACTTGGTATTTACAACCAAAAATACTCGGTATTATAAAACAATTTTAAACAAAAATAAACTGCTAAATATTTTATACAGTTGGCCCTGAATTTAATTTATAAAATGAAATTTATAGTGTAAAATAGAATTGAATTCATTTTTGAGTCTGAGAAATCTGTTGTGTTATGAACTTATAAATCTAATTAGTTAGCAATGAAATACTGATATATTTTAAGATAAATCTAATTTCTTATCCTTCACGTTGTGTTTTCTAAGCAGAAATATTTAAAATGTAGCCCAGAGTGTAGTTAATTACATTGTACCAGAAAATAAATTCATTTATGTGAGAGAGAGAGAGAGAGAGAGAGAGAGAGAGAGAGAGAGAGAGAGAGAGAGAGAGAGAAGTTAATTACATATTAAAATTTATAAACTGAAGTCCCTTCAACAAAGGCTATCCTAGATCATGAAATACAAAAATACAAACGACAGATTATTTCTATATTAATTTATATCCTAATTAGTGTTTTTATTGATGCTAATTGTTTTTTTTTAACTACACTTTAATTTAACCTAATGATGATCATCATCATGACTATCCAACATAACCGTGGCTACGAAAAATTAAACTGTTAATTAAAAATCAATTATAGTATTTTTTTTATAATTTAATATTTATTATAGTAAAATGTTTTCCATTGAAAATTTTGCATTTATGACTTATATTCTTTTTCACCAAACACTCAAGAGTTGTTATTAGTAAAATATTTCAGATTGAAGCCTTAGAATTTATCAGCAACCATATGGAATCAGAAAAAAAAATATATCAATGTAATGATCAAAAATTACTCACAGACACAGTATTTCTCAGTATTTTATATAACTATTTACTTTCCATAACTCCGTCAGAATAAATGATGTTTTTTTTTCAGATAAAACCGCAACTCAACTTATCATAGTTTTAAACATATTGTAATGGAAAACATAGCCAGTACTGTGACGAAAGGATTATCCTTGAATAATTTGTCATAGCAAAGATAAATCTACAATAGAAGGGTTATTTATAGCGATGAGATACAATAGCCGATAGTATTGTAATGTACAGCAAACAGCTATGTTCCCCTACGCACTTATTGTTTGTTTTATGAGTCAACATATGTTAATTGAAAAATTTGTCCTGTACTTTCAGTTAACTCATTAAGATCATTCCGACTCCTGTGTTCTGTTCCTATTTTAAAATTGTATCAATAGCAAGTGATAGTTTGTAAAATTAAACCAACCTCTTTATAATCAGGCTATATAATTTGATTGTATCTCAAAACTGGTTGATCTGGTGGAGGATTTGCATCTAAGGTATTCTTATGATTTGTTTTTGTTAATCTTCAATAAAATAAATTCTTCCTTAAAAGGGCAATAGATAATTACGATGATTGATCTCATTCAAATCATATTTACAAATTTTCTCTCTCGTTTATATCGTATTTAGAATATACATTCAAACAATATATTCATGTAAGCATACCCAATTCAACCGCAACATTGTCACAAGGAAGGGATCCCTCACGCTGCTCCTGTAGCGCAAAAACTGTCAAAGACGCTCATGAAGAAAAAAACCCAGTGGCTAAATAAATTCACCTAACTCCGCTCACTTCCACTTCAATCTACAGGGGGGTTGCAGGGATGGGTGTTGCTTGAAAGTGACCTTTCTTAGGGGCTGGTCAGATAATTTCTAATGGAATTTTGAAGAAATATGATCATGGACAGTGGGGATGTTAAGTTTTACTCTTGGGCCTCCTTGCCGTGTGTGTAGATATGTTGGTATGAAAGTAAACATATTGAGAAAGTGTTTAAGGTATTAATGACCTCTTCACAATTATTAATGCTTGATTATAAATTGTACTATTACAGATAAAGAACTCAATAAAAACAATTATGAAGGATTGGATGCGCTCAGTGCTCAAGGATTTTCCCGTTCCAAATGATTCTTGTGAGTGATATTTTTATATTGTAATAACCGAAAACGGACATTCATGATGCCGAACGTTCAGCAAGAATATTTGTAGAAATATCTTTCCAGCCCTGTATAATTTGGTCTGTCGCCAAATATACTACTTTTTTTTCTAGGGCTAACTAATATTCTTAAACCTCGGATCTAGGAAAGTGGCGGCAACAAGAGTATCACTTCTCTGGAGATTTCTAAGGCGTTTATCTAGTGCAATAGCTAGATTACTGAATCAATGGTTTTACAGATAGATGATAATTTGGATTTTCTTTTAAAATGTTTTTATAAACGTCAATAAGCCATGATTGCGGAAGATATTGTAACAAAGTTTTCGCCATTTATTTGTACATATTTGTTTCATCGGTTACAAGGCGGTAGTGATCTGCCTGCTCTACGCTGATAAAATTTGTATCTCTTAATCGATGAGAGGTATTGTTGTCTGTATGAATGTTTCTAAAGAAACAAAGCGTACGAACATTTCGAGCTCCACCTATTTGCCACATCTTTAAAGATTTTCTTCGGCTCGAGCCCCATTTGTTTTTGAGGAACAGTTCTTATATTGCTTGTTTAGTGTGTTCAAAGTGCCCAACAATGTTATTGACTTTTTTAAATTAATAACTCTCTAAAACAACTTTAATTACTAAATGTATGATGTGCTCCATGGCTCCGAAACGTTTACGAAAGTACTACTTTTGCACCTCAGCTATAGCAGGAGCGCCCGTGGCCAGCTGAACAATGTCATTATATGGTAGGAGAGATAGAGGGATTTGCTCGAGTGTCTAAAAGTGGTCGAGGTGGGAGAAAGGGTCGTTGCCCGGCCTACAAAATTATCTCGGGCGTAAGTCGGTCAGGGTTAGCCAGCAGGGAGCAAGCAAGATCCCGCTCCTTAAGGCGACTCCCACGCCGTTACGGTCTAAGAGGTCCTGACGGTTTTTTTGTTTTGGTTTTTTTTTTTCAGTTGGGAGGGATTCGTGTGTTTCACAAATTAACGAATTTCTTCTCGAATTATCGTGCGAGATAATCTAGCCGAGTATGAATTTTACACTGGGGTCATTGGCCTCACGCTGTTGTCTGCTAGGCTCTCGACCCTGATCCTAATACACAAGGAACTGTCAATTTCTTTTATTATTTTTAAATCGCAAAAGAATCTTTGATGAGTTTGTCATTTCAAAATAACAAAACATTTTTACTATCTATAAAATCCGGGATAATAAGCTCTATATAAATGGGTTAAAAAAAAATTCACGATGATTTCTTTAAACATAATCACTTTTTTTGAGTATTCTTACCTGCCTTTAATACCAACGTTGAAGTAAGAGCTGTAAGCACTCACCTGAAAAAAAAAAATCAAATTTTAAATGTCAGAAATGATTTTTTATAAATATTTATTTGAAGATTACAACCTACCCTAATAGAGATATAGGTAATTGTGATTATATAAACTCATTTATACAATATTAAACAATGTAAATTAACTCTCATTCATATGGTATTTACAATTTACTATCACACTATGGGGGAGGCAAGGATTCGGGAGATCCCCTACACTCTGCAGCCGCATCACCGCTATCTAAGATGATAAATAATTTTTTTTTAGGGTTCACTGAAAGACCAATACTAAAATCTTACTAATAATTGCAACAACAAAGTATACAAATATTTTTTATACTCCAAATCATTACTTTCTGCAGTAGAAATAGAGATCTCTTTGTCTCTTTCATGGTACTTTCCATTCTTGAATATACCTTTGTTAATACGAGAACAAAACAGGAATGAATGGCATGAATTAGAAATATTCTGTATGATATGGAAAGGATGTTGACTCGTGATTTGCCAGAGCTTCCTCCTAATCTCCAATTTTCCTGACTACATAGTCGCATGAAACTTTTAACAAGTAGTTTCGAGAACCGTCATGGACCGTACACGGCGAAACACCGTTCGGATCGTTTCATAATCCCAATGTAGGTATGCTCATGTTTCAAAACGTGGAGATAGTAATCTGCAATTGGCCACCAAAATTGATAGGTACAATTACTGTCGCGAAAATCGTGGTTGATACTTATCCATAGAAGATTTGTCACAAAGAAAATTTACTGAAGTTTTGAAACCAGCATTTTTGAACGATGGGAGATCGATTCTCGGCTCCACAAGGTATTTTCTTAGGCAGCTCACTATGGAAGCAATCACAGTCGTCATACCTTGAATATACTCCTAAATTTATTTACGAAAAACTAATTAAAAACAATTTGTAATGCCTACAATTAATTCAGGGGGGGGGGGGAATAAACCAAAGTGCTCTTAAAACATCATTTTAACTTTTTGAATTATTATATAATGATGACTGCACATAGAGACAGGATAAGTCCATTTGGGATTCGCAACTCCTTTGAATTATTTATTCGAGTCTTTTGTTTGAAATGAGGCGATTGTTCTAAATCCGTATACGAACTGAGAATCATTTCAATAGATATCAATTTATTTAAAGCGAGCCTGCAGATTGAAAAATATTCATACTGAACCATTCATCTTGACAGGTCTTGACTATTCATAAGATTTATACGCAGCCAGAAATAATCATTCAGAGTGATACGTGAATAAACTAAATATTTACGACATCGAAATTCCTAATGGCGAGTGATTATACAGGTATGGAAAAATAATTATTTTTAATAATGTGTCCGAATACCAACATTTGATACTTCTAGCTACCAGGCAGATGTAATGAAGTCTAAAAATGAATAAGAAATGATTGTTGTAGGTTTTATTATTATTAATAATCTATATTTGAAATAGATTGTTTTTCATATTTACCCCTTGTATAAGGTTATGGTACAGTACATTATTTCAACTTTAGCCTATTGTTTTCTCGAGTGTCTGGTAATAAAAAAATAGTTGACAGAGAAATTAACTAGGTGGAAAAATATTTTTCGGTTGAGTTCAAAACTGTTATAATATTTTAGGTTTTCAACCTAGGTTTTGCTACAAGGCGTAGTCCGGTGAATATCTGGGAATTTTAAGGCAACCCATTGGACAACAGATAACCTATGCTTACGTAACATCAGGCATAAAGTTAGTTATTCGATTAAAAGAGACTCTTCCTTGTCACATTAACTCCAATAATCTTTACCATTACAAACAAATGGAGGTTCGAAAAAACGTATTTTTGGGTTCCACCGAGTAGTCTTGGAAGGATTTCATCATTATGAATCGCGCAGATCATTGAAGTGATTATGTGCGCCCGGCCGTCAGTGTGTGAGTTACCGCCCGGTTACCTTTCCCCCTTGGATCCTTGGAACTATTTATTAGTCACGAATGGAAAATAAAAGGTGTGTACGAGAAGGGAGCAGGTGCCCTGGGGTGAAGGATGTATCCGAGATCCTTTTGTACCCGCTTCCAGTCGGCGCTTTGGTTGAGCAATATTCAAAGCGTCGCAGGCTGCGTTCGCTGCTGACGCACGGGGTGCGATACGATTTATGGAACGCATGTCTGCAAGAAGTAATTTGATCAAACTTTAACACCATTCTCTCATGAACCTATGCCTAAATACAAAAAAAATAGTCTCAAATATAAATTCAGTATGACTAACTATGAACATTTAATTTTTTTTTAAAATCTTTGTTCTGATATGGAAGGGGAGTCTATGGGAGACCCTCACAGCGGCGTCACCGGATACGAACCAGTGTAGGCTGACCAAGAGAGCGAGAGCCACAGACGCTCAGGGCATGATTAGAGAAACTGGCCATTGCTTGGACTCCCACTGTCAAGTGTTTATAGCAGGCCATGAGGTAACTGCCGTCTCCAAGGAGGGTTATAGGGATGTGTTGTGCAGTGTAACGACTGTGCTAGGGGATTAGGTGGTTGGCTAGATTACTATGGAATTTTATGAACTTGGAAGGGTTGAGTTCAAAAATAAAGGGTATATTAAAAAGGGTTTTGTTGCTGACGTAATAAGGGGCATTGATTATTGTTCTCAGGATTTTTTGTTGAAAGTACGCTTGATGTTCGACCTTTTTGCTGACCCCTATATATCTATTCCGTATGTCCAGATTGACTTAGGTATAACTTTGTAAATTAGTATTTTATTTTCTACTGAGAGATGGGATGTAATTTGAAGTAGTCTGTACAGTTGTCCAAAGCGTCTGTCATGTTTTTAGTTTAATAATAAATAATGAGTGTTAGTGATGTGGTAGAAAGAGCAACCTAGTAATTACCTTGTAATACCTTCTTGTCAAGAGAGCATTAATAATTTTCTGTAAAAGATCTTTTGCCTTCTTTTCTAACTTATATTTGGTATGGTGTGGATATATGTAATTCTTATTGCATAATTTGACATAAAGTTTTTTATGTTGTCTGTACATGTCTATGCATTGCCAAAAACTAGTTTTGGGCCAGAATATTTGCCTAGATGATTTCGTTAGTTATGTGAATCTAAATGAACGAGTTTTATTAAATTTATCCGTGGGCGTGGTCAAAAGGTCTATCAAAATTAATGCCCTATGAAAACTAAAAAAAAAAATAGCAAAATAATGGTATTATTATTTTGAGACAAGTGAATTCTTCGGAAACGATTTTGACTACATAATTAATGATTTTAATTGTTTTACGTTTTCTGAGAGTAAGGATAAAACGTTTTAAAATAATCATAATTTTCCATTATTTATATCTAATTTTAATAGGCACTTTTTTTGAAAGCTATGATAGAACAATTTTTTTTGACCAGTCTGTTTTTTTTCGGATCTTCCATTGGAGTCAACAGTTAAGTGGAATCACACCTCAGAGAGCATAAACTGAGTAGATCTTTTCCTAGATAGGAAAAAAAACGAAAAGATCTAATAGAAATATTTGCATTAGCACACTTGTCGAAAAGCACTTTATCAGACAGGTATAGTTGGTTGAAGTTTCTTGCAGAGGTGCGCCGGGGAATGCACTATCTCCATTGTTATCGATTCATGCAAATGCAAAGTGCACAATGAATTTTTATGAGCTAGTTTTTGCACGGTGCATTCAGCTGTGCCAGTGCTAATAATGTAAAAGACGAAAACATTTTTTATCCTTCTGTACTGGAAATAGGTTTTAGGTTTCATATTGTTTCGGAATTCATATGAACTATTTATTTTTATCTGGATAAATTTTCTATGTAGTTTTCAGTTCAATAAACTTGCTGATTTGATATTAGCAATATCAATAAGGGAGACAAACATTTCAATCGGCTCTGCTAAAGCTATAAATAAATGTGCTTAGTAATCTTATGCCTAGCAAATTTACAATATTCACGCACGGAGTATTTACAATGAAATGTGGACAGTAATATATTGCCAAGGAATCCCCTTGACTAACCTGTGGGCCTGTCACTCCCCCCTCCCCCATGCTGCTCCTGCAGCCACATCACTGTTCCATAGCGTCTAGAAGAGAGTGAGAGAGCCGCAGACGCGCTCGACACAAGCAGAGCATAATGACCAGTGTCTACCAACCAACTACCAATGAGTTGGTTGGCTATGGCAGTTCTCGAGGCCACTTCTGCTTCAATCTTAAAAATATTTCTAGTAAGAAATATTGGAGTCGATGGTAAACGATAGGGGTTAAACATAATTTAATTAAATGAATAATTGATTGAGCAGCTATCAACATGAATTTTAATAGTATTCTCGTTATGTTATAATAGTTTTATGTATGCAAAACATACAAGTTTTATTTGTACTATTCCTATTAATAGTGTTCCTTGCATACGATGTCTATTAAATAAATTATTTGTTTTGTTTGTCAGTGTGTTTGGGTGTAGCACAAATTGAATGTTTGTCCCCTTCTGCTGTTATCTATTTTTCAGCTATTGAAATATGTAGCAACTCTATTTCTGCTAGTTGTTGCAAACATTGATATTCTAGGAACTTCTGGAAAAAGGTAAAGTAGAAGTGTCTTATTTTATGTATGGCCAAAAAGTGATGTTTCATTGCTCGGGTATAGGAAGAAACTTTCTGAAATTACATTATTTAAACCGAAAAAAAAAACAACTAAATTTCGACTTGCTTTTGTTTTTTGGTGATTATTAGCTGGGGTTTTCTAATTCCATCGGCTGTCTTTTACACAGTGGTAAGCATTTGAAAACATTGTTGTTTTTGTGCCCTGTCACTAAAAATTTTAAATTGTCAGTTTTCCATCTTGTAATATTAGCATTTTATTAGCACTAAATATCAACTCACAATATCTGAACTTCATATATTGTGTTGCTGCTTATGTCTTTTTGTTTTCAAAACCTTTTATTTTATATATACTGAGTGAGTTACAGATTCCACAGTATAAAATCAATTCTCATCGTGCTAATTATATTTGCTGTAGTGCATCCACATTTATTATTTAATGTGTGAAGTTTTTTCTATGATAGGCTGATGTAAAGAATACATGGCGTGTGAACACATATATGATAGGGCTCACCTTAAGAATCAGTTTTGATAATACTAACTTTTTTTATTTTTATTTTTTTTTTCCCCTCTCCATAGCATCTTCAAATATACAGATAATTCTATATAATTATAGATCCTCAAGCGAATCTATTTACAAATTATTTTTACTCGCTTCGGTGGTAGATATACTAAAATAATAACCTAAATCTATCTTAACCAAGTTCCGCCGACATTCAAAATAGGAATGTGGGTGGATCCATAGTGTTAAATACTGGGTATGGAAGGTGCTGCAACAAGTCAAAAAAACACCGGTAGATGAACTCCTCGGTTCTTTGGAACCTCTGGAGAGATGTCTGACCACGTTTCTCATGATACCATTCTGAAATTGTTTGAGACTATTGGATCTATTGTCAGTTAAATTAGTGCATAGCGGGCCACCGTACACCAGAGCAGGCAGGTCGACACATTTATATATCGTCAGTTTAAGTTGGTTACTTAACAAGTGTGAAAACGTCAACCATAAATAACTTCTTCATATCCCAATGAATACATCAACATAGAATTGTTGTTTATAAGTTGACAGCACGTTAACTGGTCATACATATTTGTTAAAAGTGTGAACTAAGAAATATATTTTCTTTAGATAAGCCTCTGGTTTGGGTCAAAAAATCTAGGTAAGAAGATAAGAGAAAAGAACAACAAGCTAATCATACCCCTGGGCTAAGACTGGTTGGTGTAATGAGTGCATCCAGACAGGACTATATATCCCTGAGGTGCATTACAGTGAGCCTGTCACTGGACTGGGATAAATGACTCCATGCTGGGCCTATGATTGATCGGTCTGTGGGAGGGGCCGGTGTGGGAGTCCCGGTTGGAGAATTTATCATTTCCTCCTTGCAGAGCTCCATTCGTTGTAGTCACTGACCCCTTCTACCTTTTCCCACCTTTACTCCCTTCAATATATTTCATAAAATAAAAATAAAAATGTCCCCAAAATCGGGCACATTACCAACATTTTAGAGATGAATAATTCCAACCCATTTGCTATTATAGTCCACTAAAGTCTCAAAATTATTTGACAATAACATTTTATTAACTACGACGAGATCTTTAATTTGAAACCTTACTAAATATGACATCACTAAATTTATTTTTTAGTTGTAATTTTTCGTGGGGTTACTTTTATTTTTAGCAAAATTTCCAGTAACTCTCTGAAAAAAATCATAAAGGAGGATATATTTTTAAAGCTGACAACAATTTTATAATTATTTATAGATTTTGACTATTTTTTTTTGCCCTAGCCGTGTTTCCATTGCACCGACAGTCTTTTGTTAAGCACTGTGTTAAGCATTTAAAAACTTTTTACGTGTTTTGTGCAATTTAAAATTTACACGTTGTTCAACTTAGCTTTTTATAAGGACTCTACAGAAAATACACTAACAGGCACAATAGACTGTTTTGTTTATTAGTTGGAATCCCACTCTCGTTGTTTAATAGACATACCTCTGATTTGGACTCTTGACAGCAACATACTCACTTTTTTTGACAATACTTTTTTATTATAAACCACTAAAGTCTCAAAATATACTACATTTTATTAATCAAAATAATAATTTAATACTCTACCTAATAAAAAGGACCTTAGTCGTCGTCATGAAATTAGACGCTTGGGATGAAGGAGCTACTTGCGCGGTTGTGCCACTTACGGGTGGCATAGAAATAATCGGCGTGTATTGATGGTCTCAAGCTCCTTATTAACGGCAACTATAGGTATATTTATTTTTTAAGGGTCACTTTAATTTTCAGTTTCCAGTAGCTTTTTGAAAACATCAAAATGGAAGATAGTTTTTCAGAGCTGACAAAAATGTAACATCTTTATAATTATATAGATTTAAAATTTTTAAAACATATTACTAATTACACACACATATATTAATAATAAAATATATATGAATAATTTTATCAGTCTGGCACAACCATATCATCTGTACTTAATACTTCTTTCGATTTTTCCGTTCTTTTCTTTAGCAACCCTCAACTCAAGCATTTGTGGGTACATAAATAATTGTAGGCAACGAGTTTTTATGATGAAATAGAAAGGAATCATAATCAATTTGCCATTTTCATAAAGCCTATCGTTAACTATGTACCTTTTTAGAGGTATTAATTAAAATATTTTTAGTATAATACATTTGTAATTAGGGCATCAATGACCTTAACGGATGAATTGTCTTTAAAACTAATAAATTATAATATATATAGTTGGTATATGTGAAATAGTTGCTACATATAATTTCATGAAAAACAAATAATTCCATGTGTTAAGTGTTTTCCAAGTGACTCAGTAGGCAGAGATAATGGCCGGAGTTCAGGAAGACCCGAGTTTGCGTAAATAAATCCTCAGGATTTTTTCTTTGGCACTGATCATAATTAATTTTGATACATTATGTTAATACCTGTTCTTTCAACTGATAGAATCTGTCTATGGGTTGGGTTAAAACCCATCTGCGTACATGTCGAACTATGTTTGCATGGGTTTTGCCCCTTGTCGACAAACAACTACAAACATATCTGCATTTGTTCACGGGTTACACGGGGGGAACATTTGTTACATTCAAATAGGACATATGGCGCTTCTAATTGCGTTTAGGGAAAATGGAAGGCGCGAGATTTGATTCCGCGTCATTGAACATGTGTCATGGAGGCGAACATGTGTAGCCCTCGGGCCCGCTGTGCTGTAATACGCCGTGCAACTATAGGGACCACTTCCGTCATTCATTGTATTGATTCTGCACGGAAAGGGTTAGGGCATCTGTCGCCGCTTACGGGCGCGATGGGTCCGACAAATATATAAAATAGAATGGAATAACAAAATAAATAAACACCGCTCTGGCCAACAAAAAAAAACCATTACGTCAAATAGGGAGAGATATATAATAAAAAAAAAAAATTAAAGCTATAACTTAAATATTAAAAATACCATTCAAAATTTGTTTGAAAAAAAAGTATGAATATAAAATAAAATACATCGATATCAGTAGTTAATATTTTAAAATATCAAGCAGGTTGCAGCTGAGGGCTTATCAGCACAACATTCCAAGGCTAGAAATCGCATTGAAAAAAAAAATTAAAATATAATAATAATAAGAAGAAAAAAGAATATATATCGCAAACTTATTAATTAATTAATAACGTTATTCTTGACGTTAGTTCCTTGAATTACAAATATGACGAATTACCTAACCTGGTTAATTTATTGTAAGTATTTTTTTTCTTTGTAACATTTCATTTGAAACTCTTCAACGGTTGCAGCTTTTTTTACCCGTTGCAGTTTCGTTTTTATATAACTTTCAAAATTGTAGTGATGTTGTATACACCACGTAGCTAATAATAGTTGTTAAATCGTTATTAAACGTATTTAAGTAAACACAAAAGTATTAACATTTCGAAAGCTAAGCAATATTATATATTGAATGAGTACAATATATGTACATATATAGGTATCATGATTTTTATTACGATTTAAAACCAATAATAATTCAATTGACTGTCAGTTTATAAAAATTTTGTCTGTCTCCACATTTACAGTAACGGTTTTTATCATGTGACGTTTCATATTAGCAATTAATTAAAATGGTATTAGGGAATAAATATCATATTGTGGTAATACAGAAGTTTTATTTTTTAATTATACCCTTCCACAACCGGCACTAATCATTTTAAAAAAAAATGTAATTAAAATTATTTTTACAGAGTTAGCTGAAATCGTATTAGTGCAGATATATATATTATATATAACATGTTATCCTTTAATTATATATATATATATCCGGATTTTCATTATGATTAAAAACAACACCAATAATTCATTAGGCTTTCGGTAAAGTAAAACATCCATTATTAACAATTTTGTTATTTATTTATATTTGAATTGTAGCAGCAAAAATGTCCATCTCTCGATTTGAACATGAAAAATTTACGTCATTAAGTTGTTATCTTAACAACTACATGAATAATTTACAAATATTTAGTTTTTCAATGCCTTGATCATATATATTATCAATATCTTTTCTCTAATATCTTACCTAATACAATACCTTAATATCTTTCATAAATAATAACAAGCTATGTCTAAAATAAATATCAGGATAAGATTCAGATGTCAGAACCAAATATAGTTGCTGGCGTTGTTTAATAAAAAGTATAGAACTCAATTATTTATAATTACTGATAGTTAACAGTCACAAAAAATAAATGACTGGAAAATTCGGGACTCAAACCTCTTTATATCTACTTGGGGGCTTTATCAAATATGCTTATTTATTATTTTATTAACTAATTTAACTAGAATACTACAATTTGCTTGCACAGCAATAATGATTGTGATGTAAGAGATCATACATAGTAATATACATTTCGACTCACTCAGAAACTAAACTATTAGATAGTCAGGCAGTAGAACAATATGTTTGAAATCCCCCCCCCAAACAAAAATTGACAAGATTTGGTTGAAACTTTTTATTTTTAATAAATAACTAAGACATATGTTGTAGATACCATTCCAATTCAATGAATCTTGAAAAAAACATTAAAAAGAAAATATTATGTCCCGAATGAACAAAAGAAATACTTAGCAAACAAAAAATGACAGTATACTAACTTTACTGAATATAAAAAGACCTCACATAAAAAAAAAAAACCTTGATATAAGAAGGACTAAAAGCTTCCAACAGGAGGGAGTCAAATGTCCCCTGCGCCCTTTCCGGAAAATTCCCATGTCTATAGGGATAAAGGAGTATTTTCCACTCCTATCTCCAGTTTTCCGGCACCTTACTCTAACCAGCTATCACCTTTACATGCAAACACTCACAATGCCACGGCATTTACATAAGATTTATGCTACAGGATGCGTATTATAAGCTTATAAGGATCGTCAATATCGTGCCTACATTATCAATTCGAAATATGAGGTGGGATTACTAGTGTGTGCTTTAGGTGAAAGAATGAGGTAATTTTTGCACTTAAGTTGCAATGAGCACAAATTTTTATCATTCTGCTAATTGTTATGGTAATATTATTCAGTGACATGGGGGCTCTTATTTGACTGCACCGTATTTTGAGATACGAAGCCTTTAGTGGTAAGGTAAATAAACAGCCCTTTCTGGTCGGCCCACATCTCCACTAACATTAAACAGACTGTCCGTAAAGGACTTCAAAGGGGCTCTCCTTTGAAGACAGCCGGTGGCCGCAGTGTTAAATTTGTAAAAACTTGAAACTGATCCCTATAACTTGAAGTTGAGCGTATATTTGGAAATTATCTTATAAATGACAATGTGTTCGATATGTTTCCTACCGTTAAATTAGAAATGTGATAAGTTAAATCAGCGCTAGGTGAAAAAACTTTGAATCGCATATCTAGAGCAGAGGAAAAGGAAGTGGAAACGTGATTACGCCAGAACGATAGTGTGCCTCTAGTAGCATGATAGCAGTCATTGCCAAAACTAGCAAATTTCTCAAAGTTATAAGATTTATTCGGATGGGTCAGAGCAACACCAACTGGCAAGAAAAACTAAAATGGTCGATAGATTCGATCGCCACATCTTTATTTGAAGAATTACAATTAGCTTGTGCAGCATTATTAATTGGAGTGTGAGAATTTATTCATGTAAGAATATATATACATTTTGCCAAGCAGCCGCCCCACCCCTCCCAAAAAACACCCAAAGCAATTTCATCAGCAAAGATTTGCAGCGCAGAAGAATCGGAGTCCCCGCCTCATTCTCCGACCGATTCCGCTGTGTCGAAGACCAGAGAAAGGGCCAAAGAGCCTTAGAAACTCAGGACGCACACCAACGTTGATGCGCATTGGCAGAACCCTATGTCTTGCATAAGCATTTATAGTAGATCACGAGGCCACGCCATTTCAAGTGACGAGGAAGATGTTAAAGATGAGTGACTTACTAGATAAAGAGTGGATATGAGGGCTTGGTTGAGCAGATAGGTTTTTGAGGAATTTGAAAAACCTTGAGGGTATAAGGTCAAGGGCAGTTGCCACATGACGATCTTTATGAAAGGATGAGTTTGTAAAGGAGCGTTGTCAATATATCTACAGAACGCAACTGAAAAATATACCGAACGATTTTAAGCAAGGAGAAAAGATAATTTTAAGTTTCAAACGGCACTTAAAAAACGAAATATGCCAGAATTATTTCCCAAACCGAATTGGGCATTGTGCATTACCTATGTTTTTATCTTTTGCTTTCTTCAAAATACCCTAAATTTTTTATAGTGCTCAGGTCATTACCAGCTTCTGGATGCCCCAAAATTACCAAAGCCAAAACTCTTAACAACTATATGTTTTTGTTATTCCAATGAATCAATTGACCCCCAGATTTTTTGTGGGCAGAATGCTAAATTCCTGTCAAATTTTTAATAGTGAAGTGGAAAAAAACTCTTGACCAATACCACAATTGACAGCAAAGAGGTTTTGTTGTTTTTAAAAAGGACAAAATAAAAAGTATATACAAAAGGTTCGTTTAAAAGAGGTAATGGTCCAGGTGACCACAGGCTCACCGCAGCAAATGTATGGAGCGTGGTCGAGTCTGCGGTTTTGAAGAATATTCGTTTCTTCGTCCGATGTTAATAATTATAGAATCAAAAAATCACAAAAACACTCAGAAAAAAATTGGCATTCTTACTTATAAATTGTGCATTTCTTTTAAGCCTTCCAGAAACTTTTTTTTTTATACTTCAACAACTTTACTGTGATACAATTACAATCTGCCTGTTTGGGCTATAAGTAATTGTGATAAATAATCTCATTCATACCAATTTACAATTTTCATTCTCTCATTCATACTATATATACAAACAGCCCAGAGGCCCCCGAACTCCACATGGTTGTCACCTCCCTCGCGTGCGAAGGAGGAAGTGGAGTCTTAGGAACTCCCTCACGCTCCTATATCAGCCGCGTCATTGGATAAGAGCCAGAGAAGGGTGACCAAGAGTGCGAGAGCCACAAATGCTCAGGACATGATTAGAGAAACTGGCCATTACCTCATGGCTACTCATTGGCTAGGGAATGAGGGTGGTTTTGGATAGGTTACTGTGGAATTTTATGAAATTGGAAGGGATGAGTTCAAGAATGTAGGATATATTCAGATCATTATGAAGGGTTTTGTTGCTGATGTAATAAGGGGCATTCACTATTGTTCTCAGGACATTTGATTGAAAGACTTGGATACACTTGATGTTCGACTTTTTTGCTGTCCCCCATAGCTCTATTCCGTATATCCAGATTGACTGAGATACAACTTTGTAAATAAGTAGTTTATTTTCTATTGAGAGATGGGATGTCCTTCGAAGTAGTCTGTACAGTTGTCCAAAGAGTCTGTTTAGTTCTTGTCTTTTTCGCCTCGTATGTGGGTTCCATGTCAGTCTTTTGTCGAGATGGAAGCCTAGATACCTTACTGTCTCAGACACAGGGAGAGGAATCGAATTTAAAAAAACTGGCGGACAGGACTTGCGGCAGAGGGCGAAGGTTATGAGGGAGCATTTTGCTTCATTGACCTTGATTCGCTATTGGTTGCACCAATACTCGATCTCATCAAAGTGTTTTTGAAGGTGTTGGGATGCTATATCAGGGTCTAAATGGGTTGACAGGACTGCAGTGTCATCTGCAAATGTTGCCAAGAAGGTATTAGTGGTAGAGGGTACATCAGCTGTGTATAGATTATAAAGGATGGGACACAGGACGCTGCCCTGTGAAACTCCAGCTTTTATGGGATAGTAGTTAGAGTATTCTAAACCACAGCGGACTTGGAAGAAGCGGTTTGAAAGGTAGGACTGTAGGATTAGGAATAGGGCCTGCTTGAGCTATGTCCGGAAAGGCAGCATTGCAGTATTGTTTGGTTTCAAGGGCTGAGAAGATGTGATCAACAACGCGAAGACCTTGTTGAGCAGTGGAACGTCGTTGGCGGAAACCAAACTGGTGAGTAGGATAAAGGTTTTTTGATTCAACAGCTGGAAGTAGGCGTTTTAATAGGAGTTTTTTAAATATTTTTCAGAGGATAGGGAGTAGGCTAATTGGACGGTAAGATGAGGCGTCATTGGGTGTTTTACCGGGTTTGGCAAATAGGACTATAATGGAGTGTTTCCAGAGGAGAGGAAAGTGCGTCGTTAGGATAAAGCAATTATAAATGTAGGTTAGAAAGATTATGGCTTTAGGAGGAAGTTGCTGGAGGATTCGAGGAGTAAGGAGATCATATCCTGGAGATTTTTGGTAAGGTAATTTTTTCATAATACATTTGACCTCAGAGGAGTTAACGGCTTTTGGTGGAAGCGAGAGAGGGATAGGTGAAGTGAGGAAATATTCAACAGTAGGGCGATGAGTATTGTTTTGAGGAGTAAGGTGAAGAGTGAAAGTACGGGAAAGATGCAGTGTTCCAGAAAGAACAGTACTAAAGAAAATCACGTCAGACACCAACACATCTTTGGGCAATTTATAATTCTATCTCTAATGTTACCTTCTGCCGAAAGGCACCACCCCTTGGAAATAAAAATCAGGGGTAAAAAAACATCATTGTGATCAATCCTAAGCGTGTACGCATACAAAATTTTAAGAACATTATCATAGAAAAGATATTGCGTTCTTCCTACATGTACTAAAAGGATACAATTCTTCACAAAGACTAAATTTGAAAAATTATAAATTAAAATCGGCTCGTTTAAAACTATTATATTTTCATAATCAATGAATTCAAAATTATATTTTATTAAATTAGCAACCGTATTTGTTTTAACTATATTTTAATGTTTATATTCATTGACGATTTCATAGATTTTATTTGTACTTTGTAGTGTGATTGTTGTTTAGTATATGTTTGCAGTAGCCTTTTGATGATGACTGGCAGTCGAATCGTTACTAGCAAAATTGAATTACTTCTGCGTTTGTTAATAATAATTTGTTTAATTATCAAAAAAAAAACGTATGGAAGAGTCGGAAATTCAATCATTTCCAAAATCTGTGAGCTCAAACGATATTTTGTAATCGGTTTCATGGGAAAATAACTATGGAGTTTTGAAGGGCTTCTGAAATGTAGTAAGACACCTTCTTTTGAAAACAGTTAAAGAATACGTTAAGAAATCTACCCTGGAAACACTATTCTCGAATAACAGTCAAACGGAAAAGGATTTCGAAACTTCTTTCAGAACTTATCACAGATCTTTTACGGGCTGAGTCAGATGGAGCCTCGGATATGATAAGTAATCTACCGGATTGTTATACCCCCGAGCCTAGGCGATTCATCACAGTGGTTGCCTAACGGTAACTTGTAGGGAACAGGGGGGGGGGATCCCTTAAAATTATTTCAACATGAGTAGGTCAAAAATAGAAAGCCGGGTGAAAAGAGATTCCAAAGCAGGTCGGCTCGCATGGAATATGCACGGGTCAATAAGAGAGCAATTGACACAGGGTACTTGACGACGAGATTATTTGTCGTAAGTTTAGTGTATGCATACGTTTCATAAGAAATTTTAAAACAAATAGTAATATTTGTTATTTTGAAGGACGTTCACTATACATACAATATAGTATACTATATATATACTACTACTACTATATATACATACTATATTTTTATTATCAAGACATACAATTAGTTGTGACTTTTATTAATATCGCTAGCAGACTGGTAGACAGAGCTGACAGATTGATGAATCCATTCCTAATAAATATTTTAATTTTATTATTAATAATTTTTTTTGAACAACACGACAAGGATTGTACGATGATGGACTGAATGAAACGTATTGTATGACTTGATAATAAAAACCTATATTGAAGGATATTTTGCAATAATTAAGGTAAACAATTTTTTTTACACTAATAAAAATGAATTAAAATACTGAGGATGCCTCTTTAATTATTTCTAACGGCTAAAATATGATTTTATTAATAATAAAATAAATTATATTTTTGTAGGTATGTGTATGCAAATAAAATAAAGTGAAGAGGCGTACTTTTTGTTTAACAAATGCAAAAAAAACTGCAATGTATTTTCGACCAAAAATAGTTCATTTTATTTTTTAAGCCATCTTGGTCCCACGTTTGCAATAAAATATTCACACAAATATAACTCGCCTAATGAATTCCATTGAACTCCTCTTGGATAGCATTAAATATTGAATATCTGTTTCTGCTTCTCAATACTGCAAACATGTATAGATTATAGAATAGATTTTCTTTTTTATTTCTGGACAAATACCAGTATTACCAACAATTAAGTACAGTCTACGGCTTTATGTCTTGTAAACGAAAAGGACTATAACATCATGAAGAAAAATTAAAATAAAGTGAAATAACTTACAAAATAAAATATCGTTTTATAGCATTCAATAAATAATGCCATAGATGGATTGACGTATAAAACAAAATAAAAACGATATGAAGTCTATAAAAAAAAACACAACATTAAATAAAGTCATTGAAATCAACAAATACAAGAAATATAAAAATGAGCAAAAGCAATAATATACATCGTGTCCCGTATCTACACCATGAGATTAAATAGGCTTATTTCCCTTCAATCATAAATATATGTAGTTATCGGTCCTGTTTGACATAAGTGTTTTAGTGTCACGCTCAGCGTCATAAAAGATTAAAGCTTATTTCGGCTATTTAAACAAGTTTAAAAGAGCGTTCATTAGGGTTAGACTCCGCAATCACTGGCATTGAGCCATTACAAATTATATTTACTTGCGACACTCCTGTTGCCAGAGTGAAATGAACGATTGAAAGTGAGCCCGAGTTGGAACGGCACGGCCATGGCGATCAATGCAACTCACGCTGCATCAATTTGCCAATGACAGGTAAAGTCATAGTGCATCATTAAATCAGTCAATTCAGACATTCAGATTGTTAAATTCTTTTCGATTTCTAACTATACTTCGAGAATAACTATACTTTATGAGGTTTCTATCATATTTTATATTATATTTGGTTTGGGAAAGTATTGATTGTAGTTGATTTTGCATCACAGAAGAGTGAACCGACTCACTATGTTTCTTAATTCTACTGCCGATAGACATTGATTGTTTAGAGATAACTGACACTTCAATGTTGTTTGTCAGTAAAATGTTACTTATTATTTAGCAAAATTTTGTAACAATCTAATATATGTCATTTTTATTTAACGAATTACTTGCTTCCTAATAATGCATAAAAATAATAGGGTTTAATTAATTTAGAGCCAATTTTTAAGATATCCTAGCATTACTTTAATTTTAGAGGGTCCATATTAAGAGGCTTTTATCATCATTTTGTAGGGAAATACATGATGATGTTTGGTCATTTTATTAGCAAACGCTTCGACAATCGCTGAGCAAAACGCTTTTATTCCAGTCAACTGGCAAGCTCGAAAAAATAGCATATATACGTATATAGATTAGAGTCGTATTAGCAGTAAAATCATCTAGAGTTATATACTATAACTGCTTGGGTTTTAAATACGATATTAAATGACTCCTTGAGAGTTATTTTAGTAGTTTAATCGCTGGTTGCGAGCTTACATTAAGGAAATAACGTCCTATTTCTGTTTTATTTCCAATTATTCATTTGCTTTTAACAGTGTTGAGTGCTCAGATTGTGATTAATGGTTAACAAATCAGACATCGCTATCATTATGAGCACTCCGAGACCGCTCAAAGCACATTTGAATACCAAATAAACAAGTTGTAAGTAGAAAAAAATAGGACGTTATTTACTCAAAAGTAGTTTTTGGCGAATCTATAGATTATCTTAATATTTGTTTGGCAGCAACTCGACCATAGTATGAGCGTAATGAATTATTATGGCGACGCCAGAGATCCCGTATTGGAAAAAAAAAAAACATACGTTCTGTAAGAGACATGATAAATCTCATAGTGCAATCTGTTGGCAAAGTAAATAAAACAAAGAAAGATAGAAGTATCCGGCCATATCGTGAAGAATGGGAAGCTCAAATGGTCTGGAAACGTTTATTATGTATTTTTTCCCCCACTTCAGCGAGCCCCTTCGGAATGGCTGCGCCAGAAAAATATTTTTATTGCCTACAGATTAAATTATCCCTTGATTTATAGTTGGTAGAGCTCGATACAAAGTTTCTCTCGAAAACCTATTTCCTAGTTTGTTCTTGTGAATTACTTGATTCTATGCACGGAAAATGCTGTAGATACGGCTTACTGTGCAGATAACAATGGTTGCGGCATTCATGATGGCTGGACACATTATCATATGAGAGTTTAAAGGCCGTCGAACTCGTCTAACAGTAGAAGGATACGGGTCTATTTATTACAGGATTTACATATATCAGGACAGAACCGTCCTACTTTGCTTTCCTTGGTGGAAGATGAATGAACTCCAAAAACATCAAGGTTTGTGTCATATCATAGTGTCGAATTACACAAACCTCTGATAAATTTGAACGGTAATAAGCTCACAAACCCATTTTAAAATTATTGACCAATTGTATATAAACCAAAGGATTAACAACAAATGTAATATCGTTCGCAGGTGTGTTGTTAAACTCCTTTTATTATTTTCATTCTAGTTACTTATTAAATTGAGCGTTTTTTGTCGGAAAGTAGTTGTCTCCTAATTATGTAAATGTATCAATTCTAGACTGTTATCCTGAGGATGCCTTAATAGGTGAAAAATCGACTTATGATATATAAATAAATTATTTATATTTGGAGAGACTCCAAGCAGGTTTTATTATAAAATAATACAAATACCAATATACTAGGGTCTCAATTAGCATTACTCCAAAGAATAATATAATTTATACGTATGTACAATATAATTGGTGACGTTATATTTTAAAACAATTATGGTAAATTTTAACTATTTTACTATTGTCAGAACTTTATTTCTAGTTAATGTCTGAAATTTACTTTTATGCTTATCACATAATTAAGGTTATAAATATGACCAATGTTCGTTTCTCTTCATAGGCCTTTCTTTAATTACAACCACTTTCAATAACACATGTCTGTCATCCTCAGGTGAGGACCTATGGAGAACACCTGTGTAGCGCCTTAGCATGGCAGGCATCGGCTGATAAAAGCTGTTGCTAATTAAAGATAAGTTCAAAAAGAGAAACGAACATTTGTATTTTTTACAACCTAACTTATACCGTCTCTTCCAGTGTAATGTCTCAATATATATCCCGTTGTCGTTAATTGTGACTGAGGTTGAAATTTCGACAGTCATAAGCCAAAAATATATGACTTTGTGGAGCGGCAAGTCCTTCTAATTCAAAAACTCAAAACTCCATAACACATTAGGATTCATCCAGTTTTCCCCTGTCTCGTGAATACTCTTATGGATTAGTACTGAGGCATATTGATATTCAGGAGTGATTAAGTCACACAGAAGAAATAAACCCTGTTACGAGAACGCAAGAACGTCAGAAAGGAACTGAAATCTGAAAAATTACTTTTGCGAAAATTCAAAATCAACTAGCTGGAAGTTTAAAAAGGTTAACAAGTATCAAATCAAACGTTACTTGATATTCAGGTTCGCCCTGGCTGGTGCGCACCACTTTCTGTTCTATTTTTAATAATTATTATTATTTAAATGACTTAACGTAAATGTTAAGATATTGTTATTATTCTAAGGCTTTCAAGGTCTCTAAGGCGTTTCCGGACATTCAGATCATTATCACCTGATTGATTTACACCTCCTGTTGAGTTGATTAGAATCTGAAGATCTCTTGTGAAATACATTATACATGTATAATTATACGTATTTAATACATGCCTAGAGAGACTCTAGGCCCAGCCACCAGTGGACTCTCACCACTGTACCGAAACAACCAACCTCCACCGAGGCTTCCCACACCCCTTAATCCTCTCACACCACCTTCAAGCAGGTACTCCTAGTATAAGGATCCGATTAACCTAAATATTCTATATTTTTCCCTCATCCTGAATTTCTAACTAGAGAGCTTAGAAAAAAAAAAAAATACGTATTTAATGTAGAATATAACATGTATGTATAATATATATTAATTATATATATACGATTGGTATTGGACTCCTGTACAGATGTAATGGGTGCCTGTAGGTCATCGAGAACTGGTTCGACTGATACAAGCTCGTGACTCTCTTTGGGACTACCGGTTCACAAGCTCAGACACGAATTACAGACCAGCTGTGAAAGCAGGAGGAGGATAGACACAAAACAAAAAACGGAACAGAACTAATTCGATTTACATATCCAAGACACACCTCGGCTCAGACAGAAAGGTTTTAATCGCTTACAATCAGGATTCATTAGGGGCCTGAAAACCTTTTACCAAGGAGTACCAAGGAGTTACCAGTTACCAAGGAGCCGCCTGCTATTGTTCGACCATATACCGTGTGTGGGTGTAAGTTCATTAAACGGTAGCAATCAATATCTTTACGATATAGCCCCGTAAAATTAAATTGTGTAGATTTCCCTATGCTTTTAATCACAGCGAATTGATAGCGTAAAGAATATAATCTGAGTGCTGTGAAAAACTATTTAAACAAAATGATTTCTATAGTAAAAAGCGTTTTATGGTGTACAAAAAATGTTTAAGGAAACAATACCGCTGTAGAAGGAAGACCATAATTAAGTTTAGAGGTGTCAAATTTTTGACATTGTTTCCAAAACGTTTTGTTTGCTCGCAGTGGCGTGCGTACCCGGAGATTTTGCCACCTAGGGCAGTTTCCAATTCCCCGCCCTTTCTAAGAGTTGTTATTAACAATTACGGAACATAAATAAATAAATTTTTTTTGTTTAAACATGTTGTACACATAAAGATGAAATGTAAGCGTTTGTATATACTTACTTTTTTCGCTTGTTATTAGAAAACTTTTCAAGATCGTCCAAATTTATACCTTTTGTTAGTTTACGATATGTCATCACCAACCCAAATTAATGACATGCCTGTTTTGTTTTTTTACTGGTTAAGCGTAAAATGTCGACATCGAGTATTGTATAATAATTAGAATAATTGATTACATCGATTAAAACATTATTGTATTGTTTATATTTCTTTTACCTAGACAAAAACATAGAAAATTTTCATTCTGAAACCTTTAAATTTATCACCAACTTAATAATTCATCAAACTTTTTTATTATTTATTTTTAAATGGAGGAAACAGGTTTATGAGGATAAATATTTTGAATTTTAATAATAATAATAAAAATTCCATTCCAATATCTATTATGATTACTTATTCACAAATAAAAAAAATTAAATAAACAAATCAATTTTAAATTAACTATAAAAATTTAAAAAGCTCTAATGGTGGAGATATTGTTAAGAATCCTTGCCGAGACATAGTAAGTTTAATAAATCAAATATTAATATGTGTTAGGCATCAAACTTGATTTCTAGCAATCTAAATCTATAATTCTGCTTTTGATTGGCATTTGCGATATAGGCTGGCAAATGCAGTTTATAATTATAGGATTGCTTAAATCAATTTGCATAACGTTAGACCCTCAGGTTGTATTTTAATTCTCCGGTTTTCAATTAAAACGTAAATTAAATACCCATGCAATTATATTCACTAATAGAGTTATCTACATTTAGTTTTTGCAGTGGAGAATTTCCTTTTTTTTCCCCCCCTTCTTTTAATATATCTAATCAAAGGATGTTACGAAATTTTCATTATATAAGTTATCAGATACACCTTAGTGTAAACAAAATAAAACTGCATCCAAGTGCATCTTATCTCAAAAAAAAAAATTGAAATAGCAGTCTGTTTAGTGATAAAGCATCTAATTACAGCATAAATAACCCGACTGGAATTCTACTGTTCGTCATGACAAAGGATCGGCGGCATACTTAATGATTTAAAAAAAAAGAATGCATATAGCCCGTATGCCGTGACCGAAAATAAAAAAGTACGGACAAACAAAAAAAAAATCGGGGACACTTTCGAAACGAGCCCAGCGGCATCCGGGCCCACTGAGTTAGGACCCTGGACGTTACCCTTTTTGGCGGGACTTTATGACCTCTTCGGACGGGTGGAATAAATTTTGGCGGGCGAGACAACCACTTCGACAGCTCTATTCAGAAGATTCACTTCACTACAGGGATCAAATTTATTGCGCCGAAGCTGTCACTATTCTTTCCAGGGTGCATTTGCGTATTTTATTGTTCGAGTCATTCGAATAGCTCAAGGGTGAACACGTTGGCAATACAACTAACTCAACTTGAATTTATTCTTTTCAATTGTTTTAGTACTATATCAGATAGATTTGTCTGCTAGGAATGGTGCGTTCTTGAATGATTAGCCTTGGAAGGAAGGTATCTACATTTTCTATATACCTCTGTAGCTATATATTTTGGATATACACTAATTGCCGACCAGAAAGTGAGGCGATATACTTTATAACGGGGGCACTTAAGGGTAGTATACATTTTTGCTGCCTACCCTCAGAATAACCTCAGACCACCCCCATACACTATGCTCTCAGTACAAGTTAGACTTTACTGTTCCAAAAAATCTTTTTACTCTATTATTACAACAGATAGGAGGCACTAGAAACAAATGGTGAGCGCATTAAACTTACTTTTTCTAACTTTGTTTTTTCAAATTGCAATATTACTCCTTAAATTACAACATGGAGTTTAATATTAGACAAACATAGCGCCCTGGTGTTATTAACAATAGTCAAATAGTTCAGGTCTAAAACCGATAGAAAGAAATCACGCGGATATTATCGACTCGGAACGTGACGCTAGGTCAGTAACAGTGAATAAATCATGTCGCGTGCGCTCCTAAATAGAATGGGAGTGCCGTGCCAAATCCAAATGCATATTTGAAATTGCTGTTATTAGCCATTGCGTCGGACTGCTATTCAAAACTTGGGTGAGGAATAAAACAGTAAATGAATAGACAGTGACGTAATACTCATTATATAGCTTCATTATCGAGTTGTTAACTTTTTTACGTATAGCTCTTCTGTAATCTTGTTAGTCGAATATACGATAATCACGCTTTCCTTCTTTATGTCGGAATGCTGAATGCCAAAGGCAATCTGTAACAATTAAAGGAGCAAGTTGATAAAGGTGATCTGAAATTGAGAAAAACACCTTTAAAGTTTTGAAAGGTCAGGCCTCACAGCGTTACAAGACTCCTTTATCAAGTGGGTTTTGTGGAAATCATATGTTTTTGGAAACTGGCACCTTCATCAATCATGAAAAGACGATATTTTTAAAACTGTCACATATGACCTTTATCCACGTGCCCTTCAATTGGAAAACATCCATATGTCAGAACACATGGTAGTCGTGTCATCTTTCCGGCCCATGATGAGCGCTCCTCTTCCCGTACCTCCAATGTCTCTTGGGAACATCATGCCGAGGCTTCAGCTCCCTTCCGAAATTCAAGAATGCTGGGCTGAACTTAGTTGAACTATGGAGAAATGTATTAAGGGCAAATTGAATTTCTCCTATTTGCTCGTCCCAGCGTTGGTGTTTCTTACCTAGGTATGTAACTATTAACTGTTTGATGTTCCTGTTTGCTCGTTCAGTGGGGTTTGCTTGTGAGTGATAAAGAGGGGTAGTTTCTCTCTTGATTCCAAATTTCTCCGCAAGATCACTAACAACCCGGCTTACGAAATTCTTCGCATTGTCTGTAAGTAATCTGGCCGGAGCTCCGTACCTATTTAGTATACGTGACTTCAGTTTTGAGACGATATTTTGGGAAGTAGCTTTTCGTATTGGGCATAACTCCACCCATCTGCTAAATACATCCATATAGACAAGTAGGTATACGTTGCCTTTAGAGCTTCGTGGGTAGGGACCCATGATATACACCGATACTAATTCCTATGGTTGCTTGTTGTAACGAGGGTACATCAATCCACGAGGTGGTCCAGTGTTGGGTTTTACCTTTTGGCATGTTTCACATTGCGTCACGTATTTACTAATATCGGTATACATTCCTGGCCAATAATACAGCCGGTTAATCCTGGCCATCGTTTTCTCTATTCCTAAGTGTCCCTATTCGGGCGCCATTTATGTACTGTAATATTTTAGGTTAGGTTCAGGGTAATAAAATTTTATGATATTGACATCCACTGTTCTAAGGAACACTTCTTTATTTAGTTTTAACAGAAACAAAATACAACACTGTAAGAACTGAGAGAGAGATTTTTTTCCAAGTCCTGTTATCTTCACACTCGCCACTTGACTATCTACAACAAACACAATCTCACGCACAAGCTTCAGTTAAAACGTTCAGGTTAAGTTAATTTGTCAGCACTGGACGGACGAAACCTCAGCGATCAATAAGGCCGTTACAACATCAAATATGAAACCTCCCAATACCATCCAAAGATATGATCTTAAGAGTCACCTTTACATTATTAATTTATACCGTGTAAAAACAAGTTTGTTTGTTTTTTAATGCTTGAAGTATCTCCCAAAATATCTGTTATTGCTGATATTACGTCATATGACCATTTTGGACCAACTTTTGGAACTCTATTCTTATTGATATTCGTCTTTCATAAACTGTCCTAATATATAAATCTAGACCTTAACAGTTCCTTATCGTCCAACAATTTAACAATACATAACTCATTATTGTTTTTATTGAGTTTTTATTAATTTTATACATTTGTTATGTTAAAACATCCCAGCAACCTTTAATACTCTTTGCACCATGTAATAATTCGTATATCTTCAAAATTTTCTTAGTTGTAATTGCACCGACATGTTTTTTGTTCTAATTTTATACTGACGGCTGTTTGTACTCATCGCATATATACATAGACCCTTTATTATTTATAAGCTAATACCGCCATTATGTGTTATGTTATATATTTTTTAGTCAGCTAATACGTAACTAGTAGTGGTATTTTTTTTTGTCAGTAAGTAATTATTTGTTACTATTGGGGACAATTCTCGAGAATAAAATGTTGTTTTATGGTCGAAATAGATCGCTTTTAACCAATAAAGCCCTAGTTAAGAGGCAATTCGTTTGATTTATTTTTATTTTATTTTATTACACAAGGTACTCTGATCTCCAACCGCATATCCTTACCGAGGCTTTGAGTCTCTCTAATGGGCTCACAGTGATAGTAAGTATTTATAACCTTGGGAGTTGCAGGGAAGCAGTTGCGGGAGAGGGGCCAGATAGTTGTCCTAGGTCAGGCTCTAGTAGTGCTCAATTTCCCACCCACCCTTGGCGAGTCAACAACTCATTCTATACACATACAGTTTACAATTAACGGGCGTTTAATAAGTATTTTTAACGTTTTAAACGTCTAAATATGGGTTCGTGTAATATATTATTAAAGGTTCAAGCAATATAACTACACTAAGATTATACCTATGTTTATAGGGGCAAACATTTTTTCCAACTCCAAGTTGATTGCAAGTCGTGAGTATGTAAACGGGTTCAAGGTTTTCTTCGGGAGATCGGCTTGGTTTGATAGAAAAATAGTTGCTAGGTTTTCATTTAGTTAATGCACGGACAACCATTCGACAAACTATCGAACTATCTGCTGTAGTTCGCAAAATGTCTTTAACAGTTCACATAAAACTCCTCCTCTCACGGACTTGATGCAGAAAAACATATTCGAAACGTTGTGCATGAGTAAACTTGATGAAGGGCTGGCAACTATTTTTCATCTACCCAAGCCGATCTCCCGACAAAAAAACCTTTTTTTTTTTGTAAAGTTTAAAGAAACAATATCACGGGTTTTGTTGTGTCTCTTAAAACTTGTTAAATTATTGTGAGATAAAAGCCACTCTGTAATTTAAATAAAAATATTTCATGTTTATTGCTAATCCATCTAAACATCATAGACAAATCTAAACAGCTAAAATACGGTCATACAAACTATTGAAACCCGCTTTACTCGTGGTTCTATTGTCTGCTCTCAAAACAGCATTAAAAGAAATATCATTGAAAATATATTCGAGTAACATTAACGTGTCATGAGCCACGAGAAAGAAAATAATCATTTATAAAATCACTCCCAAGCAGGTTGTTAAGAAGTCTTAAAAGTTAAAAAAATTGACATGTTGTTTTCCTGGCTGGTTGTGGTCTTCTCTCTGTTCTACCCACAATTTATTTTTTATAATGATACAAGCGCCTTCGGCTGCTTCACCACCGTTCTCAAGTAACTGAATGTGACAGATCTGACAGAACAAGTTACATCATTTAAACTTTTAATTTTCATTTTACGTTCAATAAATTCAATAGATACTAATGATACATCTATTAACTCATCAATATATGTTATGAAGTGCTGTGGAACATAATTTAAAGTTTTAGATCGTTTCATTTGTATGACTGCTATTGTGAAACGTTCAGACAGACGGGTCTGAAACCTGAATAAAAATAGAACCAGTCCCACAAGCAATGAGCAGCAGCAATAGTTAATTATTTCAATATCTGCCCTTTTTCTGGGCCCTACCAGTGCATTTCGACTATTGTCAGCTAACGATAAAAAATTCTCTATTTTGTTTAAAGTGGTTTCAGGGTTCATTATATTATACATATATTTTCTCACAGTGAAAAGAATGAATATCACGCCGCTCTTGTTTTATTCATATGCTGTTTTAGATCGTATAGATTGTGTAGAAATAGATTAAATCTATTAAAATAAAAATATATAGTCATAAAATAAGTGTATCAACTTCCTAATAGCATCGTTAATAAGGAAACTAATTATTAACTCAACTGCTCGTAAACGAGACTTAACATACTTCCTGAACGTTTTACGGCAATATAGCAGTTCTGGCTGTACTGCTTATGGTATTGTAACCTCAGTAAAAACAGCAGTTATAATATTAATGGTTAAGCAATTGGCTGAACTGTGTTTACATTTAATAAACAGCATACAATTAGTGGGCTCATTATATACTGGAATGTGCCATTTAACTCTATACCTCCTAGTTCGAAATAATCAACTGCAAGGGTGTGTTAATTCTGAGCGATTTCGAAACAAGCAATTCGCTCAACGAGAAAAAATTGAATCTGCTGAAATATATTGCCAGGTGATTTCTTGACTACTCAACTCTGTCTTCAGATGCCCGGAAAATATGGCTGGTAGACATTAAAAGAAAACCGAAACGACAGGGGTTCGTTTAAAAATTTAGCAAGAAAACTTGAACGATGCTATAAAGAACAATCTTTATTTTAACAAAGGACAGCCAAAAAGCACTAATAAATAAAAAACACAATAAAAAATTGTTATGTAGTATATTATTAAAGGCAAGATCGAGAACTCAGAAACCCTCCATATCTGGTCTGGGGCTCTACCAACTGTGCTACCCTACTACGAGTAAAGAAATTCCCCAATAATACTCTTTGGCCAAATACTGTACTTAATGTACCCCGATGGGCACAGAGCCAGTAGACACAAGGCGGGACAGTTAATTTTCCGAGATCCAGACCACCAATGTTGAGACACTAAGTGAAATTATCAGAAAACTTTTATTAAATCTAATATATTTATTTTTTTAGAATATTTGTTATCAAATTGAAGGTTTTAACATCTTACAGATTAGCAATATATAATTCGTGCTTATAATTTTCCGAAATAATTACAATAATTCATGAAAAGTGTTATCGCCACTTTCAAGAGATATGACATTTTACATAGTTATTATATTTTATGCCCCAACGATGCTTAAAAAAAAGTATGGATATTTTACTAAAACTCAGGAATATTTATATTAGAAAAAATATATTCAAGGATCCATATGAATAACAATGAAGAATTCTTTCACAGAAAACAAAAATAACAATATGTAAACAAATATATTAATAAGAAAAATTACTAATTGAAATGAAGTGTAAATCTCTTAAGAAACAAAAATCGAAGATGGTTGTCTTTAACTAATAAAGACGATGTATTGAGATTAAAAAGCAACAATATAAAGAAGACAGTAAAATACAATTCAAATTAAATGAAAACCTTTAAATTAATACATACAAAATAACATAGAAACTATACAGTAGTATAAACCAAAGAGTGTGCCAGCCAAGCATTGCATGTGTATAGTAAACTATTAAACAAGTAAGTAATTCAAAGAATAAAATAATACTTACAAATAAATCGCCCGGAACTAGTACGTTGTATTTAAGACTTTTTGTTGTCTCAAAACACCTTTATTTTGATTTTGATTTTTTTTTTGGTTGTTTGGTTTTCCGTTTTATATTTTGGTACCACGTCATGTACGACGGTTTTTCGAGTTTACTCACGATCACCGTTTAGAAGTGAGGGGGGGGGGGTCGGCAGAGAGAACTAATCTAGCGTGTTGTTAAACAACTGTCTAGAAAATTATAGCCCCCGAATGAAGAGTTATGCAAACGACGGGTTGGAGCCAACTGTCACCATTCACTGCCAACGCCGACGTGCAAATGCGGTTCCGCGACACAGCGCCAAACATGCAAATTATTATTAGGACTCATAGTCGCCATTGTATAATCCTCTCTGAAAACCGTGGAAGAGTACAATTGTCGTCTATCTGATAAGATTTGTCATTTGTTTACAACGGTTATAAGCTAGCTTGTCTAATGATTCTATAAACAGCTAACACACTTCAAAAAAGTTAATTTAATTCACTCAAAAAAAGACACCTTTATTTTCCCCTTGTGAAAATCTAGTCAAAAATCAATGTCAAAAAATGTTTTAAGGTCTCTCCAAAAAAATTGTATTCATTTTTAAATTACCAGTAGACGTTTTGCCTATCCATGGTTCCATGGATCTTCAGGGTTATGAATAATATAATTTTTCAAAAATAGGTAACTATTCCAATATACATAAAAAATTCTCTTAAAAGCTTACAATTTCTATTCTCTATCCAACAAGAAGAACTTAACGAAAAATCGTTAATCAACGATATATACATAACGTTAGAGATGTACAAGTTATTAAAAAGAAGTTTTTATATATCTTAATCAAGTTAACTATTCGGTTTGCAATAGTGAAAGAGTGAAACAATGATTTTGAAAAACAATTTCTTTCTCGGTCTTAGTGAAGCCTGAATAGACAAATCGTCGACTGGTGATGACTATAAATTAAAGTTTTTTTGGAGAGAACATTTAAAATAAAAAAAAAAGAATTTCACACATTGAATATTCCAATAGTTTTTATAAAATTGCAATCTGTCTTTTTGGTAATTGTGATAAATGTTCTCATTCATACAGTATTTACAAACAGTCCAGAGACCACCAAAATCCACATGGTTGTCACCTCCATCTCATGCGAAAGGGGAAGTGGAATCTTGGGAAATCTTCCACGCTCTTCCGTAAGCTGCATTACCGGATACGAACCAGTGACTGGCCTTTAGCGCGAGGGCCACAGACGCTCAGAACATGATTGGATAAAGTGGCCATTGCCAGGTCTCCCGCTGTCACGTATTAATAGCAGGCCATGAAGCCCTTAAGGTGAAATCAGGAAGATTATTTCCTGAACTTTTAAAGGGATACAAATTTCATAGATGTCTGATCGAATAGGTTGGATCGAAGACCTCATTCAATCAGCAACGCCCTTCATATAAAAGAATGGAACCGGTTTAAATTATAATAGCAATAAGCTTCAAGTAAGCCAACTGTCAAACCGATCCTAGATAAATCTTGGACAGTCCATTGTGCAAAGATACCATTAATAATATCGAGGTGCAATAGCACAAAGAAACAGTTTCTGGAACAGAAAGAGGGCGTTGACATATTTCTACATTAGCATAGAAATGTGATTAGGTTTCGCTGTTTCTTGGTCAGTCCTACCGTACCGCAAATATCCCAACAATGGGGCTCAATAGGATCTGGGGTAAACATATTCATTAGGATATCGATTTAATTATATTACTAGTTATTCTACTGAACCATTTCAGAAATATATTCAAATGATAGGGAATCCCCCATAGAAAGAATTACTCAAATAACATAAAGGAATTATTATAATTAGCAATTATTATTCTTAAATGTAATTCATAAAAAGAGACAGCTTTGTAGTTTACTAGTAGTTTGAGGTCTATCAGTTTTCAAGAAAAGACTCTCCTAAAATATCTTTCATTATTGTTAAGTGCATATAATAGACATAAAAGGTTTTTTTTATTGGAAATTAAGAAAATTTTTTAGGTACTGGGTTGTATTTTCAAAAGCAGAAATATTTAAAGAAATTTCATTGCTTCTCAAGTTATTTTCTTATGAAGTGTACAAAAATGTTTTCATTATAAATCGTATAAATAACGTTTTCATTCGTGGATGGTTTGTGTATTAACAATTTCGCATTTTAATGAGCTATCAATTAACCATTTTAATTTATTTTGCAAAAACTTTCCCAATACTTTATGCAACAATGAATGAACTTGAATTTAAATATACTAGCAGTAACAGGTGTGTCGTTCTATTCTTTTTATTGATGCCAATCTTCGTATTTATTATTTTAATTGTGTTACTCGTATATATGATATGCTTCTATGTTTGTAAAGTTAACTGTTTTGTATGTTTTTTTGTCTTAACTGTAGCCTTGAGGATCCTCGAATAGGTGAACGTCGGCTGCTTATGTAATATCAACAATAAAATATATTTTGAGAAATGTTTCAAGCATTTTTAGAAAAGCTCTTGACTCTTAGAGTTACTTAAAAGAAGAAACAGCTGATATTCAGGACAATAAAAAGTAGTGGATTATCGCGATTTTCAGTCATAAAATACACTAATTGGCTACCTCAAGTTAAGGTATATTTAATTACCATGGAAAGCTATTACATTTGATGGGTCACGATGGTTTGTAGTAAGAAATGGATTCATGCAAAGGTCTTCTTCCTCTGCCTTCATTTTGTTTTTATTATTCATGAGGGTGCCAGTTCGTAACGAATTTCGTTTATACAATTACAATTATAGCATTAAAAACAAATTTAAAAAAAAAAAAGCACGGTTTAGCTTCAGACGCGTACGGTGCATTTATATGGCTCGTATAAAATTACCTTTCTGATCGTAATTAATAATTCAACAGCTCTTCTAGGGAATCTTGGCGAAGACCTCGCTATGCAGTATCATGTTTCTTAGGTTGAGCAATATTTCGCGCAGGAATTTTGATTCAATAGTAGGCGGTATCAGTTTTGTCCGTTAAGTTTTCGCGGTTGAAATATGACCTATTTCAGTATCACGGTAGCTCAGTATTTTTGTGATGAACAGTTTAAATCAGTGTAACAAAGTAAATTTGTGATGAAAATAACACTGCCTTTTCATAGCTTAAAATTATATTTTTTGAATTAAATATGGTTTTTTTTTACATATTATGTGGATTAGTTATTATGCCGAATTCAAAATTACGTTTAGCAAATAAATAGTGCCCACCACTCGACAATTTAAGAATGTGATTTTAAATACAAAAAATTTGCAGAGGTTTGTTTATGAATTACTATTTAGGAGTCCTGCAGCAAACTGTTTATGCAATGCTCTGAAAATCAACGTTATAGAGTTTATACAGTTATAGCGAATATGGATTGCACAAGTTAACCCTCTCACTGTGTGTTTCCTACCTGAGGAACTGCAGTGATGTGTTCAGTTAATTTCATACTTTAGTTCCTGTCTGTTATTGCTTGATTTGTTTTCCGTTAGATGAGCACGGATTTGTGTTCATTAATGTCAGAACATACATTTTATGACTGTAAATCAATTTATTTATGCTTTTGTTATTCGAGCAGCAAGCACGTAAGGGCCATTGAACAAATGCCAAGTGTAGCTATTCTCTTAATTATTTGCTATTTTTATTCTTCTATTATTATTGTTTCATTTTAATTAATTGTTTTGACATTAACTTGTTGTATGAGCATTGGGTTTACTTTTAATGTTACTATTTTCGTGAAATATAAAGGGTGTCCCAGAATTAACGCAAGATTTGATTTAAATAGAAAACACAGTTTTTAGTATTTTTGTTATTTTTTTATTGAATTATAAAGTAAATCGGATAGGGTTATTTATGGATTAACACATCGGGCAAATGGCCTCCACGACTTTGCTGGCACATACGCACTCTTTTGTAGAAATTTTCCATGGCCATTTGGCATAAATGTGGTTGAATTTCGTTGATAAAGCGTTGAATTTCCTCTTTCAATGCACGGGTGGATGTGGGCTTGTTTAAAAAAAAATCTAAAGGTGTTTAATCACACGATCTAGGGGGCCAATTCTGTTCACCGAAACGAGAGAGTACACGACCTGGAAATGTCTCATGCAGTATTTAAATTGTTTCATGGTCTGTATGGCATGTGGCACCATCTTGTTGAAACCACATATTGGCCACATCAATATCATTCAATTTCGGCATAAAGAACAGTATTTACAACGCCGAATTGATGTTCCTGGATTTTCAACAACACTCTCACGCACTGCTTCGATATTGACATTTGAACGGCTTGTTTTTGGACGACCAGTGTGTTCAGTGTCTCCAACTGATCCAGTCTCCCTAAATTTTTCAGTTAATCTCTTCATAGCTGATGAAGTCAAAACACTATTCCGACCATATTTTGTATGAAATTTTCGAACTGGGGCCGCCAAACTTTCATAATTTTTGAGGTAATGTTCAACAATAAAGACACGTTGTTTTATCGTGTAACGCTCCATTTTCACTAACCCTGAACTGTCAGCTGTCAAATTGTTTTTTTTAGGGTTGCCATCACTTTACTGCACAAATGGCGGCAAATTTAAATCTTGCGTTAATTCTGGGACACCCTTACAATAGTTATATATTGTTCTCCTTTTTATGTGTATTACGTGTTCCTAAATCAATGTGATTCCTCCACCTGAAAGCCCTGGCAGCGCTACTGAATTTTGAGCGCACTCTTTTCATTATTCTTTTATAAATTTAGCACTAAGAGATATTAATCATTTACCTCTCTAATTTGCTTGTTAGCCATGGTACAGAAGTGTAGGTCAATAGGTAGTAGAATGTTTTTTTGTTTTTTTTAAGCGGTGATCACGTTTGATTATTGTGACTAAGTCAAGGTCTACGTTGTGCAAATTTTTCTGCTTGTTAAACATACTGGTATGTTGAAATGGGGAATATGTTGGGAATATATATCAATGTGTACCGGTGGACCGAAGACGGATTTTGAAGGCGATTTGTTTTGTTTTATTGCGATTAGTTTTAAATTTAAATTTTCAGAACCATGCCAGAGCGTCGTTCTCGCGTGTTCTGGATTCGTTTCACGAGTTACTTGATGTTAATTGTTAATTATATGCATTAGTTAATTATATTTATATATTCCATGTGTTTATAATAAACCAGCAAATTTGTTTTTCGTAGAGCAAATAGCGCCATTTGGACAGCGAATAATTAACTGTTATAAATAATTTTTAAATTAAACTGAATTATTTTGAATATACTGAAGGCGTCTTATAGTCAAATTTATTAAAAAGTTAATTGGTCACCATACTAAAGTATATCGAATAGTTTTGTTACATTTAGAAATTTTCACCAAAGAAAACAAGTCAATTACCCAGAAAAGGTATTACGAAGTTTTCTCTGCAAGTCTTAAAAGAACATTGTTCTTATTAAATTTGACCAACAATTTCTGTTATTTTAAAACCGTACCTAAAAGATCATAAGATTCAATTTTCAGAAAGTTCATCATATATAAAGAACTCTTTAAATAACTATCTGATTAAACTCCTTTGAAATGAAACGATCAGTCTTAAAATCGTGAATAAAATATTGTATGTGTTGTTTAGAACCGTAAGCTTTTAACTGTTTAAATATTCATTTTAAAAGTTAAATACACGATTTACGTCTATAGCCGTGATTATTTCGTTATTCATAAAATATAGTGCATAACGTTAATTAGCAATAATTAATAAAAAGTCAACAGCCCTTCCCCCTCTTGATTCTGCCTATAAAAGGGGCAGAGACAAAAAACACATGTGATTAGACTTGAATGGGTGGAAAAACAAAACACAAAAAAAAAAAACACGAAGCCAGCACTCCAACTGAATACGACTCGTTCTTGAAATCTAATTAAAAACATTCAATTTGGGAGTTTGTTCTCTCTTTTTTTTTTTTCGTTCCCTCTTTATCCGTGTTTAATGAAAATCTTGATTTTTGAACGGCCCAACAAGAGGCAACCTCGTCCACTAACATTTATGTTCCACAGAAGAATGATCAGGGGATTAAACAACACCGAAGTCAAAGATCCAATATTTTAATAAAACCTAAATGGTTTATTGTGGAGGCCATAATGCAATCTATTAACCTTCCTCTTCGACACACTAAGAGGGTTTGTATTGGAAAATTTCTTTACAAAAAATAAATAAAGCATTAATAACCACGGTATATAATGCGAAAGAAGCCATATAAGCCTAACTCGTTTATACTAGTCCTCTTACAGAGCCCAATGAGCATTCTACACGTCCTAAGTATACAAGTGAAACACATCAAGTCAAAAAACATGATTTTGTCAAAACATTGATCAAAGATTTTTTCTTTAAATTTCTTTGGTACTAACATTGTCTTATATCACTAGCGTTTTTTTTGCTAACCATGAATCGCAGTTACAAATTATTCTATATTATCTTCACAATAGTTACGGTATAGTATTAATTATCTTAATACTCAGGGTGATTACAAAAAATAAATAAATGTTATTATAATGTATAAATGTCAAAATATCTCTTTTTTGGGGTCTAGAAAGCTGAAAATAGATAATTTTGACTTAATTGGTTTCCCTTGTAATGACATACTGTATTAAGTAGTTATTTTGCCGGATTGGAGTAAGTAGCCTGTCACTACAAGGAAATGTCTATCATTCCTGGTCTGTCATTATATATCTAATGTATATCTATTTATACTAATATTATATCCCTGCATTTTGTGTCGTCCACATCCAACTGCTTCATTGGTTTTATATGGATCTGGAAGTACTATTGTGTGTTCCACATTTTCCACTCGGAGTAGTTTTTGATCCAACCAAATTTATATAAAAGTTGAGATAGCTAATTACGATGTTAAGCTGCTGACATTATACACGATAAGTGTTGGCAGATATGATGCTGAAGAGGAGGCTTCCTAGTGTGAATTAATTGATTCGGAGCGGAGAGGACAGTAATCGGATGAGAAGAGGTCGGGAGAGGCCGCCGTTAATCCCGGCTACAGGCAGCAGATCTCCCTCGGGAAGACAAAGGCCGCCCATTCACTGAGGATTTGCTTGGATAGGGGCTTATTTGCCAGGAGTCTGTCCCTGCTTTAGGGGCAGTTCTGAGGGGGAGTGCACATATGTCCCGTAGAGTGGTAGGACAACTGTTACAAGAAAGCAAAATTTGCTTACACAAATCTAGAGAGTATTGCATAGCAAAATCTTCTCAGGAAGAGCTTTTTGTCAATTATAATAATAACAATTAAGATCTCCAAAAGGTCTATATTGATCCAAGGGATGAAGTAAAAAGAGTCATATTTTGGTCGACACGTGGAACGCTCTGAAAATTAGCCGACAAAGACCTAAAGGAGAAACTCCGCAATCTCCAATCTACAACTAGCATTAACGCACACCATAAGTTATAACGTTGATAATTATATTTTTGGGACTTTCATTTGGGATTGTTGTATGGACAACGCCCCATATTAAACAAAATTTTCGATAGCCAGATTAAGGATACTGAACTACAGGCTCTTCCAAGTGAGAACTGAAATCACACGTTCCAGCTCCTTTAATCCTCCCACCCTCTAGAAAATCGTCCATATATTTGGTTTTAACAGTTAGCAAATATTGAAAGGCTTATAAAGCTTATATTTTTGTCTCACATTTCCGTTTGTAATGCACGCCAATATGTATGGATCTTTTGTAAGAGCTCTCTGCAACGTTAAGACTAATTCCTTTCAATTTGCAATTATGAGCCTATTAAGCTGATAAATAAGCCAACATGATCTTCAGAATAATTAATCAACTTAAATGCTCCAGAACAAGATGCAATCGTAATTTAAATCCAAAGCTGGGATAAAAAAATCGGTGGAATCGAAAAACCATTACATTCAATTGCCCAACGTTTGAAATTAATAAAGAATCAAGACCGCAAGACCGATTCATCACCGGGAATTAACAGGCAGGAGTCGGAAATGAATGGCAGGACTCAAGTTTCAGTTTTAATCAAGAGTGGTGAAAATCGGGGTAAGGTTTTGGCTGCTAATTGGGCCAAGGGTGGGAGGCATAATTGCCGGTTTATTGGTTCTTGGTCTGGCCTCTCAGCCGCTATAACCCTTCTTCTTCTTCTTCTTGGCCTCCTCAGGATCGGATTAAACCCCTCAAATCCTCCCTCTTTTATTAATAACTTAATGGGGGTTTCTCTCAGATAGCGTTGTCTCTCCACTTGAAACCGCCGCCTTTAATGAACACTTTATAAAGGCACCGTTTCAATGAGGGACCTGCTTCATTTAAATTTTATTAGAGCTTGCCTTGTTTATTACTGGCGAACGGCGCTCTAACAACAGCCGAGATTGGCGGTGTACATTAATTAAAAACTTATTTAGGAAACGTTTAATTAGGCCAAGCAGAAATTTATCTTTGGCGTGGGATTACTTGAGAACTAAGTAGCTGTCAAAACTTGATAAATTTCTTAAGGGCAATATGTACAAGTACACCACAGCTAGCTCATCATTGATAACCAATTTGCCAAATCAAAACTTTATTGTGATAAAATTACAATCTGCCTTATTGGGTAATAAGTGATTGTGTTCAATGTTCTCATTCATAACACATTTACAATTCTTCATTCACTCGCTCTTTCATACAGTATTTACAAATCGCCCAGAGACCTCCCAAATCCTCATCGTTGTCCACACTTACGTATTTATAGCAGGTCACGAGGCCACTGCTGCTTTAGTCTTGGAGGAAGATTATAGGTATGTGAGGCGGAATGTATGAGTTCATGAACTTTGAAGTGATGAGTTCAAGAATGTAGGGTATATTATGATCCCTATGAAGGGTTTTGTAGCTGACGTAATCAGGGGCATTGACTATTGTTCTCAGAACTTTTACATCTCTATATTTTTCAGTCGTAATATACATATAGCTTCTGGCCAAGAAATCGTCATGTTAGTTAAAAATAATACACTTCATTTAGTCTGCACTTCTTTGGGACTGAGTTATAGTGTTATTGAGAGTTGTCAGGTTAATGTGTTGCTGTATGTTCTTCGTCAAATATGTCTAGCTGTTATAAAATATTACTCTTTAATTTAAATATTCAACCTGTTTACTACAGCCCTAGTTTTTACTACAAATATATATATATATATGTGTATATATATATATATATATATATATATATATATATATATATATATATATTACTACAGTATAGGTGCACACTACACATTTGAGGTCTGAGTCATAAGGTGATTAATCGGATTATGCTATTACTTCTTTACATATTATTTGTAATTCTGCAAAAACTTTTGTTCTTGTAAGCGAATACATTATTAGAATCACACATGCATATCACGTCTGTAACAATTATCATCTTTTATTATTGATAAATTAGCTGTTTATCCCTATGTCGTTTTACCTAATTGCAATTGAGAAACCTCTCATTATTTTGTTTATATATTGTTTCTTAGTTCATTGTATTAAAATTTTTGCGTGAGCAAAACAGAAAACTTATAAAAAAAGATATGGCTATGACCGAAGGGTATTCCTTGGCTACATGTCGTTCGAGCCAACCCAGCAGGTACTATAGTTAACATCAGCTCAGACCCTTGCTAATGACGGCATGGTGCGTCAATAGAGTTCAGGTCGAAATCAGTACAGTTGTGGAAGGTCAGAAGGTCTTTTATTTATTACTTAATCGGATTCGCTAGTTCTTTATTCACGTTACTACTCATTTATCCCCGCAAGGATAACTTGACCCCGACCAGACCCAGCCCTAAAAACCGAATTCGGAGGCCTGGTCTCCACAGTTAGAACTCAAAATGTGAACAACTCGACTACGAGAACGTTCAAAATTTAAATGTTAACGAACCAAAAAATATAAATTAATGACTAAATCGTAAAAGTGGTAATAAATCATATTAAAAATAGAGGTTATGAACGGCTCGTTCTATGAACGCCCCTTGGCAATACTTGCTGTTGGATATTGAGGCCAATGACGAAGTAGTACAAAAACTTTTCGGTGAGTAGGCGGGCCTGAATCCGCAATCGGTGGGCGGGCCTACTGCGCTGGCGCCTCGCCGTACTCTGTCGGGTCCTTCCAAAAAGGGGTGTGGGGGGGGGGTCGTGTCGTTAATTCGGTACCATTTATAACACTAGTCTACCCGAGGATAAATTGGCTCACCACTTTTCACCCATTACATAAAAATAGTTCAGGCTGGAGTCACCATGTAACACATATTAAATGAGCGCTGAGTTGGGTATTTTTAACTGGGAATGATTCATAACATTCTAATGGGTATAAACTTTAAGAGACACAATAACAGTGGTATGTATGAAAAAAACATAATTGTTCCTTTAGTGTTTCCCCACATTTTTTTATTACAATTCGTCTGCTATGATATATGATCCCCAAGACTCATGATGTAAAAGTTTTTATCAGTCGTATTTTACATGATTTTAATGCCACGTACGGAACTGGTACATTCCTGCAACCCAATATTTGTAAAATATTCTTTAACGTGACCAACTAAATTAATTTTTTTTTTTACTTTGAAAACTAGTAATACTTTGTACCAATTCAGCACGTGGCGTTAAAATAATGTGAAAGCTGTGTGAAGAAAAATATAAGATTAGTTAATACAATAATCCCTCACTTTATTTGTTAACACATCCAGGTCGCTAACAATTGCCTCTTCAACGAATAAGAAACATTTTAATAAGTAATCGACCTGAAAACGATATTATCCTGGATACGTAATTTATATCGTAAGCTCTCAAAACATCATATTTTAGAATATCCTTAAATTATTGTTGGATTGCCATCTTTTATGTGTCTTTACTTAAGGGGAGAAAATCAGAAGTTGGAATCTTAAACAACTTCTGATCTGGCAATCAATTTAAAGTAATTAGTTAAATAAATAAAGTTAAAGCCATTTTAATTTTCTTTATTTGCCTTATTCGCTGGATATTTATGTTTTACATTTACCCTCCATTGCAACCTCTATACGTTTTGGTTAAAGAATTTCCGTTAAAAATTATTAATTAAAAAAAGTAGATGTCAGGGTGCTTCGTGTGGAAGAGCACAGAAATTTTTTGTGGTACCCACTGCTGCTTTTCTTTTAACTGTGCTCCTAAAGGGTTTTATGGCACTGGGTACAAGTCGTTTGTAATTAAATCATAAAAGTAACCGATAAAACAGCTATGCAAAACTCACGTGTTTTTTACTGCAAAGTGGTAATAAATTACGATACAGAAGAAAATTATGAATTTTACTACCTACGTCTATCAGAAAAGTTAATAGACGATATATGGTACATATTGATGCCTAATACTTTCATTATCACTTTCTGCAAATAAACGTTCGTCAAGAAATCGTAAAACCTTAATTTCTTAAACTCTTAAGTTCTCTAACTGGCAAAAAAAAAATAATTTAATAAACAAATACATGTTTTCTTTGCTTTTAAACATGCAAGTCAAACGCTAGTAATTGTTTACGGAAGGAAAACTAAACTATTATTATGTAATATTAGCATTTACAAAATCCGTAATCATTTGGAATGGTAAAAAATGGCTTATTCGTCGCAAGCGGCTCACTGAGCACTGTTACATGCCATGAAAAAATCGGATTATTCAAAAATATAGATTAAAATTAAAAGCATAATCGGAATTTTAGTTTCTTATTTATAACAATAATGATATATATATATATCTTCGGGCTATATTCCCTTATAACAAAAATATATTTAACATCAAGTGTGATAATTGACGTTATCACACTTTTATCAGTCTAATATTTACAACGTGGAAAGAAATTAAATATAATAAAATTAATACTATTTCATTATTTAGCACTGTAGGCAACTACTCATTAGTTTGTGAATGCGAATAACTGAATAATCATGATTTGGACACACTCAATGAAAGAGGTTATTGACAATTAGTACGAATATAACAGTCCAATGGCAATCTGGATATTATAAAATGAACTTGAGAGCTTAAAAGTAACTATAACTAAGTCTCCTTTAGGCCCCAAGACCAGAAGAAGGAACAGTTCTTGGAGTGGCCGGGTGTGGCGGGGAAAGATCAATAAGATACACACTCAAGACAGTGTAACGTGGACGCCGCATTTAAGTCTCTCGAGGTTTGGGCTGCCAAGACATAGGGACTCAGACGGGCCAAGACCAAAGGAGCGTATGAAATTCACCACAGGAAGTTGCAAAAGGAAAAGATCTTGAGGAGGCCAGATAGTCTAATGATCGGTAACAGAGTAAACGTTCAAATCGAATAGAATGTTCGACAAATAAATCAAAACGTATTGTGAAAGAACATTCACTCTCCATACGAATGATTATGTCCATGGCAGTTTATTTAAATTAATAAATCACTAATCTAGTATTTCCGGAGTCAATGTGTCAATACTTTCCAATTTGTTAATTTTAAAGACGATATTCTCGTGTTTGTCCCTTCCTAATAGTTCTGCCTACTTGTATAAACTTGGATTTTTTCAACGCTTGGCATGGTGGCTAATAGTTAGGTGGCGAAATGTATAACGTGAATTCAGTGCCAAAAATCCTAAAAATAAACCATTTTCTTTTATGTCTATCAGTTCTCAAGAATCTCATCTGCTATATTTATAAACATGAAATTTTACAAAGGCTTCATTTGATTACCCGATGATATGAAAAATATCTTCAATTCCATAAAATATGATAAAAAGATTCATGTTTTATCCAGTAAGCCTAGTGCTGCTGGTTCCAGTATGTGAGAATTCGGGTGGCTGTTTAGTTTAAGATTGAATTGTCTTTACAAAGTATTGAAGCAGGTATGTGTATAAGGCAGTATTTTTTATGTACTGAGGTGTACCTGTGGCAAGTCGAAGTAGTTTTGATCGAACTTTTTATGTAGCTAGGTTTGATCTTTCAGTTGTCACAGAAATATGTACTCCATATGCCAAAATGGACTAAAGATGTTTAATGCTAGCAAACGAAATTTTTTAACATCAATCATAAACTACTGACAGTATCCGTAGTCTAAACCTGTTCACTTTTGACTGAAAACCCACGGCCCACCCAAGGTTTGTTCTTTGGAAGATAGGTTGGGTCGGGGTTGTCTTGGCATCGTGAGGAAGTCCTGGCAATGGCCAGCTTCTATGCCCTGAGCGTCTGTGGCTCTCGCACTCTTGATCAGCCTCAATGTGTTCCTATCCAGTGAGACGGTTGATAGAGGAGCGTTGGGGACTTCCCAAGACTCCGTCTCTGGGCTGTTTGTAAATACTGTATGAATGAGCGAGTGAATGAAGAACTGCAAATATGGACTGAGAAAATTAAACACAGTTAATTATTGCCCGATAAAAGGAAGATTGTAATCGCAATAAAGATTGTTGTTGAATTTTTTTAAGGAAACATAAATAAGGAAAGTGGAAGATGCCGAAAGTGAATGAACAGTATCAAAAATTTTAAATGGATGTCCCCAGGCTGAAAAAGTTGTTTAATGAATGTAAAAATGGCTAAAATGACTAAAAATACTCAACATTCTCTATCAATGACTGGTTTATCATTTACTGTTAAAAGAATCTATTTTCACAACGAAAAATTTTAGTAAACAGACACATGTCCGAATTTTTCACATACAGAATTTTATTCCACTTGTTCGATTTTCACTTTTCGCTTATTTCGAGGATATATGAAATTTATCTAAGAATTTGAGATTTTGACTGAAAATGATCATGAATGCAAGTACACCATCGCCCTTTGGGCTCGGCAAAACAATTTCATGAAATGTCAGCTTTATGGGTTTCAGTGTACCTGTTTGAAAAATACATTTAAGACCCTTCATTTCCCTTTCCATTTTGTTCTGTTACTTAAGTTCCATAAAACCCTGGCAGGTAAAAATCATATAACAAATTGAGGGATCATGTGGGTTGATTGCTGTACTTAAAATGCAAATTGATACAATAGGTTCCAATCTGTATTTTAATCCGTTTCGCAGTCGTTTCATGTGTATTTTAATTGACGATTGAGTCGAACCCGTATTTAAAATGCATCTATGATATAACTTCTTGAATATGAATTTTATCATTAAATGATACACTTATATGACTGTAAATGAAGTATCTAATATGTAAATGTATTGTAACTGTTATAAAGAGAAATCTGCTTTACTATATTTTCACCGGTTTTGTACAAACATTTCAGCAGCTTACGAATTTCCCTCGGCACTGAACACGATTAATGAAATAAGAAGCGCCCGAACGACACTACAATTTGTCTTGACAGAAGACCCCAATGTACAATTTAGGAAGCCCCTAAACGGATGAACCAATTGAGACTAATTTTTGGTAGTTGACGAGGTCAGCAGACGTCGTAAAAGATTAAACGGTTTAATTAGACACAAATAACTGCCAGAGCCTCGTTGTGCTTTGTGCTTGTGGGCCATCCGACAACGCTTGGGGCACAAACAAATCCACGACCGCCTTTGATGTGGTCTCTACTCAAACGGGGACCTGTGAACGCTCGTTTGGCTCAACTGGACTTTACGGCAAAACGCATACCAGTTCTTAAAGAAATAGAACACTGTTCAATTTACACTATAAATGTACTACAAATTTATTGAAATTTGGAAAAATAAACCCATTCTTTAAATTTCCAAAGAGGGGATGATACAAACTTTTACAATTTGAAATTCTAAAGGTAATTTGAAACGCTTTTCCATATTTCTCTCCAGGCTCATGAGCCATTTACAATTCAATACTCTGATATTCTCTGTGGTAGGGTAGGTATTTAAACTTAGATTTTTATTTAAAAAATTATAATTTGCTTGTAGTATTATTCATTGAGATGTAAGAATTCATTCATAATATTGTATAATTCACATACAACACATACATACGCTTTCAGCCCAGGGGCATCCACTCACTAGACAGCTCCCCAACAAGCAAGCCGGAGAAGGTCCCTCGCCCCGCATCCCTTCCTACTGGTTGAGCCACAGACGCTCAGGACAAGAGCGGAAATGGTTTCCAGTGCCAGGACCCCATGACTCTTTTATTCAATTCAATTCAATAGCTCGGGCGGCCACTGCAGTTTTAGTCGACGAGAAGGATTTTAAAGTTACTTAAAGTTACTGGATAAGAGATTTACAATAGTTTCTGGGTGAGCTCTTAGGTTATCAGGGAATTTGGAAAATCTTGAAGCCAAGTACAATTGGCATGTGGAGAGGCAAAATACGGCAACGTAACAAACATTTCAAAGCTAAAAAAAAGCAATGCTTTGAGTTGCCAACCAAATAAATTGCGAATTTAATTCGTTCAAATCCGTCTTAAAAAGATTGACAACTCATTTATTTAAAATAATTTTCATTAGTTAAAAAAATGATGAGCACTTACCCTTATTTAGTAAATTTGGGTAAGTTTTAACTTAAATTTGGGAATTTAAGTAGTTTCCATTTTGGTCAAATGGTGCATGCTTGGATATCATAATGCTTATTAATAAATGGCTAAGTAATGGTCTTATTTTCAGCCAAAAATCTTCAGGAGTACATTGTTCATAAATGAATCTAATAATAAAATCAGTTCTAAAAATAGCAGAATTCTATAAATAGAACGAATAAATCACTATATCATAACTATAAATTCTCAATGAGAAAATTGTAATTTTTCAAAATCAAGGAGACCGTACTGTTCCATGAAGAATAGAAGGCACGCATACTGTTATTTCTAATTGAAACTGGAGGATTATTGTAGAGCCGTGTGAACGCTGCTTATTCATACAACGCAATATATTTATAAGCATGCATGGATAAGGAAGAGCTGACAGATAAGCAGAGTATATTTAAATACAGCAGGCTACAATGGCCGTGCTTATAAACCGGTCGGGATTTACACAGGGTTTATCAGTCCGGGTCACAGAGAGAGAGAGAGAGAGAGAGAGAGAGAGAGAGAGAGAGAGAGAGAGAGAGAGAGAGAGAGAGAGAGAGAGAGAGAGAGAGAGAGAGAGAGAGAGAGAGAGAGAGAGAGTGACTGGACGGGATTGCAACAGGGTCCTTCTGCTCTCTGCCAACGTTGAACAAACCCCCTTTGTTAAGGCTCACGTTACACGCACAGACATTGCTCTCTTTCAATCCAACGTTATACAATTTTCGTCTTCTTTATTTCAATCGATAGATTTCTACATGTGCAGAGAAACTGTAGTTCGTGAAGTCAAATGATCTGGTTTGAGTAATAGTTGGCTACAATTGTTTCAGAACAATTATGAACAAAACTCCATTTTTTTTTAAATATAAATAAACCTGAAATAGTTCTATTTATAATTTGGTTTTTTTTTTTTTTTTTTTTTCCATAGCTTCTTTAAATTTCCAGATAATTATATAGAATTATAGACCCTCAGGTGAATCTATTTACAATTTATTTTGTATTTCCTGTAGCATCACTAAATTATATACAGGTTTTGTTATTTTATAGAAATTATATAATGATATACATTATACGTGACTGGACTAAACTGACTAATAAAGGTGATGGGGCTCACCTTTTTGTTATAATTTGGTAGTTCTGTATTATGTATCTATGCCTATATTGTAAATACGGTATTACTGAGAGAGTATATGTAAATTTCTAAATATAGTTTACATAATCAATGCGATCTTCTGAGGTCAGATTGTAAATTTCTTCGAGTTATTATTTGCATAAAAAACATTAAATGAAATCACGTAGGCAGTAATGAAACCTGGAGATACTTGTTTTTCACAAAAGTTACTCTAAAAGTCATTTAAAAAAAAAAACAAAAAAAAACTTGATCGGCAACAGTTCATTTAGTTTATTAAACTATCTTAGCATAAAAACACCTTTTGAACTAATAAACATAAAAACCTATTAAATCGGCTGAAACTACTTAAAATAAATAAGAGGTTTCTGTTTTCGGATCTCAAAATAATTCTTTGTTATTGTCTTTAAGGGATCCTTGCCCATAATGAATAATCTGGGTTTTATATTTTGATATACATTGAACTTTGATTTTTTTTTTTAATACTCCCGCAATTAAATTTTATCCGAATTTCGAAGTGTTGTGAAGTAATCCTTTAAAATGTTAGATCGATTGAATCGTTTTTAACGCCGTATAGCTCACATACATGGACGAAAATAGTAGTAAAAATCGTAGGTACACCCCAAATCACGTAGATTCTATAGAATAATAATTAAAATTAAATAATCAAAAACCCCGCAACTGTAAAATCATCAAGGACGAAAATAATCGTGAATGTGGGTATTAATTAGCCCTGTAGTCGACATGTCCTAAGCCCCTCCCAACCCCCCTAAAATAAAAAATGAAATATGATTACCTCATCTGCAATATTTTAATTACCGATCAGTTAATTAATGTCTCGTCATTACCTTTCAGGACCACGAGAGGTTTAATTTTATTTCCCACACAATACCCTACCAAAATATTTTTATATTTAGAGTTGGCCGGATTAACCATTCATGTAAAATTTCACTAGATGATAAAAAATCACCAGAACAGGCTTACATGTGCATAGGAAAATCGAAGGGTTTGCAGTTTTGATAAAATCAATGATGCACTTTCCATGCCCATCGAGGAGAGTACATTGGATTACAGGCATTTAATGCTTTATGTAAAAGCATAAACCCTTGTACTTGCCCTCATGACGCAACGTACTGTTTTGTTCAGTAACTGCAATACAGATAAAATCGTCCCTTGATAATACACTTATCCCCTAAGCCCTTTTCTGTTGCTAAAACTCCCTTCAGAGTGGTGACCATTAGAGTATATGGCATCATGGATTTCCACCCATAGGAAGCACGTCTTGCACAATAGTTAAGCCTCCGCTAAACATTTAGCCCTAAGCCCCTATTAGATCGGAGGCTGTAGAGTTGCGCTGCAGGGCAGGTATAGAAGGGCCGGAGCAGTACAATCAGAGCCAAGTGGGTCCGTGGTGCGAGATGATAAGGGAGAACACTCGGCGAGAATTAGCCCACTGGGAGGCAGTTTACTGGTCAGGGCTCGGACCTACGTGACCCGGTTCTTCAAGCAACTTAGATTTCCTCCCTGTTGTTGTGCTCAGCTTTTCTATCGCCTCTGTCAGTCTTAATGCGCCTAACTCACTTAAAGCTCTTCTGTCAGTAAGTGGGGATTTTCAGCTATTTCTACGCTGTTGTTTTGTTCAAGTTAACGATAAGCCATTTGCACGTCAGTCAATATGGTACTAAACTCATAATAACAAGGTGACCTCATATATATGTAAAATAAATGTGAACTGAAAACAATAAGACGTTCGACGTGCAACAGTCATAGCTTAAAACTGGCTATGTTTTTGATGAGTTGTATTCTTTGATTAATCTGTCTAAACGTGACATCCCAACAATGGTTGGCTTGGTATAAAATAAAAAGAAGTAAAGATTGGACAAAAAACTCCAAGTAGACAAAATTGTACCACTTAACAGATAATCGTAGGTGGCAATCCCTAGAAGAGCATTTGCTCAGGTATCTACTGAACACCTAATGGGACTTAAAAGGACTTAACTCTACTCCCGGTATCAAGTCCTCCAGCAATACCTACTGAGCAACTAACAAACCGCTTTTATTCTCACCCGGTACTTCAGGTTTACATTTACTCCCCATTTGCTGCTTACGTTTTTTATACGAAACAATTAGTAGCAACTTGCACCCCCCCCCCCAATTAACAATCGTCCATAATAATTTCGATTTTTTTCTAATTCGAATGTCATTATTCATAACAAAAAGCTATAGGAATTATAACAACGCAATTGCGTAAACCTATACGGTGGTATGACATAAATGGAAAAAAGGAATACCTTAAAGAAATCCATTTACCATAATAAAAATTTTTTATACTAATATTAAATGAATCTGGTCTGAAATATAACAAATCCAACATCATCGCTATTGGTTAAGAATAAAATCTTCATTGAAGGAGACATAAATTTTAATTTGGGAAAAACGGTAATGATATCTTATGCCCTAGGCCTTTATGTCTGGATAATTTATTTATGTTAGCAATATTTTGAAGTATTCCGGTTGTATAGAAAAAAATAAAATCTATAAATTTATTAGTTGTTGCTATTTCAGGTATCTAATGTATTGTATGAGCGAGTGAATGATGAACAGTAAATATTGTATGAATGAGCGAGTGAATGATGAACTGTAAATATTGTATGAATGAGCGAGTGAATGATGAACTGTAAATATTGTATGAATGAGAGCATATATCTTAATTACTTATTGCCTTATAAAAGGCAGATTGTTATTATTGCACAATAAAGGAATTATAAAAAAAAAAAAAAATGTATTGTAATCTAACCTATCACAGTTCACAAATAATAACCTACCTATTACAGTTCACCCTGGTTTGTCAAATATTAATCATAGAAACTAAGAAATTATGCTAATATTATAATTATTTTGTCAAATTGTGTTTGTGTTGGGCTTTGCTAAGAAATTGCATCGCCCAGACTCAATGTGGATATTGAACAGGGACATTTTAGGTTTGTATTCCCTCCGAAAGGCGACCTACTCACGCCCCGACACGCTTTGGCGCAACCGATTGAATTTCAAATTAGCCATCCGACTTCCTCTATTCAAGGCCTATATTATTTTCTCTACTAATTCTACCTCTGATTGCCAGCCATTGTGTCGCACCGCTGTGGCAAATTGACTGACGCAGAACACAGTCCATGAACATCAAAACCCTCACCGTTTACATGAAATTCGTCTATTTTACGAAGAACCGTATGCGTTATATAACGGATCGTTTAACATAAATGTACTACGAACGGTTCCAGCAGAAATGCTTACACAATATTACTGTCATTAGCGCGTACAGAGTAATCTTCATGAATAATTTTTAAATTAAGAATAAAACATTTTTATGATTATTCTTTTTGATATGTTCCAAATTTTATTTTTTATTATTTTAATAGGTCTTTGTAATTTTATGTAAGCGTTGTCTTCTATGTATAAATGTAAAATTATAAGCCAGTTTTATTGTCTTTCTACAACTGGTAACCTCTTCTTTAATGTAATAGCGCTTTCGAGAGCTCTAAGCTGTCATTATCAGTTATTCCTGAAATTAAACTATAGTCAAATGATAAAAACTTTTACTTGCGCATATGGTTTCTTTTTTTTTTTTTTTTCCTAAGCTTTTTAGCTAGAAATTCAGGATGAGGGAAAAATATAGAATATTTAGGTTAATCGGATCCTTATACTAGGAGTACCTGCTTGAAGATGGTGTGAGAGGATTAAGGGGTGTGGGAAGCCTCGGTGGAGGTTGGTTGTTTCAGTACAGTGGTGAGAGTCCACAGTTGGCTGGGCCTAGAGTCTCTCTAGGCATGTAAAGTATTCTTATTTAGTCTGATAGATGCGCATATGGAGACAAACTTATTATTATTATAGGCAACAATGGTTACTTATTTTGAAATTGTCCTTCTATTCAACTACAATTATAAATTCTTGAAATTCTGAAATCTAACACCTATGTAGTAAATAATTAAAATTCGAAAATCAAAATTAATTAAAATAACCAAAAATGATTGAAAAATTCTATCAACAAGCTGCCGATAAATGTATCAATCTTATGGCTACTCGCCTAATTGGTTATAAGGGATATTTAACTCTATTTATATATATTTTTATCTATTTAACCAGTGCTGCTCCATCCACGCTTCTCACTTCACAACTGGCTTTGTACAAGAGGTTTGCAAGGGACGGGTTTCTTAGCAAACGTGTGTCTCCCATTTCTCTCTTTTTATTAATATTATCCAACACTATGGAATCTTGTTTTATTTCAATATTTTACAGACTGATAATTAATCTTTTATTGTTTGTATGGAGTAGCAATGCAACTTTATTTGGCGCCTCATTGCGGCCTTGTTCCTGTAGGTGTTGGTAGAATTGGCTTGATTTTCGTTTCAGATGTTATTTGCATCTAATTGATAATTGTCTACTTGTTCTACCAAAATGATTTATTACATTCCCCACACTCTATTCTATACACGCCCGATCTATCTTTTAATTGAATCGGGTCTTTTGTGTGGTAAATTAAGTTGCGTATAGTTACTTTACTTTTGTAGGCTACACCAATGCCTGGTTTTTTTTTTCAAAATATTCCCTAATTTGTCGGATATATTTCTAACATATTTTATGGTTCACCAATTTTTAATATCTAGATTATTTTATTAATATTTTATATTCCATATTCCGTTTCATTCTCGTTATCATGTTTGTATTGTACATATTGGACATTGCTATTTATGCTGTAGTCCTGAGGATGCCTGATTAGGAAAACGACGACTGTTAATGTAATATAGGGAGAGAATTCAAACTTTAGGCGTATAATAAAAGTTGAAATTAAAGTGCAATGGCACTGTTATGAATCATTACATTTTGGTGGTAGCAGTGTGTTTTCTAATAACGTGATATTAAAAGGTAATATGTCGAAACGAAAAATCGCAGTAGCCAAAAACTAATGAGCCCCTCGCTCCGGAGAAAAATGATGCTTCCAATTTGCAAGTCCAAGCTGCGAAGAGGGGAATCGTTTGATTTATCGGTTAAATAACTGTTCAATGTGACCAATTAAACACAGGACCGGGGAGTCGCCGAACTAACACCCCTCCGGGCCGTTTAGAGAGGACAGGCTTAAAAAAACACACAAGAGAAGTAATTTATACATAAAAAAAAAAGAGGAGAGACAACATTTAGGCTCATTTATATAAAGCCCGCTTGATTACTCGTCGGAAGAAGGGTTGGAATACTGCTCTAGGCGTCGTATAATGGTGAAAAAGAGAATGGCTACTGCTACCGGGAAGTGCAACTGCGACAGGGCCGTTTGCATTAATTGGTCTAGCAACTCCTCCCCTAATCCCCGCAATAGACGCTCCTTGGCTAATGGGCCAAGAGCAATATCTGCAGAGCTTCTGAGGATTCTGAGGATCTGTTCCTTGCGAGGGGCCACTCCGCTGTACACTTATTAGTGGGGCTGGAGGAGGCCCGCTGTAGGGAGTGTGCAGTGCTATTTGTGGCAGTTTAAACATAATCTTGGCTTCTCCTTGCTCCTGCAACGTATAAAAAGGGCCGCTGCGTAACTGGCTTAGCTTACGCTACTGAAATAACATGGATTATTTTTAAAAATTCCAGATAATTCCTCCTTGTCGGTAATTAGCCGCTCTTCAAGACACATGGCTCCGGCGGAAGTGTTGAAAATAGAATCCTATAAGTTATGGAATTTTGTTTTTTTTTAATTAACTAATTACTAAACTATGCGCTATTGCTGGTTGTGTTGTTATAAATTTAAGAAATTGAACGTGTCAAACAACCCTCAAGGTTTTGTTTAACAATGATTAGTGACGTCATATTGGCAGAACTAAAATTTAAGCAACCTTAGCTTCATCGTATGTAGAGACCAAAACTGGTTTTTAACTAAAAATCAAAATAAGTCTCCCACCATTTTTAATTTTAAACCATGTTTTTTTCTCTTCGTTTTTTTTTTAATGCAATTTCTCGTGAGCTATTCCTGGAATGTACGTACTCTTATCATAGGGATCTCTTGTATTTATTTGTACCTAACAATTTATTTGACCATGCTTTGGATTGTAGATCACAAGTTACATTTTTCTTTAAGCTGATTAGCTTGTTACACTGATCATAGGAAAAAATAAGTTAAGTCATTTAAGAAATAGTATAGCTTGCTCTTGACTCATGTAACAGCAGATAAAATTTCAAAAACTGACAGACGGTACATGCAGACGAAAGGAGATCCCCATAGTTGCTTAAATATGGAGCATCTCCCTTCGCGTTCTACAATGAAAGCTCTTTTTTATTACATATTTAGGTTATTATAGGATTATATTACATATTGGCAAACATTGACCCACGCTTAAATAATATATTGCTAATTCTTCAATCACGGCACGGATACCAGCCGCTGAACAATAACGCTACCGTCAAATGGGCTTTCTCATTAGGGCACAGTTAATAATATGAGCGGCGGCCAGGACGGAATTTGTTTAATTAAATACACCCACCGGCTCGGGCCAAATCCGACCTCCGCGGGTCAATGTTCTATTGAAGCTATCCAGAATCTAATTAGGGGCTGATACACATTCATCCCGAAAAAATCTAATTTTGACCGCCTACCAATCTTTAGTAGGGTTTTAGTAATACCAGCTTTATGATAAATAATCAACCATAGCATTGTTCTCCGAACAATAACTGACAGCACGATTTAAAATACTCACAGAAGCAAATTTGAAAAAATAATCTAAATTTTTGAACTAATTCACTCAAATATGTCGTTATTAAAATGAAGTTTGATACATAATTTCTAAATTATAATTATAAATTGAAAGTCGCTTTATGTTTTAATTTAAAATAACACCGATCTTCGCTTCTCTTTAAAAGTTTTTCTTTAATTGTCAAGCGTTTTCAACAGCCCACGTGTGTCATCCTCTAGCACTACACAGCCATCTGTCCACCATTACAGAATATGTAGAACTGGACATGTAGGATGAGAGACGTGGGCACATGGCAATTAAAGAAAAGTTTAGGATATAATTGTGTACTTATTTAAGAAGGTATAAGAACTATTCTATATATAGAAAATACTTTAAGGTCTCTTTGGCTGGTTATATTGGCGAAACAAACAAGGACATTGACTGATGTTAATAATTGGAAGTATTGTTGTACCTGATGTTTGAAGGTTTTATAAGTCTCTATGCTCAGATTGGTTGTATTATTACTTTATAAGAATTTATTTTCTAATTTCTGGTGGAAAGTACCGCTAAGTAGTCTATACACTTGTCCCACCTGTGTTGTTTAACTTCTTGTGAATTTATCGGGTTTTGTTGCTGGTTGTGCTTTAAAGGTTGAAATAAAACTCCTTTGAAATATGTTTGCACAAATACATGCTCCCGTTTTCAAGCGCTGTTTAATATTCCTTCCCCGTGACTCATTCGGTAGAAAGTCCGTGCCACTTCTCAGGGAGCGTTCAAGTCTTCAAGTTTTAAGTTTGAGTTTCGTGTGTCGGTTATAATTTAGACTTTTATTCTGGTAGAATCCTAGTTATCACACAGTGTTTTATGTAGGGAGAGGAAAAGAGACTATAAGAGGAGTTATAGGGTCTTTTCGTAGCCATTTCTAGGGCATTGTTTGCCCAAATGCTAAATTTAGGAAATCTGCATTCGGAAGTTATGAGATCTCACGGAAATCAAACATTTTTCTTACCTTACTTTGTAATGGAGCACTTAAAGTAAATCTTACCTGAAACAGAAAAAAGAAATTCTTAAATTAGTATAAAAATATTTATAAATTAAGTCTTTGAAAAATATATTTCTAGCAATCGATCCCTATTGTTACAATTATACATACTAAATAGAAAGGGGTTGTGTAAAATAACAACATCTGAACACTCAAAAAACATGAACCTAGCCAAAAGCCAAAAAAAATAACTCGTAATTCATTTTGGTAAACGTAAATTTTTGTGTTCAATTTAGACACAATATAATCACGTCAATAAAAATATCTTGACTCATTGACGAATCTATGACTTTATGATGTATGTGAAGCTACAATGAATCGATAATATTAATAATGTTTTACCATTTGTAACAACAAATAACAAATAGCAGGAATCAACGTCGAAATCACCTACACGAAATAGAATTAGCATTCGACTAGTCTAACCGGTTTTCTTGAAAGTGTAGGTGGAACGATTTATCTTCAGTCTGACCTCTCTACTAGTTCGGTCTACGAGTTCTTGTTCAACGATCTAGCCCCGGCCTTTGGAGGAAAATGAGAACCAGAGAGAATTTCTTTGTTTCATTGTATGTTACATAGGCTTAATACATATAGTTGTAAGAGGCCAGAACTCCTCTAAACTAATACTCAAATACAATTAATACGTAAAACTAAAATATCATAATGTAGGAAAACCGAAACAAAAAAACCTACAGCTAACATATATGAATAAAAGAATACAAAATTCCTGATCCTTTTGGGATTTACAAAACATTAAATGAATAAACATCGTTTGCAAATTGACTATTGTTTATGTTTATGCTAAACTATTATCAAATGCCGTGTAAAACTCAATGTAGTTTTCATTTATTTATTGAAGTCCTTATGTACCCAAATATTTTTATAAGTTGAAAAATTTCACATACCATCTACAAATTTGGAACACAGAATCTTCACATTGACTGTGTAGTAAACTCAATAATGAACACCAATGAAGGGATTTGTCTGACCTCTACCCACCTTTGGCTCATCAGATCTAAATGCCAACATATCTGGGGGCGAAATGATCCTTAAGACATTCATAATAAATAAAACTGTTTCAATTTATGTATAGCAATTCCTCCTCAACCATATTATGTTAACCGCCTTAAAGTAATTAAGTTATAAAATAATAAATCTTTTACTTATTCACCAAAATGTTATCGACAGCTCTAAGCTATCCGCCACTAAACATTTTTTTTTATATTTAAAACATTAAACATCGTAAGTTGATGCATTACCTAGCTCTGTAGATATGATCTAGCCAATACTAACTAAAAAAGTTCAGACACGTCACATCCCAGATTATTTAGATTTAAAGTACAGGGTTGTCCTCACGGTCAAAATTAAATACGGAACAAAAAAAGAATTTTATTAAAGTGTTTGATTCGCCAATAGGTAGGTAAGTCAATATTTCAGCTATTCCATTTTTGTTATGCGTTGAAAAGTCAATTTTCAGAGTTGGACAAAAGATATACGAAGTTTTTTTGGTAAAAAATATCGAGCCCTTTTTGTTACAAATACGAAAATAATTTTCCAAAACTTTCGTATAGCTTTGTTGAAATGAGTCATGCGACCAATGCAAAGTATTTTAAGCTTAGGGCATTAGTTTTAACAGATTGATACTTTTTCGGGGGGTAAAGGCTCATTAGCCAAAACCATTTATGGCATCTAATCACCAATGTACGGCTGTTTTATACAAGGAAGCACTATCTTGCAGAGGATTCTGGATTGAAGGAACTGGATGAGAATATTGAACTGCTTTAATTTAAATTAAGATTGATTTTAATTTTTAAAAAGACGTTGTCATTCCCTCGTCAATGCAATAAGCTTTCTGATAGCCCAGCTCTCTATTGGCCTTTGCGAGGGCATATATCCCTCAAATGAAAAATACTGAAATTCTTCGCAGCCCCAAAAGTAATTTCTACCACTGGCGCAGTGAACAAAATATATATAAAAAAAGAAATACTCCGCAGTTAGATACTGTGGACGCGGTCCATGTTCCGCCTGTGGATATTTAATCCTTAAATCCCGCTGATGGCGTGTGCAGAGGAGCGTGAAACACGAATCTGGCCGGCTGATGAACAAAATTTACATAGCTTCGATTACAATATCCAGGACCCAGTTCTCGATCGGCGGAACTGAGAATATTTTTACCGCAATTGCATCCCTCCCATGCCGACCCTCCACGGCTCAAAGGCCGTACGTTAATATGAGTCAATCGTATTTATTGGTCCACAGTTCAACGGCAGAACTCAATAAGGCTGGATCCGATTGCTGCTCTTGGAAAATTTTGTTTTGTTTGCTGGATTCAAAAAATTTAGCAGTAAACGGAGACAACTTCAGTATAATTACAGCTACATAATTCCCCCCAATGATTGACTGTTTTTCATAACGTCATCACGATCAATCAGTCTCATCACGGAAAACTTGAGTGAGAGTTGAGACCAAGAGAGATCGCAGAGGATTTCAATAATTAAAAAAAAAGGTTTTTGGTACCTTTTGGCAGTGTTCTCCCTAATATACCCAAATAAAGGAGGATTGTGCAAATATGAAGGAGGGGATCTTTCTTTCCTTCGGGTACAAGGTAACCGTCATTCCTCTGTTTTCCTGTTTAGTACAGTACCGGTTGTAATTTCTTGTAGTATGGTAACTAGTTTTTGATCGAGATATTATGACTGAAACTTATGAAATTGTAATGGAAAAATGTACAGCTTGTTTATTGTGAAGGTTTTTAAATTTTGATTAAGTATCGGGTTTGAATTTTATTTACATATGCTGAGCGGTTATAGTATTTTAGAGGTGGTGAAGCGTAAAGTAGTTTAAGAGGATATTAAGACGGGTTAAAGAATGCGTCGTGTCAGCAATGTTCGTGTTTTAATGAGATAGGTTAGAGTCAATCCAAGGAATTTTATCTGCTCTACTGCTGGCATTGCAGTGTTATTCATAAATTTTGTTCGTTTAATCCCGTCTATGGAAGTCAAACACTATGACATCGCTCTTTGTTGTATCGATGCTCATAACAATGCGTTCGAGTTTGTTGACTAATGTTAGTGCTATTTTCGTGCATCTCGTAAAGTGATGTAAAGGACAATTCCGTTGATGTAAGACACAGTAACATTATTTGAGTATAAAGTGATGTTAGTTGCAAAACAGACGAAATTACTAGGGTGCTTGAGAATAGATGAGTAAAGATATTCCAACAAATAAACTCTTAGGTCGACTGGTTGATATTTACTTTTTTTTGGACATAACAGGCATATAATATGCAATGTGGGTTATGAACAGAATACCACCCTTTTATGGCCAAAGTGGTGCTGGGTTTATTCTATAAAGAACTGACACCCATGAGCGCACTCCGAGCCCTGAAGAACAAACTTATGAATAATTAATCCTTAAAAAGACCAAAAGTTATGTAGAGTAACCAATAAAGTGGTTAAGTAGCCGTCAGTAACTCCTCTATGAATACCAGATGTGTCATTACTCCGGCCAGAAAGAGATCTAAAGATCCACCCTGGATATTTCACATTTAGTTTCGTTAAAAATTCAAGCCTGCGGTTAAGGTGGTTTCGTTGGGCACTTAAGTCCCAGTACTTCACACAGTCTGAAGCTCACCGACTGTGAAGCTGTCGACAAGAAACAAGAGAGGGCTGTCGGAGCTTCACCACCCACCTTGTCAAAACAAGACAGCGCTGTTGTCAAATTTTTTATATAAATTTGTGCTTGAGGCTTTAGCGCCTAATGAAAGCTCTAGGGTGAGTACTTTGGATGCATCGCTGAACCATATAATTAATGAAGGGTCTGACCCCAAATCTGTCTGCCGCTATCTCACTCAACACTTCTTGTCCCGCGCCCCCTCAATTCTCAGGCTCAATGGATTATTAACACTTCTGGAGAATCATTAACTATAACTAAACAGATACAATTCAATACTTAAGCTATCTTATTCTGTCTAAATTTAGTAAGTATATAGTAAACATTTTTTTTTACAATGTCTATAGCACAACACGCAGAGGTATGGTCAACCGAGGTTTTCGCTCTGATTGGGAGGGTGGCCAGGAGATCAAAATTCCACATAAATTTTGGTTTTCCAAACCGGACACTTCTTCATGCAAGTAGCTACCCTCAAGAGGCTGAGCCAACCTGCATCCGTAGGTCATAGGCCCATCTTCATAATTCCTCGAGTGAGCAAGGAATCGACCCCAAGTGCCTGCAGCTAGAATTAACATGCTAAACACTAAGGCAGCAAGTGCTACAGTTCATACTGGTCTATGAATTATCTTTTAAACACCACACATTAAACACTTCCTTTTGAACAAAAAAAATCAAAGGTAACTTTGTTAAATATTGTTAAAACAAATTAATTTTTTTCGTTGCAGTCTCACAAATAATTCCTAAAGTACAAACTAAACAACACAAAATTAAATAACATAGGACCTGTGAAATTGGCTCCACATCCTTTCTTTCGTTATAATTATATTATAATGTTATAATTAATAATATTCCTTGGATCACTTTTAAGATCACTCGATAAGACAACTCGAAAGTAGAGACTCTTTCTTTTGGAACCGGCAACAAAAAAGCATACAACATAAGAAACACGAGCTTTATTCCTTCTCAAACAAACGATTAGAAAAAAAAAAAGATATCTTTGTTTTGTTTTTTATAAAACAACTTTCCTTATCGACAAGTTTCGATTGAAAAAAAACGGTTACCATTCACCACTTAAATTGGAATCGAATTGGTCTCGCGTTTACTGACTACAAATTTACATATGTATCCAAGGTCTTTTAGCTCAATGAAATCCATGATTTTACATAGGAACTGCTCACTTAAATTTAAATGTTCCTTGTACCTGACAAACGTTTACTTAAAGGTCCTTTATCTCGACTATCGACTGCAGTAAACTAATTCTATTTTACGCAATGTCCGCCAGGCAATGAGACAACCTAACAGTTTTCTCATACTGTAACAGAAGTAAGCCATAATTTATCATAGAAAAAGCACGGAATTCTCCTTGAAGTGCTCTCTTGGCTTCGACAGAAGGTGCCTTGTCACAAGATGGCTTCCTTATAGGATGGATATTGACAGGCGAGGGTGAAAACATCCTCAGCCCCAAGGAAAATAGACCAATTTTCCGAGCTCGGTCGTATTTTCGCACCCGATCATGTACACTTCACCTCCTCGGTCAGTAAACCAACAATTACTTTCCTATTCTTCCCTTCGACTGAGGAAGTAGCATTGACCAGCCTGAAGGGGTAAATTTTACTTTGAATCGGTCACAAATAAATGGTTTGACCTTGAAAACAACTGGACATTAGTCAATTCCTAAGGCTACTCTCAGTGTTTTAGTGATTTGTATGGACGATGATCATGGAGGTCCAGTAAAGTTCTCTTAACTTAGTTTTCAGTAGTATTTCTTCAATGGGTTAGCCAGTTATTTTAAATTTAGAAGATGATCTACCGTTTTAGTATTTATAATCGATACGTTGTGTTGAAAGCGTTTTGCAGTAGTCATATTTTTTATGATATTTGGGTAAGCTCAGTTTACAAACTGAGTATAACTTGACACTGTTTGACGTACGTACTGTATGAACGGGTGCTTTTCAATAAGAGTCCCTAAGAGCAAACAATGCTCGCATATTTTCTATATCGGACAGAATGAAAATGTAAACAGTTCTGCTAACTTCCTGAGAAGCCTTCACCGACCGCTGATAAAGACATGCTGACTCGAGGGACGTGCGCTCACAAGTAAACAAACTGTTGCCAGTTCAGCAAGTGGCCAGTGACAAAATACCAGCGAGACTCTCTATACAAACACATTTATAGCTCGGCTACATTGGGCTGTATTGAAGTCGAGAACTGGTTGTAATTAACAGAACCATATTCGTCGACTAATTGCTGACTAAGAATAATGAAAATTTTCCCTAAAGAGTATGTTTTTCTACAGAATATCTAAGATTTACCTAGTGCTGGAAATGGCTTCCCGTTAATTTTATTAATTCGTATGTAATAGGGGAAAAAGATACCCCGCTTTCTGTTTATAGCGATCATGTCTATGTTTCTCCCTTAGGCCAAATGACCGCTCCCCTAGCGGCTTAGTATGCAGACTTCGAGTTCAATCTATAAATCTCCCAAGGATAGTTTCTCGGAGGATGGGTCTAGTGTTCACTAGCCCCAAACCATCGAGAGAGTAGCAAATCCAGTTCAAGTAACGAAAAAGAGCTACTATGCAAAATTTCATACATCTCAAGTCAAGTCAGGTTGAATTAAATTTAGGAAAACATTTGCCGGTTGTTTAAAGAACTTAACAGTTAAAAAGAATAATTACGTATTATTAGTAAGGACGTTGAAATCTTCTACTTGATACTCTTCTAACATGTATAACATGAAAAGTACCTTTTTATTATTAAGTCAGTACCGTCATTAAATCATGTTTTGCTAGTTGGCAGTATTTTCTTTGGAGTCTGAGAAATTTCATTTCTCTAAGTAGAAAAATGCTCACAGTGGCTACTTAAGTGAAAAAAATTCCGAATCAGGTTAAGAGAACGAGATTTAAGGTTGAGAGTTGGATGACCTGTAGTGCTAAACCCGCTAGACCATGCACCACCTACCAACTACGACGAAAACTTACGTTCGGATATTGCCAACAACAATTTAAATTGTATTTTTGGAAACCAGACTAAAGTCGATGCGGCTGAAAGGAAGCAGGTCCCTTTCCCTTCGGGCCTGTTCACCAAAGCCTAAACGAGAGTGAAACGGCTTGACAAAGATGGATGGAAATATGAATACGCCCTTGAAGGGTTCCGAAAGAACGAGCGAAGAAAGCTCTTGTAATGTGGGTGTGCCTTATATCAAATTTCGTGCTGGTGCATCACAAGGCCAACGTCTCCTCAGCTCAAGGAACCTGAATGCTGTTCAGGTTATCTTCGCTGGCACGGTTTCACAACCCAGCCCCGAGTAGTACAATTTCAAAATCCAAAGAATAAGAGACGTGCATGGTTTTGTTTGGCTGTCTGCATGATCTGTCAAAGCGGTAGTAATATTTCAAATTCCTCAACCTGGACTACACTGATTGTATTTTGGTTAAGATACAGGAAATGAAATTCGTTGAAGTGACGTAAACAGAGACTGGTAGTTTTCTCTAGAAGCCATTATCATAAAGATATCACCATCACTACAACGCAAAAAGTAACAGAAATATATTATATGTTATTAATCAGGACGCCAAGATCTATACTTTGATAGGCTACTAAGTATGACAGGATACTATATGTTTTCTTAGTGTCCAAGTAATTTATTAACGAACCATAACTTTCCTAAAGTTGGTTTTATTTTCCGCATTATCAATTCATAAAATTGGACCTCGTTCAAAGTAAGTAAGTGTTTAAAACAGCCATTATGATGGGTTTCGAAAATATAAATCAATTTTTTTTCGCAGTCTTGATAATTTGCAAGTAAGTAGTTAAATAATAAAAATATGGTATTTGTATGAGATGGTCACTTCAACACCAGTGCATTCTCTATTACTTCCATCCTGTAAATATTAACTTATCTTACATAGAAGAGCCTCATGTAGACGTAAATATGTTGAAGCGTTGCTCGTTTATACATTTCATTAACATTTTGCATCTTTCTTGAACCGGTGTCCGAACAAATTTCTCCACGAAAATCTAAATTTCTAATAACGTGCCAGTTTTGGGCTGTCCCCCCCCCCCTCCATTCACCAGGCTCCTTCATTTAATGCGAACGAAACGGATTTGTGTACCTGCTCTAGTATATAAATGAGTAGTTTAAGAACGTATTAACTATTGTTAGAATGTTGTGGCGACAACTATGCATTAGTAGATAACTACTTAGGGTATGTTTTTTTAATGTGTAAATTTCAGTATGTATGAGTTACATATTTGCAATACCCAAATGCCTGTGTGTGAGAGTATGTCTTTGTGTAGGTATATTATTTTTCAAGCAATTTCATCTTTTGTTATATCTGTTTTTAGGGGGAATAGTCTCAGAATTCAAAGATATTATTCCTAGTTGCCAGAATTATACAGAAGCTGAGTGCTTTCAGCAATAAATTGCCATCTTCAGGACTACAATCAGTATCAGATTCAGTATCTCATCCTCATTGTATCATCAGTATGTCATTTTTCAACCTAAAGTCACCGTTGACTATGAGCTCCGGCAAGAATTACAAACTTTGGTAGAGAGAGCTATTGAAAAAAAATTGTTCTCTCCCCCTTGGATACTTCTAAATAAGACAAGGGAGATTTTCTCCCCCAAGGCAGGTAGGGACGTAGCGAGGTGTGAAGTGACGAGGACCGCACATAAATTTACAACTTATTCCCTGAGTGAGGAGGTACGGGCAGTTGAGCTGAAATGTTCTCAGCCGCCCCATCTGAATCAGGCAATTCTGAGGCCGGGGCACGCAAGCTGTCGCCCCTTCGTTACTTTATAGTGAAACCTTAAAAACACCCTCGCCTGAATAACTCTTTCTAAGTCCCTCGGACTTAGCCAACTTTTTTTTTTGAACCTTTCTTATTCATGGTGGAGGGTGAATTCGACGTGAATCTCAAACGATCCGGAGGTTATCTATGCGCATATGCTAATTTACATAAAAAACATAGTATGTTGATCAAGTGAGTTGCCCCTAAGTGAAGATACAATGAGATGCGGGTGAAAAGATACAGGAGATCAATACAGTACTTTCTCTGAGATCCGGCACAGTTGGGTGCTAATAATGCATTAGCAAAGAGGTTTGATTAGTGAAGTAACAGAGGGGTAAAAAATGGGTCATAAATCACTGCGATAAAATATCATATGCATGCCATATTTAAAAATGTACAACTTTCTTACTCATACTATATTTACAATATACATCCATACAATATAGGCATATACGCATAGCCCAGGGATCCCACAATCCGGAATTGTCACGTTCCGGGCTATGGGGAAGGAGGCAACGATTTGGGAGATTCCCCACGCTACTCCTGTATCCACATCACCGACACGTACCAGCGGAGGCTGAAGGAGACCGACCGTCAGAGCCACATACTTGAGGGGGGTTGGAAAAATGGTCAGATAATTTTGACAACGTTACAATCCTTTTTCTCAGTTGGTTAATAGCATGTATTACCTTATTCTGCCAGACTTAAAACAAACTGTCCGAATTTGAGCAAATGGGCAGTAAAAAAAAAATTATATTTAGCGTCAATGACAAGTAAAATATTTGACAATAAGAAGTAACATACTCCTGGACATTTTGATGATGATCGAATGAGGGAAGTATGTTCGCTACGCAGCACTTAAAGGAGCTGTTGCTTTAAAGCGAGCGTAGTATATCAAGCATGCTGGATCGTAACTAAGGTAAACTAAATGCAAGATAACACCTTGTAGGTATAAAAAAAATAACACAATAATTGGTTGAAAGGACATAAACGGTAACTACAGATAGTCAGATTTACAAGGCAGAAAAGATGTTATCAGAAAAACAATTCAAACATAGAAGAGCTTACAGTAGTTTTCAAAAGAAAATAATTATACACACTAGATACGCTCCTCTACAACTTGTGTAAAGGAAAATATTGAATGGTACAAAATCCAGTATTTGGTTGCCACTTCCTAAACGAAGAAAACCCGTATTTAAGGTTTTTTATTTTTAATAAGGTCATTATTTTTGCGATATGTTCACTGGTCAGAATCGCTCCAAAAGAAGTAAAATATAAATTTACAAAACACTGAGTAGGTGGTACATTAATTCATCAAGACAATTCAGAATATCCCTTAAATGTAATATTGTACCTGTTAAATGCATATAATAGGCTTCCTGATTAACACGGGATAGCTCGCCATAACAGACCAGAACGAAATTAATGATTCCAATATTTTGTTGAAATCAGCTCTCTGCAAATTGAAACAGTACAGTTACATTGCAGTATTACGATGTCATCATTGTTCGAATGTACTTAGAAGAAGATACAGAAGTGCGCCTTGAACCTTTTTTTTTGCTATAGATCCAGACAAGACCGACATCAATCACATTTATCTGTATTTAAGGTCGGCTTTTATAGACGTCGCTATGAATTATAGTTTCCATAGGCAAACTACATTTTAACTACGTCCTCTGCTGTTTAATTCAACCTAAGCGTTTCCTCCCTCTAATGGCCCATTGTCATGTCATTCTCGGAAGCAACCTACCTTGGTCGGTGTTTCCGAGGATGCACCCATGCAGGTCTGCCGGAGAGTACAACGTCTGGTAGCCAAATGGGATCGGTCACTTAGCTAATAAATAATTCGACGAATCAGTTTTTCATTCGCTCTCTTGTTTTGGACAGGTCAGAATGAATGATGACTATTTAGTTTCTGAGCAATGGACTGGATCAGTCGTTCCCAACGGGGCAGCTCACTAACGAGCGATGAATAGTTCCAAGTGGGCGTTTTTGGTGCAAGGAATATTTAGGGGGTATTGAGGAATAGCCACCACCCTCCTGGGAAATACTCACGATTCTCGGAAACAACTTTTGATTAATTCTCATTATCAGCAAAGTCCGAATTAAAAGCAATCTGTACATTATAGCTTTGCTCTTAATTGTTTTTGACTAGTACATGAACGAGTCGCAACATGCACAGCGCAGCACATGGAAACATAAGGCTGTTTTATCTGTACGAGATTGTAAGTGTTGAGTGCCTAAAGAATATTTTACATTCTAATTAATTAGTTAATTTAAGCGCAATTTTTTGGGGAGTCCCAATGTTTTAGGGAGACAAGATTCAAACAAAGAATATGACCCTGAAATTTTCAAATGAGAGATGCCAAGTAAATCTACCTTGAAGTTAACATGGAGCGTATCCATAGTCAGATTTCCACATCTCTGGATCTAGATCTAGATTTCTAGATAGCTAAACAGGCTTGATGCTATTTCTCAGCTAAAACTTAAAAATGTGCAATTTAAATTCTAAACGTATTTAGAATACAAACTGTAAATATAGTACGTTTCTAGAATGCACGTTTTAACCGGAAGAGGCCTGTTTCAATTTAAAACAAAATTACAGTTCTCTATAATACAAATGTTTTGACAGGATATATGTAAAGTAATCCTCCACTTCCTTCAAAATAGTTTTTAAATTGCAAATTTATCCTCTTGCCTTCACTTACAATATATTAACTTAATCCTTGAATTAATTACATTGCATTCATTTGTACAAAGGTTAGTAGCACCCAGACAGGGCTGACAATTATATCGCATACATTGAATTAAATCGAATCACATTTTCCATTAGTAAGGATTTACAACTAGCGAAAGGATAAACGAAGGATGGAAGAGAAAGGGGTTTCAGCATTAATCCGCCCAGCCTCTTAAATCAATTCTACACTTTCAGTTAAAGTAAAATGTAAATAATATTAATTACTATACTTGATATATTAGCGGAATTAGAGTTTAATGCTTTAGTCAAATAGAGTCAACGCTCTGAAAGGCTCGTTGCCTTTGCACTGGCACTAAGCCATTCCTGAAACTCTTTCATAATCTGATAATCCCCGTGGCCCCTGTCGGATGGCTCAGCACCTTCTGTTTTTGACCCGGAGGGAATCCTCTTAAGACAAAGAAGAGATTTATATAAAAGGGGTGATAATTCTCAAAAGAGGTGAATAATTTGACTCCCCCTTCCCCTTTATCGGATTTGGTGCTCCGAGGGTCTCAGCCGAATTTTACAATTTAAACTAATCGAGCAAAAAGCTGTTCTTCAAACTAAAGTCGATTCTAACAGAAGATGTTCATTTCCTGTTCATTAATATATAAAAAAATGTGAGTTAAAATAAAAATTAATGATGCCCAATTTTCGAGAGAATTATTAACGTTAAGTTACCGCTCTTCGAATTGACCTATTAGGACATTAGTTGAAGTGACATTGGTGCTCTTGACAGAATACTACATACCATATGGATACGTTTGACCATCATCGAATCCAGGATCCAACACTTGCAAACGAAGTAAACAGATTTTAATGAGTGCAAGCAAACAGTCGCAACTGCTTGACCTTTGCTTGACTCAGAAGGCTGAGAGATGTTTGTTTGTATGCGAACGGTACTCTTACCCCATGTCCGTTTTCATTACTTGTAGCTAATTGATTATGTAAGTATTAGCTACATCAACGCTCCTTATTTGAAAAGAAAAAAAAAACATTAGAGAAACAAACAATTTTCATTTTTAAAACTCAACAACGACGCTCACTTAACTACAATGCTACGTACATGTTAATATATGAATACAATGTTACAATACCTGATTTTTTCACAGATTGATTGAGCTTATCAGCTACTACTGAATGGTACCACTGTGTGTTGAGGCTTGAAGTGAACAGAAGAATTTGTGGAACCAAAATTTGATTGATAAAACTTAATTAAAGTCCCCTCCCCATTAAAGAAAGCACCGTTTAATAAAAAAAATACTGAAATTAAATAATAAATAAAACAAAGTAAGCAGCATTAAATTTAAACTTTCTTTGCTCTTATGAATTTTTTAAATTGATGTTAAATATATAAGCAATTTCTGCATACTACGATGTTTAAGTTACGATTAAATAAAATAACATACTAGTGGACAATATCTTATTAATAAATTTAATTTAATGCCTTATGGAGTTCAAACCGGATTCTCTGATTCAATTTTTTAAATATTCATTAAATGACTGTTGTTGGCCAAAAAAATACTTTATTTTAGTTTTGAAACCTGCACTATGACACAGAAAATCGACATTTCAAAAAATTGAATTTCCTTTACGTACTGTTTGTTATTGTATTAAACATAATCATGTTATTACATGATGTTATATAATACACCCTTAATTTTTTTTTTAATTATTATTATTTTTATGAGTAGAACACGAATGCAGACGCTTGAAACTCCGATGAATGAAAACAACTAACTCCTCCTGGTCACAGCAAAACTATATTTTAACAAGAAGAAGATTCTGTATTAGGTTTTAGAGTCTTGTTCTGAGGACGTCCTAATCATGAGACGTGATGGAGCCTCGGGCAGGCCAGGCCAAACAAAGAGGACGAAGGCTGCATCGCGCCGAAGGTCAAGGCATTGGAGGCAAAATAAGAAGAGCAGAAACTCCACATCTGGAGTCGACAAGACAACAGTACGCTGTAACGAGTACATGGCTGTAAACACATGACTCACCCATGGCTGAAAAACATTCCAATAAGTATGTAAACAAGCATAACTTGTAGTAAGTGCAAAGCGTTTAAAGCCATCAAGTGCTCGGCTGGTTCCATAATGCTTGTTTGCGCTCGGATGTTTTAAATGTTCTCAACGCTTAAGTGTTTCCTTTAAGGGCTTAGAACCGTAAGGCCTTCTTTTGTAAACAATGAGCACAATCTCGGCAATGCAACACATCCGATAGTAAGTACTGCAAGATCTAATGGACTATCGTACAAATATTACATTAAATTCACTGTAAATAATAATTGTAGGAAGAAGTAGATTTGAATCCCATCACGAAATGCTCCCCTGTAATTTTTTTTATTTATGTAATTTATGACACCAGAGTTTTTCCCACGACCATCAATATATTTGAATATTACTTACTTTGAATCAGGTTTTTTTGGCAGGAGCAGTGGATCCGATTAACAAAACAAATTATGGAATATATATTTCAGCATTGAACAACGTTTTCTGGGCAGTCGGCCCATGTATTTTTTCTTAAGCAACTACAATTATTGTGTGTGTAGAACTAGCATTTGGCTGGTCAGGTAATCAAGATTTTCCAAGTTCAAAATCATGAAAATAACTGATTTCCAAGCAAAATGCATTAATCCTTCCTCTATATTTTGAAAAAATATTTTTCAACCGCATTGGAACTCTTTTTTTCTTTCTTTTCTTTACTAGATTGGATGAATTCTTTGGGATTTGAATTAGGTAGGAATTATATAAAGACGTTTCGACATACATAATGCATGTTTGCATCCGGTATATTGGAGAAGGAAGTATGATGTTACCAAATTATCAGAATCAGATGCAGACCGAGTGTCGTTCATTAATAAGTTCAATGAAATGCTAACATCCTTTTTTACTAATCATAAACTGATATCTAATCACATTTACCAACTAAAATCTAAACAGTAGACTGGTGATGAGCGCACTGTTTAATGTTTCTGTTATGTTTGATTACAATTTTATTAGAGTGTGCAATTTTAAAGTATGATATTAATTGTACAAACGTAATAAGAGAGAGAAAGAGAGAGAGAGAGAGAGAGAGAGAGATAGAGAGAGAGAGAGAGAGAGAGAGAGAGAGAGAGAGAGAGAGAGAGATGGAGAGAGAGAGAGAGAGTGAGAGAGAGAGTTGCATAATACTTCAGGGGCATGCGTCGTAATAACAATGGAGACTTAATAATGATGAATGATTAGTAATGCGACATTGATCTAGTTCTGTATTGTCGCAATATCCTTTCATACTATTAATAATACCTAACAGCCTGGAATGAGCTGTGAAGCAGCTCATTATTCCGCAGCTATTTTTAAATGCTAAGTGAGAAAGGTTGTGTGATTATCCGAAAACCATGGCCTGCCTCAATCGCTCACTCTAATCGCCCGAGGGAGTCCCCGTCTTAGAGATAGGTCACACCACCAGGGGAATGTTTACTGCCGCAAGCGTCTTCTTTATTGCCCCAGAACCGGCATATTATCTCTGTTCGTCTAGTGATTTACAGATAATCCTACTTTGAAATAGCTTAGTAAAGGTCACATACAATTCTATGATACGTGACGAGATTTGCTTCGTGTACATCAAAAATAGCATTGCTTCACCCTCCCAACCGTTCAACGGGTTCGCTGTTGCAGAAATGTCTTATGTCCCCACTAACATGCGAATTAGATTGTATTTATGTATTAAATTGATTAGATTCAAGGGACAGCACTTCGTTAGGCCAACCGATAAAGTCATAGTTAATTTGTGGCTCTTAGAGACGTTGGATGGCCATACCTCTTAACCTTTTTTTGGGGTTTCATACCCAGACTAACTACTTAAATGAATATATCCTTAGGTCCCCAGGAAACTAATATGGGTGACCCCAACCGGAAGTGGCCCCATTCTGCATCGGGGTATCAGCACCCCTGATCAACTTACAACAGACATTACATAGAAGCTTGTCTAAACGCCCCATATATTCTTCTATAACAAAACATCTCATAACTTAAGTATGCACAAACAAAATCATAAAAAATTTTGATTACCTAATGAGAACAAATAATTAGTACAGTGAACCGCACGTAAAATACAAGTATAGTTTTATACTTGCCGCCTGCATATCTTTCTTTTCAAGTTAAACTAAGATTATCCAAAATTCAAAGCCATCATAAATTTCTAAAATCGTTTCCTGATGAGGGATGTATAATTAGGCAGTAATGGTTACTCCATGATTCTGTTTGAACTGCTTGTGTTAACTTTACTTTCGAATTGTGTAAAACTCATTAAGGTTTAAAGTCTAATTGTTTGTTACCCTGATAAGTTTTAATTGTCGTGTTCGCTTGATTTATTGCCATCTTTAAGGCACAGAATGTAAATAGACAGTGCGTATTTCATTTTCAGACCACGGTGCTTCCTCTGGATGGGTCCTATCCACCACATTAATTCACTGACGATTTTCGTAATTATAATATGTTTTTGGTGGTTGTTAATTATTATTTCTTCTAGTTAAAACATTACATACGACACATTGTATTAAATTATTGTTGCTACTCTTACTATTTTGAACAAAACCTTTGAGTGTGCTATCTTTTACTACCTTATAAATGGAGTCATTTGTATGATGTTGCGATAGGATGGTAGTAGGCCCAAGTTAATTTATTTTCATTCTCAGGAATTCATTGTGTATTCTTTACTATTAAAAGAAGTTATCAGTAGTTGATTGAGGTCGTTTTATTATAACCGTTATCTTCTGTTTACTGACCTATGAATATACCTCATGCGCAGAAACCGGATGCCTGACATGAGCTCTAAGATGGGACCAGAGCAGAAAAGCGTTCTCCTTAAGCCGTCGCTGTCCCGAATGCCCGGGACGATAATTCCCGCCCCCGTGAAGAGGAGGTAAACAAAGGCGGAAACTGGTCTGACCGGTTTCCCACCTGCCCTCCTCAACTTTCAACTGGTCCGCTTTCCAAACCGTGGCCCCCCTATCAAGTTCCCTGACTCATCCGCCGGCACCGAAACTTGGCAAAAAAAAATCTTTGTTGCCTCAGACAGAGTATCTGTTTTCACTGAACTCGATTAAACAGCTTCTAACTGGTTATGGGCAGCTATCAGCTCATGTTCATAAATCTATTTTTTGTAAGAAGAACTAAATCACACCGAACAGGCAATGAAAAGTTACAAATGTAAAGGGTTAGTTTGACCACTGGGTCAAGGCTGCCTACGCAAGGTTATGGTTTGCAATGGATGAATTTTCCTTCCAATACAAGAAATGAAAGACATCCAGAGTTACTCACATGGTGGCACACCTCCCAGAAGGAGCTAATGTGGGGTGATCCCACTCCACAAATGACATTTGATAAGGCACAGAGCGTTTATTGATATCATTCCGAAATAAAATTATTGAACCTCACACCCGAATTATTGTTTATCGCTTTTTTCGTTGTTCGAGTTTTTGGTGAAATCATTCGATGGTCTTGACGTGAAGTTACTTAAGCAGTAGAAGGCTTCTTTTGATGAGAAGTGTTAAGAACGTGGTAAGTTAGTAAAATAAAAGCATCCGTACCGCTTCTGTTTATCTCAATACGATAAAAAGTGTAATATGGCGGCTTATTTTTCGAAAACTTTACAAGGAATGTTCAGTCTCCTTACTTTTCATGAGCAAACTATGTACTAATATGAAGTTTGAAATAACTTGGTAGGATACCTAAGTATGAATCTTAAAAAGATCCATATGCATAATGATTTTGTAAAAGATAGATAATATGAAAAGCTGGAAAACTTTTCAAATCAGCAAGGATGCTCTCCTAATCACGTTTGTGTGAGACGTTTGTGTTAAGAACCGAGATTCTATCTAGACACAACACCAACCACGACGAAACGTGAGCGGAATGGCCGTAAGTGGAGGGTCGCGACCCTACAGCCAAGGGGGTCGGGGTAGGTCGCGGTGACACTGACGGATAGCCAGTGTCGCTGATGCATAATTCAGCTCATTATCAGCTACGCGGTCGCGAGCCTGATGCTCAGCTCATATCCTAATGTCGTATCAATTAACCGCAGCCTGCCGGATTTGTCAAATTATAGCGTTCAATCAAGGTAATGTGGTCCACCACCTGGACTGATTGGTAGCAATCATTGCTTCCTCGAAGAGCCTGGTCCATAATCAAGCAATCAACAATATCGAAGGATTTTGGGTGTTGGCAATAATGACAAAATTGTTCAACTGTTTATTACAGTGGGTGAGTTTTCGAAAACAAATGAATTTCAAGGCCAAAAAGACTATACTTTGAAAATTGCCATTTTTGCGTCAAATATTTAAGTAAAAGTGGATTCATTTAAAAGTATATTCCATAACACCTTTTTGGTTTAAGGCTTTTGCTTACAAATTATCAGTTACGAATAAAATCAAAAGCAGCCTTTTTCAGCAGTCAGGATGTGTGACGATTAACTACAGAGCGGTTTTTAAAGGTTTATTTTTTGGGGTTAGTTTTGACATGTAAAGAATAGCTCATTCTTTGGAGAGAAAATAAAACCCACTAGCGCCGTCTACCAAGTACATCGGCCACCTCGGGCAGCCATATATCTTCGTAATGTTGTTACATATATATATATTTATGATTTAATTGTACAAGCACAAGTAATAAATATTATCCATCCTTCATCAGCACATTCACCTCACAAAACAATCTCAGTTTTATCTCCTTATATGAGCAGATATGCACGTGGAACCTTTATAAAAATTATAAGGAATGACCCACTTTTTATCTAGAATATTGTGTATAGGAGTGCAACAGCATTAAATAGATTCATTTTGGGAAGTTCTGGCTTCACATGGAGGTTTGATCATGATTGTCCACAACTGTGAACGTTATACGAGAAACCACAGATTGTTAACTAGGACTGGATCTTTTTATTTCCAGGAGATGTAATTACTTATTTTTTTCGCATACAAACCAGGAAATGACTTAACCCCTTTGTTAGAATTCACTTGTGATTTTTGTGAATCCTATGAGAAGAAGAGAAATGGCTCTGGAGATTACATTTGGGGGATGTAAGAAAAATGCTTGCAACAATATATTTATGGTTACGTTATATTTAGAGTGCGGGTTGCATGAGGTGAGTCATAAAATAGTTCACCACAGCTGAGATCATTGTCCGTAACACATTCGACCATTGGGACAGTGAATTTCGGACAATGGCGGCTCCTCTAGCCTATTAACTTTCACGCAGCGCCCGGACAGAACAGCACATTGTTTTCACACAACACACACACGCACACACAGACTTCATTATTGACCTCACACTAAAAATAGTCCTCCTCTCAGCAGGAACAAAACACTTCTATAACGCAATCTGTGCGTTTGTCCATTGTCTCCCCCTTTTCAAATCGGCCGCCTCCTTGGCAACGAAGGCTTTAAAACGAAATCACTATATGTGGTTGAAGGGATTCATCACCTGACAAAACATCTTGATGCGATGGTGAAAGTCCTAGTAAAACTTAATGAAGTAATAGTAAAACTTATCGAGCCAACGACCAATAGGAAAATTAAATCCTAGCTGATGAATAACTCGGAAGTGTTTTGAATTCAACTTGAACCAAGAGAATCAATTTTCATCAATATTTATAAATATGATAAAAACAGTCTATACTGTATGCTAACATGCGATTCTGATCTCAACATCGCGTTCATTCAATACCTAGACACCAAAAGTTCCATTTTTGATATCCTAGTCCAAACTTGAACCCATATTTTCACAATTGGTTTCCGATCGCGTTTGGAAGCAAAGACCTCCAATATTCTTCAAACCCAATTCCTACAATACAGATTCCTCCGCAAGATAGCCAATGCTCACATCTATTGAAATACCACACTCTTCACATTTACCATTCGTCAAGATCTCACCACCTCCTGCTACAACCGATCCATTCTCACCACCCTGGCCACCGTAATGCTTTTCAATACTTCCATCTCATCCTCGGCAATTCAGGGCATCACCTGAAGTGGAGGTGGCCAAGTCACACTCAAACCATCTAGCATTTTCTTAATAGTGAGCTTCATAAAATGGTGATTATTAAAGAAACATGTTAAGTGGTTTTGACTGATGAGCGTTTTTTCACCAAAAATACGTTTAAAACTGAAATTCTAAGCAATGTATAAATTAATATGTACTCAATGGTATAGAATGTAAACATTTCAATAATGATATTTGTTAAAATGATGTGCGTATATATTTCTGTTTGATCTGAGTAATATATTTGTGCGTTTCACATTTATTCACCAACCAGAGTTCCAGTCAAGCTGTTGGGGTAAGCTAATATTAAATTATGTAAGTTTATTTTGGTTTGTTAGAACTGATTAGTATCAAGTATGTTGATTATTTATTAGATTGCGAATGTTACAGTGTATGTGATGTATGAAATAGAAACATACGTAATTTTTTAGTCATTTCCTTTTTTTTTTATGAATTCTAACAAACTAAGGCGTGATTAATTACCTAAATAATTTCAATCAGCGTATTAACTAATTATTTTTCCCCAATGACCAATAATTAGGATTATTCTACTACGACACAAAAGCGACAGTAACACAGCAAAATTCAAGTAAAATTAGGGTGAATAGGAGAAATCAGGGAGAGAAGGGAGGGTAATTCCCTCTGTTATTGGTAAACAGGCACTTTCAATTGACATAACAACAAGTTTGAATTTTAAAAGCAATAATTAGGCAAAAGGAAGCTAATACAAGTGCTTACCAAGATTGGTCTATAAGCCTTAGGCCTAACACTAAAGGAATATAAAGCACCCATAAATACATCCATGACTCAAATAGGTTCGTTTGGTTGGTAGAACCTAGTCGGTAACAGCAAGAGATCCCGAGATAACATATTTCTTCTCCTGCCCTTCATTTTTTTTCTCTTTGTTTAAGCCATGTAGTGTGTTGCCGGCCCTTACCAACTCACGCCCATTGAACATTCTAGATAGAATGTTAACCAGTTTAAAGCGCATTAAACTTTAAACTGTTTTGCATGAAGTGTACTCGTACATTTTTTTTTCTCAAATAAACTCAAATGGTTTAATTACTTTCAGCATTGAATTTTGAATTTAAACAGCGTGATTGTGTTGAGGGATCACATTCGATAATTTTTACAATTTTTCGAGAATATTGCGCAGTAAAACATCATTCAGGATCGGTAAGTAGTTAACTGGTTTAACATCTTTAAGTTCGTAGAGGTACAAGTTATATAAATGTTGGAATCGTACAAATTCTATGAATAGCAGCACTTGAGAGGAGAAGTTCAATTTAATTAAACAAGCAATCCATCGTCATGAAAAAACAAACAATACGATAACAATGCGTTATCTGACTTGTTTATAAGTAACAGACTCTCCGGCTGATGATATCAGAGTTCTACTTTTATAAGTACAGCTACAGGAGATTACGTTCAGGAGTAGTCGATAGCTCAACCAATTTAAAAAAAAAAAAACTAAGTAGGTTTATTTAAAACAAAAATATGCATGCATTTCAACAGGAAATAAATAATTATATAAAGATTTTGTACCGAAAAAATGAGTGGTAAAATCTAAAATAATAAACAGGACCTCTCAAGGATGCTCCTATGATTAAAAGCGATGTTTAAAAGATAATTATTTGGTCTGCCAAGCAGGACAAGGTTTCGAGTAATGAACGTAATGCTGCTTTAGATAAATGCTCTGCTGATTATAGGCTAGGGTATAAGGAAAAATGGGCTTTGTATACATTGTTACGCTCCGTCGCAACGAGGGAAATTATCTAAAACAAAATATACCTGAATCTAATACTTAAAAACTATAGTAGTTTTCCTAAAAGTTTCTAAACCAGAGACACTGATGATCATGAAAAATACTACAAAGGTCTAGAAATGAAAACCTTCCTTTGAAAACAATTAGTATTTTATCAAAACTATTGTCTGCTCATCTTCGATTCTGTTCTGGTCTTATATCTTGAAGCACAGCCACGCTTCAACCTTAGAAATTTCTCAAATACCTGTATGGTTCACACAATTAACGGTTTGGAGTTTAGTCATGGCAATAGAGGCTGAATAATAGGCCTTATTACAAAAGGTCTGGTTGTCGCAATGTTTTGATATATCTTATAGGCTAGTCCCGTGGCTGAAAATCCAAATTTTTTACCTCTCCCTAGTGCGTTCACCGTAGCGAGCTAAAATTCGTTGCGTATTGAAATTTCGGACGTTTTTCATCAAATCTTTTTGTAAATTAATCTTAGAGGCGATAGTTGTGATTTAAAGTTGTAAATCGCTAAATATTCTACAAAATTTGAATGCACTTTTATTTTTTACAACTAGTATGTAAAGAACTACAAAACATCAACCTAATAAACCATTCGTGGCCTGTGGGACCAAAACTACAATATTTGACCCCTTACCCCCTCCTCATGCGTGCAGGATGTTAAACAGAGATATTTGTTTCCTTCAATTGGTGTAGAGCTAACCTAAATTTTTGAAACAGTACCGTTTCCCAATGAAGATATGTTGTAATAATAAATTGTGAATGATAGGTACTCAAAGCAATCCAATGTTGTTGTCTTTTACCGTGCCATATTGTATACTGCCTAAATACAATAGAGTTTTAATTGGTTGAGGGTGATATTGGTTATCTATGTTAATCAAAAAAAAAAATCTTAATTTCCTAAGGTACTGTAATATGCGGAATTGTTTTTGGTTAAAATGGAATAACGTGGAAAAAGAACACATAAATTAAATCTGAAAAAAAGTCAAGTCAATTTCGCATCAATGATTTTAATAGTATTTTTTTTTGCTTTTTGCAATTGTTTTTCGTTTGCTAGATAATAATATTCAAAATCTTTATTGTGTTAAATTACTGGTATTGGGCCATAAGTAATTGTGATAAATGTTCTCATTCATACCATATTTACAATTCCTCATTCACTCGCTCATTCATACAGTATTTACAAACAGCCCAGAGACCTCTCAACTTTACATCGTTGTCAACTCTGTAGCGTTCCCTAAGTAAAATTTATTTTTTTAAGAAACGTCTCTGGTTTACCGATAATTTTTTTTTTATTTATACGAAAGCATTCGGTGGCTATTCCATCATTCTTAACTATCTTTTTAATTTATATGATGACTAATATATTAATAGGAGGGGGGTTTAATATGAATAGCCCGCAGTCAGCTTTGCAACATAACGTAGAGTTGGCAGCACTGATATTTACTAAATTGTATTTTTCAGTCCAATAAAGCCTGTGCTTAGCGATCACAGATCAGTTGACTCTCTCCTCACTTACGTCCGTAGTTAGAACCTCTTGTAAATTCAACATTTTCCCTATTCTTCCATTCCAATATCCTATAATAAACACCTCTGTTTTCCTTCCATAGTCTTTTATAACTATTACTAGTTCTGTAAATCAATTTATATTGCTCAAGCAGTTTGAATTCACGCAAGTTTACTTGCATAATAGCAAATAAATTTGCTATTCGTTCATTTTTTTTTCTTAATTATTGGACGAATATTCAACCTGATGATATTCCCGAAAATGTAGATTCAATATTATTGTCAGCAGAGCACTCTTCCTCTCCAGACCAGTAGCCTATCTATTAATCGCTTTTTTCCCTTTTTTTTTCATTTATAATTATTTTGCGATATCAATGATCAATTTTTCCCCGATAATTGTTTATTCACAATAATTATTTTCTTATTTTACCTATAACAACCATTATTTATAACATGTCATTAAATATCTCTATGCAATACTTCCTCCATATGCTCTCTCTAATGATTTTAAATTCATCAAATTAATTGTCATGTTATTTAATCATGATTTTTCTTTTGTTAATTACAGCATGAGTGGCTCAGCCTCATCCAATTACGTGTATCTCTTTCTAATGACCGTTTCAAAAGAGGAATTGATACCGGTAAATTGTCGGTGACTGAGGCGAATCGAAGTGAAATTAAAACAGATGACACATTGAACCGTAAATGACACTCGTTAGGTTCGATTCCAGCCGGTGATTAGTGAAAGGTAGAATGTCTGGCGACGGACAGATCAACATTCCCCGCTCCCAGAAAAGGAAGAAAGGGGATGTTCTTCTGGATCGGTCGTCAATCTTTGGCAGGTGATCTACTGTCTTATGTAGGCTGTCTGATCTCATTAGCCAGTATTGTCATTAGTGGCCACTGATGCAATTTGAGACTACCTATGCATACATAGTAATAAAACGATTCATGGTTGAATAATCGGGGAATAATAAGAATTATAACCAAAAAAAAAACAATACCAGGAATTAGTAGATGCTACGAACAGTCTTCACTGAGCGGACAAGTGCAACTGGAAGAGGAGCATATAGGGGAAATATAATATTATTTGTTTATAGTGTAAATAATTATTATATTAAGAGAAGAACAAATAATCTCATTTCGCAGTGGATCATTTATTGACTACTATCGTAAAAACGTAAGGAGGCAAAATGACTAAATTTTTTTTCAAAAATATTTTATTTGGTAAGCCATCTATCGGTCTCTAAAAACGTTTTTAGCAGCCAAAAAACAATTTTAAATAGCCAGAAATGTTTTATGAAAAAACCTATTGAAATCGGCTGGGGTTTGAGGACTTTTTAGAAAGAGCGTAATGGGGCCCGACTTTGTTCCAAACGTAATTTATTTGTTCTTATTTCCTGTTATTAAAATTCAACATATTTCCAGATATACAGTGCACCTTTAAAATGTTAGGACGGCAAGAGAACTCTCCAGCTTTCTCAATGTACTATCTGCGTATAAAAATGGATAGGCATCTCCAAATCTCTAGGCATTTTAGAAACAGTAGAAGTCTTACCGGCTTTCGCAGTTGTTAACTTCACCCAACTTGTTGTTGCATCTCAAATTGAAAAGTGTCCTCCGGCCAGCTTTAATGTACGGTGCCCCGGTATACGAGTATACTCACTTAACTTACAGAACAGTTAAAAGTCTCAAACGATTTCAGGACGGTATCATGAGAAACGAGAAAAATGGCCAGACATACCTTTCTTCAGAGGTTAAAGAACGCCGACCCGTTTGGTTGGTGTGCCACCGGTGGATGAGTTCATTCACCGGAGACAAATTAACTTTTTTTACTCGTTGCAGAACAATTAGCCACTTTCCTACAATGTTTAACACCATGACTCCACCCCCATTCAAGTATCGATGGCAACGGGCTGTCCGGGTAAACTAGGTTAAGTTAGTGAGTTAGATTTAGATTAGTATTAACACAACTTAAGGTGAGCCCTATCACTTTATATGTTATATACATCACCCTACAATAAAAAAATACTTTAAACCTCACACGTTATATATAAAATGTAGCTACGCTATTGTAAATCTTATTAGCAAGATTTGTTTATGTGAAGACTCCAAATTGTGGACTCAGTAACCCACTCAGTGTATATTGAATGAAGGGTTTTGAAAAAAAAAAAACAGTTTTTTTCCTAATGTTCTTGTGGCCATCCAAAACGTCTGCTGTGCTCCACTTTATAAGTCCCGGAAGTGTTCCGAGTTAATCTGTTATTCCAGAACTACTTTTATGGTGAATGGTTTTCATAAATTTAGCTTCGGCTCTTACTGCGTCACGGAGAAATATTTCTCCGATCACTATCGTACGCATATAAAAAAAAAAAAATAATGCGCTAGTAATAAAAAAGTGTTGTTGAAGTTCAAGGCTAACCAGCGACACACTAATTAGCGCAAACGACATAGCCCAGACAGCGCCATAGTCGGGGCATTGCAAGGTCGATTAAGAATTTTCTAGTTCTATCCAGCATTGATCATCCAGCATCAAACCGGTATTAACGGATTAAGTGAAACCAGTCACTGAAAACTCGTGACAAGGTAAGAGTTTTCAGTGACTAGTTATAAGTCAGTTTGATGTGGTTTCGGTCACATCCCGTTCCAGGAACTGTATCCCCGCAGTCTGGTTTAAATGGAGCGTATATCGCAAATTCAGAATGAAAACACACGTCATACTGTAGTTCTGCCAAGACAGTGATGCAGCCTGAGGAGCTGGGACCTCATCACTGAAATATATAACGCATACGGTGAAAAATAGTGTTGCCAAGTTTGGAGAAATTGTTTATTAACTGCGACGAAGAAGTTATCGATACTGTCCCTCCATCGACGGCGAAGGTTATCACAGAGACCTCTACGGTCTGGGTCAATGTTGTTGGCTTATCAGACCATTGGAGAACTCATCACATAATAAAAAAAATAATAAAATCTTCACAATTTTATCTAATCGCCTTTCAACCATCTACGATTACATTGAAATAACTTTATAAGGAATAAATTATTGAGGTGAAAAACGTTGGAGGTTGAAATCAAATTTGTTGCACAGGCAGCTCTGGTTTAGAATTTGACTCATTCATCCAGTCCATGTACTTTTATATTTTCATGTATTATTATTGATTTAGGATTGTAAAAAAATGCCGCAGGTCGTTTCTCTTAATAAGCGTTTCTTTAATCAGCAAGCGCATTCAAACATACGACGTCTGCCAATCGCAGATAGAGATGGCTGTAATTTAATCGAATTACTTATTAATCGTTTAATTTTCATGATTTGATGAATTAATCGCGCCTAACTGTTGCATGAAGAGTCCCCTACATTCAATTTAACAAAATTAATTTTGACGGAATCTTATCAAATTGTATTTGTAAATTTTTATTTTCTTATTTTTGTATATTATAATTAAACGTGTAGGTTGGAAAAAAAAAAACGGTTAAATCAATTGTCTAAATAGAAAAAATCGAACGATTCATTGTCTTATTATTCTTTTGATTTTTCAACAATCCACGAAAATTAGCAATACTGCTACAACCTATAGAGAATTTTATATTTTTTTTAAAACCTAAATTATACGATGACTTCCAACCAAATACCTGACCTTATGATTCGTTGCAATCATCAGGTCGTTTATTTTTAACACAAACGCTTTTGACTTTGCTACACTGAACTATTTAAAATAGAAAAAAAAAATACTTTGAAAAGACAATGAGGTATTTATGTACCAATACCTTTCATTAGACAATCATTCTATACCTTATGAAGTAATTGCTATTATATTTAATTAATATTAAACATAGCATGGATTGCAACCCACTAGACCAAATAATAATAATCTTATTTATTCCAGAGCCTGTGTCGCATTCTAAGCGTTTTCATAAAAGACCTTGTGGGGAGGCAATATTTTAATTAGTAATATATACATCACTCCACATCTGCTTCCTTTAGCTTGCGCAATACCCAAATTAAAATAAAAACGAAAATTGCTGAGAAAAATAAGATGCCTGTTTTTGAAATCATAAGGTATTCTTTACATTTATCTTACTTTCTTAATCCTAAAAGATTTTTATTGAGCACAGATATATATACACACGTTAACGCCCCATCCTGGAGAAATCTAATCATCATCGGATTAAAAAAGAGGGTTAGGATCACCTGGGTTCTTTCCTGTGACCGCCTGTCGCCCTCGATAGTGGAAGATGGAGGATACAGGGTGTAGGACACTGGGTTTGTCAGGTGGTCCACAGACTCAAAGAAATTGACGTCGCCGGCAAAGCCATGTCACGAGCAACTTTTTTGACTAGCCTGTTTTGTTCTATCATCAAAATGTTAACTAATCCTGCTGCCGAATATCAAATATAATCAATGGAACAGAAATAATTCTATGAGGAAAACCCTCTGTTTCGAAACCAGGAGCTAATTCAGTAATGAAAAAGGACTGACGAAATGTCTGTATATTTATCAATTGCTTCCTTAACAGGAAATACAGGATAATAAATGAATATCTTCCCTGAAAATTTACATTTATAACAAACAATACTGTTCCTAATCTAAACTAAACACTTGTCGGCATAAAGCTCTTAGCCCACCTAGCCTCAAAGCCTTGATGGCTCAAATGCTTAGAGCGATTTTCTCACTTCCCAAAATAAAATACCGACCTATAAACAGATAACCAAATCAGTCCGTATTCACGTAACGTCCTGTATGACTTAAGTTATTTTGTCAGGTGTTTGAACAGGGCAACCTTCGAATGGTTTTTGTTCGGTTTGAACAAGCATTAAAGCCAGCTCTCTATCTAATCTATCTCAAATGTGCCGGTATCAAACGCTATTTACAGGACACTTAAAAGAAGAGGAAGAGCTTATTAGCTAAGCCGAGACCTTGACAAAATCGTAAAGTAAGCTGTGCATATGAAGCATCAAGTACTCTTACACGTGCCGGACGATGATGTGCAATCAATATCGTACGAACCAAAACCCCATTTGAATCCACCGAGTGAAAAAATTGGTGGATTGTACTGATTATGGACAATCTGTGTAAGGTGGTTTTAGCCACCACCTGACATGTGGGACAGGGGGTTCCTCCATTGCTCTGCTCTAGTCCTTGTACTGTTGACGACCTCCATGTTTTACCCCAAAGTAAATCCCCCCAAAAAGTCTAATTCCCGTATGATATTGTTCATAGAACTGTAAAGTTTTTTTTATTTCTTACTGTTATTAATAAATATAGGTTAGGGTGTAATTTAAGCACAGGGAGAGAATTTGTTGAACAATTTACAATCTATTATACCATCTTACTATATTCCCTTATAAAGTTAGGATTAGGATGATGTTTACAAGAGGTGATCTTCTGCCACTCTGGATAGGGTGAGGAGGGTAGAGCAGTTTAAGGAAAGCAATCGGAACATTTATGGAATATCAATAATTGGCAAGTGCCATATGAACTCTACTATGGAGACCTACAGTACAGTGGTCGTGGTGACCAGCTGCGGTTTTGTTTTTTCCATTTGGATCACTTGGCCTTCTGAGCTAAAAATGAAAATAATCTCATTGATAATTCAGCCAAGTGAGCATTGAAAACGTGATAGAATGATTATTATGAACATTTACTTAAAATTGAGTTACAAGTCATCGGGGTGTATAATCACACTTTTGGCAGTACTAACAAGTAAATTGCTATTACCGAAGATTGCGGTAATATTAACCAATCATCAAAGTTATTAGTAATATATATCCCTGAAAGAGATAAACGCTCTGTAATAAGTGTAATGTGCCCTTAAGACAAATTACAGCTTGACGTTTCCGAGAAGAGCAATTGCGCAAAACGTACGTGAAATGTATTCACTAATTATGTGACTACGAGCTGAAATACACGTAGACACACTGGGAAAGCGGAATCATGAATATCTTGGAAATAAACGGCATGAGAGTCACGTAGACATCTAGTCGATTTAGCCAAACGCGAATCTTCCGATTTTGTGACCTACATCGAGTGTCATTAACACGTGATTAGTAGCGTTGAAAACTCCGCTATCGCGTAGGCGAGATATTTTTATTTATTAAACGAGTATAAATATACCCACGCCTGACTACATAATTACCTGGCTAGGGTAAAAAAACATGGGTGAGCACGTAGGAGGCTCGTTCGGGCAGTTATAAACCTGCGACCTGGGCAGCTAACCATTTCTGAATTTTTCACCTGTGCTTATAACCATGGGTTTGTGCGTTCTAATAATATTATTTTGTTTGTAATAACTTCGTTTTGTGTCTTCCACACAGTTTTTTTTATGAATGTTTCATTTTTAAAATTATAACATGCAATGAATACAAAGTGTTTTAACGATAGAACTTTAGTTTTTTTCTCGTCTTGTTACTTTTGATGTTGAGGAAGATGTTGTGACCCTCATGTAGGTTACAGTTGTTTGTGAATTGGCTGTCTTGCAGAGGATTCTGTATTGAAGAGACTGGATATAAAAAATATTGGAGGGCTTGGCTTCCAAACACTGAAATTAACAAACTAAATAACAAACAAACAAAGTAATAGGCAACCAAATGTGAAAATATGAGTTCTATTCTGGTTTAGGACGGCTAGGAAGCCAGAAATGGAAGTTCTGGTGGCTAGATCTTGAATGAAAGGGATGTTGAGATGTGTGAAGAGTGCGGTTGTTGATATAGAAGTGAGCATTGTCAATCTTGCAGGGGATTCTGTATTGTAGAGACTGGTTGTGAAAAATATTGTATGAGTTGGCTTCCTAACACAGAAATGAGCTTACCAACTATGAAATCATTTTACTAGAAAGGATGATCTGAGACATGAATGAAGTACTAGCGTTAGTTTGTGGTACGCTCCTTAAATTATAATTTAGCGGTTCATTATATGATAGCTGCTTCTGTTAAATCACTTACGGGCTAGTGGATTATAATCAATAGAGAAAATTACTATTTTAATAGCACTGTCGTGCAAACGTTCAGCAAGCAAAGTCAAAGCACAAGCGTGCTCGTTAGAGCACGAAATTTTTCCAAGCTAGTAAAAAAAAAAGCGTTCAATTAACGAATGAAAGAGCTGTAATTATTTCTGCGTATTTCAAAATGAGCTATGCATTTCCGTCCATGAACTATATTACAGCTATCTGAAATATTAGGAATTCCTTATAGAGAGAGTAGCATACTTCCCTCCAAGGCTGGAGGAATATTATACGCTACCCCGTCATTTTTTCCCTTTCAGTCGGAAAGGCGTACTCGATTAATAACAGGCGAAGCTCGATTCGTTTCTTAGATTCAGCGCTACGTGGATAAAACAAGTCTTGGCCCTTCTTGGACGGTTTTAACAGGGAAGCCACGTGGCTAACCTCACGTTCTAAAAGTCAATCTTCATACAGTAGCAGAGTCGAGAACTTAGTACCTAATAAGTTGACAGAATCCGATTCAGCACAGGAAGAAGTTCTAGCTTCAGTGCTCAGTCCAGTACAAAACTTCCTGGTTGGATTGATTGCAACCTTAATTAAAAACATAGTCACTGCCTACAGCGAACTGGCTAAAAGTTGCCATCTAATTGATCCTTCGTACATTCAATTTCTCATAACAAGGCGTATAGGAGTCAGAGGACATGTCATGATAATTTTTTTTCGAACAAATTATTGTTCACGCAGACAGATACAAGTTATCGGAAATAGATCCGGAAACTGGAAAAAGGTCAGGAATGCAACTTCTTTTTGTGAATTTTATATTATTGCTAGGTCATAAAGCCGATTTTTGAAAAGCTAAAAGTGACAGGAAATTTTTTTTTTATCTAAGTGCACGTTTCATTCAAAATACTTCAGCTCTATGACATGTCTACCAGTATCAAAAATTAATTAATTGATGACATTTGGTGATAAAATATATTAATGATTTAGAACTGTCAGTACTTGGAAACTATTACTCCTATCTAAGTCGAAGAGTAGTGGGGATAATTATCCGTCAATTCAGATTGAGTTGTATTCGTTGGGATGGAAGAAAGGCGATAGATTTACAACAAACTGGATCAGAATGTGGCCGACTATGCGTTACTAAGCATTTTGTAATAACACGAAATTTGCGAAAAGAAATTTGGGACTCAGTATGTATATATAAATACTATGTTGAATATATATATTATTTCATTTCATTACGTCAAAGTTATCGAATGTATCCGGGATAAAACATAACTTCTATATAAGGCGATTGTTTTGTAAACTAGCAAAGTGTGTTCATAAATAAAAGTCTGGAAGGTAAAAGAGCTGTCTGTATACATCAATATAAGGCGATGGACTATCACGCAAAGTTTTTTAATGACGTCCCTTGTAGGGAATAACTTATACCAAATTGCTTAGACAATCGTGAAAGGAGTTATGAGATATGCTGGATATGGAGGTTTGGTGTCTTAAACATATTTAATTTGTTTTTCGGTCACCAGTCCGCAATGAATGAATTGGTGCAAACTTGAAACTTGAACCTGACTAATTTCTTACATTCAACTCAAGCCGATGACCCAACGCATCTATAAAAGTGAACTGTAGTACTATTTGGTTTGGTATTTTATTTTTTCTGACAAATGTTGGACGTAAATACAGGCTCCCCCACCCCTGAATGAAGAACGCCTGAAAAAGTTATTTCAGAACGACAGCTTCAAAGGTGAAAAGGTTTTGCAATAACAGGCTTAGAAGCCGGCCTAGTGGAAACGCGAGAGGGAATGAATATCGACCCGTTCCGGCGCAGGCCTGAGGTTTCTACCGTCGACTACTTCCTTCATCAGGCGTCGGATCTCAGAAAATACCCTTCGGAGGTCTTAGGCAGTTGGGGAACTGCCGTCTCCTGTGGGTAAGAACGTGCCTTATTTTCGGGTGGTCTCTTCAAGGAGGAGAATACGTTAAGAAAACGGTTGTGGGACTATTGATTTTTTCCCTGGTCTACCCCAAGAGGTTCGCCATTGGCGCAGCTCTCACGGTCAAGGCCAAGCATTGTCTAGCTGGGGCGGCCTGCTGTGTGCCGGCTGAGAGAGGGAGGGGGAGCCTTTCACTAACTTCGGTACATTGTAACAGCGTACTCACCTAACTATACTTGCGTATGTAACAGCATGGCAACGAATCCATAAATAGCTGATAATCAGCGTCCAGTTACAGACCGCATTAAAAACCTATCTCTAGGCCAAACTCTTCCACCACACGGCCAGTTCAACACATACACTAATTGACCGAAGGAACAGAAGCCTCTCATAAACTAGATATTGAATACAATGATTATAACGTAAATACATGTATTTTATAAATAAATATTTATCTAAAGCCAAAAACAAAATGGAAAGTAAAAAATATCAAGGATGTCCAGCAACTAACGGGACTCGAAGTCAATTTATTAAAATCTTCTATTAAGTTTAGTTTCTAACTAATTCAGCCTATAACTACCACAACTAATAAAGCAGCATAAATTATTGGACGTTATCCATATGTTTTATGATTGTGTCATGGATTTCATTTGACTTGCGTTTTGTGCAATGCGTCATAATTAAATAAATAAAACAATTATTAAAATTCTCATTCCCCTGAATAATTACTTAAATAAGGTGAATAAGCAGCGAATACTTGAAGGTAATAGTATCCCTGCTTAACAACCATTTATGGGTGGTGATTTTATCATTCAAAGATTTGTTGTTTCATCCGCTTGTGTCATTTTCTATTGGCGGGCTTTTGTAGATACTTTCGTTCAATTTTAGTTTGGAAAATACGTGAATGGAAGAAACGTTGACATGGCTGTTATTATATAAATAAAGGAAGATTACATTCATTAATTCAAAATGTATTTGTCGACATTTTGTATTTGAATAAATGTACCTGTGTCTCTTGTGTTAATCTCAGAGGTATAGAATAAATCTCCAACTCAACCTCCCCGAAAACGAGCCATTTATGTTATTAATGATAAATTTGTCAATAAATTTATTTACGAAATTCACAAGAATAGAATTTCATATTATATAAAAGAAACTAATAATAACCTTGAACAACAAAATAGATTCAGATTAGTTGTCCAGCAAGTAAATAAATAGTTTTCTAAAATATAATGAAAATAATTGGTCCATGAATAATTATTTATTTACATATTGCATACAAGCACTTAAAACTAACTTTCAGACAATTTTCCCAACTTTGAAATATATTTTTGAGTTGATTTTTTCTCTTGTAATCACCATATCTTTCGGCGAATCAATGTACTCAAGAAAGCCGTACAACAAACATTAAAATTTTGGCTCGATCGAATTATTATCATTATTTATTTAGTTATCATCATTAGTTAGTTAGCAAAAAAATCCCGATAATGAAGATTGCAAAACAAAACTGTGATTCCAAGTGATATCTTCATAAACAACAGGAATTTTGAGGAACATTAAAAGTTTTAGGTGCAAATAATAGCTTCTGTCAATAAAATTTGGATGTAATAAAGGTAAATTTATTTTTATTTTTTATATACCTATCCAAGAAATTAAAATCAATCTTCCCAGCTCATATTTCAAATTGTGCATAAAACACAGTTTTCTCAACTGTTTATTACTATTGTTATATTAGAATGTCCTATTGGTTCGTAATTGTCAGTGAAGTATACCTGTATATATTATATAGAGAAAAAAAAACTGGCAGTACAGTATAACTGGACAAGACTATGCCAGTAACAATCTCTCAGATTTACGACGTGTAGCAGAGTCTCGATACAGCCATAGCCATAACCAGTTTATAGTGTCGGACGCCAAATTACGAAACAGAGCGCTAAGCGGTTAATGAAAAAGCACTCTGCTCATAAAATGTATTGTAATTGTCCATGCCAATAATAACTTCTCTCTCTCTCTCTCTCTCTCTCTCTCTCTCTCTCTCTCTCTCTCTCTCTCTCTCTCTCTCACTCTCTCTCTCTCTCTCTCTCTCTCTCTCTCTCCCCCTCATTCTCTCTCTCTCTCTCTCTCTCTCTCTCTCTCTCTCTCTCTCTCTCTCTCTCTCTCTCTCTCTCTTTCTCTCTCTCTCTCTCTCTCTCTCTCTCTCTCTCTCTCTCTCTCTCTCTCTCTCTCTCTCTCTCTCTCTCTTTCTCTCTCTCTCTCTCTCTCTCTCTCTCTCTCTCTCTCTCTCTCCCTCCCTCTCTCTCTCTCCATCTCGTTTAGTTGAAGGCTTCCCCATAAACAAACCGGCTAGGGGAATGTCCAAACGCACATTCAAAAGGCGCTCTGACGAAATCGGAGCCTTGCGACAGAATCCATAATGCGCTGGGCTCACCAGCATTCAGAGGCCTTAGTCAATGGTCAAAAAAAAAAAAGAAAAAATATGGAGACATCGCTTCCACGAAACTGCCTCGTTTGACATCATCAAAACTATTGCTACGTTACAAAAATGTGAAGCGAGGAGACATTGATAAGTTTAATTGACATTGATTGATTGATTATAGTCAATCTAATTTAGAAGTGTAGAACTACTATTTCATCATATGTGATAATTGTGATATCTAAATAAAGTTTGTTCCTAAAAAAATCATTATATATCTGTGTATTTACAAGTTTGTTTTCTGCGTCATACTTAATTAAACTAGAGTAATATTCAAACTAGGAGCTCATAGTTAGTCATATAATCTCATAATTTGTCTGCCCTGATTGTACGAAATAAATAGAAATCATTAAAAAAACTAGTACGAAGTAAATGATTTCAATTTTATGTACTATGTAATAAATCTTATTATAATATAATAAAGGAGTCTTTTATCCACCGAATCCATCACTGAAATGATCACTCAGTTATCTAAGTGCACATAAGCACTTGCTGAATTTATTGCTTATCTCCAAATGACTATAGAGTATAACTAAACGACTCAGACAATACATTATAATACCTCCAAAACAAAAATATTTCTCAGCCATGCCTACAAAAGCTAAATAACTTCAACAGCTATCTTTTAGAACCTAGGATAGCTAAAATACCATTACTAAATCGTTGACATTTTCCTAGATTATTTATTAATATTTGTGTAAATAAAATCTAAGAAATACAACGGATGTGAGATCTGGGTTAAATATTCATTGATTCCACTGTATTTGTTTCCATCATAATGAACCTTGACATTTAGTACAAACGATCATGGACTACTGGATAGACATTCCAACACCTGTTTACAACAACGCTCTATTGCGAGTAAGGGTGTTCCCTTAGTCTCTCGTGCGTCACTTTCCTCCAGAGATTTAGTACTGCGAGATAGCCAATGAATTCAGCTAACGCAAATGTGCACTTTAATAGCTGAGAATTTTCCAAAGATGGACGAGTAAAGAAACTTACTAAAGATGGTAACAGGCAGACCATAAAACACAGCTTAAATTAGTTTTATTCTAAAATCTGTCTGGAGGATGAGCCTCATCATCTTTAAATTTAAAAAGACTTGTATTATATCATCAGCATCAGTAATACGAGGTTTGATCAAAAAGTAACGAGAAATTTTATTTATCTAAAATTTGTTTTATTTATTAGATAGCAATTTTGTCATCTTCAAAATAATCCCCCTCAGATATAATTATAATTCTCTTGTGCCAGCGCTTTTGCCAATCTTCGAAGCATTTTTCAAACTCACTTTTCGATATAGCTCTTAGCTCTTTCACCGATTCTTATTTTATCTTATGAATGGTGTCAAACCGTGGTCCTTTCAAAGTTTTTTTCAACATCGGGAACAAAAATAAGTCGTAGGGAGCCATGTCCGACGAATACGCTGGCAGAGGTAACACAAGAGTCTTGGTTTTTTGCTAAAAAATTACGAACAATCAGTGAGGTGTGAGCGGGAGCGTTATTGTGATGCAATTTCAGTATTTATCAATAGTTGCCGAGCCCAAAGAGTGATGCTTAACTTTTATAAGTACAAATGTACTAGGATATTCTGATATTTTAAAGGGACATTTCAAAACCATACTATGTCGATATGTATTACGATTATACATACGAAGAAAAATATGAACATGAAATAATTCGACACTGTTTCGTTACTTACTTTGTCAAGTACCAGTTCGGAAACTGTTCAATATTCAAATTGCTGATTATATCCGTACGGTTAGGGAAACGTCAAAACCGGTAACGCAAGAGAAATTTTAAAATACGACCAAAAGTAATCTTTTGGGAGCTAGGAATGCCAATAGTTTTTTTTGTCAATAATTTAGCTATTTTAAGTGTTTTGTTTTTGTTCTTAAAAATAAAATACAAATGTTTGCATGATATTAAAAATAAAAATGGGGTGGCTGATGAATCATTGATCAACTTGTTAGCATTTATCAGTTATCCATAACATATAGTAATTATGTATGTAACTTGAATAGTACTCAACATAAGTAAAGTAAGCTGACCTAAATTTAAATTTAATGACGCAATACAAATTGTTATTATTAGCCTCTTATTGTTATTATTGTTGCATATCTGCATGTATCTATACAGGAATTCATACATATATAAAGGACCGAACAACAGTGGCCTTGAGCACTGGAGGGGTTCCGAAGGCTCACTGGAGAATCGATAGTGCACGCCAGGCTCGCAATCCAGCCTGGAGAATCGAGCACTCCAGCCATATCACTGAATCAATCCTGCACATTTTTTCTACAATATTGGTGTATTTAGTAGTTTTCTCTAGAATATTTATAACTCTGACATTGATAAAATACCAACATTTTTTAAATTACTCTTGGGTGGCCATAAAAAAAAACTGCACTTTGAAAGCCTGGTTATATATTAACTTCCATCCTGAAAAAAAGTTGTGAGGATTTTTTTTATTATACAACTCTCTTTTAGGCGATCTTCTGTTCAATCTGATCACAGTTCAGCTGAACAACGGTCCATGTTATATTTTGTTTTAAGTTACGGTAATTAGGTTATACAGTTAAGTTAAGTTAGGTTATATTGGTATACCAACAGATTTCTTTGCAATTCAACTTTACACAGCTGGATGCCGAGTTCTATAATCGAAACAACGTTTTAGGTCGTAGTTACGTAAGGGAAGCTACAAAAAAGGTTATTCAATCAAAAACCCGATTTCGCAAACATGTATCATAGACCTTTTATTAACCCCTAATAAAACGGTATATGTGAGGTGAATTACCGGTAAGTTCTATTTTATTCATTCTAGAGGTGTCTCGACAGTTTGTTGAGTAATATATGCGTGTCAGCCGATTCGTAGCGTGCAATATATGATATCTTTTTAATTTTCCGGTACGAAAATAACAGCTCAGAAACAATTACAGAATTACTCGTTTTAATCGTTATTGCGAGAATCATATTTTCCTCAAGCTGTTCCTATTTATATAATATAATCTCCACATATTCTCGTTTAGCTCGACTTTAAATTGTTCTGATAACCTTTGACAGATAACCGTTCCACATTTAAGATTCATGATTCGCTTAAGAACTGGAAGTATAAATCCCTTATCTTGAGTGGAGTCCTAATACTCATAAATATAAGTCAAATGTGGACACTTTTCTGTACCAGTTGGTTCAAATAAAATAATTTGGACCACCTAGTCTAGATGTAAGTATGTACGTATGGAACTTAAAGTCCCTGCAGTGTGCAGCTGCTTAGATATAGTTGTCCTTTACATTAAAATCTGAGAATTATCAAGATGTGAGATTTTTCAAATGGTCAAAAACCTTCGCTACTTTTGTCCAAATGGGTTTCTGTAAATATGCGAATGTCTTCAACTTTTCCATAATTAAAGTCTGTGAGGGTCTCGTTTGATTCCGAGATATTTGACTGTGACAAGGTGACAAGTGCCCACGGGGAGTGTGTGAATGTTATTTGTAGTGACTTCATTATGTTGATTCCTCAGAAGGAAATTGTGAACAATAAAGGTTTACACGATTATGGAACGTGCAACCAGAAGGACATTTCTATTTTTTTTTTTAAATCGTTTACTGTTGACTTGAAAAGGATTACAAATTCCATTGCGTAGTCTTATTCATCGATTCTATTGTGTTACTCTCATGTACTTTGGGAAGTGAAATAAACGCACTCTCCATCTTAAATTCCATGAACTCACCCACTACACCATAAGTGTATAATTTCATTGTTGTTTAGTTAGTTTAGGTTAACAAAATAACGTCCAATTCGGTTGGAGGGATTGGGTGATAAGGCAAGTGAAATTGTGGGAAGATTAAATTAAACGCCATTAACACTATAAAAAGTCATCAATTTGAGCTCTACTTATATAGTTAATACGACCCATAAATTGCTGTCTCACGAAAAAAACCTTCCAAGATATTCGTACCTTTACCGGCAAGCGAGCCGGGTGAAGGTTTAGTAAAACTGACCTTGATCGTGAGAAGAGGGTTGTAGCAGGCCCCCCTCAACGAGAATCGATATTAGAACGCATGCATTGAGCAGGACTCAGAGGGCTGGCCCATCGACCCATCAAGCCAGACTTCCTTATTACTTACTGCACTCCCCCTCTGCAACCCCTAACCTTCCGTCTCCTCTCGCACACAATCTTTCAAACACTGAGGAATTATAGTAGAAAACAACCCCATATAAATTTATATAAGTAGCAGTTGACTGTGAGCGATATCACTTGAAAAATAAATAAATCAAAAGTTTACATGCAAACAGTGCTCCAACAAAAGTGTAATTTAAAATGTTTATTTTTGTGAGGATGAACAATGAAAGTGCTGTGATTTTCAACAAACAAAGATCTCGATTATCACATTATTATTAGTTAATATGTATCGACCATTTATTACCATTACTAATCATGCCATAACACGTCTCTCTGGACTTAAGTCTCGTTCTGAGTAAACGACTTATCGTAAGTTATAGTGGATGGACGGCAAATCGTACAAGACGGCAAAGTGTACTGGGCTCGAAACAATCAGTCTTCCTTCATTGTTCAGATTTGACAAGACGTGCGATAAGTCCTAATGTGAGGTTTGGACTACTTTAAGGTAAAAGTACGTGCTGAATGAGAGTATTCGTCGAGTAACCGGTGATAATAAAATAATACGCTTTATATAAATGTGCAGTAATATATACAAATTTACTAAAAAGCTTTGAATGAGTTCGTGACTTTTGTGTGGATGGACGTGCTGTTATTCATAGTTCTGCTCAAAACCATTCGGGGATCAATAATAATAACAGCTCTTATTTAAGTATTCTTTAGCGTTTTATAATTATCAACTACTGGGAAATGACATACCACTCAGTGTGTACATACAGATGGTGGAATTGTAAAATAAGCGGTAACAAAGATACTCGTGTAAAACACTGGTGTGTTCACGTCATCCTAGAGAAATGTTATAGTGAATAGTAGAGGATTCATCATGAAAGGTAACTAAGTAGAAATTAAAAATCATAATAAAGTTACTCGAAGTGTCCAAAACTGATTATATTGAAGGTATTTTAAAAGCGACAACCACAAAATTTATAGACAAATGTTAACATGTCGGAAATTCATAATATATTCTGAAGAAATGTTTTTCTATTGACAACTAGTTATTATTTATTTTTGTTTTTCGTAGGGGCTTTACTTATACTTTCCCTAAATTAAAATATACATGTACTTATTATTCATAATAAATAGTGATTATGTTAGTATTTATTCTGTAAATATTGAAAACAAACTGATATGATTTTGTGTGTATTTGGAAATAAATTTACCACGGATCCGTCTTGGGCTAAATCAAACACTACGCAGATCTGCAACTAAAAGAGTATAGGATTTTTTTTTCTTATAGGGTTTAACTTCAAATTTATTGTTATAATTTAACTTAAAAATCAAATTTTTTTTTATTACCATAAAAAATGGCTATTGACATCTCACATTAATTTTATATTAATTTATAGATGTTCATGTCCAAACAGGTTTAATTAGTTTATATGAAGCGTTGAGGAATCTTACTGGCTGGGTTCAGCATGTTTCATTCCTGTGCCCTGAGAGGGTTATTAGGAATAAGCATAAAAAACTTGCTGTCAATTTAGATCATGTATCAACAAGCTAACTCGGTTCAGTATCTCCACCTGCTATGTCAAGTTTACATCCTGCATTCAAACGTTTTTATTTCTGGATTATGGCTCCAAGAGGTTCTGTTATTTCTTTTATACTAACTTTTGTTTTATTCGTGGAGAATACACGATTTTAATTCAATAGTGAAACATAAATGGTATTATGAAGAAAGTCTATTTTGCTTCCTTGAAATTTCAACTTAAGGGGTCGTGGCTAAGTATGGGCTTCTCAAAAGGTGCGCAGAAGATGCAAGGAAGATCTTCGTAGTGGTTTAAGGGCTAGAAAAACTCATTTAGTTTTGTCATTCCAATTACCGAATGCTACTTCCGTTTGGTATATGTAAAAGGATTAAATACAAATAGTAAAAATAAAATATCTTATCCTAACCTCAGCATTAGTTCATTGTCCCTTAGTCCTGAAATACCAGTTCCGCAGCCTCCTTCTAGTTTGGATAACATCCTGAGTGAGTCGGAGGACGGGACTCGTCACCTTCCCAGGACGAATGTAGTTTGTGGGACAGTAGAGCCAAAGATCTCCATTGGACGAAACCTGAGTGGCAGCACCAAGACGCCTCCGAACCCAACAAAGAAAACGTTATCAATACGACCTTGTTTCCACCAGAAAAAGTTTTATTCCCAAGTCATCATATTAAATTAGTGCTTATGAAGCAGTTTTCTAAATCACTGCCAAAAGATGCGGGACGTTCCAGATATCTGTATTCAAGTTCACGAAACTGTCTTCAACATGGGTTCATTGAAAGAGAAAGTTTTTACTGGCCCAGAGATACGAAAACTTTTATCTGGTCCCCTCTATTTGAAAACGGCGAGAGAAAAGGAAAACGAAGCGTGGGACTCTTTCAAGAACGCAGTGCACACGTTTTTTAGGAATACTGGAACCCTGACTACAAAACTATTGCACAACATATGCTTGCTGCGCATAAAGCTCAAGAATGAAAGATGAGCTTAAAAGTTCATCTCCTACACTCCCGTATTGACCATTTTCCTGAAAACTTTGGAGCCTCCAATGAAGAACAGGGTGAAATATTTCACCAGGATGACCGTGATATCTAAAAACGCTACTATGATAGTACTTTCATATGCTAGCTGATTACTGTTGTATGCTCAAGCTAGAAAGCAAAGTTAGGAAACCTGTCTTATTTTACAAACAACAAACGTGAGCAGGTATGAGCTCATTTTTGGTCATCACGCGTTCAAACATATAATTCAGCAAAAATATCTCATGTGGCTAAAAACTTATTTTTTTCAGACCTGTGCTGTAGGATACAGAAAATAATTTTATCTTAGATCCCGTCTAAACTTCTTAAGCTCGCTTTCTACGAATAAGCATCTCCTTTTCTAAGATTAAAGTAACTTCATGACGAAGCACCGCTGTTCCTTGATTTATTCCAGCTTTAAAGTTCATCAAAAGCCATTAAACATTTGTGCTGGCGGCGGGTCACGAACTCAGCTTTTTATGCTATTTCCTTTTTCTAAGGATCCTTCCTAGCCAAGTTGCATAAACTGCGGTTGCAGAAGAAAATTTAACTGCCTGCGGGTAGTCAGTCTTACAGGCTCAAGTGAAAGGTCATTAAATACATTTGACTAATGGATCGGTTTCAAATCGCGACTTCAACTGAGGGACGTAAAATATTACTTCATATAGCAAAAGAAAAGTATTACTTTCACACCTCAAGGACAGTAAGAGACTCACTTCCCTTTTACAATGGATCTGTAAATGTTGTAATGTTGGACTGATTGCTGTGAAGCGGCTAAAAATGGCAGAAGTGTGCTGTTGCCAATTGAAGAGAAACGAACGTTGCTGTTATTTAAAAGTAAAATTACACCATCCGTTCCGATTTAATACCTCATTGTATAAGGATTAAAAATTTTAAACCGAAGAATACTGATGAAATCGTAACGCTTAGAAAGAATTATTCTGTGTCATATTTGTGAAACGTACCACGACGCATAGCATTGAAAATGGTCTTATCAAGAAAAACGTAGTAACTATTTTTATTAGTCACTATCCTTTTCAGAAACTTTTTCCTTCATCAGAATCAACTTTTCCATTCATTACATTGTTAATGAAATCGTACTCATTGACTAAGCTTCTATTCCTGTCGGAGGGGAAACTAACTTATCATCGATAGTTTTGTTCGTCGTTTATTACCTTCTACAGTCTTGTGGTTAGTATCACGCTCCGTACATTGGATCTCTTGATTTTTTGTTTCAGCCCCAAGAGTCAAGCCCAGACGTAAGGGGTGCAATTGACGAATCAGAGTGTTAGGATCAAGTCCCCAATCATACTTGTGGGTTCACTAATATGTGCTAATAATTAATGCGCACTACGTATAAATGTTTGCCTACACCAAGCTGTGAACAATGACAGGTCACTAATGGGCCTGTCCCAGCTTTTGCACTTGAGCGACTGCGCATTTACTCGGCATCGGGTAATCACACGTTCAACGCGATTTTTTAATTTTTGTCGTCCTTCTGTAGCATTGTCACTGACCCAATAATGTCTTGGCTTAGATCACGCCCACAAACCCTACCCTAAAAAGGCGCTGATCACGTCATAAGAACACTCCAATGAGTCTAAAAGCAGCCAAGGGTTGTTTGTCTCTGAACTCACTTGAATACAAATGCATAACTACAAATAAACATGAAGGGGATCACTGTCATATATGACGAGTTAGTATTTTTTCCTGTTGATAATTTATTTTTTGAGCGGGACACAGTTTTATTTTTTTTTCATTTTGTTTTTTTTACATTTTTTAGTTCATATTTTTGTTTTTTGAATAAGTGCCGTCTATCATCTATTTTCATATTTCTCAGCACATAATAAAATTTAGCGAGGACTGATACTGTCAAAGATGCTTAATGTTAAATAAATGTTTGTTTTTGAGGGATGTAGTCCCAGATTTATAAAGACATAACTATTGTTATATTTTTCAATTAGTATAATATAACTTGTAAATGCAGTTATGTTAGTACGTAATTTATGTTTCGTTTTTTTTTTTTTTACTTGTATGGGTAAAAGTTTGTTAAAGCAATAAAAGCTCAATGCTGAAAACGTTGGAAACACGATTTAAAGTAAAGTTTTAATTACTTTGAAGCTAATAACTATCACGTGTTATCAATCTTATCTTCTACTTTGTTGTCCTAATTTCTGTTTTTCCTTTAGCTTCTTTTCATAGTCCGTCTTGAGTGTTTTTCAAAATAATGTTAACTAAATGCTTTCGATATATAGTTAGGCAATTGTCTCTGAGGCAGAATATAATAATGGAATACAATCAAACCAATGGAGCCAGCAGACGGATAGCACATCAAGATGCGGTGGGATTGCGAAGGTATGAGTCAGAGCCAGACGATCATAAATATACAGTGGACCATTTCCTACATTAATAGAAAGGCTGGCCTTGGCCGCTAGAGGGGCCCTTCTATACCACCCTAATTCCCTTGTGAAATAAAACAGTTGAAGTACTTGATACTCAAACAACAATACTAAGGTCGAAATCTGTTTGCGTGATAAGAATTTTTTACTGCTATCAAAAACGTCAAGAATTCAGTCCAATGCGGGAATTGATAACGATGATAATAACACAAGTATAAAAAAATATCGCCAAAAAAGTTAGAACTTCAATTGTTACAAACTTCAGTTGTCACTGTATTGATTAGATCAATGATTTATTTATTATTACACATAAAATAAACGATACAACCAGTGAATGAGACGGTGAGGGAAAAATAGTAACAAGTAGTCATGAATGACATGCGGGAAAGAACGTCCATTGAAAGGATTATGTTGATGGTAGTTAATTTGAATTTATAAATCCCTACTCCAGTTCTTCCGGTGTCGTGGCGTGTCGGGTATGTCTTACGTGGCAATGCCAGTACGTGAAGATTCGGGTGCCCGGATAGTGTTTGATGAAATGTTCTTGTGACTAAGGTAGTTATTAGTAACCCGCCAAGTGAATGAAAAATAGTAGAAGTTAGAGACATCAATCGACAGTTGGTCGTTAAGATGGAAGGATCCTTGCCAACAGCCATAAAAAAGGGTTTGTCTGTCAAGCAATAACCCTTCTGGTCCCTGCTAGACACGGAAGTAAAAGAAGAAATTAGGTGTAGATGGCAAAGTATCTAAAAAAGTGTAAAAGTGACATAATTACTTGATTGAAAGAAATGTTAAAATGTACTTTTTTTATGCAGACAAGTGAAAAGAGATGAAAGAAGAGGCCAAAAATCTCACTATCCTGGGAGACGATAAGCCCCTGATGGCGCACTCATCACTTCCTTCTGGGACTAGACCGAGTACGAAAGGCTTTTGAGACGCTGATTGAGGAAATCTAGGCCAGAAGCTTCCATCAACTGTATTTGTAAGCATAAGTTATTATAAAAATAATATCTTACTACGAATCCTGTTTATACTAAACAAATTCCTGCCATTGATGGCTAAATTAATTTAGCCTTTGGATTAGAAGTAATTGGAACAGGATTAAATTTAATCAATGTTCATCAATTTTATTATATTATCATTTTACGCAAATGCAGTAAGCACAGAGTTTGATAGGGTAACCAAATCCAAGTAACTTAATATCTAAATGGCATCCCATTAGATAAAATTATTCGGCTTGAGCGTAGAGGTATGGTTTAAAGGGTCAGGTAGGCGTAATGATAAACTTATTGTTAGAAAGATACAATTAATATGCATACTTCCCTAAATTTAGGTACATCAGATAAGTCATATATATATGCATAACAATGCACAATAGCCCTTCATTCGCTGAACTTAGCATTATTCACATGTGGAATTCGCAATTATGTTTGTTATGTCGATCTCTGGCCTACTTAGGTGCAGCTAAGTCAAAATAGTTCTCAACGGTGTATTTCTTTTGTAGCTAGGTTTGATTTTCGTCTCTCCCTTAGATCCGTGGTCCGTATGCCCAAATGGGTCTTAGTAAGTAAGGGTACGTATTTAGTTTTTGTGCCAGGGTAGCCGCGATCCGTCTCTTTAGCAAGTAGTCTACCAGTTTTAGTCACCGACTAAAATAAACTCCAATCATAAGCAAAATTTTGAAATAAATGATGCAGTGAAGAAAAAAATAGTCGAGTTGGACAACTAAAAACAAAAATCCATTTGAATTCAATAAATGAAATGGTCTCGTTTTCTATTTTAAGCCGACTTGGCCATTTTATTAACCTAATCTGGCTCGAGCAGCTAAAATAAGCGATTCTATTGTATTTTTATGTATGATAAAAGCAGCGAAAATGCAGTCTTTCAGATATTAAACAACCTCCCATATCAATATTATGCATAAATTATGTAAACTATACGCACATATATATTGTATTCAGATATAACTAATTTATTTTATCATTTGGTAAATCTACAGAATGCAGATTTTTAAGACAACAAAAGTTTCTAAAACGTTTTTGTCGGTTGAAACGCTTAGAAAAACAGCTCAAGGCAACCAAACAGAGATTAGATTGGGATCGCATCTTATATCTCGGGTTATTTATTTAAAAACGTTTAAATTATGTTTCGATCTATCCGTTGTTATCCACTTAAAAAACGATAATTAAGTTTACGAAAAGGCCACACGTCATTCACTGAAAGTAGCATTATTTACGTGTGGAATTCGCAATTATGTTTGATAGGTCTTATCTCTGTCATACGTAGGTGTAGCTAAGTCAAAATAGTTTGAACTTAGGTCAAGACACGCATCTATGTCAGCCACATGGAAACCTGGCTAACAAATTATTCATTTTTAACAAATGCCTGGGATTAACTTGATGAGAATTATTTTTTAGTAAAAAATAATTGGATTGAAAATTTCCAAGACACGAACGTAAGCGCTTGTGCATCAAGCAACTGCATCTAATTATAATTGAGCTTGAAGACCCCGTGGGTGGACAGCAGACCTGACTAGATCTAATAGAACCATTTTAAACTTTAATCAATGCAAATATATTCAGAACATGGAAGGTAACAAGTTGAACATTAAGACTACTGATTTTGTCAACCGTGAGCATTTTCTTTAATCATTTAGTCCTTGCTTTCAGACATTGAGTGCACTAAAATAGCAATGAAAGCCCCTTATGTTGTAGGTTTTTCAAAACCAGAAACCCTTATGTGTTCACCCACGTATGTATATCCTGAAGAATGTCACATGTTCGACCATTAAATATGTAATTTTACACAAAGATTTGTTACCCAACAAAAAACCTAATAAGGGCTTGCTAATTAATTACTTACTAATAACATTTTTTAAATATTTTCTAATTGTTTAGGGTATTGATTTAAAATTAATGGCTTCATACTATAATATGATAATATGTATCATATGATAGGACTTGAGTAGAATACAATTACGTAAACGCGTTATAACTGTAATTAAATTCATGTTCATAAAGGTAGCTTAGTCCGTGTTAGACATAGAGGCATGATATTGTGCCATGGAAGCTCCATCTAATGTCATAAAATAATCTTTACTTCCCAATCTATGTACTATTCAGTTGTAGGTTTTTTTGTTTCTGTTTTCCTACAAATACATAACTACTTTTTGGGACACCACTCTTTAGATTCCTACATGGCAGTACCATAACTCGACTCCAGAGCTTCCAGAACAAGATCCTGCGAGCGGCACTCTGGCATACCCCCTTTCGTGAAATGAAGGTTTCCGACATGCACGAAAAGTTCGAGCTCCCCACCATCACCAACGTCATCAAAAGAAGACACATCAAGTTCTTCGACTCGATGAAACACAGTCTAAGCCCTCTATTCAAAGACATGACACGACCACCGCTACCGGAACGATGGCAACTCACAAGATCGAGTAAAGCAGAGGAAATGGTGGACATCACGGCACTAGGCCCGCCAACAACAAGCCTCAAAGGGGCACCCATCACTGAAATCAGACTAAATAAGAATACACTACATGCCTAGAGAGACTCTAGGCCCAGCCACCAGTGGACTCTCACCACTGTACCGAAACAACCAACCTCCACCGAGGATTCCCACACCCCTTAATCCTCTCACACCACCTTCAAGCAGGTACTCCTAGTATAAGGATCCGATTAACCTAAATATTCTATATTTTTCCCTCATCCTGAATTTCTAACTAGAGAGCTTAGAGGGAAAAAAACAAAAAACAAAAACATAACTGGATATTTTAGTTTCAGTATTTCTTCTGGCAGCAATATGTATTAAGCCTCTGTAACATTAAACGAAATAAGGAAATTCATTCTCTCTATTTAGACAATTTTGTACTATTGTTTGAAGCTTTAGTAGACTGAATTATGAACAAATGGTTGACATCAGATTGAATTGTTTTCTATAAATAATAAAACTGCCGAGGGCATGACGAAAAAGCTGATTGGAGTTATCCATTTATAGTTACTATTATTTGAGGAGATTAGACGTTTTCCAGAAAAGTTGAATACGAATGTTAGTAAAAATTATGAAATCAATGGAGGGGTCGTTAGTAATATTATCAAAACTTCTAATTGTGCAATAGTGCTCGCGAAACCGAGAGTAACTTATTAAGGGTATCAAGAAAAAATATTGGGGTATCCACGTTGAAAAATAATTTTAGTGTAGTACTAATAAGCTATTAGCACCAACGAGGAAAGGGCAATCTTTAACTACTACCATTTAACGTGAATTTAATTTCAATCAGAAGATGGTGAGGCTAATATCGCTAATTAGCCACCAGTAATAAATTTTATTTGTGTTCAGACCTAAGCTGTGCTTCATTCAGCAAAGAATATTACATGGAGCCAGTAATAAGCTTTTTGAAGGTTCATTGTAATGCTGACTCAGGCTAAAACTTAAGCTCCCTTTACAATTTTTTTTTTAAATCCTTTAAATTTATGTTTTTTTTCTTTGTTTTTGTTCTACTATATTTTTGTATTGTTTGTACTGTATAATTGCGAATAGAGCTACATTAAATCCGTGATGATTGATGGATTGAGCTAATGAAAAGCTAGTAGTTACAAGAATGGATATTTCGAACGGTAAATAGTAAAATAGTTTTGACCAGTACAGCCGGAAGTCAATACATCCGCTCCCGTCCACAATAATTACCTAATAACTATGTATAAGCCCCCCCCCCACTTTACATGCCTTTTTTTTTCTTCATCCCCTATTTTCTCTTTGCATCTGTTATTTTTTAAGCCCCATTTACCCAGGTACTATTGTTCTTTGTAACGGTACTATTGAGTTTTAAATGTACTATTGAGTACTGATTATTCAGTTCTGTGAACTCGTATAGCTGCATTTAATATTTATTGCTGTACTACATGTTAATTTATGTTAATATACATACACAAGTAATGGTTTATAAATATATCCTTTTGTAAATATAAGCACATCTAACTTATAAACCAGTTAGCATATCGTATTCAAATTATTAATAATGTAAAACGATTTCCACTGCCCTTTTTTGTATTTGAGCCAACGATTTTTCATTTTATTCGTTTAGAAAACTATTACCTCCTAACCAGAAACTGTATCAACCACATAAATAAGGATACACCTTAATGGTGGTTAATAATAAAAATTAACTGTAAGGTTTCTTTCAATTGCATCAGTAAACAATTAATGAGGTTAGAATAAAATCAGTAGTTTTATGCACAGCATAGTTCAGTTTCAAATTTCATTAATTTAATTTACTAGTGACAGTGTTATTATTATAGTTTTTCTGGTTTATTTCAAAACCAGAAACCATAATGGTTTCACACACGTTCTGCCTGTTATTAGTGAGATCCGTGTTAAAGCTAGAGTAACAAAATTCTTCAACCAAGCCCCATTTGATATCTGGAAGACAACAAATACATCCAACTACGTAAAATATCTGTTATTAATAAATTAAATTAAATAAATTCACGTTATGATTAGCATTTTGTATTTTTTTTTTTTTGAAGGTAAATACAACTCAAAGTTAAACCGTGTGTATAACTTATTATCAAAACGATATTTCACATGATTTTTTTCAGTTGTTGCCTTGATAAAAATAAAAAAAGCCCTATGTAAATAAAGTTTTAATAACAATAAGTAATTGACAAATAAAAATGTCCTGATGAATAATGGTTCATTAGTGGACTATAATTAGAGAATGTTATTAAAACTCTCATTAAAAGCATTAAAGCCATTAATTGTATACTGTATCTTTCTGAAATTGATTGGCTATGTCATTACGTAATTGTTGAAGTATCATCGAATCCATAGTGGGTTTTTTTGACACGCGCGATTTAAAGGACGATCCTTTCTCAGCTCAGTTAAGCTATTATAGTGGATAAATCCTAAAGACAGTTCTGAAATTCGAAGTCAACTTGGAAAAAGGGAGCTTATTTAAATTTTTTTGTATTGTGGATGATCGCGTAGATACAAAAGATAATGGGAATATGTTATGTAAGGAAACGAAAAAACTACAGCAAAATCAAAATCATTAATTTTCAAAGCTACTGGATCAATTGTATTCTCAATTGGAACCACGTAACCAAGCAGGAAGAAGTGAGAATCCAAAAGTGAAGAGTGAACTATCCAGTCGACAAAAGCGCGGGAAGGAAGATAATTTATCAGGAAAGTGTCCTTGGGTGACTCACAAGATGAGAGATGATTGTTTGTGCCACCACCTTTCGACGCAGTTTGTCCGTCACTTCTCAACGGCCAGGTCATCCCGTATTTTTTTTTATTATAGTTTTTGAAAATCGGATTTATCGGTGTACTCAACGCGAGCAGGTATGTATATATATACACAAAACGTGGAGAAATTTGTCTGAAAAATAAATATATTTTTCTTTATGCCGGAGCTACGCTCTGTTAGAATAGGATTTTTTTTTTCTTTTCTGTTCCAATATTTCAACCCACATTTAGATATATCATAAGGGTGACTGGCCGAAGAAATGAGATTCGTGCTCAAAATAAATGAAGTCAGAAAATAGTCTGCAGGTCTGGTAAAAGTCTAAGGTTACAATTTTGTGAGACCGGGATGGTTTCTCAGATTCTCAACAGGCTGACTGGACTTCGGGTCGTGGCCATTCAACCTATGTAACGTGTACTTCTCATTTACGAAACAACTGTAATTTTGTTCTGTGGAGAAAATGGCGGAAACGTACACAAACAAATGGAGCCGTTGAGAGTTCGGTTCATCAGTACAATACCAAAACCGGTCCAGAAACAGGTCAGCCTTAAAGATTTGAAGGCCTCGAATATCTTGACGTTTATTATGAGGAATATTAAAATATTTTGAAGACCAAAATGATAAATTACTTACCTAAATTGCTAAATAGCCTAGCCTATAGCCAACTATAACTTTTTTGAATTGAATTATGTTAAGAAAAAAAAAGATACGTGTACAAAATAGATATTTTATATCTAGATAATCGTCCGTGATTCAGCCTGGGTTTTTAAATTATTATCAAAAACTGGATGTATTAATCAATGGTGTTTTTTTAAAAATATATTTAGCGACAGCTTCGGGATTAAATTTAACGACAGCAAATATTGGATTTATTTCAATGAGTGCCAAAACAGTATGTTTTACAATGTCTTTTCATTTTTCAGTTTTCTTGCCTATGAGACGTTCTGAGCAGCGACGTTTTGAAGATAAAAGATATAAAATCAGAAAGATTGGAGTTTTTCATCTCGATAATTTCCCGTATTTATATCTTGAACGAAACATAAACATCTTGGAGAGTAGCCGAATGTGCTATCACACAATTGGCCAGAAGTAAAACTCTTTTACAATTTAGTCAACCGAAAATTTCAAAATTTGGGTTTAAAGCCTACTAAGGGATGCCTCAATCAGTTTACTTTCCGGGCCGATTCATACTAGCGATCAAGACAGGACAAAGATCAAAATAGTCATACACTTAATCCTATGAGACCAGTATCACTTTACGGTTGGCTCAAATCAGGGCAAGGCATCTCGACCCACAAATCGACTGGTCAACAATAGACAAAAACAATTGATTTGTCCGAGCCCACTAGTGATAATGTTCATTCGGCAGTCAAGTCAAATCAACATGGGCGACGAGCGCTTCTCATAGTTTGCTAGAAATTTCACTGAATTGGATGTTTTTACTCTTATACATATTCGTCAAAAACCTTACACTGTGGATTGACATTAAATTTATTATTCTATAAAAGTTATCCAGAAAATTTATCATTTTGATCTTGTCCTAACATTATCCTCTTCATTCTTAAACCAGCGCATTTTCAATTAAGTCGGCATAGTTAATGACATTTTTATTTAACGAGTGAGCGACTGAAATGAAATGGCGTCGTCTTGATTTGAACTCACCTGACCGCGAGGGTGAAATCCTGGATCATGAGCTAATCTGGCCTGACCGTACCTTGACCTCCTGCGTGATCTGTCTTTAACCAAAAAGATGCCGGTCAACAGGAGCTGATCTATTCCGAATTATGAGTAGAAAATTTATTCGTGGTATATACCGAAAACGGTATTTATTTCAATAAATGTAATTTATTTTGACATATTTTAACCAATGTAAATAGGTACAATATCCATGCATCCCGATTATGGCTTAGGGTAATTTTCTTGGCTTACCTTTATGTGGTAGGAGTTCAGCTTATGCTTGGGTAAAGCGTTGAAGGAAGAGAAATCCTGCCTGCGGGCGAAAATACCGTTTCCGTTAATGGCGCTGTGCCTGCAACAGTATAATATAATGACAAAATAGATAATAAATGTAAAATACATAATCATATAATTAAAAGGTTTATACACGATGATAAAAATAATTTATCTTTATACTAACATACTATATTCAAATATGTTAACAACAGCTATATATGTTACTAACCAATGTTGTAGTGTTAATAATTGTGACTTAAGTCCTCATTCATAACTAGACGATTCCACTCACTAAATTCATACAGTTCATACTAATACCAACATTTATACAATATGTTCATAAAATATCTGCCCAGCACCTATCCCACCAGTGAAGCTGGTGGAGAGGTCGAAGGCAGTGAAGCTACCCCCACTCCTTTTCTAGTAAGAGAGTTTTTGTCTTTGGAGTAGTGATAATAATACAATACATTTATATGCTAATCCATAAATTCAACTATGTTAACATTATGGAGAACACATACTTGGTTAATGTATACATCAAATCGTAATCCCGAACCAAGGGCAACGCGGCCCAGATGCATATTGGAGGTCTGCGGACCCGAAACCTAATTTAACCATTAGTCCTAATGGGATATCGGCTTGGCAGTACGTCAGGCGTAAACACAGGTCCCCGTAGGATGTACGCGCATCCTCAGTCGGAACTGCAACTTGCACAGGATCTCTTCTTGTCCACGCAACTTGCGGCTATGATCTTTACGTATTATCTGTGGTCGTAAGTCGTAACTGTTCAATTTAGACGAGACTTAAAGAAATTTCCTTCATTTAAGAGGAAAATACATTAACAAACATTCTGGCATAAAACGTTATGTCAAGATGAAATTGCTTCCATCATCTAAATAAAGCAATAGAGATTGACATGTATATGGAAAAACTATCTGTGGTAGCCTGTTTATATGATTATTATCGACATCCTTCGACCGAACTTCGTGTCCTACAGAATACTATCGATAGTTACCATATAGAGGGGCTGAGGGGCCTCCTGAGCTCCCGCCAGATCCTGGGAGCCTGAGCTCCGCTCTCGACCTAGTACCATATCGGACTGGGATGGGTTCCCCAAAAGAATTGAAATATTCAAACATCGGTATTTGGTACCCTGAAGGTTTTTTGCCGGAGTAAATCCCACAAAGCTAAAGAATTCACTGCATAATACGTAGAATCGTGAACAAGCAGACTGAGTTAAGGTCTAGAAAAAACCAGTTTAGATGTTTAGACAGACTAATCAAGAAAATGCTCACAACCCCCAGATTGACCGCAAAAATTTCTTCTGACAGATCGCATTATTAATAAATGTACGGACAGCTCTCTCTGGTCTACAATTTTATCAGTATAAAATTATCGTTCTCGAGTATCTTGTAATTGAAACAATAAAAAAATTAACCTTTTACAATAAAAATTGTAATTGAAACGTTTAAATGAAGTCTCCTATCTAACTGAGAGATCTGTTGCTCAGTTACTTATGTTAATTACCTTACTGTTTACCAATATTAAGGCGTTAAATGAAAATATTACAAATATTTTACTCCCCTTGTCAATATTTTTTTTATATTGGGCCTAATAACAAAGGTCCGATCGGACATGAAAATACTACAACTATTCTAATGTATTGTTTCCCCCTTTTATTTGGCTGATACTTATTAATAATAATGGACCTGGAGTTACTACAATAATAAATGTCCATTTAGAGGACGTTGTTCACGTTTTTTTTTTCTTTCATATTTCTAGTTAACGCGGTTTAACTATGAACATGTTTCGAGGTGAAACATTTTTTTTTATTTTAATTTCATGGAGAATCACTTTTACAACCACTACGGTAGAATAGCCAGACGTAAGATGGACGATTGTCCTAGATTAAAAAAATATAGCACTTTTTACTTGACGCTCACTAAGTATCCTACACAACTTGTAAGGCAGCCGCTTATTCAATGGTCCGGTTAGTCTCCAACAATTTCAGAATGGTATCATGAGGAAAGCGGTTAGACATACCTCTCACGAGAGGTTTGAGAACGACGACCTGCTACCCCTCCCTTTTTGTGCTATCGGTGGGCGAGTTCATTCAAGACACATCAAGTTATTTTGCAGCATCTGACAAACCCAGTGTTTAACCCTTTGACCCCACCACCATCGATGACAACAGACTGTTGGGGAAAATTAGGATTTAGTTTAAGTTTTTATTGTTAAATGTAAGTAAGTTTTAAGTCTATTATAAATAAGGTGAGCCCCACCACTTTCAAAGATGCTCAATAAATTAATGCATACTATCAAACCCAGTGTTTAACCCTGAACCCGCCCCTATTACCCATGTCGTTATACTTTTGTACAAGTGCAAATCGCAATGTAGGATAATCAGAAATCGTATAAAATGAAGGCAAGCTACAGGAGATATAATGACTTATTGTAAATAGATTCATTTGTAGAATCTATATTGAATACTGCAATAATTTTGTATCAAGGGTATATGAAATCTTTTCAGGGTCAATTTTCCTGAAACGTTTTTCCATTGGATAGAAGGCCCTCAGAATTTTGGATTTATGAGCGCTTCCGTGTGCGTGATTGTAAGGGCAATGGGGCGAGTCGCATGCGTTCAGTACCAGCCGCAAAGCCAGCAAGTACGGACGGCCGTGTGGTACATTCTAAAAATAGGCCCGGGCCATCCGTCTAAATTTAAAGCTGCCCCTCTCCTCGCGAGGGCCAAGGACGCCCGGTGTCTCCTATCCCACTGTGCCTCGGCATTCTTCCTACTTGGGGATCGGCTAATCCTCGCGGAGAGAGGGTCCCTCCGCTCCTACGACAAACGGGGAGTAAGGGAGTAAGGGGGATACTATCCCTCACACAGGCGAAGGGAGGGAAACGCATCTTCGGCTATCTCTCAAAATATATGACTCTCGTGGGAATCGGAAAACTCCCCAATAACTCCACACTAGTGAGAATATAATCTTCGACTGTTTAACTTATTTTATTATTTCTTTCGAAACTTCCAGTGCGAAATCCCAAATTGAAATCACGTTGAATTCCCCACTCGAAACCAAGAACGAGTATTCCACTAGAAAAATAACATAATCATACAATGTAACTGACGTCAAGGCTGTAAGCATTCATCATTTATTTTATCAGATTCTTGGGTTACGCACCAAGGACTGGAAGATTTATGGCCATATAGCAGCTTTACGTATTTGTCCAGGAACCTTTTAAACAAAACAATTATTGATATTTATATTGTTAGTTATTATTTTATATAATTAGTTTAGCCTTTCGGGACTCCCTAGGGCTACAATTGAGAACAAAAAAACTATTAAACAGTATCGTTGGCAACAATTAATATTAATACAAATTAATATTCAAATTTAAAAATGGTCGTTTTGGGAGAGACTTCCAGCATTTTTTAGAAAAACTCCTCAATATAAATATTCATTACATACGAAAATTAGATGGTTAAATGCTTTTCCTAAATGTTTCAAAGCTGATGAACATATGCAATCATATACAATTGGTACGAATTCAGGATTATAACTTCGAAATCTGCCCCTAATTTCAATTCCTGTTCAACGAGAGGGTTGCACAATTTCTAGAAACAAATACTGTTTAGTAGCATAGGAATCATACTGTAAAGTTGCGAGTAAAAAACATTTTTCTTAAACCAACGCCAATCTCACCCCAATTGATCGTCCAAAACTGTGATCCCTGTAAAGCAAAAATAATTTATAATTGGAAATCACCCCACGAGACCTTATTTTTGCTAAAATAATCTAATATAAAGTTAAAATAATAAGGATAATTATTCTCTCCCGACTATTTGGTTTTTGAAAGATCAACACAGTTTATGACTATTAAAATCATGAATCATTAGGACATCAATCAAGGACAATCGTCATCATTAGGACAATAATCAATTGTTTGATGTTGTGTTTATTATTATTTAATGAGGTCTATATGGTGCTTTTTTTGTATAGTATAATAAAATATTTTTTTGAGCTATATAAAATTAGCTATATTTTAATTTCCTGTTTCATAAACCAGAGAGGGTTCGAGGTTAATATTTGTAGGTCTAGATAGCAAACCAATAAAATTGTATTTTATTATAATTATTATTCAGGTCAGGTGCTTAGTTATAATCTATTTATTTGTTTACGCTCTCTTCCCTAAGAAAATGAATACCCTCATGACTCCTCCACCAAGAAACTTTATAACCCCTGGTTACGCCACAGTTAATAAAGGAACATAAAGATTCCATTATCTCTTGCTCTTTGAGACGACAGAATAATGCAATTACTACAATCAATTTTATCAAACAATTAAATATAGTCTGTTTAGGTATAATGGATAATTAATAAAGAACTTGGTCATTGACTGAGATTTAATGGTTCTCATGCTTTCGTTCTGGTTGGGGAAAGTTAGTTATTATTTCTTGGTTGACTCCTCTTACTGAGGTCTCCGAGGATATTTTCAGTAAATATTAAATAAAGATTGACGAATACTGCTTTTTATTATTTTGAGAATAAACATAACGCAAGTAGGTTATTTGACAGTACCAGTCCTGCAAAAATTCGCATTGTGTGTCACAAAGCAGTAGCAGGAGTATTTGACTACTTGATTATTTATAGAATAAATTAGTTGATACGGACGAATTTGACTTTTTTTGGGCCGTAGAAAAAGCACGCTAAGGACCACTAGAAACACAGTTCCCAATAGAAATTTGACAAATAAAAGCGCCTGGATTTCTAATGGGAGAGACTTCTTTGCGAAGCTTGATTGATCAAAGACACGTGTATTTAACTCCCCCTCCCCCTACAACGATTTTCCGAGCACATATCTGTGAAATCCTACACTTGTCAGTTCTTAATTTTAATAAAATCACTCACCGCCGACATCATTTGCGATGCTGACATCACAACAGCCCCAAAAACATAGCCCCCCCCCCCTTGCGCGATATACAGTTTCAAGGAGGGAGTGGTAAATTACAAGGGGTTCCCTTCCTCCCTTTAATAACCAGAGTATAAGGATCTTGAACCCAAGGCCGTACGTCGATATCAGTGTGCGGATTACGCTCATAGGAGCTGTTGAAAAAACAGGATTTCGTCATTTAAAATCACACAAATAGGATTCAGTGCAAAACGAAAATTTGGCTTGAGGAATGCGACAAGTACGCCAGTAATAATGCTGATATAAAAACAGTTAATTTTCAGGCTCTGTGTAATTGCATGTTAGATTCACCCCCACTTGAATTGGTGCTAGTGCTGCCACTGGTTGTGCAGCTAGACTGATCTGTGTGAATGGTGATTTGGTTGCAATCATTTTTGATTTGTTAATGCCATCCCTCTTTCCGAATCCGAGAAAGTATGGTATTCCTTAGAGGCTTCCATCTCAACAAAAGGCCACACGCGGGATAAAAAGACAAAACTAAAAGACGCTTTGGACAACTGTACAGACTTGAAGGACCTCCTGTCTCTCAATTTCAAATGAATTACTAATCTACAACGTTATACATAAGCCAATCTGGATATACGGAATACAGGATATGGGGGACAGCAAAATTTCAAACATGCGTATCCAATCCTTTCAATCAAAAGTCCTGAAAACAATGGTTAATACCCCTTATTACGCAAAATCCCTTCACAATAATCCTGAACTCATCCCTTCCAAGTTCATAAAATTCCATAGTAACCTGCCCAACCACCCTAATCCCCTACAAAGTTATTACACTGCACCACTATTCCCTATAATCCTCCTCGGAGACTAAAACGGCAGATCTTGGTGACCTGCTATAAATACGTGACAGTCCTGCCAATGGCCAGTTTCTCCAATCGTGTCCTAAGCGTCTGTGGCTCTCACGCTCTAGTTCAGCTTCTACTGGCTCGTATCCGATGACGCGTCTGACGGAGGACCGTGGGGGACTTCCCAAGACTCCGCTTCCTCTTTTGCATGGGAGGAAGATGACAACCATGTGGGTTTTGGAGGTCTCTGGGCTGTTTGTAATTACTGTATGAATGACCGAGTGCATGACAATTGTAAATATGGTATGAATGGGAACATTTATCACTCAGTAATTACTTATTGCCCAATAAGGCAGATTGTAATTTATTATTCCAACGATATTTCAATTTCCCTAAAGTTTAGTGTTTAACCCTCTAATTATCATATTAACTAGTTATATTTTTTTTAATTTTTGTCCTTGTTGCTGGATGTGAAAGCGGTTACTCAGTCAAAGTCAATTCAACAATATTCTTGGAGTTTCCAAGGGCGTTAGCACCTCGTAAACAACACCGGTGGTATCAAAATGGGCATCTGATTGACGACCACATTGCCACCAGGTCAAGTGCCAGCGATTTAAACGCTTGATTACCGAAAGCCACGCAAGTTTTGCCCTTTATCTCCCATGGGAATCGTTTTAATCCATTAGTCAAAAGGTCTGATTCTATGTTACTCAAGCACTTATATAATTCTATAATTTGTCTTCCAAAAAAAAAGGAATTTTTTCCTCCTTTTCCAATTACATTTAATAGGAGTTTGATGGCTACGATCCGAAACATGTGTATATACTTCGAAACTGGGCTCAAACTGATTTAATCAGGAAATTTTAATGGTTATTTAGAACCTCCTAGTATCCTGATGATTATAATACATTACAATAGAGAAAAGTAAGATATAAAAACTAAAAAAAATCCGTTGTCTGAAACTCTTCAACATTTAAAACTTAATTTTTTTTTTATAGCATGGACATATAAAATCATTAAATGCATTACTGTAAACTATTACAAGACATCCATAAAACTTTCAAGACACAAGAACATGTCTAAGTTATATATGCGATTGTACCAAAAATATAATTTAAAAAAATAAAGTAATCTTCAGAGAAAGAGATAACAAGATATAACAAACAAAATGAAGTAGTTTTTGTCGAATGGAGCTAAATTGGTGAAACGTCAACTTCTGAATAATAAAAATAACTAAATGATCTTTGAAGAGACTCTAAATAGCCCTTTTTTTCACGCAGCGTTAAAAAAAATGATAATTTATAACATTTTAGCCTATAAAAGCAATAAATAAAAATGGCGGAACCATTCATCCTTATCTGTAGCAGCTGTAGTCCATAGTCGCCCTCATGAAATTAGTTCCTTGGGATGTAGGGACTACATGGGGGGGGGGGGGCACGGTGTTGCCGCATACGGATGGGCGGGGGACTAATCACTAATTTGCTTATTGATTAATTATTGACATTATAGAAGTAAAAGGATCACGTGGATAGAAGAGATAGTGCACAGAGCGGCAGCGGGGTCTTGCCATGTATTGCGGGTCTCATGCTTACATTTTCGTAACAGCAACAACAGTTCATTTCTATTTAAAATTTTCTATTATAGAATGTTTTGTTATTAATCACTTAAAATAATTTCATTGAAGTCAAAGCGGACGAGTATTCCCCAAGATGAAAGCTAATGCTGCTACAATTTCCAGGGGATGTAAAAAAAAACAATATTGAGTTGTTGTTTTGTTTTTTTCGTTATGATGGATGCTCTGCGAAACAAAAGTTGAAAGGGACAGTAAAGTCAAAAGTGCACTTCACCTGTAACATACAGTAATTGCAGGGAGTCTGACAAAGGATTTAATAAAGCTACCGAAGGGCAGGTCTGCCCTGGGACCCCCGGTAATGAGGTTCTGACCGAACATGGAATAATTGTACGAGGGCACGTTGTTAGCCCGTTTGTTGTATCCACGCTCTTCTTTTATCAGTATCTCTCCTGATGAACCTTTTTTTATATATACGTATTGGGGGGAGGGTGTTGGTTTGTTGTCGTTCGATTGAGCGTCCATCGTCTGACCACGGTCACAGCCACAAGGACATGCTGAAGATCAGAAATGAAAGCGATCATAAGGATGGACATCATACTACATAAATTTAAGATAACATAATAAATAACTTTATTATCTTATTATTATATTATATTCTTATTAGGTCAGCAACAAAAAAGTTCATAACGATCTTACATTCTTGAACTCATCCCTTCCAAGTTCATGAAATTCCATCGAATCCCCAACACAGTCATTACACTGCGCCATACATCCCTATAATGCTACTGGCAGATTAAAGTAGCAGTGACCTCGTGACCTCTTATAAATGATATTCTTCGCATCCAGTCCCTGCAATACAGTATACTCCGATAATTAGCCAACCCTCCCTTAGATATCAATAATTGTACCCTTCATGCTAATTTCAATATCATATTCCTTTAAGGTATAGACCTACTCCCCTCATCTCGTTGGCCGTCCTAATCTGTATGCTTATGCTGTATACTACCATCTCATCCTTGGCATCCCATAGCAACTCCTAAGGCAAAGAACGTTGACCTTTTTTTATAGCAATCTATGAGGTTATTACTAAAGTGATAATTTAAGTGGTTTGGCTACTAAGCAAACCACTCCCAAAATGAAACTAGGCGTTAAAAACTGAAAATACAAATTCGCTTAAAATATGTGTATTTATTGCATGTGAGCATTTTAATAAAGATATACATATATGAAATTATAGCTGCGCCGCTCACGACAAACATGAATAACAATTTATTCGGTTTCGAATGAAATTTAAAACGGCTAGATTACAACTCTGACATTTTATGGGAAGTTTTAAAGTTGTGGGGCGCAGCAAGGAAATAAATTTTACAAGCAAGCCAAGATACATAGGTAGTGGTTTAGGCAGGATTAGGTAGGTTGGTAGTGGTATAATATGGCTTTCAGGCCATTGGGACATTGATAATGATTTTTTTTTTAATTTATTACAGCTAATCTCAAGTAGCTCTCTTCAAAAAGCCAAAACCAACGATTTTCAAAATGTTTCGAGGCTGTATCTATACATTTCTAATTTGATGAGTTCAAACAACGCAGAAACCTGTGTAAAAAATGTGAGCATATTCAAGGTCAGCTTCAAATTTCCTAGATATCCAAAATTTTCGCTGTTAAGTAGGTGCTTCGCCACTAAAAATCGATTTAATATCTACCTTCGGCCATGAACAATCATAAGAATTACGTTTATACAATACCTGACACGCCAAATGCAGTGTGGAAATTCACGATAAGAGTATCCACTTGTAACATTTTATTCATAGTTAAATTGTACAATAATATTCTAAAAAGTAACAATCAAGAGTCTTCTGCGTATTGTTGAATAAAAAAAGTCTAAATTTAATTGATTTGAATGTTTGTTTCGATTCACAGAAGACAATTTGTGGACGTGCATGTCTAAATCGGAATCATAATTGATATATGTGACGCACAAAAGACTTTCGTCATAGTGACTGACATCTGCTATATGAAAAAGATGAGCAACATGTGGTTTGAAGAGGAATTTTTTTTTTCATTTAATTTTTAAGTTTCCCATACTAAGTGTCGTATGAGATATTACTCAAACCCTAATTTAAGGAAGGAGTTGCCGTACTATGCAGAGTAACTACAATGAGAGGCACATATTATTTGGAATAACTAAAACTCTATATAATCCGGATAAATAGAAAAAACGGAGATGGCCGATTTTTCACCCATAAACGTCTCCTTTCCTTCAAGATAAGCTGATTCCCCAAAAAAAACATAGAAAACTGCGATTTCTTTTAAGCTGATTGCGATTTATTAATAGCCAGTCTTATGAATTAATAATTATTTTTACGAAACATAGCTCGTTACAACTAACCAACTCGTTTGTATAAAATATTTAAAAATATTATTGATATATTTAATAATTATTAGTATACGCTGTATTTAAAGTAGCCTTAATTTTATCACACTTGGCTTAATGTGGGGACTAATGAATATTGATACATAAAAACGGGTAATTAGTTTTTAAAGCAAAGATTTTATGCTCCTCACAAGCGTTACTTTTAAAACTGGTACGTACTTAGAAAACGTTATTCTGGGCTATATATTTCAAAGGCTACAAATTTGGATTATGGTTAAATGATGTTCATAAAACCCATTCAAATTTCATTAATTAATTGTTTGTAGCAACATTTCAGGCTGATAACGGTTAATATTTCGGCAATGAAAAAGTTTATAGATTAACATTAAGTAACAATATTGCCAATAAAAAAAAATTTAACAGCCTTTTTTTCATTCAAAAAAAATTAAATGGCAACATTATAACTTAATGTGAGAGGTTTTTTATTTGGTTTTATAGATGTTGGTGGAAGATGGGCTGATATCAGTCCGAAATATTGCGACAAACTATCTATTAATAAAATTCGGAAGGATATTATGAACATATTTTAATAATAATTATTCATGTAGAAATTTTTCTGGAGAAGAAAAAACTAGGATTTGCAAGTTTCGGATTTGTGTCTTTTTGATAATAGGTTTTTAATTGTCGGTTCTAGAACACATATAGTTTTATTGGATACTTAATTTTATTATAGCAATTAAGTTAGTCAAAAAGGGGTCCTTACTAACTCTGAGGAGTTGTGGGACCATAGGAGTGGAGTACACGAGTTTGCTCTTGTCCTCCGTGTCGCCACTTAGAGAACACTGCATCGTCAGTGCACATGGAATATGTGCGTCCGGTCTCTCTTCTCTGTGCCTCAGCAGAATTGTATATAATGTATGAAAAAGCTCTTAAATGACAATTCATTCATTCTAGACAAACAGATTGTAATTTTACAAATTAAGAATTTTGCTGTAAATTTAGGAACTTCCTAGGAGCAAAGTGGCTAAACTAATTTTTCTAGAATGCTAGTGGTATTTTAGAAAATCCTATAACAACTATAGTTGGTATTCAAATTTCAAAAGCAGAAAGCTGTTTAAGATAATATAATATTCCTCGAGCTTTTATGTACATTAATAGAATCTTTACACCTATAGAAAACTAACTTCGTTTTCGTCGACGCAGATATGGCAAAGTTAGCTATCCATATTAAACCATATACACACAACCAAAAAAATCAGATATACCTGCACTTTGTCCATTTGCCCATACAAACTCAGACTAACCTAGATATTACTCAGACTAAACTGCTCATTTAAAATTTACTAGTAAAGTACATATTAACTTACACATCAACTAATTTGAGCATAGTCAGTATTCTAGATCAGATTGTATTCTAGATATTATATATTATGAGTAAATATTTTTCTACTATCTTCTTTTTTTTCATTAGTTTTTTTATGTATATTTTTTCTAATGAATAATTTCGAATCTATATGCACTTCAATGAAAACCTTATGAATAATCAAGAGCGATGATGTTAGTATTTTATTCATTCCATATTTACGTAATAAAAAAAATCTCACGGGAATAGAATGCAGTGTACCTTGCATTGTCAAATCTTGTTCGTAGAAACTTATTTCGGGTTAATTAAAACTTGCTGCGAAAGTGAATATGGCCTAATAATAATGAATAGTTTAGTTTAGGTATTAAGCTTAGAATTGCTTAAGCTCAAAGGATATTTACGGCAGACCCTATTCCTAATCCTACAGTCCTACTTTCAAACCGCTTCTTCCATGTCCGCTGTGGTTTAGAATATTCTAACTACTATCCCATTAAAGCAGGAGTTCCACAGGGCTGCTTCCTGGGTCCCATCCTCTATAATCTATACACCACTGATGTCCCCTCTACCACCAATACCTTCTTGGCAACATTCGCAGATGGCACTGCAGTCCTCCTGTCAACCTATCCAGATCCTGATATAGCATCCCAAAACCTTCAAAAACACCTTGACGAGATCGAGCATTGGTGCAACCAATGGCGAATCAAAGTCAATGAAGGAAAATGTTCCCACATAACCTTTACCCTCTGCTGCAAGTCCTGTCCGCCAGTCTTTTTAAATTCAATTCCTCTCCTGTGTCTGAGACAGTACGGTATTTAGGCTTCCATCTCGACAAAAGACTGACATGGAACCCACACACGAGGCTAAAAAGACAAGAACTAAACAGACGCTTTTGACAACTGTACAGACTACTTCGAAGGACATCCCATCTCTCAATAGAAAATAAACTACTTATTTACAAAGTTATACTTAAGCCAATCTGGACTTACGGAATAGAGCTATGGGGGACAGCAAAAAATTCAAACATCAAGTGCATCCAATTCTTTCAATCAAAAGTCCTGAGAACAATAGTAAATGCCTCTTATTACGTCAGCAACAAAACCCTTCATAATGATCTGAATATACTCTACATGCTTGAACTCATCCTTTCCAAGTTCATAAAATTCCATAGTAACCTATTCAATCACCCTAATTCACTAGCACAGTCATCGCACTGCACCACTCATCCCTATAATCCTCCTCGGAGACTAAAACGGTAGTGGCCTCGTGACCTGCTATAAATAAGTGACAGTGGGAGCCTTAGCAATGGCCAGTTTCTCTAATCATGTCCTGTGCGTCTGTGGCTCCCGCGATCTTGATCAGCCTCCGCTGGCTCTTATCCAGTGACGCGGCTGACGTAGGAGCGTGGGGGACTTCCCAAGACTCCGTTTCCTCCTTCGCACGCGAGGGAGGTGACAACCATATTGACTTTGGGGGCCTCTGGGCTGTTTGTATATATTGTATGAATGAGCGAGTGAATGAAAATTGTAAATTGGTATGAACGAGATCATATAGCACAATTACTTATAGCCCAATCAGGCAGATTTTAATTGTCATATCATAATAAAGTTGTTATATAAAAAAAAAAAATAAACGGGAAAAGGATTGTATGGTTGCAGCCTAATTTTGACCCGGAAGTATTAAGTTACACCGGTTGTTCCAATGACGCTAAAATTAATAATTAATCAAACGACATTAATCAGCACGGATATTTCGGTTCATAATGTGTAAACAATTGATTCATCTGTGCTTAACGTTGTTCTCAATAAATAGGCTTAATTAATTGGCCAATCGTGTTAAAAATCAATTATTCAGTGTTTGGAATGTCCATTGCGTCACTCTACAGAATTTATATTTTATTTATAAAGAATAATTAGTCATTTTAGTTGTGCATAGAGGCTGGGTATACTTCAAGGACGGTTGAGCTGAGAGTAAATGTCACAGAGAGTCTCTCGACGAGCTTGCGCAGTCACATCTGGAGAAGTCTGCAAGCGGTCGTCTTTTTCTGCAAGGCGCGGCCCGAGCAGTTTTCATTCCTGTACACTCCCTGCCTTCGTCTATTTTCTAACAGACGACTCGCTAAACGTGTCTTAAGCGTCTAGACGCTACAACGTAAAACGATTTATTTTATTTTGATTCTGTAAGGAATGCAAGAATAATAATAGCTTGTAGAGTGATAGTCCGTGATGTAACTTACTAAGTGCTTAGGCAAAAAGCATACATACACTGCAATTACACTTTTAAGAGCAAATTAATTTTTTTCATTATAATTAGGTTGATAGGTTGGGTTTTTAAGATTGCCCTTAGACAGTTTTATTATGGTGGATGTATGTTGCCAATAAGAAGTGGATCAGAAAGCCAAATTCAATTCCTCAGATTATCCTCATAACATGTTGCAACTCTCAGTGCAAGTGTGTTATTAAAATTGTTTTCAATCAGAAACCTCTAGTCCTTCCTTAATACTCACTCCCTTGCTTCCTAAACATCATTTCTGCCCAATAGGTAATTACTAATCTCCCACTTGTGATATCAAGCCAAGAAATAAAATTGAGCGAATCAATTTTACGATTTTCAACAGTTTTGTAATATGAAATTAACGTTACATAAATAAAACTGTACAAATAGACAGTGTAAAACAAATTCGCTTGCCTCAGAATATACGGATCTAGTGCAATTTCATACCTGTGGTAAACATTGCATAGATTTAGGGAGTAGAAATCGATTATTAAAGGAGGCTTCAGATGTCCGAAGACCACTTTAAACCAAACACTGATGTATTCCAACATGTAGCGAGTGATACCATACCATACATGCAATACCAGGATATCTGCCAGGCTAGACGAGGAAGAAGGTTCGCGCAGTGCCAGCAAAACTTATACCATCTCCCTCAGATGTCACAAAGTACACAATAAACGCTCATCTCCAGTGAATTTCATGTCTCACAAATCTGCTCAGTTCTAATAAATAAATTTATATTGATTCTAAAATCTATTTACAACATATACGACCGTGGCCTAAACACAATACACGATGGCGAGGGAAGTGACACTCTTCGCCGGGTTACAAAGAAAAGGATTTGTATATTTAATTTGAAATGAGAATTTATATTTCCGAAAAGCTTCTTTTTTTTTTGACTCGTACAAAAATCCGCTCTGTAACCACCTGACCGTCAAATCGTTGGTCCATCAATCTGCTGTGACCGCGACCCCAGCCAGCTGACGCCCATTATTCATCAAGTCATCCATCTTTTCCAGGACCATCAAGAATGTCCCACAATCATCAGTTTTAACTTTACCTTATTTATCAGTCAGAAATAAGGTTTAATATAAAATATATACATGTGGACTGAATATTTTATATTATGTATTATATATTCCCTTCAACTGTTTAAAAGTAAAACATTATTTTTCATATATATCATAAAGTAATTAGTGCACAAATAAAAAAAAAAAAAATTAAAAACCAATTTCATATTTTTCTCATTTGAACGTTATCACTTCAATAATAACGTGTGTTTCAATTTAAAAAGTAAAAAAAAACACCTAAACCGCCCTCCTACTCCGTTAGTGAGTGAAGGAAAAAATTCTGCGGGCAAATTGTGGGATCGCTGGGCTATGCTTAATATCAATATTGCATCAATGTATAATGTAAATAAGATACGCATGAGAGAAAAAATGTAAACGTTTCAATATTGTACTATATATTGCCTTTTGTAAGTTTCTTAAAATAAAGATTTATAAAGGAAAAACAAGTTTTAAACATGAAACCAGTGGATTTTTTGTTGTTGCGCTCTTTATGAATTGAATTTAATTATTTTCATTGAAAATAAACTGGGATCAGCACGTCATTACTAAGTTATGGCGTCTGATATTCAGTTTGTTATTTTAATCTAGTTTGTTATTCGTACACTGATTTGTGTACCGTGGATTTCAGAATATCTGAGTTTTATATATACATATATGCAAGGGGGGAAAAAAATCAATTGTGAGCGTTGAGAGCTTGAATCATTATTTAGTAGATCTCGATCAATGACGCCCACGCAGGCTGGAACTACAAAGGCAGGCAGTGGGCGTCCCTCAAGGATGATGTATTTATGTTCCTTTCATGACGGCATATGTTATAACATGATGGAACTAAAACTCTCCAAACCATTGTATGTTCGAGTTAGTTTACATTAAACGCATAAACAACGTTTTAGGGAGCTTTGCCAATCAATTTTAACAACAAAGAGAGATTGTTAACGGTCTACCCGCTCAAACTATTCATTCAGAATGTATCCTTTAATAAAAACATGCCAATACTGTTCCACAATAAGCCAATAAAAGTTGTTTGAACATGCACTAAAAACAATAAGTTACAGCAATGGAACAACGAAGGGTAGATACCTACAAACTCGTACACACTGTCCAATACAGCATCAACTCTAAAAAATGTAGGCCAGAAACTTTAAACGATCAAAAACGATGGATCAAAACTTACTTATGACATAAAGTTTTATATATAAATCAGAATTAGTTCTTAACATGAAGTTTGAATGTTTTACCACTACTTTTTTTATTATTCATATTACATCAAAAGTCAACGTTTCGCCTATTCACAGGCATCCTCAATTTTGTTTTTCTTATGAAGTATATTGAAAAAATTTTACATTCTAAACCATTTTTTCACGTACGGTTGAACGGTTTCTAATCAAGTATACGAAAATGAAAAGTTTAAAGATGACATTATTCAGAGACCTGAGGATGCCCGGTGAAAGGTCCGACTGCTGCAATATTAATAATAAAAGTTAGCTTGAAAAAGAATCCAGGCTTTTAGTGGAAAACTAATTTTTACACAATATAAATAAAATACAGGTGTAACAATTTGAGTGTTGCTCTCTTAAGAATGGTATTAAAAATATTTGTGTGGACTTTGTGTGTGACTTATTATGTGTGGACTTGGGGGGCCCCTGGGCTGTTTGTAAATGTTTGTAAATATTGTATAAATGTGCGAGCGGATGATGAATTGTAAATATGGTATGAATGAAAACACTTATCTCAATTATTCATTGCCTATTAGGTAAAGGCAGATTGTAATTTCATCATAATAAAGTTGCTAACAAGGAAAAAAAAAAAATATATATATATTTGTATAAAGGAATGATTCAACGGGCAATGTAATGCAGTCCTGCGACCACGTCATATACTAATGTGTGCATTGAATGGGTACATTTCTACTATTAAAGTCGCCACGTCATCAGATCACAATGATTTTAAAAGAATAGCGGGCGGATCACTAATGAATGTGACAACAACATAATTGTCCAACAAAAAATAACCATGGAGAACAACCGAATAATCCCCCTCTAATATAAAAATACATATCTAAATCTATTATGTATTTGTTTTTGTCAGCTGGACATTCCTATTGTTCTTTCTTGGTATTTTCAAAGGACAATGCCCCAGAATAAACATTTTTTTTATTCGTTCACTTCAGTTCATTGTATGTACTTTCATAAATGTATATATTTGCATAGGTAAATTAGTTTCTTTGAGGTTAGAAAGATATTCTTAGTTGGAGTAGGTGAGTGGGCAAGTTTTTGCCCACAACGCCATAAATAATTTAAAGCTCTCGTTATAATGTTCACAATCCCCTCCCCTACCACGCATTCAACATTTCTTCATCCAGAATTCTAGAAGAATATTGTCTTTTTGATATGGAAGGACGATAAGTCACCCGCAGCTAGACACCCATGTGTTTCCTAATATCCAGTTTGGGTCAGCGACGCGTTGGTGCGGTTACGCAAAGAGGCCCACGCGCAACGTCGCTCCGCAGCATGCGTCCTATCTCACCTGCACTCAAAACGGTCCCATTTAAAATTCAAAACAGGGCATCCGTACGTGAAAACAGTTATAAGGAAACTTGAGGCAATTCGTATACATTATTCCAGCCTCTTACCACATTCGATCTCCGGCAGAAAAAAATATTCAAGCCCATTCAGAAAGCTATGTGATATATGCACCTCGGATACTAATTGACCCAGAATAAGAAGTAAGGAATCCCATATGAGTCCTTGTATAGCTCAAACCTGACTCATTAGTCTTTTTTTTCTGTTTAGTTTTAACGGTTCATTTATGAAAAATGACAACTTATCCTAATTGGTTAAATTATAACACTTGCATGTAATTTTAAAATTGTAGCCTCATTAATAGTATAATAACAATAAAGTAATCACTCTTTCATGCATGCTATATGCATAGCATAGGTAAGATGGGTTATGGGAATGGTTGATGCTGGAATGTTATCATTTTTCCAATTTGATAGATCTAACGTTCTTCAAAGTCAAAAGTATTGATAGAGCGGTTCGGGTGTTGCGGTGGCCGTTTCAAGTTCCCAATCTGAGTTCATACTCCAACTAGAATTATGACTTTTCCATTGCCAAGTCGAAATAGTATTTTCTTACAATCATGTTGAAAAGTGTGCTTTGTCAAATGGTCACTGCAGTCAAAAACCGATTATGGTATCGCCGGTAAATATATACGCAATTTACCCTTCAATTGTTCACAGAAACAAATCCAAGACGATAACGAAAAATTCAAGAAAGGCAATAATAAAAATCTGTTCAATTGGCTGTTTAGAATCAATTTTAACAGGAATTTCGTTTATCATTATTTCATTTCATTTTCAAAACGCTTCATTTAATAAATGCAGATTGATTAACAGATTCCACAATAAGGAATCTTTACATAAATGCACATCATGCTAATTATATTTACAAGGGGTTTACATGAATTTTGCTATGTTAGGCAGATGTACGGAATACAAGGCGTGTTAACATAGAAAGTGATAGGGCTAAAAAATGAGTTGTGCTAACCTGTAAGATTTAGGTATCTATCATAACTAGTTCTCCCGGCCAGCCTTTTGACATCGACACGGGGAATAGGGGCGGGTTCAGGGTTAAACACTGGGTTTGATATTATACAGTAAATTATTGAACAGCTTTAAAAGTGATGGGGCTCACCTTATTTATTATAGACTTAAAACTAACTTACATCCAACAATAAAAATTTTAACTAAATCTAAACATAATTTTCCCGGACAGGTTGTAGCCATCAATACGTAAATGGGGGTGGGGTCATAGTGTTAAACACAGGTTTGTCAGGTGTTAAATTATTTTAAATTAATTTAAGTACATTACACGGGTACCAGTCCGTTTCTCTTAATACTTTATACCAGGTATTATGCCATCTAGTCATTGTGTTTCCTTGAGAAAAAAATTGTTTGAAATTATTGCGCAAGAATTTTTTATTAGTTATGAATTTTTATAGTATAGTGTAATAAAAGTGTTACTTAGAGCACATAATTGCTTCTAGTGCGATTTTGAAAATATGATTAGAAACGTAACAATGACCATGTCCCCTCTCCAGAATAAATGTGAGGAACGATACACCTTTCTAGTTATTTTTTACTCTTACACAAATACTAACTGAAATTTGTTTTGTTTTTTTTTCAATCCAACAAATGACCTAATAGATAATTTTGATTAACTAGCCGATAATAACGATTTTCTATGTACAATAATTTATCATACATAATTATAGGCAGGATACGACGAAGCAAAGCACAATGAGTTCTTTCATGGACATTTCACAGTTCACAGATAAGAGAGACAGATAAGCAGCAGATTCATGTGGAACCTATCCATCAGACGGTCCCCAAAATTATTCATAAGACTATCAATAATAAAGTTGATTTACGGCACTCACGTGTAGTTCTTTGAAATGCCTAATCACTAGAAGTAATCGAATGAATGAAATGAAAAATAGTAGAATCTGAAAGGATTGTCTTTGTATTTCAGTAAGTGCTCAATAAAATAGGTACCTAGTGAAAATGATTAATCGATACAAAACTAGTGAGTTCTAAAACGTCTCAAAATTTCCGGTTAAAGTACGAAAAAATCATGCACGCTACATTGTCTTTAAAAGTTATGGTTTCCTCGCGCACAGCTGGTAGCACTGACATAATTTAAAAATAATCTTAAAAAAAAAAACGAGGCTTTACAAAAAGGTGAGCCCCATCACCTTCTAGAGTCTTGTCAATGAAGCCAATTACATTGTGTATCAATGTACTTGTATTGATTATATAACTTCTATGCCGATTCAGACCTTGTATAGAGTGCACCGACGGTACAGGACATATAAAATGTAGTATGTAAATAGATTCAACTAAGAATCTATAGTAAATAAAAGTTTTGTCATTTTTTTTAGGGGATTGGGGAAGAAAAAACAAAAAAACGAGGCTTTAATAGTAATTAAATCCTTTTCCAAGATCGTTTTGAAATATTACGTACTCCTACACTCATTCTCGTTTATTGAAGAAGTAGTTGCCTCTTGATATTGTGTAAAAATAGGATCACCGGCAACTCACTTATCACTCCTCATGTTCGAGCGTCGGTGGCTCTCACGCTCACGAAGAGGTGATTTGGCTGCACGAGTAGCGTTATAGATCTCCCCAACCCATGCCTACTCCTCCATTGCCAGGAAGGTGACGATTCTTCATGTGAATTGTAAGATCTTTGGGCTATTATATTACCTATTGCATTGGAAAAACAGGACATATCAAGGTCAATTTAAAGTAAAAACGCATTTAACAGAGACTGAAAATGATGAAAATGAGTTTTCAGGTGACATGTGGTAAAACGTTACCTAATTTCGCTTAAATACGGACTTGGAATGCATTTTACCCTAAGATTAAATTTTAATAATTTATGTCGGGTACAGATCTCACTTTATAGTAAATAGGTAATTTACTCTCTCAAAGCTCAAATTTATGACATACCTTTGATTTGATTTTCCGTTGCCGTCTTTAATCTTTAAACAAAGGGAGCTATTAATTGTATTACCTACTGTATGACAGAGTGAATGAGATATTGTAAATATGGTATGAATGATATTGTAAATCATAATTATATCTTACCAGTTTAAAGCAGACTGTAGTAAATAATGCTTCAAAAAATAGGAAACATAAATCAATATTTTTTTATTTTCATTTTACGTGGATGCTGCTAACTTTATCATTTTATATTCACTTGATACGTACTTAATTTAATTCAGATTTGAATAAATACAGTTGATTTTATAATTCATATAAGCTAATTTTGATCAAATGAGGAACCTTTGCTAGTTTTCCTCAGCAGGCGATTCATTTTGTTTCGGTTTCTCCCCATTCGGGAGATGTTTAGCATTAATGGGTCTTACAGCTTGTAATTTAAAATGTTATCAGCTAAGATCTGGATGACTATTCTCCAAACAGGCGAGTTTCGCAGTACATTCCCGGGGTACTGCCAAATGAACGGAAGGAGAATTCCGGGCTTCCATTGAGGGCCAGTAGTGGAGCGCGGAGGTTCCAAGGCCACCAGGTGTCTCCTGGAGTACTACAAGGTTACTCCCTCGGAACCCTCAACTCCGTCGTATATGTGGGCTATTGTTCGTACAAGCGATACGTAACAAATGCGTTGTTAACTCATGCATTGACGGCAATATAATTTATAATTTCGAATCAGAAACATCTGGTCTGGCGAGGCGCGTTAACCTAGAATCAAAACAACGAGCCACTAGTGGTTGATCTCAACGGCTTGGATTTTTAAACAGACAATTTAAACATTTTGAAATTTACAATTAGTTACAGGGATGAGGTAATTATTATTCTGTCTGGATTTCCAATTAATTCGCAATGCACAATTCTTAAATACGTAAGGGCCTCAATAATACAATAACTGCTATGCATTCAGAGTTTCCCAGATTGGGTGAGCCGAATCCCATGATGTCGACGACAAGAAATTCTAAACCAAAAATGCTTAGAAATAGGAATCGATGCAAATAATTGACACTGTTTGTTCCATTGACCACTAAGAAATTATAATTTCACAAAACATCAATACAAAATACTTATCAAAATCTGCCAAAACGTATTACATACGCAATTTATATTGTTATCACTCAAAATAAATTTGTGTAATACGTTTCAAATTCTTTTTTTGTTATAGTATTTAATGTTTCCTGACCATGAAAAAAATTGAAAACTTAAAATCTTAAATAGTTAATGAACTAGTACTTATAAAATAATAATTGGTGATACAGATCTTATTTTTTTTTTTTCATACTTTCCGTTTTTGTATTTTAACTAAAATTTAAACAGGGTATTCAAAGATTTTTTTCAACGGCCAACGTAGAAGATAATGTTTAAGTCACAGTCATATATATTATAATATTTTCAGAATCTAATCAAAAGCATCTGTTAAAAGTAGTATGATTCAAAGGAGTGAGCTACCTGCTATAATCCCCACTAATTATCGGCAATAATTGGTTATTGCCTGTGCAGAGAACTTTGGGTGAGCCTAGGGGCACCTGAGAGCGTTTAGTATACGTGTTTTGCACTACGCAGGTGTACTTGCCTTCTGCTCCTTTGGTTCAAAGCTATCCTGGCAGTCAACTAACCAAGATGCTGTGTCCTCTTGGTACAGGTTAAGCTTTAGTGTTTATTTTAGAGTGGCTTTTGGACATGAGAAGCGTCTTTTCCTCTCTTAGTATTCACTTTGTTGGTCCCAAAACGTCCTTGTATTCAATGATTACTACATACAGAAAATTACGCTAAATCATCGAAGGATAAGGTGAGCGAAATAATTTTACCTTGTTTAACTTTTACAGTTTCAAAATGCATAACTAACTCAAACTATCGCGCATAGAGCTAGAAACGTAAAAAGGAATGAACATTCCGTACATGAATCCAAAGCCTCTCCTCAGTATTATTTCAAGCTATCAAATTAGAACAGACAAAAATACATTCAAAGGACATAGAATAGCATGGGGGTACAAAGGATGAAGAATGAACGACGGATAAACAGCTCTTGTCTGTTGGGTTTATTTCGGTGATCAGGGGGTCAAATCGACCCCGGGGTGGCTCGTCCCTGATATGAAATACCCTCCGGCGTTGGGATTATAGCGGTCCCGTAAAATAAAGAAAGTCATGCCAAGTTTATGAGGCACCATTTATAGAAGACATTTCGGGGGCGTATCCGAAAGAATTTGAATCCGATACTCTTGCTCCCCGTATGCACCTCACAGATAAATATCCCCAGGTCTTCGGGGCCATTTAGCTCCACGAAGTTTGATGGTTATAACTACGCTGAAAAACAAAAAAAAAATTCAATCCTTTGGAAAACATAAATATTTTGAGTTTGATGAATGAAATAGTATAGGATTTTATTGCAATTTAATGACAATTATTAATTAGCATCGAAAGAAAAAAAAACTAGCCCGATCGGAACTCGAACCCAGACCTGCCCAATACTTTATATGATAGAATTAGACTTTTGTTAAGTATCCTACTATATTTATGACAAATACTATGATTCGGGACGGTAAGGTCCGGTTAGTACAGTAATAAATATACTAAAAAAAGAATTATGTTTCAAATACAAAACAATTAAATTGTTTATGACACTTTTATTATTTGTTAAAGGTTTAAATTTATTTTGTGCATCATAGGGCTAGAAACATAAAAAGGAATGAACATATTGCCGGCCACTACTACTGTACAAAATACCATGACTATAATACAATCACATGATATCTATAATGGCTTTTCGTAATTAAAATTTAGAAAAAAATCATTATATGTTATTAATCAGAGTGACGAGACATTCAGTTTGATACAATACTTAGTAAGATAAGATAATATTAAATTTTTTTATTGCCAAGTAATTAATTATGTTTTTTTTTGGAATTTAAAATATATTCCTTCCTTTCGGCTAATAAAAAGGAATCACGATATAAAATTTCTCGTTTATTTATTATTCAATTTCTCGTTCGATATGAAATCTCACCAGGATGGACAGGCAAAACTACACAGACTTAAGGTGTACTAATTTTGAAAAGTCAAGTGTGATCTATCGTATAGTAGGCAATTATAGTCTTAGTGACCTTTGTAGTTATACTACATTATTGAAGTTAGTAATTACACTAAATACAGAAGCTTGGAAGAAAATGTTTTCAAAAAACAACATTGGTCTCGGCTATGGCTAATCAAAGTATCAAAGTGGGGAATAGACAGTTATTGAAAATCTTTCAAAAACTAGTCCAACAATAACAGGCATAAAACTATAACTTTACAGTATAGATTTTTTCACTTATATCAGTATAGATTTAGAAATCACGAGGCAACTGATACACAGATTAACTAGTATATTTTCGATGGAAATTGCTTTCGAAATATTTTTATTTATTTGAATAGGGAATTTCCTCAGTGAATCAAATCAATAATGAATTATGACTGACGCCACGTTGGGAGTAACTGAAAATGTTTATGAGCAAGATTTTCTCCGGTTGAGAAAATGAAAACTTTTTTTTAAAGAATATTCTGGTGTCTGTAGACAGACAGCTTCGCACACAAGAAAACAATGTGTTGTTTGTTAGTGGTGCGGCCAAATATCCGAATGCCTTCCATAACATTGTTGATGAGGCGATGTTTGAGCAAACAGAAACAAACAGCAAACAATTCTCATGTTTGCTGAGGGTCCGGCGTTGGCGTTCAAACTCCTTTATTTTGTCTTGCCAGAACCGTTTCAATGCTGTTAGCTCCACTTTAGGCGTGATTTGATAATTTGTATCACGATTTCTCAACAATTTCAAATGTCTACGATGAAATCGAAATATATTTTTATAAGCAACCCGATGACTTATATATGATCATAATCAGATATAGATTCATTCAAGCATAAGCTCGGGGTAGTAGGGGCTGATTGTGTCTTGGGGCTAAGTTAGCTGTGTTTTAATTAGCTGATTTAAAACCTCCTCATGTTAATTGAATACCAGTTAAGGTTATTATGAATTTAAAAAATGAAGTATTTCATTGCATGATTTTCATAAGGTTTCGTAAAATATTTTTTAAAGGATGTGTTGTAAAATACATGGATTTGAGTTGTCTTTTCTTTGTTTTTTTATTTGGACCCAGCACTCTTTTATAGTACAACATTGAACTGAAATAACGGTTTGTATAGTTATAAATAATTTCTAATTTTAGGAATGATGATTATTATCCGTGGGGGGGGGGGAGCTAAAGCCAGGTGGTGCAATGCCGTGTTTACTTTTATGGGCTTTGAAAGGTCAAGCTTTGAGATAACAAGGACAATATTAGACAGTATGATTCAGCTATATTGCTAAGCGGACGATCTGGACATGGTATCAGCGCAAAGAACAGTTTCGACAATGGGACTCATCAACCAATCAAAAACAAAATATGTGTACCGGTAACCTCGGTGCACCATTTGGAAAGGCACCTAAGTTTACTTGACCTTTTTGAAGTCAACACTTTGCTGCCTAGTCACAGGATTGTTGCTTAGTTTTCAATGAGAACCATCCACTCGTCACAAGATAAACTAACTCCTGGTAGGATACGAGCAGTACTAACATATGGCGCACAGATCTGTCCAAGGCAGAACAATATAACTAGATGATTTCTTAAGAAGGACAGAAAGAAGAAGTTTCCCTCCTATAAGGGAAGAAAAAACCTGGAGATTTGTCCCATTTTTTTCTAAAACAAGTCTTGTAAGAAGCTCAAAGCTTGAAAGACCGAGTTGAGAAGGGCATCTAGCTAGGATAAAGGAATATGAGTTGACAAGGTATGGATGAATAGGAGGATGGAGTCAATAGTTACTGGATAGAAAATTCTCAATTGGGAGTCCAGGACCAACCAAAATTTCTTACTCTGCGGAAGTAAGTTTGTAATGCCGATTTATAACAAAAGAAATCACTCAAAATGACCATCTTCATTACTGTTAAATTTGCAATTCAACGCCCACAATTCAATACTCAATCTTCTAAGACCACATTGCCACCGTTTTGGAATAGGTTTAGCTGATTGAGATGCAAAGGTTTATCAAGGTTGTGGAAAACGTGGCCTGCATAAATGAGAGCCCGTTCGGTATGGGGACTAACAAACCAGTAGCAATATATAGTTAAAAATAAAATTAACATTTTTATTTCATAACAATTATATTCTGTCAAAATAAGCGTTAGAAGATTAAAATAAACCTCCGATTACAAACTGTGAGGTATTTAATCAATTGGAGGCAGGAGTGTTCATTTTAAAGAATGTTCTGAATATTAAGCCACCCTTAGTACCGCTTACAAACTCGAGAAATATTTTAAAATAATCATTCATTTTTAAATTAACGCAGCGGATTTATTAATTTACTTTGACAATATTATTAGAGGAATCACAATTAATGATATGATGAAACAGAGAAAAAAAACAAGTCATGTTATGCATAACAATGCAACGACCATAATTAGATGGAGAAAAAGAAAACAAAATGCAACAATCAGTATCTTCCTTATTATCAATGTGCACTTGAGTTTATTATTAGACTGATAAATTAACATAATGACTTGTAGATAAGGTTTTATTTTTTACTACAGGTTTATTTAAAAGAGCAGTACAAAGTATGTTATTACCAGAACTATGCGTGTTTTTATATTGTTATTCATCAGTAATTTTTTTTTCAATGGATAATTAATAAAATGCTAACTTTATTTCAACTATAGCTTCAATTCATTCTTACAACGATTTTTATATTGATTTAACTGATAAATAACAAGCACAAAACAATTAAATTAATTAACTTAACAGTAGCATACAAAATTTTGAGGATATTTGAAACATTTTTGTTGATATTCCTTATACAAGGATTTTAACATCTACATTTTTCGTCTTGATAAATGATCAAAGGACTAGCAACTGTCATTAAAACCAGATATGTACTATCGGACGATTTTTTAAAATTGTATTTATGGCATTCAAAATAATCATGTAGGGAAATATTTTTCTCTAGACTGCTTCTTATCTCTCTCTCTCTCTCTCTCTCTCTCTCTCTCTCTCTCTCTCTCTCTCTCTCTCTCTCTCTCTCTCTCTCTCTCTCTCTCTCTGTATATATATATATATATAAGTTAATGTTTATTGAATTACAAGCTAAGAAAGGTTGGTAATAAGAACACGTAGAACGTTATAACAAGACTGCTTTATTTAGACCAAGATACCTCTATCTATAGGTATTACCTGTAAACATATACAGATAACATATATTTGGGGATTAAGGCTGGGCACTAGCGGCGCCTGGACTTAACTCCCCCCCACCAGTTTACGAACACCCATTCGCAAACTTTGAAGTCCAACACTCGGACGTCTCAGTCCATTCAAATAATGCTCCGCTAATGTTACAAAGGAGCAAAGGCCAGCCCCGCCCGTACACAGCCTGTAATCCCTCACATTAAGCTCTAATCCTATAAAACGTAAAAACCAACTGTCACTTGTAAACAAAAAACATAAAAGAAAACTTTGACTTTTAAAAAAAAACAATACTTCTGTGGGAAAAATCACATAACTATAACTATTTACAATGTTCCTTGCGTGTATGCTGCGAGGACACTCCAGCTCATTCCTGATCTACAACCTCCCCCCCTGGTGGAAGCTTTAACTGTTCTATGTGGACATTTCGCCGCTTCTTAGGGGGTCGTATACTCTCAATTGTCACGACGTTGTGTTCCCTAATCACGACCACTTTAAATGGGCCCTCATATCGCACCAGCTCTTTGCTCCTATTTGACCCTAGTTTTTTATAGACGATAGTCCCGATTTTAAGTTCCCCCATTCGATCCCGGACTTTGAGGTTTTCCCGTTCCACTCGTCTCGCTTTGTCCCTCGTTATCCTTTCTCTGACTTTGTCGCATATTTTCCTCAAAGCGACAGTATTACTCGCCATTTTCTCCGCCATTCCCTTGTCTGCTACCGTCTCTGCCCCATTTCTCCGTCTTTCGCGCAGCCCAAAGAGGATCTCGAACGGGGAGAACCCCGTCGCGGTGTGGATCGAATGATTGTAAGCGGCCACCGCCTTCGGCATTGCCTCATTCGCCGGCAGACCCTTTTCCGCGTGATATACCCGCAGGTGGTCACTCAGGGTGCTGTGCAATCTTTCTATCCCTCCTCTACTCTTAGGGTGCCCTGGGGTATTAAGATGCCAAGAGACATCGAGAGTCTTCATTTCTTTTCGGATGTTGGCATTGTCAAATTCTCTGCCCCCATCCGACGCGATCCGGTCTGGTACTCCGTAAAACTGGAACCAGGTATTTAATGCCAGCATTACCGCGTCTGATGACCGATCTTGCACCGGGTGCGCCATGGCCACTTTGCTAAAGCTGTCGATTGTGGTAACCCACTTATACCCCCTCCAAGTGAAGGTATCCACTTGTAAGTCACTCAACGGTGTCTCGGCGGTGGGCGATTCTTCTTGTCGCCCCCGTGGCGGATGTCTGTCATACTTCGTAGTGAGACAAACTGCACATGCCCCTATCATTTCTTGTATGCTCTTTTTCATTCCCCACCAAAAGTACCTCCGCCGCAACGCTTGCAACGTTTCCTGAACTCCACGGTGGTTCGTTTTTCCTTGGTGATAGGCCAGCGTCACTTCCAGCTGCTGTTCTCTGTCTTTGAGTGTCTCCACCATCGACGTGCACCGAATAAATATCCTATCCACTCCAAGTTGTTCCGTTCGCCAGAGTCTACGAATTTTCTCCCAAATAGTGGCATTCCCTACAAATACATGATGGGTCTTTCCGGGTTCCGAGGCATCTTTCAATGCACGGCAAATTTGGTCGTTCCTAACCCCTGGTGGCGACCAAATCGTCGCGATTTTACTTCTCCCATAACTGTCATATGCGATCTGCAGCCGCCCTGAGGTCTTGGATTTCCAAATGATCTGCCGTCTTTTGTCGTTCACGATCCCTTCTGTTACTTCCATTTCAACAGGTCTTTCGGCGGCGGAACCTTCCTCTTCAAGGGTTTCCTCGCCTTCGCTATCTCCTCGCGTACCGAGGCTTCCATCCTCCCCGGGTGTCCATTCCCGGAGAAACTGTTGGATTTCCCCGGATGGTTCCCCTTCTTCTAATGCATTCACAGTAATGGCTCTGGACAGCCAGTCTGCCACTACGTTCTCTTTCCCGGGTTTATATATGATCTCCATATTGTACTGGGACAAAAACTCTTTCCACCTCGTGACCCGCGCCGAGGACTCCTTTAACTTTCCTACCCATTGTAGGGGTCTGTGGTCGGTGTGAACACGGAATTTTCTGCCGAAGACATATGGGCGGAAATGGTCTATAGCCCAGACGATACCTAGGAGCTCTCTCTCTAGAGCACTATACCGCGCTTCCGTTTCTGTGAGCCGTCGACTAGCGTACGCCACCGGGCGCTCCCCACCGTCTCTCTCCTGCGACAACACTGCCCCCAGTGCGTATTCGCTGGCATCAGTGGTGATTGTGAAGGGATGTTGGAAATCGGGAAATGCTAATATCGGTTCCTCTTGTAAGCTAGACATACATTTCCGGATGTTCTGCTCCATGATTGGGGTAATTACCACCCTCGCTCCCTTTCGCAGTAAATTATTAATAGGCACCAGGTATGCCGCCATGTCCGGCACAAATCTTCTGTAATAATTAAGCGTCCCCAGAAGTCGACGGATCCCCTTTACATCTGTGGGCACCACCATCCTTCTAATCGCCTCGACCTTCGTAGAGTCTGGCTTAACCCCCTCCTGTGAGATAGTGTGGCCCAAAAAATTGATTTTTTTCTTCCCCAACAGAGACTTCTCCATGGACAATTTTAATCCAAATTCGCGGACTCTTTGAAATACACTTCTTAGGTGCTCAACGTGCTCTGCCTCCGTTCTGCTGAAAACTAACAGATCGTCCATGTAGACCTGGCATACCGCTTCGTCTATTCCCCTCAAAAATTCATCCATTAGGCGTTGAAAGGTAATCGGGGCGTTTTTCAGTCCAAATGGCATCCTGGTAAATTGATAATGCCCCCTCTCAAATGTAAAGGCCGTTTTGTCTTGGTCGTTCGCACTCATCTTGATCTGGTGATAGCCTGCCTTTAGATCTAGGGTACTAAATATTGTCGCCCCGTTCAATCTGTCTAATATGTCCTCAAATCGGGGAATAGGATACTTCTCATCCGTCGTGTTCTCGTTTAACTTCCGATAATCGATAACTACCCTGTATTTCTCCGTCTCGTCCCCAGGTCTATTTTTCTTCCTCACTGCCCATAGAGGACTGTTATATGGCGAAGTGCTATCAATTATAATCCCTTGCCGTTTGAGACTCTCTAGCTCCTCTCTAATATGCCTACGTAGTGCCTGCGGATATCGTCTCTCTTTCACGTATGTGACGCGTTCTTTCTTTAACTGGATCTCGTGGACCGTCTTCCCAGTCGCTCCTAGCGTGTCTCCCTCTACGTAAAAAATATCCTCAAACTCCCTCTGTAGGCCTTCCCTCCAGCCCTCTATTTTATTAACCGCCCCTATCCGCGCTCTTCCGTCCCATATAGTCCCTTGACATTTATATTCCACTTTGCCCAACTTAATGTTCCATTTTTCCCCGATATTCTCCACACGCGCACCTACCTTCCCCAACATGTCGCACCCAACTATCACCTGGTACTCCCGCGGCATGTTTCCTACGATATGTATCTTTAGATCTCCCCCTTTCTTCGCCCACCTATTTAGCCCTATGACTAACTCTCCCACTACCTCGCAAGGGCCTCCCAGGGTGATTAAACTACAATTACATACCTGAATCTGGAGTGCCCTCTCTCCACCATACAGCCTCTCCAGCGCTCCGCGGGACATGATGGTGTTGGTGCTTCCCGTGTCCACCAGACACATCTCTCCTCCTTTGACCCTAATTATTGGCAACGCACACATCCTCTCCCGAATTGCATTACATCTCAGGATGCGGTCGCCTCTCTGCCGACACGCTCCTCAGGCTTCATCACGTTGCTCCCATCTACGTGACTCGACCTTCTGCCCTGTCTGTCTCCTGTTTCTGCTGCGCCTCGCTTCTTCTCCTTCAGTTCCCGAAGTCCCTGATGACTCATCTTCTGATGATCCACTCTCCCCATGTGTCATGCTCCGTCCCTCTCTTACCTCTTGAGTGTTTACCTCCATTGGTTCTGGTCGTTGGTATTCTCTCCTCCGGAAGATATACGGGCAATGCCTCGCGATGTGTCCTTCCTCGCCACACTCAAAACATTTTGTTCGAGGACACTGTGCCACTAAATGTCCTGCCTTCCTACATCCGTGGCATTTTCTTTCTTCCCTGGGCGGGGCATACCTCGGTCTCGTTCCTCTAAATCTTCTTTCTCCTGTCGTTCCCTTGTCTCTGCCAATAACGGACGTTTCTGGTCTCCTCCAGGTTGGTTTCAGGGTCCGGGTTCTTTTGTATGCAACTCGGCTCCACTCATTGTCGACGTCTTGCACCCTCACTTCTTCCTCCTTGGCACTAGTGTCGATCATTGATTGTGCACACTCCGAGAACGAGCGCTCATCAGAGAATCCTTCCTTTCTTCCTGTCTCCTTGGCCAGTTGCACTTTTAGAATTGTGGATAAGAATCCCATTCTACCCTCCACCTCTTCTACGCTAATCGACTCTCTCATCTTCTCCGTTATCTTATTGAAACGGACTACTAACCCCGCAGCATATTGCCCGTTACTTTGTCTTGGGGACTTTGTCTCCCTAAACATTTGGAATATGTCCTCCTCGGGAGTCCATCGTCCTCCTCCGTACGCCTTCTTCAATCTCATCTTAATTAATTCCCACGGGGTTTCTTCATCTGCCTGAATTTGATTCAGTATACTTCTCTTGACCCGACATATCAGGGCCGCCTTCAACGATTCCGCGTCTCTGGGATCTATTAAATTTTCTTCTGCTTTAGCTCCAATTAAAGCTGTGAGACGGTCTCCTCCTTTTAGGAAATGGTTCAGCTCACCCAGTTCCCCAGTGAATCTCTCCAGCTCCGCAACAGCCTTCCTCAGATCCTGGGTATTCATCGCTTTTACCCTCATCAGCGCGAGCGCCGTGGCATGAACTTCTGGCATAGTTCCCACTCTTCTAATATCTGCTCCCTCTACGAGATTCAAGACGGGCTGTCTCAAAATTCCTCCTTCAGTCATCTTCTCTCTTTCGCGTATAGAAGAAAAAAAAACAAAAAAAAATTACGCTCGCACTCGATAACTCTCTTTCTCCACGGTTCCCGGGTTTCGGCACCAGTTAATGTTTATTGAATTACAAGCTAAGAAAGGTTGGTAATAAGAACACGTAGAACGTTATAACAAGACTGCTTTATTTAGACCAAGATACCTCTATCTATAGGTATTACCTGTAAACATATACAGATAACATATATTTGGGGATTAAGGCTGGGCACTAGCGGCGCCTGGACTTAACTTATATATATATATATATATATATATATATATGTTTAAAGCTATTCCATAAATATATTTATGTCCCCTCGTATCAACCTCTGCTCTTGAAATATATGCTCAAGGGCATCAGTTCTTGAGTTAAATATAGACAGATCAATATTTATGCATATTTTCCGTGTTTAACTTCTTGTTTGCTCATGCTTTTTTTAAATTATGTCTCTTGAATTAATACAAAAAACTTCTGATAATTTTTAGCTCGCTAGCTATATATATATATATATATATATATATATATATATATATATTATAATTTTATTTAAGTTGTACAATCTTGCTCGGAAGCACAAATTAAAATGCTTTGGTCACTTAGAGTGTACACTGCAATATCTTTTTACTGTCATTGCAATGGATGATGGGAATCTAACAGATGGAAAAACTTACATCATAAAACCAAAATAGGAAAAATATATATTAAAAGTCAATAATTAATAAACGATTAAATGCTGTTTTGTTTTTTAAATATCCTAATGTTTATGAATACTATTATCCTATATTTCATACAATTGAAAGCATTTTTAAACGGTATTCATTCAATTAATCTTGTTTATATCTTTATATAGACGAGAAATCGTAGAATATAGAAATATAACGCTGTTTTCGTAAATTAAGATAAAAATAAATCCGTTTTTTGATAAAATATTAATACCCAACAATTTCTATATATAAACCCAAGGTCATAATTTTAAAACTGTACCAAAGAAAAGAAGAGTCAAGCACTGAAAATGTGAAAATGTCTCAGCAGATCTCTGAAGTAGTCTAACGAGAAAAAAAGTGCTAATTAGATGAAAGTTAGTATTTTAATCAATTGCCTGTTTAACAAAAGCAATTGCATAAATATTATTCATCATGCTCGTCAATGATGACATTTTTGTATTACGTTGTTAACGTGTAACTTAAACTTATAGAAAGGGGTATTTTTCATATTCTGGAGAAATATATTATTTTGTTATAAGAAAACTCATATATCAGAAAAAAGAATTGTGGGAAATGGCAAATTTGTATATTGAAATGAAAATTTTTGATTTTAGCTATGGCTTAAATTCCAGCTGTTCCACATATTAATTTAGCCTTAGAACGATGATTTTATCTTATGTGTTGATACTTTAAAGATAGGTTTTATTATTATCATTGATTATAATTTTTACAGATTATTTATACCAGACAGAAATCAGGCCTTAAAATATAGAATTTTTGGTTCATACTCAAGTGTAGGTAAACCACCTGAAATAGAAATTAAAAAGGCGATTTTCTATTTTTAACGTAGTTGCTCACCTAATCTGATATGCAAGTGCTGTTTTACGAACGAAAAAAATATTAATCATAGTCCACAATCGCTCAAAATTCGTTATAGATTTTACCTCCATATAATCTAAAATACCATAATTTGTTTATTTTAGTAAATATTTATTGAAATAAGTCATTATTGTTCAACAAACCTAAAGCACTAAGACATATCAAATATATTTGATTTTCGAAGATATAACAGCTTTTCTATGTATAAAAAAACCTTAGCTTAATTGTTTAATATTATGTAATATTAATTGCATGTAATATATAGTAATAAGTAACTAATATAAAACAAAACAGCTTATATATAATTTATTATGTCAGTTACATATCTTAATAGCGCTAAATTGCTCAAGCTACATACACAGTGCATGGATTGTCCATGAATGAAAATCCAACGTAAAAAGCAACCGAAAAGGAACGAAAATTGCACGACCTTCACAAAAGAAAAGCTTTTAGGGGTTTGAGTTTTAATAAAAGGTTTAAATAAGTATTTTTTCAAAAGAGAGTTTCGCGTCAAGTTTCCACTTGATTTAAACAATTAAAGAATTGAAAAATATAGCCACTCCCATAAAACATGGTTTTCAATAAAATGATAACTCAGTTAGAAACGAAAATAAAACGTTTTTCTACATTCTGTAGCTTATTATATTTAAGATCATGATACAATTTTTAGTTGCAAATTGGTTTGTTTCGGGTTCCTTACATAATAAACAAATAAGTGGAAAAATTAGTTTTAAGTATAAAGTGTTTTTAGTTTTGGTTTCGATGTGCCCTGTCGGCTGATATCAATATGTTATGAGCCATGCACAAAAAATTAAATAAAGAAATACTCTCTGTCAAAAAGTGTAATTTTTAATAAAATTACAGTTTGTCTTTAAAACTAGCATTAAAATCATGTTTGCAGCTTTGTACTGACTGAACTATCATAAGATAAATTTAAATTTATATATTATAGGGTTGTAAAATAAGCAAAGAATTGTGCATGCTCAAAGCTACATACAAATGGACATAGCCCTTGTGAGTGCGGCAGGAGAGGTTGGGAAGGAGACATTGAGACTGGAAACTGGAAAGGGGGGCTGTTCTTTGGGGCAGGAGCACAGTGTGCCTCACTGGCGGGGATTTCAACTGGCGTTTGTTCTCCTTCAAGGCCTGCGGTTGCACCTCTAAGAAATGTCTAGGGCAAGCAATCAATACGTACAAGTAAGAATGTTAGAAAACAGTAGATGTACCTGTCTGAGAAGAACTCAATTTTGTTCTTGCTGATCCTCTTGAGAAGAGAGCCGGTGTGGACCGGTGAGATGGATGAAGCGGAGGCCGGTGGAGAGGAAGAACCCGTCGAAGAAGACAGACTTCCGGTCCTGATCCTGGGGTCGCTGGGACTCACAATGTGACCGATCCCGTTCTGCTGCTGCTGGATGCTCACCCTGTTCTTGTTTCTCTTCTTCTTCTTCTTGGTGCTCTCTTCCTCGCGGGCTCCAAACCCCGGCGGAGGCGGGCACCAGTCGAGGTCCTTCTTGATGTGGCCACGCCCGCATCGGCAGCCGCACGCCTTGAAGGCCAAGTCGTAGCCCTTCTTCGTCCAGAGATTCTGGTGCCTCTGCCGCTCCGACCAGGACCTCGCGCGCCCACAAGACTTGAGATAGGTGAGCACGCTCTGCTCCCAGCTCTCGAAGCACTCCCTGTGCATATACCTGCCGGCGAGGCAGCTATCGTTGTTGCATGTCACCCTCACGGTGTCCCGAAGGTCCTCCAGGGATATGTAGGCGCCGCCCCTCAGGCACTCGCTGGGCACGCAGCATCTGGTCACCGCCTCCGGCTCCACCTCCAGGCCGACAACCTCGTGAAAGTTGTTTCGTCTCGGTGCCATCTTCTCGTTTACATCTAAATCCTGAGTCGGATGAAATTTGTACTTTTTCTGAATTGAAGTGCCGGTCATTAAAAGAAACAGAAAGAATTTTGAAATATAAATACTCAAGTGTTTATTTGTACTGCATCAGGATTTTATTACGAATAAAAACTAGTCAACAATTTTTAAATTCGAGTCATTTATATTATTTTTATATAAACTAGATATTGTTTATTATTATTTTTTTTTTAGAATTAAAATTACGACGCGGATGAACACATACCGGTGCACTCAGCCCGAGCTCCTCAGAGAGTGCGTCGAGTGGCTACGCTATGAACCTAAGGTCGGATACAAGACAACTATAGAGTAGAGGCGACGAGGTTGGAAGCTGCGCTGTTGACCGGAGCTAGTCCGCCGCCTTTCGCTTTCTATGACCGACTGGGGCTGCCGCTCCTGGAGGGGGGCACGCACACTACGCACCCCATCCCCACCCCTCCCCCCACCCCTCGGCTCCTTCCTCTTACGCACCTTTCTCTCTCTACCTCTCCTCTCTGTCCACGGAGCAACGGCACCCTCGTCGTCTCTACCAGGGGTATGCTTAATATTTACAGTCAGCTTTACTCCACACAACACCATAGAATCGCCTAACACTTATCGAAGCAGTTAAAAAGTAGCCATTTGTCAAACAAGCAGAACATCAATTACTAACTAATAATACACAGACTATTCTAGCCTAAACAACAAATATTTCAGAAGCCTCTACAGTCACAACATCTAGTTCAAATACATGATTACACTGGCGTGTACAAAGCGTGGGAATAGTTAAGGTCTAAAACACATTTACTTCTAGTTATAGACACGAGTGTGTGAGCGGAATGCTCATGCAGGAAGCATAATGCACCACAAACACTCAAAGCATATTTCCTACAACAGTCGAAACCATTGGTTTCGATCTGATTTATTATTTTCTCATCATACGGATAAAAAAATTGTATTTTTGTATTTTTAAAGAGTTAATGCTTACTATCCTATCCAACAACTCTCAAATTACATATCAAAACTCCCCCATATCTAGTGTCTTAACATCTCCTGAATGCTTGATTAGATTTTCTACCATTTAGTTGCATTCAAGTCAGAGTTTATGTTCATTTCTGGCATGTCTTCGCCTGGAGATGTGTTAAATAAACTCTTCTGAGCTATGAATAATAATGAATAGCTATGAATAAATCATGTGTGGGTACCTATATAGAAACCCTGTTAAAAAAAACAGCATTTACTTCCGTTACTGATTCCTAAAATGTCCAAATGATAAACATGTTAAAATGTTGACATTATTTTGAGGAAACATTTTGCAGTATATTTAATGTTATATCGGAAAACTGATTTTAGGCTAACCATATTAATTAATAAAACATATCCCACTGGACTATAGACAATTTATTTTACAGTGATACGTAATTTCAGTGCCTATCATTTACAAGTATGTCATAAGTAAAATCAGCGAATAGGACATAAAAAATTAATAGTTAAAAGTTATATGTGACTCATCCTATTTTAACGCAATCGAATATGTTGAAAAAATAAACTAAACTAAAATGGGTTAGAAGAGTTATGCTATCTTCGTTTTTAAAATCTCACAAAAAGAACAACAAATGGGTGCCTCTAAGCTGGAGGGGAAAACATCTGCATACAGACAACACATAGGGATCGAATGTAACACAGTAGGGTTTTAAGGGTTCTACGAAGGTGAAAAAAAAAAAAAAAAAAAAAAAAATCGAAAAACTTTACCTTGTCGTTAACCCGGTTTTGGAGAAGGAGGTACCTAAATGATCGAAATGCAGGTTTATTTCGGATGCGCAAGGGATTGCAAGGGGTGCGGAGGTACCATGGGTATGTGTTCATCGGAACGTATGAAAATGATATAGTGGACGGTTTTGGAACGGTCATGCGCACACGAGGAAGCGGACATTTTGTGAGCAGGGGACGGTCCGGAGGCCGAAGGCTAAGTCGCCCAGGGCCCGGGGGCCGATGTGCCTGTGGGCGTGGCGGGCCCGCCCCCGCCGGGCGCCGGCGCTAGGCTCAGCCCGCAACTCCTCCACGCCCAGCGTCGCCGCCTAGCCACCACCTTCAAGGCGCTAGTGGCCCTTCCTCTCCTCGGCCCCTTTCACCTCTGGCTAATTTACTTGTTTTCTATTCCCCCTCCCACACCCAAAGTAAAAAAATTACAAGTTTTATCGCTCTATTTTTACTCTCTATACATACAGTGATCTTTACTGGAAAAAATACAATTTGCTTACACTATCATTATTTGGGATATTACAACTCATCTATGCACATGTACAATTCAGACTAATGGTCATACTATTCACTTCTATATAGTGTTTTATTTAAATTTAACAATACATTTGCTATTTTATTATTAGATCAGTAGCCTAACCGTCTTTCAATAGTGTTTATATTTTAATTTAACGAAATATCTTTTGATTTCATTTAGAAACTATAAATGAAAATCTGACTATGATATGCCCACAATTTAGTTCATACATGTGTGCATACTTACTCAGAACAACAACCCTGACAAAATGAAAATTGCAGGCATTTTTTAAATTTTTATTTCCTTTTCAAAATTCCGAGCCATTCGACATAACCCATTAAGACTTTTTTTCTAAATTGATTAACTCAAACTAGAAAATAAATGATACACCCAGTGAATGATACTATGTGTAAATGAACAGTGACAAATAGGCACTAATGACATACGGGAACATCCTTATGAAGGATTATGTTTACGGCAGTTTATTTAAATTAACAAATCCCTTCTCCTGATTCCTCTGGAGTCATTGAGTAATTTAAGGTATGTCATAACAGAAATTCACAGCAATTTTTAAAGAATATGTAAGGATGTGACCAAAACTCATTCGTTCTGCATGAAAACTTTTCAGAAATCGCAAAAAAATCATCTAACGGATTATTTCTTACCGCACAAAAATTATTATTTTTACCTTTTGAAGGGCCATCGTAAATATGTAATCGTGGAATGAGTAAAATTTATTTTAAAATAACGAAGAAAAATAAGAAGTCTTACATCAAAACATGGTGGAGAATGAGGTTTGCTGCACACCATTTTGTTTGCTGGTAACAAAGCTTTGATTTATACATATGTTATTCAAGCGAAAAAGAGTCGCTATATTTATAATGACCATCTTTAATAATAAATTTGACACCTCTTTGACTCAGAACAATTGACTTGGATGGTTACAAGTGATAACTAGCAACTACTAACAAGGCTACAAGGGTAAAATTACTAAAAATTACATTGCTTATGAATGATGTTAATTTCTTTTCATGTCAAATAGAAATAACAAAACTATGAATTCAGATCCTTAGGAGTTTTGCAACGCCCAACGCAATATTTGAATGCTGAAACGATATGAACAAGTCGTTTTAGCGATATTCAGATGTCATATTCTGTAATAATTAACGATAATTATTTTAGAAACCATTGATTTTTAATTTCGCATCTTTACTACTCAATTGAATAAACTTAAGAAGAATATTGGATCATACTCTTGCGGCTTCACATGAGTTCTTTAAAAACCTATTGAATAATTGGAAATAAAAACATTTTTTTGTGATCATAAATAATTCATTTCATTTAAAAACATATCTGTCACTAAAATTGAACTTTCTAACGATGAATGTTTGTTATTTAATTTTGATTTGATGTGTTTGAGCGTGTTTATTTACATGATTCTAGGATTTAATATGTGTATATTCATGAGAAAAAGTATTATTGTTTCATGTTTGTCACCACCACGGCTCTAGGATTCTTCAGTGTATCAGAAATCGCTTGCCTATAAAAATATAATTATGATTCATGCTAGATGCTGGATGAAAAATAAATCGTAAATAAATATTTTACTTCAAAAAAAAAAAAAAATGAAATCGTCTGAAACTATTACACACTAAGATTATATATTTCTGGAAAAACTATAATTTTTCTGTCTTGAATGTGTCATCAACCGGAAAAAAAAGCTTGAAATATTTTTGTTCATTCGTGTGGTTAAAATTAAAAACCTGTCAGGAGACCTGGAAAAACCGGTCATCTTTGATTTCAGATGAATTTTTACGACCAATAGCACAAAGCGAACACAAGGAAACAAACATTATCTTGAATGAGAATATAATAATAATAATAAATTTACTGGGTTCATCCTATCAGCACTTACGACACGGTTTTAGGTGTCTGGTAGTCTGCAGATTGCTAAAGGTAGTATAGGAAAAAATACCGGGACTTTGCTGAAGTAATAAGGCAAATCTATAGATTGATAAGTTCTGGGTTTCTCCCGATCATCGTTTCCTGTTATAGCTTGATCCCGGAGGAAATGCTGGAATCTATCCGAATGATAGACGTTCCGAAGAAAGTATTTGACAGGGTTCGGCTAGCAACTCATTCATATTTCAAAAATTCATTAACATAAAATAATCCACGCATTGACTTATAGTCCAGGTCGGTCAATATTCCCGGAGTATTCCAAGGAAGTTTGAAATTCGTATGTACTTTAATATATCTATTATCCTGGGACCATGTCCATTAAAAGCAAGCTTTCATTTAACATAAAGTGAGTTCTCGAACTAAATACTACTACGTTTATGTTACTACTATTACTATTATATAATAAAAATATATGCTTTAACATATAAAAGACACTTATTACAATTAAAAATATAAAATAATAATAAACAAATAAAACAATAGATCTGCTTGAAAAAAAAGGACAAAATATCTACACTACAACACAAACGTCCTAATTAACAATTGGTTATTCCTATATTTACACATAAAAACAAAAAAATAACTAAAATACCATATACGAACCATATAAAATACGAACCTACCTAATATAATATGAATGATATAAAAATCAAGACTATAACATAATTAATTACTTAGCGCATTGTGCAACTACTCTTTAATTGATTGTGCACCGTTTCCTATTGAGCTTGGAAATGAGGGATGAGATAAAGAGCGCACTTATTTTTATTTTTTCTATATTTTATTAGTTTATGCGCCATCATTATAACACCTGTCTGTTTCAGCTCTTCATATTATCAGCAATTACAACAGTTCATAGACCCTCATTACGTTTTAAAACTGTCTCAAATGGCAACTTATGTGAGCTGGTCACGAGGGAGCCCTCAATAAGTGAGTAATTACTTAACATACTCCCTCAGTGTGTGTTGTAGATTATAACACACAGAGAAATCTTCCACACAAACCACTTTTGCCAGCTTCTTTCAGACGTCAAAGTGACCTGAAAACATTCCAAGACCTAGACGATGCAATGCATTCTTTCACTACTCTGGTCCTGAGGTCGGCTTCGGAGGCATCGTCACCCCATCGTCATCCAAAAATTCACAATCATAATCGTTTGCCTCAGAATCTCAAAGACCAAATCCAATCCAAACGCCACTCGAGAACAATGTGGCAAAGATCTGGACATCCTGCTGATCGTCGCTCATACAATCAGTACTGCAGGTTGGTAAAGCGGAAATTGGCATCCTTCCGTTCCGATTATTTTAATTCCTATATCTCCTCTATGTCTACCATGGATAACTCCTTGTGGAATCTAACTAAGTAAATCCTAAAATATCATCCTGTTTCACACCCACTCCGTCGTGATGATGGGTCCTGGGCTGCTTCGGATGGCGAGAGCGCGGAAGAATTCGCACTGCATCTTTCCGGTACTTTCACTCCTCACCTCACTCCTCAAAACAATACCCATCGCTCAACTGTTGAAGATTTCCTCACTTCACTTATCCCTCTCTCACTTCCACCAAAAGCCGTTAATCCCTCTGAGGTCAAATATCTTCTGAAAAAATTACCTTACCAAAAATCTCCAGGATATGATCTCCTTACTCCTCGAATCCTCCAGCAACTTCCTCCTAAAGCCTAATCTTCCTAACCTACATTTATAATTGCATTATCCGAACGACGCATTTTCCTCTCTTCTGGAAACAGTCAATTATAGTCTTATTCGCCAAACCCGACAAACCACCCAATGACGCCTCGTCTTACCGTCCAATTAGCCAACTCCCTATACTCTCAAAAATATTTGAGAAACTCCTACTAAAACGTCTACTTCCCATTGTTGAATCCAAAAACCTTTTTCCTAAACACCAGATTGGTTTCCATTAACGACATTCCACTACTTAACAAGGCCTTCGCGTTGTTGATCACATCTCCTCAGCCCTTGAAACCAAACAGTAATGCACTGCTGCACTTCTGGACATAGCTCAAGCTTTTGACAGGGTTTGTCACGCAGGTTTGCTCTACATGCTCAAAACATATTTACCAAAGACCCTTTTCCTAATCCTACAGTCCTAACTTTCAAACCGCTTCTTTCAAGTCCGCTGTGGTTTAGAATATTCTAACTACTATCCCATAAAAGCTGGAGTTCCACAGGGCAGCGTCCTGGGTCCTCTCCTGTATAACCTATACACCGCTGATGTCCCCTCTACCCCCAATACCTTCTTGGCAACATTCGCAGGCGACACGGCAGTCCTGTCAACCCAATCAGACCCTAATATAGCATCCCAACACCTTCAAAAACACCTTGATGAGATCGAGTATTGGTGCAGCCAATGGCGAATCAAGGTCAATGAAGCAGAATGCTCCCACATAACCTTCACCCTCTGCCGCAAGTCCTGTCCGCTAGTCTTGTTAAATTCCATTCCTCTCCCTGTATCAGAGATAGTACGGTACTTAGGCTTCCATCTTGACAAACGACTGACCTGGAACCCACATACGAGGGTAAAAAGACAAGGACTAAACAGACGCTTTGGACAACTTTACAGACTACTTCAAAGGGCATCCCATCTCTCAATAAAAAATAAATTACTAATTCACAAAGTTATACTTAAGCCAATCTGGACATACGGAATAGAACTATGGGGGACACCAAAAAGTCAAACATCAAGTGTATCCAATCCTTTCAATCAAAAGTCCTGAGAACAATAGTAAATACCCCTTATTACTTCAGCAACAAAACCCTTCATAACGATCTTAATATACCCTACATTCTTGAACTCATCCCTTCCAAGTTTATGAAATTACAAAGTAGCCTATCCAACCACCCTAATCCCGTAGCACATTCATTGCACTGCACTACTGATCCCTATAATCCTCCTCGGAGACCTTAACGGCAGTGGCCTCGTGATCTGCTATAAATACGTGACAGTGGGAGTCCTGGCAATGGCCAGTTTCTCCAATCATGTCCATAGCGTCTGTCCACGCTCTTGGCCAGTCTCCACTGGCTAGTATCCGGTGACGCAGCTGACGGAGGAGCGTGGGGGACTTCCCAAGACTCCACTTCCTCTCTAGATGTGGACTTGGGAGGCCTCTGGGCTGTCTGTAAATATTGTATGAGTGAGCGAGCTAATGATGAATTGTAAATATGGTATGAATGAGTGCATTTATCTCAATTGCTTATTGCCTAATAAGGCAGATTGGAATTTTACCACAATAAATCTATCTGAGACGAGTCTATTTGAGTATCTGGGCTGGACCAACTTATTTTATGACCTAATAGATCCTAGGATATGTTGTCTTGCCCTTTTTATCCCTATTAGGACGAATTTTTGTTTTTTATAACAATCGAAAGTGCTTATTTCCATTACAACCTAAATTTAATTTTCTAAAATATATATAAACAGAGTTTAGTTTTAGTTATCAAGAGTAACATAACAGATCTTCGCCAGTTCCTATAAAAATTTATTTAATAATATTGAAAAAAATATTTCAATTCGTTTGCTAACCATGATGTCGGTCAATCAAAATTGTTTTTAACAAAAAACCATAAACCAGTTATTATTATTTGTTTGGAGACAGAGAGAGGGAGAGAGAGAATTACTTTATCTAATATTATGGTAAATTTAAGTTAATAGGTAAAAATAAATTACCAATCCATTTATGTATTTAAAAAAAACAGAAGCAAAAAACCTTCAAATAACAATAATTAATACGGATTATAATGTTTTAAATACCCTAATCATAATGTAGGGTTTCAGAAGTTACGAATATATGTAATATATATTGTGTAATGGAATATACATAATAGTGGAATCAATTCTTATTGTGGTAAGGATTTTAATTTGACTCTAACAATGAGGAAACATCTGAAATTAAGAAACCATTTGAGTTAAAAATTAAGAGATCTTAAGGTCAGGAAATTATGCAGATGAGACATAGTTGATATAACACATATAAAGAATATCAAAAGAAATAAAACAGATTTTTGTAAAAACGTCAATATAGCAGTATATATATTATACAATATGAAAAGGGTCTGCTTGTCTGTGAAATAATATGTTCACCAAAAGGACATACTTATTACAAAGCCACTACAGAAGTTTATTCGTACAGCAAAATTACAGAAAGCTATCAATTGTTTCAAAAGGACCTATGAATTTTAGGCTAGGATTTTTTCAGCTATTGTCGAACCTTTGGACAAGAACGACGATTGCCCTGCAATTGATTAAAAGTAAAGCCTCTCCTTTTGGGTTCCGAACGAATTAAATATTAATGATTCATTTTTATAGTACATTTTTATTATAATTAAAGACAACCTCATAAAGGGAAAAGGCCAACTGAAGTTTTCGCTGCAGTCGGTAGACAGCGTTGATGTTCCAGCATAGCTAGTCTCTTTCCAAACAACCTTCGTTCCAGTTCTGGACAGGATTACGTGGCTGCTCATTTTCCCTTACGGGACCGAGTGGCCAGGATCAGTATCGGAAGCAGTGAATCCTGCAATTCTTATTTGTTTTTTTCTCCAGCGAATTATCACTTTACAGGTCCTTTAGTACCCATAGGATCCGATAAGAAGGACCTATCTTCGGTGTTGCAGTGCTTGGTGTAGAGCTAATTGTTAATCCAAATTTTAGGCCACATCTTTTTTCAAAAATTTATTTTTTTTTGCTTGTTTTATGGCTTGTCCACCACGAGGGTCATTGAAACCCCATATATACACGATAATTTTCTTAATTTATGTTTTGTACAACGATTTTTTAATTATTTTAACTTTTATGATTATTATTGTTTTTAATGAACCCTTTCAGAGTGTAGAAGCCATCTTCAGATTAAATTTTATAAATCAGCAAGTTAAGGCCTACTCTGAAACTGTTCAATATTCAAATTAGTGCATTGTTTGTAATAAGCCGGAGTAATATGAAATAAAATAAAGATGGGTTCTGCAGGATTAAAGTTCTCAAAATATCAAATATTGAGGTATACAATTAAATTTATTGAACTATAAAAAAACAAACAATGCAATTTGTGTAAAATGAAACAAAGGGAATACCGCAATAAAATCAACTAACAAGAGTTCCAACAAAAAATAATTTTTAAATTTTCAAAAAGTTGGTCAGAGGTTGTTTGATAGCCACCTCAGCCAGTCCCATAGTTATTTTCATAGCAGTTTTTTAACATGTGTTACGACATTTCCTCATTGAACATGTATCGAATTGTTTATGATTTAACAGTTCGCACAACTTGAGGTATGTCATGTCCTCATGAATCACATGTCCGTCTCAAACGTTCGGGTATAAATTGATAAAGCTGTGGAGATACCGAAGGTGTTTTATTTTTTTGGATGATTAAAAAATGTCATCAAACAAAATTGCTATAAAATCTTACATAGACACCCCAACAACCCCCACATCGAGACTTCTCCCCACTACATTTTCCACAAACCAAAAATGACTTGGAAAAAAGTGACATATATTTCAGACATATGATATATTTTCTATATTTATATGTATATATAGGTTTATAAAATGTTGATCACATCTAAAAAAAATTACTGCCATCAACTCTTGGTATGCTGAGTATACATTTTAAACAAGATAATAAAGTCGGTACTTCAAATTATAAATTTAAAACTTCAAGAAGTAACTGATAGGTTGTTATTGTAAATAAAAAAACCAAAGTCCAAATAAATGCTAATTGCAATTTTTTTTTCATAATTTATTTGCGTCCTAAGCCCTTATGTAATATAAGTAATTAAACACTGTACTAACCTTTGAGTGATGTGATGGCCAAGGGTTTAAGGTATGTGTGTCTTCCTTCTTTATTAATGGGTCATTCTTTATTGGTTTTTACTGCTTGTAGAAATATTGTAAACTAGTTATTGAAGTTCAACAAAAATAGTAACTTAAGCTGAAATTAAAAAAAAGCAAAGTGAGAAATTTATTGATCTATAAACAAAATGGTGTAATATTATTCTTCAGAGTAACACTCAAAAAAGGACACACTGTGTGAAAAATAGTTTTTCTAAACATTGGTATCATCTCCATGATTTCTGAATTATGCTAATTATTATTTGCGTGATAAGTTCAGTTGGCGGTCTAATCGCAGGAAGAATTGACATTTCTTCCAAAGTTGATATAACCTACTCGCAGCAAGGTAAGGTTTCTTTTTCTTATGAAGTATACAAAAATTGTTTTCCATTTTAAATCATTTAAATACATTTTTTCATTTACTATAGGTTTGTAATAGCAGAGATTTTTTTCAATGTAGTGTTGTTTAACCATTTCAAAGTTTTTGAGTGTTTAGATACATTGAAGGCATTTCATATTTCTCTCAATGCATTGGATCTAAAAAGGTTTTGTTGAATTGGTCAAACGATCATGAACAAACTTCTATTATGAACGATCTGTAATATTTCTACTACTCCGAAAAACTCGCAACATAAATTTTTAACAAATGTTTCGACAAAGGTATAATTTAAAAAACAATATTGCTCTTAAATATACTTACTATTCAAAATGTTTTAAATAGCAGGGATGATTTTTATGTATGCTCACACTGTTCTCATTCATTGAAATATATATGTTATACAGTACATTACATAGGTGTATACCTAAAAAATAAAAATAAATAACATGATATTTCAACATTGGAAAAATAGAGACCATGACATAAAACTGCATTATTAAAAAAAAAATTGTTTCTTCGTTTTCTTGAGAACTACTGATCAATACGATTCATAAGATAAATACAAAAAAAAAAATTAGTCATCGTCAAGACAATCAATAAAAGCCATAAATATTATAACATCAGATTTAACAAGCTAATAGAAAAACTTCCAACTTAGTTTCATCCAAATAAAACAATAACATTTTGAACACTTAACTTACCGATGGTCTAAATTTAAAACCACTTACTTAAACTTCAAAAGAAAAACCGAGAAGGTTAAAATATTTTTGTTAATATCGCTGTCTTCAAATATAAGGCATGGAGGGGGTAGATTTCATAGCATTCTTGTGACCAATATTACTTACTTTTTATTGATATTATCTAATGTGATTAAATCTAATTTTCTAACTTATAATTCGATATAATAAGTATCTAAGATTAGATATAATATCTAAGATATAATATATCTATTTATAATAGATTTTTGTCATTAACAAAGTATAACGAAGCCACCTTTATAGATTTTGACACAACCGTCTTGTTTTTTATTTTAGATTTTCTATACTTCTGACAGATAATTTCCTGTTGGTTCTGAAAATTTTTCTTTCGAATTCACCATACTCTATTGTGTATAGGCTAAATAAACCTTCTAACTGAATCGACTGTCTTCACTTCCCTTCTGAAAAATGTGTTTCGTCCACATGAAGCTACCCTAGACCTTGAACTCTGATCCTTTGTATACATGCAATCAATGGGACCCGCCCCGGTTTCTCTCCTTCACTCACTTCTATTCATTCCAAATAAGTAGCCGGAATTATTTACAACTCCCTGCCAAAAGGGTTCCTGGTTTAGATCATATCATTCATTTTGAGCTCGTATCATATCTCCTAATAGAATCATTCTGATTCGATCACTAATATTTTTGAAGAAAATCTATTTCCTTCCTTCATCTACAACTCAGTCCTCCAAACCACTTATTTTTCCTATCCTCATATAAATTCCACATCCAGTTCCTTCAGTCCAGAATCCTCCATGCTTCCTTATATCTCAACAACCGTACCCTCCACGCTCATCTCAACACTATTCATTCAAGACATAGCCACCCCCCGCTGTCTGGAACTGTCATTCTTGCCTCCTTGGCCATCCTAACCCGTTTTATAATGCTTTATACTCCCATATCATCCCCAGGAACACAGAGCCAATGCCTGAGGTGGTGGAGCCCAAGTGACCTCCAAACCAACTAGCAATTTGTTTATAGCTCTGTGCTGATTTCAAGATGAGTGGTTGTGGGCTTTCCCCCCTTAAAAGAAACAAGGCGGTATAAACTGAAGATACATAGCACAAATACTTAGCACTTTTTGAAATAGTATGTATTGATTGCATGTAAACCTTTCAATACACATAAATGAATAATATGAAAAATAACTGATCAGGAACCTTAGTGTGGGATATAAAGTTCCATTAAGTGCCGTTATTTTTTTAAATCTTCAACTGTACCAGTTATCTACCATTTAATCCCTAACTTGTTGAACTAACTTGTCGCTGTAATGGTAAAAGTGGAAATATATCCTGCGGAAACAAGCACCCGTTGTTGTAGTAAAAGTTATAACTTTTTATTATGATTGCAACCAGCTCATGAAATCACAAATCCTGATGACATTGACCACCTTCATCGGGAACTTTTCGAAGATAACAATGAAGATGACTTTTTTTTTTTTTTCTCTTAGCTCTCTAATTATAGGATAAAAGCGAAATACAAAGTAATAAAACGCAGTAAATCGCTAAAAAAAAAACTCTTGACAGGAACAAGGTGGCGTAGAAGTCACCATATTTTTCTTCATTCCCCTGGAATAAAAGGGCCTCAAAGAATTAAAAAGGCATTTTAGAAATTTAGGAAATTATGTGCAACAAAACGATTTTCATTTCTTAGGAAAAGAATTTTCATCCGGCAGGAAAAGATGCCGAACATGAAGGCAGCAAAAACAAAGCAGTCTAACTTAGTATCACTGCATTCTTTGTAATGACAAAATTTTCTTGAAACATTCCTCACATGACATTGACATTGAAACACACTTACGACAAAATGATACAAGTTGCCAACTAAATATTTTTGGCAGAACGAATAAATCGATTGAAATACGAGTATACTGTTCAGTGATCGTTCAATTCCACCTTAACACATCCTCAAGACCTTGTTACCCTACCCCAAGAAGTGGGAGAAAAACTAATCTCAGAAGATCTACCTGGGGCCAGTTCGGGGAACTACATACCCTCGCCATCTGGCGTGACCAGATTCCAACCTGCACCAGAGGATAGGACATTTTATGCACTTTCATAGTTAGCATATTTTGTTTCTACACTATACCACTCTCCTATTTTTGTGGTTTAAAATTGTATTTGCCAATAATGTATTTACTGATAAATAACATTGTGGTAAGACCAAGAAGTATTTATTTAAATATTATCTATTCACAACCAGGTATTTTTGTATTTGAGGGTTTAATAATTTTATACGCCTCAAATCAAATATTAGTGGTTTTTATTAGGTTAAAACTCTATTATTAATTTATTCATAATTATTATTAAAGTATGTTTTTAGGTGGGGTGGAAACATAGCTCTTGGGAAATATTGTATTGGAGCATGACAATCTCTTCTCACTACTATTGGTGAATATATAAGCGCCGCTGTTGTTGGATATTTAATTGAATACATGATTATTTCGTGACGCATTGTTGTTTTATAATCTTTAGTTACAACAATAAACTTTATTAGAGAAAAAAATGTAACCTGACCTTCTATCTAATAAAACATTAAATTTATACAAATAATTAGCTTTAAAAAGAAACCCTTAATCCAAAATTAAAAATTTCTTTGATTCGTTCGTTTACCGCTTGTCCACACTTCAATGGTTCGTTCATGACTGAAAAGAAAGAGATAACTTATTTTTCGATTATTTTGTAACAAATAAAAATTCAATTACTTGTTCCATTCTTCACTAGGCCTCCTTTACTAATTGATGCAAATCTTTGATATAGTAACGCAACAAAATCATTCAAATAGTAAAATAAATTTGCGAGGCCACGGATCCTTGAACTTGATGAAGAAATAATTAATGAAAAGAATGGAACTAGAAAGGATGTGTGAGTTGAAGGAAGAATGAGAGGACTACGAGGTCTGAAAACCACTATAAAATAAAACACTAATACTTAACCTGTACGGAGACAACACCACATACTGATTCGGTGAGTTACTAGATAGCTCTCTCTTTGTGTGCCCAATAGGCAGTTTACTGGCCCATAACCGCACCATAATAAAAATAGTGTTCTCAAAGGTACAATATTCCTGACCAGATATATCCCCTTGTTACCAGCGAAGTCGTAAGTACTCTATAAAGATGCTTTGGACAGTAAACTCCAGTGGAGGAGCGTTACTTCAAGACCATGTCAACAACAAATGGTGATTATAGGAAAGAACAAGTATCTTGATAGTTTTGGTTATTGAGTTAAAACATTTAAAAAATAAAACGTCTTGTCTCTCCACATTGTTTTATATTTTGGCAAAGCACTTTCAACTGTTAAAAACTTATCCACAGTTCTATTTATGTATAGTTTCTTATGTATACATATAGATTATATGTATATATGGTTATATTGTGTGTTTCTATGTATGAAATATTCTAAAATAAATACATCTAATGGAAAAACTGCAAAAATCAAACAAGGGCTGTTGTATCTACGGACTTCGCCGATCCCATGGGCTTTTCCAGTCGGAAAGGAATTGGTTTATCTAACATGGCCGTACTGATAGTATCTCATTTCCGGGTTAAGTTATTGAAAATTATAGAGCTAAGCTTTAGCAAGGGGATAATGCCTACACTGAGATCCAATCTTTAAAATCGACAATTTTTTCAAACAAAATAATTTTTATTCTAGAGGAGGAAGCAATCTTCATCGAGTGAAACATTTTGGACAACATTATAAAGGCGAATCTAGCAATGGATGGTTATTAAAAATTTTTGGAACATAAGTAAAAGATTTTATTTCTTTTTTATTTACGTACCTGTATTTATCTTTTGGGTCAGTGGGTCAGCTGCCTGGGCTAGGGTATGGCTTTGGCTTTTCCTCAGTCTTTTTATCACCATCATCTGGCTTTTCGTCAGTCGCCTTATCGCCGTCATCTGGCTTTTCGTCAGTCGCCTTATCGCCGTCATCTGGCTTTTCGTCAGTCGCCTTATCGCCGTCATCTGGCTTTTCATCAGTCGCCTTATCACCGTCATCTGGCTTTTCATCAGCCTTCTTACCACCGTCAGCTGGCTTTTCGTCAGCCTTCTTACCACCGTCAGCTGGCTTTTCGTCAGTCTTCTTATCACTGTCATCTAGCTTTTCACCGTCATCTGGCTTGTCATCAGCTTTCTTATCACTGTCATCTGGCTTTTCGTCAGTCTTCTTATTACCGTCATCTGGCTTTTTAACGGTGACATCCTCTCCGTGCATTCTATTCTTAATCCTATCGTTCTCCCTCGCTTCTTCAATAACATCGTGGAGAGTATCGTTGTCCAAGTCATGCGCATTTCGCGCTCGTATTATGTCTTCTAATGGGATCATTCTCATTCGACCACTAAAATGATAGAAGTGCCGCATTAGCTCACTAGTACTTATGACATTTTAACATGTTAAGGATTAGCTAATACCTAAGGATATCTACTTCCGGATCACTCAGTATGGACCAGGGAGCTCTTCGACGTTCCCGAGCCATAATGATGGTGGAACCCCACCAAAAATTCCTAAGAAAATAAACAATGATTAATTTGTTAATTAAATTAAATAAAATACAAAGTTTTATGTGGACTGTTTCATAATTATTTGTATATAAAATAAATTCGCTGACAACAATCAGGTTTGTTAAGTGTTAATTCCTCTAAAAAATACTCGTGAATTGACTAGAATATATGTTGCAACTGCACTCCGTAAGATACTTTTTTAGGAACTTGTTTGGAGTTTTCAACAATCCCACTTTCCTATTATCCTCCATTCCCACTTAGATTCCCGATTTTAGTCTTACTTTTACCACATAAAGATTCGGGATTATATAATTATAGTTTAATAATAGTCATTTATTGAACATAAAAGTAAGCAATTGAAGTAAATATGTTTTAATGTAGAGTACCTTGGGGATCGTAATATGTATACAATTTGTATCAATCTCTCTAATGAACAACAACCAGTTATTGTGAAGGGGTGTTAATTAGAAACTGACTCAACTCTATCCGCTTGTTTATATCGAGATATATTATTGTAAATTTTTTAATTTGACAGAAAAAAAAACAGGCAAGTAATCAACATATTCGACATTATTAGACAACCACATAATGGAACTACTATTGTAGTATTTTTTGTTTTTTCCCCATGTTAATGTTTATCGTCCCTCTGTTTATAAATGCTAACTTACAACTCCAAGCTTAGATACGGTATTATATGTAATACACGTACTTACTAGAAACAAAAAATGCATTAACATAAGTTTGTTAAGTGTGTACAAGTAGCAGATGGGACGTATTAGATAAAATGTTTATGGGGTACGCTAATTGTGTCAATGAGTGCATTTATAAATAATACTTAGGTGATTTCGGAACTTGTTTTAATTCAGTTAGATCAATATGAGTAAAATACAGATTTATTTCAAATTAATATACCTGTTGAGATTCTCGTTTGTTGGCCCTGACACCAATCCTCTCCTGCGAGACTCCATCTCACGCAACCTTAAATATCATGTCAATAGTTAGTATTGTGAATACTTTTTATAAGTTTCCTTTCCATTTCAAATCGATTTGAAACAAGCTGTCTACCCTCACAATAACTAATTTCTGCAAAACTCAAAACCCGTATGTAACTTAAGATGATGAGTTTTCTTTATTCAGTTTTCTTTTTTTTTAATTGTCCATTTTTTGTATTATAGCTGACAAATTTAATAAACTAGATTACAAAAAATTATTGGAAGACGCAATTTTTAAAAGGGTAAAGAATGTTAGTGGAGAATTAATAAACTAGATAAAAATATGTTGGATGCGTTTTGTCAGAAATGAACCGTATAAAGTTATCTACAAGACATCAATGAATGAGAATGAAAATTTTAGTCCTGAATTTATTACCACGTCGGGCAGACCAAGAAAGTTCAAAAACATTGTATTGACTACCACTGTATAAAAATATCAGACAAATTACAACAGCAAAATTCAAGGACATTTTTTTTTCTTTTTTTTTTTTTTTTTCATCATAGCTCCTTTAAATTTACAGATAATTATATATAATTATAGATCCTCAGGTGAATCTACTCATAAATAAAAAACTTCAAGGACATAATTGACCTGTTACGTTATATACCACCGGAACATCATGATTTCTTCAAATCCCTCAAACACACAGAAAATGTAGATGAGTAATAAATTGTTTTGTAATTTATGTTTGTAATTTCGTACGTTATGTAGTTAAAAAATGTATAAATGTAAAAAAAGCATAAATTATGTTTTTGAAGTGTTGTAAAGGTATGTGATATAAATGGAGTATTGTTTTTTTTTCAATTTGAAGCATCTTAAATTATGTTGAATGGACTTGGGCTCCTTCAAATTTTATAACGAATCTGGTTGATAATTTTTAAAGTACTCCATTCTTGGTAAAAAAACGCATATTATTCACTTAATAATTGCCATTATTTTAATAGGAACTATAAATTTATTTATAATATAAATTTATTTAATTAAATAATTATTAAGTTTATAAATATATTTATATACATGTATATAACACCTTTAGATAAACTTAAGCGGTATGACTCATTAGTATCCTGTACTTATATTTTTAATTGCATTGAAACACAAAACCCTTAAATATCCCAATTTAAGTATAAATGGACTTAGGCCACTTTCAGAATACACGGCTCATATATAGTATCAGGCCTTGTTCCATTTTTTTTTTATGTACTGAATAATTATTCTCTCATACTTTATTACTGATGTTTCAACTGCAACGGTTTCCATTTCTCCCAATCGAAATCTATCTTGTGATTGACCTTCATTTATACCACTTGGTCCTATCCACTGTCTCTTATGATCAACCTACATTTAGTTACAGTTTTCCTTTTCCTGCCTCATTCCTAATTTACTACGTCTCTGACTAGTTTTTCCCCTATTTCACCTATCAGCCCCACGCCAAATTAGCTTTTGGGTGATGGAAAAATGTTCAAAAACATCAATGAACGATAAAGAATTTTGATGTCATTGTGAATTCGTATCGAAAGTTTTGGAAAATTCTGCCCCATGAATGCATGTGTTTTTTTTTCAAAAACAGTAGACTATAATATACTATACTATACCTATAGTATATATATATATATATAAACAGTAGACGAGGTGAGATTTGGCCAACTATACAAAACTAATAGTTTTTTTTTTTTTTACTTAGCCTCTTAAATGAGTGATGTATTAAATCAATGTTGTCACAGAGATTGGTGGTATTTAATTCCACGTGCGTAAATTTTAATTTCTAAATCACCGGGATTTGGATCCGGGAACACAGGAAGATCGGAAGGTCCAAGACATAATTTGTTTTTAACTCAATAAGTACTGTAAAATAAACTGTTTATAACAGAATATGATTAGATATTCATGGAAAAAAAAACAAAAATCCATAACATATAGAGGGTCGCCGTCCGTTCGAAACGGACTGGCTTCAAATTGTAGAAATTATAAATAACTTTTCAGTTGACAAATTTTATATGAATAGACGTGAATAACGATTGTAATAAATGAAACTTCTTGACTTCACTAACCTTGCATGCTGATTCCTTTGGAGCGTAATCCACTGGGGCTGGTTCCAGTACAACGCTGGCTCAGCGTCTCGCTGGATTTCAAGTTCTAATCTTCCGAGAGGTCGCACAACTCTTTCAGGACTCAAGAAGCCTAATGTGTCACACCTGATAATAATTCTGGGCGGTTGGAAGTGACGAGGTGGGTTGTGCCTGGGGGGCCTGCGACAAAACCACGTGGAAAAACACAATAGCACATCCTTTAATTTTATATACCCAGCAAGAATTACACATTATTTCAAAAACATTTTAAAATCTCACATATAACTGATACATCACGAATCCACTTCAATTGAGGTATATTTGAAAAAAATTCGTGTAACAATGGAGAAAAGCATTGGTCTTTCAGTTCACTGGTGCTAATAAACATTTATGCTGACATAGTACTCACGAATTTGGAAAATAAACTGTAAATTTATTTAATTTTTTTTTAAATAACCAGATTATTATTAAGATGAACACTACATGGTTAGAAACATTCTTGAAAAATATAGCCTCTTCTAAGGTTTTATTCAAAGAATTTTTTACGACTCAGTTCTCATTTATATTTATTTTATTGTGAATATTCTGTGATTATTCATGTACGTTAAATAAGTGTCATACTTTGCGTATTAGGGAAAAAATACTACAGATATCATTGGTTTGTATCCTGTGAGGGACGCCCGCCGGGAGATCTTGTCAACCCAGCCCTTGTCTGCCCGGTGTGTGTCAGAAAAAGATAAATGAATAAACTTGTGGTCTTTGACCTTTCCTTGCGGCATTGTCGGTGGGCAGCTTAATTCGTATTTGTTTATTGATTCGACTCCATAAGATCTTTGAAGATGTACCCTCACAGTGCACTGGTGAGCAAGGTAAAAAGGAGGTACATGCTAGGTATTATAGGTAGTTTACGTGGTCTTGGAGTGAGCATGAGCTCACACTCGGTATCTGAGGGTAGGCGAAAACCGTCCGGATCCCAAAGGCCTGTGTGAACCGGTAAGAGGCAGGCTGACTCGCTGAGGGAGACGCTACTAGGTACTTTCTGTAGGGCCCCAAAAACCGTCGTCTGCATGGAAGTGATCCCTTCCAAGGATGTGCTAGTTTTAGCGAGACGAAGGCAGACAATCCACAAGGAAGGAATGGGGTCTGACAACGGAAGAAGAAAGCCGTGGTTCGAGTAGAGCGCCAATGCAGAGAGAGTAAGCAGCAGTGTTCACTTCAAGTGTCGGGTTCCGACTATCCCAAAAAACTCAGAATGTCTACCTTATAAAGGCGGTCAGAAATGAGGTGATCCCCGCGCCCCTAGTCCGGCAGTGTCCGGATCGTGAACTTGAGCTATACTAATGCCAAGGATTTTTTTCTGAGGAAGGCACTAGTGCCGTTCGGAACAGAGAGCAGTCACAGGCATTGCCCAAACCTGCTGCACAAGTTCTTCTTCCCTAGCACTCCGTTTATCCCAGCAAACTCAATCCCATCCTCAACCACACATCTCGCATATCCCACCACCTACAAGCTCTTCAGATCTCACTAGTCTATTAACGTCATTCCTTACAAAGTTCAGAACCCTAATTACCCCTCTCATTTCCCTTCTTACAAACCTTGTCACCTAACTCATCCCCATTAACCAAAACCCATAAGTGGATCCTTCCGACTCCTTATCCATTCTCCTTTGGAATGCGAATGGTGTTCGCACCCACACTAACGAACTGACAGCACTACTTCATGACAAGAACATCCACGTAGCTCTCATTACTGAAACAAGACTTACGAGTAAGCGACCTTTTACAGTTCGACAGTATCAGACTTATCAAACTGATCACCCAGATGGAAGAGCACATGCAGGAACTGCTGTCATTGTCCATAACTCCATTTCCCATCAAATAGTTCTTTTGGTAGCACACGATGTCCTTCCGTCCTTTGTAGTGTCAATCAGCACATTCACTTTTCGCCTTACTCTAGCATCAGTATACTGCCTTCCCAATAAATCCATTTCTGATTCCCAATTCATCTCCTTTCTAGACTCCATCAGGCGTCGTTTCATTGTGGGTGGGGACTTTAACGCAAAGCACCAGCACTGGGGCTCAAGATCCACGAATACACGAGGACGTGCTTTGCTGTCTGCACTCACACGGAAACATTGCTCCACTATCTCTCCTGACACAGTCATTTATTGGCCATCAGATCCCAACCAAAATCCAGATCTAGACCTTTTTTTCTACAATAGTTTGGGAACACTAAACTATTCACTTACGCGCCCCGACGACCTCTCCTCCGATCATAGCCCTGCGATCCTTACCATTTCCCTAGGACCTATACACAAACTGCCTCCTCCTTCATTTATCAGTGGCCCAGTTGATTGGAACCACTTTCGTCAGATTCTTACAGACTCTGTAGGCCTCAAAGTACCTCTGAAAAAATCCCAAGACCTAGATGATGCAGTGCATTCCTCCACTACTCTGATCCAGAGGTCGGCCTAGGAGGCATCGTCACCCCACCGTCATCTAAAAAATCACAATCAAAATCCTTTACCTCAGTATCTCAAAGACCTAATCCAATCCAAACGCCACTCGAGAACAGTGTGGCAAAGATCCTGACATCCTGCTGATCGTCGCTCATACAATCAGTACTGCAGGCTGGTAAAGCGGCAATTGGCATCCTTCCGTTCCGATTCTTTTAATTCCTATATCTCCTCTCTGTCTACAGTGAACAACTCCTTGTGGAATCTAACTAACAAACCCTAAAATATCATGTTGTTTCACACCCACTCCGTCGTGATGACGGGTCCTGGGTGGCTTCGGATGACGAGAGGGCGGACGAATTCGCACTGCATCTTTCCCATACTTTTACTCCTTACCTTACTCCTCAGAACAATACTCACCGCTCGACTGTTGAAGATTTCCTCACTTCACCTATCCCTCTCTCACTTCCACCAAAAGCTGTTAATTCCTCTGAGGTCAAATATCTTCTGAAAAAAATTACCTTACCGAAAATCTCCAGGATATGATCTTCTTACTCCTCGAATACTCCAAAAACTTCCTCCTAAATCCTAAGCTTCCTAACCTACATTTATAATTGCATTTTCCTCACCTCTGAAAACACTCCATTATAGTCCTATTCGCCAAAAGCCAGTAAACCACTCAATGACGCCTCGTCTTACCCTCTAATTAGCCAACTGCCTATACTCTCAAAAATATTTGAAAAACTCCTATTAAAACGCCTACTTCCAATTATTGAATCCAAAAACCTTTATGCTACTCACCAGATTGGTTTCCTCCAATGACATTCCACTGCTCAACAAGGCCTTCGCGTTATTGATCACATCTCATCAGCCCTTGAATCCAAACAGTATTTCACTGCTGCCTTTCTTGATATAGCTCAAGCTTTTGACAATGTATGGCACGCAGGTCTGCTTTACAAGCTCAGGGGATATTTACCACAGACCCTATTCCTAATCCTACAATCCTACCTTTCAAACCGCTTCTTCTAAGTCCGCTGTGGTTTAGAATATTCTAACTACTATCCCACAAAAGCAAGAGTTCCACAGGGCAGCGTCCTGGGTCCCATCCTCTATAATCTATACACCGCTGATGTCCCCTCTACTCCCGATACCTTCTTGGTAACATTTGCAGATGACACTTCAGTCCTTTCATCCCATCCAGACCCTGATATAGCATCCCAAAACCTTCAAAAACACCTTGATGAGATCGAGTATTGGTGCAACCAATGGCGAATCAAGGTCAATGAAGCCGCAAGTCCTGTCCGCTAGTCTTTTTAAATTCGATTCCTTTCCCTATGTCTGAGACAGTACAGTAGTTAGACTTCTATCTCGACAAAGACATGGAAACCATACAAGAGGCAAAAAAGATCAGAACAGACGCTTTGGGCAACGGTACAGACTACTTCGCAGGGCATCCCATCTCTTAATAGAAATTTAACTAATTATTTACAAAGTCATACTTAAGCCAATCTGGGCATACGAAATAAAGCTATGGGGGATAGCAAAAAAGTCGAACATCAAGCGCATCCAATCCTTTCAATCAAAAGTCCTGAGAACAATAGTAAATGTCCCTTATTACGCAACAAAACCCTTTATAATGATCTGAATATACCCTACTTACTTGAACTCATCCCTTCCAAGTTCATAAAATTCCATAGTAACCTATCGAGTCACCCTAATTCCCTAGCACAGTCATTGCACTGCACCATTCATCCCTATAATCCTCCTCGGAGACTTAAACGGCAGTGGCCTCGTGTCCTGCTATAAATAAGTGACAGTAGGAATCCTGGCAATGGTCAGTTTCTCTAATCATGTCCTGAGCGTCTGTTGCTCTCGCGCTCTTGGTCATCCTCCGCTGGCTCTTATGCGGTGACGCGGCTGACATAGGAGCGTGGGGGACTTCCAAAGACTCCGCTTCCTCCTTCGCGCGCGAGGTAGGTGACAACTATGTTGTCTTGGGGGGCCTCTGGGCTGTTTGTAAATATTGTATGAATGAGCGAGTGAACGATGTATTGTAAATATGGTATGACTGAGAACATTTATCTCAATTACGTATTTCCTAATAAGGCAGAATGTAATTTTATCTTAATAAGAATTTTTGTTGTAAAATTTACACCAAAGCTTGGATTATCCGGGTCGTTGTGTACTTATATGCTTCAGATTCACACTGTTTTTTTTATTTAAATATTGTTGTGAACTAGCATAAGTATAAACTCCTTTTTCGAGATGTAATATTGTATTGGTTTACGAACTGTATAATCCCTTACGTCGATAAGCTAAATTGATATGGTTCTACACCCACTTTGTATATTATAAATAATGAGGAATACTCCTGTATATTAAATAATAGGCCATGAATTGAATATAATGAAGTAATTTATTATCCTAAAAAAATGATTTTTATGTGGAAAGTAAACCAAAAATATAAGTATTACTTAGTAAAATTATTTTACGCTATAAACAAAAAACTGCATTAATGGTTTTTATGATTTATTCTGTTGGCTCAAAAATATTATTTACCTAGCACGCCGTGATGGTCTACGTCTTCTAGGATTTCTCGGAGATACTCTAGGCGAGCGGTCGGGGTGGTCTACTTTATTATCTGTCGTAGTCGTATTATCTGATGTTGTCGTATTATCTGATGGTGCCAAGGCATCAATGATTGAACTGTATATAAAAAGAAGAACCATTAAAGTGGATACCCAATTTCTTACTAAGTTTCTACCCACGCCCCTTCCCCCTTCGCCATCATTGCTCATCATTCAGTCGGTCTTTATCTCTACAAAGTGGGATTTTTCCACCTAACATTTAAACCTGCTACCAACCACGCGATGTAATTGGTCTTCTCATTTTCAGTTTTCTCACAAATGACTATTTTCCAGCCCGCTTATTACTAGTTTTACTAATTACTTCTTGTTCCCTCCAAACCATACTGGATGTTTTCGTATTTTCTCTTCCACTTGAGAAGTATTCTAATAACCACTGCTCCTTGCTCATTAAGTTAAATTACTCCCATTTTTCTTTCTTAAATTTCATTATATTATAGCTGTTTTTGGATTCTGACTTGACCTCTAAATTTTCTGATTTTATGTTTCATTCCTCTTACTAGCAAGGGTCGGTCTGAAAGGATCAGTATTGGTGTCAGTCTATACATTCCTAAATCCCGATTCCTTCACATTCTCTATACATGAACCACATTTTCGCTGAAGTATCCTAACACTCTAAACGGATATTCTATTATGTTATCTATTATCCTCCTTATGTTCCCTTCGACCCCCGAATATGGATCAACCCTTTATGATTTTTTCTCTTCATTTTATCTGGTGAACTGAAACTCTTTTTCGCCCAATATTCTTTTATCCGTCATACAAATATTTCTCAGATCCGGATAGTTTTTTTTATTATAGAGTCTCAAGAGAATCTAGATTTCTCTTATCTTCCCATATTCTCGTTCCTCTGCCATGCGATCTCTTTACCGTTATTCACTGTTCCTGGATTATTACCTTTCTCAATTCTCTAACATTAGAGAACGTCCAATTCGATCTGAAGGCTATTACTCCAGGAGGTAAATATCATCCTCTTATATTGTTTCACGTCTTTTAATCCTACGGTCAATGGTCTTACCTCTAACCACCACACCGACAACAACAAGCTCCTATTAAGACATTCGAAGATAGTCTTCTCCCAGCTTCTTGGTTAACTCAAGAAATAAAATATTTAATTAGGTGTCGGAACGCAGTAAGGAAAAGGTTTATCCCCAATAGGCACCCCTGAAGATAACTTATGTTTAAAAACCCTTCGCAACCTCACCCAGTCAAATTTCCGGCTTGCCCGACCCCAATCCTTTTATAGGGAACTGTTTTCAGGTACAGACTATGGTATCAATTACGACCTTCCCAAATTTGTCCCCATTAAACCCAGAACTTCTCCTGTTTGAGATATTTCTCCCAATGACCACAATTATATTTTTCTTTCAATTCCCATTGCTTCATCACAATAACTTGTCTTAAATTTCTCCTTCCGTCCTTATTTCCTTAAACATGTAATCAAAAACGGATTAGGCAGGTCCTGATGGCATTCCCATGATATTCCTAAGCTGTGTCTCAATAGAAGTCTGTCAATAATACTTCACATTTATAATTTCTCTGTACTAAATTCAAGCATTTTTCTTTCCAGGAAAATAGCACGTGCTCTTTCATTAAATAAGTTCCATTGCCCATGTTCCCCAAACACTATCGCCCCATCTGCCCATCTGACTCCCTAATCTTTCAAATCCCCTCCAAACATTAGTTCACTCTGAAAATGCTTACTTCCAGAAACACATGCTTCCGGCCATGATTTTCCACTCACTCTGTTGAAACTAAAACTATGCAAGACCTCATCCTCCATTGGCCAACATCACATGTTTAACAACTTAAATTAATGCATTTTTTTAACAGTGCCATAATTTCTCTCTGCCCACGCCCTGCTAGCACTCATCCTTGATTAACCCCCATCCCTACCCATTTCATTGTTTTCTGGTACAGGGATCACGGATTTTGCCATTACTTTTCTGTTCCTACATCAACGACTTCCATACATCTATCCAACACTATCCATATCTCCTATATGCCGATGACGCCCAAATTTACCAGTCTTTCTAATTAGCTCTAATCCACCTTCTTATTGATACAGGATGACCTGCATTTATCATAAGTTTACGTCCTCTTCTCAAATCAGTAATGGTATTGCCACCTTCATCATCAATGCTCGTCACCATTACTGCAGTATGTTATTGTATAGCTTAAATTATTAATTATTAGTTATATTCATAATTACCGTTTCGCATTAAAATAATTTTCGAGGCTAATAGATTAAATTTATAGCTTATTATTCAATATACAGGAATCCCCTCTGGGCTACGTTGACATCGGTCCGGCAAAAGCACTTTACAAAAAAAGACACCACACTGTTTATAGAATCAGTCAAAACACCTCCTTCATATGGGCTTGGTTGTAGGAAATAAATTCAAGCATTAGTATTTAAAGCAATTATCCTTTGTGTTCTGCGCATCAAGGTAAGATTCAAGAAAAGTAGCTTTTTGAGTCATGCAACGACATATGTGGCAGATGACTCCGATAAAGAAAAACCTTCGACCAACTTGAAAAAACTATTATCCAATAACCAAAATGAATCACCTGTTCGTAATAAATATATGTAAGTTAATGTTTATCGGCTTTTGAATTCAAAACAAAGGAAAAAAAGGTATAGGAAAACAACACGCATGAAAGTTAGAAGTAGACTGTTTATTTCAAGTCTATAATCCTGTATATTTACATTCGAGATGTTTACATCCTGACGTTTAGGGATTAAGGTTGAATACTGATGGTGTCCGGAGCTTAACTCCCCCCTCCCAGTTTACGCACACCTCCCCGTAAACTATGAAGTCTAAATTGAGGACAATTTCAAGGACGAGGTCGGCGATATTACGATCACTCTCCTAATCATACTAGGGAGCGAAGGCCAGCCCAAACAGTACACGACCTGTAATCCCTTACATTCGGTCGTATTCCTAAGACACTTATAGTCCAAATAGAACGCTGCCTCCAACACTGCAGCCACTTGTGACAAAAAAATTACATGGCTTATTACTCACAGAAAACAATTGCATCTTACACGCTACACTAAATCAATAATTCTACACAGCCTGTGTACATTCTAAAAAACAACAAAATAAAATACTTCTAAAAATGGTACAAAGTGCACGTATGTATACAATACCAAATTTGGCTCCGTGCAGAAGCGAGGACACTCCAACATACTCATGGCCTGCACCCTCCCCCCCCCCCTGGTGGGAGTTTTAACTGATTGACGTGAACGGTCCTCCGTTTCGTCGGAGGTCTTGTACTCTCGATGGTGACGATGTTATGCTCCCTGATCACCACCAGCTTGAATGGACCCTCGTATCTGACCGTCTCTTTGCTCCGATTATATCCAATTTTATGATATACAATGGTCCAAATTTTATGGTCCCCCATTCGATCCCGGACTTTGAGGTTTACCCGAGCCATTCTCTTGACCTTCTCCCTCACAATCCTGTCACGAACTTTGTCCCAAAGTTTGCCGAGTTCTAAGTGAGCACTTAACATTTGCTCCACCATTCCCTCGTCCACCACCGTCTCTGTCCCGTTCCGGCGCCTCGCGCGCAGTCCGAAGAGGATCTCGAACGGCGTAAACCCCGTGGTGGAGTGGATGGAATGATTGTATGCCGCCACTGCCTTCGGCATCGCTTCGTTCGCCTGCAGACCCATTTCTACCTGATACACCCGAAGGTGGTCACTCAAGGTACTGTGCAACCTTTCGATGCCTCCGCGACTTTTAGGATGTCCTGGGGTGTTGAGATGCCACACGATATCAAGATTCTTCATCTACGACCGCACGTTTGCATTATCGAACTCCCTACCCCCATCCGACGAGATTCGGTCCGGTACCCCATAAAACTGGAACCAGGTTCGTAATGCCTGTAAGACGCCGTTGGATGACTTGTCTTGCACGGCATACGCCATAGCTACCTTACTGAAGGTAACTATTGTGATAACCCACTTATATCCCTTCCAAGTGAATGTGTCAATCTGTAGTTCACTCAGTGGCGTCTCTGCTGTGGGTGTTTCCTCCTGTTGTCCCTGTGGTGGGTGTCGGTCATATTTAGTCTTAAGACATATATCGCAAGTTCCTATATTCTCTTGGATCGTCTTCTTCATATCCCACCAGAAGTACCACCACTGTAATGCTTGCAAAGTCTCTGCACCGTGGTGGTTCGTCTTCCCTTGATGATAGGCAAGCGTTACTTCCCGCTGCCGTTCCTCATCACGCAGTGTCTGGACCATAGACAGACAACGAACAAACGATCGATCAATTCCCAGTTGTTCTGTTCTGCATAATTTCTTGATCTGATCCCACACTGTCACGTTGCCGACGAATAGATGGTAGGTCTTCCCTGGTCTGGATGCAACTTTCAATGCCTGGCAAATTTGGTCGCTCTTGACACCCGGCTGGGACCAGATTGTCGTAATACTATTCTTGCCATAGTTTTCATGCGTAGCCCGCATCAGGCCGGATGTTTGCGTCTTCCAAATAATTTGCCGCCGTTTATCGTTAATGATACCCTCGATCGTCTCCATTTCCACCGGATGCTCTCCGGCAGATTCTTCCGCTTCTTGGTGTTCGCTCCCATCGCTATCTTCCCGCGTACGAATTCAAAACAAAGGAAAAAAAGGTACAGAGAAACAACAGGCATGAAAGTTAGAACTAGACTGTTTACTTCAAGTCTATAATCCTGTGTATTTACATTCGGGATGTTTACATCCCGACGTTCGGGGATTAAGGTTGAATCCTGATGCTGCCCGGAGCTTAACTTATATATATATATATATATGCTAGTGTTATCAGAAGAGTGGTAAGACAAATCGTGTCATGGCATGATCTCTCGTGAACTTGGCACTAGAATTACTCCAGAACAGGATTCAGACGAATGACTCAATCTTCAACCGTACCGTCCAGCTCCTGATCATATCAATATTGTGGGAGTGCGTTTCATGTTGTCGAGAAATTCTGGCCCTGGATGTCTCATCAAGGAACTTTGATATCAAAATAAACGAAAATGAACTCCCAATTCATGGTTTTGGGTCAGAAGGCCGGCCTGATGCTAGAAATTTCTATCGGGACCTAATATTATGAAATGGTTGGGAAATTCTTATATTCCCGCTCACAATTTAACGCGAATAGCAATTTATCAGCAGATGAGACGAAGGATAGTCCTTGGGAAAAAGATCTTTATGGGGCTAAGGAGACAAGGGAAGGGGTATTTTGGAGCTTTAACGGACAATATGAAAATTACCCGAGAGGAAGGCCAGTCGCCATGGCCCGAATAAGTGAACAGAATCCTTTTAGAAAGATGTCGGATCAGCACTATAGCTCTAGAAGCCTAAGATGGCTAGGACTGCATGAAAGGAATTTACTGAGAGTCAGGGATTGGATTTCAGCTAAATAATAACGGTAGCAAAGGCGGCTTCAGGACTCTTTCACTCAACCAGTGAGTTGGTTTATCACTGATTGATATATCGATTAGTCGGTTCCATTTCAGTAACTTTTAAGATTACTCAATCCGGAGCTTACCAGCTATTAAGTGTTTAAAGTTCTGATTTTTCCCTGGTTAAAAACTTAAAAAGAGTTAGGCAAAATTCATTTAAAATAATTACAAAACAATCGAGAGCAAAAATTGGACAGAAATATGAAATTAATAAACCTTATTTTAATAGGATTTTTTGGCAATGTTTTATTTGTGTAAAATCGAATCTACTATATTTTATTATATTAGCTATAGAAAATTAAGTTAACTATTTCTGGGTACCATGGGGAGAAAGAAATATGTCACATCCAGAAATTGTTATTATTCAAATTAAAAAAATAAATTGACACTACCTTAAGAATCCGCATTAGCATTCATTTAGCCCTTTAATGCAACCTGCTTAATCGGCCTTACAGATTAATCAGCAAATATCAGTCTCTATTCTTGGCTTTTAAAACATTGAAATTATTTTTAATGAGTTTTCATTCATTGACAAATAGTCAGAACTTTATAGCTTAAATAAATCCTTAGGTATGAGATCACGAATAAGATTTAGATTTTTTTTACTATATTACTGCATTTAGGCAGCGTAATTTGTTAATACATTAATTTATAAATTTGGATCGATCGTAACACATAAACTTGCAGAGCCACGGGCTTTAGCTCCACAGGAAAAACTTCCCTTCTCGGCGAGAAATGAATATAATGTCAATAAAAAATAACCAAGCGTTTCTCCATTGAATGTTATTATTAATAATGTTATTCTATTGAATAAATTAAAGTTTATTATTTATGTTATCTTATTCTAGTTTAAGAAAATACATTCACTACCTCATTCTGGCTCTTACGTCAGGGGATCCAGGCCTCTCTCCTACTGCATTTGGGTTCTCGACGCTTAATAAACATGGTTTCCATCAGTTGTGAAGAAAAAATTGTAACAAGTAATTATTATGATAAATTAATAAATAGAATGATATTTTATATAATTATCCCTATAAAATTTAAAGAGAAGAAAGATGAAAATAAAAAAAAAGTTTTTCCCAACAAAATAGGAAATTTATAGATAGTACTATTTCTGTGTACATATAAGATGACTACAAAGAACCAACAGCAAAAAATTGAAAATAAAAAAAAAATTAGTAGAGGTAAAAAAACATATTAATTATCAGAATGGGGAAAATAAGATTGCTGGGAATAATGAAAATAAATAAACAGAATAATAATGATGAATTGTTAGATTTGAGGGTGATAAAATTTTGGGAGAGTTGATGAATGACGAATACCGATGAGTTCCAAAGGTTGGTTCCACGTATTAGAAAATATCTTACCTATAGAATCTAATAGTAACAGTAATAAGCTTTAAGCAAGAATCTCTGCTCATTGGGAAGCCACTTCATTCTAATACCAACACCGCTTATAAATCAATTACTTAGTATAGAAAATTAAATAACTAAAAATTTACAGATATTTTAGACTTTCGCAGGTTAGATCAATTTGATGTCAAAAATAAACTCGTCCAGATAAAAAATCTTTAAAGATCAATAATCAATTCATTTGTACTATGATTTATCATATTACGTAAGCTATGATTTAGTTTTTATGTGTGTTTAGTAGACTAGAATTAAGCAAAATATGTTCACAATTTTTTCTCAAACCGCAGTTTCGTGTCGGGTCAATTTGGGTCTTGTTTTTAAATAATAATAAAAATCTATTAATGATAGTCATATATATAGAATATAGACATTTGCGGTTGTATTTTTTAAATTTACAAATTATTACTGACAACGAGCTAACAACTTTGCAACCACTATATTAAATGCAAGATATTTTTTATGGTTGTTCTATTTGATAATTTTGATATTAATGACAAAACTCCGTCATTAAAAATAAAGATATTGATACCCTTATAACCAATATCTATCATATGTTTGGACTTAATTTTACTATACCAACAAAAGGTCAGAAAAACTGTCATCAAAATTAACCAGTTTTTTTTTTCGTATATTTTTTCGCAACCTCCCATAGAGGTTTGACATTATTTTTCATGTAACCCCATCAACAAATGGACTTCATTGTTAAATTTCATACCTATGACTGGACAGATCGATGGGAAGGGACCAGAAATATTTCGAAGGCATAATTTACATTTCACAACTTGTAGTAAGTGTTAAACGTTGTTGGCACATCTCCACATTGGTTGTGCTTTGTTGTTAGTACCAAGTGGCTATTGGCGCTATGAGCAATGGTTCCTGATATATCGTAAACTAAATCATCCAACTAACTGTGGGATTAGGAGCAATACGATCTATTGCTTAGATTCTAATCGTGCCAGCGAAATTGTTCAAAAATACAACCACACCCAAATTTAAAGGGACCAATAATACAAACCTTCACTAGCTAGATGTCTATTGTAAAACTATACCGCCGACATCTTCCATATTACCTAAATAATACCAGAAGTGGCCTAATATCGTAGGGCAATCAGTGGAAAATCAACAATTCCATATATGCATACCCAAAAATCTTACAATCAAACCTCCCTTGCAGGAAGAAGAGGTTATCCTTGCAAGAATAAGATTGGAACACACCTGCCAGCAACTATCTTCACTATGTGTATCGAGCACCGAGCTATCAGACACAGAGCTAGTGTGGCACTCAATCTACAGCAGTTGTTTAACAACCCTAAAATTTGATGAATGAAAAATACTGTCTAAAATTAATTATCTCTTATAATACCAGGTATGATGTCTTAAACTTTATTATCACGAACAACACCAGAATAATTTTAATGAATAACTGTGAAAGATTGCTTATAGCGTCTAGACAACACGGAGATTTCTGGTCTTTGATCTCGTCTCTTGGCTATCTTCTGGTGGTCATCTTCAATGATGTTTTCTTCAAGGAAGCTATGCTCCTGTTCATAACTTCCAAAGAAACCAAACGCAATGTGTGACGAAAATATGCAGACAGGTAATAAAGTTGGTGATTACCATTTCTGTTATAATTGTAACAGGTTTGACGTACCAAAGCAGTTTAATAATATAGGAGGCCTAAACTCAACTACTTCCTAAGGTTCATAATTAGTAGCATTTCCTTGCGTAAATAGTATAATTTTTGATGGCACTGACGAAATATTAAGTTTACGTTTAGGCAGATCATGTATAATTATTGTGGAATGAATTGAAGCGGGCTTACAAATCAGACAGCAATGACAAAGAGATTAGTTCTTCACAAGGAATTGGCACAAGCATGTGATGTATTTTCAGTATGTTTACTGAAGCCAAAAATTATGAGGATGAGGTCAGTGACATTTTGGAGTAGCAAAAAGAAGATTTGCCATGAAAGTAATATCTAGACAATCTTAATTTCGATTAAGCAATTGATTATCACTGTTATGCATTAAATTTAATAGTATTATCACTGTGTACAATAGAGCAAAACTTACATGATCCGATTGATATTTTCTTGCACGTAATTTTGAAACTCCAACTGCTCCCTAAAATCAATTGTTTCCTCGGGTTCTGGTGGTAATTCTTCTTCCGCGTCATTAAAAGCCCTTAGTAAACACATAACACATTCAATAAAAATAATAATAAAAATACATATTGTTTGATTGTATTCAATGTTTGAGAACTGTAGATAAGGTGGATCAACGTTCAATAAGGGTGTGGGTGATAGGCAATCGGTCCATGAGGACTTACTCATCCAAATCAGAAACATTTTTTTCACACGAAAACTATTATTTTTTTGGTATTATTGTTGTACATGCTGTATTTTTTCAGGAAAAGTTTTAGTATTACATTGCACATGCCAAAAAATTCATTCTTGTAGCTTTGATGAAAATTTGTTTTCAAGCATAAATGTTTAATATATGAATGAGTGTTTTGTAGGTATTATTTCAGTGAGATTGTATTGTTATTATTAGCTGAGGGTATCGTCAAAAATAAGTTGATTAACTTTTCACGTTAGGAAGGTTTTCTCCAAATTCGATCTGAAATTTTAAATGTTTTCTCCACAGCTCTTTAAAATATGCTGATTAAGTTTTAGTTGTAAATCTGTTATATAAAAAAATGGCCACTACTTGGCCATTCTTATTCATTTACTTAAGTTTATCTATATTTCAAATATACAATTTAGGTTTGCATTGATACACAAATTTTGGTCACTAGAAAATAAAATCTTTGCTCTGATGTCTGAAAATTAGCAAGTTAACTGATCCTCAGAAGAACGACTGTTATTAACGTTATATCTTAGAGAAGTAATTACCTGGTATAATATCTTTGTGCTGGTCTGTTATATCTGTCGTCAATATCATCAAACAAGTGCCTGTACAACTCTACAAGATCAGGCCTATCATCAATAGGCCCTTGAGGAATAGTAAATAGCGCCCTTAAAAGACACCAACTTCGTAATTATATATTTGTTAATAATAATATATACATATTATATATTTGTTAATAATGTTTGGTCTGTAAAATGAAACCAAATGAATATCTGATAAATTTTGGTTTGTTACCTGGTACGAGGGTCGAGGAATGATTCGTCAGATGAACCGGACTCCTCTCCCTCTGACCTGTTTAAATAGATTGTTCTCGTTATTTAATTGGCACCTTTTGAAATTTATAAAACTATTTTGTTGGTAAAACATGTGTCATGAATATATAAATGATATAAACAGATTTTTGGTGGATTAGGTATATGAAGGAGATTCCAAGGCTTTTATCATCCTAAGCTGACCCAACAAACTCTCCCAATGCTGTGTTTTGAAGTTTGGCTCATATAAAAAGTCTATGCTTTTGCATAACCAGTAGAAAAAAATACTTGAAATATACCAGTTTGCTTACGTTGCACTTTATGTTTTGCTACAAAAAAAAAATACTTATTTTTCTGGAAATGGATAAGAATTCAGTAAGAGAAGAGCATAATTTATATTCTGCTGCTGTATGAGAAACTAAAGCATGTATGAAAGTACTCAAAATTAGTTAATAATCTTACAAAAATACACTGATGGGATCTCTGTATTTTCGGTATTTGATGTCCTAGCCAATTCATTAGGCTTTTTTCTTAATATCCCGATTTTTAAAATTAGAATTCTATTTTTTTTCAATATTTACATGATATTACATTATCTAAGGTTATCATGCTTCATGTATTAAATAAAAAACAGTAACTCTTAGTTATATATTAAATCATACATAAATTTGAAGGTAACTTTGTCAATGGTTATTTAGAAGCTCCAGCTAATCTATAAAAATAAATGTTACATATAAATTATCAATAATTACAAGGAAGTTACGGTGAAGTTGTACGTCCCACTGATATAATATTTATTCCATGTAAGAGTAACATTCACTCCTTGAAGGGAGAACGATACATACTAAAATTTCCAATTAATGAAAACTTCATGGTAATAACTCTCGCTGTTATGGATATTTCACTGAATTTTACAGACTTGACCAATACTGGGTTTCCTTGGCATTTACTAATTTAGATTGCATTATTTCACTAAACATTATTATGAGTTGAAATTATTTCTGCCTGGTGGTGGAACATTAGTGTAAAATTAAAATTTATATGTTATGAAAGTATTCTCTCTTTAATTTGAATTTGCCGCCCTTATTATACAGCAAAAAATATAACTGCAAATATAAAAAAAGTATGTAAAAACTGTGAAATATGTATTAAAAGCAAATCCAGAGGGCAAGAAAAGTATGGGCTAATTTCACAACTAGGGCCGGCAACAAAACCATTCGAATTAATGTAAATTGACACTATTGGAGGTTTTGGAGGACAACAATCAACAAAAAGATACCTCCACCTGCTTATTGACCACTTCACAAGATATGCATTAATTTTAACACAAAAAGCTCACAGTGCCACTGACTTCATCAAGTTAGTAAATAATGTGCTGGAAACAGACAAAATAGGAATAATACTTACAGATAAATACCCAGGAATCAACTCAAGAGAATTCCAAACTTCCTAAAGGAAAAGGAGGTACGATTGATATTTACAGCAGTTAATGCACCATTTTCCAATGCTTCAAATGAGCAACTAAATCAAACTCTAGTCATAAAAATGAGATGTGAAATGAACGAAAAATGGAAGAAAAGAGCCTGGACAACAGTCGCTAAAGAATGTGTGGATAAATATAATGAAACAGAACATACAGTAACTGGTTTTCCTCCCAAGTATTTATTGGATTGCACAGATACAAGCATTTTACCTGAAGAATTAAAAAAAGGAAACAATAAAGAAAACTGGATGAATGACAGTAAATTAGCCTTAGAAAGAACAAATAAGTCTCATGAATATAACAAGAAAGCATTTAATAAAACAAGAAAACATTGGGAATTTAACACAGGAGATACAGTATATATAGAGAATGGCAACAAATTAAACAGGAAAAAACTAGATGAATTGAAAATTAGTCCCTTTGAAATAACAGAGAAGAAAGAAAATTCAATATATAAAATAAAAACCGGAAGAGGAAAGCAAGAAACTGGATTCTTTCACATAACAAAATTACTTCCAAAATTACCAGACTGAAAATTTTCAAAGAATTTTCACCTTAGAGAGGGGAGATGTAATGAAAGTATTCTCTCTTTAATTTGAATTTGCTGCGCTGCTTCATCTGGTGGCAAGCTATCAGATAGAGAAGGTTATGTTAGGTAACAGAACATGTAAATAGTGTGTATAGAGAAGTGATAGTTATAAACTGTGATTGTCGTTTCTTTTTTTACAGGTAAGATTGTGTAAATCAATATTAATAATTGTTATAATATATATATATCAACTTTATTAAGATGAAATTACAATCTGCCTTAAATAGGGAATAAGTAATTAAGATAAATGTTCTCATTCATACCATATTTACAATTCATCATTCACTCGCTCATTCATACAATATTTACAAACAGCCCAGAGGCCCCAAGTCCACATGGTTGTCACCTCCCTCGCGTGCGAAGGAGGAAGCGGAGTCTTAGGAAGTACCCCACGCTCCTACGTCAGACAAGTATCTGGATAAGATCCAGCGGAGGCTGACCAAGATCGCGAGAGCCACAGACGCTCAGGACATGATTAGAGAAACTGGCCATTGCCAGGACTCCCACTAACACTTAATTATAGCAGGTCACGAGGCCACTGCCGTTTTAATCTCCGAGGAGGATTATAGGGGTGAGTGGTGCAGTGCAATGACTGTGCTAGGGAATTAGGGTGGTTGGACAGGTTGCTATGGAATTTTATGAACTCAGGGATAAGTTCAAGAATATAGGGTATATTCAGATCATTGTGAAGGGTTTTGTTGCTGACGTAATAAGGGGCATTTACTACTGTTCTCAGGACTTTGGATTGAAAGGATTGGATGCGCTGTTATAATATATAGCGAATAAAATTGCTAACTTTGTTTACAGAGAAACTGATTTCAGTTTATTCACCCCACATTCAATAATTGTCTTACATATATATATATATATTATAATATTAAACTATCATGATATTAAAAGTAACAGTCCTGACGACACCTGAACGATGAAGAAACATGACTGTTAGGTGGTATATTGTCCATAAAAGAATACCTTGGAGAGACCAAAGCTTGACCAACCCTAACTGTAAATATTAATATTTAAACATCTCTTTTTAACTATCAATGCCTTAGAAAATAATATTATAAATGTAATATACATATATTTATAAAGACATTTTTTGGAACTAGAAAGGTACCTGAATGAACGTTTTGAAGCATTCTTCACTTCTTTGTTGGGTTTGACCCTCGGTGAATGTCTTCCAACTCGTGTGTTCATGTACTCCGGAGACCTTAAAAATCATTTTGAGTCAGACAGCTTGAACTGAATAGTTCATATAGGGAAATGTGTCAGGGTTTAGTTAAAAATTTAGTTAATTGTCCTTTTACCTTGGCGGACTATGGCCAGTATAACTGCATCCAGGTTGTGGTTCTTCATCATGACTGCAGCCAGGCTGTGGTTCTTCCTCATGACTGCAGCCAGGTCGTGGTTCGTCATCATTACTACATTCAAGTTCTGGTTCCTCGTCATGACTGGATAGAGGTGGTAGTTCGTCATCGGAATCAGTGTAAATGTTTGTAATGCTTTGTAGAATTCTTAACAAAAAAAATTGCTTTTTAAAAAAAGTTATCAAACCAAATATTAAATTAAAAAAATTAACTTGTTTAGTCTATTCAACGTTATATATTGTACTAGTGTATTAAGCTGACGAGGTGATTTCATCTATTTAAAGTAGTTTGAGACAGAAATATGAACGCTGGGGAAATATACCAATTTCAGCAATATTTCAAAAGATCTCGCGGGAATAGAACGCTCGCCATAATTTGCAAAATTCCCACCGAATCATTACTGCCAAGGCCTTCCCACACCACAAATTTGACAGTTGATGTATATGAGCCCTACCTACCAGTTACAAAAGTACGGGCCAAAAGCCTATGAACTCTATGATCTTTCAACGCAACGTTCACCTTAGAGCAGCTTATTCTTCTTCATCTACTGGCACTTGAAATGCTCAAAGCTGCCCGTGATCTAGGTCAGCGCACGTAGAGCTGTAATATTCAGATGCGAATGATACAGAGATTCTTGGTTGAATTCTTCTCCATCCCCTATCCACAGTTCCTCAAGGACATGTACCTTCTAGAGAGTTTTCGTGAACTGTCTTGACTGAGGATGTGACCCTCCCATTTCAGTATTTGGGACCGGCCAGAATAATTCATAACATTAAGGGACAGTGGGTTAATTTGTCGTAACAATAATACTTAAAATAAAAAATGGATATTATAGTTGTAGATAGAAAACATTCAAAAATAAATTTTAAGTAGCTAAGTATTTGCCAAAAAAAATTAAGTAACCTGAACCTGGCGAAGGCCGAGTCAAGGGGCTCAGGTGACTCCACTGTTCTCCTGGCTGTACCAGATTGCACTATACTTACTCTGGGACTTTCGGTCCTCTTCCTAGTTTTTCTCCTAAAATTTATAATTCAACATTATAATTATTCACCATTCACTCAATTTATGCTTTCAAACAGGTCAAAAACTGATTATCTCGCCAAACCGAAATATGTGTATTATTTGTTTAACCTTATAATTAACATGTATCTATAAAATAAGTTTAAGGCCAGTGAGTTGAACATTTATCACGTCGCAATGAGGGCTACAACGCTTTCATTGAGGGCATAGCTCAAATACATATTTATGTCTAATAAACGCGTTAGTGTTAATATTATTCTCATGGTGCTGCTGTGTATACTGTGATTGCTAAATGCATCCATATGGGATATGATACAAAAACAAATTACCTGCATTACAAAATCGTAACAAAAAAAAGTTTTGATAGAATAATTGATGATTGCAGGCCAAACAGACTACTTCAGCGCATTTTATTACGGGGAAGAGAAAATGAGAACAAACAGGTACTTTTTTTTGTGAACCACTTTGGATTTCTTTTAAAGGACTTCATCAACTATATTAGATCTACGGAGGGAAATGATGGCTTGAATTTGGTGTATATGTGATGGACTCTTTAGTCATAAGAGAAGGAATGGCTGGGGCAAGTTGTGCTTGATACTGGTTTCCTTCTTTAAAGACCAATCAGTGAAAGTACGGGTGGGTTTCTCAGGCACCTTCTCTATCACCTGTGGAGTACCTCAAGGAGTCGTGCTGTCTACAGTAAGTTGCAACACGTTACCTTCAGAAACGGACTAAAACAACTGAGAAAATCATATACTAGCCAAATCTAATACTGTATGTGTATATTAAAACTCCCAGGCGAAAATTATCTTATAATTGGATTTAAAAATAGATACAAACTTTCGTGTTTTTCCTCGCTGCAGGAAAAAACTCAAGTCAATGCGCACATTTACTACCTTTTTCAAATTTTACCTTCCATATAAGTTTATTTATAATAATCTTGGATTTAGCCAAATTCTCTCCTATGTACACAGTCCACTCATAAATTTATACCCATTAATTTCTACCTCTAATTTCATCACCTGTAATTCCATCATTATTTTATCTATGGGAATGACACAGATTTTTATTATTCCTTGAACATTTCGATTATGTTATTGTGGCCCCCGAGTTTTTATATGGAAAGTTATAACTATTGAGTCATCGGGGTAAGTGTAAATAAAAGAAAAAAATCCTTACATTTTAACTGTAAATAATTTCCAAGTGCAGGCCACTAGTTCAGTAGCGATCAATACTATTATGCTTATCATATAATCTTTTAAGAAGCAAACTTGGACGAGTAATATGTTCAATAGGTATTTACTTGAGCTAGATAAATTACCTGATGTCGCTAGAAGGCGATTTCTGAGACCCACTGGGGCTGGACTCATCTTCATCCTGAGACATACTATTGCTCTTCCTTAAATTCTTTTTCCTAAAATACATCCTTTTAATAGTATGCACATTGTTGAAAATGTAATTGGGTATCGAGAGTTGCTTTCATCATGACAAATCAACATACGAGATTTATTTCATTATACATTATATTATTGTTTTATTACTATATCAAAAACTGTATTCAAGGGACAAAATTAAACATTTTTCACATCACAGATAGAGGTGCATCATAAACGTGCAATGAGTAAAATACTTGTATTAATCGGTGGGTAATACTAATAGTTTTTGGTAGTTTAGCTTTAAAATGAACTCAGTTTGATGTACAGTTTTTAAAAATCAAAATATTTTTCACTGCCCACGGGCAGAGGGTTAATATTCCTTCCCAAATCTTTAAATTTTGACACACATAAGGGTTTAATAGACCTCTAAAATTACAGAAGTTACCTTAACGTATAATATACAGCTACCATTTAGGTTTATATTGACATAATTAATTAGGTTTATATATATTAAACATTGACATAATTTTTTTTTTAATTTTATTGATCGGGTCGTTATCTTTTTTTAATTCATCAAATTCCTGATTTTCATCCCTGAGGCAAAAACTTGAAGTTAATGAATGCAAAAATATTTTACTATGGGATTAGGTTGCCTTATAATAATTATAATGATCATATGGTCTTATTCTGGCACGAATCCTCATAGTAGGAGAACACATATGTATAAAATATCTTTATTAAATAGCGTCTGACTGAAGAGTAAGAAAGTGACAAAATAAAGTAGACGAGGTTTGAAAGTAGGGAGTGAAGTCTCAACGAATGGAATTAGCAGTGAATTCCAGAGGTCTGCAATTTCGAACAATGCAATCATTTGGGAAGGAATTTAAAGATCAGAGGGTTGGGCACTTCCTGAGTGGATAAAGGATTTAAATTTCTCGAAGTTAAATAATTAGAATGAATTTTTTGAATTTATGATTTAGAACAGCAATTAGTATAGGAAGTATCGTCTCTGGGCAGATTTACAAAGCCAATTACAGATTATTACGGGAGCCTGGTGACGCGAGACCCAAAAACAAATTTGACGAAACATGTCAAGAGTCGCTTCAATCTGGCCATCGAGTTCCGCACAGAGACCATCGCAGTTCACACGACCGTAGACAAAGATGGGAAGAAGGAGAGAATAAATTAATAATTTGTGGGCTTTCTCGGGAATATTATAACGGTGCGTTAGTTATAGGGTAGAAATAGAACTTCAAGAGATGTGAGAAACAAGTAGTTTCCCGGAGGAGGTTTGGTCAAAAACAATACCTAGGTTTTTTAAGTATTTTTAAAAGGAGATGGGATAGGTAATAATTTTTAACTTTTAAAACATGAATATGGTAAAACTTAAAAAAAAAAGAATATGAACCCCTCCCTGTCAAAAAATTGTTTCTTAACCTACAGTTATTATAAGAAAGTTTAAAATATTATACTTATTATTAAGTAAACTTTCAAAAGGAAAATGTTTGAAAATCATTTACTTGAGCCAAATAATTACCTGGGTGGGGTGCATAATGGAACAGCGAAATCCCCAGTGTCCCCGCTGGTGCTAGGCCGTGGCTCGTCACGATCTTGAGACCTACTACTGCTCCTTAAACGCATTTTCCTAAAATACATCCTTTTAATAGTATGTAAATCTTTGAGAATATAACTTGTCTTCAAAGAGAATAGAAATGCATTCATTTCGACCAATCGAAATAAGTGGTCATACGCACAGTACACGATTATAATATATTATTACAGCTAAATAAGTATTCAAGGGGGAAACCCAATTTATTAAATCACAGTTAGCGGTTCAATTATTATAATCGTGTAATGAGTAAAATAATTATATATAAATTACTTTTTTTTTTTTTTTTTTTTTTTTTTTTTTTTTCCTTAGCTCTCAAACTTATAAAATAGGATGTGGGAAAATTATTTTGTGCTAATGAGTGCCTCCTTTCACTAAGGGGAGTCCCCCATTTGAAGGGTGTATGAGAAGGATATAGGGTGTGGAATGCCTGAAGGAGGCGGGTGGATTCGGGAAGGTAGTGAGAGTCTACCGAGGGTGGAGCCTAGGGGTACCTAGGCAATGGTTTGTAGTCGGCCAGGTCAAGCCTGGCCCGCCCCGGCAGGGGGCTGAAATAAGTCGGCCACTCGGCCGGAAGGTCTACCCTGCTTAAACAGGTAGATGGGGTCTTGTAGCTTCGGTTGAGTCGGCCGGGAGATCGGCCTCGATATCTCGGCTGGGTGTAGTTCGTTCAGTCATCGGGTTCAATGACGTCGATCATCCTCCAGGCTTCGGCGGTCCAGCAGTGCTTCCATCTGACTGGCATTGGTGGTGGTTGAAGGTCGGAGAATAGTGGGTTGTGGCTATGTCTGAGTGAGTCAAAAAATTTGATGTGCCTTCTCTTGATAAAATCTTGAATGGTGAGCACTTCAAATTTTTTATGCATCTCGTCTGCCTTCATTCGGTCGAACGGGGTATGTTTGAGGGAGGTGCGGAGAACTCTGTTCTGAAATTGCCGGAGCGTTTGGAGAGTGTTAGGAGTCAGATACTTGAAGAGAGGGGTCCCATACATCAAAGCAGGTCTTAGGACGCTCTGGTATATCAGCAGCTTGAGGCGTACCGATAAAGCCGGGCTGTGAAGTAGGTGTCCGAGGCTGAAGAATTTCTTCCTAACACTCTTTAATTTCTTGCCGAGATGAGTTGTGAACGACAAGTGCCTACCGAGGGTAATCCCGAGGTAGCACAGCTTGTTGCTTACAGGGCACTCTTACTATTACTATAAATTACTAACACACTAGAATACAAGGTATTGATATAAATCCAACAAATTACCTGGGAGAGGGTGATTGGTTTATCCCACTGGGACTAGCCTGCAGCTGATTTGAACCTCGAGCCTCAGCCTGTTCAGGTGTATTTGACCTCCTTTTTAACCTAAAATGATTTATTTTAAAAGCCTAAAAATAATTATTTTCCATTTGGATTGTTAAAAATGTATTCAGGTTTCAAGCCGGATAAAAAGTCATTTATCTCGCCAATTGTAAATATGGGTTAAACTATTTTAAGTGGCAATTTACCCCTCCATGATGATCTTAAAATTCACTCTGCCCTATATCACACTTCCACTAAATTCCTAAATTATCATTTAAATCCTCCAACAAGATCACTTTCATGTATCACCAATCCCTATAACCCCCTTTGGATATTGAAGTGAAAGTGACCCGTGATCTCCTAAAATTTATTTAGTCACTGGTAAGTTTTCGAGTTTTCTGGAACGTGAAAATTTGAAAATGTTGCGGAACAGTCCAACGGGAATAATAATTGGTGACCGTTGATCTAGAGGAAGCGATGGAAACTCAAAAATTTCAGGAAGAGGGCTCGAAAGCAATGAGAGAACGTCTGGTCTAATTAGTGTAAAATGTCATATGACAACATATATTGAAAATGTAATATTTACTTAAGCTAAATAAATTACCTGGGAGAAGACGACTTGTTAGTACCACTGGGGCTAGGCTGTAGCTGAATCGAACCATGAGCTTCAGGCTGTTCAGGTGTCTTAGACCTTCTTTTCAACCTAAAACGAATTATTTTAATATGAACAAATAATTATTCACTATTGTTACAAATGTATTCTGCTTCCATGTCGGAAAAAAATTTATATATCTCGCCAATTTAGACTGTTAGATCTTTTTTTTTGCGTGATATTTCGCAAGAATACCACTCTCCACAATGACCTTGAAATTCCCACGACCCAAGACCTCTTTTTCTCCATCAGAAATTATTTGACCATCCAAATCCACTACTACTTAACGGTATGCGGATGGAGGAGTAGCGCGGAGGATTTCCTAAATCCACGTAGCCTTCTCCATAGCCTGAAGATGACAATCCTGCCGGAGAACAGGGGGTATATCTGGCCCTATATATGCATGTATTGTAAACCGAAAGTGTATAGTAAACAGGTTATGAATGAAAGATTTAATGCATAATTGTAAATATAGTATGATTCCGATGTTTTATTAAAATTATCTGTTGCCCTTCTAGGGTAGATTGTAATTTTCTTCAAATAAAGATTTTGTATTCCTAAAAATAAAATAATCATTTCGAAAGTTCAAATAAGCATTATTTCTTATCGATCACAGCAGACAAACCAACAGCTACTCCATGGGTATAGTTACCCTTTGGACATGACAAGAAATAATTATAATGCCTAATGAAAGCTGACTATGACATATTTTATTAATTCGTATGTTTATAGATTATATGCTGTATTTTACCTTGGTCCTCTTCTTGTAGCTTCCGCCGGCACCTGACGTCCCTCAGCTTGCTGACTCCTGCTGTTTAACATAATCGGTTGTAGAATTAATTTGCCGTAGGAAAATATACTTAGTACTTGGCATTTATTTATGCGATAAACCTACAATACAAACATATGCTCTATAAAGTGGCGTTACCCTTAGCCTAAAATAGCCAGCTTCAAGCGAGAATGTGCTAGGAAACAAATTGCATTTGGGCCGTACCATTGGGTGGTTTCAGTGTATGTCACATTTAATAATAGTAAGCTCAAACATAAAACATTATTTCAGGCCAATTTATACCAGGGTAATACCACCTTAATGCCATCAAATAAATATTATTACATAAGTAATAAATAAGTAATATTATTACATTTATTCCAAAAAACTCGTTATGTTAAAATCGTTTGTACACATATATTTATGATACAAAAATAAAAATTTGCATAAGCAGCATGTAAATCGTCATTACGGAACCTGGGGCAACAGGGTCATCCCCGGAGGTTAAGTTATTAGTATCAACATAATAATGTAATCAATAGTACAATGGGCAGTTATTAATATGAAGAACTACGAAAACTTCCTTAAAAAGTATTTAATTTACCAAAACTGGGTCTAGTCTACAAGGGTACCTTAATTTTAACATTTAGGCCAAGATTCCTGTACGGAATCAGTATGAGAAACATTCAAAAAAAAAAAATAATGCTAAAGCCTTTTTCTTTCACGATCCCACTACAAAAATGGTTTTATAATAAGCAAACTAGACCAGGACATTAGTTTTTGACCGAACTAACATAAAACTTAAATTTAAAACCATAAAAATAGATGGTTACAAAGATAGTAAAGTGATGACATTTGTGTGATCTACTGGGAGTAAAAAAAAAAAACTGCATGCATGCCTCAAGAATGTTTATGTATTCATTTATTTATTTTGTTCATTCACTTATAATATAATAAAAGATAAATAGTAGAACCACACTATTGGTTAGCTCAGTACGTAAATTTACAACCGTACAAAAGTGAAATTATTTAGATTAGTTGAACAATTGCAATAATGTAGGAAATGGTTATGTAATTATCGTACAACGGTGCTCATAAATGCGAGAAAAACAGACAGAATTTATAGGTCCACCAAAAACAAGTTTATTTACACATGTAAAAATGCTTGATAGGGATCAAAATCATAAAGGTTGATGTGACCCAACAATGATCGGACCCACCAAATTCGAGTCACAAACAGAGACCTAACTACACATGGGTCACGACTAAATGGGCTTCCAGTGGTGTGGGTGCAATATGCGAAACCTTTGTAATTTTTTCTTGTCAACAGCTTGTAACTGTTGTGTACAAGCTAGGAACATGCTCACTTAGATTTAGATAAGTTATTCTACTCGTTACATTCAGGACCGTTACCAGACAAAACTTACCCAGAGGCAGCATTTGATTGTTCGATATAAGCTTGAATGTGTAGTTGTCGATCCATCAATGTAAATACATCAACTTCTTCATCGCTTGCGTCAGGAGAACTGAGTAACCACACATACACACAAAGCCGATTAGTACTATTTTAAAATCAATAAATAAAACGTTGATTTTTTCATATAGCATTGTTTGCTTTAATTATTAAGAGAAATAAATAGGATAGCAATATTTTTTTAAAAATAAAAATACGATTCTGAAAATAAAAAAAATATTTAAATAAAAACGGTTTTTGACATATAAAGTAAAAATTAAACATCGCATTCCAGCTAGATAGAAAAAACCCGCAACCTCCAAAAAAAAATTTTTTTTTTGCATAATTTAGTAGCATATGTAAACTCCAGCAATGAAGCTAGCTTTGTTTGTTGTGAGAAGGTTACTTAGCTGTGTTTGGTGTGTGAAGGTTACTTTCTAGATAAGACTTATGTTTATTGTTTGTGTTGTGACTATCCACTAGAATACTTGGTAAATAACGTGTAATTTAATTAATCTTTACAGATTCGTTTATTCCGTTTATTTTATATTGTTGCTAATAATTCTAATACCATTGTAAATCTTTACAGATTAATAAAATCAGTTATTCAATTATTAAAACCAATTTACACATATTATAGAATAATCATAGAAAATTGTTACTTTATCGAACTGACCTACTGTTCATAACAATAATGCACATCACTAAAATTGTCAGTAGACACTATTTAGGCACAGCTTCCTACTAACGGGAATAGTTACAATAGCAATCCAGCTAGCCCACTAACTGGTAGTGATTATTTTTTTTTCACTGTCTAACCAACAGAACCTCATTCTACCCATTCTTTCATTCATTGTTAGGTGTTCATACAGGGAGGAAGGGAATTACTAAAATAAGAAGAAGAATGTGAGTGGTTCAAAAGATGCAGAGTTAGTTGGTAAGAAAGTAATTTCGGTTTTTTAGTGTGAAATAAAACTCTTTATACACAAAAAATGAACTCTAATCAGTCGAATATCCTCCATTCTGTTGGCATCTTTCTGGTAACTTCATGATTCCGCGCTCATAAAACCTCTGGTCCTTGTCAGCAAAAAACTCAACCAAGTGCGATTTGAGGTCATCGTTATTACTGAATTTTTCACCATTTAAGAAATTATGTAGACTAAATAAATGATAATCCGATGGTGCAAGGTCAGGGCTGTATGGGGGGATGCGGCATCACTTCCCAACCAAGCTCTAATAGTTTCGTACGTGTTGCTAAAGATGTGTGAGGCCACAACAAGTCCAAGACGTCTTATATATGATTTTCAATTGTTGTGTGCGATACACGTCTGAACGTTGGTCATTTTTCAGTGAAAAATCTACAGAACGAAATTTTTATACCAATTCAGACATGTGAGTTCTGGTAAGCAATCAATACCATACACTTCACATATTTCTTTGTAAGCTTTATTGCCTTTGTGATGATAAAAAAGTAAAATGCGTTGAAAATGCTTATTTTTGCGCTCCATGTTAAAACTGACCGTAAACTGACAGTTGTAAACAAAATTACACGGAATTTCTTTCTACAGCAACCTGAAGGTATTTAGTGTCGTCCAATTACCAAATCTCAAATAAAAAATTTCTAACGTTGACAAAAGAATAACGTAACAAACATAACGCTATCTACTGGTGCAAACAGAAATCTTGGCGACCCAATATATACATGAAAAACATTATGGCTTTTTAAGGAAGTTGGTCAACCAGGAAATTGGTACATAACTAGACTTCAGAGGGTTGGTAAAACAAAGGGATTGTTAAGGAAATTAATTAATCCACATTGTATGATTAGGTTCAATGTTAAGGGAAGGGCTGTGGTATAAAACTCCCATCCAAATTCATCGGATTTTCCTCTATAACCCTACACTTGTCTTGGTCTGTCAATTTTCTCTGAAGCAATGGTTTAGTAGCATGGTATAAGGATCAGGAGTGGCATAGAATAGCTATGTATAGGGTCCTGGCTCACACCACCTCACCCAGTTATTTGCTGGGACTTCTGTGGCTCTCTGGGACTAACTAGCTTAACGTTTCCCAATTATCTTTCCCTACTTGTTCAGTTTATCATCACCAGACTAACTCGTGGCCTTTGGCAGTAGAACCTAAGGAAGTGAAAGACAAAGAGTTGCTCTTAGCAAACCGATCCTTTTATCCTTTCATGTTTTGTACCTACGGTGGTTGAGGGTATTTTGAATTTACCCAGCTGGTTTTGCCAGATTCGCTCAGTATCACTGCGAGAAGGATACTGAAGGATAGATAGCTAGATAGATAGAGAAGGATAGGAAGCGAGATTCATTTGTAAACTAAGATCAATTAGAAAGACCCAAATGCAGAAAATAAAAATTCATCTACAACAAATTATCCTAAACCTTTTTCCTTTCTGTTTCAATTGTGAAAAGTTTTTTCGTTTGTACAGACAGTACAGTTGTACAGTCCACTTTAGTCTTTGCCCTACTAACCAGAGAAATAACTTCATATATCCTATATAGATTTTTATTAAAATAGAGTAATGTTCAGATTATTTTCCATTTCATTCCTGTATCCTTTAACCCTCCCACCACCAAGTGAAAAAAATTACACTTAATACCGGTTAGGGATTTTTCGGGTCCCACCTCATATTTTGGTAGTTTTTTTTATTTTCCTTGATTTAATTAAGCCACATTCATTTATAAATAAATATAATTGATGCAATGTTAATAAGAACCGAAATAGTTTTTTCAGAATTAGACAAATGGGTGTTTACACATTTTTTGGGGCTAATTCGTTAAATTAGGACGTGTGATACATTAAACCAAGGGAGAACTGTTTGAACAATTTTGGGCAGCGTGATATTACTGTACAATGTGTTTTTGGCAGTAAACCTTATAAGATAAATAAATAAATTCTTACAAATTTATACTTTTATCTTGCTTTTCTTGAAAAAAACTTCAATATAAATTGCATTATGAAAATTTTCTATTACATACTATTCATAATTTGTTTTTAATTTATTGGCAAATAACCACTACCGGTTAGTTACTTGCTCGATTGCTATTGTAACTGCTAATAGGAAGCTGTGCCTAAGTAAGTGTGTAATGAATTGGGACAATTTTAGTGATGAGCATTAATATGAGGAACGGTAGGTTTGACAAAGTAGGAATTTTCTACATGTATTCAATAATACGCTTCTAATTTATGCGAAAGATTTTTCGTTCCAGGTATTGGGTTAGTTCACTACTTTTTCTGTGTACAGCTATTTTATTAAAATGAAAACTACACCACATCTTCTAAGGATGATCGTTGTTTGAACACAGAACGTAGATGGAGAGTAATTTCTCATATTGGATTTTAATGAGTTTTTTTTTCCAACTGCCTTATTAGAATAGAACTGATTAAAAATATATTCAATAAACCATTAAAAGATAATTTTATTTAGACAGAATTTAACCCAACAGTATACCTGTTGGCATCATCCTGTGGCATTCTCACAGGACTGCGAGGAGGCTCCATAGTTGCACGCTGTTGGGTCTTCTTTCCTCGTTTCCTAAACAGTTGATCATGACAGTAATATATTATTTGCTGTAAAAATCATTAGAACACACCATTCAATTGTTTATTTTGTTATTTCTCGATTCAGATTGCAATCCTCCAATCGATATGTGTTTGAACTGCAATAAATTGTTTACAAATCGTAATTTGATTTATGTATTCAAAATATTACAAATGAACGGTTCTTTATTTACCAATGGAAATTTTATTGAGAATTTAAGTAATAGTTGTAACTGAATAAAAGGGAGAGGGATGGGTTCAATTTGTGATGGGTCTTAAAAGACCCTAAAGGCTTGCTCGAGCAGATTTGGGTCTGGATGGTATGGTCTGTTTTTTTTTATCGAGAACAACCACTTAAGAGGTAGAGTTTTTAGTGGGTGTCGCTTAGTGTCATGACTTGTAGCATAAGAGAGTTATAGTTTAAGGAACATCTAAGAATTTTTATAAAATTTGTTCTGCGTCAATTTTTTATTAATGATCCTACAGCAGATGGGGATTTGTAGTAAGAAAAAACACTAGTCTAACGTAAAAGAAATAATTCATTCGTCAAGATACATCAAATTCAAAGTCAAACTGACAATTGAAAATGAGCTGAGAAAATTGAAATAATTATGCTGAAATCCAAAGATTTCAGATGATGTAACAGTACTGAGTTCATTGCCGTTGGAATCCTGAAGTAAATTATTTTTTTTTATTTTGTAATAATTAATAAATTATAAAATTTAATATAATGTGATGCTTTTACATTTATGTACATATATAGTGTGAACTTTGAATTGAATTTCTTAAAGTTTAATAAAACTGCAAATTGTAACTTTTGTGTTTGCCTATCTGTTTTAAAGTACAATTGCTACGGCACTAAAAAATTTGACTTCCGAAAAAAAACATACTTTTTATTATAACCTTCGTTCTAACACCCATTGCTACTTATAACAAGTCATTTGTAGAATGTTAAAAAAAACATGAGAAAGAAAAACCCTGTTATTCTTGATAGAAAAAAGAATACAGCTATAAAATATCTTCTAGATCCAACTCACGTTCATGCCGGAAAGTTTATTCTTTTATCAAGAAATACATTCATCTAGACCACATAATTGTTGACCCAGAAGAAATAGTTGACCACCCAACGCAAAAACCACAATCACGCAGAACAAAAAAGATGTCTTTAGAGACAACTACAGAAAACAATTTGTTAAATTTGAAAAATTCAGAAGTTAAATTCTCACTTCACCGAACGCTTTGTTTTTAAATGACGCAATGCACTGTCCACTTCTGGATTCCTGCACTCAAGAAAAATTTAAGCAATGTTTTAAAATTTAACTACTAGACAAGGCGTGGCAGACTTTATGAATACGACAAACAAGAAACTCGATAGTAACGATGTCTCAACTAGTAGGTTGATCTTAACCCTCGAGGACCCAGAGCTACCATAACTAAATAAATACTAGATTTTATGAACATTAGAACAAAACCCTAAATCCCAAACCCGACACAATGTTTCTCTTATAACCTATCTACTATAATATATAACCTATAAATATTATGAAATGCGAAGTAAATGGGGGATCCTGCTCGAGGGAATTTGGGTCTAGCCTTTAGGTCTGGTCTTTTTGAAGTGAGAACAACCTCTTATTCGCTGAAGAAGTAGAGTTTTTAGTGGGTTCCGGTCTTGCCCAGGACGAAAATGACTGTAACAACCAAACCAATTGTATCTACAATCTTAATCAATCTTTATTAAATAAAAGCAACCATTGCACGTTAAAGTCACGATTAGCGTTTCAAATAATTTCGATAGGTTTATAACAAAAGTGGTAACTCTCAAGTCACCACAATCCTATTCAACAATAGCATCTTCCACTGCTACTAGTACATCATATACCCATCCTGAGACTACCACTAGTACAAGAACAATTATGCAACCACATTTGATAGAATCTTTGCCTTTGCATGAACTAAGTCTTCAAACCATACGGATCAGATCAAACTTCTCCGGATAACCTCTCAATAGGTCTGACCTAGTAAGCATCCAAACTAACACAGCCATAACTGAAGATACACAAGCAAAATAAAAGGAGCATTTTAGACAATACTATACAAGTTGAGACAGACATCCTCCAGGCTTTCCAATATAACCCTGGCATATTAGCAATTTTTCTATACCTGAATAATGTTTTTAACTAAAAAAAAAATAGCTATTATATTTTAACAGGTTCTCATCACAAGCGGCATTAACAATAACATTTTTTTATTTCCTAACACATTTGTTTTATAATAGCGTTCTGTTTTTTGTTATTGAATTTATCCAAAACTAAAAATGGACTTTAAACGAAAATCAGCTGGACTTTATACCCAACTAATTATTTGTACTCACCTTTTCAGAAAAAAGTGAGGTGAGGTGAGGAGCTAATACCTTATGGGTTCCAGTGTCGGCCACACCGTCTCTTGACCCAGATCAGCTGGACCAACGTGTGGCGTTGGGCTGACGAATCCAACACCTGGTATGAACCTCCTGTCCTCATCCGTTCCTCTAAGCAGTCTTCTTCAAAAGTGTATAAAATAAAAAAGTTTAGTAACAAAAATAACAGACAAAATACAGCATAGACCGCTTATGGTTAATAATTTGACCTTATCGGATCAGTTAACTGTTAAATGCTAATAACTGTCAATATCTAACCTCTCTCGGCTAGTTGATGGAGCAGATCCTACATCAGCTATTGGTACCGAAATTGATCTGTTAAAAGCTTGCCTGTAAGTTAATAAAGAATGATCATTAATATCACTAATTATGTTATAATATAATATAATTAAGACAACACGTAGATCATTGAAATTCCGTCTCTTACGGAGATTCAGGGTAAGAAATTTGGTTCCAGGTATGAATTATGTGTTGCTGAAGCTTACTATGAATGAGACATGTAAAATTGATTATACTCTACTATAGCAGTAAAGGCCCTTATACTACAATTTACCTAATATCACTAGTATACTACTATAGTACAGGTTAGCTTACTAGTATAGGATTAATATAATATAACCTCGATAATCTGATTTCGGTGGAACTAGGAGGATGATCGGAACGGCTAATAGGCCGGATTAACCGGAGACGAAACAAAGTAACGTTATTTATTTCGATCGAAATTCTTTATTACATGCTTCTTACTTTAAACGATAATACACAAATGAGTTAAACAAAATAAAATAATACGTAACTTAAACAACTACTTGGATTATGGAGTCGGCTAAACATTTTATCTTATTTATTTACATAGTTATTCATTATTATTATTTATTTTTATTGGTTTTTACATATACAAAATCAATACGAGATACATAAAACAAATACAATAGTATATAATATATTCTATTATGTAGTTTACGCATATGAATATAATTCTTGAAAAAAAATATGTTTGTAATGATAAATTAAAAAAAAATTTTCGAAAAAACTCGGTCATTATTTTTTTACGTAATTTTCATTCCCTGGTGGTTGCTGCTTTATCTCGCTATCTCTGACAGTAATTAAACTTCACTTGACCGACTACGTAATAAAATTGAAAGAATTGTCTTTGAAAGGATAGGAGAAGGTTTCATTTGAATAAACATATTTGGAATAATTCTCATCGTGAACTCGCCATTTTAGTCACCAGGGGTTCCGAGAATGTTGAGTACGAGATATTCGGATTACCGGGAGATTCGGACCAGCGGATGTTAGATTAGCGAGGTTCTACTATATGTACTATAATTGTATAGTATATTATGTGTCTAGGCTTAGATAACGTATGTCTAATGATTTGACCAAATCACCGGATAAATGGTAATACCTTTGAGAACCAACACTTCCCCGGCTGGTTGTTGCAGCAGATGCTTCATCATCAGCCTGTGGTGCCGAAGTTGGTCTTGAAGATTGGTCAGTGGCAGATAATCTTTCGGCACTGAAACAGTTCCTTACAATATAACTCACAACTGTTACTCATTTCTTTAAAACTCGCTAACAAATGTTGCGAAATACAAAAAAAAAAAATTCATAGCATAACACGTTTAACAATAAAGGGAAATTAAAAAAATATATATAATTAAAGCAAGTGCAAAGCTATTGAACTTTTTAAAAATGACTTTATTTAATTTACACTACAACGGGGTTTTAAATAAAAGATTAAATGGCTTAAGCAGCTAAATGAACATACATGAATGAATCACAGAAGGGGATTGGTTATCTCTAGGCGAGGAGGCTCATATATAGGATAGCAAAAGGACACTGGTCAGCATTATGATAAGGAGCTGATAGAGAGCTGAGTCAGCACTTAACTATGTGTTTTTTTAAAAGTAAACACAAAACATAAGTATACGAAATCCGTCACATTTATGATAAGGCGCCTGTTTTTTAGGTTTATTATTGTTTAGGTTGATTTATTTTTGTTAAGTAGCAATAGTATTGACTTAAGCTAAATAAGTTACCTGGACCGGGTAACCCTGGGAGAAGGGCTTTCAGATGCCTGCCTGCTTGTACCAGGCTGCACTATTGTTACTGTAGGGTCTTTCAGGGCTTCCTGAGATTGTTTAAGGTTCTTAGCCCTCTTCCTTCTCCTGAAATATATAAAATAAATAAATAAAAATATTTTATTAGCTTGTTGATTGTAACGAATGATTTACGGTTGGAAGTAGAAAAAATGAAATGAGTTTATCTCGCTCATTAACGTAATGAGGGATCTTTGACAAAATCAGCTCCCACTAATATTTACAATGTGCAAACAATAATTAATACATAAGAATATATATATATATATATGTTATCGTCTCCGGGCTGTAGACGATCACAGAAAAAGATAGAATATGGATGCTAATAATGCACACACGTTCGATTGTTTACTGGCTTTATTCTGTTCTCATCCTCTATCAAAACCCAGGGTTTGTTTACATTAGGCCCTGTAGTATTAGGCTTAACAATGTCTTGCCACTAGCCATAACACCACCCTACCAGTTTACGGACATTCCCCGTAAACTTATACATATAAAAAAAAAAAATTTTTGTTTACAAAAGAAATGAAATGTGGACACTGATAAGATAAAGAGACGCAAAACAAAAACGTTCTTCCATTGTACACAGAAGAATTATAATACGAACACAAAGAGAAAAAACGACATACTGTCAAAAGTCAAAAGTAACACTCGACTCGAGTGCGTGATACGCCGACTAGGTGTTTTTAGACCCTTCCCTCAGATTCCGCCACTAGAAATTTTAGCTGCTCCAAATACACCGTCCTTCGTTTTACCGGGGGTGTGAAGCTCTCGATGGTGACCACGTTATGTGTGCGGAGGGCGATCACCCGGAAAGGCCCCTCGTATCGTGCTAGTTCTTTCCCTCTGTTGGAGCTCTTTCGGCGATATACGACTGCGCCGATTTTGAGTTTCCCCGTGATATCGTGGACCTGGAGGTTGTCTCGAGCCACCTGCTGGCGTTTCTTCTCTTCAAGTTTGCTCCGTACGGTCGCCCACTGCTTCCCCAGTGTGATACGATTGTTGACGACGCACGCTGCCATGTCGTCATCTACTACGGCCTGAGTCCGAAAAGCGTCTTGACCGGAGAGAACCCTGTGGCGGAATGTACCGAGTGGTTGTATGCGATGACGGTCTTCTCCATTGCCGCTCCCGATTTTATCCCTTTTTCCCCGTGGTAGATACGCAGGTGGTCACTGAGCGTACTATGTAGTTTTTCAATGTCCCGACTCTTCGGGTGTCCTGGGGTGTTCAAATGCCAACGTATCTCTAAAGCCGCCGCCTCGGCCTTCATCTCGGCATTATCAAACTCCCGTCCTTCGTCGGAAGCGATAGTTTATGGAACGCCATAGAATTGGCACCATGTGCGTAATGCCTGCACAACCGTTTTCGCCGATCGGTCAGCTATAACTTTAGCCATTGCTATTTTGCTAAACTTGTCTATGACGGTTAGCCACTTGTACCCCCTCCAGGTAAATGTATCCACTTGTAGGTCTTGCAGTGGTCTGCCTGATGTCGGGGTCATGTCTTGCATTGCTTTAGGCGGGTGTCGTTCATATTTTGTGGTGAGGCATGTGTCACAGGCACCAATAACGCTCGCGACTGTGTTCTTCATGACCCACCAAAACTATCAGCGCTTAAGGGCCTGCAGGGTTGCTGTGATCCCGCGGTGGTTCGTTTTACCCTGGTGAAAGGCAAGGGTAACCTCCCGTTGACGCTCTTCTCCCTGATGGTTTATACCTGCAGGGTACACCGAATAAACGTGCGGTCGACCCCAATCCTCTCCGTCCCCCATAGTCGTTTGATGTGGTCCCAAATAGTGGCATTGCCCACGTAAAGGTGGTGCGTCTTTCGTGGCGAAGACGCATCTTTCAGGTCAGATCATGTCGTTCAAAATTCCTGGCGATCACCATATCGCCACGATATCCATCGTATACTGGCTAAGGAATTTCTTCCATCGGGTTATGTGCGCCAACGACTCCTTCGGCTTCCCTACCCATCGTAGGGGTCGATGGTCCGTTTTGACCCTAAATCGCCTTCCAAAGACGTAGGAACGAAAGTGCTCTATCGCACATACGATTCCCAGAAGTTCCCGTTCAAGCACACTATACCTGCTCTCGGGGTCCGTAAGGCGCCTGCTAGCATATGCGATCGGACTCTCTCCTCCGTCGAGATCTTGTGAGAGTACCGCCCCCAACGCATATTCACTGGCGTCCGTGTTAACGGTGAACGGGAGTACAAAATTCGGAAAGGCGAGGATAGGCTCCCCCTGTAACCGTTCCATGCACCACCGAACGTTGTTCTCCATCTCTGGGGTGATATTGACCTTCTGTCCATTCCGGAGTAGATTATTGATCGGGACGAGGCATTTTGCCATTTCCGGTATGAACCTTCGGTAATAGTTCAGCGATTCGAGAAGGCGCCGGAATCCTTTGACTTCCTTCGGAATGCTCATCCTCTGGATCGCCTAGACCTTGCTCCGATTGGGTTGCACTCCCTCGCTGAGATGCATCACTTGTGCTTGGCCAACAAGCGCCTCCTTCCTTCTGCCATCGTCCTTTTTCTTTCAACGTTCGGTGGCTCCCTTCTTTTCCGCATCTGCTGCGGCATGCTAGGGCTACGGAACGTCACTTTGGAGCAACCTCTCTCCTCCGCTCCCTGCTTGGCTTCCTCTTCACGGGTGCTAGCATCCATCATATCTTGGGCGCACTCTACGAACGATCGGTCCCCCGGTAAGTTATCCCGCTTGCCCGTCTCCCTGGCTAGCTGTACTTTTAGAATGGTCGACAAGAAGGCCATCCTGGCTTCTACTTCCGCCAAGTTAATCGTTTCCCTCATCTTTTGGGTAATATTAATATTATAACCGTGCCAACAGTTCCCCGACGTATTGGCCTTTCGTTTGACCCGGATGTCGCGTTTCCCTAAAAATTTGAAAGATATCCTTTTACGGTGTCCAACGGCCTCCACCGTAAGCCTTCTTCAATCGTCCCTTCACCACGGCCCATGGGGTGTCCTCATCCGCCTGTATTAGGTTCAATACATTTCTTTTTATACGACACACCAGGTCTGGTTTAATCGATTTCGCATCCCCTGGGTCTAGTAGGCCTTCGTTTGTCTTCGCTTCTACTCTCTCCATAATTCTATCACCACTTTTAATAAAGTGATTTAACTTACCCAGCTCTCCAGAGAATTTCTCCAGGTCGTCTATCGTCCTTTTCAGGTCTTGTGACGTCGCTGCTCGCACCTTCATCCAGGCCAGGGAGTTTGCATGAACTCCTCCGTTTCCGGAAACGTTTCGCTCGGTAACGGAGGCGACACTTTGAAGGTTTTCCTGCCGTAACTCTACCATTTTTCCTGATTAAAACGATGAAACAGAAAAAAAAACGGAAAGAGAGTAAAGCAAAAGCAAAAAAAAATTAGTTGCCTCACGTGTCGTTTTATCTTAACACTCGTTTAGCTCCCGGGTTTCGGCACCAGTTATCGTCTTCCGGCTGTAGACGATCAAAGAAAAAGATAGAATACCGATGCTAATAATGCACACAGGTTCGATTGTTTACTGGCTTTATTCTGTTCTCATCCTCTATCAAAACCCAGGGTTTGTTTACATTAGGCCCTGTGGTATTAGGCTTAACAATCTCTTGCCACTAGCCATAACGTATATTCGCCATATATTGATTTTTCCAAATTCACAACCTGTAATTTAAATTTTGATAAATTTAAAATTCCGAACATTTAACATCTCCATTGGCGTTGAGTGGAGAAATGAAGTAGGTAAATCTACTGATGATTACACAAATTTCACATGCCGATGAGAGATGTTCATTTCATTTGTAAAACTTCGGTTCATTTGTGACATCACCCCGTTGTTTCGTGCAAGAGCCAGAGAACCTAGGATCCAGGAACCAGCCAGATCCCAAGAGGCACCTCACACCCCAGTGCCAGGCATTAGAACATTTCACAAATATTTACATTTCATACACATGGAAATGTTCAAACCCTCCCAGCTAACATGCTCTGTGATACCAGCGATGCCCCGGAAAACGGCACCAGGGCATCCAAGACGCTGACCATCCCGCACTCACAACATTAGCAATTAACACGTTGAACTCCTTCATGGATGGAAGTAGGACATGTAGACAAAGGATGCTAGGTCTCATTGAAAATATAGATATTGAACAAGATAGTTAAATAAGGTGTAATATCTCTATCTATTTTCACCGTATCTAATTGTATTCATAGCAAAATTAGGTGCTATTTTGAAAATTCATAGAACTGTAGTTTTTCGTGAATCATCACCTGAACTGAATTCGCCCACTCGAATCCCTCTGTGTCCTTATATTTTTCTCTAATTAATCATCAGTTGGCTACAAACTCCCAGTTAGTTTCTGGTCTGTGGTTTCGTGCATTTCTATTTTGGAAAATGAGTGCAGTAAAGGAGTCAGTTTTAAAGGCTTTTTATTGCTAGGAGTCTTGTTCTTTGATATTTTTTGAATGGAAGATGTTTAAACTACTAATCAATTTACGAAGTCAATAGCATCGGTACAATCGATTGTGAGGTACTATCGACCATTGGTAACCTCTAGCCGGGAGGTCACCAGGTCTTGGATGAATGGGATGTAGAGATCTGAGTGAAGGGTACGATTGTAGATATAGAAGGGAGCGGTAGATATCTTGCGGAGGGATTAGATGTGAAGGGTACTCTCCCATACTTCTATTAACAGCAAAGTAACTAACATGGAGCATCCAATGACTGAAGTGCACTCAATGACATACTGCCAGCGACCTTGTTACGACGGAAATACCCACAGCACAAATACGAGACAACTATTAATTTCCTTGTGAGAGGAGAACAGGTGTCCGTTAGCACCTGGGAGGCAGATGAAACTGCAACATGTGACCCACATACTTCTGGCCTTGCACTTAACAAGGATGACGTCTCAGTGCGAGAAATCGCACTTAGCTCTTCGAAACGGATCAACCATTGGGTCAATAATAAAAACTTTATTACTTTCAAAAGGGAATAATTATCTTGAAATCTTCTTTTATTTTATTTTAATTGTGTGCTATTATTTTTTATTCTTATTTTGTATTGAAATAAATTCTAGAATGATATTTCTTAATTTGAGGCATACCTTTTGGTTTTTATTATTATTTTTCCCCCTTCTTTGCACGATATTATTTACATTATATATATACACATGCGATATAATCTTTTTTTGCTGTTCTGACCTGTAATCATATATTTGTGCATTGTAATTATGCATAGGGGGCACGGTCCCAGAATAAAACTTTTCTTCTATTCTATTCTAAGCATGTCTTGATAATCCTAATTAATCCAACCCTTAGATTATTTGTTTCCTCGTCGGGTCCATTAGGCAATGCTGCATCATAAGTTGTATCTGAGCCCTTTTCTGCCAGATGTAAAGTTGATTCTTGGTAATTCGGCTGACCCACCTTTTCCCTGCCAAATTCAAATGCTTCTTCATTATCGGGAGCTGTGTCTGGCTCGCTGCCTTCACCCCTTTTAAAAATCAGTAGGGAAAATATTTTCTGAATAAAAAAAAAACGGGAGGGGTTGTAGAGTGAAAAAAAACAAAAAAAAAAACGCGAGCTCTTTTAATCAGTACTCTACTAAAAGGGGTTAGTGTGTTCCAGTCAACTTTTTTAACCTTGCCCATGAGTTTTTCTTTGATACCGGTGAGGTTCAATGGGTAATCTTTTTGAACGGGGCTCGCAGTGTTCGAAGGCTCTTTCTAGAGGCATGTGGCATCAATGACATCTGTTCCTCTATTTTAGGTGGATTGCAACCTTTTTCTCCTACAAATATGATTACAATTGGTTCATATAACTAATAATAACTTGAAATAATATGTCAATATTATACATATCTCACATTAGTAAATATTTAGAAAAACAACAAACGATAATGGCATAAAGTCAGTAAAGACAGTAAGGGTTACTGTGAAAATAGGCATTACTATGTATTTAATACTTCAAATACGGTCTTTTGGCTTTACCTAGACTTCTGGGTGAATTTTAAAGCGGTTTGTTGGCCCCAGTTTCACCTGTTTTGTAGGCAAGGTTTGTCTCATTTTAATTACACGAGAACAGATCGTAGGTTGCAGGCCAAAACCATGTTCCTTGCCAATATTTGTTGTGCGTTGTCGAGCACCGGCCACTGGGGGAGGTCCCGTCAACCTAGCCACTCCATGGTGGATGTCAGAAAGAAAGAAATCTGTGGTATTTAACCTTAATTGGACGATGTTTTTCGTGTTTTTTATTGCTCTGACTCCAAATGTAGATATTTTAGGAATGTTGCGTGGTTTCGGGATCACCATGAGCTCACACTCGGTGTCCGGCACACTGTACGGGAAAAAAAGCGTATGCAGAATATATTTCTAGGCGAAGATGATAAGTATACTATAGAGCTAAAGATGGGAGGCACTTCAATGAATTCCAGAATTGAATCGTAAATAGGAGAGAATCTATTGCAAAATCTACTTCTATTTGGAGATGAGTTAGAAATTGAAGATACTTATCATTCTATGGAGTATTTTTCTGATTCTGTTGAAGAGAACAAAGATGATACATGTAAATTAGAGACTAAGAAACATGAAATGAATAATGTAATAAAAGAAAAAAAATCTGAGGATCTGAACCCATCTGAATTTTGTGGGATATCTGATCATGAAGATGATATGGGTTGTAAATTAGAGACTAAGAAAAAGAAAATATCCTACGTAATAAAAGAACCAAAATCAGAGGACTACTCTTCTGAATGTTGTGAGAAATCTGATCACGAAGAGGAAACATTTCTTCCTCCCAAGAAAAGAAGAAGATATAATTTAGAGCTAGAAGAAGAGGAGAAAATTACCATTTTCAAAACGCCGGCCCAGTTAAAAGCATTCACTGATCTCAACGATCCGATAAACATAGCTCTTGGATCACGTTTTAAGCTCAGTTAAAAGCAAAAGGAAATTGAACAGATATTCATTTATTCTTTTATTCATTTTAGCAACTATTCAGTTTTTGGTTATTACTCCTGTTATTCATAATCAAATTTGATTTAATATTTTCTTGTTAATAAAATCTTCAGGTTTATAATTGATTTTAAAATTAATATGAAAAGCGCGTGAACCGGAAAGAGGCAGACTTAACTCCTGGGGTTGTTTCACTAGGTTGTGGTGCCCTAGAAGCCGAGGTATGCACAGAAGTGTTACCTTTCAAGGATGTTCTTGTGGAGAAGCCAGGGGTCTCTACTGGGAAAGCTGCGAAAGAGGTTAACATCTATTTGTTCGTGGATAAATTGGCACAACATGTATATTCATGGAAAAGCCCATAACAACCCAAATCCTAAAAACCAAACCTATTCAAGCCCCTAGATTTTATGATGAAGGAGAAAAAGAAAATTATTCAATACTCCTGCTAAACCGTTTTAAATAGACTACAAAACAAGAGGTAACACTGTAAGTAATCAGGTGCATGATTATCAGCATATTAATCCAGATTGACAGAAAGACACATATAGATTCAATATGCATACGAAAACCATCAAAGCTTCTCAAAGGGCTCTACCAACAAGGTACAACAATAATATCAGATCGATGAAACAGGTTATCAAAGGAGGAATTGTACTATATCAAGATGGGAGGCAGTGCATCCTTAACAACACAACAAACCAAAGATAGGATTACAATATTACATCATTGGCAACATGAGCAAAAAACTATGCGGACCCTCAGCATTTGACGACCATAATTTGCATCACCATTTATTTTGGACAAACGGGTACTTTTGCGAACTATTTGTTTTACTTTACGCTCGTAAAGTAACGTACTGTTCTGTACTTGATGAGCATAAATAAACTAGTATGTAATTAATATTTTATATTAATTTTCACCACTTCACCGTTTCACCTCTTTAAGCTTCCTCAGGACTAAAATTCAAACAAATTAAATAAAAAACAATATAATAATGAAATTTGATAACAGTCAAAGAAAAAAACGACATGCCTGAGTATGAATAGTAGCATCTTTTATTCATGTTCGTTCCCTTTTATATACTTAATTAAAGTATAAATATTAATAAGCAGGTGGTTTTTTGTTTTTTTTCTTTCATAGCCTCTTTAAATTTACAGATAATTATAGATCCTCAGGCGAATCTATTTAGAAATTATTTTAGTATTTCATGTAGCAACGCTACATTATATGCAGATGCAGCGACCGCTAACGACATTAGATAAATCACCCTATACTCTATTATATATGTAAGTTTCGAATACAGAAACTTAAAGGAGGTGGAGGTTCTCAGGTTATAAATCCAACACTTGTTGTACCACAGTCATTAAACTGTCCCACTCATCCCTATAATCCTCCTCGGAGACTATAGCGACAGTAGTCTCTTCCTGGAGTCCTGGTAATGACCAGTTTCTCCAATCATGCCCTGAGCGTCGGTGGTCCTCAAGTTCTTGGTCAGCCTCCACTGGCTCGTATCCGGTAATGCAGCTTGATGGGGAAGCTTCCCAAGATTCCGCTCTCGTTTTCACATGTGAGATGTGTGGATTTCGGAGGCCTCTGGGCTGTTTGTAAATACTTTATGATGAGCGAGTGAATGAAGAAATCTAAATATAGTATGAATCAGAACATTGATCGCAATTAATTATTGCCCGATAAGGCAGATTGTAATTTTATGACAATAAAGATTTTTTTTAACTTGTAATAGTTATAACGAAATAAAGATTGTTGACTGTGAAGAATATCGAGAAAGTCGTCGCACCCAGCGTCAGTTAATTTCAAAAACATAATCAATAAGCAAAAAATTTGAAATCACTTAGTATTATATTTTTAAAATTTGTGGATGGCTGAAAACCGTTTTTAACAAAAAATGTAAAAAGCTAAACTGTCGACTGAGAGAAATATTCGGATCGACTTAATGGAGATTTACATAGAATTTTATTGCAAATATTGAAATTCTTTGTAAATATGCCTTTGAAAATATACGGAAGAAAAAACTTTTTACTTTCTGAGCTGTAGGTTTATTTGAATTCGATCCTTTGCCCAATAAGGCGTTTGATAATCATGTGGAAAACTTATTCCCTTCAACAAACACAAAATAAATAAAATTACTTTTCTAAGGAAAAGTAAAAACAAATTTCGTTAAAATTATCGGATCGATAGGAAGGTGGGCTTGCGCTATCGGGCTATGGCCCGCCCCCAGCTGCCTTAAAAACCAGGCCTTAGTCTCCTGTCTGGCCAATCTCCTCTCCCGTCTACAAAACTCTAGACTAGGGTTCAACACACTCTACATCCGTTGTGGTATTCATTGCAGAATTTGTTGGGTTATGGAGTGGAAAGCCACAAACATAGCTTGGTTTACCCCTTCGTGTTATATATTATTTTAGAGACTGGTAACCGTTTCAACTTCTTAAATTCTGATCCTGCAATCAGCAATAAGTCAAAACAAGAAAGGAGCTATTCTGTTCTCTCTGTTATTCACTTCTGGAGATCAGGTGTAGCAGTGCTGTCTGCAGCGTAAATAACTTGGGTAAGAGATAATGAATAACATAAGCCATGTCTGCATAACTTAGAAACTTATTGCTTCTGTTTAACTTCAAAAGGATACCTTTATGAAAACTATACCTAAATTTAAAGACTGACTTATACCATTGATCAAGGTCAGGTCAGATCAGGTCAGATTCAGTACTTACAACATAGCAGAAAATCAAAATTACTCCAACTTTTTATTCAAAACGATATATCTACTAGGCTACCGTAGCTTTCACACACGCAGTCAGGCAAGGTCGATGTCGTCGCCATTTCAATTCAGTTGTTCTCTCGTTAATGAACACTATCACTCTCTACGCTAACTTAATAACGTGATGATTTTGGATGAAGAGAACTACGTTAAGTCACGATCCTAGGTACATACTACGTGGAAAACTCGACAAGTAGGAGGTCTCCAGTTGTCTGAAGATGATAAACAGTTTTACGAATATTTTTTAATCTGTTAAATAATTTTGTAAAAATGTGAATCAAAATACTTTTAATGAGTCAAATCAGTTTATCCACTGAAATCTATAATAAGCTATATTAGAGATTGTAGTACTTCGCAGTAGCGGTTCGGTCAGATCAAGTCTTTGGCAGTTGTTGATCGGTCGCCGCTTACTTGATCTTCTTGACCTGTCTGTGCCGTGAGAATTCTCTCATTGGATTACGTGTGTTGCGATTTTGCTATTTGCCCCGACTAACTGGATCTTTCCTGACAACACCGATAGTGTGAATTCCTCCTTTCCAGCGGCCAACCTTTTTATTATGCTTCCAATGTTATTTTTTCACAACTCCAACGGTACATATAAGATATTTTTCATGAAAGTTTGGCTGATGTCACTAAGATGCTTTACACGATTTTTTTATATTTTTACTAACTAGATTTGGTCCATGACTGGTATAGACCGCTGACAGCAGACCACTAACGACAATCTGATGTAAGTGGGTTGGCCCTAGGTTCGGATTGCCAAAGCGGCCTATCCGGAGAGATCCATTACAGAGACAGCAGGAGAGCCCAGTAGTCCAGTTTCCACAATGGTCTCCGGCTAATCCTCCAGCTCCAGCGGCTATCGGATAAAGTCCTCCAGCTATTGTAGTGTGGGCTCAGCCGGTCGGCACTGATCGATCATCTCTCCCGCAGCCCTGCTTGATTGCATTTGCATCGAATATCTCATTAGCATACGGCTAGAGGAAGCAAAATATTTGATGCGGCAGTCCTAGGCAATATCCAAACCACTCTCAGACTAATGAAACCATTATCACTAATTGAAATCATACCGGGAATTGTTTTCACCAATGGCGGCTCCGCCATGGAAAATTAATTGGATATGTGTACTAAGAAGAGCACTAATTACCCAGAAGTATGTAGGTCGAGTACTGTTGTTTACCGCATCCAGCCAACACAGCAAAGGTCGAGTAATAATGGATATAACCACGTCAACATGGTGTTGTGGACACAATAATAAACATTTTGTTCCAAGTAAAGGGTTGACCAATAGTCCGTTAACATTCTAAATGGTCATAAAAAAAAAAACAAAGGCTAATAGATGAATAACTGTGTATTTATTACCAAAGTATACAAATTAGAATTTTATGTTTTGAATATGATATCATTAAAATATGACCCTTGTTTATTTTTACCATTTTCAAACCAGGACCGAAAATTTTCAATGAAAGTCCAACAAGTGTTTTGTATTTCCTCGCGTATCTTTTAATTTCTCAATAGACCCTGGGTTGCTGATAAAAACTCTATAGAGATATCCCTAAAGAAAAAAGCCAGGCTGGAGTTGTCCAGTTAAAGCGATTTTCCCTCAGAGGAGAATGGTTTTTGAAAAAAATCTATTCCTTATTGTTAAATCACCAGTCGACGTTTCTCCTATTTAGTAATCTTCAGTTACCTCTTTTCTTTTAAAATGGACAATAGAAATGTTTTTTAAATAATGATATAAATTCATAGACCTGAGGATTCTTGAAAAGGCAAAACGTGGACTGGTGATGTAACACTAAATATAAGACTCAAGGTGAGATTTAAAAGTGTTTTTTGAATAATTCAATAAATAAAAATAAAGAGGATTTTTAAATTGAAAAATGGTTTGATCTGGCATCTGAAATTGTTCTCAACACCTCAAAATGTGCTTGTCGGGCTCAGCGATGGTAGGATCCCAAAGGAGGAGAGGAGACGCCCACCGCGGGCTAGGGTCGCTGCAACCTATAGCCGCCGTCCGGCGAGCCCCTAGAAAGAGATAATATTGGGTGAATCTGAGGTCTTTCACCCTTGCTGGCGGCCTAGTCGGTGGGCAGCTTAATTCGTTTCGATCTGACTCCATAGGATCTTAGAAGGTGTGCCCCGACAGTGCACTATTTCAGGAGAAGAGGAACAGGGTAGGTTTATAGGTAGTTTATGTGGTCTTGGAATGACCACGAATTCACACTCGGTAACTAAGGGTAGGCGAAAACCGTCCGGATCACTAAGGCGAGTGTGAACCGGAGAGAAGCAGACTGGATTGCCGTGGGAGACGCTACTCGGTAAAATTTGTATGGCCACGGCAACCGTCGCCCGCGAGGGAGAGGTCTCTCCCAAGGAGGTGCTAGTTTTAGCGAGACGAAGGCAGAGATTCCCACTAGGAAGGTGTGGGGTCTGACAACGATGAATTAAAACGTAGCGATGCTAGGAGAGAGAGATACAGAGGTAGTTGAATGAGAAGGCCATGGTTTGAGCAGAGCAGCAAGCGCCAGTTCAGAGAGAGAGAGAGAGAGAGAGAGAGCAGTGTTCTAAGTGCCGGTTCTGTACGTTATCAGTGGACTTCGGCCAGTCTCGCTGCTTATATAGGCAGGCCAGCCGTGGTGGGGGTTGCTCCCGGCGCCATCTGGAGCCTGCTGATGTTTCGTACATTAGCAGCTTCTCTCCCTCTTACTAACTAACGCCTTAAGTTTATTATTAAAATATGGAAACATAAGTGGATATTTTCTGGAACGAGAAGAGGGGAACTTCTAATTATTCGCAATTAAGAGGGTGGCATAACAGTGCTGATTAGTTGTTTTTTTAATACAATATTGGAAGATATTGCAAAAAGCCACCCTAAAACTTTTGTTTGGAATTTACTGCACTGTAAACTTGCAAAAAGGCATTAATATCGTGTTGTCCTCTGCCGGGTAGTTGGGGGGAGGGCTCCTGCCGTGGTCTAGGGTCTGTTCGACCCGGCCACTGCCTGGCGGGCGTCAAGAAAGAGATGAAATGGTTCAACCGGTGGTATTTGACGTTTGCTGGCGGCCAGCTTTATTCGTATTGAACTCCATAAGATCTTTGAAGCTGTGCCCCGACAGTTCACTATGTGCAGAATACTACGAATTCATACTCGGTATGTAAGGTTAGGCGAAAACCTTCCAGATCCCTAAGGTGAGTGTGAACCAGAGAGAGGCAGACTGGATCGCTAGGGAAGACGCTACTAGGTACAGTTGTAGGGCCCCAGAGACCGTCGTCCCCATTGAAGGGATCCCTTTCAAGGATGTACTATTTTTAGTGAGAAGAATGCAGAGAATCCCACTAAGAAGGTGTGAGGTCTGTTACCGCCGGACAAAAACATAGCGAGGTTGGAAAGAGAAGTGCAGAGGCGGTTGAATAAGAAAGCCATGGTTCCAGTAGAGCAGCAAATGTCAGGGCAGAGAGTTAACTTCAGGTGCCGGGTTCCCAATGAATGTAAAAAGTTTTTTTTTATTTTATAACCTCTTTATTAATAAGTACAATGAACAAAAATAAATAAATAAATGATTTTTTATTTAAATTTTTCTCCTCGTGCTGCATACACAGATGCACTCGAAGGAGGGCATAAATATGATACATTTCAGTTTGATTAAAATTCAAAACATATACACAGCTCTCGGTGATGAGGCTCACCTTCAGCTATAACTGGGAAACAAACTAAAAACTAAAACCTATGTCTAGAACCTAAGACTGAAGCGTTCCTGCCGCGACAGCGTCCTGCTATCGATAGGGGAACGGAGCAGGGATTATCGTGTTTAACACCGGGTTTGTCAAGTACAGTAGGGAAAAATTTGATATCTCTACGTTGGATGAGTTAATGGAAAAAGCTCCGAATTTCGGCCTTATATAGGCAGGTCAGAGGCCGGGCTATGCCGCGCCCTCTTCTGAGCTTCTCATGTTATGAACCAGTTCCCCCTCTCTAAACGACGCCTAAGGCTTGTATTATTAAAATATTGTAACGTAGGGGGGTGTTTTCTGGTACGAGAAGAGGGGAACTTCTATTTATTCGTAGCAAAGAAGTTCAACATCAACTTTTGCGCAATCGTAATAAGACTCCTTGTAATCATTAATTTTCCAGATAATTTATTTGAAAAGAGACTCAGTTTGTTAGTCTTAAGGAATCAAAAGCCGCATTGCTCTAAAGCGAGATTTAATAAATTTTATTAATAGATTAATCAAAGTTATGAGTCATTACTGTTTTGAATTTAAAAAATATAATAATTAAAATAATGTTTACAACTTTAACCCGTTTTTGACGTAGAGGAATATGTTGCACAATAATCTCATCCGATGCTTAAACATAAGCATCTTCATAAAAAATAATTAAGTGTCATAATAATTGATATATAAGAGATTTGTTTTGGAGAATTCCTTTAGCCTTCCAGTTCGATCCATTTTTTCATCCACTATTTTAGGACAAGCAGACCGGCGATAAATGATCACCGCGAACTTTAATTTAAGTAGAGCCTCGGCCCTCGGCCTAGGCAAAGTCTGATTGTTGTCTAAATCTTAAACTGCATTTAAGAGCACTGTACTTGGTGTTGGACTAGTTCCCCAGACAGTGAAAGTGCATTATTGATGCAGCCACAAAGTCGATATGTCTGGTGCCGTAGCGACCCTGGCGGGACCTCTACCAACCCCCTCCCGGCTCACTTTCTCCTCCATTGGTCTTATCGAAAGGAAAATTAAAAGAAAAAAAATCCACTTAATGCCCGCATTATCCATGGATCCATCGATCAATTAGCTTCGATAATTTCTTTCTAGTTAAAAAATAAAATCCTTATCTAACTTAAACTATTTTTTTTTTAACTTTTACGTATAAATTGTATTTTATTTTATTTATGTGCATACGAATGTGAAAATGATGAAATGAAATTTATGTCTTACCAATTTGTTATTATTTTCATTTTGGGCCATGGTAACGAATACACGAGAAACCGGGTTGAAAACATTATCGGCCTTAATTGGATAAAGGTAGCAATGAAAGAAATATTGTTAGATTCCAAATATAATTTGCATAAAAAAAGTCATATAGCTATTTGAAAATAACCAGTCAAAGGGGAAAAATTGGGATTTAAATTTAAAAAGTAGATTATTTGGCCTTTTCTCATTTTCTTTCTGTTTATGATATTACACATCACGTGATGACAACGACGCCTAGTGACTAACTTTCCTACTACCTAAACAATGGAAAATTAATCCAGTCAAGGTGCAGAAACTAATTGTTTCTTTTTTGTTCATAACTTTATATTAACTATTAAATATTAATAACATTATAAATTCAATTTTATCAAATAAAAATACACGAACAAGTGGTAAAACATTGTTCGTTTTCATCAAAAATACTCTGTAATATCTCTGTGAATAATCTGAAATATCATTGTACCCCTCCATTCACGGGAAGATTGTACAGTTTTAATTATCTTTGACTGTTGAAATTTTCTCCCTTTAGGAATTTAGGAAGTATGGCGTTATCCTTTTATTAATTTATTACCTAACTAACGATCCTAAATTACTATTCAAGTTTCAATTCAAGTAGGCTCATTACATACTAAACGCCAGAGAGCCTCTAAAGCTAAAATATCCACTTATCTACTATATGCAGGAAAATCCAAAAAAAAAATTCTTGAACAGAAGGACTAATTTTTACCGGTGCATAAGGATAAAATTAATTTCTTTATGTTTCTTATTCCTAGTCGAAACATTATGAACTATACTTTTTACTAAATTACTGTTGCTATTCTTATCATTACCAAGTAACCTTTAAGTGCTGTTTTATGACGCTATCAATAAATAAAGTTAATGGCAGTTTTATCAAGTACTCGGGAGATGAATGTGAATTTGTTATTATTCTTTAGAAAAATCTTGGATGTATTCCAAGATGGCGATGCATACGTTAATGGAGGTCTGAGAAGGATTTTAAATACTATTGTTTTATATAGTTTATGGGTAGTTCAGACATTTTGCTAAAGGGAATAGATATATCAACGAGACAGCAGCATTGGCTTCAGCTCTTACAGATTTTATGTAAGCCGTGAAGAAGTTCAAGCCTTTAACGAAAATTGCGCTAAGCACTTGAATGACTGAAACCAATTAAATTCACTATTTAATAATCAATTCTAATTTGAGCCTCTGTTTAGTGAATAGAATTGAGTTGGTTATTGACTCAATAAGTATCGAGTGATTGTGTCGTCAGCGAACATACACAAATCCACTAGATCAGTGCAGAAAAAATCGTTAATGCAGATATTGAATAAATGCGGTGATTTGTTAGATGATTGTGAGAGAGCTACTCCGTATGTAAGATCAAAAATTTCATCAACGTCATATTATTTCTAAAAACACTTAGCTCACCAAATAACGCATTTTCGACATTAATTAAAGATTTAAATAATACCGAATTTCTAGCACTAACTCGCAAAACCTCGTTCTACGTAATATCATCAAAATCACACTTGTCTTATCGACTACAAAATGGAACTTAAATTCATACATCAGTCACCAAAGAAAAGAGAATAACGTGGCTACAACGGGTCGAATTGTTTTACATTTAATTTTAATCTGTCATCTACGTTATTTCACGCCTTCATAAGTAAGAGTTACGTGGTGGTTAAAAAAAAACCTCTTTTGCTATATTTTATGATTTATAAATTAACAGTTCAAAAGCTATTTAAGAAGCTTGTTTTCCACATGACTGGGATAACGTTCAAGACATTAACACAATTAAAGAATTTCAAAGATTTTTGAAGATATCAAAGAAATTTTTAGAGACAATAATAGGAATGGCATATTTAATGTAGTACATGACAGATTAGGTTTTCAATATCAATATTTTAGCTTTTTTAAATATGTTTTTAAGTATATTTTTACTGAGCAAAACCGTGTGAAAACTTTTGGATGGTACTAAGGTGTGATCTTCAGAAAGCAAAATAGAATATCAAACGAAAAAATACTCTGAAGGTGTTATATGATGTTGCGCTTAAGGTCCCAAGGTCCAAGGATCAAATCCCTAGTCTCGAATCTATAAATTCTAAGAAAATTATATAATTGTTATGTTCATTATTCAATTATAAATTTACTAGAAGCTGTAACAAGTTCCCGATATGTCAGCCCACCCTACCTGCCCGAATAGCCAAATCTAAAATATTAAAAAAATAGCAATAAACAATTAGTAATAATACTTCATTTAAAGGTATACTGTCCAAACTTTATTAACAATCGATCAGTAACAAGTTTAGTTTTCCAAAGATACCAAAGTTACGGATGGGTAAAAATGTTTTATTTTAAAGTTCTATGAAATAAATTAAAATCCTTCACACATTGACCTTTGGACTAGCATAAGTTTACACCTCATTAAATTATATATATTAATATATTTTTTTCTATAATTAAGTTGAATTAACAGCTCGTTTTGAGATTATCTTTACATTCTAGAGAAGGGTTTTATAGTACTGCTTTTATTTATTTTAGTTTATTAATTTAAGGTAATTTAGCGTTCCACAATTATTATATTCCAAATAGTTATACAGATTCCGAAGTACTTCATCGGTATTTTTCATTGATTTCATGATCTGAACATGTTTTATTTCCTGTTACTACATTACTTTCTGCACGCAGATCTAAAATCTACTTTCCTCCCGTTATATTTATCAAAATAGAATATATATCCAATTTAATCATATCCATAACAGAATCTCTTTTAATGTTATAGTTTGATTAAAATAAGTAATTACCTTTGTCTGCTACCACCACCCATGCTTGTTGCTTGCTTGCCTGATCTGCTTGACTTACACTGACCCACTGGAAACAAATCAAAACAACCTTTATCCATCGTAGGTAAGCTTTGGTTTACTTTAAACATCCCGAGATAATACTCAGAAGGTAAACTTAAGGCGATCAGCAGTTAAAGTAAATAGTTAGATTTATTTATTTTATTTATCAAGAACATTTTCGAGAAATCCACGGTGAAAAGTATACACAAGTTGAATACTTTCAATGGTAATTCGTCTATGTTTCTACAAATGATTTTGTTTCACCTACTCATTTTCAGTATTGTAGGATTTTTACGTACTTTTCTACTCTTACTAACAGCACTTTGATTTAAGCGGAAAGAAACAACGTTTTAAGACAGAGTGCAATTTTTTTGGATACCTCTTAAAAACAAAGACATCTTCGTGCCAATGTTGTTTAGTGGACTATAATTATATAATGTTTTATATAATTATAAAAAATTATCAAATTGATAATAAATATTAATAAATTATGGCAGTATTCGCAACCTCCCATAAAAATACCAATTGATAAGGTGCTTTTAGTTGTACAGCTCTTTAATATGAATCTTAATATTTGTATTGTGTGGAAATTATTGTCTCAAAATATCTCGTATATTGAGAATTTAAAGTGGTAAATTAATATTGCATTAAAAAGCAACTGTTTTGTATTCAATTTTAATTTATTTTAAGAAAGGTCGCGATATTGGGCATGCAATTAAGTGAATATTTTAGTTATATTAATAGTTATAATTAATTATACTTGAACGAATATGAACTTAAAGATAGCATCATTTAAGGTGTATTGTTTTATTCTATGGATTGTTGCCAACCTTATTATTTTAATTGTTCTGTATGTAATTGCTATCTATGCATGTAAATTTATACTTCTAGTGCGCCTTGCCGCTCTGAGGATGACTGAATAGGCGAAACGTCGACTCCTGATGTAATGTAATGATAAAAGATATTTTGGGAGAGATTTCAAGCTTTTTTTTTTTAACGATATTCCACTAATTTAAATATCAATACACAATTGTCTCTTTTCTGAGTGTATCTCTGGGGAGCGATATTATGTATGATAATAGATATAATTCAAAGAGCTATATCGTTATAATATAGTGAAACTCTTTACAATATTTTTTGTTATGGTAGGCTTCAATAATTCTAGAGGTCCAAAAAGATACAAAACAAATCCATAGCTTAACAGCTCGTGGAGAAGTAGGGTTGATGAAGTTTGTCGAACCAGATGGTAGGTGGCGATGAGGTCCTAGTGTGATCTAGACACATTACCTTTTAATATTAAATTCAGTTTTTTTAATCAGTTTTGCTACTTCATTATACAATTAGCAATCAAACGGTAAGGGTCAGATTAACCCGAACCACGTGTTCTGGCGCAATGCTAAATAAGGTTTACGAGCCCCCCAACCAGACTTCAGGTACCCTTCTTTCTAATACCCGCCAACCTGTCAACAAAGTGGTTCCCAGATTAGTGGCATTTTTTTGAACAATATGAGGTATTCGACAGGAAACTGGACAAAACAAGAGAGTTAGTTTCTAGCAATCGACTCTAAGAAAAAAATAATAGAGGTGCGACTGTGACCTGTGTAACGAGAGTGAAGATAGAAAGAAGGGCCAATTTTGTAAAAAGTCCCATAAATCTATAAATGGAGAATTTCAAATTCCTTTATGCACTTAATATTAAGATGAAGACTAAATAGTGTGATATCATTATATTACATTTATTTTGTGATTCCATTCAATCTTTTATAATGTATTTTGTGTTTCGTGACTATTCATAATTCAGAGTCTGTTGAGTCAAAAAAATTCAAAAGTTATAACATTCGTCATAATTATTTATTCGTTTTTTATTATGAATACGTCTTTTTATACTTTGTTCTTACATATACAACATTATGTTTTATTTTATCTTGTATTTTGTTATATATTTTTTACAAATTGTGATTGCGTATAACAAAGAAAATCAAGGTACCTATAACACTTTTCATGATTATCTAATAGTTTTTTCTATTTTTTTTAACAACAATTATTTCACTAATAAATATTATAGAATATATTTTATGAGTTTTGTATTCCCAAAAGCCTACTAAACAGTAAAAAAATTATAATTCATTATTGTCGGGTCAAATGGACCAAGCCGTTCCGTTTGTGTGATAAAGTCTTACCATTTTATGGTTATTTACTCATTTATCCTCACGAGGTTAAGTTTACCCAGGCCAGAACCTCCCCACCAAAATAAAAGTCCTGGGACGAGGCTGGGACCTGCGAAGGAACAGGAGTCAGCTATTAATAATAAAAAAAAATTTAATTAACATGCTGCTCACGTGGAGAGACCGCATCTTTAAATACTTCAAGTAAAAGTGAAAATAAGGTCAATACAACAGAAATGGGAGTGGTAGAAGACAGTCTGGTAATAAATCTAAAAGACATATCACACAAGAGGGTTCCTAAGAGTTATTGGCACTTTAAAAGAGAAACGTAATTAGCTGGTCACATAATGGCCGAGCTCATTACCTGCCATCGAGGCATTAGAGGCTATCTTCAGTGGCAAATTCCATTTAGTATTTACCCTCGATACGTTAAGCCTGCATTCCGTCGCATAAATAAGAATAATGGTGACCATAAATGCAATAGAAAAGCATTAAAAATAAATTTCTCCTAATTTAATAAATTAAATGTTCTAACGTATGGCTAGATCAAATACATGAATGAGTCATGTGTGAAGGGAGTAAGTCCACTAGACTTTTGGGAAAATGAGAAAAATAACTCAGGCTACAATTTGGTCTAAATGATAATAAAAGCTTATAATAGATCTTGATCAAAATGTCAGATTGATTTGTATTGAATTATCCGTAGTCCTTTTGATGAATTTTCTGATTGTTTCATGTGCGGGAGTTGAAGAAACTGGATATGAACGCTTTAGAATCTCAGAGAAAGCTCATCTCTTTGCGTAAACGCTTTATTTTACACCATAAAAATGAAAAAGAACGTAATTAAAACCGTAAATTAGGTGTGCTAATTCTCTAAATGCGTAACTTCCCGTCGGCGTCGGCTTCATAACCCTAGCTCTTTATAGTATAGGCCATCAAGGAAACATTTCTTACATTTTTCAGGTATGTATGCTTATCTGTTTTGCTCTTCTTATAACTTCCACCTCAGCCATGGTTTTACTCTGAAGGAGAGTACAGACTGATTTACTTGAATAGGTGTATTCCACCTTCTAAACAAAAAATGTATCGATAAAGGGATCTCGATGAAAATTGGACTTTAAGCCCTTCATCCATGAACCAATTCAAATGGGTTGATTAATAATAAAAAATGTCTTCAATCCTGATAGCAATGCTTATCAGTCCTCTGTAGTTCTACCTATTCGATAATATTATTATGAATTTCATGGATCATAGGCTTTGCAGCAGATAAAATCATCTTCAGTAATCAAAGATATTATTGTTTATCACTTGTGATGTTCATAAGCTGTTAGAATAATTTGTTTGTTAATTTGGTTACTTTAAACATTATATATAGTCACGATCTGTTTTTTTATATTCGTCTTTTATGCTATCAACGTCGAGTTAAGCTGCCTACAAACCTACAATCTAGGCTAGGGGTGCCCAAACCAATGCACGCGTGCCACAATGTGGTTCGGAATTGGGACGCTGCTGGCCACTAGGGTTTTCAATTTTGTATTTCTAATTTTCTACTTCATTTTTTATTTACGTATTTTTGTTTATTTACTTTACTATTTGTATGTAATATATTTACAGAAAAAACGGCCTGCAGTCCACGATCTGGTGGCCGCTGCTCTACATAGAGGATTTCACTCAAATCCCCCTTCCTTGAAATTAACCTAGTTCTAAAAAATATGTTTATTTATTTACAAAACTAGTAAATTCTCCTAAGGTTCACATACAAGTGCTTGTTATTTGCCATCTCGGGGTTTTGGAAAGCACTTTAGGTCTTTCAGGGTAGATTTGGCTAGGAGGATTTGGGCTATATAAGTGAACTAGGCTGATGTGCGAAATATTGGTAGACGATATGGTTTATTTGCCCACACCCTCCGACCAGTCCTTGTGTCCTTAAAATGAGAATACACGTCCTGCCTACTAGACAGGTGTGACCCGGTTGGCATGGGGGAAGGGGTCTTTGTTATGGCTCACTCGGACCCGTAAGTCGCTATGTTTAATAGTATTAACTACAATAACAGGTTAACAGATTTCTATATAAGCAGGTATATCACATATATTCATAATTTAATTAATATTATTAATTAAAAATAATTAATAAATCGCTGTTGTAAAACAGAAATCAAGTAAATGATACGGGTATTGATGATTCTTGCGGTTGACATGCCTTAAAATCGATTCTCAAAATATCATTACAATATATCTGACTATGTTCACGCCCATACAACGTCATTCTGGGTCAAGGTCAAATTCCACAGGGTGGGGAGGTACAGTGGGGATGACTAACATTATCGAGGTTTGGGTCACCTGTGGGTAGCCATCTTGCCGGAGTGTAATTAAACCTCATTAGTGATATATATCGGAAGCCTTATTCGCTAGGTATTGTTTTTCCCGTTCGCTTACCTTGCTATTATAACACTTGAAGGTGATATCAAGCTGTGGTGTGTTGAGCAACAACAACGAGAAGTCAAGAGGAACATTATTGCCAAAGGTGCTAGACCAGGTGAGTGGTTTCATTCCTTATCTTCTCGGTCCACTTCACAGTCCAGCTATTGCGGTATTGGGTATTTTCACGTGTACAACTGCGTCCTAAACAAATCTTAATAAATCATCATCACAAGACCCAAAACGCTGTCAACGCACTACTCAGATGTAAAAAAAATAAAAAAATTGTATTTCGTAAAAAGGAAGAAAATAACTGTGGTGCAATAGATCTCCAGATAACTCGGTTCCATTAATATAAAATTGGCAGAGAGCGGATGACATTGCAGCTAATTACACGTGAAAGCATTGTAAATCAGGCGGTCAACGGCACCCCGGAGAGAGCGCAGGCTGGAGATAACATTATGACACAGAGCGGCCGTGAATGAGAAGGCAGGGGTATGTTTGAGCCATAATGACTGGGACCAGCTGCGACCCGGGGCGGCGATGCCCGATAACCGAAGCTATTACTCACTCTCCAATCAGAGCGCCCGGTCCTTGCAATCATGCACTCTGCACCCTGCACTCTGCACTCTGCACCAAAGGTGCGTTTGTCACTGCGCGTCTAATCCCCAAGGGCATCGCTCTGTTTCAAATCAGCAGCCCTCCCTCCCTCGCCATTAGCCTGTTAATCTCGATCCTGCCGTTTTTATCTATCACTGCAACTGTTGGCACTCCACCGGGGCATGTTATATTCGACAATCAGAACAGGAGCCCATGTTTAATCAGTAGCTAATTTGTCTACTCCTAGCGGTTCAACAAGCTATTATAGTTATTATCGCTCCGTCTGTAAATCAGAGTCTTACGTATTTGTACATCTGCCATTCGTCCTGAATGAAAAAACTTTTTCTGGCACTAAATTGTAACTGAGAAAACTGGGGCATTAGAATAACTATAATATAAATGGTAAAGGGTTGATAAAAGAGGCGCGCTTTGGAAGTATAGATTGAACGAGAATCACAATTAGAAATAGGGAGCGCATTCCAGAGGTTTTTGGCTCGGGGAATGAAGGACCTTCCGAGCGATGCAGCCTTATGGGAACATAAAGGTCTTAGTGACGGGTTCTGGCGTTCAGTAAGTGAGAATGAAGCATTTTAATTTCAGGAAATTAAATGTATGGATTTTTAAATTTCGTGATTTAAAACAAAAATGAGTAAAAAAAATGCTGTCTATGGGCAGCTGGATAAAGCAAATTAACTCGGGGGTTCAGACTGGTGACACGTGAATCCTTCCGAAACCCTAAGACAGTCTATTACTATTGAAAATTGTAGCAGGTATTACAAACTAACCCTACTAACTACTGACTGGACACAGCGGTAGTAGAAGTCATTTGCAAAGGTTGAAGACAGACTTTGTGATGACTATATAGAAATGATCAAAAATCAAATGTCTCCACGTCCTGATTGGCTATATATTTAAAGTAGTAATTAAAAGTGTCATCAAATGACAATTAGAATTTTTTTTTTGCTGCTCTTGTTTCAATTAGAGGGGAGGTTTTCCTGGGTACTAAGAAGAAAAACAACGCTACGAAAAAAAAAAAATGGCCCGTTATCAAATAATTGGATGGTCTATAATTTTTTATTCACTGGTTTAATAGTGAAATTAATGGCCAAACCATAAAACATGGTGGACTAGTCTAACGGAATACAAGACAATGATGATTGAACCGCTTGTCACCCGAAGACGGAAGAAGCCAGACAGGAAAGAGTAAGTAATTTGGGCTTGCCTGAAGATGGCCAATATTCCCTCACTTACGAGCATCTTTCATGGATGTCTTCACCGGATATCTTGGACACCAACGACACAGGAAACACAACAGATTTCCAACCGACATCGGTGAAGCTTCAACTGTACTTTACTGTGTAGCACAGTAAGAGTCTATTTGAATTTTAAACAGGTTAATGAGTAAATTTTGAGTTATGAACATTATTGTGTCAACCTCTTAAATACGAATAATTAGAAGTTCCCCTCTTCTCGGTCCACAAAATATCTACTTATGTTTCCATATTTTAATAATAAAGCTAAGCCGTCTCTGCCTTTGTCTCGCTAAAACTAGCACCTCCTTGGGAGAGACCTCTCCCTCGTGAACGACGTTTGCCGTGGCCCTACAAACTTTACCAGTAGCGTCTCCCATTGCAGTCCAGTCTGCTTCTCTCCGGTTCAAACTCGCCTTTGGGATCTGGTTACCGGACCCTTAAATACCGAGTGTGAGCTAGTGGTCATTCTAAGACCACATAAACTACCTATAAACCTATCCTGTTTCTCTTCTCCTGAACATAGTGCTTTGTCGGGGCACACACCTTCTAAAGATCTTATGAAGTCAGATCAAAGCGAATTAAAGCTGCCCGCCGACTAGGTCGGCAGCAAGGGTGAAAGACCACAGGTCCGGCAGCCCTCTTTCTGGGCGCTCGCCGGACGGTGGCTAGAGGTTGTAGTGACCCTAGCCTGCGGAGGCCGTCTCTTCCCCACCTTGGTTACTCACACATCTGATACTTCTTGACAAACATCTAAATAAACTTTTATCGTGCAATAGTAATTAAGACTTGAACGGCCTGCTGGACTGTATTTTATATTGAACAGGGAAAAATAATTTGTGGTCAGCGTTAAGTTTCACCATCGCTCGCTCCTGGGTTTCTTTTTCTTTTCTTACCTTTAAGTTAAATAAGGTATCTACAAGGGAAAAAATAACGTCATAAAAATGACTAAGTTTTAAAGAGTATTAAAAGCTGACGTGAAGGGCTTTTATCTGTATATAAGGGAGGGATTTGAGGTAATACGATGAAGGAAGTCTGGGGGCTATATTAGCTTTTGATCCATTGAGAGGAGAGCTAAGAGATGGGACCTCGGTTTTATGCAAACCTTTATCAATAGGGGAGGCTGATTGGGTCGGCCCCACAAAAGGCGGCGATTCCCCCAATATCTCCGCATGCCCTTTGATGCTCTGTCATAAGATACAATCACAATTTCCAAATCAGGGCCCGCGGAATCCGGTTACCGAACGGTCCCTCTTCAACAAACAGACCATCTCCTGTCTTCTGCTCTACTGCTGACACAATAGCTATTTCCATACTAGCGTCTCCCTTTCTTCTTCTTCTCGGCTTAGGGAAATGGGGAAGGACCGCCGGTGCAGCAAAAGACGAGGGGGCAACTGCTGGAGTAGGACAATTTTCCACTGTCCGGAATTCAAAAAGGAAGGACATTGTATGACAACTCCGTTAGTTCCGTCAATCCTTTAGGATTATTCATTTAAGACAGAACATTTTTTTAAAGCAGTAAATAATCAATATTCAGTTTAATGAAATGCTGAAATAAAATAAAATATTTAAAAAAAAAAAATCTTTTGGTATTATTTATCCATAGGTTTAAACTGACTCGTAACCATAAATACCCTTGTGATGGCAATGCAGAAGTGACATAGAACCACTTGCCATTTCATTGGAAAACACTGGAATGACCAAAGCAAAATTTCATGGAAACTGTAACAAAGATGACACACGGCCTATTAGCAGAGTTTAATCAATAATTACCTACAATGAGTAAACACATTTATTGGCCCATTGACTGCAGTGTACCAAAGTATGACAGTTATGCCTTTATATTGTTTTATTTTGTTAATTATTCATTATTTAAGTATTACGTTATAGTTTCTATTACATGTTCTATTTTCTTTAGTATTTTTTTTTTTGTTTGGTAAAACCTGGAAACATATATAACTATTATAATAAAATTATCTAGAAAATAATGTCATATTACTAGACTCTTTTAAACTTATAATACAATCACTTACCAAAGTTATTACACGTGAGATTAGTATTGTTATAGAAGCTTCGTGCTCTGAGGATAAACATTTTTAAGCAATAAGTAAAAATATAAGTAAAAAGATATTATTTCTCAATATATCTTCGTGTTGTACTATAATTGAAACTAGGAAATGATTGACCACGATCTGTTTCAACCAGGAAGCTATCCCTTCTGCTATGGAGAGAATGCATGCAATGTAATCAGGCCACATGATCACGTGTGGGCGCGGAATTGTACACGTTTAACATATGCTGTTAACATGTTAATTAGGTATTGTTTCCTATATTTAGAAACGGTAACCTTTCATTGCCATGTACACATAAAGTACTGGAGCAGAACGTACTAAAGTTATAGCAAGGTTAGCAATCAAATGTTGGTTGAGTTTTATGTAGGTCTAAGCAGCCGAAACATAGAAAAATTGTCAGACATGCCGTATTTTTCTGAAGAATATTCTTGCAACGGAAATCGCGAGAAAAAAGCTATTCAAGTGCACGTCTTAGCTCAGGATGATTAAAACGCTAAATTAACTAATGTTTTATACATCAGAACTAACTCAAGTAGGGTTTCTTACATTGTAAGTATTCTGTATGTCCGATAAGTAATTAGAGGGGTTAACTATTAATTACATTGATTAAATAAAAATTCTCAAATTAAGAAGTGGGGTAACATGGGAGGCGTAAAAGAGTTAGGCCGTGTAAAAGGAGGTACAGGAGTCAATTTGAGAGTAGACACATTAAAAATTCATTATATTTTTTATAAGTTTTAAAAATAATTTTCATCAAAATGGCTGTATGTAAATAGACCTCATTTTATAATATTTGCGCAAGACATGTTTATTTTCTTGTTAACGAGTGTTATTTTTTGTCTTGTTTTTATTAAACCAGGAAAGCAATCTGATTTTATGCATCTACTTTTTTAGATTTCCGTTCTGCTTTATTTATTTATTTGAGAGCTGGCCATAGTATGGTAATCACATTTTGAAATAACTCATGTATAAATAAGGGACCGACAAAGCTAAGTATGAGAAAATATTTTTCAAGTAAGTAACAAAATTAGTTTTTAGCGCTTCAAAAAAAAAATTCATGAATACAATTTTTTTAGAAAATTCAAAAATTAAATTTGTTGGCTCAAATAGTTCACATTTCCAATTGGAAGTTGTAAGTTTTAGGGGTGTTGAAAATGATGAACTTTTCTTTTCGTAGAGATTTGTTTTTTTTTTAATTACTTTACTCCGGTTTTTTATAACATTTCAATAAGCCATCGATGCTCATTTAACGCACCAAAACATATTTTTTGGATATTATACCCAAATAAACAAATCGTGTGATCTAGTATAAGCATGATAATCTAAATTTGAATTGAATCAGTTTTTAAACTTAATATGTTCATGGGTCATGGGGCTCATTGAATGCTTGGATAAGGCTAAAATATTTTTTGACTTGGTATCCCTCCAGTGACCACTTTTCCGTAACAGTCCATCGCCAAATGCACAGAGACACACATACTTTTGAAAAACTGCTTTCAGAAGGATAAAATATATTTCGGGTACATCTTTAAAGCGATGACCTTTTTCACCTTCCGATCACATGTCCATACCATATTACCCCCCACCCTCCACCCCACCACCATGGAAGCTAATCCCTTTGATGTAATATTTCCCAGAAGGTGAATTCCCACAAGGTTCGGAACAGAGAGAGCGACGAGAGGGCCAAAGCCAATTAGCACAGAAGCGGCCCTAGATTAAGTTTGACGTGGCATCCTCCAAGGGTCCTTTGCCACATACCCTGCCAGACCTTTGTCGAGTTCCTTACTTCTCCTCTAGTGTCCGCATTAGGACCAAAGGGATTTCCCGTCATTGGCTACCATCTAAAGTCACGTATAATAGCACTTAATTCACCGCCAGCCTGCTTTCAACCCTTCGGATGAATCCACACTGGTTCCGGGATATTTGATTATCTTCCTCCCACTGTCCGGTTACTGGCTATTAGAATGGTCGATTTAAGGATCAGCTGTCTGCTAATTTTATTTTCTATTTATCAAAGATTTTTGAACACTTCAAATTAAGTGGCCTTTAGAGAGATATTACACGTGCCGGCCGGGCTACCACTCATATATATCAAACCTTTGTACTAATTTCTTCAACACTCCCCAGACACATTTTCACGGAAAGGAAGCACTCCACTAGAATATTTAAAGGATTATTTTTATCTTGAAGTGATCGCAGTTTTGCTCCTCAAGTTGACGCAGCAGATTTACAAGGTGATTTTTGGTGTCCTATGACGCTACACATTTTTTTAATTTCCCCTTTGAACCACTTTCGTATTTAAGACATGCATTTCGATTTCTTTGCTAGATGAAACATCATTTTTTCGTGTAATATTTACTTTTTAGACTGGCAAAAGAGTGCACTGAAAAAGATTTGGTTTCCCCATTCGCATCTGTTGTGTTTTTGAAATTATTTCCAGGGAAAGGAGTCAGTCACACTTAGCTGGTCGCAATGAATTTACTATCGTCATGTCCTATTTATACGATTTGACCGCACAATATCAAATAGTCTATCTCCGTCCCTTCCCCTGCAAATACAGAAACGTTTGCTGCCAACCTAAATTAGCGTTCCTTAGTTCTGTCTATGGAAGCACAGCCAACCCAACTGCTAGACGTCAAAAAGTACAAATAAATCTTAGTGTATCTTTGGTCAGCTTCCATCCTTTCGGAGAGGCATGCCGTAATTTCACTTTTTTTATCGTGATAAAATTACAATCTGCCTGATTGGGCTATAAGTAATTATGATAAATTATCTCATTCATACCAATGCAGTGCAATGACTGTGCTAGGGAATTAGGGTGGTTGGATAGGTTACTATGTAATTTCATGAACTTGGAAGGGATGAGTTCAAGAATGTAGGGTACATTCAGATCATTATGAAGGGTTTTGTTGCTGACGTAATAAGGGCCATTTACTATTGTTCTCAGGACTTTTGATTGAAAGGATTGGATACGCTTGATGTTCGACTTTTTTGCTGTCCCCCATAGCTCTATTCTGTATTTCCAGATTGGCTTAGGTACAATTATAACTATAACTATGGTAAAAACTGAAAATAGCTGAAATATTGACAAAAAATGGGTTCGGTGAGTGGAAACAGATATATTTGTTGATGGCTACAAAAACATTTTTTTTTTTTGGAAAAACCAGTAACTTTGAAATTATTGTTTCTTGAAATCAATCGATGAGCAGCTTGCATTGGATTAAAGATTATTTCCCCTTTCGTCAAATGTATTAATGGACAACGTTTCAACATGCCTGATTAAAAGAAAATAAGGTAGGCTAAAAACAAACGGCAATAAATGGTAACGAGAGCTAGCTAAAATACAAAAATTTTATGTCAAGTTAGGCCGATTATTAATCAAGGCTCAGGTACTGGTTCCTCTTTCACCAAGTTTGCCCGCTATCTCCCACTCCACCTACGTAATAATTTTAATAATCGAAATGATTGTTATTAATACTTTATGCCTTAAATACCTTCATTTATCTCAATTACTCATTGCCTAATAAAAGGCAGATTGTAATTTTATCTTAATAAAATTGATTGAAACCGGGGAAAAAATAAAAATAAAAAAAAATAAAATACTTTATGCACTTTCAGAAGTAATAACACAAAGAAATAAGCCCTTTATTTTTAAAGGGAAATTTACTTTAATAATACAATTACATTTATCTCGTTTAACAAGAAAATTTTTTATTAATAATCGTTTCAATTATCTCAGTTTAATGTTAGAAAGGAGCCGAGCCCTCAGTAGGAAGGCAGTTAGAAAACAGATTTGAGAAAAAGTCAAAATAATTAAGCAAAACCCAAAAAAATATCCTGTCGCATCCACTTAGTTGATATGACTTAGATTGATGAAGTCTCAGATCACATGTTACTCACATAATTCAGTTCGTTTCTGGTAGGCACTTACCTATATAATTGTTTTATTGCTCTCAACTATTACTATTAATATTATTGATGTGGATTTGTTGTTATTTTTGTTGCTAGATGTGTTCGGTGGTCATTTGAGGTCTATTGCTCACTTATCACCCATCCTCCAGAAAAATCAAATCTCACACCAGGGGGGTAAATAAGACACAAACCAAATCAACATTTTTTAATTTTTCCTTGTTATATTTCTTAAATTAAAGTAGAACAAATAAAGATTTCGTAAGGGAAGATGTACTTATTAAATGTACTTACACTTTATTAAAATACGCAACGGAAGTATTAATAAAATAATATAATATGGGAAAGGAAATGAAATAAATATAAAAACTAAAAGATATACCTCAAATAGAAATTAATAATAATAAGTACAATACACCATTATATTACAATTAAATTTAAAATTTGTTTTTTAAAATATACATTGTACAAAGATTTAAATATTAATTAAATAATTTAATAAATATCTGTAGAAAAAACTCTTTCTTTTGGTGTCATAACCCCTATGAATAATATCAGCGAAAAATTAAGCAAATATAGCTCTGGTCAACAAAAAAACAAACAATACATCACATTGGGAAAGAAAATGAAATAAATATAAAAACTAAAAAGTATGCCACAATTAAAAATTAATAATAATAAGTACAATAAACAATTAAATTTAAAAAAAATAGGGAAAATAATGGTACTTAATGTTAAATCATAAATATTAGTAGTTACTATTTTAAAACGGTCAACGATGAAATAGTTAAGTGGTAAATATTGAATATAGTTAAAAAAATGTTATATAATAATAGTATAATAATAAAGAAAGCAAAGAAATATACCTAACTTTAACAATATATTATAATGGCACTATACCTTCAGTTTAAATGAGTAAAAAATACACTTCCTTATTACATTTAAAAATGAATCTTAAAATAATATTTTATATCTTGGCTGAACTGAAAGACTAAGCACCGGACGGAAGACGCGCCCTGATTAGACAGGCTTGCTACCTTTATCCTCTGATCTACCCTCTCCTCAGTAGGGTCACGTATATCGGTTTCAATTCTTATTTTTTTTTTATCATGGAGGCACGGGAGAGCCAGATCTAGAGCTCACGGGTTATTTAAACAGACTAAAGCAGAAAAATCATTTTTTTGTTTCTGTGTGATTGGCAGCTACTTCCGGGGTGGTCCTCTCTGGTATGAATTCATTTCCTCTTGTGATAGGTGAAATAGTGGCTGTTTATCCAATCTGAATAACAAAACATATAAATCAAAACAGGTCGAATAATACAGATAATACCGAATAATACAGAAAGGTTTAAAAAACGATAAAAATAAGTATGAGATGAGTCCCTTTATTATATTTATTTACAGTGTTAGTTATAAATTTATTCAAAAGTAACCGATCCAAGTATCAGAAGTCTCACCATGTCAAGAGTTTTTGTTTGTTTTTTTATCCTGAAGACTTTTCGTTTTTTAAACTTGAGTAACCCCTGAGAAATAACGGAATAATTAGTTTTCTATCATCTGGAGTAGGCTATTAAATTACAGGTATACACTTCCTGATTAATAACGATATTTAATGTTATTACAGTGGATTATCATTACATTAACATCGTTTATGAAACTTTAACCGGCCGTTTCACCAGGCAGTTCGCTGGGGTGCTTCTGGTCAGACTGCCTGTGTATAAATCGTATGAATGTGAATTGTTTATAAGTATAAGTAAATTTTTACATTCCTAGTAATAATGTCGCATTAGCAAATCGCAATATTTCAATAAAGAGCTTTATAATCTTTCAGAGTGGTAGTATTCAAAGAGAGACACATGTATGTCGGTATTTATATACTCTAGACCCTCCGTGTTTTTTTTTTTTTCTAATGTAATGATGTTTTACTTGGAAGAGTGATATTTTGCTTGACCTTTTTAAGCCCCAATTATGGGATATTGAATTACATTATTGCAAAAAAAACTGTGATCGTGGATTAACTAATTAAAATCGTTTTTGCAACGGTAACGGAACCCTTAATATTATTTTTATTGGTGATATGTTTGATATATATTTAGGTGAATCAAATAGCAACCACCGAGATTTTATTTGGTCTTCCTAATCTTCTGTGGTTATGGTCAAATATTTTTTTTTAGATAGTAAATTAAAGAAATCTAATTTAGTGGATAATTGACATGAAGTATTTTAGGTCATAAAGTAAGTTTATCATTAATATGATTCGGTGACTAAACTTGAATCTATAGGTATATCTAATTCGAGTCCATAGTATTCTTAAAGGGACAAAAGGTTTTTAAAAAAATCTACGTCAAAAAGTGTTAATCTGTATTGGCTAATCCTAAAGCAGGATTATGCTCTAATCAGTCTAATTGAATGTCGAAAGAGCGAACCGCCGTCCTCAACTGGTAATACGCTTAGCGCCTCCCCTAGATTACAGAAGCCGTGGGGGTGTTTTAGAAATTTTTTCTCCCTTGCTTATTTTGGGGACGAATCAATTATTTCTCTCATTTTCTCTTTTGATTACCTAATTCAACGAATAAGCTATTGATTTATCTTAAAACGTCGAATCAAGGAGGAAAGGTTTTTGAGATAGTTTAGTACAAAACTATAGTTCATCTATTTTATGTGACTTACTGGATGCTTCGATCCTCCGCACAGTGGTGGAAAATAGGATAAACACGATTTCAACTAGGCACAAAAAACTACAATTTAAACGATCAAATATGAGTTTGGATTTTGATATTCATAAATTGATTTTTTTTTTTATTACGTAAATATTTATATATATCTTAACATGCCTCATTCCTATTTTTATCTTTGGTCGTCGGTATGTCCAATGATTGCTCATCTCAAATCTCACACCAGGGGGGTAAATAAGACACAAACCAAATCAACATTTTTTAATTTTTCCTTGTTATATTTCTTAAATTAAAATAGAACAAATAAAGATTTCGTAAGGGAAGATGTACTTATTAAATGTACTTACACTTTCTTAAAATACGCAACGGAAGTATTAATAAAATAATATAATATGGGAAAGGAAATGAAATAAACATAAAAACTAAAAGATATACCTCAAATAGAAATTAATAATAATAAGTACAATACACCATTATAATACAATTAAAATAGGGAAAATAATGGTACTAAAATTAAAATTATAAATATTAGTAGTTACTATTTTAGTATAGGATAAATCACTATAAGATGTAGGAAAGTATCAGTAACAAATGGACTTCTTCTTATTCAGTGTATCTTCTTCGTTTTGGTGACAAGGTTTGCCAGAAACAAAACTTCGCCATGCCCTATAAACAAAAAAAAAACATTAAAAATACAGTATCATAACATTCTTCACAAATTGCCCACCACGGCATTTTTTGTTTTTTAAAATATACATTGTACAAAGATTTAAATATTAATTAAATAATTTACAGTGCTTTTTTTTTGAAGCGGCCCCCACCACTATGCTAATAGTGGACATTTTCTTTATTCCTTAGTACAATTGTTCTTCAATAATTTTAATTAAACGATCACTATGAACGGGAGTACGACCTTCACTCTCTCGGGCTAGGCGTGAACTAACCTTTCCCCCTTTAACGCCACCTTGCTCACTCTCATTGGTCGAAGAAGTGGTCACTTGTTCGGAATTTAAAATTAATCAAAATTTAAAATAACAGGTGATAAATGTTGTAAAAAAAACGATTTTTTCTACGGTAGGCTGCTGTACAGAATACAAGGCCTGTGGACATAAAAAATGATAGGGCTCATCTTAAAAATGAGTTGTGCAAATACTAACTAAAAAACCTAACTTAACCTAGTTTTCACGGACAGCCTGGTGGAATGGTGTGGGGTAAAAGTATTTAACACAGGGTTTGTCATGTGCTACAACGAGTCAAAAAACCTGATGTGCTTCCGGTGGATGAACTGACCCACCGACGGCATACCAAACAACGGGTGCAGGTCGGCGTTCTTTAACCTCTTGAGAAACTTATGTCTGACCATTTTTGTCCAGGATACCGTTCAGAAATTGTTGGAGACTTTTAGCTGTACTGTCAGTTAAGTATCCCGACACAATACTGATGGGAAACTAGTAGTAATATTTATCGATTGTTTTATTTATCTAATATCGATAGTCATCGGTAGTATGTATTTTTTGTACAGTTCGCAAACATTAAAGTCGTTTCTAGGCCTAAATTTTATTACTTCCAAGAATTTCAATATCACTTGAGACTTTAAAATTTCAAAGGTTGTCATGCCTCGAGGTCAAGGCTTTAAAAAAAAATGTAAAACTTGGTATTATTAAATCTTTGAAAAATTTAACAAAGGCGTAGGAATATTTATTTCTTTATTTTGAGGTAAGTAATGAATAACCCCTAATCAACATTTAGGGATTATATTTTTCTTGTCGTTACGTCATAAAATGGAACCTTGTAAAATTTTATATTTATAGGTTGAATATGACTCTTACAATCACCAGGGCTGGTTGACGTGGGTAAAATACATAAGGCTTCTCGTTAAAAAACAATAACGAAAGCCTAAACCTCAGCCAACATACACACGATGACTTTTTTCGCTAATTTCCAAAATCTACCGTGGTAGGTAATTTTATCATGTATTTCTTTAAAAAATAATTTATAACAAACGCTTTTCAACAGACATCCGTTTAGAAGCTCAGAATCCAAAAGCCGAGTAGGTTTTGCAACTGCAAATAGAAAACGTTTACAAAAGACTGTATTCTTGTCGACATGCTCTGCGGTTCCCTCGCAGTTTGATTTGCACCTGAATACGTCTTTCCATGGGATCAATGTATATGTGATGTAAATGTCATGTGCACATACGCGTGTGGATACAAAGACATCCCCACTCGCATGGGAGCCATTGTCGCATTATCAACTGAGCACATGTATAGAGTACTATTGCGATTTGATTTACATTACTTCAGATCATTATTGAGTGAAAGTCGTATTTTGATCGATTCTCGTTGGTCATCCTGCGCTAGCTTGTACTTTTCAAGCAAAACTGTCTATGTCAAATATATGCATTTAAAATTAGAGAAGTAGCCCCATTAAACATTATAAACATAAACTATTTTAAACTGTGGAGTGTATTAATAATACCTAAACTGCCATCATCGTGGAGTCTACTACATTAATTTCTATCAGGTAAGTGACAATCGCCTTTTGTCTGTCATAAATTGTAAAAATGATCAAATCAATTCTGGAGATATACAGCAGGAGAGGTTTTTGGCTATATATAGCAGATTAATGACTTAGTTGTATGACTAGAATTTTTTGTAGTACTTCTGATGAAATTCTTGTGCCTGGTGCTGTAGTTCGCTTATTTTGGGTTTTTTGTATATGTCCTTTTAGGAAATATTCCTCAAATTTCATGTCGCCATCTTAATCTCTATATTGTTTCAATAATTCTTCATCTAGGAGATCCACATTTTTCTTTATTCTCCTCTTTTTCCGAGTGTAGTTTTTTATTTTTTTAAAAGCTTCTATTTCTTTTAATTCTCCGTGGAGCCCCACGCAATGGTATCCTTCTGGAATATAGAATGTCGTGTTTCGTTGTCCCAATTGAGGTTATGGCCAATACGTTTGTTTTTGGATCACTTGACAATGCTTTCATTGTGAATTCAAACCTTATCTTTTAAATATTTACAAAAACATTGTTTTGTAATGCGATTTTATCTATCTGTATAATCAGTTGTAGGTAATAGTTTTTCCTCTGAACTTTTGAATTCCTGTGAAAGCCTTTATTTAAAATCTTGTTCTTTTATAACTGTTTGATTCCTCACCTTAACTTCACACGACTCAAAATTACACTTTACACTTCACCGCTCTCTGTAAATCTCCTTGTCACGATATTCAGTTGTCTTCTCTGCTGTGCTGCCACCACCCAGGTCATCCGTGCGCGGTGGATTTTAAAATTAAGAAATGCGATGACTCAAGACGTCTTCTTTACATATATATGCAATATATATTTACATGAACCCCTCTTGTCTACCCTTATTTTATTTTTCAAAAATTTAATTTTTTGATTGTAATTAATTACTGTACTAATTATCTTTGTTGTTGGCTTTGTCTAGGATTATGTCCATTAAGTGAAGGGTTCATTTGAATTTATTATTTAAATAGGGATAATTAAGAGGATGCAATAATAATATTCAGTAATAAATAGGATTTTAGGGAGGCTTTATTAAGAACTCTATTAATAATTTGTATTTATTACATACTTACAAATTTGAAATATACTTGAATGAATGATTTGAAATTAACTGCAATATATATGACTAAATTAATATTATAAATGAAAATTATGCTACAAAAATATTATCAATCTGACTCGACAAAATCACAAATTGAAAACACCCATATAATTGTCTTTGAATATTCTCTTGAATAAATTTGTATGCTTACTCATTTAGGATAATTGGACTGATGGAGGTTGTTTCTCTTGATGGCGTATTCTGGTTTGGAGTTGTTGGAGAGTAGAAAGACGTCAGGTGTTGTTTCGACTCCGGCTGGAGGCGGAAGAAAGATTTCCTCGTCTACCCTTGCTATCTCACCCTCTGTTCTCAAATTTAATTGGTGGATCTTTCTCCCTCCGTATGGTGTGGTTGGATTGAAAATATTTAAGTTGGATTGGTCACTGATTTGAGGATTGGACATTATTATAAGCAACCTGTTAATTAAAGTCATCCTTCCAGCTACCTTTTTTCTCGCCCCTTGTCAGCAAGCCCCGTCATAAACGCAACTTTTAAGAGTTCTAATTCACTCATTCTAACATGAAACAAATTTCAATTCATGATTTCACTTTTTTGAAACTATTTCATCTCACACAATTTTACATTGTGAACAGATTGAATATTTAATATAATTGATAAATGAAGATAAGATAATTGGAAAATTTTTATTATGGGATTTTTTTAATTGTTCCTTTACTATTTATATTTACAACTCGATTTTTAAAGATACCATACCATAATAATATATAAGTATAATATATAGATATTAGTATCAGAGTTAAAAAATTTTTAAGTAAGGGAGCATGATTAATGTTTGTGGAGACAAATTTACGTTACCAACATTACTTTTATGCATTAGTTTATGCAGCAAAACTTTATTCGTTAAAATTTTAATACACACTTTTTTCATATAACACTGGTGCTGCTTTGAAGTCTATGAATGGAAGTACCACTCGAACTTTGTCAGAAGATAAAGACTAAATAGGATAACTGATCGAGAAGCTGAAAAGGATAAAGAGGAGGAGAAGCTGTAAAGAAGAATCGGAAAAAAATCAATGGACGGGTTATTGTGTCCCATTTGGGCGGGCCGCCCCTAGCCGGGGGCAGCAACTAATTGGGCCTGCCCACTCGCCCACATGCAGCTTTAGTCTTTGTCTCTCCACTCTTATTCAACGAATTGTGCCATTGCATCTTTCCCAGAAGATGTAGTCCTATCATCTATTTATTAGTAGTCATATAATCGACAGGTAGTCTGAGGAGTGATTTGCTATATGAAACTAAACGATGCAACAGGACAAATATTAGATAACGTGCAAGCAGGTGTTAACAAAAGGAGTCCTCCACTTCTGATGTCCGAAAACCACTTCACAATAAACAGTTAAGTTGTACGAAGAGGACATACGCGTGGCTTTGGACTGTGAGTTAAAATCACCTAAACAGCCGAGGTTTGGGATTTCTTTGTGCATCTAATAGATCTCAGAGTGACTTTGAACCCACCTGCGCGCATTAATGGAACCAATAAACATTTTATTACAGGAGATTTCAACCGAAAACTCATTACATAAAAATCGACCTATTTCTAATAAATAATTTAGTTTGATCCTAAAAGTATTATCCAAACACCTATAATTACCTCCAAACAAGTAAATAAATCTAACCGGTACCGAACATAAAAACAAAAGCGAAAATAGGATATTTGTAGCTTTTTATTGCGATTCCAATACGAGTAAATTATAACCTGCTCATTTATGCCAAGTGATAATTGCTAAATTTACAATATTTCATTCATTCACTGTTCCGTTCTTCTTCTTTACTTGTTTTAGTGACGTGATAGAGCTTTTGCCACCTGGGTCGGTCCGTTTCGCCGCTCTTTCTAAGTCAATCAATATCAAGAGTAGTTATTTATAATTACTGAACATAAATAAATTTAAAAAAATTGCTGTTGTTTAAACAGGTTGTACAAATAACGACAAAATGTAAGCGTGTTTGCATCTTTATTCCTCTTGCTTTTTTATTAGAAAACACATGAGTGACATTGTCAAAATTTATACTATATAGTTGTTTCTCTATAGAAAATATCACTGTATCTTGATTTTATCACCAGGTGATGGGTATTTACGTGGTCATCACCTATTATAAATTTACGGTTCACGTGTTTTATTTCTTCACTGATTGAGTGTGAATATGTGGTTGGGTGATGGGTGGTTGGATAGGTTACTATGTAATTTCATGAACTTGGAAGGTATATTAAGATCGTTATGAAGGGTTTTGTTGCTATTGGAATAAGGAGCATTTGATATTGTTCTCAGGACTTTTGATTGAAAGGATTGGATACGCTTGATGTTCGACTTTTTTGCTGTCCCCCATAGCTCTATTCCGTATGTCCAGATTGGTTTAAGTATAATTTTGTAGATTAGTAGTTTATTTTCTATTGAGAGATGTGATGTCCTTTGAAGCAGTCTGTATAGTTGTCCAAAGCGTCTGTTTAGTTCTTGTCTTTTTAGTCTCGTATGTGGGTTCCAGGTCAGTCGTTTGTCGAGATGGAAGCCTAGGTACCGTACTGTCTCGGATACAGGAAAAGGAATAGAATTAAAAATTAGTGGACAAGTCTTGCGACAAAGGGTGAAGGTAATGTGGGAACATTTTGCTTCATTAACTTTGATCCGCCATTGGTTGCACCAATACTCGATCTCGTCAAGGTGTTTTTGAAGGTTATGGGATGTTATGTCGGGGTGTGGGTGGGATGACAAGACTGCAGTGTCATCTGCAAATGTGGCCAAGAAGGTATTGGGAGTAGAGGGGACATCAGTGGTGCATAGGTTATAGAGGATGGGGCCCAGGACACTGCCCTGTGGAACTCCTGCATTTATGGAATAGTAGTTTGAATATTCTAAACCACAGCGGACTTGGAAGAAGCGGTTTGAAAGGTAGGACTGTAGGATTAGGAAAATGGTCTGTGGTAAATATATCTTTTTGAGCTTGTAGAGTAAGTACAAGCACTAAATATCTGTTTGTTTGTATGTCCTAAGCACTCAGACTTATTTATCTTCAATCGAACAACTCCTACTGGACGATGACCGACAGAAAAAATTGCATCAATGAGATTGGACTATCTCGTCTACTGTCATTGGGGGCAAATCCCTTCCAAATTTTCCTGGGCCTTCTACTTCCCCCCAAACCCTTTGGGTTCTGATCAATGAGATTTTTTTTCGATTCCGTCGTCGTTCTTTAATTTGTGATGGACCCATCTCAATTTACGAGTAGAGATATCTTTACCTGTGTGCTACTGATTCATTCGGTGACAAATTTCATTTTGAGATGTCGACTTAATATGAATCTCAGACAGCGATTGACATGAACTTGATGATAAAGATCTCAAACAGAACCAATTTTACACTTGTGCGGAAGACTTGCAGGTTGGGTCCTCCACCGAAAGTGTAGTTTCACAAACGTTAGATATGCTCTCTTTTTCGGTAGGTCTGAAGCCAAAAGATGTCTGGAACGCTAGATTCATGCGCAATACGTAGTAGAGCCTTAAAATTACCAACGTAGGTAAAAGAATGCTCCACTGCCCAATGATTCTGAAGTCATTTCATTATATAAAATGTTACATATGTTGCCCATCAGGTCTGTACTTCATACCTTAATATTTATGGAGCATAAATTCAATACTCGTTTATTCAAGCAGCTACTCATTTTCCCTTATGAGTATGAGAGAGCACTATTTATATCCGTACAGGGGAAAAAACAACAACTAGGGACCCTGGGATTACGTTGTTGTTTGGCTAATTGATAATGACTTAGCGGACTGACCAATCATACTGCACAAACAGCTGCATTCTTGAGAGACCCAAAAGATATTTAGCACTCCACATAATTAGCACATTTCTAATGCAAATGTGTGTCCTAGCATATGTAATAAGCGCAAACCAAGGCAATGATGTCCCAATGGAGATCAAAAGGTTTAAATGACAAGTTAACTTTTAATTATACTTATGTCACTTGAATGGATTGGATGCAGTGTAATAACTACCATTAACGGTAGGGTACCTGTCTTAGTTATCGCAATTTTCGTTTCCTGTACCATTCTCTAGAATAGTCGCTACGTATCCTAACTAGAACAATAGGCATGCAAAGTTAATGTCGCGATTCCCATTTGGTTTTGGGCAAATTCCTTGTTTTTCTTTTATATTGTTGCAGACAGCCCTTGGCTTGGTGACTTGGTTTAGGTTCGACTTTAGACCCATTATCGGCTTCAAATTGCTGGCCAGATCCGATCTTCGAGAAGCAAGCCTTTAACTGCAAATTGGGATTGATTGAGGGGGTCGGAGGTGTTGCCTCAAAGTGGACGGAGTGCAGGCATTAGTCGGTCGGCCGGCACGAGGGCTTCCGGGCATTACTGACCACTCGGCGAACCCTTTTCGGGTAATTCAGCAGAAATCTCGTCTGTCCTCGTTCGAAATCACCGCGGCCCATTGTCATTGTAATGTCTCCGTGACAATGGTGAGGAAATTGCACCGGAGAAATTGTAATATTTCCCGCTTAATGTGCCAGGGTGCCTCCTGCGCAAGGTTACATGGAACCATGTTATTATAGAACACTTATCTGACTCTAATGTCTTCTGACGGTCTTGAGGAAGAGATAATCGGTTGTGTCTTCACGAAATTTCCGACGTAGATACATAACGAGCAGAATAAATATCCTTGTGCAAAGAGGTAGGGGTCCGTAGTAAAATTATGATAGTTGTATTCTTCTTATCGCCTTATTCGTGTTGTATTTTATTATTTCAATGTAATAAACTAACATAAATTTTCAAAAAGGGTGATGGTCCCTCTGAATTTTTCTATTTATTTATGGCCTATATAAGCTTTTTATTATTATTAAATTCAAACAAATTGCATAAAAAAATAACATAATAAAATTTTAAAATAAAATATAAATATGAAACAATTCATAAACGCACAAATATAATTTTATTTTTAGTGGTATAATTTCTACCACATTTCGAGTATTTAATCGAACAAAATTCTGGTAAATATGCAAAAATGCAATAAGTGTTATGTATTATTCTGTAAAATGACCGATGCATTAAATTATTTGTCAATAGAGTAAACTTTGAAAGTTATTTCCACGCTACAAAACCCATTTAAGCCTTCAAGCCTCCCGTGGTGTTAAATTGTATCCCGTAGATTTGTTAGTTGTTTGCCGAGTTGACCGCGTTCAATTCAGGTTGTTTAACAGAAAGTAAATTGAATGTGCCCAAAAGAAACACAATTATTGGAGACCTTGTCCGAACAATCGGCGAACACTGTTTACACTCGACGCTTTATTTTAACTCTTGGAAATTGGATTTTTTGTTTTATATACATATATATATATATATATATATATATATATATATATATATATATATATATATATATATATATATATATATATATATATATAGGGAGAGAGAGAGAGAGATTGTTTTAATAGAAAACCACAGTAAATAATAGAGTACCTTGAAAGCAATTAAAATTTTCAAATTGAAACGGTCACTAAAGCAAAACCTGTTATTTCTAATTAAGCCATGACTAGCACTAAATAAATAATCGTTTGATGAACAAGGAATTGATTTCATATAATACTTACAACAAAGGTAAGTACCAATCAAGGTTGAGTTTGTTTAGTTTAAATAAACATATTTTAATCAATAGTGTTTATCGCCAAAATTATATCTGGCCAGGCTCTCTTCCAATTGAATATGAAAAATCGCTGGAACCATAAAATTTAATTTATAACAATTAAACCATTGGGATTACAAACTATCTATAATTAAAATATGAAGCAAAAGATGAATAAATCAGTGATGTATCAAAATCACACAACATGAAAACAAAAACCTTATTTGGTAGATGACACCACTGAATCAATGCTAGGCTGTTTTTTTCTTGTTGAGGTGATCAACTTTTGTAAATTGAAAAGGACACTTAAATTAAACAAAAAAATATCCTAAACTAAAGAAACATTGCAAACAACATGATAAATGCATACTAAGGGTAGTTTATATTTTTTATATTGTATTTACGCTCACATGGTTAATTATTATTATTTAAATGAGTGGTTTTCCATTACCTGAATATTTTTCCTCAATATCTCATCTTCTAACGATTAACTAAATATATATAATCCGATAACTAAATATATTGGAAATATTTTACAGCAAGGGCGGCAGCTAGAGTTGATACTCATTCAACTTAAATTTCTCACTTCCGCTTTAGTTCCAGGGCAGAACAAGGTACATTCCCACCATCACCGAAGCCATCAGACGACGTCACATCAAGTCCTTCGACTCGATGAAGCACAGTCTAAACCCTCTCTTCCGAGACATGACACCACCACCGCTACCGGCACGATGGCAACTCACAAGATCGAGTAAAGCTGAAGAAATGGTTGACATCACGGCGCTTGGCCCACCAACAACAAGCCTCTAAGGGGCACCCTCACTGATATCAGACTAACTACGACTGCACTACATGCCTAGAGAAGACTCTAAGCCCAGCCACCAGTGGACTCTCACCACTGTACCGTAACAATCACACTCCTTACTCCTCTCACACCACCTTCAATCAGGTCCTCCTAGTACAAGGATCCGATCACCCTAAATATTTTATATTTCTCCCTCGTCCTAAAATTCTAACTAGAGAGCTTAGAAAAAAAAAAAAAAAGGTACATTAAACAAGAATAAATAAATTTCCTCGTGAAATATGTTCATTTTTGAAATAGCTGAATTTTTTATGCCAACCTGTTGATTTTCGCGTCCTGTTAATTTTTTAGAATTTAAGTTTACGTTCTTAGTCTACTTAAATGTCTGATATTTCTTTACTGTACAAACACAACACATGATTCAATATCTGTCCAATATACTTGCGGTGAAGTCAAAAGTAGGATACATTTTAATCCTTGACCGGAGTATTTGCTGGAAGTTTAAAAAAATAGCTCGATAGTTTGAAAACTATTAAAATAACAGGATGTACTTCCATTAAATTCTCAATATCTGCTTGTATGTAATACCCTTCTTTTTATACCCTAACATGATAAATAACAAGTGCACCAGTCTTGACCAAGTAACCGTAAAGTTCTGAAATAATCGAATATTCTACATTGCATAGGCTCTTAAATTATAAAAATATAAAATCATATTGAATTCAACTGTGATGTTGTTGATGTTGAATCCTCACTTTATGCTTGACTGACTATGATCATAATTTTCCACTTAATGTATACATAAATAGGTGACATAGGATATAGGTGGTTCTCCTTTTGGATTTTCACTTGACCTGAGACTGTGTAAATCATTTCCTGCTCCTTTCCATTTGCGACAAAACTTTTTTGAGAGGTTTGAAGGGCTTAACTTAATAGGTTTAGATTTTCTTCTTCTTCTCTTTTTTTTCTTAATTTCACCTTCCTCGGCAATTTAAGGAGCTTTCATTTTTGATAAGGCGATTTCATTTTCAATCTTCTCTCCCGTTTTTTTTTTTAATTTCCTATGCATCATAATTGTTATTGAGAGAACAGGTAAAAAAAAACTGCTAGGACTATTTAGAATGGGAACTGGCAACAATAGCATTTTAGTAAAATGGTTCACTATAATAGTGATACAATTTTAATGTGGATGATAACTTTAATAGTTATAAATTATCTTCTATGACTAACCGACCTAACTAGCAGATAACTGCCATAAAAACTACCAACAATTTAACCAATCGTGCACTATCAATTAGCATTTTATTACGTTTATAACGCACATTGTGTAATCCTAAAGAAATAAACATAAGTAATTAAGTAATTAAAATAAAGTTATTACTATCACTAAAAGTGTAATAGAAATCTCTGTTCCATACGAAGAGAAGAAAATTTGCAAGAATGTTTTACTTGAAGCCCCAGAGATGTCAAAAAAAAAAGCTTGTTCAATATAAAAAAGGTTCAATTATTAATCGAGTATATGTAACTAAAATATTAACATATACCGAAAGTATTATGTAGAGCATCAAATTGACGATTGTAACGCCGTTATTGTAAATAGACCTATTCATTTGTAGAATCTATATTGAATTCTGTAATACTTTTGTAACAAGGGGATATGGAAAAAAAAAATACTGTGACGGACAATTGTTTAAAAAAATCCTCTAAAACTGACAATGAAATCGTTATCACAATCAAGACGATACCCTTAATTGTGTGATGGATCTCACTTCATTTAAATTATTATGTTTTCTATCAAGTGGCCAGAAGCGAGGCACACCGGTGGACTTATTGCACTGCATATTATTTGTTTCGCCAGCCTGAGTATATTTCTGTTCTAAGAAAGGGAGTTCAGAATCAGTAATTATTTTTAAATCAAAAAAGTCCTCGAGAAATGTGCAAATTAACATATTATCATCAACAGGAATTCCAAGCTTAATAAACAGACAAAATTACTAATGTACGACCCTTACTTATATAGCACCACTCATCCATATAATCCTCCTCGGAGACAGAAACGGCAGTGGCCTCGTGACCTGCTATAATGTGTAACAGTGGGAGTCCTGGCAATGGCCAGTTTCTCCAATCATGTCCTGAGCGTATGTGGCTCTCACCCTCTTCATCAGCCTACACTACTGGCTTGTATCCGGTGACACGGCTGACGGTGGGGAACTTCTCAGAACCACGCTTCCTCTTTCGCATGCGAGGAACGTGAACAACCATGTGGATTTGGGAGGTCTCTGGGCTGTTTGTAAATATTGTATGAATGAGCGAGCGAATGAAAATTGTAAATTGGTTTGAATGAGATCGTTTATCACAATTACTTATAGCCCAATCAGGCAGATTGTAATTTTATCATAATAAAGTTGTTGTTACATGTACTATCATTAAGTTTTATATTTTCTTATTTACTCATTATTTATTGTTAGATTTGTATTTATATATTTGTAAATTAAAAAAAAAAAATTGATGGCTACTTATGTCTAAAGAAGGCCATTTTCATAATGAAGAGCGATGATGCATTGCATATCAGCATAAAATCATTTATTTTAAATGTATATTATGTAAATATTAGTAATAAATTGGTTTGAATTTTTGTTGTTTTTATTTCTTCTGAATTACTGAGGAAATCGTGACGAAGTGCTAGTACTACTTGACTACACAGAAGGACGGTTCACGACTGAACGTGAATTAGTGTCGATTACGCAACAGACTATGAGAAAATAAAAGCAGACGATGACGACTACAGGACGAAGGGAGGGCCCTTAGAGGCACCGGTCGCTCAGGATTGCGGCATGTAGCGCCATCTGGCGGTTGTTTATGTCGTACATAGCGACCAACAGCGCATGCCCCTCCGGATATTGCTGCTCTGGCCAATATATAGAGGTAATTAATGTGCTCGATACAGTGTGAATGAACAGCAGCATTAGTATATACTAATGTATCCAATATATATCCAAATATACATGATGTACTTCCCTACATCAAGAATCAAGAATGTATCTTTCTACTGAAATATATGTATATAAATCCTTTTTGTATCCCCCTAGCTTACCTTTAGATCAACGCTTCTATACTCAAGCTGAATGATTGAAATATTTTATTTTCTGGGATGCCATTTAATTATTCCAACTACTAATAAAAGATGTCTTTATCAAATTCTTAGCGTGCAGGTATAATTATAATGAAAGATTTCTTGAAATTTAATAATGGTCAATTCTAACCTAAAGTCTTAATAAGTTAATTGAAGGAATTAGTTTTATAAAAATATAATATACTCTACAATATGTTTTTATTCAAAATGGTTAAATAAAATAATGGGTTATTATAATATTTATACTATCTATGAAGAACTATGCTTACAAATATTACAGTGATGTCTTCATTTGCTGTGGGTGCTTCAGGATGTCTCATTCATCTAACCTGCGCCCTAGAAAAGGACAACTTCCTCTATTTCCACCAGGATAGGGAGCTGTTCATAGTGTCATCCCCCGACAATTTTTTTTTTTTTAACTTTTAACTTTTAATTAATTATATAGAAAGAGCTGCATCCTCGTACCCCTTATAAGTAAGTAGCCATCCTTGACCCACTCTACTAACACATGATATAAGATTTATGATAAAACATATAGTAAGATTTATTGTATATATATATATATATTGTAACATTCATGATATTTGAGAATATCATGACCAGGAACCCTCCCATCTGGTAAGCATCTTCCTTTATGCTCTTAGGAGTGGGGATGAGATAAACGGGCAGTCTTAGCCCAACCGTCTAGAAAAGCGAATGAGAGCAAGCTCCCGAATTGGCGGTCACCAACAGGAAGAGAGGAGAAGAACCAACAGCAGAAGTAACGTTGATTGGATAAAAGGAAGATCATCGATTGGGTGATATTAATATTGTTTTTATTATGGACCCATTAAAAGAAATTGAGCTTAAATTTCATGTTTTTTGTAGTTAGTAGTAACTATCCTATTTTAAAGGAAATTGAATATTTTTTTTGTCAGCACTCTATATAATTATAATTATTTGTTATAACTATTTTATTTGAAAATATTTCACAATTCCTAGTTTCTCAATTTATTAATAACTACAACATGAGCCTTGAGATCGGGCGATTCAATCGGGATAAATTCCTATGTCAAAGACATAAAACAATTTGAATTAAAGATCTCATGACGGACCTGCCAAATTAGTTAAGGTAAATTGATCAAATAAGCAGAAAGAGAAATGGTAAAAAATGAGGTAGGTTTCAATATATATATATATATATATATTAATATTGAGGTATACTTGCTCTAATCTTGAGATTGTAGTAACTAAAAATAAGGCATTCTTTAGACGGAGAAATAGGCTTTCCCTGACGAGAACCCCATCTTATAAAAAAGTGATTTTTGAGACCAAATCAAAACTTTTAAAAAGAAGTGCAAGGTTGAAACTCCAGATACAAATAATGAATACGTGGAGCAATATCCTGTGGAACCCACCTATGGACCCTCAATATAGAAAAATATAGGGTTATAAACCAATTTGGGTGAGGAAGCCGTCATTAAAAAGTGGTTTTTTATCACTCGCGAATACAAATACCAGGAAATATAATGAATATAAAAAATAAACAAGAAGCTTTAAGAGAGGTGAAGGGAAACGAGGATAAAACCCATGACTTATTTACCCCAGTCTTCTAAGACTGCAGGAGCGATTCAGCCAGCCAGCCTCGCTCTTCTGATTGGCAAATCCATCCTCATTTGCAGACTATCAGACGCCTATTAAACAGAAGATAACGTACTCGTTAGAGGTAAATAATATATTACCCTTTTAAGGTAACTTGAGCGGGCGCGCATCGGTATTAGGACCGCGTTACCGAAATTTCCGACTTTGGATAATAAGGAAATAAGGAAGTAATTACCTTCTATTCAGAGAATAATAAAATAAACTTTATTGGTACAAAATAAATACATTAGGGCTTTATTAATAAAAGATTTAAGCACAAATATACAATGGTGATTCAGATCTTTTACACTTCGTCTACTTCATCATTTTCAGTCTAGCTCTGGTCACAGATCGAACAATAGAACATCACAGATACTGTGATATTTTCATGTATATTTATGTTATCCTAGCACCAATCCTTATATATTGTGACTGTTCTATTGTTTTTGTGGATTATATACCTTATATATCATATTGTTTCAATAAGAGCCTTAGATAGCCTTCAATAGATGTTGGGTTCCTGAAGCGGAGTAAAAATACATTGACATATTTTGGAAGATACAGAAGCAGGTACCTCGATTCTAAATTAATTTTCATTAATTTCAAAGCCAAGGATGATGAAAAATGCCGTCTCCTCATAAACTATTTGGGTTATTGGAATCTGTATTTTTTGGGCATGGATTCCTACAATGACAAGCTTCCTAAAAAAATTACTAACAGCCCCTTGCGGGGTGTTTTTGGTTGTTGTGTCCGTAGTCAGAAGATATTGACCATTAAGTGCAAAAAACTGAAAAAAAATTAGTTCACAAAAGAGCTTGTGGCGGACCGCAAATACAGTTACAATACTGGGCGTTCATCATTTGGCTTTCCTCACATGAACCGACCATGACACTGACTGTCTGAGGGAGGGGTGAGTGAGACCGTTTGTAGGTCGGTATTTCCTTCGAGAATTCATGGAAGGACGATTTCGGGTCGTCACGAGGGTGCCTAGTTACCCTAGCCCAAGTGACGAAGTGAGGGTTGATTAGGCTTTGACCTGGACAATTGCTTCATGACGGGTCGTACTACACTACTAGGTAAAGTTCGTAGGGCCACAGGTGACCGTCGTCCACAAGGAAGAAATCTCTTCCAAGGAGGTGCTAGTATTAGCGAGACGAAGGCAAAGAATCCCACTAGGAAAGTGTGGGGTCTGACAAGGCCGAACTAAAACATAGCGAAGTTAGAAAAGAGAGATGCAGAATTTTTCATAAATGAGAAGGCCAAATCTAGAAACATCAGTGCAGCTGCAAGTACCAGTCCAGAGAGCCGTAGTTAAAATGACTTATAATTTTTTTTTTTTTTTTTTTTATTTCAAAACCTCAACAAAACAATACAATGTACAAAAAGAAAAATAACAAAATATTTGGATTACATATTTCTCCTCTTACTGCATTTACATGCATTTGGCGGAGTGCCTAAATATATATATATATAATTCCTTTATTGTGCTAAAATTACAATCTGCCTTGCTAGGCAATAAGTAATTAAGATATACGATCATTCATACCATATTTACATTTCATCATTCACTCGCTCATTCATTCAGGACATGATTGGAGAAACTGGCCATTGCCAGGACTCCCACTGTCACTTGATTATAGCAGGTCACGAGGCCACTGCCGTTTCAGTCTCCGAGGAGGATTATAGGGATGAGTGACGCAGTGCAGTCACTGTGCTACAGGATTAGGGTGGTTGGAAAGGCTACTGTGGAATTTCATAAACTTGGAAGGGATGAGTTCTAGAATGTAGGGTATATTAAGGTCGTTATGAAGGGTTTTGTTGCTGACATAATAAGGGGCATTTACTATTGTTCTCAGGACTTTTGATTGAAAGGATTGGATACGCTTGATGTTCGACTTTTTTGCTGTCCCCCATAGCTCTATTCCGTATGTCCAGATTGGTTTAAGTATAACTTTGTAGATTAGTAGTTTATTTTCTATTGAGAGATGGGATGTCCTTTGAAGTAGTCTGTATAGTTGTCCAAAGCGTATGTTTTGTTCTTGTCTTTTTAGTCTCGTATGTGGGTTCCAGGTCAGTCGTTTATCGAGATGGAAGCCTAAATACCGTACTGTCTCGGATACAGGGAGAGGAATAGAATTAAAATAAACTAGTGGACAAGACTTGCGACAAAGGGTGAAGGTAATGTGGGAACATTTTGCTTCATTAACTTTGATCCGCCATTGGTTGCACCAATAATCGATCTCGTCAAGGTGTTTTTGAAGGTTATGGGATGCTATGTCGGGGTCTGGGTTAGATGACAAGACTGCAGTGTCATCTGAAAATGTGGCCAAGAAGGTATTGGGAGTAGAGGGGACATCAGCGGTGTATAGGTTGTAGAGGATGGGGCCCAGGACACTGCCCTGTGGAACTCCTGCATTTATAGGATAGTAGTTTGAATATTCTAAACCACAGCGGACTTGGAAGAAGCGGTTTGAAAGGTAGGACTGTAGGATTAGAAAAAGGGTCTGTGGTAAATATCTTTTGAGCTTGTAGAGTAAACCTGCGTGCCAAACCCTGTCAAGAGCTTGAGCTATATCAAGAAAGGCAGCAGTGCAATACTGTTTGGTTTCAAGGGCTGAGGAGATGTGATCAACAACGCGAAGGCCTTGTTGAGCAGTGGAATGCCGTTGGCGGAAACCAAATTGGTGTGTAGGAAAAAGGTTTTTGGATTCAATAATTGGAAGTAGACGTTTTAGTAGAAGTTTCTCAAATATTTTTGAGAGGATAGGGAGTAGGCTTATTGGACGGTAAGATGAGGCATCATTGGGTGGTTTACCGGGTTTGGCGAATAGGACAATAATGGAATGTTTCCAGAGGAGTGGGAAGTGCGTCGTTCGGATAATGCAATTATATATATAGGTTAGGAAGATTATGGCTTTAGGAGGAAGTTGTTTGAGAATTTGAGGAATAAGGAGATCATATCCAGGGGATTTTCGGTAAGGTAAGTTTTTCAAAAGGTATTTGACCTCAGAGGGATTAACGGCTTTTGGTGGAAGAGAGAGAGGAATAGGTGAAGTGAGGAAATCTTCCACAGTTGTGCTGTGAGTATGGCTTTGATGAGAAAGGTTAGGTGTGAAAGTATGGGTAAGATGCAGAGCAAATTCCTCCGACCTATCCCCATCCGAAGCCGCCCAGGACCCATCATCACGACGGAGCGGATGTGAAACAGGTTGATACTTTAGGATTTTTTTGGTTACATTCCACAAGGAGTTATCCCTGGTAGACAGAGAGGAGAGGTAGGAATTGAAAGAATCGGAACGGAAGGATGCCAATCGCCGCTTTACCAATCGGCAGTGCCTAAATATAATAAATTTTTATTGTCGTTAATAGTGACTTATCAGCTAAAACTATGGGGTATATATAGCCCGACGTAGCCAATGGAATGGGGCTTTATTCTGGCCAATCGCGTTAAGCCAATAAATTCAATATGTGTTAGCAAAGAATATCAAAACACATTTTATTTATAAATGATTTGATTCTGATGAATGCCTTACTTAATGTTTTTGTAGTCAATCTATTTACTGTCAACATGATCATCTAACAGTTTTGTAGCATGTACATGTGAATAACATCATTACTCCATCCCGACAAATGCTCTACTGTAGTATTATCCAGGATCAGTTGATTTCTCCTTTTTGAAACCATGAACAAAACCGAACGAATGCATGGAAACTGTTGCATTAATAAGCTTCAGGCTGAAAGGTCATTTATTAATTTTAATTAAAGAGGATAGAAGCTTGGCTGGAATAAAGCCCAGCGTAGCCCTAATTCCGGATAATATGGAAAAACAGCTTGTTGCTTTAGAGAGCGAATGATTCCGAATCTAACGACCTCGTTAAAAAAAAAACCTAATTAATTTATGGTAATGTCATTTCATTATATCTACCTTTTAATTACTTTATTTTACGTTTCTTAACAGCAATGTCATTTATGACACTGTATTATCATATTAAAGAATTTTTTCATATACTTATGTTAGGTTTAAAATTCTAGGCTTTCGGTCTAATCCGTAAACAATATCACAGAGATTGAGCACCACATGACATGCACTATATCTAAAAATAAAAATTACTCCACCGTTTGTAACCCAACCCATTTTTAGCGATCTCTACTGGGATAAAGCTGCTCGGTATATTGACGAAAGTAATTCATTCCCGTAAAACAAAAAGGCATGTACTTTTTTTTTTTGGACAGGAGTTGGTTAATACTCGATCCGTTAACGACCGTTGAATCGGGTACTTGGTTTAAAATAACTGAATTTTTGGATAGTTCATGATCATAAATGATAAACTTATTGATCATTTAATTTCCAGGAGCTCTGTAAGATGGAATTATTTTCAGTTATGAGCATCTGAAATGCTCATGATGTCATTTCACGGCCAATCACAAATGGATAAATTAAATATTCATCCGGGACTAAATGAAACATAATATTTAGTTCGAAACCATTAATAATGACCAATGGCAATAATTGTTTATCACACTTTATTAAAGATTTACCTAAATCTTCTAAAATGACTCTTTTAGTAAAACATTTTCACTAAATTAAAACTAGCTTATACTTTTAATCCCAAGCTAGGAGTCGTAGCACAACAGCTTTCTTGGAGAGAGAAAGGCAGGCAGTGTCCAACATTTAGATGGGCGGTGAGCCCGGTTTTGTGATTGTGGCATCTCTTCGGTGAGTTCTTCGCATCTGTTTTATAAAAAAAAAGTACGCGAAGATCCTTCAAAAACTTGTCTCTACTATAAATATCTGCCGTGTAGGCCAGATAGTTTTCAGATCCGCACCTTACCCATAAAGTTTCCGCTGTGGGAGGTTCATAACAGGATTGCACTTACGTGGGTTTTTCAATTGTCTGATTACTGGCTCCATAAACCGATTCTGCGTCTCTATCTGTCGGCTCTGGGTTCGCGAAATCTTCAGCCATAGCTCTGAAATAGACTGCTGTTCTTGAGCGAGCTGTCGTTTATCCATTTTCTGATCTGGGAGAAGGGGTATCAGAAATAGCCGGGTCGGGATAATAAAAACACTGTTTTGAATAACTGGGATAAATAGTTATCCCATGAACTATAACCAGTAGAGGAGGGTAGCAAGAAGGCGGGCAACAATCTTTATACAACAACAGTCTTTATACTACCAGTATCCAAACCGCAATAAATCCACTCGGGACAGATTGTCTAGTCCTCGGGTGCTCCGCAAAATGACGCTTGGGCCTATTTATATCCTCTGATTGATCCAGTCTGCTATGCCCATATATATATTACTGAATAAATTATATTGTTTTCTTATATATTTATAATAACGACTATTTTATGGTAGCATAAGTTTAGAAGGTTAGTAGGAAAAAAACAAAGAAAATGTTGCAAGCAGTTTTAATGTGAGAAAGAACCACAACATGGAATTAATCAGAAAAAAATGTTTACAGTTTAGTATCTGGTAACACCTCTTCTTCATTTTAACAGCCTAACAGCTTCCGGTCGTCCCTTCATTTACTGGATGACACGGCAATGTCCTCTTGAGTATACAGTTTCGTGTTATAACATAATTTAGGCTAAAAAAAACAAAAGCAGTATTGCTGTGATCAGTAGACTTCGCATAAAAAAAGAAAATGTATCTAAAAACAAGTGTGCTAACAGATAAATCGTTTTAAATGATTTCAAGAAACATTCACGCCAAATTTTAAGAAACTCAAACAACCCGTTTGATTGTGACTGCGTGAATAACAGATCTTAGATAAAAACGGAACAGTTAAAACGGGTGTCTTCTTCAAACGGAATCACAAAATATAATAGTTTGTTGTTCCTGACTTTAACTCAAGAACATTCTCTGCCAAATTTGAAGAGAAAAGAATTCCGCGTTTGGTTGTGACCACGTCAGGAAAGCATTTATTTACAATACATTTTTATTGAGGATGATATTTGCACTTTCAGCCCTTGCAAATTTTATTTAAATTGTTAATGTACCATTTTTCGGCATCGTTTGGGAATAATTACAAATATTTTAGGATCTTGTAGGCATCTTATTCTTCTACGACATTAGTTATATAAACAAGAACGCTCGCTCCGAGTAGTAATTAGAAACTTGCACCCGACCACACCAGCTGACGAAATCGAAGATGAACTCTTTGCTCTTGGATTCAAAGTTCGCCAAATAACGAACGTGTTACGTGAGGATAAACAACAGGAGGAATCAATAAAAACGGTGTTACCACTATACAAGGGTACAGGTTGAAAAACCCTTCCCCAAACGAGACATCGTCCAGTGCCATAATTGTCAGGCATATGGGCACACGAAATCTTACTGCCACCACCCTCCCAGATGTGTAAAGTGTAGTGGGCAGCACAAAAGCGAATTGTGCAAAAAGCCCCTAAAATGGCCTGCGATATGCGTACTTTGCAAGCAAGGCCATCCGGCCAACTACAAGGGCTGCGAGGCTTACAGAACGCTGAAATCGAGGACCGAACAACGCCGCCAGCCAGAAGTGGAAAAACTTGCAGCAAGAAGCGGCCCAGCCAGAAACTTGAGGCCTACTGTCTCTTTCGCCGATGCCGTTCGCAACAGAGAGCAGTCACAGGCACCACCCACCCCCTGTACACAAGATCACCTTTCCCAGCATTCCGTTCATCCCGTCAACCCACAAACTCTATCCCATCCTCAGCCACACATCTCGTACATTCATCCACCTTCAAGTTCTTCGGATCTCACTAGCCTTTTAACCTCATTTCTTACAGAGTTCAGAACCCTAATTACTCCTCTCATTTCCCTACTTACAAATCTGGTCTCCTACCTTATCCCCGTTAAACAAAATCCATAAGTGGATCCTTCCGACTCCTTATCCATTCTCCTTTGGAATGCGAATGGTGTTCGCACCCACACTAACGAACTGACAGCACTACTCCACGACAAGAACATCGACGTAGCTCTCATTACTGAAACAAGACTTACTAGCAAACGACCATTTACGATTCGACAGTACCATACTTACCGAACTGATCACCCAGATGGAAGAGCTCATGCAGGTACCGCTGTCATTGTTCGTAATTCCATTTCTCATCACATAGTTCCTTTGGTAGCACATGATTTCCTTCAGTCCACTGCAGTGTCAATCAGCACCTTCCCTTTCCCCCTTACTCTAGCATCAGTGTACTGCCCTCCCAATAAATCCATTTCCGATTCCCAATTCATCTCCTTTCTAGACTCCTAAGGACATTGTTTCCTTGTGGGTGGGGACTTTAATACAAAGCACCAACACTGGGGGGTCAAGATCCACGAATACACGCGGACGTGCTGTGCTGTCTGCACTCACACGGAAACATTGGCCATCAGATTCCAACCGAAATCCAGATCTCCTAGACTTCTTCTTCTACAATAGTTTAGGAACACTAAACTATTCACTCATCATAGCCCTTTATTATTAACCATTTCCCTAAAACCAATTCACAAACTATCTCCTCCTTCATTTATTAGGGGCCCAGTCGATTGGGACAACTTCCGTCAGCTTCTTACAGAGTCCGTAAACCTCAAATTATCCCTGAAAACATCCCAAGACCTAGACGATGCAGTGCATTCTTTCACTACTCTGGTCCAGAGGTCGGCTTCGGAGGCATCGTCACCCCATCGTCATCCAAAAATTCACAATCATAATCGTTTGCCTCAGAATCTCAAAGACCTAATCCAATCCAAACGCCACTCGAGAACAATGTGGCAAAGATCTGGACATCCTGCCGATCGTCGCTCATACAATCAGTACTGAAGGTTGGTAAAGTGGCAATTGGCATCCTTCCGTTCCGATTATTTTAATTCCTATATCTCCTCTCTGTCTACCATGGATAACTCCTTGTGGAATCTAACTAAGTAAATCCTAAAATATCATCCTGTTTCACATCCACTCCGTCGTGATGACGGGTCCTGGGCTGCTTCGGATGGCGAGAGCGCGGAAGAATTCGCACTGCATCTTTCCCGTACTTTTACTCCTCACCTTACTCCTCAAAACAATACCCATCGCTCAACTGTTGAAGATTTCCTCACCTTACTTATCCCTCTCTCACTTCCACCAAAAGCCGGTAACCCCTCTGAGGTCAAATATCTTCTGAAAAAATTACCTTACCGAAAATCTCCAGGATATGATCTCCTTACTCCTCGAATCCTCCAGCAACTTCCTCCTAAAGCCTAATCTTCCTAACCTACATTTATAATTGCATTATCCGAACGACGCACTTTCCTCTCCTCTGGAAATATTCCATTATTGTCCTATTCGCCAAACCCGGTAAACCACCCAACGAAGCCTCATCTTACCGTCCAATTAGCCTACTCCCTATCCTCTCAAAAATATTTGAGAAACTTCTACTAAAACGTCTACTTCCAATTATTGAATCCAAAAACCTTTTTCCTACACACCAGTTTGGTTTCCGCCAACGGCATTCCACTGCTCAACAAGGCCTTCGCGTTGTTGATCACATCTCCTCAGCCCTTGAAATCAAACAGTATTGCACTGCTGCCTTTCTTGATATAGCTCAAGCTTTTGACAGGGTTTGGCACGCAGGTTTACTCTACAAGCTGAAAAGATATTTACCACAGACCCTTTTCCTAATCCTACAGTCCTACCTTTCAAACCGCTTCTTCCAAGTCCGCTGTGGTTTAGAATATTCAAACTACTATCCTATAAATGCAGGAGTTCCACAGGGCAGTGTCCTGGGCCCCATCCTCTACAACCTATACACCGCTGATGTCCCCTCTACTCCCAATACCTTCTTGGCCACATTTGCAGATGACACTGCAGTCTTGTCATCTAACCCAGACCCCGGCATAGCATCCCATAACCTTCAAAAACACCTTGACGAGATTGAGTATTGGTGCAACCAATAGCGGATCAAAGTTAATGAAGCAAAATGTTCCCACATTACCTTCACCCTTTGTCGCAAGTCTTGTCCACTAGTTTATTTTAATTCTATTCCTCTCCCTGTATCCGAGACAGTACGGTATTTAGGCTTCCATCTCGATAAACGACTGACCTGGAACCCACATACGAGACTAAAAAGACAAGAACTAAACAGACGCTTTGGACAACTATACAGACTACTTCAAAGGACATCCCATCTCTCAATAGAAAATAAACTACTAATCTACAAAGTTATACTTAAACCAATCTGGACATACGGAATAGAGCTATGGGGGACAGCAAAAAAGTCGAACATCAAGCGTATCCAATCCTTTCAATCAAAAGTCCTGAGAACAATAGTAAATGCCCCTTATTATGTCAGCAACAAAACCCTTCATAACGACCTTAATATACCCTACATTCTAGAACTCATCCCTTCCAAGTTTACGAAATTCCACATTAGCCTTTCCAACCACCCTAATCCTGTAGCACAGTCTCTGCACTGCGTCACTCATCCCTATAAACCTCCTCGGAGACTGAAACGGCAGTGGCCTCGTGACCTGCTATAATCAAGTGACAGTGGGAGTCCTGGCAATGGCCAGTTTCTCCAATCATGTCCTGAATGAATGAGCGAGTGAATGATGAAATGTAAATATGGTATGAATGATCGTATATCTTAATTACTTATTGCCTAGCAAGGCAGATTGTAATTTTAGCACAATAAAGGAATTTTATTATTATTATTAGTTATTATGAATTTTGCAAAAAATCACTAATATATCTCTGAGTTTTTTAAAATGTTTACCGGGCAGTAACGACTGTATATAACGGGGCCCTATTATCTTAGTACCTGTTCCGCATTTTACATGTTACACATTCCTGGAAATTTAAAGTTCTTTAAAAAGGTTGTTTCGGTTAAATGCACTGGAAGCGAGTTACTGAGGATAAACTGAAAAAAGTTCTTTTTTTTATCGTTTTTATCAAGATTGTGGAAAACACACAAGAGAGAGGAGGGGGAGAGGAGTCAAAAACGTGAATGACGGTTCTCATTGATTAACATCAAGTGAGAATTAATCTTAGGTTGAAGCACCCTACAAAATGCACCTCGTCAACATTCGGTAGAATGTAATACGTTCTGTAACCTATAAAAAATAAAATTTATATTTTTAATAAAAAAATAACATAGGGGGTCACGGAAAAAAATCTTGACCATGAAAAATGTAATAGGAACCTAAAAATAGATCAGAGCTGAGAGTCAAACATGCTTTTAAAAAAGAGGGGAGGTTTCAGATGTTTTGAAAAATTAAAACGTTCCCTACGGCTTTTTACCCGTTTGGATCAATAAAACGTACATTGACTAAGGAAGGGCTTAGTATAATTACCTGGTATAATTACGCCTTTGTCCATGATTCCCACAGCTGAAATGTTCTTTCCATGAGTCTGCTTCAAGTTATATGACATTACTGCCTTCTTGTAAAGGTCTCTAAATAATATACTGAGTGACTGGCGAAAGGTTACGAAACTCTTTGATAGCCGTGCTTTCCAGTGTAAACTTTTTATGTAAACTTTTCCGGGTAACTATGAAAGCACTGCTTCCATTAAGAAAATGATACCAATATCATCTACTACTATATCATTGCTGATTTCTAACTTTTCGCTGACTCTGTGTTAGTTCGAGTTTGTCTATAGACATCGAATTGTAGTCAAAGGGCTTAGAAAGTACAGTCAAAGGGCTTAGAAAGCACAGAGACAATGTTGGCTCGTCTGGTTTGCGGAGATTTCCCAGTTTTTATAAGCTGGAGGACCGTCCCCATGGATTACCTGTCAGCAAACTAACCTTGCAACTGAGTACACCCCGGTTCGATCCTCGGCTCACCCTTGGATTTTTTCTTAAGGTTTGGCCGGAATCACTTCAACCTCTTGAGAATAAATAAGCTTGCTGCTTAACTGAAAAAACTGGCTTAAATAAAAAAAAAAGTAGTGAATCATACGACGAATAGCCCTCCCAGTAACTATGACAACCTTCGTTCAGCCCCTACCTGTTTATGAGGTGTTCATTGGGACAAGTTTTTTTTTTTTATAAGTTTGAAGAAAATAAATAGAAAAGCAAGTTTGCAGCAGTTGTTATAATAAACCAGGTGTAATAAATAATTAAGTAAGTCAACCAATTTTAAAGTCATACCATAAAGATCCTGATTTTATATATTTATCATAATTTTATAATTCTAGGATTGACTTTGCAAGCTCCATCGGAATAGCCTGGCAATCACTAACATTCTCAGTATTTTTGTTTCTATTATTACCTTATTTTATTATATTTTTAGCTATTTACGACTACTACCATTAAACTGTTCAACCCATAGCAGCAACCTTTAGTAGTAGTACAAATAGTAACCACTAAGTTATTTAATTTTTCTCTCATTTTTTTCTGTTTTAATTTCATTTCGCATTACATGTTTTTATACATTTTGCGTTTCACTTGTTTTTTTTATTTTGTATTTAATAAATAAATTCTTGAATGGTATTTTTGATTTGATGTTCTTTTTAGTATTTTTTTATTTTATTTTCTCGCCCAAAGTTCTGTGTTGTTTCTTCTCTGTTGGTCAGAGCTGTGCGGATTTATTAGAGCATTTTTATTATTCATAGGGAAAATAGTCCCAGAATAAAGTTGTTTTTTTCTGTTCTATTCAGCAAACGGGTGACCCTCGAGCCTATAGGGAAGTAAAAGCTTGCTTGAATTACAAAAATATAATTCAGTTCATTAATAATATTTAACGGTAGATTAATTGAAGCTGGGTTTGCAAACTAATTGAGGAATTCTGTCAAAGCGTTGCCTGCCGCCGGAGCTATAACCACATCAGTCCACCTACAGCGGTACATGAAAGCGAAATGCTGCTTTGAGACGATAACACCGATAACATGGAGGCAATAGACAATTAATGCTATTATCATAGGCCCTCAGCGCTCAGTGACAATAGCGCCCATCTCGGCTGATATGTGTCCATCAGTATATACACCATGGAATTGACATTCTGGCGTTGATGATGTACAACAGTATATGTAACTTAACGTAGCTCGGACAGAAAGAGTGAAAAATGGTTGAGGGTTAAATGACACAACGCTATCGAACTTGTAACTTTATTTTTCTCTTCTCTCCTATATATGCATTTGCGAGTGGGATTAACCCCACCCTGATCTGTTGTTTATAATGTTAAGTCCTAATACTCTTAGGGCTCAGTTGACTTGTATGTGTGTGTATATATATCTATCGTCTCCCGGCTGTAGACGATCAAAAACAAAGAATGAATAAGGAGGTTATAATAATAAATAATAAGGAGATGCTGCTTTTGGAAGTAATTGAGGAACACGGAAGAATGGGTATTGGTAGACTGCATTCAAACCGCATCATTGTAAAATTATGTGTGGAACCCCATCAACGTAAATGTTGGCACAACTCAGAGATGTTCCCACCCAGCACGTCAAAGGAGAACTAACTTCTCCACGACCGGTCCAACCTAAAGAGCGAGAGAAAAATCTTCCCACAAGCAGTTTATTTGGACTAAAAGAGTATATGGCTAATGCACATACACACTTTTATTTTACAGGCTCCTTGCCTGCCGGCGTGAAACGTTTAAATCCCATTATTTCCAAAAAATAACATGCTATGTTACTCCATAAAATCCTCTTTTCTGCGCTTAGTATAACAAATCTCCATTTTCAGCAGACTTCGTATTAAGGTTTACAACGTACAGGAAGGAGTAGGTTATTTATTAATTTTATATTACATCATTAATTTTTTCTAAATACAAAACTGGAAAAGTTACCATTCTCCGAGAAATCTATGATATAACTGAAATTTACAGGTGGCAATTAAAATTTCAGTCTTTTCAAGAACTATTTGCGCCAGAGGCTAACTGTCATGAAGACATTTTAATTTTCTATAAATCAAATTTCCTGATTCGTAATTATTGTATTATATTGAGCTGGCATCAAATTAAATTTATCTTCATTCGAAGTAAACTTATTTTGCTGTAATGTGGAATTTCTCGGGACCTGTCGCACTTGAAAGGAGTAGTTCATCAACAACAGATGTGATGCCAACATAATTAAGTAAGGGTTTTCTGGAATATCCCAAGGAAAAATACCATGTCCTTCCAACTTGAGGTTGTCCCACTAAACAATTAATAGTAAAATTAAATACCTATCGCCTTTTTGTATCTCTATCGAGGTACTCTACCAACCTTGTGATACGGCACAACAGTTCACAGACGATTTGCGAAAGCGTTATTTCCAAGCGCTGACAAACCTCTATTTAATGAATCTGGGATCCCAACATCGCAAGCTGTCCTAAAAAGAAAACTGGCTGACTGGCTTAAAGCCGCCCCTCCTCTTCCTCCCCCCCTTCATGTCACTAACAGTTAACTGTTCATCATATCTTAGGAGTTCTCTCGATAAAGTGGAACAATGATTAGGTAAGTAGTTCCCAAATTAGTTGTGAAAGATTTTCAATCTAGATACTGATCTATTGCAGTTCACTGATGCTGAGAATATTTTCCCTTCAATAGACTGCCACAGCCAATAGGACTTCAAAATAGGACGCTGGAGGCAAACCTTGGTCCAACCCGATAACTCAACTCAACCCTATCATGTAGACCGTTTCATGAAAGTAATAAACAAAATTGCACGGAATAATTTAACATAAGGAGTAACTTCCATATTTACTCTCGCTTTTCAAGATTTCACTTGCTGCTGTGATGGTCCTTAGCAAAAGGTTATTTTTGGTGTCTCATAGTTCGGACAGATTTTTTATTGATAAACTATGTTCGTCCAGAAGTTCGCTCTTGTCTCTGATGATCCGGAGTACTTCCCCATAGCCATCGTTTCCATGGATCTTTCTTCATAGACGTCCTATGTACTTAAGGAGCAACTTCACTTGGTCGATTTCATTAATTCTTCCTGCAGTTATATTCCTGAACTATGTAGACAGATAAGAAACGTTTTCGATTAGAACCCCTTGCGATGTTAGGATCCCAGCTTTATTAAAGCATGAAAATAAAGCTTTCGTCAACTATATGTGGACTATATTTTGAAGTGAGTTACTCAGTAGACCAACTGGATAAGTAAATTTGTCCTTTGTTATGTATTTATTTGCCTCTAACAGCCACTTTAGCTAGATTTTTAGATATTATAAGTGGCACGTCACCTTTAATCTTTGCTCCTGGCTTCCAGCCGACACGACAGGAAGGGCCAGTACAGGAATCTCAGGGAGACCTCAGACCCTAATAATAGCCAGTAAGTAGATCACCGGCCAATTATATTTCTCGTAAACTAATGCTACCGCGACTTTAGCGGCTGAACCAGAAGGCTGTTAACCTAGATCCATGTTTAGAACGTCCTGCCTCCGTCCAGCACATGGAAGTGAGAGGAGAGGTGAGATAGAAACACATGGGCAGACTTCACAAGGGATTCGTTTTCTGTTAAAATGGATATTTGTGAAATACTTTTTTTATGTCGCTTAGAAATTGAAATACTATTTGATCAGTTTTCTCATAATTTTTGTTTTCACAATATAGTGAACATTTTTTTTTTAAGGTGATGGCGTCTAGAAAGATGGCGCCTGAATCAAGAAAAGGGGATGTTGATACAGCGACAGCTAACACTGGACTCTCTGTCGAATGCCTTTTTTTTTCATAACCCCTTTTATTCAAAAATGTTGACAACATATGCTCAAAATACAATAAAACAATACGTCTAATGCCCCAAATCGGACTGCTTACATAGGCAGGCTGGCCTATTAAGTTCTTTAGCTCAGTGATTGTTTAAGTGATTTATTTTTTAGTTGAATACCAAGAGGTCTCAGATTGAAATCTCAGGTTACTTTAATCTAACAACTTCTTTACTGAACATAAGCTGAGAAGAGATGGTCTTTCTTTAAAATAAACGGTGATAAATTTGATGTAAAGGATATATAGAGACATTTCACGAATGCTCCGCTGTCCAGTGCATGAATAATGCATTGAGTTCTTCCAGTTTATGTCAACTTATTGAAGTTTATGGCAGCGTTGAAGAGTATAAGTATTGCCATGAACCATAGGCAAGAAAGTGTGACAGACCGAACGTTGAAAAGAGCCGGTGGCAGGACAGAAATAATAAAAGGCTGTATAGACGCAATAAAAGGGGGGACTTTTGGGGGTTTTACGGCCCTGCCTAGGTTACGACTTAGGGGGGAATAAAGGACTCTAGGATCATAAAGGCAGATCTGGACCGGGGCCGTCAGTGGAGAGTTCTCAATCGCACATCGCGGCGATTTATGCCCTCTCCGCTTTTTTTATCACCCTCATTTATTTTCATAGCTGCCTAGGTGCGGAGTTTATTGTAAAAACTGAGAACCGCTGTTGAGTAATGGCAGATCCATGGATTGGTCGCCTTTCGGATCGTACGGGTGGTTTTTTCATATGCACTTAGCTCTCAAACAGGAAAATAACTATCTGCCCTTACTTCACCAATTTGGAAAGTCTTATTCAGTACATAAAGAAATATGTTTCCCCATATTTTATAATGACCTATACTTTATCTTAACGAAGTTTTATTTTTATTTTATGTTAATTCTGAATTTGTAGTTTCGTTAATAGTTACCATACATACGTGATAATATATCTCTGGAAAGAGGATATTTTTTTAGGTACAATGGGCGTATAATTAGGACAAGTTAATAATAATAAAAATGTTACAAGGGACTAAAGAAGTTTTAAAGAAACTTAAATCCAATTTCCCTACAACTGATCCTTATTAGGAATTATTCCCTGGAACGAACAACTAGCCAGATGATTAGGTAGAGTTGCTTCACTCCCCACCCCGTATGTATATCCTCAAAATGTGTTATAATTAGACAATTTAAAAATCCGTAAATGAAAACGAAAAATATCAACAAGTTCCTTCTTATCGTTTATTCTTTTTTATATGTATAATTCCTGGTAAAAAAACCCGCAACTACGTTTCCCACACTTTCATGGCCACAAACTGTTGCCAATTTACGCGAGTACCATGCCATATTTAAAGCCAATCAATTCAATTTTCTAGTTCTATTAAATACACTTATGGAGAAAATTCAAGCCTAGTCAAGACTAAGTGTTTTTATATACATCAACATTTTTTTGAGTGCAATAAGAATATTTTCCTTTTAATGTTCACTGTTAGTGGAGAATAATGATTAAATCTTTGATTTATTTATTTTCTTAATCTATAATTTTTTTTTTATCTCATAAATCTATATATTGAAACTTTTTTATTGTGCCAAAATTAGAATCTGCCTTATTAGGCAATAAGTAATTGTGATGAATGTTCTCATTCATACTTTATTTACAATTTTTATCCACGTTTTCATTCATACAGTATTTACAAACAGGCCAGAGACCTCCCAAAACCTCATGGCTGTCACCTTCCTCCGTTCCACACGCTCCTCCGTCAGCCGTGTCACCGGATACGAGCCAGTGTAGGCTGATGAAGAGGGTGAGAGCCACAGACGCTCAGGACATGAATAGAGAAACTGGTCATTGCCAGGACTCCCCCTATCACTTAGTTATAGCATGTCACGAGGCCACTGCCGTTTCTGTCTCCGAGGAGGATTATAGGGATGACTGGTGCAGTGCAACGTGTATGCTAGGGTATTAGGGTGGTTGGATAGGTTACAATGGAATTTCATGAACTTGGAAGGTACATTAAGATCGTTATATTATGAAGGGTTTCGTTGGTGACGTAATAAGCAGCATTTGCTATTGTTCTCAGGACTTTTTATTGAAAGGATTGGATACGCTTGACGTTTTGCTGTCCCCCATAGCTCTATTCCGTATTTCCAAATTAGCTTACGTATAACTTTGTAGATTAGTAATTTATTTTCTATAGAGAGATGGTATGTCCTTTGAAGTAGTCTGTACAGTTGTCCAAAGCGTCTGTTTAGTTAGTCTTTTTAGCCTCGTCTGTGGGTTCCATGTCAGTATTTTGTCGAGATGGAAGCCTAAGTACCGTACTATCTCTGATACAGAGGAATGGAATTTAAAAAAACTCGTGGACAAGAATTGCGGCAGATGTTGAAGGTAATGATCGATCTCATCAAGGTGTTTTTGAAGGTTATGGGATCCTATATCGGGGTCGGATGACAAGACTGCAGTATCATCTGCAAATGTTGCCAAGAAGGTTTTGGGGGTAGAGGGGGACATCTGTGGTGTAGAGGTTATAGAGGATGGAACCCAGGACACTCCCCTGTGGAACTCCTGCTTTTATGGGATAGTAGTTAGAATATTCTAAGCCACAGCGGACTTGGAAGAAGCGGTTTGTAAGGTAGGACTGTAGGCTTAGGAATGGTCTGTGGTAAATATCTTTTGAGCTTGTCAAGCGTGCCCCAAATTTAATAAATCTAGTTGTTCATGGTTCTTCTTACATATTATGTTTTTTTTTAATTTCTCGAGCACATTTTCTAGCATATTAATTTTCTGTCATGCCAGTAAATGCTTTTTTTTATCTATTTGCCACGACCTTTAGTAAACGAATAGTGTTAAAATTATCGATCCTGACCAAACATACTTTTATGTTTTATTCATTTCATTCATTCAATATTCATTACTCAATATTCATTACAAATATTAAAAGGGCTGAATGTGTTCTGATGGTGGCAGTACCAAGCGCTCAACCTACCAGCGTCATAATGCCCTTCGGAACGTGGGTTCTACGTTACCTAAGTGAGTAGTCATTAGTATTTAACTAATTTAACCCTCCAATTAAATATCGCTGTTATTTGATTGCTTAGTTTAAGATCAGAAGGTCACGCATTTTAAAGACTTCATATTTAGTGTTCCAATTTTATACCTGCACAAGTTGGAAGACGTGGAGACAAAATGACTAAATAATAGACAATAAAAAAACATAGAGCATTAAAAAAAGTCATGTGAAATACAACTATTCTCCACATAATCAAAACAATTGGATCTATTTCATTATAGTCAGAAATGTTTTTATCGATAAAGTATAAAACCAGTTTAATGCTTATTTGCTGTCTTGTCACTTCGTACCGTGTCGTACGCATAATCTAGTACAGTTGGGTTTACGTACCTTAGTAAAGCTATTATATTACCGTTAGTGCGGTTTTACTAAAAACCTTTTTTTTTACTTCAAAAATTTAATTTAATTTATTGATTTATACATAGTTTTAAAAATATATATAATTATTAAAATATAACCAAATCCTTTTCCATTTCGGTTATGTATATTATATTCTCCACCTAGCAACGGTAACGTCATATAAGTTGTATATAGCAGTCAGACACACGACGGAATGAAGTAGAAAACTGTTAAACGGGTGAGGTGGGAATGGACCAGAAGGGATTGGCTGGCACCTATTGCAGTTTATGTGGACCTCCTTAAAAAAGATCTAAAGAAAATAAAATCTGGAATGGGTGTGGGAAGGAAAATAAAAACGGGATAGAAGTCGGTTTATAGGCAATCATGCCCTGATAGAATCTGAGAACGGAATGGAATAAGAGTGTCATTTCGAGTTATTATTATAACATTCGCTACCTTATTTTTTATCAGAACTATTCCTTTTTAAATCAGCATTTTAAGTATTTGACGATGGCTTCAAGGGGTAAGCTATAAAATTAAATTTTTTTAAATTTACATTTACCTATGAAACAAATGTACTTATACAAGTATTATATTGCAGGCAAATTTTATTTTATTATAATAGCACATGGTTAATGAAGCAATTATGAGGATGGTGTAGAGCCCATTCCGCACTTCAGTTGTCACTTGATCTCGCCAGATTAATGCTATACCAGGCATGTCTAACACGCGGCCTGCCATAGCCTCCAACATGTATACACATGTCTCGACGTGATTCAAATGAACGTATTTTGCGCATGGCAATAAGTCACTAAATGGAAGCAGAGTCGAAAGCTATTCACTAGCAGTAAGTGAACGAGTACTGCGTTCTAGTATAATTTTCATCTGGTTTAAAAAGTAGTTTATAACTTCCAATTTTTTAAACAAATCCACAAGTATGAGGAGAAAACGGCCACTCGAAAAAGAGTATCGCACTTTTCAAGAAAATTGAGAATTGCTTTTGTATTCAAAGAAAAAATAAAATTGTATGATTGATATGTAGAAACTCTATTGTGATTTCCAAAGTATATAATATCAAAAGACACTATGATACAAATCATAAAGAAATTATAACAAATATATCAGAATCACGGTTGATACTACAGAAACAAGAAAGGATATTTGTCAAACCCATTGAGAATAATACAGCTGCTGTAAAAACGAGTTATTCGATATCGCATTTAATTGCAAGTCTAAAACATTCACCATAGGGGATTTTATCAGCGAATGCATGAGTGGAAGTATTGTCCCCGGAATAATTTTTAAAAAATCAAAAACGTAAGCTTAACAAGAAATACCATTGCCAGCATAATTGATGATATAGCCAGACATTTACGTAATGAACTAAAATCAATATTTTGCACAGTGAGATATCCCAATGCACGATAGTATCATAGGGGCTCATAGTTTTAATGCAATGCTGCATATTCTGAATAAATATAATTTATCATTACAAAAACTAGTTTTACTTGCGACTGATGGTGCTCCTGCTACGATTGGTGTTATTATAGGACCTATCACACAAATAAAAGAAAAATTCATGTAACAAGGTAATAATTCTATTCAACACTTCCATTGTATTATTCATCAACAAACATTATACTCCGAAGACCTAAATATTAGGCACGTTTTCAAAACTTTTATTAAAATTGTAATTAGCATTCGCGCACTTAGACTTAATCACAATCTTTTTAGTAAATTTCTAGAAGACATAGGAACTAATTATACCGATCTACCTTACTACACATAAATTCTATGACTTTCTAAAAATAACGTTTTAAAGCGATTTTTTCGCTACAAATTATCTTTTTTTTTTTAATTCAAAAATTATAAATGTGAAATATTAAAATAGGATCAGTAGATAAAAAGCTTGAGGTTGACATTACAAATCACCTTAGTTAACTTAATCTCAAACTACAATGCAATCAGCTTGCGGTTACTACTTTATTTGACAATATTAAATTTTTTAAACAGAAATTATTACTATTGCAAAAACAAATTCTAAAATAAAATGTATCTCACTTTGTATCTTACCAGTCACTTTTACAATATTCAGCACAATCGAAGTTTCCAAAATACGCCTACTAAATTAAATTGTTAGAAAATGAATTCGAAAGATGTCAAGAAATGTGAAAATCAATTTCAATTATTTACTTCTCCTTTGTCGATTTATGTTGAAACTGTTAAAAATTTACAACTGGAACTAATAAAAAATCAGCGTGATTTAGTATTGAAACGAAAATGGTTGTTGGGATTCTACATTTCCAGTTATTTATCACCGGACCGAATTCCTAATGTGTTGTTAGCAATTAAACATATTTAATCTAGGATCGTTACCACATATTTGTGCATACAGCTATTTTCCACATTTAAAAATCATAAAACGACGGAAATATCAATATTAACAGACAAGCATGTACAAGAAATTTTAAAAATAACTACAACCAACTCAAAAAATTCAGCCAAAGTTTGAAGATTTACTTAATAAAAAACGATGCTAAGTTTCATAAAAAAAATGATATATTACAAATGTTGAAGTTTATAATTCCTTTATTGTGCTAAAATTACAATCTGCCTTGCTAGGCAATAAGTAATTAAGATATACTACCATTCATACCATATTTACAATTCATCATTCACTGGCTCATTCATACAATATTTACAGACAGCCCAGAGGCCTCCCAAGTCCACATGCGAAGAGAAAGCGGGGTCTTGGGAAGTCCCCCACGCTTCTCCGTCAGCCGCGTCCCCGGATACTAGCCAGTGGAGACTGACCAAGAGCGCGAGAGCCACAGACGTTCAGGACATGATTGGAGAAACTGGGCATTGCCAGGACTCCCACTGTCACGCGATTATAGTAGGTCACGAGGCCACTGCCGTTTTAGTCTCCGAGGAGGATTATAGGGATTAGTGGCGCAGTGCAATGACTGTGCTACAGGATTAGGGTGGTTGGAAAGGCTACTGTGGAATTTCATAAACTTGGAAGGGATGAGTTCTAGAATGTAGGGTATATTAAGGTCGTTATGAAGGGTTTTGTTGCTGACATAATAAGGGGCATTTACTATTGTTCTCAGAACTTTTGATTGAAAGGATTGGATACGCTTGATGTTCGACTTTTTGTTGACAAATGTTAAATTGAAAAAAATAAACTTTCCTACATAGAAATATATTTTTAAATATGTTTATATTCTGTGTATTATTTTTTATTACTAAGATCCTTTCTCAGAGTTACAGAAAAACTACAAGGGCTACTAACTTGACCACACGTAGGCTCTTTTCTCCACTTCAGCATATTTCCTCTCCATATAATACCGTCACACCAGATCTTTAGCTAAGAAAAGCACATCTCCTTTCTCGCTCTGACTAGATGCTTTCTTGCTACTGTCATACACAGTGTCATCCTCTGAGAAGCAACCGGGTCCATTCTTTTAGAAGAAAATAACAATATGAATCCAGCCGATCGTACATAAGACCGGTTTTTAATCGTACGGCACCACTGCAATTCAGTACACCTTACCGAAAACCCCCAACAAAGGGTGTCTACCCAAGAGACCGAGTTGCTTACCTGGTGTGCAAAAAATATATTTAGAAAAAAATAGAATATGATTAAATAGAAAATTATTAGAAAAAGGCCAGCAAGATGGATTTACGGCCCACGACTTCTGTGGAGCGGAGCGGATCTGACCACTACTTTTTTATATTCTATTCACTTCAAGTAGTAATTATGATAATTATCGTAATAAAGACCGCACAGAGTTCTTTAACCGGATGTGCGCACTGGCCCTTAGGGAAGCCTTCACCAGTTCTCAGCAAAATATATATAGGCTTATAAGCTCGTAAGCTTATTAATTATTTATAGCAGTTCTATATCGAATGGTATAAGAATAATTATTACAACGAATCCTGTTGCATATAAACTTAGTTTGATCGATGAATACATCACGGCTCATGACTCCATTCGAGTTATCTAAAGGAAAACGACAACGTGATGGAGGAGCTCTTCTCCGTGGAGACGTTCGTCAAACTGCATATGCATAACAATCCATACATGTTTATTTGTTACTAAACTGTGCATTTTCCTCAGTGTAACCCATTTCCTGAATAAAAATAACCTCTCCCTTCGGGCTGTCCGTTAATTCAAAAAAAGATATTCACGATTAAATCTCAATTCGCTCTGACTGCAAAGGTAATCTGTGAATTATACGAAGACTTATTAAAACAAACAGTACGAAATAATAATTAATTGAACATCCTGTGTCTGAATTATGTCTGTCTGCCGTTCTAAATGGCAGTCACGGTTCGCCTGTTCTTGGGCGATCAGGAGATAGAAAAAAAAGAATTATCTCAGCAATTACCTAACGTTTACGGGCTCTTAGAGGGTTCGAAACAAAAGATTCGGTCCAGGAAGTGAACGCAGATTTACCGAAAGATAAACAGCTTCCAGGAGACCACCAGATGCCGGGCAAGAGATACGAAGAAATGTTGGCGGATAGAAGTAGCAATAAACAACTCCTGCCGGCTGAGAGGAATTCAAATGTGACAGCTCGTCTGCATTTTGAAGGATGCACCATGAAATTATATGCAGGCTTCGTGACGGTGCCGTGGAGATAAACGATTCTGAGTGGAGAGACTCTACTTTCATTCTTGTACGAGATGATCAAACAACTTTCTACAAAATATATGGAATAGAATCATATTTCTAATTTGTAAAAATAATTTCGGAATTTAATTATATGTGACTTTGGGGGACATAAAGCTCTTTAACGTCAAACGTATCAAGCCTTTCCAATCCAAATTCCTTAGAATAATAAAATGACCCATTATATGCAATTAAACAGTCCAAACTCACTTTTATTTACATCATTCAACACATTCCCTCTATTTTTTAAAAATTATCTACACAGCCGGAACCTAGGGCAACATCGCTATCCGGCTTGACACATGCCTATAATCCTCTCAAAGATTGAACCGGTAATTTCCTCGATAACTCCTATGATTAACCAATTATTGGGAGCAGTGGAACTGGCCAGTGCCTCATGTCCGGAGCGTCTGCGGCTCTCACCCTCTCTCATTCAATCAGTACTGCCCATATCTAGCAGCAATTTGGTTTCAAGGGAAGTGTAGGAGATCTACCTGATCACAGCTTCCTTCCCCGTTAGTTGAGAAATGATATTTTCGCAGGTTTTGGGGGCTTTGTAAATTTGTCTATATTGTTTACATACTGTATGAATGAGAGAGTGAACGCAGTAATGTATAAGTGGAATGAATGAGATCATTTATTACAACTACCAATTATGATTCTAAGGTAGCTTGTAATTTTTTTTTTAATAGAAAAAATATATATATAAAAACAACAAATATGTAATGATATTTTTAAAATTTTTAAAGTGTCAGCTCAAAAAGTGATTGAATTTCTGTCAGTCTTATAAACAGCCTTGAAAACTGAATTTTGTAAAATATTTATAGGTTCACAAAAATGTCTGTAAAAAGTATGGCATTCATATAGTATAAGGATTCAGTGGCAATTTTAATGCTTTTGTAAAATAATAGTAAATGAAAAAAACAACAGTATATCATTAATCTTATTGATGATTTTGATACCCTACTCAATATGATTTTTTAATTAGCAATAGATTAATTAAAATATGACACGTTGTAATTCACCATGAGAGTGATTTTTAATTTTAGCATCACCCACGAATTAAATAAAACTAACAAGAAAAATATAATATCTCTTTGTAAAACACAGAATAAGTTAAATTTGCGAATCCGATTTTAATAACAGTAGTAGTGACTACAGTTCAAAAATGAATGAACTATGAACAATTAATTATATTAGAGGATTATGCTCCATGATTGGATCCCCAACTAAGTATTATAGACAATGTTTATTATTTTCAAGAGTCTATTATTCTTGAATCTCCATAATTTCTATAATAGTAAATAGAATCTCTAAATTTCTAAAACTAAAAATCAACGAAACCCCGACAAATAAATTTATGATTAACTGATAACGTTATAGTAACAATTAGTCACAAAACATACTCATTTTAGGTTATGCTTAAGAAAATCATTTCTATCCCCAAGCCATAATCAATGTGATATTGAGTTGCTTGGACAAGTGAGTTAGGTGTTATTTTGGCCACTTACATAGTCGAATCTCGCGTTTCACAAGTTTATCCAGCTATCCACAGAAAAAGCAATATAATGTTAAACAACATAGTGGTTATATATCATAACTTTACCTACATCTTTCGATCAATCCTCGTGTCCTCAAAATCAAAATATGTAACTTGCCTGTCGTACATATAAGGCGGTTTTAGGATTGCATAGGGTTTTGTTCTCGCTATCTAGCTCACTTGGATCCATAAAATATATTTCTGCTATTTTTAATAGTACATAATCCCTGATATATTTTCATGCACTCTAAAATAATAATAAAAATTAAATAATTTAAATACTCACTGTTGCGAAATCAAAAATAAGGCAGTGAGTTTGTATATGGGGGCATCAATGACCCTTGTGGCTGACAATCCCGAGGACAAACACACACAAAATGTAAACAAAGGCCAAATTGAAGTTACAACAAATATAAGCTTACCAAGCCTATTTAAGAAAATGACAAAATTATTGTCAAACTTAATATTGGTCACTGCATCAGTCGAATGAAGGTTATCCAGCACATGTTTGAAAATGAAGCCTCTCCCTTGTAATTAGAAAAGATAATAAATTTCACCAAGGACACTAAAACATTTATTGTATGAAAGGCAGTATGTGGACCAGTATGGTCATTCAGAATTCAATGACTCCTCGGGCTCGCTCTGGGTGGCCTTCCTGACCCTCTTCTTCTTGATCTGGTGGCTATACTTGTTCTTTCCGCGCTTGGCCATTTTTCGACCTGGCTTCTTCCAGGAGGCGTCCAGTGCAGCTTGCAAGGCACCTTCCTGGTCTACAAGCTGGTAGCGGTCCTCTTTGGTCCTCACCACTGCTCCGTAGTCGGCAGCATCTGTCAAGAACTGGTCTACCTTCTTCTGTATCGAAGCCTTGCACAGCTGCAGTTTGGAGAAGACATAGTCGGCTAGTTCGTCTTGTGTGAGGCCGTCCTTCGGGTTCAGTTTTCGGACCGCTTCGAGAATGAGGGCGGCGAAGCCAGCGTTAGGTAATCTGGCAGGCTCATGTGCCATAATTATATGTCAAACTGAAGTGCACTTTTTGAATTTACCACTACAGTTTTATGAACGTATCAATAACATTTTGTAATTTATGAGAACATATGGTAGTTATTGCTATTTCAAGCATTAGTAATCGATCCTAATATAAAAGGCATCTTTCATACTTTTTCCAGAAATTGGGAATACCTGATTTATGAATCGTGGCACAGAGAACCACTATGATTATCACTTAGATCATGGCGTAGTTTTAATAATTATAATTATATTTCATTATTATATTAATTATTCATTTATTTAAAAAGCAACGAAAACAGTTAAAAAAGAGTCGTTATTTGTTTTCGCTATTTTATCAAGTTGTTAGTAAGTAATCACCACGATCACTTATATACCGCATCTTCAAAATAAGAATACATTTTTACATATTAGCCGATAAACTCCCTCATTGTGTAGTAACTGTAAAGAATAAACTAACAAAATATGTATATAGCATCTTTATAATAACGCCTCTACTCATTGAATCATTGGCGAAACAATTGGTTAGATACTGTCACATATTGCCCTCAATGCTTTAGTACACCCTCGGTAGACTCTCACTACCTTCCTGATTCCACCCGCCTCCTTTAGGCATTCCACACTCTATATCCTTCTCATACATCCTTCAAATGGGGGGTCTCCCCTTAGAGAAAGGCACCCATCAGCCCAAAATAATTTTCCTTTATTTTTCCCACATCCTATTTTTATAAGTTTGAGAGCTAAGGGAAAAAAAAAAAAAAAAAAAAAACCTCAATGCTTAAAGAACTGCACTTCCGGTACATTTAGTACCCCCACCCTGCTGTACCATTGAGTGTCACCAACTGCGACACTTTACTAATCTGAAAATCACTAACTTTTTTTTAATAATAAACGTTAAATCATTTTTATTTGTATCCACTTTTATTTCTTCATTCTTCATCTTTATGACCAAAATTTGATTTTGATCCAAAAAAACAATAATTTTCCGTAATTATCTTCTCGAACCGGCCTCAAGTCATTCATAAAACATCCATCAGGCTTGTGATTGTGTCTCCGCCTAAATTCACTAAAGTATGAATATAAAAACTCTCTCCTTGCTCTTATTTGTCATTTGTAATCATTGTAATCATTTGTAAGCTCTCCTTTAAGAGCTTACTTATACCTTATATATAATTCCACTTATTCATTACGTACAATTTAAGAAAGTAGGTATGTTAGAAATTTGAGTTCCTATGCGTTTACGTGGTGGTTTCATTGATTTTTTTTTTAATTTATAAGTATACGGAAATTATTATTAGCTATATAGTTTAACCTAATTAGACGGTTGACTGTAAAATGTAATCTTTCTAATCTTCCCAAAAGTGTTAAATTGCAATTTACCCAGGTCTAATTTGATCAATTGTAATCGGTAATAATGTACTCCAAAAGCCCACTGTTGTTGTGATGCATCCTTTTTTTTTTTAGGAAAGTAAAGTTTCATTTACCTTCACGTAAAATCCATCCCTTGAAGGATGAAGCAACAAGGCACAAGCGTAGAGTGTCAATCTAGAACTATATTGAGCGGATATAACTGATCGTCTCGTTTAATCTACATGGCGGCGTAATATAAGCATTGTCAAATACTTGATATGTTTTAAATAGTTATATCCGAGTAGACGGTACAACGCTTATTAGAGCGGGTTTGCGATAGAATTAAATAGAAATAAATAGCTTTGCAGTGATCGATCCGCAGTTAGCTAAGAACAACTTCTTAAAGTGCCTAAACAAAGTTTGGTTGGACTTGGATGATTTCTCTTAAGTAGCGACTAATGTTCTGCGCCAGGTTTGTTGGAGTAAGTGGGTTAGATACCTTTATAGCAATATTCGTCCGTTAAGTATTTAAAGCAAGCAAATAGACTGTAGAATGTCACAATGATTTCAAGTTGAGTGTTGAAGTTACAATGAACTCGCAAAATAGAGTTTGTTCTAGGAACTGAATCTTGTTTGAAAATCGCAGATAAGCTAAATTAATAGAGCTATGTGATTTCCCCGTCCAGGAAAATCGATAACAAACTTGTTATAGTAACTAAAGCCTTGTCGAGTATTTTTATAACAAATATTTTTTGAACTTATAGTTTTAATAATTTTTTTTTTTTTAGCTGTTCAATTTTTTTTTTTTTTTCTGGAATAAGAGATGTAAGGACAAACAATGTAGTATAACTAATGAAAAGTATTTTAGATAATAATTAAAAGTGTTTTTCAGAACAATTGATTAAGTTTTTTTTTAGATTCTTTATTTGGCACATTTTAATTTGGTAATCCAAATCAAGCAATAATAATTGTGATTTAAGAGCTTACTTATACCTTATATATAATTCCACTTATTCATTACGTACAATTTAAGAAAGTAGGTATGTTAGAAATTTGAGTTCCTATCCGTTTACGTGGTGGTTTCATTGATTTTTTTTTTAATTTATAAGTATACGGAAATTATTATTAGCTATATAGTTTAACCAATAAAAGTAGTTTGGTTATAAATTCAATAAGGGTTTTATTTTTTTCAGAATCATTATATTATCAAATATTTTAGAAATTTGAGTTCCATGACCACCTTTCTACATGGTGCTTTCACTGATACCTTTTTAAGAAATTTATTAGTATATGAAACTATTTTAGTTTAATTAATTTAACATAATTTTAATCATAATAATAAATTAACCTTTACTATAATGAAAAATAACTATAGAGTTCATTGATACTTCAATCAATTCGCCCTGAAATCCTCATCTAAGCTTGATCAAAAAGCCCGTATTCAATACGGATACTATACAAACATTAACCAGAATTCCGTTACAGATAAAAGACGCCATAGACGAGGATCGGAATGATGGAATACTGTCTATAGCCTTCAGCAGATGTTACCAATGCGGGCAGAACGGACATCTGGCAACTGCATAGCCGTAGCAGTAATTAACAGTTCACCAACTGACAACCTGTGACTGAGGTTAACTTTCACCAATTAGCGATAACTTTTAACGAGGGCCGATGGCCAGCTCGAAATCACCGGGGCTATGACATCACTGAGCTAACAATATGTCACTGTTCTGTACTCTGATAAATATTATATGGGCTGGGCTACAATTCGCGTATATGCCTAATTACAGTACTGGCTAAACAAGTACAAGCATGTTGAATTTTTTTATTAATTTTTCCCTGCAACATTAAAGCTATATCAAAAGGAGTATTATTAAAGTCCGATTCATACTGACAGTGAAGTCAGGTCAAAGATCAAAATCGTTACACACGCCGCCCAATTAGAGCTCACTCGTCAATTACAGCACGGTTCGTCAAGTCAGGGCAGGGAAGGTCGACCCTAGGATCGAGCCGTGACCGTTCAACAACAGCCTAAGACCGGAGTGCTGGACCTGGATTGGACTGATCAGCTAGTGTGCATAATCGTCACTAGCGTCAAATCAACATGGGCGACTTGAGCCTTAAAGAACTTGTTCGAGATTTCTGTGAATTGTATGATTTTACTCTCAAAACTGCACCGTAGATAGAAATCGTAAAAAAATTCCAACAAGGTAATTAATATTTAATTATCTTTAGTAAAAGGCGAAAGATTTATTCGCTTAGAAAGGGGGCCAGAGTAGCTATCCACAGTAGCCTTTCCAACCACCCTAATCCTGTAGCACAGTCATTGCACTGCGCCACTCATCCCTATAATCCTCCAAGGAGGGACTGAAACGGCAGTGGCCTCGTGACCTGCTATAATCGCGTGACAGTGGGTGTCCTGGCAATGGCCAGTTTCTCCTACCATGTATTATTGTATGAATGAGCGAATGAATGATGAACTGTAAATATGGTATCAATGAGATCATTTATCTGTATTATTATTGCCTTATAAAAGGCAGATTGTAATTATTGCACAATAAAGAACTAATTATCTTAGTCACCCAAAACTGTCACTTAAACAAACACTATTCTTTTCATCCAAAACAGCACTAGTACAGTTAAAGCTAGCGTAGAGAACAGCATGTTGAATCACGATTGAGCAACTGAAATGGGAAAGGCACTGACCGCGCATGTTAATGCTACTGGCCAAATCTTAGACCTTGATTTCTACTGTGAATCAGCCTTAAAAAAACAACATCTTGTAGTTTTATAACGCTAAAGGCCCAAATACACCTAAATATTTCTTACTTGAACATAGAGACCTTAAGTATGGTTTCCTACTTACCTTAATCGGTCATTTTAGTACTTCTCTTGCAGCAAGATCACTTCCATGTTTAACGATATTTCTCTCATAAATTAACTAAATAATTGGACCCTAACAGTGCCTATTTTAGTTACTTTGACATTTCAGCCCATCATAAGAGATCGTCTTGCAAGTAAGTTCAACGATAGTAGTGTTTAAAATGATATATTAATTTGAATTTTTACTGGTAAATCTAGTAATGCCACCCTAAAAAAAGGCAGTCATTTTTTTGTTAATACATAAAAATGGAAAATATCTAACTAAGCATTGAAGCTTTTGTCACGTCACTGATCATTATTTAATGTTCTGACGTTTTTTTCTCTCTTGGACTTTTATTCTGACGGGATAGTTAAAGCCAATATTTCTGTGCCTTTTTATGCGCCTTCTATTTTATACAATGGCATCTGGCATCATCAATTTTCCTCCTTGCAGCTCAGAGTTCAACCCTTAGCCAATTGTCATTTTTTTATGATCGTGTGCTACCTCCCAAAAATGTCTCCATGTTCGGAAGAAATAACAATTAAGATATAAAATCTTCCTCGAAGGACCCTACAACTTTTAGAGATACATTAAAGCTTTTCCATCAGTAAAAATAGACTGGGGATTCATCAGTCAGCATAAACGTCTCAATACTCCACATATCAAACAACAACCAGGGTTCTAAAAGAAACCCCACTCCAAGCTGCTCTTTGTAATTTTAACTGCTCAATAACAAGTATATTGTTTTATAGGGAAGTGTATCGTTCGTGGCCCGTGAAATCACCGGTTGCCTTGTTGTTGTAGCACCGCAAGCAAAACCAGTCAATTATCAAAAATTCTGCTTGGGTCTGCTCAGAGCTTGCAGTCGGGGTCATATAATAACGCAACAAAGGTGTCAGAGTTTGGACCTAAATAGCTAAATTATTAAAACGATAAACCCTATTAATAACAATTTGTTACCTATTAAATACGAGATTTCTATTGTTTGCTAACCAAACTTTGCAATATCGAGTTTTTTAAATATGCCCAAAAAAACAGAACTGTAAATCTTAAGTAGGATGAGCTGGGATTTAATAAATCTTAGAAATAAATTAAACATCATAATTCCAGTTAGTTGAGTTCAACACTTAATTAATCATCATATTATCTTTAAATTTTCACAAGATGAACTATGATTGGCTGGAATAAAAGTTGAGCCTTTCCCTTTCGGATCGGCAGAAAAAGAATTTTGAGCCATTATTAAGCGCCAGTATCAAGCCTTATTATTTTAACAAACTTTAGTCAGAATTAATTCATGTGTAAATTTTGAGTATTGGCCCAAGACAAGTAGTCACTAAATATAAAATATGATTAAGTGCCCGACAATATTAGGAGGGCCAAGCCCCAGAAGCCAGTAAAATGTACCACTGATAGGATCAGCCACTGGCCAGCGGCGATTGGCCCCGAGATCCCCCCCTCAATAATCCCCCCGCTAATTGACGTCCCCCAGGATTACTCCACCGAAGCCGCTTATCTTCCTCAAGTAATTAGGGCTTCTTACCTTTCTGTCCGTCTTTTCGGGGATCATCACACGTCCATACAGACCAAAGGCTTCTTGACCAATTGGCCGCTCTTTATTAAGCCTTAGTAGTCTTTTAGTTAGTTTTTCATTGAAGGTTCGATGTCATGTATTGCCTTTTTAGTTTTATTTTATTATTTATTTACTGTGTATGTATATTATAAGATAATGCAAATATCTACCACAATATTAACATTCAAAGTGAGTCAAATATCCCCCTTCCTCATTTCCTCTCACTTTGACTCTGGCTGTGTGAGGTATGGTGGTCATTCAGAAGGACAGGTTGAAGAGAATCAAGAATGGTTTAGTTGGATTTGTCTGTGAAACTCCGCGGTGTACCACATCTCCACGCCAATTTCTTCCTCTCCCTCTTAAGACAATACATCCTTGGTTCATAAATTTTTGAAAACTATATAGTCTCGAAATTCTCTTAGATTCACAATTCTCTCCAGTTTAAATCCTCAGTCAACTCAGTATACTGAATATGGTTTATACCCCTTCCTACCAAACTTCACCTTTCGACCGCTCCTCTCTTGCTTCTTTCACAACTCCCTGGGATTACCTTCCTCTTAATATCCGTGTAGCTTAAACCTCCCATTCTTTTAAAACCCTCGTATTCCAACATCTACTTACCACTCTTCTTTCTTTTCACTTTTAAAATTATTATTATCTTATTTTATTATTTTTTGAAACTATATTCGATTACTACTATTTAAAATTTTTATTGATAAGTCTATATGTCCAGCAAACAAGCAATGAAAAATATGATATTTGGTATAGTTTATTAGTTAAATGCTATCTGAATTATGAGTGTTATTAATTAGTAATTATCAGAATTATGTTTTTTTATATAACACTTTTGTAAATACAGCCCATTAAAACCATTCTAATTTATGATATTCAAGATTTTTGATGAACCAAACTAACCACAGCTGCAACCTTTTAAAAGTGTGACTACTAATATTTGTGTATTTCATTTTAATAATGTTATTTCTCCCTCTTTTTTTGTTTTAATTTAATTTTGTATAATACGTTGTTTTTATTTCTTACTTCAACCATCTTTTAAACAATATTTTTTTAATTTGAGGTACATCTTTGAATTTTTAATTATTATTTTATCTTCTGCCCCTATGTGATGTATTGTTTCTTGTTTATTTGACTTTTTGAATTTATTTATTTTCCCATTGTTAATATTCATAGCAACACATCAGAGATGGTCCCAAAATAAGGATTTTATCTATTCAAATACATAAGCTTCTGAGCCTCTGTTTGGTACAGACCTTCTACAGTCTCAAAAGCACAAAGCGTTAAATAAGCTCAGTTTTTACAAAGAGTATCTTTTATTTATTTAATACAATACAAACGAATATGACGTAAAATGTACTTATTTTGGTTGAAAAAAACAAGTGGAATAGTCTGTATTCTGTGACAAAGTCCTCTGTGAAAATAACTAACTTTAAAAGATTGAGATTGCATTTTTCTTATAAACGAATAATGTTCTATACTTTAACCAAATTAGCCAGAAAAAAATCACTAGGTAACAAACTGAAGGTTTAAAATTAAAATTAAGTCCTCATTGAAATGAGAGAAGAAACTGGAGTCTGGATTTCAATGATGGGAGTTTAGGAAGGTGCTGAACAATAGCAGATGAAACAAAAACAAGGCAAGGTTTCGATTCAACGTTGTCTGGGGTATAACTTGCTTACTATAGTTAAAACATTTACATCAGGTGAGGTAGCGTAATAACATAAGTTATAGGATAAAGCAAGCTCATTACATCGAAACATGCTTCATTATCTCTCTTGCGTATTCTCGCTTGCCACAGGTAATTTCACGCTAATATGAGCTCGGCTTAAGACTAAGTAAGGTCAATTAGTGTCAGTACTTGGATAGGTTACCACCCTTCTTGTCAAGCTCTGATTACTAACCTTCTTGTCCAAGCTATGGGCTCATCAAACGCTCCCCTGGTAGGATGTAATCCGATATTGCATTTAATACAACTCATTATTAATAATACTACATTAAAGATTGGTTGATAAACGAGCATTAAAATTATAGGTAGGTCCCCCTTCCAACCGTGGTCAGAGCTTACCTTTGGATAAATCACCAATAAGTAACTTAAAGTAATATGAGTGTACATACATACTGCGGCGTCTACGCTTACTATCAAATATTATAAAAGTTAATTTTTATTGTTTTATTATACCTGAAGGAAACACCTGACTATATAATAATATACCAATTCAGTTAAGTAATTTATTAGAAAATAAAATGAAAGATAATTAATAATTAGCATTTCACGTTACTGCATTATTCTTTTAGGAGGGTATTCATTTCTTCAGAGGATTTCCATGATAAGTGAGATTCCCCAGCCCACCATAATCGAAGTAGAGAGGAAGTCCCCATGCATCTCCCTGATGTGTCCCATTTCTCTGCAGCGAGAGAGTACTACTCGAGAGATCTCAATAACTATGCGTATGTTTATATAGGTGAAGCTGGACCTCACGTTGATTTATTGAGACACGTTCTTTGAGTGGTGTTCTGTATAACTAACATCCTCATAGGACATAGCAATACCAAAACAGACCATATGTGATAGATTTACAATTTTGTTTTTAGCAAATAATTCCTAACTCGCCATTACATACCAAAACTACAATAGCAATTCAATTCCTAGACATTATTGAAGCTCCGATTCGGACATGGGTTTATAAAACCAAACTAAAGGTTGAAAGGTAATAGTCTAGCATTATATACCAACTACGACTGCAACCTCTGTCTGTCTTATCTCTTATTATTGGATTTAATTTTTATTCAAATAAATAATAAACCTCATTACTAGAATACTAATTTGAAAATAATACAGTTTTAATATCAAAAACAATACTAATTAACCATTGTTCTTTGATAGATTCGGTTAATAAGGCTAATAATTAAAATTATCTTATCTTGAGCGAAAATAAAGAGTGTATGTATCAGTGATAATAATATGCACAAATTATACGCCGTAAAAGCAAAGAGTTTATATTTGTTATACCCTGTGCTTGTGATTAATTTTAATTGAGCACTTCACATGTAAATCGTGAAATAACAATAATGATATTAATATTACATGTTTTATCCTGAATAAGAGGGGAGCAGGAATCAGGAAAAGGGGAATCGGATTAAGAAATTTAAGAACAAAATGGTCTATACCTACCTGGCCTCTAAATATCAGCTTTGGTATTTATGACTTAGTAACATGACTTTTAATTGTAGTACTTGGCTACGTCAATATGATTTCATGTAACTTGTTATACCGGATATCGTCTCTTAGTTTATTGAGCAAATCTTGGAATAACATCAACTAGTTATAAAACTAAACAATGCATACATTCGATGTAATGTAGTATACTTTTTCTACAATATACAATAAAAATTCATGTGAATATTTATTATTTGTTTTCCTGGAGTGGATACCTGGATATTCCAAGTAATAAACCAATTTTATTATAAATCAAATAATATAAACACAATCTTGCTGAAAAGTATAGATAAGAATATATAATGATTATCTCTGTGCCAATGGACTGTATATAATGCTATAAGTGCAGCAGTTATTCAATAATTTAGCTCGAAAAATTAACATTAACTACTATACTTAATGACAATACATTCGCTGGAGCCTCAAAGACTACCATGCCAATATCAAGTGCCCTGTCAATGGCAGAGGCAGTACTTAAAGACCAAAGAAGACCTGATCTGTTTAGACTAGAGAATGGCTTTGACGATGACAAAGAGCGGACTAAAGTCTTGTCTTTAGTTAAAGACAAGATAACACAAAAGAAGAAGACTAGGCGATCTGAAACCTGTTCTCTGATTGTCCATAATTTATGTCAGCGATTCATATCCTTGCCAAATTTCCCTTCTAGTTAATCATATTGTTTGATGTCTTCAGGATTTCCCATTGTTTCCACCCTTTTCAATTTTAATTGATTGGTTGATCACTTTCAACACTTTATGTTTCCTATCTGAAATATTTTGTTGTCCCACGGGTTTTTCCTGCTTTTCTGTTCATATATTGATCATTTGCCTGATAAATTAGAATAAATTTAAGTCTTTATGGTAAGCGGACTGTTTAACACACCACCAATTATGGATTTTGTTATCATACTGTTTTATTAATATCTCGTTTTACGATATAGTTTGCTCCAGTATTGAGACATAATTAGAATCAAAGAACTAATTTTCGTATGTTTTGTTTATCCGTTATCAATACAATTGAGTTGTTAATCTATTAACGTTAAATTAAAATAAAATTTGGATAGGACACAGTAAAACCTAAGAAGTCGAACAAACAAAAGCATGATTAAGTTTTTTTTATGCTAGTAAGATACTTATCGGTTGTGAAAAGAAAATTTTATTGATATAACCAACTTTAGCTGCACTAACCTCCGCTTTATTTGACTAGGCAAAAAATTGACATCTTCACAATTGAATAAATTACAAAAATATCCTCAGTTCCAAAATCATAGTTTAGTAGAATTGGTATACTTTAAGTATTACTGCCGGGAAAAGGATCAACCTCGACATATATGGGTGATAAATTTCCAGTAACCTCTAAGGATTCTGGCCCTCGCCTTTTTTTATGTTTTTTTTTTCCTCCTTTAGCTTCATCTTCGTCCGACCGATGGCGTAACCAAGCACTAACAAGGCAGGATACACGGTCACAAACAACAGACGCTGACTTTACGACCGCCGAAACACGGCCAAATATTTAAGGCAGCACGTGTTTGAGGTTTATTTTTGTTGGGAAGGATTTTTGAAAATATTATTCACCGAAACTGCGGTTGTTTTGTTTTTTTAACACTGCTATCGTAACACATGCTTGTTTACACTCTGGTATGACACAGAGAGAGACAAGACATAATCTATTTCAAATTGTCAAAAAATGATTTGTTAAATAAAAAATATTTCATCGAATGATGTATACTACACCGGTTAATAAAAATAAAGCAATGGATGTATGAAAATAACTGTATTTCACTTGTTGAAAACTTTATTATTTTATTTCTACATTGCAGTTTCGGTAACTTTTACCGCAACTTCGTTAGCATTACAAACGAAATGAACCACTGTCGGGAACCTAGGGTAAACATCGGCATTCTACCAGTTACAGAACATGAGTTTTTCTTAAATTAAAAAATTATTTAAAATGTTTAACACATAACCTAGGCCGTAAAAATACTACTAAACCCAAGCAGTGGCTAACTGCTGCATCCTGCTATCACCTAAAGTAATTGTTGCAACTAACGACAGTTTGGGACAAGCTGTTATAACAGATTTTTTTTGTTAAATAATTACTGCTGTAATTAGCATGCTTTGTAAAACACTTAACACTTCTGAAAGCAACGTTATAACAAGTCCTCCTTATCCTTAGGACCTCTTTACAACCATAGGACCTTTTTATCTGGCTTTTGATTTATAATATTAAATAGATTTTAATTTCAGAAAAAAAAAATCTAAATAATGAAAAACATTTATTCATTAAAACATCGATGTGCCGAAACATTGAAGATTTTTAATAAAGCATTTGTCTGAAATATTTATAACAAGGTAAATTTTCAAATTATAATAAAACTAGAAACATGATGGTGATGTGTTAAGTTGTTTTTTTTCAAAAAGTTTGCATTTATATTATCAATTTCGAAATAAAAAAAAAAGAATGGTCACTTTCCGGCTACTGTTGTTGAATATTTTAATATGATGTATATTCAGCTAAGCAAGCTGTAACACCTTTGTTCTAAAGGTATGAATTTAACATGAGATGACGAATTTCGTTATCATAATTTATGAATTTTCAAAAACTAATTATTTTATCAAGAATTAAATATTGATAGGTACCAATTGAATGGTCAGTCAATCAATCATTTGCACTAAATGCTATGTAAAAATAATAATTTTCTGTAACCTACTTATATGTTTTTTGTCTTTTACTATTTTACATAAGAAAAGTCATGAATATTGGCAAAGTGTCGTCTTATAAATAAATATTTTTTACAAGTGAGACTTTTTTTTTCATTTGCGGACTACAACCATGCAGACTAGAACTGTAGGCTAAAGTCGCACTTTCAAAGATCAAACGAATTCAAACGCTCCAATCCAAAGACCTCAGAATATAGGTAACGCTCCTTTCTACGCATCCCTTCACAATGATCTTAATGTGACTACAGTCTTTGATCTAATAACCTCAACATTTACAAAATTCCATGAGAACTTATCCGCATATAAAAATCCTGTGGTCATCTCCTTATGAAGTAACCTTCATCGATGAGGATTACTCATCGAAACGAACCTCCTCATCAAAGAATGTGGCGATGACTTTGCGATCTATTGTAAATAGGTAAATATGTCATTGTCCCAGCACTGGGTACCATCCACGCTCTTGGCATCTTTCTGGACTTCACCACGTAGTGAACCGGCCTCTTCTCCACAAGCTACACTAGGGGAACTCTTTTTGTTTTGATTTTTAATGTACATATAGTATTAATAACAATGTGAACTGTAAGGATTGAATAGGATTGTATGGAATTTCATACAAGGTGTAAATGAGCTGTGAGAAATCACAATTATGATACATGAGCTTTCTAAAACAAAATATTTGTATCCCCATGAGTTTTAAGAGCCAGAAATACAAAAAAAAATCATGAAACTCAACAGTTTTCTCTATGAAATATTTCTTCATAATTGGCAAATATATAGGACCAAAGCAGTGTTTTGATAACAGTACCTACTTGATAATATTTTGTGTAAGGCCTTTAAAGGTCAGAAAATAAATCCGAGTGGATAAAAGGGTCGACATCTGCTAAGAAGGTGAGGCTAGAAGCTACTTGGCAGCTATTGGTGGTTAGCTATTGCCAATTACCGGCCCTTTGATGGCCGCTAAGACGGCTGCCCTGGGCCAGCCCTTTGACGGGGCAAATTGACTCCTAACTAATACCCACCCCACCCCGCACTCACATGTCCTAATAGCACCATAAATGAGTTTGGGGTAAATACGTCCCGTCTTACCCTGGGCGTCTTATTTGCACCGCTTTGTGTCCCGGCTAATCAGCTCTGCCTATGAAGCGACGTGTTTATTGCGGTTAGGCTGGATAATCCGCTGCCTGAGTCAAGTTAGTGGATAATTATCGCAATGAGGAAATAGATTACGGACCTGTTAAATAAGTTATGAAGTGGCTTAGAGTTTGACGCTCAAGAACTCCCCTCAAAGGGATATTAGTCAGTTATATCCTCACTATCAAAACTTAAATCGAAAATTTGTTGTTAATCGTGGAGGCGTAATTAGTTCATTAAAAATAAGTTGTTAATATGTTAAACTCGCCAATAACCTCTATACTAACAGCTATTTCTAGATAAAGCAGTTAACTCAATATGTAACCTAAGTAATTGTGGGTTGAATCGGTATCCTGTGGTTATGTATGAAGTTATGAGTACATGGTAGTGAAGTGTCACCTGGATAATTATCTAACGGAGCGAAACAGCATTATTCAAAACTCCTTTCTTCTCTGTACGGCCACGGTCATGTTGGCTGATTAAGTCGCCCGCATATGGCTTGACGCCATTGTCCCAGTCTTTTGTCTGCTAATCACGTGGACTCGGCAATGCATAGTCCGGAGTTGATTTTCTTCCTATAGATGGTTTCAATTAGAGATTCTAAAGTTTTCGAGAAAATTTCGTATATACAGAGGGGTCCAAAAAAATGTATCCACTGGTTAACACTCCATAACTTGCAAACTAATTGATGGAGTTGTCTCATTTTTGGTGAAAGTGTAGCTTGAAGTCTAACTTAAAGATATCACGGCAGGTGTTCGAAATGGTCACCATTAACATCCACAAACAAACGATGCCGCCGAACTGCAGCACGAACTACTGACTGCTACGTGTTCAGTTGAATATTTGCACATGAATGTACGATGGATTCTCGAAGTTCATCCAATGTGCGTGGCTTTTGTCGATAAACGACGTCCTTTAGTGTTCCCCACAGGTAAAAGTCCAGAGGAGTTACGTCTGGGGAACGTGGTGGATACTCTACAGCACCTCTACGGCCTATCCATCTTCCTGGTAGATTTTCGTCGAGATAAGCCCTAACACGATTGTGGTAGTGGGCTGGGGCACCATCTTGTTGAAAGTAAAATCTTACGTCTCCATACAAATCTTGGATGGCAGGTAAAATGGATGTTTGAAGCTTCTGAAGGTACACCTCACCGGTAACTGTGCCGTCAAAGAAGAATGGGCCAACCAAGCCCCGGTAAGACAACCCACACCACACATTTACTCCTGACAAAGTCACGGTTTTGTCTAAATGGACGTTTGGATTTTCGGCGGACAGTAGATGCAATTGTGGCGATTTACTGTACAATTGAGTTTAAACTGTGCCTCATCAGACCACACAATCATCTCTGCAAACTCTTCATCGTAGCGCACCATGTTATTAAACCACTCGCTGTACTCCATTCTACAATCTGAGTCGTCCTCGTTCATTGCGTGTAGCAATCTTGGGATGTAGCACTTACACTTTGCTGTCTTCAAAATTCGCCGAACACTTGAGCGACTCACTCGAGTTTCACGGGCACACTGTCTCACAGACTTCTGTGGTGAGCGAATGAATTGTTGTAACACAAGATGGGAGTTCAATGGACTTGTTACTGTTACAGGTCGTCCAGATCGTTATTTGTGTACATCTTTAACACAGCCTTCGGCTTCAAATTTGTCTCGAATGCGACGAATCGTTAAACGTGTCGGTGGCTCTGTTTGATACACATTTCGCCATTGCCGTTGAACCACATTAATGTTTTCGTACTTAAAATACCACTTTAAAACAGACTTCCTTTCATCAAATGTAAGCCTTACGCCAGCCATGTTTACTTGAGTAACAAGGTACAACTAACAATAAAACACTAACTATCTGGCGACTGTCATCTGACAAAACAAAACAACGCAATACAACGCTTGTATGGCGATTGCCGAAACTACAAACTATTACACTACCAAAAATGAGACAACTCCGTCAATTAGTTTGCAAGTTATGGACTTTTAAACAGTGGATACATTTTTTTGGACTCCTCATATGTATGTGTCAGCATGTCAGCATCACGGTCTATTGCTTCATTTAATAGACTAATACATGGTAAATTATTGAATTTCCAACGGAAATCATTAGTGAGAGTGTGGAGGATATTTAAGTAGTGTTTCATGAGTTGGGGTAGCCAAACAGCGGAAGCATGAATGAGAATCTGTCTAAATAGTAATGAGGGGTGCTGGGTAGTGGATTTTAAAGGTTGTATTTTCATAGAGGGTACAATTGGTCTAAGCGGATGTACTGGTTTAATTAAAAACTCTTGCTTACACTTAAACTTAAAAACTTTGCTTTGGTATTATAATTTCTAGATATTTGAGATCTTGCTTCAGAACGTTCCAAGAAATATTCTCGTTATTTACTCTTAGTAGAGTTCTTAGGCACTCTCGCAATGGCTCTTGGAGGTATTTTTCTGCTAGACGGAGACTGGCTACTGCTTTCAATCATGACGGCATCAACGTAATGGTATTGCATCCATTAGAAGCTTTTGGTATGACATCATAGGAAAAAGGGTAGTATTCCACTATTAGTGTATTAATCAACCGACGCCATACAGTGTCAAATCCTATCAAGAGGTGTCTAGTTTTTGAGGGAAAACCCCTACAATGAGCACTAACATAAAATGTCTTGTGTTGGGATCACGCCGACGCTTCTTAAATTTGTTGAACTGATAAGAAATTTTTTAAAAACAGGAATCAGTGATTTAGTTTATTATATTCCGTTAATTTAGAAAAACAATTGTAGAAAATTATGATAATCTACAACCGAAAGGGGTTTTTTATTGCCCTGGATATGTGCCTTGTGTCGAGGTTTGAACCATACACCATCACCAAACACATATAATGAGTACGAACCCTCGTCATCGTTCGTGATAATTTAGGTGATATCGTATGTATTTATGGACACATTAAACCAAATTGATACATTATAATTGATACATAATTATAAACCAATCCACATATTATCCAACAAAACTATAATAGATTAAAGGCTAAACAAACCCCGTTAAAAATAATTACAATTTATGGTGTTTCATTGCTGAAATTTATTTATTTTATAATATCTTCAAAATGACACAAACTATATACCAGAGCAGTAAATGTTTATAGTTTTTAACCAAGTTTTCTGCACATGTGCTATCATTATAACACCTGTCTATTTCAGCTCTTCATATTGCCAACAATTACAACAGTTCATAGACTCTTGTTACGTTTTAAAACTGTCTCAACTGGCAACCTATGTGAGCTGTTCACGAGGGAGCCCTCAAAAAGTGAGTAATTACTTAACATACTCCCTCAGTGTGTGTTTTAGATTATAACACACAGAGAACTCGGCCATACTGACCAGTCCTTGCGCGTACCTCTCGTAGAATATAGATAATAACACGGAGTTTACGGCAACGTGAAAAAGGCAGTATTACCAGATCGTCACCATCACCGTCTCTGGTGAAAATTTCTTGAGTACGAATCAAGAGCACCTATGTTTCATTTAAAATAAATTTAATTTCTCCAATAATAAATATATAGAATTATGCATGATGAGATTTTATCAACAGCTGATGTCTGAAAATAAAATAAAAAGATCAAGGTCTTTAGGCCAACTCCGACTCCAATCCTACTCCATATCCAACCACCCTAATCCCGTAGCACAGTTATTGCACTGCGCCACTCATCCCTATAATCCTCTGTGGAGACTAAAACGACAGTGGCCTTGTGACCTGCTATAAATTTTTAACAGTGGGAGTCCTGGCAATGGCCAATTTATCTATTCATGTGGCTGTGGCTCTCCCGCTCTTGGTCAGCCTCCACTGGCTCGTATCCGGTGGCGCGACTGACATAAGAGCGTGGGGGACTTCCGGAGACTCCGCTTCCTCTTTCGTATGCGAGGGAGGTGACAAACACGTGGTTTTTGGGAGGCCTTTGGGCTGTCTGTAAATATTGTATGAATGAGCGAGTGAATGATGAATTGTAAATATGGTATGAATGATAGCATTTATCTCAATTACTTATTGCCTAATAAAAAGGCAGATTGTCATTTTATCTTAATAAATTGTTGAAATAATAAAATAAAGAACAGAAATATACTCAGGCTGGCGAAACAAATAATATGCAGTGCAATAAGTCCACCGGTGTGCCTCGCTTCTGGCCACTTGATAGAAAACATAAAAATTTAAATGAAGTGAGATCCATCACACAATTAAGGGTGTCGTCTTGATTGTGATAACGATTTTATTGTCAGTTTTAGTGTCAGTTTCTCCAATCATGTCCTGAGCGGCTGTGGCTCTCCCGCTCTTAGTCAGCCTCCACTGGCTCGTATCCGGTGGCGCTACTGACGGAAGAGCGTGGGGGACTTCCGAAGACTCCGCTTCCTCTTTCGTATGCGAGGGAGGTGACAAACACGTGGATTAGGGAGGCCTTTGGGCTGTCTGTAAATATTGTATGAATGAACGAGTGAATAATTTATTGCCTAACAAGGCAGATTGTAATTTTAGCACAATTAAAAAAAAAAAAAGAAGTTTTTAACCAACATCCATAAACAGATGGACGAATGGACTCCATTTATGTGGACCGATAGCAATTTATGGTTCAGCCGTTTAGTCACACATACAATACTTGAAATAGCATATTTAATTATTCATAGGTATTCGGCAGTGGAAAAGAGGTCTTTAGTACAATTGTCAATGGTTCGTGTAAACTCATTCTTAATCGTAAATATTAATGCGCATACAAGTATAAAACAACAGATAATATAAAGTTTAATCTGATTATCGTTAACTTTAAGCAAACAAATTACATTTATTTAAAAAGTTATTATAATTGGTATTTATCATGTACATTATTATTATGTTATTTATTGTGTAACTTCGCCGCCATTTCCTAAACGTAGATCTGCGATTTAATAAATAGAAAAGTAGATAATAGGAAAAACACATAATAATGTTCCTTCCATATTCCACACTATTTGTACGATTAGACTTCTAGCAACTAAATTAATTTCTGGCTCAATTCAGATCTTTAATGTGACTTGTCCCATACATAAATATTTCGTGCGTAAAATGTAATCCCAGCGCCTTGACTCTTCGGTCGTGAGAAAAACAATCACCACTTTCCGTGTCAGCGTCTTACCAACGAAGGAGTGTGTAAAAAAAAATTTTATAAACGAATATCTTCGGCTTTGGTATGGTTTTTTGTGCTATCACAAAGGTGACTGAAAATCTGAGGAGCTTTGGGTCCGGTTTATGACTTGTACGTGACTCGGAACTGGACATAAAATGCAGACCGTAAAATAGCATGACGGACTCTTCCAGTCACATCGTGGCACCTGCATTCGTCTGAACAATAGGCTCTATTTCAGGATTTCCAAGACATATGCTGAAAAAAACCGTATAATTATTAATGTTTAAAAAGATAAAAAAAGTTCTTACTCAGTTAAGATGAAATAAACTATGTGAAGAGAACTATTCAGAACACAATGAGGTATTAAGCCACATCTTTCAATCTAATACCTGATTGTACTGGATTTGCCTGAACATTTATTTTCATTTTAAAACCTGAAATATTTCATTATATTTTAACGTTAACGTTTTAACATTATATCTAACGTGCTGATGTGAGAAGTAACTCAAGATCTAACCCGGGCAGTACTTAAACATTTTAAACACACCCTTGAACGATGAGTCATGTCCGTAGAGGAGGGGGGCTAGTCCGTCGATTGTAAGCGTTGGGATTTAAATTAATAAAACTGTGCAGAAACAAACAGTTTTTTGTTTTTTTTAGCCTAATGTGTTAAAATACAACCTTGAGGCTCTATCAATCTCCATTACAACGAACCCCCGAAGGAAATGTTTTCCATCAGTCTTTTTTAAATGGTGTTTTAATAACAAAAGCTAAGCCATCTGATCTTCAGAGGTCTTCAAAGAATTAATCCACAGCCTTGAGAAGAGTAGCCAATCTACTTTATATTTTTTTACGTTTTATAATTCTCTCATAAATGTAACAACTTGTCTAAAACACAATGTCATACAAAATCCTCGACAGAGTTACTAGCAACCCCCTCAAGTTCAATTCAAATTAGTGGGGATGGTCACTTCTATGTTTTTAATTGACCGTTACCACCAGAGTTAATTGACCGATATGCATTTCCCTGAGACCTCTTGGCTTTAGTATTAAGGAATATTTTTAACCTCCTCGTGGCCGTACTATACTCTTTGAGATTTAGCCTTTATTTTAAACTAGTAAGTGTATTCGTGATTCGTTATGTCGTTCCGAAAGGTTATCACCTGTATGGTTTATAGTTACGTAAATATGGTATGAGATGGAAATATGGAAACGAGATTCGAGAACGCAACCACAGATTTTTACAGACCTGTTTATTATCTTAATAATATTAGAGCAATAGCACATATTTCCTGGACAAGATTGGGTCCGTGAGTGCTTATTTTTCCCCTAAAAAAAAAAAGAGTTTCGTGAGCTAACATTTTTCAACCTGTTCTTTTCACCATTTAAAGTCCGGTAAGGTTCAAGTGCCTCAGGTGGAAGAATTCATAACCCTCGAGGCTGTATTATCCGACCTCCTAGGTTTATTTATTTTTTTTCTTACGAGAAATACTTTTGTAAAGAGGCAATTAAAATGCCGACAAACTTTTTTTTTCTCAATAGGCCACACTAAGAATGAAAAGTTGGCTGAAGAGACTCCTTATTACCGAACTACGGCCGCGGGACTCGGGAGTTGAGGACAAGTTGGGAGACCCTTACAGGTCACAGTCGTTTCTAAATCACTTTTTAGCCAAGAGCCGCCGTTAATTGGCAACATGCCCCTGCGACACTCGAACCCAGTCACAACTGTGTGGTTGCTGCTAATGATCACATCATTACCGCTTCGCGAGCTCCATTCAGATTAGCCTTGACACCTAAGTCTGTCTGCGTCCAGGTCTGATTGCCTTGACGACCCTCTCCACGGATCTCTGAACTTTTCCTCCCTCTGTAGGGGGCTCTTTCCTTTTCCAAACTTGAACTGTTCCCCTCAGAATTCGTTTCTCTCTATTATCTAAAATAGTTTTTTCCGTCTTACGTTTTTATTATACTACCCTCATTGAAAACATAGAATTTATACATAAATCAGTTGTGTAATAAATGTTTGCAAATCCAACGCTTAATCATTTAAAATTTAAGAGTATGGGTCAGTTAGTGTTTTTTCGTCTTACGTTTATTATATAAGAGATACCTATGGGTAGACCAAGGTAGAAATTGGACAACCTACGAAAGAAAAAATCCTATCAAAGAGTTGGAAATTTAACACAAGAAAAAATTGAAAATGTCAAATTAGCTTTGGCCAGGACTATAAACAAATCACAAGGACAAAATTTGGATCATGTTGGCTCAGAAGACACGATATTCACTCACGGACAATTATAAGCAGCTATGCCTAGATGTAGAAGAAGAACAGGTTTACAAATTTAATTTATTTCAGAGAAAAATCAAATAAAAAATACAGTATTCCCAGAAGTCAATATAATAGTATTACATTAGGATAAATAAAATCCAAATGAAGGCAATCTTATTATTATTATTTATTTCTTATTATACACAGTATTTTTTAAACGTTTCCGGAAACTGTGATTGGTTTATAAATGTTTTTGGACGTCAGCAACAGATTTCCACCTTATACCTTTATAACTAAGTAGTCTCTCGGCTGATGCTTGAGAAATCTTTACCTTTGATTGCTTGAATAATAAATATTTTTTTATCGCCGGGTCATCACATGAAACCTCAAAGTAATATATGTTTATAGGTCAAACAAGGTACACATTATCTCCAGAACATCACTTACAGGCCAGCTCAATCCCGGGTTTCGTTACAGTTGAAAACCTAATAGTTTATTCAGCTGAAAATTTATTTGGAGCGTAGAATCTCTTCCTAATCTGATTGAATAACGGTCATTTCCCCGGTCTTACGATACCCTCTGTCCCCAACTGACAACTCTCGGTGATTCAATATTTTACCAAAAGTTAAAGGAATTTTTCCTGATCCCTAAAGTGGGGAAGGAAGGGAAGTCTAAATGAGAGACTCCCTGAGGGATGGAAAGTTATGAAAAGTTTTGCTCCATTTTAAGGGCTGTTAGAGGCTGCACGCCTCAGCTGAGATCAGCGTCAGCTATATTGCTATCTTCCCGCATCTCACCACCTCATATCACCCCCAACCTATATAAGTTTTCCTATATTTTTCATATGCCTTATCCTCACAAGGCTTCCTTTTTTTTTTTTTTTAGCCTTAATATAATAATCCCGAAAATTGTGCACCTGGCCGGGAGAAATGAAACACATGTTCATAACAGATAGGTTATTGTTTCAAATTCCTCCCGTGGATATCGCTTAAACAACAACGGAGGATTATTGTTTGTTCTTCCTTATCAGTTCACCTCAGACAAAATCTGTTCGAAGCTCTCGTTCTCTGCGCGTAGCCATCCATAAACGGAAAAGATACTGAAAATAAAAATTGATCAGATACATTAAAGTCTGATGTATCACAGACTAAGGGGTTTGTTACGGTTGCTAAAGCAATTTTACTGAACTTATTAAAATCTTATAATCATAGTTTACTAAAGTTTCAACATACAATATGCATTAAAATTTTTTCAGTTGAGAAATTTGATGCTTTGAAGATTAATATAATTAATTCAAAGGGTCTTCATTATTTTTCGGGGTTGCTTATACTTTTAACATCAACAAAGATTCAAGTGGAACTTCCTAGCAAAATCATCATCAATCTGTGAATAATATTACCATTATTGAACTATTAGGGGGGCTATGAGACTTAATAGTTTTGAAAAGGTTTGAACCAAGGAGGTATTGTCTACGGAGGGACCATGTCTTTATTTCTGTACAGGTGATTAATGAAGTTACTAAGAAAGGAAGATGTACAACGGATTTTGGTTGTTTATCATTATCGGGCTTCAGGCTCTAATTGTATCGTGATTTTGCTTTATAAGAAAATTATGTATAATTGATTACATACAAAAGCACAGGTTAGCTTAAAGCTGATGTAAACAAATTAGGTTACAATTACAAATAGAACAAAACAGTACGTCACAAGTCTTACCGGCTTCTGCACTTAATAACCTCACCCTATTGGTCAATACGTCTTAAACTGAAGGTGACTCGCCTGACTGACAACACAGGTCAAATTCTTCAGCAATTTCAGATTGCTATGAAGGAAAAAGATGCCAGATATACTTCTCTCGTGAGTCTAAAAAACTCTTCGAACTATACAACATGCTTGGCGTCCCGAGGGTGAGTTCATCCAACGAAGACACACCAACTTTTTTTTAGTTGTTCCAGCATCTTACTAGCCCGCTGTTTAGACCTATTACTCCGTCGCCCTTCGCGTATCGATGGAAACAGGCTTTCCGGGAAGCTTAAGATGAGTTAGTTTTAGTTCGTATAATCATCCTTAAGGTGATTTTTTTTAAAATCTATGACGACGAGGGAACAGAGCCTCGCATCAACTCGCACCAATGCGCGACGCGTCATTTATCCAGTGGCCACTTTCCCAAGGATTAAAATTCAAGTGGGTTAAGTCGGACGAACCACTGCGCCCTAGATAGGACAGAAGGAGCCTGCGGTCCAGACACATTAGGCGGGCTCCGTGTGAGCGGTGCATTATTGAGTGGCGGGTGCAACGGCACTCATGCACAATGCAGGCGCCTCTATCCTACACCCTGTGTAGCTCAAGCTTATCCCTTCCAAAGGGATCAATCGGGTCATCTGCTCCTCTAGTAAGGGCTAATGCCCTTAATGGAATCCGAGTTACAGGCCCCCAACGGCATCGTTTAAAAAATCAGATTAAAGGATCAAGCTGCGTTTCCTAAAAAATAAAATAAAATGCAATTGTCCAAAACTTTAAACTGGCTAATTGTATAAACCAAAGTTTTATTTGTTTTTTTCATCCTTTCTCGGTCCTTGACGGTAGACAGGTAGGGAAAAAATATCTAGTCATACTAAGGGGTTCACGGGCTCGTAGGGAAACCCCGTTTCAGGCTTTTACCTCAGAAAGGGGGGGAAGTCATACTAAGGGTTAGTTGGAGGGGTTCAAACTTTAATTATAAAATCATTTCAAAATAGTTTGTCATAAAGCATTTACACGGAATGGTTTTACTTTAAAAATGATGTTTTTTTTTTTGTTATTATAAGATGTAATCATCAATATTATAAACTTTTATAATATAAAATTTTATAATAATATTATTCACTTATACCTCATTCAATTACTACGTAATCAACATAAAAACTTGTGGGCTTCTGTTCAAAATGTATATGTGTACATTATTTGTGAAAATTGGTATGTAGTGAATTACACATAAGTATGAATGAATGCTTGCATCCCAATTAATATCATTCAACGATATTATTATTTAGATTGCAAAAAGCATAATCCGTAAGCACAATAAATTATCATAACAACGAAATACTAATCACTGACATACTTAATTTATACAAGGGGACGAAAGAAGAAATACTTATAATTAAAACTAAAAGTTTTTTTTTTTTTAAAAATGTAACTAACATCAAAGTTTCTTACAATTTCATTTTTTACAATTATCCAGTTATTCTAACAATTTACTTTTAAAATGCTTAAAATTGACCTCACTTGTAAATAAACCTCATAATTTCAAACCCTGCTATAAACTAGCCGAAAGATCGTTAGATCAAAGATCTTTTTTTATAGCAATCATGAACTTGAAATATTTGAAAGTCGTTATTCTTTCACAATAATTAAATAAGTGATTAAACTATATCGTTCCTTATGTTTTTGTTGTTCAACTCTCATACATAGGGAGTCAGAAAAAGAAATGTTAATTGACAAATCCTTTACAAACTTATAACCTTTTTCTTTTCTTGCTTTATTTTCTTCTTATACATCAGAAAGTAAAGCTTTATTTCTTTAATAATCCAACCTCTCAAATTTCCTCAACCTCAAAAAAATTCAGTGACTAAGATGGTATATGTTTGCATATAAAACGAACTGAAGGTATTATTAGTCATAAATACCGCATGGGGTTTATCACTATAACTTAATAAGTATTACAAAAACTTAAGCAGAGACTCCGGCCCGATAAACATTCAGAAACTTGAAATCGGAATACTTAACAACAGGCAATGACAATCGACCTATACTAATTTTAATATCGTTAAGTCATAAATTCAAAGAAATATCTCAGTTTGGCATAAAATAGTTATGAAATTGAATATATTTAATACAATAAACCAACTGAAGTAAAATGAGATTCCGTGTATGAATAAACTTAATAATGAAATGAAATGAATACATTTAATTACATGTATAATTGGTTTAAGGTTTTTAATTGAAATTTATGTACAGTTTATCCCAAACATGTCAGCAATGTGTACAATTACAACTTCCATAAAACAAAAAATAACGGGTCAATTAATGCCACTCGTTTCTCAGACTGCTAGTGACTAACTTTTGCCTATATTGGAATATTAGTCTCGGGTTGCTCAGTATTAATTCGGGTTTATGTTCTATATTTTAACAATGAAAATAAAAAGGCAGGTCAGTTGAACAACGTCAGTGACATAAAAAAATTTCAGTGTGGATAAACACTATTCCTCTATAAAATATATTTTTTTCTCAAAAATGTTGTGTGATTTGTTCACAATGATTTAATATTTTTTAAAAAACTAACTTCAAACCAAAAATTTTATCTCTTTTTTTTATTATTAAAATCAATGAGCATTTGGGTTGCGCCGATTTTTTTGTCAAAACCCTATAACGTCCAATGTATTATCTTTCTTTTTGTTAAGGGGGTTGCGATAACCATGGGAACATATTTATCAATAAAGTGTAATATTTGCAGTATGTTAGTAGACAAATGAGATCCCAAGAATGAATAAACTAAATTTTATGACGAACTGTATTTTTTATAGATTTACAATTGAGTATTATGTACATATTATCACATCATTTTGGAGGTTTCGCATGATGACATTGTTTCTAAATATTTATTTACAATGCAATTTGAAGATCGCCTTGTGAGATCCTGTAACATTATATTTTATAGGTTTTTATCCTTAACAAAAATTAAAGAATAGTAATTTTTATTACTTATTCAGAAGCTCTTTTATGAGCCCGTACTGCTATTCTGAAGTGCTCAGAAAGTTGTTAATGATAGTGGTGTGTGACTTGACATTTGAGAAGGTCAGTATGTTCTGCTGCAAGTGAATAAGCAATAAATGACTTTTGGGAAAACAAACATAAGGCGTTGTTGACTTAATCTAAATTCAAAACAATTACACCTTACATTAAACACCAGTTAAATGTAAAACTGTATCTAGAAAATGTTTACAATTAAAACGTTCATAAAACAGAAAATAACGTGGCGAGGCCGATGTTCCTCAGAGCTGCTAGTTTAATCAGCGTTTTTAAGTATAAAATGACTGCGTTGGCACTAAAGGTTGGAAATAGGGAGGATAAAGATGCGGATAAAGGCGGATAAAGGAGGCTGTGAGACGGAAACAAGAAACAGTGGATGGTGTGCCGCAGATGTCACCGGCTCCTTCAATTACCAATTACACCGGTTGCATCTTAATGGCCTCATTTCGCTTTCCTTCCTCCTGTCCTAATCCTACCCGGGCCAACTCCTCTAACTTTATGCGAGTTGCACTTTCTCTTCCCACAACTCCTATCCCGGCCGGATTTATAGGCCGTTACGGCTTTTTAAACGTCTTCCTTCATAACTCAGAATATTTTAAGGGGATTAGGTTTCGTTTTATGCCCTTGTTGAACTATTTCCGTTTAACATGGCGTCTCTGTAGCGTACCTAGTGAATACATAGCGGGGAATATTAAACCGCAAACCAAACTAGAGGACCTTCTGGCACCGATGTACAAGCGACGATCTTAAATAAAGTGTAGAAATATGTCAATTATCACATTAAATCATAAACTACGACGCTTATTCCGTGTTTGAGATTGTTAGGTTTGTATGTTTGACTTTGACCCAGAACCCAAGACCTCTGCTCCATACAAGTTATTTTAGAAATAAATTATATATCGGCCCTTTTGTTAAATGATGTGATATTCGATCGACGTCCTATAAGGGTTTTGGGAAGTCTAAATTGTTTTCTAGTTCAGTTTACTACATTGCACTGAACTACAAACTATTGCAAGCATTCACATCTAAGCTTATATCTCAAATTAATTTAAAATTACAAAGTTACCTTAACAGGATTGAACAGGATACTCAATATTAATAACAAAATATTATAACTCACAGAAAGACAATGAATGAAATAATGATCATTATTACTCTTAACAAGTACATTTCGTATACCAAGAACTCACATACGTAAAATAAAAAATAAATAAATATTATAGTTACTATAATAAATAAATCTAAAATATGTAATAATTATAAAAATAAAATACATTCAATACATACAACGCTCTCTAGGGAAAGATAAATAAATAAAAAATCAATTAAATAGATTTTAAAAAGGACAAAAGATTTTTTCAACTAAACAAATTTTTAGCACAATAAACATGTTAACAACTTTATAATGATGAAATTACAATCTGCCTTTACTTAATAGGCAATAAATAATTGAGATAAGTGTTTTCATTCATACCATATTTACAATTCATCATTCGCTCGCACATTCATACAATATTTACAAACATTTACAAACAGCCCAGGGGCCCCCCAAGTCCACACGGTTGTTGCCTCCCTCGCAAGCGAAAGAGGAAGCGGAGTCTTGGGAAGTCCCTCACGCTCCCCCACCAGCCACGTCACCGGATACGAGCCAGTGGAGGCTGACGAAGAGCGCGAGAGCCACATACGCTCAGGACATGACTGGAGAAACTGTCCATTGCCAGGACTCCCACTGTTGCGCATTTATAGGAGGTCACGAGGCCACTACCGTTTCAGTCTCCGAGGAGGATTATATAGCACAATAAAATGATTTGTCAATTTTCATAGTTAAACTAATTTCCTTATCAATAAACCATTGCTACCGTAAAACAATAAACTGTTTATCTTGTCTTGTGGGTTGATCATTAATATGGTGTCTAATTATGGTTCCGTATTTATTGACTTTTTATTGTATTAAAGACAGACAGACGCAGAAGTGAAAGCATAAGGGTTCGTCGGTGTTATTCAAACCTCCATTCACCATACTATTCACCATAATTTTATTTGCGATCACAAACTAATGAGCTGATAGCAAAGAGTGCTAAATATTATTATATTAACATTATTAAATGTTAGAGTGTTGACTTCTATTACTACTAAAGGTATTTTAATTTTTTTATAAATAAATCAAGGTCCGAAGGTATTTACATATTTTAATACCGAATAGAGAATTTGTGTGTGAGCGCGCGCATTTTTCTAGCAAGTTCATATTGCTTCTTTTTTCTTTTGTTTTACTTCAGTTTATATTTTTCTGTTTATACTTTAAATAAGATATACTATTTTTATTTTAAATTTTCTTATTTAATTTTTTTTCGTTATATTTTATTTCTCTGCAAATTGTATATTTAAGTAGGGAGTGATATTGTCATTGATCCCACTGTATGCTAAATTAATGTTTGTTCTAAATGTGTCTCGGGGTAGTAGATATATCATTATTATTATTATTATTATTATTATTATTATTATTATTATTATTATTATTATTATTATTATTATTATTATTATTATTATTATTATTATTATTATTATTATTATTATTATTATTATTAGTATTATTAGAGGCCTTAACAAGGATACTGATCCATTGCTCAACTAGCTCATTTCAAAGATCTTAGAGGACTTAGGCCTATCTTCCCGCGAGCCATTGCGATATCCGCCAGCCGCCTTAAAAGTTTTATCATTTAATAAAATCTCGGACCGTCTCCGGCACACTATCGTCTAGAGGATCTCGGGGGTGAAGCGATAATCTGCGACTGAGGCAAATTGAATCCGTATCGCGCTTTGACAGCTTCCGCCAATCCGGCTGCCAAATTGTCCCGCCGCTTCATACGCAGATTTCCAGCCCCCGTCTTTTATAGCCCTGCTCTAAGGTAGTAACGCTTCACTGTAATAGAAAAGTAAGTTTTCTTCCCCTTGTGAAACGCTCCTTTTCTCGCGGAAATTTGACTAAACCCGCGGAGCTGCACGGCTCGGCTCAGAAACCACAACCTATTGAGTGCTTTATGAGCTCTTGTATAGAAATTTTCAACATAACGTCTCCAATGGTAAATCCAGTAACTGTCTGAGAATATAAGTTGAATTGGTAGACCAACTGTTTTTACTAAGAAACTCACACTAAAGGAAATCCATACAAGGGCATATCAATACAAATTCTTATAATACAACTAATTCAAGCCGGTGGTTGCATTAAATAAAAATAGTTAAACTTATAAAACAGCCTAAACTTTTTTTTTACTTTATCAATAGAAGCTGTTAATAATTATTTTTAAAATTTAATTATATTATTTAAACAGTTAAAATTGAACTCACCTACAAATGACGACCCCTGCTATAAACTACCTTACCAAAGTTTGCCTCATCAGGATTTTCATTAGTATATTCAACAATTCAACAATCTTTATTGTGCAATAATTACAATCTGCCTTTTATAAGGCAATAATAATACAAATAAATGATCTCATTCATACCATATTTACAGTATCATTCACTCGCTTATTCATACAATAGGACATTATTGGAGAAACTGGCCAGGACTCCCACTGTCACGCGATTATAGCAGGTCACGAGGCCACTGCCGTTTCAGTATTAGTATATTAATGAAATTTTCACAACAATTATGAACTATATTGTTGTTGCATTCTTTTAGGTAGTCCAAAATAATTAAGTAATTCGATTTCCTTCAATGAAATCTTTATGCTAATGTAGGTAAAATTCTTGAAGTATAAAAGTCACAAATGTATTTGGATTTACTGTAATATATTTAAGTATTTTCACAGGTTTTTTTCACAATAATTTAGTAATTAATTGCAGGTATTTGAACAAAATCTCTATATTGTTCTTTCACTTGTTTTTGCACTCATGCATAAGGCGACGAAAGAAGAAATGTTAACTAACAAATCTTTTACAAACTTAACTCCATATAACCTTTTTCTTTTCATTTTACCTTCAAATTCACACTGAATGCATTTATAAGGTGTTCAATAAAGGGTTTTATTTGCCAGTAATTAATAAATGTGAAAATTTTAACTGTTTTGTACAGTGCAGTGATGTTGGTACTCGTGTCCCCCCTCCCTGTCGTGACAGGCTGAGAGTCTTCCGCCAGACATTGGAAAAAAAGATGAATGCAAGTCAATTAATTTTTGAGTACAAATTGTTCTATATCTTTTTTTATATAGTTAAAATTGAACTCACTTGTAAATAAGTCTTTTTCGAACCCCTGCTGACTAGCTGATTTAAGATTTAGCTTTACATTTTTCAATCAATTATGAACTAAATTGTCTTGTTGCATTTTTTTTTGGTAGTCCGAAATAATTGAGTAAGTAATTTCGATTTCTCAGGAGGAAATCTCTACATCGTTCATCCATTTTCTGTTTCTATTTCATATCTGTAGGTGATTCAAGAAAAAAACGTTCTTGGTTTTAGATTGGCCACATGAGATAATATGTTTTGTCAGTGAAATAGGAAGGATGTATTGTAAAATATTTCTGTGTTGAGTTTTATACATTGTAAATACTGATAATAGTGTTTTTAGGTTAAATTCTTGGAGTATAAAAATCACCAATGTATTTAGATTCACTGTAATCTATTTAGTTAAAAGAATTGACCATTTTTATCATTCTTTTATCATCATTATATTTTTTTTATCATATGTTAGCATTTAGTTTAATATAGATTTTTTCGTTACTCCTTTATAGTTTCTATAGTTTTATTTAATGATTTTACAGGTTAGGGCAATAAAACATATTAGATTAAATTGAACGAATGTCCAAAAGTTAGCCCGAAGATTTTAAATATATATTATTACTCTTTTTTTTTTTTGAACAGTTCGAGTGTACAGTATTCAATGCAAATGTTTATTTTTTCCCTTCTATTTGCCTAATGATTATATATTTATAGATTGTTTCGGAACACAGCTGTAATTATTATTAATTCTTATCACACTAATTCTTCGTGATATACACGTATTGTATAGATCACTACTTATAGTGATATACTAGTTGCACCATATAGTTTGGCTTAATCATAAGGGTTTAGTTTAAACCGTACCTTTTCATAGTTGACTCCCATTGTGAATGATTTTGAATTTAGTTTCTTGGCCTCGGTGCCATTAGTAGAACCGGGAACCCTTCCCACTTTAATACTAAAGTTTTAGTTTACCTTGGTGCAAAACATAAGCAACATATCGGTATAAACATAAAGGCTCTTGTGTGTCATGGATATAGACAAAGAATATCCCATTATTCATCATTATCCGAAATGCTGACTAACGAAATTAGTTAATCCAAGGATCCACGCTCTACGTTTTTCCTCATTTTCCATTGGTTATATAGCATCAAATGGAACTATGCATGCAAAATGTAAGACCTCTAAAAAAAACATTGATCGAGCTAAAGTTGTGAACACAGTGTTAATAAAAGTTTTGATGATTTTTTAATAAAAGTTTAAACCTAAAATTATATCTTGTAGACCAGGACAAAAACATTTTTAAATTGGTAACCTCAAATTAAAAAAATAAGGGATCAATTTAAAAATGACGCTACATTTTGTGTGAATATGTATGTACTTATAAAAATTGATACTTAACAGGAAACTCATAAAAACAAGGACAGTCAAACAGGTACTTTGGCGAAAACAAGAGTTTCTGGTTTTTAAAACATCATCATAGCTCTAATAATATAAATCAGTTGATTAATTTACAAAAGATAATTGTTCAAATATAAACATATTGAAAAAAAAAGATTTTAAACAATAATAGTGATTGTTATAAGAATAAATACTATAATTCTTGTCTAGTTATATAGACAATCGTTTAAAGGTCATAAGAAAAACACTTGATTCAGGTACGTCAGGGACGCCTTTACGGTGTTGCGTACTATCTACGCTGGAACACACCCCTAGCTGAGTACTCTTGGGGCACATGTGTGCTTGTTTACGGCATCTAGGGGCACTGCACAACCTGGCTAAATTGGTTTCAAGAAGGGAGGGCAATTTTTAAACCTTGTTTAAATAGAATTGAGAAGTAGGGGGGTGGAAAACACTTTACTTCACTGAGAAATACTCCCTATCAGAAGTTCCTCACATTGAATAGGTCGATTCATTTCTTCATTATTTTCTTTCTGTTTTCTAATAACCATGTCTTAATAACAAAAATCATAGGTTGCACACAAATTTGTTTGTTGTTAAAATAATTGTACGTAAAATTCTTCTTAGTTACGGAGTATTAGCGTATTGACTATGGATTTCAAAAGTAAGTCATCAACCATTCGAGAGTGGTAAATCGGCGCATTCGAATTGTACACAAAATTTTACAGTACTAAAGAACAGATGGAATACCTCATAATTAATTGAATCAAACATTCTAATAGAAACTAGCATATGCTATTTAAAACATTATTACAATTTTATCTGAAGTTAACTGACTGATAGGTCTATTGACATGTCTGAATCTGAAACAAACGTGAATGAAAACGGAGATACCGCCAAAATGAGGGATAATAAATGTGGTTCAGATGATAGTATACGAAAATTTTTGATATACTCAATGAAAAAAATCGGAAATTGCAAAGAACTGTTTTTGAGAGGAAAAGATATTTACTCAAAATTGGGAAGAAGGATCGGTGATGACGATATACTGACGATCATCGACTACGTGCTGGAAAACCGGAATATCGTCTCTCTTGATCTGTCGTTCAACGAGGTGAGTGATCGTGGATTTACAGTGTTATGTACACGCCTATATAAATACAATTTCTTAGCTTTTCTCAATATCTGTCATAACGAACTGCGAGAATTAAGCGAAGACGCGTGCGCAATGCTCGCTCGAAATGTGAGCTTAAAAAGATTGAATCTTTCTGGCAATCGGCTAACTAAAGCAACAGCGGAGTACCTCGAGTCGGTGCTTATGGCGAACACAACACTAGAAGTACTCGAATTGAGTGAAGTTAATTACCACATGCACTCGGCAAGGCACGTCTTTGATTCTCTCCTTGATGGGAAAAACTGCACTCTAAAAGTGCTTAATCTGTCACGAATGCTAGCGCCACGTTATTACAGGTTTCCAGGCTTTTATTTAGCTGATTTAATTTCTAAGTTATTGTTTCGAAACAACACCTTAGTGGAACTTCATTTGGAAAAGAACCATATCACAGACCATGACTTGAAGAAGATACTGTTAGGGCTGAAGGAGAACAAGTCGCTCACGACTCTTAACTTGACGGCGAACGAAATAGGCAGTCTTGGGGTAGAGTGGTTTTCCGAAATGCTCCCTCATTATAATCTCCGAGTGCTCCTGTTGAAGTGCAACTCGATAGGGAATGACGGAGCAATCGCGCTATCCAAAGCTTTGCCACTATCCAAGATCGTTCACCTTGATATATCTAACAACAAGATTGGAGATGTTGGCCTCGCTAACCTTCTCTGGACCATCAAAAAACCGATCCCTTTGTATACCTTCTTCATATATGGGAATCCTTTTTCTAAAATTACTATTGAGATTATACACGTTCAAATGCTTCGAGGTAAGATCTTTCCAAGCAGTTTGGATGTCACCCTTTATTGGAACGAAGATGGTGACATACGTTACGCCTATAAGTCCGGCGCTCATGAATATAGAAGCCAACTTTCAAGGTACACTCGTAGTACCAGTGACCCAACGACATTATCTTATCCCATGTATGATATTTTTAAATCGATTAAAGAAAAATCCAATAGCCGACGAGAAGGGTTCAAAGGTACATTCCAAAATATTTGCACGTTCCAAGGAATACACCAACATTAAATGCTTAAGCACGAACTCTATTCTCTTTGTGGGATGAACAATTTTCTAATAAAACATTGTTTTATTATTTTTGGTCATCGCTACCTCTATTTTTCTTATTAGTCCTCTGAATCATATAAGACTAATTAATGAGACTTCACACAAACCTATAGAGGAAGATGAGCAGGTATGGAAATCCCTGCTGGAAGCAGAGGCAACAGATGCTCTCCATATTTCCCTGCTATTGACCACTGCCCCTCAAACAGGCTAATCCCCAGAGCGGCCACCGCCCTAATAAGCCTCCACCTTCCTCCTTGCCCCAACGATTGCCCAACAATATCCTATATCCCCAACAGATCCGTTTCCAAGGAAGGGGATAGAATCCGATTTATGGAATGTTATGGAATGGAAGTTATTCAATAAAGCAATCTCCTCCTTCACCCGTTCTGTTAAACAACCTTTTATCCAATATATGTGATAAAGTAACACATTAAAATACTACATATGTATTTATTCGTGGTACCAAGTTTTCCAAGATACTATACACCAGGGATCGTTGTTTTATGAAATACTCGACTTCTCTTGTTGGCTCCCAAACATGCATGTTCTCTACTTTTTGTTGTTCCTTCTTTAATGTGTCATTGAGAACTGGAAATAATCAGAAAAACAGCTATACGACTTCTGATCAGAAATTGTTGAAGTTTTACCAGATTTTGATTACAAACATAAGTCGAAGTCAATAATTTGTAGCCTTTTTTTAATCCTAGTTTAATTATAGACAGGAGTGCCGCTTTAAGGCCCAAGACAATGAAACAATATCAACCGTTAACCAAACCATCAGAAATTTCGACCACCTTGAACATAATAGCGGGTATGTAGGGTGTTTAGACCACAGTCATATATTGTCATTATAATTTTAGTCTTAATATACCCTACATTCTAGAACTCATCCCTTCCAAGTTTATGAAATTCCACAGTAGCCTTTCCAACCACCCTAATCCTGTAGCACAGTCATTGCACTGCGCCACTAATCCCTATAATCCTCCTCGGAGACTGAAACGGCAGTGGCCTCGGGACCTGCTATAAGCGCGTGACAGTGGGAGTCCTGGAAATGGCCAGTTTCTCCAATCATGCCCTGAGCGTCTGTGGCTCTCGCGCTCTTAGTCAGCCTCCACTGGCTAGTATCCGGTGACGTGGCTGACGGAGGAGCGTGGGGGACTTCCCAAGACTCCGCTTTTTCATCGCATGTGGATTTGGGAGGTCTCTGGGCTGTCTGTAAATATTGTATGAATGAGTGAGTGAATGATGAACTGTAAATATGGTATGAATGGGTGCATTTATCTTATTACTTATTGCCTTATAAAAGGCAGATTGTAATTATAGCACAATAAAGGAATATACATACATATACATAATTTTAGGATGAAACAAAATGTATTTATTAGAATTATTTTGATTTGAATAGTGAGTTTTCGATTAAAATCATCTATTAAGACTTGTCAACTAATGGTTTATACCTCGTCAAGGATTCTTGATGCATTAGGATCACCATTTTTATGATGGTGGGAGTATGTGCAATAAACAGTTAAAGCAATGTTATTCGAAAATTCACTAAATCAAGAAATTGCATCATGTCAGTACTACTTTGGCTTCAGTGTTTATTTTAGGGTGGTTTTCAGCCATTATAGGCGTTTAATACTTACGTTCTTACTTCCTAACCGACCTCATAAGCAATGATTACTACAGGTAGAAAATAAGGCCTATAGTAAAGAACGCTAGACGTAATTTGCAAAATTACTCCACGGCCAGCGCGTGCACTCGTGAATAATTTAAAATTACTAAAGACACCTCTACTATATAACACTTCATATGTCTCTATGACTCCGAAATCCGACGAGTTAAAACGCTTCAATCAGCATGTTTCATGAATCTGAACGATTCCTGGTGGCTGGTTCACTAAGCTTAGGAACAATTGGTTGTCGACCGCCTAAACACCCTCTGATAGTGAACCGTAGAAGTGGAGCCATTAAAAACAAGATTATTTGAAGGGGGGTACTATAGAATGAAGGAATCAATAAAGAGCCTAAACGAAGAGAGAAAGCGAGAGGGGGTGGCTCTCGGTATTACACATCAGCCAGGGGTCATTTCCTTGAAGGGGGATTTCGATAGGGGAAGGGGGGTTTCTGGTCTAGATATACGTCTCAGTAGATACCTTCATACTTCAATCAGTTAAACAAAAATAGTCAAATCTGTACAATTTTCCAATCAATGCAGGTTCAGTTCATTAACATAAAGATCAGATATAATCAGCGCGTTGACATATGTTCCATTGAGCTTTTATTTATAGTAATAAATCACTTTTTGGAGATATTGTTCTTTGTTAATGATAGCAAATTATTAATTTTTAGGTTTCAAAACCAGAAAACTATTTTTACCAATGCACCTCTGTTCAGGTTCAGATAAGTGTGATTAATAATTACAAAACTGATTAAATTCGTGTGCGACACTTTATGACCACGACGCTATTTACAGTAGACGCTATTTAATGGAATTAATTTTCAAAATTTCTTGGATTGCGGTTACACAGTTCATATTTGACTTGCAAACCGTCCACATCATGAAATATTGTTTGGTATGGTCAATACCATTCCAATGAATACCCTTGCTTGAAATTAACATTATGAACCCCACCTCAGCCGAGTTCCCTGATTTTTTTCATTGGAGAAAAACCCTGTGCCGTAGCACGTCATCAATTTTTATTCTGAAAACCTGTCCGGTCTGCTGTGAGAGTTTAGTGAATTTAATCGCAGCAATCAAGCCTTTGTCAGGAGCGTCCTTTCTGGCCAAGCGTGACCGTCTGCCATTATCGACGAGAAGCCTGGCCATTATTCGGCGGTCTCAAACAGCTATTTCCCGCGAGGATGAGCACAGGGACCCACTCAGATTACAGGCTGCCAGCTGAGAATTGCCCATTACCCTCTAATGACTCGGGCCGGAACAGTTCCACAAAGAGGAGTTATTCGTTATTTATAAGTTTCGGCTGTCCCGAAGAGACAAAAAGGACAATACTCAGGCGTAATATACAGAAGCCATTTGGCTGCCGGCCTAGCCCCAAGTAATATAACTACCGTAAATCTTCTCTACTGCCTAACATGGTCAACTAGCCCCATTTTCTATGTTAATACTTCCCCATATTCTAAAATATTACCCCGCTTTCGGGCCCCCGCCCTCCGGCTCTATAAAACACCAGTGGAGTCCTCCTGCCCAGCTGTACTACTTCCTCGCAGTCATAAATCACCTCAATGGCCTTCCGTAGTGCTTCAGCGTTATGTCAAGAGGAAACACTATACAGTCCCCTGGTTTGTAGAACACTAACAGATGCTAACTTGTGACAACTTGATATAATAAAGGAGAACGTTGTTTACACAAATATTGTACTAAAAGAGAGAGAGGGAGAGAGAGAGAGAGAGAGAGAGAGAGAGAGAGAGAGAGAGAGAGAGTAGCCGCTTACTTGTATGAAGATATGGTATGAATGAGAACATTGAACACAATTATTTATTGCCCAATAAAGCAGATTTTAATTTGATGAAAACAAAGATTTGAAAAAAAAAATTAATATGAAGAACAGAAAAAAAATAAAAAACGACAGCTAAATTTGTATTGGTTGTAAAACAAATATTGATTGGCATTATGTAGCTTACTTTTCACAAAATTATTTTTGCTGCACTTACAATTTTCAAGAAACCTTTGAGTGGTTTATTTTACCTTGTTATGAATAAAGTAAGTTATTAATATAAGTTAAGTAATTGGCAATGCATAGGTTAATATATTGGAGCCAGTGTAACAAAAAGTTGTTTGAATTATAATTATCATCGTACTCAAACTTTCCTGATACCCCAGGTGGTATAGGAATGATAATTGGCAGGTATGTTCCAAATAGACACATGTAGTATAACGAAGGACCGTTGATTGATCACTTAGATACTTGATAATTAAGGCACAAGAGAGAGAGAGAGAGAGAGAGAGAGAGAGAGAGAGAGAGAGATTGCAATTTCATTACATTCATGTATGTACAATTATAAAAACTGAATGAACACATCATTACTTTTCTTATTATTAGCTCATACCATGATAGTAATTTAAATTTAGAGGAAAAACAAACTAAAATAAAAAAATCTCTATCGAAATTATAATTTACATGTATATTTTTCCCAGGATTTATCTATTACCTATTAAGATATATTTACAAGAAGATATGTTCACAAAACACAACATTTTAATATATACAATTTTTTTTAATTTCTTACATTGTTTATTAGAAGGTTTTGTTGTGTCGAGGCATTTTTGAAAACAATAATTGTTATTATTATTAAATGTAATTATTGCTAAAACAAAATACTTGTCATTCATAGTTAAAATCTTTAATTTTAGCGTAGCAAATATTTTCTGCTACAATTAAACAGTGGTTTAGGAGAACTTGAAGTTTTTTGTATTTTGTAGATCCAAACCGGGGATGCATAACTTATTTTGGTCTGATGCACTATTATATATTCAGAGATTATTATTACTGTTTATGTTTGGTTTTTAATAAAATATGTGGTTCATTCCGATTCTTTCAGGTCCACAATCAATTTTATGAGTTGAAATACCACAAAACTTCACATGTACCTATCTTTTCTCCTGAACACAGTCGGGGCAAACACACCTATCAAAAAATGGAGACAGATACCCGCCACCCACAAGTTGTTAAAGTCATAGGACATGGTCTCATTCTCGGCCACCAGGTCTGTGAGACCTCATGACGTTTTGACGACGGTGACGTCCCAACCAGCACAAGTGTTACTTAATTACATTTTACAGAAGAATTCAGAGCGAATCGAGTGGTTGAAATTATAGGACATTTAAAGGGAAGAAGGAGAGGAGGGGAGAGTTAAAATATGGATATAGGAGGACGGGGCTAGGGGCTGGGTCCAAGTGCTCCTAGTTTTCTGTTAATGGGACAGTTGAGATTGGCCAGTAGGGCCGGTAATTACCTATTCATAGAGGCTCCTGTGAAAGGGAGCGGTCCACTCAATAGAGCGGGCTATTCACCGACCTAGGTCCAGCCGCAACCTTCATAAAGCCATCCTCCACCGAGCAGTTAGCTTGACCCCTCGTTGGTATGCGAGGAGGGCTCCCCCCGCTTATTTCAGCGCACCAGAATTACCGCTCCATTCAATCCTCCCCCCCATCTATATATATATAAAAAAAAAAGAGGAGGGTGGAATCAGTATGCGTATGGCGGGGGACCGGTGATGAAATTTTAGCGGGCATTCGGTCAATGATAATTGCCAGCTGGCTTACGTAAAAGTCTTCGGTCATTGGCAATTGGTTTATTGCAATTAGCCTCCCGACTGGTTGACCGTCATCATTTAAAGACTGTAGGAGGGAAAAGTGACGTGCAGCTTTTTTTTTTCAGATTACATGGGCAGAATTACAATTCCGAATGACGTTATTAACAAAAGTCAAATCGAATGAGACACGTGACAAAATTTTGATGGTTCTTTGTATTTTACATATTATTGATAAGGGCGTCTAGTCAGATTGGAAATAATTTATTTTTTCCTGAAATTACTCTTAGTTTTAACCTCCTCGAAACATCACTTAAAACTTCAATACATATAATCGTGATTTTGTTACCTCTATTAAACTCAATTTTTATTTATGACAAATTAAATGTATACAAACAAATAGATAAACGCTGAAGATGGCTCCTTGTACTGCAATTAGTTTTTGTAAAACTAACAGCTCTGATTATGGTTAAAAATTCTTCTGCACAATACAAAGGGACCAGATGATGGGGCATACCTTAATTTTTGAGCTTGGTTCCTTTCACACGATATGGTTTTGATAGCACCATGATTACGAGAGGTAGCGCAGCTTGTACCATACCTCTAGTACCAATAATTATAAATACACTTAGTATATCCTGTGCATTTAGGTGCATGGTGTGTTTAAATTTATTCAGTACGTTCGACCATTGTCTCATTTATCATCTTTGAGATAGAAAGTGCTTAGTACCGTCACTAGGTAGGTTACCAGGTGACAGGACTTGCCAACAAAGATAATTACAGTTTGAAACCCGAATCGTTAATCATACGGTCAAAATCTTTAATTTCATAGTAAATAAAAGTATATGTTTTACTGTCTAATAACGAACTAATGAATGGCAGATTTTGATTTATGAATTATAATCTATATTTATGAATATATAATTTATTTAATTAATATCAATCAATAGATCACTATATCTTTCAGGTCTTCCCAACATAAAATGGGACTGGTAAAATTTTGTACCGCTTGCTTAAATAGGGGACTCTCTATAACCGGAGTAGAGAGACTCGAAAATGGACAGACAAACGTATATTGTCAAGCAGTCAAACCCACCGGTGAAAACACAAGAGTTTATAGTTTTGAAAAAAACAACGAAGCTCTAAAAGTATTGCTATTAGAAACAAAAAAGTACTTTAAAGTACAAGAAGTAAATGTAATAAGTACATTGTGAATAGCCTATTCTGAATTGATGACCCAAGCGTGTGACACGGCCACCGACGACCGGCTTATTGCACTACACATGCTTTGGAGTCGGTTTCAACCGTTACTGAGGCTCCTCAACTTCTTCATTTAACTCGAGGAATATGTGCAGGGACTGCTAAAATAAGACTTTCTGGAGTGAATTTAAACCCTCAAAGACCAGCATCAGGGTCATTCTGGACTAGAAAACATCGTAGACCTCGTTAAAGCTGCCTTAACTTGCCTTAAAAGTCCTTCAACTCCTCAAAAATAAGCAATTAATGTTTTAACAAAGATGAAGGATCGTTATAATCCATATGCTGTTTTAAATGTATTCTTTTTTATTATTATATTTTTTTAAACTATACACGATTACTGGCGTTTAACTGTTCTGTCGATGAAGCCATAGCTGCAGCCTTTTAAAATATTAATCAATAATATTTATCTTTGATATTATTTTTTATTGTATTATATTAATTGTTTATTATACTGTTCTTATTTCGTATTTCTACAAATTCTACAAGAAGGGTTGTTGGGATGGATTATGGATGGTCAGATAATAACGTTTTTTTTTTGTCGGGCAGAACTTTATTTACTTATTCGTGCGTTTTTAGTATTCACGAGGGACACGAATAAAGATTTTTTTCTATTCTATCCTACTCTCTGTGAATGTACATTTTCCATTTAACCCGCAAGAAGATTATGCAAACTAAATAACTGTTGCGTATATTCTGAATGACCACGGAAAGAATGAAAAAAAAAAACTCAACTTAAAATGGCTTTTCAGCGAATTGATTTATATAATAAGTAGTGTAAAAACAAAAACAGGTTGAGTATGTTCTGGCAGTTTTGTTCGACGACAAGGTCTGAAAGCAACACGTTTAATTTGACAGGAGGGGATTGGGTAAAAAAAAAGTTAAAAAAAAAAACACAGGGTTTAGGGAGAAGGCAGGGCAGGGTGGGCGTTAGGGATATCCGGACTTCAATTAAGTGGATTGTCAAATACAAGAAAGCAGGGAGGCCTCAACAGGTAACATCAAATCGGTTGGATTACTTGAAAATTGAAGTAGAATTGGTGTTTCTGCTTCGGATTGGACAATTTTTAAAATAAATGAACGAACACGAAAACAAATAACAATGTCATTCTTAGGGCATAATCATACCAGCCACTTATAATTTAGGGCTGACAACCTTTAAAAACAATTAAATCCTAATGCAAATTAGATGTGTGAATCATCATGCAATTAAGGGTTTCGTTACGACTTTGGTGGTCTAAACGTATTATACATTAATAAGCTGTGATATTTAGTGATATTATTTAGTAGAATATTTATTTTTTAACTACTAATCAATATTTTTCACAACCGTTTCGGGGATATCAAGAAAAGGGGGGGTTAAAAAAAAAATGAGAATAACCTTTTCATTACAGTTCTCATGACTTTGTGTAATTATACTTTACGTAAGCCCGGAAGAATATTAAATATTATTAATCGGAATGTGAATATCCTAAATTTTATACCCTACTTTATAAATTCAAAAAACATTTTTTTTTATCACTACGTAATTTATAAATCACTATTTATTAATGTTCATTCGTCTGGTTTTACTTTTGTCTGGTTTGAAACTCCAACTTCCAGGATAAATATCGTGTCTCTTAAAAAAAAAAGTAGTGAACGCAATATTAATGAGAGTTTAACTAATCATGGTAAGAAAAATACAAATTATGTATCGTTAATAAGGAAGTTGAGAGCTTTGACCCTACCCTAAACTATATACAAATATTTATTTTAAAATTAAAACTAATGAATAATCCTTACACATGTTTAATGAAGAAAGATATTTTCCATATCTTCCTAACATCAGTTGGGAACTCCTTGTAAAATTTCAAACTGTACTTTAAACAGGGGACTTGCAAAGACCAAAACAGTCATCCAAAGGAGTAAAAACATTTCAAATTTTGCAAATAAAAAATCCTAAAAAATAGGAGTAGTATTCTTAAATACAAATTATCAGCTTCTTCCAGCTTCTGGACACATGAGTGCTTCGAATATACACCGGTATTAATTACAGGACAACACCATGCTATAGTATCATTAAAACATTTATTGTTAAAAAGAGTAGATTTAGCAAATTCTTGTTTATTTAATCCACGGATTTCAAACCACGAAGTTATATGATATATTGGTGTGGCTTAATTTGTGAAGATCGTACAGATGTAACTGGTCGATCTTCTTTATTTGCTTTAAAAATATATAAAAAAAGAAAAAACTAGATAACAGTGATAAAAAGAAATCTTATATCGTTTTAGTAACAGTTATTCACAGCCTTGTGCCCTTCGCAAAAACAGAAGATAAGCCTTGAGCAGTGAGGGTGGCATCGAGGGTTGTGTGACTATCTCAAATCTTCATGTTCTCTTTTTCCTTATTTTTCTCGTCTTGTGACATTGTGATAGCAATCTAAACGCCCGGAGAAATGTTTTCGGACAATGTTTACCAAATATACTAGAATTAGGTGAATAGTAACAACAAGGGAACCGAAGATTGGAAAGACGATTTGGCAATGCTGCATCAATTGTCGATTTAATACATTTACAACTGTATATATATATATATATATATATATATATATATATATATATATATATATATATATATATATATATATATATATATATATATTATATATTTTTTTATGTTAAACTGTAACTTCCTATTGTTGTGACATTTTTTTTTTATTGTTACAAACCCTACGTGTGATATACCAAAGCGTATGACGCAAGTTGCAGTAGAAAGGAAGGACTTTCCTGTAGGGCCACTGCAAGAAGGAAATAATTAAAATAAAATATACACGTATGTAGATAAAACATTAAAACATCGAAAAGATTTGTTAAATGTCAATACGAAAAACAGGGTTTCACAGATCGCCTTTAGCCCTCATTACATAATTAGCCATTTGTGTGTGTGTGTAGCAGACTGAACCAATCAGCAGGTACGGAAAGGCTAGGACACTCCTCTATTTCGTCCTCTAGCGGTCAGCACTCTTGAACTGTCTGACGGAAGGGACAGCCTATTCATTCTGTTGTGGTGTCCCAGTGTTGAGGGAACCAGCTTCCTCACTGGCGTACAATTTATTAAAAAATTATATATGTGTTTGTGTTTATAATAAGGGGCTGATTTTGGCTTTGCCAGATAGCCTTGGTATATACCTGGTCTAGAACCTTGGACCCTGGAAATTGAAGCTATCTAGATCCCTCATCAAACACAACGTATCCTCACAGTGCTCGATAGATTTTCATAAAACAGAAGAATCTAGAACTCCTTGAATACTCACATCCCATTTTTTATTTTTTTCGTAGGAGTCAATCGCGAGCTCATGGCCAAAATTGCTGGAAGTAGTATTACATTACACATGCTCCTTGCCATATTACATATGCATCCTTCTTGTAAATGCTGATAGAAATGTGATATAAACTTTAATCTACGTTTCAAAAAAAAAACGCATTGCTAATCAAATCGGGCAGCCCCCCACCCTAAAATCCTATAAGTCTATGCAGAAGGACTTCATCATTCCGTAGGCAGGGATGAAAGAGGCCCCTTCAATGGTTACGATAATACGCTGCATTGTAGTATAAAGCAGCGGCCTTTCTCAACTTAGGTAATGACAAAAGCTTTTTCTTTTTTTTTCTTTTTCTGGGACAAAGCCTTAAAAGAGAAAGGGAAATAAGGTCCTAAGTCCCCCGGGAAGAAAAGTCTTTTCTTGCCTCAGTCTTTATCAAAACCTCAATAATCCCCTGTTACATTGATGTCTTTACGAAAACGTGCTTTTAAATGACGCGACAATTCTATGTCAAAATTTGGAATAATCTCGATATTGATTTCATATTTTTCAAAATCACAACAGCTAGACATATCTGACAAAGCAAGTAGCACTGACAACCCTTAATATCCTAACCATAAAGCAGCATTCAACAAAAACGTCTGAGTAAACATTTCATAAATAGACAATATATTTAACTAAGAAAAAACTGCTATGTAGTTAATCGTTGAAAAGTCTAATTTGCTCTGTTTTAAATGTATTTTTATATTTTTGGACATGATTTGCAAACTTTGTATTGGTTAAAAAAAAACTTTTAATTAAATAATAAATTTTCAACTTTATTATGATGAAATTATAATCTGCCTTTACTTAATAGGCAATAAATAATTGAGATAAGTGTTTTCATTCATACCGTATTTACAATTCATCATTCGCTCGCACATTCATACAATATTTACAAACATTTACTGACAGCCCAGGGGCCCCCCAAGTCCACACGGTTGTTGCCTCCCTCGCAAGCGAAAGAGGAAGCGGAGTCTTGGGAAGTCCCCCATGCTCCTCCGTCAGCCACGTCACCAGATACGAGCCAGTAAAGGCTGACGAAGAGCGCGAGAGCCACATACGCTCAGGACATGATTGGAGAAACTGGCCATTGCCAGGACTCCCACTGTAGCGCATTTATAGTAGGTCACGAGGCCATTGCCGTTTCCCTCTCCGAGGAGGATTATAGGGATGAGTGGAGCAGTGCAATGACTGTGCTACGGGATTAGGGTGGTTTGATACGTTACTATGGAATTTCATGAATTTGGAAGGGATGAGTTCAAGAATGTAGGGTATATTAAGATCATTATGAAGGGTTTTGTTGGTGACATAATAGGGGGTATTTACTATTGTTCTCAGGACTTTTGATTGAAAGGATTGGATGCGCTTGATGTTCGACTTTTTTGCTGTCCCCCATAGCTCTATTCCGTATGTCCAGATTGGCTTAAGTATAACTTTGTAAATAAGTAGTTTATTTTCTATTGAGAGATGGGATGTCCTTCGAACTAGTCTGTACAGTAGTCCAAAGCGTCTGTTTAGTTCTTGTCTTTTTAGCCTCGTGTGTGGGTTCCATGTCAGTCTTTTGTCGAGATGGAAGCCTAAATACCTTACTGTCTCAGACACGGGGAGAGGAATCGAATTGAAAAAGACTAGCGGACAGGACTTGCGGCAGAGGGTTATGTGGGAACATTTTGCTTCATTGACCTTGATTCGCCATTGGTTGCACCAATACTCGATCTCATCAAGGTGTTTTTGAAGGTTTTGGGATGCTATATCAGGTTCTGAGTGGGATGACAATACTGCAGTGTCATTTAATTAAAAAAAAAAATTTCCCCCTTGATTTACAATATTTAAATATTTACAATGGGGATTGAGTGATCATTGCTGTTCTTATTTATCATTCACATTTTTACATTATTTCCTTTTTAAATACATTTAACATACCAACTACGGCCCACTATACCATTCAGGGCAGGGTCAGAGGAGTTTTTTTCCTTAATTATATTTAATAACCTTGTTAACCTTCCCTGTCTGATTTTCTGTTCACTTAAGGCCCCGATAAAATCTACTCCAATGAATGTAAATAAGGATAAAGAAGGAGTAATAATTGAAAATGAATAAAACAAAACTGCTGAAGGGAGAGAAGAGGCTAAAACTCTATTAGAAGGAGAGGGGGTTGACACTGACGGCAAGAAATTATATATTTAAATTGTATTTAGATCTAGATAGGGTTTTTTTCCACTGGCGCAGGGGTGTAGGCTAATTCCCATACCTATTTACCCTGCCGACTGATTGCACTTGGATTAGGAGGCACCTGGGGGAAACAGCTCAATCTCTTTGCCTCCTTGGTCCTATCAACTTTGCATACCTTCCTTCGCTTTTCTTAATCAAAGCAACCTCTTCCACACCTAAATTCATGTCATATCAGATTTTTTTTAAATTTGATATAACCAAGTAGTACCCTTTTTTTTGGACGCTGTTAAACGGATGGATGTTTCTAAAGCTTATGCATATGTATAATGTAGCATACCTAGGTCAAATTAATTTATATATAATATTAATAAAATATTAAGTCAAGTTTGAGGAAGTCCGATTTGTCGTAGCTGCAATCAATTAGTTCAATAATAATGAATCTTTATTGATTTTACTTTATATGCACACAGGGGGATACCTGATTGTGAAAAAATAAGTCATCAATTTGTTTTGTAGTTTTTTTTTTCTTTCATAGCCCCTTTAATTTACAGATAATTATATATAATTATAGATCCTCAGGTGAATTTATTTACAAATTATTTTGTATTTCCTGTAGCATCGCTACATTATATACAGGTTTTGTTATTTTATAGAAATTATATAATGAATAAACAAGTATAATGATATACATTATACGTGACGAGACTAAACTGACTAATAAAGGTGATGGGGCTCAACTTTTTGATCAACCTTAAAACTAACTTACATACTAATTCTTATCCTAATTTTTCCCCGACAGTCTGTTGCCATCGATGCGGGAGGGGTGGTGGGGTCATAGTGGGAAGGCTATTCATACACTGGGGTTGTCAGGTGCTGCAACGATCTCCGGTATGGTCTAGTGGCTAGGATACCTGGCTCTCACCCTGTTTTGTAGTTTTTTTTTTTTTTTTTTTTTTTTTTCTTCATAGCCCCTTTAAATTTACAGATATATAATTATAGATCCTCTGGCGAATCTATTTACAATTTTTTTGTATTTCCTGTAGCATCACTACATTATATACAGGTTTTGTTATTTTATAGTGTTGTTTTGTAGTACATTGAATTATTAGTTTTACAAAAAATGAATCTTTTATGCGGCATGGGATTAGAATATGAATAAAAAATAATGAATTGGCTGCATAATACTGCTATACTGCAGTTTAATTGTTAATTTAATGAGCTCAATGATCTTATTTACCAAACAGTCGTAATGGTAATGTCTTCGGTTTACTAAATGTTGATGATATGTGCCAGGGAGATGAAGGTCGTTGTAACCCGCTACTGGCAAGGCTGTGTCCAAGGCCACAAGAGAGTGAACCCCACCATGAAGTAAGATGAAAGCGCAAAATCTGTGAAATCTACCGAGTCGATCATACCGGCCAGCTAGACAGACGTAATGGTTTTTTTTACCAAAGTTCTCTCCACTCAGTTTTTGGGACCGATGGTTCACCTAATGGTTTTGGATTTCCCGTATTTATTAGTATAGCTCCGAGTAGTGGATCTCAGTGGTTTGTCGAATGGTTGATCGTTGGCTATCTCCCCCATCAGAGTATACTCTTCCTAGGAAATATCTCCGTGTTACTCACCTGAGGCCTTTTTGTTAAAAGGACTCCCTACTTGTTTCCAGTCTTTTACCGTCATTAAAGTCTATTCATAATAGACCACCCTAATTTGGCTTTGTATGCTAAGCCGGGAATACGTGCCTCCTTCGATATTGTCTACTATTGGATATTGTTATCGTACTATTTTTTTTTTTTTTTCGTTTAAAATTTCGTTATTCAAGATTACTCTATTATATATATATATATACATATATAATTACAAAATTGCGTATTTCATAGCTAGTACATTACCTCCTGCCCCATTATGATCTCCTGATACAAAATAAAGGAAAAATCGTATTTTTACAAAAATGCGTATTTCATAGCTGGTACGTTAGCTCCTGCCCCATTATGTTCTCCTGATACCAAAACAAGGAAAATATCGTCAAAAAGTCGTATTTTTACAAAAATGCGTATTTTATTTATAGCTGGTACAAATAGCTCCTGCCCTATTATGTTCTCCTGATACCAAAACTAGGTATCAGGAGATTTTATATATCTGATTTTATATATCAGGACATATATATATATATATATATATATATATGGCATTACATAGATATTAAATAGTAAGGCATCAATTTGATGCGATGGAGTAATTTATTAATATACAAAAATTAATTTTATGTGGAAAAGAAAAAAATATAATAAATAATTAGTAATTAGTTTTATCCAAGTACACTGCAGTAATGGTTTCATGAGCTCAAAATATTACTAACTAAACTAATTACTAATTACTAAATGTTGCTAATATTCGAAGTCTTCTATACTCTTGAGGTAGGCATCTGAAAGGGTAGAAAAGGCAGACAGGTCTGGCTGGTCGTGTTTTGTCTGTCTGTATGATCTAAGACGATTTAATCTATCTGAAATTAAAGTTACATTCCCCAACATCTCAAAATACGATATTTAGTATTTGCTTAGAATACAGTAACATATATCATGTGTCTTAGCACTTGAAAATGATTGTGTAGCCCAGTCAAAAAGTTCAATAATAAAAGTTGAGGGTGGATCGACAATGTTTCTGATTCGTTGAAAAATAACGTTGTATAAGTGAGCCCCTATGATAGTCATGCCCAAAACAAAACTAAATCAGATTTTAATTTTTTCTATGGTTAATGATCAATGACTGTATTACATTACATATAATCTGAAAAATAAAGTAATTGATTGTTATCAAATAAACCGTAATGTATTTAAAATTCAATTTAGTTTACTATCCAATTAAAAAATAGTTAGTAAAATAATCATTTAAATTATGAAAGTAAGTAATTGCCTAAGGGTCAATTGATTATTTAGTTTATCACATATTATTACAATAAATAAACTGTCTCATTGAGATCCTTGAAACGAAAGCTCGTGTGGGAATCTACCATAAATCTATGTCATGAACTTTTATCCCTCCTGTGTAATGGCTAATATTTGTGACAAATTCCAAGAAGATGAAAAATGACCGGTAGAAGAAGCCATTGGGAGGGCGATGCGGGTGGCCGGACAATGGCAAGAATCTGTTAAGAGACAGGAGTGCAATATTGTACGTGCCCGCCCGATAAGTGAACTTAGGGGACAATGAAAAAAGTCCCTCTGCCAAAGGGGCAGGGAGAACTTCTTTACTTTTCGTTTGATCCCTATCTGTGGAGGATGCCCCCACTCCCCCGTCACGGAGGGATTTTTCGATGACGGGACAACTCTATCTCCCTCCAGTTCTTTATGTCTTTATCTCTCTCATCCTGCGGGCCTCATCGGCCTGACAGCGCTTGCTGTTTTCTCTATTAGGGGACGCCATTTCTTTTTCTGTTGTTTTTTTTTATCCTGTTCTTGAAGAGGTTTAGTGAAATATATGAATATATGTCTGAATAAACCTGACTCTAAGATGGATGGGCAAATGCCATACGTCTTGTAACAAAAATGTTTTTATATCTTATGGCGTAAAATCGATGTATTGTTTTATTTATTACTAAAGAAATATGTGTAAGCTGTTTTAATTTATTTTGTTTTAGATTATTATAAATTATATTTATTTTACTACTTATAATCCAATATATTTCCAATATTATTTTTTTCTTCATATCTCCCTATTATTACAAATTATAGAATTCTATATAAATGAATTTATTTTAATAGATCAATATGTCCTGTAGCTTTTATTTTATGTAATTTTTAACAATTTTACACTGTGATTTGTGGTTGTTAAAAACGAATACTAAACATTATACATTCGTTATCTATACATGTTTAAAAAGTGACGAGCTCACCTTATGAATCATAAAACTTAAAACTAACTTACATCTAACAAGCAAAGCTTAACGAAATTGTCCCCGACTGTCTGTTGTCATCAGTTATGTAATATATATAATCTAATCATTAACAAATGGTATGTTTATCAATAACATCCTAAGAACTGTAACTCTTAACTTATAATCAGATCTATTGTAATTATCAATAACTTATTTTCCTTTCCCAGCCCCCATTCTGAATATCTGTCTCCCACGACCTTTCAGTAATATCTGTACTATTATCATTACTGTTATCATTTTCATACTCACATAAATACCTTTAGGCATAAGCCAGAGTGTGCTAGTAAGCTCTCAGTTGTAACCATATCTAATTGTACATTGTGTCTTATACCAAATAAAGTTTTGTTCTATGAAGTCTTGTGGAGAAAAGTTATAATTGGCGCCCGAACAGGGACCGGGTTAGACTGAATTCAGGAAATCTTGACCGTTCTAGTCATATTCTCCTTCACGACTACAGGGAAAGCTCCGCCACTGGACTACATAGATACTTCTCTGGCAGAAGAACCTCTTGCTTGAAACGAGAAGACACCGCTCATGAGACTCATCGCAGGTACTCTCAGAGTTTTACCCGGTCTCATCTTAAAATTATTATAAGGAAGTTGTAACCATATCTAATTGTACATATTGTGTTTTATACCAAATAAAGTTTTGTTTTTTCTAACTCTTGCGTAGCAAAGTTATAATTATCGATGCGGGTAGGGTGGAAGGGTCATATTGTTAAATACTGGGTTTGTTAGGTGCTGCATCGATTCAGATACGGTAGCTGCTGACGCTAGGATCTGACTAGGAAAGGAGGCAGCCCTGATCCCTTCAAAGATAAAGTCTTCTAGTAATGAAAATATTTATTGAACTGATAGTAATAACAAAACGATTAAATAACCTGGAATAAAGAACATGAAAAAGAAGACAAACCATGATAAAATTTAGATATGAAATAACTAAAACCCTTAGAAAATATGGCCATAAGGACATAACATTTGGATTATGTAAAAATAAAATCTAACTAATGTTAGACAACGTAACTCATGTATGCCTCGTCAGGGGGGGGGGGTTAATGATTCGAATACATTTTTTTTATTGATAATCGAAAAAAAATTGAAACCTGCCCTAGTGTTCATGCTAATGCGAATATTATTTATAACACATCTCGATTGGTTTTTTTTTCAATAAATCTTGGTGTGGATCAATTCAAAACCAAACAACAAAGGAAACGAAATGTTAATATTTTTAGCAGAAAAATTAAATAATTGATTTTTGTTCAAAAGTTATATTAGTGATTTTTTGAGGGTGCTAAAAATGAAAATCGTCTTTGTTTCTTCCTTAAAAAATATTTTCACCTCTTTTTTTTTGCAGATTTGTTATTCATTCAGAACTTATTTCACTATTTGATTAGCTTTCTGTGGCTAGCCTGTTAATTTTTTTTTCTAAATGGACAGGGAATCTCAAAATCAAATATGTCTTCCTAATTAGACCCAAAATGGAGACAAGTGCACTCATTCATGAGAAAATACACAAAATTTGTGAGAATGCATTCTGTTTACAAACACTCATTTGGATGATAATTATCATAAAAACGTAAACTCAAATAAAGAATGAATTTTTTGTGCATTCTCCCCACTCAAATAAAATAGTATTTATATTGTGGTAACCTACATAGTCTGATGAACGAAATAGGAAATATGAAAAAAAGATCGACGCAAAAATGACAAAAAATATAAATAAGCAGGAAGATTCCTAAATAAACCCCTCTCTGGTGAGCCTAGTGCAGGGTGGCAGCCATGGAGGTATTTATTATTTCATTATTTATAGTTAAGTTTCGAATTGTATCAATTAGTCTATTGTAGTTTATTGAATAAGTTTTGATTAGCCGAGATTGTGAACATTTTAGAATTCCCAAAGTTAGGCAAATACATGTTTTAACTTTTAACTTTTCAGGTTTATTTATTTATGTTTTTTAACTATTTATAATGTACTTTATTGTGATTGCATATATTTATAGAAATTATTCTAGTTTTCTTGTTAATTTAACTAATTATAAGATTTTACAATTAACTGTGATTTTAATAGATTCTAATTATTTGTATTTATTTACCCTTGAATTTTTAATTTTAATTATATGACCTGTTTGGATTGTGGATATATATATACATATATTTCCATCCCCATATAAAAGTATTTCATCTTGTAGCACCTAAAGGTAATAATTTATATATAATATTATAAATAATAAAAGTTCCGCGCAGGACTAAATTCGTTTCAATTAATTATAATACCATTAACCATTACTTATTACAAACAAAATCGTTAATGATATGATAATTTATTGAAACGAATTTTGTCCTGCACGGAATTTTCATTATTTCTAATATTGCTAGCGATTTTGATGCCGATCGATGTTTCAACTACATCTCCTGTACCTACTTTGGAGTGGGTTCGCGGGACTCATTGTCGCGCGGTATTCATCCAGATCTCACCCAGGTAGAGCAGCTAGTAAGACGTACCATTCCCAGAAGTCCCTTTCAATTGGACAAGCAGAGTTACTCTCAGGCTGTGCACTCTTCAATCCGGTTCGGAGAATTTCCCTACGGGGTTCCCTATTAGAGAACTTTGCCATTTACTGGCTCCAATCTTGTAGCCAGCTCCCCCCGTCCTTTCGAAAAATATCTTTTAAATTCCTCGTCTTGCTTTTCCCTAGGGCCCTTTTGCAACTTCTTTCTCCTTCCAAGAACTAGTTTTTCTTTTTCCATTTTATTTTTATTTTGCTCTCACTTGCCGTTCTGTTAACGAATTTTTATTTTCCTTCCACCAAAGAGAGCTTAAGCGAGAAAGTTATCTTATTACTTATAAAATGTTTTCTTTTTCGTAGTTGAAACGAAATTATTTACAAAAACAAGATTATATTTTTCGTTTTTTTTCTGATTTAATTACGTACTATTTCCTAAACGATCTGAAAGTAGATTATTTGTCCCAACTACCCTAATGGAATGTCTTCTGAAGAAAGACATTATTTTTAAATTATTTTTTATGTTTAAATCTAGGGATAAATAAAACTTCATAGTTATGTGCGAATACACATATTTCACTTTATATAGTTTTGGATTACATTCATTTCATTTTTTTTAATTCCTGATAAATATGTATATTTATTATTATATCTTTTCTTAAAAAACTTTTTCTTAAACCTATGTTTGTTTTTAAGGGAGATAGTCCCAGGACAGTAAATATATTACTTTTAAGTTTATTTCACGTTTCCAAAGAATGATCCAAGAGCATTCACCCACCACCTCTACCTTACAGTTCCCCAAAGTGTCGCTCGCAGAACCCTGTCATGTACCCTCTTCGACAACTTTAGCTAGCATCCGGATAACGAATAAAGATTTGAATAGTTAATTGCATATAGTAAATAAATTCTATTCATTCGTTATTTAAAATTCAATCTGGCCCACTTTGGCTTCCCATTTCATTTTTGTGTAAATTGTGAAGCAATTTCAACTCCTTCGCGAGTTGGATATCTGTACTGTTAAGTCTGATGAGCTGTTCCATCGGATCCTCACCGTGGATTCGACGAGCCAGCTGGCTATCCCTGGGAATGATGGTGACCCTCTTGGCGTGAATAGTGCACAATTTGTTATCTGCAAAGAGTCCAACAAGGTAAGCTTCACTGACTTCTTGGGGGGCTATAGCTACAGAACTTTGGAACCTAAAATCAGTCTATAATTCTATAAGTCCTTGGTGATTTCCCTCACAAGCCTCTAAAATGTTCCTGACGATGTTACAGAATCGTCATGACTGGAGAATATGTTTTTCTAAGTAAGAAACGGGGCCTCAATGAAAAATTCCTAGTTTTCAGATCGATCCGGGTATGATAAATTAAACTAATGATAGGTTACTAATCAATAACATAACGGGTCAAAATGCTTTTTAAAAAAAAAATGCCTTTTTTTATCAGATTCGTGAAATGAAGTCATATCAAAGGTATAAGATTTATATCAACTAGGAGGAAACAGGATCTGTCCCTGAATATCAAACTAGTCTTTCCTTTCTTTGAACTGGCTCAGATCAGAAGACAAGGAAAGAGAGAAATGACTCACTCAGTGCCCGAGGAAAGTTTATCTATATAGATTCTCCTAGGGGGTTGATGGAAGTTGTCTGGGAATACTGCGTGGCATTGAATAAAAAGAAGATAGATAATGAGATAAAGAGGCCATAAGAACGAAGAGCGGTGGAGATCGTGAGATATTCCAACTGAGGGGGTGCGAGGGGTTATCATGCGTTATATCAGTCGCAATGCAGGCCCTCATTTCTCAACTTCTGTCTTGCCGCTTTTCAATCCTCTTCTCTTATTCAGGCTCTGTATCGCATTTTCAGTCCTTGTGCTTATAGCCCTCCTGAAGGAAGTCCCTCCCGACTCCTTAACTTCTGTGAGCTTTTACCTAAAGGTACTCAGTCTTTGGTCCTCAACTCATGAGACTCCCAGTTGAGGCTTAAAGACGATCCGTAAAAGTTAAATACATGTTTGTTTTATCCTAAGTTATACCTGCAGCATTATTCAAAGTTTATATTGTGTTACTATCAAAGGGCAGCAGCAGTGAAAATAAAACGGCTTTAAAGATATAATAATTAAGAATTACAATAATTGTCAATCTAATACCCAATGCCAATGAAATGGTGTACAAAAGTATTTGCCCTACATTTAGACTAGTTACGTATATACTATTTTACAAAAACTACAAACTGGGTTGATGTTTTTGTATATGTAATTTCGAACTAAGCGTTCTCTTGTTCAAAGATGGTAAATTAAGCCACGGTAGGGCCGAACTCACGCCTTCAAATCTAAATACAAAGTATATAAATAAGGTGAACATATTAGCACATCGTAAAATATTCATGTTCACCATTGGAAAATACTGTATTTATAATTATAAACATGAAAGGCATGGTCCTAACTGTGGTACCTCTCCCAATCACAGAATGACACAAATTAACCCCCACCTTTTTGTGCTATTTTGTAATAACCCATACCAAGTTGAAGTTTCAAATCACGCTTTAAATGCTCATCCCTTATCATATACCATAAAGAACCAATAATTAAACTTTATCCTCGCAATGTAAATTATAACAGATAGAAAATCACATCTACGTAAGAGCAATTTGTCATAAAATAGGGAAGAAAGAGGGGCATGAATGGTTTAGTTTTAATTTTGAAAGGATCTAAATTATTAGAGCTTATGCAACTACCTGAAAACAATAATTTCATATAGAAATGCATTAATAGTTTTTAAATTACTAGAAAATTAACGATTGTAAATGGGTTTCTAACTCAAACCCGACGGACGGTTTGTTTAACCATTACGTAACAAGAAAAAGAACGAACTATTGACTCGGTTCTCTAGAGGCTCCTCAAACAGCAGCTATGAGAGTAAAAGAAGAAACGAATATGTAAGTAGGTGATAATTAATAAGTAGGTTAAATATATTCCGATCATAATTAAAATTTACTGTAATTACATGTCACTAACTATTATCACCAAATTGTAGAATAACTCAGACCTATCACAGTACCGCATACCACATACACTGTGACTATCAACAAAGGCCTTAATATGATTGGTTTGCCTTGAGAGGCAAAATGATTTTATCATATTTTGTATACTTTACACTTGGAAATTTACTGAATGTAAAATAATTTTAACCCCTTCAAATAATGATGCAGTAGCTTAGCGAGGCCTTTAAGAGGCAGATTATGGGGACGTCCACAAACTACTCGTTTAGCTATAGCCTATGGCTAATTAATAAATGCTTCGATGAATTAATCGTTGGGTGAATGACGCATATTGAACGGCTACTTAGGTTACCCAGTCATTTTTAAAAAACTCTTAATTTATAGACTTATAGACTTTATTTATATATTATCTTTATTTAAGGTTTGGTTTATCACAGTGTTGGGGTTTTTTTAATTTGAAGAAGATTAAATTGAATCTTTCTGCAAATCAATCTGGTTTTATTTCATTTGTCTTCGAAATTTCACAAAATAAGAACCATTGTTGGATCGGAGTACCTTTTTGCAAGTTACTTAGCAAACAATTTTTAGGAAAACTAAAATTTCACGATATTGAACAAATCGATAATTTATTTTTGCCACGGTGCAATTATCATTAAAATCATTATTTAAGCTTTTAGAGAAACGTTTAGTTTATCATCAAATATATTTACCTTAAAAAATTAGTCGTACCTATTATATTGTGGTGACCAACGACTTATAATGGAAAATTAAAGCGTCCTATTAGCCCATGAGTAAATCGATTAAGGTACGTCGTTAATGTGAATTATGACCATTTAGACTTTGAAATAACTTTTACAGTGGAACTGAAACCGCAGAGGGACCCCCAAAGTGTAATACTAACAGCTGGATGGCGATTTAGCAGGCGACCACTGCCGACCGTATCCCTGATATAGGAGCTTTTAATGGATGGGCCACCGCAAATGAGCCGATAATGGCGCCGAAAATGTGGCACGCCCGCGGAACATCTCCCGCCGGCGGCAATAGATTCCCTCATCGCTCGGTTAAGCCTTAATAAATATATTAGTAGCCCCATGTTCAAACATTAACAGCTCAGGGCTTTAGTCCGGATTAAACTGGCAACTGTTTATGGGATAGCTTCTCTTCTGGTGTCCAATAGCCCCCCCCCCAAACCCTATTCTGGTTGGGTATGTCCAGAGTATTGTAGTAACATGTATAAACATACATTTATGGATTTATTTATCCATCCTTTCCATTAGTTTACCTTAACCAAAAGTAAATCAAAGTGTGTTCTGCAATGTTAATAATTTAAGATTGTTTGAACTGTTGAAACGCAGACAGGCAGTAAAGCATATGATCAGGAAGGATACCTCCATTAAAGAAAAGTCTGTTCTTTTGGGCTTGGCAACAATAGCAATAGGTAATTACCGATACTATTCTGGATAATATTAACAATCCTTTACTAAAATGGTTCAATCTAAGATACTATTGTGGTAAACAGGATGGAAGCCAAAGGGCTTCATGTTTGATTATGATAAATACCTTAGTAAAAACAATTAATTTTTGTAGCAAACAACTTGCAACTTAAGTTTCTCTGATAGGCGAAGCTCTGTTTTCATTGTGTAGTTTTCAGTGAAATATCTTAAACAGGTGTCAATGGGTAACTTGATGGTCTGGGTAAGTCATTAAACAAGTCAAAACTAAGTAGAGTTATAAATGTATCCTCCGGCCAGCTCTGCTGTAAGGTGCCCCGCTATTTACCAACTTGACTGACGCTACAGCCATAAGTCTGCAACGTTTCCAGAATGGGATCATGCGAAAAGTCGTTGACTTACCTCTCGAGAGAGGTTAAAGAACGCCGACCTGCACCCGTTGGATGAACTCATCCACCGACGGCACATCAAGCTTTTCGACGCGTTGCAGCGCCTCACAAATCCAGCGTGTAACACTATGACCCCACCACCCCTCCCGAAGTGACATGAAATCTTTTGTGAAAAATCCTGAGCATCTGCGGCTTTCTCGCTATTCTTATGCCTCCACTACCTCTAGATTATAGGAGAAGTGATCCCGATCCCTGCCGCCTTCCCCTTAACCGGGAAAGTGACAATTCTGTAAGTGAATTTGGGGGAACCTTGAGCCTACCGTATCTGCCTATAATGTATAAATTGTATATTGTGTATTACTCCGTGTGCCATATCACCGTAATGAACGCTATAATTAGGTGGGAGGTATTATAATTTTAAAAAATAGATTCTGTTTAAGACCCGTAGGGGAGGAAGTGAACAATGGCCGAGGAGAAAGAGTGAGAGAGAGAGAGAGAGAGAGAGAGAGAGTACGAAGGCCACATATGAAAGGGTCTTAGGAATCGGCTTATAGCCCTTTATTTGTTGTAAAATATGCAAAAGTCAACATGGCTTTGGAAGTCCCTTGAAGCCTTACAACTGATTTTTCAAAAGGCTCTATCGAACTTCATACTCAATGAAATGCTATGGGTAATGTATGATCTCATTCTATCGATGAAATCTCATGCTGTTGATACTCATAATATAGGATGGAAATCATAACTTTTTTTATAACCTAGAAGTCTTCATCTTTCATATTACCCTTCGCTAAAACGACAGTACCAGTTTTTTATTCAGTGCAACCATAAAAAGACACTACATAAACTTCTCAAGCAATTCAAAATTGTTTTACTCAACTTGACTTATGGTGTACGACCTGGAAAATTAAAATTAATGCTACTTAATCCTTACAGATGAACCCTCACCCCTCAACGTGATCGATGTCCTTCCATTACTTTTGACAGACAACCTTTGGCACAAGCTGACACAGTTAAAGTGACTGACTTGGAAACCGCATACGAAATTGGAACGGCCAACAGTCAACGGCTCAAACTACTGCAGCATCTACCAATGTTCGAAACTTCCCTTGCCCCAGAAACTATTAACGTACAAACTTCTACTGAAACCAATTTCGATGTATGGTGGCCATGTTCATGGATACGATGACAAGTCTGAATAACAAGTCTACGCATATTTTTCAATAAAAGATCTACCACAAGGCTCGTCCACAATTTTACGGGACTCCCTAGTCTGTTCCAGGGCTTTGCTTTCTGAAATACTCTGAAGAGGTCTCCGGTTCAACTCCCGATTGCCTGTTGATTTTGGCTATTAATTATTAATAATCATAAATAATATAACAAAATAAAAATTTCTTATTAGAAAATAGTAAGCTTTTTTTAATACTTTTCACTGCCACAAATAGTATTGTATTGATACAATAAGATGAAACCTAAGGCAGACTAATGCGTCACTTACAAGATGATGTAATAATGACTCACCCCCTGGAAGGGTGGTTTAACTTTTAGTGGCCCAGTAGTCCAAGCGGAAACGACCCTTATTCCCCAAGATAATTTCTATTTGCAATCATTGTATAAATATTTAAAATGTCTTTTTCTCTTCGCAGCCTGAACAATATATTTTTCTTTAGAATGGGCATCATTCCGAACTTGTCATTCTTAAGGCGTTTCAAGACCTGATTTTGTGGTCCATTATCTACATGCATTACGTAAATAAATGTTTCACGGAATTTTACGTTGTTACAATCGTAATCACTCTGTTTATTCCTAGCTTAAAGTACACAGGCTTAAGTAATGAATTTTCATCAACTATTTAAGACTCACATTGGTCAGTAATTTATTTTCTAGTTCTCAAATAGCTGGATCCATGCGTGATTAATGTTATAGATTGTGTTTCATATTAAGACCATATCATTAATTTTTTCAAAACACACAGTTGTGTTTGAGATTCAAGGTAATGCTTTTCAATATTCAAGTGATCGTATTTCCGTTTTACTTCCTAATCATATTTTAAAACGAAAACATTTCTTTCACTTACTAATAAAAAAACCATGTACACTTTTGGAAAGCTCAAAACGCACCGCGAAAGATGGAATAAGGTTTATTATAAAAAATAACTTTTCTGGCGTATAATATTGAACTAAGCACAAGAGCTTTCTTCAGTAAACGCTGTCATTTTCCAGGGTTTACAACGCAACTTATTAGATCAAATTAAAACAGGATATGCATAATAAAATTGTTTTATTGGTACATAAAAATAATTGACAAGTGTGAAAAAATCTATTGTAGAGTAACCAGCATAACTAGACTCAGCGGTGATCCAAAAAAATAATAAATGTTCATTAAAAAACTAATTGCTATTTTTGACCAAATATACTTCATTTTATTTGTTAAATCAATGATTCTCCAATTAAACATTTTTTGGTCAATTAATATAGTTTTTTTGATATATTAAATTTTTTACTAGGATCTCAAAACCTCGGTAACAATTAACCAAAAACTATTTAGCAGGTTTCGAAGTATTTTTGATTATGTATATCTTTAAAATTTAAGATAGACAGAATTATTTTTACGAACGCTACCGTATATTTGAGGATGAGAATTTAGTGCTTTATATTATTAAATGTTGGCTTGGAATTAAAGTGAACGAAGCAAATATTCGACAATCGGTGTCTCGCCAGCAATGTCATGTACCTAATTGCCTTGTGCTGTGGAGACGTACTTTCCTCGAGTCAACCATACGTGACATATCTTTTGTTTAAAGAGATCCGAGGATTTGTTATAAGATACTTAACAAACGTCCGGGGAAAGTATTCACATCAGGTATGTCCCGCAGTAGGCTGAACACCTTCCAAGGAACAAACAAGCCACTTCATTCCTTACTCAGTGCGGAATGAACAAAAACAAAAACAAAAAAACTTGTAATATGTAAACACATTCCAATTAATTAAACAATATTGTATTGTTTATAATACAAACAATAAAATGTACCGTAGCTACACTATAGAAAAAAATCACTAAGTACTATTTTAGTTCATCTAGTTACGTTGCATAAATATTAACTATTATCCAGTGGCTGACCAAGGAGCGTGGGAGACTTCCCAAGACTCCGCTTCCTCTTTCGCACGCGAGAGAGGTGACAATCATGTGTAAATACTGTATGAATGACCTAGTAAATGAATTTTGTAAATATGGTTTAAATGAGATCATTTATCACTATTACTTATTACCCAATGAGGCTGATTGTAATTTTATCATAATAAAGTTGTTAAAGTATAAATATTTATAATATAGCAAATAAAGGCGATTTGAAAAAAACAAAACTCAGGGGGTCATTTTTCCACACCTCTTCCAGTCTATATTGTCTGTTCATTTTTTCTCGGTCACCTCTCATGGATAAATTGGGTCTTTACTATAAATCGGGCCATTATTGTGCGTTTGAAGTCATTACTGCTGTGAGATCGTTAATATAGAGCATGCAGACAATATCTAAGGGTTGAAAATAAGTTCGTAACAGTCGAAATAATAATCCTTTAGTATCAATTAAAGCCATGTCAATTAAAAACTGGAGAGCTAACTCCACTCGGGGTGGGTAAACAATAAACTTCAGAACAAACATTATGTCAACTGAAAGTTGCAGGCATCCGTCACACCCTTTGATCTCTGAGATGAGTGTATCTGGTGCATTTGCTGGAGGACGTTGGGAAATATTAATATGGGATAAAATGTGTTTCAATATGTAATGCGAGGAACGGTCAAACGTGGGAGTGGATATAGATGTAGGAAGGGGAAGGGTAAACAGTCGCGTTTCAAAACTAATTGAAATTGACCACAAAAGTTCAAATATTTATGTTTGCCGGCGGTGAGAAGTGTGCGGGACATAGTTGTGCCCCGGGGATGTGCCGCCTTGATTTGTCCCGCGCGGTATGTTTGCCCAGAGGACACATGGCCAGGAGAGAGGCCACTAATGAGCTGGCCGCTCTCGGCCAATCAGAACCTTTCTCTCTGGCCGCCTCAGCCAATGGAAAGGGTCTAGGCATGAATATTTGATCGCTCCGATGACCCCACCATATGTGTCTCCGACCACAAACGGAATCTGTAATGGCCAATAAACTACCGCTCTCTTCGCCCAGCCATTGATTTATTTCTCTTCCTTTTTTTTTCCTTTCTTTTAGTTAAATCATTCCTAAACCTTATCTGCAACGAAACTGACCAAAGCGGCGCTGTATCTTTCGAAACAATTGTTTAACGAGTCTTTGATTAGAAGCCTCCCCATTTTTTTTTTTTTTTGTTTTGGCAATATCCAGAGATTCTTGCCAAATTGTATATGAGTTTCTTAAAACTTTAATAAATATTTATGAACTCCAATCAGACCCGTAACCTCCAAACATACCTTGAAATGAGAACACATGTGCTCCCTACCACATAGGTCGGACTGGGTTGTGGCCTGCGCCCCGGTATTCTTCGTATTTGCTATTGTTTTACTCGGATCCATTAAGTAAATACTTGCTGTTTTTAGTAATATAAAAACCACAAAACACGCGCATTAAAATAATAATAAAAGTCTAACAAAGGTTGTTGTAAAATCAAAAACAAGATTTTGATCAATGATTCCATTGTAGTTGCCATACAATACAGAAAAAAAAACAGTTTATGAAAACATTCATCACTCTTTCATTTGCTAAACAGAAAATTGTAAATCGTTTAATATTAATTCATCTAATAATATTTATTCAACAATTAGTAATAGTTAAACATTAATATAAAACAAATATTGCGACCGGCTCAAACGTCAATTAAATATGTGATTTCTATAGTTAGTTCTCAAACCTTTCTGTGCGAAATCTTTGAAATATTTTTTACATTGCACCTCCAAAAAACGAATCAGAACTTTAATTCTTTAGTATCTAGAACTTAAGGAAAAGCCTGACTTTTTTCAGATTTAATTTTATTCCATAATCCGTGTTATTTTATTTTCACAATAAACTAATTTTCATATTTCGAATTTTTTCTCAAATAAAAATTAAAAGTTTCAGATCGATCCAATCATTTTACGACCACTATCATAAGATAAGAATGGTTTTTCCAACGTGATTTTACCCTGAATGAACATACAACATCCTTATTAGCAACAGTAGTTAATGTATACAAATAAATATACATTGATACAACATTATTAACTGATTAAGATCTAAATTCCACGTCCTTTTCCAATATTGGAACCTTAGGAATATCCTTATTTACTGATAGATTTTTAATTTGGCGTGAATAACAGAAAAATGATGAGGGGGGGTCGTGACTAGATTTCGTCATTATTTGGAAATCCTTTATTCCTTCTACTTAATTCAGAAACGTAATATTATATATAAATATAATATTTATGAGTTCACTCAAGTAAACTACACAAATAATACATTGACATTTAACAAACACACCGCTAAATAATTTTTATAAACTGGTCATCACATAGAGGTTGCAACAGGTTATAGTGGACAACCCTGCATGTATAGTGAAATACCAGCACAGTACTGGAATGAAAGTATATCCTCTCCCTTCGGGGTAGGAAATTATAGCCTTTGTAATTATTGATTAATCAGTCAAAACGAAAAATACAATACGTTTATACCCTATCGTAGTCACAATTGTAGAAAAATATTTGTTTTTAATAACTAATTAATAAAATAATGGCACTCATGACGATGGCTCTCCAATATCAAATAGGACTTAAGCGTAATATTCCGTGTCGCTAGCTTGATGTGGGGGACAATGACTAATTGAGACAGACAAGCACATGGGTGATAACATCAAGGTTTCGACGAAACACTAAAAGCAATTAATGATTAAATATAAGATGGTTTAGAAAAATTGTAGGTTGAGGCATTTTAACGTGATGGAAGGAATTAGTATGCATTCGCACAGCATCACTGTGCACACTAGCATTGTAGATTCCTAAGCATCTAGAGTAAGAAGACATTACCGCTGAAGCAAGCCAATAAATTGCAAGACGGTCGAGAATTAACGTTTCCAAGCTTGAATCGCTTCCTTTAGAATATTAATTTGGCGGAAACAATTAGTAAGAGAGAGAGAGAAAGAGAGGGAGCTGGCAAGCTCTCAGATTTGGGGGCTTCGAGTGCCTTGGCTGCGTGCGCTCTCCCTAATCCTAATGCACTCGGCGGCTTGGATATATAAACTAATTTAATAATACTCTAGCTCCCAGGGTGTAATTAAGGGATTTGAGGTTTAATCCTGGCAAAAACAAGTACAGGCATAAACTAGCGACGCCTAAGGCGGTGTCTCCCGACCGCATTGGTGCAGCGCCTATTCCACCCAGCTCTTATTTAGTGGGGCGTGGGGCAACTAAGGCTTCCTACCGCGTGCTACACTTAATTGCCAAGTCGATACAAGACAGGAGAATTAATACCAGACATTGTTTATGAGGTTATATAATCTATAACAACCCCCTTCCGATATTGGGTTATTACTAGCTCCAAAACGTTTTTGACTTATGATTGCTTCTTTAAAAGTTGGAAAAACCTCAAAAACCTGTTTTTCACTTTTTTTATCAATTCAATAAAAGCACCATGGAGTGTGCTTATGGTGATTTTATACACCATTAGATAGAGTGCAATTCGGTATTGTTTATAATTAGTTTTGTTAACCTTGTTAAATATTTTAGGGGCGATATTTCAATGTAGTGACGTCTCGTTAACTGAACGTTTCTAAATTAAATAGAAGGTATAAACGATTTCCAAATAATGACGAAATCTGTCATAATACAGAAAATAAAATGTAATATCTTGGTCACGACCACCATCCCATCATTTTTCTGTAGTTATTCACGCCAAATTTAAAATCTTTCAGTAAATAAGAATATTCTTAAGGTACTGAACATGAATTTCCTCGAATTTAGTTCGAAATCAACAACGAATGGTAATTCATATTGATAAGGCCTCCCTTCGAAGGGTTCGGGGGGGGGGGGGGGGTCGTGACACGCCGGTATTTTTCGTAGGTCCATAAATATCAATTGGGATTGGGTGGAAGGGCTGAAAAGAATTTGTTTCCGGAGATTGTCAAAAATGAATATTAAATATGAAATGAAAAGTATTAAAAGGTAACTATGAAGTCCCATTGACTACCCCAGTTTGTTCTTTAAGCTAAAGTGCTTTGCATTGGATCTTTCGATGAACATAACGGATGAACACACACAATGAAACTTATCCAATCGAAATCTTTCCTGATATACTCTTCCTCGATTAGTTGCAGATTTAGGAACTAACCATTCAGTAACTTGAACTATTTCTCTTCCATTCAGTTCACTTCTTCATTGTATACCGAGAAGGCATTTGAAACTTACTTAAAGCAACCCAGCTCTCGACTAACGGACGTCTGAACCAATAATAACAAAGTGTTTTACAAAGTTATTTGCAACAAAATTCTTGGGGATTTTCCCGCCATTTCGGTATTAAAAATGTCAACTCCAATGCGCATTTTTCTATTTGTGGTGGGAAGTAGAGCCAGCATAACTTTTGATAGACTCCATCAAACATAAATGATATAATTTGTCACTAGCTTTTTCGTTTATTGCTCTTTTCCCCCATTTATAGTATGCCATACTTTCAACTACAAGCTAGGTTTATCAATGATCTGATTTCAACCATTTGAGCTTCATTTTAAGTTACAGTCCTCCTATTTTGAGTTTGTTCTCATAGTGTTTTCAAGTTTTTTTCTAAACATCACTCAATTTGATGTGTTAAAAATTAAGGAAATGTCAGAAGGAAAACGATTACCACGCATGTAACCTCTACCCACGTATGAAGCAACATGAATCTATCATCAAACATTTTCTTTTTCATGATATGCAGATTCATTATAGCTACAATTACTATATTTTTAACAATAAAATAGATAGTTAGCAATTAATCTGAAAGCAATTCACTCTGTTGGAATGAACAGAGATTTGTCCTATTCCGGTGGAGTACAGTTACACTTCGCACCTACCACATACTCCAGGGTCCAATTACCTTCCGAAAGTTATCATTAAATTAAACACAACCTTTGGGGCACCGTGTCATTTAAACTCCCCGCTCCGCCAGTGTTTTGTCACTGTTTTACGTTTGGGCCCTATAATTAGTAGCTCGGCGTGTTCCCGTTGACCCAAATCTGAGTGGCGTGGGGGGGGGGGGATTCCGGCCTGGGTAATTATTGCCTGCACTAAAACTTTTGGCCAGTTTTTGGGCTTGCCGAGAGCAGCAGCCAATCCTTGTACCATGAACAAATCATATTTAAATGAAAGTTTCTGACAACCTGTGAGCTCCATCGTTTTCGCAACTTCAACATAAAGAGTGATTGTTTTTAAGAAAGTGATAAAAATAAAAGCCATAGTACCAAAAAAAATCAGGGTTTTTTTTTTTTTTTTTTTAAAGCTTTTAAACTTATAAAATAGGAATGTGGGAAAAAATAAGGAAAAATTATTTTTGGCTGGAAGTGCCTTTCTCTAAGGGGAGACCCCTATTTAAAGGATGTATGGGAAGGATATAGGGTGTGGAATGCCTAGAAAGGCGGAAGGAGTCAGGAAGGTAGTGAGAGTCTACCAAGGATTGAGCCTAGGCGATGGTTTGTTGTGGGCCAGGCGAAGCCTGGCCGGCCGCCCCGCCGGGGGCCTAAAATGAGTCGGCCTAATCGGCCGGAAGGTCAAGCCTGCTTACACAGGTAGATGCAAAAAAAAAAAAATCAGGGTAACTTCAATACGTTTCGTAATAAATCAATAGTTTAATCGCTATTCAATAGGAGAAGGTCAAGTTTTCGAGTAAAAATTCGATTCATGATGTCTCTTTGTTTCTTTCAATGGATATATTTTAGGCTTGATATTCAGAGAATCACATATTAAATTATAATATTACTGTTTGAGCCAATCTAAAATTTAAAAACAGAAAACTTTATGTTAAAAAAAGAAGAAAATTATTTCATTGGCTATCGCTGCTACTGCTACCTATGAGATACCGCAGGAACGACCTCGCGAGTTGGACACCTGTTTTGGGGTTGTCGAGACCAGTCACTATGGATCCTAACTTCGTTGTAGTAGCATCAGAATTTGTCGAGTGCCGAAATTAACTTGTGAGATTAATTTGTCGAATCCTAAGTTATCGGTTTGAATCTGATGGTAGTCATAACAGATACATGGTTCGGCAGTTTTTTGTATCTTTCGCCTGAAATCGAGGAAAGCAGTCAAAAATCATCCATTAGGCCAGAAGCTCCTGCCCGAGGCTGGACCGATCGCCGGACAGGTAAAAGGGGATTGATTCCTAAAATTTTCCTTTCCATTTCGATCTATCCGATCCCGAAAACCACCCTTTTTCCCTTACAGAGAGACGGATCGGCGGCGTCGGGATTCTGCTATTGGTGGTAAGTTTGAAATTTATTGAATCTAAAATTATTAATTGATTGATTATTAATATAATTTGTTGCTATGTTTCACTCGATTTCGGTATTCGTCGTCTTTATTTGATATCACAGTCCACTGTTGGTTCTCTATCAGAGAAGTAACTTGAAAACTCGTTCGTTCTAATTTTGACCTAAAATTGTATTGGTGATTTCACAGATAATTTATCCGCGTTCACAATTACTGTATACAGAATATTAGAAAACACTTTCTCAAAATAGTAGCTTGGACTCTACGTGCACCTAACCCTTTGATTTTGATTAAATTATACTAAAAGCTCATATTAAACAGTGAATTTGGGCTTAAGTGAACTGTTTGATCACATATAACTGATCAGAACTAGGCTCAGAAAAGGGGAGTAATTAGTGCTAAGCAGCCAGCATGTTATTTCCATTCTCTAACCATCCCACACTAGGACCTGATGCCAACATACATAGTATATCGAAACGTTTGTTAACTGATAAATTACTAAGTCACTACTTCGAAGGACATCCCATCTCTCAAAAGAAAATAAATTACTAAACTACCAAATTATACTTAAGCCAATCAGGACATACGGAATAGAGCTTTAGGAGTCAGCAAAACAGTCGAACAACAAGCGTATATTTAATCCTTTTAATTAAAAGTCCTGAGAACAGTAAATGCCCCTTATTACGTCAGCAACAAAACCCTTCATAACGATCGTAATATACCTTACATTCTCGAACTCGTCCCTTCCAAGTTCATGAAATACCATAGTAACCTATCCAACCACCCTGATCCCCTAGCAAAGTCATTTCACTGCGCCACTCATCCCTATAACCTCTTCGGAGACTAAAGCGGCAGTGGCCTCGTAACCTGCTTCTTAAATGTGATCAATTTGAGTGTCATTAGGTAAAACAAAATTACAATCCATATTTACAACACAGAGAAAGCTGAGATGTAAATTTCCCTTTGCGTCAGTCCTCCCTATCCGAGATGATCGACAAGACGTTAACATAAAGGGCCGTGAGGAGTGAGGAATATGAAACAGGTTCCTCTGCCGACTGAATCGATTGCCGCCTAATAGCCCAGCCCCGGCAACTATGCATGTGCGGTCTCGAGTCTACCCCAGCTGTAAGTGGATTCACAATAGGGCAAACTTAGCCCTATCCAGCCTCGACATCAATGTGCCTGCATCCATATGTATGCCCTCCCTCCCTAATCCCTTTCGCTCTCTTATAGCAAACCTAATATAGCAACTTGGACCCGCTTCAACCGCGCAGTAACCTGTAATAGTTACCACCTAATCGTGTATCTCAGGGTACCTCTGCACAGCATTTACTCCTACAGAATAGAACACATACAACATACACCGGCCCCTAAGAAGTTTTCAATAGTATGCTTCATGTCCCGCCATTTTTGAACACTAAGTCCCTCCCCTAAAATACAGTTATTTCAACTACGCCTCTAGCGTCAATTACTCCCGAATATCTTCACATTATTTCAATTTATGAACATTTAAGCCAAAAATCGCATTCGCCTAGTATCAATGAAGTGGAGTTTAGGTGACAACATACTCTTTCATTGCCGGTGAAGAAACCTGCTGAGTTTTTTTTATTATTTATGTTTGCACTTCCTCAGAGTACTATTTCAATTATGTTAAGAATTAGTATGTAAGTTAGTTTTAAGGTCGATCAAAAAGGTGAGCCCCATCACAGTTTAGTCCAGTCACGTATAATGTTATCATTATACTTGTTTATTCATTATATATTTTTTATAAAATAACAAAACCTGTATATAATGTAAGCATCGCTACATTATGTACAAAAATAATTTGTAAATAGATTTGCCTGAGGATCTATAATTATATATAGTTATCTGTAAATTTAAAGGGGCTATGAAAGAAAAAAAAAAGAGTACTTTCAAAGTTTGAGGATTCGAAACAAACATAAAAAAAAAAGCAGTACTACATTAACATGGATATACGAGTTCTTATTGACGGAGGTCGACGAACAATCAGTTTCTAATGGGATAAGACGTATCGACCGTCTTGTTGGTTAATTAACCGAACTTATTTCTGACAAATTTATACATTAACACTGCCAAATGGATTCTCTGCGGGTTTTTTTTTATTTGTATCGAGCATTGATGAAATGAGCATTGATTTTCCACCATACATAAATAATAATAATTTTTTTGTCATTATTAATTCATTCAAAAGTGTAAAAGGGAAGAAAATAATGAGAACAGAGGCCACGAAAGTGAAGATCATCTAGTTATACTTCTACATATTTCCGATTCGCAATGGCCGGTCTTCTTAACAGGCCTCTCCTATTTAGGAATATTTCAGTTAATCCTTGCATTAGTAGTTTGAATTTCCAGACAGCTTGTCAAGAATGCTTCTGTTCTTTTGATGTCAATCTGTACTTACGGAACTTGTAGGTCTCGCTTGTACTGATGCTCCATAATGCCAGTTATAATCTTGGCTATTTTTCGGAAGGGCATTTCTGTATTGTCACGATTTTTATTGTTGTCTGTATGTATGTGCTCTATATACCCAGAGGGGGGGGGGGGTGTTCACACGCGTACTATTTCAACTATTACGAACTAAATTATATTATTAATAATGGCAGTTCTTAGTACAAACATGTACCGACATATAAACTTAATTTAAATTTTTCCCCATTTGTTTTTTGTATATGTCGAGTTATTGCATGTTATCAAACAACTAATCAGCATATTAGGTGTTGCTTGTATGTTTGTTGTTTAGGGATTTATTTCGGTGAAAGACTCTCAAGTCATCAATGCTGTTGTTCGTATATTTAAACTTATCTGGGGATTCCGAGATAGCACAAACACATCCGGGACACAGGAGGCACCCCGGTCCCTCGTGTCAAGCGGGGGTTATAGATCGAGTTTAATAGGACATAAACCAACGATGACCCCGTAGTTGAGTTGTTGTGGAATATCACCTTGAAGTTTAAGATCGATTGAATAATTTTGTCGAATATCGCGGTACTTTCAGACAAATGGACAAACAGAAGTGTGATAACCGAGATGAAAGTAGAGCCTCTCCCTCCGGGCTTGGCTATAATTGTAAATAGCTGTAGCAATATTTTTATTTGCTAAAATAACAATATTTCCCCCGAAAAGTACATTATCCTTCGTTTGTTCACCGGGGCTGGCGGACACCCCATCCGGCTTGGAAAGAGTCGGAAACAAGACTGTTTGGTAAAGTAGTTTGAAGGGGCCTGCCCCTGACACGGTCGCTGACACTCTATTTACCTTGCCTTCCCTCCACCTCGACAGCTCACAGCCAACTCGCATTCATATTTCCCCCTCGCCTCGTCTCCCGGCCGGTTCTGTGTCCCTTTACTGCTGCAGCTAATACATCCATCTAATAGGTGCGATATGGCCTCCGTACTGTTCTTAAAACATCGAGATTAGGTTATTTAGTGTTGAAAGGAACGGACCATCAGCTAATTTCAGGTTTTAAATCACACGATGAACACGACCTAAAGTATTAAAGTATACATTTTTGGCCCATTGTGAGACCACCCACCTAGGTCTTTTTTTGAGGTCAGAGTGATCTCAGGCCTCGCCGAAGGAACATATGTGTTCTCTCAGTACATGCACAAGACTTTATTGTTTATTATAAAGTGGGTTTCGGACATCGGATGTGTCTTATACTTAATATCTTGCTTCCTCGATAATATCCGAAGCAACGGTTACCAAAGATAAAAGATTAAAAATCAGATTTTGAGGTATGCTAATTAGTTTTACATTTTCTAACTTCGTTTAATTTATTCGTTTAATTTACATTGGAAGATTATTTCAACAAGCGTGCAGTTATTCGATAAGTTGAACTTCACTCCCTCTTTCGGGGTTGATAAGTGCGACACCAGAGCTCGTCTCGAACTCTTTTCGCTGTTTCTGTTGGCAAACAGTTTTTTGTTTACTGTTGTCTATGACAGAGTTCTAATAGGCAGTTCTTAAAGATGAGAGCCGAGTTCTTACAACACATAGTCGTGGTCGTTGTGTTTATATTTGCAAACACCTTGTGATTGAGGTGTAAAAGTATAAGTTGTGGTCAGGCCAAAGAAAGTCGTCTCGTTTTTGAAGCTCGCTTATTACGAAAACGAAGTCAGTATTTTGGTTTATATTTTAGGGCAAATGAAGAGCTCCTTATTAAAAAGATCCACGTGTAGAAGAAACAATGAGTAACAAGTCCTTACAGCTCAAAATGCTTTCTTGTTTCATTTCTTACGTGTTTGGTGTCTGCAGTCATAAAGCTCTTTTGAGCTTCTTAAAGCTCTTGGACTTTTTATTAATAAAGTCCATTCTTTAGCTTCACCAGAGCTCACGGTATATTTCCTGTTAATATTTATGATTTGTTTTGTGCGACATGGTTTGTTTTATGTTGTTAATGAACGTGTCAATTGTTGTTTATCTCGCCCGTTTTAATATATATTTGTCACCCGAACGAACACTCACCGATGTTTTCCATTTGTGTTTGACTAAATGTTCGTCGATATAACTTCTACATACCCCAAGAAATAACAACTAACTAATAATTTACAAAAACAAACCAGAAGTTCCTTAAAAGAAGTTGATCCCAATTGCTCGTGAACCCAAAACGATCCTGAGCTGATAGACCCCTTTATATAATATACGGTAGATTTCTAATTTATAGTACACCAATACTTCGCACTACATAATGTTTAGTTGCTAAGAGATTCGTTAAAATAATTAAACAATTTACATCAGTTTATAATGATTTGCCATAACTAAATTTACTACTAAGTCACTGTTTCTACCTAAATATTTAAAATAAATTACTTTAACAATTTAAATGTATGCAAACCAAGAAGTTTAGAACTAAATGAGCTTAGGACACTAAGCCCAAGTGGTAATTTGTTTTGCCAGTTGTTCGGTCATGGAGTCGCATTACACAAGCGGGCTTACACTGATCTGAGAAACCTCTCAGTGACTAAGCAAATCTGCTCAGGTAATCAAGCCCCTCTCCGGTGGGAATACTTCCGGTATTGGCAAGCAGGTCTGTGCTGTTAGTATTAGTACTGTGAAACCACTGAGTCCACCAAGACTTTTAAAGAAATGTTAATGAGTTAGTTTAGGGATTTATTTCGGTGAAAGACTCTCAAGTCATCAATGCTGCTGTTCGTATATTTAAAGATATCTGGGGATCCCAAGATAGCACAAACACATCCGGGACACAGGAGGCACCCCGGTCCCTCATGTCAGGCGGGGTTTATAGATCGAGTTTTATAGGACATGAAGCATAATTGGAGGGTGTAGACAAAACTATTTGCGATACCACGATACGACATTTAATGAGTTAGTCGTACTTGATCAACAATAAAGGTGCATAATAGCTGCATGTTTAGTAAATTAAAATAAAGGTTAATGTATAATCATAAAGTTGATATAAGGCCGTTTTATAAAATTTGTTTAAGGGTGCGCAGAATCATACAATTACGATTAGATTTTGATCTTCTTACGTACAACACCCTCTTCATTGATACCCTTCATTAATGGGACCCATCACAATTGAACAGTTCATGCTGGTTCTGCTCTCCTGATCATTCCCTCTCACACCATGAAGAACCTGATAATTTATTAGATATCAGAGTATATTATTTATTTTTTATCACTTGTCAATATTCTAAATTTAACAGTTTTTTTTTTAAATTATAGTCCCCTAAAACCAAAATATATAATAAATATTATTGATCAGAACTTCATGATATTATCACCTACTTAATATTAGTGGTAAAAAATATTTGACATGACGCTTGATGCTTATATTTTTATTTTATTCGAAACATCATGGAAATACCTAGCAGAATGATATTACATACATCAAACACGAATTGAGGTGAACACGATTAATGTAATGTAAGTTTAATCAATTTTAAGGAAGTGATGAATTACTATAATTAAGTTGTATCAAATAACTTTTGTACAGTAGTGGAAATATAGAAAAATTCTTAGTTACTCCGGAAATATGTAAAGAGAACGATTTAAAAAAAAATGGTAGAGAATGTAAAACCTAATTGGCTATAAAAAGTTATATATAGTTTAATAGTTACTTGCATATATAATTATAGTTTCCTGATCATTATTACAAACAGTGATATATAAATATGTGGATATATTCTTGTCTGATACGGGATGGGTGGCTTCCTTACTCCAGCCCTCTAACGTAACCGTTTCACTAAAGCTTTTGGTCTATCACAAAACTCAAGTACAAAATCTTTATTGCAATAAAATTACAATCAGCTTTATTGGGCAATAAGTGATTGTGCCCAATGTTCTCATTCATACCATATTTACAATTCTTCATTCATTCGCCCAGTCATACAGTATTTACAAACAGGTCAGAAGCCTTCCAAATCAATATAGTTTTCACCCCACTCCCGTACAAAAGAGGAAAAAGAGTCTTGGGAAGTCCTCCACGCTCCTCTATCAACCGGTAACACGGATACGAGCCAGTGGAAGCTGACCAAGAGAGAGCCACTGACGCTCAGAACATGATTGGAGAAACTGGCCATTGCCAGGACTCCCACCCTCACGTATTTATAGCAGGTCACAAGGATCTCAAAACTAACTCACTTTGCCTTCCCCCTCCCCGGCCAATCATCCTCGGTTTTCCTGAGCAATTAATCCTAAGTTAAATGAAGATGTAACCCGAAGATTTAAAATTTATTTTGCAACTACAACAAACAATAGCTTATTTCATAGAAGACTGGGAGCTGGTGAAGGGGCTAATACTGTCAAATTAATTCTGATTCAGTAACGAAAGAAATGTGCCATAACTCGCACGATTCCTGATTTCATATTTTGTTATTACTGTTTTTATTACTTCTTTTCTTGCTATTGTTTGTTTTAAATGAATTCTGTGGAACATAATAATATCTTTACAATATATTGTGGGCAGATAAGTAGTTTCCGTTGAGATAAAAAGTTAGATTTTACGCAGTATAACGAAGGAATAATTAAATTCTCATAATGGGTTGATTTAATGCCTTATCTAACTAATAGTGGTTACACCAGCGATTCGGAGACATGACTAACTACAGTAGGGGGTCCCCCTAGAAGTTTCAAGAGACGGCAATAACGAGGACGGGGTAAGACGCAAGATTTAGAGTGGGAAGATTAGCAGACGCCACTGGCCCAAGGAGACGCTGATAGAGATATAGACCTGGGCTCTCTGTAATTACCCGGGTCTGCTGGCCTGGCCTTTTATAATGCAACTATAAATTAGGGACCAAATAATTAACAGCTCCAGTAGGGTCCCCTTCTACGGTGCGGTAGCTTGATGCATGTTCATTAGGGCCTCAGAGCAGGGGAGTCGTTTATTCATAATGCCTTGTGAAGGATGAAATTTCGGAAAGAGTTAGTTTCACGTTAGCTGAAAAAGGAATAGACAAATAGCTGACCTTACGTACGATAGAAACTTTATTATTGCTCAGCACAAAAGGAGAACAAACAAGTATTATTAGTTTTTTTGTAAAATGAATATAAGTAAAATTGTCAGTAGACACAAATTAATTTAACTAAGTAATTATCATTATGATTACCTAATTATTAGGTATGTTTTTAGACGTATAATGATTACAACAAAAAAATTGTATATTTTATTAGACTTCTTCATTATCTGTCTTATCTGTTTTTCACTAATTTTTAACATATAGTCCTTTTACCAAATACTCCAGGCATGTGAGCCTAGATTTTAATCTATTTACTTTGAATATATATTGCATTTTTATTGAGACGGTGTGTAAGTTTAAACCATTACCCTTAATATTTTAATAATACATAACTTGTATTTGGTATAAACAACTTTATTATGATTAAATTACAATCTGCCTTAATGCTTAATAGGCAATAAATAATTGAGATAAATGTTTTCATTCATAGCATATTTATAATTCATCATTCGCTCGAACATTCATACAATATTTACAAACATTTACAAACAGCCCAGGGGCCCCCCAAGTCCACACAGTTGTTGCCTCCCTCGCATGCGAAAGAGGAAGCGGAGTCTTGGGAAGTCCCCCACGCTCCCCCACCAGCCACGCCACCGAATACGAGCAAGGCTGACGAAGAGCGCGAGAGCCACATACGCTCAGGACATGATTGGAGAAACTAGCCATTGCCAGGACTCCCACTGTTGCGCATTTATAGGAGGTCACGAGGCCACTGCCGTTTCAGTCTCCGAGGAGGATTATAGGGATGAGTAGCGCAGTGAAATGACTGTGCTACAGGATTAGGGTGGTTGGATAGGTTACTATGGAATTTCATGAATTTGGAAAGGATGAGTTCAAGAATGTAGGGTATATTAAGATCATTATGAAGGGTTTTGTTGCTGACGTAATAAGGGGCATTTACTATTGTTCTTAGAACTTTTGATTGAAAGGATTGGATGCGCTTGATGTTCGACTTTTTTGTTGTCCCCCATAGCTCTATTCCGTATGTCCAGATTGGCTTAAGTATAACTTTGTAAATAAGTAGTTTATTTTCTATTGAGAGATGGGATGTCCTTCAAAGTTTAGTTCTTGTCTTTTTAGCCTCGTGTGTGGGTTCCATGTCAGTCTTTTTTCAAGATGGAAGCCTAAATACCTTACTGTCTCAGACACGGGGAGAGGAATCGAATTGAAAAAGACTAGCGGACAGGACTTGCGGCAGAGGGTAAAGGTTATGTGGGAACATTTTGCTTCATTGACCTTGATTCGGCATTGGTTGCACCAATACTCGATCTCATCAAGGCATTTTTGAACGATGCCTCCCAAGCCGACCTCTGAACCAGAGTAGTGAAAGAATGCACTGCATACTCTAGGTCTTGGGATGTTTTCAGGGACACTTTGAGGTCAATGGAGCCTGTAAGAAGCTTGCGGAAGTGGTCCCAATCGACTGGGCCCCTAATAAATGAAGGAGGAGGTAGTTTGTGAATTGGTCTTAGGGAAATGGTTAATAATAAAGGGTTGTGATCGGAGAAGAGGTCATCGAGGCGCTTGAGTGAATAGTTTAGTGTTCCTAAACTATTGTAGAAGAAGAAGTCTAGGAGATCTGGTTTTTGGTTGGGATCTGATGGCCAATAGGTGGCTGTGTCAGGAGAGATCGTGGAGCAATGTTTCCGTGTGAGTGCAGACAGCAAAGCACGTCCGCGTGTATTCGTGGATCTTGACCCCCAGTGTTGGTGCTTCGCATTAAAGTCCCCACCCACAAGGAAACAATGTCCTATGGAGTCTAGAAAGGAGATGAATTGGGAATCGGAAATGGATTTATTTGGAGGGCAGTACACTGATACTAGAGTAAGGGAGAAAGGGAAGGTGCTGATTGACACTGCAGTGGACTGAAGGAAATCATATGCTACCAAAGGAACTATGTGATGAGAAATGGAGTTATGAACAATGACAGCGGTACCTGCATGAGCTATTCCATCTGGGTGATCAGTTCAGTAAGTATGGTACTGTCGAACCGTAAATGGTCGTTTACTCGTAAAACTTGTTTCAGTAATGAGAGCTACGTCGATGTTCTTTACGTGGAGTAGTGCTGTCAGTTCGTTAGTGTGGGTGCGAACACCATTCGCATTCTAAAGGAGAATCGGAAGGATCCACTTATGGATTTTGTTTAATGGGGATAAGGTAGGAAACAAGATCTATAAGAAGGAAAATGAGAGGAGTAATTAGGGTTCTCAACTCTGTAAGGAATGAGGTTAAAAGGCTGGTGAGATCCGAAGAACTTGAAGGTGGAGGAATGTGCGAGATGTGTGGCTGAGGATGGGATAGAGTTTGTGGGTTGACGGGATGAACGGAATGCTGGGAACGGTGATCTTGCGGACAGGGAGTGGGCGGTGCCTGTGACTGCTCTCTGTTGCAAACGGCATCGGCGAAAGAGACAGAAGGCCTCAAATTTCTGGCTGGGCCGCTTCTTGTTGCAAGTCTGGCTGACGGCGTTGTTCGGTCCTCGACTTCAGCGTTCTGTAAGCCTCACAGTCCTTGTAGTTGGCCGGATGGCCTTGCTTGCAAAGTACGCATACCGCAGGCGATTTCAGGGGCTTTTTGCACAATTCACTTTTGTGCTGACTACTGCACTTTACAGATCTGGGAGGGTGGTGGCAATAAGATTTTGTGTGCCTGACAGTTATGGCACTGGACGATGCCTCGTTTGGGGTTCGGGTAAAAAAAAACTAGTGGATAGGACTTGTGACAGAGGGTAAAAGTAATGTAGGAACATTTTGCTTCATTAACTTTGATCTACCATTGGTTTCACCCATACTCGATCTCATCAAGGTGTTTTTGAAGGTTTTTTGGGTTGCTGTATGGGTTTCTGGGTGGAATTACAGTGTCATCTGCAAAAACGTATTGGGAGTAGAGGGGACAGCAGTGGTATATAATCATATATTTTAATGTTTTATTTCTATTCTGACTCGGATAATGCGTTTTTAAGTTTGAATGTAGAAATATTTTATTCGGCTGTTATATTTTTTACACCTGGTCAGTTGATTTTATCTATATATTTATTTTTATTTCTACATGCTATCTTTTAGATTTAAGATTTTAATTGTTATTACCGTTTTTTATCATTGGCCATGACATTTTATCCTCGAATGTTATTACATTGTTTATGTTTTTTATTAATGTTACAGTGGACTAGTCCTTCAAAAACGTTCAGCTATAAATTAATGATGCTGCGGAGAGGCTAAAGGTGTTTTATTTCATTGCCCCGTTCTACGTATGTCTGAACATCTTTTTAGAAGTATTCTCGAAAGCCACAGGGTCATGGAAGACAACACATTTATCGGTTTCTTGCCTTCTACTTTCCTTCAATCGTTGATTGTTTTTGTTGTAATTATTTATATTCTACCGCCTTCTTTCTTGTTTTCCAGTTAATAAGTGCTTGAGTAAGCTACGTCCAAATTTTCGTATGTTGGCATTTTTTCTGCTTAGTTTAGTTGAACCCACTTCTTCTTCCCAGGCTCGGAAAGCAAGTTTATAACAGGCAACCCCTACGAAACAGAGAACGAAATATTAACAAGACGAGACAAAAAGAACACGCTCGACTGACTCAGAGAACTTACCCAATATTAATAGCGCAACATACCAATAACTATTAAATAATTACTTACGGGCTGAAATACAAGAATGTCAAAAATTTTACCGTTTTAATTACTTTTTAATATTTTAAAGCACTGCTTATAATATTATTGTATTGATGTCATAATAATAAATAATATTTTTATGCTTAAAAACACATCATTTGAAAATCGCCCTCATATGGAACTTTCTTATTGCCCAGCAATATGACCCTACTACCAAGTTTAGTTAAAACTAACGTTCAAGAAAATGTCTGTGGTCCAAAAATTTTTTTTAAGCCTTCAACACCACTCACATAGCAGCAAATGAGCTAAAGACGTATTTTCTTCGTTCATAATCGTGGATAACGTCGATTTTTTTTTTTTTTTTGGCATGTCAACCACAAAGGTCAATTTCTCGTTTTAGTTTTACAACAGTGATTTCACAGAGTTTAGAAACATATTTTAACCTGTTTTAGCCTTTTCATACTATTAAACACAGCAACTACATGAACTAGTTGCACTAGTGAAACTAGGGAATAGGCTCCTTATCCCCACCTGTCTGTTAGGAAGAGCTTAATGAATGAAAGGGGTATGTACGCAAAAACAATGTTTGCTGCCAATATTTCATATATCATCTAAGTCCACTAGTGCATGGTTTTTTTAAATTATTATTTAGTAATGAACAACTTAATTTATAGAAATTATGTCTAAGAAGATTTTTTTTTAGTATACAAACTATATGAGTTATAACAACAATAACTACGCTGTTCGATAAGGGTTAAGCATTAAAAAAAAAGTAACAACCATTATTCCAAGGGATGTTGTTATCTGAAAAATTTATTGTCCACAAATTAGCTCGGCAGTACGTTATTGGGGTGGATCGGGAGGGAGGGGGGAATGAATGGGGAGTTATGATTGACTGTTAATTGGAGTGGATAAGAGTTAATGCCCGTAGGCGTGTCACCGCCGTATCAGAACTTAGCGCCTCGGGGACTTAGCAGATAAGCCTGCCGATCTAGAGAGCTTAATTTTATGACCTGGATTAATTTTACCACTCTCGCCTCCCGCAACTTAACTCATTTTTCCGGCTCACTCTAAGCCTACTGCCCTCTTTTGGAATTAAGAGAATGGCTCTTTGTCCGGCCGTTTATGTCCGAACTTTCAAAGCCCTTTCAAAGGCCCCTTATTGGCAATTTGTATTTATTTACCGGCCGGCAGAATATTCAAATCACCTTATTACAAGAAATATACTTAGGGATAACTTCGAGTTTCCCATAAGCCTTTTGTTAGCACCAAGTATAAATATATATATTTATCTCAGCTTATCCCCAATTCCTTTCTTGACTTATGTCAGTGTCTACTTTCATTTCTATGGAAATTCAGTCTTCGTTCTCTTGTCAGCTGAACCAATCTAAGGATAACTTACTCTGATGTCTTAATCACCCTATCAGCATTGCTGAAGGTCAATCTCAGATCAAACACTATCTGCTGGCAAGGGCTATAACCTAGCAGGTACTACCTCTCGGTGACACCGACCGCTCTCCAGCTTAAAGATGGCCTATCAACCACGCTAAGGCTGAACATGCTAGAAACCTTTAAGCATACTATGCACCTAAATACAAAATATAATATAACTAAGCTTAGCATATTAATGAGCAAGCACATTTTAAGTTATTCATTTGAAAACATTGTATTTATAATTGTAAACACTATTGAAAAACCTTTTACAACCAAAATTTTATGATTTAAATATTTTAATGAATTTATTAAGTATACTTTATGCTTTGACTATATTTTAATTTTATGGGTTTTAGAATTTTCCTATAGTTAATATAGTAATATAAAATAATAACCCATATTTTATCTTTTTACTATTCCAAAAAGTAGTGTTGTTGGCAAAATTATTTTATACATATCATGTTATTTACGTTACCTGTTGATTTATATCTCTGCTCAGATCCCGTAATAAGTTGTACGATCTCTAGAAATCTAGGAAAACTCCTCCCCCCCCCCACAATTTTGTAGGAGGTTGAAATCAGCGGTCGTTGAGAAGTGGAGGCATATCTGAAATAAGTAAAAGGGCAATAAAGTGCAATGGCGTACGAGAAGACGGGGGCAGCTGACTCGACACATAGGCGACACGCGATATGAAAGCTGAAGGATACAGTACGTGAGCAATATTAGCTACAGGAGCTCCAAATGCTCTAATGTATTCACGAGCCTCGAAAACAAGGGGCACAAATTGAAGAGCACAGATGTCTGCGAAGGGGAGAAAACGTATCTGGAGGCAATTTTTGAAGGGGTGGGGGGGGGGGGCTATTGCTCGGATATTGTGCTCCACATCTTCTGATAACTAGGAGCAAACGGCCGACTAGCTCCCTTCTATATCCTCTTTATCAGACTTACAGGGATTTCTCCTCTAGTTCTCTCTCCTCTTTTATTTTTTCTACTCCTCACCGAGGTTAGTGGACTCGATGGTCGATGCTTTAATTTGCATATCGATTCTATTACACAGCAATTTTATCCAACTCGGAAATGACTCGCCATTTCAATACTCCTCTGAATAAGTCGAAAACGGAATAGCAGAATAAACGATGGTACGTCAGGAACGACCTGGTCACTTCTACTGTATGATTTCTTATGGGAGAACCGATTAAATTTTATTTGTCATATGCAAAGAACACCATAATAAAAAACAAGCCAAATCTATAAAAATTATTTCATACTGCACATCTTGATCTACTACGCACTAAGGACGCGATTCAGTTAAAAGATTGATCGGGTGTACATAGAATAGAATTTGGATATTGTAAACAATTTTATGTTGATATAACTAATAGAAAAATATTTATGAGACGCAAAGAACATCTTAAACTTAATACAAGCCAGTTCTACCAATATCTACTGGAGGAGTGGCACCAGGATTGTCTTGCTACTTAATATGAAATACATACAATTAATCAACCGCCTGGAAATTATTCCTTTATTGTTCTAAAATTACAATTTGCCTTATTAGGCAATAAGTAACTAAGATAAATTCTCTCATTTATACCACATTTACAATTCATCTTCCACTCGCTCATTCATACAATATTTACAGACAGCCCAGAGGTATCCCAAATCCACATATTTGTCACCTCCCTCGCATACGAAAGAGGAAGCGGAGTCTTGGTAAGTCCCCCACGCTCCTCCGTCAGCCGCGTCACCGGATAAGAGCCAGTGGAGGCTGGCCAAGAGCGCGAGAGCCACAGACGCTCAGGAGAAACTGGCCATTGGCAGGACTCTCTCAGGACGTCACGCAATTATAGCAGGTCAAGAGGCCACTGCCGTTTTAATCTCCAAGGAGAATTATAGGGATGAGTGGTGCATTGCAATTACCGTGCTACGGGATTAGGGTGGTGGGAAAGGCTACTGTGGAATTTCATAAACTTGGAAGGGATGAGTTCTAGAATGTTGGGTATATTAAGATCGTTATGAAGGGTTTTGTTGCTGACGTAATAAGGGGCATTTACTATTGTTCTCAGCACTTTTGATTGAAATATTAGATACGCTTGATGTTTGACTTTTTTGCTGTCCCCCATAGCTCTAATCCGTATGTCCAGATTGGCTTAAGTATAACCTCTCGAAGATAAAATATTTTTAAAATGCAATTGACATGGCGGACTGAATATATGAAAGTGATGATCAACTACATGATAGTAGTTTATTTTTATTTTCTCGATCCAAACTAATGACTTCAATCATGAACTTAAACCATATTTCACAAATATATGTTAACAAAATAGATATTGAGAACGTGAAGAAACAATATTCATAGACTTATAAATATAATAGACAACAATACATTAATTCATAGAATTAATATTAAAACCCCTATTGCAATCGGCTTCACAGACATATGATTGATATTCCTATTGTTGGCTCTTAAAAACTATGTATTGGTCTTTATATTTTCTTAAACTTAAGGAAGAAATTATAACTTTAAATCTTTAAAAGCTTTTAAGCCGGGACTTGAAAAATCCTAAAAGTCAACAAAACAGGCAAGGTTTTGTTTTCACGTTTGAATTGGTTTCCCCTGTGCTTCCCATGAATGTATTTTAATCTAATCAGCATATTTCATATTTATACTTTAACAATTTCAGATTGATTGAACTATTTTGAAGTCCTTACAACAACACAACTTCTTCGTTTCCCAGTTGTCAATAGTGACACGGAAGCCTTCAACCTGGGAGGTCAATCGCACCAAAGGAACAATATCGTGTTGGCCGGTCGTTGACCGCTCCCAATTCCAGGAGTACAGATGTTCTTTGCCCAAATTCACCTGCCCCACCTGCACCGCAGCTGCGGCCCACAATGGCCAGGAATTGAGTGCGATGAACCCGACAGAAGGAAACGCAATGGTAATTTAAATGGACCATCTTACCCACTTCCGTCCATTATATTCAGCAATACCTAATCACTGGTCCCAATTGTGCCCTCATCGCTCAGATATTACAAAAGGTTTTGGTATCTTTAGAGTTTCATTGCTCTTTAAAAACCACAAACCTTTATTTTCTATTATTCTTTATTATTAAGTTCCTCGGGTATTTTTATGTTAGTCTATGTATGGTGGTAGATGATAAGAGCCCCAAGTTTATGCGCTGATCCCACATTAGGAGAAACACCCACATTATTATGTGGTAAATTTGGAATTTATTAATTTTCTAAATGAAATCTGAGTTAAAACCCTTACCAGTATATTTTATCCACCGTAACTAGAAGTGGTTAAGATAAAATGGAAAGAATCCACAGACTTTAGGGGATAAATGGCTCCAAATCTATAAACTATTATTACATTACTTTGTGCTCACCTGTAATAAAGAGCAACTTCTGACTACATAAAAATATACAATTCTAAACATGATAAATAATACTATATTACTCGATGATCACAATATACATACCAAGTATAGCACACAATAAACAAACTTAACAATTTTATAAAAACATTTAAATTCTTTAAAATCTAAGGTCAAAAATGGAAACCAAGATTACAAATGAATCAAAAATTATAACAAAAACTCAAAAAACGTGATGAAAAAATTAGCACAAGAGGTTTAAAACAAACATCAGCTATTCACCTAATAAAGCTGCTTATCAAGACGGTGTCTGATCTATTGTTAACTTAATCTACTTTTTTAACATGTTTTTATATTATTGATTCATTCATATTCTTGCTTTTTAAAATGTTCCCGTTTTCATATTATGAATCATTTCAAGACATATTTTTCATTCCACCACCAATTCCAAATATAAATTAGTTTCAATATTATAATATAAATAATGGGACCTTCTTGAGGTCAGTACCAATCCTCAAAAAAATTTTTGCATCTATTAGTTTACACTTTAATGAGTAATTTGCTATTTTTATTTGAAAACCTAGCGCAACAACGTGATTTTTCTGGTTAGGGATCCAATGTTTTATTTCTATTTTCATCCCATTAATGGGTGATCCCAGATACATGTACTCAGGTGATCAAAGCCCAAGAACGCCAAACATATCAGGAGCTTCACCTTGATGCTCGATATCGACCAGGTTATAATCAGCCGGTTAGGCTATGATTGGCTTGCTGATTGCAGGAAGTTAGCCAACACGTAATTACCTGACATGTGTGTCCAAGGATCTGATAGCCACTGGGCAATATTATCTGATAATTATGTATTGTTTACATGTCTGGTGTGGGTTGGATATCTTTGAACAAAGACTAATAATACTTAAGTCACATGCTGTGATTTGACTTTATGGTGGTGAAGTAACATCATTGGAAATGGAGCGAAAGCAGCATTTCCCCTCAAATATCAATAGACCGAATTCATTCAAGATTGCTCCAATCTGAAAATTGAAGAAACAATAATAAAGAGGATGGGATTAAACATATCCATGTCAATTTATATGACATTTATTATTTATAAAGACAGAGGCATTTATTTAAATGTGTATTAATTTTGAAACAATTAATGTTGAGAAAAGGGAAAATTTACATCTTATTTATATGTATATATTATGGATTGTAAATTATTATTGTATTTATGGACGTTACCTTCCTAATATAGGTTAACATTTTAAACTTTGCAGAGAAGTTACCAATGCAATAGTAGAGGAGTGAAACAATGGAATCACGATTTGAAAGAAAAAAACTGGAGTTCAGATTTTTGGAACAGTTGTTGGGGGGAGATTTCAATATTTTGCTTTCAATATTTCTTTTCTTCTCATTAATAAACCGATTTAACGAAAATTGAAGGGTTTGCTGCAAAAAGGAGGTAGCTCCATCCCATAGCTGTTGGGAGTTAGAAACACTTTCTTGTGTCAAAAAAAACCCTCTTTTATTTGGCACAAAAAGGATGCAGCTCCAATCGTAATATGTAAACACCATAATTGAAAGTAAGCAACAACAATATTTTTACATAACTTAAAATTTGAATTTTTTAAACGTTTTGTTTGGTTTCCCAACAAATGGAAAAATTGGAGCTACCTCCTTTTTGCAGCAAACCCTTCAATTGTTAAAAGAGTATTGTCTTCAAACCCTGATTATCTCTTAAACTATTATTAGTCCCGAATAGACCAAAAATATTGTCTGCAATGAACTATACTCTTAATTGTATTTTTTGAAGTATATGTTAATGCAAACTTAAAAGTTAGCGAAGCAATACTGACTGTTTCCTCACTTAATTTGTTTTGCATATTTTCTGTTATTTGAAGGAAGGGAGCTGGAAGAAACACTCAGACAGTATTAATTGTTTCAACCAAAATTAATTAGCATATTGGAGTTACAAGTGAAACCCACTCAAGTCAAAATGATCTATTTTCGGTTTTTCAGCTGTTCTTTTCTCCAAAAAAATATATTTCTATTAGTGAAAGCCAATAAGTTATACTTTCATTTATTTAATGTTAGTACCAAACATCTTAAAAGAAAGGATCTTTGATCAGGTTTTTTCAAAATTATGTTTTTTGGCTTAGGTTGTTTCACTTGTTATCCCAAGATATGTCAAACCGTTGTGGAAGAGGTCTTCAGCTGTTTATAGTTTCTTCACGAATTTCTTGAATTGCGTCGTCTAAAAACATTATTATACGTCGATATTTTCATTACCGAAATGTTATAACTTGATCGATATAATTTATGAGATGTTGACAGATTGTGTTGAGGTCGTTAAGGGAAGGCCCTCATTAGGGCGCCGGTATCCCTCCTCCAATCTGGGGCTACATCCAATTATATAATTATCTTGCCGATAGAATTTCAATTTCCCTTTCTTCCTCGGCGTCGGGATCTTCTCTATCAACTTTTTAATGAGTTCCCTTCCTTCGATGGAAAAAGGTGTGGAAAACCCTTTGAAAAACTGTCACCCCTCGCTCCCGGAGCCCCTTGTTCTACCGCTTTTAATTTTTTCATACACTCCATCGAGTACACTAAAGAAGTCTTGCCAAACGCACCCCAAAAACCTTTTATTTTATTTTCGTCGGACGGATTAATCAGGAAATTATTTTGACTGATCTCATGGTAAAAAATGTCGAGCTCATTAAAAGTCATTGTTGAGTGAAATAAAAAAAAAATAGGAAATTAAATTATGGAAAAACAAATGAAGAGAGCATATGTCTGCAGCAGGCTTCAAAGAATGCTCGGTCTTCATTCCACTGAAGTTTCATAAAATAAAGCCAAAAATCCTTGTGATGGGAATGAATGGATGGGATAGGTGAAAAAAATATTTTCAGTTATTGCTTATTAACATAAGCTCAACCAACTATTTCGTCGTCTTTTTACTTTTATTTGTTGCTTCATTTTCCACAATCACGTTTTTTTCCGTAATTATATTAATAAAAATTCAGCTTTGCCACTCTTCGAGAAAAATGCTGTTATTGATTTAAAATGAATAAATTCTTGATAAAGGACAATTATGTTTCTTTTACTACAAACTAACATCCCTTCCAAGCTCATTAAATTCCATCGAAACCTATCCAACCACCCTAAGCCCCTAGCACAGTCATTTCACTGCGCCACACAACCCTACAAACCTCCTCTTAGATTAAAGCGGCTCGTGACCTGCTATAAATACGTAACAGTGGGAGTCCTAGCAATGGTCAGTTTCTCCAATCATGACCTGAGCGTCTGCGGTTCTCGCGACCTTGGCCAGCCTTCACTGGCTATCATCGGGTGTCGCATGTGATGGAGGAGCATGAGGGTGTTCCCAATACTCCTCTTCCTCTTTCGCATACAAGGGAGATTTACAACCATGTGGATTTGGGGGTATCTGGACTGTTTGTAAATACTGCTTGAATGAGCAGTGAATGAAGAATTTCAAAGATATGTACGAATGAGAACATTGATCACTATTACTCATTGACGAATAAAACAGATTTTAATTTTATCACAAAACGATTTTTCACAGGTTGTAGGTTGTTAGTGATGAAATAAAAGAAATGTATTTCTAAGTTCAAACGCTTTCGGCATCCCACACAAGCTACTATCGTCAAGTACTAACGTCACATAAGTAACAGGTCCGACATTGCCTTATTTTGTCTGATCTCGTGAAAAAAAAATGTGGAGCTCATTAAAATTCATTGTTTAGCGAAATAAAGTAAAACGATGACCACAGACTGTCGGGGAAAAATTAGGTTAAGAATTAGTATGTAAGTTAGTTTTAAGGTTGATCAAAAAGGTGAGCCCCATCACCTTTATTAGTCAGTTTAGTCCAGTCACGTATAATGTATATCATTATACTTGTTTATTCATTATATAACTTTTATAAAATAACAGGAATCGATTGTTGCAACTAAAGTGTGAAACATTCAAAAAGGTTATCTTCTCTAGAAATTAACCTAGCTCTCGTTGTGTTAAGACTAAATGCATAGTTTCTGAACAACAAGAGACGCTATCCAGCTTCCATTGTGGCAAGAGCTCAAATCTGGTTGTTTTGATTTTTTAGTCAGTGGCACTTTGTTCCCGTGAAGATTTTGTGGCACGGAGCAAGACCTAATATCAACAGTCGCCGCTCTTAAAGCAGCTAAAATACCTTTCCACACCTACGCCCCGAGGGGAACAAAAAGTAATAATTACATAACGTTAATAAGTTTCTATTACACGGATTCAATTTAACTCATCCCATCGAAGAAATACAAAACCACATCATTCCTGTAGGGGGTGTAATATCTGTCTACAGACTGAGAAAAAGTGACCACAATGGCGCCAAAACTGAAATTCAACCAGTCCTCGTTATAGGGGACGCCACACTTACTGCAGACAAACTTAAACAAATCCACCATGTAAATAACGTGCTATTCCGAGTAAGCACCTGTAATGAGAAACGGCATCCCCATATGCCAGAATTTCCAGGAATATGGCCATACCAGGCGATATTGCTTCAAATCAATGGTGTAGCCAGCCTCACGAAACTAAGGAATGCCCACGCGACCAGGCGGTACCCCTACGCTGTGCTAACTGCGGGGAGGGACATGTTGCATCATATCAGCAATGCCCCTATAGGATCAAACTGATGCAGACAATGGTGATTAGACGCCAGACCCAGCATAAAACTATTGCGTCATCTAGGGTCACTCGATACGCTCCGGCACCCCTACCACCACGACTAACAGCTTCTTACTCTCAGGTGACCAATGGACAGCACCTGTTAACGGAAGAATTTCCCGCACCCGCGGCCCCACCCAATTCAACCATGGACGCCATGTTCAATATGTTAAGCACCATGATCACACAGCTGACTAGTCTCATAGAAAGAGTTCTTACAAAACTCGATGGACCAGCAACAAAATGATAGGTCATAATATACTCAATTATAACGTTTGCGGCCTTAGGCCCAAACAAGGCGTTGTCGAGGCTATCTTACGTTGCCATAACCCGGATGTTGAAATTTTAACAGACACCAGACTAAAGGAGGACTGCTATTGTCGTTTCCCAGGCTACCCTACCGACCGGCAGGACACGGAAAAAACAACAGGGGGCGTGGCCATTTTAGTCAGGCAGGGAGTACCATGTAAATGACTAAACCCAGTGGTGCCATCTGACGGGAACTACTATGTAGTCACTCTCCAACTACGATTGACAAACAAATATTATCGTGACTGGAATTTATAGAAGGCCTAGAACAAACCTAACGACAGCCAGGCTCCTAATAACCCAGGTCAGCAAAAATAAAAGTCACATAATCATTGGAGACCTCAATGCCAATCATAGCTGGTGGAGTGGAACAACAGCTAATGCCCTCGGCAGACATATAATCAAGACACCGTTTACAGTAATCCACCCAGGCGTACCGACATTTAGGCAACATGGCAACCCAGATAGGACCTCCACACCAGATTTACTTCTCCCCCAACAACCTCATCGGGTCACCGGCTGCTCGGCGCTCGATTTCGAATCATCAGATCATAGACCTATTATCTATGAGCTAGAAGGCAACATTCCGGAGCCACCTGCTACAAGGTATGATTACCGAGAGGCCAATTGGGCCCAATATAAGCACCTCATTAGTGCAGAGTTGCCCCCAATTCCGCCTCTCAGAAATACTTGGGATGTCGAGCGCCATCTATCAGTTGCAGGCTACCATTGTCCGAGCTGCTGATGACTCCATACCGAAGTTCGCCCCGGTACCGACTTCCCTGAGGAAGCCACCATAACACATCATGCAACTGATACGGCAACGCAACAATATTAAAAACAGGTGGTTCCGGACGAAAAACAAAGACCTGAGGCCTGTGCTAAACGCTCTAACTACCCAAATAACATCTCTAATGATCCAGTGGAAGAGCTCTATGTGGGGTGACCGTCTCCGCAGTTTACACAGTGACTAAAAAGCATTTTGGTGCCTGGTTAAAACATCTGTAACCAAGAAAAACACTTTAATACTGGTAAAGAACGGGCAGTTTATGTCAGTTGCAGAGCAGGCAGACATACTAGCCGAACACCTGAGAGGAGATAGAGAAAGTGATCCAATCACATCACCCGACCGGTGGACCCCTACCCTCACTACTATATATACCTCCTACCACCAGGTTGCAGCAATCATTCGTCGCACCAGAGGCAACAGAGCACCAGGGACAATAACATCCAAAACATCCTTTTGAAACAGCTACCACGGAAGGGGATATCCCACATAGTGAACATCCTAAACTCCTCAATGAGACTACACAATTTTCCCCAGACGTGGAAGCATGCCGTTGTCGTCCCACTGTTGAAACCGGCCAAGAATGGGTATGAACCAGCTCACTACAGGCCCATCAGTCTGCTGACCCAATCTACGAGAGGATTCTGTATGACCATCTCACCAGACACTGCGACGCCCAAGACATCATACCACCTCAACAGACCGGCTTCACTAAAGGACTCAGCTCTGACTGCAATCTCGTGAAACTGTAGCGGCACGTTGCCACGAACATACGCAACAACAGAGTCACTGCGATGATCTCCCTTGACTGCAAGAAGGCATTTGGCTCCGTAGATCATCGTACTCTCCTGCGACGCCTGAGCAAGCACGAATTTCCTGCACAACTCCAGAACATCATGTCCTCCTACGTAGCAGACAGAACATTTCCTGTGCGAATAGGAGCCGTATTAACCACCAGAAGAGATTTCGTTGTCGGAGTCAAGGGTCGGTGCTGGGACCCCTACTCTTCAACATATACACCGCGCACATAGTAGGAGCTCCATCATACTCCAATTGTAAGGTAGTGGCATATGCGGACGATATTGGGGTCTGCAGCACTAGCCTCAGCCCAGCGAAAGCTCTAAAGGCTGCGTAGGGTGCCAGTCAATTAATCGCCGACAGGTTGCGAGCTGTTCACATTCAAGTGAACCCAGCCAAGACTAAAGGTATCATCTTCTCTTTCAAGCATGGGAAAAGAAAGCGTCCACCCAGCTTCACCATAGACGGGACTCAATGCAAACTTGCCAACAGCATCTGCTACCTAGGCATCAACCTAGGCAGACACATGACGTTCGGCACACATTCGCAGAAGAAATTGAAACGAGTACGCAGAACTTACTACTCTCTCCAGCATCTCATCACAAGCCAGGCCATATCCCTTCGACTGAAACTCTTAATATACAAGAGCGTCCTGAGGCCAGCTTTACTGTTTGGGACACCACTCTTTAGATTCCTACATGCCAGCACCATAACTCGACTCCAGAGCTTCCAGAACAAGATCCTAGCGGCACTCTGACATACCCCCTTTCGTGAAATGAAGGCTTCCGACATGCACGAAAAGTTCGAGCTCCCCACCATCACCGACGTCATCAAAAGAAGACGCATCAAGTTCTTCGACTCGATGAAACACAGTCTAAACCCTCTATTCAAAGACATGACATCACCACCGCTGTGCCGGTAGCCACTCACGGCACTAGGCCCGCCAACAACAAGCCTCTAAGGGACACCCATCACTGAAAACAGACTAAATATGACTACACTACGTGCCTAGAGAGACTCTTGGCCCAGCCACCAGTGGACTCTCACCACTGTACCGAAACAACCAACCTCCACCGAGGCTTCCCACACCCCTTAATCCTCTCACAGCACCTTCAAGCAGGTACTCCTAGTATAAGGATCCGATTAACCTAAATATTCTATATTTTTCCCTCATCCTGAATTTCTAACCAGAGCTTAGAGAGCTAAGAGAGCTTAGAAAAAAAAAACAAAAAAAAAGCCTGTATATAATGTAGTGAAGCTACAGGAAATACAAACTTAATTTGTAAATAGATTCGCCTGAGGATCTGTAATTATATATAATTATCTGTAAATTTAAAGGGGCTATGAAAGAAAAAAAATAAATAAAACAAAAATAGGAAATTAAATTATAGGAAAAAAATGAAGAGGGTACATATCTACAGCATTATTAGTATTTGATAAAGCGCTGGTGCATGTAAATATATCTTATAAAACAAAGAGTCTTTTATTCTGTGGGCCATGATAATTAAATGAATATATTTGTGTTGCCATGATTTATTTCTTTGAAAACGAAACCGTCTCGAAGGCTTAAACGGAATGAGACGACTCCAACGACAGTTGTATGTTTAGGAGTTAGTTTTTCAATAAAAAACTAAACAATAACAGTTATACATTTTTGAATTCATTTTCTTAGCTATGTGCCTGATGCTATATCTTAAACTCCTCACTCGTGGTAATTAGTGGGTACAAAGTATGTTTAAGAAGCAAAGTGGTGAGTATTAATGATAGGAGAAAATTGAGAGAGAAACATTAACTAGTAAATTTAACTGGAATAAGGTAACTTCGTCCTCATCATCATCATAATTAAATACACAAGACCGAATGTACACATAAATGGTCCTAGCTACATAGATAAGTGCATACATGATGAGATCATCTCGCTGCTCTATTTGAGATCCTATTCCTGTTTTAATAATATCGACAGGTCCTATTAATACAAAGCAGGGAAAATCATATTTACAGGTGATTGTAATCCGAGGTGAAACTGTCGAGAGGATCTCTGGAGAGGATCACCTATGATTCGCAATTATGGTGAGAGGCACAGCGATATATTTTATGCATATTGCATTAGGGGTCTTGTGCGCAGTAGATCATTGGAACCATTACCTCGGTGACATAGTGGGCTCTCGATGATTGGGTGTTATAAGCAGTAACTCGTCATTACTAGGGCACCCTATCGCCTGCACCAGGTGCACCCAACTGCACTATATCGCTGCATTTACAGCTTAACAACTATTATTTCCCTTGTGCCGCTGCACCGCTGCAACCGATTAGTCCAGTCGGTGGCCTAGCCCTCGATTAATGGTTCCATTAGATCCAGCCGATGCGATCCTATGTTCCCATGGTGAATTAACTTCTATGGACAATTCTGCCCACGCTCTGTCCGGCATTAAGTGCACCCAATAGTGAACATACAGGCATATAATTAAACTAAACAACAGGGATGGTAAATTCAGAATACCTGTAACCACTGATGATCATTCAGGGGTATTTAAAGCCATTAAGCTCCAGGAGAAATTTTACTGTAACACAGGGCTTTGCAAAAATTTCATAATTTAGGAATCAATTTACTATGAAGTAAGAGAGCGTGAAGAAATTGTATAAAGGGAATCTCAATGGGCAGTATTTATTATCTTCAAAAACTAATTTTATTTCAAAGCTAAAAGGTCTTTTAATTTTTTTAAGCCGTACTTTTGGGATCAGAGTTTCCATCTAAAGCCTAGAGTAACAGCTTCCAAGAAGTCAATTTACTAATTTTATGAATTTAATAATTCAATTTAAGATGATACAAAGCCTGCAAACCAATTTGAGCCTTCAAGAAGAGGTCATGCAATATATTGTCGAGTGATTTTTGTAGCATTGTACACAAATAGCGCGCACACTCCTGGAAGGCTTAAATAGGCACTCCATTCACAATGGAGATACTTGAATTTTGAGAAGGGTTCTTTACTATTTCACTCGGATAGAATAGGATAAGAATCTTACAGCAGACTGATCTATGTAAAAACACAATCACTTAATTCAAAGATCAGGCAAAGAATTAAGTTCCGATGTCAGTAACTCTTCCCCGCCTTCTGCGAAATATATTCCCTTGGTTCATTCTTTTCTAAACTACTAACTCTCATAACCACCCTTGTACACACCGTAAACTACTGTTAAAATATTCTGTCTACTTCCGGAACACCCCACGTATTTCTGATTTGTACTAGCCCTCCCAAAGAATTGCAGCATGTGGCCAATACTTTAAGGCTCGCTCCACTCTCTAGAATTCTCTCGCTCCTAATATTCCCCTTGCCTTGTATTTTTAAAATCCTCCTATTCAAACTCATCCTCAAAATCCATGAAGACGCTTGCCAACTTGGGTATATGTATCCACCATTACTAGCATTCCTTACTTTTTAAATATATATTATTAGATTTTTGTTAAGATCTCATTATTTTTCTGCGTTCCTATCCCAGCAAATATAATTACAAATGAACAGCTACAACTATGTGAAGGAGTAACCACTTTTTTTATCGCTTTTTTTTTTCATATTTAATCGTCACGCTTTTCTTTACTTCTGTAACCAGTTAAGTATGTAATTATTTACTGGAATGTTTGTAAATATTTTTTGTAATCTTCAGAGTTAAATTTATTTATTTGTGACTTATTATTATTCATGAATCACTTGGTCCATGTATAGGTCAATTGTTCAATGCATAAATAGGTCTAAACTTGGACACTTTAAAGATTAATGAAAGCAGCTAAGTAGTAATTCGGAAGTAGTCAGCCCGTTTTTTAAGTTGTAAATTAATAAAAAATGCAAATATTGTTAAAATATTAGGGTGAGAAAAACTTGACTAATTACTAAAGTTCTAAATAAACCGATAAATATCCGATTTTTAAAACATTAGAAGTTAAAGAGATTCATGTTAAACCAAATTCAAGCCAAGGAATTTGCATTCCGTACCATATTCTGATCTTTAGGAATAGTATACTCTCTTTTCTTCCCCATTCTTACGCTGCTTAAAATTGCCGTTAACTGCAGAGTATCAATTATACTAAGCTGGGGTATGATGGAGGAAAGTGGCAATGACTATTTAGGGTTCGATGGGATACGATGTAACTTAATATATAATGCGGAGAGATCAAGAGCTCACGTGATCAGTAAGTCTCTGAAGCAGTTAGTTCTTCACCGTGCGAATACGCAACAGAATCTCAACTAAATACTTTGATATCATCGACGTAATTATCAAGGGCTCTTACAATTTACGTAATGGATTATCCTTAGGAAGCCCTCCATCAGATGACCGGGATCGCCCTTTGGCGAACAGCGGTGGGATCGACCGGGCCGGTAGTTATTAAATTGAGTCCTAGCCTGTAATTATCATTTGACTGCTAATAACCTCAAGAGGCCAGGATTAAACAGTAATCAGATTAGAGATGGAACAGTGGAGTGGGGAGGAAGAAGGTCCAAGGATTACAGGTATTAGTCGCTGACCCCCTCACAAGGCGACTAGATCCCGGTTTAATTCCTCTCTCTATAATCAGTGTATAGTTTCAGTACTTAGTAAATCCTGTACTCGAAGACGCTTTGGTCTAGCTCACTAGGAACAGTGACTAATTTAAAGGATTCTGTTGGTCTAATTCATTAGATGTAATCTGCATTCATTCAATTTTTAAGAGCCCTTTTTGCCTTCCGACATACGCTTTTGGCCTTAGTACAGATTATACTCCCTACTTGTATCTCATAAAAAAACGAGAAAAAAAAAACCAACTCAAGTCTATTTAGTGTTGTTGATTTTTGAAATGCCTAAATGATACATTACTAGCATGTTTGTGAAGCTTAAAATAGTTTAAGTGGAATTTCCAAAAAGTATATATTTGCCTATACCAAAGGGAGCGGCTATACTTTCATTCGGTTTATGTGTTTTTATTCAATTTATCTGAGTTAAGGTCACAGTTACATACCAGTACATTTTAATATTATTTATTAGAATTAGGTTGGGCATGAAAGAGTTCTTCCATCACAATTCGTGATAGCTTATAAGCTAATTGTAATTTTAAAAATTAAGATCTTAAAAAAAAAGAATTAGGTTGATTTAATGGGGGTAAGGTTTTGGTTTAAATTCTCTAAAAAATAACAGAGCGTTTATGGCCTATCCAGTTGTCATTAGACTACCCCCAGGACCCTTTGGGGACGCCTCTGTTATAATGATGGGGGTATGTGCTAGAAAAACTGCAGATTGACCAGACAAAAGGCTATTGAGACCTTTTTCCGACCCAATACGTTGTGTACTCTCAGTACAAGTTAGATTTTAACGTTTTATTTCATCCGGTTTTCAGACATCAGGAGCACCTAATATTCCTTTAATACTCACATCTTACTTCCTAAACTACCTACTATCTAATACTGACCACAGGTAGGAGATTAGGGGAGAGCATCAGCCACTAAGGTAAGTCAATTCATTTTACAATGCCTAACTGTTATATGTGTAAATATAATGACTTGTTGATTTAGGTGGTCACTATGACAGTGTGTGTAAATATAGTTGATCAAATAGAAAATTTAAAAGCATATTCAGCACTTAAAAATAAACTGATTAGCAGGGTTTTATTGATTTGTTATTACAGATCAGAAACCCGTACGACCTGTGTGTATGTCTGTTATAAAGAGTACGAGTCCTGTGTTTGACCTATAAACACGAAATTTTGAATTGAAATTCAATTCGATTAGCCACTAAGACGAAACACATTAACAACTTGACAAAACTTAATCAAGGGGTTATTAATTAATCAAATAATTACTTGGTATTAAAAAAAATAGTTCTGTCATATTCACAAGGGTGTCAAACCAAAAATATTGTTGCCCTGGTCAAAATATGTAACTACGTTTATTTATTTTTGAACTCTGATTGCAGGAAGTCATTACGCAGAGTCAAGCTTTAAAAAGTTTAATGACTTTAAAACGCCAGAAAAAGATATGAATTAATTAAATGTGGTCTTTACCTTTGCTGTAAAGAAGCTGGAGGACAGCTTAATTCGTATTTGTTTATTGATGAGAGAGCATTTCATTTTGGCCAATGCTATGATAGTTTGTTTATTTTGTAATATTATTATGTAATAAACCTAGAGAGCTCTTCCCTTGTCGGGATCTCTCTCTACTGACGCTAAAGATGTATTGATAAAATATGAAAAGGTAAGCGGGTGTTTTCTCTGTAACTTCTATTGTGATGCAAATAAAAGTAGGCAGAACCCCTTTTAATGTCCGACACATTAATTTAGAGAGAAATTTACTTTTCACTGAGGCTTAGGTGAAATATTTATGTAATATTCAAGTTTTTCACTAAACGGTACGAGGGTGCCCAACCATTCCAAGAATGAGTTTCTACAATTGTATCAACAGCGAGGAGAGGGGTCGGGAAATAGATTATTTAAACGTGATTATGGCTTAAGTAGAGTGGCATAGAGTCCTTTAAGATGACGTGAACGTGGACATATTTAAGGGTAGCCCCCCCCCCCCTGGGACAGGATTAGATTGACAAGAAGTGGAGTGGCGGGAGAGGATAGGCCACATGGCCAGGCACCCTGGGTATAACCTAATTACTGACTTCATTGGCTAATTGGTTCGTACCGGCCAGGTGTCGGATCTTCGCGTCATCTTCCCATGGCATCCCCTCAATTACTTTCTCAAAGTCTTTCTAGGGTTGAAAATAATGCATTTTATGATGTTTACAGCTAAGAGTTGCTTTCGTCTTAGTGACACATTTGTGCGAGTAACCTACAAAAATTAAACACCAAATACCATGAACATTTAAGGCACAAATAGAGTCAGTTCTTCTGAAATACTAGTGCGTTTGGCAACCAGCAAGTACCACATACGGTAACCGTTGCACAGTACAAAAACTGAGATACGAACTAACTAATTGAAAAATTTCGAAATTAAACTGAATTCCGTCAATTATAATTTTCCAAACGTACAAAAAATGGCTTCAGGTCGATTACCGTTTTGGGAGACCCACCACCTATGTCCCAAGTAAACACATCTCGAGTATGTTGAAGCTCAGAAACCCAGTGTTCCCTGGTCTTCCTATATAATACCTGTCAAGTTTTCTTTGCAAGACTTTTTGAATTTTATATAGTAAATAAATATGATTACCAAAATCACTTTGTGGTTTATTCGTTTCCACACCCTACATACTTCAAATATTTTGAAAAATTTAGAATGTTTCAGTTGTATGACCTTAGAGTTATAAATTATTACATATTATTCTATTATAACGATGTTATACGGGATTTAGTATATTAAGCATATAATCCACTATTATTATAAATATTTGGTTATAGTTATATTTGGTATTATAGTTATTTTTTAGCCCTAAAAATGGCAGAATGATTTGCCAAAAACAATTCCGTGTTAAAAAAAACTCTTTCTCTTTCAAGCTTTTTATTTTAATGGCAGTTTTAATGACTTATTTTTTATGGGTTTGCTTGCATTCATCGTCGGAGGATCAAATGGAACTTCAATTCATAACATCATGCCTATACATTATAAGTTTTTTTTGACTTTTTATAATTCAAAAACTTTATTATGGTGAAATTGCAACTTCCTTAACCTATACAATAAATAATGAAATAAAAAAGGATTGCGTTAAAGTTCTGAACCCGATTTAAATGACAGTTTAATGAGTTTTTGTAATTGAACACTTTATTTATTTATATATATATTTTTTTTTATTCCTTTATTGTACTATAACTACAATCTGCCTAACACTCTAAAGAACAAAACAAAAATAATAATTTATGATTAACCTAGCCGGCGATTCCTTTTTGTCAAATTATTTATTGAGTTTAAAATATTCTTCATTAAATAGGATATCTTCAAATAAAATTTAATTTTTAAAGGTCGACCTTTACGAGGTTTGAGACAACAAAAAATAATCCTTATTAAAAATAATCAGACTGATTAACTAATGTTCATGTATTACATTTTATTACTATTATTTCGTTTTTTCTATATTTTGTATTTAAACAAATTCTTAAATGATATTTTTTTTTAATTTGAGTTTAACTTTTAGTTTTTTATTATTATTTCGTTTTCTCGCCCTATGTGATGTATTGTTTTTGTTTTTTTTGGCCACAGCTGTATTAATTTATTTGGTATTTGTTACTATTCATAAGAGACATGTTCCCAGGCTTTTTAAAGCTGGTTAAAGATTTTTTTCTATTCAAGGATCAATTAGTCTGAAGTGTAGGCTCTCCCTTTGGACTGGGTAATTATTTCAGTTATATTTCCTATAAGTTGGGAGATCGTTATCAGCCCGGATACATAACTGTCCTAGGCCCTCCCACGGTCGGATCAGCAACTATTGATCAGCCAGATTCACAATAGACGGATCCAAGCCCAGATAGCTGTCGGTGTGTGTGACCAGCTAACCGATCCCCGGATTAGGCAGGTTTTGTACCGCCGAGATTAGCCATCAATAGCGTGGAGTGGCGCATGTTTGGATCCCGGGGACTGCCTACAATCTACGGCCAAATGAATAGTTAGTCCAATTAGCGAGAGTAGCTCCTGTGCCTCCTCAATAATAGCAACAATATAGCCACTTCCCCCATTGTCCTCTCATCCCGTATAAACCTCACACTCTCCTGTGGTTTCATTACAATGACTCGGCTCTCATTTAGCCGGGAGTAAATACCCGGTTTACCATAAAAAATGTCTTACTATTAATACAATTTAAAAATTATATGAGGCAAATGGTTCAAACTATGGTATTTATTTATAATAATACATTTCATCTTGGCAACACTAAACAGTCGACCAGGGAAGTAATTATATATTTATCTTGAGACTATATCCCTTAAGAACAAACAATTATTTAACACAAAATAGATTCTTTGAAAGCGTCTCCGCTAAAATTTACTTCGTGCAATGTAAGATAATATAGGAAAAATAATAAATGGTACAATAAAAAAGATACATACACGTATAAAATACATAATTATCAATAATTAAGCATATAATATGTTCACAAAACAATATGAAGAAACCAAAACAAGAAATCTACCCGAAAAAAAAAATACGCACTATTATTATACCTCTATTTACATATAAAATACAAAAAAAATAATAAAAATACCTCGTCGATATACCATGGTACTTTGTACATGGTGAGCCCCATCATCTTATATTAGAGTCTTTTCAATCAAGTCAAGTAGCATTATGTTAGAATGTGTAGCATTATGCTTGTATTGCATTATATAATTTTTAGAATAAACAACAAAACCTGTATATAATGTAGCTACAGGAAATATAGAAACCACATGTAAATAGGTTCGACTGAGAATCTATAATTGAAATAATCACTAAAAGATTTTTAAGGGGCTATGAAAAAAAAAAAAACCACGGTACTAATGGATAATAAATAGTAACCTACATAATACAATAAGAATGAAATCAAAATCAACAGTATAAGATTAGTTATCACTGTATGCTAGTTTTTTACACACAGGTTTTTTTTTAGATACAAAATAATTCAACAATTTTGTTTAAGAATAGTGCTATTGGGACGAAGGAATCATGTATTTAACTTGGGTTCGAGCGATTGTGGCAAAAAATCTCCTAAAGAGGTGCCTACGTCATTAAATAGTAGATCATCTAACCTCATATCATCATCAACTGTAATTATTCACATTATCAATTATAGTGTTTATGTTAGGGATGTGCTTTACATCTTATGTGCAGTTTCCTATATGTCTGTTATGCATGGTATGTCAATTCTATTTGATTAACATAAATTCTTTCCATTGATCTCAACGATAAATTACTAAATAATTTAACTTTGAATTATAATTAATTGGAACAGGATAAAATCGAATCAATATTTAGCAATCTTATTTTTATTATAACTTTACACCAATCCAGTCCACTCAGAATTTGATAGAGTAATCAAATCTAGTATAAAATGGCATCCCATAAAATATAATATTTCAATTATATTAGAAATACAAAACGCACTTATATGATAAATAAAACACAGAAACACTATTATATAAAGAGGGAACATCAACTATAACCACTCAAAATGTAAACAAAGCAGCCTTTGCTACTTGACCAGTACTTACCACTCCGCCATCCCAGCCAGTACAGGTCTTTCAAGAAATCTTAAAATCTTACCAGCAATTATTTTTTAGGACATCACAAAAATTTCTGTGGCGTTTGCAATATAACATTTTACCTTGTCCTTTTTAACACTTATTTACAGTCAGAAATCCCCCCCTCTATTAAACACTTCTATTTACTGATTTTTTTATATTTTACTCCCCTCCTTTTTTTACTGATGTATTCGCACCAAATTTAATACTACATACTATGAGAAAAATATGTGGCGGTTGCAGTACATTAAATTTTTTTTTACTTGCCCAATTTATTAGATAGTAGGCCTTAGGTAAGACATTGTAGGGCAGTCATCGGAAGTGTTAGGCGTTCAGACACTTAGTTTTATTATCACAATCCTCAACTAGGAAACAACCCCTGTAAAATTATGGGTTGTTTATAGCGAAGCAATGGCAAAGTGCGTTGACCCTTGAGCGCGCAGATTTAAAAGTGAAGATTGACTCCGGCGGATCGGGCGGAGGGGGAGGCTGAGGCGACGATGAAGGGGGTGGCACAATGGACACCCGGGGGACGGCCAACTCGATTAGTGGAGGATCCAGGTGGCTGGGCCCGAGGGTAAACAGAGGAGCCCCGCGGCCAAACTTGTCCACCGCCAATTTACTGGCCATAATTAAAGCAGGATTGGGCCATCTGGAGGCCGGTGTCCGAATCAATTCTGTTTACACAATCGCCTTCCCCTTTTCCTTGTCGGTACACCCCTTCTCACTTTCAGTACACTCTTCCTCACCCGGTGAAAATCTTCAGTACGAAATAATTTTGACACAATTTTTTTTTTTTCAAAACCAGGAACTCTTGTTTCTACTTATGGTGTTCCTACGATTTTATGTCCTCTATATGCTCAAGAGACAACAATTTTTGTATTGTGTTCCGTTTCATTGATAAAAAATACTTCCCGCTTTGTTTTACATAACTTCATCTCACACACCGAGTACCCGATTTGGACAAAACATTGATCGGACATTTATAGAATGGAATGTAGGAATTGTAATAAATCTTATCCTGACAGAACAATTAAAAAATTATTTATCGCATGCAAAAAACATCTTAAACAAAAAACAAGTCAATTGTACCAACATCTACCGGAGGAGTGACATCAGGATACCCTACACAGAGTTCCTTCACCTTCCTTCACCAAACAAATGACAAAACTTAATAACAGCCTGGAATGCTTTGAAATAATTCCCTTTACACATCAATTACAATATCAATTAAAAAGTGGAAATAATTACAACAAAAACAAAAAAAATTCCAGTGTTATAGTTAAGTCAGCACCAATAACAGCTCTTTTATAAGAGTTTTTCTTTCTTACATAAATGTGCATGTTTTAAAATTGTAGACAATTGATTAGGTAAGTAGACATAATAGAATTGGAATGCTATTATGGTTTTATTTATTTTTCGGTTCCTATTTTTTATTGCATTATACGTTTAAATAGAGGCTCCATTATTGACATAATAAATTCTATGTGTTTAGGACATTTTATTTTATTTATTGTTGCTTTTATGGATTGATTTAGTTTGCCTTCATATGCATGGTCAATATTTTTTTATAGCAACCTAGGATGATAGTTTAGAGCTGTCAAAAATAATATTATTTAATAAATCATGTTGTTGAGAAGCCAAGAAGTAAATACCATCCACAACTGGCCAAAACTACGCACTAATCGGGCTTGATGTCATATTGAAGGGGGTTTATTCCACGGAGCCTTCAAACTGTTCCCCAGGTCCCTAGCTTCTAAGAATATCTCTATGTTGGCTCAGGCATTTCTACTGCCTTACTCATGCTGCTGATCCTAAAAGGTAGGGGATCCAAAAAATGTTAGGTTCAATAGCCGAGTTGAAACACATAGATTGACAACACGTTGTGTGCAATGTTGAATGTCATCATTTAATAGAGACAGTATTGGCCGAGAAGAAATGTTCAAGGTAGTTGATGATACAGTAAAATGATATACGATGATGGACTACCAATGGTGAGTGAGACAATAGTGGAAAGGGATAAAGCAAAATAATCTATGATGTATGAATTTACAACAATCCCGAGTATTCACGTTAGTAATCATAAGAATAAATCCTTAACGCGACACTTCAAGAAGAGGAAGGGGCCACCGATGTTTGTTGCAATATGACAGATGGCGCTGAGATGCTAATGTGGTTTAGGTGCTGTCATAAGTGGAACCACAGCGTAAATTTAATATGGAAAATGGTAAAATGTAGAAACATGAATAGTCTGCGAGGAGCGAGGTTGCACCTAGGGACGGTGAACATCGAGAAGGGTTGCAGATAAATAATAAAAAGCTGTTTTGGCCTAGGTAAGGGTTAAAAACAGGACGCAGGTGGATCGGGCTTGAAGGACAAGGCATAGTTTTAGCTAATTAAATTCAATAGTTAAGATCGAATATTTACTAATCTCTTTTCTGTTATTATCATAAATTAGTTATACATTTTCTTTGACATAATAAGAATAGTCTTTTTATATTCTCTATTAGAAAGGAATAATTAATTTAATCTATTGCGCATATTCATAATATCTTCATATTCATTTTCTCCATCTATAATAGTCCTCTTTTATTTAATAAAATCTTATTGTTATTTGATGGTTCTCCACATCTTGCATGATTTATTTCTCAAATATACTTATTCATATTATTAAAATACAAAATAAAAGGTAAATAATAAGTAAAAGCCATAATAAAAGGTAAGTTAAGAGTTTTCGATTATTAATTGAGGGTTCTATAAACAATTTTTTATCTATCTGACACGACATACCATTGGTTAACGAAAGGTCGAACAAATTATCGACCCCAATCAAACATATTTCCTTTTTGTTTTTAATTTTTTTATTAAATTCTAAACTATTACTAATCTTTATTAGGGGCTACATGCATTATAATGCTAGTGGCCTACCTAATGGCCAGCCGACACCATGATGTCCTTAAGAGCATAAGTACTTTTTGGACGGAATTCACATATCGCAGTACGTTTGATCACGACCTTACATTCGGCTTTCTTTGACCCTTAACGGCGGCCTAGTCAGCAGCCAGCTTAATTCGTGTTGATCTTATTCCATAAGAATGTAGAAGGTGTGCCCAGACACTGCACGATGTGCAAGAGATGTACAGGTTAGATATAGGCAGTTTGTTTGGTCTTAGAACATCCTAGAACTCAAAGTTGGTATCTAAGGTATCCCAAAGGTCAGGGACCGAAAAGGACCGCAGGAGGGTTTCATCAGGTAAGGTTGTGGTGTTCCTACAGCCATATTCCGCGTGGAAGGGGTCCCAGCACTGCAAGTCCTACAGGCAGAAGACGTGAATATCCATTGGAAAATTTGTGGAGGCCGTTCAGCGCCGATCTTGCGGGAAAAGGAAATAGAAAGGTGCCGAGGAAAGTAAATAAGAATCCATGGTTTGATTAAACAGCGAGCAGCCGAGGTAGCTCTCATGGTGCTGAGACTGTGAAGTCCTTCCTCTTCCCTACACTGAATCATGTGATTCATTTATTAATAATAATATAAAAGTATTCGAGTATTTTCAGATTTCTCGGAGTGGATCGCTTCTATTGGTGTTGGTGACTGTGAAATTGCTGCAACAATAACTTATAGATCTTTTGATACGCCAGCCCGATTCAATACACAACAAAATAGAAATTTATCGACATTTTTCACTAGTTTGATAGAATTGCATGCTTTTTTTTAGATCCAGTGAATTCTTATCAAGCCCGTTTTACTGGAACACTTTAAAAAAAAAGGGCAGCCTCAACCCAAAAGTACTGAATAAAACCTGAAAAAAAAGTTTTCCTTTGGAAATATAATTCAATTCACCTGTGGATTTATATTTTTGTTTTATAGTGAACATGAATAAAAGAAAGGACAGCCGGCTAAAACGGACCCCCTCGAGACTAAGTGAGCCGTGAACTAATTGGAATTGAAATGGATCACCACCGACAATGCAGTAACCTGACCAGAACAGGCTGTCCCCTGATGAATACTGGAAAAAGCTCTCTCTACCTGAGGGGAGGAGAGAGCTAAGCCGGTTTCCCGTCATTGTTACCTCTGGATCGCCCCTTCGATAATATCTGCGCTCAGTTTGTTGGAGTTTATTAAAGCGGCCCCCAACCTAGACAATCCCCTTTGGGTTGCCTCCCCTCCTGCTGGGCGGGAATCGATCATATCTGACGTCATTAAGCCCTATGTAGGGTATGGTGAATCACTCGCCCCCTGCGCGCATCCTCTTGTGTCCCACATAAAAATAAAAAGGATTAGCCCCCTCTGTTTCAGTCTACGTAAGCTTCTAAATGCTTTGAACCTTTGAGCATTGGTTGTTTGCTTATTGAACTGGAAAAAACTACTCAATACTCACTACAAGAAATTTTAATCGCATCCGTCCCCTTGTCTACCTAAACCAAAATTAGTAATAGTAATCAGTTTGTCTCCATATGAGCAGCTAAAAGTTTTTTAGCATTTGACTTTTTATTTTACTGTCGAGATAACTGAAGATGACAGTTTACAGCTGTCGAAAGCTATTACATTAAAGAAGAAGTTATAGATTGTGGAAAGACAATCAAACTGATTTATAACTATACACTATCCGTTTTTATTTTTTATTTTTACCAAACCAAAATAGTTCAAAAATGGATTGGGTTTAATTATCAATATTATAATGAGAAATCTTTTATATAAAACCACAATAATTTATTGTTATTGTTCTCTCTGAAATGCTAATATCTAGCTAGCAGTAAGGTGCCTACGGGAGCTACGTTGGGGATCTCCCCGAACCGATGTATAAATGGAATCAATATAATAAATAAAACAAACAATTATAGAATAAATAATGAATAGTTTATAAATGGAATAAGGCCATTGATAAAGAAACTAACTTGACCATAATTCTAGTGCTTAACCATTATCGATATTTAAAAAATGCTATAATTACTTTTAGTGAAAATGTTTTTATGTAACTGATGTATAGCTAAGATTGGACTAAGGCATATATTTACTGGCACCAAATCCTATTTATGCCGGGAATTCCGGAATGTTCAAGGCAATATATCACATAGCTTTGTCGAAGGGCTAGGATTTGTGGCGTGGAAAACTAAGATATATTTGTTTCTTTAATCTTCTTCAGTTGTGAATGTTTACTTTCGCTTCTAGGATCTATTGGTTTTTTGTTTTTCTTTTGGTTTTTTTCCCTTTAAATAATTTAATTTGTGTTTTATCCTATTTCTTTAGTGAATAAAAATATATAAGGGGTTCTGATCATATTAATAAAAATCTCCAATACTAGTATACCTTTAATCTTTAACGGTAACCTTTAAACAGAGCTGTCACAACTTGACGATTGATTACTGGTCTATATAAGAAAAAGTTACATCGGCATTTTTCCTTAACAGATTACAAACAAAAACTTAGTGTGATTGCAATTATAAATTTTATTTTTTTAAACGGGCTTGAACTGAATTAATGTTGTGGAAAGTGATAAAACAACATCAAGAGGTTTATGGGTTCGGATAAGAGTCTCCACGTCTCTTGAAACGTTTTTATTAAATAATTGTAAATAACTACTCAGTTGATTTTTTTTAAAATAAAAAATAATTTGTTTTAATTTTGAAACCATAGCAGTAACTAAAAATCGCCTTTTCAACCTATGAACTAACATTGTAAATAGCTTAAATATTGAACAGGTGCATTAAGTGCAAGTTTTTTAATGTTGGTTCTCAAAACTTAATCTTCTGTGATATTCGAGATTTTTTTTTTAGAGTTATCATCATTAAAGTGTCGTCATCCGTAGAAGAAAAACCATTAAATCTTAAACTTTTTCAAAATTGAGGGTTAAAATATCTTTTTTAATCTGATTCTTTTTTTTTTGCCTAATTCTTTTGTGATATTTTAACCGAAACTAACGGGAATATTTTCAAATTATATACCTCCTCTCTCTACGTAGCATTATTGTTTCTTACTCCAAACACTGTCGACAGACTACATTGGCTATGGCCTATTTTAAGGTTTTTGGGAAAAACAACATCAAACCTTATATAAACTCGATGGGAGAGGCTCTACTTTCATGCAGACACGTGTGGATTGTCTGTCTAAATGTATGTTCCATTAAATACGAAATATTAAAAGTACATTTCAAAACCCCTCAAGATATGACGATTAGTTATCGATTAAAATACAAGAAGTATAAAAATAGCTTATACCATTCCTCAAGAGGCTGTTTAATATTAGGTATTTATCATAATATCAGAGGCCATAAAGTTCTGAGTTTTTCCTATAGTTAATGACTCATTTAAGGCTGTAGTGAAAAACTAATTTTCTGAGTATAGTCCTAAGCTAAGTTCTTAAGTTTTTTTTTTGTTTATATTTTATTGGTTTCCATTTTTTTTATTAGCTAAAAAGGAGATTTAGAGTAATCAAAATAGTTTAAAAATACGGAAGAAATTTTTCACTTTTATAAAATCATGTAAGGAAGAGTCCCGCGGGTACTTCACATTGTATTTTCGTTTATGTATTGTATGCGTGATACTTTGAGGATAATATATTCCAATATGAAATTATACCAAGTAAAAAAAAAATGTACACAATGTAAAATTAATTCACTTGTGTGACGCTCTAGTCTATTATATATTATGATTAGATGATTAGGTTATGATTAGATAGAAGTATATTTTTGAAAGGAAGAAAGGAGTATAATATGCTCCGGATGTCTGGAAACACTTAAATCTAAGATACCTGCAACGAAATAAACACTATTGTACAGGAGATTTCAACAGAAAGCTCCCTGGCTTATCTCCTAACTCTATTAAAAACATTTAGTTTGATCCTAAAATATTATTACAATTTATATGACTGTGGCCTGAACATATATATTTAAAAAAATAATATTTAATCAAGCGAGTTTACTCGGTATAAAATTTCTACAAATAATCCTTGAATGAAATATTATTTCTCGGTTTGGCCTCTCGATGCATGAATTAAAACGGGATACGTGTAAGAGACCGGGAGATGACAGGAGACCTCCGGTAATGAGGGACGAGGCAACAGGTAACACGAGGAAGCAGCGGTTCGGGGCTGATATATCTCTCCACTGTAGCAATAATTCAATATCACAGGTCATTAATAACCATATCGAATTATAAGGCATGGCTAGGGACGGCCAAATCTAATAACCCCTGCTAGCAATAATGCCCTAATTTCATATCCGCCATGTCAGGGGTCAGGTAATGCATGGCGGCAATTTGTCTATGGCAACAACTATCGGCTATCCACTGTACTGGCCTTTGATATTTCAATTTTAATTAACGGCCTTTAGTGCCCGCCCAGGCGGAATACTCAAACTTTAATAACGATTCAAGTTTGTCGTTTATATTATATGGTTGGAACCAGTGTACGGTATCCTCTCACCGAGAGGAAATTGTGATATAGATAATTAATAATCCCAACAGCAATTCGGAATTAGTTCTTAATACAGTATATTTTTCTCTTTGGTCAAAATTCGCTTAAAATTTGTGTTAAGTTTATATTCATCAACAACAATTTCTGCCCACAAATCAGTACTTTACTCATCTAACAGCCAAAGAAAAATACGCAGTACATACCAAGAAATCAGCCAAGCAAAGCTTTTATTTATCAGAGAGTTGAAAACAACTTCGGGTTTAATTCGACTTGAAGTTGAGTACAGTCAAAAGACAATTTTTTTCTTTTAATTTTGGCTGTACCTCCTGCGGTAACTGGTAATTAGTATTATAATTTTAATTATATTTATAAGGATATAAATTTCAAGGTATTGACGTTCTGATCAATAGAATGTATTACATGATGGGACTTTTATGATTTATAAATACAAAAAAACACAAACTGTCGTTGAGGCAGGGCGCAGTTTGGTGAAGTGATGTGAGTTGACTCAAACTAAGTATTATAGTCGCTAGTGAAAACTGCACCACGACAACATTTCGCAGTTCAAGGCGCCTTCTAACTGCGTCACTTCACCCTTACGTGCGAACATTCGTTGTTCTATTCATTGTTCTCTGTTGTTAACAGAAACTCACTTTCACCTAACTGTGTCTCAACTTCGTGTTCGCGACATAAACTTTACTTGTGTATTTTTTACGCAACTTGGTGACCGAATCATGCTTAAAATAAATGCAGCACCATGAAAAACACTAAAGGGTTATTAAATACCTATTTTGAAATATTGTATATAGAAGAAGTTGAGGTATATTTTTCTCATTGACCAAAACGTTCTTAGGATATCTGTGCTTATAAACTAAATGTCTGCCCACAAACCAGTCTCAACACCTCACACTGCCGTTATTAAAAGCTAATGATGGTGTCAAGATTAGGATACTCCGAAACTGTTACTAAACACTACTTTACTGTAAACGACACTTCGTAGTGCGTGCTGTTAAAAACACTTGTGCCGATGATAAAATACTAGTTTGTGGACAAATATTACAGTTGAATATAAAGATTTTCTGGCTTAAATTATAAACTAAATTGTTGCATTTTTGAAAAATTAAACCAACAATTATTTTTTGTTACTATAGATATGTTATTTATTTCATTTACTTTAGTTCCACCATTTGAACACTACTGAAAAAACTTACATATATTCTATTTACCTATTTACCACTAGATTGATTAATTTAATTCCACTTGTTTCGATTGTTCAAAGTACTCATTGCATACAGGTTTGAACGTTTATGTTGTTAATGTCATTTTTGCCAAGTTAATAGCATTCACTATTTTTGAGCATGATATCTGATATTTTACAAAGAGCATGAGTGGCCAAGTATTGCCCGTATTGCTTTTACGAGTCTCCACCGGTCAATATGGTTTACTCATCACACAGAGTGTGTAACAGTATAAAAAAATGAATAGTTTATAAAACTGATTGTATAATGTATATTTCAATTAACTCTCGTAACCTTGTACAAAACCCTTCCTTCATATCGTTCAACAAAATGAAATGGGGAGGGCAAGGAACCCCTATGCAATCCACTCTTCCCCTACCGCTGTAAAGAATGTTCTGGAAGGATGTTGTGACGTCTTGAAATGGAAGGATAAGTCGGACACTATCGAAAATAAATTACGTTCTCTTCAAACATGCGAACAAAGTTTTTAGGCTAACAATGGTAAATCTAGAAATATTCCAGTATTTTATATTAAAATGTTGAAGTTTATCATTTCAATGAAAAAAAAAATTACATAAATTGATGATATCTTAGGAATTGGATGATTTACAGATTCTTATTTTTACAGAGTATTTTTCTTAGAATAACTAAAATTACTTTTATTAACGATCAACCGTGTGTTAGTTGATTTTATAATTAAATACATTTGTAATGTAGTTGAAAATAATTATTATCCAAATGAATAATACGCTGGCATGATTGAGACAAGGTGAGACCAAGCAATGATGGATTCTTACTAGAAGCATCGTCCACGTGCAGGCACGGGTTCGAGTCCCGCCCCCCGACCCTGCCAGTTTATTTTTTTTATTGTTGTTAATTATTAATAGCAGTGGGATTTATACCATAATAAAAATCGATAGCGTAAAAACAGTATATTAAAAATATCTTTTTTACATACATTTATGTACATATTTTAATGTTATGCCTTAAGATTGGCAAAACAGCTCTCGGAAAATTAAATTAGAAGTCACTTTTAGTGTTTCATTCACTGACAGTTTTTTAATCGCCGTGTACGAACGTCACTGCGAGAACTTAACCTAGGAAGATTCATTCTGGGAAGATGGCCCACTCGTGCAGGCTAGCTGGGTTGGTAGAGCCACTGACTAGATATTGAGGTGTCCCGAATTCTAGTCCTGATATTCCCAGTATATAAGAGTCTTAAACTTAAGTAAAGTCAAAACTACAAAAAATGTTTTGCTATCTGATCATGCTAACAACAAAAGTATTCCAATTAAATAGTCATAAAATATTGATCAACTCTTATGACCATTAATTTACCCTTGTCGTTATGAAAAATATCATTATTATCATATTTTGTAGGCAATCAAATCGAAGCTCTTGGCCCCCTGATCAATATTATGTAATACTTTATATTGTCAGGACTTCAGAGATCCTAAAATGTGAAAAAACATTCGTCAAAACTGTAATTTAAATGGTTTTTACAGTTTTAACTTAATCTGTTTCACGTAGTGTTATAGGGTTTTCTGTGGTGGTTCCATTTAAAGCCCCATTTATGCTAAAAATATTCTAGCCCCATGAAAAATAATAACGTCTCATTAATCAATTGATTACTGTAAAGTAAAATAATAACTTTTTATTGAGTATTCAAATAATATATTTTAAATAAAATTTAAAATACTCCAGGACAGGTTCCGTGAAGATCATCAGCTAATTACAAGAATTGTTGCAAGTGCTAATAGCAGGTATCATCTGCTAATTTGCTGATAATTTGTTAATACTGCGGATTTAACTATCCTTTTTGTATAATGTATTCATTTTTTTATTGTGGGTGATCTAATTTATACTTTTTTTAATCTCAGGGTATAGCCCCAACTTTTTAGCCTTGGATAACAATTTTCAGTAATCTCGTGCCACCGACAAAATGCAATTAACAATAAAATTAATCCAAAACGGAAGGGGGGAAGGGTGATTCGATTTCACACTTGATGTGTACTCAAGTTGGGTTTTCAGCTAGTAGAAAAGTTTTATAATTATAAGCAAAAAAGAAGTACACTAAACGTCCCTCAAAAGTTCAATTCCGTCGAGGCAATTAGGCTGATAGAGCCGAGACAGGGCCATCAGCGGTATACCGTCTGGAAAGTGGCGCGCCTCCTCATTTGTTTTTATGCGCAGCAGAACCGGGGGCCCAGAAAATTAACTAAGCACCGTCCTACGTCACCGATTAGCATCCTAACTGCCCTTCTTTCCTAGGGCCTGTATAGGAGAGAGCGGTCTGGGCAGGAAGGGCTAACTGCCAAGGGCCGAGCAGGGGGCGCGCATTAGGCCTAACCGGCTCATTTTTGGTCTGGCGAGGGTGGCCGATAGGAGGCAATTTACTGCAAATGGATTTACATATAGAAAATCCTTTTGTCCTCAATCCTTTGGACAACAAATTAGAATAACTAATTATTGAGATATTTCAAGCTTTATTTTAGATCCAAAATATTAAAAATCATTTGTATCAAAAGTCCTTAGAACAATAGTAAGTGCCCCTTATTACGTCAGCAACAACACCCTTCATAACGATCTTAATATACCTTAATTCTTGAACTCATCCTTTACAACTTAATGCCCAATAAGGAAGATAGTAATTTTATCTTAAACAAGTTTTTTAATTAATCAATCAAAATTTTAAAGGTACATTTACTAGCATAATAACAGAATGTATAAATCTGTTTTGTTCTTACTACTTTTGATTAATTCTTAGGAGCTATTTAAAATTTAGAGCACTGATTTTCCCCCAATTTTATAGACACATAGAGTAAAATAGAAAAAAATAATTATTCCAGGACAAAGTCTCCTATGAATAACAATAGTTATACCTTAGAATAAAGGTTTATGTCTGGCAAATAACAATAAATATTACATTATAAAAAACAAAAACAATGTAAATTAAAGTTTGAGCCTCGTAAGAAAAAAATGATAATAATAGCATTTAGTATTTAACTCCATTTAGCAAATAAAACCATGGCTAGATCCACATAACAACATAAAAAAACCTGCAATATATGTAAAAAAGAAACTATAAATGAAAACCTATCTAATCTAGGTTAATACAAACGAGAAATGAATAAGAAGAAGAACTCAAAATTGTACTGAATCTATAATTGGTGGTAGTAACTTTAATCATGCATTAGATTGATGACTAAATATGTTAGATCCTTATTTTGAAAGGCTGGTTGTGGGCTATTCTTAATAATAAATGTACAATTCTCTACAATCAGAACGTTTCCTCAACACAGTAGTCAGGAGTAACATATCTCACTTTTCTTTATTATTTCATATTTTAACAATTTAATTATATGATACTTATCAATAGTAATTTATCACTCAAAGCGTTTGTACCAGTATAAATACGTCCCAAATGAAATAGACCAGAGAGAATTGTACATTTATCATTATCTTAGATCATCATCAGATTAGTATAAAACGTTTATAAAAACAACATATTTCTGCATCATGTCCCGACATAAACAAAAGAAAAAATATAATGGGTTTGAAGGATGGCTATTAATTAACATCTGTTAGTTGGTTTTTTTGGATGTCTCTGCAAGCATTGAAGTTAAAAGTTTGGAAATTCGTGGGGACTGTAAGTATGCAGAACTCGTGCAGGCTATCTCAGTGGGCAGATATTTAGGAGGTATCGGGTTCAAGCCCCAATCTTGCCATTGATTTCTTCTTTAGTTTTAATCATAAGAAATATTAAATTTCCTTGGCTGATAGCTGACATAAAATTATTCGATAAATATATTAAACAATTGCCGTTTTACTACTGTATAAACAATTTCTCCTTATCATTAATGGTTTCTGAAATAAGACACGTATCATTTTTTCTGCTTAGTGTATTTTAGTTAGATAATGTCCACACTATATGAAAACACAAAATTCAAATATATAGTCTAAGATACAAACAATTTATAAAGATTTTATATTATAAATATAATTGGGATATTTAAAGGTTTTAGTATAAATTAAATATTTAATTCGTATGTAGAATCTTCATACATTTTATTGTTATTTATTGACTAGTTAATGTTACAGGATCTAAGAAATAATTGCAGCTCCCTAAATTTTTTAGGTAAATTTAATTATTCTTCGATATCCATCTATATTTCTTCACTTTCACTGCAAATTTTGTAAGTTATAAAATTCGAATCATAATCTTCATCACCCGAAACAGTTTGCAAGAGCTTCCCTGTGCAGCCTGCGATTTCGAGTTGGTTTGCTACTGTCTTGACATTTAGTACGATTCCGCGGACAGCTCGTGCTTCTGGTTTTGGCACATACCTCACGAAATAATGCTGACAAATTTATTGCATTAACATATAGCCTACAAGAAACAGGTTCTATTGCCATCGAATACATATATATATATACTTATAAGTAATATGTATGTGTATATAAATACATAAACTCTATCACGATCCCTGTAGGATCCCATTCTTTTAAATGATTCCCAGGTACGGTAAATCTACTCCCTTTTATGTCTATCCCTATTCAGGAGTAAGGTTTTTTATTTTGTTTTTCTGTATGTAAATACGTACATTTCAGCTGTATATGTTAATTTTAAACCTTTAAACGGACTTAGCATGGTGTTGTTAAGATAAGCTCAATCACATACCACTACAGAGATTTTATGTTCTAATTTCTAATAAAATTATGGTAATTTCGATTATACTACCTAAATCCTATTTGACTATTTCAATCTCTACGGTGATGGGCTATTAAATTTTCAAATTTTAATGAGTATATGGTTCTTTGGTCGCAGAATAATCTAATCAAACAGCAAAAAAAAAACCGTATAGCTCGGTAGGTGAGAAAAGGTATTGATTATAGGCGTGAGAGCTATCCCCTGGGAAACACCGGGTATTTCCCTCACGTAGACTTCCCAATCACTCATTAGAGGCTGCTAACTCGATCCAGCCAGCCACCGCACGCCTCCTCACTATTATCTTTACATCAATTACACTCCTTCTACCTGGTTATCCTCCACTGGGCCTTATTCCTCTCACGAACGTCTCCTATTATTTCATCACCTATCCCGTTAGGAATTAGCTTCCTTATCCGGTTATGCTTTCATCGATGGGATAAATGGTTTCATAAACTGATCGGCCAATATCAATCCAACCACACCAGAGTCAAATTTAGTCTCAACATTGCTCGATAGTGCAATGGAAATTTTTTTTCAGATATTTGAAGAGGGGAATTTCTTGACAAATAGTACAATGTTACGGTTGTAATTAAACTATAACATCTATAAACTATCTTGAGTATTTTGTGTACTCACCTATCAGTTTAAAATATTAAAATATATTATAGGAATGAATTTTTGACAAAGAACAGAAAACTGGCCTAAAGACAAAACAAAACTCATAAACCATGAAATTCTGCATCAAAGCAAATTTAAGCTAGCTTGATAGGAGATAACTCAGATTATAGGCAATTTCAAAAATGTTTAAACAATAATTTGTTACAATATTACAAAAATTACTGTATTTTATTGATTTTCATAGATTTTATTTTAAATATTTTAACATTTTAATTTATGACGTTTTGGGCGATTTTTTAGGACTTAAAAATAGCTATGTAAGCTGCCGAGAAGCGCCTGTGGTTAAACACGCAACTATTTTTGTGTGGACATAAAACTTACATTACCTTTCTAAGGAAACGTCCTGCAACCAGAAAATAAAAATTAATTAAGTAGATCAATTGCGCGGGATATTCATCCGCTCTTTTATTCCACAATTACTTTTATCTGTTTATCTTAATAAGATTGATTAATAATACATTTAATAGATATAGAATTCCTTTTTTTATTAAAACATAAGATAAACTCATTAAAAACATCAGGTCTTTGTGTTATCGAGCTGGTTCAAGTATCACTCAAAGTCGAATTTAATGTTTTGATTTGAATCTTGTTAGGTTGTCTTGTTTTTTACGCATCGGTTTTAATTCTAACCTATCCAGCATTATTCTGGTGTAAACAATAGCAACAACAGAAGAATAACATTGCCCAGAGGGCAAATATTCTGTGCAACCACTGAACCAGTGCAAAAAAACTAAGCGTTAAATTTCATGGGATTGAATATTAACGCCAAGAAATTAATTAATTGATGTCAAAAAATCATTTTTTATGTTGATATTATGCTATAGTTTTCTTGACTTTCCAATATGGAATGAGACCTTTATCTCTTGCGTGAAAAGGGATGTGACTTGGAGACCTATTCGACAGAAAGTAAAACGAAAGAAAAAACAAGGTTTCCTCGTTTGAACAAAGCCAACAAAACAGTTGAAAATTAAAACCATAAACTACAACTTTTTTTGTTTCACAACAGTTTTCCTAAATCAGCCTTTTAACTAAGACAAAAGTACCGTTTTGTCCATGCTAAGATGGTTTATATTCGAGCTTGTTTAATTGAAGCTGCTACTAATATATAAAACTTTATTATGATAAAATTCCTACCATATTCACAATTTTCATACAGTATTTACAAACATCCCAGAGACCTCCCAAGTCCACATGGTTGCCACCTCCCTTGCATACGAAAGAGTAAGTGGAATCTAGGGAAGTCCCCCACGCTCCTCCGTCAGCCGCGTAACTGGATAAGAGCCAGTGGAGGCAGACCAAGAGCGCGAGAGCCACAGACGCTCATGACATGATTGAAGAAACTGGCTAATGACAGGACTCCGACTGACTCGTATTTATAGCAGGTCACGAGGTCACTGCCGTTTTATTCTCCGAGGAGGATTAAGGGATGAGTGGCACAGTGTGGAACTCCCGCTTTTATGGGATAGTAGTTATAATTTTCTAAAACTACAGCTCACTTGGAAGAAGCGGTTTGAAAGGTAGGACTCTAGGATTAGGAAAAGGGTCTGCGGTAAATATCTTTTGATCTTGTAAAGCAAACCTGCTGCCAAACCCTGTCAAACTACTACTAATTTCCTTACAGGCCTAAGAGAAAATTAGGATAAAACGGTCATACGTTATAGCAATCACAGACGGTTAGGCTAAACTAACGTTTGGCTGTTTTAAATGTAATATATTGTCAAGGATATTTGGTTAATTTATTATTTTAACAAACATAGCCGTAAATAAACATTAACCTTAATTCAAACACGTTGTCTCACTCCACTAATGTATATTGATACAAAACATCTTTTTTTTTATTGAAATAAAATGTGATGCCCTTCCCAAACGTGATTAATTATACACTTTAACTCGATAAAAGAGTCTTGATAATATAAATATATTCGAAATATTCATACTCTATGATAATGGCCATATTGGCAAGTTCCTATTATCGATTGATATTACCAGTTAATAACCAATTAGAGTTCGTATAACCCACGAGTAACTGATATACCAGTGGAACAGCAGGTATTCCAATTACAATGTACTCATGCAGTTGAATCACTGGGGGGTATGTAATTATTTTTGACCCGCAATACAGAAAAGCGATGCGTTACTGTTGATTTATTCGCCGTACTCATTCAAATTTCATCAGTTTACATTCTGACTATGTCCATTAGAACGGATTACGGAATCATTGAAAATTTCATCAATGACCAAACAGGTCTAATCTTAGCGTCAATTAGTTTCAATGACACTATGCGGAAGTAGTTTCCAATGGACAGGCGTACAAGATTCTAGTTTTGTTATGTAATATAATTTTTTTTTATTTGATTATTGAAAAAACATTTAACTTGACCATACATTGTTTCCTAAACATCATATCAAACAATACATATGGTTAATAATAAATATGTAATGGTTATCACTTTATAGATCGGAACTAAGTTCTCTAATTTGAATAATGTGAATAAACGGTAATAAATTACGTATATGGTTCCTCTTATATTGTATGAACTGTTCTTAACATTGAGAAAAGAATATGTAAATAAATTCTGATCTGTGACTTAGAAATTTCAATTAGCAGAGAGAAGTGGCTAATAGACTCGGAAGATCTACCCGTCATCTATCATTTTTCAAATAACCTATATGTATTTACAGAACTTCTATTTCTTATGAGCCTTTAATGGAGTGCGCACCACTTTTGTTGAGTAGCTTTCAATGCCATGCCCAAATGAGAGGCTCTACTTTTGTACATATCGATCAGGAGACGAACCTAGAGATAAGAATTAGTGTTCACGTTAAGTTATTAATTAAAATTTTCAAGAGACAAGCAATATCTTTGTTTGATAAAGAAAATAGGATAGAGAAAATAGGAGATACAATAAAGAAGGGGTGATATTATATATTTTATATATATATATATATATATATATATAAGTTAAGGTTCGGACATCGTAGGTAGCCAGCCTAATCCTCAAGTCATCGGGATGTAAACATCCCGAATGTATTTAGAGAGGCTTTAAAAGGCTCAAATAAAAGCAGTCTTGTGATAACTCTCGATTACATTCAACCTCTTTCCTTTTTCTTCAAGTTTCTCGTTGACGATCATTAACTTTTATATATATATATAAACCAAATGATTTATTTAATCAACTTGGCAACGAAGAGAGAAAACATCGTTGTAACTATTTATATTTTTTTAATTATTTGTATAAATTTAATTATCCATTATTATCAATTTATCAATTGAAAGGTAGGAACCCACCCAAGATATTAAACTTAATTTCTACTTATTAATCACATTTATTTATATAATATTTAATTACATTTTTATTTTCGCTAGTTTGAGAAATAATTTTACAATATAAAATTAAACAATGCCACAATAAAATATTAGACAAGATTGAATTAATTCATACACCTTTGCATTTAAGGACCTAACGTAATCTCCTACATGTGGTAATCATTGGTTAGAAAGGTGTTAGGAAACTATGAAGTGAATTTTAAAGGGAGATAAAAGGTTTTTCATATCATATTATATATATATATATGATTTTTTATGGCCATTATTTATAGTAAAACGTTATAATAATTACTAAAAGCTAGCTAGGCATAAGAGAGATTATAAATATCTAAGTGGGCCTGTGAGGGGATGGGTAAGGGGGGGGGGACTGCCCCCGTGTTATCACTAAATGAAGGCGGGATTAGCGACTCCCCTAGACATCTGGGAGGACTTGAAGAGTATGCCAGCAGTTGTTAAGAGGTTTTCCCAATTTCCGCCGAGGGCCTCAGGACACTCCCTCCTTCCCACCCCCCTATCCCCTTATCCCCCGCCCCCCCCCCTCTATCGGAGGCTATGTCTGTCGATTTTTTTATAGCCCTTGTAACCTCTCAGCCTCCTTTATGTACCTGTCTCGAGCGGCCCTCTCCGACCTTTCTTCCATTACTGACACTGGTGGGCATGTGTCCGACATGTTTGCCAGTCGTCCATACAGCCCCATCTCCTTCGCCTTTACATCTCTTTCACGCTCCAAATGGCTCCCAGTAGTAATAGAAATCATGGCAATTATCTTTGGAGAATAAAATATGTCACTTTCAAATAGGTACGGTGCGAGCGTATTATCTTCTGAATCAATCGATCTGAAATTTTTAGGATACACTTCACATCTCATTAGGTCTTTTTTTAAAAATAAAATAATGATTAAAGACTCAGCTGGGAATGAATTCAAAAATCAATGTTCAGATTTGTTTTTGCCCACTAATAGGACTAAGGAAGAAAGAATTTCTAAAGTTTTCAGATTACGATTCAAAAGATTTTTCATCTAAATATTTTAGCTATCTGTAATTTATTTTATCTAAATATTTCAGCAATTTGGTTAAATAAATTAAATGATAGGTGCGAAATACCTAGTGGTTTTTCCACGATCTTTTCATGCATTTTTAAGCAACCAACGCGGGTGCTTCCGGCTGAAAACGGATATCTCTTGATACTCTTCCATCACTTTTTTCATCCTTGATTTCGTTAATTTATTTGGGAAACGTAGCGAGGCAACGGATCATTATATACACTAATCAATGCAGTACAATTCCGACAATTTGTAATGCCCAAAGACCACGGGTTGGATACTCATTATTGAAAAGCAAAATTACAAATAATCAAGATGGAACTCTGAAGATTTATTTTTTGTAAAATAAAAGAAAAACGTACCGTTCGTATGTAGATATGTATTAATGTATTAACAAATGCAGAATATATCAAAACTCAAACGCGTTTGATAACGAACAACAGCGATATATTGCATTCTCGAGGTTTTTCCATCGCGGGAATTTTCATTTAAGTTTCTTTTCGTTAACAAACGTAGACAACAACTATACAAAGGTCTTGGCATATTGTATAGTAATGTGGGGAATTAGTTCGTAAGACAGACTTTCCTACAGGCAAATGTCATGTAGTCAGTTATAGGTAACCGCTACATTCTATAGCTGCAGATTCCTTACATCCGATGCCTCCTCAAACTGACAAAAACAAAAATTGAGAAAATTTCGGACTGAAAACATTGCTTAATTAAACTTTCTATTTATGAGTGTATGGTTGTATAACACTTCTATGGCCATAGAATAACACTTATAGGATAGCAGTTAGCTCAGACTAAGTTAAGCGTTTGCAAGTAAGACTTAACTCTTAACAAGCGAGTCTAATGATGTGTATGTCCATCTTTGGTCCTAAAAAGAATACTAGATTGCATTCTGGCCTCCAAGGGATGTCTTGGTTTTCAGTTGTTTTTTGGTAGTCTTCAGTCCTAAATTTTCTCAATATTTTTTTCTGTCTTGTTTGACCTTCCATCGGATATAAGGTATCTGGTGTTATAGGCATGCCATTTCTCATATAAATTTAACTGGCTAGTGGTAAGAATTTCTTCTAGAGTAAGGAACTGCTAATCTTCTGTTAACGGTAGTACCGTTCATTAACGCTTGAAAGTTACATCCTTCTGAAGTGCTTATGCTCACAAAATGTACTCTAGGATATCAGACAAATCTTTGGCTGGCCAAGACGGAAGTGCCGGTTGCGTCTAGGAAAACCACGGTCGAATGTTTTAAAAATCTTTGGCTAACTGAAAAGTTCTTATAAATAATATTACCTTCATTATTTTTTGTATATATAAAAATAAAGTGAATGAGCATGGAAATTGAGAGACGTAAAAACTTGGTTTAAAAAAAAACCACATTTTTTAAAAAAATTAGTAAAGTAAAATTTTACCTTGCAGGTAGTGTTGACGAACGTGAATCATAACACGAATACCTTATGTTCTGACTTTTAAAAATTATTTCAACTTAGTGCTACCTTTTCTCAAACATTTATCATCTTCATCTAGAGGATAACCATTCATTAATTAACAAAGATACGATGTATCCAATGAGCCGTTGTTTGGACCACTCCCACCATGTCAGATCTGTGAGAGCATTGTCATATTAAAGAACGGGAAGTGCCTGCATAGGGCTGATCCTATTGAAACTGGTAATTAAGTAATCCAGAAAAGCTAAAGAGAGTTTAATTAGCGAGTAAAGAGAGGCGTCGCTTTCTGTGTTATAGGGAGGGAGAGAGAGAAAGGGAGGGACAGAGAGAGAGAGAGAGTGTGTAGAGTGGAAGCGGCCATTTTAATACTTCACACACGGAAGGGATCTCACCAGGGCAATATCTCACGGATTAATGGATTCCTTTAAATTGGATAGTTGAGCGCTTCAACCCCCCCCCCCCACTCCACCCCAACACTTAATGAAAATAAATTCAATCCCTAGTTTAAAGGCCCTGCTGAAAAGGCGCGGGAAGCCCCGCAAGCAAAATGAATCGAGGAGAGCTCAAAGTAATCCAATTTTATGCCAGTATTTACGCTACCGAGAACACCAAAGATCCAAAATTATGGCTAGCCGAAAATCCGATTTTATATTCACCTATAGCAAGAGTGGGTGTATGGCTTCTCGAACCGGTATCTAATTGAAATCTCCCTGGAGAAATTCAAATTTTTAATACTGATGATTTAGCCCTTTATCCATCTTTTTATGCATCGGCTTTTTCTGTTGAAAAATATTAATTAAAATCGGTACAAAGTCTAATATAACCTCACTTACAGAGACTAAAAAGTCCTCTTTTGTCTGTACCACGGTATTCATTAATGTGTATGATTATCCCATTGCTCTCTACACAATACGTAACACTGTTTCATATACTGGGTATAGACAGATAATGAATGAAGCTAATTTTTCTCGTGGTGGTATACCAAAAACTCTGAATCTGGAAAAATCCCCCTCGAACGATCGGGACTGGTCCAAGGTCAGATTTGTGTTATTCAGCTGTACAGGGGGGTAACACAATTAACATATTTTGCACGTGAGCGGTGTTAGAAACTGGCCATTGCCAGGACTCCCACTGTCACGCATATATAGCAGGTCACGAGGCCACTGCTGTTTCTATCTCCGAGGATGATTATAGGGATGAGTGGAGCGGTGCAATGACTGTGCTACGGGATTAGGGTGGTTGGTTAGGTTACTATGGAATTTCATGAATTTGGAAGGGATGAGTTCAAGAATGTAGGGTATATTAAGATCGTTATGAAGGGTTTTGTTTCTGACGTAATAAGGGACATTTACTATTGTTCTCAGGACTTTTGATTGAAAGGATTGGATACGGTTGATGTTCGACTTTTTTGCTGTCCCCCATAGCTCTAATCCGTATTTCCAGATTGGTTTGAGTATAAATTTGTTAATAACAGTTGTCCAAAGCGTCTGTTTAGTTCTTGTCTTTTTAACCTCGTATGTGGGTTCCAGGTCAGTCGTTTGTCAAGATGGAAGCCTAATTACCGTACTGTCTCAGATACAGGGAGAGGAATAGAATTAAAATAAACTAGCGGACAAGAGTTGCGACAGAGGGTGAAGGTAATGTGGGAACATTTTGCTTCGTTAACTTTGATCTGCCATTGGCTCCACCAATACTCAATCTCATCAAGGTGTTTTTGAAGGTTATGGGATTCTATATCGGGGTCTGAGTGGCCTGACAAGACTAGAGTGTCATCTGCAAATGTTGCCAAGAAGGTATTGGGGGTAGAGGGGGACATCTGTGGTGTAGAGGTTATAGAGGATGGGACCCATGACACTGCCCTGTGGGACCTCCGGTTTTTTTGGGATAGTAGTTAGAATATTCTAAACCACAGCGGACTTGGAAAAAGCGGTTTAAAAGGTAGGACTTTAGGATTAGAAAAAGGGTCTGTGGTAAATAAGTACAAAAATGGGAAAATAAAATAAGTTAACCTGTATTTATCTGATCTAAAGAATCAGAAAAAAAGGAAGGCATATTCAAATAAAGATGTTTCCACTCAACCCGGCCGGTTCGGGAGAGCGGAAGAAAAAGCAAGGAAAGCTTTTGAAAACAGCCAATTATAACTAATAGAGCGTATGTCATTGCATTATTAAGAAGTCTCCTTGCCTGCAGGTGCCAAACATTTTTAACTCCTAATTTTCCAAAAGCACTGTTACTTGAGACAAATAGTTTGCCAAAAGTTTACTCGCATAGTTGGGGTACATTTATTTATTACGTACTATAAATTAATGGCACCAATGATCAGGTAAAAAAAAATTGGTAAATCGCCATTGAACTACTTGGATGCTTTGGTATTATCGTATTGTTAACAGTCACTAAACTGCGCCACTCATCCCTATAATTCTCCTCGGAGACTAGTGGGCTCGTGAACTGCTATAAATACGTGACAGTAGTAGTCCTGGGAATGGCCAGTTTCTCCAATCACATCCTGAGCGTCTGTGCCTCTTGCGCTCATGGTCAGCCTCCACTGTCTCGTAACCAGTGACGCGGCTGACGCAGGAGCGTGGGGGACTTCCCAAGACTCCGCTTCCTCTTTCGCATGCCAGAGAGGTGACAACAATGTGGATTTGGGAGGTCTCTTGACTGTATGAATGAGCGAGTGTGAAAATTGTATATATGCTATGAATAAGATCATTTATCACAATTACTTATTGCCTAATAAGACAGATTGTAATTTTATCCCAATAATAAAGTTTATATATATATGATCGTTCACAGTCAATACAAATCAGTGTAATTTTTTTCAATGTAAAAGGAAATGCATCATTCATTAAATGAGAAAAGCTAGAAATAGAGTAATAAACAATAATAACGATTTCGCACGTTAAACCCGAAGTATTTATAAGAATGATTCTTGGAGGAAGGCGGTGGTTACAAAAATTATGATATTGAACACTTACCAGGATTTAGTTTATCAGGATGGAAACAAATGAAATATGAAAGGATGTTCCTGATAACTGATGCTGTACTGTAATGGGTAAAGTTAAAAAAAAAAAAAAAGCTACTAAAAGGGGAGCTATAAAAGGTTTTCTAAATCAGTGCAAGTGATGGCACAATTTGATCCATTTCCGATCAGATTAAGGAGTGCTTGGTGGTGGCCAGATTCAGACAGCAGATGGCAAGAAAAAAAAATTGGGGTGAGATCGAAGTGAATTCACACGCTGAGCCTAATATTACAGATGCTCCGTTTTTTGGGGGAGTTTTGTTATTTATGTATCATCGATAGATCTTTGATCGTAAAAATCTCTATAGCAATACAAACGTTGAAACTTTGTTTATTTGCTCACTTTTCAAGTACACCGGCCTTTTTATTTATAATAATCCAACATTTTTTCGTAAAAATAAAGCAAAGAAAAAACGAGTGACAGCCAGCCTGGGACCTTCCGATCTCCGTCCATGTGCTTTTCCTTCGAGCTATCCCTGAACGAACCTAAAACTAGACGAAATATTTCCTTTGAAAAAAGGAGTAATTTATATTCAGTCGTTATATGAAAATAATTTTCACAGTTATTTCAGTCATTATTTTTAATTGTTGAATAATATGAGTCAAAGTTGTTGTTGTTCTACAATGCAAACATTAGCGGGGACTGATACTGTAAAAGATCCCTCTTTATTGTTAGTGAATGTTATAATATTAGAGCCATAAACAGGCAAAGTAACCCCCAGAAAGTAACCAATGATCTCCACCAACGGCCGATCCGATGTTATATCTATAGCTCAAGATATTTAATATTGACTAGATAGTGTTCAGACAAGGACAGCTCAGGTGTCTGACAGGGTATTGAAATGTCCCTTGTACAAACCCCGCCATACTTTTTTCGTTGGCTGATAATCACCAGTATTTTCAGCTGTTAACTTGCTATTTTTTCTCTATTCCCACAAAACTCCAATAGATGTTGCTGCAATTTTAATTTATCCGGGTGAAAATAATAGTTAATTTTGATCGATTTCAAGATCGAACCACTTTTAACCAAAATCAATGGTTTGCCCTCCAATATTGTAGAATCATTGAAAGAAAAAAAAGTACACTAGCGGAGCAAAGCTCAAAAGTGGTTTCCCAGCCCCCAAATTCGTATACGACTCTAAAGTTTTACACGTACTTGTGCTGTCGGATTAGTTTTGAGACAACTTAAATGTTAATATATATTTATTAAGACTCAGAATCTGATTGATTTTCAATTCTACTAGTATTAATTAATAATTGGCTCAACCAAAAAATAAAATATAAGAAACCAAAAAAGTCGAACATCAACCGTTTCAATCAAAAGTCCTGAGAACTATAGTAAATGCCCCTAATTACGTCAGCAACAAAACCCTTCATAACGATCTTAATATACCCTACATTCTTGAACTCATCCCTTCCAAATTCATGAAATTCCATAGTAACCTATCCAACCACCCTAATCCCGTAGCACAGTCATTGCACTGCACCACTCATCCCTATAATCCTCCTCGGAGACTAAAACGGCAGTGGCCTCATGACCTGCTATAAATAAGGGAGAGTGGGAGTCCTGGTAATGGCCAGTTTCTCTAATCATGTCTTGAGCGTCTGTGGCTCTCGCGCTCTTGGTCAGCCTCCGCTGGCTCTTATCCGTTGACGTGGGGGACTTCCCGAGACTCCGCTTCCTCCTTCGCACGTGAGGAAGTGACAACCATGTGGACTTGGGGGGCCTCTGGGCTGTTTGTATATATAGTATGAATGAGCGAGTGAATGAAAATTGTAAATTGGTACGAATGAGATCATTTATCACAATTACTTATAGCCCAATCAGGCAGATTGTAATTTTATCATCATAAAGTTGTTGTATAAAATATAATGCTTGGATGTAAGAGGACTGCGACTGAGATGTCAGTATTCACTGCACTTGAGGGGGCGTTGGACCCTGCCAGATGCAGAGGTAACTGCTTATAAGGTGAGGGAGGGGGTGACACACACATTTTGGTTGTATGACATAACATACCAATGGAATATATTTTAAATTTCCATGGATATTTAGGGTGCAAGTTCGATTGTATAACAGAAACCAAGTTTTGGAAACACCAAAAAAAATTGAATGATAATAATTTAGGATAGACCATTCTGAATCTGAAGCCATTACATAATAAAAAATGTATAAAATTTTATATTAATTATCTGGAGTATTGAATTATGAAATTATGATTAAAATAAAATATCAATTTTACAACGTTTCGAACCAATTCATTTTCAATAATCACGTACAATCGTACATTTATAATTTATTATCAATCATTATGCTTATAGGTATTTATACTCTGGATATTTTTCTTGGATATGTTGTGGAGCTATAGTGGTTTCGATAGGTAATATTTATGAATAGATATAGTGATATTGTTACCTGCAGTTACTGTTTTATTTTAATTCAAAAAATTCAGTTTACTGATTGTAATCAAATAACCTATACCACTATCTTTCCACACTATCGTGGAGAGACGGAGGATTGTTTATTTGATTTGTTTCCTTCTACAACTGGCACTTACCATATATATAATTTTGATTTTATTGTTGGTCTTTTAAACCAAAACCTGTTGAGTCTACTGTGTATTTCTTCTGTACGGATGACTAAATGCATGAAATTCATTTGAAGTTTCATTTGAAGACCCAGTGACATTAAAAATACTAATAACTTCATCAAAATTAATTGATTATTAGCCAATAAGAAATTTAATATTGTCTATTACATTATAGCATATGTGAAATGCGAAATTACTCTATGCCTCTTCGTCGAACAGGGCAGAGATAAATAAAAACCTTGCGAGCATGATACATGTGTTTAGTAATGCCTTCCAGGCGAAGGGACTTGACACCACAACTGAAATTATTATAGACTAGGTAGAATTGTGACATTGACTTTAAGGCGAGGATGGTAAGTGGTCGAGAAAACGGGAAGTTTTAATTAATAAACTCTATTGATAAATAAAATAAGATAAAATAAACATATAATTAGGGTTAATGGACATACGAATTTATAATTGAATAGTTTAGTAAGCAAAATTTGCATTGCAACACCATACAAACTACAAAATATTAATTGATAACCAGGAAAATATTGAAATACAATTAGATTCCTTAATGTCAGATAATATAAATAAAAAGGAAGAAATAGCAAACACACGTAAGCTATGAAACCCACCCCTCCATAGTATGAAGCCAATCGTAGATTGAAGAACATAGATGTAGCAGATATTTTAAAAGTTAAAAAATATATTATTGTTTATGATGATTTAAATATCCGACATTATCGATTGGATGAGTAGCTATGAGACTGATGTATAATTGTTTTTAGTAAGTTTTTAATAATTTTTTGTCATCTCGTTGACAATTTTTAATTTTATGTTATTAATGTTTATTTGACGGTACTTAATTTTTTTTTTCTATTATTATGTGTTATAATAATTTTTTGGATAAAATGGGCAAACAAACTGTAGCGACCGCTAACTACATAGGTTAAATTACCCTATACTCTGGTGCATATATAATGTATTATAATATAATGTAAATCATGGTGAAAGTCTAGCAATAAACACAGGGGCCGGCAGTCGTAAAACAAGTCAGGTAACAGCAGGTACACCGGCCTAAAAGCCACCTGACCTTAATAAAACAGACCCTGTTAGGCCAATCGTCGCCTCCCGGCGGTCATAAACCTGAATGGGTGAGTCCTTAGCATGCCATAAACAGTTGTAAACTAAGCAACCCTTGTCTCCGGCCACACGCCTTGTGACAGAGGTGCACGTGTGCCATTATAAACATACCCCTTTCAGACCGACTCCACCTTACGTCAGGAAGGGGAAAATAATATTTAATCCAGGGGCTTCTAGCCCAAAAGCCCACTTAGTCTACTACTCTCTTAGTCTCTTCATACGCTATTACTCGGTGACGCTTTACGCCCGGGCCACCGGCCCGGGAAGTCAGTCTCTTAGACTCCTCGTCAGCCCAGTCTTTCCTTATCCTCTGAGTCTCTCACTCCGGATTTTAGCCTCCTAGCAGACCCTCTGACGACTTGAACTTGTGAGGCTGCCGGTCTCCCGCCCGAACTCTGAAAACTGGTCTTATTCTTTATGAAACTCTGTACCTCTTCTCTTGAACATTGTCGGGACACATACCTAGCATAAATGGAGTCAAATATTAACGCCGACATGGAACAATGGTCCATGCTATAAACTACAACAATCCGCACTTGTCACCAGGGCTAGAGTGATTAGGCACTCCCCTAGTGGCAACCCGACACAAACTATAAGCTTTTTTAATTTGAGTATAATAGAAAGACAATTTCAAACCATTGCCAAATTCGAAAGAGCCGATCAAGTCACCGAGATTTCTTCCCACCGTTGGCACTTCGAACTAACTTTTTACACTGAACAATATTAACAATAGTATGTTGGTGTTTATTTTTCTTCCTATGTCGTATGATGGTCGTCCAACATCATTTGTTTTACTACCTTAATTTTGTGATTTGTTTTACTTTACTCGAATTTTCAAATGATTTAAGTGATTCGGCACCAATCGTCGAATATTTCTTTAATGGAAATAGGACTAGACTGCAGAAGTTATAATTTTTGAACATTAATAATGTTTTTTCAGTGTTGCGAGAGAGAGGGGGGCGCAGTGGGTATAAACAGTCTTTTGTCGGTATATTTAGGGGTGTTTAAAATTAGCCGTAGTGATATGAGGAAGGGTTGAGCGGGGGTGTAGGCTGTGTAAACAAACAGGTCGCTAAAGCCCAGGACCACGGTACACAGGATCCCACCCGTCGGTTACTTCAACACGTTTCATACACACGGCATTAGTAACACCGCCTCCAAGAGGATTTTTCACTCTGTTTTTCCTCGTTTATTCCCGTGTAATTTCAACAGAGCCGGATGGAGAGGTGGGGTTCATCCTCCTCTTGTTCAATTGCTCAATTGTCCCGGTCCAGTGATTATTGAAACAAAATTGCCGCTGCACGAGTACAGGTAATGTCCCCCTGTCAACACGCACTGATAAATGATACGGGACATATATAAAAAATAAAATAATAATTTCAGCGGTTAGTAAATCCATGCTGTAGCATATTTCCACTCTCTGCTAATATTGTCGGATCTGTGCTTTTATTTCACATTTTAATGATGTTTGTTAGTTTTGGGAGAAAACCCTCAGGTGTGACTGGTATTTTTATATTTAAACTTCAAGATAAATAAAAGCCTACCGATGGGAGCCCGACATTGCATAAGGACGAGAGCAAGGGCTGGCCAAGGCCCAGGAGGGTTTTCAGCCCCACGTGTCAGCTGATATTTATAGATAGTGTTTTATAGAACGCGAGATATGATCGAGGGATGTTAATAAAAAACACACACACTAATGAATCCACGGAATAGTAGACTACGCATATATTTTTAGTAAAGTTGAAATAGGCAAAATCAGAAGCCATTTAACCCTGGTGCTTGTCGTTCGGTATTGGTCTTTGCTAGGCCCCCTCCTTCCAGCTAGAGAGAAGAAATTTTACACGAAGTTGTGCGTTAGGTAATGGAAAGGCATAAGAAATATAGCCATCTTCAAATATCACGAGTATTTTTGCTTAAGTAATTAGTTAGTTAGAAATATAAAAACAATATCAATAATTATTGGCATCGTATAAAATTAAGGATCTTATAAAAATGTTTCGGTTTTGGGATCTGAAATTACCAAATGTCATTAGTATAATATTCGTAGCTTGAATGTAGAACTTGAAACTCTTGCTTCTAGCTTGAACTCATAGAATTGTTGTTTTTTAGAGGCATAATATGTTCCTTTTGGTATAAATAAAACCAGCCCCTTGAAAAATAATGAAAAACCATTATTAAATTATCAAGTAATAAAAAAATAAATATTTTGCTATCAAATTATAAACATTTGATAGCGTCACCTTGCGGCCGCACCCCGAAGTTGATGTTGGAGGGCCTAGTAGAGCCTGGTGTGGACACTGATGGTGTACAGACTGCTGTTGAGGGAGCCCGCCTACTTGTTATCCTACGCTACTGTTTATAGTTCATTTAGTTATCTCAATCATTCTAAAAAATTGTTTCTATTATGAATCCCGACCCAGCTATTTCTGACATCCCATTCTCCCAAATATATGTTGAGGCTTAAACGTTAAAGGGCATTGTAATTAGTTAGAGCCATAAAAACTGTCATCAAGAGCTTATATACAATTATTATTTTGCAGCCCCCGTTTCATATAGAGGGATTATTTTGCAAAAGTGCAGAAATTAAATTTACCTTATAAAAAATTAATTGTTATTGTATATAATAAATATTTAATAGAAAAGAGTAACAAATTAAATACCTAACATACTAATAGATAGGTATCCTAAAAATTACTGTGTCAATAACTAGTAATTAAAAAATTAAAAATTCCCCCATATCAAGTCAAATACCAAATTAAAGACTTCAACGTTCTGATCAATAATACTTATATATGTAGGGGCTGTATGGATTGAATTACAAAAAGTTGTTTAAACCAACCTTTTTTTCAAAAAAACTTGTAACATTTACTTAAACAGTGCTATGTAGGACATCCCTCCAATATTCTTCGCGTCCAGTTCCTGCAGTTCAGAATCTTCCGCAAGATAGCCAATGCGCCCATCTATATCAACAAACGTACCCTTCACCCTGATCTCAAAACCCCATTCATTCAAGACCTAGCCACCTCCCGCTCCCGGAACTTCTATTCCCCCTCCTCATGGTCATTCCCCTAATCCGTATGCTATTGGCCGATACTCCTATCTCATTCCCGGCAACCCAGAGGCATTTGGTGGAGGTGCCCCCGCGACCTCCTCCAAACCAACTGGCATTTTGTTTATTAAAGTGATAAGTGAATTTGTCTTATGAACCTTTTTCTCCAACAAAAGTAACAAGACGTTAAAAATTGTCCTAAGCAATGCTTAAAATACGGTGTATTTATTGGATGGAAGAATTTCCATAAAGGTATCTCTCTATTATATCACTGGATCTTGGTCAAAAGAGCTGAAGTCATAAAAAGTGAGGTCTACAGGACGATTTACCAAACTTTTGAAAAAAACAGTTCGTATTTCTTTCTTCCTGAATCACTGTGTTATCTTAGCCATAAATATATTTATTCACTATAGTAAAATACGAACTTTATCGAAATACTATTTATTTTAAGCCCATTGTACCAAACCTTTTCTTCACTTAAAGCCCTATGATCATAACTCAAGCCCTTTCTACTAACAATATGCGACTTAATTCGTTTTAATCGAGGATATTATGAGAAATAAACCAGGCCATGTAGGTTTTGAAATGTTTGTAAATCAATATTTTAATATTTTATAAGCGCTAAAAATAAAAAGGACAGTTAAAAAAAAAAGCCGAAATTGTCACCTACTAAAATGAAAGGAATTTTGTTTTAGGTGTATACGTTTCAGTCTGCTTTGAAGTAGTCCCAATTGCAAAATCTTTTCATTTTATTTATTACTTATTTGTTTTGCTTATATGAAAAGTAAATATATTATAAATAATTATGGTATTTAATTAAAACTTTCATGTACATTACCGAAGAAGCAATTGTTTGTTTTTGTATTACAACTTTGAGTTTTGTTATCTGATAAAATCACAGTGTTGAGAACCTTAGTAATAGAAACTGAGTATTTCATTTTTATAGTTTTAAAAATAATGAACACACGATTAAATAAATTTATTATCTGTGATTTAGATGGCTTATTTTTCCATAAAATTATATGCTTTGGTGGTACAAAAGAACAATTTCCAAAATCCAAAAGCATTTGTATCTTATCCTTAATACAACTTAAATTGACATCCAAAGGGAATAACATACAACCACATAGACCCTTTTAATCTGCACACAGTCTGGAATTGTGAGAAAAAGAATTTAAGTGTCATCGAGTGTCACTTAAGCATTGTTGAACAGCAAATGGGACTCGTGTTCTTCGGATCAGCTTCTTTATATAAATATAGACTTATCTGAGACATAAGCCGTTTGTACCAATGAAAAAAACCTTATTATCGTAAACACATCACAAGTGATATAAAATAGTATTTTCTGTCTTACATTTAATTATAATACCCATATTGAAGACATAGAATACGATACTACTCATATTGAAAACGTAGAATTCGTGTATAATTCATCTGTGTAATTGATTTTGAATAAATTTTTCTCAAATTCAAAACTTCATTCACTATAATTTATAACATAAGAATATTTCAGTATTTCTCCGAGTAATAAGGGTTATTTAGTGTTCATCCCTCTTACGTTTTATCATAATAAATAAAGAACCAATGTTATTCCTACTGTCCATCCATAATAATCTAAATAGTATTTTATTTTATTTCTTCTATTATTTATAAAAGAGGTAATTAAGTCCTTTTATTTTCCTGTTATTATCTTACTTAATAATAATAACTTCCTCTTGACTAATTTCCTTTTGTTTGATACTTTATTAGAGTCAAGTTGACATATCAATAGTGAGTACTCGGGAAAAGAAATGACTGAATAAGGTAGATTAAAGATGAAATTGGAAAGTGAGACAGCGATTGAAGAGGCTCTAGCGGAAGTAACAGGTAGATGGAGGACCCTAATCAGGAAGGATTCCCAACTAATTAAGCAAAGAGGCAGCAAGGTCTCACTTCAAAGGGAAACTACCGCCGTTGTTCTTATTAAACCTCAATCCTTTGTGTTCTCTAGTCTTTCATTAGCCATCACATATTAAATTCCATAACTCTGCCAGCCCTTTACAGTACCATATTCGTTTTCCGCCAACCCCCCCCCCCCTCCTGCTCTGTCCGTCTGTTTCAAAAACAAATTCCTACCTCACACGGGTCCGGCCAAATACTCTCATAAGGAATATCGTTTAATAACTCCTTCCTGGACCGGCCGTTTCATATCCACTCGGTTATTGGTCAAACGGCCTCGTGGGAGTCGAACCAAGGCATTTGCTCTATCACAGATTTGATTAAGGTCAGGTATTTCGAGTAATAAAGGCAGGACAACAAAGCAATAGCGGGCCCTCCGCAACATAAGCATATGACGCTTTGAAAACATCTACCTCAGAGCTTTATTATTTCTGGCTGTTTGTTCCAAATCTCTAAACCAATCTGGGCCCTGAAGTGGATAGCTTTTATTGTTAACATTATAAGCCGGCTCGTTTTCGGAATGCTTTCATCCCACTCTGATTCTAGATAACAGCAGAACTTTACATAATTAGGTTAATCCCAATCAAACTCTTGCATGCTCACAGCTAACATATTCCATAGCTATGTTCCACGAATGAGCCAAACAACCCTTAGTCTATTCTGCTCTATGGTAGCTTCCTAATTATGTCTTCCGATTATTAATCTGGTTTTTTATTCATCAATCAAACGAAAGGTTTTTGGAATTCCGCTTTCTTGGATCCCGCAAACAGACCATCCTGACCTGGAATTACTGTACAGTCATTTTTTCTCAAAAATCTCCTGCAGATTGCTCAATGAGAGATTCTCAACTAATTTTTATTTATTTATTGAAAACTTCTTTACTGTGATAAAATTACAATTTGCCTTATTGAGCAATAAGTAATTGTGATAAATTCTCATTCATACCATATTTACAATTTTCATTCATTCGCTCATTCATACAGTATTTACAAACAGCCCAGAGACTTGGTTGTCACCTTGCATGCCAAAGAGGAAGCGGAGTCTTGGAATGTCACCCCGCGCTTCTCCGTCAGCCACGTCACTGTATTCTCAACCACTAATGTTTTTTTCATTCTCTGGATCGATTTACTAGAATACATTTTTGTTTTTCAATGATCTAAAATGAGGATTCTGGATCGCAGGAACTGGATGCGAAGAATATGGAAGGATCTGGCACTCCCCAAGGCTTCTATTATAAGACGTGAAAACCAGTCTCTTGTTTTCTATTGTTATTTTTTAACTAATATCCATGAGGTGGAGAAGTAATTTGATTTGTCTGTTGGTTTCTTGTTGTTCTGACGTGATGCAAGTGCCCAAAGTTCTAGTTACGAATGGTTTAGTTAAACATCAATATTGGAGGAATGGTTAGATGAAGGAGGGTGAAAGTGCCGTGAAAGGACTTATCAGCATTCACTTGGAGTTTAACTTAAAAAATGTATTTGTCAAATAACACTCAACACTCTCCGTATAATCAACATACGAATGCATTTTATCTGTATTTGTATTAAAATAATTTGTTGTTTGAATAGTACTTAACTCTGCCCACTTGGTGTGGTTTGCACACCCTTCCATTTTACACTCTTTTTCTTTTTTATTCAGTAAAATCACACACATATTATTATTATTAAATTTCAATTTTAATGAATAAACAAGGCATTGAAGCAAGTTGCATAAAATTAAAACAAACAAAATAAAATAAATTAATCACAGCGTAAAAGCTCGTGAGTAAATAAAATAAATATTAAAAACAACATAAATCTCTTCAACGTTGGTATTGGATTTTCTAAACTAATTGAAACAACGCAAAGCTTTTAATTTTGGATATAAAAGAGAGATAACCAAATAAATAAATATGTCTACTATGCATATAACAACAATACGATTTAATCACAAGGTGATTAAACAACGTTTGTGATATATATGCAGTTTCCTCGCAGTAAACTAATATAAAATATTTAAATACATTTTTCCTTTATTACTTCCTGATAAACAGACATGATAAAATTTACAAAAATAACTCGTTCAGACATCGTACATAATCAAATACCTAACAAATGAAGTAGTACACGTAAATTAGTATATGTGTATTAGTGTAAACGTGTAAATTAGTGTACTGAATTCAATATTTAGATTTCGTAGCTAACTGCTACATTTAAATACCAGCCATTCTTCCTGGTATATTCAATGAAAAGTTCAATCTGATAATAGGAGGCGTAAAAAATAAAGCCATTTGCAAAAACACGATTAATTGATCTACTCATAATTATGAGTAGGTTATCCAACTAAAGATCTAGCCGTCCTGGATAACAGAATGTATTTAGTTTTTTTTTTAAACCATAAACTCAAAGAGTCATTTTTCATGACTCATTTCATTCTCATGAATATCATGTTCGGAACATTCAACCTGTGATATCTTTACAAGCTTCATATCTTTCTTGGTAGTTTCATTTGAGGACTAACTAGTACAGGTGAAATAGCACCGGAAATCTTAACTAAAATAAAAAATTAATCCATTGATAAAAATGTCTCATTTGTCATTATAATGAAGAATGAAAAGAGTCCATATACTTTTCTATGGTCCATATAACTACTTGGCACCCCGCATTTTTTATTGCTTAACACATTTACAATGATTTATATTTTGTTCATGTTATTTACATCTGTTTACAATATATATACAATAGAGTGTATGGTGATTTATCTTATGTAGTTAGCGGTCGCTACACACCCACTTCCACTCTTCAAAAATTCAGGAATGATAAAACAGCCATGACAGCTGCATACAACAAGCTGAAGAGCATTGATGATGAGAATCTTCTTCGGAGTGTTAACTTAAAAATTGACGGAGGTTACTTACTTTACGAAATAGAGTGAAATGGAACAACCTAGCTTGCAGATCCTGCGGACATCTTTTCAAAAAAGCAATTTTTGGCCAGATTTTGGTGGATGGACACTTTAATTGTTAACACCCCAATTAAGATGGCTCAAGAGCTTCAACCTGCATTGTTTGTCAGGATATACTGATACACCTTTGCTCAAGACAGACTTACATAGAGATGATTAGTATGCAGAACTCTTTCTATAATTTTTAGTAATTTACGATAAATTTGTACCTTATTTCATTATATATTCTTTATTACAAAACTGTTTTTATCTACTGCTACTTACTTATAACTTACTATTATTTTCTAATAAATTTTGATTTTTCATTGACTTTATTCAATCATTTTTAGTTTCTTTCGTTTGTAAAATCTTATAATTAACAATAAAATAACAATAAATTTTTCGTCTTAAAAACTAGTATTACTTTTTTTTGAGTCTGGTTATATCGTTATGTTTCTATTAGACCCAGCGTGAAAAAAAACATGCGTCACTTGCCTAGATCATACCAAATCTAATTTCAAAACCCACATTTCCCACCCCCCCCGTAAAAAAAAAACACCCTTCCACCATAGAAATAGTTATGGACTTTTTTGATTCTTCATTCTTATGACAAACTAAACATTTTGACAAAGTTTCAGCAACGGATCAACATTTTTGTCTATATATATCCAATTTTAAATAATTCCAAAAATAAAAATGAACCCGTTCAAAATAATAACGGTCAATAAAAAACTGTCTAGTGAGGATTTTTTTTTAATTTGTATTGTTTATAGAAGTTTTTAAAAAGTGTTTATATATCTTGTGATCGTAAATGATTATTTTATTTAACAAAGTTACCCTTTTAATGTAATATGAGTTTAAAAGCAATTTTAAATTTTCAGAAAAGTTAAAAATTTGTTAGGCAATCGTGAAAGTACGGAGTAATGAATTTAACATGTTAACAATTAGATAAAAGATTTGTGGAGAGACTCGAAGCTCTTTTAAAACATGTTGGGCCAAACATGGATGTGGCAATACACAGTGAATCCTCAAAGGGCTAAGGAAGGGTTTTTGGGATTAGGCACTATTCAATTAAAGTAATGGATTAATTAAGATTTATTGCTCATTTTTATAAGAGATTTGGAATGGTTTACAAGGTTAATTACTCTCGCAAATTACTCTGAGGCATAAAGTAGTCGGGCGAGTTTCGTATGTTAATTGGATTAATTAGAAACTAAGTTTTTTTTTAAACCTCTGGGTTTTAGTAAATTTACTAAGTGTGAATGGTGATGAGACCTTACAAGTAATCGATTGAAGAGGCTCGATATTGTCTACAGTCCGTAACAAGAATCCGTCACTTACTGCACAATTTAAAAATCGCCAACCCCCCATCTAGTCTGCGTGTCACTTATGAGAGGGCAGCACCTACCCCAGGGGCCCACCCCTACTAGACCAGACACTCATTTTTCCGGCCTATCGGAAAAGGGAAATATGAATTATTTTTGGTTTCCTTTCAAGGTGAGCCATCAATAATATGTAGAAGCTATTTTTATTCAATAGTAGTTTGTATCCATTAGGCAATTTTGAATTTTTGAATTTTTTAAATGGCAAATTTTGATTTTTCAAAGTTTCTCATAAATTTTCTGTTCGACAGTCATTAACCTAGGTCACTTAAATTTGTTGCTATTAAAACCCATACTGGCTAAAACAAAACACTTAATTTTCACACAGGGTAAATATTTAATTATAAGTATCTCGTTTTGGAGCGTCGTGGAGAGTAAAAAATAAGAATTTTTCAATCATATTGAGTAGGGTATCAAATTCAAGATCTTCGAGTTCAGATTAATAATATGTATTATATATTGGGACTTTAGTGGACTATATTTACAAACATCAAAATTTGAAGTTATAGATTCGAAAATGTGATGAATCATGCCTTACTTGAATTATACCTCTGAAATTTTCGAAATCTTGTCATGAGGTGGCCGTTGTAGTAAAATTTCAAAACTTAATATCAATTCAATTAAAATTTCAAAATCTAATACTAAGGAAGGAAATTATTTTAAGCAACGATAGATTGGCAGTTTATTGGATGAATGGAGTTGCATTAGTTTTTTTGTACTCTTTTACTTTGTTAACTTGTACTTTTTTTTTGAAATAGTGAAGTGGGCGTTGAAAAGCCCGTTTTTCCTCAAAAAGAGGAAACTCGACTCTATGACTGGGTGACCAATTAATTTTGTTTCGTTAGATGCTCGAAAGAAAAGGGTAAAGATAAATTGAATTTTCCTTTTTTTTTTTTTTTTTTTTTTGTTCCTCCTCCCACATACTAAATAAATATGAGCCCCGGATAAGTAAAACATGCAAATCCCCAGGCCGGTCTCGCAGACGAGCTCGCAGTAATTGAATGTAAATAAGTTTCACACGTGGCTAACGAATTTTATCATCTTATAGGGGACGGCATTAGCGGGAATCGAGTTGAGGTCAGCGAGTCCAGCGCCTCTCTACAAAGCCGGTTAAAAGTTGCCCGGACGGATCAAGATCCTTTTAGGCCTTCTCATTAACAACTTTATTCATAATTGCATCACAGCCGACATCGACCGACCCCTCACCCTTGCCGTGGCACCTCCCCCCTCCCCTCTGGAGATCTTTCATCTCGCTCATTAGGCAATTTGCCGGTATCCCCGAATCTCCCATGCCGGCATAAAATAATGTTTGACGGTAACTCACCCTAAAATAGGCATCCCAATGCTCTCAGAAGTAATACCCTGTACGTGATGATGTCATATCCAACCACTAGCAGATCGGGAAACTCCGATATTTTTGTAATTGAAAAGAGAGAGACAAACAGTGGCGTGCCTAGATCTTTTGCCATCTGGTGTTTCATGCCAATAAAAAGTGGTTATTAATAATTTCAAAAATGATTTATTTTGACTTAACAGATTGTACACATTATTATTATTATTATTATTTGTTCCGGCATTTGTGCACCGCGGCCTCAGTGAGACCTATTGTGCGCCGTCCATGTCCCTGTCCTATATATGTGACAGGCCCACGGCCTTTGCAAATCTGAGGATACTGAATGGATCGATCAGTTCACATAGTTTGGGGTCTACAATGCGATCACTACCAAAGTGAAGGTATCGCCTTCTAGCTAAGTTATCACAGTCACATATTATATGACGTGCCGTTTCTCCCTCTTTCTTGCAGAATCTGCAGATTGGTGATCCCACTATCCCCAAATTAAAGAGGTGTTTATTTAACCGACAGTGACCTGTATAGAGTCCTGTCACACTTTTGAGTGTCCACATAGTGATAAAAATTATGCGTCCTTACATATTTATTTTTCTTGTTTTTTATTATAAAAATAGTAAAAACGTTTTGAATGGCATTGCTAATCCTAATTTCAAATGGTGACCATAAATATAGCAGTTTGTATTACGTATTAAGTCTATTTTCAACAATGCAATAATTAATTTGAAAGAGGTCAAAAGTACTTCCTATTTGGCCATCACCAATTCTAAATTTGTGATGTACGTGTTTTCTTTTTTCACTGATTAGGCGTAAAAATTTTGACGAATATTCTCATAGAGAAAATCTCTTTTTAAAACCTTTATTTAGGTATAACACAATAATAATTACAGCGATAAATAGTCGTAGATCTTAAATGGGCCATGACTACTTATGTAGGGACTAAAGTGCCCTTTTCAAAGGGAGGTGGACTAGATATAGTTGCATCAACAGGATCTTTACCATTAAAGTGAAAAGGCTTGGTAATTAAATAACTGATGTCAAGTCGGCCCGCCGAGTTCAACAAGGCTATTTTTGTTAAATTTAGTACAAATTTCATAAGTATTGTTAAATTATTGGAACTAAGTATAGTAAATAGAAGTTGGTATTAAGTATACGTATATATTGGTGGATCACCCCTACCGGTCCCTCCCCCCCCCCCTCCCAGGTACGCTACGGTGAGTTCTGTAACTATTACCAGTTGAACCGAGGACCAGTTGATTCACTATTCACCATTAAATCAAACAATTTTTGAGCTTGACATCTTTTATTTGCTATCTTCTAAATGGTAACTATCTTCATAGAATCTCTGAATAACTGGTTATATAGATTACTATCTATCTTCCCTATAGACTATCGCAATGTCCCAAACACCAAATGAGTATTTATAGAGATAGCTCCCAAAATATACGACCTATCTAGACCCCCAGACTACGATTGACTTACTACTGACAAAACAACCACACCGTATCACTAATTGCACCGCCCTTGACTTTATTACGTCTGACCACAGGCCAGTACTGTACGCAGTGGATGGTAAAGTGGTGACCCCTCGCCCCACGAGATACGACTATCGTCGTGCCGACTGGGATCTGTATCGGTCGCAGATTTACCATAACCTGCATACGGTGCCGATTCTCCGCACGAAAGAAGAAGTAGATCTTCAACTAACTTTCATAACTGATGTAATCGTAGACGCGGCAGACACTGCGATCCCGAAGTTCACCCCCATGCCACCTTCCCTGAGACCACCTCCAGACCATATTCTTAAAATTATTGCCTTGCGCAATAATTGGAAGAATAGATGGTGCAGGACGAGAGATCAGCAAGCCAAGGTCGTTGTGATTTCTCTCACAACGCAAATTCGGGGCTTGATGAAACTCTGGAAACCGCAGAAAGTTTTGGAAGCTGTTGAAGACTACAAAAGGCAAGACAGCCAATGTCCGTCTTCATGAAGGCGACAATGTTCTGACTGCTGAGCAACAGGCAACAAAACTGGCCGACCATTACGCTAGGGACATTACGGCTAGGACGGGATACTACCACATGCCTCCTCCGGTAGATCCTGAAGAGAACCACATGTTTGTAGCTCAAGGCGATTCTTCGCCAGTGTCAGGAAAACCGAGCACCAGGGCACGACGGGATACAAACAGTGCTGCTCTAACAAATGCCGAGGAGAGGGATAGTACAATTAGCAAACTTGTACAACTCTTGTATGAGATTGCGGTACTTTCCTGACACATGGAAACAAGCCATCTTGTTCCCATTACTAAAGCCAGCCAAGAGCGGAGATCACCCAGCCCACTACCGCCCGATTAGTCTGCTACCACAGATGGGAAAAATCTTTGAGAAAATTCTTTTGAATTATCTCAAAGATTACTGCTCGGAAAATGACATCATTCCGCCAGAGCAGACTGGAATCCAATCCAGTATGAGCGCAGAGCACCCCCTTCTGAAGCTGCAGTCAGAAGTTAGCCATAACATGAATAGAAACATAGCCACGGCTATGATTTCCATTGATTTCACCCAAGCATTCGACTCGGTGTCTCACGGGACACTGTGTCAAATGCTCTGCGACCGGGAATGCCCGGAACAACTGTATTCAATTCTGGCTAGCTTCCTGAAAAACAGATCGCTGCGGGTGCGGGTTGGTGATAGTTTCTCCGAAGCTGTGCCACTGACCTGTGCAATACCCCAAGGCGCCGTCTTATCCCCTGTACTATTTAACGTATACACGTCTGAGATTGTTGGAGCCCGGTACAAAAATACCACAGATACTGCTTTCGCAGATGACATAGCGGTGTACAGTAGTAGCATGAGCGCCAAGGTGGCTCTCAGACAGGCTGAAGCAGCCTGTAACCAGATCAGTGAGAGATTGGGGAGACTCAATATCTCTGTAAACGCGGGTAAGACTGACTGCGTAATTTTCTCTTCTCAAAAAGGAAAAAGTCCACTACTTACTAGTTACATAGCAGGAACGGAGGGAAATTCACCAGCCAACAACCTAGTATATCTGGGAATTAAAATGGACAGACACCTCCATTTTAGTAACCATTTTACGAAGAAGTTGAAGCAAACACGCATGAAGTCTTACCGGCTTACGCACTTATTGACTTCCCCCAATCTATTACTGCGTCTCAAGCTACTGATTTACAAGAGCATACTCAGGCCTACTCTGCTGTATGGTGCACCGCTTTTTCGTTATCTGACGTATATGACAGCTCTGCGACTCCAACAATTCCAAAACGGTATAATCATGAAAGTGGTCAGAGGTACTTCATTCGAGCTGCGGAGCAACAGTGAGCTTCACGAGATCTTTGAGCTGCCTACGGTGGATGAATTCATCCAACGTAGACATATCAAGTTTTTCGACTCACTGCAATACTTGACAAACCCGGTGTTTACATGATTACCCCCGCTCCGTTCCCCCATCGATGGCAGGACGCTGTCGTCCCTGGAACGCTTTAGTTTTAGGTTCTAGGTATAGTTTTTTAATTTGTAAGTTTTTCTCCCATTTTCTAAACTGGAGGTGAGCCCCATCACCTAGATTTGTATTCATTATTACTTCCTATTAACATCCATCTGACTTATGTAACCCAACCTCCTTTAAATGCATCTGTGCATAGCAGAAAGAGGAGAAAGATTGACAAATTCTTTTGCTTATATTTTTTCGTTGTATAAAGTCAAGGGGTTTAGAAAAAAAAAAAAATATATATATATATATATATATACGACAGCTCGGCGACTCCAACAATTCCAAAACGGTATAATCATGAAAGTGGTCAGAGGTACTTCATTCAAGCAGTGGAGCAACAGTGAGCTTTACGAGATCTTTGAGCTGCCTACGGTGGATGAATTCATCCAACGTAGACACATCAAATTTTGACTCCCTGCAATAACCTGACAAACCCGGTGTTTAACTCTATGACCCCTGCTCCGTTCCCCCAACGATGGCAGGACGCCGTCGTGGCAGGAACACTTTAGTCTTAGGCTCTAGGTTTAGGTTTTAGTGTTTCCACGGTTGTAAGCTGAAGGTGAGCCTCATCACCGAGTCTATTGTATGTGTTTTGACTTTTAACAACAAACTGAAACGTATTATATCTATGCCCTCCTTCGAATGCATCTGTGTATGCAGAACGAGGAGAAATATGTAAATCAAAAATTATTTATTTTTTGTTCATTGTAATTATCAATAAAGAGGATTAGAAATAAAAAACCAAAACAAAAAAAAACACCTAATAAAGCTCTCACATAGCACACAGTGTTTAACCACCAGTTTGAATAATCTTTTAAAGATAGTGTAGTTTCTATTGCTAAGGCCAAAGGCTGTCTTTCCAATGTTATATACTACAGTAAATTATGACAAAAAATATCCAATAATTTTAAAGTTACATTCGAAATTACCCTTTGCTACGCTGGATATGATTTGGTCAAAGTTGCCCAGCATACGATTTGGTGAAATAAAATTAAACATGACAAAATTCGTTACACAAAGTGACCTAGTTCTCACAAGCCGCTGCTCAAAAGCTATTTAAGATCTAATGTATTTAATTTTAATTTTTTTGATAATAAAATATTTAAGTATTTTTAAACAAAACCGAAAAGGATTTTTTAAAATGCATTTAAGTTTTTTACCTTTTACGCCCTTGAAAAATATTTAAGAAGTAAATTCAACTCTTAATGGACACAAAAACAAATTAGTTTGGGAAAAAACAGCAAAAAATACATATTAAACACCAGGGAAAAAAAAGGTGAAGCCACTGTTCAACTTGTTTATTCAGTTTCATCTGAAAAGTACACAAGTGACCCCATTATGACTGACCTCATACTAGTAGCATTCAAGCGATCACAATACTATCAAAGAAATAGTAAAATATTAATAAAAAATGCCTACCTCTTTGAAAAGGAGGTTAGTCAAATATTAAAAAAGTAATTTTCTTTAATTGTAATGACATGATTTTTCTGAAAATCGTATCGTTCGAGTAATTCGAGCTGATGATATGCATTAGAAGTTTCTTTATTCTGTATTCATAAGAGCAATGTAATGATAGTCAGTACACTAGGATTTCGGAGCTTGGAGACACGCGAGTCATTTCGTTTCCCCTGCGCTGTTCAAACAAGCAGTGTTCGTCCTTATGTGTACACAAGATCTCTTCAGATCTCTCTTCAAAGCATAAGTTATTCTGCATGCTTACTTAATAGGGAATAGCAATTGTTGCGACAAAGTCGATCGGTAACCAGAGACCGCCTGAAAAAGCTAGTTGAAACAGTCATGGTCAATCTTGCTAAAGGAGCTCTCTGCCGGCAAAGGGCTATCTATACCCGACGACTAAAGCGCTCTCTAGCAAAAATATGGTAAATTAAGCCATGGTAGGACATTCTAAATATCTTTAAAAATAGTTTGTACCTAAATGCAAAGTATTATGCTATGGCGAACATATGAGAACATGTGACAGGCCGATATGGTTTTGTACATTTAGCAGCAAGTGTGAGTGGGAGTCATCCCAATATTTGAAATGGGCATGCCCCAAAACCAAATATAAATCTGAGATAATTTTAAATAAAATGTTATAAAATAAACTCTTTTTGTTACTGATTTTATAAATTTCCTTTACTCCACATAAAAACCAGAATTTAGTAAAAAAGGAGCATCTGAGGCTCTCTGTCAGTTTTTAACATCTTAAAATAATGAATGAAAAATTACTGTAATGTTTTGTACAAACCCGGTGTTTAACACGATAACCCCCACTCCGTTCCCCTATCGATGGCAGGACGCTGTCGTGGCAGGAACGCTTTAGTCTTAGGTTCTAGTTTTTTTCCCAATCGTAAACTGAAGGTGAGCCTCATCACCTAGTATTGTACATATGTTGACTTTTAACTTCAATCTGAAATTGTATTATATATATGCCCTCCTTCGAATGCATCAGCGCATCGCAGAAAGAGGAGAAAATTATAAATACAAATTTTTGTTCACTGTGAAACTTATCAATAAAGGAGCTTTTAAAAAAAAAAATGATTTCTCTGCGTATGTTACATGTGCTAACTAAATTGATAATATGACAAACACGACTAGTGCATTCTCCCCCCCCCCTTTACGAAACAAGGCCAATGCAAATACAGTAGCACACTGCCAACTGTTGAGTATTTACTCAACTCGGCAAATATCATCATTGTTGTGGCATATCTACAACAGACAACTTTGTATTTGGGGTCCCTATTCACGACAGTGCTGTTTGTAATTCGGCAAAGTGATTATTTACCAAATATACGTGCTATTGTCGTAAAAAAAAGATTTAATTACTTTATCATTAACATTGGTAGCATTCAACACAAGTCCATGATTTTCTGATCCATAAGTTTACGATTCAACTACTATCACAAATTAGATCAACAATAAGTGTCTGCCACTAAGTGAGACAAACTCTTTACTGCTGTGCCATATCAATAGCAGCCTTTGAGGCTAGGGGTTTTTATTTAAAAAATGTAATTTTTTTTTACACTCCAATCATACATTTCTCAGAGCAATTAATGAAAACCCAGAAGTTTTATTAGGTTACAGTTGGTAAACAGAATTAATTGAACAAAAAAACAAAATCACCTAGACATGTTAACAACTTTATTATGATGAAATTACAATCTGCCTATACTTAATAGGCAATAAATAATCGAGATAAGTGTTTTCATTCATACCATATTTACAATTCATCATTCGTTCGCACATTCATACAATATTTACAAACAGCCCAGGGGCCCTCCAAGTCCACGCGGTTGTTGCCTCCCTCGCAAGCGAAAGAGGAAGCGGAGTCTTGGGAAGTTCCCCACGCTCCCCCATCAGCAACGTCACCGGATACGAGCCAGTGGAGGCTGACGAAGAGCGCGAGAGCCACATACGCTCAGGACATGATTGGAGAAACTGGCCATTGCCAGGACCCCCACTGTTGCGCATTTATAGTAGGTCACGAGGCCACTGCCGTTTCAGTCTCCGAGGAGGATTATAGGGATGAGTGGAGCAGTGCAATGACTGTGCTACGGGATTAGGGTGGTTGGATAGGTTACTATGGAATGAACTAGACAAACATAAAAATAGAAACTAAATTGAAAATCATGAATATCATATAAGTCTGTATATTCAATTTATTAAGTACTATATTAAGTTTCGGATAATAACCGATATACCACTTTTACCCCATGTTTCGTTCTTTTCCGTGTGACTTCTCAATGGAGAGGTACAATTTCCATTTATGTGATTGACGATGAAACCCCGAAATTTTTATTGCTTACAAATACTGGTCTGCGGCTTTGTTTATTCTTTTATGAGATATTTGAATCTGAAGACGGAAGACATCCCTTTGAAACTTCAAATTAAAATATCTCAACAGTTATATCAGTTAGAAATATATTTTAAGCGATAGAAGAACTCAGATTTTATTCCCATTAAAATGATGTACTTACAAAGGCTAAAACTATATGTGTTGAAGAGTTACAATGGAAATAAGGGGGAGGAAAAAAAGGAAAATTCGGGTAAACTATTCAACGCAATGCCAAGCAACTCTACTGGTTCCGAGAAGGAAAAAAAATTACTACTGTAGCAAAATAGTTTCTACCTTTGCCAATTGTAGCATTGTGGAACTGAACCGAGTTTATTAAGCAGATACTTTAATCTTCGCATTAATGAATTCACTAAGTTTTTTCATACTATCAATATTTCCTGTATTACTTATTCATTTAGAATTCCAACTTGATGGGACTTCTCATCTAATATTCTAGATCACATTGCGCAATTAACCGTTATCAACAACTCCGAACAAGTATCCCCAATCTAAGGGGCCAATTTAAGATTAAATTCTAATAGCGGCGGCATATTGATTTTAAATAACATTAGCATACTAAAAGAACCCTGCCCAGAGGAGGGAGAGGGTAGCGGTGCAGCAGGAAGAGGGATAAGGAAGGGAAGCTATCCAAAGTGTTTGATAACGGAGTTGGCTCAAGATCAGAAAGTAAGGAGCTCCTTAGGCCTACACTTGATACTCACCATAAACATGGGCCCGCCCTTAATAAAGACAACCAACGGGAAACCCATTTTCTGAGCCGTTACCCATCCTCGGAAATGGAACATATTTTTATTATTTGCTGTTGGGTATAAAGAAGGAGGAGATGAGGAAGAGAAAATGGGTTATTATTTGTGAGATAGTCTATAAATCAGATCAGGGTACGCTAAGCCCCTGTCGTAAGTCAAGGGGTGAATATTGCCAATCTAGTCGTCCACGGCCCACCCTCACATATTCGGCTACAGCGACCGTTTCAAAGTGAATTCACCCCCCATTTAACTTTAAGCCTGCCCTTTATTCTTCCGTTCATATTTCCTCTATATTACGCTAAACCTATAACTCACAATAAATAACTTAGAATTATACAATTATTTCCCAGCTCGAAAAGAAGGGCTTAACTTACCGACAGGTAGGTCGGATCGCACATCGTCTGCCTGTTTGTGCGAAGATCAATAGCGGTTTTAAAAATAATATGTTACTGTTGATCAATACGCAATACCGGGATGTAATATAAATAAAATTTAATGTAAAAATAAATAGATCCCGAATTGCTTTTTTACTTTATCAAGTCACTTTTTTTTTCCCTAAACCCCTTTAAATTTTATTACAATGTGTAAAAATATGAACAAAATAATCCTCTTTCTGCTATGCATTTGAAGGAGGTTGGGTTACATAAAATCAGATTGAAGTTAATAGGAAAATAACATGAATACAAATCTAGGTGATGGGGCTCACCTTCAGTTTAATATGTGGGAGAAAAAACTAAAACCTAAACCTAGAACCTAAAACTAAAGCGTTCCAGCCGCGACAGCGTCCTGCCATTGCTGGGGGAATGGAGCGGGGGTTATCGTGTTAAACACCGGGTTTGTCAAGTATTGCAGGGAGTCAAAAAAATTGATGTCTACGTTGGATGAATTCATCCACCGTATCAAGTCACATCTCAGATTCTCCCCCAATGGATTGGAAAAAAGTATGAGTCGTCTAGCACAAAAAAATACACGGATGGCCGCCAGGCACATGCCATAATTTGATTAATAATCGATAAAATTTCATGCGGTCTCGATCTAAAACTATACTTCTCAAAAGTGTTCCTTGATGTTTCCCAAGCATTTCCCAAAGTACTAAAGTCCAAAAGTACGCCACATACTTACTATCTATGCGTAGTCCTTGAATAACTGTATTCTCGTTTCATCCACGTACACCATGGAGCTTCATCTTCTTCTACGTTTCCTATCCTTTATTCTGTACACACTGCTTAATTAATGAATCTCTAGTGGTATGACTCCCATGATCCGGTCGAGAAGTTTAAACTGATTTTTGGAAAATTACCACGGTTGCAGTACCTCCGTATACCACACGCATTAAAGTCATTTATTTGGTTGTTTGAATAAATTAAATTAATTAGTTTGATAGGCTGTTCCCGGAGGTACTGCAATAACCGGCCAACCCGCGACAGAGGTGGAGCAAGCCCCCAGCACTCCGTCATTTCCCAAAAATATTTCCTAGCCCACCCTTTGAATATTGTGAAAACTATTATTTTGCTGATACCAACTCTTTCCACACTTTTAGCTCTCAGCATCTCCATCTTCGTGAGCTTTGGGTAAATAAATGAAAAATAGATAGTGCTTTTATAGGACACAAGGTATGATACATACACATGGAAAGGACCAAATCCACTCTGCGTGACAAGTTAAATAATCTTGTAGAGGAGAGTCTTTTAAAAAACTTTATTATGAATACCAATCAAAACACTGGTATATATACAAAAATTAATCAGTTACAGCGTTAGAAAATACTTTCCTGAAGGCTTAGGCACAAGTGAGGGTGCCTTGGCCCTAGCAGGTAGCAAAAGGTTAGGGGTTAGGGTTAGGGGAGGGAAATGGTTACTTACAAAAAAACAAGGGGACCATAAGTCTCAACTGAGGTACACGTTTCTACTAAAAATGTAAGATATAATGAGCATTATATAACTGCCCTCATAGCTTAAGGCGACAGCCCCCGGATTGATAATTAAAATCATGATGTAACAATTAATGGATGAACATATAAAATAGAAGTATATTCACCCGATGGGGCCGCATATTGGTACGGTTAACTAGCTGCAACTGGATTTGGACTAGTTGTTCAAGGGAAGAGGGGGAGGGTCACAGAGGACGATGTGGATTAGGAAGGTCTCATGGCTGTTTGTAAATATTGTATGAATGAGTGAGTGAATGAAAATTGTAAATATGGTATGCATGAGAACATTGATCTTAATTACATATTGACCAATAAAGCAGTTTGTAATTTTATCGCAATAAAATATGTATATATATAAAAGTATTACAAAGCACTATTAATTTGGATACGAAATAATATACAATGAAAAATATGCATCGAATAGCAGCACACGAACACCTTTTAGGTTTTTGTGGATCTAATTTAGTTTCTAAAAATAACAAACTTAAAAAAGTCTATTGAAGAGGGGAAAAGGTTAGGTTTAAAACTTTTTTTAATTATAATTTTTTTTTCCAATTTCATCAAATTTATATAACTGGCTTACTTAACTTAGTTACTTAACTGGCATCAATTAGCCCATGGATTTGAGGTGAGTTACGTTAACTTTCCCTTAAAACTTTGGTAGAGATTTCGGGGCCGGAAGCCCCTGAGGTGCCCGGACTATTCGGGGCTTCGTTCATAACTTGTGCCTTGCCGTCGATCAAATTACACCGACGACGCAGTTTTCATCCTTGGCGGCGGGAACAGAAGGAAACTGTATAATTACCAAGGGCCAATTTCAGGTAATATCTTGTTACAGAGAATGCGTCACGGGTTCATTTCCGTCCGTTTCTTAGAAAGCAATACTAATAAATTTAATTAAATTTTGACATGTGGGATGGAGAATGTGAGAATTCGCACATTGAATAAAAGATTAAAATAGGAATCAGATAATCACAAAATTACAACAGCAAACTAATTCCATTTTTAGAATTTTGTTGATTTTATTTTCTTTCAAACCCTAAAACGGGATCCGTGTCCCAGACGGGGTTTCCACATGGGTCTCGTTCACTGTTGACGGGACCACGGGGTATTTCCTTGCATGTGGTGTGCGTATTCCAGTCCAATTGGGTGCGTTGCACTGGTCAGCGCATCTCTTGTTCTTTTAAACCAGTTTTTCTTTTTGTAAAAACCAAACCAAAAACTAAAAGACCGATATTATGCCTGATCAAGCTGCACCAATCTCCTGGAAATGATGAAGTACGCTGGTCCCTGCGGCTCTTTCCACTTCTGAACAAAGCTGAGCAAGGCCCTGTAATTCTCTTTGAAGCTACACTGACCAATTGTGCGAATCATTCGTGCTCTAGCATGTTTAATGCACTCTTTTTCAAGACCGCTTTTCAAAACCAGAACCTCTATGTTTTCCAACTGTATTTCTATGTCTATTCAGGTATTATTTAGTCTCCTGTTCAAACTTGAGACGTAAAATTTTCCCTCTACGTCTATTGGCATTAAGCGTGACAGGGGTTAATAATTAATAGTTGGGTGGTGGCTGTGAGGTTCTTGAGTGATCTGTTCGAGGCGACTCAGCTCTCAGCCACAAGTTCGTTTTTTTTTTTTATTGGATTTGCTAATTTTTTATCAAGTAGCTACTCATTTATCTTCACGGGGCTGAGTTAGTCCCGATCTGACACGTCCAAAAAAAAATTTTTGGGTGTTCCGGTGATCGAACCCACCTGGTTATTCGCTGTTAGTAGACAGCATGACTACTTGACCGCCACGCAAAAAATTTTGAGTAGTATTTAAAATTAAAGATCTAATATGAGTTGGGAATTCAATGAGCTGAAATTACAAAAAGTCATTCAAAATCTTACTGAGATTGTATAGTAACTAAACCCTTAATTGTTGGATGCATCACACTTTTTTTCATGCATTGCTGAACTGATTTCATGATTTATAGCATTGGATCTGAATCTAAAGCTGATTTTTTTGTCCCAACAGAGTAACGAACATCGAAGTACTTACTAAATCGTGTATCCAAGGACCTGTGAGGTATTCATTTTATGATTTAAACCTCCTAAAATTTCGTCGCAATCAATGAACAACTATACTGCTCGCACAAAATAAACATAAACGAAATAAAGGGGGCAACAAATGAAGGAAAGTATATAGAGAAATAACGAGGACTTCTTAGCGAAAAGAAGAAAGGTGGGAACCAGAACACTACACGCACCCTTCACTCGATTACAGCTCATTCTTGAAAGGCAGATAGGAAGGCAAAATGGGAACGAAAAGAAAACTTTACTTAAAGACAGATGAAGAAAATAAATATATAATTTAGGGAAAATATAAAATGTTTTATATGGCTTTGGCGATATTTTTCTTTAGCCCCAAGCAAAAAGGCACTTTAGCTCAGTGGTCTGCAAACTTTTACCACCGTTAGTAAGACGTGATGAAAATATATTTTTGCGAAGTTCATGGATCAGTGATGGTTTATTGACATGTAAGTAAAATTCACGAAACAAGATATAAACTAATAATTACTATAAACAAGTTCATTAAGATCTGCTTTTTATACTGCTGTTTATAATTATATAGAGACAAAATTTATAATATCCTTACATGACAGGAAGAGAAGATAAAGTATTAAAAAAATATATTGAGTTTTTTTTTTTAAAGTTTATTTACCTTGAAGAGGTTAAATGAGGCGCAGGGGTGGTTAAAGGGTATCTATTTAGATATTTGGAAGCTCATCAGAAGCCGGTATTGGGAAGGTGGCATTCAGTTTTCATCAAACCCTGCCATCATCAGGCCACTGGGAAGGGAAATAAAAAAGTTGATAGAGGTGCCATAAACCACGTTGTGGGGCTCTATCTTCTCGGTAGATTGAGCCCTGAGACCTTATTAACAGCCCCTGGGCAATATTTGAGATAAAAACGACAAAGAAGCCTTAAATTAGAAAGGCCGCACCTTCCTGATCAGGATTTTATAGTCTCCCTACAGCTTATTAAAGGAACCTCCCTCTCTCCGCCCCACCCCACCCCCTTCTGGCTGGTTACTACAAAGGAAACCAAAACTGATAAATTATTCCCTTTTGAAAAATATTCCTTATTTATGTTTGAACTCTCTTTAGCGGTAGCCAATGAAATATTAAACTGAAAAGGAACCACACGATGAGGGCTCCAAAAATGTAATAACTAAGAGCTAAGGCGCTACTGAATACGAAATAACTCTTATTCGTAATAGATTCCCTAATTATTCATGGTAAGCTTTCTTCAAAAATAACTGGAAACAAAAACGGTACGAGCAAATAAAGGACAAGAGACGTAGAGAAGTGGTCCACTAAGAATTATGAGCAAGGTCCTCGCACGAATCATTCTTAACAGAATCGAGATGACCGTAAGCTCGGGAAATAACGAAAGATAAAAGATAAGATAAAGATCCATGGGTATCGCCATTGAGCTTCGCGGGATGTTGGACGTTCTTGTCGACTTTATTGACGTCAAGAAGGCTTTTGATTCTGCCAGTATAAGAGTAATATAGGAAATTCACAAGGAAGTGACAAATAAGATTACCTACTGGAAAACAAACTGGACATAAGCAAACAGTTAAATTAAACCCAATTTGGACTCATGGTCTAAAACTATGAGGGACAGCCAAACCTTCGAACACCAAACGAATCCAAAGTCCTCAGAACGGCAGTCAACGCTCCGTTCTACTTTACAAGCTCATTCCTTCGCAGTAAGCTCTATCGTATTCCCTAGACCTTAAAACCTGACGTTTCCAAATTCCATGAAACCCTCTCCGCTCATCCAAATCCTCTTGTCAACTCCTTTTCCAGTAACACATCCGTACATCCTCCTGTCACTTAAAACGTTGGTAGATGTGCCATGGTGTACAGTCATTGGCCACCATCCCCACTCATGTCCTGATCGTCTGAGTAATGTAAATTTCATTTTTGTATTAAAACATACTCAAAAAGATTTTATTTAGTTCATTTTTTTTTGTAATAATGATTGTAATAATACTTAATTTTTCAATCAACTTGAAATATTTTATAAACAAAAAATAGTATCAATGTTTGTAAAACCATGAAAAGCGGCCATAAATATTGGCAATTTAAGTTCCTTTTTACCATCAATAAGGTGCACCGAAGAGCCAATGAAGACAAACGGGAAGGCTGTACTGTAACGAGAGCATCCATCAGGAACCCCATCACTGGGATAATTGAGATTTTCACCCTACGTTAGTTCCTTGATAATACCATTAAACACTAAGGCACGTCTCTATCTTAAGGCTTTACAGGTAACCATTCTTCACCTTTAAGTCTGCTCCATAGGTTCTCAGCTATTTTAACTTCTATTGCAAGTTCAAGTCTGTAGGAGAGGTGGTGGGTGCCATTAAGAGCTCCACCTATCATTAGTTACGTGGGGAAACTCGTATTGAATAATTGTTGCTAATTTATTAAAATAATCAAATGAACACATTGGACTCGTGCTCACATGTTTACAAAGCATTCCCCAAATGAGAGTTACATACTAATAATCATTGTAAACTATGATAATGCGGTATCTTCCTAGTGAAATTTATATCAAGTTTATAAATTCTCATAAAGTCATAATTCGTTTACTCACAATTATTCAGTTTCGTCATAATTTTCAGCATGAGACGGTTTTAGGGGCAGATTTTTACTCCTTGCAGGACACACTGAAAAAAGGTCATTTGTTTTGAATACAAGTTCCACTGTTGCTTACACTATATTGCATGTATCGTTATACTAAAGCTAACTAAATAAAGCATTATAATTCACATAAATAAGAAAGCAATAGAGTAAAGTATAACAATAATAATAATTTAAGCCGATTCATCAAAAGTTGCGACTACTAAATGAGACGACTAGAAAAAGAGGTCTTGATTTTGACTGCACTGCTTGGGTACGTGACACGAAGGTTTTTGATTAGTCCCTGAGTCGATGAAGGAGATTTAAGGAAGTATCTATGAGGATAAAGTGAAATTAAGAATTAATGGCGATTATTTTTGTTTATGCCAAATGAAATAAATAGTTTCCTTCCTATAAATAAAAGAAACTCCTTACTCATTTTTTATCGTTAAGGAACATTTTCGTTTCCTTAACGTACTGATGTGATGGGGTAATCAAACACATCCATATGCAAAAAAAACACAGTTTCTATGGCCTCTTGTATAATTTGAAAATTTTGAGGTAGGAGTTATTTATTTTAAGCCTACTATATTGTATCCCTAATCCCGGTTCCCAGCGAAGGACTAGTTAATTAGGTACTATTTAAAAACCGGGTTCAACCCGAAAAAAACCTTACGTTCCATAATGTTTTTTCCTGCTGATCAAGTACAAAGAAAAATTATCTGCTCTCAGCTGTACTTAAAAACAAGCATAACAGGAGCCGGCAAGGCCTAGTTATGATCCAGTATTCAATTCAAACGAGGTTTGTTTTATTTTTTCATAATTTTTGTCCTTCTAACAAAATTAAAAAAGATTTTTAAATAAAAGTGTACAATAGACTTCTAAACTGCAATGGATTCTAGCGTGGGGTGAAAGCCAATGTGTACAAGCCCCTACTCAAAAGCGCAGCAGACTCAAGTGTTTGCTCACCACTAAGCAAAGCCCTCACAACTCTAGATCCATTTTCATCATCCAGTCAACATCCAACTGCAACTGACTAAACTCAACTGACAGTGTGTAGCTTTTGTAGGAATGGCTTTTTGCTGTATTCAACATGTCAGGATCATTGATTTTTAGTGCTTCTTTTATAATAGCAATCAATTTCATGGATAGAATTCGGATTGTAGGTATCTATTAATACAAATATGCTAACACGTGGCCAAAAAAAATATTTTACATATCGTCATTTTCAACCGTAGCGACGTTTTCCATCCTTAAATATGATTCGGAGTTAATGAAGGAATAACGTTTACTTGTGAATGACTTGTCAAAAAATAAAACCTAAAACTCCACATAATTTAATAGTCCATACAAATGTTACTAGTCATGAATTACAGTAATGAATGATTTAGACAAACAAATTAGCATATCAATTAACTTGAATTGTTGCCTTCCGATATGTCTCATTAGATCAGATTTGGAGGAAAAAGCCCAAAAAGATTCGGAGCTATAATAATTATTGTCACAGAGAACTCAACAAATGGGGATAAGGGACTGAGCGGATTTCAGGTTTCAGTCGTTGATAGGCATTCAGTGTTGTCTGACCAAAATGATCTAAAAGAAAAGTAGTGAGAGAGAATTGGTACGTATGACAACATAATACATATGTTTGTGTAGTAACCAAAGTCTTATGACAGCAATTATGAATTGAATTGTATTTTTTGGAAGTATAAAGCTCCCAAGCAACCTAATGAACAATTTGGGCCTGAGGTATATGGAAGCCTTCAACGATATGTCCTTCACTGCAGTCTAGTTCTTAATGCGCTCTTCGCCTTCCTCTTCTTATGTTTCTTTGACTGTCTTTTGCTCTCCTGGGTATGTTAAAACGAGCCAACCCCCGTAGTATCTTCTATTCATGGAATAGGAGTCCTCGTTGACCACCAACGCAAGCAATTCGGCTTCCGAAATCCTCCAGAGTTCTATTTTACGCATGAGTTTTGGTGTCACATGTGAAGGAGCAATATCAAAAATGTTCAAACACAACAAATTAAAAATCTAAAATAATCACATGACTAGCCAATTCAAACCAGATTTGGCCATATTTTATACAAAATTCATATTTTGTAATCGGAATTTAAAATTTTATTTTGATGAATATATTAACGGTCTTTGGTGTGCCCTTGACCAAGTGAAGCTTACATTTTAATAGTTTCTGAACTTTGTCTTGAGAAAACTCAGAAGTAAGCAAAAGAGGGGGCCCCGACATAAGGGTTTTTTTCACTTTATTTTAATCGAAATCTAATTGGCATTGTGGTGTCGTGAAATTCACGTTTATTGATTCATTTTTCGACCACTATCGTAGAACGTACATCTATACCAACAGATGATCGAACTGTCGATGATGTACTTAATTTGGATGAGGTCGCCTAGAATTTCAATTTGATTACTAATTACCAGCTTGCAAAAGATCCAGAAGACCCATCGATCCAAGACGCACGTTCCAGAGGCCGGAATCTCTCCCCCGACGACAGCTGTAAGAAATAACGGACTCAGATGGCCTAGGTCCGACCATGTCTCTCTGCAGACGATAAAACCAGCAGTCGGATAATAAAAACCAGCAGTTAGCCAACGAGAGCCGGTCCACCGCTCACAATAACAATAACTCAGAACGGATTATACCTCGAGAGTTTAACGAGACTAAACTTTTACTCTTGGTCCTCTGTTTAAATTGAATTTCGGTCCCTTTTACTTGCATTACTGTAATCACTCTTCCTACCTCGAGGGCAGGCAGGGACAGCCTTTAGCTCTCTTTTATGAGGCAATTCCGCTCTTCGGGACAGCAGGCGACTCTTTCAATCTTCCAAGCCATCGAGCAACAGGCCGACGTACGTCTAACCTCTTAGGCTTTCTACTTTATGTCCTACTTGTTCTCCGTCCGATAATAAATCACTTAAAAATATATTTCGATCCACATAAAAACTATTATCAAAACTTTTAAAGGGATATCATTATCCCATCATATTCATGACCAATTGCTTTGTATAAACTATGAAAGCTGTTGCACAAATGTGATGAATACCATTTGAAAAATAAAAACGTCAATTCACGAATCAATCTCTCAACATGATGAAAGTATAGGGGCATATGTCTTAATTAATATAATAATTGAAGAGTTTGGTCGAATGCCCTAAGTTACATTTTTTCTAAATTGGATTTTTGATTACTTTTGATGCATCTTCCTTTAAATGTAACTTAGACCGTTCTTCCAATTATAGGACTCGCCATTCCTGTTTAGTGTGGGGATATCAACGAAATTTGTTGGTTTCTGTAGGAACTCAATTACCTAAACTTAAAATGTAACATATACCGTTATTCAGCCGAACCCTTCAATTATTCTTTGTCCAGTGGGTGGAACAAATACCTGACATGCAGCAGTACAGTAATAGTTTGTACAGTAGTTAGGTATAAGATTAGTATTGATCAGTTATAAACTTGTATTAGTCTAAAAGGGTCTTTTCATTCTATAGCCACCTATCCATGTAATGTAATATCACCTAACAGGAATAATTATGATTCATTTGCAACTCAACAGCACACGGTTATATCACTCACTGTTATTAACATAATATCTGAATACTACTTTTATAGTCATTCCCTATTCATCTGTGTGGTGTGAATACTTAGAGAAATGCTGGGAAAAGAAGAATATGCCAACCAGCAATTTTTCGTGTATTTTGTAAAAGGTAAGTAGAGAACCTCCCTCCTGATAAATAATTTTCCCAACAAATAGGATTTGCTTTATTTTGTGAATTTTTATAGGTCTACACGCCCTTGAGTTTTTTAAGGTTGAAGTTCGTCTGGCCGTAAACAGCAAAGCTGCGGAACTTAACTTAACTGCCAATTATAAACATTATAATTTTTGTATTGTTTCCTCCTTTAGAGAAGATTAATGTACATGTATCACACGATCATCATACGCAACACTCTGAATTCACTTACGTGTTTTTCTTTAATCATTCAATCTTCCTGCACACGCAAATTTTTCAATCAAACCATTAGCAAGGTTCTTTTTTGCTTATGCAGTTTTATGATACTTTCGTTAAATATGAAACCGGGCACAGCTATACACGTAAAGAATATTGGGCCTGAGATAAGTAGACTTGCCAAAAACCACGTGTATCTCGTTTATTGCTTTTATAAATCTTGGCAAACCCAAGGCAAACTATTCAATCTGCAGCAGCTCTGGGCTGGTTCTACATGAACCACTAAAACGCCTGTCCGCAATTAAAAGTAAAAACCACATGATTTGCCGATTTTAGCAGACTTCGTAAATGTTGGGGGCTTTTTGTACTTCAACTTTATAGCATGTTTATCACAGACATTTCTTACTTGTACTAAAACGCACATTCTGTCGTAGGGGCCACTCTGAGCAACAAGGTGATTCCCCCAGTATGAAGCTATTCTATTGACCAATTAAAATAACCACGTTTGAGTTAAAAAAGGAGAAGGTTACAATAATTTTTGACGCAATGAAGTGCATACAATCGCATGTATGCTAGCGTCATAACGTGACTAGAAGCGGTGACAGGCCTTAGGAGAAACTCATTCACCCCGTTGTCTTTTTCATCACTGGTTAGCAGGCAATTATCCGCTACTGCACGACATGTAGTATGTAGCTAAGTGTTTTGTGTGTGTATAGCCTAGAGCTATTTACTGTTCTCTATCACAGAACGCTAACCCAATAACCACCCTCGCTTCTGAAGGCTAATAGGGTAGAGGCACTCATGTGACACAGTGCGGAACACGATTAAAGATAAGTTGTAATAAAGGGATTTAATAATAGTTATTAAAGATGCAGATTCCCCGGCTAGGATGAGCTACGGGGAGGCTGTAAGTGGATTTCCACATTAAGGAGTGTCTCTCTCACTCTCTCCTCTCTCTCTCTCTCTCTCTCTCTCTCTCTCTCCCTCTCTCTCTCTCTCTCCCTCCGCACGGCCTCCTACTCCACCCTTTTCTCGAGGCAAACACTCCACCGAGGACCAGCACTCGCTCAGACTTTACTTAATTAAAATCTATTGCAAACAATTATTTGTTTGTTCAACCGCCCCCTCTCCGCGAGTCCTCAGCAGGGCTTCGCTTCAAGTAGGCAAATTGAATTAGTTCAGAACTTTGGGACTTACCTTTGAAGGGCCTCAAGTGATGAGAAAGTGGTATCGAACTCCTTTAACCATAGATATCATCTGCAATTATTCAGTTTGATTGATTCAAATAACCTCCACTCAGGGTTTACCTCAAGTTCAATGAATTCCCCAGAAGTTGATCATGGTTAGAATATTGTCTCCAGTGGTCACCCTTTTATACCCTAGTGAATTAGTCTTTGAAAATTTACACCTAGTTGTAATTTAATGGCCCAAACAAAACTGCCAATAACGATAAAAACAAAAACATTTGATAACGTACACTTACTGACTCCCATTTGGTTATATGGAGCGTAGTTACGAAGCCACCTTCCAGATACAGAGTTCCAATTCAACTTGCTCAAACTAATATAGCCTCACTATACGTAAACAATCGAACACTGCACACAAGAGACCTACAAGTACCACAGGTTCAGTCTGGCATGAAGAAATATCTGGTCATAGTTTTGGAGATAATTGATCCGGACCTGTTTAAAATTAAAACCTCCTACTTCTAGGATCGCCAAGCTGAAAATATCATTAATGAACTGATAATAACCTTTAATTGAGGAGGACAACGGTATTATTATGGATAGTCATAGCGATGGGCCTGTATAATCGGGGATTTAGTGGGGCCTATGTTTACCAATAGGGGCCAACAAAGGGAAACATACATTTGAGGGCCATAGAGTGGAGTGGAATTGCATTATCTACTGAGTGCAGTGGTACAGCTTCAATAATGCACCTATTCCTAAAGGCAATGCCCTTTCATCCACTTTCAAAACCATCTGTCTATTATTTATTATTACTGTACTATTTATATTTACTCTTATACCGCTAAATAAATATATTATAGGGTTTATACAAATGAGGACAATAAAAGTAAGGCTATCTAAGAAAAACTTGAAGGTTACGTACATTTTTGTAATGATGAAGAATAAAAAAAATTAAAAATATATATATATTTTAATGATAGCCCTTTGATGTAGCGTTCGAATGCTTATTAATAAGTGTAATTAAAAATAAGGTTAACTGAGCCTTGAGTGTCAGATCGGGAAGTCATTTTGATGTAGCATACTTATATTCAATTTAATTATTACATACATATATATATATACATAAGTTAATGATCGTCAACGAAAAACTTAATATCGTCAACGAAGACAAGGAAAGAGCTTGAATGTATTCACAGATCGAGAGTTGTCACAAGACTGTTTTTATTTGAGCCTTTTAAAGCCTCTCTATATACATTCGGGATGTTTACATCCCGATGACTTGAGGATTAGGCTGGCTGCCTACGATGTCCGAACCTTAACTCCCCCCTGCTAGTTTACGCATATCTCTTTGTAAACTCCAAGGTCCGGCGCACGCAGCACACAGCCTGTAATTACGTCACGCTTACGGTCTAATATATTCATAGTGCGCACCAAACAACAGAACACAAAGAAAAGAGGTAATACAGAAATAAAACACGAATAATAATAAAATATAATACATTCGCCCGTGACCCAGTGGCTGCCAGGTGAAACAAAAAACAATGAAACTTATCCACAATATACAGTATGAAAACAAAACCCTCCTTGAGCTTCATGTGTGAAGTATAAGATTTTGGATCAGTTGCTCCGTATCGGATCGAGGGCACACCATCTTACGCACATTCAACCCCCCCCCCCTGTGGTGGGTGTTTCAACTGTTCAATGTGAACGGTTCGCCTCTTCTTTAGGGAGGTCATGCTCTCAATGGTCACGAGATTATGTTCTTAAATTATGATGACCTTAAAGGGCCCCTCATACCGAATAAGTTCCTTACTACGATTTGAAACGACCTTTCTGTACACAACGGTCCCAATCGATATTGCCCCTATGCGCGCCACGCGCTTGGATTTTTCGCGCATAATCTTATTGCGTACCTTGTGCCACATCTTCCCAAGCTGTATGTGGTTGTTATGGAGCTGTGCCACCATTCCCTCATCCACCCCATCTCTGGCCAGTTCCTCGGTCTCACTCGTAATCATCATACGTCTTTTGGCACCTTCATTTTCTGGATCACTTCTACTTTCATCGAGTCTGGTTGAACCCCTTCCTGCGAGATTGTGTGCCCTAAAAAACTAATCTGTTCCTGCCCCAGTGACGATTCGTCTATTGACAGTTTCAACCCGAAATCTCTTAATCTCCTAAATACGTTCCGGAGGTGTTGAATATGTTCCGATTCCGTTTGGCTGAAGATCAGCAGGTCATCCATGTAAATTTGGCACATATTTTCGTCCAATCCTCTCAGAAGTTCGTCCATGAGATGCTAAAAGGTTATTAGAGCATTTTTGAGACCAAACGGTATTCTCGTGAACTCAAAATGCCCTCTTTCAAACGAGAACGCCGTTTTATGTTAGTCATGCGCAGCTAGCTTGATCTAATAGTACCCTGCTTTTAGGTCTAATGTGCCAAAAAATTTCTCCTCCGCGCAATCTCTCTAACACACCACGAGATATTATTGTACTGGTACTGCCAGTATCAATAAGGCACCTCTCCCCCTTCCCGAACTCAATAATTGGCAACCCACACATCCTTTTCCGCACTGTATTGCACCTTAGGATGCGGTCACCTCTCTGCTGCCACTCTCCTCAGGCCCCCGTAAGCCGCTCCCATCTGTGCAAGGGATTCTTCTGCCACTCTCGTCATCTGCGCTTCAACTCCTCTCCGTCTGTCTCCGACGTCCCTGATGACTCGTCGGCCGATGATCCATTTTCTCTTGGTGTCGCGCTTCGCCTCTCCCGGATTTCCTGGTTATTCACCTCCATTGGTTCAGCTTTGTGAAATTCCTTTCGATGAAACACGTATAGACATTGTCTTGCTATTTGTCCTTCTTCCCCACATTCAAAGCACTTAGTGCAAGGGCACTGAGCTACCAGATGGCCCGTCTTTCCTCAGCCATGACATTTCCTATCTTCTTTCCGAGGTGCGTACCTAGGCCTCGTCACTCCCAATCTTCTCTACCCTGTTTCCTGTCTCTTCCACACCGCTTTCGGGGTCCTTTTTCTCCTATATGAGATCCGTCTCCAATCGTTGTCATCGTCGTGCATTTTCACTTCTTCCTCTCTTGTGCTAGCATCTATCATCGCATGGGCGCATTCGAGGAACAATCGCTCATTAGGGAACCCTTCCTTCCTTTCCGTCTCCTTCACTAATTGCACCTTTAAAATCGTAGACAGGAACCCCATCCTGCCCTCCACTTCCTCGGCGCTAGTCGTCTCCCTCATTTTCTCATTTATTTTATTGTAACGGACTACCAGGACTCCAGCATACTGTCCACTATTCTGTCTCGGAGATTTCATTTCTCGAAACATTTGGAAGATATCCTCCTCTGGGGTCCATCGTCCCCCCCCCCATATGCTTTCTTCAGTCTCGTCTTTACTATCTCCCATGGGGTTTCCCTGGGGTTCAGCACCTTCCTTTTTACCCTGTACACCAGGTCTACCTTTATTGACTTAGCGTCACCTGTGTCGAGTAGCCCTTCGTCCATCTTGGCTTTTATCCTCTCCATAATTCTATCCCCACCTTAGAGAAAATGATTCAACTCACCCCAGAAAATTTTTCGAGGTCTGAGATCATTTTCCTCATGTCCTGCGACGTAACTGCCAGCACCTTCATCCATGCCAGCGAGTTCGCTTGGGCTTCAGCCATGGTTTCTTTAGGTAACTGTGGAACTTCAAACGCGGCCGGCCGTAACTCCACCATTACCTACTTTAATTAAACCACACGAAAGCGAATGAGAAGGGGAAAAAACAAAATTCAACTCGCACGTTAATGACTCGAACCCACTCCGCTCCCGGGTTTCGGCACCAGTTAATGATCGTGAACGAAAAACTTGGAGGAAAAGGAAAGAAGTTGAATTTAATCACAAATAGAGAGTTGTCACAAGTTTGTTTTTATTTGAGCCTTTTAAAGCCTCTCTATATACATTCGGGATGTTTACATCCCGATGACTTAAGGATTAGGCTGGCTACCTAGACCGAACCTTAACTTATATTTATATGTATATTGTTTATTATGATAAAATTACTATCTGGCTTATTGGACGTTAAGTAACTGTGGTAAATGTTCTCAATCATACCATATTTACAATTTGCATTCACTCATTCATGCAGTATTTACAAATAGCCCAGAGGCCTCCCAAACTCACATGGTTGTCACCTCCCTCGGATGCAAAAGAGGATGCGGAGTCTTGGTTCGTCCCCCAGACTCCTCTGTCAGACACCCTATGTCACTGGATGCCCATTGGAGGCTGACCAAGAGCGCGAGAGCCGCAGACGCTCATGCCATGATTGGCGAAACTGGCCATTGCCAGGACTCCCACTGTCAGTTCAATTGTAAAATTTAATGAGCTCAAAAATCTGATTTACCTAAATGTCTTACTCGTGATGCCTTAGGTGTGTGGGATGTTGATCTGCTGGTTATTTCTTCAGGAAGAGATTTGCGGCAAGCCATGGCAACGAGAGACCAGCCTTGACCTCATCTGGGAATCAGATGTCCGCACAGGAAACAGGACAAGACATGCAGAGTCACTAGACAACATCAGGGTTTTATAAACAGTCGTCCACACTACTGTTTAAGGTATTGATCTGTTGAGCGTCTTATTATATTTTACGATTCCCCAAGCCGATCCCATGTCTTTGGTTGGGCTGCTGCGTTAAATGGTTGGCCCTGCTGCATTGGTTGGGTACTGTATCCGTTTGATTTTTCATTTGATTCTTTTATAGCTTTACTTGGCACCCGTTGAAAGTAAGTAACCCGTCAGTCGTTGCAAGTGGGGGAGTCAAGGTACGTCTATCATGCTGAATAAGCCGAACAAATGCACATAATTTTGTTCAAAAATGTAATTAAAAAAATATTTAGCAGTGTTTTTCTTGTAGGAATGCTTAAACATGCCTTAAATATTTTGCGACACTAGTGTCACCAATAATTAAAATATGTGACCCCCCTATATACAAACCAAGAATAATTTTATAAGATTCGATGACAAATTATAACAATTATCTAGATTATTTCTTTTTACTCAGGCTTTTAATTAACTTTAAATTTATGAACCAACCACCCCTCACGAAATTTAAGAAATCCGATGTAAGTCGGCTTCCTACCCCCGAGTGGGGCCAAATTAAATAAAAAATAGCAAGGCAGCTAATGCCCAATAGTCGTAATTACAAAGGTCCCTTGGGACCGGGGCAGGCTGCAGGGGCATCAATAGCACACCCGCCTCCAATCTACAATCCTCTTCCCTGCCGGAAGTCTTTCATGACTTGTTCAGCACAGATTGGAACACCGACTGCTCATTATAAACGTCAAGACCAATTTTTTTTTTTCAACTTAATAACTTTACTGCTACTACCAAAGATTTTTCCTGAACAAATACGAAATAAAAACTTTAATGGTACAAAGAATTAGAAGTTATGAGTAGAAATCATAATTTGGAGGATACTGTCCTCTTGTAAATGAAGATATACATAGTAATGACATTTATTGGAAGGTGAATAACAGAGACACTAGAAAAACAAAATTACACATCTATCATAAAACCAGTTTGCAATATCAGTGAGCATCAGTCTGGTCGTAGTGTTCAAAGATTATAGGCAATACAATCAAAAATACGTAAATAATAAAAATAACTACATAAGATAAATCACCCTATACTCTATTGTATACATATTGTAAATTAACTTAAACAAATGTAAATACCATTACCAAACCATAAATCAATGTGTAGCGATTCTAACGAGATAAGTTAAATCACCCTATACTCTATTGCATACATATGGTAAGCAAAGTAAAGTAACATGAACTAAATTATTATAAATGTATTAGCAATAAAGAAAAGGCAGAAGCAAAGTAACACTAGGCGGGTCTACATCTGCTAGTCATAAATCTGAGAGACCCTTACAGCCTCCAGGGGTATTTATGACCGGCAGGGTACTCCTCAGCACATGCAGAAACTGCAGGTACTAAGTGATCCCGTCAGCCGCCTGACTGATTACTTAGGACCGGCACCGTAATCCTTAACATATGCTAGGATCTCGCAGGCACTAAGCAACCTTTTCAGCCTCTTTTTTGGAGGCTGATAGATATTTAACGGAGGCGTCTCGCCCGGGCCAACCAGTCTTTCGTGACCGTTACTCAGTGATACTTTGCTTCTGTTCGAACTCTGAAAATTTGACTTATACTTTATGAAGCATCTGTACCTTTTTCCTAGAACATAGTGCATTGTCGGGGCGCACACCTATCAGAAATGGCCCTGCAAACTTACCAAGCAGTGTTCTCCACGGCGATTCAGTCTGCCTCTCTCCGGTTCACACTCACCTTTGGGATCCGGTCGGATTTCGCCTACCCTCAGACCTTATTACCTTATTACCTACCGAGTGTGAATTTGTGGTCACTCCAAGACCACATAAACTACCTATAAACCCTCCCTATACCTCTTCTCCTGAACATAGTACATTGTCGGGGCACATACCTATCAAAAATGGAGTCAGATAGTAAGACCGTCATTAAACGATTGTCCAGGTCATAAACTTAATCAACCCTCACTTCGGGCTAGGGTAACTAGACACCCCCCTCGTAACGACCTGACAGATATAATGCGAATTCTATAGCAGATCACTCGGACATCCTAAAGCCTGGTTCCTACGGCGTGTAGTTTGGCAAACCTCAAGTGGCCCCCTTCTCCTCAATATATCATTGTCAGAAGTCCCTTCTTCAGTTTCATTTGTTTCGTTGTTCCAAATGAATGAAATCCATTAATCGGACAGTGACGAGTATTGTGCTGCAGGGAATTATGTTATGTTGATTGGTGAATTTTTGAAGAAGAAAACGGTGAAACGCAGAAGGCATTGGTAATAGCCATCAAATGTTTTTTCTCCAAACTAACATTATTTTGAATACGTTTCCAAGCATCATGCACCTAATTCCTATTTTTTTTTAGATTTTTCCTCGTACAAGTACAAAAACTCTATCATAACTTCATTATTTTATTCCACTATGAACTTCTTGATAAATTACCAAACATGCAAGGTGATCCGGGAATGGGTGGACAAGTTGTATTGGCTGGTCATCTGCCGGGTGCACAAGTCTTTGATTAGCATTGTCCGAAGCATTAACTGACGTTTTACCAGGAAAGCATGAGCCACCTTGAATCGCGTCGAGTAATAACGAGTCTTTACGATGCACAAGGTGAGGGATGACAAACTTCACATAAAAGAAGTGATTGCTCTTGCTTTAACGCACTCTTCCCATCAGAGACTTATGGAAGGAAATCGCAGCTCACTTGAAACGAGACCGTTCGAATATACGTTGTTACCCATTTTATTGTACCCCAGCATTACTAATCTGCTGTGAAGCGCTTCAAAATTTAAAACTCTAATTAACCCTCAAAAACTGACTCCGGTTTCATCATTATCCTGTTATGTACCTCTACTTCCAACATCTTTAATTTCGTTTATATTTAATTCAAAAAAAACGTTTTAATTTATAATTGATATAATTTTTTTTTTTTTTAAGTGGTTATTCCACCTGTTTCACACCCACTTCGTCGTGATGATGGGTCCTGGGCGGTTTCGGATGGGGACAGGTCTGAGGAATCTTACCCATACTTTCACTCCTCACCTTACTCCTCAAAACAATACTCATCGCTCGACTGTGGAAGATTTCCTCACTTCACCTATTCCTCTCTATCTTCCACCAAAAGCCGTTAACCCCTCTGAGGTCAAATACCTTCTGAAAAACTTACCTTACCGAAAATCCCCTGGATATGATCTCCTTACTCCTCAAATTCTCAAACAACTTCCTCCTAAAGCCATAATCTTCCTAACCTACATATATAATTGCATTATCCGACCGACACACTTTCCTCTCCTCTGGAAACATTCCATTATTGTCCTATTCGCCAAACCTGGTAAACCACCCAATGACGCCTCATCTTACCGTCCAATTAGCCTACTCCCTATCCTCTCAAAAATATTTGAGAAACTCGTGTTAAAACGTCTACTTCCAATTGTTGAATCTGTTGTTGATCACATCTCTTCAGCCCTTGAAACCAAACAGTATTGCACTGCTGCCTTTCTTGATATAGCTCAAGCTTTTGACAGGGTTTGGCACGCAGGTTTGCTCTACAAGCTCAAAAGATATTTACCCACGACCCTTTTCCTAATCCTACAGTCCTACCTTTCAAACCGCTTCTTCTAGAAAATATTCTAACTACTATCCCATAAATGCTGGAGTTCCACAGGGCAGTGTTCTGGGTCCCATCCTCTATAACCTATACACCACTGATGTCCCCTCTACTCCCAATACCTTCTTGGCCACATTTGCAGATGACACTGCAGTCTTGTCATCCCACCCAAACCCCGACATAACATCCCATAACCTTCAAAAACACCTTGACGAGATCGAGTATTGGTGCAACCAATGGCGGATCAAAGTTAATGAAGCAAAATGTTCCTACATTACCTTCACCCTTTGTCGCAAGTCTTGTCCACTAGTTTATTTTAATTCTATTCCTCTCCCTGTATCCAAGACAGTACGGTACTTAGGCTTCCATCTCGACAAACGACTGACCTGGAACCCACATACGAGACTAAAAAGACAAAAACTAAACAGACGCTTTGGACAACTGTACAGACTACTTCAAAGGACATCCCATCTCTCAATAGAAAATAAACTACTAATCTACAAAGTTATACTTAAACCAATCTGGACATACGGAATAGAGCTATGGGGGACAGCAAAAAAGTCGAACATCAAGCGTATCCAATCCTTTCAATCAAAAGTCCTGAGAACAATAGTAAATGCCCCTTATTATGTCAGCAACAAAAACCTTCATAACGATCTTAATATACCCTATATTCTAGAACTCATCCCTTCTAAGTTTATGAAATTCCACAGTAGCCTTTCCAACTACCCTAATCCTGTAGCACAGTCATTTTACTGTGCCACTCATCCCTATACTCCTCCTCGGAGACTGAAACGGCAGTGGCCTCGTGACCTGCTATAAGCGCGTGACAGTGGGAGTCCTGGCAATGGCCAGTTTCTCCAATCATGTCCTGAGCGTCTGTGGCTCTCGCGCTCTTGGTCAGCCTCCACTGGCTAGTATCCGGTGACGCGGCTGACGGAGGAGCGTGGGGGACTTCCCAAGACTCCGCTTTCTCTTTTGCATGTGGATTTGGGAGGTCTCTGGGCTGTCTGTAAATATTGTATGAATGAGCGAGTGAATGATGAACTGTAAATATGGTATGAATGAGAGCATTTATCTTATTACTTGTTGCCTTATAAAAGGCAGATTGTAATTATAGCACAATAAAGGATGTTACTACTAAAAAAAAAAAAGTGGTTATTCCATTGGCGAGGCAGCTCAATAGTTTTCTTGGTCATATTCTAGTCCGAAGATGACGGGTGTTGTTGTTTTTTAGGGTTTTTCCCACAGGACACTGTGCAAAGATAAACTGAGGAAGATGTTTAAGGTTGAGGGCCAGCCTTCCTTTTGTTGGAGGGGTAAGGGCCTGGAAGGTTTTTCCGATCCCTAATTGAGCAGAGGATAGAGTTGTTTCTAGCGATTCGATTTGGCGCTGTGTGTGCTTGTGTCAGTGCGTGGACGAGGGCGCACACCCCTATACCCCCCTCCAATCAGACACCCTTTGTCCTGGAGGATTGACCACCCTGTCTGCGGCACGGCCTTTCCGCACCACCGACCCTATCTAACGGCCTCCTCCATGCCAGGGCTCCTCCAGCACCGCCGTCTTCTGCCCGATTTGCGCCTCTTAAACGAGAACTTTCCACGCTCGAGGAGGATTTTTACCTCCTGGGATCAAGTGCCCCGGGCTTAATTGAAATTTGAGACGAAGCGACTTATAATGATTGGAAAAGTTGGGATTTAATGAGGTGAAAGGGGCCCATTGTGAACGTCGGCGAAGCCCCGTAATTGGAACTCGTTTGCTAAAGTAGTTGAAAAATCAAATTTGTGAGTTCTCATGCCTTGATTGGGTGGTCTCCCAGCAACACTAATCGGTGACGCAGCAGCTACTTCCTCTAAATTTTGGGTTTTTGGGGTAGAAAATTGAGATAAATATTCCTACTGAGTTCACACACACCAGTTAATTAAAATGAGACGTAATCGTTTATTACTAGTGGTTACAAGTCCATGCCACAGCCTCCACCCCCGTTTCTTAAAAACTAACTCGTCATTGTAAGAAGTATTTTAAATATTTAATTTTTTCGTTAAACCATCTCGACCACTAAAAATTGTCCTTGCAACAAATAAAAATAATTGGTATTGAAAACTCAAAATCCTGTGAATTAAATAGGTAAGAGAAACACATCAAGTTTTTTTGACTCTTTGCAGCACCTAACAAGCCCAGTGTTTAACGCTATGTCCACACCACGATGACCTTGATGACCATGACCAAGACACCAGCCTTCCCGTACCGATGGTAAGAGACAGGGAAAATTAGGTTAAGATTTTGTTCGTTAGATGTAAGATAGTTTTATGTTTTATGATTCATAAGGTGAGTCGATCACTTTTTAAAAATGTATAGACAATGAATGTATAATGTACAATATCCTTTTGTAACAAAAACAAATCACAGTGTGGAATTATTAGAAATTGTATAAAATGTAGCTACAGGGCATATAATATTGACCTATTGTAAATATATTCATTTGTATATTCTATATTGCATTCCATAATTTTTAATAACAAGGGGATATGAAGAAAAAAATATAATAAATAGGTACTTGATTCTTCTTATTTTTTTGGATTTTTTTTTTTTTAGTTACTTTTTTGGATTTTTTTAACTTATTTTGTCCTTACTAGATGGAAATGTCGAATAGCTTTTAGGGCTGTAAATAGAAAAATCTTCGAAGTTAGCGAAGCATGAAGGATTTAGTTCACTCCAACTTCGGGCGCGGCAATATGTTTTATTGCCATTTTCCCCTTTACCCTAAGAAGGATCCAAAACAGATATAAAGCCCTGAGCGGATTGTCTGAACAGCTTCGTCGACGTTCCATAATTTTATTTTCTTATTTTCTGCCATATTCCTCAGGGAGTGGTTACCTCCTAGCCGTTAGTTACAACACTTTTTGATTTAGACTCCCCACTCCATAGTTAGAAATGCATGCTTGCTCCAGAAGCAAATGGAAACGTCAGCTCGCCCCCCTGTCTCCCGATTTAGGGGGTGCCCGGGTTTTAGAAATAACATTTCCCAGTTCCTCTTAAGCTGGCGCCCCCCGGGAAATCCTCAGCTCGCATGGGAACAGCCGACCTAATAATTTCTCTGAGTTTAAAAGAACAACATCCCCAAGAGGTTTGGTGTACTCGAGTCGGAAGTAAAAAGCTGTTACCTTCTCGAATTTCATATGTTTCTATGAACATAGATGAGATAAGAGACAATCCTACACTCCCATTTTTTCCCGGCTTTATCTATCTCCTCCCTTTATAAGAAAATGAGGTGCGTGTGCGATCAATATCAAGTATCAATTATTGACTCATAAACAAGGATGTCTTGAAAGAATAATAGTACTTTGTTGGATGTTAATTATGAGTTTTTTGAATTATGAATGAAATTTTTGATACGTTTCTCGTTTCAAGTACGTTTTCCTAAAATTACTGGCGTTGGCCAAAACAAAACTAACATGCTGGATGGAGTGTAATTTACTGCCTAAATAACTTAACTTTTTGCATGACATGACTCAATGATGTGACTCAATGCCCATAGTTACTTTGTGTTATTTATTATTGCTTAAAATTATCCTTTTTAGTTTCTTAGCTACCCGCCGGTGAATTTACTATCCGGTAGTAAACTGCCTCAAGGAGTCAAGTCGACTAGCTAACAAGAAGATAGCCCAGCATAATGTCGATGGAAGTAGTTAAAGGACCGTTGTTGTTCTACCTTAAGCTAACAAAAAGTAGTTAGGAAGGAAAGAAAAATGTGTAGTTCCTGTTTTTTATTGAATTTTGACTTGAGTTGCTTCACATCCATTCCCTCAAGCGATGGTTTTTATTAATTTCATCATAGAAGTATTTGAAAATTTCATCTTTTAATTTTGAAATGCAATAATTTTGTTTTATATTGAATAAGACGGTGTACTGTTGCTAGATACTTAAAAATTCAGCAACATGATTTGCGTTCCACTTCATTATTCCACCAAAACAAAAATCCAGTAGCACTTAAAACATAAACAATATAATCGGAAGAAACAAAAATGAAAGCTCAACAAATTTGCGGTGGCAACAGGCTGACTACCCCCCCCCCCCTACGTTTCTCACCGGCTTGTAGATAGCGAACTCGTCCAACGTAATTGAGGCTTTATTCCTACAGGATCATAAAGAAGATGGCCTAGGAACTACAAGGAAAAGTAGAACATTATGCATAATAAAAACAGAATGGCTCGTAAATAATTACACTCAAAGTCAATTCGAAAATTTCTTGTTGAAATTAATTACTATAACTAATCTATTCAGGTCAGGATTAGATTCCTTCCAATGTTTTATTCGATGAAGCCGTTATTTCAAATCCATCATAAAAAAAAACATACAAGAAGTATTTCTCTTCAAGTGATTCCTTTTGAACGTTTTTTGAATAATTCTTTTCAATTCAAAAGTAAAATAAATCAATTTTCGTATTGAATTTTAAGCATCCAGCAGGACTCTTTGTTTCTTCCCACCCTTCTAAGCTTAGTCTAATTAATATTTATCCTTCACTCCAGTTTGTTAAACAGTTTCATTTGAATAATACTGAGCAGGTGATCCGAAAAGGATCCCTAAGTGCTTTTATCCTTTCCACCCTTAAAGCAGATAAGGGATGCATTTAGCTGCTCGAGGTAGCTTAAAAACGTCCGAAAGAAGTTTTTCAGCGCACTTAAGTCAGTAGTAGAATCCACTTTTTTTTATCTTCGAGTGATGGTTTTTTCCTGAACTTATGGATGAGACTTGAGTTCAGTAATTCTACATTTAATTTAGACTGGTAGTTGCTGAGTCCAAAGCGAAAGGTTCTGCTTTCAAATATGTACTCTTCCATCTGACTGGAAGTTAAACTATGGTTCGCGAAAATGATTCAATCTATCTGAAAGTTCTAAAGACTACTAATACAATAATGGATGAAGGAAAAAGTAAAACTAAAAAATCGTTGACTTTTAAAAGCTTTCTAAATTCAAATATGAGAAGTTATTTAAGATTTGATAAGTGTTAATTACATATAAGATGGTAGTGGTGATGAATTTATAATTGAAAAATTTACGACAAACATATATTTTATATATGTTTACCTAATTTTATTTTATTTTCCAGAGCCAACATCACCACAGCCTTCTTTTGATAAACTTTCAGTCAAATTTGCCGAAAACAACAACAATAAAACACTGATAATAGAGCATGATTAGTTCCGGTTGTGGAAGAGAGTAATTAAATAATAAACGTCAGTCTCTCCACAAAATAGTGTTTATTATGTTTTCGGCAGCCATATGAGGATACAAACAAAATCAATCATTAAAAGCAACGATGATAAAAATAAATAAATAGAAAATATTTAAAATATTAAGTGGTCCAGCCATTTTATTAAAATTAAAAATTCGAGACATAAGTAATAAATAATTAAAAACCTTTTAAAACACAGTAATGCACTGATATCATGACTACTCGCCAAATTGATGGTGGGAAAAGACCAATTGCATTTGAAATAATTTATATTAATTCAGACTCTAAAATAGGTTGGCTATCGTTTTGGACTTTATTCTACGACTGGCTTTATTTATGAGGTATAGAGGGGGAGGGTGGGTTTTCTTAGCATGCGTTTGTTTATTAATTCTTTTTCTTTTTTTTTATTGCTGAAGGTTAAAGAATCTAATTTCATTTCAATGTAACCCAGGCTACTAATTAATTTTCTATCATTTGTATGTTATAGCAAAGCAACTCTGTGTGGTGCATCTTCAGGAGAAAGGGCAGCAAACACGATGCAATTGAATTAGATTTCCTAACATCGGATAATATTAAGAAAATAAAATTAATAAAGCAAAGACACGTACGCTAAGAAACACACCCCCTCCTAAGTAAAGTCAGTCGTAGATTAAAGTCTTAAGAGATTGCAAAAAACTACTTTCAAGTCTGAATTCATATAAATTATTCCAAATGATGAGTTTCCAAATGAGTTTTTTTAAACCATCGACTGGGTGGGTAGCCATGAGATTAGTAAATTATTGTGCGATAGAATAGTTTTTTAATTATTTAATTATTTATTTCAGACTTAGTACAATTCAGCACTGTTAATATTTTGAATACTTTTTATTTATTGATTATAATCGTTGATTTTAAAGATTGATTTTTTATATCTCCATTTGCTCAGTCCAATGTTTTTATCATGTGACTTTTCATTTAGAAACTGAAGATGAAAGCTTAGAGCTGTTGAAAACGTTATTGGTAAATAAACACTATAACGTGGAAAGACAGAAGATCCTTTATTTAATAATGGTATTCCAGGTAATGATTTCAATTTGTTCGAAAATATATTCAGCCTTTCGAAGGATGGTGGTGCAAAAATATTTTCAGTATTATTCATAAAAATTCCAACATAAATCTATCTCTCTCTCTCTCTCTCTCTCTCTCTCTCTCTCTCTCTCTCTCACACACTATTAGTAGAACTTCAAATTTTGTCAAATTTCAAAATGGGGGGGCTGACCCTCTTTCCCAGTAACACTTAACAAAACAAGTAGTTAATGAAAAGTTTCTAAAGGATGGTAAAAGTAAAAGGTAATTTCGTTCCATCATTATGGTTTCCCCAGACGATAGATGAAGAAGAGCTCCCAGTGATGGGCATTTGTTCCGAAAAAGGCCAGCCAGAGCGTAAAACCAAGATTCATTAGTCACAGGACACAATGGAACAATGACTTTTGCACTGGCACTTTGATCTGCTCCACAATTGAGAAGCTAATCTCAATAAACAACCCTTCTCCGCCAGCCGAACGTGAATCCGTGTGTGAAGTCTTTTACAAAAGGCCCCCTCCTGCCGAGCTACTGCTGCCATATAAATTCCCAACTCACCTGTAAGGAAGGACTCACTCTTTGTGATAGGATTCATACCAATAGAGCTCCTTAATACCAAACGGTATTTACGCATTCCTAAAATTCCTTTTCCTTTACCTTCAGCACGCGCTTTATTTTATTGTTTTATATGACTCCTTAATAAATATTGTACCATTATTATATTTATATTATAACAGTATACATATTTTGACAGTTGCATGATATATTTATTTAATGAAAGCCCACATATTACCTAGAGGTCAAACGCATAAATTAGGTCACCCAAAGGTAACCAGGAATACATCCAATTGTGAAAAACAATATGTAATTGGTAAAAGCTTGATAAATTTGCCATCTACAGACAATCCTAGAAAATGAACTGGGAGTAAAGTAGGAGAGTAGGATATGGTAAGAACATCTGAAAAGATATCGAGAACTCTAGGGTGACCCGGAACCTCTTAAGGATTCAACCAACACTACAGGAATGGTTCAGTTATGTACACAGAATGCTGGTTAACAGGCAATGGAAAATGGAGTACTCTGAAGACAAACTACCCAGAGGACACCCAAGAAAACAAGAAGAAATGGACTACATGAAGAAATCATAGAGCTGAAACATAATATAAGTATTATATATACTAGTATTATTTACATATAAGTGTCTGTAGAATCCGCAACCGACATCGGAAGGTAGCATGTATTAAGCCAAGAAACCACCTGTTAAGAAGAAGTATATCCCCAGCGGTATTTGTTTAGTATATATATAATTGTAATTAATAATAATTAAATCTGAGATGAATAAGTCTATTATTACACTAATAAACAATAAAAAAAAAGTAAAACACTGTGTGGACTATTTTATGCCATATTCTTGAATATTATTTTTGTGGTTTTTCAAACTCGGTTTGAAATATTGTTTCTTTTAATTCTTGCTTTTTTTTTGTTAATTAATAATAAGTGCTTAAAATATAGATACTGATAGCATACACACAAGACCTTTGTTTTAGAATTAAAATACATATGATCCAGTTCTGTTAGAAGTAGGAATACCTCTCGGATGTAATATAAGCATTGTAAAGATTAATTATAAATCTTGACACAAAAATTTCTTTTATTTCATTGTTCCACTTTCAATTAACTCAAGTTGCAGATTTTAGGAACGCGATTCACGTCAACATGAAATGGTCATGAAAATATTTCAATAATTTTATTATATTTTGCTAATTCTGATAAACGACCATCAAATGCAGTCATAAGTTTATTAAATTCATTAGCATTAACTTATTTCGAGATTATTCGGGGTTATTTAACAGCTGAAAAGTTTGAGCATTATTATTTCTAAGTTGGCTCTCAAATAACAATAAATGTTATTAAAAGCTTTGATGAAATTTGTAACCATCTATTATTAAATAATCTTGCCATTGCAAGTCCATATGTTATGTCTCATGATGCCATTGAACATGTTCCTTAGATTCAGCGGCCGTCTCTATACATATTAACTTTGCGTTCTGAATTGTGAAAAAGTAATCCCTCAGAGAGAAAAATTTTCCCAGAGATCATTAAATTTCCTGTTTTCATGAATAGCTTTCCTTTCCTTAGAATTCATTCTGAAATGTTTTCTTATACTTTACTCTCTTGAATACATTTCATAATTTCATTGGCAAAAAAAACTTTTAATCAATTAACAGCAACACACAAAAAAAAAACTTAATAGTGGAAAACAAACCGACGATGGCGCGTAGTGGTTTTTTCGGGTGTTCACGGAGCAAAAAATAACAAACTGTTGGTTTCCAGAATTCCTGATTTGCTTATTGATGGAGAAGAAAGAATTCGTTCGTTCTCCTTTATTTCAGATGGAGGATAGAAGCAAGACGCAATTGAAAAGCAACCCACTAAACCAAAATAATTTCCATTGTTTATATTATCTGAAAACATACTAAAATACAGTCAAAAATAGAATATCAATAAGTAATCTACTATACAACATTCTAGTGCACAGGAAACTAATTTTTTTTTTTTCAATTATTGCAAGATAATCTATATTTATTTGTTAATTATTAGAATTAAAATTAGAGTTAAAATGAATTTTGGGTGTAGCGCTAGCTCTCCTTTCGCGTTCCTGCCTTACACCTCTTTCTTTCGACAAAACAACAGCCCATCGGTTCCTCACGGACAACCCCTGCCCGCCCCTTGACGAAATCATTCCACTTGTCTACATTACTAAGCACAAAAATGTATGGTTTGTTCTTTATTGCATAACTGCATTCAAATTACGGATGAACGTTACCGATGGTTGCAGAACGATACAGATTCTATCAGGAACATTGGATGTTCGTAGATATTAAATATAGAACTGGAGTTCATAGTCGTATTTGCGCATAAACAACAATGACACGTGCAAATTTTAATTTATTCAATATTGGTTGTATACGTACAACGTAAACAAAATTTTTAATAGAAAATGGCCACATAATTGAACGTGAAATATCTGAGCTACAGGTAAGCTAAGACTACTTGCATTTATAAGCAGGATAGACGCTCTGGGGTCTGTCCACTGTATGTAGTGAGGCCGTGTAACCTAAAATGAAATTAAAAAATGTTTGGCTATAGAGAAATTTTATGGTATGTAAAAATATAATCATACATAATGAGGATAAGCTCCTATAAGAGGCTATTAACGAAATTCAGCGGAGGATAGAAAAAGTCTTTGAAAATTGACAAATAACATTTCAACAAAAGAAGTTTCGGTCAGAAAAAAAAAATACGCTATCCCGTATATATTTTAGAGTAAAGGATCCAGGTGAAGAAAAAAAGACCAGTTATCTTCGAATTCTCAAGCTTGTTTCGTACAACTGACTTTTCTCACAAGAAGCTTCTGTTCAACGGTGACATTTAATATGCAAGATCGGAGAGGATGAGCAAAAGACAAGAAAACCGAAGAAACTCCCAAAATTTTGGTTCTTCCCCTCGCTGTCGATCCTTCGCTGGAATAACCTGTAGACGGAGCCCTTTTTGAAGTTTCCGCTCGGCTCCACCTGGCGGCGCCATAACAGCATGCTAATACTCCCTGTATTTATACATTCCCTAAATTCCCTCCCCCCCCCCCCCCGCTTTCACTCCCCCACCCCCGACTCTCCTCACAATATTTTTTCCCTCTCTTTAAAAAGATCTGCATTCAGTTGAAAATAAAAAAAAAAAAAAAAGGAAGAAAGAAAAAAAAGTAGGGGAAAAAAAGGTCTGTTTAAGTATGGCCTCGAAACGATTCCCTCTCTACGTGTTTAATTTGTAACCCGAACCTGAGTAACCCCCCCCCCCTTGCCTCTTTATCATTAAACTTTTCAGAGCATATTTATAAAGTTACTGAAGGAATTCCCACTAACGAGGTTCTTAATTTGAATTATTCACTTGTTATCTGATACATCATTCACAGATGAAAATATACCCACAGCATTAGCGGTGTATAAAACTAAATCATTTCCTTAATAAAGAAGAGATAATAGCCTATGAAATATAATAAGTACGTTTTTTAGCAAAGTGCAATTGAGGAAGAAGTAATTAACTTGTTGCACTAATAGCAAGGGGTTGAGTATCCTTACAAGTATTAAGTAGGTTTACAAGGGCATGGGGAAGAGACTACAATATTTAGAGTCTTATTCCTACATTGATCAATAAGTCAAAGATTTTAGATCAAAATAGTGACAGTCATGTATCCCTTAAAGTATTAAACATTTTAAAATTCGTTTATTTATAACTACTGTTTTAACTAATTTATAACTATAATTAATCGTTAGCTAATCATCACGCTAAATGAAAGTGTTACTAAACTAAATTAGAATCAATAAAATGTCTCTACTTAGTGACTTTTACTTCTTTTACCAAACAGTACATAAAAAATAACCGCAAAGCTGTAGTATTTCTATTACTGGGCGCAAACAGAGAGGTTATGCTTAAAGAGGGGTTACAAAACAGTAATTCCCCCAACTCATCTATACTTTAAATTACGAAAACCAGAAATAATACAGAACTTAAGCATGACAGCAATTCACCAAAATGTTTACTGATAACAAATAATTTCTTCAAAATAGAGATATCTGAGAACCCGATATAAGAAAATATAAACCACCAGAATCACACAAAACACACACGTATTGATGGAATAGCATCAATCTATATTGTAATAAATCGTTTACATTTATTATTTTAAGATTAAAACAATAGATTTGTAGGTTATGTTTTGTTATTTTCCTGCTGTTCCATGATGCCTATGTGAAAACCAACATTTATTAGTGTAACATTTAGTGTGAATAATATGTAGAGTTAACATGTTCACATTAGCCAACATGTGATATTTTATAATGTACTGAGGAAGTTTGTAAATGATATCGGTAAGTAAATGATTGGAAAAAAAAGATGTTTGCCCTTCAGTGTTCTCGGCGAATTTGAATCAAAACATAAACAATGCTACTTAGCTCATTGTTGTCACATTCCAAAATGTTTGAATTTAACCAGCTGGAAGCTCTTCTTCAGTTTTATTCCTATAACAGTTCGAGACTATAACCTTGCAAGATTTAATAAGAACTATGATTTAAGTCTAATACTTCCTCCCTTTCAAACCTAGTTTTTATTACTTATTAATGTCGTAAATTCATGGTTAAATGATAAAAATGATACCGATGAAAGAATATCCATTACAATTTATCTGCATGCTAATTAAAACCTTGAAGGGGGATCTATCTAGTTTTCAAAGTTCACAACACTATGGCGCTATACTGGCAACTAATGTATAGAGCTGTTCAAATAGCTTAGATACTTAGAATTGTATAAGCTTGTCGGAATCCGCCTGAGCAACTTAATGGAACGAAACACACTTTTCTGAGGACAAAACAATCCTTTGTAAACATGGCTAGAGCACAAAATGATAACAGATAAATCAATGAGCGCTTTTGAATAACAGTGTGGGAGGTAGTGGCCACCTGTACCGCTATCTATGTTCCAAAAAAACTTCAAACAGACAACGGCTTTGTTAAACAAAGACAAAAGAGCTATTAGTGTATCTTTTTTTTCTCAAACGGTCGTTTTTCCGTCAAAAAAGTGTTGAGTGCTACTTGTTAACTTCTTATCGGAGTGAGGATAAGCTAATGGCCCACATATCGTCTTGAATTATTCGTTTTGGCCAGTTAGTGCCCGCCCCCTTCCGCACTATCGCACTTCGTACTTAGTATAAATAGTGGGGGCTTAGCCTAGCTCGGTACTTGGGTTCTAGCTTTTGCCACTTGTAACACCTATTTTATAAGACTTCCTTCTATAATAGAAGAGAATTTTTGGAACCCCTTCTTATACAAGAAGGGTCATCAATTCTGATCACTTTTCAGCGTACCTCTCATTTCTTGATGATCAGGTCACAACTCTTGGCTTCTTATCCTACAGAGTGGTTAAGATTGTCAAGCTGCAAGCTGAGAAAGAGCTACGTTGAAATTCATTTGCCTGGAAGAGTTCCAGAACCACCTGCATTAACGAGCTTGGCAGCACAGCAGTTACTGCAAGAGACTTTTAACATGCCCGGATACACAGAGGCTCTACCTTTTAACAGGTACGAAATGATCATCTTTCGTCTATTTAAGGTGGCGTAAAAATGATCCAATAAATCGATTACAAAGATATGTTCAACGACATTATTTGGAAGAATCAATATAATTGAAATTTATAATTCTTAGTAAAAAAGTTATTATTTACTACTGATTCAGCTGAACAGTTTAAACGTTAATTTTAAGTAAAAAGCGTATACAATGTATAATAAAATAAATCAGCGATTTTTTTATTTGCATTGGAGACAGGTCTTCCCTGACTTTAGTCAATTATTTTTTTTTTCTGTTTAAAAATCAAGCGTATTGGCTCTTTTTTTCCTACACAGAAAGCGCTATTCGGTCCATCTGTCTTAGTGGTGCAATACTGTACCAAAATCGGGAAAAAATGGAATTTTCTGTATCCCCCTGGCCCCTTCATTTTTAAAAACATATCGGCTCGAATGACATTAATTGCTCAAATAGTTTTATTGGCTTACTTTTATAATTTGTATTATTGTCTGCGGCGTTGTCTTAGCCATGGGACCACTTACATAACAGAAATTATATCATAATTAACTTCTGTGAGAAATATTAAAAGAAACAAACGTGCTTATTTCTCTTAATCCCATTTTAGGTAACATCTAATCAGTATATTTGGATGTCGGGGTTTCTGATAAATGTAGACCTTGTTTTAAATTTAAGATCTTTTCTTTTTGGATTTTTTGGGAACGCATTATGATTTCTGATTGCGTTACCGCCTTCAGCCAATAAAATAAGTTATGTAAAGTCCAAATGGAGGGTCTTGGCAATGAATGAAGTTCTGTTATAGGATCGCTATTTAAATAACTGCGTGCTGCGAAAAACAGTGACATTGTACTTTAGTGGTTCTAACTTAGTAGCATAATTAATGTCTTGGTGAAATCCGTTACAAGTCCTCAATTCAAAATTGAGATACAGAACTAGATTCAGGTCATAATTCTAAACCGGACAAATCATTCATCGCGGATTTATGACTCTTTCGGATCGAATCCACGCCTTTGTTAATGACGGAAATTTGAAGATGTGTATGTGTTCTAGGATAGTTGGTAGAGGACATTGTCAATAATTTCATTCAGAGGGGGCTTATGTGTTTTTATTTCAGGAAAATGGCAGTAGCACACGATGCCCTGCATAAATTAGAAAGTATTGTGGATTTCTTTGCCAGAGAAATTTTTTATTTGGAATTCCCAATTCACCTAATTTGTAAGGCTGAAGTTTGAAGCGCTACTTGCATTCATTTTTCAATATGACCGACGAACTCAAATATCCGTCTATATTGATACTTCGTATCCTGTCTTCTTAATTGCATCTATTTATTTGTATCCAAGGATACAATTTAATTTAACATTTATATTGAAAAAACGTCTTGGCGTCATCTTGTATTAGGAATATTAGGTAGCGGGCATTAACTTCACATCTACGTGATTTGCTTATCACTTACGTTTGTCTCCAAGAAACAAAAATTAGCATTTAAAAACGGAAATTATCACCGAATGTTTATCATTTTCCGTCGACTGACATATCGCATGAGAAACCTGCAGAAGTACACGAATACTCAACCAATGGTTCTCTTTAAACAAAATCACAAGGTACAAACTGGCAACTAGGAATTACCATATTGCGTCATATACTCACAATTCGGGAGCAAATAAGTCTCCGCTCTCCCCCGGATTTAAGTTAATTTACCGGCCGAATTATAATTGCAGATGGTTTTTGATGCGGTGCAAGGCAGCTTGGTAGTTCTGTGCAAACACATGAAATCCACACCGCGCCTTACTCGTTGCCTCCGTGTTGTATCAACACAAACTCTCCTGCCTCGTTTTACATACTACTTAGCAACTGCTCCCTCACTTCTTCCCTCTTACTCACTTCGTATCTCACGAAACATATCCACAACCCTGCACAACAAATTCGAGAGTATTTTAGGATTGCAGGAAAATCAATTTTCCACAACCAAAAACGCGATATGTTTTTATTTGGATATAATAACATACGGTCGTTAACACCGTTTTAACAACTCAACCGTGTTTTTTTTTTAAATATAATAAATGCATGGTGCTTCCATTTCTTTAGCTTCGGGCAATAAGTGGGTACGTCGACTAACCCTTAAAGTGTACGTAAAAATAAGTATACTACAAGCCTTATACGCTTCATGGAAAAAGGGAACTTTATTTGAAGTGAATTTGGTCTTTAAAGTACAAAAAGTGCACATGTTTATATAACATTTTCAGGAATGTTGACTGATAATATAATGTTGGTAGGATAGTTGTGGGCTATTGGTATTAATTAATATACAGCTCTCTCGGGTCTACCCATAATTTATTTTATACCAATGTAAGTGTTTTAGGCAGCTATACCACCATTCTCAATATAATTGTCTTATAATTAAAATGATATAATTATTGGTTAGAATAGGAAATATTTTTTAAACTTTTCACTTTGTTAGTTTTTTTAACATTTATGACCATCCAGGATCATTTTTATTACCAAATACTTATATTTGAGAATGCTGGTTGAGCCGCCAAAAGCGCTATGAATCACCAAAGTTACATTCTTAAGCGAGTTTGCGCAACTCTCTAATGAATTCTTGAATGCTTTCTCCAGGCAGTTGATCCCTTCTGTGAAATCTAACTGTACCTTAAAGATCATTATCCCTTCTGCTAAAGTGTTTTCTACAAACTTCAATAATAGCTGAGTAATCAACTTGGTCAGAATTGGGAGCATAAAGTTTTAACTATGGAATAGGTTTTTTTCTCCTGTCACCATCAAAAGGGTACATCTCTTTTTATTCTTTTCAGTAACATTGTTTGCCTCAAAATAAAACTCAATTCTTTCAATGTAATCCTCTTAATTATCACTTGTAGGCTTAAATTCACATAATTTCCGAATTGAAGACATGTTCATTGATTGAAGATTTGACAATTCGGACTGTTAGTATCAACTAAACCACTTTTTTTCATTTAAAGACTTCACCATTTAGAGACATGGAATAAGTTATTTATTAACTTAGGTGATATCCATATTTATGATTGCCTGTTTGACATCAACCTTGATCCACGTTTCAATGACATGACTAGAACAAGAATATTAATTAAAAGTTTTCTTTCTTGAAGTTTTCCTCGACGCCAATGTTATTTGGGAGAAACAAATAAATCTTCGTGTTGATTTTCCTTATTTATTCAAAAATGAGTATGAAAATAAATGAAATGACTTCCGTCTTTAAATAATAATTATACATGAACTGATTTAGGAACATAGTTACATGGTACATTTTAGTAAAAGGGGATGGAAGGGGGGAAACACCTTCTTTACTACTTTCGGAAAACACCTAAACAAAAAACTTCAAAATATTTTCACAAATTAGGTTTTTTACCGTCTGTCAAATTTTATGACATATTAAGTATGGTAAATAAAAAAATAACTGATTTTTGAAAAATTTTGGAAGTTTTTTTTTCAAAAGTAGTAAAACAGGTACTTATGCCATTTTATTCCAGCATCACAGATTTGTACTTGATCTAAATAACACTAGTGTAACCTCTCCGCCCCACACAGCACAACTGCATTTCAATGCGAAGAGGTAGTATGTAACACTTTATTAACTGAATAAATATGTTAATAGTCCTAAACCAAATTACACCCCACCGTGATCATAATTATAAAAAAACTTGAGTAGTATTGATGAGTCATCGATCCGTTGGTATTAAAATAATGGAATGTCGTATTAAGTTGAGTCCCGAATTGGAGATTGTAAAGTCCTAATTTATAATACGGATTATGTGATAGGGTTATAACTACATAAAGTTATTAAAACTTACATTAATATCGTGTTCACAACTTTTTTTCATAACTCTCATTTCGAATAAATGATATTTTGCAAGGAAGTTTTACATATATGTGCTAATATACCAGAAATGCTAACTAACACTTGAAGCAACATAAAAAAAATGTTATTTTTATATAGTTATATATATAAAAATAATATTTTTTTGTCATATCGACCTGCTTATTAATAATATGTACTGGGTGGGATTTTTAGGAGGTAATAATCGTGAAAAGTCACAAATATTTTGCAGCCGTAACAAAACCATATATGACATTTGTCTTGATTTTCTTAGAAATCATTCGAACCTTAATTCAAATGTTAAACTTACGTATATTATAAACTGACAAGAAAGAAACTGATAGGTTTCTGTTTGTAATATTCTTGCTTATTCAAATCCAAGTATCGAGTATTCTCATACATCTCATAAATATTTCTATATAATCGGGCAAGGAAAATGATTCGCTTGTATTTTATTCACACAGAATCATTCTGTAGCATCTTCCATCATCCGTGTTAGCCAAAATTCCATTCTGTCGATCATCCTGTTGACGTTAAGGCGATCTAAAATAACAATTCCAAAAGTAATTGATCTGTTAGGATAAAAATTGCGAGGCAAGAAGAAGCCTGAGAACTTGCAATACATGGCAAGATCTGTTGTCGCTCTGTGCACTACTTCTCTTCTATTCACGCCCTTTTACTACGATAATGTCGACCATTAAGCAATAAGAAAATTAGTGATGAGTCTTCCTCCCGCCCTACATGTGGCAACACCGCGCCAAGTAACCCCTTCATCCCAAGCGTCTAATACCATGACGGTGACTGCAGTAATTTCCTTTCGACAGTGTCATCAAAGGAAAGAAGAAGATTTGTAAGGCAGGGTCCAGTCAGTTCGCGCCGAAACTCCAACCCCGCTTCTAACCGATCGTGTTAATTTTCAATGAGAACTCCTTGGCTATTGCGCTTTGTAATTGGTAAGTAATATAACAGGACGAGTCACCGTTCGTTCGTCCCATTGCAAGCCGATGGGCGATACGAAACAGCCATGTGGAGTATTCATATGTGTAATGGAGACACCGCCGAGGTTGTATGGGCTCAGGACCACGGCTGCACATACAAAGTCGAGTGGGTCATACATATGCAGCGGAGAAGAAAGATGGCTCTAATTGGAGATGAATCGACTCTTCGGCCGAGGGTTGTACGGTCCGCATATGCTATATGGCAACATACACTCCCTCCATTTAAACATTTCTCCCTCAAATACAACCCTCTCTTAGGATTCTCTCCTCGTCCGATATTGCTTATTGTTTTCGGATTTTGAAACTAAATATCAAACAAACTAGCAGTCAAAGAAATAAGGAATTCTTCGGGGTAGCACACTACCAACTGAGCTCTCCAATAACTTAAGCTAATCTCGTGCACTTATTTAATAATAATACATCTATATAATAATGATGTTATACAACTGAATTGGTGAAATGGTACTGATCAACTTATCTTTACTATTTATTCTCTATACGTATCGAATTTTCGTTTACTTATTATTATCGGGATTTCCTTTAGTAGCGGGTCGTTTGACGTTTTCTTTCTTTTCCTTTTCCTTTATTCAGTTTTCTGACAAAATCCTTGTTATGTCTTTAATATACTTTTTCTAAGGTCACACTAACTCCTTATTACCATTTGTCATATCTCATAACTTCTTTATACTTTATATATCCGGGAGCCCACATCCTTCACTCGGGGATTGACGTAAAATCCAACTACTCCTACCCTTTTTTTTTTTTCTTAACCCCTATTTAATATGTTTTAAACATATAAACAATACAATTACCTGTGGATGGCTTCTTCTACTGCATGCACTTTAAGGAGTGCATATCTTAAAAGCTAACATTATTTTTATTGTTAAAAGTATATAAACCAAAAAACAGGACTAGGTGATGGGGCTCACCTTCGGGTTACAAAAAGGGACTAAAACTAAACTTGCATACTAACTTAAAACTAGAGCGTTCCTGCCTCGACTGGCTTCTGCCATCGATGGGGAAACGGAGCGGGATCTATTCCAAGGCCTCTTGATGTCTTCAGAGATATGCTCTTCTTAACCCCATTCTATTAGCCAAAAGAAAGATTACTTATCCATTCCTGGATTCGATTGGGCGGCTCTGTCACCGAATGAATGTGTATGCGCGGGGAAGCTGCTTGCGTTGGTAAAACAGCCGGAGCGTGCGCGTCTTTCTCACCAGCGTCTTCTAAGAATCTCCATTCAGCTGAACAGAAAACGGTATCCTAGCCAGGATCGCCAGGCCTCGGATATCATCTTGGATATTACAACTAGATGACTGAGACATTTAAACTCTACTATCTTAGTTAGTATTTATTAAAATACCCATCAAGCAGTCATCAAATAGCCTGGCTATACTATTACTATTATAAAAATAAAGATTATATTATATACTACAAGATAAAATTACCTCCCAGTGCCATGAGCTGTTAAAATAGTGTAGCAAACTGGCTAGGTATATGATAGGGAACGAGGTTCACCTTAGCAGTGGCAAATAGCACACTCAGCCTCCGGATAGACCACATGATTTAATGGTGGCCATTTAATTTAAAATTATTAATAATAAAAACAATATGTTTACGCAAATTTATTATAATGTACTGGCGAGTTCGTGGAGCTGCACTCCAGTTCCAGGTAACGAGGTGCATGATTGGCCATTCCGTTCTCCCAATAAAGCTTATTTCTGGCAAACATATACATGTTTATCACGGGAATCACGTCTTATTATTGTTGCTAGTCTGATTTGTAATGAATCGTTCCTGATTTGGTTCTTGAATGTCTCTCCTCCATTACCCTTCAATACAGTGGAGAAATTTAAGCGCCAGGGCCGAATTCAGGTATATCTCATTTAGGTACATTCACTCCTCACCTATTCGATTTCAATCATTAAAACTTCAAAAAAGGATTTGGCTTCGTATAAAACTGAAATTGGACGCCTTTGTATTATTATTAAATATTTCTTATTTGACAATTTAAATACTTACGTCAGTCCTATGCGTTATGTCAATGATGTGGTAAGACATCACAGCTATGGTACGCAAGCGATAACCCCTTTTATTAATGAGCAATCTTCCAACCGTACTTGACTCCACCATGACTTTAATATCTAAAACCAGATTATATGCTTTTTATAAACAATAGTTGCTATATTCAAAGAAAATAACACAGACCACTAACAATCGTTCATTATACAATAATTTGAATAATGTGAAAAATAACATAATGAGATAAAAAAAAAAAGCAGGATGGCAAGAGAAATAAAATGAAAGAAGGTGCAGTTGAGTAAATAAAGGAAAAATAACAGAACGGAGATCAAACAATGGTAATGAGGCCTGGAGGATCATCTGGTAATAAGAAAATATTTCATGCAAATAGTAATTGCAACCAAGAGCCACAAAAAACTGGTGATTTACCCTTGAGAGATCACGTATTTTATTACTTAAGAGGTCTTCTTTTATTTCCAACCATTAACCATAATAACGACATTTGATTTATTTATTCGGTTTGGACATTACTAAACAATTATCTGTAAATCTAGTCTCTTTTTCTTGAAACGTCGTTCCATTCGGTGCCACATGCCCAGTATTTTAGACTTTACCGTACGAGTATGTTTACCTCAACTGCACCTTTTTCTCTCATTTTAGCATTGAGAATCCGTCAAAGGTACTACACAGAATGGTAAATTGTTTATTTGTTTATCGTGACAAAACTATGTTCCAGAGCACCGAATTTAGATTATTATCACACATAAAAATCGGGATATTGTCATATTTATGTTTTTCTCGAGTCTCTTATCTGTATCTATGTGAAAATACGCATTAAGCAATCGTCAAAGAACCCTCAATCAATGAACAGTAAATTTATGTTCAGACGCGCCACATTTAGGGATTTCCTAGGGGAAATGTTTGACGCGTGTTTTTGAGCTTTTCTTTAATTCGATGATAATGTTTCTTAATATAATTTCAAAACTGAAAGCAGCATATAATCGATGATTGTACGGTAAACAACCTCCTATTTTTGTCTTCTCGCAAGTTATTTATTTCTATGTCACAAGTTATAGCTACTTTGCCTCGTGAGGCCGTCACATTCTCTACAAGTGTATTTACGCTAGATAACGTTTGATGGTACTGGTGATGATTTAGTGGTTATATGGATATAATCTTGATCATAAATACTGACATTTTCAAATCCTCGCAATGCTGTTAATGCGGTGTCTGACTTGTTACTGCATTAAAACAAAATTAAGCCGTTATTTACCTAATTTAAACCCACAACCAGCGATCAAACCATAATAAGTCAAATAAACAAAGTATGTCCATCCCATAGATGATCGGGCCGAACGCAAAGGCACATAATGGACCATATGGATGGGGGTCCGCAGTATGGCTTAATTCTCCCGAGATTTTCACAAGCGAGGACTGGAAATTAGGGTTATTGATATTTTAACAAACTGCGCAGCAATTAATAGCTGTTCAGCAATCCAGGCAAATTCCAGTTGTTCAGATTTACTCTATAAAATACTACTACTACTGATAATACGGGGATATACAAATAAGAACAGTCCTTCAATCTCACTCTGTTTACTTCATTCATGTAATATAAGGACCGACCATTCACACCAAAAAACTTTCTACTTGCCGAGACAACTTACTATTGCCTTTTTAGTCATTTGGTTTGACGATTAAAATCTTGTGATGGCCATACCCGAGAGGAGGAACTCTTTTTTCAAACAGATTTGGAAGAATCACCTTGTTTGTTTGTCTTTCTGTGTTTCTACGATTTCCAAGCAATAAATATACTACAATAAATTACTGTAACAAATGTATACTAACAATCAGGCTGCGCTGTATGCTTTTGGTTAATATTTAATAATGACAGATCAACATCAGAAAAGTCGGCACTTTCTTTAGTGACTAATTCCTCTATGGCTATTAAGATCTCTCATGTCCCAGCTCAGAGCCCGATGAAAATAAATACGTTCTACTTTCAATCTTTCGTTGGTCTGTCTGTTCTACAATAGCAGTCTTCGCAATGATTCAATTAATCTGAAATTTTAAAGGTATATGCCTCCAAATTTGCTGATTATAGTTTGGATAACTTAAATAATGTATTTAAGAAAAAATACCATGAAAAACTTGGCCCGGTTTTTTGAACTTTTAAACTTTATCACGTTACAGCTCAAAAATATTGATTGATCTAATTTTTTCCCCTCGATATTATTAATGATTTTTTAAAAATTTGGTTATAAAATATATAAGATTAATAATTGTCGGGTTGCCACTAGGGGAGTGCCTAATCACTCTAGCCCTGGTGACAAGTGCGGATTGTTGTAGTTTATAACATGGACCATGTTCCATGTAGGCGTTAATATCTGACTCCATTTTATTGTTAGGGATGTGTCCCGACAATACACTGTGTTCAGGAGAAGAGGTTCAGAGGTTTCATAAAGAATAAGACCAGTTTTCAGAGTTCGGGCGGGAGAGCGGCAGGTAATAGGTACAAGTCGTAAGAAGGTCTGCTAGAGGCTGTGAGACAGGGTGACGGCGCAGAGGTGTGGCAGAGAGAATGTAGACTAGTAGAAGACTGAGTGGACTTACTTCCAGGGCCCCGGGGCCCTGGCGTTTCGCGACCGAGTGATAGCGGCTGTCTAGATGAAGAGACTGAGAAAGAGTGGGTTTACAGGGCGAAACCCCTTGGTTTTAAATACTATCCCCCCTTCCTACCGGAAGGCGGAGCTTGGCTTGAAAGGGGTATGTTTATGATGTCACACCTGCGCCGAGGTACGTGATCCCTCGTCCCCTAAAGGACTGTTTATGGCATGGCTTTTAGATTTTATGACCGCCGGAAGGTGACCCTAGGTCTACCGGGGTCTATTTATGACAGTCAGGTGGCTTATCCTCTCAGGTTTATTGCTGGACCTTCGACCCTCTGTTACTTGTTTTATGACTGCCGATCTCTCCATGATTTATTACTAGAAAACCGTGTTTTACATCTAATTACAATACATTATATGTGCACCAGAGTATAGGGTGATTTAACACTTATGTAGTTCAGTCATTACAATAATATTTAATACATAAGGTTAATAATTATTACATATTCATTTAGAAGAGAGGAAAAAATATTAATTTATAAACAAGTATTATGCGATTGTTGGAATCTATATTTATTTAATTAGGATCATTTATAAATAATTGTTTCTAAAGTTACAAAATCATTCTTTTGTAGAATGAAAATTTTCTTTTCAACACAAAAGTTACAACACAGGATATAAAATGAAGTATTTTCATCAAAAAATACCGTGTAGTTATTTCATGATCATTTAATAAGTTTCAAAGAAACTCACACCTAATATATTTACAATTTTATTTCATCACTTTCGCTGCCCTTTATTTTGTTTATGTTGCCTTAATATTTACAATTTGTTGTATATCCAATGTAAACTAATTTTAGTGAAAATAAATTAAAAAAACGTAGTGATAATGCGGCTGCAGGAGTTGCTTGGGGGATCACTCAAATCCTCCTCACCTCCTCAATAGCCGTGAAGGTGACAATACTGCGGGCGATTTGAGGGATACCTGAGCTATGAATATAAGTCTATATTGTATGAATGTATATTGTGAATATATTTTTTATCACAATTATCAATTGCCTTCTAGGACAGGTTACAGCCTGGCTTCTTCATCTTCAAACCAAGATTTAGAACCAAGAAAATGAAATGTTTTTTTATTACAATGAAATATCGAAACGAATAATAATTGGTCGATTTAAGCTGGCTTATATATAATGATATTATTTGCTGATAATGTTAGAGGACTCCGGCTTCGACGTTAGGGTGGCTAATAGATGTTCGCCAACTTATTACGGGGGCATGTGCTCTCTCTCAAAGGCCCCCCCCCTGTTTTCCCAGCTAATTCTGCCAGCAAGTTGAGCAATAAGTACCACTTACCCGCCCAGGTATTCGTCAATTAGACTTCGTCAATCTCCCAATCGGGGCCCAGTTTGCCATCTCTGTCTACTCCCCTTTTCGCCCGGGCCAACAATTAGGTAAAGTTTGATTTTTTTGTATTACGTCTCCCCTAATGCTCAAAACTGCGTCATTAGTCGGAATATTGGACTTAAATACAGGCTGCAGGGCAATTTAGCAACGCTATCGTACCAAAATTATTTCTTACCCGGAGTTAAAAATAAAATCTATAATATCGGATCTAAATGTGTTTTCTTTTTATATCTATTATGAACTAATACAGTCAGTCAGACTGACTAAATACTCTCTCTTCTTTCTGACTTGGAAATGTCATATATGGTCATCACTTTTCATCTAGTCGAGATTTAAAAAGAAATATATGAACATAAAGTGTGTACTACAATCCAATGTCTAGAGACACCAATTAGTGACCAATGTCTCGAGTAACATTTATACTACTACTTTGCCTGTGAGGCCGTAACATTCTCTACACAAGTATTTACGCTAGATAACGTTTGATGTTGCTGGTGACGATTTAGTGGTTATACCGATATAATCTTGATCATATATACTGGATATGCTAGTAGTGTACCCCATGGTCTCCGACTCCACTATGTGCATGTGAGTTCAGCAAGTTGTTGCCACCTTCGGTGTCATATTAATTCTGGTGATAACGCTCCCCCTTACCATTAAATAAACTAAAACCGCTCTTACAATTCCATGAACTCTTTGAGCCGGTTGGTTCCATCTTATCAAAATTATCCTGGTACAACATGAACTTAAAATCAGGAATCCAACAGTCGAATCTTAAAAGATTATTGCCGGATTGTGGAATGGTATAGTAAAATTAGAAAACAGCGTTATTGTGTTTTCACAACTGATAATTTCTTCTTTATAGAAAAAATACTTTCGACAGCTCTAAGCTGTCATCTTCAGTTATCTTTACAATCAAATAAAAAGTCAAATGATGAAAAAAACATTTTACCTGGCCATACAGAGACAAACTAAATTATATTATAAGTACAGTCATTAAGTGAATATATTCCACTAACAGTGCTGAACTGTACTTATTTTAATTTTTTTTTCTATTCTACTAAAATTATTAATTATTAAAAGGATATAGCAGCCCTGGTTGAAAACTAAAACAGATACTATTGTTTTAGATGAATTAGATATCCCTCATAATCAACTGGGTGAGCAGCCATGAGATTGATATATAATTGAGTTTTAGTAAGTTTTAATAATTTTATGAGAGCTTTTTGACAATTTTATAATAATTTTTGATGATTTGTTTTTAATAAATTTGTGTTTTTATTTCAATTGGCTCTCACGCTCTTTGTCAGCCACCACTGGCTCGTATCCGGTGACGCGGCTGACGGAGGAACGTGGGGGACTTCCCAAGATACCGCTTCATATTTCGCATGGGAGGGAGGTGACAACCATGTGGATTTTAGAGGGTGTTTTTAAATACTGTATGAATGAGCGAGTGAATGAAAATTGTAAATATGGTATGAATGGAAACATTTATCTCAAATACGTATTGCCTAATAAGGCAGATTGTAATTTTAGCGCAATAAAGAAGTTATAATATAATAATTTTAATTATTTAATGCATATGATTTTTATTTAGAATTTTAAGAATTTATAATGTAGTATAATAGAAAGACAATTTTAAAATAACTACAGTACACTGTTACAGGAATATATTTTATATTTTACTTAATGACTGTGGCCATTGTTATGTATAATAATAGAATTTACTTTGTCTCCATATGCCAAGGTTTTTTATTATTTCACTTTTTATTTTATTATAGAGATAACTGAAGGCGACAGAGTAGAGCTGTCGAAAGCATTTATTATATTAAGAAAAAATTATCAGTTGAGGAAAGGCAATAAAGCTATTTTATAGTTTTAGTATTTGAATCACTAAATATTTTTCTGATATTTTCTGCCCATACGTATAATCCATACGATTGCCTCTAGCGATTTTTCGTCAAACGAGATTAGAAGATATTCAAAATTGACTTGGCAGACTGTTCGTAGGGGTGCCACTAAACCAGAATGAAGACAAGGAAGTGTCTGGTTTTAATCCCGGACTTCTACGAAAGGTATCATATGCCCGATGATCACACGCATCAGCTAGGTACATGTGTTGGCATACCAGCAACCACTACCAGCTTTCCTCTTTCCTGGGTGCATGAAAACTCCCTTCCATTGTACCTTCCAGCCTCCAGCAAGGTCCTGTCTTGCAGAGTGCATGTTGCACAAATCTGGACTCAGATGCAAGAGTGGAAAAAAAACCCCGAACCCTAATGAATCTATCAAATATTTCCAGTGCCTGTCTTTCTATATAATTTCAAAACTTTATTCCAACTTAATGAGGGGTGTAAATAAATAGGATTTCGTTCAAGAATGTATCTGAAACAGAAATAATATTACAATTTTGTTTATACATAGTTTAAAGTGTAAAAATAAACAGGTAGAGCCCTTAACTGCCTTACCAATAACCCATTTGCATTCCAACACGTTTCTCGGGACGATCAGATCAGCAGTGACCGCAGAAAACGAACTTTGGACGACATACACTAATCCGCTATCTAGAAACGGGAAATCGGCACATACTAGGAGTAGCTGATGAGCTTATACTAGACCGTAATTAAGGCTATCCGACGACACTATCAGCATAGTTGATGAACTACGGGAATGGCTGATTATAGTCCGGACCGATAGCGGAGAACAAAGACGACAGCCCGGGGCCTTCGCGTTAGCATACATGATGACCACAAAGGCCTCTGATCCCCAATTCCAGGCTGGAGCTGGACTCCAGTAAATGCAGTTATAGTCCTAACTCCCTCCATAACTATTGTACCGGCAGTAGTGGGGGAGTCCGTATCGGCTCTCGCTCTCATTAGACCTCCCGGTACAATGGTTCCAGTATGCTTTAACATCTATTGTTACAAATGCGGCATCGTATTATGTTCAGACATTTAGGTTGGATCAGAATTCTTTTTTTATGCTTTAGCTGTATAATATTACGGCTGATCATCCGGCTATAATAATCGTACCAACATTATTCAGCGGAGCTATGGCGAGAGGAAAACTCATCAGACTGTTGGACCGTACAAAACGCATTTAGCAGGAAATTTAGACAAAAGGCCAAAGCGTTTGGTTGAGTGACAATGGTATTTCAGTTAATATATTGGAATTTCACCACCAGTTTATTTTTTCGTATTTGGAGTTTATTATTTGATCAGTTACTCTCTATATTATTGTATATACTATTTATTTATTTATTTATTATTACCTATGTGGGAATCGCACTATCAAAACCATTCGTAAATAATCAAAATGAGATTAATGCGTTAGGGTAAATTCTGTGTAGAACTTTTTTTCATGTTAAGTATTTTATTCTTTTTAATATTACTTCACCATATCCACCTCCCTGGCCATCCTAACCCATACGCCAACACCTTATGCCCCCATCTCATCTCAGGCGAGCGGAACGTCCTTTATACAAACTAGCTGTTTATATTGAGCCCTTTGGCGATTACTATAGTGACAAGCTAAGTAGTTTTGTCTAATCATCCTTGTTGCGTCATACTCTTAGTTACAAATAATTAGAAGGTCCCCTCTTCTCGGCACAGAAAATATCCATTTATGTTTCCATATTTTAATAATAAAGCTTATGACGTCAGTCAGAGAGGGGGGAGAAGCCAGTGGGGGAAACAGCCACAGGTGGGGCTGGCCTGCCTATATGACCACCCCGTCTTAGGCCGGACCTAAGAACAAACAGAACCGGCACTGCTTAAGGTGGATGAATTCATCCAACGTAGACTATCAAATTTTTCGACTCCCTGCAATACCTGACAAACCCGGTGTTCAACACGATAACCCCCACTCCGTTCCCCCATCAATGGCAAGACGCAGTCTAACGCTTTAGTCTTAGGTTCTAGTTGTAGGTTTAGTTTTTAGTTGGTTTTTCCCACATTTGTAAACTGAAGGTGAGCCCCATCACCTAGTATTTATACATTGCATTGTAATTTTAACGTCAACCTGATATTGTCATGTAACCCAACCTCCTTTGAATGCATCAGTGCATCGCAGTAAGAGGAGAAATTGTTAAAAATGAACTTTGTGATTGTATTGTAAATTGTTAAAAAATTTATTAATAAAGGGGTTTAGAAAAAAATCCGGAAAGAAACAAACCGGCACCTTGAACACTTCTCTCTCTCTCTACACTGGCGCTTGCTGCTTTACTCAAATCATGCCCTTCTCATTCAACTACCTCTGCATCTCTCTCTCTCCTAGCCTCACCATGTTTTAGTCCGGCGTTGTCAGACCCCACACTTTCCTAGTGTGAATATCTGCCTTTGTCTCGCTAAAACTTGCACCTCCTTGGGAGAGACCTCTCCCTCGCGGACGGCGGTTGCCGTGGCCCTACAAACTTTACCTTGTAGCGTCTCCCACGGCAATCCAGTCTGCTTCTCTCCGGTTCACACTCACCTTTGTGATTCGGACAGTTTTCGCCTACCCTTAGATACCGAGAACTACCTATAAACCTACCCTCTTCCTCTGCTCCTGAACATATTGCTTTGTTGGGGCACACCTTCTAAAATCTTATGGAGTCAAATCAAATCGAATGAAGCTGCCCACCGACTAGGCCGCCAGCAGAGGTGAAAGACCACAGATCCACCTCATATTATCTCTTTCTTGTTGCTCGCCAGACAGCAGCTAGAGGTTGTAGTGACCCTAGCCCGCGGCGGGCGTCCTCTCCCCACCTTGGGGATTCACACGTCTGATAACTTCCCGACAATCCTTTTCCTAGAAAGTAACAAGTCCTGAGCACTGCTTTAATTTTAATATTGGAGGATAATTTTTCAAAGGAGACCATATTTAATTTTTTTTATTTGATGGGTAGGCTGAGAAAATACGTAATAGCCTTGTAGCTATTTTTTATATTTAAAATGTTGACTATTATTCTTCGTTCATGTGTGATTTGATTAATATAATAGGTTAATTTTTAATATATTAATTAATTTTTTCAATTTTATTTTAAATGACTGTTTAACTGTATTATAATCTCTCGTGTTGCACATGTCAGCACCGTGGATGATGTTTTAAATCACGGAAAAGTTTATGTTTTATAAACAATAAACTGGTGGCAGACGCAATGATTGAGGTTCAAACCACAACCGGCAAACACTCGAAACTAAAGATAAATTGTAGCCCACATGCGTTACAAACATTTCAAACAATAAAATTGAATGTTGATTCATTTCATGTCAACATTTAATTTAAGCATTTAGTGAGGCCCTCGCCAAAGGTATCATGACTTGAGTCAACACGTGATGCTTCAAAGGAGAAAGTTTGGAACTGAACCAATTAGATAATTTTTCAAAGGAGTCAATATTTAATCTGTTTATTTGATGGGTAGGCTGAGAAATTTTGGCAAGTTTCATTCCTGTGTTGATAATAAAGGCCCTTTATAAGATGTTGTGCAAGCAAACAGAAAGTTGGAGATGAAATTAATGGACTCCATTTTATAAATTGCCAGTGATCCTCTGCCATTGCCCGAGACAAACTTTCGTCTTCTGATTATTTACTTATCTTCAGAAGCGTGGGAAGGAGCTCTTCCGTCTCATGCGACTCACTAATTCTACTTTCAAAGTTATAACTTATTTGTCTTGACGATTTCCCTTATCCCAACTTTTGTCATATCATATATGGCCGATGACCACCCAATAACGCCTCATCTTACCGTATTAGCCTACTCCCTATCCTCTCAAAAATATTTGAAAAACTATTAAAACGTCTACTTCCAATTGTTGAATCCAAAACTCCGCCACTCATCCCTATAATCTTCCTCGGAGACTAAAACGTCATTGACCTCGTGACCTGCTATAAATGCATAACAGTGGGAGTCCTGGCAATGGCCAGCTTCTCCAATCATGTCCTGAGCGTATGTCGCTCTTAGCCAGCCTCCGCTGGCTCGTATCCGGTGACGCGGCTGACGGTGGAGCGTGGGGGACTTCCAAAGACTCCGCTTCCTCTTTCGCATGCGAGGGAGGTGACAACCATGTGGATTCGGGAGGTCTCTGGGCTGTTTTTTTTTTTTTTTTTTTTTTTTTTGTTCCGGCATTTGTGCACCGCGGCCTCACTGAGACCTATTGTGCGCCGTCCATGTCTCTGTCCTAAATATGTGACAGGCCCACGGCCTTTGCAAATCTGAGGATACTGAATGGATCGATCAGTTCACATAGTATACTCTGGGCTGTTTGTAAATACTGTATGAATGAGCAAGTGAATGAAAATTCTAAATATGGTATGAATGAAAACATTTATCATAATTACTTGTTATAACGAGGCAGATTTTAATTTATTATAATAAAGTTGTTGTTATTGTTGTTGTAAATAAACAATTCGGGTTAGCATACCTTAGTAATTAAGTGTAATATAACTTATATAGTATTTAAGTGTAATATAGCTTTAAACTTTTCCTTTTGATTGAATCAATTTAAAACTTCTATTATAAAGCAGGACAGTACAGACCAAAAACGGTCTTCTATAGCGGTTTCAAAGGAATAGCACTCCTCTTTCATGGTTTCCGACTAGCCCATCTTAGTTTATTTTTTTATATATTGGATTAGAAGAATGAACATGAAGTGCATTTAATTTGAACGACCTCCAAGCTAAAGGGTTCTTACCCTGGCCCACGAAGTTAATTTCGTACTCACACTCTTGCTAGAAAATAGCATTTGGTTGTAAATAGCGACCCTTTCTGCCGTCTGTTGGCGTCCGTAACGGATAAATGGAATAGTTAATCTAACTGCTAGTTTTGATATTTTTTAGCCTCAACTTCTTTAGCCTTTGAAAATATTACATTGCTTTTTTGAAAGCAATTGGCATAATAAAAGAGATATTAGAGTTCTACATCTTTAGGGTTGATAAACTATTTCATTCATCGATAAAACGAAACCCACTACCGCCACACCACATGAAAGCAGTTCATGGAGGCGTTTGATGATTAATAAAAACAATCTGACCCATCTTCTATAGGAACCTGCTTAGGTTACTGATTTTAGTTCAGCTTCGATTTTGAATGATAATGCTTGGTCTTGCGTTTTCTCTGAGAACGTTAAAGACTGAACTTTCCGGTCAAACCTGGAAACCAGTACCATAAATTAATGGATGAGTAAAACATTTAAATTTCTAAATGTAAAATAATAATAAATGGCTATGTGACTAGACACAGCTTATTAATAATTATCTGTCAGTTTTAAAGTAAATTTTTGAACTTTTCACACTCTATCCTGTTCACTCCTGGAATATCGTCTGACTGTATAGAGTATTTAATGTGGGAAATAAACTACGCCCATGCGTCGTCTCCATTAAAGGTCAAATCAAAATTTCTACATTGCATTTCCTGATTTGTCGAAAGTTGGGCCAAAATTTGTGATAATGCATCATTTTTTAAACTTCATTAGTTAGCTCTGTATGCTATCCCATTGATGGTATGATCAAAATATTCTTGTAGATTCCAATAGCGCTCAGTCTTGAACCCCTGTGGCATATATCTTACTCAGTTAATAAGATTCAGTGCCCTGGCCGTAGCAGTTGTGATGCCTTAATTAAAGCCGGTAGGCAAGCAAGGTATTCCGGGTAGGATTCGACTAAGACATTTAGGTCTAATTGCAAGCCGACCGCTGCCGGCCGCTGTGGCTAAGGGGTGTCCTTTTATAGCGTGCTGTTCGGATGCCGTTGACATTGCTAGCCTGCGGTCTCTGTACCGAAGGCAATGTCATTTGGAATATTTAATTAAACTGTCTCACCTAGCTCATTGGACCAATCTCTTCGGAGTGCTCCTCTCGATGAACTCATTGGATCCTCTACGATTCGTTGAGAAACTCCTAATTGCATAGCAATCTGTTGGGCTTAGAATGAAAACTGGTTGCCTGATTGCATACAACAAAATACATACGGCTAGTGGTTGTGGTAAGATACTGCCATCGTCACCACGCATTGACGTACAGAGAAAGTGAGAAATACGGTATTAGAAGAAAGTCACTATTAGCACACATCTCTGGATCGAAACCAATGCCTAGAGTAACACCCAAACTACTACTTCCCCTCGTGAGGCCGTCACATCTCTTCACAAGTATTTATGCTGGATAACGTTTGATGACACTGGTGATGATGTAGTGGTTATACAGATATTACCTTGGTCATATATACTGGGTAGTACCCCATCGGCTCCACTATGTGCATGTGAGTTCAGCAAGTTGTTGCCACCTTCCGTCTCATGTTAGTTATGGTGATAATGCTGCCCCTTACCAGGGAGAAGATAGGGTGTGCTAGAAAAGCGACGAAGACAGGTGCAATATGGATTACGAAATTGATTCCTCCTGAGTACAGGATATTGAGAGAAATCATGACTTTGGATTGAACTGTGTAGACAAGGTCTCTTAAAAGAATTCCAACCGATGGTCTCTTTCGAGGTTATATCTTTACACAGTCTTCAACTTGCGCAGCGGTTATTGTAAATAAATCTGAATATATTTATAGGTATATATATATATATATAATATATATAAGTTATTGTCTATCGGCTTTAGACGATTAAAAAAAAGAGAACGAGAGTAAAGGGAACTGATATTTGAACAACGGCTAGGTTTAAACTGTCTTTATTCCGCTTCTAATACTCTATCTCTATTTACAGCCTTTGTTTACGTGGTATTAGGCCTAACATTACATGATATATATATGTGAGTCGTCAAAAAATTTGTACAAAACAAAAATGTGATAAATAGGAATCGAACCACGTTATTATTAATCTTTATTTGAAGAAAATTTTCATACACCCCTAAGAGGACTATATATGGTCGTAATAACAAAATGGCATTCATAGCATATTTACAGGTTTACTTTTATTCATACAGTATTTACAACACAGACATATGACCCCTGGGCTATTCCCTTGCAATTCACCCCACAATCGTCTTTTCGCCGGCTATGGAGCTACTTTAAGGAAATTTGATCTCGGATATTAGCAGTTTTAAGGTAGGTTTATAGTTATTGAATAAAAGGGTGCACTAGCTGATATGGACCATATGCAAAGACAGAATTGCGACTATTCGGTACTTTGTATGCTGTTTTGTGAAAGCGCAAATTGACAATCGTACAGCCCACCGTGCGGACGAAGGACACGTCTTCACTCCTAACAGGGTAAAGGCAGCTTGTTCAACGCGTCCACTTATTTCCACAAGGAGCATTATTCCGAGAGGGCACCCCATCTGGAAGATTTGCCTTGAATACTGATGGCCCCGCGGGACATTTTCGGCCCTGCCCCGCTCGTTCTTATCTCTGCAAACGGCCTGGTCCCCCCGGTCCCGGGACCCAGCCGCTAACGGTCACATCATTAGCTCCCGCCAGTGTGGGATTAAGAATTCACAAGCAAGATACCCCTCTTTTGAGGGAAGGTTAAACACCGCATTTGCATACACATCTCTTAAGCTCAGGTTGGAAGCGCCAATGTGGCAGATTATGTAAATTTACTCCTGTCTTACAAATGTTGGTTTAGTTCGCTATTGTAATAGTGTCTGAATCCCTATGAAAATACCTTTATAATACCGCATTTCTGAGAGCGAAGCTGCACGTTATTGTTAGTAGCTACACTTTGTACTGAATCAGTGCACAATTTGCCACGAATTCTTTTCATCATTTAGTAGCCTTGAAGAAACCTGCTTACATACTATGTTGTTACAAAAATTCTTGTGCATAAAATTAGTTTATTTGGAAAATTAATATATTTTCGGTGGTATTTGGAACTCGAATTGTACCCGCTATTCCTTGTGTGGTCACACATTGCTTACCCTCTAAGTAAATCTTTATCATCAATTATTTACCCAAAATTAACCTCATATCAACTTTCATTACAGGGAGAGCTGATTCATATCAGTGCGGGGGTAAACTTGAATAAACTAAGGTTAAATACAGAAAAAACCCAAGCAAATGTCTTTAACTGTTAATAACGTTTCCGTCACTATCAGCTCCACCGTCAAAAACCTAGGTATGACCATTGACCAAATCCTCTTTCGGAACCAACATATCTCATAAATTGCCTATCGGTCAATAGCTACCCTTTCTTTCTCTGCTGCTCTCTTCATCTGCTTTCCTAGCCTATACGTCAAATCCTTATATCCTCCCTCATTTTTCGTCACCTTGACAATGGCTGTGTGCTGTATGTGGTTCACTTGGTCGGGCTCAAGGGAAAGAAGAAGCGATTCATGAATTGCTTAGATTCTTAAGATATGTCTTGGATACTCCGCGGCCCTCCCACGTCTCCCACCTCTATGCCGATCTATTCCCCTCCTACCGGGCACAATATTTGCTCGGTTCATTCCTTTTTCAAACTATTAATTCGCGTCACCCCCCCCCCCTTATGTACAATATTTTACAGTTCAAAACCTCAGTCCACTCCCGAAACACAATACCCCGCCTCACTGTCCTTTACACTTCTGTCCACAAAACTGCATCATACGATCGGTCCTTCCTTGCTAGCTCTACTGCCCTCTGAAATTCTCTACCTCCTAGTATCCACCATGCTTCATCCTTACGAAACTTCAAAGCTCTCCTATTTCCACACCCCCTCCACCATCCAAAGATACGCTCGTTAGCCTGGGAACGATTTATTCATTATTTTGCCCTCTGACTTTTATTTTGGTCTGAATTATTACTAATTAATTGTTTATTATGTATAGATACATTTTGGTGGCCTGCTTCACTTTGTCACTTTCTTGTTTTCTTTTTTATTAATTTTATTGTTTTATTTAATGTTTTACTGTACGGTTTTCTGCATGTTGTTTTTGGCTATTACTAACGTTAATTATATAGATTCGAAAGTCAGTTTTATTTATTTTAAACAACTATCCTTAAAGGATTATTGGCTGTTACACAAACGTTTAGTTAAATTTCAACATAACAATTGCGAAAAAAATTTATTAATTCATGTTTCTGTTCTCAATAAAATTCAAAAATATAACAATATTAGCCAATGTAAGTTTTAAAAGTAATTTCTTATTTTTATATTATTTAAACTTTAATAAAAATCTTTCAATTCAGTTAAAGTTCCATGAATTAGTTTTGAAAATTAATTTTAATAACGCAACAATGCATAACTTAAAAGTTGAATTGATACAAGTTATTTAAAGGAATAGTTATTTTATACTTAGTTGAATAGGGAAAAGTTTTAAAAAAAATGCATTTAAAATAAAATTGAGAAACTTCGCTTTTAATTGATTTATAACCCAACCCGACCAAAAATTTAAGATAAAATTAAAAATTTAATTGGTGAAATAAGGTTGGGTCTCTATTAAAATTAATCTGATCAGATAATAAATCTGTTGGTCCTGGTTATTGCCCCGTAGAATATGGAAATTTAAAATAAATATTTATAACTTTACCCTCCAGCCACCCCAAGCCTTTAAACGGCCAATAAAAGCATTGAATTAATTAAAAAGGCCAATCTGGTTCCGCACAAAGGACCCTTAAAGGGAGGAAGGACTTTCATGCAAAAAGAACAATTTCAATGAATGTTTAATATTCTATAACTTTGTTTGTTCTGTGTGCTGTTTGTGTGGCTTGCCCCAGCAAAAATCCCTTTATTTTATATTGTGTTTTAGCTATAAATAATATTTTGATGATAATATTATCAATAAATAATAATAAATAAATAATATTTTGAGGTACTCATTTTTAAAATGGTTTTTTTTTTAGATTTATTTCTTTAACCCCTATATGTTAAATTGTGACATATATATGGATATATAAGATAAGGAAAATATTGCTATTTTTTGTAAATCTGTTTATATATTGTCATAAAGTCATTGACTTTACAGTTTCATAAAATAAGTATACATTTTTGTTGCCAACCGTTAGAAGTGTTTATTTTAAAGTCTCTTTTAAATTGACTTCACCCCAGAGATTATATCAATTCACAACTGTTGATATAATCATATAACAAATGATGAACCATATACGCTCAGGACATGATTGGAGAAACTGGTCATTGCCATGACTCCCACTGTTACGCATTTATAGCAGGTCACGAAGCCACTGTCGTTTCAGTCTCCGAGGAGGAATATAGGGATGAGTGGTGGAGTCCAATAACTGTGCTAGGGGATTAGGGTGGTTCGATAGGTTACTATAGAATTACATGAACTTGGAAGGGATGAGTTCAAGAATGTAGGGTATATTAAGATCGTTATGAAAGGTTTTGTTGCTGACATAATAAGGGGCATTTACTATTGTTCTCAGGACTTTTGATTGAAAGGATTGGATACGCTTGATGTTCGACTTTTTTGCTGTCCCCCATAGCTCTATTCCGTATGTCCAGATTGGCTTGACTTTGTAAATTAGTAATTTTTTTTCTATTGAGAGATGGGATGTCCTTTGAAGTAGTCTGTACAGTTGCAGTTCAGCTATTTGTCGAGATGGAAGCCTAAGTACCGTACTAACTCGGATACAGGGAGAGGAATGGAATTAAAAATAACTAGTGGACAAGACTTCTGGCAGAGGATGAAGGTAATGTGGGAACATTTTGCTTCATTAACTTTAATCCGCCATTGGTTTCACCAATACTCGATGTCTTCAAGGTGTTATTGAAGGTTATGGGATGCTATATCGGGGTCTGAGTGGGATGACAAGACTGCAATGTCATCTTCAAATGTGGCCAAGAAGGTATTGGGGGTAGAGGGGACATCAGTGGTATATAGGTTATGGAGGATGGGACCCAGGACACTGCCCTGTGGAACTCTTGCTTTTATGGGATAGTAGTTAGAATATTCTAAGCCACAGCGGATTTGGAAAAAGCGGTTTGAAAGGCAGGACTGTAGGATCAGGAAAAGGGTCTGTGATATAATGTTTTGAGCTAAAACAGTAAAAGTAAGTAAAATAGTATTTTTAATGTCGAAAAATATTTATTTAGTTTATAAAAGTAGCATTATTTGAAGTTCTTAGTTTATTAAAATTCTTAGTATTTATTAAAAATGGTTTAAATGATAAAAGTCGTTGATTATTTCCAGGCGTGGTGGGAAATCGTAGTGATGTAGATGGAACGGGGGAACAAGAAGGACTAAGAACAAAAATACCTGTAACGTGGTGAGATGGCCCCTAGGTAGCTAGTCAAAGGACGATGCAAGTATGAAAAAATGGTAATTACCATTGGCATAGATAGCTTACAGCCAAGAAGCAAAAGGACGGAATACCATGAGTTCTTGGAGGAGAAAGACAGCTTAAGGCAAAATTAGGTTAAAGTATGAGTATTTGGTATGTTAGAACCCGGGAGGAGGGATACCATTAAATTTTCGGACTTGTTTCGGTTTCTGGCCTGTAACTTTTAAACAGCACACCCTAGAGAAAATTTTAACCGTTTATAAATTAAAGAACATTAAATTTTGCGTAAAATGAGTACTTCAAACGTTGAATTTGGTTTGTTAAGTCAAAACTGGCGATCTTTCGCCAATTGTCAAAACTACTGATCTGCAAATTTTCTTTCAAAAATCCTATAGGGTCATTTTCAATATATTTTAACTTGAAAAGAGCAATTCTAAATGGGGGAAAAAACACCGAATGAAAGTTGTATAAAATTAAATTCTTCGTTTAGTTCCATTAAGCTAAATCATAGAAATCCAGCGTTTTTAAATCTCTGCCATACGCTTACAAGACGCCAAAAAATGTTTTTTGACGCTTTGGGTCAAAAGAAAGCTGTGTTCTGGTCTGAAAACTGAAGATTCAACATTTTATGAGAACTGTTTTTATTATTCTTTCATTGTTGAAAATGTTCCAATTCCAAACATTTCTTTCTTAATAATTGTATACTAACATCCTTTGAAAATTGGATGGTTTAATTATTTCAAACTACTAAATATGAAACTCAAAATTATTATCAATTTAATTTTTTTTTTCTCATAACCCTGTCTTATTTGGAATATTCAGTGAAAAATAATAAACCCTTTTGTAAAATTCTCATAATTTTTAAAGTATATAACCATTTTCTAGTTAAGTAGTGCAGATTTAGAGTTCAAACTCCAAAAAGTACATTTTTGGCGTCCTGTGAGGGTATGGCGGAAATTTAAAAACTCAGAATTTCTATGCTTTGGCTTGATGGAACTAAAAAAAAATAGATAACTACTGAATTCAGAATTCAACGCTCTGCAACTCTCATTCAATCGGTTGTTTTTTTTCATTGAGAATAGCTGTTTTAAGTTAAAATCGGTTGAAAATGACTACATAGAATGTTTGAAAGAAAATTTGCAGCTCAATCGATTTCGTCAGTTTTGACTCTTCTGCCGAACCAGATTAAAAGTTGCACATTTCACGCAGAATTTAATGTTCTTTAATTGGTAATTGAGTAAAATTGTCACTAGGCTGTGCCGTTTAAAACAAACCGAAAAAATTCCGAAAATTTAGTGGTTTCCCCCCATCCCCGCCTTGGCTCACCACTTAGAACGGGGCAGAATTAAGATTATTTGACGTCATATGAACAGATTCAAACCATTTCCAGCATTCCAAAAATTACTTCCAGATACGGTCCCCGAAAGGTTTCGATTATCAGGACTGGTAACTTTTAGTAGCATGAAGGAACTAATACTCTAAAAATTGACAATGACCATTTTGTCACGGAGCGGTCAAAGCCTACCAAAAAATGTATGCACACTTATCACTAATTATTATCACTAAACAGAAATTCTTTGCTAAAATCATCTGTTCAACTAATATTCAAAAATGAATACATTTAGAAAATTATCGAAGACATATGTCAAAACATGGATTGAACAGTAGAAAATTAATTCAAATTGGCCAGTGTAAGTTGCTATTAACCTCCTTGGCTTGGAAATCATTAATTTCCCCTTGCTAAAACTATAACCCCGGGTTATGCTCCAAGTTAGCCGAGATATAGTGGAGAGAGACAGTTATATCTGGAGCCGGCCCGCAGCTATCCAACTTAGAGGAGTGAGTTTACACCAGTGAATTGGTCGCTTCCATTACCTAATCAGTTAGTTGGCTGAGCCTCAATTACTTGGGGTGCATCCTTGCACTCCTGCACTCTAGGAGTTTACAGTTAAGCCGCTCTGTCAATTAGTTAACTAATCAGGTTAATTATTTTCTGAGTTCATTGTAATTTAATCCCCCCTCTCTATCCGCCGCCTATTCAAATGTCTTCTTTTTATTAATTGTCCATCTAGTTCATTTGGGATGAGCGGTGATAGGAGAAGCGATGAACCTCCGGGGGCGATTGAAAAGATTGTGTAAAAAATAAAATAAAAAATTGCAAATAATTAATATTAATAATAATAAAAAAATAGTATAAACTCATAAAAGTAGTCAAATAGCTAATATAGTGACAACAAAAACCGATTTAAACCGACTTGAGCGACCTATGTACGTAGTTGGCCTATCAAAGAGCATCTACTCCTTGAAACAGATAGACAATATGAAACACAATTAATTGTTCAGAACCAAGTAGATTGGAAGTAGAGCCTTTCCCTTGTAAAAATAATTACTTTCTAGAGATAAAAAATAGTAACTGGGCCTGAGGAATGAACCCGGGGCCTACTGAATTCCGTGACGGTGATCTTCTACTGAGTTATGTCAAAATGTCTACATTCTTTAGAGGGTCTCATTTATGCTTTAAAAACATTACAAGCAGTTTGATTTTTTTTTTTGCGTTGCCGCAAATTATTATTAGTTATTTATTATTATTATTATTATTATTATTAGTTATGTCCTTAAACATTCGAAGAAATTAAGAACTTTAGACCGCTTTGGATTTTTACCAGCATATTTTGTGGAAAATTTCAGCACGCTTGAATCACTTTTACCCCCGATATCGTTGAGCGTGCAGTTACGAATACGAACAAAAGACGATTTTCCCAAACTACTTTAGTTTTGGAAATTGGTCATCTATCTTCGGGCTTGGCAATTATTTTTTGCTTTTGAAGATGCTTAATATTCGAAATATTTTTCCTCGCCTAATAAATGTTTCCTTCGCCCCACCACCGGGTCTGGCCAAGAACAGGTGCGTAAGTTGGCAGAGATGAAGGATAAACAAGACTATGGATCGTAGGGTCCACGGTGCAAGGTGCAGCCGACTGCATTGCGGCAGCCACCCCCTTATGTTCCCCAATTTTATCAATGTCCAACCCCCGCTTAAGGACGTGATCGAAATCTGTCCCGCCCTTGTTAGTGGACCCTCGTATGCTCTATTCCCTGCCCGTCTCCAATTGTCGTCGATGGGCCGATCTGAATGGGAGTCCTCAACGTCGTCGCTCTTATGGTTCAAGTACCCCGGCATCGGTTTATAAGCAGGGAGTTGTGGAAAAAAATATGTACTTCAATAAATAAAATCGTGCATGGACCCAATACTTGCTAGCATTATATATGTATTGACAGTTAGTTATTCGACTATTTAGCTCATCGACTAATACTATCTTTGAAGGATTTGATAGTAATTAATTTTACAGTAATTAAACTGGTGGCATTACAAAGATCACGTAAGTGGTTTCGCTTTTATGTAAACATTCAATAAAATACGACCAAAACCAGAGTCCTTTTTTATGATGCATGAACGCCACTGAGAGGTACCTTGTGGTAGTCAAAGTGAACGGAGCTCTTACGGATTATCTCCCCCACCACGGCCTGTTTCCAAAGTTTTTTTCTAATAAGAAAAGAATAACTTTATACTTACCTTTAATACCGTTTATGAAATTTACAGTATCTCAATCTGAAATATTCACCACAAGACTGACACACCCATGTACGTTTCAAACAAAACTCGCCACAATGACCTACATATGTACACCCTTGAGGCTATGAGAAAGTTACTCTGAATTCCGCAGTAACACGCACATCAAATACACCCGAACCCTTTCATCCACCACTCTGCTCACCTCAAGCGCAACTGGCATGTACTCATGTAGATATTTTTTGTAATTTTTATAATCATTTAGTTATTTATCGTTATAATTCTTATATTATATGTTATAATAAGTATTTATTGTACGATTTTTATTTTGTATTTTTAAACAATATTTATAAAACGTTGACAACATGATGATGGGATTCAACATCATTTTATGTTCAAAATAAAAACAACCCTACACAGGGTAACTAAGAGAGATAAATCAATTAAATGGTAATAATTGAAATTATCAGGAGATTAAGAATGACAGCTTGAGAGGCTTATTTCATGTACAATATGTACATGTTTACTAACCATCCAGCCAGGCAAGGCGATCCATTTAACTTTGTCAACCTAGCAGTAAATCGTTGCTTGCAGTAAACCGAAAACTAAGAGGTAATATTATGGCAAGACCAGATAAGCATTTTCTGTACAAAAAACTGATCAGATCGAAATTATTTTATCGCTCATAAGCGTGGCTAATAAGCAATGAGATCCTAACTTTAGAAAGGAGAGTTCTGCAATGCATATTTGGTAGGGTAGATGTCGATAAAAACTGGAAATGAAACAACCAAGAAGTATACACTTTGCATAAAGGCCAACATCACGAGGTTTAAAAGGGCAGAACTCCTCCTTTATACTGGTTAAGTGTCAATAATGTCGGACTACGATAGCCCAATAAGGTATTATTGGAAGGGCCATATAGCTTGAAGTGAAAAAACTAGAAATTTATTGGAGCCTGATCTAGGAGGCCATGACGCACTATTTAGTTGCAGCACTGTTCATAAGTAACCCCCATAAATAACGTAGTTATTAAAAAATAAATATGTTCCTATTGGGTTGATTATCTCGATGTTATGATTGATGATGTGAACCACCAGTCATTAAAATCGGTTTTTTTTTGTAGCACCGTGACTTAATTGTGTGACACGATATGTGTATAAGAGCTGCGATGATTTATCTGTAGTCTACGACATTGCCTTAATGTGCGAGATTTTTTGCCGGACCCAAAAGCTGTGCCTCAATAGTCGAAAAAAACGTTTTGTCGACTGTCTCGTGCGAGGCAAATATATAAATATTTACTATAGCGCTTCTTCTGGCCCACTGTATAAGTTATTAACAGATACAAATGTCGGCGATACAGAAGGCCATAACGACAGGCGGCTGGAGAGGAATACGGTATTAAATAAAAGTAGACGCCTGCCCAGCATACACCCAACGACTGGCTGCATGATTCAGGAGGAGGCGGTGGTTGGCTCCCGAGGAGTCTCGCACTGCCCATATCTCACCAGTTATCGAGCAATGCCGTTGATATATTTAGTTACCGAACATGAAGGGAGTGGCTCTACTTTTATTCAGGTACGGGGCCTGTACTGCTTGCCTGGGTGTATGTCCAACTAAAGCTGAGCGAACTCTATAATACTTAGAATACGAAAAAAAAGGAGGCAATAAAATAAGTTTTCTTGTAGCCTCAGCTAGAATTACCTTAATCTATCTGGTAAAGAATATGGCAAAAAGGCTGAAATACAGTTTTTGGAAGAAATGTAGGAATAGGAAAGAAGCGATATGGATAGGCTGCGTATAAAACACTATTGTAAATGCATAAATGTGATACGGGGTGACGATTGCACAGTGTGGGAGAGGGCTGTCAGGATAGTTTTCTGACAAAGAGGCAACTATCCTGACGATTCGCAACCCATGGGCTGCAGTCGCCCCGTTTGACGGTATGATTTAATTATTGGCACTTAAGTGGACTATTATTTAGAAAACTTTAAGCTTTGGAGACCACAATGAAACCTTTAATTGTAAAGTGAGTCGCACTTGAGTTGAATTTTATTTTTATTGTTGAGAATTGAATTTTAGTGTTGATAAATAGCAGTATGATCGTCACTAGTGATATTCACTATGGAACGGAAACCAAATTGGGCAGGTTTGAGAGGTTAGAAAGGATAGGTCTTGAATGATAGGGCTTCGGTTCGACTATGGCTTTTTCCACAAGTAACTGGGAATACTGGGAACTCAGGAATCCCGCGAGTATCTCATGATATTGTTCCTTTATTTTATAACTCCTTTAATTAGCTTATATTTATTTAGTTTATACACTATCCCACGAAAAAAGTGGTGCCCTTAGCAAAATCAAATATTTGCTTCCTAATAGAATTAATTATTTCGTCTTTCAATTCTTTTTTAAATGATACTAAACGTTTTCATTGATAAGGGGCTATAAATATGAAGGAAAAATCAGCATCAGGCCCATTGTTGACCAGAGAACATCGTAGAGCTCGTTTGAAATTTGCTTGGAAACACCTTATGGGGTCTGAAAAGGAATGGAAAACGTTCTGTTTTTAGATGATTCAGCCAACTCTTTATTATACACCAGATGAACGGATGGAGTTTAACAAAGACCCCGTGAGCACAATGTCACTGGGACAGTTTGGTGTGGAGTGGAATATCTGCGACGGCGAACACAGATCTCTAAGATGTTCTCTGGTCAACAATGGCTCTGGTGGTCTCTGAGAATTTGAAATCCCTTCGGCGAGTCTTCTTTAGTTTCCGCACATATTCCCCGAGTTGTACGGAGAAATAGAGCAGTTTCAGTAGCAGTTGAAAACCGATTCCGAATTGTGTGTAGTACAAAAAACCGGTCATCCTTTGGCTCTGTCACTCGCAACAGGCCCCTGGTCTACGATTGCACAAACCTGACTCACGGTAACGTGTAATTGCGGCTTCAACCGTCTTCCGCTAAAGCAACCATACGGGTTCTTGCTCAACCGTTAAACCATTGTTGCGTCAACCTCTTAATTACAAATAATTAGAAGTTCTCCTCTTCTCGGTCCAGAAAATATCTACTTATGTTTCCATATTTTAATAATAAACGTAAGGCGTCAGTAAGAGTGGGAGAAGCTGCTAGTGAACAAAACATCCGCAGGAACCAGATAGCGTGCCGGGGGAGTAACCCCCACGACGGCTGGCCTGCCTATATAAGCAGTGAGACTGGCCGAAGTCCCGAGAACGTACAGAACCTGCACTTGGAACACACTCTCTTACTCTCTCTGCACTGGTGCTTGCTGCTCTACTCGAACCATGGCCTTCTTTTTCAACTACGTCTGCATCTCTCTCACCTAGCCTCACTATGTTTTAGTCCGGCGTTGTCAGACCCCACACCTTCCTAGTGGGAATCTCTGCCTTCGTCTCGCTAAAACTAGCACCTCCTTGGGAGAGACCTCTCCCTCGCGGACGGTGGTTGCCGTGGCACTGCAAACTTTACCTAGTGGCGTCTCCCACGGCTATCCAGTCTGCCTCTCTCCGGTTCACACTCGCCTTTGGGATCGGACAGTTTTCGACTACCCTTAGATACCGATTGTAAATTCGTGGTCATTCCTAGACCACATAAACTACCTATAAACCTACCCTGTTCCTCTTCTCCTGAACATAGTGCTTTGTCGGGTCACACCTTCTAAGATCTTATGGAGTCAGATCAAAACGAATTAAGCTGCCCACCGACTAGGCCGCCAGCAAGGGTAAAAGACCACAGTTGCACCCATCTTATCTCTTTCTAAGCGCTCACCGGACAGCGGCTAGATGTTTTAGCGACCCTAGCCCGCGGCGGGCGTCCTCTCCCCACCTTGGGGACTCACATATCTGAACCCAACAACCATTTTTCAATTAATATTTTTAAAATAAAACCTTTTGCTAAATTTTTAATAATTTTGAAAGCCATAATAATTCTTTTAGGAAGCAAATATTTGAATTTTTCGAAGTGCGCCACTTTTTTATCGGGCATTGCGTTTAAAAAACACAGTTTTTAAACAAATTTTGTCGGTAAACATTTTTAAAGGTATGGTGAGACTGGTTCATTGATCAGCTAGATTCGGCAGCTTTTGTATTAGTTTCGGCAGTGTGAGAGGTGATTGCACGCCAGTTCTGAGGCGACATCTGACCATCGCTACGTGTGTGGACTCGGCCTCCGGTCAACAATCAGTGAATTTTCTATCGAGTCCGCTGCCGGAGCACCGGCCTGAATATAAATTGTGGGGGGAGGTCTTTATCGAAGAGTCCCCCCTTCCCTCAATCATGGAGCGTGCACAAAGGGGAAAGATGGACCTCGATAACTCCACGCCCACGTCCACCAAGACAGGACGCCGGGCAAACGATATTTTTACCCCTCAAGTTTTCTCAATAAAGCGGCTGAGCATTTCGAGTTTAACTATGGGACACGGGCCTGTTTTTTTACGTTTTTTTTTACTGCGCAAGTTTTTTTTCTTCACTCCCTGATGGGGGTTTTAAAAAGTACGTTGCATATTCCTTCAATGGCAATAAACCGGAGCGCAAGGAACGAGTGTAAATTTAAAATACAGAGCGTGACACCGTCATACTAAAATGAAAGTTCAAGTCAGGTGTGATATATCACACAATTACTCGCTTCTAAAATTTATGAACTCGATCTTAAGGACTTTTGAAATATTATTTATTGAAGTTCACACGGCCATAGATCAGCCCCGCGGCTCCACTGGTTCACGAAGACCAGAAGACTAAAGCCTTAGTTTCCACGGCTTGAGGTGCTCGAGGTTCTTAGTGGCCGACTTGTGGTTTGGTAAATCTCAAATCATCCCCTCTCGTCAATAGGCCATTGCCAGACGACCCTTCTTCAGTCTCATTGTTCCAAATTAAGGATGTTTATGAATCGGACTGTGACAAGGAAGTAATCAAGTAACGCAGCGAACTATGCACTATTGAGGGCTGAGTTTATGAAGAAGATAGTGGTGAAACGCAAAAGGCGTTAGTGAGTGGAGTGTCATTGAATAAAAACCAAAGAAGGTAATTATAATATACCTAAATACAAGGCTGAAACTAATAATTTAAATTGGGACGTTTAAACAAACAGCATGCAAACTAACTCCGATTTATTTGTTTGCAGATACAATTCTATTGCACGAGCCACACTGGTTTGCCAACTGCCAAATTGATGCATTTACCGACGTCTCATGGAATAGGGCACATCACCCTAAATCACTTCTAGTCATAACAAGTATTTTATTACAGCGGGAGGTAAGACAAAATTCAAACAAGTCTCACCAAGCCACGCTTCGTGGGAACAAGTCTTAGACCTAGGCTACAAAGATGGGTCCTCATCAATTTGATATCCTAATTAATGCCATAATTATCCAAAACTTGCTCAATCAGATTCATGACGGTTGAACAAGTGAGCCAGTTCATACGCGTAATTTCTTATTCCTATAAATATCGTTCAACCACTCTTGCTCTTGTGTCAAAGAGGAAAATAACAGGCCTTACGACATTGTCCAGGTATGTTTGTGCGGTGGGTAGGTTGTAAAAATAGTTTATTTTAAACTGGAAAAAATTTCAAATCATTGTGGAAAAAGAAAATAAATAATAAATAGCTGTACCAATAACACTTTTTGTTGAAAAAAAGTTTAAAACTCCTCTCCTGTACAGTTATAAAAATGGACATAGTGTTGTATCCCTCCGAGGTACAGATATATATAAAGATGTTCTGGATTTTTGATTTTCCATAATCCACCTATTTTTACATTTGATTGATTTGGTGTCTCCTTTGGCAAATGAGAGTGAGCCAGGAGGAAAAGGTTAGTTTACGCCTAGCCTTGAGTGAAAAACGTACTCCCGTTCATAGTGATCGGTTATTATAATGCAATTAAAGAACAATTCTACTAAAGATTAAAGAATAGTTTTACTATTAACATAGTGGTGGGGGCCGTTTCAAGAAAAAGCAACGACTTTGAAGAATTATCGGACATACCAACGGCCATAACAGAAAAAAAGGAAACGAGGTATGTTACAATATATATACATATATATATTGCAACATATCGTTCCGACATCTAATGGGACGTGCATGCTTCAAACTGAAGTTTTGCAAAGACCAGTATAGATCATATAGCTTAAAAAAGAGGGTTTCTGATTTTGAAAAGGATTCTTCGTCCACTTTGAGTTTCAAAGCTTTTAAATCATAAAATATTATGCCAACCCCTGCACCACATGCGAGTTCCTCATTGAACATAATATAAAACAGTACTCATGCTAAAATCCTGAACAACCCGCAAGGTACATTGCAGTGTAGAGTTGTGAATAGTTAGTAATTGTGTAGTAGGTGCCCCGGTACACAGTGGAGGCTAGAGTTAAGTAGTCCTTAAACCACAATTTACTGTCTCATTAAGTTGAAATTCCATGATATTAGGGGGAGCCGCATTATTGGAATAGTTTCCCTCCAAGCCCTAGAGCACTGCCTCTGTTATTGTGGTCGCGAGTTATAGGTATGTTCTATAATGAATTGTTAATTGAATTCCTCTCTAAAAAAAAATTATCTCTACGGAATAAGAATTTAGCCTCCATTTTTTTTATTTGAATTTCGTTTAGACAATACTTACTTGACCTCATTCAGTTGCAACTAGTAAATCTAAGGAAAAGTGGCCTTGCCATTTTTGATTTCAAGTCTACTAATATTTAAAAAGAGATATTTGCATAAGTATTTTTTACATTTTGGGTATTTCAAGACAATGACTCACCAAACAATCGTTTTATCGACAAAACATCTTATAAATAAACGTTTCGCCTATTCAGACATCACCAGTGCTACAATATCTAACATTTTTATTATTATTATTAAAATATTTAAATAAATTATTATGGTTCTGATTTCTGATATTACATTTTTCTAAAAGTATCATTAATCGTTTCTGTTATAATACATAAGGTTCCTAATCAATAAATTTACCATGCAATTTAATTTGTTTTACAGTAATGTTACCGATTCAATGCATACAAAAACATGTCAGCATATCTTAAAATAGGCAATAACGCTTGTAATTTATGCTAAATTTAATTATGACAAAATAGACAATAATTTTTGAAATATTGTGCATAATATCCTTCTATAGACATTTTTTATTTATTCATCATTTTGTTGCGACGTTTTGGACTTCCTGGCAAGGAAACATTTCAATTGACGATGTTAATTTTTTTTTTTAAATGTAACGACATAACATATGTTGCCGGATGATGGACTAATGGAGTCCAAAACGATGCAACAAAATGATGAAAAAATACAAATTTTCTATAAAAGGATATTATGAGTAATTTTTTTAAAAATATTATTTTTTATTTAGTAAATTAAATCTCATTAAAATCTATGTATTGTTTTATGTTACTTTTAAATACGTAAAATTCATATATATCTTGTTTTGATATGTATTTTTTTATATCTTGTATATATAGTATATATCTTGTTCGAAATTGTATTCCTGATATGAAGATGAAACGTTTATTGTATAAGATGTTTTTTCAATAAAAAAGCTTGTTGGGAGAGACTGAAGCAAATCTCAACATATTAATTTTGCTGTGTTTTTTTTTTACCGACCAAAATGTTATATCAATTATGGACTAAATTTTGTGATCCGATCATTCACGCTCTTAAGCTCAAATTTCTAACCATTTGAGGCAAAACAGAAATCCAAATTTAAGTAAAATATTTTAAAATAACATTGGTTGACTGTGCCTTAGCCGAGTGGTTGGTTAGCATGATATCTCTTGCGGCAACCTTGACTTGATCCATACCATGTCAGAAAAGGATTTTTTTCTGTATGGGATGGAGGAACTGGTCGGGATTCAGTAAGCCTCGTGAGGAAAAATGAGTAGTGAATCCAATAATGATGGCTGAAAGATAACGCCTAGTGCTAACCACACTCAGCGCCACCCTACCAACTTCCGCGACATTCTTCATTTGGCACATAACTTTTTATGAGGTTTCCTCTTATTTATGAGGTCGATTTATTTATTTTATTAATTTGAGAAATAAAATAAAGTTTTCGCGAGAATCTCCCAGCATTGTTTCTGGACGTACGTCCTTCCAATACAAAAGTTATTCTATTACGCAGTGAAGGAGTCAAAAGGGAAAGGCCAGGCCTGCATAACGCTAAAGTTTCAGAGGTTGCAGCGGGATGCGCAAAGTCAGGAGGATAAAAACAAAAAAACTTTGAAGAATTAATAAATTCAAGGTCATAAAACAAAAAAAAAAATAGAATCTCCAAATCGACAATAAAAAGAATTAATAATATCCTTTTTCATTTCCATGATTTAATTGTAATACTCCATTGTATAATTTCAGGGCACAGAGGCATATTAATAATCCTCTCTTGTCGTTTGTTCCCTTTGTATTCTAATTTAATCTAAAGACGAACAAGACTGAAGGTCTCTCCTCTTGGCATCCGAAGTAAAATGATAATAATTCAGACGTTTCAACTTTAATTAAACTCCTTATCAGGATTAAAAGAAGAGAAAAATGGACTGCGAATAAGATGAAAGCATTTTTTTTTTTTTTTTATATCCTTTCATTAGATGACTGCTCCATATCCAGTTTACACTAGGTTGATGAAACTTTTAATTAAATGAAATACGTCGTGCCCTATGAGGGTATAAAGCATCGTCACGTTCACAGGGCTTTAATATTCGTTTAACAGTGCCCTCTAAGCCCCCTTTACGCACTGACAATTTTATTTTATACCCTGTCCTAATAGGACAAATTTATTAGTTAGTCTAAATTAAACAACTTCGGCTTTAAAACTGGTGCAGACTTCGAAGGGAGGGGGGAGGGGGTGTTGTAGTTTTATTTGCTAAAAAATTTAACTACTATCCAGGAAACTTTGTTTTATTTTCTCCTGCTGTAATATAATATTATCTCTGCGGGTTAGGCCCCGTCAGTATAAAGTCCTGTTCGTAATAAAAGTAAAGTGGCAGAGGGGAATAATAAAGTTCGTGAGTGATCTCACATTGTTCGCCTTGTTTATGTTTATGTTTATGCGCCAGCTGCCTCTACAAGGCCTTACGATTCGCTAGACTACTATTGTATAAGCAATGTGATATTATTCTTCAGAGCTCAACACTCAAAAAAACCACATATAATTGTGAAAATTAGTTTGTTCAAAACAAAAAAAAAAAAAAAAGCTTAAAGTATCTTCCATAATATATTTTATTACTGATAGTGCATCGACAGTCAATACAGTTTCGCATACTATATGCGTACAGTACTACAATACCGACAAAAATAGAATAAATTTACACAAATAGAAAACAAATGCATACAGAATACTTAAAATAATAAATAATTAGATTATCAACAATACAAAGAATAAAACAATACACCTGTGAATGATATTATCTTTAAATTCATATTCGTTCATACCTGTATTCCGAATTGGTATCCTTTCTGAAAATACAAATTAAAATTTTAAACTGGTAAACATAATGGTAAATCTGTCCAGTTAAAAACGTATGTATACGAAAAACTAATTTAGATTATTTAGAATGGAAGATACTTCATTTTGATTTTTGGAAAGCCCTTAACTTATTTTGAAAACCTAATTTTTATACAGTATAAATACAAATATTTAATTTATAAAAGTTAACTTTTAAAATAATACGATCATTATGGAACCTGCCAAAAATATAGCTATCCCGAAATATTGCTCTTAATTAAATTTTTTTATTTAGCTTTGAACAGTCAAATTTAGTAATTGTTTTCCTTAGCCAGTCAGTTAATTCTACACACTTTAGTAATTAAAGTTCTCTTATATATATTATTAAAATGTTATAAATAAAACGTCAAGATCTTTAATTTGATAATCTCCTCCATACGATAGAAAAATATTTATTTTTGGAATACTAATTAATTTTTTAATATCCCTTCCTTACTTTTCACAGGACTGTTATTTATAACAACGTTGGGGCATCGATCTGAACAAAAAAAATACAGTTATTGTTATGAATCCGATGTCAATGACAGTTTTATTAAGTTTTTACTGCCATAGTTAAAAAAATAAATTACATATTGTTAATCGGGATACTTTAGATACTTATGTTTTCAATACGAACTAATTAATTATGGACACTGATTCATGTTTTATATTAGATGACAATAATTTTCATGTGTTGCCAAAATCAAATGGGTGAAAAATATACTTTTTAGAACAGGTACTCACTAAGACTAGGACAGACAGACATTTTGTCAAACATTTAATTTGAAAAAAATCAACGAAACCTCCAAAACTACAAATATAATATGCTCACATTTCAGTCGCCCTGTTATTCTAGGCACTGTACAAACCCGTAGAGAATAATTGTTCAAACGCGGAAAAGTTTTAAAACGGTTATTTCCATCGAGAAGGGAACCTTTCAACGGAGTGCCTTTTGATAAATTGATGCAAACCTGGGCCTTTTTGTAATCAATTAAAAGGACGGGCAGCGGTCAGCCTTTGCATTTCACAACCCACCCCCCTCTTCTTCATTATTCAAACTGAATTGTGCAAATTGAGTTCTTACTCCCTTTTTAACTCCGCCCTCTTCCATATAAAATGTCTCTCTCAAAACTGTTGTGCTCTTCGTGGTGGTGGGGGGAGGATGAGAGTGATAAGGGGTGTATATGTGAAATAAGTGTAAAATATCACAATGCGGTTAAGAACCACCAGCTATTTCCTCGCATATTGACAATATCAAATGTATTTGAGTGTAAACTATTTAATTTAGGGAAAAATTTAATAAACGGTATTCTTATAATAAACTACTGCATGCAGGATTGAGCGTGAATCAGTCAAAGTAAAAAAACACAGGCATACACAATATCTCCTCATCCTCCATCGTATGAGTCCCTATCATAATTCCATTCCACAGTTACGGAACACATACCTCCAAGGTTTTCTGTGGGTTTCCCCCCTGTATAACCAAGCTATTTAGACATCCCACGATTCACAAAATTATAAGGTTTCTTGAACAGCTATCATACAAAATTAACGATGTAAGGTATTTGTTTCCCCGTAAATATTTAATCAAACCCTTCTTCGTAGGAGACACTCAAGAATTTATTTAGTCATTAATAATCAAGCTACAAATCATGACATCATGGCAGTAATAAAGGTAATTGTATCAGTGGAAAAAGACCCTAGAAGTCCGAGAGCCCCGGGGACCGCTCAGCTCTTCCTAATGAGGAGGAAGGCTCCCCGGTCCCTCGGGAGCAGGGATCCTCAGGACGGTGACATCACCTCCTCCAGTTAATGGAGCCAGCAATAATTAAGCGTAGGGGGCTCTATCTACCTCACCACATCACATTTACATACAATCAATCTTCAGCTTGGAAGATGATACTTTCGACCAAGTCAGTCCCACAGGAGCTTTCATGGCATTGTAGGCACAAACTGGCCATACACTCAACACTTGGTCTTACATGGTTTGTGGGAATTTATAACCGATAATATAATTGGCTACTTTGGTATATGTTTTGGACTGGAATGATTGACTCGTAAGGAGATAGTTAGAACTGAAAAGTCCACGAATCTTAAAGGAGAAAGTTACAAATTAGCAAATGAGAAAATTGAAGTAGGTAGAAAAGATCAGGACTATGAATAATATAATACTTTTCAAAACTAATCGTTCTCAAACTTCTAACACCATTTCGGTACATGACGGTAGAAGAATGAGAACCTGTTGGCGTTGACCGATGATTATAATAAATATTTGGAGAGATTGTAAGGCGATCTGACGACAAATTTGTGTTTTCCTTTAGTGTTATACAGGTGGCTCTTTTTGGACTCGTTGGAATATTATAAATAAATAGCGTGCGATAATAATTGGTTAAATACCAACTTCATTGCTATATTTTTTTTCATTACAATAGCGCTGAATCGGAACGAGTCTGATGAAAATATTAGACCAAGACCCGGTGCCCTATTAGATATGGAGAAGTTTTTCCATTCAGCGGGAGTTCGTATTTCCGCCCTATTGAGCCCTCCTCCGGCCCTATTGAGTTTATGTGAGCGGAAAAGGGGACGGCTACGTCGAGTTTTGAATAATCAGTGCGGGAGCGAGAGCGAGAGCGAGTTAGCGACGAGTTGGCTAAAAAGCTCCGGCCAGGAAGGGATATGATATTCATGACTGCGAGGAGGACTATAATTGGCTTAGGGCTCCAACTCACCTTCACCCCGACGCCCTTAGGTCAATTCACAATGCTGCGGACCCTTCAGAGGACGTCTGGGGATTCTGGGGTTAACATGGAGCCCACCGTTAGCCGCCCAATCGTCATCCCTCGTTGGGTCAATGTTACTTACCAAAGGTTTAGAATGGCTATAAAAAATAAAAGAGACGCACGCAAGATGGTCTAAAAAAACTGGTATAATCAAGTATTGTTGAGCAAGCGGAATTCAAATATATCCAGAGTGAATTCAACATGCAACAGTTCTGACAACTTAATACTAGAATTGCAACAGTTACTACTAGAAATAAATGCTATAATTTGTCGTTGGTTACAGGCTTCCTTATCTGGTGATGGTACAATGAGGTTTCCTTAGATTCCGTGGTGAGCCTCAATCACTAGGTTAGGCAGGTAGTTTCTTCGGCACACAAGATTGTGAGATCAATGGAAGAGCAACGCTCGACAAGAACCTTTTTAAGAATTTACGGCCGATCTCCACTGGAACGATGCGCTTTACTCGGAGACACAACACACTGCATTTAGTTCAATATTTAGATTATTTAACAACCATGGAATAAAGCTAGGTCAAAAAGGCGGTTCAGGGGACGCTAGAACACGTGTTCTTCACACCAGGCAGAGCATTTATTAACGGGAAGGCCTAGCTAGGCCATGACTGGGGTACGAGCAGATTGGTTACTTCAAAAAATGTTCTTTTATTGAATGAATGAGACAGGTCGAGGCGAGCACTTTATCAATGGCAAGATTGTTTTCAAGAATGCTCAAAGGAGTGTTTACGGTGGTCCCCTTGCTTAAAGTTTCCAATAAGAAGGGGGTTGGAGATTTCCTGATCACTTTTGGTGATGACAGTGTCACCATTCTTCACGTCAAGTTCAGCATAGACGATTAAGCCAATTCGGTTCTTACAGAAGAGTGTCCCCGTCGGGCACAGATAATATTTGCGGCGCGAGAGTGGCCTTGTTCAAATTGAAAGGGCTTTGATTTTATCCAGTGAGACCATTGATGAATTGTCTCATTTAACCTCAGATGGTAAGTGGATAGTCATACAAAGTTTTAGGAACATAAAATTGTTAAACTTTTGTTTCAGTAATATTTTTAGAATTTTTTCCATAAGCTTGGCATATCTTTACAACTCACCTTTACAAGCCTATTCCACCTCTAGAATTGGGGATTTTCTGCGTTGAGTTTTGGACTATACTTGTTTAGTCTGGCCCTCCATCTGGAGTTTGGTCTACAACTCAGCTACAGAGACGCCCGATCTTATTGTAACCTGTTTACTTTCATATCATTCGGGGCTTCGTATCATAGGATATTATTAAATTACCACCCTCTCTCGGTGACACTTCCCTCGTAAGTTATATAAGATATTATCACCTAACAATTAATTATATAACGACCGCGAGTAATAAACATGATATTACTATTCTGAATATTGTCATTCTGTACAACCAATTTTGTTATTATTATGAGATTCGTGACGGCCTTTTACTCCACACGGAGCTGGAGGATACATACAAGAATACTACTGATTGAAACAGTTCCATTGCTAGGCGCAGTTAATGTACAAGTTCTAAAAACAAACTTACCAAACAGACGCTCTATACGTGAGTGGCTGCAGAATTAATGAAAGGATCTGGCCCTGCGTCAACACATTTTTTTTTTTTTTTTAATTAAAAATTCTCTTTGGCTTTTCCAACGTGATTACAAAAGGAGGAGTCGCCTTTACGTAAACTGCACGCCCCCCGCCACGTTCAATCAAATAGAATTGAATACCTTTGATGAGGGTCAAAGGTCGGGGTTAAAGCGGTCCCTTCTAATCCCCTCTTTGTAAACTGAGCCAAACTGTTAACCTTTTAAATCAATTGTGAAACAATATTAATAATAGAATAAACAGAAATAATTACTAGTTGACACTATGATCACTTTTTTTCATCATAAAGCCTAACTCTTTTTTTTTTTTTAGAGCAATCAAAATTTATTTATATCAACTATAAACTAAATTGTACTTTGGACATATGTATAAGAACGTAAAAAAAGAAAAAATAGTTGATGATTAGCTTTTTGGACAGTTTTCTATTCCGAAGACAACATAAATTATTCACTGAGATTATTTTTCGAAGGAGTAAAAAATTAAGAACTAGATCCGAATTATTAACTTAAGGGTAAATAAATATGAAAACTGCGCTTAAAAAAAAATAATAGAATAAAATCTATGGTACTATTAGAAACGCATTAAAATAGCTTCTGCAGATGTGCGTGAGGAGTGGTAGGGATGGTCGGTGGCCTGAGTTCCCAAAGGCTTTGCTGGGGCAACACCAATCTTGGCATGTTAGCGTGTTAGCTCCAAGGTACTAGGAGGATTAAGACTTTCCCATGCTTATGAAAATATAAACATTGTTGGATTGTAATGGTGTATTTAAGTTGGCCTAATATATGTTTTTAATCAACATCCTCCGGTGGTACATAGTTTCCTTTAAAACAAAATCTATAACCACCACCTAACACATGGGACTGGGGGTGCCTCCTGTGACCCGGCGGGCCTCGGTGAGCTTGGGCTCTTCTCTCTTCATTGTACTATCTCGGGCTTGAATATAAAAACAACAGCGTTGATGACCTTAGGGTTTTACGCTAAAATAGATCCCAAAAAATAAAACACATTCAAACCCTTAAAATTTGTTTCTCTTAATTGTTAGCATATTTATTAGCAAACAAGTTGCAACAGGAGCCCATGCTAAGAAATTTCATAAAACATCTTTTTAAATGTTTGCCATCAAAGCTCATTTATGATATACTTAAATGTGAAAAAAAAATTATTGGCTCCTAACTCCAAGGATTGGTGGCTTTGTCCCATGGTGCATCCAAGATTGGGGGAATGACGTTATAAGCCGACAATTAAAACCAGCATATCTCCTATTACATATGTTCCATATGGAAGAAATTATTAATCTTAAACAAGGAATTACAGGGGGTCAAGTACAGAATTCTAGCCTCTAATATACAGTCCTGTGACAAAATATAAACTCAAGGCGAAAAAACCTCTTCAACTTTTTTTAAGCTTTTATTTCGTAATTTATTTAAAATAACATACGCGAGATTTGTGACAATTTTATTAAAAGTCAAATTACATTTCCTCGACAAGCTAGAAAGTGAACAGAAAATATTGAGTCTGAAATCTTCAAACCATTGTTTTGTGGAGCGGGCAATTTTTTTTGGGCAATGTGTCTATCGGTGTATCTTGTAGGAATAATATCTCTTCTTCTTCCTCAAATAAATTAATAAACAGCGAAAGAAATTCTTCCAACTCATTTTAATAACTAACAGCATTTATTTTGCCAGTAATTAACAGGGTTTGAGACTTGCCTTTTTCGTTTAAAACAGCCATCATAACCATACCATCAGCCCAATGTCAATTGGACATTTGTACAATGGGAAGCAAAAGAAGGAAAAGGTAGCTAGGGTAAACCTACAAGAAAACATTTTTTTTCTGGTGCTTCGGATTTTAGGATTGATTTTAGCTATATTTGGGACGCTTGAATCTAAATATGAAATCAGGTTTTCTCTATCTGCTCTACTTTTTTAGATCAGATTTTTTTTTTAACATGCAGTTCTAACTCCATTAGGTAACATGAGTATTAAGGTGCACTATTTACACAGCCACTTAGACCATTTTCCTTACACCAGTGATATTAAAACCTAAAAAGTGTGTAAAAGTGATAAAAGATTTCACTAGGATATTAAAACTATGGAGGTCCGCTACCAAGGAAGATTGGATACGCACATGATGGCAGATTACTGCTGGAGTTTCAAAGGAGACTGTTCCAATATGCATTCAAGAATGTCATGAAAAAGAAGCTTCCGAAGTGTTCAGTGGGTTTCATCGATGACTTTTTCCTCTATCTTTATATGTAATAATATTTGTATAATATAATAATAAAAATTCCGTTTAGTTTTTTTATTTGATACATGGACTTAACTTAAAATAGTGTAATGTATATTTCACTGAAATGGTATATCTTAGAAATTTGAGCTCCTAGGCAAAAACTAATGCTGTAACCAAAACACCTGTTGGCCAGTGTTATTAAAGCAAACTAAATCCAGAAGCTCCAGAGCATGTGGATGTTCCAGAATAGGAATGAGATGAAAGACTTGAGCTAAACAGGAAAGGCAGAAATTGGACAGAGGCTAAACCATTCATACTTTTCGGCAAAATGGAGGTAGAGAATGAGAAGAGAAAATAATCCTCTTGCTGTTTCCATCATTTCTGCTGGTTCAAAATGTATGATTAATGTAATAGGAACAAACAATACGCCTTTTAATTAATTATTCCACATTGAAACATATAATTCCATTTCTGCTGAACTTGTTTCAACTTATGAATATGCTATTCGCTTTAGCTATCCGCTCAAGAAAGGAATATCTGCTCAAACAGCAAATTCTACTTTGACAGGAGCCTGTATCTACAGTACAGCCCCCCCCCCCTCTGCACCATCACTCATGAATAGTTATGATGTCTAGTGAGCGCCTCTTCCTCAGCTACTCCCTGACACAATATCGAAAATGAATTCCTGCAACAGGGACTTGTGAAAACTTTTAAATGCAAATCCGCCGGGGAAAAGAATAATTAAGATATCTTTTTCTTTTTATTTGACTATCATCCCTTCCTTAATTAATTAAGAGGTTTTGCCTTTCTTCACTTTGATGCCATTGAATGCTTACATTTCATTCAAATATAGATTAAATTATAAGAGCAATTATAATTAGTTAAATAATATCTACATAAAATACAAAAATTACCAATTTACTGACACTCAATGTCTTGATAGAATGAATTCGTCTACTTCATCTAATTTTTCATTTTTTTTACACTATAATTTAAAAATCTGGGTGTATAATATGTGTGTGTGAACAATAATCATTTAAATTTTACAGAACCTATTTTTAATCTATAAAAGTGCTATTTACTTTGCTTATGTTGAACGAAACAAAAATATTTATCATTTACTTAATATTTGTAAAAAATTTGTAAAAAAAGCTCATTTTTATTATTTTAGATAGTCAGTTATGTTAATCAAGAAAACTGTTTTGTTTTTTTATGAGAAAAATGTAGCTATTTACATTTGTTTTGTTGATACAGCAAACTATATTAAGTTCATCACAATAAAAGAGCTGTAGAGAACCAAAATAATTTCTAAGAGAAAATAATTTTTGAGAGACAAATTTAAATATATCGCAGTTTTAGAAAATTTAATAACCTTTACCATTAAATAAACATTCAACGGTAAAAATGGCTGGTTTTCTGAAAAAAAAATCATTCAACCCCTCAACCTAAACACAGGATACATACTAAACTGCTCATAAATTCAAGTGGACCACTTACAAAAATTTAGATGAACTGCTCAATAATTGAAGTTAACCACTAATTTATTCAATAGATTACTTATTAGGTTATTGGGTTTTTAAAAAAAACTGAATGAGTGTTGAAAGAAACGATTTATTTATCGATAATTAAGAAAACAAAATTTAGATTTTTTTAAAAAAAAGGCAGTTTTTTATTCATTTGTCAACATCTTTAGTAGGGTCTTGGTCCTTATCAGCTCCAAATTAAATACCTACATAGTTGTTTCGTACTCCTTATAAAGCTCAAAATGTAATGTTGGGGCAAAGAAGCCCATTTCTCAATGAAAGCATCTGCGAGTTCATCCAAGTTATCTGGACAAGGTGAACGCATGTGTAACTGGAGTTCGAGTTTATCCTAAGCATGCTCAATTGGATTCATGTCTGGTGAGCAAGTGGGCCAGTTTGTACGTGTGATTTCTTGTTCCTCTAAATAACCACCTTTGTCGTCCTGGTAAAAGAAAATCATTAATATCTAAATTTTTGTCAGTGGTCTACTTCAATTTGTGAGCAGTTTATTGTAGGTTTATGTAGAAACAATACTTTCCAGCCTTCACAAAAAATATGTTTTATTAATCAGCACTTTTGACCACTCTATTTTGTCATCTTTAGTTATCACTTCAAACCGCACCAAACTTTCACAAAATGTGGCAAGTTGAGCTGTCACACTGAAGAGGACAACTATAGATGTCAAAAGATGTCATTGGTAAAAAATAATGGAGGATGAGAAGTATTATTTGTACACAAACCCTTAAAATTTACCTCTTCCAATCAGCGTCAAATTACCTATAAGTTAGTTATATTTCTTTTGAGATATATAAAAAATAGTTTTTTTTAACTTAACTGTTTGACAGACAATTTAGTAGACGGTTTTATAACCTTTCAAACAGTTAAAAGTAAGAAACCATTATATGGGATAACTCATTACTTACCTTTATGTAGATATAAATCTATATCTACCAATTAATAGATGATATAGATGTGAAAATCAGTTTTTCAGAATTAAGAAACATGTTTTTTCCATTTTCCAAAAACCAAGTTAAGGCATGTTATTTTTTAATGAGGTTATCTATATCACACATAAAAGTAGACATAAAAAAATAGTATTAAAATAACTTTTTTAAAAACAAAGCCTCTATAAAACGATTATTTTGCTAGTTTTAAATAAATTTATATATAATGGGGGTTTTCAAAAGAAGTTATAATAGCTATGTTTTGTTGAGTATAAATAAAAAAACTCGATTTTATTTAGAAAAAAGTATCAAAGCCCATAACGATGACATGAACATGCATTTTAGCACTCATGTCATTGTAGATATCTCAGTTTCAGTAAACAGTACACACATTTGAACATGGATTTTAAATAAATCAATTTGATATGGATAATAATAAAACATTGAGATGTCAAAGAACAATTTATTAATTCACTTCTAGGTTACCAATGATCTCTCAGAAAGCTCACACCTTTGCATAACAACTTAAAAAATCAGTTACACAGGACATCGCATACAGAGATTCAACACTGAAAATAACTTAATTTATATAACTACGACTAATTAGTTATTACTCTTTTGTACTGTTTATATACAATTTAATATCAAATTATAACTGTTATTGGCACATTAGAACAAAAAAAATTATAATTTCTTAGTTTTAACCCGTGTGAGTTATATGCTTTATATCTTTCAATATATGTAGTTAAGGCTAGCTACAATTTAATAAGGAACTTTTACATCTGATTGTCATCATTAGTAACAGTAACAGCCTTCAATAGAAAACTCTTAAATCAAATATTGATCCTGAAATTATGAGCTGTAAAATTAAAATAAGATTATACTGTACAGAACAGTGTACAGTGCAACATTCTTTATCAATACTATAGGTTCTAAAAGAACCACAAACATTGTTCTGATTCCAGCCAAACTATCATCGAACCTACTTCATAAGTAGATATGAAAGTTTTTATGTTAGTCGTGAAGCATACATATATACATTATATAATACCAATATTCTTTCTTTTTAAATTATAAAAATAAAATAAATTCACACTTAATGATTTTTTCTTATAAACAAAAAAAGAAAATTATTCTTTGTACAGCACAAGTGTTTTAATAATTGCTCAAAAAAATATTTATTTTTTTACACAGCCTAATACATCACACAATTACAAAAATTGTAGTCTATTTCAGAATATGGCTATAAAGCTTTTTTAAAAATGGCATATCTTCATCGTCATAAGAAAACCTCGTAACTCCATATTTTGTTGAAATCTTTTTAAGTTTTAAGACAACTTGCCACACAAAGATATTGACAAAGAGAGAAGCTAATTTTTCAGTATTTAAACATGAAGTTTTGAAGTTAAGAGATTTTATTTGCTACGATATAGAAAATAAGTGAGTATTTTATATCATAACAATATGGATGTTAACCTGATATAGAAGATAACCTGCTCTACTATCCCTAAGGCTGAGGATGCAAGTGCAGTAAAGACAAATAAACAAACCTCCATCATTTCCAAAATGTATCCAAAATATGCAGGTTTTCTGTTCTTTGGGAAGATAATCTTGTTTCAAGAACTAAAAAATAATTCCAAATTTTGTTCTATAAATAAATAAAACAAACAAACAAGAGAATTCACTTAGAGAAGTTGTTAATCACATACAGGTTATCGAACTTTGAAACAGACTACAAAAATTTAAGTTGCACATGATAAATCGTCTTAAGCGAACGTTAGGTTTAAAACGGTTCATAAAACTTAGCATGGCACTTTCTAATATTTACATACCATATCTACTCACTATAATTTTCTGTTAACAACTATTAAACTTTAAAATGTATAACATTCCTATGATTAAAGCTTCAATTTGATTAATGATAACAATCTGTGACAACAATGAATATTATGTACAAAATTATCATAAATACAAAGAGTCATATCTGATGGTGATTAGAATTGTCGAAATGGTTGTACAACTTGCCCCTGTCACCGGAGGGCTTCCTGTTATTATTTAATGGAGGCCTGTGTTCTTTCCTCCAGGCGATGATAGCGTTCCAGATCCTTAGTTCCACTCCCCCTCTATTCCAAAATAATTTTAAAAATGATTGAATTATTGATATACATATTCAATATACTCTCTAAATCTTCATTGTTACATATAAGAATTTCAAATTACCTTAGCTGAAGCCTTCTTAAATCATCCCTTGCCACATAATGGAACACATCATTTAAAGTATATTCTTCAGCAACAAACTATAAAAAATATATATATTTAAACCTAATCAAACTTATATATTAAGCAGAAATCTAAATTGTTAGAAAAAATCTATCAAAATTCATTTGTAAGAACGCCAATATGTCAATGGCAATAATATTCCAATGCACTAATTAGCATTATTAGTGTCAATCCACTACCAACTTAACACACTGATTGAACTGAATCTATTTACAAAGAATTCAAAAAACTACATACAGGTAATATAGCATCAACAATCGACACAGTCTAGTATTGCCTGTTATGTGTTATCTACTACTAAACCTCAAAATTATCTTTACAACTTTGTAAAATCGATTTTGTTTGAAAGATGACTTCATGTCACTGAAAATACGGGTTTGTTACTTTATTTATGTATTTAGCTCATCTTATACTGTTTTATATGAAGTGTATATTCATATTTGTATTATGTCCATTAAAGTGATAAGTATGCCCTGCAGTCAGCATTACATAAAATTATCTATCTACTTTAAGGAATTCAATACAACACCGGAATAGACAATAGAAAATTCTTAAAAAGCCTTTTCCCTTAGTAACTTTCTAGCCTTAACAGTTTTTTTTTTTTCAAACAAATATGTTAAGTTTGTCTAGTTCGCAAATGCTTAACTTAATAGCAGGACAAACTATGGAAACAATTTTACCAACAATAATACTTTATATGTTAGTCCAGATAATGGCCGGAAATAAATAGTCTCGTCTTTTCACAATGGTATTTACTGACATATATGGGACTTCAGTCAGTTCAGTTAACTTCAGTGAAAAATTTAATTACATGACAAATTCTTTTTTGTTAAATAGTTAAAAAATAATCTAGTTACAAATAATACAATTTAAAATGGGCAAATAATACAACTATATATCCTTTTTTTGTAAACTAAACACATAAACTGTTCAAAAATTAGTATATGTTAATATAATTGATATATAAACAACTAAATAACATCAATCATATTGACAAGTACACATTTTGAATAAAACATGTGTTTAGTATTAAAACTTAAACAAAATATGTATAGTTTTTATTGACTATTACAGATTCTATTACTTATAATAAGATTTTAATTGTTTTTCATCAAATAAATAATTAGTAACATTTACAATTTGTGTTAATGCTTGCTAATTTTAGCACTTAAGATGAGTAATCAGTCGAAAACTTTAAGTCAATCAACAACTTTGCCAAGATACTGGATTATTTATTTCATCAGCAATATTATTGCACTTATTATTTTCAAGGACATTAATGCTGTGTTTTATCATTAATTAAACATTATCACTCTGATGGATAATGAAAAGTTAATAAGTAGATAAATTAATGTTGACATGACTCAATAACAGCAGTTACAAAAGTATTACATAGGAACTGAGTCATATTCTATCCTTAATATTTTTAGGACATTGAGTCATTTCATGGTTCAGTTCATAATTTGTTTTAGTTCAGTGTCCAAGCTTCCCCTTACAATCACCCTTAATTCAATCCCACAATTCTTCATTTGTTATACATAAAGTACTGCAATAAAGCAATGTTCTACTCTGTCAATTACATTTATTAGACATTATGGTTTAATGATTTTGTATAATGAAGGTTTCATGCACCAAGAAAATCCTACGAATAAGAGGGTATAAGACAGTTAACAAGAAAAGTGGGAGAGTGTAGATACATTTTCTACATGGCTGATATCGATTGATAAGGTAGGAATTTATAGTATTTCTTTTTTTTAAGTAACAAAATAAAGATATGAACAAATGCGTACTCAATGCACACTTAGGTAATGAATATATTTAATTACGCCAATAAAAAAAATTTTCCCACATCATTCTACGTTAATTTCATAAAAAAAATGACAAAAAAAAACAATTTTTACGTTTTATGTATTTTAATTAACCCATCATAAAAAGCAAGTTGCTCAGTGACACTAAATCATGTTCTCCTATTTGGTTGATAAGGGATAGCCCATACTTCACTACATACATATACAGTTGACAAGAATCATAAGCTCCCAAGATGCACATAGTTCATTACACAAAATTCTTTATTAAAAATTAGTTCCCACTACTCACATTTGTTTTACCCCAGAAACATATTGTACGATTACTATATTTTTATATTAAGGAAGATTATATGAACATTGATAATTTAATAATGGTTATTAATAATTATTAGTTGTGATATAGGATCCTATCTGTATAAATTAAAAAAAATTTAAATCATTATTATAATTTAGACCAGTAGGATTACATCCCTCAACTAATAGTTATTAATATAAGAAAGTCAGGAGTAGCTGACATTAATAAAAACCTTCTATAAGATACATAATAACCACTCCATAATTATTTTGTGGCTTTATATAACAAACAAGCACCTAAAACTACATATAATAAAATAAGAATTGGAAGAATTGAGGGGGCCAGTAAACAAAATAAACCATGATTTTAGCAAAGGCAGCTTCTTTGTTGGCCGGGCCTTTACAACAGTTAAACCCCCATTTTTTTTTTTTTTTTAACTGCAATAATTCTAATAAAATATTATCAACTTTTTAAAAAATATTAAAGATTTAAAAGAAATAAATTATTTTGACCAGGGCTTCTCAATCACTTTTGGTCGATTGCCTTAAAAATTCAAAACATAGTCGGGAGAACAGTATGAAGACATCTACAAATTGTTAAAATTAAGTATGGTCAAAACCAGAAATACTCTAGACTAATGGCTATATAGGGCTTGATGGTTTTCCCAAAGGTTGCTAATAGCTATGATGGAAGTCAGTGGTAGTGGCAGATCACCTTTTTGTGTGATATTCAGTTTGCCCCTGGTTGGGGCCTACCTAAATGTTCTTTTATTTTTCTTGATTATATTAAAACCTAGGTAGGAAAACATCTGCAAAACGTCAAAATTAACTATGGTCAATACCAGAAATCCTCATGCCTAATGGCTACATTGAGCTTGGTGGCTTTCACAAAAGTTGCTAATATTAATTTTATTTTTTACTAGTTGTATTTGATTGCCCTCCTGAGGTCCATCAATCCCCCATGAAATATAAAATTGCCAATCGGGAACAATACTGCCCTTGTTGAAAACCAATAACCTAAACTACATGGGGGGATCACAAAACTAATATTCCATGGGCCACCAGTGTGAAACCACTAGTACTAAGGCCGTATAGAATGCAGAGTTGTTACAAGTTCATATTATAAGCTGAAAACAAATTTTCCAAATAGCATACCTTGTTAATAGACTGCTCATCTATATTCATTGACTGAAGCCAGTTAACAAGCTTGTTGTCTGGCGTTGCATCTGATGACACACTGATTTGTGGGATTAGCCTCTTCTGCCTTAACTCTTCCCTGAAAATTTCCCATTGAATCAAAACCGTGATAACTTATACTAATTCGTTATCAATGCCTCACATAACTTCTATAATTTAATTAGAGACTAGAAACAATCCTTTAATTTTTAGACTAGTTTTTACAATAATATCATAGAAATCTTTGTTATATTATTCATTGTAAAACTACCATCTTAATATTAGAGGTAGTCTTCGCCAGAGGTACTTCTGAATTTTAAGGAAGAAAATATGCATAGAAAGTTGTTAGAAGGTAACAAAATATGAAATAAAGGCCAGGGAAGGCATGAGTAAGAAATAGGGAGGAAAAAGAGGGCTTAGTGAATAATTAGAGGGGTTGCTGCAGAATAGGTAAAGTAGAATATAGAGAAAGGAAATTGGCTGGATAAAGGGATTCCACATGAGCAGAAGTTGTTATAACTATTTTTAATTAAGGAAGTGAGAAATGGTAAATGTTGGTCAAAATGCATAGAAAGGGGCTTGAACTTTTGAATATTGGAAGGTTTGCCCAAACCAGTCTTAATGCAAATGTCATGGCTTAATAAGTGTGTGAAATATTATATGTAGTGTTTTGTGTGTAAGGTTAGTTTGGCAAGTCTTCTATTAGGCTGGAAAATAGAGTCAAAACGAGATATTTTACTTCAGTTATTGTAGGAATTTAGATTAGGTTAAGTGTAACATTAACAGACATTCTGATTTGTTTAAAGCAGGAATGAAAAAAGTTTTGGCATAAATAGTAGGCATAAAATACAACTAAGAGTAAATAGTATGTGTACAAATATATTTAATGTATGTATATAAATAAAGACTTACCCAGATGAATAATCCAGGGAGGCTGATTCTGAAGTCGGAGTGTAATGGCCTACAACTCCTCGTAGAAATTCAACAGTGACTTTATGTTCATCAACCATTTGCTTTAAGAAACTTTGCAGTGTTTTTTGCACATCGACTAATTCCTGCATCAATCTAAACATAAAACAGTATGTATCAATAAGATAAAATACTTTCTCATTTTTGAAATGGACCAAATAGTTTCCAAATAAACCTATAATACAGGCATGATGTAGGATGTAGAAATATAAGAATTTTCAAACTAAAGAACAATTTATAGAAACTTAATTATTTTGAACTTTGACGGTAACTAATATACTTTATTAGATATGAAACAAACTGTTCTTTTAAAAATGACCTTCTAACAGTCTTGGAATGACCACAAATTCACACTCGGTATCTAAGGGTAGGCAAAACTGTCCGGATCCCGAAGGCGAGTGTGAACCGGAGAGAAGCAGACTGGATTGGCATGGGAGAAGTTACTAGGTATAGTTTGTAGGGCCACGGCAACCGTTGTTTGCGAGGGAGAGGTCTCTCCCAAGGAGGTGCTAGTTTTAGCGAAACGAACCACACTAGGAAGGTGTGGAGTCTGACAACACTGGACTAAAACATAGCGAGGTAAGGAGAGAGAGATGAAGAGGTAGTTGAATGAGAAGACCATGGTTTAAGTAGAGCAGCAAGCGCCAGTGCAGAGAGAGAGAAGTGTTCTAGGTCCCGGTATGGTTCTTTCTGCTGTCCGTCTTGGGATGCTTGGTTTATAAAGGCAGGCCAGCCGTGGTGGGGATGGTCCCCCACCTGCGGCTGTTTCCCCCAATAGCTTCTCTACCCTCTCCGCCTGACGTCATAAGCTTTATTACAAAAAATATGGAAACATAGATAAGTATTTTCTGGTTTGAGAAGAGGGGAACTTCTAACTATTCGTAATTAAGAGGTGGCCACAACAAATATGATTCCACTTATAAGAGTTGGTCTTCCTTTGTGACTACCTGAAGGTAAAATCTTAGTCAAAAATGGTAAGGTAACCAAATGAATGAATTCATAGAAGCTATTATGGGTATCAGTTATGTATTAAATACTCAATAATAAATATAATATGGACTTACTTATAGTTTTCATTTTTAAGAGAGTTGAGTTGTGCTCTTAAACGAGGCCTAAGATTTGGTTGGTAACAGCTACTAATACTTGTTTGCTGGGAGTTTACAGTTGAATTTACAGAAGGTGTTCCCTCCGTTTGCCTTTGGCTTTCTTCTTTTTCAACCAAGTCTTCAACAAAAGTCAATAATTTTTGGATTATTTTCATTGCAAATAAATTAAAATGAATTTACAAAGGAAACAAGTTGTAATAAGGTATCATCTCAAGATATTGAACTAATTACTATTTCAATTTAATTAAAAACTCCAAGCTTTTTCTAAAATTATTCAATTTTTTTTTTAAATGCGCTAAATTCTTAACAAAACTATATAAACAAAATAAAGGATGCATAAAAGGAATGACTTATAAAATCAAAAGATATTTAAGAGACTCCAAATCTGTTTTTAAATGTGTATTAAATTATTATGAAAAATTACAATATCAAAATTATATTATTTTATTTTCCAAACTTCTAGGCCACTAAAATTTGCCTTTTCAGCAAATAAAAAAAACTGGAAGTGCCTGAACATTTTATTTAAATCAGCAGGAAAGACATTAAGTGCACATATTTCTATTATTGGCTCTTTATTTTTTTGAAAAATTTTTGTTTAACTATAATTAAGGTGTCCTTAACATTGGGGAAAATATTTAAAGTATCTGACTTGTTTAAATAGCAGAGACCTGCTAAATCCTAAAAGTTAGCAAAACAGTCCCTACTTTTTAAACATTTTTAAAAAAGGTGTTGTGGAATAAACCTTTGAAATTTTAGATTGATTACATAATTTTTATGAAATTGAAAATGTAATGTTACATAATAACTATCAACCATTTTGGTTTTAATGTTTCTTCAAGTAACTTATGATTCATAAGTAAATCATTAATAATAATAATAATAACAATAAAAACCTGGAGAAAGGATTGACACAGCAGTCTGAACTGCAGTTCTAATCAGCGCATCCAGAGCAAACATCCAATGAGGTTTGATTTTCCGAGACTTCAACACGTTAGTGATCTGAAAATAGAAACATAAAAATAAATTCCCATTATATGCAGACAAGAGCTTATCAGTAGATATGTTGTGTGCTTGCTACATCAAAATATAACTTACAGCATCGTGGAAGGAATACAACGCCAGCTGTAAGTGGTCAACAGCAATCATATTGGAGTTGAACTCCTCCTTTACATGATTTATTGCAATTTCCATCGCTTCTTTATTCTGTGTGGTGATATATTCTTTCATAACGTCAACCAAGAAGTCCAAATGATGCTATAAGCAAATAAACAGTAATGATAAAAATAAATTTACTCAATAATACGAAACAGATATTTTTCAAAAAGAATAAGAACTGTATGGCATTACGATTTTCAAAAGCGGGTCTGATATCTCTGTCTTTATTCTTTCTTCCCACACAGATTTGATGAGATTTTTGTCTTCAGTCATTACTTCTGACAGTGTTTTCCTTCTCTGGCTGTCTTTTTTCAACAGGAAGAAACCATCACTCTCCAAAGGGTTTCTTGGAGCTCCTTCTATCACCTCGGGTGACATGAGGCTGGATCTACGTGAGGTAGTTGATGAAGGTTCTTCAATTTCAGGAGTGTGAATGCTAAGACAAGTGACAGATCACATAGATAACTGTAGTGTATCAACTGGGCTATAAATAATGTTCAATTTGATGAGAAAAATTAAAAAAGTATCAATCTAATTTCTAAGAGTAGCTAATTAACTAAATTTGTAAATATTCAATTATTCAAAGGTTTGCAATCACATTGAATTCAAAAACTTCACTTAGCATTTAAACTTTATACGAAAAAAATTGGTCATTTACGAAAAAGAAAATGAAAACTTTTATGAAATGATCAATCAAACGATTGTGGGTTTTAACTAGTTTGAACATAAAGGCCAAACCCCCAAAAAATAAATAATTATTTTTTCTTTTGCAAAATTGAATTATTTTTTATCCTGTTATTATTTTTATTCACCATTAACATCAATTAGAAATTTTGTGCAAAATTGCATGTCTCTAGGTCAAAAAAGGGCTGCCAATAAGGATATTACTAATAATTCTAACAAATTTATCTTAATATAATCAACAAGCAATACATATTATTAATAGTCTCAAAAAGATGCCCTACTCACATGAAGTTAAATTTTTCAATTACAAATGATTGCTTAATTTATGGTCCTTCAGTATTTTTCTTGTCATCAAGTCATTAAGTGGAACCTGCATGTAAAATTCCATGCCTCTAGGACTAACAGACAGACAGGCACATGTACTTTGCTCAAATATCACAGCAAAACAATCAGTGTTGAACACCTTTTTCGCCTTTCTTCATCTTTGCATTGCCCTATTTTATGCCTCTCATATATTTATAAAAATAAGGTTAGGAGGGGGCAGCAATCCATGAATTATGTCCTCATCCATGAGTCATTAATTCCCTAAGTAATTTAGGAGGATTAATATTTTAAATAACTTTTTTCACCAATTTTCTGTCTGTAGGCATGAAGTATCAGACAAAGAGAAGGGCAGGGAACGGATAAGAATACAACTACAAAATATAAATGTTTAATCAAAGATAAGATTGGACGAATTTTTAATTTAAAGAGCTACGATGATACAAGAATTTTTCAAGTGATACAGTTTGGCCGATATAGTATATTTTTTTTCGAAAGTTGTAATTTAATATAATTAAAATATAGAACTTATTAGATGAGTTTAACAGTTTTTTTAATTACAGGTAATAATACATAAATAAATTTGATTTTGGATATAATAAAGTTATAAGCAAAAACATGAGTAAACATACATATATAAACATTTCCCAGAAACCATTAACAAAAAACTGATTGATGTAAATAATGCAACAAAAAGTGAAACATTTCAATTACAAACATGTTACCAAAAATTGTTTTTATTGAGGAATGTTGGTCAATATTTTATTTTATTTAATGTATTCATTCATAAAAATTGCATTATTAATAAGCAAATGTTAAATTTTAATTAATTAATATATTAATTACCTGTTAATTGAGACTCCTCTTGGCATAACAATAGGTGCAAGAAGCTTTGGCCCCTTTGAATTTCTTGAATGGGTGATGACACTGCAGCCAAACACAAACACAAACAATGGGAAGCCAGATCAAGTAAACATAATGCACATGAATAAAGCAAAATTAAATTAAACATAACTTTTTTTAATGACCATAAGAACGAAACAAGGAAGATGCAACATGCTCCAGTTATAAAACGTTACGTACAGACTTAATAAAAATTAGAATGGAATAATGCAAAGCAAAATAGCAAATAACTTACGTTTCATCGGTGTTGGCGACCCGGCCGACTGATCCATTGTTAGAGAAGGAATTGCAAGCGGAAGTAGGAGAAACCCAGGGTTGAACATTTCGGTTTAATTTCTCTGCAGGGACCGAAATACTTCTGTTTAACATTTCTGGAGGTGCCACTAGTCCCCTAGAAGTCTTCTTTTTTCTGTGAAAAATATTTATGTACTCTATAGAAATGTAAGCTTAAACTGATTAAAAGTACACATTTATGTATGTATAACTTGTAGAGGTTCAGTTAGTTAGGAGGGGGTGGCAGAGGAATAAGTTTTAAGTAAGCAGTGAGAAGAGACAAGAGATTCCTGGCAGTTAAAAAGATCCATCCAACTACTATCAAGAATGTATCCAGTTATTTATATATGATTGTTGTAATACTAGAATTAGGTAAATTTTAGGTTGATGTGAATGTGAGAATGTTTTAATGATAAGGGTTTAAATTCTTGACGGAGAAGTAAACATCCAAGGAAATATTGGTGGACGGGTGTAACCATTCAACCTCAGTGGAGCACGGCAATATGCAACAGTCTAAAAGGATCTTGATCTACCCATCGTAAACAACACACCCTAGTCCATAAAATTCCAATGTAGTCAAAATGAAGGAAGACAAGAGAGGTAACAAGCAGTTGGCGCATTTGATATGGAAGATGATGGGAACAATTGAACAGTTTGAAGATAGAAATAGGGTCTATTGGGATATGTGATCTTAGCAGAATAGGAATTTGTCAAGGACTTAACTGAGATTTTTTATTAATGGCAATTGCCTTGTTTTATTGTAATATTATAAAGACATGTAAGGAAATCATTTATTCATAATGATTAATCAACATGCAATTGGCTTGTAGCAAGCTGATTTATCACAAATAGCAATTGCTGAAGCATTTCACACTTCAAAAAGTGTTCTTGATCTTTTGTGTTTGAAATAAGACAGAAGAAGCAGGTGATGTTAAAGAACGACATGACAACCAGTGTCAACTAGTGAACTTCAAGATAGATTTCTACTATTACAAGCTTTATGAGATTGCATAGCTACTACATCTAAATTGTATGTCAGGCTGCTAGAGCCAGAAACAGACTTCGAGAAGTTAACTTTTTTGCTAGATATCATTTGAGGGTCCCTGTGTTATCAAGATGAAATTGCACAATCAGATTGCAATCAATTCAACTGATAACTCTGTCTGTCTTTGTTACTAATCAACCAGATACAAGGTGGAGACAAATTATAAATGCATAACTTCAACCAGTGCCCCACAGTTACAAGGAGGAATGGTAATGGCCTGGGGTGGAATTAGCCATCGAGATAAGACTGGGGTCCTTGTTTATAATCCAATTAACTATTGAGGCATTCTCAAACCAATTGTTCCAAACATACACACCAAATACATCTTATTCATAATTATTTTTCCCACGATTTCCTTAAAATTAAAAAAATGTTGTTCTATATGCACTAAAATAATGTATAAAGTTCAAAATAGTAACAAATTTTCCATATGTCAATAAGTATGAGAAGACCAGATTCTCAACATATGAACATTACAGTCGTATAAGGTATTATCCACAATCACCGCTTTCTATCCCAAGCCATCTATAGCATAGTGTAACTATGCAATTGTAGTAAGGAAGTTAGGATATCTAAATTTTTTTGATAATCCCTTGAAAAAAAATGTAAATAATTCATCAATCATTTCTTATTTCAATCATCCATGCTAAAATGATAGCAACTTACAGACCAGGCTTTAAGAAAATTGAGCCCTCCTTCTAAAGAGGAACAAATATATGAATGGGAGAAAAATCACAAGTTTGGGACAGTTAACTACAATAAACAAGTTTTCACAAAAAACTATTATGTGCACATTTGTTGAATAATTCTTACTGATTTTTCCTATTTCTTGAAACTTTTACTCACACACTACCAACAGTTAAGTACCTTTTTTCATAATAGGCCTTATACACAAGGTTAGATTACTCAATAATTATTTTATATTCACAATAAAAATGTCAGCCACCTTTCTTGTAGAACCTGCAGTAACAATTAATCAGTATATTATAACCATTTGTGCATATTCCAGCATAGCATACTTACTCGCTCAAAAACTGGTCTTCAAGAAGTTCGGACGCAGTTGCCCTCTTACTAGGATCGGCATCAAAGCAGCGTTTAATGAATGCCTGCGCTCTGTCAGAGAGCTCTTCTGGTATCCCAGGATGCTGTTTGTAAAATCCCACTTTGAACATAGCCGCTTGCGGGGAGCCTAGTTCAATGAATGGAGGCTTGCCAGTAGCCATCTCAACTATGGTACAGCCAAGGGACCAAATATCGGCCTAAACAAACGTTTACAAATATTATGTTGCTATCTTAAAAAAATAATTATTTTTTTCTAAATAAAATTACAATATTCCCTGTTGGGCAATTAGTAATATTATAGGAATTTCCCCTATATGCAGGATAATGCCTTTTATACCTCGCAAATGTTGCCAGGGATTACCTGTATTAGTTCTGTGCCCAACATCGGATGGCCTTGGAATGGCCAACTCACAGTGTGGACCTCAATCACATAGAGCATCTTTGGAACCAGTTTGGATGTCTATCCATTGGCAACTGAACTTGTAACCTCCCAGAGCTAAGAGCTGCTTTGGTAGATCAATGGGATCCGATTCATCAAGAAAGCTAGCAAACTTTATTCACAGAATGCAGTCAGTTATTCTCCCATACTAATTGGTAATCGATTAACTAGTACTGTTTTTACCAAACCATATTAGATCTCTCTGAGTATGGTATCTATTACCATTAAATGTTCCTTTCCAGTCTCTTCACAGAATTGTGAATGCTGTTTTATACCTAAGGTCTTAACAATATATCTTCATCCTTCATTCTTACTACATAACATGCAAGTTTCTTCTCAATGATCTTTGAGAGCACGTGCTTTTCTACCTTCACACACACACACACCACTCTTATTAAAGTCATTTGTCATTTTTCCTTGCCTAGATTTACGTACTGATCTCCACAAGTCCATCTATACTATAGTCAGTCACTGCTTTTTTCTAGATTAAAAGATCCAAGACTCTCAGCTATATATATAAATTTAAGTGCCTACCAGCATCATAGTATATATCAACCATTTTGTTGAAGGTAAAGATTGCATTAGAACACTGGGTGCAGCATATCAGTAATCTTATCGTTCTTCCATCCTCCACTTTGCTCCTTCCTATTTTTGTTTTTGTCTCTACATCAATTTTCAGGATACTGCCACTCGGTTTAATAAAATGGTCAGTTTTAATTATCTCATGCCTACTAGGAGGCAGTTAATAAGTTTATTGTAAGTCCTGTTTATTTACTAGAATACATAAAATTAGCATATTTAGTATCTTGAGCTACTACAACATAATTCTCTAAAAAAAAAAGATACTGCTAACATAACTGTCATTTCCTATTTTGGCGGGAGACATACTGTAGCTTTGTAGAATTATTTTTCCAGGAGTCTTGAAATACTGCTGAACCAGATCCCCTTGTTTTATTTGGCCATAGTTCTAGAAAAATCCACTTAATCATCTGTATGATGGATACATTTATGTTGGCAATCATTATGGCCTCCTAAAGTTTCTTGTTTGGGATACTATTATTTGCCTTCTCCAAATTGATAAATAAAAGGGCAGTATCTAAATAACATACCAAGTGGCCTAGAATAATTTGTTCCTAATATAAATCTATCATTTTTATAAATAACAAATCCCTTTAATTTACAGTAGCAATTTACCTGTAGTCCAAATACTCTAATACACAACTGAAACCAATAACTCATAAAATTACCAATAGTCAATAAAGCAAAAATTATTACCGGTGCTCCGTAGCCCCTTTGCCCTTTGTCGATCACTTCAGGAGCCATGTACTGCAAAGTACCTGTGAATGTTTCAGTGTTAGGGCAGAGGGCTTGCAGCCTCTTTGACGTACCAAAGTCAGATATCTTAACCACACCACTGTATGTATTAACAAGAACATTATCACCTGCAATAAATAATTGGATGTTATACGATTTTAACATCAAATTGACATAATAATATTGTTCATAGCGATTTTCATGAAACCTATGTTTTACACCTTTTAATGTGGAATGGAATTATAAATCGAAATAAAATTATTATTGTATTTTTTATAGAATGTATTCAGTCTAAAATTTTAAGAAAACATATTTTTAGACTGCCTTAGTCAAATGTATTCTTCCCCTTTAACTACTGTCATATTGGTGAATGTGTGAAGGATCAGCCTCATCCCATGGACTAACAAATTTCTTCTGGATAAGTGATATTCTAATACAGGTAATTAGCCTGCCCCCCCCCCCTGTTTTCTCAGGACAAGTGGACCCATATGTTATATAGCCCACTAGTGGCTAGGCTAAGGATAACATGGGTGGGAACAAGGAGTACAGGATCCGAATAAGAAAATGATTTCTCCGTAATAAAGGAGATGGAAAAATCTATAGTTCTTGTGGGGAGTGTTGCTAGGTCCCTGATATAGATTAGCCCTCAAAGGGACTGTTACCCTAAAATATTCGAGAAAAATTAAAAATATTAGTAGGATTAATTTATCGACTTAAAACTAATTTACTAACCTTTAATATCCCTATGAACGATTTTTTGATCATGAAGGTATTTTAAACCTTCCAAAATTTGCTTAGTGTAGTAGCATATTGTTGACTCATTACCCTTCAAAGGGCCCCACTTGGATCGTAAAAGTGCTGACAGACTTCCTGAAAATGAGTAAAAAGTATATAAACTCATTTTTAACTAATTGAGCTAATCAAATTAATTCAATCTTTTTCCTTGGAATTTCAGAAAGCATGTACCTCATTTCTTCTATATACAATAAAAAGCATAAATGCCTTATCAGTTAATATAAATGGGATAAAGTGACTAAAATTAACAATAGGTTGATTGCGGTAATTAAACCTACCTCCAGGAACTTGTTCCATTAGAATTTTAAAATAATTATCTTCTGAAACTGATCCCAAATATTGAACAATGTTCCTATGCCTTAGTTGTGAATGTAATTTGATTTCTTCGTGTAATGGCTGAACATCGCTGATGAAGAAAAAAAAATCATTATCGTCAGAAATTGTAAGGAACTATATTTTTAGACTGATGGCAGTCTGATGATAATGGTATCATCATTAACACATCAGTCCATTAAAAATCATAGTAGAGCAAAATAAAAAATTATCATTACCCCAAATTCTTTTCAGGGATCTCTTTAATCGCTATCCTCACTTGAGTGTTCAGATCTCTTGCAGCATATACAACACCGTAGGTTCCCTTTCCAAGCAAAACTTTTTTTCCGTTATCATCCAGATCATATTCAAACTAAGGTGTCAAAAAAATGATTTATAACAAAGTCACAACAAAGCAAGAACTATTTCAAATAAACTGTGTAAATATATACCATAGATTCTTAAATTAAAAATTTCAAGAAGTTTATTTATGGCTAATAGATAATGGTGAATTTGTAAATTTATTTAGCTATCAAGACAAATTAATTAAAGGTAACAAAAGTAATTAGAAAGGACTCTTCCTATTAAAATTTATACCAATATGATCTCAAAAGAAAATGACCACCAAGCTCTAACAAACTGAAAAATTAAAAGACCCATACCTTAATATGTTCTGACGATAGCGCTGTATCAAGGTCTGTCACCATCCCTGCTTGATCTGCAGTCATTTCCAATATAAGCTCAAAAAATCTCTGCCTTAGAAGTGATGATGAAAAATACATTTGAAAATCGTCTGAATTCTGGTGGACATAGAGGAATAAACATCTGTCATCTCTTTTATAAAGACTGAAAAAAAATTAATTTTTAGATTAGGATTTGCATGAAAAATACATGAATATATTTCAAATCTGGACTATTATACAAAATATATTATATGGAGCTTGTGTGTAAGGTCAATAACTTAAAAAAATGTAACTTGCAAAAAACGCCTGTTGGAATCCCATAAGTGCTATGGATTATTTTAACGCTGTTAGAAGACAAATATTTCTCATTTACTTGATATTTGTAAATAAAATTTATAATAGGTTGGCCAAAAAGTCCGTTTGGATTTTTAAGCGAAAATAAGACACAACTTTTAAACACAAAGTGATTTATTCAATCAATGATATAATTGCCGTTTTGTTCCAGTATCTTCTGCCATCTGATGGGCAGATTCATAATTCCATACTCAAAGAATTTCCTGTCTTTACTGGCAAAAAAATTTTCCAAGTGGATTTTTACATCTTCTTCAGAGTTGAAGGTCTGTCCATTCAATGAATTTTGAAGAGACCGAAACAGGTGGAAATCTGAAGGTGCAAGGTCGGGCAAATATGGAGAGTGTGGCAAAACTTCCCAGCCAAGCTCCAGTAACTTGGATATGGTTGGCTAGTTCTAGACGCTTCTGGTGGATCGCTGCATTTAATTTGTCCAGCTCATCACAGAACACATCCGAATTGATGGTCCTGTTCGTGGGAAGAAGTTCGTAAAAGACAAAACCCCTCCAATCCCACCAAATCGAGAGCATTATCTTCTTTGGGTGAAGTCCTGCTTTGGGGGTTATTTGTGGTAATTCGCCGCGCTTCCCCCATGAGCGTTTCCGCTCCACATTGTTTTAAATGATCCACTTTTTGTCCCCTGTCACCATTCTCTTCAAAAAAGGATTGTTTTCTTAACGTTTCCGCAATGAATCGCAGATGGAAATCCTTTGGGCGAGGTTAGCCTCACTAAGTTGATGGGGAACCCAAACATCAAGCCTGCTCACATAGCCTAGTTGATGCAGATGGTTTTCAACACTCGATTTGGATATTTTGAGGATAACTGCGATCTCCCTAGTTGTATAACGGGGATTGGTGTTGACTAATTCCTTCAATTTGTCGCTTTTAATCTCAGTTGGCCGGCCAGACCGAGGTTCGTCTTTTTCCCGATTAAAAAAATTTCCCGATCAAAATCTTGAAAACCACTTCTGGCACACACATTCTGTAACAGCATCCTCTCCGTATACAGCGCATATCTTCCTGCAAGTTTCCACTGCTTTCTTGCCTTTTTTAAAATAAAAAAGTATGAGGTGTCAATAATATTCATTTTGGTTTTCCATTTTCAGGATGATCCTAAACACACAAAATACAATCAGTCTCATCGGAAATTCGCGTCAAACTACGTCGAAGTGTCTAGTATCTGACGAGAGCGCACTCGCAAGGGATGGACTGAAGTTAGCTACATATTAGACTGCTTGAAGTTTTGTGACGACAAAAACCAAACGGACTTTTTGGCCAACCTGATAGATCAATGGCTTATTTTTATTATTTTGTATTGTCACAATTGCTAATCAAGGTGATATTGCTTCTTCTTCTTACTGTTAAACATTCTTAATTTTAATTTTATGAGAGGACTGTAGGTAATTACATTCATTGGATTAAAACAGAATATAGAAAACTATATTATGATAACTAGAATAGAAGGAAAACTAATTTTATCCTGGGACTAAAGAATGAAAGGAGGGAGGAGGAAAAGGATGGAGGAGGGAGGAGGAAAAGGATGGAGGAGGGAGGAGGAAAAGGATGAATATTTGAAAGATATTTTGACTGTCCTAGGAAAAAAAAAAAAAAAAGTTCTTTTTAAATGGATTGTATAGTGGAGATGGATTTCTTCCCATTCTGAAAAATAACTGTTGAAAAAATGATTTTTTTAGGACAAATCATAATTTTCTTAAAATAAAGATTAATTTCAAAAAACATATATATTGATTTTGGAAAATATAAGAAACTGTACAAGCAATAAACATTTCTTATTAATTAATAAATGTATCGGTAGGTTATATATCATTGAGTTGGAACTTGCAATTTTTGTGATAAATCATTGCGAGCAACTATTTACATTAAATGTCCTTAAAAAATAATATGTTTTAGAACTAACTCTGGAATCATTTTTTCTCTCAAAAATCACATTTTGTTAGCCAGGCAGACAATTAAAACAGCTTATCGATAACAAAAACCACATTTTGGAGCAATTGAACTACGTAACCTCACCTTACACTCTTGATCATACTGGCTGTGAAGAGCCAATCGTGAACTTGCTTGCAGGTGCCTTTCATACATCCAATGCACAAGTTGACTATAGTAAGAGATTTCTCTTCAGCCCCTAAATTGAATGTGACATAGCTGGGCATGTAAACTTTCATTGGCTCAAGCACAAGTATCTGCGAAATAAACAGACAATTTATGGAATCATGGATATTAATTTACCCACCTATCGACATATAAGAGGGGGAAAAAGTGAAAGGAATTGAAAAGCTTGAAGTATCATAATAAAAATGACTGATAATGGAGTAGGTATTTATAGGTCATATTTAATTGAATGAGGATCTTAACTTTAGGTAAAAGTTGGAATAGAAGTATATCCAACTAGAAATTGATGCATCCCTAAACATTAGTACGTAGTTCAACCTAAGGGAATTCTTAAGAATAAAAGCTTCACAGCTCCCACAGAAGTGGCAGACTGGGCCATCTGTCTCGACAACCAAGAGACAATAATGACTTTGTTGAAAACCTTGATACTAGTATGCCAATTGTAGAAACGATAATCTCAAATAATGCATAGAAAAGTAAACGTTTTTGCTGATTTTATGAATAAATACTGTATTGTTTAATAATCAACATATCTCACTGCTTTAATTATTTTGTTCTTGGTCATTTTTTTAGCCTCCCCATTATTATTAGCAGTTGATCCAAGGATCAGTTTCCTCACCATATATATAAAAAAAAAATATATTTCATGTGAGTTTCTTAAATACCTCTTAAACTACTAGCGGTATGTTTGTTCATAAATACTTTATGTTATTGGTTAAATCATATTACTCATTCAAAATCGTATTTCAACTAATAAAAAAAATTGTGAATAGCTAAAATATTGACAAAATAAACCTATTTAAACAGCTCTTGGAGCATAATTTTGAAATGAGGTATTTTTCTTGATATATTTGCTCTTCTAGAATTTATAAAGGTTTTAGGTTGGGCAAATTGATAAATAACGGAACGTTACGTCCTTTTGTGACGAAACATATAACTATAAATTTTAGGTACATTTTGAACTTTTTTGAATATCCTAAAGTAACAAAAATGCCATGAAAATAAAATTAATTAGATAAATAAAACAGATAATTGTTAATAATACTTGTTTTGTTTTTTCACAATTGCTAAATACTAACCAAAAATCTAGATCCTATTAAATTTTATCAATAAAATTCAGGTATATAACTGTCATTATTACTCTTTAATAATTACCATTTAGTTCATTCTTTATAAAATAATATATTGGCAAGTTAATGTGACACAATAACATCAAGACATTGATAGATAGAATTAGTTTTAGCTGACAAAGAAAAATGTATTTCTAAGACATAACTACAATTAAAAGCAAAGCAAATTATAACGACATGCTAATAATTCAACATAAAAGATTTACATAAATTTAAAACCACTATATTTCATTACCCCCCCCCCACTATATTTCATTATTTCACCCTACAACCTCTGTAAAAAAAAGACAAGAGTTTATAATTTTTTCATCCGACTATTAAATAAACCAAACTAATGTTCTATCACACATAACTCATGCGGAAATAAACTATCAGGTAAAGCAAATGATCAATTATTAATCGATATAATAATATTTATATATATATGCATAATTAGTTTTATTTACATACTAATGTAAGTAGTACAGGAGGGGTGACACCTGTTTTAGGCAGTAGTTTTTTTCTTTAAATAAACTATTATGGCCAGATAGGCATGCCCCCTGAATTTCCGAAGAGAAGAAGAGGTCGATCCAGGGCAAGGGGAATTCAAGGAGTTCAAGAGGAGATGATAGAACGAGGTTATCAGAGGAGACTGCTTGGGTCTGCAGTGACTTGAAAAGGCAATTCTTGAAACACCTAAGAAAGAAAAAATGAATCGTTCCGAGAATATGAGCAATATTGTGGGGGGGGAAATTACAATTTTTTAAACAGTATGCCCATGGAAAGCTACAAAAAAGAAGTGAATTATAAAAACTAACTATAAACATGCTATCATTAAAAAAAATATGTTTAAATATTTGTTTAATGCAGCTTAAACTATTTTATATTTCTTTTATTTATACTTGAGAGATTTTTGGGCCGCTTGCCTATCATACTGCCATTATTACAAATAAGAGATTGTAGGAGAAATCATAACAATTCTTCCATTAATTTAATTTTTATTTAATGGTAGTCCTCCTAATTTATTTTTTATTAACTTGTGATAAGTACTTCACTTTTTTATTTTTGATTATGTTGACCTGAAGATCCATAGCAAAGGTTAATAAAAATAAAATATGGCCTTAATAGTAATAATTGTCAGGAATTGGCCCAAAATGAGCTAACACGGATTGAATTAGAAACACATTAAATTTTCTTTTAATTGTTAGTGCAATATATTTTAGTCGTAAAATTGTTTTATACATGTGAGTAGCATCTATATAACAATACCCACCAGTAAACTAATTTTACACCCCTGTAATAAAATGCATATCTGGTTAAAAAAGTTAATAAAATTAGATAGATTGACTTTATTACTTGTACAGCCAAGAGCGATATTAATGAAGCCAACAATTTCAAAGACAGTTACAATCGGCTAATCAAAACAACATTAGTTGAGATAAATAAGCATTATAAGCAAAGCTTCATACTAAATAGCATTTCTTTTTCAAAATTGAAAGTATCCATATATCTTATTGGCTAATAGGTTTATAGCATTCACCAATTAATTACCCAATCATACTGTGAATCAGTTAGTATAGAAGAACACATGAGGCTTCATTCGGGACATAACTAGAACTCACAGGAAAACGTATTGTGTCTTTCAATTCGGTATTCAAGGCTTCGACAAAATGATCGACCCAAAATTGAAATATTTTCTGTATTGGATTACTCTCCGATTCTTCGTTTTTCCTTCTAAACCTATTTATTAATGTAATGTTACCAATAGTCGACTTCAAGTACCTGGAAAAAACATAACAAATAAGACATAAACTAATCTGCCTGAGCCAATAATTAAATGACTAATGTTTAATGATAAATGAATTCTTCTTTTGATTTCACAGGCGGTTAATGTACATTTTGTAAAATGATATGCAGGTGAGTCAGAAGACATTCTATTTATGACTAATACCAAGCATCTAACAAATAGTGAAATTTTATGAATTGCATTAATATATAATTCCTAATAGGAAAAAAGCATTTTATACTTCAGTAGCCTATCACATTTTTAGGATTTCAATGGGTTTTTTTTTCAAAACTAGAAACCTTTTTGTTTTCATCTGTTTGTCTGTCTGTATGTCCAGGTCTATGTGAGTCCTCTGTTCACAGTGGTTGATTGATAGCTATAACTAGGACATATATAAAGTCAAAACTTTAAAAGCAAAATATGCCATTTTAATTATAAAGGTCACAACTATAATATTTGCTTTAAGCCACTGCATTATTAAACTGTAATTAATACAGTGTTCACAGCTTTAAATTGATCAGTAATTTTTTTTTTTAAGCTTTAATTTAATTTTGGTAAAACAAAAATTAATATTGTTCTATCACATTGGATAGGGTATTAAATTAAAGATCTTGGCATCCTGATTAATAATAAGTAACTAGTAATAGTAAGTACAACCATGTATTGAGATTTAACTGGAATATATTTACATAGTCACTAAAACTCTCATCAAAACTTTTTATTAATCAACTATTTGTCATTAAATAATAACTACTTTCTTATCACAATAATTCCAGGTAAACTCTTACCAATCAGGAGGTTTTAACTTGAACATGCATTCAGCAGCTCCAACCGCTTTTGTATAATCTTCAGCCAAGACACTTATTTCAAAGAATGTTGCAACATCCCAATATTCCTTCAGAGTTTGAAGACTGCCCTTTTTACCGATTAAATTGTTCAACACCATTCCTGTAAAAAATCAGTACTTCAGCTACAAGACCAAATGAAAACTTAATGATAATTTTAAACATGATTTGTATCATATTACCAATATGCTGCAGCTCTTCAGAAGTAGAAAATTCATTCCCAGCGATGACTAATAATGTAGCAAGATTTATGCCAGCATATTCGTTGGGCTGAACTTCAAATCCTTTCCTGTACCAATGTATAGCGTTTTTTAGACTGGTTTCATCTTCGTACTGAGATTCGACAAATTTATCTTTATAAATGCGTCCACATAGGCAGACCATGTCAGGAATGTGATTTTCTTTCTTTTCTAATGCCTTTTCAATCACCTGCAGAGCCTTTTCACGATCTCCCTCTTTATTTCTCCTGAAATTGACAATAAATTACAGAACACAAAAAGATTCATTTGTTAATAAACTAATAAAAAAGAAAAGTGTAACTACAAGTTTAATACATAAAGCCTACTAAATGAAAATTGGCAATACCTATTCAATGCAAATGGGTAGAGAAAAGCTTGTACAGGTGTTTGAGTGTATTCATTTTTATTTGGGATTGTATTCAAATCTTCAACGAGTTGAACCATCGCATCATAGTCCTATGAAACATAAGCCAACAGTAATTATATAATAAAAAAAAGAAATAATAAAATAAATATAACACCTATTAACCAAATAATAATAATAATAAATAATTCATAATGTGGGGAAGTTGATTTAGGAAAACATAGGTTCTGGAATCCTCACATAATTTTTTTCTTTTAAAGAATTACCACGGGAAGTTAAATGTTTTTTCCTTAAATATGGTTAAATAATTATTAGTTCTAAATGATTCATAATGGAAAAATCAAGCAAAATAAAACTTTAAAAAAATCTTTAGGGTTAAAATTTTAAAGTTTAATTTATCAAAGTACTTTCGACTGTGAGCTCACTTATTCCACTTAACTGAAAACAGGTGGCCAGAACAATTATTTTAAGTAACTAGGACAAACTAGTAAACTGATGAATCCTCCAATAAAAATAAATAATTTAAAAGTATTATTCTATATAATAGCTAATTGTATTCAGAAATTCTATTAAATATAATTATCAATACTGACCACTTATAATCCAAATTACTGTTGCATGAAAAAATCAAAATTATAGTAATTACAAACGTACCGAAAATTTATTAAAATACAGATAGATTACAAAAAAATATTGGGAAAATTCATATTCACCTGGATATCCCTAAATGAAATCAACATACTATGTACAACTTCACCGCAAAGAACTCTTGGATCATCAAGCCTTTTTCTCATGTTCTTTAAAGCAATACCAAGTTCTTCTCCAGAAAATGTATCCTTCAGCTTTTTAAGATCGGCAAGAAACTTTTCTTTTATATGAACCCTAAAATAGAAGAAAAATAAATAGAGTCATTATATTATTAGGCTATTTTAGATATGGTTAGCCTGATTTCCACTTGCATTTGAAAAGTAAAATAGTTTATTAATATTTACTTGTGTACTCTCACTAATGAGATAAACAATAAGGATCGTTTTACACTTATGTGGTTTTACACAGTGAAACTCTAATCCTTAGCCGTTTACATGGTCGCCGGACATGTGTGAAACTAGCCGAAGGTGCTTATAATGCATTATGGAGTTATAACCAAGGAATTATGAGAGAGAAAAAAAAACTCGAAGGCTGGAATGAGGTATATTTCTGTTTAATTAAACCCTTAATAAATGGCACCTGTAAGTACATAGTGTCAAGTTTGCATCAAAGAATGGTGCATTTGTCAGGCCTCATAGTATAATAAATTGCAATAATAGGATTTAATTTTGTTTTGATTTAGCAGTAGATCCCCAAATTTTATAGCATACCTTCATATCAGTTTTAAAATAGTTTTGTAAATTGTAGTTTGTTTTGTATGGATAAGATAGATTGCCACCCTGTGTGTGTGACGGGTATCTCAGCGAAGCATATATTGGGTGTAGCATTGTAGTTTCCATGTTTCCATGTTGAATTGAATTTTCCATGTTTGGACCTTGTTTGATTAGTATTGGAAGTTTTGTTAAAACTGTAAGTCAGTTGTGTTTTCCCGGATTTAAGAAGTTAATTGTGACTATTGCAGTGACATCAGCAAATGAGCCTTAAGTACCAATTTTTTTTTTTTTTTTAATTTATAATACTAAGCAGTGCTGGTTGTAGAATTATAAATTTAAGAAATAAAATGTCTTGTCTCTCAATCTAATCAGTAGATCACTGAAGTCTATAGATATAACAACACTCCTTTGATTTTGCATTTATTTTTTAATAATTCCTATATTACATTTAAATCGAGTATTAAAACACCGAGGATGACTGTTTGACAGTTGAAAGCACTTTGCCAAAATAGAAAACTTAGAGGAGATAGAAAATATTTATTTTTTTTAATTTAGAATAGGTCGGAAAAGAGAAAGTTATTCATTAGACTTTGGCACATCACCTTTTGAGAATCTGAAAGCAGATGATTCTCATAAATAAAAAGAAAAATATGAAAATAGGAAGGCTGCAAGAAATGCCCAGTACACTTTAAAGAATCATATGTTCAAAAAATAACAGGCAGGAACTGGCTAATCCATAATAAACTAAAGCATTAGAAGAAATGGCTCACAACTAAAAGATAGACTATTTTAAGTTTAACGTCTTTTAATGATTTCAAAACGCTACTGTATACTAATATTTAGTTTTGATTATTGAATGACATTTTAAAAATTCACAGAACAGTGAACCACATGAGTGACAAATAGTTTGTTAAAATACATTTTAACAATTGTATGAAATTTTGTCTATTTCCTTATATTATTTAAATGAATAATAAAAATTAATGATGGAAATGTATGATTAATGATGAAGTATATACTATATATAAATATAGATATATTTTACTTTGCTTGCACTTCAACATCGCGGAGCAGTTTGGTGAGTTTGGTGTTCATAGAGAGCACAGGTAAATCTAGAGGTAAATCTTCTTTTCTCGGTCCCCCAGGATTAGTGCACAAAACTGAACCAGAATCAGCTAGTCGGTAACATATAAGAGTATAAGTCCCACAAGTCAGCTATAAGTAATCAAAAAATACTATTATTACAATTCTGAAACAAAGAATTGATATAGCATTAATAATATAATAATAATGTTAATAACTTACCTTCAAACGTATAGTAGTCTCAGTATCAATATCATTATAAATCAAAATATTTTCTTTCATCCTGAAACTTTCTCTCACTCCTAGATGATAAAACAGTGCCCTTTGTTGCTCCTGTATGGAAAGATCGACTATTGCAACATCTGCGTTGTAAAAACTTGTAAGTACGTTAGACTCTCCAAAATCCAATTTTTCAAACTAAAAACAAACAACCCATGCCCATAAAAATCTTAACATAAACTGAATTATCACTGATATAAAGATGATAGACTTATTTAATGATAATAATAATAAAAAGTAGGAAAATCTTAAAATTCCTTTCCATTATTGTCGACCATCCAACACATCAAAATTGTTTATGTTTTAAAAATATGCTGTCAAATTATGTTTGTTAAGTGATTAATACAAAATTTAATATATTGTTAGATAGTCAGATAAACCACAATTAAACTATAAAAATATTCAATATTTGTGTCTTAAAATAAGGCCAATAGTTTTTTCATCATCATGCTTTACTTGGTTATAAATTTTGTCATTTATAAAGTACAGCAATATATGGAACAAATAGCCCAACTTTAAAGTAGTAAAACATAACTTTTGAATAGAATTGACTTTCAGGCTTATCCACCCACCTTTCCTAACTTCTAAAAAAACATTCTTTTGAAAATTCAATCAACACGTAGGGGTAGTTAAGCATAAAAATTCTTCACTGCAGGATTTGGCAGTTGCTCCCCTACAACCAGAGAGTAAATAAATTTATGACTGACTGTTAAGTAAGTTTTTAATTATTTATACATCTATTCATATTCATTTTCTGACATAATTGTCTACCCAATATCTGCTGAATTAAGTTTCAAACCTAAAAACTTTTATTATAAATACATAATTGATCAAAATAATTATTACTTGGATAGGCTGTAGATGCCCATAAACAGAAATACAAGAATGTTTAACTTCTTCAAAAGCTTTCTTTCTTTGATTTAAATTTGCAGGTTGTTGGAGGTCTATGACGCAAACTACATCCATTCGATTCACCCTATGAGCCGATGATTCACTGTGGTGGCTGCCAATACTTTCGGCAATGATGCTCCGATTGTCTGGTACCAGGAAGTGATCTTCTTTAACTAAAAATAATGTGGTGAAAATGCATAAAAATTAGTATTTACACCAGAAGAAATATAAAACAAGATGTATAAATCTATTTAATTAATAAATAAGGGTGCTCTGGTATAGTTAAGGTGACCATCCATCGTTTATTTAAGATAAAAGTCCTTTATTTCATTGCTAAATTCTTTAGATTGGGATTTTTTATAATTGGAAATGTGTTATAGAAACATACTTGCATACACATGTACACATATACTAGATTTTATATGTAATATAGAAAAAGAGAGATGCCTCCAAGGTGTGATGTAGTTGCCATCAAAACTTAACTACCAGTTGCGGCAAATTATTAGTTTTATGTATTACAATTTTTCCATTCTGTGCAAAGACCAAATAACCATATCATGACAATCCCTGTCTGTCTAGATTGATTGGAAATTTTAAAATTGCCAAATTTATCTTACTCAATAGTGTTTCATTGGTGAATACCATGTTTTAATATAATGGAAGAAAACAAGTCCATAGAAATGTTTGGAGCATGTGTATTTATATGAAATACAGCTTTGATAAGGCATGCATAGAGTTCTGTAAATTTATAAAACTCAAATTCAATTCATCTTCATTGTGGTGAAAAATATTACAATAATTATTACTGTCCATCATTCTCATAAAACAGTTTTACTATCTACTAGATTATTAGTGTAGTAAAATTATTAAGGACCAGAGAACTGATTGGGGGGATGTGGTAAAAAACTATGCTGCTAATGAATATTATTTCCAGATCCCTTACACGGTTATAATACTCATGATGAAAGTTCGAATTCTCCCAAACCCTCGACTCTAAAGCTCTGTAAGAATGGATTTCCCATCCGAAACGCTGAGTTACAACCCCAGGAAGCCAGGGACCCCACTGCACGGGTACTCAAAAGATATGAAAGCATTTTCAATTTTCTACAGGGCTTATGGAAATATTTATTTTTTTCATCTATTCCCTTTCAGAACTTGGTCAGTTGTTAATGATCATTGCGAGCATAGCAAGCAAAATGTGTTAAGACTGGTCTGAGAGGCACTCCTCAAGGATATGGTGAGCAGATTGCTAGACTGATCAGAATCTTGTCTCATACCTTGTCTTTGATCTTACACTCTTTGGCGACTACCCGATGATTACCAGGCTATCCTTAGTTTGAAATCAGGCACAATAAATTGACAGTGCTCAAATTTTCAATTAATGCGATAAATTATTACTACTGATGATCAAAAGCCACTTGGGAATTCTCATTACTTGTGTAGACATTTTAAAACTAGGTTTCTGGCTTTAAAAAAGATCTAATTCAGATTGTAAATTTTAAAGAAGAATGATAATCAGACTGATCTCTAATAGCTCATAAGTTCCAATTAATGTTTTGGAGAAAAATTGATAGGTATTATTATCGGTAGTATTAACCTAAAATGACAATAATTCCAATCAAAATACTCACCAACGTTCTCAGCCTCGTTAGCATTGGGCGGTGAAGGCATTTTAATAAGATCACAACCAAGTAGTTAATCAAAATTAAGTCTTATCAATAATGTTGATAAACAAAAATATATATTTAGCTAGGAGTACGCATGGAAATTCATGTTTCCACTATTCTTAATAAATGTTAACGTTGTTGATGAATTTATTATTTTGAGGAAAAGCATTAGCTTCTTTCCTTTAAAAATTTAATTGTAAAAACTCATCTGAAATTAATTTCGTAAGAGCAGAAGCAAAACCTTAAAGATACCTCCCACCATTTCATCAGTGTTGTCTTGGACAAGAAAAATATTTAATTATATTCAAGTTAAAAGATTGATAGTAAGTTAAAATTAATTGTGCTTATTTAAGCTTAAATGTTTTATAGTGATTATGGTTTTAATATTCTATAAAGATGTTTTAAATTTTTGAAAAGTATACCTTTTCACGTTTGACAGTATTTTAATTTAATCTCGAAGGTTTTCGGTGTAAATTGTTCTTTTTGTTTGAAAATTATTTCGGAATTTTAATAATTTGGTTGTTCGGTAGCACAGACCGACTTGAACCTTGACAGGTTACAGCGCTGAATATTTCTTGACGTGTACTTTTACTGCGCCTGTGCAGTTCTGCCTTACGTGGCAGAGGTTGAGGAGTGCTGCTAATGCAGCTGATATATTTAGTTCAGATCATTTAGTTTCGTGTTTTTTTTCTGTTTCCTTGGAATTATGAAGTTTATCAAATCATAAGATACCTCTAAAGTGAATGCAAGGTTTGTCTGTTTATCTCCAACAATTTAAATAAACACATATGTCTCAAGTGATCATTTCAAGTACATATACATTTGCTTATTTGTCAACAGTGATTTGATTTTTTGTTTTACCTTTACCCTCTTATATTAACTGTTAGTTTAAGTAGGTATAGCACCATTAATTTCCTACAAAGTTTGAGTCTATATATTTAAAGATTTGTTGAATTTCTTTTTATAGTCATTAATCCCTATGTCAGCAAATATTTCTTATATTTTAATGGAGACAAGCATAATTTATTCACCTTTGTATTACAAGCCAATTGATCAATATATTATTTACTAGTTACAATCATGTTATTTGTGAAGCTGCTCCTGTGGTTATCAAAACTTAAGATAGGGAGTCAACAAGCATAGCTTTATGTTTAGTTTGTTTAAATCCTCCTTGATATTTATTAGTTGTTCTTGGTATAAGAAATTATTTGCGCTAGTTTAACATTTAATATGTTCTATAAGATTTGTCATAAAATTATTTCCGCTGTCATACTCTGAAAAGAATTGCTTTTCATTTATACTTTGTTTATGCTAATGTCTTTATTTGGACATTTCATTTATGGCTTAGTCTGTTTCAGTTATTATCAATATATTAGATTTCTTCAAGTAAATGATAACTTAATGTACTTGGACGTGTGTTTGAAAATAGATTCATTATGATAAGCTATTAAAAAACAAATAACCTCCCTCAAGAGATCTATATTGGAAAAAATGTTAAGATAACCAAACAGAATTCAATATTGCAGAACATTTATGGGTTCTGTTGACACCAATTTCATCTAAGTATTTTTTTTCTTTCTCGCAATGGTGAACTTTGGTATTTTAATAACTGAATAATAAGTATTTGGTAAATTTAAAAATAATATTAAAATCTGATTATCTGTTAAGTGAGCACTAAGCTGATTATGATATTAGTAGCTTTTATTGAGTCTAGAAAAAAGTATAATCTTATTTCATTTTTCTGCTACAGATATAAACATGAATCCTCAGTATATATCCCAACCGGGAGCTTACGGTTCTCAGGTATACGGTGCTCAGCCAACTTACCCGCCTCCTGCGACAAGCCCTCTCCAACAAACGGGTGCACCACCTCAACAAAATTATCCAGGTATTAATATTATGCTGTCCATAAATTCATTGTCACTTTTCCACTACTAAAATTAAAAGACCTCTTTCATAAATCTTCATCTCATTCAGAGCATCTTGATCATTTATAAACAATATATGCATCATGCCGAATCGCTGATGAAATCAGATTTGTTTGATATTTCAAAAGTAAAAATGTTTTTCAATGGTTTTTATTATATCTAGTTGCTCTAGTCTTATTAAGCCTCTTGTTCGACCCATAGCTATGAAATTTTATAGAGAGGTCCCTTTTAATTATTTTAGTCTGTAAATTAGATGATAAGAATTATAGTTTGTATGTGTACCTTAAATAATTACTATAAAAAATAAATAAAATACTTGTGAGTGTACAGGGAGGTAGCAGCAAATAAGCAGACATATAATGTGTTAGCTGTCCCTGATCAATTTAGCTGGAGATTAATCTTAAAAGTCTGTAGTCTCCATTAAGCTCTTAGTCATACTCAAGTGAATTCCACTAACTCTAGATGTCAATTCATCTTAATTACCAAATCCATCCATAAATATTTTTTGCTTTGTTGATTGTTTGTTCTTGTATGGAAACTACAGTTTCTTATTTAATTATGTTACCATAATACCAACATACAGATATTTATGTTGATCAATGAAAGACATTGTTTTAAGAATTTTATACTTTTATTATTATTCGAAATACTGTAAATATAGCAGTTATATTGAAAACTTGCAGTTACAGAGTTTATCAGATATGAATTGGCCTTAAAGTATCTATATTCAATATTTTTGGCACATTATAAGTTTTCATTAATTGATCTTTTATAGATGAATTAGAATTTGAGTCTATCTATAGTATAAATATATTATGAAATTCATAATGTTCTTGATATATGTTTCTTTTTAAATTGTTTTCTATATGTTATCCTAACCCTTGTCAACAATGGTAGAATTCAACGCCGAGACATTATTTTTAGTCCAATAACAAATAAGTACCGCACATATTTTTATGGTAAAAATCGGAAAGGTTCTAAAGAATTATTTTTAATTGATTTGTTAAGAGTTCTAATTCCCACGAAAACGTTTTTAAAAAAAGTAAATCTTGTCCATTCAGTTAAAATTAATTTATTTAATCATCACATCTTCAGCATGATCTATCTAATAAAGATAAGTAATCTGTGAATTAATTACTCTAAGAACCAGCTGTTTGTAAGCATAATAAAATTAGACTAGTAAAAAATTATTATATAGTGTAGCCAGCTGATGGTAATTTGACAATTAAAGTAGCCGAGTGGGAACATACATCTTTAGTGCTATATGATAGGTAAAACGTTCCTAAAAGGCAAATACTTATTGCACTTGTAGCAGTTTTTAAATAGCCTTTTTATTGTTTAAAACATGTCATCACAGACAGTATCAAATGGTACTGCCTTGTGAAAGTTCGTGTCTCTTGTTCAAGCAGGGGAATAACAAAGACATGAAGAAGATTATTTTTTTATACTGTTTACTGGGGTGGTTACTTTCTGTAAAAAAAATTCAACTTAAAAATTAAGGTATCTTATAGACTGAGTATATCTATTGAAACATAAACTTTGATTTTTTCTGTGTATCAAATAATCATATCAGGTTGAGAAGCTTCTACCATAAACACCATTGCCGTTTTCCAGGAATCCTCCTGAGGATGTCTTATATCTTTCAATTTTTTTAATATTTTAGAAAATTTGACTCATCAGCTTAAAAAAAAAAAATGGTGTTATGAATAATACTTTTCTAGAAAAACCGCAACACATTTTGTCATTAGCTCTTTTTATTATTATGTTTACTATGTATTGAAGCTTATAGTCACACTCTAAGTAAAGTATGACACATCACACCCAAGTGTCAAGTTAAAGTTGTGAATATTATGTTAATGAAAGTTTTAAGAAATTTTTGTAATTATAGTTTAAAAAGAAAATCAGGAAGTCGAGAGCATTAATTTAATACACTGCATAAAATTATAGACAATTTATTTTGTATTTGTAGTAAGTTTAAGTAATTAATGACACATCATATTTTATGAACATGTGAGTAGTTTTCATGTATAGGTTGAACAGAAGACTCACTATGTCCTCAAAAGACACAGGGATGAAAACAGAAAGGTTTCTGACTTTAAACAAACTAATAAAACCCCAAAAACTGTTTTTTTCCAAGGGAGAACTCGATCTGAATTATACACAGACCAATAAATATGCTATTATTAACAACTTAATAATATTAATCAAGATATTTTATTATTTTAGTTGTGAGACTACTCCATTTTATGGCAATTTTAAATTCTAGGTGTGCCACCTAATAAAGCGAATATGGGGCCACCTTCCCAGTTTCCACAACCTTACCTACCAGCTGGTTCTTCCCCTGGCAACATGAACTCAGGGATGCTACCACCTCAGCCTATGTCTCCCCAACAGCAGCCGCAGCAACAACAGGGTGGCCCAATGATGAACAGCTTCCCATCATCTCCTGGTGCCGGCCCCACTCCACCGCACCCTGGAATGTCGCCCGTGGTAGGAAATGCTCCACAGATGCCTGGGCCAGTGAGTTCACCTGGTCCAGGAGGCCCACAACAACCAGGAGGCATGTTTCCTCCACAGCCTCAACAGATGAGCAGGCCTCCACAGATGCAGGCCAACCAACTTGTAGGGCAGATGGCCAGCATGAACATCAATGGACAGCCAATGCCTCAAATAGTAATTTCAATCATTATATAATTTTTATTTTTTACCTTTTCTCTCAACCCAAATGTCTGTTAATTCCCTAAAAGCTGATCCCTGAAGCCGTGACTACTGTTGCTCAGAATTTACAATCTTTAATTTAAAATTATCACTCAATTTTTCCAACAGATATTTTTATTAAAATCTTTCTACCTATTTTGGGAATGATACATGTGCATATTTTAATGTATTTGTTTCTTTATTATTTAAAATGTACAATAGTTTATAGATATTAACGTAGAAAATTTATAACAATACCTCAGCCGCATACAAACCATTACTCTTTTTTAGAGCTATCAAAAACTAATAGTTTAAACACAGACATGAATGCTTGTGCTCCCAAGCATGTTTGTACACTGTGACTGTGAAAGTTCCTCGGTAAAAAACAACTGTAATAATATTAATGCTTCTCTAAATATCTACTATATTACGGTAAACCTGTTAATAAACCAGCAATCTGCCTCTATAATTGAAAAATTAGAGAGTGGATTTCGTACCACAACTAGTTATTATTTACATTTAATTTATTAGTGAATCAATTCGAAAACAACTTAACTTAGTATTATTATTTTACTTGCTATATTAACTTACACAGATGACATATAAAATTCTATGAATGAAATTGTTCTAGAACCAGCAACCCAGTGACTATGCAGGAAGTGGGTTGCAAGGGCCACCACCGCTGGGATATGGACAAGGAGGACCTCAATCTCGATATCCTGCTGTAAATGGTGGGCCGCCTGGTCAGGCGATGAATGGGCTTCCAGATACAAGTGGCCCTGGTAGGCCGCCGCAGGGCAGATATCCTCCCATGCCTGTGAGTTATATTATTTAAAATTTAAATATATGGCAGTCTTTGTAATCCAGCACCCCTTGTAGTCCAACAAGGCAAGTCGTTAAGAGTTGCGGTATAAACAACCTTTGATCAGTCCTACCTTTTATTGAGTTGTTGTACCATGAATTTATTTATTCTGTTCATCTAAACTCAAATAGGTTACATAATGTTTGCTCTTTTAAACTTTTACCCTTCTCCTATTAGTAGTGGTTCCTACTATTTGTTGATAGTGCCTCACGATCGATTCTCCCGATTCTTTAGAAACGTGCAATCGATTAACCATCAAACATCCTGGAGATATCGAAAAGCCATTTCAAAAACCTTAATTCCAAACTGCAACAATATATTGCTGTTCTACAATTAGATAAAACTGAAAATCTTTATTTATCTATATATTGCAGTACCTATTACAGTCTTATTTATTAAGTGAATACACACCTGTATAATAATATAATTGTGATTTTTCAAAGCCAAATACTCATTATTATGTTTCCTGATAAGGTGAAACCTTAGGTTGCTTGTATTAGACTTATGATGCAATATTTTTTTACATAAATTACAGGTATTAGAACACAAGTCTTTTCTAGCAAAAAGAGCCCAAAAGTTGTATTTCTTTACTGCACTCAGAATTTAAAAATACAAGAAAGTACAGGCCGAAGTTTTGAGTCAACTGATGAGAAATTAGAAAAACATCCAAGGACACAAAGGAAGGAGGCAGTGGATTCTATGAACTACAGTTCTATTAATTTTCAATTACTTTAGTTGCCTGTGATGTGCCAGATACCTTACTTTATTGAACTTTCTAGTTTTACTATTTTTTTTTGGAACAAGTGTGTGCATAAATCATCGATTGTTTGAAAAATGATCGATAATACACAATAATCATTCAATTTATTTTTACAATCATCCCTAGTTCCTACTATCTCCTTTCTTGATACTGATTCTGTTTTAACTTTTTATTATTGGTTTAGTCTAATCACCGTTCTATAAACATTTCCCATAGAGCACCACAACAATCAGATGAAGCTCAGATTGCCAGAACAGTTCTGGAATAATAACAATTTTGATTTCAAAAAATGTTTGGTTCTCTCCCTTTAAAGACATTCATTATAGCATCAATCCTGTGGACTTTCAAAATGGAGTTTACTTTAAAATATTTTATTGTTTTCACTAGGACTCTGGAGGAGGATCGTACATGCCACCACCACAACAGGGGTACTCTCAGCCTCCTCAACAACAGCAGGGGTACTCTCAGCCTCCTCAACAACAGCAGGGGTACTCTCAGCCTCCTCAACAACAGCAGGGATATCCTCCGTCTCCTCAGCAGGGATACCCACCACAACCAGGGTTCCCACCTCAACCTCAGTCTGGCTATCCTGGTGGAGCAACCCAACCACAATACCAACAGCAGCAGCCCAGGAGGCTCGACCCAGACCACATGCCAAGTCCTGTTAGTATATAGATGACATGTTTATTAATGTGCATGAATACAGTTAGAATTACATCTAAAAAAAAAAAAATTAGAGACATTGGTCATTGGCCATCTGTTAAGTTGAGCTTTTAAGATTATTTAGGTTTAATTCATTATTTTTTCTCTTACTAAAATGACTAATACCAAAACAAAAAACTGAAAAATCAAATATAATGTAGTAATTACATAAATAAATGCTTCGACGACATGAAATGAATGAAAATACCAAACAAAAACTGAATACCTACTTTTCTCTGGGCGGGGGGGAGGGGGCATTTGTTCTTCCTACGCATTTGTCCATCATCTCGGAATGCGTCTTCTGAGGCAACCGTGCACATTTTTTATTGGAAGAATGTACCCCTAGTGAGAAAAGACAAGTAAAAGAGATAACATCCCAGGGAAGTTAATTGAAATTTGTTGGAAGTTATTTGAAATGAGAAATACTATCATTCATATTAGTTAAAATTAAAATCAATCACAACATAATTTCTATATTTATGTGAAACGTTTAAATAATTAAGAAGTTTTTATCAATGTACTATTTAAATACTCAATTACCTCTTGAGTTGGGGTAGGATTTAACTTGTTAATGCATTGTGGAAATAAGATGTACTGCTATGTAATGGCATATTTCCTTGTATTGTCTATTGTAATTACAATTGAGCATTTATAATAATAGTTTTCTGCCAAGGTTGATCGCTTAATGCAGGCCCCCCTTATTCATTTTAGTACTAATATTTCTTTCTTTTCTTTTCTTCCACACCAATTAATCTAATATCGAGTAAACTAGTCAGATTAACTTGTAGATTTTTCTCTTAGAATATGTTGTATGGGTCCAGAAACTTTCATACCTCAAGTGATTTGACTATGTTTGAGAGATGATGTATGACAAAATTAATGTATTGCGTACTTATTGGCTAATTGATACCAATGTTCAAACCAGAATGATGGCTTGTTGCTTATTATTTCTATTGAAAAAATATTCTTATATTTCTGTATAAATTATTTAAAAAAAAAAAAGTGATTGAACAGAAACCCCTTTTATCAGCATTATATTTAAGAACCTTGGCCTTATTCAAATTATTAATAATTCTAACATTCCTGAATTACTTCTCACTATACTAGCCTCCCAGTGATTGTCCTGTCAAGTTTATGTTAACTAAATTGTTTTTATAGTTAGATAATTAATATTTTATTTACAGCATGGTTAAATTTCAGATGCAAGTTATAGAAGATGATCAGAAAACCAGGACAGGGATATTTTATACAAATCAGAAAGGCCAGGTGCCACCTCTAGTTACTACGGACTTTCTTGTTCAAGATCAAGGAAATTCCAGCCCTAGATTTATTAGGTCAACCATGTACAACGTTCCTATTAATTCAGATATCATGAAACAGGTTAGTTTAAATTCACTAATATTTCAATGATTCTGTGTTTTTTAAAGTTTAGTTTATCACTCTGATGTAGCTATTGAGGGCCTGTCTGTCCTTTTATGTACCAAATTTTAAATTTATACTAGTAACAAATTTATCTTGAATTTTAATTATATCTATTTAATACATTCATTTTTCTTTTTTTTTAGACGTCGGTTCCGTTTGGATTGGTTTTAAGTCCAATGGCAGAAGTTCTTGATAAGGAACACCCTCCACCACTTGTGTCTTTTGGTGAAATCGGGCCAGTAAGATGTATTCGTTGCAAAGCATATATGTGCCCCAACATGCAGTTCATAGATGGTGGAAGGCGTTTCCACTGTCTCCTTTGCAAAGCAACAACTGATGGTAGGCAAAACATGAAATCTATCACAATTTTCTTTTTTTTTTCTTTATATTCAGGATATTCTTCCGCAGCCGCCCACAATAGTATGATCAGAAATGATCCAATTTTGGGAAAGTTATTTTTTATTTGCTATAAAAATAACCTTATTATGATGAGTTCAAAATCTATTAAGATGAACTTTATGGCTTCAAATTAAGATATTAATGCATGGCAGTTTGTTTTGATTTTTGTTAATTTTTCCAAGGCCATCTATGATGCTCTCTATGCCTTATAAGCACCACATGTGAGCAGACATGGAGTGTTCAAGCCGTTCCATAAATTTTAAAAATAACTAAAAAAGAAAGGATAACTAGTTCTTCATATTCTTAATAAAACTTAAATGAATAATTCAATAAAGCTTGGAATCTCTCTGCCTAAGAAATACGTTTGTCTTTAATCCTTTCAGAATTTCAGCCTCTTGAGCTTCAATTGCAAGTTCTAAAATTTCATCAGTTTGTTCCAACATTTTTGAAGTGTGGCTATTTTCATAATTCCCAAAAACTTTGCAGTATATGACATTTTTATATTTACCAGTTTTATTTAGTCTGTCAAGAAGATTTTTATCTAGTAAAGATTAATTGAACATTAGATTGATGGTTACTCATGAATCTGCTTGATTTAATGTTGCAGTTTTTCTTTGTATTTTAAACAGTTATTCACTGACAAAGTGCCAACATTGTTAAATTCCTCTTTCCAAAACCATCTTATTTCTGATCACAAAAGTTAAGATAACTTTCATAAAATTAATAATATTCTGTAAAATTTTATTTATATAACTAAGTGTCACACATTTGTTATATTTCTTATTGATTAAAAAATAATTGCATGTCAACTTTTTTTTCTTACGTTTCAGTTCCAGCTGAGTATTTCCAACATTTGGATCATACAGGACAAAGGGTTGATCGCTATGAAAGGGCTGAGCTTGTATTAGGTACCTATGATATTGTCGCTTCCATAGAGTATTGTAAAGTGAGTATTATGTTTCATTTTCTGTTTAGTGGCAAAATTTTATTTGTCAATTTCACTTATTTTAATAAATAAATACAATTTTCAGGACAACCAGTATCCCAAGCCTCCAGCACTTATATTTGTTATTGATGTATCATACAATAATGTGAAGTCTGGCCTTGTATCGCTATTATGTCGTCAAATGAAAAACATCATAGAGAATCTTCCAAGAGAGAGAGGTCAAGAGAAGTCTCCCATGAAAGTTGGTTTTATAACCTACAATAGTGCTGTCCACTTCTATAATATCAGTGTAAGTTTGTAATAGTAACATTACATCATGAACCCTTAGAATATTTTCATTCAACAACAAAAGTTAATTGAAGTATAATTATTATTCTAGTTTGTGTCTTCACTTTCAGTATATCTATGTATATAAAACTAATACCTACTAAAAAAACCCTTCAGGGATGTGGCTCAAGCTTTTCCTCTAATGTAATTATACAATTGATTTATTATAGATCAAATGCTTAATCTATGTATCCTTTCATGTTAGTATGAAATATCAGACAAAATTAAATTTTGCTACTGAAATTTCCTTAGTAATTACATATTAACATGTATATTCTTACAGCCGAGTTTAGGTCAGCCACAGATGTTGGTCGTAGGCGATACGCAAGAAATGTTCATGCCTTTGTTGGATGGATTTCTCGTTGACCCTGAAGAATCTGCTGGGCTGATTGATGCATTGATGAATGAGATACCCTCAATGTTTGCCGAAACTCGAGAGACGGAAACAATACTAGCTCCAGCCATCCAAGCTGGCCTTGAAGCTCTTAAAGTAATTAACTAATTATGTTCTTTCTTAAAGTGGCAATTATGTTGTGGGGTTTTTACATTGTTAAATTTTTGTGTGCAGGCATCAGGGTGCGCTGGTAAACTCCTGGTTTTCCATTCATCTCTTCCTATTGCTGAAGCCCCCGGAAAGTTGAAGAATAGGGATGACAGATCATTATTGGGAACAGACAAGGAAAAAACTATACTTAGTAAGTGATTCTCATTGATGTTCTTATTTTATTAATAGTTTGTCTCAACAATTGTAACTGTATTCATTACTTCATTAGACATACTTTTTTCTAAAAATAATATCAGCTTGGAAATTGGGATATGTCTGATATATTGATACTAAAGAGAATATTCAGTTATTAAAAAAAAACAAATAGTAATTGATAGAAAAATGCCAAGTTAGTCTTTTAAAAATCTGAACTAAACCCTGTAACAATTAGTACTCTAATTCCTTCAAAATTTTAATAATGCACTACCAAAAACTACATCAATATTTTTTTACATACATTCTTTAGATTTGTATTTATATAGTTAGCTTTATTTTGAAAAATCTAAAAATTAATTATTTTATATTATATTTATTATTAAATATAATTTGATTTATATCTAATATTGATACTAAAGAGAATATTCAGTTATTAAAAAAAAACAAATAGTAATTGATAGAAAAATGCCAAGTTAGTCTTTTAAAAATCTGAACTAAACCCTGTAACAATTAGTACTCTAATTCCTTCAAAATTTTAATAATGCACTACCAAAAACTACATCAATATTTTTTTACATACATTCTTTAGATTTTTATTTATATAGTTAGCTTTATTTTGAAAAATCTAAAAATTAATTATTTTATATTATATTTATTATTAAATATAATTTGATTTATATCTAATATTGATACTAAAGAGAATATTCAGTTATTAAAAAAAAACAAATAGTTATTGATAGAAAAATGCCAAGTTAGTCTTTTAAAAATCTGAACTAAACCCTGTAACAATTAGTACTCTAATTCCTTCAAAATTTTAATAATGCACTACCAAAAACTACATCAATATTTTTTTACATACATTCTTTAGATTTTTATTTATATAGTTAGCTTTATTTTGAAAAATCTAAAAATTAATTATTTTATATTATATTTATTATTAAATATAATTTGATTTATATCTAACCTTATTAGTTTATCTAACCTAAACATTTTAGATAGACTAAAGCTTGACCAAAGTTAACAAACTTGAACAACCTTAAGTGCAAATATACATTTATAAATCTCACTTTTTAATTATTATTTTAAGGTATTAACAGTTATTAAAATAAACTTATTAGGTTATTTATGCCTAATGACGAGGTCTCGTTAAATTATTTTTTATTAAAATATTCCTTAATACTGCTTTTTCAGCACCGCAAAACACGGTTTACAACAATTTGGGCCAGGATTGTGTCGGTGCAGGTGTGAGTGTGGACCTATACATTACAAACAACTCTTACATCGACCTCGCCACAATAGGGCAAGTATCGAGACTTACTGGTGGAGAAGTCTACAAGTATACCTATTTCCAGGTAAAATAACCAATATTTGTAGAGATATTCACTAAATTTATAATTTATCATAAATATAAAGGTTCTGTTTAAATTTAAAGGCTGAATTGGATGGAGAAAGGTTAATAGCAGACGTTGAAAAAAATATTAGCAGGTTGTGTGCTTTCGATGCAATCATGAGAGTGAGGACGTCAACTGGAATTCGGCCAACAGACTTCTATGGGCATTTCTTCATGTCAAATACAACAGACATTGAACTAGCTTCAATAGACTCTGATAAAGTAAGTACTGTTGACTAATATTGTAAGATCTTAGGTAGGGAACTAGGCTTTTGTAAAAATGTAAACTGAGGCAGTACATAGAAAAAGTATGTAAGGGTTAATGTACCCTTTTTCTGTAGAACTTTTTTTTTTTAACCAGTGCTGTCTAAATAATTATCTCTAAGTTTTAGTTTGATATTTTAAAAATTTATTGTTTTTTCTTATAATAACTTACCAGTCCAGCTTGAGTTCTCCTCTGCTAGGGGAAAACCAACTATTTTTCAGGTTTTGTAACATACATTTACGAGTCTCACAATCTTACATTTTTCATGTTACCTTCTAAGCTTCATTTTTTTTCTAAGACTTACCAAATACTCTCTTCAAAGATAAGAAGTTAACTATTCTAATATAGGTTACAATAACTGATTTTTTTATGTTCATAGAGTTTTCCGAGAAGTGTATTGCATACATTACTATGAATATTTCTAAAAAATAGAAAAAATGAAAAGTTTTGTATTCAATTAATCTGAAAATAATAATAATTTTTTTTTAATTAAATATTAGCCTCAATTAAAGTTAACAATCACTATTCCCTAAGATAACTATTCTAAATTATTTATGGTGTATCATGCTAAATGTTTGCAGTTAATAGTTAATCTCATCTTTAAGGAGATAGTCAATGGATTGTTAATAACCTTGTTTTGTTTTTTTAAAGGGAATTGCAATCGAGATTAAACATGACGACAAACTATCTGAAGAGGAAGGTGTCTATATCCAAGCTGCGCTGTTGTACACTGCCTTGTCTGGTCAGCGCAGGATTAGAGTTATCAACTTGGTGCTAAAGGCTTGCTCTCAGATGTCGGATCTGTACAGAGCCTGTGAACTGGATACAATTATTAACTTCTTTTCTAAGCAGAGTTAGTTCTCTATTCGTTACTGTAATCGTCAATATGGTATGTCACTTTACTCAGATATATTACGATTTTTTTTTTCTTTATAGGTATATTTAAGCTGTTAGATTCATCGCCAAAAGCCGTTAAAGAATCATTGATCAACAGGTCAGCTCAGATATTGGCGTGTTACCGTAAAAATTGTGCCTCGCCTACTTCTGCTGGACAACTAATACTTCCTGAGTGCATGAAGTTGTTGCCTCTGTATATCAACTGCCTGCTGAAGAGTGATGCTATCTCTGGAGGTAAATTTTTGCTTTTATATACTTTGTAATGGATAATATCTGTATTGTGTAGGACTTAGTCAAAAATTTATTTAGAGCATAATAAAAAATTAAATTAACTATTGCTTTTTTGGCAATACTCTTTTTTTTCCATGGAACACATTTTTGTATCCCTGTAATAACTTCCTAATTATTGTTACCGAAGTCTAAATACTGTATACCCAGTTCCCTAGGTCGGTCATACCTTAGGTTTCTGTCTTTTACTTAGATCATCAATACACATACCAAGAATACATATTTGTATATACAATATTCACATCCAGTTGGTAACAATTTCACTTCAAAAAAATTCAACTAGCACCACTTCATTATTTCGAAAGAGGGAATTTTTTAATAATATGCACTGCTTTGTCCAACAGATGTGGGGTCTTTTGTTGGAAATTACCTGAGTATTTACAATTCTATGATTTTTATGATCAAATGAACAGACAGATACATAAAAGATGATTGTTTTCTATGTTAGAAAAAGTAAAGCCCCTCCATTTGGGTTCGGTAATAAACAGGGAGCGGGAGTCTTTTGTTTACTTTTCTGCAAATGACTGATTGTTATATGGAATTCGCCACTTTAAATTTGTTTATTTAATTATTTATGTCCTTTTGTATTCCCATTTAGAGTTTAAATGTGGCCTATGCTATTGGGAGCTACACATTTCTGTTTATGGAAATTAAATTAATTCACTTGCCACCTTGGAATTGTAACTCGGAACCTTCAAATCATTAAGCATATCTGTATGCTAACTACTACGTATGCTAACTACTACACCACATGAAAGGCCTGTGGTAGGTTTAAATCAATTCTTATTTTTCAGGTAAAGACATGACTGTTGACGATAGATGGTTTATCATGGCAGCTGTTTTGACCATGGATGTTCCTTCTTCCCTACTGTACTTTTACCCTCAACTCCATTGCCTGTTGGACATGCAGGATGGCTTATTTCCGCCATCTTTGAGGTGCTCTGCAGAGAAAATGGCAGACAGTGGCGTATATTTGCTAGGTAAGTAGTGTCTTTGTTTATAACGATAATTTGATTTTTTTAAATACTCTGTGGAAGAAATTGATTGCTAATTTTTAATAGTTGGTATCTGTGTCTTATAAAATTTTAACAATTAACCTCTAATCGAAGAACTCCACCTGGTTGATCTTTTACCATGCGCATCAATATTGTGAAGATTCCAAGATCTTATGTGATTCCTCCGCTTTTTTAAGGTTAACCCTCACATTGTGACCTTTAAAGGCCTTTAATTGTTAGTTATTTTTTAATTATTTATCACAATCTTCTTATAAGTTTGGGTATTTTTGTTTAAGTAAAAGTAATTCAATATAAGATATTGACAAGGTTTTTCCTTTTACAGTAAATGGTATCTACATGTTTCTTTGGCTGGGTCTTGCCGTGCCATCAGATTGGGTGATGTCAGTATTTGGTGTTGCCAGTTCATCGCTGGTTGATACAGACAAGAATAGGTTACCAGTATTGGACAACCAAATTTCAGAGGGAGTTCGGAACACTATTGCATCCATCACGATGAGCAGCCATAGGACTATGAGGGTAAGAAATTACACTTATTAATGAATATATTTTGAATTTTTTAACTTAATCATAGACATTATAATTAATAAATAAAAGGTTTTATGGAGTTTGTATAGCTAGCACTTATTTAATTACATATTTTTGCTATTGTTCTCATGTGCTGAAAGTTTATCGCACACTCCTTTAATGTAGGGGACATGTTCCTTAAAAGTACTGTGCAATGCCTTGAACTAATGATATAATAAAATACAAATAAGATAATTTACCCTCAAGTAGTGATAGAGGCATAAAGTCAGACAGATTACTATGTCTTACTAGAGGAGTTCCCACTGTGTCAGCCATGCATTTCAATGAATGAAACTTTTTTGGTGATATAATCAATTATTATTAGTGGTATTGATCCCACTATTTTTTATGGTTATTCGCAAGGAAAAAATTTGCGAGCCAGGATTTCTTCAATCCCCCAACTTGGTGCTCTACACCCTTGGCCTATTCTTTTATACCTCAACGTTGCCTCTTGTATGACCCAAGATTGGGAAGGTCTCGCATACTCTGTCAAAATGTTGCTAGATTTAGTCAAACCGAGTATTTTTTTTTTTTATTCTGGTCCAAAAATCTAATAGAATAGTTTGTTGTAAAAGTTATTTTTATCCATCAATCTTATGACCAAATAAAATCACCTGATTTCCATCACTTTTATTAAAAAAATTTACCGACTTATTGAACTCATTAGAAAAAATACTCGGACTTGTGTCGAATACTTTTCATTGTAGTATTGCCAAAAAAGTTTCATCCAAATCCGTGATGGAGATCCCCCCTATTAGTTAGTGTTTGTGTAACCTAACTGTTGTTTACAATATTTAATAAAAACTATTTACTTGACCTAGCATTCTACAAATGTTTAATATTATTGTATATAAATGTTTCTTAGCTGACAATCGTTAGACAAAGGGATAAGATGGAGCTAGTGATGAAGCACTTCCTCGTTGAAGACAGGGGTTTGGACGGTTCTACGTCTTATGTCGACTTCCTCTGTCATCTTCACAAGGAGATCCGTAATCTTCTCAGCTAGCGACCTTCATAGGTAATTAGCTCATGAATTTCAAATGCCAAAACCTGGCCTGACATTTCTTATCAAACTTGTAAAATGTATCTTACAATTCAATGTATGAAATCTCGATTTGATATTTTTATAGCTGATGGAATTGTTATTATTCATTATTATAGAGCAGTGTGTCACATTTAACGGGTAAATCTTGAATGAACTATTTGTTTAGTGATGTATATTGTAATGCTAATGGGATTGTATCATAAATTTATGTATTATTTTTGTTTGTTTCCTTATAATTGTCCAAAAGTTTTGATGATTTTAATTCAGTTTATAATCATCACATATCATTGTTATTACCGCAGGTGATTTTTTAATTTTACAAACTGAAGGAAGTTCTGAATAAATGTTTGTGCATACAAGGGAACAAAATATGCCCCCAAGAAAAGTATTTAATAGTGTATTTGATTACATAATAAATAATGATGATATAGAGTAATAATGATTAATTATTAAACTCCGACTTCTATCTTGTAAAATCAAATCGGCCACCATTCAACCTGTTTGTTTATTTTATTTTATCTCTACATGCATTATAAAATAATCAACTGCGCATAGCATATATTTATCAGGTAAATGTTCAAAGCAGTTGTGTTATTAGATAATTTATGTAATCAATTATTTTTTTTATTATGTTGCCAGTAATTATAGTTTTTAACAATTAGAGTTGTTATGTACTCCTATATATTATACATGTACCTTTGTTTCCATTTATATCCAATTGCTTTATATTGTATTTATGTGCGCTCCCTGAAATCGTGTAGCCAGTTATTAAAGGTTACGCAAAGTATGGTGTGGCATTTGTATTTATACAAACGATTGTTATGATTAATATATGTTATTTTGTTTGGCAATATTATATTATATATAAATTATAGAGAATAAATTTGTAGATAATGTTGATGATTATTTTCTGTAAATAAAAATTTTATTCCATTTTAATAGTGATTTATCCTAATAGTAGATGGTGCAACATTGATATTTTGATAAAAATATCAGGATTCTTATGAGAAATTATTAGATGTTCAAAATTGAATTTCTGCATTAAAATTACAACCGAGCCTAAAGGGGGAGACTTTACTTTTAAACTGGTACAGGTTAATCCTCTTCTGTCTACATTTCTATGATAAGGGTTGTTGAAATGATCCAAACAATCTGGGATTTTAGAGGTATATTCAAATGCACCCATACATGAAAAAATCTTGAGAAGTATGAGGAACAAAATATTAAAAAGTCTGTCTCGTAGCTTTTAATTAACATGTTTTTCTCTAAAGACCTTTTCAAGTTACAGCTATAGTAAACTCAAAGATATTACAAAAAATAATGTTTTTAGAGCCAAAGATGTAAATCTCATAATGACTTCTCAGACCGATTCAAAAAGGTTTTTTTTGGGGGGGGGGCAGTATTTTAGATGTTTACAATTTTTCAGTGACTAAGGTGGTTTAACTAATTAAATGTAATTTTGATCAAAAATACCGATTTGTTTTTTCTCCGAGTTGTTCAAGTATTTGAGAAACTTACTTAACCCGTTACCTAAGAAACGGCACTATAGCACCCCTACTATAGAACCAGCCCACCATCTCGCTTGAAAATCGTTAAGGGAGTTGTATCCTACTGTCAAGAAATCAGTTATATATCTATCTCTAAACTACATCAATCAATAATTTTTTTTTTATTTGGAATCGTCACAATATATAAGATAAGAAATAATTATTTTGAAATTGAGACTCATAAGTCATATATTATTCTCTGTTGTGTGTCATATGTTCTGTCTCAATTCCTAGCAATTTTGATGTGATTATCAGAATCTGATTTATGACTAGAAAGGGATGTAACAGGGTGCAATCTCGGGGGCGAGGATTGCAGCTACATCTATCTTCATGTTCAGCAACTTCTAATTGTAGGCATCTAAGTACCAGCTGATATTTATGGGGACTTAAAAACTTTGATGTTTAGGGGTTCTTTAAAACTTAGGTCTGTAACTTTTACCCTTGTCAGCCCCCTGTTCAAGCTAGACTTGAAACTTCACGTGGAGGTACCATAAAATGTTGGAAAGACACGATAAATGTATACTTTTCCACAAGACATTGATAAGTTAGTTGGTATTAAAAAAAAACAGCGGTAATATGGAGTAGGGTATGAAATTAGAAATCCTGATAAACGATTTGTTTTCTCAAACTGTAATTACAAAAAGTCGTTAAAATTTTAATTATTATTCTATTAGCAACTTTAACTCCGCCAGTATTTTTTTTAAAGGCTACACATTTTGCATGGTAGTCCTGCTGCATGACCTGATTATGCTGGAAATTAAATCAACCCCTTAAAATTCAATGAATGGTCTTTAATAAATAAATAACACAACTAAAATTTCTGATTTAAAAAAAAATTAATATTTTCCTATTATGTTATATTGAGTAGGGTATCAAATGGATAGCTGTGCCTACTGATTAATTATATGTTTTGGGACAGAAATGAGCTATTATTTAAAAAAAAGTCATTTAAGCTGACGTTAATGTCTGTTTCACAACCATGAGTTATGATCATCATGATTGATGATGAACTCTCATCATACTATTAGAATTTTTTGTTCATACTATATCACACATGATACATTTATAGGCAAGGGCCTCGAAAAAAAACGAGAATTTCTCAGCCCTGGCCGACTTCATTGATCGGCCTAGTTCTTCTAGCAAAGAATTAGTCGAAGCAGGCAAGCTTCTCCGTGGCGTAATTAAAGGCTAGTTATTTATAGAGCGCCGCCATAATTTTAACGTGAGTTCGGAATCACTTCATCGTTCTGTTGGGCCACAATGAGATAACATTTAGCTGATGAGAATAGAGTATGACTAATGTTGCAATCCACTACAGCCGCAGTTCTATCCCAGTCTGCAACATCTCTACGTTTTATTTCGTGAAGGGCGTTCAATTGAAAATAACGTAATAACATTGTTGCGATTTTAATTACCAAAATATTCTGCAGAGATTTTTGTTATTATCCAAACTGATCCTGGGACCTTTTGCCTCGGCATTATTTGTTCACTTTTTTTTTATTGCGACATTAATTTGTCCACATCAGTCAAAAACTGTATTGTAAATAGAATTGTGAACGTAGAAAAAAAAATTGAGTTGATATTCAATTGAAACATTTGTCTGCCAACAGTTTTTTTTATTATTTCATATATTTCAAGCGTCTTCGATGAACCATCATCTTCAGGTGCTTAATAGTGCTGCTACCTCCATGGCTGAGTCGCAAGGTGATGACAATATTAGAAATAACAAAACACCGTGGGCAAAAAAAGGTTGTTTCAATTAATTATTAAGGAACAATAAGGAGAGATGAGTTCGTACCGTGTCACGTCTTGAATTATTGTGAAAAAAAAGTGCTCGGTATTTTTGACCAAGAATAGTTCGCTTTATTTGTTAAACAATTTTGCTCTCTTAAATTCAACTTTTAATACTGAATGAATAAAATTGTTAATGGCTGTAATATTGGCATAAAAAAAACTCAGTAAAACCCTGCTCGGAACGTATCAAATACCTTATTTCTGCTATTGGCGCTCGTAACATATTTTTTAGAAATATCTTTGAATTATTTTCTTGCTTTACCGTATTTGATATGTCTTTATCTGTGGGGAACAAATCAGAACTGTGTGAATCATAAATAAGTTCTGAGCAGTGACTTTATAGTGCTCAAACGTTAATTTTTACATACTTTCCGTTATTTTACTTTAACCAACATATTATGTTATTATACATAACCACATAGGTATTTACAATACTATCATCATATTTCGAAGTGTTGGGTGATATACCTTTAAATTTTCATATTGAATCATTTTTAAAAGCACTATTGTTGAACAGACGAAATACCTGTTTCAAAGTACAGTCTCTACTTTCGGGCTCGGCGCCTATAAGAGCTGTTCTATTTTTTGGCGGTCTTAAACGAGTAAAAATAAAAATTGTAAGTATTTCGTTGGTGATTTTGAACCACTCAGTATTTTTCAGAGCTGTTTGCAGATTATTTAGTTAGAATTATAGTAACCAAATAATTCGCCTAATTCTTGTTTGGTTATTAAAAAACAGTTAAATACAGGATAAGCTGAATAGCAATACCTATTCAGTTGCAGCTAGAGAATTGTTGGAAGTTTATCTCAGCTGTATTAATTAGTTATATATTCCTAGTTTGAATTAATTTTCTTCTTTACCAGAAAATGACACCGGGAAGTAAGTACATTTTTATCAATGTTCAAAAACTGCTATAAACTTCAAAAATATTTGTATTTTTTGTTGTAATTTATATTTTATAACAAGAAGTATGGATTTTTTATTGTGTACTTAATAAACAGGTTTTTTGCCGTTTGAGGTTGATTTCTGATTTCACTCATCCCTGATAAGGGCTGCCCACAAATAATTAGCATATTTATTATATGTTCAGACGCCAATTCTACCTTCAGATTTCATTTTAACATAATTCTATAAATTGTTAGTTTATTCTTGTTCAAGACATTTATGTAGTACAACACAAAGGAAGGACTTTAGCACATATTATCACCACTTTTCAGCCAGAATATTTCCAAACAAGCCCCACCACCGGCCTCCCAACCGGGTCATGGCTCGATATTTCTGTTGGTGACTTCACACGCTCGCCATCTACAACCTAGTCCAAGCGCGGTCTTCCTCCGATCCAGGTATAATATGTTTACTAACATATAACTAACAGATACTCTTTTGTTTACTAACAAATGTATTTACAGTAATGCGTTAACATCAGCTACTCATCTCAACGTGGAACTAAAATTAAATAAAAGAGACGGTCACTTACTTGTTTTTATTTTGGAAATACGTCAAAAACTCCCTTTGATATGGCGTTTCCTAACGAATGCCAAAAAAAAAAAAACTTTGGAAACCGGGTGGGAAGATCGTTTTAAGTATAAAATGTTATTCTGTGGCCATATTTCAAACATATATGTTTCAATTCAATATATTTATACCCGATCCAAAAATGTTATTCCCTCTCTGGCCAGAATTTAGGAAATTATTGCAGGCCTCAATTTGAACATCCCCATTTTTACGATTTAAAAACAAAATTAGAAACGGAAATAATTGTTAATTGTCCAAAAATAAATACTATATTAATGATTAAGATTATTATATTTTCTTTGGGTCAAATGACATGTGAATTCCTCCACCGACAATTTCCTATAGAAATCAATTAGTGTACTTGTTGCTAGTGAATTCCTAAGTTGTTTGTGGTATTGATAGACGTAGAATTGTACATTAATTAAGATTTATAAACGTCAACAAACATTTTTTTCCTATCTTTATTCTTCTACTTGAGCGCATTCAATCACTAGGGGGGTCATATACAGATTACATTCGGTAAATCAACTAGATGCATTATATCAATGCTCAAATGTGGCAAGTACAATAAACATTTTTTTAAAAAAATGTTAAAATCTGCAATTAAAATTACTAGTTATAAAAATATTCTTTTAGGGTTTTGGTTTTGAAATGACCCACAGGCAGGAAATGTTATAAGGGCGTCCGTCCCTCCCCTCCCTCTAGCCACGCCTTCACTATGTAAACTTAATAGAAGAATATCAAAAAAATTCATTTCTCTATTTAATTGTATCATTTCGCACTTAAAAAGGGAAAGGCCATCAAGGGGGAGGATGGGATAGGTGGAATTCTCATTGAGAGACATGCAATGGTTTGTTTTTATTTCAGTCGATAATGAACCAATAGCTCAACAATAACTATTGATATCAGTCGTGTAAGAAAGTACATAATAAAAAAAAACACCCATTTCCGGGTACTAATCTTGATTTTCCTTCCTGTATTTAATTTTTTTATTTATTATAATGAGTTATCTAGTCTGATAGCTTTCATAAATAAGAATTGAACCTAATTAGTCAAATATTAGCGCACCCAGCCCTCCTCGAACACAAATTAATAATGGATTTGTATGAAACAAATACTAGTTGAACGTGTGTCCGGAAGAAGGGCCTATGTCACGATTTTTTCGAAACTCAGATTTTTGTCGAATAAGGGCCTATGTCAAGTGGTGTACGTATTGCCATGGTTATTAGTTGAAAAGGAAGCCGCTAGAGGTCAAGAGAATCACAATCGTTGAGAGAAATCACAAAACTTGAAGTGGAAGAAGGGCCTATGTTATCAGTATTGAAGCTCTTGTAAAATTAGGAAAACGTGACATAGGCCCTTCTTCCGGACACACATTCAGTTGGTGTTTTCTGCAATTTTTATTCGACTATGCGGTAACCTGTTTTATTTTTTACATCGTATTTTATTGTGATTGTTCACGGTTTATGACACTTTTTTATGATGAATTTTCCGTCCTAATGTTTAGTTTAATTGAATTAATTTATTGAGTCAAATAGTAGTTGACTACTTCTTGAAGATAATATGTACATCAATTTTCGTTTGTTTGTAACAATAAAAAATTAATACGAGCGAAATGAAAGTAATACAATCAATTGATACGCAATAATTTTGTAAAATGTATATTTATTTTTAAAAAATAAACTATTAAATCAAAAAATTAATTTAGAAGGTGGAATGATTTAAATAAAAAAACTTTAATTTTGAATTTATTAATTACTCATCGAGACGTATAGTAGTAATTTTGTTGCTTCTTAATCCATATCAATTTTCTAATTCCACTTTAAAAAAAAAAAAAATAGATCAAAATCATCAAATAGCAGATAGAAACTCTGAAAAACTGACGACAACCAAAGATATTTCGGTTCACAGCTATGATAAAATCTACCGAATTAGAATAGGATGCTTGCAGCAATGTGACGTAATCAATCAAAGCAGATTTTCTTTGTTTATTTTACAGATTAAAGCTTATATTGCTGGTTTTTTCTACATGTAAATAATCACAGAACATTGTAGTAATTAATATAATTGAAGATTTTGCAAATTCTTCCTCTTGAAATATTGCTGACATAACATTTTTAGTTCAAACGTTTTCACCATATTCTTCTTCTAGATGAATTGAACCTTTGTTGGAAGTAATATGGGGGCTGCTATGTCATAACAATAGTAGAAAGTTAAGGAGAGGTTACAGAAGCTATATATTATTGTTTAGAGTAGCTTCATTTTTATTATTGCTATATTGCTGATACATATTTTGAGCAAAAGTATCGTCCTGAAACTCTAGGATTTACCTTTGCATGTATAAGAAGCAATTGTTGTACATGTGAGAATAGTAAAAAAACAAACAAACCTGTAAACAGAACCGTTTCTTTCAATGCATTCGTATGAAAATCACATTTGTCAATAAGTGGGCTGTTTAGTTAGATCGAGAACAGTTAAAACAAACTAGTGTGGCCGTTTAAATTCAAATTGAATAAATAGTCCAAATATGGGAAAATCGCATTCAACCAATGCAGTTACCTACCCTCATTTTCAATCTATATTCTTAAAATATACATGCATTTACATATTACTATTATTTTTTCATAACTTGAAAGTGAATGTTTTTCATTCCCATTTTTAGGTCTCCTAGTGTACTGAAAATTGTTGATTACTATTCAGAACTCTTTCGACCTCTTTGACTTAAGGAATTGCGTTAGTGAACGAACGACATGTTATCTGGCTCGATAATTTGAAAAGTGATATATCAACAAGTTTTTCTAGTGTCCTGTGTTTTCAATATGGAAGATATGGACTCTGAAGCCGTGAACGGAGAAGATGAAAGCGAAATTACAGCACAGGCTGTTTTGACTGTGATCCAGGAGGCTTGGTTGAACGAGAAACTCTCTCCAGAGCTGTTACCAAATGTGACCGAGTACGTTGAAATAATGATGGAACAAGTCGAACAGATGGAAGCCAATGTAAGTCAGTTAGAAAACACGGATCTCCGAGCACTGATTCACAAACAAGAAATAGAACGTATTAAATACTTGATACGTTCATATCTAAGGTTTCGCCTTCAGAAGATAGAGATGTACTCATTGAGTCTTTTTAAAAGTACGGGTATACTCTCTACTGAGGAGATGAAATTCCTGAAGGAACATACCACTATCACTGTGGAAGCCCTTAAATCTTTATGTCAAAACATGCCTGGGCCTATAGGAAACCTGAACTCCAAGCAACTGGAAATCTCCCCAGACATGAATTCTTTTGTTTTTGTTAAAAGCAAGGAAGCTTTAAGGGATGCACTTATTGTTCAAGATAATACTTCAACAGAGGAAGTAATAATTGAAAAAGATTCCCAACATATATTGCCTTATAGTTGTATCAAAGAATATATTAGAAATTCAACAATGAATCTTATTTAGGCTTAAGAAGGACCTTTTGAAGAGTAAATATTATTGAAAGAGTAGCTGGTAAAATGTTAATTTTAGGCTTCCGCCCAAAAAACAAAATGTGGAGATTATAGATTGTTTTGTGAAAAGAGTTACAAAATTGAAGTGATATGTCAACAGGTTTTTCTATATATATACATATTTCCAATATTATAATGTAATTAATTTGTTTGCAAAATGAAATGTTAATAGTGCTCAGTGGGGGATTGATTAATACTCTAAAATGTGTAGATTATTTAAGTATTTTATTTAATTGGTTTCCTTTAAATTTATTTTATTAAAAAAGATTTCATGTGTTTTTACAGTCAAACCATCCTTTCTGCTCTAAGTTACAGCCCTAATTATTACATTAATATGACTAAAGTGTCGAGAATGATTTGGCTACCTTTGTCACTTGTTCTATACTTGGATTGTTCTTTCATGTTTTCTTGAAAACATTCTAGTTAATGAAATGAGTATTTATTACTAAATCACTAGTTAACAGCATTGACAGGGAAGTTAAGAACTGCGAATACCTTGCCTCTAACAGTAACAAATAAAGCCTTTAGAGAATAGACTATTATTGGTAATAATGTATTTATTTTATTTTTTCAGTGTAAGTTATAACTCATTTTCAAATTATACATTTCATGTTTTGAAAATAGGATTTCCAAAAATGGGTGACATTTTCTACGGATAGAAACCAGTTGAGGTGGGTTTTGTAAGCTATCTGTAGGACTGTAGAAATGATTAGTTAGTTGGCTGATATTTAAAATCGTGCACTTCATTTTAATGGTCATTTTTAACATTAGAAAATAGCTAATCGCAATGTGTCTCTAATATTAAGATTAGTCCATAATTAGATATCACAGATAAATTCTTTCTTAAGAGAGCTTAGTTTTATTCACAGACAGAATAAACTCATTGTTACTCTTGTCTAAAGAGTAATAATGGTAATGGACACCCCTTCCTGCCCTACATTTGGTAGTAAATAAGGGAATTAATTCCAAATAAACAGACCCTGAAAGATAATACCTCATTGGTACTTCCAGACCTCCAAGCACCTGTGTCTCTTCAATTATTCCCCCAAATATTTTATTATAAAAATTACATTCGTAAGTATTAACTTTATAATAATAATTGTATGGTAAAGGTGGCCATTTTGAATATCAATAATGTGGTGTATTGTTAGGCAATGGCATTCTTTGTTGCATCAGTCAGTACCTTTTTTAATTCAAACAACTTTATTTTTAGCTGATTGTGAAAACAGATTAATTTTATTGAAAATTATATAATATGATTAAAGCCGTACTACAATCTTGTGTTGGATCTAGTTTAATTATTTGTGTATATTTTGAACTGAATTAGCTAAAATGACCGAATAAAGTCGTAAATTTATATTTTACAATATTCCTAGTAGTTTATAACTACTATAGAAGTAAAAAAACAAACTACTAGATAAAGCTAATTCCATTATCAGTTGATCTTCTCGACTGTGTTTGTAATCGCCGGAAGTGGCATTTGTGGATCCAGGTCAAAGCCAAAGCGAGACCAGCTCAAGGTTTGTCCTCCACCTTCATTCACATCTGGCCTATCCACTCAATTCTAATACTGTGAATGTTTTTTATAATAGTTTCATCATTATGCTATAAAACATTATAACATGTTAAGGGACGTTGTAATGCTCAACAAGTATAATAAGGACAATAATTATGATTAATCAAGTGAATCTAAAACATATATTTAGAATGTTTACATTCTACTAAACGTTACCATAAGTTAGTACATAACAGAACCATCTCTATAATCCCACTAACACGGTAATTCTTGAGAAGTTAAGGGTTTACATTTCGCACACCGACTTCTCAAAAAATACGAATTTTGAGTTAGTACTCGAAAGAAATAGTATTATACTCTCAGCAAAAGTTTAGATCAATACTTAAACTACAAACATCAACCAACAAAATACTAATACTTTCATTCCTTGTCTCATTAGAAAACTTAGTTTCTATTCAAATCTTCAAACGTGATTTCCTAAAAATGATTTTGGAGATGTTACACTGCTAAAGTCGGTGTGCAATTTATCTGGTAACTTCCTCCTAACTTTTCAAAATCTACATTCTAGACACGGAGTTCTTTTTTGGCGCGTCGTTTTGATTAGCTAAATAATTTTAGACAGCATTTACTTCCGTGACAGTACTGCTATAGTTTAACTGTCATACAGTTTGCTCCATGACGGTAGTGACAGTTAACTGTCACCATATAAACGAGGCTTAAAGATCAGTTTTATTGTTCGGAAACGGAACGCATAGATGTGTTAGCGTAGATCTTGACGTTTTCTCCTCACACTTGCATAATGCCGAGATTCATAATAAGAATTCTTTAACATTGTTTCGGTCGAAAATCAGTATAACTAGCTATAGAGCCCAAATACCAACGCATACTAAAACTTTATGATTGAACATCCATATTTGGTCGCTAATATTTATAATACAATGACATACGCCATCTAGGTATAATATTTTTTTAGAATTTCTGAGGTTTCCACGCTCTCTAATCTTACTACTCATACCTCTTACGGCCATTCTTATTCCCAATATTGCACAAATGGTTACCACTTATAGATGTCTGAATGGGAACGGCTAATATGAGTAGGTTCATGCTTGCCATTGCATTAATGTATAAATATATGTAAATACATAATAATCACTGTGGTAAACAATGCTCCTGTTTTTAAATGATGATTCACCCTTTGAAGACCATGTTCAATTAGAATAGAACCAAGTGATTATCGTGGCACGTATAAGAATCGTACACTTTTTAGGAATATCCATTTTTATAGCTGAAAAAGCATTTAAATCTTTTGTTTCCAGTAAGTATGTGGAGTACCCTTCGTAGGTTTGCCTGTACAGTCTAATTAAACATTTAGGTCACGTCACGATTAGCTTAGGACCTCACAAATTTGTTTATACTAAATTATACTATCAAATTTGTATTTAAAAATCAAACATTACATGGAGGTTTCATTTGATGTCGTAACGACCTGAAAAATAATGCTAGCTTCTTAAAACATGATTGAGTGTCATTAAATAACATATTACTTGGTAATATAAAATAAACAACTATAATTTTGAGTAGTGTCAAATTAAAGATCTGACCTATCGATTGACGATAAGTATTTTGTATTTTAATTTTAAACTATAGTTATTAAAATTGTTATTATAAACACAGTGTTCACAACTATAACTTAACCGGCGATTTCAGAGACAGGATATTTTACTTGGTAGTTTCATTTGACACACAGGTCATACTAGAAAAAAAGGCAGTTCCGTGATTAATAATGAACGATTATCAATCGATTACTTAGTAAAAACTCCTATAAAAAAAAAACCCTATAATTTTGATCAGGGTATAGATTGATATTAAAGATCTCGGCTTCTGGTTAATAATACATTATGGGTTGGATTTTTTGTGGTCTATGGTTACAAAAAAGTTATTAAAACCGTCATCAAAATCGTTATTGCAGCCGTGACGAAACCTAATTCTCACGCTTATTCTGTATTCTATTCGGAGTAATCTAAAGTATCTAATTAATTGGAGTTGATTTCAAAACCACCCTTTACGATCCTTAGACTATGATTTTGTACGGTGGTACATGCTGCTACCCCCCCCCCCCCAGCTAACGATCCCTCCCACCCTTAATCCACTACATGTCTAACAAATTCAGCCTACAGTTTCTTGGAAATGGTCTGATCAGCACTCTAATCGGAATCTGACGGTTTCCTAATGAAATCATTATATTTACTCTCTTGTTTACAAACCTGCCTATTTGTTTTTTTCAGGTTTTCTTAGGCTCAAATCTCATTCCTAAGTCCGTGGATTTTTCATCTTTTGAGATACACCAACTGCCTTGTTTTAAATTTATGGTATTTGGAATACTTGTTGAAAGGCTAAGAATGGTTTAGTTCGTCTTAGATGTGTATATTTTTAGAGCCCATATTTCTGTTCAGACATCAGAAAGTCCAGTGCAACTTGCATTCGATATTCATCAGGGTTTATTGATGTATATTTACAAGGGGCTATAACATGTGCATAGAGCGAGGCCTTTGCATTGTTTGTGAGAGCATTTATAAAATTCGTTATTTTAATGTAAGAAAACTCTTTATCGTGAGATGCTTCAAAGATCCTTGATTTTTTTGTTAGGCCCATTGTCATACAAAGGTAATATCATGAAGCATGAATATTACATCAATTCTACTATCGTAGGCTCACTAAATGGTTCGACTGAGGAAATAAATATTTAACTGAAGTCATAAGCACTGCTTACAATAGGTTGTATCGATTGCATGTAATCATTTTAATAATATATAACTATGCATATAAATAAATAAGTAAAAAAAAATATATCATTCAATGTAACATTAAAGGATATTTTAATGTATCCTTGCATACTCGCGAGGTGACGTTAATATACGTGTATGAATTTCCCTTTACTGTTTTCACTCTATTCTCTATCTACTAGATATAAATTACACTACAAAAATTAATCTGGGAGTTCCTAGTTCCATGATGTTATACTGAATTGGTTATATCACTGGCCCGTTGGCCCCGCGTGATCCTGTCACTTGGGAAGAACTTTCTGGCAAAAATATTCTGTCAAATTTAACAGCCCAGCTTCAGATTATTTATTGAATATAATTTATATATTACAAAATCCACTATTAAAAAGCAATTCATATTAATGCCTTCAAGTGATTGAGAATAACAGCGTTTCAACTAAAATATGGCATTAGTCTCATTTAGTACACCTCCCATCACAAGGGTTTGTGTGAGTTAGGAATTTGAAGTTTTGTGGGTTTATGATCATTTTTATCGGGGTAGAGATATGGTAAAACAAAAAAATATATATATAACAATTAAACATCAATAATCATGTCAGAAATATTTACTAGCCGATACAGGGATCAGTTACCTAGCCATTTTCCACATGAAGTTTTTTTTTTTTCATAGTGACTAAATTTAGGTACATGAGTTTAAACTACATTGTATATTTGGAAATATATACAAATGAACTAAAGGAAGTAGAAAGTGAAGGAACATAGAATAAAGTTACCAGAGTTCTGGTCAGTATTTGGTAAACCATCTCGGTCATCAAATATTGCCTTTTCATCCAACAAAAAAAAACTGTAAATAGCTAAACTATCAACTTAAAAAACCTATTACACCTGGATTAAAATGTATTGAATAAGAGATTTATGTTGATGGCACTCAATGCTCTATTTTTTTGGAATATCTATTGTGTAGAAGTATTTAAATCTTAATTAGCTTCTGAGCTGGGATTTGGGAAATCTTAAAAGTTAGCAAAATGTGTACTACCTTTTTCAGTTTAAATTTTTGCTCTGTACTTCCTGTTTATTACTAAAAATTATAACTTAAAAAAATAAAACCAGAACATTTCATGGTTTTGTGGAATATTATTTTTAAATCTCAGATTGATTAAATCAATTACAGCTAAACATAGTAAATACATACAGATATACAGACGGAAGTCAATTCCTCCCCTATACCTGAATGAAAGTAGAGCCTCTCTCTTCAAGCTAGGGAATTAGATTAGCATTAGTCTATTCATTTTTTATTTTGAAGGAGAAAAATTTAATGTAATTTAAGTAACACACATCATTTCAAGAGATAGCTGTTTACAGTTTAGGTTGATATTTAAAAAGTATCAGAATGTCAGAACTCTGACTTAGAAATATGGCTGTATCTTTCAGCAGAAAACATCTTGTAATATCATTTTTATTGTTATCATGATCACCTTAATTTTCCAGATAATTTTTGCAGGCAGTAAGTGTTCTGTTTTACTGACTAGATTTCTTTTGATACTTAGACTTAGATCCAATAGTACTAACTGAAAATATGTTGCTTAGATTGCAGAATGCCGAAAGTAACAAGTGAGAAGAGATCAGAAAAGAATGGTTGGGGAAATGGGCAACTTTTTGGAAGTGAAACTAATGAAAATACTTTTCAAGGAGCAGGTTTCAAAGATAAAGATAAAGCACTAGAAACTATCAGGTAAGCATTGTTTTTTATTCTTCTCATTATTATACTAATTTAGCGGTTAATTTTGAGTCATACTCTCATATAATCATGAGTATTAGCGCAATGCATCAATAAGTAATAGCTCTAATTTCCTCAAAATTATGAATTTTATTAAATGATTCTCTTACATTATCACATAGCCTATTTATACATATATTATTCATTGTTGTTTTTCTCTTCCTTAAGATTACTGGAAGGAAGGGACATCACATATCAATATCAAATTATTAACTCGATGTACAACAGAGCAAAAGTCATACTCAGGAGAACAACTGACAAAGACAAAAGGAATAATTTAACTGAATCAATTGAAACGTTCGAAGCATGGATTGATGATTACAAAGTAAACATGCATATTTATTTATATTTAGTAAACTAATAATTGGAATCCTAATAAATTAAATTAAACAAAAAATTATTATCGATATATTAAGTTATAATTTATTTATCAGGAATCAAAATAATGATCAACTAACAGAGCAACCTGTTATTGAATTTATTGAGTTATTTTATCACTGAAAATTCAAGGAATGTTTGGAACTTTCCTGGTGTTCCCTGAATTCTCAAGCCATTACCTGAATATGATCAGGGACAACTTGAAGGCCAGGCTAGAAACCTAGAAATCTTTGATTTGATTCATAGCCATGAAACTATTTTTCTTTGTGTTGTTTTATATGAACCCATTGGAAATATTTAAAATCAAATCATGTCTCAAAATGATTTATTTGTATTAATTGATATTTTAATTGTGTTATATGATCCCACTGCTGTTAATTCTAAATGATTAGAGTTTGGGAAAAAAGCACAATGGCCAAGGTTTGACCCCGAGATCTTACAGTAATATTATCGAGATCAGTATCCTAATATTATTCAACTGAGCCATAATGTGATCACCTACAACTATCAAGTGGGGTATCTTTCTCTTGGGGCTCCTGTTAACTGGCCCTTTATATTGATAATTATAACTTTATCTTGACAACAAACCATTTTTTTTTTAGTTTAAAATTACTGCATTACATTTAACTCTGAAAAAAAAACATTCTACTATTGAATCATAGAAAAGAGATATCAAGTTTTGCCTAAAGAAAGATATAATAGCCTAGGAGAGGGCATAGAAACTCAGTTTGTAGAGTATATGGACAGAAAAAAGATACTGAATTCAAATCCTGGCCATAACACTATTATATTTTATATCAAAAAATAGTTTTGTTTTTTTGTATAGAATTTGATTATTATTATTAGATTATTTGATAAATTTATTGTAAATAATGTGATTTGTAAGCATCAATGATCCAAAGCAAACAAAAAACATTCACATGATTGATATATATCTATTTTTTATTTTTTTTTAGTCAAATTCAAGATCTAAAGAAAACTTCTCTTATCTTTCTTTGGATTTAGTAGAAGGTTATGAGCCTTTGGCAAAACACCATAGCTTAGAAACTGAATTTTTGGCAGTGTATAAAGAAGTAGACGGAGATCTGAAAGCTCTCAGGATAAAGAAAGTCCCAGAAAAAGATATCACATGGGATGTTGAAAGAAATAGAAGATTAAAGGTAAATTCATGGATCTGAAACATACTCGGAGTACTCCGAAAAATAAGAAGTTAATATTGTTATTTTTGAAGGTTAGTAGAAAGTTTTTGGAGTTTTATTTAAATGGATATTGGTTTTCAGGAAGTGGCTCCTGAGTTGAAGGAAGAAGGGGCTTCGCTTTATGAGTCAGATGGCGAACTCCGTGGCCTTCCAACACTTTCTCACACAAAATCAATCATTCTTGGTTACAGCCCTGACCAGAGTAAACTTAAAAAATGTTTATCTCTAGTTAAAGAGAAATTAAGTTCTTAAAAATGAAGCATTACATTCAAAAATATATTGTGCATTTCATTGGTGTTGTTTGCTGGTGTTGACATTAGGAGACTGATGTCTTTAATTTTTGTTTGGGGGGCTCAAGTTATTTTTTTATTAATTTTTATTTAAGTTATTTTTTAATCATTTGATTTATATAATAACAAACTAACAACATGTATTAATTGTATGTTAAAGGATGAATTAAAAAAAAAAAAAGGTCAACCACAAGACTAAATCGTACAAATATCTGATAATTAAAATAAGTAAGTGAATTGATTACAATGTAATTTATGATGTTAGATTAGAATAAATAATGTATACTGAAAACTAATACAGTTTCTTTTAATTGTTTTTTACAACAAATCAAATATCAGCTTTTGTTGTAAAATATGTACACTCTATGTAAAAGTTATTAGTAGCTAGATAAAATAAAAACTGTAACTTATACAACTTTATTTCTGTTTCATATAGTTATGTATATATACCAGAAATGTTTTACCTCCTTGTTATAAAATTTAAAAAAAAAATCTTTAAAAAGAGTGATAACTTTTATAACATATTTTACATACAATTAGTAATTAGGGTGAACCTTTCAAGGTTTTAATTTTTTTTGTTATTTGAAAGTATTACTTGTTAAATTTAGATAAAGACACTACTCGCAGTCCTATTGTCAAGAAAAGAAAAGAGATAAAATTATGTTTTACTAATATTTCAAAAGGTGGATAGTATTCATGAAAAACCAATGTTATGTTTTTTTTATTAGTAAAAGACTAATAAGAATTCAGATTTTTTTTAAAAAGCTATCAATATTATTTTACCATTGGGCTATTGGCAGGAAAAACTGGTGTTTTTCGTCTTTGCTTATTCGTCATAAAACCCAACATCGAGAGTAAGAAAAGAAGAATACTTACTTGATTAAACCCATTACCTGCAGCAAGAAACCCTAACCAGCAGCAAGAATAATAATTCTCTAATAAAGACTCTCCAATTTCCAAAAATTATACAAAATATATTTGTTTAAATAGCAAACAGAAAGATGAAATTGCCACTTAATTTCTCAATTGATAGCACTGAATAAAAAATTTACCTAATTTGATGTATCACACAATTGAATATTTCTGATGATGCTTCCTTAGAACCTACAATTTACAAGATCATCTCCAAAGGTTTTGAAAGTAATGACTCATAATTTTATTAATCATATTTTTTATTAAAAGAGTTTCATAGGAAACAAATTAATTTTACTTCTGCAGAAATTATTTCCCTGATAACAGGGATTATTTAGTATAATGTTGGCACTTTTTTTGAATCAGTAAACAAGTTATATACTGTAACCAGTAAAAGAATCATTACACACTTTCTTTTTTTTTTTTTTTTTTTTATCGGTCTCTTGTCAAACGGTCTTCCTGTATTGTTTATAAATTGATAGCAGGAAGAACCTTTCCAGAACATTTTCCGAAACCAACACGGAAACCCTCTCCTAGACCAAAGCCTGAAAAAAAGATATTGATGCTTTGACATAATTTAGCTGCACAGCATGAAAATATCAAGTATACAATTTTTTTACAAAACCTAAAACATGCAAAGTTTGGTACTTTTCCATTATCCTGGAACACCAAGCCTGGATATAATTACTATAGTAATCCTATATTGTTATTCCTATATATATATATATATATTATGGTGTCTATTGTGCTCTCAAAGCCTCACTTAGATGGATTAGTTAACTGTTAACTTCAGGTTCCACAGGTTGCTGCTATTTCTCAGTTCTACGCTGAGTTAAAGTGGCTGAGTTTCTCTTATTGCTTAGTATTCCCTAGCATCTTTCCTCTCTGAAGGTATATAATCCCTTTGCCCTTCATATACTACTGAACTTCTTCAAGTCACCTATCAAACCTGTTCACTACATTTGTACCTATACATTCTGGCTTATCACACTGACCTTTCATAGAACTTTCCTTATTAATTCACTATCCCTTTAGAATGCCTATCCTTCTCAAATCGACATGCACACATCCTTCCCATTTTCAAATAAAAGCTGGTTAATAATTTGCAGCTTATTCTGTCATCCTATCCTGTCCCATGAACCCAGTAGTGAGTGTACATTATTATTTTTTTTCTTTCATCCATTACTTAATTTTTCTGTATCATTTATGAATTAGCAGATAATTTAGTCTCTAAAAGCAAATTTTGTACCTCTTTTAATTATTCTAATGGGCATAAGAAATACAAATTAATTATTACTATCCTGGGAAACTTTACTCATCTTACTCCTAAAAAGTGGTATGGGATAGTGGGAAATTACCTATTTTTTTTACTGACATACCTTCCATTATGACTTCATCACCGTCTAATAGAAATTTTCTCAAAGTTCCGTCCTTCAGCTGAAGTGGTTTGGTACCTTTCCAACTCAATTCTAGCATTGAACCATACGAATCAGGCTCCTACAAAATTGAAGATGAACATTTGTCCAAATAGCATTAGTTAATAAATAAGAAACAGTTGACTAACCGGTCCACTAATGGTACCTGACGCCATGAGATCTCCAGGATTGATGTTACAGCCTGTCACAGTGTGATGGGCAAGCTGCTGTTTTGCTGTCCAGTATAACCATTTGTAATTTGATTTACATACTACTGTAGAAACATTGCTTTTCTCTGCTGAAATTGTTTATAATATTACATTAATATTCACACAATATAAAACAAGTCATAATGAAAATTTACAATAATTGATACAATCAACGTTAGCCTCGCCATTTTTCAAACAATATTACTGACTAAACTTTTTTTTTCATCAGCCAATATAGCCTGGAGATCACAAGGATAGCTAAGACGAGACGGAAATCAAAAGGGAAATGATTATGGCCATTTATTAAAAAAAATAAAATTTAGTTTATAATTGATGTAATGATAAGAACAAAAATTCATATAACAAAAAAAATGAAAAGGGTTCGACCATTCATATTTGGATCAGCTAATCTAAACTTACTTTTAATTCTGACTGTAAGATTAATATCAAAATTGAAGGAGTCAGAATGCTGAAGGTAAGATAATGGTTTTGGTTCTTGGGGACTGTTTGGTACTATGAAAGGCTTGAGTGCTTCTACAGTCACCACCCATGGAGAAATGGTCGTTCCGAAATTCTTTGCTGTAAATGGACCAAGTGGTATATACTCCCATTTTTGTACATCCCTTGCTGGAATAAATTTAACAAAAAATTAATAATAATAAAGAAATATTTAAACACTTGTATTTTTATGAACCTACCACTCCAGTCATTCATGATGACAAAACCAAATATATGATTGTTTGCCTTTTCAGCTGTCACAGTTGTTCCTAGGCTAGTTGGTTCACCACCAACAAAAAATGCAAACTCTAATTCAAAATCCAATAGAGATGATGGAACATGAGATGCCCTCTCGGCTCCTTCAGGACACGTCTAAACAATAATTTGAAATGTATGCTTGATAATGTATGAAATGGTAATTCAGTCTCCCGAAAATAAAATTTATTTTGATAACTTTAAAGGAAAAAATAGTTCACATTTATTACACCAGAGTTATATGATTCAACCCTAAAACAGAACTATTTTTACTAGTAAAATTTGCACAATTATGCCCTGTAAATAAATCAATCTTATTGTAAGTGACAATCTATTCTTAGTACAGGCATTAGTTAGAAAGCTTGAAAGAAGACGTATGGACCACTTCAGTGGAGTTCAACACTGAGAAAAGGAAACTACCTGCCAGTTGGGCTTGGATGCCATTGGTAAATGCTAATAACAGTAGCGTACCCAAGGCTTTTGCCACCTGGGTCGGTCCCCAATTTGACTTTCTATCTAAATCAATCAAATCACAGTTTGTATTTACAAATACTGAAAAAAATATATCTTTGGTTTAAACAGATTGTACTCATAATGATTAACCTGGATAACTCTATCCACTGACAAAAACATTTCTCTTTGATTTTTCTCTTCTGAAGATAGCCCTATGTCATTTTATTTTCTAATTTTCACCACTCATAATTTTTTCCCTTCTAATGCGTTGCACAGTGGATATCTCCAACTCTTCACAAATATTTTTGGCTGTTATGACTGAGTTTTTTATTAGTTTGTCCCTTTCTCGTAATTAAATAAATTTGTAAAAAATTCAGTGTTAAATCACTTTGACAGTTATTTAACCCCTTTGTTTGCAGTTATTGTTGGGCTTCCTTAATTTCCAAAAGGACAAATTCCCATTAATTGAGGCAACACAGAAAATAAAAAGATATCATTGAGTTGAGTAATAAATTGCATACTTACTATAATCATTGGTTCTGTTCATTAAAACTTATATTATTTATTTTTATATAATTGAGACAAAAAATATTTTTAAAATGCCACCTGATACTGACTCCCACAATTACCCCCCCCCCTCTATAAGTAAACTACTACAGATTGGTGAGAAAGTGCAAAAGGAAATTTGATCTTCACAGGTAGGGTCTTCAAACTTTGTATCTTGACTCAATTATAAATGTTTGACTGGAGCCACTCAATTGCCTGTTTACTTTGACCCCCTCTCGATAGAGATTCATTAGCCTGATGTGATAAAGTAAAATGTCTACCTCGTGTGTGAGATGTTGTAACACCTTTTATAAATTGTGTAAAGTTATTTTTAATGTCATAAACTTATTTACTAATGATCATTCAACAGTTGGAAAGGTGCTTGTTAATTATGGGAATCAGATTAAGAATAGACAGGCAAAGTAGGAGCTGGATTTGTTCAACAAATATACCAGTTGTAAGCTAACATGGGTGCATATTAATTATATATAATATATTAATTATACACAGCCATCACCTGAGAACGAATCAGACAGAGCGATATCAAAGATAGGAATTCCAAATATCACCCTTTTAAGAAACCCATTAGTAAAATTAAGTAGCAAGATGATCCCTAGTTGCTGCAAGGGTTTATTAGTTCATCTGCAGGAATTACAAATTAAAATCGTTCAGAAGGACCTTTGAAAACAAAAATTTATCGTCGATGTTACAAATGTAAAAAATATCAATTGATTTACAGATGGGAACATTTATAAAATACAATAATTGTTCATCTAAAATGTATAAACACAACAGTTAGAAACTGTAAAAACGCTTAATTGGACATGCATAACACATAACAATATTTACGTTGATATTAACTATAATCAATAAAAAGAGCTCAAAAGTTGAACAATACAGAAAAAATCTAATGTACATTTGGCAATAGTTCTTTTGGGTCCTTGGAAAATGTATCTAAAAATATACATATACTCGTAAATAATGACTCATAAATATATTGCTTTATTGACATTTTATTTTTTCCTCTTAAAATATTTGAAAAAAAATAACTGGCTGCATCATTATTTCTATTAAATATTTTTGGTGAAAAAAAAAGCTAGATAAACCAATGATATTTTTCACAGTAACAAAAAGTGGATTTATATAATATTATTTATTAATTAATAATAATTCTGTGACATTATGTATGTTATGTCTGAAAGATAGGAAATTATCGTGTCTTATAATTGTATTCAATCAATTTAATTTGTTTGAATTGATGATTTTTTTTTTATTTTTGGTTATTAACACCCTAAATTTTATTTCTTTTAAAATATGACCCTCTACTCGGTACAGATCATACAATAGGTTTACATGAAACGATGTCATTAATGGAAGTAAACCCTGTAAATGAATCTGAGTAAAACCTGCAGGGAAAAGATTGAAGTGTAATCAGAAACGTTCTGTTGGTGGATGGAAGGTAAAATAGTTGAGGCAGAATGGAAGGGGCTGAAAGAAATCAAATTATTCTTAGGGAGACTAGAATAAAGTTTCTTTTTGATTTTATTTCAAAGCAGATAGAAGAACATCTCCCTAAGCATGGTATAATTTTGAATGTTAAAAATCTGTAAAGAACTAAAATATGAAGCGGATTAAATTAACAGAACAGGTAGGTAGGAATTGCAGTCTGGAGATGCACATGGTAAAAGAGTTTTGGTAAGAAAGAGGAGAGAGGCTATCTCTAAAAAAAACATAGAAACCTCCAGTCACAACAAAGAACCAAGGAAGTGATATAAGGAGGTAAAGGAAATTAGATCATAGATCAGGCTTCCTATACCTCAAATAAAGCATACTTTTAAGTATGAATGAAGTATGTACAATTGAAGACTCTTCGGTAAATTAAGCTGTACCAATCTCTAATTGAACCAGAAACACAGACTGCTACAGACAAGATAAATATTCAACAAGATTTCAAGGCACATTCTGGGATCAACTAGAGACAACAAAGATTTCATATTGAGAAGAAATGGAGAGCTATGAAGCCCAATTCATTTATTTGGTTATAAGAGTTTAAAGTTTAGCTTACTTGTACAAAAAGGATGAAATATGAAGTGAATAAAATTGTACAATGATGGAGCAGTTTGAGTCCTAGTAGATAACTGAAGGGAGGATGGAAAATGTTCCATTAGACTATCAGCTGAATGAGAAGAACGGATGAAATTTATTGAGGAAATGCTTCATGAGCCACTGAAAAAGATAGAATTTGGTCTAAAATAATTCAAATGTTTTAATGTGGAATAAAATGGGACTACTCACTACTACGTTAAGCAGTACAAATCTCTAATTGAACCAGAAACACAGGCAAGATAAATATTCAAGAAGAAGATTTCAAGGCAGATTTTGGGATCAATCAGAGACTACAAAGATGTAAAATTAATAGGGAATGGAAAACTGTATGAGGACTGTGAAGACCTTTTGATTTCTTTGCTTATAAGAGCTGCTAGGACTGTTTAGGAACATAAAAAGAATAAATGCAATTTAGTAGGAAATTTGAAAATACCACTATCCCTTAATAAATATCCATTTTCTGCATTAAACAAGAGCTTGTTTTCAGCAGCTCAATCACTGATAATACCAAGATCTTCTTTTGACTAGCGATAGGATAGATGGTGGAAAAGGAAGATATGTTTAGATAAAAGTAATATTTACTGGAGTAATGGATAGAGAGACAGACATATTACTTATGTAATTTATTTAAATTTTCTTGAGAAGTGCTTACTTGTCCTCTGGGACGTCTTATAGGAGTTCCAGAAATAACAATGGAACTAGCCCTTCCATGGTACCCAACTGGAAGCTGTCTCCTAAATAAATAAAAAACATATCACAATATTGCTCAATGTATATAAATGGTTCCTAATAAATGTAAACAAATAAAGCAATAGGAATAATAACCAGTTGGGAAAAAGTGCATTTTCTTTACTTCTGAACATCTCACCAACATTTTGAGCATGGTGTATAGAAGAGTAGAAGTCAGTATAGTCTCCAATATTCGCTGGAAGGTGCATGTCTACTTCAGACTGTTTCACTAAACATCTACAAATATCATTTTAAATTTAAATAATCATTAAGATGCATATAGCAGTGCATTTATTTATGTGTCTGCTTATAACCAAATAAAAAAATGCACCTTATTCAATAAGTGTGTCAAAAATAATGTAATTAAAATAAAATAAAACAGTTAATGATGATTGCAAGCAACAACATATTGAATTACTATAAATATAATAGCAAATGATAAATTCCTGTAAGCTGGATTTCTGTCTACATAATCTAATCTATACTGCTATATGGGAGCACAAATTGGATACAACCTAGATCCCTCAAAGAGAGAGAATAGGAAAGACTAAAAAGGGTGTATATTGGATAGAAGAAGAGAGCCTAATAATTCACGAGAGCTTGAGGAACGAACTGGTCTGGATAGGAAGGCATGGAAAAGGTTAGAAATTTTTAGAAAATTATTTAGGCAAAAAAGTAATAATAATAAAATTATTGGGAAACATACAAAATGCGGAAACCATGAGTAAAAATAAGAGCATATGTTTTAGAAAATAAGAAGAAAATCAGACATAGGTATGAATTTTCATTATTTAGAAACATATACTTAGGTATTAAGGACACCAAAGAATTTAAGCAGTTGTCTTGCTTAAACCTTGGTGTTGTTAAATTATCATTAGGAAAAACTATGGGGTGTAGAACTCAAATATTTACTTCTTTTTTTATTCGAATGGCCACCCTTATTGACTTGTATTCCCTAACTAATTTCAATATTTAGATTGGTTAGAAGTTTTGGTTTAAGAATAACAATACTCACCCTGATATAGATTTGATTGGAGAGTTTTCATCAGATAATAAATTTTGTAAATATGATCTAGCTTCAGCCCAACAATCTGGCGTCAAGCCCATAAATGCATTCAAAGTTTCCTGGGCACAAGGAATACAATAATAATTACAAAAAAAAATGTGCATGATACAGTAATGTACAATTTATAACATAAATTATGGAATGAAAGATAATACCCCCTTTAACAGTAGTCTGATGTATTTTATTATAGCAATTTTTTCAACTATTTGAAGTAAATTATAAAATAGCCACAACCAAAAAAGTATTAAAATAGTAATATATAAATAAAATGGAAATGTATAATACCTATCGCCTACCCTGGCAAAAGATGTTTAGTGTCTATACAAAATGGGGTCTGGCAAATTGTTTTTTTTTTAATTTTTACTTGAAAAAAATTATAATCTGTTCTAATTGGACAATGAACAATGATGGAAAATAACCTAATTCACACTATTTGACTGCTTTTCTAATTTCTAAATGTGTGTATGTAATGAGGTAATCGTACACTCAAGGAATATGTGTTAAAAACATTGAAATAAGATACTCAGTCCTCAGCCGAAAACCAGGATGTAGGTGATCTCATATAATTAATACATATTCAGACAACTGAAAAAGAAAAAAAATCAAGTGAACAATCAAAGCTAATAGAAAAGTTATAAGTGTAAAAGTTTAGTTGGTCAGAGGAGCAGATCACTATACTAGAGTAATCACCTATTTGCATGTAAATGTTAGGTTACCCAGAACATTTGAGTATCTATAAAAAGTCTGACATCAATTATTCTAAATAACTGACACTATATGCCATAAAAAAAATTCTCTCTGTAGTAAAAAATGTACAAAATAATTTAGCTAAACGAAATGGCATTGCCTGACATTTAGACTCAGCAATTAATTTTATATTTAGTACTTTAGGTACTCAGTATTTTTTTAAGTTATTTAATTAACTATTTTTGCCGAATTTGGTGTGAATCCAACAACAAAAAGGAATTTTTTGGTGAGAAGGCTGAGTAGAGTATTTTCTTTTATATATTTGATAGATTCCCAAGAAAGTTGGTGTCGGTTTTATTTTACCTAGGAGCTAAACATCAGTTCATGTCCACTCTGGCTAGAAAACAAAAATGGAAGAAAACCTGACAATATAAAATTTTATAAATAAGAATGATTCTTGATTAATTAAAATAATTATTGATCTAAGACTAAAATAATGTAATTTAACTTTCATAATTAGAATTAAACATTTCTATATATCTAGAATATATATTAACCTGCTTGAAGACATCGTGTTTTTTACTCAATTCTGGTCCAGTGAAAAGATGACATATTTTATTCAAGTCAAGTACATGGTCTCCAATTGCAACACCAATTCTTTTTGATTTCTATAACAATCAAATTTGATAAAGTTTTTAGGTGTTTACATTAAATTTTGAAAACTTAAATAGTAAATGGGTTACATATCCATATGGAATACACTTTATAATTATTAGCTGATATTATATATATGAAACTCAGTCATGCGGAATTTATTACACAGTTAATTTTAATTTAATTTTCCAAGCAATTGTAATAAATAATGGCTATAAATTATTTATATGGGTAATTTATATATTTTTAGTATAATTAGTCTTCTTATTAAGTGACAATACCATGTCAACCATATAATCATTTTAATGACTTGTTATCTAAATATTCATCACATATTAACACAAGTAGTCTCTAATTTTGTAGTCTACTCATGACAGGATTTTTTTTTAAATTACCAGTTAATGGTTTATAGGATTAAAAATATTTTTTGTATGATGACAAAAATGTTAAAGGAGAATATCTGGTTTTCAAAATAACTTGAAAAAAAAAGGCCATATGCCTCAAACAATTTTTGTTGTCAATTTCTTCTTTAAATAGGATATTTATATATATAGTGTATACTGTACACAAAGTGTATTGTATACTTAATTTATAATTAATTTTATAGGTACTAAAACAACATATATTTTATTGTAAAATATTATTGGTATTCTGGTAATAGTAGGAGCTGCCTTCTGAGTAGATGAGAAAACCTGTGGGTTGGAGGGTGGTGCTGTTCCATGTTATAATATTATATATTTTGAATTGATAAGCTTTAAAGGTACAATTTTTTTATTAATTACAGTGTAATGATGTACCAAACAAGCCATGGATTTTATAGGTGTACCTGCTGATTATTACTACCCCCCCCCCCCTACCATAATGTATACCATCCCATACACAAATAACAATATTTAAAAAAAGTTAGTAATTTTTTTATGATTTGCAGGGAATCAAATATATTGTAATGGTCTTGGTTTCCCAAAAGCTCATTGTTATCAACTTGAGAAATGTAGTCTGTTTGATAAGCACCTCAGAAACGTAATTTAAAAGTTATACCAGTCTAATGAAAATCTTTTCTTACATCATCTTTAGTGGAAAATACCCCATAGGGTAAATTTTCAATTGGAAAATCCGTATCGGAACTGTAATCAATGATACACTTCATGGCCCGGTCTGGTCTTGGCAACTGGATTTTTATTTCTTGAGCGACCTTGTGAATACATCGAGTGCTATCTACCGGTTTCCGTTATAAACTTGTTATAACCCAAAAGCCTCAAGGTTTTTTGAAATATAAAACAAAACCTCCTACTATAATTTTGAATTATTTTTAGACGATTAGAGGAAAATATTCATTGTCATCATCTAAATCTGAACCAAAAATTTCTAATAACCTGAAATAGTATATGGATTCCGGTCAACCGAGTGAGATGTCTCTCTTTATTTGGTATCGTAAATATCTATAAAAAATGAATTTAAAAAGGTTCACACTACTTAAAATTCTATGTATTGGTTGTATGTAATAGTTTCAATAAATATATATAGAAAAACACATGGATCGAGGATTTGCACCGAACGATCAGTTAATGGATTTTACATTAGCGTGCATTCGCCGCTGAATAGATACCTATGGCTAGAGTATATTCGACAGGCGCAGTCTATTTCACAAAAATAAACCGAAGACGAGTCCCTTCACCTAGTCCAGTCTATTTAATTATTGTAATCGTCACTGTAAAAAGATAAATGTTTTGTAATTCTATACTCCTTCAAATGCATGTTGTGCTATGCAGCAAGAGAAGCCATTATTTTGTCAATTTGTTCATATGTTTGTAAAAAATGTTGAATAAAGAGGTTCTGAAGGGGGAGGATCACAATAATCTAAACAGTGTTTTTCATAAGTCAAAATTAAATTGAAAAGTTTGGATTGGATAGAAAATATTAACATTGGGTATTAACATTCCAAAGTAGATCGGAAATTCTGGATTTACTTACCTTGCGCACTTGATAAAAAACTTGTTTTCGCTACATATTTGTTTTTCATTCTCTTTTACATAAGTGCGCCTTGCGTCTTATTGAAGGATTATAACCGGATCGGGCAGATCGGCAGTTTTTTGCCTTTGAATTAATAAGATGCGCTTTGGAGAACGTTTTATATATGTCCACGCTCTGCATTTCAGCTCGTTTATAATTCGAAGGACAAATATGTAAATAAACTGGATCTGAACTTGTTATGTAACATCTTGTTTATTTTCTGTGCATATTTCGGAAAACTGTTCTATTCTTTCAATCCTTATCATGTCCAAGTGGCCCGGATTAATTGGAAAGTAATATAAATTGATATCCTTGTCTAGACCTCATTCATATATGTAAATTATAAATATACTTCAATCCATTTTTAACAGATATGCACATATCGTCAACAAAGACTAAAATCAACGATATATTTGACATTTAATAGCCGGTCCTTGACGTCACGTTATCATAGTATGTGTGAATTGGCCTGAACAATGCATCTGAAGAGATTATGTATTATGATAAATAATTACACACAACATTGCTTGGGTCATCAAATTTGATACTGCATTACTCAAATTGATATATTTTTATTTGTATAGGTAAATATATAAATACATAGCAAACAATCTTACACATACTGTGTGGAGTAATCAATCTGTTGAGTTGGTGTTTTATAACAATATATCACTAGTTTATTATGGTGATATGTAATTTATTCGGTTATTGGTCCTGTTTAGTTTCCAGCTGTAACCAATACAGTTTAAGAACTTATAAAAAATTAATAATAGATAAATAAAATATTGCCAAAGTGTTCGTTTCTCAGGAACTTATGCACTGCCAAACGTATTTTTTCCCATGAACAATAAGTGGACCAGTGATAAAACTCAATTACACATTGAAACTTCGAAATGCTTCCTCTTTACTTATACTTAATTTTAACCAAACTTATATGGAATGGCATGAAAACGAATTATTATTGAAATCAATTCACTCTTCTAAATAAATGTTTTTATATTAAAAATGTCTTATATGCTCCTGTTGTGATCCGTAAATTCCTGCACAACCGTACAACCCGGATGGGCGTCTTTCACATTCAAGCACACAATAAACCTTTGGAATTCTAACTCATTAAAAAAATAAATAAAAATTATGTTACAGTATCATCAACAAATGAATAAGTGAAGTAATAGAGGATGTGCGAATATTAAATAAATATATATGTAGTACAAAGTATTGGTGCTTAACAATTGATTAATAGTTCTGTTATTTTTTTCAATCGAATTAATCACGATGGAAGGGTTGGGGTACGAAAAAGACCCAATATAATTATATTTCTTAAATAATAGGATAAAATCGAAATTGAAAATTCTCTCCCGCGTTGCCGTAATTTTTAAGCAATTGTGCAATTCGACAATCTAGAAGTTATTTTCTACCTACCAATAGATATGTATTTTTCACTCGATTTCTGGATTAAGAATGCATAAACTTTATTAGCCCTGTAATGAAAGGTAGCCCCATCACGTACTTAGACTAACTCAATATAATAATAAACTCATTTAATTAGTTAGAAATAGACTGTACGTATTACCTACTTCTCAACTCGACTGGGAGCATATAAGCTTCTGTATATTTTTCTTTCACTGTACCCAATAAGTGTACAACTTTATTTTGACTTTTTATGTCCACAAACTTTTTAAAAAATCAAGCACCTTCACTTTCTGGTTTAATACATTTTTTTTAATGGTACGTTATGGTTTTCAAAGTGCACATTAGTATCAATTATCATTTTGTTACGTTTTTGGGGGTATGTTGGTTTTTTTAAAAATAGAAACCTTTGTGTTCGGCAGTCTGTCCTGGCGGTAGCCTTTAATTCCCATATACAGTATCAATCAATGAGGAAAAATAATCTGTTTTTAATTCCGGTTACTAAAAAAAATTAGAAAGTAATTAGTAAGATCATCAAAATTCTCAATTGTGTGATACTGTACACTTAAATACATTTTTTATTGTTGATTTTACCCAACAATGAGAAGTCTCTAGACCACCACAAATACTAATATACCCAGGATAACTTTGTTCCATAACTCTTATTTCTTTTGAATAAGACATGATTATCATTTCCAAACCATTTCAGAATTTATTTCTTCTAAGTTGTCATCTCGAGGTTCAAAATTACAAAAAGTCATTAAAATCGTACTCAAACTTTAAATTAACCTATTGTTTATGTTGCACAGTAGTTCCATTAGTTGCCTCAATATAAAAATATGATACCTATCTATACCTTTCCATAATTTATTGTGTTAAAATTATTATCATTAATTAAAAATAAATATTTGAAACTAAAATGACTGAAATTTTGAAATAAAAAAATGTTTTAAAGCAATACATACTTTTCAGGTAAAAAGTGCCAAAAAAATTAATGCTAAGTAATTTTTTTCAGCTCAACAATAAAACAAAACATTCATAAAATATTATTTTTATTTTGAAACAAGCTTGGAGGAAATATAGTTAGAAAACTTATTATTCAAATTAAAAAAAACATTATTCAACAAGTGGTCTCTGAGTATTGTACTGCAACTGTAACCAACTGTCAATAATAGCTATACTTTTAGATAATAAAATAATAAGGCCAAACAACAGAGCTGACACAGCGACCTGTTTGTTTTGTAACTAGCACCTAGAGACAAACATTACTTCAGTTTGCAATATCACCTCCAAAATGTGGTGGAATGACAGAACGAGGTGGAAACAGGTGTTCGTAATTATGTGCTGGATCTCTCATGCCTTCTCCTTTCAAGGTAGGCCTAATTTTCTTTTATACCATAGAAAGATATTACTATAGTATACTGAAGATACCAGTAGGTACAGTCAGGGAGTAAATAGTATAACTGAAAAAACACAATAAGCATCTTTTTCCTCTTAATTGAGAAAAGCCGATTTAAAATTAGAAACTTTAGAATTCATGGAGAGTAGAGGTATACAGATTTTATAATATGTTTATTACCATTTAGAGCAGGCCATAACATTTTACTCCTTAATCACTGCATGCTGCCAACTTTTATAATCTTTCTTCCATACTTACTAATCTTGTTACTGAGGGTCCCTCTGCTAGTTGGCATGGTCTGATGCTGAAGGTCTCCTATAGCCATCCATGTCATGTTAGAGACTGTACAGGTCCTGGATCTTTCACCTTCTCCGTTTGTCTTTTTCACAGAGGAGAGGAATATGATTATATCGGGAGAATTTTTTTCTCGAAGGTGAGGATCTTTTTTTCATCAATATTGGTGATGGGGCAAACCAGAGATTCGCACACTGGTGATCGCAGTATCTTATGCAGATCAATCTAGTTCTTTTGAAGACACTCATGCTTCTAAAATTCTTGACCAGAGATAAATATAACATCTATTTCCATGAACAGAATATCATTTATTATTCTTCAAATTTCCAATCTTTGAACTTGTATTGAAGTAGCTATTTCAGTTATCTCCTATGACTTATATAAAAGTTGTAGATGGAAATCATATTCTAACATTTAATATACTATATTTAAGTTACTGAAAGGATTATAATTGAGTCAAATGTTTCCTCCTTAAATATCCCATAGGTGAAATGCCAAAAAACATGGGTGTCATAAAAAAAGATTATTGCTCAGAATTAACTTATGTATTTTATTTATTATATTTATGCTCAAGCAAATGGACTGCAATTATGTTTTATTTTAAATTAAATAGAAAACAAAAGGGAAACAATTATATTTTAGAATATCAGTTTTCAACAATAAAAACCCGAAAATATGAGTATCGTCCTCTCAAGCCAACAAAACAAAAAATTGCCTATTTGCCAAAATTTCGATGGCTTCTTTCCTGAAATGGTTCGTCTTCTTGAAGGAAGATTATGAATAGGGAAAGAAACAAAAGAAAAGGAAAACTTAGGGCATGCACAAATCTTTCTAATGGCCACGCCAGAAGTTCAGATCTGCAAGCAATGCTCCCCAGTTGACCGTGAGAGGATCGGTGGAGAACAAAAATTATTGATTAATTAGTGTCAGCAAGTGTTAACAATCTCTACATAAGTATTATTCATCAAATGTAAACAGTTCATAATGTAGAAGATTAAAGTAAAAAAAAATCTGAAATCTTGCATAATTTTTCCACTGCAATACCCACTCCACTCATCTCCGTAGATGCATCTCTTAAAAAAAACAAAAACAGAATATACAATGAAATAGAATTTATTTATTTTATGACTAGGAAAAATTACAACAATGAGCAATAGCTGAACATATCTCTTAGATATAATATATAGCAGTAAAAAACAAAAAAAACAATTGATTTTAACAACAACTTTCCAATCAGAAAGTTTCTCTCAAGATAGTTATGTCATTAAATAATTGACTACAAGGAATGGACATATAAACCTAAAAAAGCTTTTAAAAAGTAACATTCTAGCTATTCAATTTAGCTAAATTTTCTTTTCCATTTTCTAGGCCCAAGCTTCTTGACACGAACATTATACATGTAAGACATCATAGTGTACAATCCTGGAAGAAAATTAATTTCCTTAGTGTAGGCAAATGATTTTTGTTATTTTAAATCAATGCTATGAAAAGAAAAGCCATCCAGTATCAATGGACGATATAAATATACAAAAACACCCAATACAAAAGCCAATGTTTTATCATCAAATATACTGGTATTTATAATTATGATTCCCCTCTGCGGTTAGCAAAGCTGACCCTTAATAAACAATGAAAACTCCTCAAGTTTGATTCTTGGCTACACCCAAACATCTTATTCTGTGGGCTGTGGTTCTGGTTAGGGGTCACTCATCCCGAAAAGAGAAAAAAAAAATTACATGAATAAAGAAGTAGCAAATTTGAATTTTCAAACTCTAATAAGAGTTGAGAGGGAGGTGAAATATACCTTTTCAGAATTGTTGTACTATATATTTATTGTCCTTGTTTTTTTTATATTACTGTTGGTGAGTTTTTATTAATACCATAACAAAAACATTGAGTCTTACTTAATCTTTGCTATTTGCCACTTAGTACCAATTACTGAAGCTATCAGTCTTTGAATGAATTAGTTCAGAAATTAAGGTGAATCTATATCATTGTAGGTAAAAAGAGTATTGTCAGGAAAAAATAAGAAAACTATTAATCTGGTTTGAAAAATTTCCTTACTATCCAAATTCAAATTCTAGTAGAAATAGACAGTGATGTAAATATAGAGGATTTCTATTAAGCGGACAAGAGCAAGTGATAAGCACAAAAAAGCATGCTTGCAGGAAAGAGGCAGTGATAAATATTAGTGACAGAAAAACGTTGTATCCAGGTATTATTTTTCAGTCCAAAGATGGAAAACTAAAAATAGCAGAAACTCTGACAAATAGAAATAAACCTTGTAAAAGGAGGCTTAACAGTCAAATGAAAAAAGGCTTACTATAGTCTGTGATACATACAAGTGGTTTTGCAGAAGTAGATCAACTTCCCGTTTTCGGTTGTTATAAGCAAAAAATAAAGCCATTATAAATTGCTCAAGGTTTAGAACAAACTGATTTAGAGGTTTCTATGTTGACCCCGAGAAGTAGGGACTCATTTGCTGAACTCAAAAATGATTTTTTGGGATTATCGGCAAAGAACACATACAAGGTGAGTTAAATTGTATTAATTTTTAAGAGACTTTCCAAAACATAATGAAATGTGATTTTTCTTTAAGGCTAACACAACCCCACATCCATGAATAAATTGTTTTACTGTCACTAATATTGTTACTATCAGCCTTCAAAAAATCAAAATTAACTAATAGAAGTGTATAATACTAAGTTATGTTCTGATTTTTTTTTCATTGTTTACTCAATATTCAAATATTTGTGCCTAACATCATAATATCATATTACAGAGCGGAATACTTAAGAAGATTATCTCTTTGGTATATTCTTGCATATCTTTTCCTTAATAATATTTTAATCAAGTTTAAACTGGATGGCTTGCATAGTATATCAAACACAATATTTTTAACACATACCAGGGAGAAAAACAAAAAGAAGATATGCCCTCATCAACGAAGGTGTATGGAATGTTACATTCCAATAATTAGGCATGGATACAACAAATCTTTGTGTTTCTTCAAAATATGGAATGTTCCTAGAAAAAAATAATAAATAACACTTACTATAATGTTGATTCTATGACTAACATGATATAAAAGACTATCTTCAATGTTACTTGTTTTTAAATTCAACAGTTATTCATGTAACATTACCTGAGAACTATAATGCCTTCACAGATGATTCCTAGAGGATATAATGGAATCCAAATAGTATATCGCAACCAAGTAAGCAAGCCAATATTTTTTTTATATAATTCTGCTATATAAAAAGGGTACCTTCAAAATATAAGAACAGATAATTAACAAATATAGATAGAGATACTTTATCTATAACAATTATGACTATCTTCATGATAAGAAGGAACCTGGGTTCATGTTTAAATACTGATGGTTAAGTTATTTTCAATGATTTTTATCAATCATACTTCAAGCTCCCATACCCTAGATATGGTGGCCATGGCTTCACTCCATTTCTAAACAACTGTTTGATTCTCTTTCCAAACATCCAGCCAAATTTAGTTTATCAATCACCTGTAGGAAGAATAACCTGTAGCCCCATCTTCATTCTGTATCTTTTTCGATATTTGCCCTTGGAGCTATAAATATGTATACTTTTTCATTTTTTGCCATTTAGAAAGTTAATCAATAGATAACATGGAGCAGAGCTTTTTCACATCTTCTTTAAAATAGTGCCTGCGAATATGACACTGCGATTTATGAGGAATATATCAACAAAAGTTAGCAAAGGCTACTAAGATGTTAGCATCAGGTGAGATTATCAGCCGTAAAGACAGTCGAGAATCTAGAACTTTTCATGGCCTATGAATAGCAAAGAGATACAATAATAGCACAAAAAACCATTGACATTGGTAGAAAAGTAGGAAATGTAATATATTTCTTCATTCACTAGGAATAATTAACCAAGCTATTGATGAATTAATTGTAATTTTGAAAGCATTTTTGTGCCTAATTGGCAGCACAGTTGTACTTTATTCCAATAATAGACTTTTTTAACCATTCTGACTGAAACTTAGTTCAGGGCTAGGAATTCACCATGAATGATGCATATTAGTACATTGTAATCTATCACAACCTTATCTATTATTCGGTGTAACATCAGTAATGTCAAAATAAAATATTTTTAAAAGAGCTTTTTAATAATTTTCCTACTAGCTGTATAGTATCTAGAGTAAGTTTAAGACTCAGGCCAAAATAGTGAAACTTCCATGTCATATACATTTACCAGGACTTGTGATTGGATTGAACGCACCTAAGGTAAGGTCAACGTGGATAATCCAGACAAGATTGCCTTATATTTACATAATAATAGAAATTTGAAAGTTAAATATAATGCTAGAACTTAATTATATGTTATCGTCATTGATATCATCATATCAGTTTTTTATTCAAACTCATTTTTAGACTAAATAATTTTCAACAACACATTGAATTTCATCACATACCATTTAAACAAGGAAGACAAGGAAAGAAACTTATTTTAAGTGCTTTAACAGGACAAGAAATGTAATTACCTGATAACCTCTACTAATGACCAAATAAATATTAAATAGCTGACCACTGGCTTTGTTTGCATTCTTGGTTCTGCCTCTATCATGCCAAAAAGCACTAATGCCCTACCAGTAACCTGAAAATTAAATAACAATAACATTGACTTTAAGTTAAACTAATTAAATCATATTTCTGAGTTAACAGCAGAAACAAAGTAAATGTATAACTGAAATATTAATACTGGATGACACGAATATAAAAAATATATGAATATTCGTAATACCAATATAATTACCACTGATATGCTGTGATTTGATAATGAAATGGGTGACTATCACATAAATGATTTAGGCCAAATATGGATAAAATTTAACATTAAACTGGAAATGAAGGGAGAGTATTAGGTGATTTATGTGCGGTCACACACACACCAGTATTTTTCATAGTGCTGTATTTGATGCAGATTAGACAAAAATAAGAATGGTAAGGGGGGTCAACCCATGGTTGACAGGTAAAGAACATAATGAGATTTATCAGACTATGAATGGTAATTACAGGGGTTTAGAAGGGTAGGGGAAAAGTAAAATATGTGACCTCACAGTATTTTAGCAGAAATAGTGTAGCAGAGATTTCATTGACTCTGATGAATGCCAAAATTTAACTTAGGAAATGTAGGAGGTTGAGTAAGATTACAACATTGTTGTTGTGATACCCCACTCTTGTTTAATTTGTTAGGTATATTCAACTCAGATTTAGTGTGATGATTTGTAGTAACATTTACATTCGCTATGGCCATATCTCACAGCAATGATTTTATTATTTTCTGTATCTTTTAAACATGACCAATCAAGAATTTGTAACCAAATCCTCCAACAGCAGTGATTCTTCTATATCTGACATAAAATGACCAAGTACATATCTCTAGATAAACAATGAATGAACTAGTGAATAGTTTTCTCTCAGAACACATTTTGAAACTTTTCCAGTACTTGTTTGATAATTGGGCAAAGTTTGGTTTTCATCAGTTAAAAGAAAGACATATTTTGTGTTATAAATATTCATAGATAACCAAAATAAAAGTATAAATAGACTAAAACTAATTACCTGAACAAATGGCATTATTGCATTTCCCCTGGTATATCCAAATATGGGATGCATCACTTCTAAATACTGAATTAATTGTCCAAATTTCAATACTGCACCAATAGCTTCATAATTGCCAGGCATTGAATCTATAATTTTATTTCTCAATAAAAACACTATTTTAGGAAATATTCTATAACTATAACTAGAAAAAGACTAAAATCACTAAATTTTGTATATACAAAATGCAACAAAGTTTGAATTAATGATGCTAATTTATTTTATTAAAGCAAATTAAATTAGATTAACAAAAAACTTATTTTTACCTGCTCCTTCTTTCATCCATCTTATTCCCATGACCACTATTATGTAAGTGTAGAAAATAAATTGTGTGAAGTTATAGAAAACAAGGTAAACTTTCTTAAAATCTTCTGAAACATTAAAATATAAATATTACAATAAAATAAAAAAGTCCTGTGAAAGAGGATATGAAAATAAAAATAAGATAATTTATTATTAAGAATGCATTATTAGCCAAAAGGCAAAACTAAGCTTTGTGAGCAGACAATTTTATTCTAGTGCTTTAATAAACCATAAACTCAAATCGAAATAATAATTGAAAATAATGAGTTTAACTATGTTCTTCAAGGTCATTTATACAACTGTATATAATATTGCCAGTAAATTTATTTAGATAATCCTAAATAAAAAATTCTCAAAAATTGATGCAATAATTTACTCTCCAATAAATTTTTGTTTTTTTTTTGTTTTATAAATAGAAAATAATCATCAACAATACCTTTAATATATCCAAATTCATCTTTTTTCAATTTTTCATAAAGTTCAGGATAATCCCCCATCACATCAGGGGCAGCGTTACCATCTAAATTGTTATCAGACAAATCATCATCTTCACTTTTCCACCTCTCAAAGTCAATCTGAATAAAAAAAATGAATAGTGTGAATGACAGTATTAAAAAAATTGAATATTTAAAATTAAATTGTCATGTAGTCTTGCCTGAAGGTTGAGATTTTACTTCGAAACAGGTCAAGTATATTTTGTCTGTATTTACTAGGTTGTTCAAAAAATTAACAACAAACAAAAAAGTGGCACACTTAGAACAATTCAAGTATTTGCTTCCTAATAGAATTATTTGGGCTCTCAATTCTATTTTGATTTCTTGTGTAACTGATCTCTAAAATTTCTTTATTGAACTATACACGCTTCGGAATCGGTTTTCAACTGCTACTGAGACTCCTCAACTGCAACTTTGATGCAACTGAGACTCCTTCTTCGTACAACTTTGGGTGTCCAAGTTGTTAGGGTGGATCCAAGGGTGGATGTCCAGAAACTGTTAGAAGAATACTTGCTAGTGAATTTAAACCTCAGAGACCACCATAAGGGCCATTGTTGACTAGAGAACTTTGTAGAGCTTGTTTGGAATTTGCTTGGGAGCACCTTGGAGCATGGAGCAGCATGCTATTTTCAGATGAATCACGATTCTCTCTTTATACACAAATGGATGGACGATAGTTCGCATAAGGCCTGGTGAGTAATACACTGAGTATAATTTCACTGGTTGAGTTTGGTGTGGAGTATGAGTTCTTTGACTGCGAAAACAGAGCTGTATGATGTTCTGTGGTCAACAATGGTCATGTGCTGGTCTCTGAACTTTTAATTCTGATTTAAGCCATAGCTCAGAAGCTATTTCAGTCAGTGTTGCTAGGGTAAAAGGGGATAAGTGCTTTTTTTTACTACTTTTGAAAAACCCAATAAAGAAATATCGAAATATTTTCACATATTTTTAAATTTTATGACACTACATAATACATAATATGTGTAATATTTATTTTTTTGTGTTTTCCGAAAGCAAAAGTAGTAAAAAAAGGTACTTATTCCTTTTTACCCTAGCAGCACCAATTTAAGATTTAAATTTCTCATTTTTACCCACAACACATTAAAGACAGTAGGAAAAAAATAATTTGAAAAATATTACAAAAAATAATGTTTTAAGAGTTAACAACAAAAATGGTGTATTAATGAAACAATAACCGAGTTTTAATAGATTTTTTTAAGGTTGAAATTTCAGCTATTTTTCATTTTATTTATTAGTTGAAAGGGCAATGTTCCATAATCTAAATACTGAGACCATATACTTAGGCTGTAGCCACAAACAATTAGATTAATAATACACTGTAAATGAACAAATAAAGTTCGAGTGTGATGCATCAGACAATTAAGGCTTCGTAACAGATGTGAAAATGATTTTGAGAACATTTGTAATAATTATTAAAACCACCGGAGTATGAAATAGAACTACCACACAAAATAGCTTGTCTCCATGTAAAACAGGAGTTTAGTTAATAGTTAAAGTTGTGAACACGAGTTTTATGACAGTTTTAACTACTTCTTGTAACTATAGTCTAATAGAGACCTAACAAATAATACATATTATTATCCGTCACGTCAATCTCTTTAATTTGATATCCTACTCATAACAGTATGATAGAAAAATAATTATTTTTAATTTTTAGCATTGGGGCAGCACATGCTTTACAATCGATATTAAAGTTGCTAATACGATTTTAATTACTTGTAAGTATAGTATGCTAAAGTCCCAACAGCTACATGTTATTTATTAATCAAGATGGTGGGATCTTTAATTGGATAGAAAACTAGTATTTATTTTATAACAAAGTAATTATTTAATTAAGACTCTAATTGTGTTTTATGGAGTTGGAAGAATTTTTCATGTCATCATGAACCTTCAAGGAAATTTTCATGTTTATAGGGACGCATATTTCCAGGAAAGACAAGACAGGCAGACACAGGGTTGAAAAAAACAACAAAAAAACGAAACAATAAATAGATCAAAATGAAGAAACCTTGAATACAATCTTCAACATATATTACTAATACCGTCTATGACTGGTTTATGAAGAACTTTTTGAACAAGCATAAATAGGTTGATGAAATAAAACCACACTTCGCTTAGTGATTTGCAGACGATACCGTCAACATGGGTTCATCATGAGCTTTTGTCAAAAAATTGAATGTCTAAGAACCAATTAAAAATTATTTCATTGCGCGTATTTTGATAAAAAACAACGGATAAGCTAATAATTCCTGTACTCAACAAAACGTCTCATCTTTTCATAGACGTATGCAAATATACACTCCAAATTTTGTTGGATAGTCATTGGTAAAGCAAATAAATAAAAACAAATGACAAGGCTACTGATCCTTGGAGGCACTAGTTTACTTACTTGGGGCTTAGTACTATTACTAGCCTGGGCCCGACGACGCCCGTCGAGGACCTTGTTTGCACCGGACATTTCGGCAGTGAAGTCTCACTTTACTATGGGACGTCTCTACTTAACCTTACTTAAGGGACTGATTTCTATACTGACTGACTAAGTGGAAGACGACAACCTTCAGGTCAGAAGTCGGGGAGACAATGGTTTTCCAGCCGTCACCCAGTTTTTCTCACTAATCAACATTTCCCTCTGTACTAATTGATCCGAGGATCAGTTGCCTCGCCATATTTTCCACATCAGCTCAAAGATTTTTTTTTTTTTAAACAAAATAAAATACTCCATGGACGTTGAAACGATATGACCGAAAAAACTTCAATTTATTTTTTTAACCATCTCGGTAATTGAAAGCCACCGTTTCAATAGTCTTAACGTCTGACCTGGAGGGCTTGAGAAACCTATAGCCAAAAACAGGCAGGCACACCTTTTTTCCTTCAAACTTTTCGTTATTGTCCTAAAACCTAATTATGATATTTTGAGATATAGAGTATATCTTTAAAATTTCAGGTAAATTGAATCATTTTTAAAACGTCTATCCTATAACATATATACAAGCAATAAGAGAACAAATAACGAACTGAATGAAAGAATCCCCCATGGGACTCGGCAATATCTAGTAGATCTCAGGATCAGTTGCCTCGCTATTTATTATCTTTTTCAAGCAAAATTTGCTTACTCACATCAATTATTGACTGCACAATACTAAATTGTATCTTTGAAATATATTGTTGTGATATTAGATATTGTGGAGTTTTTATATAATATTAATCCAACTTATCAAGAAGGCAAAATAAAAACAAGTGAGAGTGTATGAAAAAAACAAAAGACAGTATACTGGTTGTTGTGGATGAAAACACACACATGATTATTTCTCTATCTAGTTATGGGACCGGCCTAGTGTATAGGCATAGGTGTCTGGGTCTAGTGAACAATGGAAAAACAAAAGAATATAGTTGTTGTTGTATCATAATAGACACACAAAATTACTCTCTAGTTTTTAGCCAGTTATAATGAGTTGTTGTTGTGGTTCTGAGAAAACACACAGAGCATTATAGTTTTTGGAATCAGGCTGATATATGTATCTGAATTCAGTGATGAAATAAAAAGCCGTAATACATATTATTAGCATGAGATTGTGAGTACGAAAAAGTTAAAACTTTGTTGGTTAGTGGTTATTGACTTGAAGCGGAACAGAAGAGAAATAGCACGAAGAGAAGAATTATAAATTTGATTAAAAAGAAGACCATTGAAGAAGAAAAGGAATCGAATTAATAGACAAGTATTTATAAAATTAATATAAGTATATTTTTTATGTTTGTAAAATTAAATTCATCTTCTTGCCAGAATTATTTTGTTAATAGAACCTAATAATAAATAAAATAAATTATTATTAAAGCAGAACGTAATAATATATATCAACGTTATTTAGTTACAGAAAACCACCTTTCAACAAATAAAAACATGGTAAATAGCTGAAATATTGGCACAAAAAAAACCTATATACTGGTTGGTAAATATTAAATACGCCACGTTTATTGTTGGCTCTTAAAGCTCATACCTATGAAATTCTTTTTGGTGTTACCAATGGGTCTTTGATTACGGCGAAAAAACAGAACTTTGAATCTACTTTAAATAAATTTAAGTTTTGGACTGGGAGTTGCAAAATCCGAAAATTTAGTGCAATGAACTCTGTTCAAAACTATTTTTTTCTCATACTGCCTTTGAATTTTAACCAAAACTTTCCGAAGTATTGTGAAATATGTCTTGACATTTTCAAATAGATCGCCTTATTTTTAAGATCGCTATCAGTGAATACCCCTCCATTTACACGGAAGACGATACTTGTTAGATAGTAGTGCTCCTTTTGGGCTCAGCGAATATGGTTTACTAGTTTTATTTTAAGAGGCACTCAGCGTCTGGGAACTTTACAAACCCGTTAATATGTCGAAATGTAAATAAAGTAAAGGGAAATCTAAAGAAAAAAAAAACAGATTCAAATCCTATTCATGATTTATCATTCCTTTATTATAACTGACCATGAACTTTCCACCACGCATCCTATTAACTGCAGTTTTTCTTTTCTTGCTTTGCTATGCATACATATACATGATTACATCCTGTCACAATAATGTCACCTAGTCATTGAATTCATAGGAAATAGGGATTACTTAAAATTCTTCTTGTCAATTTGTATTCCTTTGTTATCACCTTCTTTGACATTCTTTATTTTTATTTCTCGTTTCAGTTTAGTAATTCCATTTTCGCCAGCATCAATCTAAACTCTCGCCCTACAAAGATCCTCTTACATACTCGAATACACAGGTTCATCGATGATCTGTTGGGAAAGCAATTTTAGCTTAATTCACATCAATGCCTGCCTAAAGCAGTTTAGTTAAAACAGACAGTTTTCGACAATTCAACTGTTGCATTCTTGCCAGTTTTATACCTAGAGCTTTTACCGCCCTTTCTAAGTCAATCAAAATCAAGAGGGGTTATTAAAATTTTCTAAAGATAAATAAATAATTTCAATTGTACACATGATGGTAAAATATAAGCGTGTTTATATGTTTATTTATCTTGATTTTTGATTGGAAAAGACATTTTCAAAAGTTTATAACATGTGTTAGTTGCTTTACAATGGAAAATATCGCTAGATTACGATTTTAGCCCCAGGCAACGTATCTTTATGTCATCATCGACAATTCCAAATTGACGGCGCACGTGATCTCGTTTTTCACTGATTAAGCATAAAAATGTCGACGTAGAGTCAGGCTGAACATGAATGTAAGTTAGTTATAAGTTTGATCAGTGAGCCCCATCACCTTTATTAGTCAGCTAATCCAGTCACATATAATGTATATCATTATACTTGTTTATTCATTATATAATTTTTATAAAATAACAAAACCTGTATATAATGTAGCGATGCTACAGGAAATACAAAAATGATTTGTAAATAGATTCGCCTGAGGGTCTATAGTATATATAATTATCTGTAAATTTAAAGGGGCTATGAAAGAAAAAAACAACAAAAAAAAAAAAACAGGCTGAACTATTATGGAACGAATGGCAAAAAAGAAAATCTTGAATTTTAGCAATCGTTTATTGTAGTGTCTAATACTTGTACTGTTTTTATAGAAATTCCGTACAGCCAAACACCACATTCTATCAGCAGCCGTAAAAAATTAATAATTTAATTAATTAATTTGCTCAAAAATACTGAAAAAATTGTAACGTTTTATAATATAATACTTACGCTATGAAAATATTCATATAATGTCACTACTTTAAAACCAGTCTACTGTTCTGTAGTGTTCTATACAATCCAAACTTCACAGTCAGTTAAGAATTTTACAAATTATAGTTTTCTGAAAAAATGCTATAATTAAAAAAAAAGTATCATAAAATCGCGCCAAAAATTAAAATTGTCTAGTTTTAGTGTTTGATTTCAACAACTTCTAGCGATATTGAACAGCAATAAAATAAAAGCAACAAGCATTTTTTTTCAAGGTTACTCAAAGTCCATTATACACAAGGGAGCCTAAGTGAGGGAAGACGAGGGAGGACATAAGATTAACATACACACAGTATAGCCATTCCAAGTCAAACTGTTGTTGATAAGAACTCCTAGGCCTTTAACTGTAGCTTTGTAAGGAACTTCTCCTGAATCCATATTAAAATTTGGTATGTTTTGTAGTCATCAGTTGGTGAGATTTATTCCTATCAGAATACATTTACTCATCTTCAGAATTATTTAAGTTCAAGTGATTTTGGACAGCCTTACTCCTCAGCCATTAGTTAGTCCTAGTCTACCAGGAAGCTTAAAAAGCTCATTGAGGGGTATAAAATTAATTTTACGGCAGGGGATTCAGCATTGAGAGGACCTAGGAACCAGAATATCGTAAGTATGTTGACCAGATCATGGCTTTGGAGGTATGGAACTAGACTTTGATTAAAGAAAAGGAGTTTGTCTTGGGGGTCGATAATATGGAGGTCTATCCAAGTGTGAGTATGTGCGGAATAAAGAGTGTGGTTGTATGGGACAATGAAAAGATTTAGGAGAAGGATAAGATCAAGTAGACGATGTTTATCTGAATTAGAAGAGAAATCAGCTGTCATGACATCAGTCAAAACTATATTATCATAAGTGGATATTAGGTTGTACAAAGTTATAATAATAATTTGTTGATGGAAAGCTATTTTTTTTGTGTTATACATAATGGAATACATCAATTTGTATTTTGGGAGGTATAACTGTAGACATGGGAATTCTATGTAGAGAGTTATGATATTAGATGAGGAATACAACAGTTTTAGTAGAGAGGCTGGGGTGAGCATAAATGCCTATCCCCTCCCCCTACAAAGTTGATATTGCAGACAAAGAAATAATAAGAAAGATGGGAAAAATCCATATTCAAGGTGATGGTGTTATTCAGGAGAGTTCTAAATGTAAATTGTATGCAAATAACAATGTTAGAAAAAACACATTTCATTTCTTGCAAGGGAAATTCTATTTTTCTTAGTTCACTCATGTTAAATTAGTTGTTATCACTTTTTATTTATTTAATAGTTCTTCTTTATTACCTATAATCAAGGATCAGTCAATTTTAAATTAATTATGAAACCAGTGCACCTTTCACTTCTCCAGTACTGATCATGACCTATGATGAACTAATAGTTTAAAACACACTTGGCATTGAACACAAGAGAATGAGTCCAACATTTTGATGAAAGATACAAAATGTTAGTCTCAAAAAATGTTTCTCTTACCTAAACATTTCAATACAAAGCCAATATGATGTAGCTTAGTGTCCAGGAATCTTATGCTTCATTGAATGAGCTTTGCTTCTTCGCTTGGTTCAGTCAATTTGTTCAGATAATAACATTTAATTTCCCTACGATTAAGGAGTCACTAAAGACAGTAAGTAAAAAAGAAATTCAAATGTATTGGAAAAGATATAAGTTTTTTGATAGTGTATTTACTGTGTTCCAAACCAGTTTGAAAAGGTTTTTTAATATCAATATTTTATCTAATTACAATTTTTTGCCATTTATTAAAAAGGAACCAATACAAAATTTGGACGATAGTAAAAAATTCCAAATGGTTTCTTCACATCATTTATTTAAGTTATTAAGAATCTGATGTAGACTATAGCCCGAGCTCTGCCCATTTGATTCATCATGTTTGAAATTTGGACTTGGCAAAAATTAAATAAATATGAAAATAAAGATGAATGAAAATTGAGGAAAATAACATTGTTTCATTAAATTCTTAATAGTTTTTTTTTTTGTCCTGGATAAAATTCAAGCCCCACTGTGCAAGATCAATTGGTCAATGATTTTTTTCTAGTTCAGTATATATCTAAAATTCAATTTGCGTAATAGCTAATTTCTGTTTATGTCTAGTGACTTAATAATTTATGGTAATAAGTTTACATCTAGTTCTGTCCATAATTTAACAAGTATATGTAAGGTGGTTTTTGTATGTCTTGCTGAGTTATAGTTTTCTTTTTATTGCCATCACCAAATAAAATTTTTTTTAGCTATGATGTTGGTTTAACTGTGACATATCACACTAATTTTCCCAAATACCCAGGAATATAGTGTACTAATTACGACCAGATACACTTTCACAACACTTTAAAATAACTTCAGGAAATACATTTATAATAATTAAATTTTTGATTTTTTTATCAATACTAACTGTAGGGTTATTCATAAAATGCAAATTATTAATTTTAAGAAACATTTCCCAACGAGAAAATGACCTTGGGTTTGCCCAAGGATAGCGCAACTGATTAAAAGTATTGTCATTATGAACTATTAGAATACTTCAAAATTCATGAAATATTCAACATTTTTTATTTTATTCATGACTGCTGACCTGTTTGTATAAATGAATAAGAAAGTAAAGTTAAGTTCTTGAATGAAATATAACAGAAAAATAAGTTTTTTCTGACAACTTTCTGAAAAAGTTAAGCTAAAGAGGAAATTAAAATGTTACTATATATGTACACAAAATTGTACCATGCACATTAGAGATGAACAGTAATAAAATATTTATTAACTTTGAGCCAAGCTGGTTTTTGCTGATGTTTTATTAATCGGCTCCACCAGGATGATGCAGCTTTTTTTAATGTAAATTCCACAGCCCTTGGAGATGTTTTTATCTGATGTACTTCATCCTATGAATTACAAAAAGCAAATTATAAAATATGATGCAATGACAATGTAAAAAATAATAAGGGCAATCAAATTAAATTCTCATATATTAATAATTATCACTTAAAGGGTGGGAAATCTTAAGAGCTACCCACTAAGTATAATAGATGGACTAGAGAAGGCTATTATAGTATTAAAGCTCAAAACATTTAGTTAAATGTGAAGAATTATACAATTACAGTTTCAATGTTCATGTAATTAAATATTACATGTTATTAATCAGGGCAACAAGATCTTTAATTTAATACCCTACTCAATATGACAGAAATATTTTAATTACCAATTTTATCAAATAATTATGACACATTACATATACATTTTACCATGGGTCTGGTTTTATTTTCAGCGGCACCAAGTTATTAAATAAAATAAATAAAAAATACATACAAAAATCACCTCTCTTTATGAAACAGAATGAGTAAAAATTGCAAACAAAATTTTAGTCTTAAGGTAATTACAGTTCAACAATAAAAAAAACAAAAATTACAATTATAATCAAAGGTGACGAGCTCTGTAATTTGATACCCTATTCAATATGATAGGAAATTTTGTTATCTTCATTAATTTAAAAAAAAAAAAAAATGAAATTGTTGATTTTGATGCTACCTCCTTCAAAGAAATGTACCATAATAGAAAAGAAATAAACATACTGCCAAATCGGTATACATGAGCCACAGTTAAAATCTAATTATTTATAAAGGAAAAGTTGCCTGATCCTTCCTGTTCTAAAACAGCTTAGGTGTAATAAAATCATAAGATGAATTCTCAGAAGACATTTACAATGAAGAGCAGTTTTCATATCTATCCATGGAAACCAAGTCAGCTAGTCCATAGTATAATTAAAAATTATTTTGTTTGATATAAACATGTGTTTTGGCTAATAATAAAATTGAATCCGACTGAGGTTGTCACCATAGAACACTGAGGGCCTACTGTGGATAATGTAAAGCTGTTATTTCTCAATCTTATTTTCAGTACTATACTTTATGTATTAACCTTTAAAAAGTAAAACGTTAGCCAGAACTCAGAAATATGTCTATCTATAAGATTTATTGATGACGGATTTGGAATAGAAAGAAAAAATATAAAAACAACCTGTGAAAAATAAAGTTAAAATGAAACAGATGGTTTTGTTTGTCACATCACATCCCTAGTGACATTTCACATTCTTGGCTGCAAAAAAAATTACCATTACAGTCCAAATAGGGTTCATGGGCCATTACCAAACAAGAAATGTATTTATTTTTTTCCCAACAATAATACTTAAGAGGTGTAAAGGTAAATAAATGTCACACCTCAGTCCATTGTTTTCATTAGAATAATAATAAAGAAGATTGAAAATCATGGCAACTGGCAAGAAATATTATACTTTTAGTATGTTATTACTATTACTACTTAAATATATAAAGTCCCAGAAATCTTTATACTTACATCGGGGTCTAAATCCTTAAAGAAATGCAATGTAAATTTATAATTGGAGGGGCCATGCGCACCGACTCCTTCAGCAGCCATAGTCATACTATTTTTGTCTAATTTTACATCTTGACCCTAAACATTTTATGAAACCAAGGTAATGAAAGATTAATCTTTACAGCAAGAGAAAAAAAATCACTGTCGTATATTTACCTTAATATCTTTTAAATCTACTTTGAGATAAATATTGTTGGCATCTTGCGCCCAGTATACAAAAGGACTTGGCGTTTGCACCATTTTAACAAATGTTATTGATGTAATAAACTTTGTCAGTAGTTACTCCTAAACTAGATATATTGCTTTACTTTACATAAGTATTTAGCGACTAAACTTCTACAGAAATGGGCTTATTCCTTCATTTATTGATCAGTCTATTATAAATTAATAAGTTTTTGTAAAAAAATCATAAAACTTGTACTATTTCACTGAATCTAATGACATTTTGATTTGACATCTATTAGATACAGAGCTGATAACAAGGAACCTTTCAAATGTAACCACTAGTATATTCTAGCTCCCCCTCTCCTTACCCCGTACCTTTGCAGCTTGACCTGCAGTGTTGTCACCTCAATATCATTTATTAATCTTTCTTTGCGGATAATCGGATACCTGTCCAATTTTGGCTATCGGCACCGTTGATAAATTCTGAATAAATTGGTTCATATTTTTCTGATGATAGGTTAATAGAAATTATAAATAATACTTTGTCACGTAGTTTTTTTTTTTTACATTTTGGGTTTAACGTTGTATTTTTCACTCAATCCAGGCATATTCCAACACACTGAAAAATGCTAATCGACTTTTGGTTAAAACAAAATAACGGAAAGCGTGTAAAAAAATAAATCAAACTTGGAAAAATTCGGGTTCCAGTAACCAAAAAATGAAGTATACCAAGTTGTTTTTTCACACTTTTTTAAAAACTTTAGAAAATAAAATAAAACTGTGTTTTTTTTTAATAGCAACGGTGCTTGCTGTGCAGTTTTTTTTTATCAATAGCTTATCTTCCTATCAACTCGTTTCATTGTTTTCAATTATTGCTGATCCTGCCAGCAAACTTATAATATGTAATAAAATTTAAATATACAATCAAGATCAGGAAAACTAAAAGCTTCGTAAAAAAAAAGTTTGCTTTAATTCCAGGATACGACAAGCCCATATTACATTTTAGCCCGGCTTCATGCTTTTATTTATTTCAACTAGTAATCATTTTTTACTTTGCTAATGCCCATATTTTCAAAATCCGTGAAAAGGAAAAGTAATGACACCAAAAAGTCAAACTATCGTTAGCTACAAGTTGTGCCATGTCATGAAATCGATAGATTTCCATCACTACCACCAATGAATGTTTGTAAATTACTGGTTTGTTCCTTATAAGGTTATGATATTTGAAAATGCAATACTCTCTTGATGGTAAAATAAATGCATTAAACCTGATATCTCAGCGAAAATTTCTTAACATCCTTGATAAGATCCCGGGTAGAAAAGATTTTATCATTGATGTTAATTTAATTAAACCTTTAGAACACATTATTGGAGTCGCAAAGTTGAGGTAACTCAAATTAGTTTAGCTCAACCTGGATCAGTGGAAATACGTATAATGCAAAGTATTAACATGTTGTTTTTTTTTTTCCAGATCCAGTGGTGTTGATAAAATATATAAACTAGAAAAAACACCAATTCCTTGTACCAATACACAGAGAGTTTTCTTTATTCAAGGAGATCTCATTACAATTAAGCATGTTTGCGATAAAATTAATAGTGAACTTTTACAAAAAAATGACGGAAATTCTTATCACCTAATAGTGCTCTTCCGAAAGCTAGGATGTGCTATGAAACTTTTAGAAGAGGAAGGAGTGATAGGATGTGTACAAGTTCATAGTTTTTTGTGGGAATTGATTACTTTAGAAAGTAGGGTATTGTCTTTAGAATTCCAAAATTTTTACAAGTATCTGTTTGTTAACGGTGATCAAAGTTACTTGCCTTGTGTAGCAAAATCAATATGGTCATTGCAAATGATGTTCGGCAAACCATCCACAACTTTGATACAGGGTAAATATTCTCATCTTGTTGAAAAGATGTTGGAACATTACTGTGAGGAACTAGGGCATCCAACTATTAAAGAATCAGATATTTCTTCTTTTGTAATAGTAGATAGAGATTTAGACTATGCCAGTACTCTGATGACTGGGGGAACATACTCAAGTTTATTAGATGAAGTATTTGGGATAAGAAGTGGTTATGTTGAAGTAAAACAGCCTGACAAAAATGATAAACCGCTATCCAGTGGGCATTATTTGAATAGCTCAGATGAAATTTATTCGCAGATCAAGAGCAGGCACTTTTCAGATGTTTTCCCTTATCTTAGTGCTAAAACTAAAGAAATGAGTGCAGAGTATCAAAAAAGTCAAAATATGAACATACAAGAGATGAAACGCTATGTTTCTGAAGAATTGTCCACTGTAGCTAAACAGAAAAAGATGTTAGCATATCATATTGTTGCCTGTGAAGCCATAATAAGTGATATGGGTAAAAGATTTGAAAATTTACAAATCACAGAGAGAAATATGGTTGAAGGGAGAAATCGTAAGGATTGTGTTACTTACATAGAAGAATGTTTAGCAATGGGTACATGTAACAAATATGCAATATTAAGATTGATGAGTCTTTTGTCACTAACCCAAGATGGAATTCCGTCTGATGAATATAATCGATTACGAATGCAGTTTCTGCATGTTAATGGTTATGAGGATTTACCAGGTTTCTTATATTTAGAAAAATCAGGCTTATGCGTGGAGCAGCTAGGAATTATTCCTGAAGTAAGAGGAGCTCAAATAGCTAATAAAGTTGTTCAAGCAGTTTCCCTTCCTACCAGGAGAAGCACATTTAGTTCATTTTGCCAAAAGTTAAAACTATTTCCAGAAGTTGAAGAAAATTATGATCTAAAAAATCCAAAAGATTTGGGTTTTGTATTTGGTGGTTCGTATATACCTACCATATGTCAGCTTGTTAATATTTTATATAAGAATGAAATGACACATGAAGATTTAATGAAAATTGTACCTAATTTGACAATTAAATCCAACAAGAATACAAATTCAGTAAAATATTTAAGGACATTTGTTGTTTATATTATAGGTGGTGTCACTTATGCAGAAATATGTGCATTTCAGTTGTTAGAAAGGTTAACTGGTGCTAAAATTGTTATTGCTTCAACATCCATCATAAATGGAAATCTTTTAATGAAGTCATATTTCAAATAAAAAAAATTGTTGTTAGATTGCAGAGAGAAAAATAAGAATAAAATTTTATGTTTTTAGAATTGTTAATTTTGTAAATTGGATGTTATGTATTATATTTCATTAAATGTATGTATTTTGTACATAAATATATTTATCTTAAGAAACTATTGCCTTTTGATATTTGGGTTTCATTGATTTCTTTCAAAATCAGACCAGAGAGCTGAGGGTTTAAGTCCCACTTCTGTCTATCTCTTTTTTTTGGCAAATAATAAATTATCGATGCCTTATTAATGATGAAAAGAGTTTACAATAACAAATAAAATTAGCCATTTAATGTCAACTTTCTTTAAAACTACATGAATAGCTTGAGTTTAACCTACTCCTTCACTGTGGGTGTCAAATGTCAACTTTGTATGATATTTACACTATGAATTATGACATTGAAAATAAATAGAAAGTTTTATTGAGCTCAAATACTGTTAACTGAAAAATAGTGTACCAGCAATTATTCACTAAAAAACATTGATTATAATTCAATAGAAATACTATCAATAATCTTAGCAGTCATAACTAAACAAATAATTAGATAAAAAATCAATTCTATGATCTAAAAATATAAATATTTAATAGGTCTTAGCAATGGGTTACTAAAATAAGTATTAAGAAACATTTCTGATTGAAAATTTTATTTTTATTTATTATGTACTAGGTTTTGGAGCTATTTCTTAATTATATAAGTTTTAACAAAATAAAAACATTTCAAAATGATGAATGACCATCAATATATTTAAATATTATTTTCCAAAACCTCCTCTGCAATTAGGACTAGGAGCTACTTTCTTGTCACTTTGTTCCCATTGAGATGGAGTTTTAGCCTGAAATGAAATTCGGAATTAGTTTCTATCAATGATATATTGATGCATATCAATGCCACAACTGAACACTATTTATAGTCATTATTTTGAGAGCTTATGGTAAGTCATGGAAATATTAAGGAATTGGCTTCGAATGATGATTAAATGTACCATATGAATGATCTTATACAGAGATCATTTGTTTTGTTACTTAATGACTTTTTATTCATAAATTAATAATTATTAGTTAACCTAGACACCTTACTGCCCTTTGGTGTGAACAAAAAATTCTATCCAAAACAGAAACTATGCTCTTTACTCTTTCATAAAGCAATTTTAAGACCTCTTATTGCCTGAATTAGACAAAAAACAAAACTAAAAAAATTTATAGAGACTAAAACCTTGTAGAAAAAAAGTGATTATTCGTACAGTTATTATTTAGAGGAATTAAATTACTGCAATTATTGCTTAAATGTTACAGGTATAATAAAGCCTAAATTTCAATGTTATATATATTAATTTTATTAATGCAAACATGAGTTGGTGCATCAGACAAAAAATGTATTATGAACTCCCACTGGTTCCTTTGGCTAATAATTTTTTTATGTAGTCCACATTTAATAAACATTCTTTTGGGCTAATTTTTTTTTTCTAAATTGAAGGCAAAATATTAAAATAGTTTTCTACTATATTTCTGTACATTCCTACTTTTGTTGCTGATTTCATTCAATTGATGGAAAATTAAATTGAAATATACATCAATAACTAGCCCACAGTTACAGTCAATACTAGTTACACAGTTAATTCTTTCAATTAACATTTTAGAGATTACATTGCAGAATTCAGGTGGGCTTCCAATAAAGTTAATTATATCTATGAAGCCTAAATAATACTAAAATTACAGAGGATGCAGCAAACACAGTTTTTAGATATTTAGTTATACTACAACTAAACTACCTAAGAGAAAAAATAGCAATAATTATTGATTTAGATTTATGTCAATTTCAACTAAGAATAGTTGTTCTATAAGTAATTATTGACTTCTTTTTTTCAATGTAAATAGCTTTTCAAATCGGTAGAAAACACCCTAATAATTTATAGTGGTTAGACTGCTACTGAAAACAATCAATTTATTATATCCCATTAATGAAACTTATATGCAAAATGAATGAATCAAACGTTGTTCCTAACAAGAAATATATAAAAAGACAAAAATGAATGTATTAAAATAAAAAGTAGTTACCATTATTGACAATGCATGAATTCCATTTTTCAGTTCGTGATCTAGTATTTCATTGACTAGCCGATGTCTCTAAAAAAAATAAGAAAATGATAAAATATTCTCATGAAACAAAAATAAAGTAACATTTTCTAAATAAATTTAATGTCGCTTCATACCTAAGTTTTTTTATTAGGATTGTTGCTAATAATCATCAATATTAATGTGACATATGATAAAAAAAAAAAGGATAAATAAATATAACAGTTTAATGTATGAACTGAACTATTTTGCATAACATAATAAATATGCAATAATCCTGAGTTGTCTCACTTACTTATTAATTACCAATGAAATAAAAAAAAAAAAATTACGAATGATGAATACAACAAGCAATAAAGATGTTTTTGATTGGAAGGTAAACATAAGTGAATTTCCAATAGAACATTTGCTATTTCGGATAGCTAGCTAGCTCATTTCATAATCGCAGACCTGGATTATGTCAGCCACAAGTGATAGAGCCAAGAAATGATCGTTTACATCATACACACACTTGTCAGAATCGGTTTTAAATTATCACTGAGATTGCTCAACTTCTTTGTTCAACTCGAGGAGTACCAATATGTGCAGAAACTGTTAGAAGAGAACTTGCTGAAGTCATTGAAACCCTCAGAGACCAGCATTAGGGCCATTGTGGACCAGAGAACATCGTAGAGCTCTTTTGAAATTTGCTTGGGAGCATGGAGCAATGTGATGTTTTCAGATGAGTCACGCTTCTCTCTTTATCCACCAAATGGAGACGGAAGAGAGCTTACCAAAGGCCTGGTGAGTGCTATATTGAGTGTAATGCTATTCATTTTCAGTTCCCCACAAGGTGTTCAAGAGGAAAATCCGAAACAAGCTCTAAGATGTTCTCTGGTCAACAATGGCCCTGATGCTGGTGGTCTAGACAGAAATTTCTTTAAATTTTTTTTATTAAAATAATTCTATTAGGAAGCAAATATTTGAATTTCGCTAAGTGCGCAACTTTTTTTGAGGGACAGGGTAGTTAATTCATCAATCAGTAGTCTTGCAATTTGAAAAAAAAAATAGTTAAAAGTTTTTTTTTCTAATTTTTACCGACTAAAATTTGTTTACAACAGTTATAACTAAGTTGAATTTTTTGAAAATAACAAAAATATTTAGAAAGTAAGGAAGCGAAGTAAGTAAGTAAGTAAGTAAGTGAAAAAACCACTCAATATTTTCCCAACATGCTTTATTTCATTTGCTAAACCACCTTGGTCAATGAAAATTGTATTTTCAAAAAATATAAAAATTGTAAATGGGTAAAGTATGGACACAGATAAAAACTGAATAAATCATTTACTATATTTAATGACATGATTAAGTGTCATCAAGGGATCAGAGCTTTAATCTTAAAGGCAAGCGAAACAAGCCAAACCTTTTTCTTACTCCGTTTTTTTTTTTCACACTTCCCATTATTGTATTTTAACCGAACAATCACCATATCTGTTGATGTTGGGGGGGGGGAACTTAAATATCTTTGAATCATTTTTATGACCGTTACTGCAGAACAAACAGACAGACTACCGTCCTAGATGTGAATAAATGTAGGACCTCCATTTTGAAGTCAGCAATTAAAATGGCAAACACAATAACATAAAGTATATCATAGTCACCTGAAGCATGTAAATTACTCATTTTGATGTGATGATAACTGTTCATGTCTTTAATTTATTCATAAATATAATTTTTGCTAATAGATAAGTTGACACGTCTATTTATACAAGTCATTGTTTCCTACCATTTATTTATCCACCTTTTAAATGTAGTGACTATTTAAGCTCAACCATGTATAATACAGAGAGAAAATGTTCCAAGTGAGAATCCTTAGAATCTTACTAACTAAAGTAGAGTGTGAACCAATGTCCAATGAGTTAGCAAAGCCTTTTTTTTTTTTCCTTAGGGTTAGTAGTAAGAACCACATGATAGATTGCAAGGGACGTAGCTAGAGAGACCATAGCAATGTTAAATACAATGAAAATAACAACAGAGGAGTGTGTAAAATTTTACAAGATGTAAAGGCTATAAGTTTGAGATGGTTTGAGGAAGTAACTAATACACAAATACCATATAATAATTACCTGAATTAAGGGCACATTATCAAATTTGTCCGAGACAACGACCACTTTAAAATGTGTTTCTGCTGAAGCTGGAACATTGTGCATGTGAGACTCATTTATCACTTCCAAGTGAGAAGGAACTAGTTTTTCCGACAGTTTAGAACGGATTGCTGTTTCTAATGGTCTTTCAGGCATGACTGCGACTAATCCACGTTTAGGTAGCCAATCTATTAAGATTCATGATAATGAAAAACTTTTTTCTGACTAACTTAAGTAATCTAAGTTAATTATTTATTTATACGTTATTTTAAAATAAACAAGAAATGTTATATTACTTGTAAAGTTTACTCTTAAAAAACCAGATAACAATTTCATACGTGCTCAATGATTTCCTATAGATATCTTAAGTTGACAATTTCAAAAATTATATGACGGAGAGGTTATAAGTTTTACTACTGTTACCAGACTTAGGTCACGGCCTAGGATAAAGGAAGAGTAACTACTCTTCCATCCTCCTAGGCCACTGCATTAAAACTGCCAATAAAGCAATGAATTATTAAAACTATTGTCATATATTTATTACAAGAAATGTCTTACTTATTAAATAAAACCATGTAATGGCGATCGACAATCGGCTTTGGCATTGACAGATAAAATAAACAGGAAATACACCCTTCTGTCTCATTATTATAATTATGTACATATATTATGTGAGTGGAGGTCCACTCACATATATTATGTGAGTGGAGGTCCACTGCATTTCCTACATTGTCATGATTTATAAAGTCATATTTTTTAATTGAAGTTTAACATTTTCATATACTCGATAGAGGACAGGAAAGGCAGGATATCCCATCGGGAGCCACCAACTTCTATTCACGGGAAAGGAATGTAATTTCACTTTATGTTTAGGGATTGTAACCCAGAACAGACCTTATGTTATGAGTATTTATGGGCCTCATACAAAGTGAACCAAGTTTGACATACTTGACTTATCAAGTCGGTTTGAAAAATAATTGTTCTAGCTTCTAGCAGGATGATTTGACGGTTTTATGATTAGTCAGAAAATTATTTTAAAGAGTGATGGTCAGTGTATGGATTTGTTAAGGCTTCAAAACATACAACTCACAAACTTGTTTCTCTAGTCCCAATCAATGGAAGCTGTATTAACCCTGATTAGGCCAACAGTACATGAAAAGAGAAAACCAGGGGGGAAAAACTTATAATGACTATTTTCCAAGCCTGAAGGGAGAGATTTTATTTTCATTCAGGTACTTAGCGATCTTCATTTGACTGTCTAGTCTATAATTAACGGTATCACAACAGTAAAGGCATAATTTACAGTAAAGGATATTAATACAGGAGAGGTGACTGCGGAAGATTGACAGAGACCGGTAAGGACTAGGTAAAGTGTTGTCAAATGAGCATAAGATGTGTTCTTTAAGGTTTATATTCTGCTGCTTGATTTTAACTGCGTAAAGAGGGTAGGGTTCAATGTGGCTTGTTTGTTCCTTCATTCGGTTGGCTGTAGATCACTACCCCTTGACAAAGGGTGTAGGGCTTCTCTGTTTAGATACCTTCTCGGGGGGGGGGGGTATCCAATAATAGTGGACACTAAATTAGGCGGGTCTGAGAAAGTGTGGCGTTGCCAACTCTCGCTTCACAACCTAACTCACAATTCACTGGTGAAGTTTGGAAGTTTACCTGTCGTTTTATAATTTTTCGTAATAAAATAATGATTGCTCTAACCAAATTGTTTAATGCCGCCTACGCTATTATTAAATAAAACTTAATATCAATTAAATCAATATTTACAACACTCTAGTCAGCCAACAAATCGAATATTAAAACGCATTAGAATCAAAATAACTGAAACACATTTGATGAAAAGATGGTAATAAAAACTTTCAATGACAAACATGTTTTCTAATCAAGACCTTTCAAAAATTATACTTTTACTTAAAATATAATTTAAAAATGATAAGAAGTTCAAAAATATCATCTCTAACAATTTCTTTTGCCCAGTCCTCCTGTTATGGTTGTTCAGTGTGTCGAACACATATGTCACAATACATTTGCTGTCACATTATTGATTACTTCATTCGTTAAACGCTCCATATCGCTAATTTTAAAACAAAATTTTTTTTCAGCTACCTATCTTTTGACCTGAGCCCATATTAGCTCTATAGGGTTGTATTGGCAACGCTATGGAAGAAATCCAAGTTCCAACTTTGTTGTATTTGGTGGAAAGTCCACATTTTTTCGATGTAACCATTCAATTATCTCTTGTTTTCGCCAGTTGGAGATTGAATATTTATCTTTCAATGGAGAGTGGTACTGTATAATCACCGATGGTTCCTCGAGACTGGGAAGAAGCCGTGTGGCGAACCACTCATTAAATGAAAATTGATTCATCTCGTCAAAATAAACTGCTGAAGAGGACTTTGGCCGAAATACCTGCTTATATTCCGGTACAAAAACATTTTTACTGCCTCCATGGTAGAATATAAGGTGCTTACCTTTCCCAACTGGTTCTTTTAATCCTCCTTTGCTAGATGTATTGTCGTGAATGATGCTCATTGAGGAACACACAATCTCTTGGAATCGTTGCTCGCTTTAATGTGTGCATTTTTATTAGAAAATTGACACGAGCCAAAGTAATGCCCGCTCTTTCGAGAAGGAATATTACCCCGCCTATTAGCTTTTTATATTTGAATCCGAGATTGCTCCACAGCCATTCATTGAACTGATCTCCTGACTCTGGAATAATTTATTTTTTTCGTTTAAAATAGGTTACAGTCTTTGGGCTGTAGGAAGCTCGCAACGATCGTAAAATTCAAATATACACCGTCAAACAACGTTATTATCGAAGTCACTTAATTTGGTTTGGGGTTTTTCTCTTTTATGACGTTTACGGGGAAGTCATTTTTTTTTTCAGGAGGAGAATTTTTCTGTTTTTGGCAGCATCTTCATACTGATTTCTCCAGTAACTTCTTGTCGTTTTTTATAATTAATTTTCTCCAAAAACGAAGGATCAGCCAATTTTCCAGCAAATTTCCACACATTCAACAACAGATCCATCACATTCAATAACATAGCAAAAGATCCGAGTAGGGATTTCCTCTGAGCTTCCAAAGGTGAGGCCTGTGGTGATTCCATTATTATGTCTAATCAAAAGCCAAGTCAAAACCAAATAATTTATTCCAAATAATGATAAGTAGAACTAACACAAAATAGCACAGTGTGAAATCGTAATCCAAGTGATGAGTTAAGTCCAAGGCAGGGTCAGTTTTAAATTCCAGATAAAAAGCTGTTAAAAAAAAAAATAAAAGAGTACTCCATACACATTCAAAGAACACGGAGGACAGAGAACCACTGAGACAGAGAATGCGATAGAACCTAACGGGAGAATTTGGCAACAAGGGGCGGTCAACGTTGCCACCTACTGGCAGTTAAAAGGCTGAAATGATCCGGCCGTTGAATGTTGGGGAATAAGTGCGGCAACATGACGGAAATACCCGCCCGCCTAACTTCGTGTCAACTATTGTTATATGTCGAATGCTCCGGTTGCCCTTTTTGTCATTTATTCAAACACTCAAAGTAAGTCATCTAAGGTTATCTCAAGGCACAAAAATGTCCACGGCACAATGAAATCAGGTACACAGCATGGCCAGTGAGGGAATTGTCTCCTTACATTTTACGCTTTGTGCCAAGGCAACCTTTGTTAGGCTACAGAGCATTTTCCTATATCTCTTCGATAGCGGTTGCAAAAAAAATCCATCGACCTGAAATATAAAATGCATGTTTCACCACAACTTGAGATATGCTGGTTAGTTTTTTTATTTAAATACTATAGCAGAAGCAGAAAAAAAAATTAAAACGTTAAGAAAGTCGGGTCGTGATATTAGGTAAAGATTTCACAAGTTCTAGTTAAGAAGCTATTTATGATTTAGAGTTATGATTTGTTCTCCGTTGTTAAGAACCAATTAAAGACGGTGAGGCAAGTATATAAATAAATAACATGAAATATAAAATAGTCCCATGACTATCTCGCGACATTGTTTCTACGTCTTTGTACTTTATTTAGTTTATATATTTTATAAAAAATACAATTTTTATCATAATCGATCTCAAACAAATTTTATTTGTAGAAATAAAAGTTGAGGCTACTGATCCATGTATCTACTGGTCTACTTAGTTACCATTAGCTTCTGGGTCAAGTTGAAAAATGCAAAATGTTATAATCTTTTGAGAGCGACCTGGATATTGGACATGTGTCAGAACGACAATGGCACATGTCTAGATATCTTTCATTCTTAATTATCAATTTAAATTCCACGCTTCTTAAGACTAAGCGTACTGTCAAGAGCTCGTATTTTTACATTGAGATTAGTCAACTAATAAAGTTGGCGTGCCATGATATGTTATCGCATAGAAACGCCTTGTTTTAATGTGGACGCCAGTAAGTCTACTTCGTCCACCTTCTTCCAAGAAGACTCCATATTTTGGGATCATCCCCTAAACAGGCCTGCTCCATAAACGGAGTCTGGGATAACGTTGAAAGATGGCAGCAACCTTTGAAATTTGATTCTGCTCAGAAAACAATTTGAAAATGCTGAGAAGACACTAGAAAAGTGTGTATCACACGACCGTTCACAATGAAGTGACATTTGAAACAATTTTTTTTTTTTTTTTTTTCTTTCATAGCCCCTTTAAATTTCCAGATAATTATATAAAATTATAGATCCTCAGGTGAATCTATTTACAAATTATTTTGTATTTCCTGTAGCATCACTACATTATATACAGGTTTTGTTATTTTATAGAAATTATATAATGAATAAGCAAGTACAATGATATACATTATACGTGACTGGACTAAACTGACTAATAAAGGTGATGGGGCTCACCTTTTTGATCAACCTTAAAACTAACTTACATACTAATTCTTATCCTAATTTTTCCTCGACAGTCTGTTGCCATCGATGCGGGAGGGGTGGTGGGGTCATAGTGTTAAACACTGGGTTTGTCAGGTGCTGCAACGAGTCAAAAAACTTAGTGTCTCCGGCATTTGAAACAATAAACTAAGGAACAGAAATTTCAACCAAGTTTCCAACTTATTTTTGAGGGAATCGACCAAAATAAATAGTTTACATATAGTTAGATTTGTCGCTTTTTTTTTTTTTTTAACATTTTCAACTATGTAAAACAATAATATAAAATAAATAAAAGAGTACTCCAAACACATTCAAAGAACAGGGCGGACAGAGAACAACTGAGACAGGCCCCTTTCGACCGCCATCTGCCATGTACGAGTGAAGAGTGATGGGGAAATCGTATTAAACGCGTGATTTTTGGAATTTCAGCGAATCAAAAATTCGTCTACGGTGTATGTACTCGTTTACCGTTGGCAGCTTAAAGTTTTCCTGTAGTTCACGATTTCCCTGTTGCTGAAATAAGCATCATGAATAATGTCAGTTTTCAAGTTACACCAAAAAATATATCTGCAGTGAATGGCAATCTTACTTTCAAGTCTAATTAAGATTTAATGAAGGACTGTTTCCTGGAAAAAAGTGTGAAATTTCACCCCAAGTATTTGTGGGCCTAATTCCTTTAATCGTATTAATTTTTATAGTAGGCATTGGTGGCAACACTGTCACGTTTCCAACATTTTGTTCTAGTCTAGGTTGTCGGTATGTAGAATAATAGACGCCAAAGACTTAACGCCATGTCATGTTTTCTTGGTCTCACTTATGTTAGTAAAGTGTTTTGATCAAATTCATAATTGCTTTCATTGATACCCTAACATGAGTATTTTGAGTCTCAATGGTCTGATTTCATGGTCGATTGGGGGAAAACCCAGTATAGCACATGTATTGTAACTAAAGAGAACTCCTGTGGCACCATCATTCAAATAAAATAGGATCTAATTATATGATGTCTCCTGAATTCCCTTAATATTATGTAGTTTTTGAATACTTTCATATGTGTACACTGTTGATAAAGCTGTGAATGATATGTAGGTTGTTCTGGACGACATTTAATCGTAAAATACAACCAATTTTTTTTTTCATGAGTACGTCCAACCGAATCGTTTTGGATACTAACCAGGATTAGTGACTAATACTTTTCAAACGTTGGTGATGTGATGAGCTCACTAAATTTCTCATTCAAGCTTTATAGTTGGTAAATAATGAAATTCCAATACACATTAAAAACAATGAAAGGATTCGTGGTATATAACTGGTTTTTTTTTCTGGCTCACCACTGTTAAAAAGAGTAGTAAAGGACGTCAATAGTCATATTTGCCCCAAACAAGCTAACATTTTATCGTTTGTGCTTAATTTCTTTTTTTAATTAACCTTTTTTTAATAAACAAACCTAATCAACTTATAGCTATTAATAATTGCACAGCTGCCCCGAACAAGGTTGTACTGACTGTAGGTTTTCAAGTTACACCAAAAAATATATCTGCATTGGATTTATCATGTCACCTTGTTCGATAGTCTACTTAATTTCTCAATTTTGAGGGTTACAACCTTGTTTGGGCAGCTGTACAAATATCGGCTAAAGAAAAAATACAATAACAACACCACAACGACAATATTGACGATAGGATCCATTTATGTTAATCTTGGTAAATATCGGATAAATTTTACAATACACATACAATATAATTAAGCCCCAATATTGTGTGGGCCTGGGACAGGCAAGCGCAGCTGATCCGTCCAGTAAGGCTAGTATGCTGCCGTTTACAGAACTATCGTATCTTTTTCTTTATCCAAATCCAATGCTTATTTCTTGAATACAAAATATATTCAAAACTATAAAAGGGTTACAGAGGGCTTTTAAAGAGTTCTTACAAGTTAACGAACATCGGATTACGATAAAAAGAAGCATACAATGCAAACAGAACCTGTGTGTGTGTGTTCACCCTCGAGTCACAAACTTGTTTTACAAACTGATGTTCCTAAAACTAACTTACGAACTAAATTAAATCCAGGTGGCCCCCTTTCGACTGCAAATTGCCATGAACGAGTGAAGAGTGATGGGTAAATCGTATTAAACTCGAAACTTTTGGAATTTCAACGAATCAAAAATTCGTCTACGGTGTATGCACTCGTATACCGTTGGCAGCTTAAAGTTTTCCTGTAGTTCACGATTTTTCTGCTGCTGAAATAAGCATCATGAATTATAAATGTCCGACTACTTTCATGAATATCCTGTCCTGAAGTTGATGGTGACGTTTAGCTGTCGCTTCCATCAGATGACCGAATAGTGTACGACAGATCCAGCCTGATGATAGACACAGTGATATTTTGGGGGATGTCAGAAAGTGTGAGACATCGTGAGTAGTTGTTTTAGATTTCTTGTAATATGGTCACAAAAGAGTAGGTGCCGATTCATCTTGATGCCCCAGTATACGATACTGTAGTGTAGGAAATAGGTAGAGGTTTCTATCTGGTATGAGGGTATTACGCAGTTAGTCTTTTCGGCGTTCACCTGGGATGTTCAACTTCCTCAGTTTATCACTAGTTTCTGAAGGGCATTCATGCTTATACTATTCTACTGTACGCCGCAATGTCGTCATCGAAGGCACTTAGCATTGTGTTCTTGTGCCGGGCTCTAACGATTTTAGACGTGTACGAGTTGAAAGTCACTGAGAACAGTACGGCTCTTTGAAGTATTCCACAGGTCAGAGGCACCAATTCGGAGTGACTATCACCCGCCCACACCAGGAGAGTTTTAGTTTTCATGAATCTAAGCGGCAAGACGTATAAATGCTTGGGGCATTTCCCGTCACAAAACATCCTGCACGGTGCCGAAAGCCTGTGTGCAGTGTAGCGAGATCGTAGGTTCTAGATGAGATGCATGCTAGCTTTTGACTCTAGATTCACGATGGGGTGTACTAAGACCGGCCTGGAATCTTGTCTGATCCGGAGGGATGATGTCGTTGTCATATATTGAGCATATTTCCTAAGTGCGGTAGTAGGGTCATTTCCGCTTCTCACTGGCTTGAGTAAGAGGAACATGAAGGCTCGTTTCCTCACGTAAGGAAAGTACCTAAACCTGACACAAGAATTGTACTGGTAGGTGAGTTATACTATTCATTTCTTCGGCATCTGTTTTAGCAGAGCCGTTAGTATCCTGTCTTGCCTTGGTGACTGGTTTCCCTGACACCTACTAAGGATTGCGTTAAGCTGATTCGGAGATACAAACATCTTGTTCTGTTCCTTTTCCAACAAATACGTGGGTCCTATCCGTAAATTCTCCATTGTTAGTGGTTAGCCAGTTTCATCACCAGTTAATCCGCAGTGAGAATATTGCCACCTTCGTGCATGTTGACCGACGATGTCTTGTTAGGTGGTATTCAAAAGCTTCTAACACTTTCTATGATTGCTGTGCATGCTGCGGAGTCGTACGTCCCACTTGCTGTCGTCTTACTATTACGTTGACTTAAAAGTCCCTTGTCCTTGTTCGTCGTCATGTTCGGCAACCTTGTTCCGTGTCAGTTGATTGACTTCTACTTCGGTAATACAAATAGTAAATGGGTAAAGTTGACGATCCACTTCTTCCTTGATGCAGAGGACTCGTAAATTTTCGACCGAGCATCCCATCCGCAGTCGTCATTTGGGGGCGTGGAGTCACAACTTTACAGTGCACTACACACAGGACTTGTCAGAGTCTTTCTATTATATGCCCAGAAGTGGTTAGAGCTGCAGATCCCAGCTGCTTTCCATTTCGGGGCAGGGAAGAAGGGTACGTGGTGGATGTCCAGGGCAAAGCAACGCAACTCAAATCTCGTTATAACATGGTGAAAGTCATTGTGAATATTAGAACAAGGAATTAATTGACTATTAAGTTAGTTATTAGAATTTCTTTGTAAATAATGCTGTCGGGTTCAGATGTGCGAGTCCCCAGGTGGGGAGGAGACGCCCGCCGCGGGCTAGAGTCGCTACAACCTCTAGCCACCGTCCGGCGAGCGCCTAGAAAGAGATAAAACGGGTGGACCTGTGGTCTTTTACCCTTGCTGGTGGCCTAGTCGGCAAGCAGCTTAACTCGTTTGGATCTGACTCCATAAGATCTTAGAATGTGTGCCCCGATAAAGCACTATGTTCAGGAGAAGAGGAACAGGTGGGGGGTTCTCCCACCTGTGGCTGTTTCCCCCACCAGCAGCTTCCCTCTCTCCAACTGACGCCTTAAGATTATCATTACAATATGGAAACATAAGTAAATATTTTCTGGACCGAGAAGGGGGGAACTTCTAATTATTCGTAAATAAGAGGTTGACGCAACAAATGCTAATAATAATATATTTATGTAAATAGTCACTAGGGTGAATTCGTAATTACTTTGTTAATACAGCTTTACTTAATATACGCTGACCAGCACAATAAATCTCATTCTCCGCTTAGTACGGACACCACAATTAAACCTGTATAAATTGGAGTTCACGTTTACCGTAAGGGATAGCAATCCCAGGAAAGGTGGAAATTAATTAATTTTTTTTTTTTTTTTTTTTCTAAACCCCTTTAAATTATACAATGTGAAAATATGACAAAATCAATGAACAAAATAATTTCTCCTCTTTCTGCTATGCGCAGATGCATTTGCAGGACGTTCGGTTACATACAATCAGATTGAAGTTAGTAGGAAATAACATGAATACAAATCTAGGTGATGGGGCTCTCCTTCAGTTTGAAAATGTGGGAGAAAAACGGGGGTTATAGTGTTGAACACCGGGTTTGCCAGGTATTGCAGGCAGTAGAAAAATTTAACATGTCTACGCTGGATGAATTCATCCACCGTAGGCAGCTCAAAGATCTCGTGGAGCTCACTGTTGCTCCGCTGCTCGAATGAAGTATGTCTGACCACTTTCATCAGTATACCGTTTTGGAATTGTTGGAGTCGCCGAGCTGTCGTATACATCAGATAGCGAAAAAGCGGTGCACCCTACATCAAAGTAGGCCTGAGTACGCTCTTGTGAATCAATAGCTAGAGACGCAGTGATAGATTGGGGGAAGTCAATAAATGCGTAAGCCGGTAAGACTTCATGTGTTTTTGCTTCAACTTCTTCGTTCAACTTCAACGTAAAATGGTTACTAAAATGGAGGTTTCTGTCCATATTAATTTCCAGATATACTAGGTTGTTGGCTGGTAAATTTTCCTCCGTTCCTACTATGTAACTAGTAGGTAGCGGACTTTTTCCCTTTTGAAAAGAGAAAATCACGCAGTCAGTCTAATTAATAAAACAAAATAAGGCAAACCAGAAACCTAGTCAGGGATAGAGACGTTTGACAGAGGTAAAATTGGTGAGGGGTAAAAAAATAAGACGAATGAAACAATAGATACATTTTTATACAAACTGCATTTTATATTTGACTTCCTAATTGGAACAAGTCTAGACAGCACGTACATATAACTATCATTAAATTTGCAAATATATAAGGTGATCGAACAAATACTAGTTGCAGTCACTTGCGTCCTTGTTAACGATACACAATTCAAACAATGAATAATTAGACAATTATTTTGTATTTTATATGTTAAAAGTTCCCACTGTGTGTACTTGATTTGTGAAATATCATATTCCACCAGAAGCATTCTTTATTTGTGTAATATGCATTTTATTATTTTACGCTCCCAATTACATCAGAAAAGCCGCCTTCTAACGGGAGCCATCCACTTCTATTGATGTTTGGGTGAATCACACTGTCTATTTTGGAATTTCGACCAAGATTCTTCATTAAAAAAAAAAGGAGTAATGGGGTTTACTACCACGGGGTTTACAAATTCAAAGGGTCCTAAGTTTACCCTTACTTTCCAAAAACAGCACTTCGATAAACCGCAATTGCATTTTAAAGTGACAATAATAACACTATTGGAAAATCTAAAAAGATAAAAACCAATGATAGTACCATTTGAGAATAAATCGCAAAGTTTATTGAAACTTGTTATTTATTTAGTACTTTAATTTCTTCTGTTACGATACTTATACTAAGATACGACTCAAGTCCAGTTCATGTTTTCCTTACCGTCATAATTTTTTAAGAATGAACTTATGCGAAATTGCAATACAATAAAAATTACTGCAATTTAAATTTTATATATGTACATAAAGGCAATGAAAGAAAAAAGATCAAATATGGTGAATGCAGAACTGTAAATATGGGATGAATAGAATATATCGTTGATCACAATTACTTATTGCCACAATTTTATTTAAATAAAAAGATTTTCTAAAAAAAAAAATTTTCCATACCTATCTTCATTTAATTTTTAATAAACAAATCACCATATTTCGAAGTAATGTGTAATATAGCTTGAGAAATTCAGCTAGATAATATTAATTCATTATACACACATATAATGTACATGCATGCAAACATATCTGGATATAGACATATCTAAACATATCTACATATAGATAGGTTGACGAAAGACATAGTCCCGTTCCTGAATGAACGTAGAGCCCCTCTATTTGGGTTTAGCAATTAAATAAGTGTTTATGAGCGTATGTTTAATTTGTAATGACATAAGGAAAGAATGAATACCGCGCTTGTCACCAACCTGCGGCAACTTAAAGGAGGCGTTCCGGTTCTACTCAAAACTAAATGTAACCACTATGTTGGAGCTAAAAGTGAGTTAGTTCCTTATTATCATTCCTGATTATTATGCTGTTGTAACACACGTTCATCCGTTATGAAATAACTTAAAAGACGATGCGTCCGGCTTGTAAGCTCCCAATTAAACTCAATTAAAATGTCTGAGGTTTTCAACCTCTGACGAAATGTTCAGTCTTTTATTGCCACATTTAAGTGATCAGGTACTTTTATATACTGTCATTGAAATATGTGGATATGTACGCTTCAGTAAAAAGTCTGGCTACACGTAATGATGCACGTAAACGCATATGAATTGGTTTACATGTGAACAAATATTTGTGAATTGCATGCCGTCATTACACGATAACAAATATCCTCAACAATGTATATCAACCAATAATATCAGATATCGTTGTTAACTTCGTAACTTTAATGTTATGTACGATAATACATACCTGATTCATATTTTAATTTTTTTTTCTTTATTATACTCTTTTTAATGTGTCCTTCAAGAAGATGAAAATCAGCACGTTCAATCTTAAGTTCAGAGAAGCGTGCGTGCCTAATGTATTATGCAATATACGAGTATGTTCATTTCATCTGGTTTATTCACCGACTTCATAACACGGAAATTTACTTTATTATAATTTTGGAAAAGAATGTACTCAAAAAGTCCTTGAAAATTGTAAGTGTGGCAACAATGATTTTGTGAAACCTTTTGTGCGGAATACAGCTGTACAACATGAAATAATGTACATAAAGACCTTATTATATTTTTAAAGACCACTATAAATTATTATCTTTTAGTTGCAGGTTTTTTGAGGGTCTATTTTTTCAACATGTAAATAAGAAAATAGTTTACATTTTATTTACAGTTTTAGTTAAGAGGTACTCCGTTGCCTGGAAACTACATAAATGAAATTAGTGTAAAATAAAATAAAATAAAGAAAATTGCTTTCAGTAACAAAAAAAAATCCACCATTGTTCGGGGCGTTGTTGAGGATATATTTAAAAAATCTGATCGTTTGTATCATTTTTGCAGGCTTTGAACACAAGGTTTACAGACAGCCGAAACACACATTTTTAAAATCTTCGGGCTCGACAAAAGAGGTTGACTTCTAAATCGATTTCTATCGTTGGCTACCAAAACGTCATTTTCTAGAATATTTTTTTTATCGTTAGCATCATTAATATGTTGATAACTTTGGCTTATAATTGTGAACTGCTGATAACTAAAGTAAGTAACTTTCGTTTGTGATTTTTTTTTTTTTTTTTCTTAGCTCTCAAACTTATAAAAATAGGATGTGGGAAAAATAAAGGAAAATTATTTCGGGCTAATGAGTGCCTTACCCCTAAGGGGAGTCCCCCATTTGAAGGATATATGAGAAGGATATAGGGTGTGGAATGCCTAAAGGAGGCGGGTGGAATCAGGAAGGTAGTGAGAGTCTACCAAGGGTGGAGCCTAGGGGTACCTAGGCAATAAAACGATACCGTAGCAAGTCCCATTATTATACCTTAACCAAACATATTGTGCGCGATCGGAGAGCGTGGTGGAACGCACTCTCAAACCACGACTACTAGAGACCGGAGGTGGTTATCTTGGAGCGAAAATGTTGGCTGAATAGGTAGTACACAGACGTGACGGTGTACTACCTATTCCCACAACATTTTACTCACACTCGGAAACTGAAACCTCTCCTGCTTCACTCCGTACTCAGATGTATGATGTATGATGGTGACTAAGTTTGATGGTGTATATTTAAAAGATCGTGTCTAACAATCTTAAAATTGCTAAATCCTTTTAACAAAATAATATTTTCAATTAGAACTAAAAACTTTCAAATTATGTCTAATTTGAGAATTTAAAAAGATATCTGTGAATTTCTACAAATGAAAAATGTGGGATTATTAAACCAGAGATAAATGTACATTACCTGGTACAAACTAAAATATTAGTTTTGAAGCCGCAATTGAACGCATCGGCTTGGCTTGATAGTAACTATTTCTCATAGTCAAGAAAAATGTAATTAAATATAAACTTAATTTGTATAGTGGAGATATTCGTAGCGATGTTTTATAAATATAAGATTGCAGAAAGCATCTCATTTATTATCATCCTGAGTTGTATTACATATTTTATTTGTAACAGATCAAGATTAAAATTATTTTTATTTTGCAAATACATTCGTTTAATTTTAAAATAATAATATTTTTAAGTAGCATGTTTTTAAAATTTGTATTTTATTTCAACACAAAACATAGAAAAATCTATCATTATTTAGGTAGATAGTTCTTTGTCTCTAAATTAATGCTGTTTTAAATTATTTTACTAATGTTGTAGTGAGACCTATTGTCCAACTTGTGCTACCTGGGCTGCGGTACAAGAATAAATGATTGCCCCCACTCACCGCGGTGATAGGTGAAACACTATCAACATGTAACTATTTTTGAGAGTATAGCCTCTCCAAATAAAACTTCAAGCCTTCCAATCCAATAGTTACTTCTGTGTTTTATCTGCCACTTCGAGTTGATTGATGAAAAGCTCTCGGTGCAATGAATTATGTTCCGATGATAAGCTGGGCAAGTGCTATCTTCATCGAGCCCTTGAAATATAAACGAAGCCGTGAGTAACGACGATAAAAAGTCTAGCAAAGCTCTTGTACTCACAATAGAACCAAAACAGATACTTTTTCAGGCATAATTCTAAATTTGAAGTTCTATAATTCCACATGATAGCTTTAATAAATCGCTATTGTAACCATACTTAGTATAATAAACCAAGCTGTATTTTTTTATATTCTCATCAGGCTTGACAAAAGTTAAAAAACAGATAACTTCTTCAATTTTAATTGATTAATTAAATAAATTAATAATTTAGAATTATTGCATATGCCCTCTCTGTTCTATGCCTTCTGTGATTTTTAAACTAGTTTTATACCTCTGTCAATAAATTCACGTGTTTCATTCTGAACATAAAAAAAAATAAATAAATAAATAAACTACTTCATTTAGTACTATATATACCACTTGTAGTTTCGTATAATTCTATTATACTATAGGATTACCTGTGAAATATTGTAGTTTCGTATAATTCTATTATACTATAGGATTACCTGTGAAATATTGTAGTTTCGTATAATTCTATTATACTATAGGATTACCTGTGAAATATTGTAGTTTCGTATAATTCTATTATACTATAGGATTACCTGTGAAATATTGTAGTTTCGTATAATTCTATTATACTATAGGATTACCTGTGAAATATTGAGCGGGGCGTTTGTTCCTTGAGAAGTAAGATGATTCTCCAGAAAATATTCCATCCTAGATGATTTGTTCACCGTAGCTTTCTCAGTGTTTTTAATTATTTTATTAGAAAGTTCTTTATTTATCAAATTTCAATTTGCTTACCCAGCATAAAAGCTTATTCATAACTTACACTCAATATGTTTAGTTCACATTCACACCAAAATTCATACAATATATACTACAATACATATACTATAATAATACAACTATGGTCATCCTTCAATCTTCCTCTTTTAGTAAAAATTTGGTATTAACAGAATTATTTTTTAATGTAATTTTGATTTAAAATTTTAATTTATTTTTGCAGAAAGGTTAACAATTCATATACAATGAATTTCACAGGCATAGCGTTTTATTATTCGGATTGTTAACAATCTTATTACTTATTGTTTTAAGTGTTATGTATTTAATTGTTTTGTATGTTTTTCCCCCTCATTTTAGACCTTAGGATGTCTGAATATGAGAAACGTTGACTGTAGTGTCCATAATAAAAGATATTTCGGCAGAGACTTCAAGTTATTTTGAAAAACTAATTTTCACAAAAAAATATCTACATTCAGGTGTTTTTTGAGTTGTACTGTAAAAAATAATAATATTTTATATAAAATATTCCCGTTGAGTCCCACTGTTAGACGCACCCCCTTCCACGGACGTCCTTGGGAGGGTGATCCTTATAAGAGTGTCTTCGCTAATAGGACAGATAGTAGCCAGGATGGCTCTGCCTGTCGTTGTCCTCCTCTTGGGTGAGTAAGGGTGTCTTGTTCTTGTGTCGGCGAATCTACAGCAAATTTGTGACAGTTTTGTTCGAATGTTATTTCGAGACTAGCCTCCCATGAGTTCGTCGTTCCTTCTCGAAGAAAAGTGATTCGCGAATTCGTCGATTTCGGATTGGTAGTTGACATTTTTTGATGCAGTTTCAAGGGACGTATTAAAAGGTGATAACACTCTCTCCACGTGCTTGTCTGTGAGAAGGCCACCGATGCTGTAAAGTTAAACATACGAAACCCAATAACCCAGTAATTAATTCAGTTTTTTTTTAAGTACAATAGAGGCAGTCTTAAATGGCTTAGGACCAAGGACATCTATAAAAATAGAGCTATTAGTACTTCAAAATTTTATATTTATTATTTCACATAAACATGCATTTGTCACATGGGATCCTCAGCAGGTAAATATCTTTTATATTTTAAAGTTTTCCATTAGAATCCCTGAATACATTTGACTTTTGTTTTATCTTACCCAATTCTGAGTGCAACATAGATTTATATAGTGGAAAGAATTTTTTTTATTGATACAAGAAACTATTTCTTATCAACAAAGTGTGCCTAATATATCGGCTTTAATATCAATTAACAGTTCGCAAATAGAAAATAAAATGCATTTAACCACACGAGTTATACGCATTTTTGATACGTAAATAAAATAGTTAGTTAATCCTAGGACAATTATTATAAGAAGGCCTTGACATTTTCTTTTTAAATTCATAATACTTTAAGATTTACCTAATTAGTCGTGTTACATCAATTATGAACTTTTATATATATATAGAACATTGTTTGTTAAAGAAAAATTACCGTAAATGATTAATTTTAATAAGTGATCTTATTCACACTACATTGACTTTCTCGTGCATTAAGTATTTACAATATAAACATATATACATAGTACATAAATATCACGTTTCTGGTTATGGTGAATAGGGCAGGAAAATGACTCTTGCAGCATCACTGCTACTAGAGGCCGTGAGAGCCGCAGACGTTCAGAATATTAATGGAGAAACCTAACCAATTCTTATAGCTCCTTACAGAATTGCCGGGATAGATAAAACTGGAAAGTGAACTTGCTAAATGCTTTGGGTGGTCAAGTAATTTTTTATAAGATTTTAAGGCTAAAGGGAGAATTTTAAGGTCATTATGAACTAAATTTTTTGTAATAAACATAAACTAACTACGTAAAACGTAAAAAGAGGAGGATTAGTATTTAGTGATGGTCGGTTTGCAGTTGAGGGATTTTTTTCTTAAAATGCTAATTAAATGATTATTAATACACTAGTCACCATTATTTTGGTCGCAAATATTTGGGGTTTGTTAGATAATTCACTTCGGCAACTGGGAAATCATTTTAAAAACTTCTAAACAGGTTAAATATTGAACAAACAAAGCTATTAAAATTGGTTTAACAAGTAAATCAAGCTATTTCCGTTATTAGCTCTCAACCCGTTATTTCTTTGTATTTATGTTTAACATGCAGTTTATAGTGCGTCGTTAACGATAGTGAAAAATCAGATGAGATATAATATCAAAAGACTTCAGGTGTAGTGGATATCAAAGATTCGTTTCCCTCAATTTTTTTTTCTTCACGTTAACCACAATATTTGGAGCGTAATTCGAGGTGCTTCAATTTCACATCGATTGAATAATATTCGTAATGACAGACAAGCATAAGGTGGCGAATTAAATTATCTATTTGAAAGTAAAAGCTCTACTTACTCTACTCTACGTTGACAAAGTCATTTTATCAAAATTTATTTTAGGCTATTATATGCATTGTAATCTATGTCAATTACTTTTGATTGGCAGTTATTGCTTCATTAAATAATAAAACCATATAAAGCTAGGAAATTGTTTACATTGGCTTTGTCATGTGATCCGCTACTTTGAATAGCCTTCCAGATCCATAGTTTATACTCATTTTCTTGCTTGAGTGGGTATGCAGCTTTTATTCCGTTTGAACGCCACGAAATAAAATCTAGCTCACCCAAATAAGAATCTAACTCATGCAGTTCCTCTCTTATGATCCACCTCGGCCTTAATATATTTACCAACATATCTAACATTGATTATTACACAAATAAGTAACGATTTAAATTATTACAGGGGTTTTTATAATGAGGATCGAAATCTCGGCAGGAGCTTCATGCTTTTACGTAGACGATGTCTGCCCGAACGGGAATATCTCCTTTTGGCTGCGTACGAGGTAATGTAAATGAAATATATTTTCTAAAAACAACAATTGCATACTATTATCCTCCAATGCCCGATTAGGGTAAAAAAAAAACTGTCTTTGAATAACCATCAAGAGTACATGCATAGGAATGTAATTTAATAATCAATCAATCTGAAATATATGAAAAGGGTTGCGTAGTTTGTCGTATCATCTTTTTTAAGGATTTTTTTTCAGAAAACCTTTTGTTTTCACCCCTTGTGTCTTTACATTATTCCTGTCATCATTTGATCTACAGACAAGAAATTTCACATGCAGATTTCTTGTGATGAGCTATGAATTGATGATTCCATTTATTGGGATATCAAATTAAGGATCTCAAATTCTTTATTAACTACGAGTATAAGTATCATGTGATTGGACAATAATTTATAAAAAAAATATTAAATCTGATATCAAAATTACGTCATTATTTGCAACGCTTGTTTAACGTTGTCGGGTCGTCACGTGGGGGGCGCCTAGTTACCCTAGCCCAGGTGACGAAGTGAGGGTTGATTAAGTTTATAACCTGGACAATCGTTTATGACCGTCATACTATCTGACTCCATTTTTTGTAGGTATGTGCCCCGACAATGCACTATGTTCAGGAGAAGAGGTATAGGGAAGGTGGTGTAGGTAGTTTGTGTGGCCTTGGAATGACCACGAATTCACACTCGGTATCTGAGGGTAGGGGAAATCCGTCCGGATCCCAAAGGTGAGTGTGAACCGGAGAGAGGCAGACTGAATTGCCGTGGGGAACACTGCTTGGTGAGCTTGCAGGGCCACGACAACCTATGTCCACTAGGGAGAGGTCTCTCCCTAGGAGGTGCTAGACTTAGCGAGACGAAGGCAGAGATTCCCACTAGGAAGGTGTGGGGTCTGACAACGCCGGACTAAAACGTAGTGAGGTGAGGAGAGAAATAGATGCAGAGGTTTTTCATAAAGAAGCAGCCAAGTTTCAGAGTTTAAAGCAGAGCAGCGACGAGCCAGTTATAGTTCCCAGGAGAATGATATACAGGCTTTTTTTTTTTTTTTTTTTTTTTTTTTTTTTTCTAAACCCCATGAAGTTATATAATGAAAATATTAAAAGAAACTTTGCAAATTTCTCCTTATCCTGCTATGCACAGATGCATTTGAAGGAGTTCGTGTTACTCAACAATACAGATTGTGGTTAATAGGTAAATACTATGAATACAAATCTAGGTGATGGGGCTCACCTTCGGTTTAAAAATGGGAGAAAAAACTTACAAACTAAAAACTATACCTAGAACCTAAAACTAAAGCGTTCCAGCCACGACAGCGTCCTGCCATCGATGGGGGAACGGAGCGGGGGTTATAGTGTTAAACACCGGGTTTGTCAAATATTGTAATGAGTCGAAAAATTTGATATGTCTACGCTGGATGAATTCATCCACCGTAGGCAGCTCAAATATCTCGTGCAGCTCACTGTTCCGTCGCTGCTCGAATGAAGTACCTCTGACCACTTTCATCAGTATACCGTTTTGGAATTGTTGGAGTTTCTTAGCTGTCGTATACGTCAGATAACGAAATAGCGGTGCACCATACAGCAGAGTAGGCCTGAGTATGCTCTTGTAAATCAGTAGCTTGAGACGCAGTGATAGATTGGGGGAAGTCAATAAGTGCGTAAGCCGGTAAGACTTCATGCGTGTATGCTTCAACTTCTTCGCAAAATGGTTACTAAAATGGAGGTGTCTGTCCATTTTAATTCCCAGATATACTAGGTCGTTGGCTGGTGAATTTTGCTTTGTTCCTACTATGTAACTAGTAGGGTGCGGGCTTTTTCCCTTTTGAAAAGAGAAAATTGCACAGTCAGTCTTACCCGCGTTTACAGAGATATTGAGTCTCCCCAATCTCTCACTGATCTGGTTACAGGCTGCTTCAGCCTGTCTTAGAGCTACCTTGGCACTCATGCTGCTGCTGTACACCGCTATGTCATCTGCGAAAGCAGTAACTGTGGTATTTTTGTACCGGGCTCCGACAATCTCAGACGTGTATACGTTGAATAGTACAGGGGATAAGACGGCGCCTTGGGGTACTCCACAGGTAAGTGGCACAGCTTCGGAGAAGCTATCACCCACCCGCATCCGCAGCGATCTGTTTTTCAGGAAGCTAGCCAGAATTGAATATAGTTGTTCCGGGCATTCCCGGTCGCAGAGCATTTGACACAGTGTCCCGTGAGACACCGAGTCGAATGCTTGGGTGCAATCAATGGAAATCATAGCCGTGGCTATGTTTCTATTCATGTTATGGCTAACTTCTGACTGCACCTTCAGAAGGGGGTGCTCTGCGCTCATACTGGATTGGAATCCAGTCTGCTCTGGCGGAATGATATCATTTTCCGAGCAGTAATCTTTGAGATAATTCAAAAGAATTTTCTCAAAGATTTTCCCCATCTGTGGTAGCAGACTGATCGGGCGGTAGTCGGCTGGGTGATCTCCACTTTTGGCTGGCTTTAGTAATGGAAACAAGATGGCTTGTTTCCATGTGTCAGGAAAGTACCGCAATCTTATACAAGAGTTGTATAAGTTTGCTAGTTGTACTATCCCTCTCCTCGGCATTTGTTTGAGCAGCACTGTTTGTATCCCGTCGTGCCCTGGTGCTCGGTTTCCCTGACACCGGCGAAGAATCGCCTTGAGCTGCTTCGGTGATACAAACATGTGGTTCTGTTCAGCATCTACCGGAGGAGGCATGTGGTAGTATCCCGTCCTAGCCGTAATATCCCTAGCGTAGTGGTCGGCCAGTTTTGTTGCCTGTTGCTCAGCAGTCAGAACATTGTCGCCTTCGTGAAGACGGACAGTGGCTGTCTTGCCTTTTGTAGTCTTCAACAGCTTCCAAAACTTTCTGTGATCTCCGTGAGTGCTACGAAGTCTCTCATGCCACTGCGCTGTTTTCCAGAGTTTCATCAAGCCCCGGATTTGCGTTGTGAGAGAATTCACAACGACCTTGGCTTGCTGATCTCTCGTCCTGTACCATCTATTCTTCCAATTATTGCGCAAGGCTATAATTTTAAGAATGTGGTCTGGAGGTGGTCGCAGAGACGGTGGCATGGGAGTGTACTTCGGGATCGCAGTGTTTGCTGCGTCTATGATCACATCAGTTATGAAAGCTAGTTGAAGATCTACTTCTTCTTTCGTGCGGAGAATGGGTACCGTATGCAGGTTATGGTAAATCTGCGACCGATACAGATCCCAGTCGGCACGACGGTAGTCGTATCTCGTGGGGCGAGGGGTCGCCACTCTACCATCCACTGCATACAGTACTGGCCTGTGGTCAGAGGTAATAAAGTCAAGGGCGGTGCAACTAGTGATACGGTGGGGTTGTTTTGTCAGTAGTAAGTCAATCGTCGATTTAGCCTGCGGGTTACCTCTTTGTCGAAAAGTAAAAGTCTGGGGGTGAACGACCGTGAATCGCGTTCTCAACAGGAGTCTCCCAGCCTTGTTCGTTACGGTGTTGTACCACATGGTATGTTTTGCGTTGAGATCTCCCACCACCCAGTGGTTAGATCTCTGCGCGCATGCGTGTAGCAAGGCTGAGTACTGCTGTAGAGACGCGTACGGTCTTCTGTACAGGGCGGTAAGGTAAATGGGTCTCCCCAAATTTACCTTAACTGTCAAGTGGTGAAGCTTGGGATCAGTTGTAGTCAGTGGTGAAGCCACTGTCTTCCAATTGATGCCAAGGCGTATAGCAATTAAAACGCCTCCGTAACCGTTAACTCTTTCAATGGCAGTTGAATAACCTTTAATGTGAAACGATTGTGTAGATACCCTAGTGTCTGTCAAAACTACAATATCTGGTCGGTAGAGAGCTAGCAGCACTTCTACCTCATCTATTTTGGTCAGGAGACCATCAACGTTAAAATTTAATACTTGGTAATCTACCATTGTTGATGTTTACCAGATATCATAGCCATGAGCATTTGGCTACAGAAGTCTACTAGGGCAGTTACCCATTTCGGTGCGCATTCAAGGTCTTTACGCTGGTCGTTTGTAAGAAACTTAAGCCTAGGATCTAGGTACTCACAATTGTTATTTTCCGGAGTGTCCTGCGAAGTTCTGGGGGCAGTTCTCGACGTGGAGGGGGCAGTTCTCGACGTGGAGGGGGCAGCTCTCGACGTGGAGGGGGCTGCTCTCGTCTTCGAAGGATGAGCCGTTTCTTCATCTCTGGCTTGAAAGAGCTTGAAGAGCGGGTTCTGCCAGGCAGGTACAGATGGCGGTGGAGCAGGTCTCGTTAGTGGCGCGTCATGGCGGCTCCTCTTCTGCTGGGGCTGCACTCTGTCGGGGGCCGGTCTCACTCTGGCTAGGAGCTTCTTCCTTTCCTCACAGCCTCTGTACGAGGCGGGATGTGCCTCGCCGCAGTTCGAACACTTTAGCGGGGCCGTCTCATTCCTGGGGCACAGCGCCACCTCGTGAGGTCCTGCACATCTAACACATTTAAGTTTCTTGCCACAGTGGTTCTTTGTGTGGCCGAACTCTTGACATCTAAAGCATTGAGGGGCACCTCTCTGTTCCTTAAACGTCACTACACGAACTATGACGTGGTTGATGGCACGTACCTTTTTTATGGCGTTCAGGGTGACGCTCGCATTTGCTGTTACTAGGACTGGCGAAATATCTTCTTTTCGTCCTGTTGGGTCACTTTTTCGGAGTCTTCTCACATCAACTACTCCTGGTACGGCATCCACTATCGTGGATTTAATTTCTTCAATGTCCTCCTGGACATCCAAGCCAAGAATAAGATACTTCTTATTCTTGGTGCCGCCTCTCGGGGCGAAAGTGTGGAATTCCTTTCCACCTGTCTGGAGCAGTTTTAAAATTTTCGCTCTTTCCTCCTCGAGCTCGGGGTAAATAGTTACGCTCTCCTTCGTCTTCCTGAGGGCGAATTTGTTTATGTTTGCTCCTTTGAGCATCTGAGTTAAAATTGTTGTTGTTTTTCGCCTTTGTAGGCCTTTGTACCTTTACAGTGATTTTTGGAAAGGTAAAATCTTCTTCACTATCCGATTCCTGTGTCGGTGAAGCCGACCGCTTCCGCGAACTATCGGTCTCCATTTCCATACTTCCGAACATATTACAAGTCCAAAAAACAGCAAAATATTTTACTGGGGTGCCGTCCCCCTACGAAAAACACTGACACAACTACACTGACACAACTACACTGTCACAACTACACTGTCACAAAATAATAAAAAGTACCTTGGGCCACGTAAGATGGTGGCAGAAGATGATGGCGGGAAACACTGGCAGCAGAGATGTGTACACTACGACTGCTGACACTGAACTCACCTCTATACAGGCCCCAAACCGCCGGTCTTAAATACACAGCTAGCCTTGTCAGTAGCCAATAAGGACCGCTTTTGTAGTACCCAATGAGTTTTGAGTATGTGGTTCCCTTTGTTCTCTGACAAAGAGACGTGAGCCGGGAAGGTCTCTCGGCGGTTGCTTAGTACCTGCTACTGGCAGCCGGTGCCCCAGCTCATATAGCTAATTGGCTCCTAGCTGCATGTTTATTGTTTACCACATTTACAATGATTTATATTTTGGTAATGTTATTTCCATTTGTTTACAATATATATATATATATATACAATAGAGTATAGGGTGATTTATCTTATGTAGTTAGCGGTCGCTACAAACGTCGAAAGATATTTTGCATCGAAGTTTCATCCATATCCCCAAAGATGCAATAAAAATAAAAGCAACCCAATGAAAAACAATGTATCCTTATTAACTAACTTATTTCTTCTTAAATAATATCTACTAAGGGTTGGTACTTCAGTGGATTTTAATTACTAAAAAGTGGTCCCGTGGCCTGCTATAAATGCGTAACAGTGGGAGTCCTGGCAAAATTGTAAATATGGTATTAATAAGATCATTTATCAAAATTACTTATTGCCCAATAAGGCAGATTGTAATTTTATCATAATAAAGCTGTTTTAATAATAAAATACTAAAAGTCGTTAAAACCATAATATTTTTTATAGCATTACTAATACATTTTCCCTACTTGAAAACAAGTGAAAAACAGAATTGTAAACCTCAACAGAGTTTAAATAGTACTGCATTATGTAAATCATTCATTATTTATTACGATAATTTTCCCAGCTCCCGGGTACAAGCCACCGGCCTTGCCAATATATTTTTTTCGATAAAAATTATTAAATATGTCATTAATACCACAGTAAAACTAATTACTAATTGAAACAATAACACTGGTTCTCGGGCAGTGGTCAAGTCCAGATTGTGGTTTAAGTCCTTTCATTGGTGTTCAAAGAGTATGACAGTGGCCCCAATACAAGCACTGGAAGTCGTTTGCAAGAAAGGTTACCCTACAAGTCAGTGGTCAAACCTCCATGCAGAAGTGCTCCAAGGGAACGTCTCGCTTAAACGTCTCGCTTAAATGCAGCACAAGCGAAGTGCTGGGTCCACTTAAGGGTTGGTTTCTTCGCGCAACCAAAAGAGTGGATAGGGCAGGCTAACCATACCCAATACATTAGCCGATCATAGAGAAATAATAGCTCTGTCCAGTCGTGCTTACAACCAAGGCACTTCTAATAACTATCGACATGGGCCAATTTATTGCTCAGGGTTGCTCTCCGTTCAGCCCGCTAGTCGGATAACCGTCTGGTTGGAGCTCATTGTGACACCACGATTGCTACAAATCCAACCTCAATTGCAATATTGGCTAATAGTGTTGTGCACGTAAAAGTGCTCCGTTTGGGAGTGTGATTGATCGCGCACAGAACATTAGGTTTTCCCCCTTGGTTGTCTACTGATTTGGGCCCTTGCCAGAATCCTAAGGCTCCATCTCGCATCAATATGCTACTTCATATCCACAACGTTGACGGGAGGGGAAAGGATGTGAGTAAGAAGGTGAGGAAGTATTCACCAACGTGGAGATCCAGAGGCATTCATTCATTATAGATGAGTGATGGTTACGCCACTTCCCTACGCCATCGCTGCCATTTTCTGTTCCAATTTGTTGCTGTTGGTTATTTGTAGTAATCTCATACGTACACAGCTATAGTACATCATATTATACATATACATCCAGTATTATTCATAAGTTTACCAAATCTTTGTTATGTTAAGTATTTTTTATTGTCAGCTAGACATTCCTATTCTGTTCCTTCTTGTTATTCTTAGGGGACAATGTCGCAGAATAAAAATGTTTTTTCATTTTATTACACACAGCTGCCATTTAATAAAACGTTAAATACATATACTAGTTCATTGCATTAATGTGTACTTTAAAACAGTAGTATTAAGTATAATAATTATTTAATGTCAGAGAACACCTGGTAGTATATTGCATGCCTACTTTCCGAGAGGTGAATGAATGTTCTAGCAATTGCAGCCCAACAGTAATAACAGATGTGCACACCAGGAAACAAAGAGAAAACTCGTCACACCTTAGCGATTCCGTAAAGAAGGGTCTTGCACTGGAGCAGCTGTTGACTAATCTATGAAAAATTGAAATGCCTTAGCATAGAGTTTTAACGAACTGGAAGTAAATATTGAGAAATAATGATTATTTTGATATTTCCCCAAATTAATTTAGATTAAATAAATTTCAATTGCAGTCTTTTTAATAAGTTAAATGCCAACGGTCTTTTTTTAGGCTCCTGTGAAGGAATCGTTCTCCATTGTTAGCCATTTTCATGCCTTTACGGGATGAGGCATTGGCAGCTAGGGGATAAATCCTTTTAAAATTAAATGTCAGTATCGAAGTTTGCCATTTTAGCAGTATTCATGATTTATTTGTTGTTATATTCTTGCTTAATAAACCAATAATAAAATTGGCAAAACAAATCTCCGATGCTGATTATTGGTTATAGAAAAGTATTAAAGCTCATTATTTTTACTTGCGGTTGTCAAAACTATTTTTCACAATATCTTTGTAATTTTTTTGTAGTCATATCTAATTTATTCTAATCATATGGTGTCTTCTGACCGAATTCAGAAAAGTTATAAATTCCACAAATTATGCGGATGTCTTATTAACTTTATGTAAGTTAATAAGTTTGGCAGACTTATGATGGCTTAATAATATTTATTTTTTATCATAGTTCTACCTATTATATTTTAAGCCAGGAGTAGTAAACATTTTTATACCTTCCACCCACCTTAGTACTTCTTTTGTAGTAAACTTTTCTAACCCACCGGTTCCACAGTAATGGTGATTTATGAAGTAAAGAAGTAAATTTCCTTTATTAAATTTAAAAAGCAGAGTTACGTCAAGTTGAAGCATATAATAATAATTACTCATCAAATACTTTATGTTGGACATCGCTTTGGCAGAAAAAATTTTTACAAAACAACTTACTGTACATAAATCTATCTTTTTATTTATAATTTTCATACATCGAAGTCTGATGAAATTACTTTTAATCAATTAAATTATTAATGAGGCCCCTGAGGCTGATGGTGCGAAACTAAATACTGGATTTCTGGCTCAATTTTTGTAGGGAACAAACGAAGATCTCCATCCCCTTTCGGAAATATTCAGGCGGTTTCTTTCTTTGATCGTTATATGATTAACAGCACTAAAGCCTGATTCCCACAAGGTATGAGGGAAAGGTATCAATAAACTGAACATCATTTTCCACATATTTGGATATAAGATAAGCATTTTTCTATTTTCAAATCCACTACTATAGTATACTTTCTTCATCATCTAATTTCTAACCGTTTTTGTAGACAAGTAAGATTATGTCACACTATAGCGACATTTAGTTCCACTTACGTAACGTAAACTAAACTTATACGTGGGCGATACAAATAGTATGTTTTCAGAACTTTAATTGTCACGGGGAATTTTATGAAATCCTATCGAAAATATTTTTAAAACCCTTACCACGAAACAAGCTGGAAAGCCCACTAGTGGGGGTAGAGTCTTGGTTGACTACCACTGTTTCAACCAAACAATAACATTAACCCTAGGCGAGAAAGAATATACCTTTGAAATTTCAGATGGATTGTGACATTTTTAGGGTTTAGTTAATTTTTTTTTATAAACCAGAAATTGTTATGTTTTCAATTGTGTTCTACCTGTCTAGATGTTGAACCCCCTGTCCTGTTCAAGCTTTGAGAGACAGTCTAAGTGCCTAGTAATGTACTTTAAACAGAGGACGAAAGACATTGTCTAATCAGATATTACTTCTAAAACTGATCGAAGATCCTATCTAGCGCAAATGCTTAAAGAGTCATCCATGGACATTTCACATGAAAGTGAAGAGCTCGCCTTCAGAACGTCTGAATTACTAAGAAAAACATTAAACCTAAAGAAAGCTCTCAAAACCTCCCAAGATGAACACATTAAAAATAGTGGGATCAACACAACTAAGAATCAATAATATATAATTACATTTCTTAATAATCGTAGGTAAGAGTTCGATTTTCAACTTTATTTTTCATTTTGGACCGACTAACTAAATTCAGCACTCTTGCTAATAGTATCCTTTTCCACCCCCCCCCCCGAGAAGAGTGTAAAACCTTGTTCAATGTTCAATTGAAAACATATTTCATGAAACACTTTAATTGGATTTCTTATGTAAATCTGTCTACCTAAATGCTTGTCTGTTCATGCACCAGTGATCTCATGGTTACTTACTTGCGTGCCAAAAGGTCAAGAGTAAGTTTTGAAATTATCTGATCGGACGTCTTCTTAGATGTCATAATTCAGCCTGATATCATACATCACATTATTATTATTAAATAAATACAAACAAAATTGGATTATTTTACATAGATGTCAGTTTTTGTTAAGGATTTTTAAGGAATTTAACAACAACTTCACCTAGATGATTTTGTTTGAAAATAAATGTAAAGTATGAAGTTCAAAAGGTATTTCGTTAATTACATCTTTATTTGATAGAAAAGTAACAATCTGCTCTGATTGGGCAGTGAATGATTGCGATAAATGATCCCATTTATATATTATTCAAATATTTATTATTTCTATATATTTTAATTATATATTTTTTCATATAATTTAAAACTTTATATTTAACTTTAACGTTATCTCAAGGTTCTGTTAATAAAATTTAGGAAACTTCTGGCAAAAGGAATAATGGTTTTATTTACACACATTGAATATATAAAAATTGATATACAAAAAAATACGTACGTAATAAATAATACTGTTAAAACTAAATTTACGTATTATACTGGCCAGTGTTCTTTGTGTTGATATCTTCGATGGTCGTCTTCTATGCGTGATCCGAATCGTCTTACTTCAGCGTCCTTTCTTCTCGTGCCGGTGAAAGGAAAAGATGCACCACGAGGCAGATGCAGCAGTCGCCGTGCCTTCGCGGGGTTTGCTACCTGGGCTTCCTTCTCTGCCTGTTCCTGATGAAAGAGTGAGTGTTTTCGTCCTCTGGCCGATCATATATCTGCATCTCTCCGCTGCCTTACGGATCTTTCAACTGGTTATTTAATGCCAGTTGTTTCGGATATTTATACTTTGCTTAATTTACGTAGTTTATAAAATAAATGTTTATATTAATTATGATATTATTGTTATTATAACTATTAATAGTTAATATAACGATAGTAAAAACGTTCATACTTTCATAGGCATGAACCACGGATCGTTATTACGTTCTTCAACGCTTGCTTTTTCCGAGTTTATTTAAACAAACACCATTAAAAATCATCATATTAAAATATCACAACAATATACTTTGCTGCATTCGCTCGATCATTCATAAAGTATTTTCAATAAACACACAAACGGTATAGACATATTTATAAATCTCAGGAATTTCCTGTTACTTTCTTAGAAAAGAAATAGGAAGTAGAATGAGGCAGATCCCCACATTGCTCCTGCAGCGACATTACTCTGAATGGGTGCGATAACCGCAGAAGCTCTAGGTATGAGGGGAGAATACTTACCTGAGACAGACTACCAGCAACTGGTAAACTATAGATCTTGATCTACAGACCGGATCCGCAGTGACCGAGTGGGATTAGGATGTGTCGGGTTAGATGTCGAATATTCCCAAGGTGGGGAGGAGACCTATGGTACCTAGCATGTACCTCTTCTCCTGAACATAGTCCTCAACTGTCGGGGTTCACCGTCTAAGATCTTATGGAGTAAGATCAATAAACAAGTAAAAATTAAGCTCCTCACCGACTAGACTGCCAGCAAATATCAAAGACCACGTGCTTATTTATCTCTTTCCGACGCCCGCCGGGCAGTGGCTGGTTCGACGAGACCTCCCTCCGCGGGTGCTCCCGACACACCCCATTCCCTGATTGCTCTGTGATGGAATACCATTTCATATACTTTTTCAATATTAAAAGAGAACAAGAGAATTTCCTGGTGTTTGGAAAAAGTTGGTTGAATTTGAGTTTCTAAATTTGAATGTTGTTTAGTTTTCATACTCAAGGACTTTTGTAACAACCAAGTTATTCATAAACAGATTTGTAAACTCCCTTTTCTTCGTAACTTCAACCTTTGTAGAATGTTAATTCTAAACAATCTTTTGCTTACAGGGATATAGGCCAAGAAGGATTCGAGATCACAGAAGATAACTTAGCCGAAGCCCCATTTATAGAAGGAGCCCCATTGGTTGTGTTAATTCACGGTTTCACGGGTCACAAGGATTATTCTCCCAACCCTGAACTGTTCCCAGGTAAATCAAAATTATTCATTCATGTTTGTTTCATTGTTGATAAATGTTTGTGTGTTTTGCTTATTTAGCTTTAACGTCTTTATCTACTCTAACACAACAAGTAAATGGGGGGGGGGTATAACAGGTGGCCTAGGCGGGGTGTTATTATTGACTTTATCCCACAAGGGCACTAAAATACAAAATACTAGCTGAGAATTAAATTAACGTCATTCAGATATGAGCGAAATGTACATTCTCATTAAGTGTTCATTGTCTTCGCACATTTCAATTTCCTTATACGTATATGTCATTAACACTTTCTATTAACACAAAGCCCGTTCGTTAGAACATAAAAAAAATCAGTAAAATGTTTATGCAAAATATTATTCGTTTAAAAGAAGCTGGAGTAGCAAACAAATAGAGAATACTCTATTGATGACAGTTTTAATGACTTCATCATGATTGCAGTCCACTGAAACCCAAAAATCCATTAAATACCTATTAATAATCAAGCTGTCGAGAGCTCTAATTAGATTCCCTACTCATAATCATTATGATGGAAAAATATTTATTGTTTTTACTTAATACTAATTAATTTATAAATGAACCTTAATTTTTTTCGTGGAGCTGGCTCTATTTTTAACACCAACACACAGTGGATCATAGTGCCATTTTGGTAAAAAATAAATAATAATAAAATAAAAAAAAGTCGGCATGGGATAATCATTTTAGAAATCAAAAAGAATAATTCAGTAGCTTCAAAACCTTCAATAATCCTAAAGCATTGTTTAGAAAACACGTTTAAATAAAAAGATAGATATGTCAGTGGTGTTGCCTAAGTAATGTTTTTTAGTATATACTAACATAGCATATATGGTATGCATACTATATATACCATAAGATGGTAGCATACTAACCAATCTTATGAAACATTACATTTCCAACAAGATTTGTAATTACTCTCAATAGACGCCGAGAAGAGTTGCATTAACAACATTAGTAAAAGTGGTCTATAAACTCCAAATATCAAACTTTAGGAAACTTTCAGTAAATTAATGCTCTTTAAAATTGTTTTTAAACGACACCTTTTTGCCTAAAATGCACTGGAAGTGAGTTACTGAGGAAAACCTGAAAAAAGCTTTTTCTTTTCGGGGTTTTCAAGATGGGGGAAAAAAGGGGTGGAGGTCTAAAATTTGGATTTCTTACGAGGGGGTCAATACAAGCAACATACCTGAAAATCAAAAATACTCCACCATTTGCAATCCAAAATGATATCTCTACTGGGATACACTGCATGCAACTCTCCAAAAGCAAAAATAACCAAATTATCATTAGTTGAAACAGACTCATGTCCTGAGCGTCTGTAGCTCTCACGCTCATGGTGAGTTTCCAATGACTCTTATGCAGAGACATGGTTGACGGAGGGGCGTGGGGGACTTTCCAAGACTCCGCTTCCTCTTTCCCATGCGAGAGAGGTGAAAACCATGTGGACATATTGTAGCGACCGCTAACTACATAAGATAAATCACCCTATACTCTATTGTATATCTATTGTAAACAAATGTAAATAACATTACCAAAATATAAATCATTGTAAATGTGGTAAACAATAAACATGCAGCTATGAGCCAATTAGTTATATGAGCTGGGGCACCGGCTGCCAGTAGCAGGTACTAAGCAACCGCCGAGAGACCTTCCAGGCTCACGTCTCTTTGTCAGAGAACAAAGGGAACCACATACTCAAACCTCATTGGGTACTACAAAAGCGGTCCTTATTGGCTACTGACAAGGCTAGCTGTGTATTTAAGACCGGCGGTTTGGGGCCTGTATATCATTCTCCTGGGAACTATAACTGGCTCGTGGCTGCTCTGCTTAAAACTCTGAAACTTGGCTGCTTCTTTACGAAAAACCTCTGCATCTCTTTCTCTCCTCACCTCGCTACGTTTTAGTCCGGCGTTGTCAGACCCCACACCTTCCTGGTGGGAATATCTACCTTCGTCTCGCTAAATCTAGCACCTCCTAGAGAGAGACCTCTCCCTAGTGGACAACGGTTGTCGTGGCCCTGCAAGCTTACCAAGCAGTGTTCCCCACGGCAATTCAGTCTGCCTCTCTCCGGTTCACAGTCGCCTTTGGGATCCGGACGGATTTCCCCTACCCTCAGATACCGAGTGTGAATTCGTGGTCATTCCAAGGCCAATGTCTCTTACATATTGTAAGATTGAAGAAGTTTAGTTTAGTTGATAAAATGTGTAAGGCTGTAGTTGTTTCGCCTAAACTAGGAGTGGTATAGCCTCCGAGACAGTCCATAAAGAAGATAAATGGAAATATAACAATTGACGAGTAGGGATATGACAGCATAATAGGTAACTCAAAATTATTAGATTGACAAAAGCTCATCCAATGAATGCCAAATTCTATTTATTCACCTTCAAAAATATACGGCAATGTCATCATAACCATACTTAACTTCCCCCTCCGGTTTCACAATCGATGTGTGGTAACGTACATTTTATCGTAACTAGTCATGACGTTAATTCATAATTTAAATTATTCCTTCCATATCCTATTAATAGTTATAATTAGAACTAGTGAAACATGCCACTCATCTCTCTGGACCTGAAGAAGTACCGAGACGTCCATGAGGTTCTTACACTTCCTTTCCTACTGCGCTAGTCCCCTATCTCCAAGTTGCTGGTTCAGGAGGATAGATGCCTATCCTCAATACGAGGTTTGATAAAAAAGTAACGATAATTTTATAATTTCGATTTCGATGGCGTAGTGCATCATGGGTTCCTGCCAGAAGGTTGTACGGTCAATAAAGTATATTGCTTGGAAGTAACGCGCCGTTTACGTGAAGAGATCCGACGAAAACGACCGGATTTGTGGCAAAACCATTCGTGGAAATCGCATCGCGATGACCCTCCCGTTCACTCCTCACTGATGGTTCATCATTTTTTAGCAAAAAACAACACTGTTTTTTCCTCACTCGCCACGATATTCGCCGGACATGGCTATCTGCGACTTATTTTTGTTCCTGAAGTTGGAATAAGCCTTGAAAGGACGACGTTTTGACACCAATGATGAGGTAAAAGAAGAATCGTTGAAGGAGCTAAGAGCTATGTCGAAAAGTGAGTTTAAAAAGTTCTTCGAAGATAGAATAAAACGCTGGCTCTAGTGTATTATCCGAGGGTTACTACTTTGAAGGGAACAAAATCGCTATCGATGAATAAATAAAAAAATCCTAAGATAAACAAAAATTCTCGTTACTTTTTTATCGAATCTCCTATATTGAAGTGTGCCAATCCCTATAATATGCCCATAAGCGTGCAGTAGAGACGCTGACCTGCACCCGTTGCCGTGGCTGAATTCATCCGCTGAAGACACATTAAGTTTTTTGACTCGTTGCAGCACCTGACAAACCCAGTGTTTAACACTATGACCCCACCACCCCTCCCGCATCGATGGCAACAGACTGTCGGGGAAAAACTAGGTTACGAATTAGTATGTAAGTTAGTTTTAAGGTTGATCAAAAAGGTGAGCCCCATCACCTTTATTAGTCAGTTTAGTCCAGTCACGTATAATGTACATCATTATACTTGTTTATTCATTATATAATTTTTATAAAATAAGAAAACCAGTACATAATGTAGCGATGCTACAGGAAATACAGAAACGGTTTGTAAATGGATTCGCCTGAGGATCTATAATTACATATAGTTGTCTGTAAATTAAAAAGGGCTACGGGGAAAAAAAAAAAAAAAAAAGTAGAGACGCGATAAAATTTTGTTATTTGGCCAATGATGGACACAAGTGGGATTCCGCTTCAGCCATAGCTCTTTTTGGAGCATTAATTGGGCTCTGCACTGTTCCATGCTTATTTTCAACCATTGACAAAACGAAACTATCTCCGTCAGTAATTTTTATAGTGTGGCTATCTTTAATTGTATACTGTAAATATAAATCTATTGAATTAATCAGTGATCTAATAATTGACGCTTATATTGCCTTTACTGGGCAAAGTTGAATTCAACCACATTATCTCCAAAAGAACCTTTACATAAATGCAATTGGCTAGTACGATATTATTTCCCTCGATCGACAGGGCAAATGCAACGGAACTGTCATGTCCTTTGTTCTTGTCAGTGTATCCTTCTCGCTGTCTAACACTTATTTTCCGGTTTACCCATACGTTATGTCTGTGTTGCATAAATGGATTTTTTTCGTCCGACAATAGGTTAGGTACGCATAAGCTTAATCTAAAACTACCAAAAGATAATGAGAAACTAATGTGGATTTCTAGTTCGCACTAATGTTCCTGTTCTAACATTAATATAAGCTGTACTTTCCTTGTTGCTATTAGCTTTTGGCAAATTACATTTTACCTGTAGAACTCCTAGCATACTGATCTTAAAAGTCCTTTGGCTCTTAGCTTACTTGAAATATGGGGACTACAACATCATATCCGTGGACTGGGGAAAGATAGCCCTGAATGACTGCTACATTACATCTGCCTACAATGTGCCCGTGGCCGGCAGATGCACCGCAAGGTTCCTCCGGCAGATCTATGCTAGAAAAGGTAAACACTGGAAGCAGGCTACTCACGTCGTCGGCTTCAGTTTGGGAGCACATGTCGCCGGCGTCGTAGGCCACCACATGCCAGGACTTCCGAGAATCACAGGTAACTTAATTTTTCTCCTAAGGTATCCCTTAAATGGTATCTCATGTCACAACAATCAAAGTTTGAATCTAAATTATGTTTTCCCAAATAAGTTAATGCTTACCGGCTTTAGAATTAAAAAACAAAGGGAAAAAAGGTACAGAGAAACAACACGCTTGAAAGTTAGAACTAGACTGTTTATTTCGAGTCTATAACACAGTATATTTACATTCGGGATGTTTACATCCCGACGTTCGAGGATTAAGGTTGAGTACTGATGCTGCCCGGAGCTTAACTCCCCCCTGCCAGTTTACGCACATCTCCTCGTAAACTATGAAGTCTAAGTCTAAATTGAGGATGACTTAGGCGATATTACGATCACTCTCCTAATCGTACTAAGGGAGCGAAGGCCAGCCCAAACAGTACACAACCTGTAATCCCTTACATTCGGTCCACACACATTCGGTAAGACACTTATAGTCCAAATAAAACGCTGCCTCTAACACTGCAGCCACTAGTGACAAAATCAAAAAAAAAAAAAAAAAAAATTACATGGCTCTTTACTTACAGAAAACAATGGCATCTTACACGCTACACAAAGTCGATATTTCTACATAGCCTGTGTACATTCTAAAAAAACAACAAAAGGAATTACAAAAAAAAAAATACTTCTACAAATGGTACAAAGTGTACGTATGTATACCATACCAAATTTGGCTACGTGCAGAAGCGAGGACACTCCAACTCACTCATGGCCTGCACCCTCCCCCCCTGGTGGGAGTTTTAACTGTTCGACGTGGACGGTCCTCCGTTTCGTCGGAGGTCTTGTACTCTCGATGGTGACGATGTTATGCTCCCTGATCACCACCACCTTGAATGGACCCTCGTATCTGACCGACTCTTTGCTCCTATTAGAGCCAATTTTACGATATACAATCGTCCCAATTTTAAGGTCCCCTATTCGACCCCGGACTTTGAGGTTTACCCGAGCAACTCTCTTGACCTTCTCCTTCACGATTTTGTCACGAACTTTGCCCCAAAGTTTTCCGAGCTCTAAGTGAGCACTTAACATTTGCTCCGCCATTCCCTCGTCCGCCACCGTCTCTGTCCCGTTCCGGCGCCTCGCGCGCAGTCCGAAGAGGATCTCGAACGGCGTAAACCCCGTGGTGGAGTGGATGGAATGATTGTATGCCGCCACTGCCTTTGGCATCGCCTCGTTCGCCTGCAGACCCTTTTCTACCTGATACACCCGCAGGTGGTCACTCAAGGTACTGTGCAACCTTTCGATGCCTCCGCGACTCTAAGGATGTCCTGGGGTGTTGAGATGCCACACGATATCAAGATTTTTCATCTCCGCCCGAACGTTTGCATTATCAAACTCCCTACCCCCATCCGACGAGATTCGGTCCGGTACCCCATAAAACTGGAACCACGTTCGTAATGCCTGTAAGACGGCGTTGGATGATTTGTCTTTTACGGCGTACGCCATAGCTACCTTACTGAAGGTATCTATTGTCGTAACCCACTTATATCCCTTCCAAGTGAACGTGTCAATCTGTAGTTCACTCAGTGGCGTCTCTGCTGTGGGTGTTTCCTCCAGTTGTCCCTGTGGTGGGTGTCGATCATATTTAGTCTTAAGACATATATCGCACGTTCCTATAATCTCTTGGATCGTCTTTTTCATATCCCACCAGAAGTACCGTCGCTGTAATGCTTGCAAAGTCTCCTGCACACCGCGGTGGTTCGTCTTCCCTTGATGGTAGCCAAGCGTTACTTCCCGCTGCCGTTCCTCATCACGCAGTGTCTGGACCATAGACAGACAACGAACAAACGATCGATCAATACCCAGTTGTTTTGTTCTCCATAATTTCTTGATCAGATCCCACACTGTCGCGTTGCCGACAAATAGATGGTAGGTCTTCCCTGGTCTGGATGCATCTTTCAATGCCTGGCAAATTTGGTCACCCTTGACACCCGGTTGGGACCAGATTGTCGTAATACTATTCTTGCCATAGTTTTCATGAGTAGCTCGCATCAGGCCGGTCGTTTGCGTCTTCCAAATAATTTGTCGCCGTTTATCGTTAATGATACCCTCGATCGTCTCCATTTCCACCGGACGTTCTCCGGCAGATTCTTCCGCTTCTTGGTGTTCGCTCCCATCGCTTTTGTCCCGCGTACCGCGACTTCCATCTTCCCCGGGCGCCCATTCCTGGATAAATTGTCTGTGATCCCCGGACGTTTCCCCTTCCTCGACTGCATTTATGGTAATCGCTCGAGATAGCCAGTCCGCCACTACATTGTCCTTCCCTGGTTTGTATACAATTTCTAGGTTGTATTGGGACAAAAACTCCTTCCAGCGTGTCACCCTGGCGGATGATTCCTTAAGTTTCCCCACCCATTGAAGAGGTCTGTGGTCCATATGTACTCTGAATCTCCGCCCGAAGACGTATGGACGAAAATGATCAATAGCCCATATGATGCCAAGAAGTTCACGCTCGAGGGCACTGTACCGCGCCTCCGTGTTGGTCAGTCTTCGACTCGCGTACGCCACTGGTCGTTCCCCCCCATCTCCCTCCTGCGACAGCACCGCTCCCAATGCATACTCACTTGCGTCGGTGGTGATAGTAAATAGCTTCTCAAAATCGGGAAACGCCAGGATTGGTTCCTCTTGCAGTCGAGCCATGCATTTTCGAAGGTTTTGCTCCATAATAGGTGTAATCGCTATCCGCGCCCCCTTCCGCAGCAGGTTACTGATGGGTACGAGATACTCTGCCATGTCTGGCACAAAACGCCGATAGTAATTTAGCGTACCTAAAAGTCGCCGAATGCCCTTGACGTCTTTCGGCACCGCTATCTTTCGAATTGCGTCGACTTTTGCAGAATCCGGCTGGACTCCCTCCCTCGAGATGGTATGCCCTAAGAAGTTGATCCGATCCTCTCCCAGCGATGATTTTTCCATCGACAATTTTAACCCGAATTCACGCAATCGTCGAAATACCCTCCGGAGATCTTCGATGTGTTCGGATTCTGTTCGGCTGAAGATCAACAGATCGTCCATATAAATCTGGCATACCGCCTCGTCTATCCCCCTCAGGATTTCGTCCATCAATCTCTGGAAAGTAATCGGAGCGTTCTTCAAACCAAATGGCATCCGAGTGAACTCATAGTGCCCCCTCTCGAAAGTAAACGCTGTTTTGTGTTGATCGGTAGCGCTCATTTTGATTTGATGGTACCCTGCTTTCAAATCCAAAGTGCTAAAGATTGTGGCTCCATTCAGTCTGTCGAGAATGTCCTCAAAACGGGGAATCGGATACTTCTCATCCGTTGTGTTTTCATTTAATTTTCTAAAATCTACGACGACTCTATATCTCTCCCCCTTCTCTCCCGGTTTACTCTTCTTTCGTACTGCCCACAGAGGACTATTATAAGGGGATGTGCTATCAACAATTATACCCTGTCGTCTTAAGCTGTCAATTTCTGTCCGGATATGTTGGCGGAGTGCCTGCGGATATCGTCTCTCCTTCACGTACGTTATTCGGTCAGATTTTAATGGGATTTCATGTACTGTCTTTCCCGTTGCCCCAAGCATATCACCCTCCATGTAAAAAATATCTCCGAACTCCCTACGTAAACTTTCCCTCCAGTCCACAACTTTCTTGACTGCCCCTATCCGCGCACTCCCACCTCTTACGGTCCCCTGACATTGATAAGTAACCCCCCCCCCCCAACTTGATCCGCCACTCCTTTCCCTTGTTCTCTACAAGCGCGCCTACCCGACCCAATAAGTCACACCCCACTATTATTTCATACTCGCGCGGCATGTACTCCACAATATGTACGTTAATGTCGCCCTTTTTTTCGCCCATTTCTCTAAATTCACGACCACCTCTCCCGCCACTTTACAGGGCCCGCCCAGGGTAATTAACTTGCACTTACATACCTTGACCTGGAGTGCCCTCTCTCTGCCATACAGCCGCTCCAACGCACCGCGTGACATTATGGTATTGGTGCTTCCTGTATCCACCAAGCACCTCTCCCCCCCCTCGACTCTGATTATTGGCAACTCGCACAGTATCCCTCTCACTGTATTACACTTTAGGGTGCGGTCGCCGCTCTGCTGCCACCCTCCTCAGGCTGCCACACGCCACTCCCATCTTCTCGAAGTAGTCTTCTTTCGTTCATGCTCTCGGCTCCTGCCGCGAGCCGGCTCTTCTTCCGTTTCCGACGTTCCTGACGCTCCTGAAGATTCCTCAGCTGAAGATCCATTACCCCTGGGTGATATATTTCTTCTTTCCCGCATCGTTTGCGTATTCACTTCCATGGGTTCTGCCCTATGAACATCTCTCCTCCGATACACGTAAGGGCAATGCCTAGCGATATGCCCCTCCTCACTGCACTCGAAACATTTTGTGCGGGGGCACTGTGCCACTAAATGACTCGTCTTCCCGCAACCATGGCATTTTCTTTCTTCTCTGCGGGGTCCGTACCTGGGTCTCGCCGCCCTGAACCTCCTTTCGCCTGCCGCTCCCCTGTCCCTACCGGTTGGTGTTTCGACTTTTTTCCAATTTGATTTAGGGACCCTGGTTCTCCTGTACACTATCCGGCTCCATTCTCCCTCATCCTCCTGTGTCCTCGATTCCTCCTCCCTGGCGCAGGTGTCAATCATGACCTGGGCACATTCGAGGAATGAGCGCTCATTAGGGAATACCTCTTTTCTCCCTGTTTCCTTCTCCAACTGTACCTTCAGTATAGTAGACAGAAATCCCATTCTGCCTTCTACCTCTTCGATGCTCATTGTCTCTCTCATTTTCTCCATTATTTGATTATAACGGGTTAGAAGAACTGCGGCATATTGGCCGCTACTCTGCCTTGATGATTTTGTTTCCCGGAACATCTGGAAAATATCTTCTTCGGGCGTCCATCGCCCTCCTCCATATGCTTTCTTTAGCCGCATCTTCACCGTTTCCCACGACGTCTCCTCATCCGCTTGGATCTGGTTGAGAATCTTTCTCTTGACCCGACATATCAGGGCCGCTCTTAGTGACTCTGCATCCCTGGGGTCCAGAAGATTTTCCTCCGATTTTGCTAGAATTAAGGCAGTGAGGCGATCTCCTCCCTTCAGAAAGTGGTTGAGTTCTCCTAATTCGCCAGTGAACCATTCCAGCTCTGAAATTGCATTTCTCAGATCTTGAGTGTTCATTGCTTTCACTCTCATCAACGCAAGAGCGGTAGCATGAGCTTCTGGCAAAACGCCCACCCTTCTCGTTGCTACATGTTCCGCGCCATCCGCTACGTTCAGAACAGGTGGTCGTAGCACGCCTCCTTCCGCCATTCTTTCTTCAATTTTTTATTTAACACGGCAAAAAGGAGATGAGAAAAAAAAAAATCGAACAGACGTCGCTTACTTCTCTTTCCACACCACGAGTTCACGGGTTTCGGCACCAGTTAATGCTTACCGGCTTTAGAATTAAAAAACAAAGGGAAAAAAGGTACAGAGAAACAACACGCTTGAAAGTTAGAACTAGACTGTTTATTTCGAGTCTATAACACAGTATATTTACATTCGGGATGTTTACATCCCGACGTTCGAGGATTAAGGTTGAGTACTGATGCTGCCCGGAGCTTAACTAATATATAATAGTATATAGTTTGACTATCAAGTATAAAATACCATAATATATAGAGTATAAAATACCATGTATTAGTTTGTCTTGATTAGGGTATTCGCATCTTACATATTATATATTGAGGTATGCTTTTTTTATAAAGCATTAACCAAGATTAATTAGTCTGCTGTTTTAGAGCAACCCGATATATTTGAGCAGCATAGCTTGGAAATTGAATAATCTATTTATCCTAGGGCAGACATATGTAGCATGTGGGGTAACCCTAACAATTTGATGGGACTTTTTCTTTTCAACATCCAAGCCGATTCCTAACAAAACATATTCATATCTAATGTCAATTACATAACGTACACTTATAGTTTTATGTAAATTCGTTTTAGGAAAAAGTCATTTAAACTGGATCTTATTCTAACTGCTAATGTGTTGATCCTAGGATGGCCATTAGTTCATTAGGAGGCCAGAGATTTGGTCCTTGGAAGTGTTTGAAAAACTACATAATGATCGCATTCATACTATACAATTTTACACTGTGATTTGCGATTGTTACAAAGGTATAATTTATATTATAAATCCATTGTCTATACGAGTACATGTTCAAAAAGTGATGGGAAAAAGTGAATAAATATAGATAATATGGATATTGTGGTGTTTTCTACCTGCAGGATTATAGCTGAGAGGCGATAAGGTGGTTATCACGGATCAATTGTTTGTGTTAAGCTCCTTCAGCCTTACGGTCTTAACGACGTTTTCCGTTTGGATGAGAAGAAAACGCCCGTCTCTAAGTTCAGATGATGCTCATCAGACGTCAGTAGTAACTTATTGTGACTGACAACAGGCTCTTGTCTATCTATTTTCAATCAGTATATATTACTTTTACATTTTAATAAACTTCCCCCTCCCTTCATATCCCCTTGTTATTAAAAATTATGGAATTCAATATAAATGAATCTATTTACAATAGGTCAATATTGTATGTCCTGTAGCTTGGCTGCATTTTATACAATTTTACACTGTGATTTGCGATTGTTACAAAGGTATAATTTATATTATAAATCCATTGTCTATACGAGTACATGTTCAAAAAGTGATGGGACTAACCTCATGAATCGTAAAACTAACGTAATTCTAACAAACAAAATCTTAACCTATGCTGGCAGGGTGGTAGGGGCCATAGTGTTAAACACTGGGTTTGTTAGTGTGGTTTAACGAGTCACTTTTCTCATGATCCCATTCTGAAATTGCTTGACACTTTTAGCTCCAAGTGTTGGTCAAGTGAGTATACTGTGGGGCACCGTACAGCAGAGATGTCTCATGTATAAATGTGTGCTCCGGCCATTAATTTAAACCTAAATGCCCATTGGTGGGGGGAGGGTTGTGGGAATATCGTGTTGAATACGCTACAGGTCTAGAAGTAGAGCTAAGCGATGATTTGCATATGTCTACGGTGAATAAACTCCTCGATCGACTACCGCAGATCAGTCTCATGTAGCTCACTATTTCTCTGCTCCTGGAATAAGACATATTGCCACTTTCATAAGGATGCAGTTTTTGAATTGCTGAAGCCATTTAAGTAATATGTAGATGACCGACTTGACGAGATCATAAATTTGGCTGTGTTCTTGTTAATATTCACGCTTCTGAATTTAGTGTCACAAGGGGATGTTCTATACTCAGGCAGGCTTTGGCTGTCGGTTCTGATAAAATGCTCCAAACGAAGGATTCTTTGTGATGATTCAGGGTAATTTTTCAAATATCTTTCCCATGTGTGATATAAGTTGATCGGGCGGTAGTGCGTTTTCTCCACTCATTGGCGGCTGGAAGATCGGCTTCAGTAGGGAGAACAAGATGACTTTCTTCACGCATCAGGAAAGTACCACAACCTAATAAAAGAATTGCAAAGGTTGACGAGTGCTACTATCCCCCTCCTCGTCATCTGTTTCGGCAGAACTAACTGTATCCGGTCGTTCTGTGTAATGGTGGTGCCCGTTTTCCCTGACACCAGTGAAGAAGGATTGCCTTGAGCTGCTTTGGAGATAAATACAAGTAGTTCAGGTCCGTCTCTAGCTAAGGAGGTGGATGTTACTCGTGAAGTCATAGCGCTTGCCTACAGAGCGTAACCTCAGTTTACTCCTTTCATTGTAAGCATTTATTTAAATTTCATAAATAAAATATTTTCATAATTTTACAGGCCTGGACCCAGCTTTACCCTTGTTTTCAACAAATACTGCTCGGGCGGAATCAAGGTTAGACTCTTCAGATGCTGACTTTGTGGATGTCTATCACACGAATGGTGGATGGCGGGGAAGGTTAGGAACATTGGGTCACGTTGACTTCTATCTCAATAATGGTGCAACCCAACCAGGGTGCCATTCAAGTTAGTGTATTAATAACCAGTATAGCTAAATTATTGAAATACTTAAAAGACTATCATATCTGTGCATGACCAAAGTATTGAATGAGTGTATAAAGGTAATTAACTAAATAAAGGTAATTAAATATATATATATTAGTTAAAATGTCGTAAAACGATAATGCATTAAGCGTGGAGAAGAAACTTCTTTTAATATATCTAGTTTTACCTAACTATATATCTAGTAAGCAAAAATTAATTGTTAATTTTTACAATTAGACCAGTTCGGGATTGAGAGGCTATAGTGATCATAGTAGGTATGCTGTTAACTTTCTATTATATGTGTAATTCGCCGCAAAATATATTGTTGTGGCCACCATTAAATGTTACCCTCATCTCGGCCCAGAAAATATATGTCCATGTTTCCATATGTTTTAATAAAAGATACGACATCGGTGAGAGTGGGGGAGAAGCTAGTGGGGACCCATCCCCACCACGGCTGGCCGCCTATATAAGAAACAAGACTAGACCGAATTAGCATAACGAACCGGACCGTCACTTGGAACACTACTCTCTCCTCTCTCTCTCTGCACTGGCTCTTGCTGCTCTACTCAAAACCATGGTCTTCTCATTCAACTACCTCTGCATCTCTCTCACCTAACCTTGCTATGTTTTAGTCCGGCATTGTCAGACCCCACACCTTCCTAGTGGGAATCTCTGCCTTCGTCTCGCTAAAACTAGCACCTCCTTGGGAGAGACCTCTCCCTCGCGGACGATGGTTCCCGTGGCGTTGCAAATTTACCTACCAGTGTCTCCCACGGCAATCCAGTCTGCCTCTCTCCGGCTCACACTCACCTTTGGGATCCGAACGGATTTGGCCTACCCTAAGATACCACAGGTCCGCCCGCCTTATATCTTTCTAGGCGCTCGCCGGTCGGTGGCTAGAGATTGTAGTAACCCTAGCCCACGACGGGCGTCTCCGCCCCACCTTTGGGACTCACATATTCGAGCCCGACATATATAATTTGTAGCAATGTAGAATAAAGATAGATAAGCTTGTTCTTCTGTACAAACAAATTAGTGATTCGGACAAAACAGAAAAGTGATTGGTCCAGGTAGTGCGAAGCGACATGGGAAGGACAAGATAGGGCACCATAAAAACCATTTTTGGTGGCAGAGATTGCAGATCATAAAAACACCCTTATTTGGACTCGGTCAAGCCTCTGGTATAAACACTTATGAAGTAGGTGTGAATAGCGTTAACAGGCACTTTTAAGTTTTCAATATAAACAGAAACCTTTTCTTTTTTTTGACGCCGGGTAAAAACACAAAGAAGTACCCCCCTCCTTTGAGGGGTATGGTTAAGAACAGTTATTTTTGGGGAACAGAAAGTAGATTTGAAAGTTGAGTAGGCAAGAGGCGGGCTCGGGACAACTCGAATCGATGTACTTTACCATTCCTTTAATCAATATTAACGTAAATTAATAATTTGATTGTAAGTTTAATTTAATCATCCCCATCATTTAATTTAATTTTCATTATGTAAATACATCACTAATCTTATGGTAAATTAAATTATACCTCACTATTATTCAATGTCAATGTCCAAATTTCTTCCATTGATCAGCACAAAATTTACCTTTGGTAAAAAAGGTCCAGTAGGATAAAAAATCAATTTGTTCAATATTATTATTATTATTATTATTATTTGTTCCGGCATTTGTGCACCGCGGCCTCACTGAGACCTATTGTGCGCCGTCCATGTCCCTGTCCTATATATGTGACAGGCCCACGGCCTTTGCAAATCTGAGGATACTGAATGGATCGATCAGTTCACATAGTTTGGGGTCTACAATGCGATCACTACCAAAGTGAAGGTATCGCCTTCTAGCTAAGTTATCACAGTCACATATTATATGACGTGCCGTTTCTCCCTCTTTCTTGCAGAATCTGCAGATTGGTGATCCCACTATCCCCAAATTAAAGAGGTGTTTATTTAACCGACAGTGACCTGTATAGAGTCCTGTCACACTTTTGAGTGTCCACCTGTCCATTGATAGAAGTGCTGAGCTTCTTCTCTTACAGGGTCCATTAAGAAACAGTTTCGAGTGTTCCTGTTTCTTAGTTTCTCTCCAAGAAAGATTGTTCAATATTAATCAATTTTATTTTATAATAACTTGAAGCCAATGCAATATGCTCAGAGTTTGTTAGAGTAATCAAGCCAAGAAATTAATCAAATAAGTGGCATCCGAAAAAAAAATCATTAAATATATTATCTTATTTGTTTGAATATAGCCTAAGATATCGTGGTCACTAGATAAGGTATGTGAATATATAATTTCTTTTAAATTCAATATATTTACTACTCAATATATAATTACATAAGTCTAAAAAAAGAAACTTTTGGAAATTTTGATTTGATGACATCGACTGGTTTTTGTTTTTTGGGGGTGCCACGCCGAAAATAAACTTAGTTTTCTACCATCAGGTACAGATTGAGTTCAATCACGAGATCTCGATCAGAATGCATTGTAATAAAAAAATCGATTAAGGAAAACAGAATCGGCCGATACTTTTTAATCATTACATAAATAAATTTCACTTACTGTTAAATACAGTTATTTATTACTGTGAATATTTCACATAAATCTGTATAGATATAAGTTTACCACGGTTATTGGTTCTTACGAAATCGTATTTTTTGCTCTTGAAAACTTCTTCGTATATGCTTCTGGTATGTGGCTCCTCAGGTGAACGCTAGCGTGAAGGTACCATCCACCAATAGTCCACAATCATATTCACGTTCAACTTCCCCTGATAACTTCGTTTCATCTCCTTGATGTCCTGGTGACATATTTCCCTTTGTTCTTCACTAAATTTCCCTAAGTTTTCCAGAAAATAGTTCACATGTAAGAGTAAGAAGTGAACCTTCAAACTAATTTTGCAACCTTGTTTTTGAAAAGATTTCAAGATGTGTTCCACGATACTCATGTATTTGGGATCTTTCATGTTAACAAGGAACTTTTCAACAAACGCTTGGATCGAATACCAGGCTTCCTTCACGTTCTCATTCCTGGTCTGGGTGAAATGTGCATCTGAAAAAAGTTTCCTGATCTCCTATTTTACTAAACCAAAATATGGAGGAAGTCTGTTTTATTTCGTTGGTACTTCTTGATTGTATATTCACCACAGATAAAGCAGAACTAGTATGAACTGGTAAGACAACGACGACGATGAGACATATTTTTCAAAATGCACTTTCAAAACATATACTCAAAAGATGTTTTTCATTCACTTCGATACAAGTAGGTAACCTAGGTGAATACATTCAGTTCAAACGATAGGACTGGACTAAGATAATGATATCATGGATATGCAAAAAATCTGTACATGATGGGAGAAAATGGAGTTCATTTTAGGTTCCAGTACACCAAAAACATGATTAGCCAAAGCTACCTAATCAAATTTATGGTTGTAGACCTGGTATTTTTATGTAAATAAATATATTTTAATACCCAGGACCGAACTTAGCACTTTATTTCCTTCCAGAACAATAGTTAACCTAAATATAAGCTAGTTAGTTCTCCTTTGGCCTCCTCTACCTAGATTATGGTACCCTCTAGGTACCAACATTATTGATTAACAACTAATCTCATTGATACCAAAATTGTTGCCAGATTCTAGCTGTGACCATCACAGGGCTGTTATTATGTTCAGCGAGTCCATCAACTCCCCAGTTGGATTCTACGGGCAGCCTTGCTCCATTGGAATTTTGTCCTATCTCACAGGAATATCATCAGAACTTTGCGCTTACACAAGGAAAGAAAATATCTTAGTCAGAGCAGGAGAACATATTAACCCAAAGTATGTGCGTTATTATTACTTTAAAATAAAAATTGGTAGCTACTACATTTCTATGCCAAACCGTAAACAGTTTTAAATTCAACTCAGCTTTAAGTTGATCTGCTATTAATTTAATATTCCTTTTGACCACAATGGTTAACCCAGCTGTGATGGCCCGCGAATACATTTGTATTCCATAAGGAAAAGCATCCCCGCTTGTCAAAACAAACAGCTGATTAGGGCAATTATCATACAGACTTCACATAAACTGACTGCTACTTAGTCGCATTAACACAATTGTTCAAAAATTAGTATCTTTGAATACAAAAAACCAACAGGTATTTTAGGAAAAAATATTTTCCTTTTGTTTGATTAGAATTCCACTATGATTTAATCATATAAAATTCCGGAGAAAAAATGCATGATACAAATCGGTATGAACTATGATTTTGTATTGTTGATTCTCAAAACTAAATATGAACTATCTTATAGTGTTAAGGCCTTCATTCGTTCGTAAAATAGGAAAAAATATAGATGGTTGTCTTAAATATCTTATGAGTTGAGACTTGATATAAAACCCAAAAGTTAGGGAAACAAGACCGACTTTTTCTATTATCATTGTATAAATTAAGACAAGATTGGGTTATGAAGATGAAGCCATGGGCTATATTTACTAAAAAAGGAAAGACATTTACAAACTACAATTAGGTGGGGAAAACAAAACCAATACAAAAATGAAAATTTAACTATTAGCTTAATTGGAATTGTCGTGGGTTTTTGGTGTTGAAGGTTGTTGGTTCGTGGTCCTTACCTTCTTAGGATGTTTACCTTATCCCTGGCATCCTACCACTCCGACTGCTATATTTTCTCTATTAACTCATTACAGGAGAGTTAAGCAAAGCTGATAAAAAAAAGTAAGGCATGAGGTGAGAGTGACAAGGTTGCTTCTAATGTGAGGTCTTGAACCCCCCTACTTGATCTCATAAGTCACCACCAACAGTAAGCATTGCCACTTCCAGACAGTCTACGGCAGCAGCACACTGAACTGCCAAGAGAGGGAGGCCCAGCCTTTTCTATTGTCTCAACATACTCTCAAACTAAATTGTAACCAGGTAGACATTGAATATAAATATTGTAACAGAGCAAGCACACTGAGGAAAAAAACGGAGAATACATCCACACACTTGTACTCATCCGCTGCAATATGATTGGATGGATGCAAGGAAAATAGAAAGATCGTCTCGATGACTGGAAGTGAACAGTAAAGAAATAGGACCAAAAAAAAAAATGAGCATTACACAGCAATGAAACAAGCTAGGAGGTGCTCCATGAAAACATGATGCAAAAATAGAAACAATTCTGTTAACTTAAAACATGGATCCGAACCTTATACGTCCGTCACCCACAAGAAAAAGAGTGTAACAGCTGTCCAACTTCTTAATGGAGCCTAGTAGAGAGAGAGAGGCAAACACACTGATGAACTACCAAAGGCCTTGGTCAGGAAATTCCAGCCTTGGACAACACCTTCAACAGAAGAGTTATAAATTCTAATGAGCTGCCTTTTAGCTTCAATGCCAGTTACAATCATAGATGAAAAGTTGAACCATACATAAGGACCCTTATGGAAAACCTTCTAACAGGCAATGAGGCATGGTTTCATTCGCAAGGAGTTTGGTACATCGGAGACATGGTGTTAGGTGAGGAGCCCAGCACTATTTTAGCAATGGCATAGGACAGGTGATTCCTTCATTCCTGTTTGAAAGTAGAGACTCTTTGGGCTAGGTAATTGTTGTTTTCTTTTACTTTATTTTTCTAATTTTTTTAATATATTGCTTGCTTTTCCTTCAATCATTTAGAAAATTTTTTTAGTTCATGTTCTAGCATGACAAATCAAACTAATAATAGCTCCTGTTTCTCACATTATAAAACTGAAACATAGTGCGTATTGAAATCATAAAAAAAATACAAAACCATCTCATTAATTATATTTTTACCTGATTTATTAAACCTTAGTTTGTTGGTTAGTACAACCAAAAAATTATCCCAAAATTAAAAAAAAAAAAAAAATCAACCAACAAGGAATTGATAGCTTCAGCTCTCAAAGCCTTGTATATAAAACATTATATTACATAAATAGAATTTATTCTAGTGGTGTTCTAATAAGTAGATTTAATTAATATTTTAATTTAATGTTAGCATTGTGAATAGGGCACTCTTATGAGATATATTTTGTAATTCTATTAAAAGTAGAATATGTAAATAAAACCATAATAACCATATTTCGAATTTTCAGGGTTCGAGGAACATATAAAATAGAAACTAATTATTTTCATCCTCTGGCAAAAGGGCTACCACTCCCTGATTATCCAGACCAGATTGTTACTATTATTTAAATTGGAAATCAAAGTGACAACACTAAAGTACATCAGATAACTGATAACATAGGTGAAATGTCTTTCAAGAACTCATGATGCTTTGTATTGTTATTGTGTGAAAGTATATTATTAATATACTAACATATTATATAATATTAAATAAGTTTCATTTATGTTACTTCCATGAAAGTAATTAAGAAGTACAAATCTTGGTGAGATATACAAAATGATGAGTGCTGATTTTTAATCAACGCATTATTAGATGTGTACTTAAAACTTCCCTCATACTGTAAATCAACTTAGTATATAAGTTGTGATGTTGAAAATTCTGGGTTCAAAATTCAATAAATTTTCATAGTACCTTAAGAATAGAAAAGTCTATGTCCTGAAAGTAAGCTCTAAGTTTGAAATAATTTTGAGTCGTTGTTAGGTTTTGAAGCAAACGAATAATACCTCAACATTAAATGTCCATCCATAAAAGAAATAAGCTGATAAATGTAATTTTTATTCTATTATTTTATGAATAATAGTGTAAATATGTAAGCTTAGCTATAAGTGTGTCATTAAATAATAAATAAGAACTAGTCATGTTGACAACTTTTGAGAAAAGCAAGTTAGGTAGGTGCTTTCTCTGGGTTTTTTTTTATTAATATTTATCCCAAGAGTAAAATGAGATAAATAATCTTAGACATAAATTATAACTTTTATATATAACTCTTGAAAGGTCGACCAATCTGTTCATTAGTCTTTCCTTGAAGGTGTAAAATTAATGCTTTCTTTTTATTAACTAATCATAAAATGTCACAAATACAGAAAGGATACTCCAAGAAACATATCAATTTTCAAAATATGCTCAGCATTTCCTGACTTTATCTTGTACAAACAAGCATTCCTTACCTGTGGTTACCAGGTTATTTATTTATCCCTATCTTCTAACAGGCATAAATTCTGTTTTGTAGTGTAAAATTAAACTAATCCTCTAGGAAACTGGCACCTGTATTGGTTGGTGAGGCAGAGGTGATCAGGTCAGATGGAGGTGTAACAACGGACAGCTGGTAATTTTCATAAATTTGAAATTGATGTATTCCCCTCAGTCTCTGTCATCAGTATAGAGTAATGTAGATGAAAGTCTTGCGCCATCAATATTCTTTTACTAGCCACAATCTTAAGAAACAAACTCTCGCACAAAATGAGACCTCTAAAATTTTTCCCGCATTAAACACCTCTTCTGTTAGCCATATTTCTCCCAATCATATTAATTCTCTTTTTCTGCTTATTCTCATTGTTTCATCGCAACACCTTCCCCCTGTCCATAGATATTCTAATCTTTAGTTTTAATTGAAGTTTAGTTAAGCTAGTGACTTAAGTTTAATTTTTAGTTTTGCCTAACATGGCACCCAGACTGTTAGTAAATCAACATTTTTTTAGTTTGTTTGCATATAGTTTGTAGTTTGTTTATTTATATATTTTTTAAATGAAAAAGAGTTTATAACGTTCTCTAGTCAGTAAAAAATATAAGAAATAAAATTGTTTTTTAAATAATAAACAAGGTCAATGATCATGAGATATATTATTTAATTAATGTATAAGGATAGGAAAATTATAATACAGTACAATCTTGAAATCCTGGCGGATGGTTAGTCCAGCATGTTCGGTGGTCGGTAATTTGGTGAAACATGTATTATCTTTTAACAATCACAGGAGAAAAATTATCTAGAGATGTTCCTTTTAAAAAGAAATTTGAGTTAAAATTCAAGATTTTTTAGGATTTTAGGGGAGGATCTTCGACCAAAGCAAGCCTACAACACGGATAATAGCGGATTGTTGTCGTATAAGACTTTTGTCCACTGTTCAGAGGAAAGCATCCTGGGCAGATAAATGTCAAAAATACAGACTTCATGCGTTGTGCAAATTCCACTAGCACACAGAAGCTTCCCTTACTTGTAGTTGAAAAGCAAGCATCAGAGGGCATATAAAGACATCTCTTACCTACCAGTAAAACATAAAAACCAAACCAAAAGATGGGTTACACAAGATGTTTTTACTGTATGGTTCAAGCAAGATTTTATTCCAGCTGTAAACATTTGTTTAAAAAGCCCACAACTTTCCTGCTAAATCTTTACTACTTTTGGATAATACTCTGTGGCACCCTAAAGAAAAAGACCTGTGATCTGAAGATAAGCAAATTTAAGTTCTGTACATGATTCTACACAGAACACCACTCTTACAGCCCATAGTTCAAAATGTAATCCAGCAAGTAAAAACAAATTACAAAAAATGTCTTCTTTGGGACAACCAAGGAAAATTATCATTCCTTTCTGACAAAGAAATCATTCCACAGATAATGACGAAGCCAATGATGACTTGGATGTTTGAACTTGGCGAACTCATTGAACGTATTCAACGCACTTAATGCCTGCATGAAATGGGCAGAAGAAAACGCAAGTGATGCTTTATTAGTGCTGAAAAGGATGCAAGAATACAGTTTTGATAAGATTTTTAATGCTCAGAAATAAAAAACTGATTATTTTTCTTTAAGTTTTTTTAGCTATTTTTATTTGATTTTGTCTGTTCTTAGTATGTAGATTTTTTTTTTATATGTACATATTTATATAGATATTTTCTTCTTTCTGAAATATTTGTGTGCATACAAATATGTAAATTGACAATCCAGAATTTTTGGATAATCCAGCAGTGGTCTTGTCCTATATGTCCTCAGACTATCAAGATTGTACTGTACATTGAACAGAATTTCAAGGTACAAATAATAATAACAATGTTGATAAGTGTTATAAGTCAATTTTATTCATAAAGGCATTAATTGGTTCAATCTTAAACATAATATTATTGCAATTGGCCGAACAAAACAATGACATTAAAGCATTTCTATTCAACAGCTTTGCCAAAACAAATTATAATAAATTAAAGAGAGCAGTTAAGTTTCCTATAAATATCATTTCGTTAAAATATAAATATTACTATCAATCCATAAACACTACAAGAGAATATTTACGCATCTCTATCAGAAAGTTTATAAATATATCTATGATTGCTTGCTTGTATGCATATTTATACACATGTGTGAAAATATACTTAAAAGATTTACAAACTTGATTTCGATGATCACGTCACTGGAAATCAGCATATTTCACACCTGGCCCCTGGGAAAAACCAATAATATATTACCTGTTCATAACACATTATTCTTGATCCCCTTCTGATACTCAATTACTAACAATAATTATATATTTTGTAACAAAGACTGACATTTATGAATATCATTTGAAACTAATTATATATATATTATTATTAACATATATAATTTAGTATTTGTTCTTTATTATTAATCAAGGGGACATTGGGGTGCCAGAATGAAGTTATAAACAAAAATAAATATCACAAGATAAAGAAAATAACAAAAATCACATGATAATGATAGTAACAAAGTAAAGTAAAATAAAGTTTAAAAATAAAAATTATTTAGAAATAAAATTAGTTAAAAGTAAACAAAGAAAGCAATAAAAAAAAAAAAAATAATAAAATCCAATATTAAAAAATAAGTAAGGTGCCAGCCAAACATCTGAATATATAAAGTAAAAAAATAAAATAAAATCACCTTGTAGATCAGTGGCCACCAATTATTTTTTCCCGTAGATTTGTTTTAACACATTCTCAAACTTTCACAATTCAGAAAACTCAAAGCCTCCCCCAACCCCTTTACACCACCTGCTCTACTAACCTACGCTACCTCTACCTGCTTTGATTATTTGAACTCTTAATTATAGCTATAGTTTGCTGTCATATAATACAAAGGTACTGTTCCAACATATGTAAGTTGGTCTATTCTGGTAGAAACTGCCTCTTTTCCTATTCAGATTTTTTTTTCTTCTTTTCCATCATAATACAAACCAAGTGAAATCGCCGCTACAAACAAAGGGAACATTGACAAGAACTCTGGAATAAGGAATAAATAAATAAACATAATGCATACACTGATACAAGAGCTAGACCAGACTAAAAGAGTAAGAGAGAGAGAGAGAGGTAGGAGCAAATGGTGTTTATAGCTCAAGATTAAAACGTTACTTGTGTTGGTGGGGGGCTACCTCCACTTTTAAGGGGGGAAGTTACCTGCGTCAGGCCACATCCATGATTACCGCCTCAATGTACGAGTTATCTATTGAAATTAAACAAGTTATCTATTATTACTTTCTTTTATTCACAATTTTGTTGCACATAAAAGTAGTCAGGATGCGGGTCAGAGTCTGACATTTGATCACCACTGATATAGGCCATGGAGAAGAGGCATTACTTTAGTTATTTCCCTCGATTGTCATTGTTATATAAGGTGATATGAAAAAAGGTCATGATTAACTTCAACTACCCCAATTACTACCTACCAAAAGACCTCTGCGCACCACATAGCCATTAGAGGAAACCAGGACTTGACAAGGTTGGGATAGCGAGAATGGTGATACTTAATATTTGGCTGTGGAGCAGGAATAGAGGATTACCTAAGGCAGGAATGTCCCCACTAGGTGGGAACTCCTAGGAAGGAGTCTATAACAATAGCCTAAGGTTTAGCAGTGTTTTTAACCCATATGTTTTCTATGACTAAAAAAAAAAATTAAATGAATGAGTTAATAAATTAGAAATGAGGGTGAGTCTGTGTCATTACTGGTAAAAAAGATAAATACGGCTTATACTACATATAATATATGTGAAATGGGAGGGATTTAGATAACTGATAATTAATTTAAATGCTATGCTAAACTAATTTATCATTACATTAACTTAATAATACTCAAATTAAAAACTATATGTGTTGTCGTACCTTAAGCGTGTTAAACTAATCTTCAAGCTTCTTCAATAAAATGTTCCGTTTTTCACTTAAGACTATTCTTCTTAGCTTTGCCCATCTTCGTTTACTAATACATCACAATACAAATTCTATATATTTGAAAAATAACACAAATTAATCAAATTTTGATGATGATTAATGAAATGTCAGTCTTTGTTACTATCGTATAGAATTTCAATAACAACTGCTAACACACCTGCATCCTTAAGTGCAATTTAACAGTTCATCAATTGTTGACTGAAGAATATCTTAAAAAAGATAAGTTAAGATGTCATTAAAAAGTATATTTAAACTTATTTAATCTTTCAAAATAATTCTAAAATAAACATTTTAAATTTTAAAATAAGGCATAGCAAGTAATTCCAAATTAAGATACTTAATTAGATAACTTCTATTTGATTCCTATACTTTAATTTTGTTCTGTATTTATAAAAATATAACTTTCAAAGGAAATTTTATGTTAATTAGTTACACAATTTTAAATTTTGTGTACAGGTATGTTTAGTAAAACCAACTAAATTAGATTTAAAAGATTAGTTCAAGGTCAGTCAGTACTTTAGTCAATCACATTAACTTTGAAACATTTCTGAATTAGTTCAAATATGAAATTTTTATGTGTACTAGTTACTTCTAACTTACACTTTCACAAAAATGAATTTAATTTGATGTGAGATTGCCACATTCTTTAGGATTTTTAAATCACTTATACACTTGAGTATTGCTCTAAAAGTGGATGTGTAGCACACTTACTCATGAAGGAGACCAAAAATGATGTAAGATGAATAATGAAGGTCAGAGGAGCACAGTTGTGAGCAGTTAATTGGAGGGAAATACTCAAGTGTATACATGCTAATAAATTTTACATAAACTTACACACAACCAAATGTGTATTTTAATTTTAATACACGAAAACACTTTTATTCCAACAAGTACCTTCTCATTTCTTTTGTCTAGAACTCCGTAACCACCATCAACACATAATTGCATGTTTAATACACCAAAAAAGTACTGTATCAGCCACTTTTCAATTTGTGTGTGTCTAAATACATACATTGCATATAGTACATCAAAGGAGCCTTCCTTAAATAGAGTTAGCAATACTAATCATGGTACTTAACTATGTATAAATCTATACATACACATATCTATCCCCTTCTTATTTCATCTATTCATACATACTGTTGCTTTATGAAAAGAAAAAATGTAATACTTTATTGTGAAAGATTGAAACACCATAGACAAAATTCTCTGAGCCCATATTTTTAGATGAGCTGTTTAAGAGTAAAATTTCTGATACAGGAACTTAATAAAAAATAGATAATTGCTGACTTTCATAAATATCAATTTTAATATACAAGACGTACAATAATATATATATAAAATATACAGGAATGGCCGCCAACAACTGAAACACCCTGAATGTCCCCCTTTTAACAAACTGCCTGCACATGTATGGTACTCCTCATATGATAATTTTTAGAATGTTAATAAGCGGATTTACAAAATTCTAGGCATCTTAGTCTACTGTTATTTAATTAATGTATTTATTAAAAAGGCTTAAGATAAAAACGGTGAAAAGATTAGAATGGTATGTATGGCCATGTACTTAGAATGCCAGAAGAAAGGATTTCAAAAATATTTCGGCAATATGTTACTATTGGAAGATAAAAAAACACCTTGTATGTATAAATATGTATTCAATAGTCATTTGAAAAACAAATAAAAAAGGAATAATAATACAAAATCTAACAAAAACACTAAATGGTGTTAAAAACATATCATTAAAAAATTTTGTGCAAATATCCTAGATGTTTGAAAACAAATTTAACATTATCACGGCTACTAACTGAATCATAAATAAAACGATTGAAGTAAAAAAATATGTGTATTTTATTGCTACTATCGTTTCTCTTTGTTAGCAGTGATCAATGCATCTTTTCTTAAAAATAAACTTTACAAATAAAATCACATGGTTCTTCTTCTTCTTACTATGGAAAAATAAAATGGAATCAAAAACTATTATTGATTGCTATTTATGGATGTTCAAAACAGAAAAATTGTACTTAATTATGAATTTTTTTTTATGAAATGCAATAAATTACGATAAGATAATTTTAGTTATGCTGGAAACATGAGTGGTTAATAATTCAAAAGCAAGCTCAAGCTTATAGGATGGGTGAGTGCTTAGTAACACTTCACATACCAAACCAGCAAAGAAATAGTTGAAAGTAGCTTAAGCAGAGAACAGAATGAGTTTTGTCCTAACATGAAAATAAAAGATTTAATATTAACACACTATCAGACAAGTTTCAGAGAACTAATTATAAAAGAAAATCAGTGTAATAATAAATGCAATTTCAGTGCCAGAATCCTTCACTGATAAAATTTATTTAATTAATTCAGCAACGTTTAGAACCATTTCAAGGAGTAGGAATTATGCAGATATAATCATTTTTTAATTTAACTCAATTTTTTTTATTTAAAATAGTACAATAACTATGCCAGGTTACATCACCATATATAGTTGGTTGGTGATGGTTCCAGCAAATATATATAATTATAATCTATCTTAAGACTAAATGGTCTTCAACAACAAAAGGCATGAGAACAACTGTAAAGAGTAAACGGCTAGATGATTGCTTTCTGAGCTGATAAGGAATAATTTATAAGATGGGTTACCTATGCTAGTGGTAATTGAAGAGAAAATTCTATGTACAAATAAACGTGAATGAATTAATAAAATAAATTTTATTGGTAAACGATTTATGCACATAATAATCTTATGTGAATCCTTTGAATAATCATCATAAGATCAATATAAAGTGCATCGACTTAGTAAAACCATTCTATGGAGTCTAGAAGAAAAATGGACTAAATGAACAGAATCATGAGTTTGTACACATTTACAAAGTGTGTGTGATTAGAACAAGTAACTTTATCTCCAAATAGTAAATGCTATAAGATAAGGAGTGCAGTCACAACCCATTGCAAATGAACTGAAGATTTTTGGAAGTCATAACTGTAATCTTCAGTATAACGTAAGAGGGCTAAAGGAAGAACTAACAAGGGGATAGGCATGAAACTTAATATAGAAAAGACAAAGGTCATGTCAACAGGAACAAATAGTGGTAATGAAATACTGAGGTTAGAATGAGAGAGGCTGAAAAAGATAACTATTAATAAAAAGGGGCAAACTAGTGCGAACATGGGTTACCTATGCTAGTGGTAATCGAAGAGAAAATTCTGATGTACTCATTTTAATAAATTTCAAAATAGACTTTAAGTATCTTCAGAATAAGTGATAATGGATTTTATAATTTTAAAATAATAGATATGAACTAAATTCTTTATTCTAAAATAATTAATGTAATTAATATAGGTACACAAATAATTAATACTGTCATAGCTTAATACCTACAAGCATGCCGTGTATTCTTTCTTCTTTGGATAATCATATGATTCTATCTTATTTATAAATTCTTCATACTACAATCAACTAAATGTTAGTACACATGAAGTATCATAGATGAGATACCAGTGAAAATTAAACCTATTAAGTGCTAATGGCAAAGAAGTATTCATTGTATAATCTCTCATGTTAGCTGAAATTCGCAAACTGATTAAAGATATATAGCAAAGTTTGTTCACATAATTCACTACATAAGAAAAATACAGTACATAAGAAAAATTGTAACAGATGAATTAATAAAATAACAACCAACTGTAAATGACGCTAAATATCATTGATAAATCTATAGTATAGAATGTATCAGACGTGTGAGAGGCTGGGTTAATCGACTCTCCCCTGGAACTACATTAACCATACATGTACATATTTTTACTTTGATCACAGTAAAAGTTTTGAAAAATAGCCTATACAGACCTGGTTGAAGGCCACTGAGAACTTTTATCAGTTAACGGGACGTATACCACTCCCATGAGAGCAACTCTTGACAAGGTACCATCCATATTTTTGTCTATTTGTTCTAATCGTTGATCACCACTGGCAGGGCCAATAGGAACTATGAGTCTTCCACCTGGAGCGAGCTGTTCCACTAACTTTTTAAAACAAATTAATGTTAGTTTTATATAAACCTGACATAAAAAGAAGCTAAAGCAAAAAAAAATTATTACTTGAATTTCAGTATTACTACTATTACCTGAATTCAGTATAAAAACAATGTACTTTTTTTTTATCTTAGATGAATATAATAAGACAGTATTACATTACTAGAATATATAAGGTATAATATATTGCAAATTTGTCTTCAGAGAATTAAATGTACTAAGCAAACACAGATCGTACCAAGGCTAGTATTTGACAGGGATGGCTATGAGTTAAGGGTGTCTGAATGGTTATCAGAAGGTCCTCTTCAAATCTTAGCCCTATTACTGTTTGTTTTTTATTTTTAATTAATAATATTAAAATTTGCAGTAGTGGTGTTAATAATAATATGTTAATTTTTTTTTAAGGGCAATAACAATATAATTATTACAAACATTCAAAGCTTGGGCTAGCATTGGGATAACATATCACAACTAATAATTATTAATATAGTTTTAATATATTTATGATCAAATTAAATTTTATTTGATTAAAATTGAATATCTAGGCAAGATAGAAAAGCTGAAATATATTTTTTTAAGACATCAGGTGTGAGAACAGGTAAACAAGGGTTATTTAAGGGCAGAACCATTAAGGTTGATGGCCTTAGCAAATTGAAATATGGGAAAGTCTCTACTAGATAAGCCACCTAACGATAAACTGGTCATACAACACCGACAAGGGTTGTTCCAGTAGAATGCAGTGTGAACAGCCAGGCATTTGAAAATAACTGAACATTACTTTTAATGGGGACAAACACATTTTACAATTCTTTGATTTTGTTTATGCGTGTAGAAACTTGTTTTACAGTAATTACCTACATTCTGTGATTATATACAGTATTAACATCTTATTTTTCAAGGAAATATACTTACAGCTTTTGGTAACTCTGGGGAAGCTGCACCAACATGAATAGCATTATATGGAGCATCTTCTGGATGACCCAGGCGCCCATCCCCCACTTTCAAAGTAAAAAAAACAACATTAAAAAGAATTTTTGTACAAACATTTTCATTATTTAAGTTATTTTATTATCGATTCTCAGAAAATGAATCTGAAAAAGAAAAATTAATCTGTATTTATAAGGTAAGCAGATCCCATTCTAGGGCAACATTACCTGACAGCAGTTTTCAACTATGCCTGTGAATCACATGCATTCAACAAATTTTATTTTATATTTATAAAATGTACAGTTAGAGTAGATCACAACTCATGAAACTATTGATTTTTTATTATGAGACTTGAAAAATACTGAAGTACCCAGGATTTTATCTTATAAAGCATGTCTGTCTACATTTATGTAGAGTCAGTCTTATTAATAAATTAGAAGAGTACACAAGCATAATTGTTGTATGGGGAGCCCCGAGTCACTGTACGATGCTGATCTATTTATTATTATAACATCTAGAAAGTGGGAGCTAGTAAGTAAGCAATGATGAGATTTACCCTAGCCGTCCTGTCATATTCTGGTTTTGACAAAGGTAAGCGAGGGAGGTGACAACCATGTGGATTTGGGAGGTCTCTGGGCTGTTTGAATGAAAATTGTAAAAATAGTATGAATGAGAATATTTATCACAATTACTTATTGCCCAATAAGGCAGATTGTATTACGTAGTAATACAGGTTATATTGCCGTAGTAAGGCAGACTTATCACAATAAAATTTATATATTAATAATATTAATTAATTTATATATTAATAATAGACAATGGTAAGATGAGAGTTGCCAGCCAAGAGGAGGGACTCATCATAATAGCATAGCTCACACATCTAATGGGTGCCAAGAATTGCAAATGGGCCACACTTATACCTCCCCAGATGGTAAGCTGGCATAAAGCATAAAGGGTGGGCATTAAGGGAGAACAAAAATTGTTTTTATTCATAGCTTCAACTGTTTCTTTTGGGGTAGGTCTGAACAGGGACAATTCAGCCTCATGAACTCATGAGTAATTATTACCTTTCCATCCTGAAAATTTCTTTCTCCTAAATACTGAAGAAATATTCTTCTAATTACCAGATATTAGTTCTGAAAAATTCCTCATACAGCATTCAAATGACTCTGGTCCTGACAAAATGTCTGCTAATTACATCAGATTAATCCTACTGGTTACTTTTCCATATATCCTGCATATATAAAAACACTCCCTTATCACTTATTAACTATCTAATCTCTGGGAAAAAGCAAATATTATTCCTATTCCTAAATGTTCCAATCCCACCACTCCATTCGACTATTGCCCTATATCTATCTTACGCCCACTCTTAAAGCCCGTAGAATGACATGTTCAGTCACAACTCTCCACCTTCCTTCAATGCAGAACGCTCTACTGAAAATAATGGACTTGGAAACAAAGCTTAAACAAGTGGTCAATGCATCCATCAGATTAACTCTGAGTAACCTAAGAGATTCTAGAATGGCCCCCTTTTACTATCACTTGAAATGGCTAACTTCATACCAAATACTTCCTAGGAATCTTCCTCTTCAAACTCTTAACCAAAATCTTCACAGCGCTTCAACATATTCAACACCAAACCGACGTTCATTTATACTAAACCTGCTGCCGACAAACCATCTTATGTCCTTACCCCCATAGAATTATAGTACTACACAATTCCTTCATCATAATCGCAATATCCCATCGGAACTCTGCACTCCCTTATATTTGCCATGCTCCTTCATTAAATGTGTTCAACATAAGATTGTTTAGTTATTTATTATTACAAACTAATGAGTATTCGCATAAAGTGCTAACTAAGGTTGTTTGTTGACTTTTATTACTTTCTGATAATATTATGTATGGTACTGTTAAGCATTAGTATACATCTACTTAAGGTATTTTTTTATTTTTTATGGTGAATCAAGGTACATAGGTATTTTCTCATTTATGTATATGTGAATACCCATTGTGAATTAGTGTGTGCATTTGCTTAAATATTTTATTTTTATTTTTCTAGCAAGTTTTTGTTTTATTTTCTTTATATTGTTTTTGTTTACATTTATTTCAGTTAATATTTTTTTTTTTCATATTTCATTTTATTTCTCTGCACGTTGTAAATATTAGCAGGGAACTGATATTGGGAACTTTATGCAGGGACTGATACTGTCAAGGTCCTTAAGATGTTTGTTATTAAAGGACATAGGTCAGGATAATAAAGATATTATTATAACTTGGAAAAAGAAGTAGCGAAACCATTATACATAACAAATTAAGGTGTTAGGATAAAAGCAGGGAGCTTGTGAGACTTTAAAACTATTTACCAATCCCCCACCTTTTCAAATCTAGAGATATCATCCCATAGAATTAATTTGATCATACTACATAATTGTGCAAGCAACTTTACCTTTTTTGCAGACTGACTGCGTAATTTTCTCTTTTAAAAAGGGAAAAAGCCCGCTACCTACTAGTTACATAGTAGGAACGGAGGAAAATTCACCAGCCAACAACCTAGTATATCTGGGAATTAAAATGGACAGACACCTCCATTTTAGTAACCATTTTACGAAGAAGTTGAAGCAAACACGTATGAAGTCTTACCGGCTTACGCACTTATTAACTTCCCCCAATCTATCACTGCGTCTCAAGCTAATGATTTACAAGAGCATACTTAGGCCTACTCTGCTGTATGGTGCACCGCTTTTTCGTTATCTGATGTATACGACAGCTAAGAAACTCCAACAATTCCAAAACGGTATACTGATGAAAGTGGTCAGAGGTACTTCGTTCGAGCTGCGGAGCAACAGTGAATTTCACGATATCTTTGAGCTGCCTAAAGTGGATGAATTCATCCAACGTATACATATCAAATTTTTTGACTCACTGCAATACTTGACAAACCCGGTGTTTAACACGATAACCCCCGCTCCGTTCCCCCATTGATGGCAGGACACTGTCGTGGCTGGAATGCTTTAGTCTTAGGTTCTAGATATAGTTTTTTAGTTTGTAAGTTTTTTCTCCCACTTTTTTAAACCGAAAGTGAGCCCCATCACCTTGTAATGTATTTATGTCTTTTCCTTTTAACTTCAATGTTATATATGTAACCCAACCTCCTTCAAATGCATCTGCGCATAGCAGAATGAGGAGAAAAATTTGTTAGTTCTTGTTCATTGATTGTTCATGTTTTCACATTGTATAAATTCAAGGGGTTTAGAGGGGGGGGGGCCAAGAGGAGAAAACTGTCAATTCTTGTATTGTATTAAATTCAAGGGGTTTAGAGAGAAAAAAAAACCTTTTTTAAAAATTGCATTGGTAATATTAGCACGATACTAAAAAAGTCACAATATTCTTCCGATTAGACAATATTAAATTAAAAAAAAAAAGTCCAATTTAGGCTGTCACTGCAAATAATGCTGAAATGCTAAATTTTTTCTTCATAACCTTCTTTAAGGCATTAACAAAATATTATCTGAACAAATAAACATCCCCTAAATAATTCCATTATAATGTAAGTTAAGCCAACTTACCAATGAGTTTAATACGGTTTGATTCAAGGAGTTCTGGATGGTCAGCTTTGATATTGGTCCTTGAAGAATCAACGAGTTCTTTTATATGATCAATTCCAACTGCTAGACCAGATTCTCCAACCATAAGGGCCATACATGTGGTAAGGTATCCTGATCCTGATCCAACGTCTAGTGCCTTTGCACCTTCGAATAATTTCTCTCTCAGAAGTTCAAGAGCATGTGCATGCTGTATATCATATTGAATGATGTTATAAACGAATATAAATTGTATGATTCAGATACTCACTAGAGCTTACCATATGCGGGGCACTTATTGTAACTCCATATCCAATACTTTGAGGAACATCTTGGTAAGGCTGGTTGGTAACATAGTGAGCTCTGTCAACTTGTGACATTACATTTTCGACAACATCACTTCTAATAATGTTGTTTTCTATTCAAATTAAACGTAATAGTAAATGTTTCAACAATGAAACTTTTACCTAATCAAAAATATTAGAAAATTTATAATCTCACTTCTTAAATTCTGTACAAGATCAAGATTGCTCTTGCCATGAGATCGCCAGGCCATGCTGTGACACAGCAAATAAGATAATACTGCAATATTTGAGAAGTAACCCACTGCTTTTCTAGTTAATGTAGGAATCATAAAGAAGAATAGAACAGACCTGATCCTGGAATAGAAAATAAGCTGAGTAAAATAGTTACATACAGAAAAGGGGTCTAGGGGATAACACTGAAGAAATTTTGGTTTTTTTAAGCAAATTATTTACAAAATAATTAAATTTATCTTAAAAAAAAAAAAATCACCTTAATCCATAATAGAACCTTATCCACTGTTATACGCATTATTAGCTTCACAGAATTTTCTTGACAAAATAGATAACTACATTTTTAATAAATATTCGGGTATAATCATTAAATGATATTTTAACTACACATTTAAAAATTAATCACGTATGATTCACATGAAATATATAAAAATTTAATAATGAAATTCGTGATATAATATAGTAATATATTTAGATACCGCTTGACAGTTACAACATTTTTTAAAAGTTACAATTAGGAAAGTTTATGCATAATTAGGTTAAAATAACAAAATAATTTATTCAGTATATTGGGTTGCCAATGCTTGTGCAGTCCATCTGTGAATGTAGTAAAACAGGAAGACAACTAAACACACAAAAAGCGCCGTCTTTAACCAAAGTGTGAGCTTCATTAACTGCGAATTCACTTTGTTTATAGGACTTCAACACATAATAATGATATTATCACCTCCAAAAAATGTCACAGTAGTACACAATTAAGGGTTTATATGATCTAACTAATTACTCCCTCTTGATTGATTTCCTAAGTTTTATTAAATTATTTATTTTTTTCCTAAACCCCTTGAATTTATACAATGAAAAATATGAATAAGATCATTTTCAATTTTCTCCTCATTCTGCTATGCGCAGATGCATTTGAAGGAGGCCGGGTTACTCAACAATACAGCTTGTGGTTAAAATACAATAACGTGAAAACAAATCTAGGTGATGGTGCTCATTGAATTATTTATAATTATTGAATTATACTTATTCTAACGCATCAAAATTTAATGTCAGGGTTGTTGTTTATTGGCACAAAGTTATTAAATCTTGGGGACAATGTGGACAAACGTAGAAGATCTTGCATTGCTTAGCAATACAAAGATTCATACTCTCCTCCAAGATTCAGCCAAAAGTGAATTATCGTTTCATTTTGAAACTTATGTTTCAATGAGCTATCGCATGATAATTCAATCAATTTTGTTTTTTCCATTGTTGTCAGCTCAAATTTGTTATTTTCATTGTCGCTTAAATGGATTCTTTATCCACAAAACCTTTGAAAATTTAATGTCTTCGAAATAATTTGAAAAATGCAGCACTAAACCATCCAAGTTTTCAATAAAAAGGTTTTTGATTGCTTCAATATTGGCTGTGGCCCAGAAATCTTTTGAAAGTATATACACATATTTTTTTGTAAATTTGATTTCCATAACTTCAGCTTTTACTTTGTCTTTTTAAACAAAGGGATGCATTTGTGATCCCTGCATTGATTTATTTAAACCACTCAATTTTTCAAAAATTTCAACCAAATAGGCAAGTTTGGCACTAAATTTATCGTTAGTATTGTAATGCAAAGAACAAGTAGAAGGGGCTTGAGCAGAACTGTATACCTGCCTAGTGACTTCATGGAAGTCACTCATGTTTCCCTGTTACTTTTAAGTAAGCAACCACATCCCTCCAAGACCTCCCCTACTTCCCAGAATATTATCCGTTTCTTATACATTTATGTCTTAGCTTTAGCCCCAGACCCCACTAGTGCCTATACATTCCACGCAGTATGTAGTAATGTAACTCTTAATATTTGTATATACCAGTGTTTTCCTTGTACTCCATAATAAAGCTTTTCTTTTAAAAGACTCTCCTCTACAAAGATTTTTTAATTGTTCGTTCACAAATGTGCCTCTTCATGGTGGTTTCCTTCGAGAAAGGTTGGTATTTCTTCTTTGAGCTTTATTTCTTCTTCTACCAACAAATGGTGAAAAACACCATTAACTTTGTAGAAGTATACCTCGAACCAAGTACTATACTTTAGCAGCTTCTTTAACAATTCCAACCCAGTAACTACTAAGCTCTCAATGACTAAACACTATCTAGCTCAAAGATGACAAATTAAGTCATGGTACTTCTCGCAATCATATCAATCAATTTTGTTTTTTCCATTGTTGTCAGCTCAAATTTGTTATTTGAAACAAAATCACTTTAGTATAATACTAAAACTGAAATACGATAAGCTGGAAAAAAATTGATTGCCGAATTTGACACTCCATGGTTAATTCTTTAAGTAAAAAATGACTGAACTACTGAAACATTCATCGATTTTTAATTTAACTTAATTAATTTTTTCACGTGCCAAAAACTTTTTAATGTAAAAAAAAATGTTAATGTACCAAGCCACTATTTTAACGGGAAAAGGGAATCGAAGTGATTGTTTTTTAAAAATGTTATTTCGTGTCGGATTTTAGAAATCTGGTGTTATATTATATCGAAATTTTGGTCTTAAGCTAGATCATTTTCAAAAACCACCATAAAAACGGTAGCGCTTAGTGGCGAAACGGGCCCAATTTCCAAAATCCAACGGATTTTGATTCATGATCGGGTGAACAGTCTGAACGTTTCGTGCGTGAAAAAAGGATGTTATATTTTAACCGTTAAAAAGTAACAATCGTTGTTTTTCGTGTAGGAGTGGTGGGTTTTGAACTACTCGGCTGAAAAATCTGAACGTTTCGTCGAGAAACAAAAACTGTAATTTTTAAAAGTTGAACAATAACCTTCATTTTATTTGTTCAAGGATCTTTTATCAGATCAAAATTTTATTTTTGCTCCATGATTAGGAGTCCATTGTGAGATTTTCGAAATTCCGACTTACCAGGTCAGAATCGGTTCTTATTTGGGAACTTGAGCTCAAAAAACTGGCTGAAAATAATTTCACTGCTCGTAAGCTGGTGTTAGACTCAAGAGCAACTCTTGACTGGTTGAGACAACTACTATTTTTTCTCTGAAGCCCTGTTCATTTATTTATTGAAATAATCAAATGTATACAACGCATATACATTGGTTGGTATGAGCTCCTTACACTGCATCAGAGCTGCATTTTAAAGAATATCTAAAGCTAACAAAAATCGGATTACAGTAATAAAAATTATACAATGTAATGATGCCCCAGGTGATGGGGCTCGCCTCCAGGTTACAGCTAACTTACAAGCTATTGTAGATAGTGGGTTGTAGGTGTGGAGTGGTTGTATTAAGAAATTAAACCCCTCCGTTTTCTTCACAGCTTTATTTATTTAAACCCCAACGTTTTCGATAGATCAGGTCGGTCAGGTTTAAACCAATAAAGCAGGGAAGAGACATAAGGGGTTTTATTTTTTAATTTACAAACTTAACTGAACCTAGATGGTGCCTGTCTTGTCCGCATGCTGTCATTGATGAGGGGTGAAGGGATTGTAAAAAAAAATTGAATCGAAGAGTATCTCTACAGTGGATTTATGTGGAATCTCAACTCATCGACCGTTGGCAGATCATAGTCTTCGTGTAGCTAATGATTTCTCCACTGCTACAAGGACTATCGTCGGTATCCCGTTCTGAAATTGCTGGAGCTGTTTAGCTGTCGCTTCCGTCAGAATACTAAAAATCAGCGCACTGAACAGCAGAGCCGGCCGGAGTATAGTCTTACTGTCCTACTGATAAACTGGGAACTTCAGCAAGTCTCAGAGCTAATAAGACTTTGTGCGTACCTTCTTGTTTCTCTCAAAGAGCCTACAAAAGCAAACGTTGAACTTACGAAGGTGAATTTATCCTCCCTTAATTTCCTTTGATGGTCTACTCTTGAGTAGAGCTTTTGGATTGGGTGGTTGTTTTTTTATAATTTGCCTTTGAACATAGTAAGATCGGGTATTTACGCCTCCTGTGCCCAGGTATGTGACTATGTCATGCTGATATTCAATTCTGGTTTCGTGAAAGGTCAAGGTGACTTCTTAACTGTTTATTTTGTACTTCCTGAGAGCCCCTATCGCTAGCTCTAAGCATATAAGAATGGATGTCGCTTATGGGATTAATAGTGAGGTGTTTAAGGAGGCATTCCCTTTTTCATTATATGCCAAGTAAACCTTTCTCAAAATTAACAGTTTTTTTTCATTGCACTATCAAGATATTCGAGAAGGCTTGCTCCAATAATATATATTTAAATAATAATAATAGGAATAAAATTTAGGAAGAAACAATGCAAAACATAGTAATGAAAAATGACAATTGAAACACCCAGTCTGACTCATAGCTGGTTCACCATAAGCCAATAATTTAGTCCATTGGTGATTGATTTAGTAACTAAACGGGTTCGGACAAAACTATTTAAGCGAATGGTTTAGTAATACGATTTTGTGGGCTCGATCCAGTAAGGTAGATAGTAGGCAGGCATGTACTTAATCCCAACCCCACCTCAATACTAGCGCAAGTTCAGGTTACAATACCATATCAATCAAAGTACTAAACAGTACTCCTTTTACATTTTACTTACTAAGTCGATCGCCACTGGATTAAATCGCGCAGAACACATTCCTACACAATTGCAGATTTCTTCTATTGTAGAGCAACTTTAGATATAGTAACGTCAGTCATTCACCACTGTACTAAATCACTAACCTGGTGTGAACAACCTTTAAAATCATTATTATGCTGGAAGATGATTATAAAAATAGATAACCTACTACGGTAATAAATAACAGGCACAGTAACTAATTATTGAAAATTAGGACGAAACCCAACAACAATCTGATGTACATAGTACAATGTTTTTGAAAATTTAAAAAGTGATGGGATGGGGCACCAGCTTTGAGAAAGTGGAGGGTATATAACGGTTATTTTTAAAAACAAATATCAGCTGTTAGCTACTGTTAAGTTGTGTTTTGTTTTTGTTGCTGTTGGCAACAATTTATTAGTAGGCTACATTAAAATGTTGTAACTTAACGTAAGATTGATTCATATATAATAAAGTCCTCGAAAACATTAATGTCTGATTAGTAAACTTATATTTCATTACACAAATATGGATGTACCTAGTGAATCAGTTTTAAAAGACCTTAAAGACAAGTATTTACAAGTTAAGAATCTTCTTGAAGTTAAAACTGACCCAGAAAATGAACCATATAAATCTCAATACCAAGCTAGAGAAATTCTTCATAAAATGTCTAAAATAATTACTGATTCTCAAGTTCAGCAAACCCAAAATACCCATCTTTCAGATTTACTTGCCATCATATACTGCATGATTAGTAGTATATCTTATGATGTCGACGAGCTGGCTAAAGGTAAAGAATTTTCTAAGAAAGTGCTTCAGTTAGTATCTTCTCCTATTCATCCTGCCAGAATTACATGTTCTATGACATGTTTGAATCTCTTGGGATTTTGGGCATGTCAAGGGGAAAATTTTAATAAATCACTGAAATTATTGGAACAATCAGAAAGTTTATATAATAAATATAACAATGAAATTAAAGAGAAGGCATTGGAGTTTGACTATTTGTTTACTGGTGACTCAAGTACCAAAGGAGATGAAAATAGTTTTGAAAAGTGTCACACACAAACTCTATTTTACCTTGCACAAGTTTATGCTAAGACTGATATTCCTGCTAAGTCTGCTAAATATTGTCATATCACTCTTAAAAGGCAATTGGAAGCAGGTGATGACGATGTAGTTGAATGGGCATTAAATACAGCTACTTTATCTCAATTTTTAATTGAACAGAATGCCTTTAAAGAAGCAAGGCATCATCTTGCAGCTAGTCTTATAATTTTGCAGAAGCACAATCTTAAAATGGATGAATTGCTAAACAATGATGTGGAAAATGAGGAATTAAAAGCCAAGTAAGTACAGAATGCATTTCTTTGACATTTGTCATGCTAGTTAAGCTTTTGAAATTCTTACTAAATTGGCTGACAGTATTTCATTGAGATATACAGAGGAGGTCAGCATGGAAACTTGTACAGTTATATATACAGGGGTTTTTTTCTATAATAATAAAGCTGAATTTATTCAGTTAATCATGAAATTAAAGTTGTCTCGAATGTTCCCATAGGTGATATCCACACTCATATCTCAGCAATATGAAGCATAGTAGACACGTTTCTGTGTTCTCCAAAATCATCTACAGTATTACTTGGCTCTTATTTGACCCAACTCCTCAATTATAGTTTTAAAATAATTAATGTTTCAGGAAAGAAAAAATAAGTTATAGATTGGCTGATATTTACCGTTGCTGGGCGAAGTACAGTATATTTCTTTTGAATGCTTCTAAAGATAGGCTTCTATCTTCCGAAGATGATAAAATTGATCCAGCACCAGAGCCTCCAGGTGGACAAATTATTTTTCTTGTATTATCTTATTATCTCTTATATTGCACATTGTTGAAAACTTGCTGAGTGACCAAAATAATACAATTAAATGAGTATCTAATTTTTTTCCTTCTGTTACATCGCGATACTAGGCTGTACATAACTTTGCACATGGAGATGTGTGTTGCCTGAGACTTTCACACGATAACTTTCAATGTAGAATATCATCATTAAGATTTAATCAAAAGTTAAGATTTAAATTTAATTATAATCTGTCAATAAATAGGAAGTATGGTGGCGTTGGGAAATTTGGAGGCTTCCCAATAGTATTGATTATAAGGTACTAAACAGTATTTGTGCTAAAATTTGTAATAATACAGCAATAAATAGAAATTAAGGTGGATGAAGTTTCGAGGTTGTGAATGTTTAAAGTCAATTCAAAATGTGTAGAAAAGATAAAAGAAGTTGTTTCCAAATATTACAGATTGAATTAAAAAACAAATATCTGTTTATCATATTGAGGAGCTATCAAATTAAGTTCTCTACACCATGAGTAATGTAATAGATGTTTGGGCTTCAGTGGTTACATTTACAAAAAGTCATTTAAGTGCGTATAAATAAACCCATGAACTATCTACCTCTCCGAAGAAAGAAACATGTTAGGGTGCCGGGAAATGATCAGAAGGAAGAAAAAATGTATGAAATAAGCAGATAAATTGTTAGAACCTTTTTTTTTACAGTTTGAACTGTCTAAAACATTTGTGTTTCTAAAAATAATAAACTGCGGGCTGGCAAAAATCTATTTCATCCATCAAGGCTTAGTTAAGTAAATATTTACATAAAATTGGTAACCAACTGCCTTTAATTATATACATTAAAAATTCATGCAAATATAAAGGCTTTTTTGTTTATTTATTCAAAGGCAGTGGGGCTATGTTAATCATATGCTTGTTATTATTGTATTATGTTTCAGAGCTTTTAAAGGGGCTCAAGTTTCCATCTTTAGTTCAAGAAGTAAAAGAACTTGAAAAGGACGTGACAGCTGATTTTATACTGACTTATGAAGATGCGAAACCTTTGTTCCAAAAGTCTCAAGAGTGGTTAAATTTCGCAAAAGAGTATTATACGTTGGAGTATCATGCGACTGAGTATTCTGCTGTTATACAAGATTCAAGCAAGCTATATCAGTTGCTTGCATTTTTTCAGCCAGATGAAGCAATGTTAGTATTCTTTATATTTTCAATTATTAATATAAATTTAAATAACCAAGTGTGTTGTAAATTGCCTAATATTTGTTTCAGACAGTGCAAATTGCACAAGCGAAGGATCGATATGCTATCTGATGTTGTAAATGAATTAAATTCTACTCATTACCTGAAAATATGTCGTGAAATTTGGTTTGAAATTGGAGAGGCTTGTATGACTATGGCAGACATAAAGTCTACTCAGGTATCAGAATATATTAAAAAAAACAGATCTAGTTCAAATTATGCAATTTATGTTAACTTTTTTTAAATGTTAATTTAAGGCTAAAGAATCAAAAGATACTTTGTCTGAAGAGCATGTCCAGCATTGTGCCATTAAAGTTAAAAATCTTATTTTACAAGGAATTAAATACTTGGAAGAGTTTGTAAAGTCATTTAAATTAAAAAGGTAAGTGAAATCAGCTAATAAGTTTCAATTTTATAAAACCTGATTATTCTGCTTATGCACACCTTCCTAGTGCATGAATCTCTGCCTTCATCTCGCTAAAACTAGCACCTCCTTGGGAGAGACCTCTCCCTCGCGGACGATGGTTGCCGTGGCCTTACAAACTTACCAGTAGCAATCCAGTCTGCTTTTTTCCGGTTCACACTCGCCTTTGGGACAGACGGTTTTCGCCTACCCTTAGACACCGAGTGTGAATTCGTGGTCATTCCAAGACCACATAAACTACCTATAAACCTACCCTGTTCTTCTTCACCTGAACATAGTGCTTTGTTGGGGCACACACCTTCTAAAGATCTTATGGAGTCAGATCAAAACGAATTAGGCTGCCCGCTGACTAGGCCGGCAGCCAGGGTGAAAGACCACAGGTCCGCCCGCCTTATCTCTTTCTTGGCGCTTACCGGACAGCGGCTAAGAGTTTGTAGCGACCCTAGCCCGTGGCAGGCGTCTCCTTCCCACTTTCGGGATACTCAGTTATCTGAGCCCGACAACATCTCTCTTTTCAAAACAATTCCAATACTGACAACTTCTCATTCGTAGCATCTCTAAGCAACTGCCCTCTCAAGTAACTATAAATAACTGCAGTATTAGCATTTTTCTCAGCTGTTCCAATGACTGACATACTTCCTGCTGTTACAATCGCTTATTTTGGATTTTATCTTTTTTTAGTTAGTTTAATATTTTATATAGTAAAATAATCCTTATTTAAAATAACATTACAATATAAATCATATTATATTTTATTTGGAATGCTTCAGCAAGGATGAAAAGTACCCTGAAGGATTTGAGAAAACTATCATCCTTGGTTACATGTACCTTGGGCACATGTACTCACGGGTAAATGAGCCTGATAAAGTGGCTCTGATAAATCGACAAGAGGAAAGTCTCCACTCTTATTCGGTAAATATGAATTTTTCCTAGAGATTTTCTAATTATTAAGGAATTTAATGTATTTATTCATCTTTAAGGCAGATAATTGAAATTAATTAAATCTCATCTCCTGAAGGGACAATATTGTGCAAGTTTACACAAGATAGCGCAAAGAAACTAACGATGTTAATGCTAGGTTATTACCTTAACATTTATACAACCTATTTTTGGTGTCCATTTATGTCTAAACTGAATTCACTACTTCTTTACCCAATGGGTACTCATTTGCTCTCGTGAGAAAACCACCTCTTTGTCAGCTATTGCTCTCTAATGATGGTGCCAATGCTGGTCAGGCAATTCTCACAATTATCGATAGTGAAATAAAAGGGGCTTTTACCTGAAGTGAACACTGCTCTCTCTCTCTCTCTCTCTCTCTCTCTCTCTCACTCTCTCTCTCTCTCACTCTCACTCACTGCACTGATGTTGCTGCTCTTCTCGAACCCTGGTGTTCTTATTAAACTACCTCTGCAGCTCTCTTTCCTAACCTTTGCTATGTTCTAGTCATGCATTGTCAGACCCCACACCTTCCTAGTGGGATTCTCTGCCTTTGTATCGCTAAAACTAGCACATCCTTGGAAGAGATATCTTCCATGCGAACGACGATCTCTGGGGCCCTACAAACTTTACCTGGTAGAGTCTCCCCCAAAGATCCAATCTACCTCTCTCCGGTTCACACTCGCCTTTGGGATCCGTGGTTTTCGCCTACCCTTAGATACCGAGTGTGAATTTGTAGTCATTCCAAGAACACATAAACTACCTATAATACTTACCCTGTTCCTCTTCTCCTGAACAAAGTGCACTGTCACAGCACACCTTCTAAGATCTTATGGAGTCAAATCAATACGAATAAAGCTGTCCGCCGACTAGGCGGCCAGCAAAGGTCAAAGACCACAGATCCACCCATTTTATTTATTTATTGATGCCTGCCGGACAGCGGCTGGGTCATAGAGACCCTAGCCCGCGGTGGGTGATCACCTTCCCACTAACAATCCGACATGTGGCGAGTGGCCTAATCGTAAAAGCAAATCAAAAGTTTTCAGCATAATAGTGTCTTATTTATTCTTGGAAATTTGATAATTCTCGCTCTTGCTATTGGATACCATTGGACAATATACACACAGCAGGTACTGTCATTCCTGTGAATTTTTTCAAATTTGATCAAATCAGTGGATAAAAAAGATACTTGTCTAGAACAAAGGTGATGATACTCTTTTAAGTGAGTCAGCTGTTCAAAGCTACCTACCCTCCTGTCTTTGTTTGTCGTTTTATTTGTTATCAATTCGGATGGTTGATGATTATTTGGAAAAACAATACTTTCATTTGTAGACCTTGTTAAATGCATTGTGTAAAATTTTAATACATTGGCTTGCTCTACTTACAAAGATTGTTTACAAACTTACTTTTATTATTGAAAATAACTAAAAAAATTGGCACCTTTCTTCTAAGCAAGAATTATTAAAAATATTGTATTCTAATAAGTTATATAACTTATTAACATAAAATTTTATATAAGTGACAAAATTAATTTATTAAATATTATGGATCAAATGTATACTTCCTATTATTACTGTATTGTTTAACATTAATGAATATATTATTACAGGCAATTCTGGATTATTGTACTGCTCATCCAGATTTGAAGCAGTTTTATGCTGAAGAATATTCTATTTGTCTGGAAATGGTTGAACTTATTCCTTTGAAAATCAGAAGACTGAAATCATTGTTAAAATCTAAGTAAGCAACAACTTGGTAAAATATAGATGAAATAAACTGAGCAAACGTGGTTCTTTTTTAATATTTTTTACATTTTAGTAATTATATATTGCATTTAGTAATTGGGTTATTTTTGTTGCCACTGTAAACTATGAATTTGAAATTTGCTACCTTTCAGGAGTTTCGAAAATGGTATTCCTATGAAGTAGTATGTTAGAAACTCCACTTTTTCCTTGTGTTTTTAGATTATTTGAAAATATGCATACTTGGTTCTTTTCAAAGTTCACTTAGGTATTTTATAAGTTGAATACCTACCCAACATTAGCGACTGCATATATTGTACCTCAAATCATCCTTGGCTTAAAATTAACTTTAATCTTTTGTAATAAAAATGAAAATCATGTTTTATTTCCTTATTTAATAATTTACAGAGGTGACAATGAGGATATATCATGAATTTTCTATGTATAAAATTTACTGTACAAGCTTTCTGTGATGTAACTGAAATATGAAAAATAAATAAATTAATATTGTGGAAACATCCTAATCAGTATTATGTTATAACCTAACAATGTTTATTTCTATGTTGTTTTTAATAGAGGATAAGATCATTTTATGCATACTCTTACATCATTGTTTCTTAACCCGCTTACACAATTTAATGACTCTCAAGTTTAGATTATAACTGTATTCAGTTTATAGTGAATAATTTTATTGATATGTTCCAAATTGAAGTTTAACAATTAACACTTCCAAGAAACAGCACCATCATATTAACAGAGGGTGAGCTGGAATCGAGAGTCCACTGTACTGGCAGTGGGTGGGTGTTCCAGTGAATGGAAATAGATTGCCAGTAGATGTTTTTAGAAGATTAACTTTTAATTGAGTTTGCTAGGTAACATTGGCTTTTATTTTTATGGAGTCTCAGTGTATAATCATGGTTCAAATAAAGTCCGCATTTAAGTAGTTATTACTTGCTTTGTCTCTCAGCTATTGTTCTTTATGTAGTTAGTGTTTTTATGTTTTACGACATAATGCTAAAAATTAGTAATGGGTTTTGTGAAGTCGAGATATTGGTGAATTTTTATATACATACATATTATATATACACTGCAATACTATGTATTGTACTGATTTTTTACTGTTGCACATTTTTAATCTGAGTTAAAATATAAAATAATATACATTTATAGAATAGGTGCAAGGCCTGAATAGAAAAATATCATAGGAAACTTCAGAATTAAATTTAGTATGGTGAGAATAGGTGACAAGCTTTAAGAAAGCCTACTTTAATTTATTAGGATACCATTTTGTAAGATTTGTCTCAAAGCTACAGATACTTCCATGTCCCTCATCTATAAGGCGATTTAGGGTGACTCTCCCCCTCCTTCCGTAGATAACACTTTTTTGGCTCAAACCATTAATTCTCACGACCTTCCCTATGTTAACAATCTCATGTAGTTCTCTGATCTTTATGCTCCTTCCCTTAGCAAGTTTATTAAACTTAGTTAAATAAATGTAATAATGGTACTTTGGAGTTACCCGGAAGGTCAAGTTACTAATAAATAATTTAGAAGAATATGGTTCGAGTAAAGCAGAGAGGGAGATCATTGTCAAACTCAAGTGCCTGAGTGAGAATGCAGAATGTGGTGAGCCAGCCAGGTTTATATATTTCACCGAATATATTTGACTGTGAATTAGATATTCTCTCTATGCTAAGGTAAGCTGATTCATTTATTTGTTTAATTATTTACAAAGGAAGTACCATGGTACTACTACCCTTGCATAAAAATTATTCAGGTATTTCTTCTATCATAGGAGAGGGTACCTTCTGCTAGTGTTGGCAGCGGTAATGTTTCTCTTTCTAGCTAGTGTCTCTCTGTATGGTGAGCAGGTGTCGGTACAGGTCAGTTTTGAAGACATGTAAGGAAATTAGGAATGAGAGAATTCTAGAAAATGTTGGACTGTGCAAGAAAAGTACAGTCGAATATTGCGGTTCTGTGGGAAGGAGCATACAGGTGAGAAGGGAGAGAGAACTGTATGAGATTGTAAATCTAGGTTGAGTGATGAAAATTAATGGTTTGGAAAAGTATGAGCTAAGAATATATTTCCTATGAAAGAAGGGGAAGAGTCACCTTTACTTGACGCAAAAGTGGGTGGGGAATACCAGGATTCAGTAACTTAGTAAGTAAAGTAGACTATCATCAGGTCACCCCTTTCCACCATTTTAAATTTATTAATTAAGTTTTCTATTCAATATTCTGTATTGTAAAATGTGTAAATGGGCATTATTTATTGAGCACAAACCTTGCCCATATCCAACCTCTAGGAGCTATTAACATTCTTTTTTTTCTTTGGCTAATAATTATAAATGTTTTATATTATGGTGATATTTTGGGTTCATAAAGAATAATTGATATTTAAAAGCATTATTATTATAGTATTTAAATGTTTCATTGTAGTATATAATATTGGAAAGACTTAAGATGTCGTGACCGCACACAATTCATTGGGGGGGGGGGGTCTAGACCATTCTGGCTGAAATGATTTAGTTGCTGTGATGTTCAGTTGTCAGTCTGTAATGAGTAAAGTGAGTCAGTGTCAGTAATGTGTAAGGGAAGTTATTAAGAGGCTGTTAAGTGAGTAAGGCAAGATCATTGTTTGAAAGAAGAAAACAATGACAGTATAATATAGAAGATATAAATAGTAGTATATAGTATTTAAGAAGTCATGGATCATTTAAGCCCTTACAATTATTTATTTATTTATATATAATTATTTTTCAATTAGAAGGTAGGAATCCAGATATTTTAATTATTAAATACATTTATTTCTATCAAACATTATTTTTATTTCCAAGTCTCATTTTAATTTAAATGTGTGCAAAAGTAAAAAATTAGTACTCATATAGTGTAGAATAATTAGATCAATATTTTGACTTCACACAAACGATTACTAATTTTTAGCATTGTACTGTACATCATTAAAATACATAAAGAACAATAGCTGAGAGGAGATAATAAAATACTTAAATATGGACTATATCCCAAGCCCATTTATATACTGAGATTATGAAAATGAATACTGATGGTACCTATCAAACTATAATAATATTAAATCTTCTAAAAATATCTACTAGAACATGGTAAAAGCTGACAAAAAATTGGCATCTATCTTCATTCACTGGAAATGTCACCACTATACTGAAGTAATGTTTTTAGAGCCAGCACACTCTCTGTTATGGTATTATGGTTGTGCTCCATCTTCAAAGTGTTAATTGATGGAATTCAATATGTAGCATACCTTAATACCAAGGATTACCAGACAGTTAATGTATGCTAATCTAAATCCCAAAGATGTTGCAGAGGTTGGTTTTGATAAAGTAAGTAAGGAATATTTAGCACTGATTATGACAAATCGAGTAGATAGATATAATATCACAGCTCTCTAATGCCGGGTTCCCACGGGACGTGAATGAAAATCACACAATAGGAAGATACTATAAAACTACAGATTGACAATTCCGGTAACTTAACCTGACGGTCTAATAGTGTCAAGTAACGTAGCTATTGATTTGTCTTTGACTTATAAATTACAATGTAAAGTCATGCAAACTACGAGTTCATATTTGGTTGCCTTTTTCCCGCTCTCCGGGCAAGAATGGCGGAGGAAGCGTCATTTCATTTTTAGCAGTTCTTTATTAATGTCAGTCTGTTGTTTTTGATTTTTACCAACAATAGCAGTTTGTATGCAGCTAACCCCTTGCCTTTCCTCCTCATTCCCTTCCAAAAGCTCTATTTAAGCCTTTTATCAGAGTCATACCTTATTCCGTTTATCCACTTCCTCCCCTTATCTAAGTCTATCAGAAAACTCATACTTTATTTTATTTTTCCTGTCTCTGAGTGATATGTCAAATAGCTAATCGAATAGATTTAGATTGGCTGACAACAAATTTTCTAGGTCTCGTGCTCGTTGCGTATAGCATCGGCTCGGAGATCGGAGTCATTGCCTCAAGTTAATATCTCTTTTTCTTTGGGTAATAAGCACCCTATAATGTGTTGAACATTATTATCTTACGTACAAGATAAAGATACTGGGCATTCTCTAGCACAATTAACAGAACCAACATAGAATGACTTCGCTCGGATACTAGACTAAGTTATTCTTAATCACAAACCACAGTACATCCATGATATTGTCAAAGTCAACTGAGAAACCAGTCACAGTTTTGCCAAGTACATCCATGATATTGTCAAAGTCAACTGAGAAACCAGTCACAGTTTTGCCACTGTTGTGTAATTTTTAAATAAACTATACTTAAAAAACAAAAATGAATTATTATGGCATTCACCTGTTTATAATAAATAACAGCAGAAAGATTAAACTTGTATTAGTATAAATGGCAATTATTACATGGGTTGTTAACTTTTTTCTAAATATAAATTGTAGTTAATTATTTTCTTAGTATCTATACTTTGTCTTTAAGTAACTGAAAATGGTTAAGAATCAACCTAACAAATACTGGAAGAAGGTAAGCTGTAGAAATTTTTTATTTTTTATTATATAAATTTTCCTGAAGCCGTTTCAAAAAATCTTCTTGAAAGTTTTTCTTGTCAGAATTTTTCTTTTTAAATATGCCTTAATGTTTATTGCCGTTTCCTTAATGGATTCTCTTCAAAAATTTTTAATATAATGTTTAGCACGATTCTAGGATGATGGCGTATTTATGACACCTTATTTTAATATAGAGAGAGTGAAACATTATTATATATGTACATAGTATTTATAAGCTTATCAGGTCTGTGGTCTGTATAATGTTATGTATATTTTTGTTCCATTCTTAGTGGCAATGTCCCAGTATAAAGTTTTTTTATTGTATTAAATGACCAAGTGCTGGTACCGAACCACGGCATATCAAACAGAACAATCCAATTTTTTAACGATAATATAGACATGATGGTAAAATAAAACGACACCATAAAAATTGATTGTCGAAAGATACAAAACAAAAATACTAATATATATTTAGAGAAAAAAACATATTAGTGAAATATTTTCTATGAATAGGGAGTTTATGATTATTAGGGTGTCCTGAATTGTTGTTTCAAAAAGAAAAAAAACATTGATTTAATGAAATCTTTTTATTTCTCGTAAACATAAGTTTTAGTGAGAATCATCGAAGATTTAGAATATTATAGTAATATAAAGTAAACATCGCAGGTTTACATTATATTATTATATTTAGCACAACTGTTTTCGATAGCTGATTCGTCATCTTCAGGAACCGTAGAGTTATAAGTTCCAGAGCACCCGACACTCGCCTCAGCATCTGATGTTGAATCAAGCAAGAATGTAGCCAAAGGGGGGAGGGGGTGTATGAACTCCTTCCACTGAATAAAATTAAATTGAAAAATAAAGTAGGTATCATAAAGAAATCCATTACATACTCATGATTGTAAATAGATTAAAGTAAGTACGGGAAGGCTTCACCCCTGTAAGATAAAATTAGCCTAGAAGCCGATTTTCGTTTATCTAGAATAATTTTAGCATTAGTTTTGACTTTACATAAAATGACCTAATCAACTTGCTCCAATAATGTTAAATATGCCTTAACATATCAGCTCTTAAGTATACATTGTTCATTTATATTACTATTGGTTAAGAGGTAATGGTTTTAGTTGAAAGTGTCTGCGCTGCTGTAGTCATCAACGAAGAAACGCAAATAATTGAAAGCCGGAACCAAATGCCGTACCCACAGTGGAGTTTCTGTACCGTTTCGCGCACGGGGGAGCCACAAAAGTGAGCGAAGAAGGCATTAAAGATAATTAGGAGCACTTGCCTGTAACGCTACGTGGTCCACTAAACCCTCAACACATAAATACATTATTAATAAGCATATCGAGACCTTTAATTTAATACTCTAAATAACATAATCTACGGGCTACTAATTTACCCAAGATTGCTTTTATTGTTAACAACTCTGCAGCAGATGTAAAACTTTCATCCTTTCTATATAAAACATGATTACAAAATAATAAAAATGATTATTAAAATAAAAATAATATCCAACCTGGGCAATAAATAATCGGGTCATTGATCTTATTCTTCCCACATTTACAGTTCAGCGTTCACTTGCTCATTAATGCGATACATACAGGTACGCACAGCCCAGTGACCACACCAATAAGGGATCCGAAAGCTAGCAAGCAAAAAATTGTAAACACAGTATTGATGATAGTTTTAATGACTGCGTAATTATAGTTCACTTTAGCATTAATACATTTTACAAATTATTAATCAGAAAGTTGAGACCTTTAATTCGATACGTTACGAAATATGTTCGGAAAATATTTATTTTGCCTACTAATTAATTCACAATTTGCCCAATAGCTTATGCTCACGAAAAGCTTTTTTTTTGTTTATTTTTATGGATGAAAAACTATTTGTACGGAGGCCTCCCGAATAAAAATTTAATAAATAAATAAATGTTCTTTTTCAGAATAAATAAAGAACACGAGCCTTTTTAGCACTGTGGCTATTATCAGTCGAAAACGATGCTGCTGATAAAAATAAACTATATGCAGCCACAGTTGCGTTAAATTAATCGCACCCTAATAGACAACAAATCAAAGGAAAGGTTACGTCTCTAGTTCCATATCATGAAAGTAACAAACCGCTACTTCGAATCTCAAATAGTAGCAGTTACTAAGTAACGACGGCAGCTACGAACCAATACTTAACCTGCAGTCCTTATCAAACACTGAATTTTTTTGTATTATGAACATATCTAATCTTCCTCGTTGATGCCTCCGATTGAGATTGTATACCTATGGGGGCTTATCACTATTTTTTTATTGTACATATCTTTGAGCAAGGAATTGCACCTGTTGTATTAAACAATTATAAGAAATAAAATTAATTAAAGTACAATAATTTTGTGATTAAATAACTGAACTAAGGTAATGGGCCCATATGCTTGATCATCTCTTTAATGCTATTACCACTTTTGAACTGTTTGGTCAATGTATTATTTCAGATAAAAGGATTATTTACTACCTCTAAACTCTGTGGTATTGCTCCTTGCTTCTTTATGCATGTATAGTTCTAGACCACTAGATTCATCATTTCATCATACCACAATTTAAAAACCACTTTAATCTTCTGTTTGGTGCTTTGAAAAAACAATCTTGTTCTATCTTAGCAACATCTTAATTTGGGAGATTTATTGGGCCCATTATTTTTAATATCAATATTTTAGAAACTTATATTTTTGTTGTACTGAAGTTGGGTTAGACACATTTGTTATGATATACTTTCCATTTAAGAAAAAAATAGTTTTGATAAAAATCACTCTTAATTTAACAGTCTGCATTCTTGAACACAACCCTTCCAAGTTTATGAAATTCCATAGTAGCCTTTCCAACCACCCTAATCCCATAGCACAGTCATTGCACTGCACCACTCATCCCTGCATATCCCCTCAGAGACTAAAACGGCAGTGGCCTTGTCACCTGCTATAAATGCGTGACAGTGGGAGTCCTGGCAATGGCCAGTTTCTCCAATCATGTCCTGAGCGTCTGTGGCTCTCGTGCTCTTGGTCAGCCTCCACTGGCTCATATCCGGTGACGCGGCTGACGGAGGAGCGTGGGGGACTTCCCAAGACTCCGCTTCCTCTTTTGTATGCGAGGGAGGGGACAGACATGTGGATTTGGGAGGCCTCTGGGCTGTCTGTAAATATTGTATGAACGAGCGAGTGAATGATGAATGTAAATATGGTATGAATGAGAGCATTTATCTTAATTACTTATTGCCTAATAAGGCAGATGTAATTTTAGCACAATAAAGAAGTTCAATATGAATTTAACAGTCACACAGTTAATTTACAAAGCATCGTTACAAGCAAATTATAAACTAAAATGTTTTTATATTTTATACTCATGTTGATAAAAGAAATAATTAAAATCTATTTTATAAAATAAGTAACAAAACATTTATGTTGGAAGCTGATACATTCCTTGTATCAACTAATTTATTTGGGGTAGGTATCAAGTCCCAGCTCACATCCTTCTGTAATGGCCACGATTATTACTTTCCACATGAGTGTTTGTATTGGCTTTATTTAGACTATAGCAACTGCTTTTCAGTATCTGCTAAAAAGTATTAACCTTACCCATCCCTAATATGCTAGATCAATATAGAAAAAATATTTTGTCTCCACTTGGCAACAACTTGTCACACACAACAATTAAATCAGGTTTTATATTATAATAAAAACACAAAGTTGTGGCGAGTTTAACTTTAATTATTAATTCTCAGGTTGGATTTCCAGATACACTAAACAATCATAACCTTATACACTAAATTTATTAAAAACTATCCTTATGCTATCTTAAAACATTTAAAATTAAAAAATACACTGGAATTCTGTCTTGGACATTATTTATATCTTTGAAGGAATGTAACTTGTTTTTGGTACTCACAGTCTTAGCCTTAAAATCACCAATTTTGATGAGGGGGAAACTTCCTGTTCTTCGATTTTCTGTCCACTTCCCAAAGAAGCATCTTCACTCTTCTATCTTCTCCACCACACACTGCTAAACATTCATCTGGAATATAAGATGAAAGCTTCTCACACCTTGTTTCGATTCTTCAGCCATGCCTCAACCTGTGTCTTCCTCATGCTTGTCTCCTCGATCTTCCTTCCTCGTTCAGATTCCAGAAATTTAATATTATTTAATTTTATTTATTAGTTAATTTTATATGCAACTCTAGGTATTTATATGTGGATATCTAATGGAGAATAAATGTGTGCATTTATTTTTCATATTTTATTTTCTTTATATTGTTTTTGTTTAAGTACATTTATTTAAGTTTATGTTTTTATTCCTTCAAGAATAAGTCTTTTATGTGTACTGTAATATTATAATTTAAGGTCAAAATATGTTAAGATTTATTTAGTTAGACAAAATTGGATAAAACAGAAAAGTTGTGAGATTTGGTGGAGGAGGGGATTACCTTTAAGAGGAGCGATTGGAGATGCCTCGGTCCAACAAGATTTCAAAATAAATTGAGTTAAAGTTCCTAACGAATCTACAATTAAAGACCTAGGACTTCTCATCACTTTAACATGGAATGACCGCTTTACATCCATCTCAAAAAAACACTTGGTCTCCTTGGCCCAACTAAGAAAGCTGCTGAAATTTTCCTTCCCTATGTTAATAATATGAATTTAATACATGTACAGTTTTTGAGTTGTTTACAAATTTTCTGTCAAATGCTTGCGTTGCTCCATCGAAGCATTGTGTTTTGTGATACTGATGCTTCAAATACAATTCTGCCTCCTGTAGACTCTGCCAATATGCAAATATGAGTTTATATGATGGCATACAACGCTATTTGGCAATATGAAGAAATAACAGGTATGAGGTTATACCTAGAAATATGACGTGTAAGAGCCCTCACAACATATATGTTTGACCATCCTCAAACTGGAACGAGTTATCAATACCTCTCTTCTTAAAACAACTCCAAAACGGACAACCTGTCCTTTATAGTTCTCACGACACTCTCCCCTAGTAACTAGCGACAACTGCAGTCCTAGCCTTCCTCTCAGATGTTCCAATTACCTCACATACTTCCTGCTGTTACATTAACTTGTTTTGGATTTAAACTTTTTATATTATAAATTAATAATAAACTTATCTTTCTTTCAAATCACTTCTTAAACATATTACAATATATAGGGCAATAATCAGATGGAGCGGTGGGATTGGATAATTTTGTAATAGGAATAATATTTGCTTATCCAGATATCAGGTTGTGAGGGAGCGTTCGTATATGTATGCAGGATATATGGCAAAGTGACCTTTGATGGAATTAGCAGGAATTTTGTGATTAAGGCATTTGAGGATTGATTCTAGGATTTTTTTCAAGAGTAATAGCTGGTAAATATAAATTTTCAGGATGGAAAGTTTTGGCTGTATTGTGGTAAGAAAGTGCTGATGAGGTGTGCTTTAGGGAAGTGGATTGACCTGAAATGATATTATTTAAGGAATTAGAGCCAAAATTATTTAGGGGAAGAAGGTAAGGAAATGGACTTGGATTTCCCGATGGCGAACTTTTGAATAACAGACCATTTGGCTTTACTATCTCAAGCAGATTACAGATTTCTTGTGAAGAAATTCTCTTGTTGATGGTTTGCTGGAATTTCCTCCTTAAATAGTTTCTCTCTCCTTGAAGCTTGGATGTCTGCATTTAACCAAGGTGTAGGATGCCTTTCAAATGCTTGGTTTTTAAGAGGAGTGTGTTTATCCAGAGGTTAGATGGATCCTTTCGAAGAAATATCCCTTACTATCTATCGTTTCCTTAAGATAATCTAGAGGAAGTAATTAGTTAGTCATCAAACTATGTGTTCGAACGCACACTTAAATAACATTAAAAACAGAGATTTATAATATTTGAGATTGACTGGGAGAAACATTAGTCAATTCATTGTACATTTCAAATGTCAGTAGAACTTGTGATTTGGTTTGTGTGTTAGCAATGCAAAGTTTTCTTATTTGACTTATATTTCCTTACCACCAAGGAACATGTCAACTCTTGGCTCAACACTTATCACAAGTTGACTCATAATTAAAATGTGTGGAAAATCTATCACTTCTAATACCTATAATTTTTTATTTCAGATTCAAAAAAAGTATCTTTCATATTTCCAGGCCAAGTAAGAAAATATATTTTCTCTAATAATTACTAATTTGTTTCACAATTTTTCAAATATTGTAACTTGTATTTATTTGTTGTTTTTAGGGAAAAGTCAGATTTTGAAATATCTTTCCGAAATTCCCAGCTATTGGATCAACAAGAAAAAAAAAATGTTCTATCATTCATAGAAAATACAAATTTCATTTTAGAAGGAGCTACTATGGCTAATTCAAACATTATGGTCCTTGAAAACCATAACATTGTGTTAAGGAAAGATCACCTTATGATGAATAATAAAGTTAAACTAGTTACTGGAGGAAAAACTGGCCATGAACCACTTTTTATAAGTTATGTTGGTCCTGGAGTACTAACCGCAGCTGTTTTAGGGACAGATATTTCTGCCCCTTCTGCAAGAGATATTTATCTTTGCTTGAAGGAATTGTCTCATGATCATAATGCTGGCATTATTGCAATTGTGCCTAATAGCTTTGAAGAAGTGATTAATTTTGGATTAGGGATTGAAAAAGCTCGTTGCAACAATATATTAGTTGATATGGTGACAATAGGTGATGATTGTTGGGAATCAGGTAAGCAAAGGTTTGGAAGAAGATGTCTTGCAGGAATTACATTGGCTTTTAAAATTGCTGGAGCCATGTCAGAAGAAAATAGAAACATGAAAGATATTTATTTAAAAATTAGAAAGCTATGCATGGGAACTATATCCTGTCACTTGACAACAGCTCCATTTATCGGTACTGATTTAGATACTGGAACTGGGATGTACTTACCTACAGAGAATGCTTGTGAATTAATTGCAAAAATGCTGGCTTATTTAATAGACCCTAAGAAATATTTTTCTCTTCCTATAGACTCATCCAATTCTTATGTACTAATGATTAATAGTTATACCAGTGAGAGACTTTTTCTATATTCCTGTGTCAAAGAAGTGTTAGAACAACTTTCATATAAGGAAATTAACGTTGTCCGTGTATATGCAGGAACCTTTGTATCAGGTGAAAGAGGATTCTCTATTACTCTGCTTAATACAGAAAGAAGCATTAAGATGCTGAGATATACAGACACTGCTTGTTCCTGCCATTTTTGGCCACGTGTTGCTGCCAGAGGGGTACCATTAATTGTTAAAGGACCTACTCTTCCAACAGGAGTTGAACCCTTAGTTCCAATGGGACCATACATTCTACAAAGGGAATATATAGATATACCTGTGATGTATGTTTATAACGTATAAATTAATTTTTATTATTTTTTTTTGTGGCTTTCTTCTCGTTTATTTATTTGTTTTTTGTACTTAAAAAAAAAAGTCTATATTTTTCTTTAGAAGACATCATAGTTTATTCTTCTTCTTCTTTAGCTTCCCTCTTTAGTGCCTCTCAGCATCCAGCCAGGAATTCCATTCTTCCCTATTTCCAGCTAGGTTCCTCGCCTGTCGGAGGTCCTTCCCCCTCACCTTACAGAGTCGTTCAATGTAGCTGAGATAGGACATCCTAGGGCGACCCCTAGGACATCTGCCATCTGGGACATATTCCATGGTCTTTAGAGGATCTCTGTGGTCGTCCATCCTGATAATAGGCCGAACCACTTTATCCTACGAGTTTCTTGGAGCTCTTTCAGTGGGGCTATCTGCAGTTCCTGACGAACCCTTTCATTGCGAACTCGGTCTCTCCTTGTTTTTCCTATCGTCCTTCGCAGAAATTTCATTTCGGCAGCGGTGATTCTGCTCTCCTGTCGGTCTGTTAATATCCAACTCTCAGCTCCATACAAAAGTATGGGCAGATACACTGTCTTGAAGATGTGTACACTGTCTTCACATATTTGCCTACTTCTCTCTTCCCTACCACAGTGTTACATATCTGGTAGTAAACTGCATTCGCCTTGTTAATCCTGTTAGATATTTCTGCGTCCACCTTCCCAGATCCATCTATCACTGTACCCAGGTATGTGAAGTCTGTCACCACTTCTAATTCTTCTTCATTACAGTATATGTGGATATCTTCCTTCTGTCTTCCAACTTGCAGGATCTTACTTTTGTTGGTATTTATAAGCATCCCTTTTCGTTGTAGCTCTACATACCATTCCATAACTGCCGACTGCAACTTTTCCACGGAGTCCGTAATCAATACCACGTCGTCGGCGTAGAGGAGAAGCTGTATCACTACAGGATTAAGATTCCTACGTCCCAGGAATGTCCTGTCCGTTCTTCTCTTACAAATGGATGCCATTTCATCCATGAACAACAGGAAGAGCAAAGGACTCAGGCTGTCTCCTTGTTTGACCCCCTTTGCAATATTGAAATAATTTGATTCTAGCCCATTCAACCTGACTATTCCTTTGGGCTCTTGATATATAGATTTAATCACCCTTGTCAGGTTTCTGGGAACATTCTTCGCTCTGAGAGCTTCCCATATTTCATCTCGTGGAACCGAGTCAAAGGCAGATTTGAGGTCAAGGAAAGCCAGGTACATATTTTTATCCAAGTCCCAGGATTTCTGTAAGATATTTCTTAATGAGAAAATGTGGTCATGGGTTTGGCGCCCGGGTCTGAACCCAGCTTGCTCTTCTATTAGGTGCTCAACTAGTGGTCTTAAGTGACCCTCCAATATGGATGTATATAGCTTGTACACAACTGGTGAGAGGCATATGGGTCTGTAGTTAGAGCATTCTGCCTGACATCCTTTCTTGTGAATTGGTATTATAATATTATATTCCCAATCCTTTGGAATCCTTTTTTCGTCCCAGGCTTTCTGAAAAAGGTCTTGCAATGCCCGCACCAGCTCGGGGTCACCATTCTTTATTAATTCTGCTACTATACCATACTGAGTCTTTATTCAGTATATTCAGACCACACCTCCTAAAAGGGATCTCCCATCCGCCACGCAGGGTACGCACTACCTAGCGGGCAGGCTCCGCACTACCTAGCGGGCAGGCTCCGCCGAGAGTCATAGTTTATTAAAATCTAAAAAATAGACAAATCTGATCTAATAAAAAGTAGATAAAATAAACCTAAGACAATTCTGACATCATCTCAATAATCTATTGTAAACATTAATACTTAGTAGAAGGGAAAACCAAAAGTACATTAATTCAATCATGCTTAATTTAGTTAATGAATCAATAAGTTTTTATTTTCATAAAGGATACCTTTTTAAAATTTCCTTGTAGAATTACTGAGGCTTCTGTATGGAGGGAGCAATTGCATTAAGGACGTTGAAACCATTATTTTAAAATTGATAGAATTTAAATGTAACTGATTGTCTGTGTATATGCAGGAACCTTTGTATCAGGTGAAAGAGGATTCTCTATTACTCAGCTTAATACAGAAAGAAGCATTAAAGGCATACCTATTAGAAGAATATTTTTATTACCCATGTTTTACAAACTTATACAATTTTCTAGCTGGATATATTTCAATAACCAAACAGTTTGTTTCATTGGTACTACTTAAAAAAAAATTTTGAACCATGACTGACTTTTTAGTGAGAATTTAGACAAATTTTCCCTGGTCTTTCACATAAGCAAGTCATATGTGACAACTTTGCTTTCTCAAGTGTGTAGCTAAATTTACTGGGTTAAATGAAATCTTTTTATTATTATTATTTTAATCATTTATAGTTTATGAAAGTGGCTTAGCACATTTTGAGATGATTTTTTACTTTCATATTCCTAACATTTGAATCTTAAAGTATAAATTACCATCTATTAATAATAAAATAAAATTATTAATTGAAACTATAAATCATAAAATCATGAGGATTTCATCAAAATTTTCTAATTAGTATAGTCCAATTCAGTTCTGTAATTTGAAAAAAATTGGGATTGTCTAACAAAATAAGATAGAGATGGGACCAATAAAAGATGTCAAGCCAGATCATTACTTTTTTAGGCCACAGCCATCCTGTGGTGGGTAAGGTGGGTCCCTAAATGTGGTAACCCACCTAGAATAGCTTGATCCACACATCCGATCGGTGCTCACAATTTCAAAATGGGTTACAATAAAATAGTACAAAAGTGGAGAGTTGGTATTGAAGATTAAAAAACAAGGTTAACTAGCGTCATGAATTTATCTAAATATGCATAAAAAAATTTTACTTTTTTTGGGGGGGTTGATTGAATACAGCGAGTTGAAATTAAAATAATAGCTTCAAATCAATAATAGTAGTTAAGAAAAATAAAACAATATATAGGTAGGTGCCAGCTGGGAGTAAACTGAATATCACTGGTAATAATAATTTCCATGTCACTTGATATCACCAACCCTTGTGAAAGCTACACTACCTTAAAGATAGCCGTTAGGCAGGGGACTTTCTACTTTGAATCTTTGCTGAAGTTGTTTTCAAACTGCATTCTCCCCAAAGTTTGTTCATTTCTAGCATTGTATTGGTATTATTGATACTATTATAAATAATCTTTTTGTATGATATGTTTGTTGGCGAATTTTACTGCATAGCTGATTTAAAATTTGGTTTTTTTTTTTTTTTTTGTTACCTTGCCATTCCTGAAAATCAAAGTTCATCAGCAATACTTATTTAAAATGGTATTGTTGGAGTTGGTGATGGCTGGATAGAGTTCCTGAAAGTGGGTGATGGGGCCAAAAAGGTTGAGAAGTACTGCTCTGGGCCGAAACTATTTCTTTTATATTCATCTTTTCTTTCTTGTGGATGGAATGTGCTGAAATACTATTTTTGGAAATCAATCATCAGCCATTGCAAAGCCAGCTAAGTTTTTTAAAAAGTTTTATTATATCTCTTATCTTATATATATATATTGATATATTACAACTGCATTTCTAAAAATCAATTTTTTATATAATAAGTTAATTTTTTTTTATAAATAAATTGGAGTTTATAATTGTATGTACTCCTTTTAAATTCAGTGTATCTTTCTGGGAACCACCCACCTCTACTTACAGATCCATTAGGGCTACTAGTGCCACTACTGTCCGAGACAATTTGGACCCAGAGCTTTTATAACATAAATCAATGAAGCAAAATATGCTGTACCATATGAGATCATTGAGAATTTACTTACTATCAAACATTATAATTAAATATTAATATCTGAAATATAACAATTAAGTTTTTCTTGAGTTACATTGAATATTTATTTATTGCATTCTAAGGTTTTGGAAATTTCCAAGTAATTAAAACCATGGCTTCTCCACAATATTATGACTTCCTGGCTAAGAAAATTTAATTAAATAAATGAATCTTTATTTTTTTTTTTACTGAATTATCATTATTTTTAGTGCCAATGGGACATCAAGTAGAACCTTCATGTAAACGTTTGTATCCGGACTGTTTTAATATCAAACAGGTGACTTACAATCACCAGATCGGATATATTAGCAAAACCATGAGAATTCCTGGTTCTTCTAACTTATTGTTCAAATTCATTTATAAAAATCGACTAATAAATCTAATATTTTACTTTGTTTCAAAGGTTTGCTTGCAAAGCTTTAATATCATCAGAATTACTTTTGAACAAAATAGATGTGGATCATACGTTTGGCACTTCTATTCTTCCAGCTATTGAAATTATTATGAAAAGAATTAAGGAAGAAGCGTTTCCAAAATTTCATCCATACAACATGTTAAATGCAATTGGTTTTATATGTCAAGACAATATTGCAAACATAAATGGAACACTTCTACATATTTTCTTCATGGGAGCTGCTCTGGTTGGTTAATCAAAAACAAAATTATTTCACATTAATAATTGCTACTTTGCTTCATTATAATTTAAATGATAGATAAACATACGTGTAGGAAATGGATTAATACTCTTCACAATCCTGGTGTTGAGGCCACATTATCAATATTATGTAAATATTAGGTTTCAGCTAGGCTACATTAATTTAATGTTTAATCGGGTATAACATTTTATGTACGCATAAAAAGTAGTACATGAAGCTGTATGTGCATTTCACAAAGATCAGCTGTGTTCAGCTGGCTTTCAGAAAAGCCTATAACCCTCCACGCAGACTTCTAATAGAAGTGAGCAGCTCTGGTATCATTCAGTCAGCTCTGAACTAATCCATTGTTGATCACTATGTAGGAAATTTATGGTGTGGGATACATCTCTGTGGCCTTCAGAATTGAAATGTTGGTAGAATGTACTGTTTTTTTTTTTTGGCCAAGTCCTACCCACATACTTGGCCCCATATTTCATTGGGTACACCCCTGATCATTAATCTATAGGAATTGGGTCTTTAGTCCTGGAAATTATTCCTTTTTAGTGTCCTAGGCTTCTGTAGGAAACTCCTGATTTCTTTTATGTTCTTCCCAATTTATTTGAAATTGTTCCTAAGAATGGAATGGGAATGTACACCAGTCACTAAGCATGTTTTCTTTCTTTATTCCATCTAGATTAATTTCTTTGAACAAAGTTTTCCTTTCTATTTGTTTTAATTCCCTTTATTAAGAGGAATCTTCTGAAATCTATTTAACAGAAAATTAAACATAGCTATTTTATGGCTGAGATGGTGGACTGAAGTCCGATGGATGGCTATGTAGCGGCAGTTGGATATAGTTAATTATAATCTAGTATACTGAGAGTACCTTATATAATGAATATGGAATACAAATTATAATTTTCAAAATTATTCTAGGCTTTCTTGAGCTATTCACGTGAAGTTCCAGTGAGATCTGAAATGTGGATAGAAGCAATTGTACAGGGAGTTGAAAATATCAAAAGCTATACTCAACTCGACGAAAATGATTTCACTCTTTTATCTGTACTGTCTCCATTTGCATGTACACTGAAGTTTTGTTTAAAACACAAACCTGATCATTTAGTAAGATTTTATTCATTTATTGCTTAAACCTAGTTTAATTTATATTCATAGCCTAACTTTAATTACTACTTTTTAATCTCACATTTTATTCCTTTATCTTATGAATGTTTTTTCCCCCTGATCCCACCTTCATTTGACATTTCGCATTTAGGTTTTTCAAGAGAAAGAGTAATCTATTTTTTTATTCAAATCATCACATTAGATTATTCAATCTTCCACCCCTCCAGACATCCTCTGGACTTGACATGATATACATACCTACCAAATTCACTTACTTATTGAAATCTTCATTACGGAATTAGATTAATGGTTTTTGTTTGAAAATTGTTATAATTCAGTGAATTCAATTGTATCAATATCATTCAAAGTTCGAAGTTTCCTGAAAGGGTGCACCATTAAGAAATGTGATTATTTGCATAAAACATAATAAATGAAACTGTTTATCTAAGGGCCTGAGCTTATCTAAGGGAATTATTTTTCAACACTGCATAATATAAAAAGTGCCTTTTTTTTTTTTTTTGGAGCGTTTCTTTCAGGAATTTGATTTACTTTATCAAATAATTTGACTGGAAGGATCTTGCCCTTTGAAATGTTAATATATACTAAGGAATAAATGAATATGAGAAGTAAAAATTTTTATGGTTAGATTATTTAAAAAAAGTCCATGAATACCAAAAATTGTTGGGAAAATGGTTATATTATTCATTCTGCTTACATTTTAATTGGATAAACAGTTAGCACCTATACGATGAGGATAAAAAAGTGCACAGCATTTACACAATAAATAGTTTCAATGATCTTTAGTGCTGAAAGGCTGTCTTATTGAAAGCCATCCTCTTCTATTTATGGAGGTGAAATAAAATTTGGACTCAGGACCTTTTTCTTTCCTTCTTAATATTTTGGAACCATGCATATTTTATATATAAACCATAACATTGTCTATTTATGTATGTATATATTACAGGAGCAAATGCTTGAAGATGGACTTAAAATAACAGATAAATTACTAAAAGATACATACAATATGAAGACACCTCAGAAAAGAAAAGGAATGCCAGAAGTAACTGGCCAGGCTACCTTGATTGCGTTGACAGCCATAGTTGAAGGCATTCGGGTTGTTCACCGTCAAGTTAATAGAAGCAATATAAGCTGTAAAGAAGATGATAGTATCAGTGAAATTTATTGATCTGTGTTAATTAAAAAAATAAAATAAATCAATTATTTTGTGAACAATACATTTTTATATGATCTTATTTGGTAAATATTTCTAAGCCTTCAACTAATCATTTTAACTAAAAAGTCATGACTATTGCTCATATTTTCTGCTAAAATGTTGAATTTAGTGATCATAATTAATTAATGGGAGTCAACTGTGGCTATTTAAAGTATTTCATGCTTACAGAGCTATACCTGCATGGTTCATATTTGCTGGAGCTAGACAACAGTATACCTCTCGTTACTAGACAAGGCTGAAGATAAATATCGCTCCATAGCAGTCTGTCTGGAATGAGATATCAATGTTTTGGTTTGGTGCCAATAAGATGGGTTGTAGTTAATGTTTTGAAAACCTAAATGGTAAGGATTGTGCATCTATTTACAATTATGTTGTCCTTCGTAGGAAAATAACGAAAGATGCTGTTAGCTGGATTCAATTACTGGATTTATTATATTCTTAAGTTAAAAGTTTTGTTTGGAGATTGGCTTGGGTGGTCATCAACAATATAATTATTAAAAATATTCAAAAATCCCAACCACCCCACATTAATCTGTTAACACTTCAACACTGAACCAACCCAAGCAACAAAACCTGTGTTTTTGTATTCACATATAAAAGAAGATAAGAGAATGGGTTTAAAAAGTGAAAGTTGTGGCCGTTTGGCTGAGGAATCTCTCCTTTTGGAAAATCCTCGAGTACACAGAAGACATAAGTTATCCTTGAGAGGAAAGCAACCATGCATTCATTAGATAGAAATGCGTGGGTAGAATATGTCATGTTATAAGCCCACTAGTCCTTAGAAAGTTATGATGAACATCTAGAAACAAAAAGTTAACAAGAATTTTAGCTTAGAAGTAGAGGGGGAGGGTATGGGAAGAAAAAGCGTTTTGTAAATGATCAGGAGGATAGTCCCGTCCCGCACCTGCACAAGTGGTTTTATTTGAAAAGGGGACATGTGATCTACTTTAGTGGGTTTCAATTGTCAGTAGAAATTCAGTGAGTTAAAAAAGAAAAGAAAAAATTCCATGGTGTTACATCTTATGAAAAGGTTGAAGCCAAAGAAATTTTGTTGCTATACCTATCTGGTAGATAGTGCAGAGATGCTAGCGTGATCAGCGTTCTCTATCTCTCTAACTTTCCTTCTTGAATTCAGTTTTTTAATCGGATGAAGTACTTTTTTTTATCCAAATAGCTACTCATTTATCCTCATGAGGCTGAGTTAACCAGACCCATCTCTGGGTTTTTTTTCCCAAAGATAAAAAAAAACTAGGGTGATTCATGGATTAAACCTGGATCTCCAGTTAAAAGTCAACTTGCTAACCACTAGACCACGGGGATGGTCCTTATTTAGTATTACAGGATAAAAAAAATTTTCTTATTTTACAATATTCCTCAAATTACTCTACATATGTAATTTAAAAAATAAAACATTCTACATAATTTGATTCTGTGGATATGGCCAACTTTTTAAAAATAATATTATAAGCTAAACTGTTTTTTAATGGATTCAAATTATTAGTATTATTTAAACAAATTAGCAAATTTCAGAACAACATATGCTGCTGCTTGTAACTTGATTTTAGCATGCTCTCATCTTTAAATAGTCTGAAAATTGTTTAAAGCCTTATGACATAAATATTAGAGCTGATGAATTAATGCCTTTGTATTATAGAAGCCTTTGCCTAGATGTTTATGTTTCATACCAATTTTTGCGATGTTCCCATTCGGAAATCATTAAAAATTCATGATCAGAATTATTAATTCCTAAGAAAATACATGGTAATTAATAATATCTTAACAGTCAATTCATTTTTTACATTAATAAGTCGTGTTAGGAAATAGGGTGATAATATTCTTTGTCTTTTAATTAGTTATACAACTAAAAGACATGCCCATTCCTGAGGTGACCTTTGGACTGAGGGCATAGAGCCTGAGAGGGTATCTGCAATGTTTTTAATTATACCCTGTCCATGGGATTTGGGTGTCTTTAGATCATGCCAAGTGAAAACTGCAATGGTTAGGTCATTTGAAAGGCAATAATCTGTTAACATTTAGCAATTTTCATGAACAGTAAGAACTTTATAGAAAGCAAGTATCAAATTAGGTTTAAGTAAAAACTCTCCAAATATCCTGTGTACATTAAATTGAGTTGAGTAAAGATTGCAAAAGTGGTGTTTTTCAGAAGTTAATGAATGAATTTTCGAGTATTCATACCAAAAAAACTAGTCCCTGACAAACCTTTCAAAGTATGTGTGGCTATATGAAAGACTATAGGGATAAGGTCCATGTATTTGCATGAAATTCTTGGGGAACTGGACTTGAAAAGAACGAGCACTGAAAGATTAAGACTGCTCAAGTTGGAAGGGAAACAGAGACAATACTGGTTAAATATGTTGTTGAGAGTAAGTCACATAGACTCTGCTGATATTAAACCTAGAGACGATTCACAGCAGGCACAAACAAATAAAATAAGCAGTTAGCCAAGAGACAGGGTCTGTTGCAGCCAAATAATGTATGTACACACATATATTATTTTAGATGTAAAAATTTTTTGCTTTCGTAGTGTGTTCAAGCCTGGAGCTCTCAGTCTAATCGGCATATCTAACCGACCCTTGCAGTCTCTATATCTCTAAGCAAAATCGTTACAGTTCCGAATTTATATGACTGATATATCCAACATCGGCTCATTTCCATCTTCACCAACTGGCTCCCTTGTCAAACTTAATCAGGTTCCACTAACTAGTTTGATTGTATTTATATGAGGACTGCTCTACTTTCACGAATGAGTATTCTGTCTTAACATTTGCTTCTCTTGTAGGGTACATCATTAAATTGTTCATCGCCATATATACTGCACTAGCCTGCTTGATTTCATCTCAGCTCAGCACCTGAATTCTGGACTTAGTTCGAACCCCAACTAAGGAGAACTTAATTTTTTTATAATCATTCCTACTTAGAATATTGGACACTTAGTACTTTCCTATTTTTCAATATTTTATAAATAATTATTTAAAAATTCTTCGGAGACAATTACATATTTTTTTAAATGTGAGCTTTAACACTTTTCTTACAGCATTAAGCTTTGCATTCTTTTATTATACATTGTTACAACCAGCAAACTAGCAGATGAGTAGTGAATAAAGCTTTTTATTGTTAAAGTGCAATCACTTGGACTGTAGTGGATGAATGAATCAAGTAGGACTTGGATGATTCGAGGGAACATTTAAGATAAATAAACAAAAATAAAAGTGCATACTTTTCTTTAAATAATGTATTTGTTATTTAATGTATGTACTAAATTCAATAAAATAATAAAAATTTTCTATATAAATATACATTTATTATTTACTTTTAATGTACACCATGTTACAGATAAATATTAATTTAATGTCATTGTTTAGCTGAAGAGCTAGCAAGTCTCCTTTCTGCAACCCAAGTTTCAATCCTTATCTTTAGATCTGGATTTGATTTGACCATATTCATTGTTAAAGGTGACCTGTTAAATGGATCTGTTTGATCACTTAACAAATGCCTACAAATTGAATTCAAAATTAATTAATAGATTATTTTTATTTTATTGTTATATAGTTGCCAAATAAATATAATTGATATATAAACATAATTGATAAATATAACATACCGCGCGATAGTTGATCTGTCGATGTTAACTCTTGATGAAGGAAGTGTAACTGGATCTCTCATGAGAGTAGACATAATAGGATCAAGGAATTCATCGGGAGCTTCAGACAAAAGTTCTTCATCTCCTTGCTGAATAGAAGCCAATCTAGCCACTTCTTCTGACACTCTTTCGAGCCCCATCACCATTTCCATACCTCCACCAACACGGACTGGAATGGATAAAAAATATGATTAATACTAAAGAAAAAGGGTTTATTTTCAATTCATTCATTATTCAACAGGTACAGAGCAATCATTATTCAACTATCTGCGAGTTCTAAGATGCCACTAAACAAATTATAGAGAGAATCATATCTGCTAGGTTTTTTTCATCACATTCAATTCTATTTATATATTTATGTTGTTAAATATCAATGGAACACAGTTGCTTCTCTGCAGCTTTTAATAAATCATGAGCTGAATATTTTACATCTTTAGGATTGTAACTTACAGTAAATACGTCATTTTCCAGATAGGTGTCTCTCAACCATAGTTAGGGTTGTAATTTATTACATACCCTAGATAAAAACCTGATTTTTTTTCAGTCAACCACTAGGGCCATGAAGACTGTCATTTCCCCCTTACAAGGCTAAATAACCTCCCCCCCCCCTTAAATAAAATCTATAGGAGTGAAGCTGGAAATTGACCCGTGTTTCTGTGATTAGCAGACGGCATGCCAAGCTAAAAAAATAGTGTGGCCACTGACCATCAGAACTACAAGAAATAGCCTATATATTAGAAATATATACATCTTTCAACATTACTGATTTTTAACTCAACAATATATGCTAGAAAAGTAACAATAAATATTGGATACCTAAAACATCACTCGCCAAAGAGAACAGTTTTGGACTGTAAGAACGCCCATCTTTGGAGACAGCTGAGCAAAATTCAGGGCTTGACCCCAAGTGTATATAAATGCCACAAATATCTTTGACAATTGCACCAGGGTTGAACATATACTCTTCATGATCCTTCACCTTCGGGGAACATAAGCAAAAATAAAAAAAATGTCAATAACATCCACTTGATCTCTTATAAATTCAAACTTTAAACAAATAATAGACATGAAATAAAAAAAGTATGTGGTGTATTGCAAAAGCTCCTTTATGGGGAGCCCCTAGGTATAATACGCTAAATTCAACAAACGATGTTTTAGAATTAAGATCAATTATCTGAAAATATCGGGTAATAAAAGTTGGTATAATATAAAACACATACAGCATAAAATTACCTTCAAATTTTTTTTATTAGGTCCAACTAAATGGTACAAAAAATAATTGAGCATGGCAGTTATCCTTTCCACCATCATTGGATGACAAAAAATTGATTTAATTTCTGTACTCATGTATTCCAATGTGTGGATTGTTTCCTGACCAAGAATATTATCAAACCTAAAATCAATTTCAATTTTTTTTTATTAATATAATTACAATCGGAAAACAGGATCAATAAATGTTAAAATGAGCTAACATATGATTTTTATACATACAAAAATAAGATTGCCCAAAATAATAAATAAGATATTAAATCACCTAGCTGTCATCCCTATCTGCCTGAATAGTTGTTCATTTCTGTCTCTTTCATCAAGCGGTAATCTTTCCCACTCTCCTCCATCCCTGTAAAACGAAAAGTTAAAAAGGGGAATAAAATTAATTTGAATTAATCCTACAGATAAAAATGAAAGAAGATGAGGTTTTCAACTTTTATCACAAATAAAACTTTTGTCTTTAGTATTGAGTTTCTTGGAATAAGCTTAATTTTAAGATTTCACAACTGACAACAACAGTATAGTACAACAGTAGTATAGACAAAATACTTTTTGTAGAAAACTCTTAATAATTTTTGTCCTAAAAGAAAAAGTTGTGGTCACGCTGAAATTTTGAAAACTATATTTTGGATAGTTTGAACTTCAATCTCTCTAAACATTTTTCAAAATAATATCCAAAATATGAAAATACATACGTAAAAGTCTCTTTTCTTAATTATGAGAATTAAGTATTAATACTCTGGAAAATAATATTTATTTATTACTTTTGAGTGGATGTATTTGTTTGGAACTGTATGTTTGATAAAAGAAAGATGTTAGATTTTCATCAGATTTATCTGTGGATGGTTTGTAAGATGTGAATGATATAACACAGATTGGTGGACTGAAAAAATATATGTCTTATCAATATTTAACAGATTAATTTTTAATAATAAATAGAGTAAATTTCAACACATCAACACATATTAGAGCATATTTTGTTTTAACTGGAAGATTTGAAAGAAGTATCGGGAACCACAGTTAGAAGATTTTAAATTATATAAGTTGAATTTCTTTTAATGGATCAACTAGATATTAAAAAAGATGTTTTCAAAGTATACCCATTGGAGATAAAAAAAAAAAAATGTAAATAACAATGTTGCCTATTGTTTTTGATTAAAAATGTAACCCTCTTTAAAAAAAATCTATGATTTTATCAATATTCTTTTTATGACTTAAATGGGTAACTAAATATTATTACATTATATTCAAATATGTACCCATGTTGGAGTGTTTAAACATCTTACTCTCTTCAATAAGGTGATGTAGACATACATAATATGTCAAAATGTCATCTTTTTTTCACCAATCTAAAAGTCCATTCTTAACAAACACATCCATTCATACTAACTATAACCTTGTGGTATTATATTTATAACTGTTACCTAGCTGTTTGGAGATTGCGTAACTGAGCCATATTAGAAAGGGCTTCATCGAGAAGGAAAATAGCATCATTCATGAGGAGATTAAGGAACCTTAAGAATAGAGGAGGTGTTACTTCTTCCAAGTTAACTTCAGCTTCTTGAGCAAGTTGCCTAAATAATTGCATTTGTATTTAATATTGATGGTACATGCAATTTATAAACTCACAATAATAATTCAATGGATAGGTGAACAGAACACACTTGCTGTAACTAATAAAAACCAGCTAGATTACTTGTGGATACGGAAGATCACATCATTTATTTTGAAGAAAAATTTTATCTGGCAGTTTCTCAGGGTGGCTTTTTTAGCCTGTACAATTTTTAAAAATTGACTAAAATTACGTTATAAGCAGGAAGCTTGTGAAATAGTTTATTTCACTCTTGAGACTACCCTGAAGAGATTTGCATACTATTTCTTAGCAAAATATCTTAGTGGTTTGGACCAACCAGATAAATTTAAAAAAAATTAACCAGTATGAGAAATTTTTCCAAGAAAAATTGTATAGGCTAAAGCCACCCTGTGATACTGACAGACAACATTTTTCTTCAAACTAAATGATGAGATCTTCCATAACCGCTGGTCAAACCTTCTTCTCCTTATGAGGTACTTAAAAAATTGCTAGCTCCCGGACTAATAGTTGATAGGTGTTAAGATACAATGGGACTAATGCTAGGTTATCACTTTGCAATCTTTATTTCAGTTTTATAGACTAGATTTCCTAGAACAGCTTACATTTCAATATGAACTGAAATACTAAGCAAGTTACAGAGCAAAAGGGCATTAATAACTTGTGGTTAGAAAATTTTTGTTTCCTCCCTGAACTATTGATGTGTGCTCAATACTTCAATAACTAAGCATTGGAAGACAAAGCTGTTGACTGCTTGGAGATGCAAAAACCTATCATCTCTTATATCTGTCACTCCTTGGAGTTAGGTTTCTTAAGTGCTGTTCGACTAAGACTACTAGACAATGGAGAAGTTATCATCAAATGAGTGCCTTATACGGTGTGCGGTACAAGGCTCAAGTTTTCTTTAATCTTCTAAAATGTCTTTCATATGTTTTGGAGATGTCGTAGTTTTGAATTCAGTAACAGTTAAAAAAAAATAGGCTTAAGATATTTATCATTAAAGTTACAACTGACCTTATATGATTGAAAACCATTGCATTAAATAAACATAATAGATGAAAAACATAAAAAAAAATTACTGAAAATATAGATGCTGCAATATTTTTAGAGGTGTCCTAAAGTAGTATTAGAATTCGCTGAACATATATGTAATAAAAAAAAAATTCCTATCAGATTTGCGAGTGTGCACTGTTATAATTATAATAATTAGAATACACACTTGAAAACATCTCTGTGCTCTTCAATGCTCCATAAGTAATCCATGACGGTGTACATTGGTCTCCTGTAGTTGAATTTTTGTTCAAAAGCAACACCTTCTCCAGTCATTTCAATAGAAACAAAAACATTGATCAGACAAACAACAATCTGCAACATATTAAATAGTGTTGACACGTTTTGCTTACACATATAAAATAGGTACAAAAGTTAAAATGAATTAATCATTAAATAATGCAATCATTATTTACATCAGCTGGAATGGTTTGTGAGCAAGTTACACTTGAGCATGCACAAATACAAGTATGTATATAGAGAAGGGAAGAATAAGAAAGGGGGGAATTCCTTGGGTCTGGTGTACATTGATACGAACTAACCTAGACTTGTTCTAGGCTGAGCTAAACGCAGACTGGACTGACGTACGTTCAACAAGACTCTTATTTACATTCAGTGCCCCCCTAAGCTAAGTCCCTTCTGTGAAGCACCTCTGGCTTCCCTCACTTCATTCTGTTGCAGTTGTAATTGCCTAAAGTGACAATCGCTTCCCACGTGTGTCCAACTTGTTCAGTGTGTTTTTCAAGTACATTACTTAGGGTCTTTTTGGTGTATTATTTTTTTTAGGACTCTTGGATTGCTGTCAAAATGGCGGCCATTGATCTCTCACACCAATATGCTAATGGTATCAACACCGTTAATAACTTATCTCAGCAGTTTTAGATAGGATGTCTCTGGATCATTATTTATTGCATAATAGTTAACACCTCAGAGGACAGACCACAGTGGGCCTGGCCGCAAATATTGTTTATCCTCCACATAAGGTCTCTAATTAATTGTTTGTCTTGTTTTTTTTTTCTAATGTAAAAAATATAAACATAGCTAAAATTCTTATTATAAAGGGTACTTACTTATCTTAACGCTCATTGTTCAAAAGAATTTAAGAGTCATTTTCAAATTAAGATCTATGAGAGTTCTTATTTAATCATCTTGTATATAGTAAAATAATCAATTGATTTGTGTTATGTTTAATTGCCAGTCAGAATTTTATTTGAATTAATAAATAACTTAAATCAGTCTTTGTATCTTTGTCACTTATATGTAAATTGGCTGTAGCTTTGACAGTGATTGACAAAAGGGGTTTGACAGACGAGTTGAGGGGCCAGTGATAAACATACCTTTTTTCACTGAGGAACAGATTGGGGGGGGGGCTTTTAGCAAGTAGGGGAGAGGTCAGTAAGTGCTCATAAAATTGGGCTGGGGGCTATACCTGTTGGAGCACATACGTAGGTGTTTGATAAGACTTGCCTGGCTAAAGGAGGTGTAACCCTTTTAGTTTTCTTTCTTTTCTTTTTTACAGTACAAATCATAAACCTGCTCCCATAGGCAAAGAGATGAATAAAAAAAAAAAAAAAAATGCGGTTATTCTGGGAAAGAGTTAGGAGGGAGCATCTGGAGGTAGGAAGGGAAGGGTCAAGAGTGAAGTAGAGTGGAACTGAAAGAGTGGTGGAGATCAGGTGTATAGAGAAGAAGACGTTCCTCTAGATGCAGAGCTGAGAAGAGAAGGGAGGTTTGAGTAAACTCTTACGGGGAACAGGGCTAGGCTCTGGCTGGCTTGCTTCTATATAGATTGTCTTCAAGACAACAGCCATGAGTAGGATTAATTAAGAGACAATTCATATTAATATTTACCATATAAGTCTAATGTAATAATCATATCCATCATTTTATTTTATTCTATTTTATTTCATTTATGTAAATACATCACTTATCTTATCATAAATTAAATTATGCTGGACCTTTATTCAATTTCAATGTCAAAATTCCTTCTATTGATAAACACAAAATTTATGTTTGGAAAAGAATATTTGGGAAAAAATCAAGTTGATCAATATTAATCAATTTTATTTTATTATAACTTTGTGCCAAAGCAGTACGCTCAGGGTTTGATAGAGTAATCAAATCAAGTAGTTTGAATAATTAAACAGCACCCAAATTCAATTCAATTAAATATAATATTTTAATTACTTGACTTGAGCTTAGAGGTGTGGTTCTCTAGAGAAATATATATGTATTAATACATAGAAATATACTTTCAAATATTTCTATTTGCATTTATGATATAATTACCCTGAGGACCGAGCATAGCAATGTAAATGCTTTATAGCGAGAATGATTAATCTCAGTCCGTTTTTATATTCTCCTGGGGATGACATCCCATTATTTCATTAACATGAAATTTATCATTTGTCTCTAAAGTTATCTGTCTCCTTAATCCAGCTAAAGAAAGACTTTGACACTATATGGCTACACCATTGACCCTAGTGAGCCCTTGCCTTGTCGGGATCGTGAACTAGTCCTCTCTCTTAGCTGCAAGTTTATTGGAATAAAAATATGGACAAGTAGGTGGATGTTCTCTTTTAATACACACTACTTCTACTTGTCCATGGAGAAGTTAGCACAACAGTATATATAAAAAGTAGTATGTGGGTGTGTACTGTGTGTTGTTTTATTTGCAAGCAAGTGTTTTGCTTATATTTTACTTTAAAAGGTTTATATGGATATTTTTTATTCTTTCGTCCCTTTCCCTCCTTTTTGGTATTTTATTTGCATAGATTGGAAATTTAGCAGGGATTAAAACTGTAACAGAATATTTAATTTACAAGAATTCTTGTAAAAGAAAGGTTTGCTCTTAAGGGACATAGCTCCAGGATAATAAACACACATTCTATAGAAAATCTTCTAGTAAATATATTAAAAAAAACACTGAGTAAAAAACAAATCGGTATAATGAAATATTAAATGAAAGAGATCTATTTCGTTTACAAATACAATATAAATAAACAATTATAAAGAACTATGTATGAAAATTGACTGCCGTAAAAATAAATAAATAATTCTAATTTGAGGATTTGAACTGTAAGAGGAGATTATAAATATAAGGAGGATGGTTAGAATTAATGGTTTGGAAAAGGTATAGACCAAGGAAATATTGTCTATGGAATGAAGGGAAGAGCTACCCCAACACAAAATTCAGATGGGACACACGGGAGTCCCTGGACCCCTGAAGACAAATCTTATGAAGCAGTGAACATTACAAGTCAAGATGGAGCTTTTCTTCTTTGGTTACTGTACAAAATTGTTTTCATGTTCCAGAAACATTGCCTTGATGTGGGTTGGGTGGTAGACTACTTCGTCACAACCCTGACTATATTTGGTTTGTTACATTTGGATGTTTAATAATTCAAGTTCAGATCTAAAGATGTAAGAATCATTCACACTTTGTGGACTAAAGTGGAGCGTTGATTGCTTATGCTCTCAATTACATCTTTATCAATTTTGAATAACATTGAGTAAAGTGGCAATAAAGAAGGATCTACTTTAATAATTTTGTTGTAAATCTAAATTTTAAAAATCTCATCGAAAAGGTCTTTATGCTCCTGTGCAAATTTTCAGAATGTTGTTATTTACAACTTATTTTCTGCATGTATTGGTGTAATCAATTCCTCTAATAATTGCCTTTGTGTTAATTTGAAGAGAGCTTTCCTGATTACTCACATTAATTAAATCTCCTGCTGTAGTCATTCGATATGTTTTGCGGCAGCATGAATGTATATTGTAAATATGATATAAATGAATAAATGTAAATACATACCATATTTACATATATGGTGTAAATGAATGTTATCACAATTATCTATTGCCCTTATAGGGCAGATTGTAATTTGCTTCAAATAAAGATTTATTAGTTTTAAGTCACCAAAAAAATCAAATAAAAGTTCTGTTACCTGATTTTTGTGAGGGTGATCTATAAAAAGCCTTTCCCTGTAGAAGACACCCAATGGGTTGGGATCAAGGGTTGGAACCTGCCCCTGGTCCCTGGGAAGAAGGCATTCAAGGGACTGGGCTAGCTCAGCACGAAGGTGAGGATTACTAGCTCGTCGTTTTGACCCCATCATAACTAGCAACAATGATAGCAGAGGCTCCATTAAAGCCAGACCACCCTCTTCGAGGGATTGGGGTGAGTATGATTTCACCAACTTCAGATACCATGCCACACTTTCTACAACCAATTCAGGTATGCATCTGGAAGTATAACAATTTTGAATTATTTTATAATAGTTCATTTTGGATCCTAGTTAAATCAAGTAATGGGGACTTAATTTATTTACCTATATATTAATTATATAATTTATTTGATAGTGGTAGCTATTCCTTGAGAATGGTCAAACATAAAAATAGGGCTAAAGCCTCAAAATGAAGATCGTAGCATATAGATTTATCAGCCAAAATGGAATTTCGTTTCATTCTTTCATTTATTGGAGTAAACATATCTTTACCTGATAATTCACCACATTCCAAGTTTTTTCTGCACTTCTGGACTTTCCCAAGATACACTTTTAAGGCTCTCTGGGAGATCCAATCCAAATTTTGTCTTCTGTTCCAATTCGTTTCCTGAGCATTCCACTGAATTTTCTTCTATTGTGATTACAAGACCTCCTTGCCAGTCCTTTGCTATAATTCTTTCCAAGTAGATATCATCTAAAAAGTCCAGGTCTTATGTCTATTAAATATTACCCATTTTTTTTCTCAAACAAGATGACCAAAATAAAGTTGAAGCAAGAGCCCAACTCCTGCTTCCATCATCAGAATAAGCCTGGGAACTTCCCTTCCATGCAATACTAGGGATTTGTATCTATTATACTTTTCAATTATAAGGTTTAATTTCACTCCATATTTTCTGGCATATCTTCTCCCAAATACTTTTTCAAAGTCTGTGAAAATCAAGCAGTTTATTGGAGTTGTTCTGCACTCTTCTGGTCTATATGGTGCGAATGTTGAAAATGATTTTTTTTTTGGGATGCAATGTTGGAGGTGGACAATTCTTCAAAGGGTTGACAGGGAAAGTCACTTGTAGGTATCTATCCATAAATTACATTTATTTCACGTACAAGTGCTTTCGGAAGCTCACTCTGCTAATATCAAGAGCCAAGAACACTAATTAAATTACCACAGCAGTCAGATTTGAGATTCCCAGGATCTCTCGAGGAGTTTCGAGTAAAAAAAATTGCTGATGAATCAAAATAATGTTGTTATCATGTAAATGTGCCAGTCAGAGAGAGAAAAAAGATTGAGGCATAGCTTTAGATGTGGGGGAGCAGAAGTTTCGATGTAAAGTCAATAGGAAAATTCTAGAATGGAGGAGAACTTCAACACATTTAAGATGGTTTTATAAGTTTGGAAAAGTTATGAGTTTGTTTTGTTTTTAATCCATGTCCAGTAACAAATTCTTTTACTATTCCTCGTTGTCATAATGCAAAAAAGGTTTTATATATGATGAGCGGGAAGCTAGAATTAGTGGAGTGAGAATCTCCTGGCTTTTATGATTTCTACTACACATATTAATTCTTGAACAGAAAACAAAACATTTGTAATTGTTGCCTAGTGAATGAAATTATTGGACTTATCTGCACAAAAAAGCAAACCCGACAAGCAATGAAGTTTTTTTCCAAAGAGGAAGAGAAAATAACAAAAAATAGCAGTATGGTTTATAGAGAAGCTGAATAATAAATTGGGGCTGGTTGTTAGATGAAAGATTTTTTCAGATTTGTCTAGGAGAAAAGCAGATGCCTTTGAGCTCAAATTATGATGTACAAATAAAAACATCTGACTCTGTCAATTTATACTTGGCTGCAATTAACTAAATGACATAGACCAACAAATAGGCATAGGAGAACAAATATTTTAAAATTATGTTCTATAAGGTTCTGAAGTAGGAAAATCACTAATATTTTTTCCTTAGTAATTGTAAGATTAAGATGGACACCATGTCTCCTTTTGAAACTCAAAAATCATTCATCACTTGCATTAAATCATTCATCAAGTTAAGAATGTATTTTTTGTTGAAAAATTTTGCTTTTTGATTACCTCGAAAAGTGTTGAGCGTTAGGATCATTGTTGCAGAAACCATGAATAATTGGTCTTATCAACTACTTTTCACAGTATGCCTACAACTACTCCATTAACTTTTTCTGGGGAAGCACCGAATCCTAAATTTTGTTTTTATTTTTTTACCTTGTCAACATTAAATTCCCTTTCAAGTAAATTTTTGTTCCTGATTAACCTCTATCATTGTAACCTTAATAATAATAAATGCTTTTTATTCAGATCAATTTACTATTTTAAATTTATTTATTTAATTATGAATATATCAGACTTACAATATTCTCTATCACACTTCATCAAAAGTATGTTTATTTTGTATAATAATTAAAGAGAATCTAAACAAAGTTTGAGGAATAAAACATTATTAGTAACTTTAATGCTGAAAATCTAAGTTCACTCCAGTCACTTTCATTAAATTTTTCATAACCAATTCACCTTTTTTTCTAATTTAGAAGTGTTTAGGTTCAACGATTATGAATCTCAATTATGATGAAGATTTCTGGATATGGGCATTATCATCATTTTACCTCAAGCCAAGTTGTTTGGAAGGGTGATCCCTGTAGAATAATTTCTACAGCACTAAAATAATAGGTTGGCCAAAAAGTCCGTTCGGTCTTTTAAGTGAAAATAAGACACAACTCTTAAACACTAAGCGATTTATTCAATCAATGATATAATTGCCGTTTTGTTCCAGTATCTTCTGCCATCTCATGGGCAGATTCATAATTCCATGCTCAAAGAATTTCCTGTCTTTACTGGCAAAAAATTTTTTCAGAGTTGAAGGTCTGTCCATTCAATGAATTTTGAAGAGACCGAAACAGGTGGAAATCTGAAGGTGCAAGGTTGGGCGAATATGGAGGGTGATCTCCCTAGTTGTATAACGGGGATTGGTGTTGACTAATTCCTTCACTTTGTCGCTGTTAATCTCAGTTGGCGGGCCAGAGCGAGGTGCGTCTTGAACCGAAAAATTTCCCGATCGAAATCTTGAAAACCACTTCTGGGACACACATTCTGTAGCAGCATCCTCTGCATATACAGCGCATATCTTCCTGCAAGTTTCCACTGCTTTCTTGCCTTTTTTAAAATAAAAAAGCATGAGGTGTCGATAATGTTCGTTACATACAATCAGTCTCATTGGAATGTCGCGTCAAACTACGTTGAAGTGTCTAGTATCGCACTCGCAAGGGATGGACTGAAGTTAACTACATATTAGACTGCTTGAAGTTTCGTGACGACAAAAACCAAACGGACTTTTTGGCCAATCCGATATTTCAAAGATATAGAAAAACTATGAAAGCCAACCACACATGCTGTTAGCAATCTCTTCCTTTGCCTCTCCACACTCTTCTTAAGTTATCTGGAATGTGTTGGGCGACTCATGTAAAGAATGTATTTCATCAACTTTCTTTCAGGCATTAATAGTCCAAGCTTGATATTCTGGCAAAGTTATTTTCTCTAGTGTGAAGTGGCTTAGAAACGGGTCTTGTTTTTAAGCCTGGGATATTGGCTTTCTTCATTATGCCAATACCTATACAATAATGAATTCTAAGCCGTCTTGAAATGTAATAAAATAATGCTAATATTTAGACACAGTATTCTCTTAGATTTTTCTTCCCTACTGAGGTTCATAATACTAGATTTTTCTTCCCTACTGAGGTTTTGAACCATCCTTCATTTAATTAAAAAACAAAGCATGTTGAACATGACCTCTAGGAATAAGAGGTTCAAGTTGAACAGCTTCTTCTACTTCACCAGTGACCACCCCTAAAGATTAAGGCCCCTTGAGAACTCCACGACTTCAAGTCCAAACCCATTCAGAATACCTTAGATTTAGTATGAGTTGAATCAGGACACGGAAAATTTTCAAAACTTATATGACTAATATATTTAATATTGAAGAGGGTGTATTTATACAATCTGACTCCTGCAATCTATTGGTCTTCAATTATGAGTTAGTAATATTGCAATGAAAAAAAACAAACTATTATAATAACAAATAAAAAGTATACTTAAAAATAGTTTTGCCAACTACTCTATTCAGTTTGGAAGACATATAATCAGTATCCGCTTCCTCAGGAGACTCGGTATAGTCTGGTCCTTTTTAGAAGACAGTTGGGTCTCTTCAGAAGACTCGGTTTAAGAGCTTCTTTGGCCAACGCTCGCGGGTCCTAATTGGGTACTGGTTTCGTCCATCTCGCTTGGGTCCTAGTTGGGTACTGGTTTCGTCCATCTCGCTTGGGTCCTAGTCAGAATCAGAACTGGCCAGTGACAATAGTAACTTTCTTGAAACCACCTGGTGAATTTTTAAGGAACTTTTAACAGCTTCAGTCGAGAAGTAACTCAACTGGATGGTGCTGTCTTCAGGAGGCAGTAAACAGAACAACCCATTCATCGAGGTAAGATCCGGCCTCACGGTGACTGATTGTGAGAGCCCTTCAGCCATTCAGCAGCAATGAAGGGGTTCGGTCGGAGAGTACACCTAACCGCAGCTATTCACAGGTAGCTCCCCACCCCACAGGGAACATAGAAAAACATTGGAAAATTAAGTAAGTAACTACAGTTACAAGTAACAAGTATATTACTAAGTAACAATCATATGTTGGCACTTGGTGGTTCACAGTAACAAGTCATTAAAATAATTTCCTCAGCCATAACAAAAGCTTTAATTGTGCAATGTATCAGACTTGACTTGAATTTTTCAAGACACATAGTTAGTACACATACAATAGTTCTCTTCAGAACCTTTATTTTAGTATTAAGTGATATGTATCAGGGATTGTATTATACACCATTTTTGAGAGTACAATGAGGTAATAAAGGCTGTCAGTGTCGAGAGATCTTCCTTTCCTCTCAGATCATAAGTATGTGTGTGTATATATGTACGGGTTCTTCTTTGTTTTATGTACCCTTTTTCTCTTCACCTTTTCTTCTCTAGTAAGCTTGTGCTGACAGTCTTCTAAAATTATCTTTGCTAGCATTTTTCTAGCCACTTCACATCCATTGAACAGATTGAAGAATATTTTTAGCAAGGATCCTCCACATATTCAGTCAGCATTTGTCTCTAAAGGTTCTTCTCTTTAAGCATAACTGGTCTCCAATCCTAGTGACATCTACATATTTTCTTTAGATGAAGGCTCCTGGACTGAAGGCAAAGAAAAGGCTTAAAAAGAGGATCCTCTGGGGAAAATATCAACTGAAAGAATTATATGGTAATCTGATATTACAGTAATTCTAAAAAAATACAATTTATTTTAACTACATGTTGAAAATATCACATTGAACAATTTTGATTACTTGAGAATTGGTGTTCCTAACTCTGGAAGAGGGAATGTCAATTGTCTGTGTATGACAGGTGAGTACGAACTCCTATCCTCAGAGAATGGATCAAGAATGACTTGTATCATCCATACTGAAGTAGCAACTTCAAACTGTCCAAGCATTCTCACCATTGTAGGCTCAAGGAGAGCACACCTCATACATAGGTACCTATACAAACATATTATTTATTAATAGATGCATTATAAGGTTGAAACATACGAAATGTCAGTTCCTAGGGTATGTAGCAAATGAAAGAAAAAACAAACTTTAACAGTATTATTTTTATACAAAATAACTTCCGTTAGCTCCAATACACTTTTCTCAAGATTTTTTATCCCTTGTTCCAAGAAACTTTTTGGCTTTGAATCAATAAATTAAAAAAATTAAAATTTTACCTTGTTTCCATTTGTGATTATTTTGTTTTTTAAAAATGTGTCAAACGCTCTGAAAAAATGTTAGATAGATTGAATAGATCAGTTGGCGACAAGTCAGGTGAATATGGTAAAACTTCTTCAGATCACGTAATTTTTTTTAAAGCTTACTGACAAGCATGTGGTCACGCATTGTCATGAAGAAGTACAGGTCCTCTCTTGTTGACAAGGGCTGGAACTTTTTCTTTCAATATTTCATAAAAGTTGTCTATTTCTGGACAGTAAGAGGCCCCTGTAATAGTCTCACCAGTATTTAAAAAATAAAACTGAAATTTCATACATTCCAACACAATATTCTTATTATTAATTTCCTTACTTCTGAATGAAAAAAATAAGAAATAATTTTTAAAAATATGAGAGTAATTATTACTTTTCTATTTTTTTAATTCAAATATTATAAATATGAGGTAATATATTTTAAACCCATTGTTTTTGTTTTAAATAATTTAGGTATTGTCTATTAGATTTTTTTGTAATGTTTGTTTAGGCTTATAAATTAGGTTAAGTCAAAATGAAAAATTATGAACAAACCTGGACATTTCCATTTCCATTCTTTCCCTAAATGTTTCTATGATTTCCTCCCTTGGCTGAGAACGGGCATCATTTAATGCTCTTTGCAATCTTCCAATCTCTTGATATAGTTGCTGAGTTCTTTCGAGTAAAACACGGACACTTAAATCCAGAGCCCTACAAAAAATTTATATGGTCATAAATTATTCAAATAAAAATTAATGGTGTTTTAGTACACCATTGGTGGAAAATTGATTTATATCCAAGCTGGAACAACTCAGAAAGAAGTAAGAAGAGGTTATCATCATATTTGGTAGGTGGAGCTGAGGAGCTAGGTATGGATGGTATCTCTCCACCTTAATTATGATTTTCTACTGAATCGGATTCTTTATATTTTTATTCTTTAGATCTTTAATTCTTTAATCAGATTGATAATTTCTTTATTCAAATAGCTACTCATATATCCTCATGAGTCTGAGAGAATCTCAACAAGACCCATCCCCCAATGAAAAAAATCCTTAAAACAGCAAGGAATTGAACTTAGCAGATATCCATAGTTCGAAATTAGCACACTAATAAATAGGCTACCTGGATGGTTGATCAGTAGAAAATAATACAACTGAATTATAATTTAAACTATGTGAGAATATCAATGAAGATTTCTAACTTTCCCAAGAAATTAGGAACAAAATGAAATTGAGAATGGTGAAATAAACTTAACAGGAATTTCCAAGGGCACTAGAGACCAGATAACATTAAATATGAAAAAATAATAATGTACTATAGAAATTAAATAGATTATTTATGCACTGAAAGCTTACAACGTAGCACAGCTATAGCCCAGACACTATTTCGTTATTATTTAAAAAAATGATATATATTTTCCTGCTGATTTCAGTTTTTAAACATGGATGAAACAATACCTTTTTTGCAATAAGTTAGATGACACCCCTGATTTAGATTTTAATTTATGATTAATGGTAGTAGTTCTTAAATTCAAAGATAACATCTCTTCCTTTTTTATAAATGTTACAAGATAGCTTACTGATATAATATAAAAAGATTTTTTTTTCAAATATTTTAAAAACAATGAGTAATAAATCATATTTTAAAATAGATTTTTATAAAGATAAACTAATATTTTATTGAAAAATAAATCATTCAAACTAAAAATGGAAATAGGAGGACCACTGTTTTATTTTATTTTTCTTGGATTTTTTTCCCCAGCAGTGTCTATTTTAATCCTACATAATCTTGGCCATTAAATCCATGTTATTTGGAAGAATCTGCCAAACCAATATTTAATTAGTAAATTTATTTTGGAAATTAATTACCTGTGGGTTAGAAAAAAACATTCAGTAATGAAGGAAAAAGGAACATTAGAAATAGGTTTCTTTTCTCCTTGTTCAGTAGGCTGCAAGCATGTTTCATTGTATAAAGAAGTGCAGTGGGCTCCTGTATCATCCATGACTTCTTTGTTTGTTCTTTCCACCTAAAATATTAATTTAAAATATATACATTATCTATACAAGTATATAACAATGAATTATTGTTCACATTAAATTAAAAATCTTTATTGTCAAATGGATCTTGATCAAATTTTGCATTCCTTAGATTCCAGAGTAGAAACTCAAGCTATAATGTTCAGAATACCTTTATATTTTATAAAAAAAAATACTAATTGTACAATAAGACAAAAAAAAAAACTAAACGATCAGCTGACCTGACTTCGAAGATTCATAACTTGATTCTAAAATCTTTAATCGAAATAATGCACAGAAAAAAATTGAAGATAATTAAACAAAAAATGGAATGATATAAATGTTACAGCTAGGTGGGAAAAATCGTTTTGAAAGAAAAACAATCACCTTACTATCAGAACAAAAAACAAAGGAAAATCAAAAGTTAATTTTTTTTTTGGTGGTCAATTAATTTATTTTATATTAATTTATTAAGTTAAATTTACATTTAATCTTAGCCAAGAATTTACAATCAACACCCCAAGAGTAATAAACTTCAATGAACAATCAGAAACAGATGTTAAACTATACTTCAATTTTATATTTGGTACATAGCCTATTTAGTTCCAAATTTCTGAACTACATATTTTTTTTCGTTGCCTGGACTAAGTGGGGTTTTACTGTAGCCAGAGAGATGTAGATATCATATGATAAATTTAAAATATTCATTTATTGAAAATGATTTACTTGTTAGAATAGAAAGACTAACTAAGGGGTTAAATAAAAATTTAAAACTAAAAATAATCAATACCTTAAAAGCAGGGTAAGTAGGGTCAATTTTCAGAAGCTTCCGCTCGTCTTTAACGAATGGTTGTGAAAGCCTTAGAAGGACAGAGGCAAGATTGATAGAAAATCCGTCACTAACACATCCCACCTGAAAAAAGTTCTTTTTTTTAGCCTATTTCTTCTACAAATAAGACTTATAAGTGTTTACCTTTTGTTCTTTCATTTTCTCACATTTTGGTCTATTACCTAGGTCATTCATCACATATTCCATAATAAATTGTTTATATCCATAATTAACAGTTTTTAAGTCACATATTGTTTGTTTGTGACAATTAAATTTACCATGAATACAAATATAAAGTTTTTAGTTTTTATTGTTAGAAAACTTGACCTAAATCAAATGTGATAATAAGTTTAAATTAATTTTAAAAAATCTAGATATTACTGATTATGTTATAATTACAAATGAATAGAAAAACCTTTTAATCCAAAAGAAAATAATATTGATTATTAGCTGATAATTACAACAATAAAGATAATGAAAGGGCAGGTGGTTTGAACCCAGGACTTCAGATTACCGGCCGGGTGCTCTATCTATTACGCTATGCACATTGAGCATGAGGGTAGTTAATATAAAATCTGTTTAATATTGGCTCATAATTATAAAAAAACAGTGGGATACAAATACAACTAATGCTTACTAATATTGGTTATTAGATACATACTGCTCCAGGGAGGCCCAAACTTGTAGTTGCCGAAATTCGACCTCTAGGAAGGTTAGAATCCAAACAACCACCTATCCATTGGAGAACTTTTCGTCTAAGAATGGGAGATCCTCTTAGGATTTGCTCAATAAGAGTATGAAATCTCTCACATGATTCTCCCATAGCTGTCCAGAGATTGTTATCTAAAGCATTCAGCGCCTAAAATAATATTTGTTTGTTATTGATTATTAACCATATAATATTACACAAAGTTTATTACTTACTGCTTCTAGCGGTCTTTCAAAATATTCAATAAATCCTTCCACTGTTTTTGGAAGACAAGAGAGATTAAGTATTGCTCCGAATAAGGTTTCTGCATAGGATAATCCCCTTTCATAATTTAATGGAATAGAATGTGTTACTACCACCTAAACAAAATAAAATCAGTAGATAAATACAAATTAATCAATATAAGTGTATCTAGAAATATAATAAAGCCAAATTAACCTCTGCTAATGCTGGATTAGAAACAAATGAATTTAATAAAATAAAGTGAGATCGTGGGAAATTTACAACTAAAGCACGAGTAAAGTCTAATTGAACTTCATTTAAAATAGGACTAAATGCATCTAATAAAATTCCTTCTTCTTCAGTTAGCATTAACTGAACCAATTCATTGATGAAACTGGTAACCTCACTGGTATCCTCTAATTCGTAAAGAGTTATTACCTAAAAATTTGAACAATGTTACTCAATGGAACCAAATTCTTTCACTAAACACTAATGTTTTTCATAATGTTCTAACTAATTCAATTCCCAAATTTAAATTAACAAAAAACAGCTAGTGACAGACCTGTCTATAAACATTTTGGGTTTCAAATAACGAAGGTTGCCGAAGTGCAGTAGACACATTTTCCACTATATAAGCTATTAAGTTTTCCAAAGTATTTTTTGGGAGAATGAAGTTTTCATTTCTTATCAAATTATTTAGGCGTTTAAAACACTCAAATAAATATAATATGCTGTCTGATTGAGTTACATGGGTTTCAAGCCTTTCATTACGCTTTAACACTTTCTTGCTTTTAATTATGTGTTTTAAAGGATCTTGGAGTAAAATTCTCTCAAAAACAGCTAATTTTAAAGTCTCAATGTCATCACTTCCCGAGGTTCCTTCGATATCAACAACATAAATTAGATGTGTAACTCGGCCAGCATTCAATGATGCATTGTCTTTTTGCAGAGAAATTCCAAAAACATCTTCTGCAATGCTATTAACCTTTTCAGAAATTACTTGTTCAGGAATCCTGCTCTCAGATGAAGGTAACTCTGAAGGTGACAAAGCACTATTCTCCCCATCAGTACTACTAAAGAGTTGGTAGAATGGATTATTTCCATTTTCTTCAGACATTTTTAAATAAATTTAATATTGCTATATGAACATGGAGAGGTTATTTAATAAACATAAACAATAAATAACCACATCCTGTCATTGAACATTGCACAAGAAAATGAAAATCACTTTTTAACAATTAGTAAAAAAAAAAATAGGTGAAGAAGTAGCTGTCAAAAACCATATAACGTCTTAATGGCTGTATTCACTATTTACAAAAAACGTAAGAATCATCAACATTACATATCCGTTCGAAAGGCGTAATTAACAGATCCAGGACTTAATAAACTATTGAAACTCTCGATATCACAGTATTACGGTAAAAAGAATATTCATTGTAAATAATATTCATGATTTAAACATTTAATAACATGACATTGGCGCCTGGGGCGCTAATGTTTTAGTGGCAGGTTCATTGAAGATTCTGCTGATAACAAGCTTGGTTATCAGTTTTTTCTTTTATCAACATGAAGTGTAAGTTATTATTTACAAGTTATGCTTCAACCGTTTTGTATTATTTTTTTCTTGATAAAAAGTCACATCACTTTTCGTATCTGAATAATACCTTCATTATTTTATTCACTGAAATTAATATTTGTTTTGGTCTAAAGGCATTTTTGAAAAGGACAAACGTTTCCTAAGTTTTGCTTCATCGTCATAATTTTTTTTAATGTGCTCACATAATTCAAAAATACACTGAAAAACATATTTCCCTGTAGTTTTCAGTGAGGCTATCAAATCATTTAAATGGCGATTTATACTATTAATTAACTAACTGAGCAGAAACAATAATGTACAATGTAAGTGTTGAATGAAAGAATCTGAAACGAAATTACGAATGGAAAAGATATATTCATCTATAAGATATGTTTTCGATTTTTAATAAATATATTATGTGGTAATTTCAGTCGTCTAAATTCAATTTTTTGTTCAGCCAATTGGGTAAAAATCAATAATGCTAAGCAACTTAGTACCTAATGAATACAATGTGAATAATTATTTTTGTAGAGAGAATTTTCCTTCATAAATTTAGAGTATATATATTTTTGTACATTAATATAATGATATTTTTAATGGAATATCATTGATGATAATACGTCAACGTTAACTTTCAAACCAATCTCACAAGCTCAGTCTTAAGTTTTTCCAATTCTACCATTCTTTTCTTCCAACTGCTAACACTATTGAGTCGTTATTGATTTCTTTCAAATATCATTTTGGCCTTTCTCATCGCTAATTTCTAGGTCTTACTGCTACATTTTAGCGAATACAAGTTTACAATATCTCATCCTTTATGTCTGCATTAACTCATAGTCATATATACTCTTATATTATCCGCCTGCTAAAAGCTTCTTTATTTTTTACTTCTTTTACCATTACAAACCGAAATGGTCCTTGAGCCGCTACATCCGGAAACACGGGGCTCTGCCTGGGGAAATTAAAGTGGGGTTATTCTTGGTAAAATTATTGATTTAGATATTAATCGAGTAGGTACCTTATTTAATGATTGAATCAGCAGTACAGGCCCAAGGGAGTGTTAGCAGCAGGGTTAGATAGCCCTGACTTGGAAGTTATCTTACTTGGTTCAATTAGTTCCACCAGAGCAATTTCTAAGCCCGTCAGAATTGGTTGATGTGCAGAACGTATGTGTGGATTCTATTTCATCCAAGTAAGGGAACTCAATGTTATAGTTAAGGTTGCCAAACCTGTGTTTCTGTACCTATGTATGTTCAGAAGTTACCATTGAATACCTGGAGGAATTTAGACCAAATTTTACACTTAACTTATAATCTGCAAAAAATTATTGGCTTAACATTTTTTTTTAACGTGTTGTTACTCTGGGGAAAAAGGCTCATTAGCCAAAACCAGATTTGACACTTTCTGACTATAAACGTAATGCTAGTTGGTTTGAAGGAGATGGCGAAACCGGGGATGAGATGGGAGTAGTAGAGCATTAGCATACGGATTAGGATGGCCAGGGAGGCGAGAATGGAAGTTCCTTCTGGTGGAAGGAGGTCTTGAATGTATGGGATGTCAAAATCAGTGTAAAAGGAGCGGTTGTTTACAACGTGGTGAGACAAACTCACGAACTACTGAGTGGATTGAATGAAAATTGATATGATCCTTATATTGGTCGTTAATATGAGGCTATGTACCTTTATGCTGATTCTTTTAGAAGTTGGTTATTGAACTTAAATTTAAAGTTGCTTGAAGAAGCAATGGTAGAATAGCTGGTCATGTAGTAATTACTACCCAATGAAAAACGTTAGTTGCACCTTGGACTCCTGGGATAGAGTTCCGTAATTATATTTAGTCAATAGCGGCTAAAAGAGTAAAGAATTGATTACATCACATACAGACCATTTGGTCTTAGTTTGACGAGTATTAGGTCATACAGAGGTGTCAACTTAGACGCGGATCACGACACGAAGATCGTCAAAACCAAAGCACGAATATCTGATATATATATATATATAAAAGATACGGTCTGGATATATAACAGAAAACACCAATAATGTATCACCAATGTATAGGATTTTGTGTTATACGTTGATAGTTATGAAACAGCAGTTTATTATTAATTATTTAGTTATATAATTAGCAGTTTATAAATGATTCAGATTTTTTTTTATTTAATTGTTTACATCAAAGTGCTCAAGTAAATGAACACAATAAATGGACATGCAGCAATTATCAATAAATATGTATAAAGCTACAGACATGGGAAATATATAATATACCTACACCCCAGATTCTAACGGACTGTTTACAATTCCTGAGTAACAGGTAATTTACAAATAAATATATTTAAAGAAACATAGATTGACACTCCTATTAATAATTTAAACACAAAATACATAATAAATAAAAGGTACATATATAATACTGACAGAAGTACCCAGCGTTTTCTGAGAAAGTTTTTTTTCAAGTTTTTTGTTTGTCTCATTTTCACTTTTGCACACAGCTAACATATAGTTTTCGTTGGTATATCATTAAAAAAAAAATCTTGGAATTCCAAATATTTTTCACAAACAAGTTAACTTTCAACAAATACATCCAACTATCGCAGATGCAGTGGCCCAGCTGGTATGTCAGCGTTATAAGAAGAAATATCAGTGCTTAATCCCCTTCAAAGAGGTACATGAACATAATAAACACGTAATAACAGAAACATATAACACGAGGGAGTAAAATATAGAAAAAAAAGGTGCCTGCAAAAGGTCCAAGACTGCCAGAATATTTTTAAAAATCAAGTTCTCATTAACTAACAAATACAATGGCAGTTCTTTGATATCAGAAGTAGAGTGAACACTGGCAAGCTCGCAATTTACAAATGTATAATTCAAGCGACGCACACATGCACACACGTCACACTATTATACTAGCCATCTTCCTTACAAGGAAAAGGCACTAAACTCATTATAAAATTTCAAAATTTTAGGTCAAGTGATTGATGAGTGTGTTGCCGTTACCTCGGCCGGCCTCAACCTCCACTGTCACATCGGTGACCGAAAAGTGGCAGTTGTACTATTTCAACAGATCCCAGGGTAGCCAAAAACAGGCTGCTAGTATATATGATACTTCTGCAAGTTACACCGAAAGCCGAAAAGTGGCTGCCTACATCACCATGCCTCGGCTAGACACATCGGAAGGCCACCAGTCTTTCTACTTTACCACGTTCGCTCTACTTACTAGAACTCGTGGCTATAAAATGAAGTTCTACTTGAGCATTAGAATAGAATCCTTGGAAATCATGGGATGTGAAGCATCGTCCTTGATCTACGACAAATCCCGTTCGTATAATTCATGTGGCCAAATAAAAAAATAGAAGAGCTTGAAGTTTTGATCGCATTATCAATTATCAGCTTCGAGTTTATGATTGAGAAAATGAGTCGATAAAGGCAAAAAGAAGAACACTACTTCTTCGACCGTCAAAAGCACTTTTTAAATTAAAAAAAACAAACTTAAAATTAACCTTTTGCTAAATTTTTATAGATTAGTAACAGAAGATACCAAAATAGAAATTTCTGTATATTTTTTTTAAAATAAATTTTTTGAATATTTATTGAGGTTTTCCTTCATATTTATAGCCCCTTATCACAGAAAGAGATTAATATTAATTTAAAAAGAATTGAAAACTGAAATAATTCTACGAGGAAGCAAATATTTGATTTTTTTTTTTTTTGTGTGTGCCACTTTTTTTGTGGGGAAATATAGATATGTACATCTACTGCCTAATTTGCGAAGTATCCTTGCGTTATGAGACCAAAAAGATAAAACCGCCAAAATAGATTTATTTTGTTTAAATAGTGGAACGAAGTGGTTGTTAGATTGATAGAAGATATCTACTATTAGAAGAAAATTTGTCCAAAATACATCTTCTTAGAAATTAATATAGTTTTTCTTGCTTTCAAATGCTTATTGCTTAAAATACCTCTCGGTCTCTGTTCTACATGTACCGCCCACCGTTTTATCGGGGGAGTAACGCTCTCGACCGTGACCACGTTATGTTCACGGAGAGCGATCACTCGGTCAGGACCCTCGTACCGCACTAGTTCATTACCCCTGTTGGACCCTTTTCTACGGTACACGAGCGCGCCGAGTTTGAGTTTGCCCAGGATATCTCGGACATGGAGGTTGTCGCGCACCACCCGTCGCCGTTTCTTGTCCTCAAGCCTTCCCCGAACGGTCGCCCGCTGTTTCCCCAGTGCGATCCGATGGCTGGCTACCCGTCCCGCCAGTTCTTCATCGACCACCGTACTCCTGCTATCGCGCAGGGATCCTCGATCCATCGGATCGCCTTTTCCATCGCCGCGTCGGGTCCTAACTCCTTTTATCCATGTTAAATGCGCAGGTGGTTACTTAGCGTGCTGCGCAGCCTCTCTACCTCTCCTCGACTCTTTGTATGTCCTGGGGTGTTGAGATGCCAACGGATCTCGTCGCCTCGACCCTGATTTCGGCGTTATCCAACTCCCTCGAACCGTCGGAAGCGATCGTGTCTGGTACGCCATAAAATTGGCACCATATGCGTAATGCCCTTAGGACTGCCGTCGGTGTCTCCTCCTGTATCACTCTGGGGGGGGGGGGGACGGCGATCATATTTCGTGGTGAGGCATGTGTCGCAGGTACCAATAACTCTGTCGCCTCTTGTCATTAATGATTGCGTCGACTTCCTCTATGTACGAGGGCCTATTCCCCACTGAACTACTGTCACTCGGGACATCATTGGCTGAAGTCCCCTCTCGCTCACCTTTCTCGCCGGGTAACCATTCCTGGACGAATTGGTGGATGTCACGTGATGGTCCCGCAATTTCCTCTTCAATCGCATTCACGACCAACGCGCGGGATAGCCAACCAGCCACGAAGTTCTCCCTCCCTGGTTTGTAAACAATGTCGATGATGTATTGACTCAGGAACTCCTTCCATCTGGTAATCCGCGCTGAAGATTCCTTCACTTTTCCTACACATTGAAGGGTTCGATGATCCGTTTGAACCCGAAATTTCCTACCGATTACATAGGGCCGGAAGTGTTCTATCGCCCATACGATCCCCAGTAATTCGCGTTCGAGTGCGCTATATCTGCTCTCGGATTTGGTAAGGGGTATGTCCATTTCTGAAAGAAATCTGCGGTAGTAATTCAGGGGTCCGAGTAGGGGCCAGATTCATTTGACGTCTTTCGGGATTGTCCTTCACTGGATTGCCTCCACCTTACCGCTATCGGGTTGCACTCCCTCCCTGGAAATTATGTGGCCTAAAAATCTCACCTGCTCATGTCTCACGAAGACAGTTTCAGCCCAAATTCTGTCAAAAGCATGTCGTAGATGGTCCTGGTATTCTACCTCATCTCGACTGAAGACAAGGAGGTCGCCCATGTATCTGGCAATACGACCCCTCAATCCCTCTCAAAAATTCGTCCATTAGCCTCTGGAACGTTATTGGAACGTTTTCAACCCAAACGGCATTTGGTGAATTCGTAGTGTCCCCGCTCGAACCTGAATGCCGTTTTGTGTTGGTGTCTACAACACATCCGAATTTGATGGTAACCCGCCTTCAGGTCCAGTGTACTAAATATTGTTGTTTCACTTAGACGGTCCAGGATGTCTTCAAAGCAAGGAATGGGGTATTTTTCATCTATATTATTGTCGTTTAATTGACTGTAATCGATGACTACGCGGTATTTTTCTTCACTGGACGACCCTTTCTTTTTCACTGCCCACAGGAGCCTCTTGTATGGAGACTTACTATTTATTATGATTCCCTGCCGTTTCAATTCCTCTATTTCCTCCCTTATATGCTGTCGCAGCGCCTGCGGGTATTTTCTTTCTTTAATGTAAGTTACTCTCTCCTGCTTCAGCGGGATCTCATGGACCGTTTCCCCCGTCACTCCCAATTGGTCCCCTTCGTTGAAAATGATATCGGCGTATTCTCGCTGAATTGCGTGTTTCCAGTTGTCCTCCGGATTGATCGCTCCTTCCCGTCCCCCACGGTTCCCGTACACCGGTATAACTTTCTTCCCAGTCTAATATCCCACGTTACGTTCTGGCAGTTCACCCTTGCTCCTACCCTTCCCAAGAGGTCGCACCCTATGATACCCTCGTACTCAAGCGGCATGCTCCCCACCACTTTCAATTTTTCCACCCACCTATCCAATCCCATCGTCAATTCACCTTCGATTTTGCACGGCCCTCCCAGGGTGATAAGCTTACACATGAATGCCTGGATCCGGGACGCCCCCCCCCCTGCCATCCGTCCGCCGCTTTCCTGCTGAGAATTGTACAAGTACTCCCAGTGTCTACCAGGCATCCCACTCCTCTCACTCGAATAATGGGTATACCACCGTAATTCCCTCTTACGCTATAGTTTTTTAACGTGCGGCCACCCCTCTGCCAGCCCACCGCTTGCCGTTTCCTTCCTCCTTTCGTACCCTGTCGTCTGCTTCTTCCGTAGTCCCTGCCGTCCTCTCCACTGCTGCTCATGGGTTCATATCTTTCTTCTTCTGTATCCGATGCTCTCGTAGCTTTCGACGATTCGGAGGGAGTTCTGGTTCTTTTCCCACGCCCTCTGTGCGTTTACATCCATCGGTTCCGGCCTATACCTCTCTGCTTGCTGGAATATGTATGGACACTGTCTCGCGATCTGTCCTTCCATTCCACATGAAAAACATTTTGTGCGCGGGCACAGCGCCACTATGTGTCCAATTATCCCACATACATGACATCTTCTGTCCTCCTTCCTCCCGCCGGGTCTCGGTCTCCTTCCTTTAGCCACCAACCCTTTTTTCTCCACATACCGCTGACCCTTCCTCTTCCATTCCCGTTGCGGCATTTTCGGCCTCCTGTATATTACCTTGGACCACCCTGCCTCTTCTGCTTCCAATTTTTCTTCTTATTCACGGGCCCTAGCGTCCATCAAATCTTGGGCGCACACCATGAACGATCGGTCTCCCGGTAGACTATCTTTCTTGACTGTATCCCTAGCCAACTGTACCTTCAGGATGGTCGATTGAAATGCCATCCTGGCTTCCACTTCCACTAGGTTCACCGTTTCTCTCATTTTTTGAGTTATTTTGTGGAACTTTGCCAAGAGTTCTCCGGCGTACTGCCCTTTCGTTTGATTCGGCCTCACTCTCACACGGCATTCCATTTGAACATCTGGAAGATGTCCTCTTCTGGTGTCCATCTGCCTTCTTCAGCCTTTCCTTTACCACGGCCCATGAGGTGTCTTCGTCGGCCTGTATTAGGTTTAGTGCATTCCTTTTTACTGTGCACACTAGGTCCGCTGCGTTTTGATTGATTTTGCGTCGCCAGAGTCGAGTAAACTTTCACTTGCCTTCGCCTCTGCCCTTTGCAAGATCCTATCACCATCTTTGATGAAATGTTTCAATTCGCCTAGCTCTGCTGAGAATTTCTCCAGGTCCTGTGACTTCACCGCTCGCAACTTTATCCAAGCCAGGGAGTTTGCATGAGCTTCAGCCATCGTTGTCCTAGGTAATTCGGGAAATTCAAAAGCCGCCGGACATAAGTCTACCATGTTATTAAGTCACTGTTTACGCCATTTGCGTAAAATTAATTTCATTTTAATTTGAATTTGCTATTCAATCAGTAATTACCCGAAACCATTCGGTATTTTAGTGAATCACAGACGCTGGCGCTGCCTGCCGGCTCGATCAGAGTTTTTCCCCCCACTTTTGTCACTCGACTGGTAGCTTCATGTTCTTTATAGCGTCCTTTTTTGTCTTCAACAGTTGTAATTTTTTCACACTGTTTTTCAAGCGTATTCTCAACGCCATTATTTTTTATTTTTGTCATTATTCAATTCACGATTACGCAGTCTTGGAGAAGCGACATTTCAGATTGAACGCAGACAGCTATTGGATGAATCGGGACTTCGATAAATCTGGAGTTTGGGCCCGGATCTCTAGGTTGTCGGAGTTCAAGAAGGGAGATTCGTACGCTGTCGTCACATCGCAGCAGGTGGGAATTTACATTACTGTGTTTACATTTGAAATTGTCATTTCTCTAACGAGACTCTCAAATAATTACAGTCCACTTAAAACTCAAACGTATAGCTAATTATCCCCAGGCTAATTAGTTTCTCGAATCAGTCGCCTCGTTTGCCGGTTGCGATTTCAACTGGTGAAATTTCAAACAAATTTATTGGTACTCCGTATTCCGGATTATTCTGTCCAACTATTAATTTTATTAATACTCAATTTAATTTTCAATATTCACATTTATTTATTTATTTGAACAAAAGTTCAACATTTATCATTTATTATCTTTAAATTTCAGAATTTCTGTTTTCATTGTACGTAATTTCCTTTTATATTTTCCTGTAAATATCCACTAATTTCATTTGTTCCTGATAGTAATAGCATTAAAATGGCTCCACCAACCCAAGAAATACAACAACAAATTGATTTAGCTATTAGTCAGCGAAATGATAGTTTTGCAGTTGCAACTGCTTTATCAGACTCTGCTAAGACAATGACTATAGCCGATTTACCTCGGCTTAAGGCCAACTATGAACGCTTACCTGAAATTGAACAGGAATTCAAGAAATTTAATTTTCTCATAAAAAAATTAAATTTGCATTTGCCAGCTACTGATCAAATTGAAACTACACAACCTTACGTAGCCTTTGTGCAATTAATCGACACAATCCGAGCTAAATATTTTCAGCTCAAAAAAACTGAACCTTCAGTATTGAAAGCTGAAGTCAATCCCGTTGCAAATGTTCCATCTGTAGCAAATCCACATCTGCCAAAAATTCAGATTCCTAAATTCAATGGCAAATTGTCCGATTGGCCTAATTTTTTTGCACTTTTTAATTCCATGGTTCATCGCGACCAGCAGTTAAGTAATATTGCCAAATTACACTATCTTAAAACATCCACTATCGATGAAGCTGCTTCTGTCATTGCTTCATTCCATCTAACCGAAGATAATTACCAATTGGCATTCGATGCTCTAACTGCCCGGTACAATAATCCGAGACAAATTGGTCACATGTACCTCAAAAGCATACTCGACTTTCCCACTGCCAAATCCAATTCATTGTCTGACCTCAAGGGCTTTATGACCATTCACGAAAATTCTGCCAATGCTCTCAAAGCCTTGGCACTTGATGATTTGAGCGATTTTTTGCTAGTGTCATTAGCACTGAAAAATTTGGATTCTAAATCTCGACATGCTTTTGAACTAAAACATGATTCTACCACTGTACCTACTTTCCAAAGCTTATTGGATTTTGTCAATCAACAGATCAAAACCATCGAAACTACCCAGTTAATTGGTGAACCCAGCGTTAAATCTCGGATTGGTGTCAAATCTCATTCGTATATTGCTCAGACGTCACATGCAAGCGTTAATAACCGCTCAGCTAGAGCCCCTGCTTCCTGCTTCTGCTGCTCTCACAATCACCATGTGTCACAATGCAGCAAGTTTCAGCAATTACCTATTTCAGCTCGATATGAGCTCCTGAAAAAGAATCAGCGTTGTTTCAATTGCCTTGGTGGTCACCTGCGGTCCAAATGCACATCGACATCGTCATGCCGCAAATGTCATTCACAACGGCATAACACGTTATTACATTCGGATCAGCAAATAGCAACCCCGTCAACTTCTGCCATGTCCATTCCAGCTCCATCGGTATCAATTGAAAATCCCAGTGTTGCACCAATAGTGCTTTCATGCTCAGCTGCTCGTTCAACCACTCAGGAACGTGCTCATTCTCTTTTAGGCACATTTCGTGCTTTCATAACCGACTGTACTGGTTCTATTTATCCCATCCGTGGTGTCATTGACCCCGGTTCTCAAGTGTCCTTCATTAACAAGTGTATAGTGCAAAACTTGCGTTTGCCTACTTCTCCTAATCACATGGCTGTATCCGGAATAGGTTCTTCCGATACATTGTCAACAGGTTTGGTCAATATCCAACTGGTTTCCCGTTTGAACAACAAACGACTCTCTCTCTGTGTTGCCGTAATCAACACCATTGCACACCAACTTCCTAGCATGGAAATCCCCAAGGAAAACCTAAAACGGTTCTTCCGTCTTCGTTTAGCCGATCCTCATTTTCACCGTCCCGATAAAATTGACATTTTATTAGGGGCTGACGTATTTCCCCGCTTGATAACTCAAATTGGCATTCGGCCTATTCAGCATGGTCCCATTTCCATTGGCACCATTTTTGGACACATCATTGTAGGCCCGATTCAAATCATGAATCCGACCCCCTCTACCATTTCCTTGTTATCCACTACTGAAGTGGACAAGCAACTCACCGCATTTTGGGACGTTGAATCCGTCCATCAAGGCTCCATCTCCAATCCCTTGGATGATGTTGCTGAACAACATTTCATTTCTACGTTTAGACGCAATGCTGACGGCAGATATTCCGTCGCATTGCCATTTCACCCTAGTGCAACCCCATTGGGCTGCAACGTCACTCAAGCTCGAGCATCAGTATCCCGACTCGAGCACCGCTTAGCCAAACATGGCTCAATTGTTGCTGAATATAAAATGTTCATGTCCGACTATCTGTCAGCAGGCCACATGGAACCTGCCTCCACTGCTTCAACATACGTTATACCCCATCACATTGTAACCAAAGAGACCAATCAAGGTCCGAAAATTCGTGTTGTCTTTAATGCTTCAGTCCCCGACTCCACTGGAGTATCGCTGAACGAGCGACTCCTCAAGGGTCCTAAACTGCAACAAGATCTCTCCCATGTCATAGGCTTGACTTGGGCCTTTGTGTTGTGAGTATTGCTGTATCAGGAGTTGTAGGTATGTCAGAGGTAAAGTAATGGAGGGAGTATTGAACCTTGGGGGTCTCCTGCTTTGGCAAGCCTTAATGAGGTGGTCGCTGAATTTTCACTTACTAAACAAAAGCTTGAAAAAATTCAAGATTTCAGTATCAAAAAGTAAGAATGTATTGGTCGTAGTTTGAAGGTAGTCCTGCATGCCAAACTCTGTCAGAAGCCTGTTCTACATCAAGAAATGCCCCTGTTATGTAGAGCTTCTTCTCGAAAGAATCTACATAGTCAACAAACTCTGTGCAGTTGGCGGATGGTTGAATGAAGTGAACAGAATCCGAATAGATGGTCTGGAAGTGGTTTTTGTTGTTGAAAAAGAGGAAGAATATGTTTATATATGTGTTTTTCCAGAAGTTTGTAAAGAGTGGAAAGAAGGCGGATTGGTATATACGAAGAAGGTAAGTGTGGAGGTTTACTAGGTTTTAAAATCATTCTAATAAGGGAAAATTTCCATCCAATAGGAAAGTGTGTTGAGCGTAACACATAATTATAAAAAGAAGTTTTATGCACACGAGTTTTTTTTATTGCAAATAATGAAGTGGTTCACAAGTAATCAAATCATAACCAGATGATTTCCCTTTAAGCCATTTGATTTCATGAAGGATTAAAAGCTTTTCGAGGAATCTACTGTGGTAGAGGGAGTACTGAGTACAGCTAATACTTAGCTGACATGTTGAACGTAAGTCAGGTGAGAATAAGACTTGAAAACGGAAGAGGTGGTTCGCGATTTTTTCTGTCCGTACGTAATGTAGTCTGAATTTAGCGATACTCGCAATGACCATGACGCAATCCTGAAGCAGTTTTTGTGTTTCTCTCCATAGACTACCATATTCGGCATTCACGGATGATAAATAATTGTGTAAGATTTGATTTCTGTTTTAGTGTGTTTATAGATCCGTTTATCAGTCAACATTCTTGTCCTATGCCATCATTTTCTTCTTGCCTTTCCTTTGTCCATTATCAGTTGTGTATAAAAAAGAGTATTAGGGGATTAAGTGTATGCTCTAAACTGGCAAAGGAATCTGATATACAAAGGCTGACTGTTGAAGATTATAAGATGAAACTTCTCGTGGTATTTCCATTTGATTGTTCTATTAATGAGATGATTATTAGGGGAATCAATGTTATCAAGTCAGGTCTCCGAGTACAGATTCAACAGGTACATACTTGTGGTGCGTGATATACACTGCCTGTCATAAGTTTAGGATCACCTCGATTTGTTGGAATCAACTCACATAAAACCAACATTTTTGAAACAAAATTTTATTGTAGCAATGGGTAGATAACAGTTATTTAATACACATAAAATAATAGAGTTTTAGATAAAAATTATAAATTTGTGTTTACTTATTTTTCTTTAGTATAGTCTCTACTCTGTACAGAGTAGAGAGTCCATTGTAATAACCATAATTCTTATCATTCAATGACTATAATATTTAAGTAAGGTCGAGCTCCACCATTTGGTTGGGTTGGTGGCTCCTTTATGCTGGAAGCTACTCCACAAAATCCTTCCCGTAAGCATATAAGAAGGAATGCATCAGGGTAGCATGACACACATATATAGATTAAGGGGTGACTTGACCTTAGGCATTAAGCGAGTAGATCCTTTTATTTGTCCCCAATCTGATCTCTTATCTAATTTATAATGGGCACATAAAATTGCAAATGGCAACACTTCTTTTCTTGAATACCTTCTTTCTATACAGATTTTCTCCCTAAAATAGTGAAATCATGATAGATACTAATTCAAATGTGAAGCCATTGATGAACAACTAATGAAATCTGTGCTTTACACCTGCAAATAATAAATAAGTCTAGGATTAGTTAGTTGTTGTAGGATGACAATGATTATATTTACACCTTAACAAAGTCATTAAAACTATCATAAAAATTGTGTTCACAGACTTTTCGCAACTATTTGAATGCATGAAAGTTTTAGATGAAGCCATAAAAATGCTAATCATCAGGGCTTCAAATGGAACTACCATGCAACATATTATCCCTCTAAAATAATCAGCAGCAGAGTTATAATTATACCCAAGATTTTAATAGCCTTATTTGACTCTATGGTCAAAAGAATGAAAATCACAAATTAATGGGATGAGTCATAACCATGACCATTTTTCTTGCTAATTTAAAAATAATTTTATTTTAACACAATTTTCTTTTGTACTACTGAAAGCATATACCGTTGTGTTCTATGGTTAGTTGCCATCTAGAGCCTAGCTGTAACATTCCTTCACAATACCACTCTTTGGGTTTTGAATGGAAGAATTCTGCAACTCCATTTTGAATCTCGTTTAGAGAATTGAAGGATTTTCCTTGATGATTGTGAGCCATTGACTACAACAGATGGGAAGTCGGAAGTTTGGACTGTAAGCATGGTGAGGGAGAAGCTAAATCCCATCAAGTTCCAGAATCTATTGTTTTGTGTAACGAGAAGTATGTGGTCGGGCGTTGAAACAAAACACAATTTCTGTTTACTAATCCTGAGTAACACTGTGTCACAACATCATCAATTCTTTGTAACTGGGCACTATTAAGTTCTGAATCAATAGGTTTATCCTTCTGAATTTAATTCATAATGAAATATGCCTTCGTAATTTCAAAATACAGAGAGTATTCTTTTTTGAATTGCCCTTGATTAGCGACTGGCACAGCAGGCTGATTGCAGTCTAACCATTGTTTCTTGGTCTTAGGGTTACTCCAATATACACTTTTATTCTCAAGAAACAATTATTTTAATGAAATGATGGTAATTTGGGTTTTTCAATAGCTGTTAACAAATTTCTACTCAACATAGTGTCTGGTCGGTGGGCAACCCAAGGGGAACCACTCTTGATGAGCGATTCACGTTTTCCAAGTTATGCGGCCCACGATTTATGGTCGATTAAGAAACCCCAAGCTCTTTTTCCAATTACCAAGTACTTTTCGTTGATTCTGCCACAACAGAGTCCAGCAGAGCTTCCTCATTGAATGATTATTTTCATCCCAAACCCTCTATCTTCTCAAGGGCGGATGTCACTAGTTTCAAATTTCTGGAACCATCTACTCACAGTCCAGTCAGAAAGAGGAACCTCCTCTTCAAATTTTCACGTCAAGTTGTTTCAGCGGCGGAAAAAAACTACATGAAAATATAGCAATACAAAAAAACAAATAAAGCCAATGGGATTATAATATCCAAGAAACCGAAATCGGTCATTTTTTTATGACTCACCCCATTATTAACCAGGGAGAAAAGATCTTTACTTTGATACCCAGCTAATTACGATAGAAATTACTGAATAATTAATTACTTAAGAGATATTATAATTTACTATAGGGAAAATTTTATTTTAAGCACTATTAGGGTATTAAATGAAACTAATATGCAAAATAACATACCTTTGTTAAACACATGGTTGAGTTGAAATTGTGGACATGACTTTATAAATAGTTTCAATGCCTTTGTGTAGTTAAAGTTAGAAAAATAAAATTACATAATATTAATCAGGGCAACAAAATATTTAGTTTGATACGCTACTCAATATGATAGGAAATTTTTTTTTAATTAATTAATAACCATTTATGTTATTTTATTAAATTTATTAATAAGGAACTTGATTGAAGTCGACCACAAAGCCTGATGCTTGGTGGGGTGAAATGTAGGATTTAGATTGATTGTTATTAATATCACTCATTTTCATATTATTGAATGTTGTTTTTAAAGAACATGTTCATTACACACTAGTTCATACTGCATTTGTTCAAAAATAAAAAATTTACACATAAAATAACCTTTTCTAAGAAAATGGTTATTTGACTTTCCTTAAATTTACAGGTAATACATGTTAGAGTGGAGTGGGAGATGCTAATATTGTAAGCAGTCAGGATGAAGTTGAATGAAAATAGTATTGGGGACTGATGAAGATGAGACGATTATTAGGAGAATCAATGATACAGGCATCATGCCACCAGGTGCCTGAGTGCAGATTTAACAGATACATGCGGTGAGTGATACACGCCTGCCAAAAGTTTAGGACCACCTCAATATTTTGGGATAAACTCAAATAAAACCAAAATTTTGATGAAGCAATGACTAGATTGATTTAAATATATATAAAATAATCAAGTTTTAGATTAAAATTATGTAGTGACAAAAATTATAGATTTATAGTTTTTTTTTTAAATAAAAAAATCCTCCCATAATTTTCAAGGTAGCTTGGACTACAAGTGGTATTCTTTCTATGAGTTTGCCTGATTTTCCAAATAGCATGTTATATCCAACAACTTTTTAGGAGCTACCTAAGGTTTTTGTGAAGTTGGAGCACGATCTCGGACGTTCCTATAAAGTGCTTCCCAAAGAAATTCAATTGAATTAAGATCCAGCATTCCCTACAAAGTTTGGATCATTATCCTGCTGCATAATAAAACTAGAACCAACTCATAAATGGCCGGATTGTGTGGTCTTTCAAAATGTCTTTGTATCTCTCTTTGTTGAGTATTCGCAAAATTTGGATGACATCTCCTCATCTAAAGTCTGAGGAGCAACCCCACACAAGAACTGAACCATCTCCCAGATGCTTTGCAGTTGGAACAAACTTTTCAAATCATGTACAACAAAACATAACCCTGAAATTAGATTCAAACAGTTGAAACTTTGATTTTTCTGTCCAGAATAATTCTCATTAGGGCAAAACAATATGTTTTGTATTTTAAAGGAAATATCTGTTAGTACATTCGAGTTCTAATAGAGGTCGTCTGTTAGTAGTTTTTCAATATAATGTTGTGATATTTGATGTTGCCTTTGAGATAAACCTAGAAATTAGCGAGCGTAGAAGAATGTAAAAACGACATGGGGTTCATGGCTATAAAAGGATGAACGTTTTGGTTGCCGTTATGCCTAATATTAATAGTTATCAAATAAATAATATCAAAATTTAAATATAAATATTTTAATATTGGATTTGTTAACTTTAAAATAAGTAAAGTTAATTATATCTAAGGCAAATGGCATTGAACCAAAAGAGATCTAAAAAACTCAAGAAGGCAGTGGAACAGGACAAAAACGACGAGAGAGAGAGAGAGAGAGAAGCCTGAGCCTAATTCACTTAGACCCGATTATGGTCTAATCCGGCACGAGAGACAGCAAGGATGGGAGAGACGCCAGCAGGAATGTGGACTGCCTTGTGGTAAACAGAAGACGACGATAGATGGAACCGCGCTCTTAGCACAAAGAAGAAAACAACTAGGTAAAACTGGTCAGTAAATATTATAGTAAGAACCATTGTAACTTTATTTTTTAACATTGTAAATTTATAACATACGTGTGACTCATGAATTAATTTGTTAATAAACAATATTCCTTTTGCCAGAATTTTTTTCTTAAACTAACAGAACCTCTATAAAACCTCAGGTTAAATTTAAGTATATAAAATTAAAAGATAAAAAACGTAAAAATAGTTTAAATATCTTATCCTTAGAGGTCACCGCTTTTAGGGGCTTCTTCATCGGCTGTCCTCGGTCAGGTGGTCAATAGCAAGAGCTTAAAGAAATATGGTCAGTGTTGTGCCAACTTCTTCACCACAAATAAATAGAAGTTAGCCTATTCTCGGACCAGAAAACACCCGCCTACCTTTCCATAATTAATCAATAAATCTTTGGTGTCAGTATAGAGAGAAGGGACTAGATCATGATCCCGACACGGCAAGAGATCACGAGGGGTGCGGGAGTAGTAACCCCGCGATTGGTGTAAATAAACTGACATAGGATTGGCTCAAATAAGAACATCTCTATCATGCGCTGTAGGTAGGAATGACTTGCCTATATAAGGCAGAAATTATGAGCTTTTTCAGACACTATCCACCACAGCTTTCAGACACTTAATTTCTAGAGCCCTACAAAATGTACAAAGTAGTGTCTACCCCAGCGATCCAGTCTGGCTCTTTCCAGTTCACACTCGTCTTTGGGATCCAGACGGTTTACACCTACCCTCAGATACCGTGTATGAACTCGTAGTCATTCCAAGACCGCATAAACTACCACTATAACAGCTAGCCTGTACCTCTTCTCCTGAACAGAGTGCAGTCGGGGCTTTATAAGATCTATTGGAGTCAGGTCCATAAACAAATTCAAATTAAGCTGCCTGCCGAATAGACTGTCAGCAAAGGTCAAAGGTTTATCCATATCTCTTTCTGACGCCCGCCGGGTAGTGGCTGGGTCACCTCCCCCAGTAGGCACCCCAACAGTCAGGTAACTAGGTGTGCCCATGTCTTGTGATGACTCATCCTTGATTGTCAGGGAGTCAAGGTAGGTACCTTTGTTATTAACACATTCTTAAATGAAAAGAGAAATTGGGGACATATAAATATCTTTAGATTACATACTACTCATCACAACACTACACATTACCAGAGGTTCTAATTTTTTTTGGGGGGGGGGGGATAAACATGTGTGGTTTGTTAAGAAAGTATATGTTTGCTGAGAGAGATTTATCTAACCTGAAATTGAAAGAAATCAAGTTTCTTCAGGTAACCAAATCAGATTTGTTGATATAAGGTAGTCAAAAATTTTCCTTGTTTTATTTACATCTATTTTAATAAGGCTTCTAGCTTGAGCAAGCTTTAGTCCATCATGCTTCTTACATTCTACAATTAATAGTTCCTTAAATGAATTATAAGTTTCAGGCACTACTCTAGAAGTGGAACACAGTGTTTTTTCATCTTCGCTAAGGAGATGATACCTGGAATAAACACTTTAGATTATATTCTCATAAAAAACATTATTGTAAATTAAAAAAAATAAAATAATATAAACCCTGGAAGATGTTCTAATGCCAATGGCTGTATTGGTTTTCTTTGGGGAATCTTTTCATCCGTCTTTAACACCGTGCTTTCGTATAAAAGTTCAGCACTGTATTTCAGTCTTTTATTTTTCAATTTCTTGTATATATCAATTGTATTAAGGTATTTCAAACCATTCAATCTGTAGTCAATGTATGAATTTAGTTTCAGCCGAATATCATTCTGGTATTTTAATCTTTCAACCAACAAATCAAATTGAGGTCCATTTAAAAACCTCATAATAGGCAACAAAACCTTCAAAGTATGTTTACCAAATGGTACCTGAAACATTCCCAAAATAATTAAATTAATAGTATGGCTCTATAAAACATAAAAAAATAAATGAAACAAACTATCTTATATTACTTAATGTTTTACTATAAGATTGTACAAAACTAACTCAGCACCTATTTCGGAAAAAATCAACTTCAATACCCATTTACATGTGGTTAACATAACTACATACATTAAGGAAAAGCAATTATAGTCAGTCAGCAGTACTGATAAATTCTATGAAATAAATACCTAGTGTCTCTAAACAGCTTTATACCCAAAAGTTTTCTACTAGGCCACCTTCCTCAAGGGCTCAAGCTGTAGCATTGATGAGATGCACAATACAATGTTCTTGAACTGTCCACGTATCCCAAGAATGTTATACCTCAAACCCACAACAATGACGGCCAGGTCTATCGAAAACTTTTGGGTATAAATCAATAAAGTGAGAAGAGTGTTTCATGCACTTTTCAACATCAATGCTATATTCTATAGTGTGAACATTGTGTCCCTATATAATTTTAAATTCAGTTTTAGCTACCTGGTATACATATGTAAAAAAAAGTATAATAAAATTAAGGTCAATTAATCAATAATAATGTGATATATTAACCTCCAGCCTTTGAAGCATATTGTATGTCTTCTTTCTATCCAATAAAGCATGGTTTCTAACAATTTTTTTTCGTTTGTTCCGTTCAACCAAGCAGGAATTATATGATTGAAGCAGTGCACATTCCATCTCTGATATCAAACCATGATCCTCATCATTGAGAAGTTCTTCTTGTTGATTTAAACCTATCATTTTTAATATATCTTCAGCATTATTGTTGAATTCGATCATAAAATCAGAACGGATATTGTTATAGCCCGTACATGGTATAGAGGAAGTGAGGTTTTTCACACGTGGAAGCACTCCAAAACCAATAGGTTTCTTATTGATTGATTCATCTTGCCATTTCATAGAAGCTAATGTTTGATTATTATTCCAAATATCAAAAGAGCTATGAACATTCAAATCATTTTCTTCTAACCTGGTTTTACAGTTGTTGGAACAAAGAGGGGCCTTCCTTAACCCATCAAAATCAAGGGAAAACTTTCTTAAGTAGTGTATTTCACATTGATTTGCAGTGAAGGGTGGAACGTGAAGGGCTACATCTGCCCAGTTACCAAATCCCCAATTAATGATCGCTGTTAATAACTTTAATTCATCATTAATTGTCCATGCACCACCTCCTAAACTTTCCATTTCACAATTAAATGAAAATTCTCTAATTTGTTTAACGTCAATAACTATAATCACAAAGAACATACGCCAACTTTAACATGAATATGGTATAAACATCGCTCATAAGTCACTTCAATGTAGACCTGGCGATTCAAAAATGAAGAAAAACATTCTTTTTTCAATTCAATAGTATGAAATTTCATGAGGCAAATCCACTTATCAGCCGAAATCACTTTACTACATACAAAACAATAACCATGCGAAAGGTTACTATTGTGCCTTTTTTTCACTTATGAGTCATCGTTGCTATGACGACTAGCAAACTGATGATGCGTTTCAGTGCTTACTTTACTGATGAATCAGTGAAGCATTTCTTAACCAATGAAGCACTTCAGTAGTTCCTTCGTAGTGAACGGTCTATTCAGCCTCCTTCAACACAGTAATACTTGGTTCCTTGGTGGATGAAAATGTTTTTTCCATTGAAATTTTTAAAAAAGAAAGTTTTTTTTAATATATTTTGGGAGCTTATCAATTTCGTATTTTATGGTAGAATAATATGAACAATGATTGTGAAAAATTATAAAATTCATAGTCCTGGAGATGCCTGAATGGATGAAATGTGGACTAGTGTAAAAATAAAAATAAATAATTCGAGACTTTAATCCTTTTTTGAAAATTTTGTTTTTCACATAGTGTGATTAACAAAAAAAAAAATGCAAATGTAACTGTACAAACAAATGTATTTCTCTTACAAACAAGGAGTCAGTTTAATATTAATTTATTATTTGAAACGATCAGATTTTTTTTTTTATTTGTCTGAGGTAGACACCAGCCACATAGAAGCATATAAAACGTCTACATTTCATCTAATCATTTACAGTAATACCCAAATTTTGTGTTTATTCAACTAATCCTCTTGATAATATTTTAGTTTGCTTGTGGATTACTTACTTGCGCTCTGCCAAAATCAAACATATATAGCCTGCTCTAAATGGCCTAGACTAAATATTTACTCTTTTTATAGCCATTCCTGAAATCCTTCCTATATTGACAAATTAGCTTATTTAAATTTTATAGAAACATTGGACTCCTGAGAGTATAATAAATTTTTAAATAATTTGTTATTTTATGGCTAATTTAATCCTTGATAGAGAACATGTTCAGTAAATACCAGTTACTGGATTTTTTAGTTTGATCGTCCTTTATTAAAGAGATAAATGAAAAATGATGGATTATTACATATAATTTTATATTAAATATTCGAATTCCTAATTATTAGGGTATTTGTTCTATCTTGAATATTAGCCTTGTAAATATGGTTATCATTTATATTCTAGAAGTCCAGAGGATGGAATCTCTAAATTATTCTTTTAAAATTTTACTTAAATATTTCAAATCAGCCAGTATTATTTCTTAAAGTGTTATTGATTTGATTTGTGAAATGGTTTTAAAAAAAAATATTATTAATAATTATCAGCAAAAGATAAAACATTCAGGTAGAGTACCCATGACATCCCCAATATCTAGTTATTTAATAAATTAGAGTAAATTACAAAACATCTAGATAAAAATATACGCATAAGTATAGAATAATAATAATAAATAACCAAATTTGTAAGTGATGGCCTGATTGGTGAGGAGGTGCTGGAGTAGATGTGTTTTGGAGGTACCTAAAGGTATGAAGCAAGGGGGATATTTGGAAGGAGAGAATTTAAACAACCATGGAGCGAAGAAGAAGGAACGATCGAATGCTGCACCTCTATGGGAACTAATGTAAAGATGGGAAATTGCATTCCAAGAGTAGACTGAGGAATTGAAGAAGACTGTATAAAGGTTTTACATTTATAATATATAACATATTTACTATTAATTCATTATTCACTATTTATAAATAATGTACTCATTATTGCAGACTGAGCCATAAGTAAGGATTTAAAATTTACTGTAAGTATTATTATTGCTATTATTACTAATTAAAAAAAATATTTAAAATAAACATTTTAGTTCATCACATTTTTTTTCTCTTGTAACAAAAGAGTCCTAACAAATTTTCACAACTATGATAAAAATTAGGGGTTAATTCAGGAAACAATCTCATCGTAGTATTTTGGTATAAAAAAAATATAATATATGGAGTGAAACTGCTGTATTTAACTTCACAGCTAGTACTTCCTTGAAGAATAAAACAATTATGTTTTATATAACTGGAAAGGAGGATGGATGTGAAATACAGGTATGTGACGAATAGGCCAAGTCTAGCTTACTTTCAAGTCCTGTGTTAAGCATGGATCCTCAGATCTCAAGAATGGTATATTAAGTAAGAAAAAACATTAACTTATTCCAGTACCTATCCACAGTTACAAATATACCCACTAGATTTTCAAATAGGTATTCTTATCTGAAATTATTAATAAATTTATTACATATTTATTTATATTATTATAATATTTGCTTGATGCATTAATAATATTTAATTTTAATTATATTTTCTTTCATATAATTTTTAAAAAACTTTTATATTTTATAACTTTTACGTTAATTCAGGGTTCTGTTAATAATTATATAGGAAACTTCTGGCAAAAGGTTTATTGGATTCATTTACACACATTAAGATATAAAAATTGATATACAAATAATAAATTACGTACGTACTAAAAATTACTGTTAAGATTAAAATTACGTATTGTACTGGCCAGTGTATCTTTGTGTTGATCTTCGTGTGGTTCGCGGATCAGCATGCTTGTTCTAATCTCCGCGCGTGTGGTTCAGACGTCTTCGTGCCGAGTGAAAGTGAAAGTCTCTTCTGATGAACCACGAGGCGCCTTAGCGTGGGTTGGTGGCCACAGGTAGCCAGGGGCTTCCTTCTCTGCCTGCCTTCTGAAGAACGAATGTGGGCTCCTGACGAAAGAATGAGACCTTTTCCTTGTCCTGCGGATCTTTATATTACCTACCACTGCCTTCTTGACTCTTCATCCCTTTGGTTGTTCGGATATTTATTACTTTGCTTAAATTAGAAGTTTATATAATAAATGTTTATATTAAATATGATATTATTTTTATTTCAATTATTAATAATTAATATGACGACAGTAAAAACGTTCATACTTTCAAAAATGAATCACGGATCGTTATTCAATGCTCGCTAATTTCGAGTTTATTTAAACAAACACTATTAAAAATCATCATTTTAAAATATCACAACAATATATATGTAAGTTTGAACGTTACCGCCAAACTTCGGCACATATGTTAGCTGTCCCTACAGAGCTCGCTAAGATCGAACGATGCTCCCAGTTGTAACCTCCTGAATATGGGTACGCTTGTTAATACAATGGTCAACACTTATTATCGACAATTGTATTGATTCAGGTTAGTTATAAGTTTTATTTGTTTATTGTAATATTTGTAGCGCTAGCTAATGTGTACATATGTTTAATATTACAGTTCTAAACTACATCTGCAAGTGTTCGATTTATAACCTGAGAACCTCCACCTCCTTTAAGTTTCTGAATTTGAAACTTACAAATCAATACAATGGAGACAAAGGTGAAATTTCATTTCATTTCAGAAGCTGGTGAAGATTCCAGAAGCACTGTAGTGAAAGTTACGATGATTCAGCTGGTTGACCAAACAGAAAGTTATTTATTTCCAAAAGATAAACAGTCTAGCGCTCAGCATAAACAACTCTTCGATACTACAGTAGTGAAGAATGTGGTGAAGAGTTTGAGAATTCGAAACAAATTTCGAAAAATAGTGTTGACAATGACTGAAGAGCTCTGTGAGATTTATTTGGATGTAGAAGGTAATATAACATTTTATGATGAATATTTAGAAAAGGTTATACCTAACACAAACAATGCTATAACAGGTACCATAGAAAAACATATGTGTTCTCGGGTTAAAGATATGGTTATTGAAAAATTTAATGGTGAAAATTTAAATGCTAATGTATGGCTAAATTTATTCGTTCAGGAATGTGCTAGAGTGGGGATTACTCAAGACAAATATGCAGAAGCTATAAGATTATTCTTAGAAAAGTCTGCATTAGATTGGTATAATATATTCTGGAAACAGAACTCAATGTTTAATTGGGAAGCTTAGAATAATTCCTTTATTGAAACCTTCTCAGCACAGTCCTGGACCGATATAGCATATGCATATAATTTTAAATATTTAAATGGTTCCCTGTTAGAATATGCGTTAAAGAAAAGAAGTTTATTGTTAGAAATAGATAAAAGTATCTCACTAAATACTCAAATTAATCTGATTGTAATTAACTTACCAAATTTTATACAAAATAAATTAGAAAGAAAGTCTATTGTAAGCATGGAAAATTTAATGGCAAAATTAAAACAATTTGGTAAGTTAAATGAAAGAAAAAAAGAGAAAGAAACACAAAAATGTTCAAGCGAGAAAAAACCATGTACAATATGTGAAAAATTAGGTTTTCAAAATAGATTTCATTTAGAGAGTTTGTGTCGTTTAAAAGATAAACAATTGAAAAAATAAAAAATGAGAATATTAAGATTACAAATAATGGAGAAGTTGAAGATATGATAGCAAGCTCTGAAGGGGCAAAAAACGAGTAGTCCTCCCACTTATTAAAATAAAAATTCTCGCTAATTGAAATCCAGCTATTGGTCTTTATGACTCTGGATCTAATAGTTCTTTGGTAAATTATGAATTTTTAAATAATAATAAAGATATTAAAAAAATAATAAGTGGGAGAGATAATTTAAAGGGGGTAGCAGGAGTAGCAAAAACGGAGGGTACGGTTGTATTAAGAATTAAAATCGGTAATATGGAAGAAAATTTTCAGTTTTTTATTGTGAAAAGTATTAATTTTAAAGATGATTTTCTATTAGGATTAGATTTAATAAAAAAATTCAAACTATGTCAAGATGAAAACTTAATAATAACACAAAAAGATATAACAAAACAAGAAGATCGGCAAATTAACAAGACTGAAATATCAGATATAAACAAGATAGAAAATATTATACAAAAAAATAAGGAAATTTTTGCTAAGTCAAAATTCGACATAGGAAAAATAAAAGGTTATGAAGCAACAGTAAAATTAATACAAAATAGATATATTTCGAAGAAACCATACAGATGCTCATTCCAAGACAAAATTGAAATTGAAACGCAAGTTGATGAATTATTAAAAGCTGGTTTAATTGAAGAATCAAACAGCCTTCATGCAGCTCCTGTCACTATGGTATTTAAGAATGAAGAAGGAAAAAGATCACGCTTTTGTATTGACTTTAAGGAACTAAATAAAATAATTGTGCCAGAAAGTCAACCGTTTCCTAGGATTGATGATCTGACAGTACACACCAGAAACTGTAAAATTTTTTCAAAATTGGATGTAAATTCGGCGTTTTGGTCGATACCAGTTTGCGAAAAGGATAAATATAAATTGGCTTTCGTAACCCATCATGGTCATTGGCAATGGAATTTCTTGCCATATGGTTTGAAGTCTGCTCCGGCTATATTCCAAAGAGTCTTGTCAAGTGTGATTAGAAGAAATAACCTAGATAAGTTTGCTGTAAACTACATAGATGATGTATTGATTCATTCAAAGAATTATGAGGACCATGTAAAATATGTAGGATTAGTGTTAAAAGCACTACAGGAACAAGGATTTAAATTAAATGAATCAAAGTGTCAGTTTGCACAAAACAAGATAACTTATCTGAGTCGTGAAATAGGAAATAACTATATAAAACCAATGAATGACAATCTCACAGCAATTAAAAAGTTTCCTGTACCTCAAACAAAGAAACAGGTTAGACAATTTTTAGGTAAAATAAACTTCTATTTGGAGTATATACCAAAACATTACTATTTTGCTAGATCCCTTAAGAAATTTACTAAGGAAAAATGTAGATTTCCATTGGTCAGAACAATGTACTTAAAGATTGTTTCGAGACAACAAAAAAATATTTATGCTCAGCTCCGGCACTAGCAATATTTGATCCAGAAGCTCCAACATACATATTCACTGATGCAAGTATTGAAGGAGTTGGAGCAATTCTAAAACAACCACAAGAAGACAAATCTCTAAAGTCAGTATTCTTCTTTTCTAGAAAAATGACTAATGCTCAGAAAACCAAAAAAGCTATATTTATAGAATGTTTAGCTATTAAAGAAGCTATACTTTACTGGCAATATTATCTGATAGGAAAAAAATTTGTGGTATTTACAGACCACCGACCATTAGAAAATTTTAATGTGAAGAAAAGTAATGATCCAGAACTACTACAAATTTTAAACTATATCTCACAATTTGACTTTGAAATTGTATATAACCCAGGTAAAGAAAATCTGGAGGCAGATTGTCTATCCAGAAATCCAGTTTTAGAATCAAATGAATAAACAGATGATAACTCTGCGATTAAAACATCAAATTTATTAAAACTGGAAGATTTAAAAGAAAATCAAAAGCTGATAAAATTGGATGACAAATGCATAATTAAAGATAATATAATTTACAAAATACTGAATAAGAATGAGAAAATATGGATAACAGAAGAATTTGGTATTTCACTTATTGAAAGTGTACTTAAAGATCAAGGTCATATAGGAACAAAACAATTAATCTTAACAATAGGTCACAGGTTTTATTTTAAAAACATGTACAAACATATAAGATTGATTTGCAGATCTTGTGAAACATGTATTAAAAATAAGTCAAGAATAGGTTGCTTTAAGGCTCCCTTGTCTCAACTTGGTCCAGCAAAAGAACCACTAGATATAATATCTTTAGATACAATAGGAGGATTTAAAGGGAATAAAAGTACAACAAAATATCTACACTTGGTAGTAGATCATTCCACAAGATACGCATATATCAGCACCTCGAAAACACAAATAGCAAAAGATTTTATTAATCTAATCAAGTAAGTTGAAAAAGCTGGAAATATAAAAACATTATTAACAGATCAATATCCTGGTATTATAAATTCAGCACAATTTAAACAATATGTAAATAAACAATATATAACATTAATTTTTATAGCAGTAGATTGTGCAATTTCTAATGGATTAAATGAAAGGACAAATCAAACACTAGTTAACAGAATAAGGTGCAAAATTCATGAAAATAGAGATAAATCGTGGCCAATAGTAGCAGAAAAGTGTATCAAGGAATACAATAACACGATACATAGTTCTACTGGGTTTACCCCCAATTACTTATTAACTGGAATAGATGCATCATTTGTACCTGACGAACTAAATGAAAATAAAATTACAAATTTAGAAAATAATAGGGAAATAGCTTATAAGAACTCAGAAAAGACACATAACCAAAATAAAAAGTATTATGATAAAAAGTTTAAATACAAAGTTGGAGACCTTGTATATATACAAAACAGTAACAGATTGAATAGAGATAAATTAGATGCGATCAGAGTAGGACCTTACAAAATAAAACAGAAAATCTCAGAGGTAATATTTTTAATAAATAGTAGATTTCGTAAAAAGGAGTCAAACTTATTTCATGCTAGTAAGCTCGTGCCTTATTCCAAAGGGCTTTACCCTCTGTCTCAAAAAGGGGGGATGTAAGTTTGAACGTTACCGCCAAACTTCGGCACATATGCTAGCTGTCCCTACAGAGCTCGCTAAGATCGAACGATGCTCCCAGTTGTAACCTCCTGAATATGGGTGCGTACCCATACATACAAGCGTTTGTTAAGACAATGGTCAACACTTATTATCGACAATTGTATTGATTCAGGTTAGTTATAAGTTTTATTTGTTTATTGTAATATTTGTAGTGCTAGCTAATGTGTACATATGTTTAATATTACAGTTCTAAACTACATCTGCAAGTGTTCGATTTATAACCTGAGAACCTCCACCTCCTTTAAGTTTCTGAATTCGAAACTTACATATATAATATTTTGTTTTCAATTGATTTTTTTTTTATCTGCCAATTAAGCTTTAAAAACGTATTGTACCATAGAGGAGGACAGATGGATACCTCAATTCACATCTGAGTAACCATTAAAACTATGATATTATTTAATAATGTGAGATTTGTAAAAACCAATTGAATTCTGATGAAAATTGAGGACCAGAAGTGGTTTAGATCCATATTGGAATATTAAAAAAAACTATTATACTAACCAAAGTTTGATGGTATGTGTTGGGTCGCCATGAGGGGGGTGACTAGTTACCCTAGCCCTGGTGACAAAGTGAGGGTTGATTAGGCTATGACCTGGACAATCGTTTCATGACAGTCTTACTATCTGACTCCATATTTGATAGGCATGTGCCCCGACAATGCACTATGTTCATGAGAAGAGGTATAGGGTAGGTATTTTGTGTGATCTTGGAATGACCACAAATTCACACTCGGTATCTGAGGGTAGGCGAAATCTGTCCGGATCCCAAAGGCGAGTGTGAACCGAAGAGAGGCAGACTGGATTGTTGTGGGAGACACTACTTGGTATTCGTAGGGCCACGACAACCGTTGTCTGCGAGGGAGAGGTCTCTCCCAAGGAGCTGCTAGTTTTAGCGAGGCGAAGGCAGAGAATCCCACTAGGAGAGTGTGGGGTCTGACAAGGCTGGACTAAAACATAGCAAAGTTAGGAAGAGAGGTGCAGAGGTTTTCATAAATGAGAAGGCCAAGTCTTGAACATCAGTGCAGCCGCAAGTCATCAGTCAGCTAGTCGTCAGGAGAATGATTTACAGGCCGAGATCTGCCCTTATTTATAGTTAGTGGTGGGCCGTTAGGCCCAATCATCTGCCTCGTTATTGTATCCAATGCCAGTTAAGTATGTGGTGACCCTTTGTTCGGCAGCCCTAGGGCTGGCCTCGGTCGCTACCTGATTTGGGGTAGAGGGGAACCCTTCCAGCCCCTAACTAATTAACTTGCAGCTGCACTTTTTATTGTTTACAACATTTACAATGACTTATTCATGTTATTTACATTTGTTTAAATTAATTTACAATATATATATATATATATATATATATATTGTAGGGTGATTTATCTTATGTAGTTAACGGTTGCTACAGTATGTTTAATCCATCCAAGATGTATTTATTTTAGTTGTGTGTAGATGCATTTAGATTAAAGATATTTTTTTCAGCACCTGCCAAGTTTCAGTTTAAAAAAATATTGTCTTACACCTTTAGCAAAACAAACAATATGGTTTCAGTTAATTTTTAGAGAGAATTTCATAGGGTAACTTATAAAATTGAGCTAACTAATAAAATTGTAAAAGTAAAAACAATGTAGCATAAAATGGATATTATAAGATGTAAAAGTTATTCTTATTGTTATTAACTAACAACTATTTCTGCCCACAAATCAGTATTTTATTAGACACACTAGCGCTTTCAACAGCTTACGCTGCTATTCTCAGATGCTAATGATGGCGTCAATCAAGGTGGAGTCTGATGTCCCATTGCCGTACATATGTACTCACAAATACTGCAATTCAATTTATGTCCCACATTTAAAATTAAGTTTTCACCACACTGTTGTCTGATCTATCTGTTCTCGTTGTTGTGGGTCTGTTCGACCACAGACCTTAAATTTTTCATGGAGGTCCACATTTGATATTACAACAACATGAAAAATACTGTCGAATCCATTAAACATGATTAAGTGTCATTAATTACTTAGCTAATAGTGATTATACTACCCATACTCATATTGAGTAGGGTAACAAAGTAAGATCTGGTTGGTGATTAATGATGGATTGACAAAATTATCAAAATAAATAATAGTCTCGGTTTACTTCTAATCGTATATTTTCACATTTCCTTTAAAAATATCCTTAAAAAAAGTAACCACTAATATAACCATGTTATTTCAAATGAATGAAAAAAAAAAAAATGAAAACAGATCAACAAAAATTTTTAAAAGTTGAATTTGAAAACTTATATAATGAAATACCTTTATGACAAAAACTGTGTCCATCTAATTCTATTCAGTTATAAAAAAAACTCAATATTAAAATTTAAATATTAGTTCTTATTAAAGATATAGTAATAACATGTAGTGGAAGTAAATAAATGATAAATCTAGATTTTAATTAATGGAGATGAATGTAATCATTTATTCAAATTTAAATCAATTTATTTCCATTATTTACATAATAAAAATAATCTAATAGTAATATGCAATGCACCTAGACTATAAACAAAAAACTATATAATGTATTAATTTATTGTCTTTATTATTTGTATGTACAAATATTTTACTTGAACACAGAATCATCTTCCATGTATATATAAATAATTTAGTGAGTGAAGTTATTCAAACTTTAAATAAAATTGAAATTAGTTAAAATGTAACTCACTAAAATGGATTTTAAAGCTTGGCTTTAAGAACGTCCAGTTTCGTATTCACTTGATTCAATAAAGTCGTGAGTTTCATAGCCAAACCCATATTGCCCGTAATTTTGACCTTTCCTTGGAAATATGCCTTTTGTGGGTTGAGTTTACCAGAGAGCAAATCGATCATATCATCATCGCTGACTACAAAAGTCACTTCTGGTTTATCTGTCCCGTTAAATGTAACGGTACCTTTTCCAACTTTGGCATTGATGATCCATAGGCCTTCCTTGCCTTCTTTATTCTTAACCTTGAAACCGTAAATACCTCGTGCTTTCTCGACAGATCCTTCAGAGTCCTCCTGCAAAGCTTGTTCCAATAGCGTGAACACGGACGAAGACTTGAAAGCCGAAGTGTCTTCTATGGCACCAACAACTCTGAGAGATAGGCCGGAACCACTGGAACCCGATAGCAAATACAGCTCCGATGAAGGATCCATCTCTGACCGCTTTCAACTGGGCACTGAGTATCCACAATGAAATTTATGCTACCGTAATCTAATCTGCATGATTTGCACAATCCGTGGGGGGGGGGGGCATCGCTCACGCTCTTTAGAGGTCGCGGACTTTTTATAGAATGATATGACAATGATATACGGTGAAGAAGATATAAATATCTAATGAAAGTAAAATTTATTGACACAACTAGAATTATGTGCAAGTGGTCTCGTCTTTTTTAGGAATTGTGCCATTATGTTTTCACCTATGTGTTTGCTGTACGAGTCCTCTATTCAAACTGCAGACCTGACATTTTACAAGGATGTCCCATTTTTCCGATTACTGATTAATTACTTGGTAATGAAAAAAAAGTCTGCAATTTTGAGTAGGGTATCAAATTACTGATCTTGACTTCCATTATGAATACTTAATTTATTAACTAGGAGTGAAACTCCAAATGGAGACCAAAAATATAATTGGTTTCTTCAAATAATAAAAAAGCTTCGGGTCTCTCAAGCAAATTCATTTACAACTGTCAACTTTTCTCCAAAATTCAGGCATGTCCACACAATTTATTTTACAACCTCTTTTCAGACATAGGGAACTCATATACAGAGCACCTTACAAATCGATGTTGGGGCCTTACTGATGTCACTAACTGAGAATCTTTACAAAATCAAGTCAGAGCCTGGACTTATTGTATTTTAGCAACATTCAAGTTATATAATATTTTTCTTTACGTAGAAGAACTCATCTAATCTTTCTATTTGGCAACTCTTATCTAATTAGTAATTCTTGTTAGTAAACATTCAAAGTGTTAAATTGATCACCATTAATAAACATTGAAATGCTCTCTTGTACTTTTTCCATTCTTGATAAATAAAAAATGCTCCATATCATTTTTAATTTTCATTATTATTATAGTGACATTATTTAATAATTGGTTAGTGATATAAGATGAAAACAACAAAACACTGGTAACCGTGTTTGACGAAGTGAAAGGCTAGGTAATTAAAATGCTACCTAGCAGTCGTTTAGTTACCAGCGCTGCTAATAGATGTTATTTAGTATAGCGTGAGAACAAACTTTTTATATAATAGGGAGATGTTAATTAATTATACTAAGTGAATGTTTTATTTACATACGAATGGGTATAGTATAATTCGTGAGCGTTTTCGTCTTTGGTAGGTTGGAATATTAACATTATGTGTAATGGATTTACTTATTTAAACATTATTATCTCTACACTTTGCAGAAATAACTGATATGTTTAAAAGATAATATTTTATGGTCAACATTACGAAAAAAACAAGAATACCTAATTATTTATTGTATCGACGTTAACTTGATTGTATTATACCTAGAATTAACAACAATACGATTATAAATGATTATTGTTAATAATCATCAATCCTTTCACCAGGAAGTAAGTCGCTCACATCGAACCCGTGGATTACGTCATATATTCAACTATGCTGAGTCAGTATAACTAGTTGTCGAAATACTTATTGTATTTTCTTTTCTTTGGCCACTTCAGCAATTCAGGATAAGATATAAAAAACAATTTAAACTTTTTCACACAATATCGTAGTTGAAAAAAATAAGAAAGTTTAAACATTATGCTTGTGTCAAGATTCATGATAAGATATAAACCGATTTGGATTTGTAGAGTATTCCCTTATATAAGTATATTAACAAGATATACTTATAGACAAATTCAAGTATTCGTTCACCCCCTACCCAAAAAAAAAATGTAGGACATTGAAAGGGGATCTTGGATATATTTTTAATTAATATACGTTCAATTACAATGATTTAATAAATATGAACGTAGTTACGGTGGAATATTGTTTCGAGAAATACGTATATTGGACCCGCTATTTAACACACCAGATCATTTCAAAAGCACAAACATTGAATATCGACTGGTGCTGGTGCTTATTGGGGAGGACTAGGCACAACCTGTAAGTAATCGTATTATGTTTGAATTGTAGTGCTCAATACTTTTAGTAGTTGCCAGGGGCCACGCTGTATATTCAAGTAGATTATTATTGAGTAGGTTTTCTGTCATCTAACTAGTGTGTGCTACATCATATTTTATAAAGACTGTCGTAAAGTGTGTTCATTAGTTAAGTAGTAAATTAATAGAGTTCGTCCGTCAGTGTAGTATGAGTAAACTATTATTGTTCTGTATCACAGTGTTTTGATTTCCTCCCGTCAAAGTTATAACCAAGTGGCATCGAGGATTAAACAAAGTTCGCCGTCAAACTGTTAGTATTTCCTACTATTTAAATTACATTCCAATCAACATGGAGCAGGAGTTGAAAGCTACAATAACTTCTGTTTTACAACAGAAAAGTGAAATTCTGGTCATAAAATCAAGTCCAATACTCCTACCAAACGTCAACTTTGTCTCAAATTTCGAATATTACGATGAATCGAAAGAAACTTTCCGTCGAGCAGCTCGGCATTTAGTTGGATTTGAGGGGTATCAAAGACGTCAAGAGCAGTTGGCACAAAGAACTTTTACTTCACACTGGTCTCCATTTGCATGGCGTTCTGTGTTCACTCACTGCCCCAGAAAATCACACAAACTTGACGTATGACAGGATAGTAAAAACGCAAGAGTCAAACTCAGATATGTGCGATTACACATCATGCGAACCCCGAGTGAGTAGAACAGCATATCATTCCCGCAGAGACAGAGATAATAGGAGATGGGTTGGCCAACCACCAAAATATTATCAAATTATAGATACTCTTGCAAAACTTTATTGAACCAGAATGAGGATCACCAGGAATTTATCTGAATCACATCCAAGCCTTCAGCTTCATAATTTGCACCACCCAGTTTTCCTTCTGTAATATTTTTATTATATTTTAGAATTTAATTAAAGCCAATAGGCAAAATTTTCTTTACACGCTTACAATATTGTACCCTAATTTTGGCTATTAACCCCCCTTTTACCACAATCATGCTTAAGTATATATATAAGTTAAGCTCCGGGCAGCATCAGTATCCAACCTTAATACTCGAACTTCGGGATGTAAACATCCCGAATGTAAATATAAAGGATTATAGACTTGAAATTGACAAGCTTGTTCTAACTTTCATGCGTGTTACTTCTTACCTTTTTCATTTTTTTTTTTAATTCGAACGCCGACAAATATTAACTGGTGCCGAAACCCGGGATTCGCGGAGTGGGAAGAAGCACTAAAGAAGAACTAAAGTGACAGCTGTTCAATCAGTGTGCAGAGAAGAAAGAATGGCGGAAGGAGGCGTGCTACGACAACCTGTTCTGAATGTAGCGGATGGTGCAGATCATTTAGCAACGAGAAGGGGGGGGGGGGGCGTTTTGCCAGAAGCTGACCATGAGTGAGTTGGAGTGTCCTCGCTTCTCCACGGAGCCAAATTTGGTATTGTCTACATAATACCATACATAATACCATTTGTATGGAGTATTATCTATTTTTTTGTTTTGTTGTTTTGATTTTGTCACTAGCGGATGTAAACATCCCGAATGTAAATATACAGGATTATAGACTTGAAATAAACATTCTTGTTCTAACTTTCTTGCGTGTTGTTTCATAGTAGCTTTTTTCCTTTTTTTTTTAATTCGAAAGCCAACATTATTGTAACATGCCTCGTTTCCTATTTTTTTTTTTTGGTCGTCGGTATGTCCAATTATTCTTCATATGGAGTAGTTTTTCTTGCCTAGGCGTGAACTAATCTTTCCCTCTTCAACGTCACCTGGCTCAATCTTTTTGGCCAAAAGAGAAATCACGTGTTCGGTATTTTAAATTAATCAAAATTAAAAATAATAGGTGGTAAATTTGGGAAAATCAAAAATTCAGAACATCTTAATATATGTATATTTATATAACTTTTATTTATCCATCTTTATCATTTAAATTCCTTTTTTATCATTTATTGATATACAGTCCACCAGCAAATATCAGCTTATACAGATTATAATCATTAATTCTACAAATGTAATGTTACAAATTCACCCACAGAAAAATCCTCAAAAACGAAATAGTGAGTAAGCATTGCAAGGATACATTATAGGTAAATATTCATTACGGGTTTGAGTGGAACCTTGTGTTCTCTACGCATATTACCGGATACAATTAATGCAAAATTCCTTCACATTTCTAAATATTTTCAACTCACCTATCATGAATATTCTATTTCGCACACAGGCCAAAATATACCGAATGAATTTTGGTTCAAATATGGGAAAAATTGAAGAAGAAAAAAAATGTGAAAAAAGTTTGACCAGTTAAGTTACTCAAGGTTTTTTTTATATCTCTCATCATTAAGGCTAGTCGCACACAGGCGATTTCAGTAGTGCGATTATTTAGTCATAGAAAATATAACAATGGTATTCAAATGGAGGTACGCCTACCTGCGACAAAATAACCGCAGTGAATAACTAAAGGCATCCTATTTTAGTTTCTTCCGAGATTGTCACAAATCCTAATAGAACACAGGCAGGAATGCACGTGCACCGAATGTTCTCATTAACGATCTAGCCCTTGCCGAGAGAATAATAATTTTTTTTTATTACATTCATATTTTAATAATATTGTCCGAAAGTGAGTCGCTGGTTGATGGTATCCCGATTTTTTTTTTGTTAGTAGATTAATTAATATTTGAAATTAAAAACATATCAGATAATCACGAGTCTCATAAAATTGGCCTCTCAGACGCCACGTACTAACAATGCGAAGCAACCAATTGAGTCGCTTACGTTTCTTTTTTTTGAAGGCGTAATATCAGAGCAACAATACACGTCATCTCATCGAATTCCGTTGTGATACTGATATAGCCGTGACTATTTGGTGGATCGGGGAATATAATTCTGTGACTGAGATTGTTCTGCCACCGTTCATCAAGTTTTTTGACTCGTTGCAGCACCTGACCAACCCAGTGTTTAACACTATGACCCCACCACCCCACCCGCCTCGATGGCAACAGACTGTCGGGGAAAAATTAGGTTAAGAATTAGTATGTAAGTTAGTTTTAAGTTTGATTAAAAAGGTGAGCCCCATCACCTTTATTAGTCAGTTTAGTCCAGTCACGTATAATGTATATGTCGGGCCATCACGAGGGGGTGCCTAGTTACCCTAGCCCTGGTGCCGAAGTGAGAGTTGATCTGATTCCATATTTGATAGGCATGTGCCCCGACAATGCACTATGCTCATGAGAAGAGGTATAGGGTAGGTAGTGTAGGTAGTTTGTGTGGTCTTGGAATGACCACAAATTCACACTCGGTATCTGAGGGTAGGCGAAATCTGTCCGGATCCCAAAGGCGAGTGTGAACCGGAGAGAGGCAGACTGGATTGCCATGGGAGACACTACTCGGTAATTTTGTAGGGCCACGACAACCGTTGTCCGCGAGGGAGAGGTCTCTCCCAAGCAGCTGCTAGTTTTAGCAAGGCGAAGACAGAGAATCCCACTAGGAGAGTGTGGGGTCTGACAAGACCGGACTAAAACATAGCGAGGTTAGGAAGAGAGATCCAGAGGTTTTCATAAATGAGAAGGCCAAGTCTTGAACATCAGTGCAGCCGCGATTCATCAGTTAGAGAGTCGTCGGGAGAATGAATTACAGGCCGAGATCTGACCCTACTTATAGGTCGTTAGACCCAATCATCTGCCTCGTTATTGTACCCAATGAGATCCCAGTATGCGGTGGGGCTTTGTTCTCCTGGTTCTATTAGGTTTGCAGCCCTATTCCTGGCCTGGTCTGGGTCGCTTTACTACCTGCTGTGAGTAGCGGGTTCCCAGCTCCTATAACCAATTGACTTGCAGCTGTGTCTTTATTGTTTACAACATTTACAATGATTTATGGTCTGGTAATGTTATTTACATGTGTTTAAAATAATTTACAATATATATACAATAGAGTATATGTTGATTTATTTTATGTAGTTAGCGGTCGCTACACAAATCATTATACTCGTTTATTTATTATATAATTTTTATAAAATTACAAAACCAGTCTATAATGTAGCGATGCTACAGGAAATACAAAAATAATTTGTAAATAGATTCGCCTGAGGATCTATAGTTATCTGTAAATTTAAAGGGGCTATGAAAGAAAAAAAAAATGTTCTGCCACCGAGACGGATAATTGCAAGTGGGTGCGTAGCCTAACTCCGAAAAATAATGTTATTATTTTTTTAAAAACGTAAATACTGACGAAATAAAGCACTTAGAAAGTGGATACACAATAGCAACAGATAATGGACTTCGCTTAACAGTCTTAGATACTTCTTAAAAAACTGCCGTTTATTTTTGATCAAAAGTACTTTACTTTTTGTGTTTCTATTGGTCTCCGAACGGTATTAAATTTCTATTGTCGAATTCAACAATTTTTTTAAATTATTTTTGAATTACAGTCTCTAGGTGCCTTTAACCGTCTGTAAAATAAGCAGTATAGAATCGCAAATATTTATTAAAATGCCCCTCAGGATAGCCTTGAAGAGAACGATTAAATATATTTCATACACTTTCCTTTCAAGTATCGCTCAGTTCATATTGAGAGTATAGCCTCCCTCTTTAGGCTAGGCATTTAATAATAACTTTTTTTTGTTAATTTGGTGTACAATTAACAAGTTTGGTCTTATTTTTAACAAACTGCTGCTACTTCTTTTCTCAAGGTTATTTAAAGATAACAGAAAGCCTGATACAGTGATCAAAGTTAAAGAAATTACACGATGTTTACTTCACCAAATATTTTTTATCCCCCTGATCCAATGTCCTTCAGATTTAAATATAGTTATTCCGAAGGATCGCATTTATGCGAACAGCCATTAAAAAAAATCCACATCGGTTTCCACAGCTTTAAACACCTTGAGGAATACTGATTAGTTTTTGGTTACAAGAAGATAGAAGAAATACCAAGAAAAATTAAGTGCAATATCGAGTCTCAGCTCAGATATTATTAATTATTTTCTTTGATACCGTGCCTAAAGTGAAAATATAATTTTATAGATATTCAAAGAAATAAAGTGTGATGCATCACAAAATTAATTATTTCCCTCACTATGTATAGTGCTGCAATCAATAAAGGTCCTGGTAAAAATATTATAGTAGTGTAGGAGCCCATTATTTTGTATCGCAACCTAGACAATTTTAAACAGCAACTCAGCATTTTTCGGTTTACCGATATTGGCCATTATGGATCACTTGATCAGTTTAAGGCCAATCACCGCGAGCGTGGGAAAGTAGTTCTACATACATAGTGGTACAGATTGCATTTCTTGGTTGTTCGTAGTTGTACTAGTTGTCACCACACCCCGATTTATTTTCAAAAATAACTGCTCACCGTCCAAAGATATCCCAGGAGGCATAGAGCGACCGCTAACTACATAAGATAAATCACCCTATACTCTATTGCATATATATTGAAAGCAAAAGTAAAATAACATGAATGTAACAAATGTAAATCATTGTAAAAGTGTTAAGCAATAAAAGGCGGAAGCCAACTAAGTCATAAACGAGAAAGGGTCACCATCTGGCAGTCATAAACGAGAAAGGGTCACCATCTGGCAGTCATAAACATGAAAGGGTCACCAGCTGGCAGTCCTAAACAGTCCTTTAGGGGGCCTCTCTACCTCCACGGGGGCGAGGGGTCGGGTAATTAAGCGTGGGTACAGCACCACAGGTGTCCACAGCCCTCAACCCGGATTAGACCCTCGCAGCCTCCCAGCAGGAAGTAGAGAGGGTACTTAAGGCAGGGCTACTGGCCCTGTTAGTCAGTCTCTCGCGAGTCTCTTAGTCTCCTCGCCAGTCTCTCGCGACCTTTACTCGGTGACGCTTGCTTGGTTTCCGCTCGAGCTCTGAAAACTTGACTAATTCTTTATGAAACCTCTGTATCTCTTCTCTTGAACATAGTGCATTGTCGGGGCACATACCTATCATAAATGGAGTCAGATAGTAACGCCGTCATGGAACGATGGTCCATGTTATAAACTCGAACTATACGCACTTGTCACCAGGGCTAGCGTGATCAGGCACCTCCCTAGTGACGACCCGACAAGGCACAAAAGACTTCGCGTCATGCAAGTACCTTTGTGGTATTTATTTGTGTGGACTAATAATCAGGTGAGTAACCACAGGTAACCTATTGTTTATTTATTGTAGTCCAAACAAGACAGGTAGGGGCAACGATCTCCATTTTAAACCAGAAACTTCCATCAGCAATTCACTAGATAGATACTTCCTCAACTGTAGAGTTGATGGAAAATGTATTTGCTGTTGCTATTATGAGGAATATATGTATTTGTTTGTTCTTTCAAACAGTTATTGTTTTTATTGGTAGAGAGGACTAGCACCTTTGATATCAAACCTCTCAACAGTATCATTGCAACAATGGGTGTACGGAAAGCCTTTACTGTACCCTTATTTTACGGGTGTTTACAATATTCTTTGTGTTATCTGGTATGTGTAGAGTATACCTGTACATGCCACAGGTTATTGCATGCTAATAAAAATTAAATTAGCATTAACCTCCTTCCTGTTGTTGGTATTTGTGGGATACAACAAAGAAAAATGGATTGATGGTTTCAATCATATTAATAAATTTATTTTAAACGTCAAATACCCATGAATATGCTGATCTTAATTTGCACTCATGTTACTGTTGCAATGATGTGCAATAATTCTGGACTTTTTTCATAAATCAAGAGTTTCGTCTATTTCTATCGCGTTACAACAACGCATTGCATGTTGCACCGTCATGCACTTATACAGAATGCTTTACCAAAATATTTTAATCAACCCTAAACTATTGAATTATATGCAATAAAGCGTATTCAAGGACGAGTGCCTTATCATCGTAAATTTGGGAGAAGAAAGTATTTCGTTTTGGTTGAATTTTAATTTCCTTTTTTAATAATAATTTACCAAAGCCCAAAATGTAATCCCCCTTTTCGTAATAGACCTTTAATTCGATACCCTGTTTAATATATAATAGAAACGGTCAAGACAATTTTAACCAACATATATATTCTCAATCATTATGAAATGCTTGAATACCCCCATGGTGGCAGAAAGCGAAAGTTCCCATTTTATTGCCTGGATTAGGGAAGAAAGTATATATTGTAATATCAGCTTTAACTGTGAAAGTAAGGGTCTGGTGCGGGAGCATGAATAAGGTGCTACCCAACTTGATGACTGTGGAATCATTCAAAACAGCTGATCCTCTCGTCACTAAAAGAATTGAGCAGGAATCGTGAGGAGGGAGCGTGTAGACATGCTTATCTGGAACCTAAAAAAAAATAGTTTGTTTAATTTTGGGGAAGAAAACTGTATTCTCGATTAAAAATCATACCAATAATAATAACCTTTATTCGTACAATAACTTCTTAAAACTTGACAATATAAGTACGAAATCAGCTACTGGTGAAATTTAAAGTGTTCAGCACTCCTAAACTATTTATATATACGAGTACATTACTTACACTTTCTTTTTGCTTTACATTATCACATAAATATATTTACATTTATATATAAGAAAGAAAGAGTTAGGATAACTTAATTTTGTCCGTGGTGAAAAGGTTGGCACAACACCTGGTAAGTAATCATTTCCCAATTTGCTTTCCCATTATTCATGTCGTGTCTCAATCCGCTGTTGCTGAGTGTAGACTTTCGATTGCTATCTATGAGGATTTGTGATATTTAAGCGCTCAGATTTACCGGCACTGCTTGATTGGGCCTTAATTTTGTTCTTGGCCATCTCTTTACCTCTGTATAACTTGTCTCTATGGACATAACTCTCTAGGCTCGTGTTACTCTTCTTTCCTCCTGGAGTAAATGTTTGTCTGGGAGGCTACCTCTTGGGTCGAGTTTTGATATTCTATTGTTTTCTCTCCACTTCGTTGCCTCTTCAGCTAGCTGTTTTCTTTGTTGGCATTTATTTCATCTGGGATCCATAACTTATTGTCTTCAATAAGCAAGTTATCAACATTAAAGTGGCTTTAAAGCAGTGACTTCTGGATCACCCAAACACTTGGGGAGTAGATTTTCCTTAATCCTCATATTCTTTTATTTGTCATTAGAGGATAGTATCCAACTCACCTATAGATGTTTCTTTCAGAGTAATTGATCTGAAACTAACAATAACTGGTGCCGTTGGCTTTAGAGTAATTGGATCGCCAAATATAGAAAAGCGTGTATTTGTTTATTACTATCTCCATCTGACTGCATTTATCAATTAATTCATTTACTAGCCTTAGCTCTGCTCTGCCTTCCAAGTACCAGTAAGTTTTTCATTCTGTAGTATCATCCTTCCTGTTTTGATTTTTTTTTTTTTGAATGTCCTTGTTGCTGGAAAATTCTCCATTTCTTGAACTCTTTCCAGTGAGTTTCCTCTAAAGACACGTTTTTAGATCGTCAAACGCATCTAGTTTTTGGAGGTTTAAAAGTATTTCGTTTGATTTGTTTTCACCCGTCATCGTACACAAACAATAACCTCTACGGAGCTTTCCTTGTTAACAATGATTGATTAGAAAGTGAGGGCCCTTTTCACTGAACGTCCTAGCCTGGGATAAGGCGATGTAAATAAAGTGTTATCTCTTCTGCCGATCACCACTTTTATAGAAAAAAATTTCCACACTCACAAGGGAAATCGCTGGAAACACTCCCACTTGTGCCTCAGACCACTCTAGTCTCACTCGAACTTAGTTCCCAAAAAAAACTGATTATCTCTCCCGGTAACTACGTCTTTTCAATAGAAAACGGCCCTAGAACTCTCAGGCATGCTTTCACTAATGACAGCAAAAATCATACCAATATGTTAGTTTTAATAAAGGTCACCACGGCATAAAATGCCATAACGATAAACTATATACATTCTTCCAAAACCTAGAGCAGGTGGATGGTGTAATAATTACCCCAGGCAGTAACAAAGGAGTCGCTCCTGACCTTTCATGGGGTCTTAACGACTGCAACGATCTAGCTTGTCATTCATTTACCTGGATACGGTAAAAGTATGAAGCCGACCAAGTGCGTTCAAAGAAAACTTATTGAAATAATTCTTAAATAATAATATATTACATATCTGGATGGTTAAATAATACACAATGAGCCATTCATCTGTCAATAGTTTATTCTTTATAAATAAGTATTAATAAAATTACAAATATAGTAGTTTATTGCAGTTTCCAGTAATATAGAGCTCAATACTAATTATCTCTAAGTGTCTTGCGTTTTCGACGTGGAAGGTTCGCTGATAGTTGGTCCAAGAATGAATCGGCTGCAGATAGACCTCAAGGCGAATAGGAACTATAACGAGCCTTATTATGGGTGGTCTAAGGGGTAGAACAGGTGCACGTTGGTTTTATGAAAATTGGTTTTGGCTTTTTAGCGTACCTCTTATCTGGTTCAAAAACCCGTTTTTTGTAAGGCATCAGAAATTGGAAGTGCAGGGTCCTCACCTTGAGGATGCCATAAAAGTCGCACTTTGTCTGTCAGAAGGTCCGCCTTCCTCCACATATAGGTTTTATTCCTACTGATTAAGATTTTTGGTTAATATAATATCATGTGATGAGAGTTATTCATATTTTGTGAAGTACAGTTCAAAGATTATTTATCTAATGGTCGTTGTGTAAGCTTGCATATTTTATGGCGGGTTGCATCGACGGTTCAACTGAAGAGCCATACTGGCAGTAATGGGCCTGTCTGAGAGAGATACTGAGAGACACAGGATGAGTGGGTAAGACTGGGTTAAGGTAAGCTATTTTAATTGTATTTCGTTATCGTGTCCAGGTTTTCGTTTTGTGGCTTAGATCAGTGTTGCTTTTGGGGCCGGCTTCTTTGTTTACTCCTTTCGCTTTGTGCCTATGCCGACCCTTTGTTAAAATTATCACGAAATCGCCAAATAGGTTTTTAACTTTTAATACTAAGACATTTGGGATGGGTTCCTCTAATACATGTATGTATATGTATTACTTTGATATTTTAAAGTGTTTAAGGGGGTAATTTTCAAGGGGTAACAGGGAGAGGGAGCTTAAAGCTTAGAATTTCTGCATTATATAGGTGCATTATTCTACCCTCCTTCAATTGCATCTTATGCTATGCAGGAAAAGGAGCAATAAAATTGTTCATGTTCTTGTTCATTAAATTTTTTTTTAGGAAAAAAAAAATAAAAATAATACAGGTCAGAGGCTATTCCCGCGTTCTTAATTCGGCCGTTTCGGGATTTTGAACTAGTACCCTCTTATACGGACGCCGAAGATTTATTTATAGGTTTGAGAGCTAAGGGAAAAAAAAAAAAAAAAAAAAAACCCGAAGATTTATTGATTTAATATCAGCCACCAGTGGACTCTCACCACTGTACCGTAACAATCAACCTCCACCGAGGATTCCCACACTCCTTACTCCTCTCACACCACCTTCAAGCAGGTCCTCCTAGTACAAGGATCCGATCACCCTAAATATTTTATATTTATCCCTCATCCTGAAATTCTAACTAGAGAACTTAGAAAAAAAAAAAAAAAAAAAAAAAAATTGATTAAATATGGAAACGTGACGGGTGTTTTTTGTCCGAGAAAAGGGTAATTTCTATTTATTCCCGGTGAAGAGGTTTGCACCACATATGCCATGTGGTCAAGACAACCTTCTGTGATCGATGACAGAGCTAATAAATAGGTCTCAGATTTCATGTCCAAGTCCTTTTGATACAAAATCATGTGTTTATCACAGTCGCTTTGTTTATTGTTTATTAAGCCTTGCGGTCAGACCAAAGAGACGTCTTGTGTTTTTTGTAAGTGACCGGTCGGTTGTCCTATACCTCAATGGCCGAAGCGCTCCTAATTCGTCCTGTGGCTTGAATGAAGAACCTTTCATCACGAAGGTCCACGTGTAGCAGAAACTTTAAGTAACGAATCCTTCTTAATTCCAATTCATCCACATAACGTTTCCTGCCATGTTACAATACTTGTTGGTGTCTGCAGTTATAAAGGTAAGAGTCATTTTATTAATACAGCCCACTTTAGGTTTACCCGTGCTTACCAGATATTTCCCATATATAAATTTAATTTGTTTCTATGTTATATAATTGGTTGTATGTTAGTTAATCTGTCAAATGTCGTTTATCTCGCCTATTTTAATTTATGTTTGTCATCCGAACGTACTCAGGATTACAGGATTTTGATTATATGCTCGAATAGATATTTCTCATTATATTGTCCAAATATTCCTCTAGTCTTAAAATGCTTTAATCTACATACGCATATGGCGCGAACATTTCTTCCAAAAGGGATTTCTTAGTTTTATATAGTGTATAATAATAATTAAGTTTTATTACTAAACTCACGTGTATTCGATTTGCGGCGAATTCTGGCACAGGAGGAATATAAGATGTCAGAAATATGTCTATTTCAGTTGGTATTAAAATTAGTTTTTCTTTTTTGTAGTGAGCGAAATCTGCCACTTTTATTAACTCATAGGTGTCTTTAAAATTGTCTGTGAAACCAATTCTTAAAACATTGCGTGAACACGTAGTTACTTCAAACAAATCTGGAATATTAAATATGCACATTAGTACTATTCTTAGTGTAGTACTCTTCTTATTGCAACAAAAGAACTGTGAAATATACCCTTGAAAGTTTACAATAGCGTTATGAAATATACTTTCGAGGGTGCATGTTTTGGTGAATTTCTTTTGGATAATAATAGTATACTTTTTATACTTTTTTATCGCGATAATACTCAAAAAAATTGTAACTTATTAATTATCATAATTTTATGGATCTCAACTTTAACTAGTTACTGGGCACCATTAGACCATATTTAACTAAACATACAAAATAATAATTACTAACAAAAAGATATTGAAAGGCCAGGATCCCAACACAAGGTTCGCGGTCTAGCGATCATCTAACTAAGCCGTCCATGGTGATAGCCTGAACTATAATTATTAGGAATGGTTCAGATATAAAAGCAGCTGCTCAGAGATCAGGAGGTCCCGGGTTTGAATCCTGGCCCTTCAATATCTAATTTTTTGGCTAATAATAATAAACTAATTTTATTGCTATGTCTCAACTAGTGATTATTAATACAAAATATATTAATAATCATAAAATTGAACATAATATTGAATACAATGATATAATAAAATCGAGGAGGTGATTTTCAAAACTCGCTTGTTCCACATGAACGCGCCGTCGTTCATGTCACATTTACTTATTGATTCGTTCCATATGAACGTTTTTCAGAAAAAAAAGAATAACAGAACGCTATCCTGAGTTAGCGATCGTGAAACCGATAAAATTTATTTGAAAATAACCCACAAAAGAAAATTCCTTCAGATGCAACAAAAAATTTTAAAAAAGTGCTGTTTACGATCTTGGAACAAGCAAAATTTTGTCAATATTTAGAAACATTGCTCTAACAGCAATGTGAGGTGAATAAAGAAATTAACATTTATTAAATTATTATCATATTTAATAAAATGTTTGACAAATAATAACTTACTGTCCTGGAACAAATTACTATAAAGGGTGTTGATTGTGACTAACCAAACTAATAAACAGAACAAAGGAGAGACTGTGAGACATACAACTAAAGAAAGATTGACTAATATACAGCTAATAAGTTACCTCCTGCAATGTATGTGTGTATAATGCCTGAGGGGATGAAAACCGCTTCACCTGAACTCAGAATTAAATGGTTAAGAAAAAATGGTGCAAATACACCACAATCGTAGGGATATAATGAATGAAGTCTTTCCAAGACACGGTACTCAATTGCCATTTCTGTGCCATTATCTGAAAAATACTTTATTAATGTTCATTTATTGTAATGATTATGAGAAGCTTTTTGCCCAGGAATTTTCACGATTTGTCCATGGCCATTGAGTTTAGTGTGAAATACAATATATTGACACATTTCTATGAATTTATAAAAAAGTAGTAACAAATATGGTTTTTTGCGATTGAAACCCAATAAGAACATCCATACATTAAATACTTTTTAACTCCATGGTATCATTTAACACTACCTCCTAGTACATTTTGACCACTATTTAGAATTCTCCCGCTTTCACCATAGGATCCTGAATATCTATTTCAACTCCTACCTCGTATCACTCTCATCAGAATCCTCCATAAAGTCGTCACATATTTTTTCACCCATCACACAACTCACTACTCAACATCTGGGTTGGCTTCCACTTTATTGATTCATCTAACAATCCTGACAGTTCCCATTACCATTTTTCCACTCACGGTCTGATAGTGTATCTGTGTGGGTAACCAATGTGACCCTTCATTTACTCCATACTATCAAATATCGCTACATCGACTCCCTTGGCTTTGAGACCTTTCAAACGGATAGGCTCCATAATTGGGACAAACGAATTTAGAATACCTAGCTTATCCTTTAAATGTATTAGATTCGCCTATCACTATATCAGGATACCGGGACAACCTACTTCCTCACTTGTCACCGATTGCTCCCCCAAATAATTGGTATAGGAATCGACGCCATAACACGTCTTAGGTGATGGCACCTATGTCAGGAATGCCCTTTGGTGGAAGTTCTGTAATACAGATGTAGCTGACTATTGACTATTGAAGCGCTCAGCTCAGCTTCTTCTCCCTGCCCAAATGGTGGCGGGCGTGTCGGAGTAGTAAAGCGGCACTGCTCCTAGTGGCACATTTTCTCTGAAATTAAAGGTTACCTCACCCATCTCCGTCGATTTTCCCCTCAGGAAACCCAAACTGGTATTCATAAATTTCTTCATGGAACACGTTTATAGCTCGTTCATTATCAACCTCTTCTGTAGCTTCTCCATCACCGGCAGCAATCAGATATATCTATAAGACCGGACTCTAGTTCTTTCTTTGTCAGGTGCTTTTTGAAGCGTTATGTTTTTGCCTATATCCAACTATATATCACTCAAAAATTTATGATTTTATCCAACAGTGGAGCCTTCATCAACTTCATCCGAGCCGCTGCAGCGGCAATGTTCGTTGATGTAACTCTGATGCTGTTCTCCTTCGGATTGTAATAAGAGCTTTTCCAGTGAATCGCTGCATAGATGCCATTCCTCGTTCACAGTAAGCGTGTCCAAGATACATAGCGCAGTGCCTTCCCCGGAAAGTATTTGATCTCCTGCCTGACCTATTTCTACAAGCACGCTTAATATTGTTCAACCGCGCTTAGCTCTCCTCCTTCCAATCCATGATAGCACTGTTGTGCTCTTTCCTTCCACCAGAAACCCTGCTCTTTTTTATTCCGCTCTATCTGGAAGTCTGTACGTACCCGTATCATTGATTCAGGAAGACCTCTTCGTAATTTTCAATTGAATGTGGGGGAATACAAGGTGCTTATCATTGGTTCGCACCCCTTAAACTGCTTAATTGATCCCGACATATCCCCCATTAAGTACACATCAACTCGTGGTTTCCTCTATTGTCTTCTTATTTTTTTTCATTCATCGAAACAACCTCCTAAGCTCCTAATAATTCATAGTTATCTTTATTTTTTTTTTCATCTCTACGTAATTATATTTTTCATTACGATCTTTTGCTGTTACTTGTAGTCATAACATATAGTACATAGCCCCTTTATTAGTTATACGGTTATCAAATCTATGTAATGTGATCTATTTTTTCCTTTTTTTGTGTGGTAGACATGCAAATTTTGTTCTTTTTTGTTATTCTTCGGGGACAATGACCTTTTAACATATACATTAATTCCAGGATTCATCAAACAATTGGTTTAGCCCTCGCCCTCCCTCACAGGAACGACCGACATGCTGCTTGAAGAACACACATCACATGCTTTTCCACTGAATGAATGGTTTACATACTTTCATGGTTCGGGATTCGAAGGATCTCCTTCCTTTATGTTCTGCCAAATAAAACTGAAATCTCCACTCTCGTCGTGATACTGATCCCAGCTCACTACTTGCCACCTCCATGCAAAACGCAATATTGTACATGGGGTACCAATGATATCAATTATCACAAATACAAATTGCCTTACTATTTCCATCCTTTCTCTAAGCACCAAGAAAGAATTCCAATGGATCTAAGCCCCATGTCTAAACTAGAAACAGATCATTCTCAAAAGGTACCGGGGTGTTCAAAAGTCATCATCTAGACTTTTATTTCCTAGTAGATAGAAATAAACCTCTTTCTTCCCCCCACTTTCCTATCCAAAGTGGTTCTTCAAGGAGGAACTTATATCTCAAATTCTTCTAAGCTACACGTCGATAAACTCATGAAAAAATATTATCTGGGTATTTTCTCACTATTTTATCCTGACAGTGGTTCTTAGTTAGCATGTTAGTTTGTTTTTTGGGGGGGGGGGACTTTAGTAAAAATGTTTTTTTATTGTATTCATTTGATTTCATAGTTCTCAAGCTAGCAGACTTCTGGACGCCAAGTGGCGTTGGAACAGGAGGGCTTTGAATGTCCGTATATTTTACAGGTCAAAACCTCAGTCCACTCCCTGAACACAAGATCCCGTCTCTCTGACTTTTATACTCCTGCCCACAAAACTTCAGTATACGATCGGTCCTTCCCTCCTCGCTGTGCTACCCTTTGGAATACTCCACCTCCTAATATTCGATGTGCTTCGAAGATTCAAGCTTTTCTATTCCAACACCTCCTCACCTTCTAAAGGGACGCTCATTAGTCTGGGACGATTTACTCATTCCTTATATTATATTTCCAGACTTTTATTTTTGTATTAATTTAATTTTATTTGATTGTTTGCTACATATAGATAAATGCTGGCTGCCAGTTTGAATCTATCTTTCTTGTTTTCTTTTGTGTTAATTGTATTGTCTTACTGTATAGATTTCTGGATTTTCTTTTTCTTTAGGTGGATCCTTTATTTTCTAAAGAGGTTTAAATTTATTTTACGTAGTTATTACAATTTTATTTTTATTTTCCTTTTTTATTATGATGTTATCGTTATGATATTTTATTTGCCAGATGTGAGTGAACTGGTCATCTGAACATTAATGTTATTCACAGGGGACTTAGTCCATAACATTTTTTTCCCTATTCTATTCTACCATCAAATAAATTGCTTTAAGAGAGTCAATCTTCTTTAATCCATTATTCTAGGTATAGCAAAAAGAGGCAGTGAATCTTTGGCCATTCGTGAGCTGAAAGCATAGGAAGGTGCTTAGCTAGTTAAACATACCTGATTGTCTAATTCTTGTGAAAAAAGTGTCCAAAGACAGTTTCAGCTCCAAGTCAGAAGCATTTATCAAATAATGGAATATTTCTTTCAGATGACTTTCTTTCCCACTGTGGAGATAATCTTCTATCCTTTCGTATGGGATGACAATAGCCAGTTCAGGTACACCTATCAAAAAAATAACACTGATCTTATCTAGTTCAAATAAAAGTAGCTATCTAAAGCTAATTATTTTCAAATACAAGAAGAAGTAGTTTATGTACAAGTAGCCTCTGAGGTATTTAAGAAATTCATAAGGAGCCTTTAAGATTCTATCAGTCTTTTTTTTTTTGTCATTTTAAGTCTTTATTTTGTTTTTATAAATTTCGAAAATACACTCTAGCTTATAATTGATGCAAAAGTTTTAAAATTCTTAAGTATACAATCTAGTTATGTATATTGCCTGAAGTATGCCTGAAGAGTACTCACTAGTTAAATAGATGAAAATATCTTCTTTTGCTTTAAAGCCTGCAAAAATTTCAGACGGACTGAGCGCGATCACTAATTTCGGTTTGTGATTCTGGTCAGAATATCTCTTTGGATAGAGCTGGTTTAACCTCTCTGCATGGACCTAGCAGTAGGGATCCCATTAAAGGATGTTCCATTTATATATATGTATATATATATAAGTTATTCGCCACCGGGTAGAATGTGATAAAGAGAAGAAAAACAGGAACGTAAGACTAACTTCAGTTCTCGAAATAGACTGACTTTATTTCTCTTTGTAATCCGACATGTACGGGATCATGGGATGTTTACGTCCATGATCGCATTAGTTTACAATACAAAGTTACCTCTGACTTTAACTCCCCCCTGCCAGTTCCCGGCCATCCGTCGGGAACTTAACAGCGGACTATGTACAATTGATTGAGTATCGTACCCCGATACTCTTAGCGGACAATACAATATAAAATAAAAACAGAAACTTCATACACAGGCTAAAAATAGTAAAAACTAAAACAAACAAACAAAAGAAAAATACATTCGCTGATACAGATTTATGATCTGGAGTGAGGAGTGTATGGGAGTGAGGGCGTTACCCGAGACTCTCGCTGGGAGGATGTCCCCGCTGGTATCTTCAGCTGCTCTACATGCACGTTCCTGCGCTTCCGCGGTTCGCGAACACTCTGTATGGTTACGATATTGTGTTCGTGAATCGCGACCACCCTAAAGGGGCCCTTTAACGGATCAGCTCTTTACCCCGGTTCGATGCAATCTTGCGGTATACGGTGGTCCCTATTGTGACGCGACCTTCGATGGGTTTGACGCCCACGTTCTCCCTCGCCACTCTCCTACGTTTTTCGGCCGTAATCCTCGAGTAGGCCTTCCCCCAGAGTTTCCCTAACTCCGCGTGGTTGTTAACGAGGAGTGTGGCCGTCTCGTCTCCCTCCCCCGTTCCTCTGGTGTCTCGGCGACGTCCCCGCAGGCCAAAAAGAATCTCGAACACGAGAACCCTGTAGCCGTGTGTATCGAGTGATTGTAAGCTATCGCCGCTTTTGGCATAGCCTCAGCCGGCTCCAACCCCTTTTCGGCATGATAGACGCGGAGATGATCCCCCAGGGTACTGTGGAGACGCTCAATTCCGCCCCTGCTCTTTGGGTGTCCCGGGGTGTTGACATGCCATCTGACATCCAGCAACTTCATCTGATCTCTTATGTCGGCGTTGTCAAATTCCCTGCCACCATCTGATGCTATTCGATCGGGGACGCAGTGCTCCTAATACGGCCTCTGACGACTTTTCTTGGACGGGGTATGCCATGGCCACCTTACTAAATAGATCAACGACGGTTGCCCACTTGTGGCCCTTCCAAGTAAAAGTGTCCGTTTGCAGGTCGGTCAGGTGTGTCTGTGGCGTGGGGGTCTCTTCTTGCGGTCCTATCGGTGGGTGTCGATCGTACTTTGTGCGATGACAGATCTCGCACGCTCCTATCGTCTCCTGGATGGTTTTGCGCATTCCCCACCAGAAATACCTGCGCTGTTTCCTGTTCCCCCCGATGATTCGTTTTACCCTGGTGGTATGCAAGCGTAATTTCTTTTTTCATGGTATCATCCGTGACCGTTTCCACCATCATCGTGCATCGCACGAACGTCCGGTCAATCCCGATCCACTCCGCTTGCCATAACCTCTTAATTTTCTCCCAAATGGCCCCGTTCCCTACATAGATATAGTGCGTTTTCCCCGGCTTGGAAGCTGCGTTGAGTAGGCGGCAGATCTGGTCCAGTTTTACTCCCGGCTGCGACCAGATGGTCGTTGTTGTGGATCTCTTGTAATCGCTGCAAGCAATCTTCGTCAGTCCCGCTGTTCGCGTCTTCCAGATTATCTGACGACGTTTATCGTTGACTATTTCCTGTAGCTCTTCCATCTCCGCGTATCTGTCACCTCCCGAGCTCCCTCCTCCTGTCGACTGCCCATCCTCCGCGGAACCAGATTCTCTTTGGTCACCCTCCTCCTCTGGCGTCCATTCCCGAAGGAACTGCCGGTCATCTCTGGATGATTCCCCTTGTTCTGGCTCTATGGCGTTGACTGTTATCGCCCGTGACAGCCAGTCCACAACAACGTTTTCCTTGTGGGGCTTATATACAATCTCCATGTTGTACTGGCTAAAGGAATTCCTTCCACCTCGCGACCCTTGCCGATGACTCCTTCAGTTTCCCTACCCATTGTAACGGACGGTGATCCATGTGGACTCGGAATCTTCTCCCGAATACATAGGGCCGAAAATGGTCAATTGCCCAGACGATCCCTAGCAACTCCCGTTCTAGTGCGCTGTATCGGCTTTCTGCCTCCGTTAGGCGTCTACTGGCATACGCTACTGGTTGGTCTCCTTTGTCTTCCGCCTGTGATAGGACCGCTCCCAACGCGTATTCGCTAGCATCCGTCGTAATTGCGAACTTCTTATTAAAATCGGGAAATGCCAACACGGGGTGTTCCTGCAAACGGCTCATGCACTTTCGGATGTTCGCCTCTATATCGGGAGTGATGATCACCTTCCGTCCCTTTTTCAGGAGGTCATTGAGAGGGACTAGATACGCCGCCATTTCAGGGACAAATCTTCTATAGAAATTTAGCGTTCCTAGAAGGCGTCGTATTCCCTTGACATCGGACGGGACCGCCATCTTTTGGATGGCTGCTATCTTTCCAGCATCTGGTCGCACTCCCTCCTTGGAGATTGTGTGTCCCAAGAAGGTAATAACTTCCTGGCCTAACCGGGACTTTTCCTCTGACAATTTTAATCCGAATTGCCTCACTCGGTTGAACACAGTTTTCAGGTGCACTTCGTGTTGGGCCTCATCTACACATGGACTCATCGATACCCCTGAGTAACTCGTCCATAAGTCTCTGGTGCGTTTTTGAGACCGAATGGCATCCGTGTGGATTCATAATGCCCTCGTTCGAAGGTGAAGACTGTTTTGTGGCGATCCTTTGGGTCCATCTGTATTTGGTGGTACCCCGCTTTGAGGTCTAACCTGCTAAAGATCCGCGCCCCCCTCAGTCAGTCTAAGATGTCATCGAATCTGGGGATCGGGTATTTCTCGTCCACAGTGTTGTCGTTGAGTCGCCTATAGTCTATACAACTCTATATTTTTCGGGTCCCCCGTCTTCACCACTCTTCTTCTTGACTGCACACAAAGGGCTATTGTACGGTGATGAGCTGCCCTCAATGATCCCCTGCCTTCTCTGCGCTCCTTCACGTAACTTACTACCTCCCGTTTGAGCAGGATTTCATGCACTGTTCTACCAGTGACCCCAATCTCTCTAAAGAATATATCCGCATATTCCCTTCGGAGCTCATCTCTCCAGTCCTGCGCTCGCCTAATTGCTCCTATCCGCGCTCCGCCGTCATTCCCGACGTCACTCCCTCGTTTCGAGCACCAATATCTCTTCCCTCCTATACGAATGTCCCATCTTCCCTTTTCGTTTCTCACCCTTGCTCCTTCGCTGATCCCCCCGTATTCCTTGGGCATTTTTCCCACTATATGAACTCTGAGTACCTCCCCGCCTCGACCCCATAGACCTATTACCGTTTCCCCTTCTACTTTACAGGGCCCCCCCAGGGTAACCAAGCTACAAGAACATACCTGTATTTGGGGTATCCTCACTCCCACACACATCCTCTCCAGGGTCTCCCGACACATTATCGTGTTGGTACTCCCAGTATCCACCAGGCACTGCTCGCCGCACGCTACTCGAATAATTGGCAGACCGCTGTATGTACCAATCACGCTATTACTTATTAGTGCGCGGTCGCCTCGCCTCTGCCACTCTTCTCAGATCTCTCGTTCGTTCCTCTCTTCAGCCGCCTGTCGTCGACCGCTTCTTTTAACACTGCTGCTCCCCCCGCCCACTCCACTTTCTGGTTCCTCCCTCTCATTGTCGGTATCGGATATTTCAGAGGTTTCTGACGCCTCTGACTGCGGCCTCTCCCTCCTCCGCACCCTCTGAGCGTTTACCTCCATTGGCTCTGGTCGATTTCCATTTCGTCGACGGGTCATGTACGGGCACTGCTTGGCTACGTGCCCCTCTGTGCCACACTCGAAACACCTAGTGCGTGGGCACTGTGCTGCCAAGTGTCCTATTTTCCCGCACTCGTAGCATTTTCTATCCTCGCGTCTCCTGGGACGGCCTGCAATTGCTCGGTTCCTGTCTCCCACCGCCGTTGCCTCTCTTCCGCCGTACCCTGTCTCCTTTCTCCTCCAGGCAACCGGTGTGGCTTTGGGCCTTCTGTAAGATACCCTCTTCCAGCCCTCTTCTTCATAGCCTGTAACTTCTTCTTCTCTGGTACTAGTGTCTAGGAATTCCCTCTTTTCTTCCTGTTTCCTTTGCCAACTGCACTTTTAAAATCGTCGACAGAAACGCCATCCTTGCTTCAACCTCGGACGCGCTTACGGACTCCCTCATCTTCTCGGCGATACTATTGTATCTCGCTAAGAGTGTTCCCGCATACTGGCCGTTCGTCTGGTGGGGCTTCTTTATCTCCCGGAACATCTTGAAGATATCCTCTTCGGGTGTCCATCTTCCCCCTCCGAACGCTTTCTTTAACCGTTCTTTTACGGTACTCCATGGGGTCTCTTCGTCCGCCTGAATCATATTCAGGATGCTTCTCTTCACCCTACACACGAGCGCTGCTCTCAGCGACTCAGCGTCTCCTTCGGTGATCAGGTCTTCCGCTCGTTTTCCTTCTATTCGTGTCATTAGCCTGTCACCTCCCTTCAGTGGAAGTGGTTCAGCTCCCCGGTCTCTCCTGCAAATCTCTCCAGATCGGAGATCGATTTTCTCACATCTTGAGCCGTAATTGCCTGAATTTTCATCCAGGCCATAGTATTGGCATGAGCGGCTGCCATAGTTGTTTGGGGGAGCTGTGGTATATCCGCTGCTGCGTTAAGCACCCCTGGTCTAAGTACTCCTTCCGGCATTCCCGTAAAATAAGAGAACAAAAAAAAACGAGAGAAAAAAAACGAGAGACGAAATAAGAGAGAAAAAAAAACGATAGCTTCCCGGGTTTCGGCACCAGTTATTCGCCAACGGGTAGAATGTGATAAAGAGAAGGAAAACAGGAACGTAAGACTAACTTCAGTTCTCGAAATAGACTGACTTTATTTCTCTTTGTAATCCGACATATACGGGATCATGGGATGTTTACGTCCCATGATTGCATTAGTTTACAATACAGAGCTACCTCTGACTTTAACTTATATATATATATATATAAATGGAAAGTTGATGTATAAAGTCGCCAATTGTACACTGAGAGGAATAAAAAAAATGTGTAATAATTATAGTCAAACTCATAACCTCATCTGTTTTTATAACAAATTACTGTTAGTATGAATGGAATTAAGAAGTTAATTATGTATGTAAATTAACACAATACATAAACAATCAATTCGAATTGATTGAAAAATGTTAACATTTAAAAAGCTAACAGCAACAATTTTTACTCTTGCTTTGTCTCTTATTCGCAGTATCTCGAACATTGGTCAAATAAGGTTATGTGTAAAACCATAAGCCAAATTTTCATACGATTTTTAACATGTTAAGCAGCACAAATTAACGCTCTAATTATTAAAGCAGAACAAAAGATTCTGGTTTTGAAAAAAACAAAACTCTAAGACACCCTAAGGGTTAACATCATTGAGATCACATCGAAGGTTTATTGCATCCCTAGTAAAAAGCTTACTGCGTTAGGGTGGCACAACAACGCCATGGGGTTTTGAAGCGATAGAAGTTTGATTTGGAATGGCAACGTATTTTTAAATAGTTTGGCACATTCTTTGCCTAATGCCTGAGGTTGCTTTTGGATAAATACATAGAGGTATTCATAGTTGCTCGTGAACATAGTTTCACTCTTAGGATATGCAGAGAACAGGACTGTAGAGTAATGCTGATTTTCATCCACTAGGTTTCGTTTTCTTGAGTGCCAATAATACAGGCCAGCGACGCTTTTTGTCCCAATTTTGCCCCAATCGTGGTGCTTCAGATGACCCCTTAATTCCATAGTACATACAGCTTTGGGTACAAAATCCTTCCTGGTAATAAAATTGTTTTATTTATAAGTCACATGTTAAAAATAAATATAAACTCCATAAAAATTTATTTGTACCAACATTCTAACGAATTCTACTGAATAATATTCTATTGTTTTCTAATGGATTCTAGTTATTTTCTAGATTGTGTATTATTTTTCTGAATTGTTAATTAGTTATCTCAAGTACCTCGTCCAATCTAATATTTTAGCATTATATTAATAACTTCTTCTCTAGTATCTTTTAAAAAATCCAACTTGAAAACGTGAAAAATTTCAGAGAAAATGTCACTTTGTATACAGCTGGGTCTTGGAAAATCATTTATAATTTCACCAAAATAGTCAAAGTGGGAAAACAACACTGAGAACTGATATTAAGAAACATACTGTGGAGTTTATGACCTCAAAATTCCCCCTCTATTTCTTGCCTATATACACTATCTATTGTCGGGTTAGCACCAAGTATGAGATAAAATCCTGATTAAGGGTAAAAGGTCAAAATTTTACCCCTTTCTCTCGCTACAAATTGGATTTATTGTGATATTAGCAAGATTTGCATTAATTTGAAAAATTAAAGTTCTGATACGGAGTACTCTTCTTTAAATCAATAATGATATCGGAATTTACCCAGGTTTGTAACTTAACTAAATATTACTATGATTATTGAAAATTAAAATTAAATTGTTATTAAATTCAGGAACTAATTCCTAGGTAATTAGTCCCCCTGTAACACATCGTGTAGTTTTAAAGATCAGAAAAATAATAAATTTGTTGTATCATTCCGGCACATCTCAAAATGTAATTGAATTCATCTAATAGATTGTAGAAAAAATATTTTTAATATTCACTGGGTATCCTCTAAAAGCCTGTAACTTATGTCTAATCTAAAATGTCTATAAATTAGTTAGGGCTTATGAAAAAGGCATGGAACCAATTTTTGGACCTGAAAGCTCCCTAAAAGGAACTATGATTAAATATATATCTATATGATTAAATAGAACTCCTGAAAGGACCACTAACCCTGGCAATATTTGATCCATTAGTTTTGTTTTCTAGATTTAAAATACACCTCTGATATCTCCCCCAAACATAAATTTGCCTTTCTATATGGAAAGTTCCTGTCCAGATGTCACCTGGTTTTTTATTATTATTTACTCGATGTAACAGCAGTTTTCACGAATAGCAAAACATTGTTTCCTACGTTCATTATTAAACAAGGGAAAACAGGTATAATATTTTTTCTTTGTTGTAATTTATTTATATACCATAGTGAAAATAAAATTTCGTTTTGATTAATGTTATAACTGTTAATATTTTATATTAGTTTAGGGATTATTCTTAAGATACGCGCACAATTTACACATAACCCTCTTTATACTATACTTTGAGATAGCAACAGTACCATTGATAACTAGATTAATCATAGATGATTGTGAAAAGTTATGGCAATCAATAAGGTTTGAAAATAATGATGCTAATGTGGAAAATGTCGAAATATTATATTTATTCGATTACTTAACATTACAATTACTCACCCAAGAATTCTTAAATTTAGGTTACGCCTACAGCAAGTAGTTTTAAAGATCGATGTTTCACTCATTGTAGTGTCAATAAGACACTACATAACTAATCGTGAGAAAACTCGAACAGTGCTGAGTTCCCCGGTGGAAGACCAATCAGGGAAACATTCCCAATGGAATTGGCGATGGGCACTGATCCAGAGGTCAATATCTTCTACCAAATGCTGGATACCAGTTAGTACAGGATGCATCACACTCACACATTTCCGATTATTCGTAGTGTTCTTACATAGCTAGGAATTTATTTTTTACAAAAAGTCATAACAATTAAAAATGTGTATGTGCAGTAATATATATGGAATCGTGACTACTATATGGCACAGTCACATATTTTACTTTCTGAAACCTTTATTTGACGTATGTTTGCTAAGGAACCATTATATAATAGTAATTTAAAGCCCTGAATGACAGATATTAATTAGCAAATGCGTTCAGATGCTACACATATTAGAAATGTATGTCACCATTTTAGGGTCACAGCATCACGGAAAATTGGTACAGATTTGTTTGCACGTTTTATTTATGTATCCCGAATAGCCTTGAACTATATCTAATAAACCAGAATTATTGCGACAATTAAACATCTGATCAGTTTTAAATTTGATAAGGAACCTTTGAGCAGGTTAAAAAAATTACTAATTTGTGTAAATGGAGCTGAGAGGTTACGTACAGTCGTACGATTGGGGTAAGACTGGTGAGGAAAGCCTGGTAGGACACCTGCACTGGAACACCAAAAAGATTAGGAGGCTAAAAGAAACACCTAACACTTACTATACTGAAATGTGGATTGGAGGACAGAGCAAAGGGGAAACAGTCGTTCGTAAAACAAAGGAGAAGCTTCCCGATTATATAAAACGACACCCGGAGGTGTTGGGAATAAGCCTGTACCTGTTCGACAGCATTCCATTTGTATTGAAAGTTTTGTCAGTGGCCCAGCCTACACCTATACGTATACATCCGGGAGAAGTATGCCTGACCTTTAATGCTTTAATGGTATTAAAGAATCGTACAAGTTTTAACGATCCTCTTCTGTTTGTGCTTTTAGCGTCATGCAACGATTTTGCATAAGGAACTCCCTCACATTTATCCTGATCCTTTACACAAGCCGAAGATGCTAGTAGCGCTCACTCATTTCAGTGTAATGGCTGGCATCAGACCTAAAAAAGAGTTAACATACTTCTTAAAAAGTGAGTTGATTTTTAAATTAAATAGTCTTGGGAAAATTCGGTTAATTTCAATTACAAGTTCTTCCACTGCAACGATCCTTTCATTGCAATAATTCTCATCAATGATCTGGACGTAAGTCACATTCCAAAATATTCGAGCGAAACGTTGGGTGAACGAAAAACAGTGATCCTAGCGGACTGTGTTGGTTGTGAGAAACATTGAGAACGGTTGTTGGTATCTTTATTGGAGAGTCTTTAAACCGAGATCCGTAAATATAAAATTGGATCTGTTCATTTTAGATGTTCAAGTTCCGTTCTTTTTCAGACAGACAAAATCTCTATAGTCATTGACCCCCATTTTAGTGAACTAATTAAACAAATGGACCTATGAACTATTCTAAACTTTTTATTAGTCATTCTACAATGTATGGTAGTAGATAATACTTTAATACAATAGATTATATCCTGGCGAATGATGGTTGGGATTAACCAGTGAATTCTAAGCGCTCAAGTAATCGTGAACATTGAACACAATTTGGTGTGAATACGATAAAGGATGGAAATTTAAGGAGCTAATGTTGGAGGAGGGGTCTACTGCTATGGTTACGACTCTGGAGGTTGCAGCAGTGTATACGGCTGGAATCCAGCTGGGGATACAGGATCGTTCCCGATATGAGAGGTAATTTTACTGGCCATAAAATTGACTCATAGGGTCAAATGATTTAAAAAAGGACGGAGACCAGTAGATATCAAAGTCAGTTTAAAATTGTTCTTCTAACAATTTAAATTATTACAGATGTTCCAGAACTGGCAATCGTCATATCACCCTGCATTATAGATGATTATCTAAAAAATACCAAAGAATTTTACTTGAGGAAAGTTGTCGATTGTTTCTTAAATGCTGAGGAGAGTAAAATAACCGAAGCGATCAACACATATTTCGATAGAATAGAAGTTGTAGGTAATATTGCTTTTTACAAAAGCTGTATATTCGTTACAACTTTTTTAATAATTGTAGAAGCATGCAGAACATAATCTCTGAACAATATAACTCGTACGGAATCTTGTGGAAAACACTTCAATTAACTTTTTAACTTTAGATTTGGCTGTTATATGATCAATTTCTGTACTATCCGATTTTTTTTGATTTTTTCCACTGTAACGCTATGGACGTTTTACGATTACTAACTGCTATTTCATATTATTGTTAATTGATAATGATTCGACATGAAACGATAATCATAATTATCTTAAACTTGTATTAACAGTTTTTGTTGGTGTCTATTATTAGTAGTATATTATTATAGTAATTAACAACCATAGAAAAAATATACTGGCTAGTATTGAGCTCAACTAACTGAGCAGCTCTGAACACTTGACAGTAGTCCATAGCCTTGGATAAAATAATGACAATGCGGTTATTGTGATGATAATGAAATATAAATATAATTTCATACCCTACTGAACATTTCTTTCTTTATTATCACATAATCAATTAATTAATGACACTTGCTTATGTCTCTTGGTCGATCAGAGTGCTCACCTTGACCACAACAGATCAACTAATAGACGCTGAGGTGTAAGGGTTTCCACTTATAAACAAAAAAACAATTGAACCCTGACAAGAAAAGATTGGCTAGGCCATCAATCCTTAGATATAAGTACCTAATGTATCAATTACTGATTGATATACAGATCTATAAATGAATTACATTTATATTACAGATTTTGATACACAAAAAATACAACTTTTTGAAATTATACAAGAGCTTCAGGACTACTGCCCCTATGACGTAGGAGTGTTATGGCCTTTCTTTTCAAATTGTTTTACACTAAATCCAGAAGAGGCGATATACATACCTCCTTCCGTACCGTATTCGTACTTACACGGTGGTATGAACCTAACCATCTAATGATATCGTCGGCACCGCGTTTAAATAATGAATATGAAAAATCGTAAAAATATTGAATATTTTGAATTACTGTTATTAATTAAACAAAAGAATTTTTCCAAAATATAATCTTATGAACAAAAATATAGGGCTAAGAGAAGTAAAAAGGCCTAGAGAAAAAAAACAACATATTCCCAATACTAAAGTTAAATGTATTACGTTTTCTCTCCTGGAAAATTAGCTATATTCACATTTGTTACTTAATCGTGTTGGCGACAATATGATGGAATAATTTGTATTTTGAATTAAAGCTAGACGTTATAATCATTATTTATGCTAAGAAATTGTTTTAACAATTATTAGCCAAAGAAAAAAAATGTGATCGAACCCGGGACCTTTCTGACTTAAAATTGGATATCCACTGAGCAACCCTTGTTGGTCACGAACCCATTAAATATTTAATCTCTCTAGATCCACCCTGTATATCTAAGAAAAACATCTCCTGTGCGAAGTTATTCCAGCAAAACCGCAGGATTCGTGTGCCGGCATTCTCACAGTTTATTTCCTTTGGCTAATGTTTTATGCTAGACATGTTCTGTGGTTAGCTTGCTACTACTAAGGAACGGGACCCTGCTCCCATGATGACTCTTGGGACAAATGCGTGGGTCTTGTCATTAAACTATACATGAATGTATAGTATAGTATGTATGTATAGTATATATAAGATAAAAAATACATTGACTCTGACCAACCTAGATAAACAACATACAATTAGATCGCAAACATAAAACAAAAGGACAGGGTTATGATGATGTGGATTTTATGAATTTGTTCTAAGGCTTGTAGGGACTCATCGACCACGAGATGTATAAACAACTAATCGAAGCCTGACCCCAACGTATCTTATTATGTGTAAAAGTCTTCATAACAAAGATTGCAGCAAATGGCAATGGCAGGAACCTCATCAGAGCAAACTAATCTGTCTAATTTTTGCCAGTCCAAGTGTTTCCTTTAAAAGCTATTTTTAGCTCATCAAACTCATGCTATATAGCAGTTGACGGAAGTCAAGGAGTTCTTTAGATGTTTCAAGATTTTTGTTGACCATTGGAATAAAAACACACATCTGAGCAGATTAACTGTTGTCGCAACATTCATCCAAATCTAAAAAAAAAATACTTGCAACGCTACATCTTAAAAAATATCTGCAAGGTCACATTTTCTTCTGCCATCTCGTCTATCCACCGAACGCATCACCGTCTGTTTATTCAAATATTTTTAAGCTGGACTTGATAACTTGCTCTCCATCTCCGTATGGTTTCATTTCTTCCCCTAGTAACAAAGAGGTTTCATATGAAGCTGTTACCATTGATGCAAGCACATTGCTTTGTTTTTTAATATTAATTGTTACTTGCATAACAATTTTTTTTTTTCATTAAAATCTGTATCAAAACTGAACAAACGTGGATCAGAATGATTCTTTTGAAGCATCTCTCAAAATCGGAATTTTTAGGCACTTAAACATTACTACCACAAATCTTACACATTAAACAGCTTTGATGCGTTTGCGTTCTTCCTAACCACTATAACTCTCTCGTTTCGATGTCCTTTTCGTATTTCCGCTTGCTTATTTCATTAGTAAAAGAACAACAAACAGGGCGAGAAGTTCTTAAAGGAACCTGTCTACAATCTGAGCTAAAATTCGCTAATAAGCTACCTCTAGTGGAACAAGAATGTACAGATAGGCGACCCTTATAAAAACCTTTGAAAATACCGTACAATACAGTTTATCATACTCAAATATACTGTTAATCTCGTAGTATTAATCCACTTAAAACACCAGAAATATATAGACTGGCATGAAAAAACACGAACCCACTTGACTGACAATACAGCTAAATGTCTCCAACACTTCCAGAATGGAATCATGCGAAAAGTGGTCCGACATACCTCTTTCGAGAGGTTGAAGAACGCTGACCTGCACCCGTTGCTTGGTGTGCCGTCGGTGGGTGAGTTCATCCGCCGGAGACACATTAAGTTTTTTGACTCGTTGCAGCACCTGACAAACCCAGTGTTTAACACTATGACCCTACCACCCCTCCCGCATCGATGGCAACAGACTGTCGGATTAGGATAAGAATTAGTATGTAAGTTAGTTTTAAGGTTGATCAAAAAGGTGAGCCCCATCACCTTTATTAGTCAGTTTAGTCCGGTCACGTATAATGTATATCATTATACTTGTTTATTCATAATATAATTTCTATAAAATAACAAAACCTGTATATAATGTAGTGATGCTACAGGAAATACAAAATAATTTTTAAATAGATTCCCCTGAGGATCTATAATTATATATAATTATCTGTAAATTTAAAGGGGCTATGGAAAAAAAACAAGAATACACTTACCCACAGCCTTTTTCCGTAAAATTGTTGTCTAACCCCACACCGAAAATTGCGTAGAGCTGCTGAGCTACTAGCCTCCTCGGTAACTACGTCACCAATTTAATTATAGGGTTTCAACATGCAACTGTACACAGAAATTTATTGGAAGGGAGATTTCATTTTTTTTCTTAAGGGATATTTTTCTAAAAAAAAAAAATCATAACCTAATGTCGACACTTAGGAAGTATTATAATACAGTTTACGCCAAATAGGTATACTCCTATATATATTTTTTAGCATGTTGTTTGGTTGAATATATGAGCATGCAAATAAAAAACAACTTTAGGTACCATTTATAATTCTTGTTTATATTAAATGTAACAAAGACAGCTTATAATTTGTCCACAATTATAATTACGTTAGGATATTGTCTAAATCTCATTTGCTTAGATGCTATCGAATGTACTACATGTTCTGATAATGAAATAAGACTAGGAATAACTTCGATGTACAAGGATATACCAGCATTTATCGAATATGGAGATTTGGCATCATACAATGTAGATGGATTAAAAGTGAAGCCAACTACCGAAAATGAACAAGTTCTCTATGATTGTGATGAAGATGAGTTCGTTGTTTCTAGAATAACGGTAAAGACAGTCAATATCTCTGTATTTTAAATATTAACATATGATATTTTTAAACGAGACCATGACTCGCCTGGCCTGCTTGCTTACAATGGCTATTGCTGACTAATAAAACAAGGCTTCCCCCACTCGCCATGGCTTTAAAAATACATTTATGTTAGAAGAGGCTCTACTTTCATTCGGGTACGGAAATCATATTTTGATTGTCTGCCAGTTTGTAGGTATGTTCCGCGATAGCGCTCGCAAAAATGATACATTAAATACATTCTGAAATTTTAAATATATGTCTTCGATAGTACTCTAATCTACGCTGCAGTATTTTGGTTAATGTGTTATAATAGAAAAAATATTTTTATTTATTCAATAAACATTGAAATACTTCAGCCCTATATCCATTAACTAGCTCACAGCTCAGGTAAAATCTTATTAATCCGGGAACTATGGATGACAGATAGACAAGGTCGAAGTGTATTGAGACTAGTTTAAGTTCGGCTAATGTTCAGCCGTCCTCCGTCATCGTACATGGAAAAGTGATTCAAATAATGTTATATGTAATAAAATATTGTTATAATGTATTATTATTGATTATTCCTCAATAGATGAATAAAAAAGTAAATTTTGCTACCGTCTTACTGTCAGTTCAAAAGACAACATTACTAATTTTTTTATGTTCATATTTATTCATGTATTTTTGAATATTGACTTTTAATTGTATGCGAGTTCATTTGATGATCAGTATTTGATTTTTGTTTTTCTAATTTTTACCGTCTAAATTCAGTTTTTATCAGTTGTCTTTCTGGTCCTAATAAAAACGTAGTCACGCTCTCAAAAATTACAAATTTAATGTGAAAATGGCGTTTGAGTAGAAATACTTCATTTTACTTTTGAAACCATATCAGTCACTGAAAACTATGTGAGTACAACAAATAAAATGTTGCAATAAAATTTTTTATAAAACTTGGGTCAGAACTTATAAATACGCGATGTATGTACACACACATATATATTTATTTATGTAAAGATCTTTATTTAAAAAATTGAATGATTGGCTGGCTGGAAGAACGAAATAATGAAGTGTAAACATTTGGTTTTGTGGCATTAACTCCTGCACTCTAATTACAGCAGTTTTTTGGAGGACATCGTTGACGTAGGTGCCTACCTCATTATTCCAACGAAAAAAAATATCGAAACATTTGTTTACATTTTGTTTGTAAAGCATTATTAATTGGGATGTAAGAATGCATTCATACTTATGTACAATTCACATTCATACCTAAATTCATCCAATATCTACAAACACCCCCCACCAAGTGCTGGAAGCAGCTGAACTCCCCCCGCCGACCGTACCAACCGTTTCGCCTTCGCTGTGGCGAAATCAGAGAGATTACAAGATAACCACAAACGCTGAGGAAATGAGTGGAGACGATGGCTTAAGCCAGGACCCCATGATATATGATACTTTTCTATTTACAATAGATCGCGAGGCCACCACCGATAAAGGTGATGAGGAGGATTGCAAAGATGAGAGGTAAGTTAGTTAACAAGAGAATTCGGATGAGTGGGTAGGTTTTCGTGGAATTCGAAAAATCTTGAATAAGGTCAAGGACAGTAACCACATATAAATTACTGTGAAGGGATGATTTGATTATGATTTGATGATGGTTATTGATTATGTAGGACGAAGCATTGACTACAGTTCGTAGGACTTTGGAACGGAATGCTTGGATTCGTTTGAGCATCGAAGGTTTGACTGTCCCTGATAGATTATACCGTCAGTCCAAAGTAGGCTTAATACCTGTTTGTTTATGTCCAGTTTGTTTGCTAGTGTGAGATTACATTTTCAGTTCATAGCCAGGCAGCCGAATGAGACAAGACTTGCTTAAGTAAGATTCGAAAATCCATGATTATCGCCTGATCCAATAGATTATCAGACCAACGCAACATAGGTACTTATATTGTCTAATTTGTTTCCTGTTTTTTCATTAATTTTGGTACCTGCAGATTACGGTTCGCCGCATCGGTGTTTTATCATCAACCATTTTATTAGTTGTGAAGAGCATCTCATTGTCGTAATCTCAATCATGAAGATCGGTCATGCTAAGAGAGTGCAATTCACGTTTCCACGAGAAGTAGAAGTTCAAGTTCATGAATTAAAATGGTAGTTTTTTCAACTGATGCCAAGTGGTTCGATTTAAAGAGAAAAAAAAAACAGTTTGATGGAACAACGCGTTTGATATTTCTGCTCAAGAAACCTGCTCAGTATTTTTGATTCTATATGTCATGTATTTTTTAGGGCTTAAAAGTTATTTGTTTGTAAAAATTTGACATTATAAGTACCCTATGTTCCGTTGGTCTGTTTATCTGTTTGTTGGATCAGGCGATAATCATACATTTTCGAATCTTGCTTAAGCAACTGTCTCATTGGGCTGCCTGGTTATGAACTGAAAATGTAAACTCACACTAGCTAACAAACTGGACATAAACAAACAGTTATTAAACCTAATTTGGACTTACGGTCTAATCTATCAGGGACAGTCAAACCTTCGATGCTCAACTATTTTCTTTATTGTATTCGTACATCTATATTTCTGATATTTAAGAGACTAACGTAGAAATTGTTGTAATGAGTGGTAGAATGTAGCAATGGAGAGGGGAGAGGGGTTTTCACCTGAACTTGTTTCCCTGGAACAAAAAGTTTTGAGGTGGAAGCAGAGAAGAAGCCATTGAATTTCACATCATTCAAATGGGTCTTTTTTGAGCATGCTATAATTTGTTTGCTCTGAGGTCCAAACCTTATTTAGCTTTATATCAGGTCGATTTATAGGCCAGGTCATCATTTAGAGTTTTATATTGAGTGTTAATTTTGTATTTTATTTTAATGTTTGGCGATGTGAACATAGAAATGAACAATCTGAAAGATAGTTCTCAACAATGGCTGGATCCACCTTAAGTGGCTTTTATATTATATCTGTAATTTTCATACATCCTTTTTTTGATCACCTTTTCAATATTTTATAAGTAGTATTTATCTTCCTCTTTTTAGAGATAAGAATTTTTTTCATTCCATTCCATTTGCTTTCACGTGTATTGTGTTCGGACTGTCATTTTAAGAAAAGATAATGTAATATGTTATTTTCCAATTGCTAATTTTTATTTTACTGAAAGTAGCAATGTTACTGTATAAAAACTTCATTTTCTGTATTCATCTCAAAATTGTAAATTTTTAAAGTGAGTCACGTCTCCATCAAATATGTATATATGTGTACCTGTGGACGTTACAGGTGACTAAAAATGCTATCCATATCATCTATGGTAAACGGACATATTGTATTTTCATTGTTATCAAAGGGAAAGGACTGTCACATAATGCTGAAAAAATAAAAACAGGAACTGTAATGCTAATTCCTCCTTGCCATACATACCAGTTCCAAGCTTTGGAAAAAATGATCTTATTTATGGCAGAACCAAACCTTGTAATATAAATAAAACATGCTTTCCTTAATGGTGGTATTTTTTTCTTGGTTTTTTGGCGCTACCAAGTCTATATTAGGATTTTAATTTTAACCATACAATATGGAACCATTTAAAGAGGATAACAGGATGAGTAAAAATTTTAAATAATATTGATTGCGAAGGATCCAAATACTATAATTAACTTTTACTACATTTTTTTTATGTATATTTATATAATAGTGTCCATCTATAACCTATAACGCTGAGAGTTAAAACGGGAAAACGAGCTATAAAAGGAGGGAGGTGAATTTCTCATCACAAAAGAGAAAGGAAAATCGAGGACGGCAAACATGAGAAGAGAGGTAGGCATGGCTGATGGTTTGAAGTACTTGCTGGGAGAAACCTTTGTATTTCATTCTTCATTTCCAAATCTGAGCAAACGATTTAGCTTTTTCCTTGAACATGAAACAAGAATGATTTCTCCTCCACACGCTGCACAACCAGGCACTCCTCAAGGCAAAGAATTACCCTGACGTCGTGAACTGTTTCTTCCTAAGTCTGAGACATTTCCGGCGATTCGATCTTTGTTTTTTTAAATCATCGACAATGTAGATGGTAAAATTTCGAACTGTTTTGCAACATCTTTTTTTTTTTTTTCAAAACTCCACTCTCCACAGCTTCAATAACAAGGATTTTTAATGAAGTGAAACCCACTTGTTCTTGTTTAATTTCACAGATTCAAAAAACACGAGTTGAATTTTACACGATATGAAAACAGGGGAATAGGGATGACAGGTCTTTACCTGTTTTGTCTTGAAAAACTTCAAATCATCGAGAGTCGACTATGTGTAAATACAGAGGTCGCTCCTTTTAGCCACATGGAATGAATGATGTAATATAAAGGTTTTATATAGAATATTATGGGACTGAGCATAATACACGTGTATTCTACGCGAGCAGTAGAAACACGAAATTTATCAATTCTGAACTTCTCAGAAGTTACAGTTATTAAAAGACTTTTAAAGCTACAGTCAAACCATCCCAGCACCGAATGCTTGCTACGTAGGTATAGAATATATAATAGAATCGATTTCATTTCAAATGATTACTACATAGTCATGTTCTTTTGTCGAAATTATGAAGCTTTTACTGTCTGTAAATTTGCCAAAAAATAACATTTGGCACTTACAATGGATAACCAATAATTTTTTTCATACGGCCAAAATTTGTTTACATCAATTATAAACTAAATTGTATTTTTATAAATGTATCTAATTGAAATTAAGCATATTTAAAATGAAGGAACATTAACTTTAAAATCAATTTATTTTTGTCGTTCATTATCTATGTACATAATTATACATTGACCAGGAACTAACCATGTTTCAATTAATGAAAGTATTAAACTTATACTACTAATTACTAACTAGTTAATCCATGGATCAGTAGCTTCACCATTTTTTTGGATCAGTAGCTTCACCATTTTTTTGGATCAGTTTTTTTATAATTTAAATTCTAATTTAATTAACATTAAATCGTAAATAGTTTTTGAGTTAGGACTTGCGAAATCTTAAAAGTTATCGAAACAGGCCTGAAAGTTAGGGGGCCTACTTTCACGGTTCTCATCCTCGTCACCAATTGTTATATATATATATATATATATATTTGGTATGTATGTATAATAAATAAACTCATAAATAATAATAAGAAACTTTATTCTATGTAAAACGTGGCTACAATATATAACCCGAGAATTGATAACCCAAATCCGCAGGTTATATCCGGTTACATACATAACATGTAACGGTAACATATGCATAATCAGAGTGAAATAAAAAAATTAAACACAAGAATAAAACAGGATAACAAAACTCCCCGCAAATAATAAATAAACATATTACCAGGCAATACAATCCTTAAATTGCAAAAAAACTAGGTGCCTAAGTCACATATTTTTTTTTATTGAAATGTTTACGTGCAATCAATGCATAGTATTGTAAGCAGTGCTTGGAACTTCAGTATTGGACGTCATGTTACTTTTTTGGGGAAAAGGCTCATTAGCTAATAACACTGTTTGTCTCCTAGTAATCACCATTCTATGAAGCGCACTCATAAACAAATTATTAGTTGGTTTTAGTGACAGGATGGGTTGCTGGAGCTGAAATGGGCGTATAGAGGATTAGCATACGGATTAGGATGACCAGATAGATTGGAATGGAAGTTCTGGTAGTGGGAGGTGGCTAGATCTTGAATGAATGGGATGTTGAGAATCAGCATGAAGGTACGGTTGTTGATTCAGAGGATTCTGCACTCCAGGGACTGGATGAAAGGAACATTAGAGGGCTTAAATGGCACATAGATATAGAAATTGACAGATCAGGAATGGCAAACTCCTAAGGAAGAAAACAACGAGGTAAGTCAAGAGAAACTTTAGGAAGCCGATACTAAGAATGTTTCTAAGCATAAGTATGGAGTAACTCGTACAATTGAGTCCCACGTGATAGGGTATTATGGGCATAGCTCTGTTATGTATTACCTTACTTATAATGGCTGGGACCATACGTAACAAGCTAACCTACCGACAACTACTTTCGTCTAAGTCATTCCATTTTGATAGAACTGTTTTTGAATTCTTTTCTTTCAAGTTTCTCTTGTCTTGCTTCAAAGGTTTCTTTCTTTAGCCATTGCCCGTGCTCATTCGGCTCTTTCTCTGCCTGCTCCTAAATCTGTCTGATGTCACCACCTAGTTTCGATGTGGCCTAGAGAAAGATGACATGCCTCATCCCAATCACACTTCCATTAACACAAAACCCACCTCAGGATACTTAAGCAACCCCTGGTCCATAACCGAACTTCCTGCTTTATCGGGGCTTTCGGTAACGGATTACGATTTTAAATATATTACATTAAAAAATTTACTAAGGACATGTGCAGGGTAGCTAGTCTCGGAAATAGTTACCTTGCTTAATCTTTATCATATTCAGCACCTATTATAGCTATTGAAATACATCTAACAGAGAAGGCGGATTAAAAAAAACATGAAAACCCCCTTTTATTTCATTCTACTTATATACAACATAATATTAATGTATGCTATGAAGAAAAATATGAATCAGAATACCTGATCACCTTTAGCGCCCAAAATTTCGGAATTCAGATGAGATGAGCGTCCAATTTGAGCCTTTCTGGCTAAATGTTCGTTCTTCTTGTTTACATCTTCTCTAGTTGCGTATTTTATCATCGAGTTAGTTTAATGATCAGGTTTATTGAAACTTTTATATTGTCTTTTTTGTTTTTTTCTTCATGTGCTAAGAAATTGCAACCTCCCTACCCGTTCTGTTATTTTGAAAAAAATCAAGAAGGGGCATTCGTTGTTTATCTACATTTTATTTCCTGAAATAAGTTTAATTGATTGTGTTTTTAAACCAGTTATTCAATATTGTCTACAAACGGTCACGGTCTTAGTTATAGAGTGTGTTAAAATTGTTTTCAAAACAATAGCACTTGCTATTGGACAATAATGGAATTAATTGGACATTTGCAAACTTATGAATGGGGCAAGTATGGGAAAGACAGTGTAGTTGCATGGCTATATTGCAATAGTATAGGTTGTAAAATAGATGATTCTACTCCCTATGCTGAATTATGGATGGGTGTGCACAAGAATGGCGAGTCTCGCATAAAAGACTGTTTGCATCCTTTGTCAGAGTTTCTTTCTAAAAATACACATGTAATTGGAGGGCTGACTAGTGAAATGTGGTGTTTACCTTTTTTGTTTAAAATTGTGTCCGTTAAGAAAGCACTTCCTATCCAGGTTCATCCAAGTAAGGTGAGTTTATTGAATTTTGTTAATTTTTTTTTCTTGTGTATTTTTAATATTATCGATAATTATCATGCCCTTTCCGCATAGGCTATCCTGTGTCATCCTTTAGCTATGTGCCAATTTATTCTCTTATTGGCTCTAGTTAATTTTCAGAAAATATTGCAAACATTTTTTTAAAGTTGACTACTATGTGCCAGAGAATGAATAAATACCTGCCACCAAGATCAAGATGATAGATAGCCAAATTACTAAGGAATGAGTATGAGTATGAGTATACCCCCTTACCAATCAGTAAGTACGTCTGAACTGAAATGATCCGGTTTTGATTGCTGACTCACTATTTTTTCTCTTTAACCATTAATTATTAGTATTTCTAATATTGTTTTCGGCGACTGTTTTGGAGTCATATATTCTGGTAACAATTGTAAAGCATTTAGAAAATAATTACTGATTATTTGCTTATTATAAATCTATCTATAAAATTGTATGACACACAGAGAAGCATTTAACAATGATCACCACTTCAAATATGATATTCATAAAAACAATTGTGGGCAAGATCAAAAGAGACATCATTCAAAATGAAGTCATTAGGGATGAAGGGTAGTTTCAGTGAAGATTAAAATAGAGAAACTCCAACTTTAGTGGTTCGGTCATATGTGCAGAATGATATATGGACCAAATAGTGTATGGTGACCATACCAAAAAGAAGAAAACCTGTAGGATGACCAAGCTGTCATATAGGACAAGTTAGGGAGGTTAAGAGGGAATGCATGGTTGGTGATGTGCCAAATGAACAAAGATAAGAATGACTGACAAAAGTAGGCTGAGGCCATCAAGTTCTGCAGTGAGGTGCATAAATGAAAAAAGAGAAGAAGATTCTTACATCCTTAAAAAAAATTGAGTACATTAAATAATTTAGCTGAAATGCTGATTAATATTCATTAGGCACGTTTTTTTATACATTTATTAAAATATTATATGCAAAAACATTTATATTATTTTAATTTTTAATTTAAAAAAACCACATGTATTGCAGATTATTATACATGAAAAGATTTAAAATTTATTTTATTGATTAAATTGATAAGATATTATCTTACGGGGCATTTTCTGGTTCTTTGCCATCCTTCTTTTCCATTTCAACGTTCGCAGTTGTATTTAGCTCAGAATTCCTCGGGCACAGAGGTGCAAAATTTCAATCGAAACTGTTTATAATTGCAAAATTTAGTGAAGCAGGGACATATTTAAAATACCTATTTAGAGTTTTGCTAGTTAACAAATGAAAACACTAGGAAAGATATGTCCTAACAAGTAAAGGAATAGAACAAAACCACTATTATTTTGAGAAAAAATAATAATTCAAATACAAAGGTAAAAATAATTTTGAAGCTATATAGATAAACTTATAGCAACATAACTTAGAAGAAGTTCCTTGAACTCAAATAAACTACTTTTAAATCTAAACTCATAACACGATTAAAGTAATTTTTTAATAAGTGGATAGATTCAACGTCACAACCCTCAAATATTTTTAAGGTCCATATTCATATTCAACCATATATCTGCTAATGAATGACCCTATTTGTCAGATGCAGTAATAAGTAAATATAAAATTATAATCATAATATATTAAACCAATGGCATTGTGAAAAGTAGTTTTTTGCTACCAACAATTTTTCTTTTTAGGAGCAAGCTTTGGATTTGTATAAAAGAATGCCCAGAATTTACAAAGATGTTAATCATAAACCAAAAATGATGATTGCTTTAAACAAATTTTCAATGCTGTGCGCCTTTCGTCCTTTACGGCAAATAAGGAAATTCTTGCGAGGTATGCTGGTTCAATATTTAACTTGTTCAATTTCAATCCTTATGAGCCATTTGGTCCTGTTGGTTATTGGTGTTAGGCAAAATCATTTAAATAAGTAATCATATAGAAAAATATTCTGGGTTTATTAAAAGCTATAACCAATATTTTTTTAAAAAATAAACTTTTTAATTTGGTATTGCCCTAGACTTTAAGATCTGTACTGTAAAATTTCATTATAGTGAGTGGATAAGGTATCATAGTCAAGAGGCTCTGCTGAATGTAGCTCCCAGAGCTCAAGTTCATCTCCATAGTATTTTCTGTGAGATATTAACCAGTGTTGGTGTGAAGTTTGGTGAAAACACAACAAAATATCAGTATCGTGACCCCCTCCCCATGTTGTGTGTACACTTCATTACTATACTTTAAACCTGTTAAATTTAGTGTGATATACTTCACCCATTTCTCACCAGTAGCTTTTGAGATACTCATTTTCTTGTCTATTTAACGTAATAGATTCTTACAATCATTTTCACACACGTAACAAAATCTTTAATTGTGTAATACGTCTTACTTGACTTTATTATTTTGTTTATTTATTAAACATTTTTATCAATGCACTAAGAGCACTGGCACTGGTGCCATTATTTAATATTTTTTAAATAGAATATAAGGCATTAACTTAAAATTATTTTATCTCTGCTCAACTAGTTATTGAGCAAATCACAAATTTTTAAAACGATGGTATGAAATTGTATATAAACACTTCATTCTGATATTATTTTTAATTTATAGAAGTTCCAGAGCTGGAAATGATTATTCCAAAAGAGTTAATAAGAAATTATTTAATTAAACCTAGAATAGAATGGTTCATACAGATTCTTCTGAATGTATTATCAAGAGAAGAAGATATGATGGAGGATACAACAAATCATTTTTTAGCTCGAATGGAGAATGCTAGTAAGTGTTATAGAAATCTTAATGATACTTTATGCTTTTGATATGTTTACTGACTGCAGAATGTTACCTGTTTTTGTGTGTCACCTGGATATATTTCAGTGTGTTTGTTGGGTTTGTTTTTTCTTTAATATACTGTAGCGATTCATCTTTATTTTATAATATATTTATTATTAATGTATATATATTATTATTATGAAAAGTAAAAGGACATTCATACAACTTCATTAAAAATTATAGTTTATTTATTAAGTTTTAAGTCTATATTTTCTCAAGGTCAATATGGTTCTAGTGCATAACGTTAGTGTTTTAAATGTTTCTTATTTACATAATAGGTTGGCAAGAAAGTAATTTCGGTTTTTTAGTGTGATATAAAACTCAATTTTTTCTATACAAAAAATGGACTTTAATCAGTCAAATATCTTCCATTCTGTCTATTCGATGACCTTTTGCCATTTTGCTGGTAACTTCGTGATCTCGTGCTCATAGAACTTCTGGTCCTTATCAGCAAAAAACTCAACCAAGAGCGATTTAAGTAAACTTCAAAATAAATGATAATGCGATGGTGCAAGGTCAAGGCTGTATATGGGGGATGCAACATCACTTCCCAACCAAGCTCCAATAGTTTTGTATGTGTTGGTAAAGATGTGTGAGGCCTCGCATTGTCGTGGCGGAACCCAAATATCGAGCTTCCTAACAAGTCCAAGACATCTTATATGACTTTCAATTGTTGTGTGTCATACATTTAAAAGTTTTGCAATCTCTCCCACACTTAGATGATTTAATTCAATTATGGCTTCCATTTTATCATCATCAACTTCAGAAGGTTGAGCAGAACATTGGTCATCTTTCAGTGAAAAATATCCAGAACAAAATTTTTTAAACCAATTCTGTGCACTCTTTTAAACAACCAACACCATAAACTTCGCATATCTCTGAGCCTCAGCCGCTTTCCTACCTTTTTGAAAATAAAAAAGTAAAATGTGTCGAAAATGCTTATTTTTGTACTCCATGTTAAAACTGACAGTTGTAAACAAAATTACACGGAATTCTTTCTAAAGTAACCTTTCTAAAGGTATTGACTACCACTTGTCAAAAGAAAAAAAATCCTAACATTGACAAAATAATAACGAATCAAACATAATGCTATCTATCTACAAGTGCAAACCGAAATCACTTTCTTGCCAACGCGATAGATGGTTGGAGAGTTTTATGTACCTAAAAATAATAATTACCAATGTTGTTTTATATATAAGTACATTGGTAAGTTAACAAATTAATAAGGTGTATAAACATTCCAGCACTCCTTATGTAAAAAAACCTGCCGATAATTTCCCATTTTGTTTTTAGTGTGAGTGTTGGCCCTGTACAACATCTTTTCTTGTCACACTGACTTCACTCCATTCACACGCACACCAAACTTATGAAGTTTGAACCATGCCAAATACATAGACTAAATAAAATCTCAAAGACAAGCTTTTTTGGTTTGTTAATCCTCTTCCAAGGCTACTAGCCTGGCCCCTTTCTTTCACTGTACATCTTTCTGATGACTAATCTCAATCTTCATCTTCTGTTGTCTTTTTCTCCTCTCCATTTTTTGATTGATTCTTCTTCTTCTTTGTTTTCAACTCTTCTTGCCCCAATTCTACTGTGTTTCTCTTCCATATCTCTTCTGGTTGATTCTTCTCTGCTATTCACTCTTCATAAGTGCCTTCTTCCTTGACACCTGTCTCTATGATTCTTTGATCCAAGTGGATTCTATTTCGACGACATCTCTTCCCTTCTAATTCCACCAAATAGTAGCGTGAATCTATACTCCTTAACTCCACTCTTATAATTTGTTTGGGTGGAACCCTAAACCAGGAATACCACCAATATTCTCCACTGACGGCAAAATGACAGAAAATATTTTGCTTACGATCATATGTCTTTAATTTTTTTTCCAGTTATTCCTGAATTACATCATATCTGGCTTCCTGCTTCAATCCTTAGGTGCTGCATAGTATAGTTCTTCCCTATAACTCCTCCCAAAAAGCTTTTGTGCTGGACTTGACACCATACCTGCTGTAGGTGTATTTCTCCATATCAGAAATACTGCTTCCACATCTTCTCCTATTTCTTTCAACTTCAACCCCTTATTTACTTGCTTAACTGCATACTCAACCTTTTCTTTGGACTAATTATGGTTTTCAAAGTAAAATTCCACGCTCTAGTGAATAATTTAAATTCTTCGGAGCTGTAGTTAGTTCCTTCATCGGAATTATTTTGCATTTCTTCTGATTTAACTTCAATGTTCTCTCTCTGTTCTGGCCTCTTTAATACTTTCTCCTATTTAGTCATGGTTTCTTAAAGCTTCCTCAACTCTATCTCCTTCGCCAAAAGCCATGATATCATCGGCAATGACAATAACACATTCTATGTCCTCCATAATTTGAACCATTCTTCTTTGGAATTCATCGGGTCTTACCGACAGACCAAGTGGTAATGTTTAAAGCAATATCTCCCACAAGGTGTCGAAACAGTGATAAATTCTTTATAATCTGGATGTAATTTCATTTGATGGAATCCATTTTTTGCATTGACCACACTGAAAATTTTCATTTGGGTGCTAATACATATTTGTAGTAATGGTATTTCATGTTTGTGGACCATATAAGTACATTAGTAAGTTAAGCAATTAATAAGGTGTGCAAATGTGTCTTTCTATCTCAAAAAACTTACTGATAACTTCCTTTTTTTTTAGTGTCAGTGTTGCTCCTCTACAACAACCAAAAATATAACAATAAAGACATGGATATTGATATATTTTTGGGTGATAGGTTGAACTCATTCCTTCTTTCTTCCTTCCATGCTGGGTTCCCTCGTCTAGCACATCGTTATATCTTCCACTGACTCTTGACTGGCAAAAATACGAAGGCAAGTGTTGAAGTATAAACATTATTTTTATTGTAAAATCGATAGTTTTTCTTTTTCACTCTATTATAACCTCGCGAACATCTGTGTGTAAACAGTAGTAACCTCTGTGAGTGTAATAGAATTAAGTTTAACCTAGTTTGCTGTACATTGTGATACCGCTAATTAATGTTATGTTCATTAAAAGTATAAAATTGCATCAGTGGGTAATTTTTTTTTCCAAATTACATTGTTAACTAAACTAACTTTGTCCAAACTAAAATGTTAGACTAAAAGTCAAAATAGGCAACCTGCTCCCACCCACAAGGGTGGTTATCCTGAAAGACCATAGGTCTTGGCAAGATGTCCAGTGTCTACCTGCTTTTATTATTAAGGGTCATAGTTAATTACCCGGGTTGTCCCTTTTTCAATGCCCAGAGTCAGGTCTTTCCTGTTATTGGTTTCCAAGGCTGAAATAATACATATTATAGGTGGATAGAACGCCTAAACATTCTATCTAACCAATATTTATGTTAAAATAAAACTTAATTTGACCTTAAAAATTTCATCACAATAAGAAGTATTGCTTTAAGTATACTTTTAAAGATTCAGACAAATTTCCCTCTTGTGTGATTGATTACGAGCTTGATTATGTTTTAGAAATTGGAAATGTATGCCACTAGAACCAAACATGCCAATGATTGATCTTGCCAATTATAAGTTTTCAGAAATGATATGAGATGAGCTTAAGAGTTAGAAATTTACTAGACTAACGAAAAAATTAACTAGGTTCTATGACTCAGTCAGAGATCAAGATGGTTTGAATTCTGGCCTATCAATATCTTTTTTCTTTGCCTTCAGCTTTTTTTCCTGTCCCTCTTACTTATCATTTTTATTTATAATCAGTGGGATTACATACAGAATTATAGTAGTTACTTATATTTTTATTTCAGTTTGTATGTTATAATTTGGTCTTTTGTTTAGATGAAGAAACAAAGAATAAATGTCTATATCCTTTGATAAAACAATTCAGTGAGTGGTACCCAAATGATGTTGGAATTTTCATGCCATATTTCTTAAATTATTTTACTGTTCAACCTGGAGAATGTGTATATATAGCACCTGGGACACCACATTCTTACATTCAAGGAGGTTAGACATTTTATATTTCAGTTCTGCTATTATTTATTTAGCAATACAGTACTTTACTTTAACTAAAGTAACTTTTTTTTTAATTTTTTGCACTTAGATCGCTTAGCCCCACCACACCTCATATATATTGTGAATCCAATATGAAAAAAATCCATCATGTAACCACTTATGGTAACGACGGCCCAAAGTTGTCACCATAGTTAGTTGACAACACTGAGATGCTGAAGTGTTTAGTATTTGTTCCTTAAATTCAGTTCCTTTAAATGGATTCTTCTTATTTCAAATAGATACGCATTCATCCTCAGCAGGCTGAGTAACTCCTATCATACCTATCTGCAAAGAATAAATCCTTGGGAGAGCTGGGGATTAAAACCGGGTTTCCTTAGTTAGAAGTCATTTTCATAACTGGGGCAGCAAAATTCTCACCCATGTAAACTATGTAGTTTTTTTTGTTTTTTTTTTTCCCCTTTGGATAGCAGCCCTGTCCAGAGGGAGAAGCACATTACATATTGTAATCAGGATGTCACAATGTTTACTTTGATACCCTACTCGGAATAATAACTTTTTTTTAAATTACAATGTTATTGATTAATAACTGTTGTTACCAATCTAAATGTTAGCAATATGCAATCCTTATTCTATTGTATTGTAACAATATCAATGTTTTATATTCTTGCCTATTCTCCCTAAGAAGGATTTATGTTACCATTTGAATTACCTAGATTTCTTATTGTTAAACATAAAACATATTATAAATTTAACTAACTGTTTGTTTTACCTGAATATACTTATTTTATGTTGTAATTTTTAGATTGCCTTGAATGTACAGCATGTTCTGACAATGTTGTTCGATGTGGCTTGACGCCAAAGTTCAAGGATATTGATGTGTTTTTGGAAATTGTAAATTTCAAATCTTATACTTTAGAATCCATGACAATGGAACCTGTACCAAGGACTTCTGGCACTGTAATAGTTTATAATCCTCCCATCCACGAGTTTGGAATTACAAAAATAGTTGTAAGTACTTTTTTTTTAATTATTACTATTATCATAGGTCCACTGAATTTTAAATATTCTGTCATTTAATAAATGCTTTGGATAGTGCCAAATAAATAATTGCTTTTGGGGTAAGTTTTTCAAAAGATTGTATGTTTATGTACAGGAATGAATCTGTATACCCCTTCGAATGCCATTCTAACTTTACTTAGACTTTTTAAAATTTTACCTATATGTCCCATTTGTTACAAGGAAGACCTGAAAAATATACTGATCTTCTTCATAAATATTTATTAAGTTTCATCGGGCATTTGGTTTTTTTTTTTCAATACAAAATTTCTTTCATTACCAATCTAAATGTTAGTGATATGCTGCTTCTATATTAAGTATTGTAATTTTAAAAATATTTTCTATAATTTTGAGTAGTGCATCAATATCTTGACTTCCGAGTGATGTAATTTTTGTTTTGTTTTTAAACTATAATCGCAAAAAGTCATTAAAATAAATTTTAGTAATCATGTTCACTTACTGATTATTTTATGCCCTGATGATGCTAAAAATAAAGCTAGCACCAAAAACATTTAGGAAGGGTTATTAATACTTTAATTAGTAATAAAAAAGTAAATATTTATTACATCATCATCTACCATGTTGAATCAATCAAATTAATGTACTTGACATCCTGGTTAATATCAATCAATCACTATGTGAGATTTGTTGGATAATTGTTTTGTCAAGTCATTAAAACTGTATTCACATTTTTTATTCCAACATCAGTTTTTTATAGAAGGAAAGAAGCTATTTTGCGTGAAAGTTTAACTTAATGCCCCAGACATGATAAAAAAAAAAATTTGCACATAATTAAAAAATGAATATTTTTTTCTTTCAAATTGAGTAGGGTATACGAGTAAATATCTCGATGTCCTGATTAATAGTATGCATTACTTGTTGTGGCGTTAGTGAATTATTATTACAGAAAGTCATTATTATTTTTAATGCATCACAATTGACTTGAATTTTTTTATTTAATTATTTGATTTTATTATTGACATCTAATTGAAACTTTTTATACTTTTATAGTGTAGTGAGGTAGTGAATTGTTTTTAATGCATAAGTAGTTTTAGGGTTTTAAATAGATATTAATATTTTTGTATATTATAGTTGTACTACTCATTAAGTATTATTATATTAAGGCTATTAAATTAAGGTAGTTATTTAATTTCAATCAATTAGTATATTATAAATAAAGTTAGGGGAAATGCCTGTAGTTTTGCTTGGTCAGTAAAAAGAAAAACCGAACCGTGTGAAAGGAGAGGCGATAATAGGCACTTGTCGGACAGACATCTAGGTTAAAACTTTTTTTAGGGTTTCTCGTTTTTGAAAAAAAAATTTAACTCTTAATAACAAACACTATGTTTACTACCCAGCCTCAGCCTTTTTAGGACCATGTCCTCTTCCACAATCATCTGCTGATCATCGCCTTTGATTTGAAGAGTTCAGTACTCGATAAGGACCTATGGTTTTTTGACCAACAGTCACTTAACGTAAAGTGGTCAGTGTCATTGCACGGCCTAATACCAAGTAGATCCAGAAGGGAGGAAGAAGATTTGAACAACCATGGATGAAAAAATCCAAACTTTTCATGCTCATACTTCCTATTATTGTATTTCAACAATAATTTCAATCATATTTTGGGGAATATTTCCTTCACAAAAGATATTGTAAATGAATAGTTTGATAAAGGCTATGCCCTGCTATATAGAATAGTATAACGATTCAGGATTTATTTAATCATTTTCATATCTGTTATCATAGAACCAAACTATTTCAAACAGAAATACATTGTCCTGTGCCTATTTGATAATAGAGCTTTTTCCTTTGTGCATTTCTTGAAGTTCACACTAACTGGCCACATTGCTTTTCACTAATAACCCTGTTACGACTCTGTTTTTATATCCTATGTGTTTATATAAAGCCACATTGATCCAATCGGAAATCTCCATGAGGTCTTAAGGTTGCAAGTCCCCCCCACCCATGTCGTTCTAGACCATGCCCTCCTTAGTTTCCTTATCAATGTACGTATTTCTTAAGTTCAATAAGAAATAATCAGAGGATGACAGTTTGTATCACTTGACATGTGGGTTTTGAATTTGTTAAAGTACAGTATTGGTGTTTTTGTTTAAAAATTTTGTGTCAGGTTTTAGTCATGATTTAAGGTTTTACAATTACATACTTAGTATCATTTATTATTGGGAGAGGTTCATAAATAATATTTATGAATATGTCTTGTGAACAAAATAGTTTTGCTTTTATATATTATTTTATAAAAAAATTGATGTATTCTTGCAATTTATTCAATAATACATTTCTTGAAGTTATATAGTAGTCAGCAAATAATTGATGTGTCAAATTTTATTTTAGATTGATTGTGGAGAAACATTCCAAACTCCTATTTATGAAGCTTGCTGTATGTTTATCGTAATGCGTGGGGAAGGTGAAATAGGAGAAGGTGATGGAAAACGGGAAATTAAAATGGGCTCCATCTTTTTCTTATTTGCAAATGAAAGGTACCTAATCAAGTGTACAAGAACAAGAACTTTGATTCTATACTTTGCTTACTCAAATATGAAACAGTATTTTCAAAATACTGGAAATACTATAGAGTAATTGCTATTTTTGCATCATGTGAAACTTATTTATTTTATGATTACTTTTGTTTAAAAATGCCTATGTAAGTCGTAATTTTTATTGAAGAATTCTTCAAAGATGTATAAATTTACAGAAATTAATGTAGTGCAATCGTATAATAAGAATTGCAGTTATTCCTAGGTTTACTGTTAAATAGGGCGAGAGGTCAAAATTTGTATATTAATATAAGATTTGTATGATGATTTAAATAATACCAGTAGATTCAAGTTGTCGCACTGTTATTTCTTTCTTTGTTTATTAAATAAATAAAATTAATTTTATTTCAATGATTTTTCTAATTAAGGTTGTATTGTGTGAAACTGCCTACTTGGTAACACATTTTATAACGATGCACTAGAACATTTAGCGAAGCTTCGAATTTTCTCAATGAGTATATTATGTGTTAGGTGCTTAATATAAAACACATTTTATTTAAAGTCTTTCGCTACCCAGTCCCAGCTTTGGGCAGGCCTCTGAGTGAGAACCTCGGTGCCCATTAGCAATACATTCAAAGATCACTTAAACAATATCTTTTTTCATAAATATAATATAATTATTTTATTTTTAATTAAAATTATTAATTTTTAAGGACAGTTTATCTAAATTTTTAGGGAGGAACTGAATTATTAGATCTGATAATTTATAAACATTTATGTACTCATTTTTATATACATCTTAGCATTAATTATTTCAAATAATAATTTTATACTCATTGAGTGGAGCAATGCAACTTACCAGATAGGTCGGCCAACTTTGGTGTGGTTGATGTAATGAAACTAGTGATAACTTATGAAGCTTTTATTTAGTTAAAAGTTCACTTGATATAATAGATATAAATTTGAAAATACAAAACGTAATGAAAGGTTATACCTGGCATTCAAGAAAAAAATAATGTCGGGTGAAAGTTTCTAGTGTTTCGTACACTATTGAGACCCTTGTCCTACCTGTCCTACCATTGAGACCTAATTTCTGAAAACCATTTTAAAAGCTCATGGGCCCAACAATGTGTTAAACATGGACAAAACAGGAGTTTTTTTTTCAAGGGTTTGCCAAATAAAACTTTGACTTTTAAAAACAATAAATGTTTTTGTAAAACATAGTAAGGTAAAAATTGTAAGGAACAAATAACAGTTGTAGTTTGTGCGAACATGAAAGGAAAAAATAGAGCTTCTTGTAATAGGAAAGTGTAAACAGCAGCATTGTTTCAAAGGCGTGAAATTACTTGAGGTTGATTACGATTTTTAGTAAAAATCGTGAATGTCTAGAGCAATTTTTGAGAAGTGGACAACTTACTTTGATGAACAAAGACCGAAAGATGATAATGATGAAGATGAAAATAAAGATGAATTAACTAAAAAATCTTCATGAAAACAAGTGATAGAAGCATTCGAGACTGTGTCATATATAGCTTAAGATTTATTCAAAACATTCCAGAGGAATTTATACATATGTGGATAAAGAGAACACTTTGAAATGGCTTGGATGATGAATTATACACTAATAAAGATAAAAATAAAAATAAATTCATTTTTATCTATGTCTACATATTTTTAATACATGTCCTTATTAAATGTGTAAACATTATATTTGTAAAAAATCTGTACAGATTTTTCAAATAAATGTTTTTGTGATAGTTCAGGTTTTTTTTTCTTTAACCCTAAAAAATTGCCTTTGATACTTCTTTAACCCTAAAAATTGCCTTTGGTACTTCTTTAACCTTAAAAAATTGTCTTTGATACTTTTTCAACCCTAAAAAATTTCCTTTGGTAATATTTCTTTAACCCTAAAAATTGCCTTTGATACTTCTTTAACGCCAAAAAATAACTGTTTTTTTCATAATGAAAAATTGCAGTCTTTCTTTCTATGTATCAAATTTTTTCAAGGAACCTTCATGTTTGTTACATAGAGGTTGCACTGTATATGCATCAAACATAAATAAAAGAACAACTTTTTCATTACTACTAAAGAAAATGATAATTGAAGTATAGTTGAATGATAGGATTATAGTATGAAGAATTCATGGGTTGGTGGAAGTATGGAATCAAGTTTTGTGATAAAAAAAATTATGTACATTTTTTTTATTATGAGCTATATTTTGATATTCATAGTATGCAAATAAGGTTAGACATGACAAAATATAAATCACTATAGAAACAGGCTTTTGTCCCAACATAATTATACTATACAGTATAGTTCAACATAATAAACAGATTAAGTCTTTTCTTTTTTCAATTTTCAACCAATCTCCTTTATATAAATTTCTTCATATTCTCTAAAATCACTAGTTATTGTTGCTAATTACTATTGGCTCCAGGATAGCCCTCATTGTATTAATGATAACCATTGATCTGAAACAAAAGTTTTAGTATTATTGGATATAGAATAATATAACTATTTAATTGTTTTGAATAGTATTAATAAAAACAAAATTATTATAATTTATAAAAACCTTGCTGATTAACTTTTTTTTAAATGGGTAAATAGACTTTGTAAAATGGAATGAAACAAATAACTTTGTTTAAAAATTAAATAAGTTTTATATTATACCATCTATTTTATACTATCACTCAGGATTTAGCACAAAACTAAGAGGCAAACTTCTGAATTCAAAGTGGTAGTCGGTAAGTAAAGTGCCTCTGTTGCCAAGTTTTAAGTTCTTTCCTTGGAAGTAAAAACAAATCTATCAGATCCGATCCGATCCTTAACTATTTCCAAGGGCGACTTCAAAGTTTTTAAAATGTTTTTTGGGGATCTGTACTGCAATTAAAGAGATTTTCATTATTGTTATAATTTGGTTTCTTGAAACTAATTCTCGTAAGACACATGCATTTGCAAGTTGTTGCTTTACTAATTAGAGGATATAGAGCTCTAATGTAACAATGAAATACAGACTCCTTATAGTATTTATATTCAAGTATAATCATCTCTCTAGAATGTCAAACACATCACCCAATTTTAAACAAACACTAATTCATTCAGCTAATTCAGGAAGCTTTGGCCAACATTTCAAAAGGGATTGTTGTAGGTGACTCAACCACCATTTGAACAGGTGCATTCCACAAAGAAATCACTCTGAACCTACCCTCCCAAACAAAGAACCTTTTCTTCCTTGTGACTAAACTGGAAAACCAGTAAATATATTAGTTAAAAACCTTGAAATAGTGCTATGTCAGAATTTTTAGTTCCCAAGATAGTCTCCTCTTCTCTAAGGACGTAAGCTCCGAAGCTGAGCAGCCAACCTCTGTCTTCAATAGTGACGAAGCTTGGTAAGACAACTTTGCAAATTTTCTCTGCACTCCCTCCAATAACTCAATGTCCTTAAAATAATATGACCAACACTGACTCAAATTCCAGTTGAGACCTGTGAGCAAAAATAATTTCTCTGCAATGTTTCAGGATTGAGTTGAGTGGCTTAAAAGACTTTCCTACCAGGTACACCCTAGCTCTAGCTCTTTGCTTTGTTTGTGACATGGTTACCCCAATCAAAGTTCTTCGCAACTCTAAGGCTGGACGAGGTTAGTTCTGTGAGGTGGCACATGGCGTCTTTCTTGCAGATTTCTGTAAAACAAGTAAATAAACAGTGAATGTTGTTGGTAGGTGAGGGGCATGAAACAGTTCCGGTGGGACGAATCTGCACCGGGCTGTGTTTAAGTTACAAAAGTTTGGTGACATTAGTGTGTGACTTCAAAAACATGGAAGAAAAAAAATAATTTGGTTGGTTCCATGTAAACAAAATGCATAGAACACTTTTTATTTTATTTTTAAATTTTTTCATGAAATTCTCTTCCGTTCTGCTATAAGTCAATAACCACTAACCAATAGAAATTTTCAAGTTTTTTTTTACACTCTCAATCTTCAGCTCTCAAAAACTAGAGTGACGCTAACGCCGTGTTCCCCGCAGAACAATAACAACAGGCATCTTGTTTTTTATAACCTTCACTCTTTTGTTTTGATCGCCTTCTTGATACACGACTTGAAGGTTTGATTAAACCTTTTTATTTCAAGTTCTTGATAAATAAATTTTACAATATCAAATATCACAACAATATATTGTTATGATTTTTGATTGTGTCTTTGAAATAAACTCGGAATTAGCGAGCGTTGAAGAACGTAATAACGATCCGTGGTTCATGCCTATGAAAGTATGAACGTTGTTATTGCCGTTATATTAACTATTAATATTTATAATAAAAATAATATAATAACTAATATAAACTTCAAAATTAAGCAAAGTATAAATATCCGAAACAACTGGCATTAAATAACCAGTTGAAAGATCAGTAAGGCAGCGGAGAGATGCAGATATAGATGATCCGGCAAAGGACAAAAAAGCACTCTTTCATCAGGAACCGTCACAGGAGGCACGCAAGCCCAGGTAGCAACCCACGCTAAGGCCTGGTGGTGCATCAGAGAGAAGCGGCCCCAGACTTGCATCCGGCCACGAGACGTATGGAACCACGCGCTGCAGCTTAGAAGACGCTAATCCGAATCACGAAATAGAAGACGACCATCGAAGAAAGCAACACAATGAAACACTGGCCAGTATAATATGTAAATTTAGTTTTAACAGTATTATTTATTACGTACGTAGTTAATTTGTATATCAATTTTTAAATCAATGTTTGTAAATAAAACCATTATTCCTTTTGCCAGAAGTTTCCTAATTTTATTAACAGAACCTTGAGATAACGTAAAAGTTAAATATAAAGTTTTAAATTATATGAAAAAATATATAGAAATAATAAGTATTTGAATAATATATATAAAACAAAATTGTAACAATAATGAGAATCTCTTTAATTGCGGTACAGATTCCCAAAAAAACATTTTAAAAGTTTTGAAGTTCCCCTTGGAAATCCCTCCATCACCTTCTCCTATTTCACCTTCCCCGTGCATTACGATAAACATACAGCAAGCTTCATATATAGGAGTTTGGAATGTTTCTCCACGATCAATCTAAAATAAAATTTGACACATCAATTATTTGGGAACTATTATATAACTTCAAGAAATGTATTATTGAATAAATTTCAAGAATACATCAATTTTTTATAAAATAATATATAAAAGCAAAACTATTTTGTTCACAAGACATATTCATAAATATTATTTATGAACCTCTCCCAATAATAATAATATTCACCACCATGGAGATTTCCGATTGGATCAATGTGGCCTTATATAACAACATAAACACATAACATGTAAAAACAGACAGTCGTAACAGGGTTATTAGTGAAAAGCAATGTGGCCAGTTAGTGTGAACTTCAACACATGCACAAAGGAAAAAGCTCTATTATCATGGTTACATCATTTAGAAATTGGAAACTTTGATTTCTAATGGATGTTTGTACGTAATAAATAGTTTTGAGCTAGTTACAATGGTGGTAGATGATGTTTATAAAATTGTTGAAACATACTTCTTTTCTGTGGCCATAGACAATATGTTGTAATATAATGTTGGTACAGCTTTACCATCTAACACTGTTGTTCGCATAAGAAAGGCATTGATGAATATAAAGCACAGTTCTATATATGGAAGGTTAGGCACCTTGTAGTTTTCCCTGATATGGTTTCCGCTAATCTGTCAAAAAAGGAATGTATAATTTTCAAAATTAACATTAAAAGTCGTTTATGGTCAATGATGATTTCAATAAAAGCAAGCTTTACTTTTTAAATAACCAGGGATATTAAATGTTATGAATACAGTTAAAGTTAATTAATTAATTTTTTATATTCAATAACTAATCTGGACATACCTTGACAAGAACTGTAAGAGCAGTGAATAATATTGTAATGTTTGGATTGAACCAGTAGGAGAAACCTGACAGCAAACCACACAAAAATGTTTGCTTCAAACAATCTTTACCTCGTCTCTTGCACAGGTAACAGTTTAGTGCCTGGAAATATATAGATGATTGATACATTTTCATAGCTTTTTAATTTTTAGAAGCATTCATAATAGCACGAACCTGGGATAGTATTAATTGAATTATATATTTTGCATAGAAATAATTCCCTTTAATAGGTTAGGACTGTTTTGCCAATTTGTTCATAAGGGTTTATGATATACTAGTTTTAATTTCCGCTCAGCTATTAACTATGCTAAGGTCACTAAAAGCCTCCCTTTAAAAGTTACGAGTGAATAGTATCTAAAGCAATTATAAACGGATATAATTCATTAATAGCACAAAGAATGTACATTAAAAGACTTAAATTATAATCCTAATTAATAAAATCAAAACAGACTCCTTAGTATCACCTCTATTGGATATTTATTATGCCATCATCCCTCACCCTTTACATAAATCTGGTATTTTCAAAAAGAAACTTCGCACCTTTATAGTGAGGTCCAAAATACTATTTCTACTCACATTATTTCAACAGAAAACTCACTTCCTTAAAATTAACTTAATGCTCATAAATAATTTTAATTAATTATAAAAATATCATTATAATATGTAAACATTTTTAGTTGACCAATTGGTTCCCAAAGTGTAATAAAATGTTTAAGCTCATTTTGTTGGAAACAAATAAAACTTTAATAAATAAATAAACAACTTACTTTGTAAATAAAGACATATGAACTTATGAATAGTGGTATTTGAAAATTTCTCCCCTGAAAAAAGGATTCATTTGTTTTTACAGGTGACATCAACTGGAATACTATAAACCTTATTCCTGACATGATAAGCCCTATCAAAGCATATCTTGCAGTATCCTAAATAAAAAAATAATCATAATTAAAAGGTAGTAATATTAAAATATTTTCAGTCAATACCATAATCACCTTCATAATGTCATTTATACATGAATTTTCATGAGGGCAAATCTGTTTTGAGTTCTTAGAATAGATATTTTGTTGATGTTCTTCAGATTTAAGTGGTGAAGGTATTAAAAACCTGTGAACAATTATTTATTTTTATAATAAATTACAAGTAATTAGTACTCATATTGACTTCACTATTGCGTGGATTTGTATTAATTTCCACCATTCTACTATTTGGATTGATTGCCTCTTTAGCCCAGTGGTTAGCATACTGACATTTAACTGCGGCGACCTGGTTTTACTTTGTCTCCAGCTAGCCCAATGTTTTTTTCATTGGGAGATGGAGCAGGTCAGGACTGACTTTGCCTATTGTAGCATAAATAAGTACCAAGTCTGGTTAAGAAAAATGAATATGAGGTTAAGAGGTAACACCTAGTGCAAAGAACACTCAGAGCATCTACCGACTTTGCTTGGCCCTACCTCTTCATTAGGTGTTAAACCATTGATTTATTATTATGAGAATTACTATAATTCAATCATACACCTGAGACAAATCCATGAAAAAAAATTCATCACAAAATTTCTGTTTTTACTATTAAGTGAATAATGTCTAATTTTGTCTTCTCTCAAGTTTTTTATTAATATTTCACAAGAGCTTTCAGCAGCCTGCACTGTCATTTTCAAGGAGGAAATTTCTCAGAATACATACAAGATGGAATTTGCACTTGAGAAGGGGAGTATAGGCTGCTGAAAGCGTGCGCTACTGAAATGTGGGAAGACAAAATTGCACATTATTTAGAAAACTGGTTCCTGATGTATTTTATCATACCAACAGAATGCGCTCTGTTAGCTAAATAGCATCAAGTGATTGGAGAGCTACCAACAGAATGTGTTTTTTTAATAATAAACTTCTTCAAATAAACATATTCTGTCACTGAAGTGAATGCCAATGATCCCCCTTCTTTAAATGTAAACAATTGAAAAGACATTATTTATAGCAGGTTTTCAGTTTTGAATTTAAATGTTTCTTCATTTAAACCCTCCCTGAAGATTGCGTAGTTAAGAAAAATATATAGTGCGAACGCCTGATTGGAATTAGGAGAACAACAATGAAATCAGCAGCCTTCCAAACTATAAATTAAAAAAACATATACATAGACCAGCCTGCCTGGCCTACCAATAGCTTATTTTGAAATATCTTTTAAGTCATACTTATAAACAGACATAAATACCACCTGGAATAACTTGGTTAAAACGGGAAAATAAAGACAAGTTGATGCAAGCAAAAATAAATAGAAATACATAGCAGATGCAGTATAACATTGACAAATCCCTAAAAAGAAAATCACCAAACTTATTAATTTTTCCTACACTTCACATGAACCTTTGATTCTATCATAGATTTCTCATCGACTGACATATCTAAGTGCTAATACCATTTTACTTTGATGCCTCTACAATATTTTTATGTCTAGTCTTCTCACAAAAGCGTCTTGGAATTTATATATAAATAGCAGTTAGCTTTTCTCTTGCGTATTCATCCCATAAACTTTCTCTGAAAATCTATCTATCTATAGTTTCTAAGCTCAAAACTTTGCCCCCATTCTAGAGTTTTCTTCAACTTGCCCATATAAATGCCAAGGACTTTATTTTGATACCTCGGTGATATTTTTAAGTTCAGCCATTCTCTAAAAATAGATGTCACTGTAAAAAAAAACCTTATAGAATTAATAGGTAGATTATTACCTTGTTGCTTTATTTGTTGTTAATATCATAAAATTGTCCTTTGAAAATGAACTTACCAAACGTTGTCACTTTTACCATTTAATTCTTGTCGTTTTCTTAAGAAATACATCATGAATGCATTTGTAACCATAAATAATATTGTTTCAAATCTCTTTGATCTCAGGATAAAATTATTCAGTATCAGCTTTTTGTAAAACGCCTCAAAAACCTAAAACAACACTATGTTATATAAATTTCAAAAAGAACTATTATCAAAAATATATAGAATTAACAAAACTTAAATTTTTAAATAGTGAAACATTAAATTTTAAACCAAAAAATAATTATTCTAACAATAAAAAAACTAAGTATTTACACAATGTAACTTTTTCTCCATATTTTCCTCTATAATTTTTTTTACACTTCACACAACTTTTTCATGATTTATTTTCACACCCTGGTTGAATTTGGCATTATTTTCCCTTTGTGGGGTAATTTAAATAGCTTCTGACATTTCTTCAATTGTTTCATAAATGGATTGAATTTCTGCAATTAGTTCTTTTATACCTGTATTTTTATTTTTTTTATTTCTTGCATCTTTGTACATAATCCAAGAATTTAAAGCAGGTATATGCAGGATATTATAAAATATATGGATGGACAGGCCATGTCTTCTTTATAGCGATTTCATCTTTGGATGCTTCTTTATCCATTTCCTGTAAAGTGGCGGGAGCTTCTTCCAAAGTTTAAAATTATTTTACTCATATTGATGTTCACTGTAACAAAACTAAAGACCGACTAAAAAAGATTGGACAGAAGGGAAAACCACTATCATATAAAATAAAAACCACAGCCACTACACCTCAACCTTAACAGATTGCAATATTTAATTGGGGCCTAGGCTATACAGTTAGATACTGTAGAACTAACGCTTCGGAGGGTGTCATGACGCCGGCTGGCTGTCCGCTTCTTTGGTGTAGCCTCCAGTGACAGAAAACACATTAATATTTGTAATACTTTGGAAATAAATAAACATATATGGATAATTTATAATTAATTAATAGATCAGGATGGATAATTTTGTCCACCTTTCGTTCACCAAAGGGATATTGTGGCAGATAGATAAAAAGCATTTATTCGATATCCTTAATTAATAATTAAAAACTCTAATGATATATCTTATTAGGTCCATCTATTGGCATAATAAAACTGATAAAAATGGATAAATGTGTTTGAGAAAAAATAAAAAAACACAATGTAAATCCCTTATCTGCTTCCTTCACTCCTCAGAAGTAGACCAAGGATCGAGCATATGTCCTGTTCTTTTTAGCTGTTATTTAAATACCCTAACTCTATTTATCCTTCCCCCCTCCGATTTTGTAGTTGCGTTTGCCCAGATTCAGGGAGACCTAGTTTGGATCAATGCATGGGAAAACCTGAATAAATTGAGCGAAAACCTAGGCAATTGTCATCGGCTCCAATTACCTCCTCAGATCCTGTGCCGATATTTCCCACTTTTAACCCTTAATAACCTTTCCATCACTTTCTCACTTTCTGCTCTGCCGTCAAAAACCATGGACCAAACCCTCTCTTGGAACCAACATATCTCTCCAATTTCCTGTCGTTCAATAGGTACCCTGAAACTATTTTATCCCTCTCATCATCTGCTACCCCAGTCTACACGTCAACTCCTTGTTTCCTCCCTTATTTTCCCTCACTTTGACTGTGGCTGTGTTGTGTATGGGGGTCTCTTGGTGGGGTTCGGGGGCAAGTTGAAGGGAACCATGAATTGCTCTGTTAGATTTGTCTTTGGGACTCTGCGCCAAGTTACCGCACTCAATATTTCCTCAGTTCATTCTTTTTTAAAACCATCAATTCACATCACCCTCCTCATATATACAATATTTTACGGTTAGAAACCTCACCATCCAAAGGGGTACTGGTTAGTCTGGGAACGATTCACTCATTAATTATTTTATATTTCCTGACTTCTATTTATGTATTAATCATTTTTATTTGATTGTTTACTATATATAGATAAATGTTGGATTCCAGTTTATAAGTTCTTACTTGTTTTCTTTTGTACTAATTTTATTTTTTTTATTAAATGTTTTACTGTTCAAACTTCTGCATGTTGTTGCTGTTTTTTTTAAATTTCTTATTGGTTGACCCTATGGGCTTTATTTACTAAAAGCAGTTAAACAATTTTTATTTTTATTTCATAATTATTATTATTCTTACCAGAGGTTTACACTTTATTTTACATTGATATTACTATTTTGTTTTTCTTTTCTTTTTTATTATGTTATAGTTATTTTTATTTGCCATTAACATTAATGTTATTTATAGGGGACTTAGTATAATAATAAGATTTTTTTTTCTATTCTATTCTACATATTAACATAAAATGAAAATCTTCGTCAATTCTTCATAAGATATGGGGACACATATTTCCCTAAATTGGTGCCTCACAAGGTTCATTTCTGTCCCCTATTTTACATTTCTTCTGCTTTGCACTCAATATCACCTTATACTCAAATAGTGGCTTACGTAGAAAATTATGTCCTTTACAACACTTCACTTAGTCCAAAAACTGCACTTACAAAAATATAACAAGATGCACAAACTTGATGATATTGAAGTATCCATAAATACATCGAGGCTAATCCTGTAGTATTTTTGTTTTATTGATGGACTCAAGGGAACAAAGTTAAACCAATATTTATAAATAACACTTCAATACAAGTAGAAAAGCATGTAAATATGATGTTATTACTATTGTTATAAATGATGATGCTGTGATTTCTCGTCGTTGAGGAGTATCACAGAATATGGATAATCCACCAAGGAATGGCACCAATAATGTCACAATCTGATAGTCAAATCTTCCCATCAGTCTTCTAGAGGTGAAGAAAAAAAAATTAGTGAATGAAATATATACAGTAAATATTGGAAAATTATTTGAAAAGGAACATACTTGAAAAAACAGTTTAACGATACAAATGATACACCATAAGTTAGACCGAAAGATATTGACTTCATAAAATCTATTAACATTTGCCATATGTTTATTTTCTTATTATTTTTAAATCTGACTAAATTTTGTATCTGGAAAGGAAAAATATAAACATTGCTTATTTCATTCACAAACATTTCATGCTCCCCTTAGTAATAATAGTGTAGCTGTGAGTAATAAATTTTTATTGTTTACTATATATAGATAAATGTTGGATTCCAGTTTATATGTCACTTTCTTATTTTCATTTATATTAATTTAATTGTTTTTTATTAAATGTTTTCTGTTCAAACTTCTGCATGTTGTTGCTGTTTTTTTTTATTTCTTATAGGTGGATCCTATGAGAATTAGATCTCAACTGTTATAATTTAAGTCTGGCATTAGTAATATGAATGATTAATTTTTTTTTCTGATGAGTTCGTTAAATGATAAGTTACATAAATGAGTTCACTGACTAACCATCTACAAGACATGGCTATTTAAAAAATTAATTCAGTTAAAGTTCCTCACAGGTCCATGGTTAAAGACCTAGGTATTCTCATCAACAACACCTGAACTTTAAATGACCACACTACAGCCCAGCGATCTAACAAAAAATCTTTGCCTCCTTGGTCCAACTAAAGAAATTGTGAAATTGTCTCCCTCCCTCTGTCTGAGTTCTTATTTTGTCCTTCATCTTCCCTCATTTAGACAATTGCTCCCTTGTGAACAATGGATTTTGACAACAAGAATAAGCTCATTTTAAAAAACAAATAAAAACTTACAAGATAAAGCTCAAAGATATACACAAATAAAATATTTTTAAATTTGTTATGGATTGTAACCAACAAAGTAGTTTGACTGAATGCATAGACAAAATAAATTGGTGTACTGTTTTAATAAAAGGCACAGACATACTGGTTTATTAATGTATTAGTACCATTTGTAATTGATTTCTTGAAATTTCAAAATACAATGACATGATCATAACTAAAAATATAAAATTGAAAAAAAGTTACATAGGCACATGACTCATAATGTAGAGTAACTAAACATTCATAATACAAAGGGGTTTATGAAATTCAAAATGTATTTAAGAGAAATATTATGTAATAAGCGCTAGTGAAAATAGTGATTTTTCATTATAACCTATTTGTACCTAATACATTTAAGAGGTTTACATCGATATCCGAAGGACGATCCACTACCCAGTACTTGTTTGAAAGTAAAGCTTCTCGTTTCTGATTCAGTAATTATTCGGAGAAATAAAATAATCTTGGATCCCAATAAATAAATGTCCATCAGTAAAAGGCAAAGATACCTCACAGCTTTAATAATTATTAAATTATAAATTAATTTTAAATATTTAATTAATTAAATATTAATTTTTAGATAAATTAAAGAATAGTCTTAAAGTGAATGAGTACTATATATGCCCATGGCCACCTGTATAAACGTGAGAAATTTGAAAATTTTTTGAATTAAATTATTTTTATCATTAACCATTTATTTAAACTAAATAAATATTACTAGTCAATATTAATATTGATACAAATAAATCGTTCCAATTTTGGTACCACTGAACCCGGGTAATAATAATAAAAATAAATAAATAATTCCATCACATAAATCAATAATAACTTCAAGTTCCAAACAAATGATTAGGCCAGGTGAACAGCTGTTTGACTTCCTTAAGCCTCAGTTGCAGTTCACGAGATGGAGATAGCTTGGGGTTTGGTTCTTCTGTAGTGTCCTCTTGTGGTAATTGTGAAACTACAGTTTTTTACTTATTGCGTTGATATTCCAATGCTCATTGGTCAAGATAGTACGTAATGAAAATGGATCTTTATATAAGTTTGATATGCGATTAGGTATTTCAATTCACATTCCTGAGCTTGCCAATAAAACCCATGTATACTGGAAATTCCCACCTCTATGGGAGGGCCTGGCCTGGCCCTTAACTATGATCCTTGGTAATAAAAGACAGGTATACAGAATTTTCTGATGACACATAGGGAATGGCAGGAGCAACAAGCCCGTAACCTTCATCTTCTGCCTGGACTGGTTATGTCTGAATGCTGTGAAGGAGTCAGCAGTCTTGAGGTCTGGCGTTGCAGTTATGAAGAGCAGCCAAGTAGTATAATATAACATGTATCGAAGGCAACTTTACAACAACCTACAGTGAAGATTGTTCTTATTATATTATTAGGTATTTATTTTTATGTTAATTTGTAACTGTGAAACATTTAATAAATAAATTTATACATATGCACCAAGAATCATTACAAACCCTGAGGTGTCTCAAATTAAATTTTCAAATAAACTGTTATACTTTATGAAGTCTTTTCTTCCTTACCTCTTTATAAATAAGGTAATATTCAAAAATTAAAACAGGAATCACAGTAATATATATTGTAATGGGTTTTTTTACTAGCAATAATAAATAACTATTTGTTAGAATTATTTTTTTTTTTTAATAAATTTTCTGTTTAAATGATTTGAATAAGGGTAATCCTTTTACCTGGCTCCAAGACCCTTGGTCTCCTAGGTATCCTGGCCCACCTGGCTGTACTCTTGTTTTTTCCAGTACGTTGCTATAAATGGAAGGGTTTAGGGGGCAGGAGAAGTCCTTGTCTTTTTTTTGTCATTCAAGCAGTTCATAGAGTAAGTTAGTCAGTGCCCATGTTGTTAGTAATTGAAGAGAGACCAGAGGATATATATGCGAGGACTGAAGACGACACACCACCCTACATCAAAGAATATCCATGTTGTTGTTATTTGTATCAGGTAATTATTACTTTAAGGTTATAACTCTTTAGTAACTTTGTTTAAACTTATAAAAAAAACTATTATTCTTGATGAATTTTTATGAATGTCCTTTTACCTCTATAATAAGAAAATATAAAAAATATTTTAAACACTTAAATCCCCAGAAATTGTAAGTGAAACACACTCTTTCTGCCTTGGTGGGAGTACTTAAAGGGGTAAAATACTCCACAAAAAGTAAAAAAAATATTATGTGATAAATATTACTAAATTAAATGGTATTTAAAGCCAAATAAAATTTTCTAAGGGGTCTAATAAGCAATAATGATTTCTAAGCTCATTACAGAACCCTAGATATGTACAAGATTGAAAAAATCATTGCTATTTACTTCAAATTATAGTAAACTTTTTATAATCCAATAAAGTACACTTAAATCTCGCCTTTGTGATCAGTTGTGTGGAAGAATGCACCACCATGAAAGTATGCCTGCAAAGTTGTGTATGGATTAGGGTTTCAATGTTAATGAAGATAAATATCTAAATAACATAATTTTCTGTTGCTATGTTTAATTTTTGTGAATTTTCTGTATTAAATAAAAACAGGTTGAAAGATAATTCATCAATATTAAACGACTCTTGCCTGATGACTTTATTGGCTCATTAATATTTACTAGGCCTTATAAATTTTTATATACAAATAATATCAATAAGCTCATTAAAATTCAAATGCTCAATTGAAGGATTCAATAAAAACTTAGTTAATACATTATAATTCTGATATCAACACCCCAAACGGTAGAAGTGCTCTAGTCGAAAATAAATAAATAAATAGTAGCTTACCAAATGCATAATACCAAAATAACAGAAACTTCCTTTTAATGTTGACATTGCCATTTGTAAAGTTCCATGAAAACAGCTGTTATTCCATGGATGAACAATATCTTTGCAGTCATATTTTAAAAGTGAATCTTGTACTAAAACTTTACTGAACTGAGCCATGGTAGGTTTTTGTCACTTCTTGATGCACCAATTGCTGGACTAAACTTGCTGACTATGAATTTTTAGCCGATTCAGCATAGAAGCATAAATATGCAATGAGTATATTTGAATTGAGTCTTTTACATTTGAATACTGATCATTGTTTTAATAGAAACATTTGATTATAAATTATACACATAGAGGGTGAGAGTTATTCATTATGAGAACGTTCCATATTTTCTTTAAAATTACAAAAGATGTCACCTACAAATAATATCAATTGCTGCAAATTTCCATTAATTACCGATCCTGTAAGAAGAGCCAGTCTATTAGAAGAATTGTGGAATAATAATATTTTGTTTTTATATGTGTGTTCTAGGCTAGTAAATTTTAAAATGATCAAATTGAAATAAAATGCTTAATGTATATTCATACAGTAACAAAAAGCATTTCAAAGATAATGATAACCAGTAATTGATTAATTTACATAACAAATTTGAATTATTAATTAATTTTAAAGACACAAAATTTTAGTTGTTAAATCATTAATGTAATAAAAAAAAAAATCTATGCCATTAATCCTTGGATCAACTATTTTATTTTATAGGCTCTATATAAATGCCATCTATACTACCTCTTGGTGCACACCCCTAGCAATAATATCTCTATTTTTCATTTAGTGGAAGTTAAAGACAAATATTGATAAATAAATATCTATCACTTTGTAGCCAACCAAGACTTAAATATAAATATGCTTAATGTTATGTTCACTAAGCGATGACCAATTAATTATAAACAAATATATTATGGTAAATAATACTCTTATTCATTAGTCTTGTGTTAAAATCTAAGGGAAAATAAGAGGCATGCATGCCCTCTAGAAAGACTGATATTTTTTTCCAAAATGATTTATTTTTTAAATCCATTGACGCATTTATGTCATACTATGCTTGCAAGAGGAATCACAGTTGGACTATGCCTCCTCGTGTCTTTAATTATAAATAAATTGTATTCAAAGAGGAGTATACAGAAGGGCTGCATCGAGACCCTCACCTCTATTAACATAGTCCTAAAGGCACAGATAAAAAACCTAGAAAGTAGGCTTAACTTTGCGGAGCAAGGCCTGCTTTCTAAGTCATTAGAGATCCACTGGATTCTGGAGACAGAGGCAATAGTTTTGCCCATAAGTGCAAGCCTCTGTCACCAGAGGTCTAGGGTATGGTGCAGAGGAACCAGCAACGCAAAGATGCCCCCCGACCTTCAGTCCATCAGTTGTTTTGGGACGGGCAAACACTGTAAAACAAGACAGGTCTACCAGACATTTTAAGTGGGGTGAGGACACTAACATCCACCTGAGTGAAAACATGTCCCCGGGGAATCAACATCTGTACTGAATGAGCTGAAAGCTGCCGGCAGGGTCAGATGTCGGCGTGACAACGGTCTGCGAGTAATCTTCATATATAACGTGGAAGACCTTAGCTTCTTCGCGTGACATCTAGTCATTCATTACCCCGAATATAAACCTGGTTCACCTTTATCTCCGAGCATTAAATTTTTTCTATTCTAGTCTTTCATTAAGCGCTTCCTATCTTTAAATTTAAATAAAACAAAGTGTGTGGGAGATATCATCAAAAAATTTTATTCGTTTGAAAGGCCTATCAATGCCATTATGTATGGAAAGTAACATCGTGCAAATTCCACCGCGGTTTCGTTGGGTGGCGCTCATCCGAAATGCCAATTTTCCATGACTGGCGCATAAATCAGGCTGGATTTGACCCGGCATGGGTTATGTTGGCTTTGAGGATTGCTGTGCTATGTGGCTTATTCGCATAGACCTGCGATTTAAGAAAAAGTCCAACGGGGTCAAATTGCACTATCTCGGCGCCCAGTTCATATCACCTCCACGTGAGATGACCATGGCCTAAAATCGCTCGTGCAGAATGTCCAATGTGACATGAGCTGTGTGGAACGTAGCACCGTCCTGTTGAAACCACACGTTGTTGACCATATCATCCAATTCAAACCAAAATAAGTTGGTAATCATCGACCTATAGCGCTCTCTGTTGACGGTGATGGCCTGGCCAACGTCGTCCTTGGATTCTCCTGCACACACTTATGGACAACGGCGATGTTTTCGGAAGATCTTGCGTTTCATCGACGTACGGGTGTTGGTTGATTGTTTACTGAACCAATGGACTCAAATTTATCTACCACACTGCGAATATTCCTCTCGGTAGGACGGTTATGGTGACCGTAAAATGGGCGAAGTGCGCGGAACATTGCCTGAATAGAACACCCATATTGATAAAACAATTTTATCATTTCCACATGTCGTTGAACGCTATATCCGTCCATGGGGATTTGGCAAAACAGACTAAATAAATGACAGCCGATTTGACAGATGCAGCTTCAACAATATGGTCTCTATCAACTGTCAAAGTTCAAAAGTCCCTAAGGAAGACGCTTTATAATAGAAGGCTCCAAATCCTAGCTTGAACCAGATATCCCCTAATTTTCTGTTTGTATCCCCTACTGTCCCCCTTTCACCTCCACAATTAGTATGAACGAACCCGTGCTGGTGCCTGTCTTTTTCTCCACGACTCAGATCCCAAAATCCTCCCTCCCAGTGCCCTAACATAAAATACCTCTTCGCTGAAGTATGGTACCTCTATGTAGTTATTTATGATCCTCCTCAAGCTCTCTACGCTCCTGTATTTGAATCAACTCTCTATAACCTGTCTCATCATTCAATCATATCATTTTACAAGGTGATCTCAATACTAATTTACTTGGCAATTCCACTGACAAACGCTTCCTTTAATTTTTTTTCTGTCCTGTATTCTACCATCCATCATAGGAATGTTTCAAATTTCTGGATAGAACTTTTTATCGTAGACCCCCTATGAATCTCATTTCCTCCCTTCAGCTTCCAGTACCTTTCCTTTCGGCCTACGATCTCATTTCCTTATCATACAATCTAGATGCCAATCTTCCCTCCTCCAAGAATATCACATACCCTAACCTCAATTCTCTGACATTCGATTCGAGATCATCCAATCCGATTTGGAAACAACTCAATGGGACTTGTTCGTTCACCTCTGTCGATCATATGGTTGATTTTATTACTGCCAATCTCCCCCCCTCCATCTTGGATCCAGCTGTCCCCCAACTCCTTGTTTGACTCAAGAAAATAAAGAATTAATGAGGCGTTGGAACGCAGCAGGGATAAGGTTTATCTACACCAGGCACCCGGAAGATGAATCACTCGTTGAAACACTTCACAACCTCACTCATTCTAAAACCCGCCTTACTCAATCTAAATTCTTTAGATTGGGATAGAGGAGGACCTCCTCCGCAAATTTTCTCTCATTAAACCAAACACCTTAAACATGTTAGGGATATTTGCCCCGATGACCTTAGCTCTCACTTTCTGTCCACCCCGACGGCTTAATTGTAAATCCTTCCCTCCAGTCTTTTGACCTCTTTGGTTGCCTTCAACTGTAGATCAGGGTTTATCTATTTCACCATTACAGTTCTGTATCTATATCAACGACTTCTATACATATATCCATCACTGCTCATTCCAACTTTATGCCGATGACACCCAAATCCTTTCCTCCTAGTCAGCTCCAATGCGCCTCCCTATTCAGTAAGTCCTGGACTGAATCTATCTACCTATTTTATACCGGCTAATAATATATATGGGTAGCTACCCATTTTAGAAACAAAATAGAAAAATTACGACACAATTCTTACCGACTTTCGCACTTGTTAACTTTACCTAACTTGTTGCGTCTCATACTGATGATATAAATGTGTCGTCCGACCTGCTCTGCAGTACGGTGACCCGCTATATAATCACTTAACTGACAGTACAGCTAGAACGGTATCATGAGAAAAGTGTCAGATATACCTCTCTCCAGAGGTTAAAGAACGCCGTCCTCCACCCGTAGCTTGGTGTGCCGTTGGTGAGTGAGTTTATTCACTGGAGACACATCAAGTTTTTTGACTTGTTGCAGCACCAGTAAACCCAGTTTTTAACACTATGACCCCACTCCCATTCCCACATCGATGGGAACAGGCTGTCCGGGAAAACTAGGTTGTTAGTTAGATTAAGGTTAGTATTAGCATAACGCATTCTTAAGGTGAGCCCTATCACTTCCTATATGCACACGCCTTGCATTCTGTACACCAGCCTCCCGTTGAAAAATTATCGAAACCTCGCACATTAAAGACTGACAGGAAAAAAAATCCACCCACCTGATTTTTTCATGTTTTCATCTCAAAATATTTCTGCTTTGGATTGGTCAATTTTTTTTATGAATAAATACGTATTTTTTTTATTTGTTTTCAATTAGAAATATTAATATAGAGGATAGTAACCCATAATTCTTAATTCAATTAAAGGACTGTCGTTCCCAATGTTTACTTTCCATGGAATTACAAATGTTTATTCAGTGTCATTTGCGTTCTGGTGCAGCAAATTTCTTAGTTTTCGGCCTCGATATTTTAATTTTCTCAATTTTAAGTTTAAAAATGCCTCTTTGTGCTGAGGATGTTGCACTTATTGATGATGGACGTTCCATTAGATATGCAGCTAATGCCGTCGGAGTTCCCTATGAAAGTCTACGAGACGCCGTAAGGCGTTTTCGAGAAGCTGGGTCTTACCATAGAAGGGTGGTTCTGGACGGCCTAGGGCAACAGAACCACAGGATGAGCGGTTTCTTACTTTAAGAATTTTACGAAACCGGCAACATACCGTTGCTCAAGCGATTCATCAGCTCCAAGAAGTTTGAGGTGTGCAAATTTCTGAACGTACTGCTTGGAGAAGATTAAATGAGTACCTTAGCCTGGCCAGCACGTTCTCCAGATTTGAACCCTGTCGAGCATTTATGGGAAAAACTCGAAAAACGAATAAGAGCGCGTTCAGCACTTCCTGATACACTGCAGGACCTTGAAAGGGCTCTTCGGGAAGAATGGGCTAACCTCCAGCAAAGGGACATTTCCCGACTGGTGGAAAGTATGCCGAGGCGTCTTTAAGTAGTAATAAAGGCAAGAGGAGGAAATACGCGCTATTAAATGATCCTGCCATTAGTTTCTTTTAGGATAAAAATGGTTATTTTTCAATTTTTTTTTCATGTTTCTTAGCAGTTCACATTTTGATTTTAAATTTTTTAACAAAGACTCATTTAATAAACGTTAAAAACCTTATTAAACGTAAAAAAGATTTTATAAATAATAAGTATTATATACAATTACCATGTATTATATAAAGATTCAATTTTTTTACAAGTGGGTGGAATTTTTTGCCTGTCAGTTTATAAAATGTAGCTACGCTATAGTAAATATAATTAGCACGGTGTGTATTTATGTATTGTGGAATCAGTAACTTACTCAGTTTATATTGACTGAAAGGTTTTGATTCAAAAAATAATAAATAAATACAATAAACCGGGAATGAAGACTATTCCTTCCCTATTTATAAGTCTATTGTGATGAGTTATCTGTTATACCACACGAGCTAAGAAGATTTCAGACCCATCTCTCTGCAGTACACCCACAAGCAAAAGTTACATTGGACGTGAATGGATTAAGAACAACTAACAGCTCTGATATCTTCAGGTGACATCTGACAGCGATCATTACTACACTCAACTACATAAAATAATCAACTATGACTTCCTACCTTAACTGACTAACTGTGCAATTTATTTTTTTTTAATTTTTATCTCTCTGACACGACATACCATTGGTGAACTAAAAATGAACCAAAGTATCCATCGAACATATATCCTTCTTTGTTTAAAACCATCTAATTAAAGTGCAAGGTATAATCAATCTTAATTAAGGGTTGAATGCACTAAAATGGTGGTGGCAAAGTGATCGGCAGAGAGCGTATAGTACAAATAAAATAATTGATAAGAACGAAAAAAATAATTTTTTATCTCACAGTAATTAAGTAATTGATTACATTTTATAATTATAAACCGCAGAAGTCCCAAAATTAAGGCGTCGTTACTTTGATACCTTTCCCAATATGATTGGAAATAAGTATATTTTGTTTAATTACTCAACAATTAATCAATTGATTATGCATCATAGTAATTGCGTTTGTTTTATCTTTAGCATAATCTAGACATCAAATGAAAATATCTAAGTAAAGCACGGTGAATTTGCGAACACGATTATAATGGTAGTTTTTACGGCTATTTATCATAGTCCACAAAAGTCTTATAACATTATATATATTATTAATTAGGTTGTTGATATATTCGATTTGATACCCTACCCAAGATAGAAAAATGTGTTTCTTTAAATTTGTTTATTAGCAACCCTTTCAAATGAAAATATTTTGGTCGAACAGGGTACTCATAATCTTAGGACAGACAGACAAACACATTGGTTATCAGAAGCCCTCCCAACAGGACCCTACTGGCTCTCCTCCTTCCCTGAGCTGTGACTAGAGACATCTTAAATGAAACGAGCCCGTTTCAGACTGACATTTAGGTAAAATACAATACCTGCTTAAAAGTTGATCCTTGGTACGCCAGTTATTACGCGACGCCCGTTGAGCGCTTCGTTGGCTGGTCGGTAAGCATAGCACATCGCTTATCGGGCCCACAACAAATAAATCGAGAGTGGCAGGGCCCCCCTCCACCTGACGCTTCAGAAAGCGACCAGTCAGGTCGCAGAGGCCGCGGTGTTTAGATTTTGTGTCCAACGTTTGGAGTTCGTACTCTTCGTATTGTTTGCGAGTGATGAGATAGGCGCTGCGATGGTCGGATCCTCTCTGGCACTAGACGTCCTCAGGAACACCTCGCCGATGCGCTGGCAATCCGATGTAGAGATCTCTTTCAAAGATGTTAAGTGTACAGTGAGGGCTAGCTACAACTTTTTATCTAGAGGTATATAGAATGTCTCTTAGCACTAATTTTTTTTTTCACTTTTGACTAACGTGGTTCAACAAAAAACCGCATTGGATAAAAATGGTGAGAGTTCAGATCGATGAGACAACTGTGTAATAGAGAGAAATTCGAGGCTCAAGTTATAACATATTAAAAACCTTAAATGTTGATAGCTATATAAATCGTGTATTTAACACGTTCCAAACTGGTTTTAATAGGTTTGTTATGTCAATAGTTTAGCTATTATTATTTTTTAATTCTTACAAAGGAGGTTTTCAGTTACCGAGTTTATTTCACAAATAAAAAGCAGGAACAACTTTTTTTTCATATATTGCAGTTTTTTACAACATTTAATTGGTTTTTAGGAAATTTGAGTGGAGATTCCAGCTGGATCTCTAACATCTCTTGATGTCATTTCTTTATTTTCTATAGATTTCCTGAGATTATTTCACAAATATCGTATTTTGAGTCTTAAATAACGATAAGTTTTAAAGAAATAACTTGAGGAATCTGACCCGTTCTTTTGATATTGTCCCTTAACTCCGTACATCCTTCTAAAATATATGTAATTAATAAAAGAAAATTTCGGTCGATATAAAAAAAAATCCCTTTTATCTGAAATGGCGATGAAACTGCTGATGCTCTGAACAATTATTTCAGTTTGTCCAACTAAAACTATTTAGATAGGTTAAATCCAGCCGGTGACAAATGAGGTAAATACAACTAAACAACATAAACATAGCAGATATCGAAATTCTTAAGTACCATAAAAGCTTCTTCGTCAAGTCATTGCCATCGTAACTTTAAATCCATGTTTTTTACAATGTTAAGAAATTATTCACACATTTAAACAGCATAACATGAACAAATTTTGACTTTATTGCAAACCGAGGACATTTTAAGAAAGATTTTTCAAACTGTCTTCTACAGTGTGGCTGGTTGGATATGATTTGGATACGTAATTAAATACATTTAAAAAGATGTAAATAAAATTAACACATCTTGGAGGACCTCGCTAAATTTGATAAAAATGTAACAGCCTTTGTTCAACAACAAATCATCTACTCAAATCTAATTTCACTAGGCTACTTGTGCATGTCTTTAAAAGAGGTAATGGGTGGGCTAAGAAGTAGGAATCTTTATCTTGTTTATTTTAAGCTGATGATAGTTAACGAACTAAAAGAGCGGATATTTTCAAAAGTTAAGGTTGTGGTAGCGCCACAAACTACAGCTCACATGCTATGAGTAGAATGATAAATGTATTATAATATTCATTGGTTGTGTTCTGTGATACCACTTTATTAATAATTATTAGGTAAAAGAAAAAGGCTGTGCCGGGGCTCGAACCCAGATATCGTTATTTGGGTGCTCTATCCAACCAGCTATCTCTATCGAGTTGGTGTGCCTACCCAACATCACATATGTTGAGGCAACGCTCTTGCATACCTTATTAAAACTTCGCCAGAAGCGAAAGTCTTGCGGAGGGAGTTGCAGTGTTATAATCATGGTCATAGCCTTGTACAAGTACACATTGGCGTGTTGTATCATAGGTTACCACCTGTAGCGACCGCTAACTACATAAGATAAATCACCCTATACTCTATTGTATATATATTGTAAACAAATGTAAATAACATTACCAAAATATAAATCATTGTAAATATGGTAAACAATAAAACACGCAGCTAGGAGCCAATTAGTTATATGAGCGGCGCCAGCTGCCAGGGGCAGGTAGTAGACCCAACCGCCGAGAGACCTTCCCGGCTCACGTATCGGTGACATATCTCTTTGTTAGGGAGCAAAGAAAACCACACACTCAACCCTCATTGGGTACTATAAAAACGGCCCTGATTGGCTACTGGTGAAGCCAGCTGTGTATTTAAGACCGGAGGTTTGGGGCCTGTATATCATTCTCCTGGGAACTAACTGGCTCGTGGCTGCTCTGCTTTGAACTATGAAACTTGACTTCTTCACTATGAAAACCTCTGCATCTCTCTTACCTCACCTCGCTACGTTTTAGTCCGGCGTTGTCAGACCCCACACCTTCCTAGTGGGAATCTCTGCCTTTGTCTCGCTAAATCTAGCACCTCCTTGAGAGAGACCTCTCCCTAGTGGACAACGGTTGTCGTGGCCCTGAAAACTTACCAAGCAGTGTTCCCCACGGCGATTCAGTCTGCCTCTCTCCGGTTCTTCACACTCGCCTTTGGGATCCGGACGGATTTCTCCTACCCTCAGATACCGAGTGTGAGTTCGTGGTCATTCCAAGACCACACAAACTACCTACACCATCTACCCTATACCTCTTCTCCTGAACATAGTCGGGTATTGTCGGGGCGCATACCTATCAAAAATGGAGTCAGATAGTAAAACCGTCATGAAACGATTGTCCAGGTCATAGCCTAATCACCCTCACTTCGTCACCAGGGTAACTAGGCACCCCCCTCGTGACGACCCGACACCACCCATTTCCGGTCAGGTTATGGCCAAGTTTATAATATGCTTATCTATGTGAGAATCGAACAAGTGCAGCTGAAGTCCTAACAGTAACCAATAAGCTTATCCATGCTGTTTGAGAATAACGTGAAGAAAATTTACAAATGAAAAAAATAAAATAAAAATCGTGTATACTTTAGTAAGTATACATCTCACTAATTATTCATTAAAACTGCAGTCCTAATCTGCGTATAGATTTGGAATATTATGACTTGAAATTTAACTCGTAATCATAGTTGTAACATTGCTGAGATGGAATCTTCTCTTACACGCGATTTTGAATTCATTTTTGTTTATTTGTGTGCAAGAAATTGAAAAACCCAGACACTGTTTTGATGCTGACATAATCCTGTTTTTCTAGTTAGAGAATTAGACGGAAACTCAGCACTCGACATCATCAAGTTAATATATATAATTCGTATCTTTTACATAAAATATTTTAGTTAGCTAGAGTATCATATATGATCTGTCATGGCAATATGAACCAGAAATTAATAATAATAAATTCTGATTTTTAAGTGTCGTTTTAAAATTACCAAAAAAAACCCTCATGTTTTCGATCATCTGCTTATCGATTTCATATTTGGCCCGAAGACGTAAAATATGAAATTTGGTTCCTGACATTCCTATTAAAAAATAAGAATTAGGGATTACACCATGAAGTGGTCGTCTCTTACCTGACACGTGGGGTGCCTATTTACAAACGTCGCCGTTAATGTTAAATCATTATTTTTGGGTATGTGCTGATAGATAAATTATATTATCTTTGCTGTACAGTTAAATAATCTGCTTTCAATGACAAGGTCAACGAAGCAAAAATAAATCTGTAATTAGAATTCAGATAGGTATGTAATAGCTTACCTTGAAACAGACAAATATAAAGAAAACAATAAAAATTCCTTTTTTAGATTAAGATCTTAAAGGATGTCGAGTGCCATTAAATTGACACAGATAAACCATGGACATGTGTTGTATGTAAAAGTTAGATAATTTTGTAGGTTTGCTAGCAAATGATCAGAAAGCTAGATTAAATAGTTGAAATTTTCATGAGAATAATTGTACATTTCTGCCGACAACGGAATGAAATTGACTCAAATCAACTTTTTTATATTTATATATTTGTACGGGGCAGCATTCTTTTGAGCTCCTCGGCTTTTTTGAATAGCGTTTATAATGAGCTGTTAAATCACAATTATTAATACTGTTTAATCAAATTATAATTTTCAAAAAGAAAAAGAAGCTGAACCATACATTTGAAGAAAATTACAATTCGCCCTAAAAGGTCAACAAATAATTCTGACAGAATTGTAGATGCTTACCTTATTTATGTCTTTTTTTAAATTATGTGCGTATTAATTTTTGTTCTGATTCGCTGTGTATAATTTTGTTTTTTGTTTCATTCACTATGCATTATTTTATTTTCCGAATTCGCGCTGCATTATTTATTTTTTATAATTAGTGTATATTATAATTTTTTTTTTTTAATTTGCTGAATACTCTTTGTTCTTGTCCCTTTATGTGTTATGTAAATAATTTGTTTTTACTCATGAATAACAAGTCGATTAGCCACAGTAGAACAATTGAGAAATAAAATTGCCATGAATATGTTTAGACGCATTTACAAAAATATAAACGTTTTGTGAACAAACCTTTTACAGCTCTTTATTAATAAATGTTTAACTCGTTTTTGCATAAAATTATTCAATGATCTACATATTGCATGACTACATGTTAGAAAAAAACAACTAATAAATTGGCCTGTAGAATTAGTTGCTAAGGCGTTTCAGAACATGGATTTAGTCCAAATTGATCTCCTTTTAGCGTTAAATTAATAAAAAGGTATCAATCTAATGTTTGATTAACTAAAACAAAAAAAAAATTAAAAATCAGCCTATAGAATTTATTTGCTCAGGTGTTCATTATCATGATAGCCGCTATCCTTAGGCGGCCCAAGGGCACATTTTGTTAAGGAGTCGAATGAAAAAGTTGATTCGGTTTTGATAATATATTAAGCGCAAGTCATCATAGATAATACAGAATTTTTTTCTGTCATAGACCGTCTTATTACATCTCGACATCGGTGACGCCCCGACAGGTACATTAAAAAATACCGCGTAATATGCAGCATCTGTTTTGGTTAACAACAAATAATGGAAAGAATGTATGTGTAAATGATAAACGTGAAAACAGAGAATCATGTAATAATGAGTTTTAAGCTTTCTATTTAACAATTAGTGTTCTGATTAATTTTGAAAGCAAGCAATAGAAATCGGACCCACCGTTTGTCTTAGCTGATTTTAACAGCTTTTTTTTTCACAAGACCTTTGATTATTTTTAAAATTGTGGTCATTAATATTATTTACTAAGGTGTGGGAACTTATTTTCTTTTTTTTTTTTCTTTCATAGCCCCTTCTAATTTACAGATAATTATATATAATTATAGATCCACAGGCGAATCTATTTACAAATTATTTTTGTATTTCATGTAGCATCGCTACATTATATACATGTTTTGTTATTTTATAAAAAATATATTATGAATAAACAAGTATAATGATATACATTACATGATGTATAATGATGATGTATAATGACTGGACTAAACTGGCTAATAAAGGTGGGAACTTAAAAAGAGACATTTACATATGAATATTTCCACTATGGGTTATTCATCGAGCTTCAGATTCTTCAAAATATTTTTTTATTGACATACTATCAATTAACAATCATCGTTTGCCCTGATTAGGCATCATCAAGGGCTGCCTTCAAGTTAAAAGTATTGACATGTATTGAATAAATTAAATTCACAATACTCGTTACAAGATCATCGTGTATGGGTGACGCTTTTTTCCGTACGTTTTGACCTACCTAATTAAAACATAGCCAAAATAAGGCAATCATAGGATTAAATCCCGGACACTTTATAGCGATGTGATTCATTCAAACAAACATATAATATACAATAAATCATATAAAATATAATATTAATTTAATAAGGGATTTGTAACGATGTACTTATGCGAAATTTTGGTGAGTTTTTAGAGATATAATTGGACTGTGCAAATAAACAGTTCTTAATTTGCATAGTTGTTTTCGTAACAGGATAGAAAAGGATTATGCGGATATATGAGCATCTAGAGGATATGTTGCTCAACACTGCCGATCTCCCTAGCAAAGATTTCTTTCCTCGCCCTGATCCAGTATTAAGTGATTCATAACGAGTCAAGCTGACCTGCCAGTTGGAAAAAAAAACACAACTTTACCAGAAGACGTATAAAATAGCGTTACCCCAGCAACGACACGGAATCCGATGGGCTCCATGCTTGCTAACTTTGTAGCAATGCTATAACCACGTTTAACGTTATGTTCACTATGCGAAGAATTATAAACAGAGATATTATGGTAAATAATTCACTTATCCGTTGTACAAAGGAGCAGTCCATTTCTTACGTTTTTCAGTAGTGTCTGGTGTTCAACTATAACAAAGTTCAGGAACTCATAAAAAGCACTTAAGATTGGTAATTGATTTCCCTTGGTTTAATAAAATCAGTTTGTTATACTGTTGTATGTTGCTACTTACAAGCGATTTTATAACAGAAAGTGTCAATTTTTTTTTTGTTCTTTTCATCGCTGGCATTAGCATTATTTGGAGCATTCAGGAATAGCAGTAAATGCTGTTGAATGAACTTGTAATTACGAATTAGATAACTTATAGGAAGGCAAAAATAGGATGTTATTTGCTTAGTAAAATGAAGAATTGTCTTTCAATAATACTGAACTATTCACAATAATTTTAATAATAAGCCGAGGAGATTTCATCCCCGACTAGAACATCTCTCTCTTAATTTTTTAACTTACTTAATTTTGAAAGATTTATTTCAAAAAATCTGTTTAGCTAATAATTCCCTACCCCACAAGGATAAGGTCCAATACACGCAACCTAAGACTTGTGATCAGACGAAACGGCCGGAAAAAGGAAAAATACCCAGTTATTATTTAATGCTAGTCCACACTGGAACATTGTTGTGGAGCTGCCCCTAATCAATGCCCCGCGTCTGTTCAGGGGCATCCCCACAACAATGAGTCTTGTCCACACTATAAGGGGCTGTTATGCTCGAAATGTCCCGGGAGTTAGCCCGCACAGGTCTCTCTGTTTCGCTTTTAATTCTAATTAAAAATAGAAATAAACAAAAACAATTAAAATTCAAGATAATAGTCGAATATCAAAATTAATGTCCTATCACTAACATCTATTTAACACGAGACCATTCATAACACGAGCTATGACGGGTCCACCTGCCTTCTAAGTTTGTAATAGTCATTAACTATCCTTTCTCTGATATTAATCTATCACTATCTGTAGTGATCATTGCCCAGTCTTAGGGTAGAAGCTCTATTTTCGACAGTTACTTTGCAACAACCAAACAAGCACAATAATGAAATTAAACAATACTAAATTATAAAGCATAAAAGTATAATATGATACGGACGTCATTACATAATTGTAACATACAAGTGTAAACTACGCAAATTTTATGTCCCTTGAATGTTGTACCGCTTTCGAAACTGAGAGATGGAGAAGTGAAATCGTTACTGTTATTTGCATGATAAGCCCCTCTTTGCGAGTTACAATATACATATATAGTTATACAATATCAGTAATATATTTTTTACTCCCGTTATGTCCATATTCGGTCTATTGCTCGTCCTCAATATGTCCGCAAGTCACCAAACATTTAAACATGTGAAACTATCTCTATTTCATAGGTTTCATGCATTCCGCGGAAACTTCTGAACGGAAACTGAGATTTTTTTTTTGGCCAAACTTTTTAATGGCTATCCTCGTTTGTTGCGGTTTCTGTGGTTGATAAGTGTGATATCCCGCCAGCAGTAGTTAATTTCAAGATATTCAATTAGTTTTAAATTAACTTCAGTCGACATTTTGAAAAATATAAAATACAGCAAAACCCACGGGAGACGGCAATAACAATGTGAACACTGTGTGCCAGATTGGACCAAACCTCCCCAGAAACACGTCGAAAGATTTGTAATGTTGTGGAACATTGTTTTATTGAAACCCGTTTTGACTCTAAATTGTGTACCACGTAAACCCACATTACACTCATGGGGGGACAGGGACATGGGGACAGGTTGCGGCTGAATCGCAGCTGTGGCCCGCAACAAAGTCATGCAACATTGAGTCCTGTTGTGGACTAAGGTTTACGCTGGCAGAAGCGTCCCCACACTTCTCACGTTCATTTTACTTGCATTCAAAAAGGAACATAATGAATTTATTATGTTTAATTATATAGAACATATTTTAATAAGGAATTCTGTCTGGAAAATCAAAATGTATGCATTTATGGAGTATAAAATCCCAGCACAAACCTTGCTAGATTTTAATCCTACACGCATAAAAGCGGCAGCCAGATAATTACTCATTTTATTTTCCATTGTTGAATTGTCTTTTCTGCTAATTAAAATATTTTTATGTGATTAATGACTAGGATATTCCTAATATTACTATGCCGGCTTTAAATTCGAATCTGAGCTTGATGACTAATTGCGGACAAACAGGTGAATTGTTGTAACCCATGAAAAATTCTAAACGGATCATAGTCAGGAATTAATTGATATAATAATATTAAACCTTTGAATTATCTAATCAGTGCTCAATGTTTCATATTTTCGGATCTGTCATGGTATATACATGTGTGTACGGGACACTCAGAAACAAAACGACCTTTAAAAGAAAAATAACTACACGTTTACTAACCCAGGTGCTAATCAAACAGATGAAAGTTGAAAAACGTTTTATTGTGAGTGACCGACTATGTCCTTATAATTAATATGAGATAAAACGAAAGGAATACCAATGGGATTATGACACACTATATGGAATTTAGTATAATTCTGTCAGTAATGTCAATGGAGCTCACAGCGCAGGCCTACGACTAACTGAAAGCATCTTGGAATCCTGATATATACACCAGCATTAGCAACCATGAAAATTTGGTTCTTCCGTGAGTATAAATTTTAATATAAATACATTATACAATCATGTGATATATGATACCCTCTGTCACTATTACCCGATCGAAAACGCGTTATCATTCAGTTCAGCGTATCGATTATAAACTTCAAATTTTTATTTTTTTTTTCATGGATTAATAAAATAACCTTCGTCCTCTGTCTACTAGAAATAGTTATAATCTGTTCACATTGGTCTTAGGTGCTTATAAAATTATTATCAATATCTTGATTATTAAAAAAAAAATCCGGCTCTTGTCATCACTCTAACTTATATGATTTTGTGCCGTAGTCTTGACTTTTTTTTACCAATAAGTTGCTGTTTTTTTTTCATATTTCCCGTTAATGTATTTTAACGCACACATGTTTCGTGTTGTTGATGAATATACCTTTAAAATGTCATATAGATCGAATCGTTTTAAGATGGAGGGACAAAATAACTTAAGTCATTTACCATTCATTAAATAATGAATGGTTAATTAGTAATTAATTACTTGTAAAAATAAATATTTTCCTATTCTACTAATTAAGTATGAATAATAAATAATTGTCTTAACGTTGATTAATAGTAGAGTTTGTATTATGTGTAGACTATTATTGCAAAACCTAATTTAAACTATCATTTAAATGCCTTTCATACTGCTACAAAACCCTTACTTATACATCACACTTGCTTTTTAAAACCACTTGCTTAAAATATACAGACCGACAGACATAATAGACGAACGATGATCGCCCTTTACTTGTATAAAAGTAGATCCTCACCCTTCGGGCTCGGCAATTATTGCGAATAGTCAATAATAGCTTCCCCATGCATTTACTTTCGAAGTTATAGATTTTCTCTGGCATAGTTCATTATGCTCCCATCATTTGTCCGTTCTGTCAATAGACAGTGAATGGACAATCTACGCGGTGCCCCCCCTCGAAAGAAAATTCTCTTTGCTAAGCCCGAAGGAAGATGTTCTGATTTTATTCAGTGTCCGGAGAACGTTTTTCCCCTGCCTTAGTACTGGAGTGGTCGTAATAATCTACGAAAATTAAATTTCTCCTTATTAAGCCTTAGTGTGGCGGTTCGACTTCGTGTCTGGTACGAGGCTTCTGTATCACACGTAAAACCGATTCAGTTTAACTGTTAAAGTTATTTCCTCAAACTGTATATCCTAAGGAACGTCCTAAAACAATTTAATCTATGTGAAATTCTTAAGGTATATTCGAAACATGTGTTGGTTAAAATTCATTAGTGGGAAGTATGAAAAAACAACAACTTAAAGGTGAAAAAAGTCAAAATATAATATAAACTTTTATTTTACTGCCTTACGACTTACTAACGCACAGAATCATAAAAGTCACTGTAGATAAAAACAACTGGATTTTTTTCAAATCAAGATATTGATAATAATTTCAAAAACACTTCATTTCAATATCAAAAGATTAAAACTATTCCTAATGGGCTGAGGATGAAGGTTATTTTATTGATCCATGAATAACGAATTAATGATTAATGAATAATGATTAATGAAATTAATCAAATTTGAAGTTTATTATATACAATAACATGCTTGGCTATAATAAAATAACGGTAGTTATGAAAAAACTAAGGAACTCAGGTTGGGACTTTTTGACTTTCCAACTTTACGGCTAACCATCTGCGGCCAAACTGTACTGGGAAGTGGGAGCAAGAAACGGTTCTCAAGGCCAAAAAACAATTGTCAACACTTTTCATTTTACGAAAAATTAGAATTTCAATCTTCCATGACTTTTTTCAAATAATCAAGACAGCACCCTCTATAACCTTAGATACGACACATCAAATCTTTCGATTCACTTCAACACTGCCACAACCCTATTCTAAGCCACACACTATTCTCCGACCTTCAACCACTACCAATGCCCGTCCGATGGAAGCACTGCTGGACTGCCGAAGCCTGAAGACAGATAGACCTCATAGAACCGCAGCCCCCTGACGGGGACTGAACGATTCACACCCAGGCGAGAGATCGAGGTCGATCTTTTTTTTTTTTTTTTTTTTTTCCGCCCTTCCTGAGGCTGAGCCTCAAACGGGCTTATCGAGGTCGATCTCCCGTTCGACTCAACCGAAGCAATATGACCCCTTCTACCTACTAAGGGTAGGTCGATCTTCCGGCCGATACCAATGCCTAGTACCCCCAGGCTCCACCATAGGTAGACTCTCACTACCTTCCCGAACCCATCCGCCTCCTTTAGGCATCCCACACCCCATATCCTTCTCATACTTCCTTCAAATGGGACTCCCCTTAGTGAAAGGCACCCATCAATCCAAAATAATTTTCCTTTTATTTTCCCCACGTCCCATTTTTATAAGTTTAAGAAATATGGGGGGAAAAACCCCCCAAAAAACAACAAAAAACCTACAATAATTAATAAAAACAATAGGATTAAAAATTTTAGATGGCAGTTATGTTTTTGGTTTTTTTAGGGCATGTCAACCACAATGGTCGTTGATACCCGCACATATGTGATAATTTTCTTGATTTTGGTTTTTAAACAGCGATTTTTTAATTTATATTACTATTTACAGTGCTTGGAAAAATATTCGTTAACGTGTTTTAGGTTTATAATATTAATCATAGCGATTATATACCGTATTGAGCACGATAGCGAGAACAAAGCCCTATGAACTCCTGAGGCCGTCCGTAGAGCAGGAGGCACCCCAGTTCCACCAGTCCGGTATGCTGTACATGCACTCTAGTTCTCAGGTCACGAGACCCACCAATATCAAATATATCAGCACAGTCCACTGATGTTTACGAAGATGTTGTGAATATTGCAATTATATCCTATAGGTCTCCTTTGTTTTTCAGACGATCATGTTACAAGAGAACATGGAAACAATGTGGGCACATTGTGAGATTCTCGATAAACACTAATTTTATATGTTCTTGATTAATAGCAGAATATAATATATCGAGCTTAAAAATAAACTTCTGCAAGACAGAATGTCAATGGGTATGAGATAATTAAAACGGATCATATTAAATTGTACCAGCCATAAATATCCTGTCAGTTGATGAAGAAACAATCAGGGATAGAAATTAGTCAAGAAAACGAGAAATGAGAAAGAAAATCTATTGGATTTTCACGGCTTCATGGCTTGACCATGAGTAATGACTTTTTACCTCCACAAAAGGTTACATGTATAATACAATAGTCGGACGCTTTCTTTTATACGTACCTGAGCTAGAGAATAAAGTGACCAAGTAACATCTGTAGAGAAGAACTTTTAGAGATTTCCCACACGCAAGAATAGAAACCCTAAGATGTACGCGGTAAGAGGCGGTTAAGAGGACGTTGTCCTCAAAGATCCTGAGAGAGACTCAAATGGTAGTGACATTCAAAGTAGTGGATAGCCGAATTCCAAAAACAGGAGAGGACAAAGTAATGAGGGGCTCAAGGTTTACTGCCAAAAGTCATACAATATGTATCTTACTATGAGATAGAGGTGAAAACACATTCAGGCACATTTGTTAACAAAAGACTAGGAAATTTCCGATAATTAAATGAAATAAAAAATTTATAGGAATTTAAACATCGAACCCCCTTGAAATTGATATTTATGTTGAATGTATGGTAAAAATAATATTTAAGGTTTTTTGTTTTTGTTAATCAAATATTTAAATAAATTACTAGGTGTTTCTGATTTTTTATATGATTTTGTTAATTATCACTATTTGTTTCTTATTTCTAAATTATCTAAATAAGTTTATATACTTCAAATTCATAAATTTGTTTTCAATAAATGCATTATCACAAAAGAATAATTTGTGGTGCCTTGATTTAATCGTCCTGGTACTGCATCAATTTTAATTCCTAGTGAGGGAATTGCTCATGAATGAATAACATCAGCGGATGTCACTAGAATTCGGATTTGGGAGTTAATGGGTAATACTGTTCGATTGTCTACATCCAGTAATCGGAATTCATTTGTTTTTAAGTCATTGGATGGTTTTATATATGAATCAAATTCTGTATTTCTAAAGTCTGAGTATTCATATCTTCAGTATCATTGATGTCCAATTGCTTTAATTGTTATAATAGGGTTATTAATTTCATCAATTAGGTATAGTAATCGTAAAGAAGGTAATGCGATAAATACTAGTGTAATAGCTGGTGCAGCTGTTCAAATTAGTTCAATTATTTGTCCTTCTAAAAGATACCGGTTGATTATTTTGTTTTTTATCATTATAATTATGATGTAAGAAACAATTATTGTAATTATAATAAGAATTATTATAACGTGGTCATGAAAGAATATTAATTGTTCTATAATGGGTGAGTTGGCGTTTTGTATTGATAAATTACCTCATGTAGCTATTTCTAATAAAAGAATATTCTTTATCTATGAATCTTAAATTCATTGCATATTATTTTCTGCCATATTAGATCTATTTGTTGATAATAGGTAATTCATTATAGGAATGTTCTGCTGGGGGTATTTTGTTAAAACTTATCTTTTCACTGAAAATGGAACGTTTTATATTAAACTACATAAATTTAAGGGAAAAACGGAATTTAACCGCTATAAAAGATAGTTAGCGGCTTCTTTTAGTTACAACATTCCCTTTTAATTGGATTTTATTAAATCATTTTTTTCATTAACAATGAAAGGCCTCTAGTTTGGCTTCAATTAAATTAATAAATAAGGGTTAAATTATTCTTAACCTAATTTTAGGTCGAAACTAAATGTAATTTTTACTTCATTATTTAAGGTAGACTAATAAAATAGTATTTTTTAATTGCAAATTAAATGTTAATTTAACTACAACCCCAGTTTATATTCAATCTAGTATTCCATTTTTTCATTCGTGTAATAGCCCTATAATTAGGACTAATATAAATCTAGTAATAGTAATAATTCACATTGTGTTTATTCTTCATTTTATTGTAATAATTACTGGTAATAAGATAGCGATTTCTACATCAAAGATTAGGAATAATACTGCAATTAAAAAGAATTGAATTGAGAAAGGCGTTCGGGCTGATCTTATAGGATCAAATCCACATTCAAAGGGGGATATCTTTTCTCGATCTTTAATAGATCTTTTAGAAATTATCGCGCAAACTGTTATTAATAAAATAGGGATAATTATTGCTAATGTGGCTGTAATTGTTATTGTAAATATTATCTACTCTTAATTTTAAGATCTTTTGATTGGAAGTCAATTATATTATTATATACTAAATAGATATCTAATTATCTTCCTCATCAGTAAATAGAAATGTATAGGAATAATCATACTACATCTACGAAATGTCAATATCATGCTGCTGCTTCGAAACCAAAGTGGTGACTACTGGAGAAATGGAGTATTATGTGTCGTGCTAGGCATACAAATAAAAATGTAGTACCAATAATTACATGTAGTCCATGAAATCCTGTGGCTATAAAAAATCTAGATCCATAAACAGAGTCTCTAATACAGAATCTAGATTCTAAATATTCATAGGCTTGAAGTGTAGTAAAATATAATCCTAATATTACTGTGATCAATAGTCTAATTCTTGTTTGTTTATGGTTCCCATCTATTATTCTGTGATGTCTTCATGTTACAGTAATACCTGAACATAAAAGGATTATGGTGTTTAATAGAGGGATTTCTATTGGGTTGAATACTTGAATACCCTTAGGGGGTCATGTTATTCCAATTTCCACTGTTGGGGAGAGTCTGCTATGGAAAAATCCTCAGAAGAAGGAGATAAAGAAGAATACTTCTGAAATAATAAATAAAATTATTCCCAGTTTTAATCCTTCAGTTACTTTAATTGTGTGTTTCCCTTGATAAGTAGCTTCTCGGACAATATCCCGCCATCACTGAAATATTGTTATTATTAGAATTAATAGTCCTAAATAAAATAAATATATTTCATTTGTATGAAATCATACTACTATTCCTGTAGTAATTGTTATTCCTCCAATAGACCCTGTCAAAGGTCATGGACTATAGTCTACTAGGTGATAAGGGTGATTATGATTTGTTTTCATACTATATAACTTCTCTGGCGTATAATGTTCTTAGTATTGAAAATACATAAGCTTGAATTAAGGCTACAGCTGTTTCGAACAATATTAGTATTACTTGAACTATTAAAATTAATAATAATGAAATATTATTTGAATTGATTGAGTTGTTCCCTAGTAATCTTATTAATATATGTCCAGCAATTATATTTGCAGTTAAACGTACTGCTAATCTTCCTGGACGGATCAAATTTCTAATGGATTCAATTAATACTATAAAAGGTATTAATACTATTGGAGTTCCTATGGGGACCAGATGTGCAAAAGATTAATTTGTGATAATTCTAATTTGTTTTAATAATAAAGTTACTAATTCGGAACAAAGATATTCAAGTACCTATTAAAATAGACAATATCTTTCACAGGTTTGTTGTTATACCCTTTTTATTGTTTTTCCCAATATTTTCATTTAATAAACGATATCTCATTACATTCTATTTCTTGTGTTTTATAAAATATGCAACAATGAACAACAAATTTTGTTCTATGTTGTATTTGTTTTTGATATATTCTTCTAAATTGCAGTCCTGATGAGGCTTAAATAGGCGAAACTTTGATAGAAGAATATATTTTGTAGACCAAAGTCTTAAATGCCCTTAACATGAAGACGCATACTGTGAGAAAGTTTTTTATTTTTAAATTACAATTTTCGTTTTAGTAGCATTATCTCACAAAAACGTATTTATCAAAAGCATGATTACTATTCATCACATCCTGTTCGTCGTGTAATTTAGCATTCTGTATGAATAGCCATTAGTTGTTCTGTGATGTCCCAATATTTTAGAAAAAAGCCTGGGACTTCTCGATTTGCGTCTACAGAACTATCCCTGACAACTCCAAGTCTTTATTACTTTGACTAATAATTAAAATTTATATTTATAGTCGTTATTAATAATGGCTGTTACATTTAGCTTTACCTGCACTTGACAACTACGGCGGTGAGCTTGGTAGAACTTATATATCTTCGGGAGATCACAGTTTCCTTCTTCTTGTTTGGTCATGGTGGATCAGATCAATCATATCGATTTGATGTTTTTAACAGAAATTTTGATGAAAACTGGGTACTTGACTTGAAGAAAGAGGCCTATAAAGAAGGCTGGGATCGTCGCGTCCACTTTTTTTTTTTTAGCGAAAGCTCCGTTGGAATCAAGGTCAATGCAACTAACTCCTACTCCTCAACTCGTACCAAATATATTCTACAAGCCCTATAAAGTTATAAATATATTAAGGAATGGTCATTCCATTCATCATACATTATAATAAAATCTTTGAATTAATGGCGAAACTGCCTTGAGTATGACGGAGGGTATTCTTCGAATATTTTCTCATATATTCCTTGTATGTTGGTTATCGAACTACATTTTCACGTGAAAGAAAATATGAATAAAAACATGAAAAATAATTCCTAGTGAATGATTTGGCAATGTCCATAAAACAATTAATTAACCTCAATTGTAGGCTGGATATTTTCATTATAGGGGGGGGGGTAATTATACAACAAGTACGTATCAATGAAGATTGTTTACTAATGGTTTTAAAAATGTTTTAATTAAAATTAGATGAAATAGTCAACAAATTGTTTTTTGTAATCAAATCAATTTATTTCCAATGTTAACATATAAAAAAATATTTTATCTAATTTGCAATGCATCTAGTTTAAAAACAAATATTTTAATTTTATTAATTATTCTGAGAGTAATACGTCAAAAAGAGACAATGGTAAATAATGGACGACAGTGACTGTACTCAACATGTTGCTAACAAATAATAAATAAATGAAAAATATACTTATTATATGTTGTATAAAACTTTTATTTTATAAAACCACACCGGCATCATATATAACATAACATATAATAAGTATATTTTTCTAACTAATAAATAAATAATAAATACACATATGTTATTTTTATTATTGTAACCTAGAATAACTGCTAGAAAATTGAAGTTAATTGTGTTAAAAAATGATTTTTTCAATAGGAACGAATACCCCAATGAAAACAATTCTAACTCACCGGTAAAAAGATAACAAATAATTTTTGTTTTTAATGCGTTGAGGAAGAAATATAACGGTTGTATTAATGACAAGGCTGTTTTTCTTTTTGTTGAATACGAATGAAAACAGTATTATTATGGAGAGTATAGGGGGAAAAGATAACGTAGTCAAGTAATGTAAGGAGTGAACTGGGAGATGTCTCGAGTGACAGGTTCAAAAACCTTCGAGACAAACCTTCGCCCGGTGAGTCACTGCTTGCCAGCCTATGCATAGCGACCACCTCCAGTTATTTCGCTGTAGGCTGGACAGCAATTTAGTCCAGTGTACAGTGATTTAGTAACTAAACGTGTCCGGACAACACACTATTTAAACTAGTAGTTTAGTTAAATGTTCCCCAACCCACCTTATTTACTATCTGTTAATATCATTGTCGGAAAAGGTTCTTGTACACGTCGAGGGTCATCAATTGTCGGTACAAGGTGAACAATTGTTGGAGGTCAACAATTGTCGGGGGGCGTCACTAGGGGAGTCCCTGATCACTCTAGCCCTGGTGACAAGTGCGGATTGTTGTAGTTAATAACATGGACCATGTTCCATGTAGGCGTTAATATCTGACTCCATTTATTGATAGGGATTTGTCCAGACAAGACACTGTGTTCAGGAAGAGGTTCAGAGGTTCATAAAGAATAAAACCAATTTTCAGAGTTCGAGCGAGAGATTGGCAGCGTAAGAGGTACAAGTCGTCAGAGGTCTGCTAGAGGCTGTGAGGCATAGTGCCGTCGTAGAGGTGTTGCATAGCGAGAGTAGACTAGCGGAAGGCTGATTGGGCTTACTCCCAGGGCCCCGAGGCCCTGGTCGTATCGCGACTGATAATGCGCCTGTGGAGGCTAAGAAACAGAGTGTAGAGTGAGCCTACCAGGACCAAGTGGCCCTGGTGTAAAGTTACAAGTAGTGTGGCTCAGGAGACTAAGAAACAGAGTGGTTTTTTCAGGGCGAAACTTACCGATATAAATATTGTACCCCCCTCCCTCGTGGAAGGCGGAGCCTGTCTGCAGGTGGTCTGTTTTATTATCCCGTTGGTCCAAAAGGGTGTGCTTTATGATGTCCCGCCTCCCGAGTTACGTGACTAAACTGTTCCTAGCATGATTTTATGACCACGGGAACGTGACTGAAGGTCTATTCTAAGGGGCGGTGTGACCTACCCTAGGTTTTATTGCCGTACCCTCGATGTTACTTGTTTATCTCTGCCGATCCCTCTATGATTTATTACCAGAAGTTACACAGATTTGATTTCTATTATAATACATTATGAACCAGAGTGTAGGGTAAATTACATATATTTAGCTCTTCGCTACAATCATCTAGTACGGTATTTATGCTTCAAAAGAAAGCTAAAAAGACAAGAACTAAATAGACGTAGTGAAAAACTTTACAGACTACTTCAAAGGACATCCCATCTCTCAAGAGAAAATAAATTAATAATCTACAAAGTTATACTAAAGCCAATTTGTACATACGTAACAGAGCTATGGGGGAGAGCAAAAAAGTCGAACATCAATCGTATCCGATCGTTTCAATCAAAAGTACTAAGTAATACTAAGAACAATAGTCAATGCCCTTTATTACGTCAACAACCAAACCCTGCATAATGATCTTAATATACCCTGGATTTTTGAACTCATCTCTTCCAAGTTCATGAAATTCCATCGAAACCTATTCAACCACCCTAATCCCCTATGAGTCATTACAATCCACCAAACAACCCTATAATCCTGCTCGGACACTAAAGTGGCAGTGGCCTCGTGACCTGCTATAAATACGTGAAATCGGGAGTACTGACAATGGCCAGTCTCACCATGTGGGGGACTTCCCAAGACTCCGCATCCTCTTTCGCATGCGACGAGGGTGCAACCATGAGGATTTGGGAGGTCTCTGGGCTGTTATGGTGAAGGCTGTATGAATGAAGAATTGTATATATGGTATGAATTATAACACTGAACACAATTACTTACCCCCCCCCCATAAGTTAATTTTATCACAATAAAGATTTTGTACTTAGAAAAAAAATATCATCCATATTATCTAGTAAATCAAGCGTGGTGATGTTTTATCGATTAGTAGTGTTGCTTAAAGCCTAGTTATTACTTGCGCATGGTTTACTTTATACCTTTTTTCCAGTTTAGAAAAAAATTCCTACTGTTTTCTGCTCATAACAAGAAATAATTGTAATTTAAAAACTATTATTACGGTGTTAGCTCTAATAAGCGTTAATTAGTCACTGTGGCGAAATTGGCCCCGCTCCGCCAAACAGTCAGGGCCGTGGTGGCACAGCAAACATAATTATAAACTCTTTTATTTAAATTTACACGCACAGTATAGTCGTTCAGACAATTAAAAATAAAAACTATTTTATTACTAAGTGTGTGTGAAGGAGTAACTGAAAGTGGGGTAAAGTTCTAAATATTTTGTATCCACTGGGATAGTCTTATGAGTATTTTATTTAAAATGTATTCAGTGGCGGAACCGAGATGGAAGCGAAGAGAATGTCAGTCCGATAAAGAGGAGATACTGGTGGGCAAATGTGGCCTACTCAGATGAATCCACGTCCAACGATAGCGTTCTCGTGCAACGTCCAACGTTCAATAAATTTATTTTACCCAGACAGTAAATATTTGTCATTCACATCCCATCTGGGTTTCCCGTCTCTGTCGGCTGTGACATAAACAATCTAATATATAATCTGTTCTCATTAAGGGGATGTGTCGTGAAACTCACAAGATCTGAGCATTTACTTACAAGTTGGGAGGTAAAACAGGAATCGCCTATACCCACAAGTATCTCCACCCATTTGAGAAAACCTGATACCTAATCAAAATATCTTTATTTTAGGCTGTTGCAGTTAGTATTAACACCTCATGAAGACGTACGATGAATAAAATATAAACACTTTATCCTGGTAATTTAAATAAAATAGCAATCATGAATTATGCATTGTTAGATTGGAGGGATATGAGGAGCCGGTAAAGTCAAGACTTTACTCTAGATTTAAAGATTGGTAAAGTTGGCGCCTGGCGAATATTGAAGAGAATAGAGCTCTAATGGTTTGTGGGATGTGAAATACAGGTCGGATGTGCGACAACTGAAAGCTAATTTGAATTGACTCAGAATTGAGAAACATCTATAATCTGAAATTATCGCCACGATGAATAGGGAGGGATTCTTTAACGAAGGAGGTTGTTGGACACTACCCATAAGGAAGAGGTAGGAAAAAAATTACTGGAATGCGGGGAGCAAGAAATAAAGGGATTTAAAACAGCCGCATGAAGATGTGAAGTTAAACATGCTGTGGTTAGTGGCTATATAAACTACTCTCAAATTAGTTAAATGTTGCTGTCCAAAATGAAGGTATAAATAAAATGAAAAACAAGTAACTAAGATTATAAAACCAAAAACTAAAATTATGAAATATACATTATTCTTAGGCACCGGTGAGATGGAAGCAAAGGGATAGGAGAAAAGGAGTCAGCTCCTAAAGGTGTTTATAATAAACTATAATACCATACCATACTAAATATGTGGTGGAGATATAAACTACAGGGTGCCTCGTGTAAGGCCGGAGTTGGTAGTATGACAATCCAATGTCGTAGTGGCTTAGAATCCATTATATCGACTTCATACAAACGAGTTAGCGATTTACCAACCACAATTTTTGAGCTATAAAAATTTTGACTGCTCCACTTTCAGATAAAATAGAATATCACATTTTTTATCATATTATAGTGATATTGAGATAAGAGAAGATTGTTTCTCGGGATATCGGATTTTCAGAGATTTTTCATCAATTTTATTTTTCATTTAATTCCACCAAGAACTTACTTTAATAACCTATATACAAATAGGTTTATTAGTTTTGTGATACTTATGTTTAGCCATAAAGAACACTTTGTATTTAAAAAGGAAACCATAATACACTGAGAAATGTAGAATAAAAATATAAAGTATATAAAATAGAAAATTGAATACAGTCCAAGGTACAGTGCGGAATAGTTTCTCTTTTCCAACAATGGGAGACGCCCCCCCCCTTGTTGAGGTGAGAGGGTCTCGTTGAAACGTGTTGCTCGTATGGAGAATAATTGTTATACAATACGATCGTTTTCCTGACCTACTACTTCCTAATTCAAGCTGCACCTGTATATCTGCTGTTAAAAATCAGTATGCTAGTCACTAAGCTACCGTGACGGGATAGGGGGTTATAGTTATGATTAAATAAGTATAATAAATTTAATAAACAACCACATTCATCAAAACCTTTAAAGAGATGAGTTGGCTTTGAAAATAGACGTCAAGTTAAAAATGTGAGAATGGAAATAAGATCACCCAGACGGCCATTACAAGGCTTCACTGATTAATTGTACGGTCTGGTTTTTTTTCTTAGCAGACTATCGACCTAGCCTTGGGTAAATGCGTGATTCCAGAAGGCGAGACTATGACTTATTTCCAACAAACTGTCTTAAGAGAGATTGCTTGTGGGTAGGTTTACACAGATACGCACGCTTATCTCAACGCGAGCCAACAGAGGCATTAAACTATCGTAGGGATGATATTGTTTGGTTTCTCCCGGTCTCCGAAATCTAACGATCTCCAAATCCCTTAGCTCTACTCGTGAAACAATACAGGTTCCAGCTATATCAAATTTCCAGATGAAAAGGTTTTCAAGCCCTACTGATAAAAAACAAATTACCTACTTTAATTTTTAGATAAGATGGAGTGAGTAATAAAAACAGATTTAATATTCATAGATACATTTTGTCATTTATTTTCCCGTTTTAAATAATTTCTGGTGTTCCGGCAGAAAATAGAGGTGATTTTTACAGGCTTGAAAAATATTTCCATCGTTTACTTGTCCATGAAATTTTTTACTCAAAGCCACTTTTTAATGTATTAAGAGTGGGCAGACGAGGTACACTTATTGCTGAAGAAGACGACGTAGAGTAGGAAACGCTCGTTGAATAACAACATTTTGTGGAAGCTGGTAATATAGACTATCTATAAACATCTTCACCAATGTTCGGAAACTATACGACTCTTTGACTTCTTCTTTGACTTCTTCTTTGAGTTCTTTCTTGATTAACTATACAGAAAACTATTAAACATAATGTAATGGAATACAAGCAACGTAAATATACAATAATAATAATAATGCTAGAAACCGTTATATATGTACCCTGCCATATAAATTTAGTATATAAATATAATAACATTAATAATATGTTAATATTAAACTATCGTTGGGATGATATTGTTTGGTTTCTCCCGGTCTCCGAAATCTAACAATCTCCAAATGCCTTAGCTCTACTTGTCATCAAATTTCCAGATATAAAGGTTTTCAAGCCCTACTGAATAATAACATTAGTGGATAGAAATTGACTGGATGAAAGTTGGCGAAGTGTAGGTGTCCCTTGCCGGCGGCCATAAAGACGGGTTCAATAGACAGGTTGTAAGCCGCTGGTCTGGGCTAGACACAGAGGTAAAAACCATAAACCCACTGGAATACAGGCTGTAAGCTATATAGCCTAATGTATATAGGCTAGGCTGCCTGTCAGTTCTAGTTTTTGTGAACTCTCTTATTGGAGTTGGGGCATGAAATTTTCCCTGGAGGTAGGCCTATTTGAGGATGGACGCGACAAACATATCCATTTACATCAATCATAATTAATTAGTTGGTTACCACGATAAAAAGTATTTGTCTATATTTTTGAGTAGGGTATCGAATTAAAGATCTTGACGTCCTTTAAAAATTAATTATTAATAAAAAAATAATTCGTTTTTAAGGCTTTAAAACTGTCATTACACTGCGCCACACATCCGTATAATCCTGCTTGGACGCTAAAGCGGCAGTGCCCTCGTGATCAGCTATAAATACGTGGCAGTAGGGGTCCTGGCAATGGCCAGTTTTTCCAATCATGGCCTGAGTGTCTGTGGCTCTCGCGCTCTTGGTCAGCCTCCACTGGCTCGTATCCTGTGACGCATCTGACGGTGAAGCTTGGAGGACTTCTCAAGACTCCGCTTCCTCGTTCGCATGCGAGGGAGGTGACAACCATGTGGATTTGGGAGGTCTCTGGCCTGTTTGTAAATACTGTATGAATGAGCGAGTGAATAAAAATTGTAAATATGGCGCGAATAAGAATATTTATCACAATTACTTATTGCCCATTTAGACAGATTGTAATTTTATCACAATGAAGGTGACTTCAACGTCCTGATTAAGAATACGTATCGTGTTTTGAGTTTTTAGTGGACTATAATTAATAAAACTTGAACCTTTTCGTAAACGTAATGCTTATTTCTATAACTCACAATTGACTTGAATTGTTTCGTGTGCTTAGGTAGGTTCAGTTTAACTCATGTGGTGTAGTTTTGTTTGCGTGACTACTTCATGGAATGAAGCAATGTAAATTAATTGTGGATAGCTCCCGTAAGATCCCTTCCTGGCCAAATTAGACTACACAAAGAGGTGTAGCCTAAAAAACAAGAAAATATAAACCAAAATAAGTATAATTTTACAATAAACGAATAAAAATTGCTTTCCTGTGAACCTTACAATCTCGAAACCTGTTTATATGTCATACGTTTTTGCTTGCATATCCTATGGATATAATGTCCCACACAATTGTATAAAAGTTATTTATCATAGATACACAAAGTAAACGAACGGCCCTACATTCGTGGAAGAAAGGTATCTCATGTATCTAATTCAAGATAAGATAACCGAATTGAGCGATAACAGATTAAACCAAAAGCTCTCTGCACTCTATATTGGAGTACATAAAACTTTAGATTTATTATATAATAAATTTTCATGAACATTAGACTTATTTCCACAAGTCCAAAGGAGTGGGCAGCTTTCTTTAAAAGCATATGTTACACAAATGGAATGGAATCTTTTCTAATATTTTCTTTTTTTTCTAATATTCTAATATTTACACAATAGAAATAAGCGTCAACGCTCTTGGTTATAAATAAAATTTTATTGAAGTACGCGTAAATAAATAAACTTAACGAGTAAAAAATATAGAACAAGATAGTTATCTGGCCGTCACCGTTACATTATAGAGTGTATAATTTACTGTATTCATATGTACTATAGTTGCCTACTACTAGTTTATTTTTAGAGGATGTCAAATATTATTCTTAGAACCTAGAAATTATTTGAAGTTTGCTGGCATTGGTTACACTGGCTAAGCTCCTAGTTGGTACTGCGTACGTTAATATGGACTTAACTAACAAATTGAAAATAATTACTTTATCCTGATGGCTTAGAATTTCTATTTATTGAAGGAAAGATCGATAGCGGGTTTTGTGTTGGTCTATAAAATACCCCTTATTAGTGGTGTGAAAAACGAGTCTGAAAAACCCCAAGGTTCTTTATAATAGGCTTCCACTCTGATTCTTTATTCCTAAACTCGTTTATTTACAATTTTAAATTGTCTTTTGGGGAAAAATATTGCATTAATTTCGCAAATAATGATTTGATCCTCGGAATAACCAGTAATATTCCAGTTCTGAACGACCGCATTGAAATATGCAGCTAGGTGAAAAGGTTGTTGGTTTACCTTGGTTTTAATTAAAACCATTCATCACTACCTTACTCCATGTCCTTGAAACATAACAGTACAGATCAAACATTGTTTTATTATTTAGTATAAATACTTAAAATGTGGCATTTACCTATGTATTTTTAAATTTAGGGTAGTTCAGGCATCAGTACCTCCAAAACATTTTTTTTATTTTGAAAATACATCATATCGTGGTTATAGTACTAAAACTAGATAATTAATTTTTTTTCGATTTCGAGTTGTGTACATTTTGTATGATTAGGTAGGGAGCTATGAAATGCTCTAACCAGATGACTCTAATGCCGGGTTCCCATGGGGCAAGAATCACGAGAGTATTATTGATGCACTTAATATGGATTAAGGAAATTAATTATATTAAAATAGAACATTTCACACGAATGTAAAGACAAAATTAATTTGAATGTAAATAATTTGCTTAATCCGTATTAAGTATATCAATAATACTCTCGTGATTCACGCCAGGCAGGAACCGGATATAACCCTAGTGGTTTATGCTTGCCAACCTAGAATTAATAAATTAATGGATTGTGTACATTAAATTATAAAACATTAATTATTTCAAAACCGTTATTTTAGAGTTATCTAGTTCTAGTACTATACCCATGATTTACAATGTTTTACAGTTAACGATTGCCCTACTCCAAGCATCATTAGGACTACAATTTAGAAAACGATATATGACGTTTAAGAACAAGATATATAAGAAACTTTTGTGCTTAAAGCTGCATAATACATGAAATACAGTTTAGTACAAAACATTGTTGTTCATGTAACACTATAAAGATGTTATTTTTTTCACCTATCCAAATAATATATGTTGGATTAATTCAAATGCAAATTCGAATCGGTTTGTTTTAAATGCTCTCGAGCGAGGGAAAAAATGAGGTCACCTATTAAGATTCATTTGTAATTCAAATGTGAATTTCAACCCCTTATTGTAAATTAGCCTTCTTAATCAAGTCATTACACATTAATGAACTCACTAACTGAATCAGTATTTACATCAATTATGAATTAAATTATATTTCTTTTGTAATGTGTTCGTACTTACTACTTACTACGTACGTAATGTGTTAATTATCCGTACAATTCTGTAATTCAAGAAATAAAATTAGTTGTGAATAATTGAAATATTAGCAAATCTAAGGAAATCAATTGCAACTAATTGAAAAATAAATTTATACTGGTAGCTATTATAAAACAGATTTATTGTCTTTCCACAACTTATTTGTTTGTTTTTTTTTTCTTAGCTCTCTAACTTATAAAAATAGGATGTGGGAAAAATAAAGGAAAATTATTTTGGGCTAATGAGTGCCTTTCACTAAGGGGAGTCCCCCATTTGAAGGATGTATGAGAAGGATATAGGGTGTGGAATGCCTAAAGGAGGCGGGTGAGAGTCTACCGAGGGTGGAACCTAGGCAATGGTTTGTAGTCGGCCAGGTCAACCTTGCCCGCCCAGGCTTTTTTTTTTTGTTTCAAAACCCCTTTATTCAAAAAATTTTTTTACAAACAAAGGAACAATAACATGAACAAATTTACAGATTTATGGCTCCTTTTCCTGCAAAAAAAAAAAAAATTATTTGATTTTTTTATTTATTTATACTGGTAGCTCTCAAAACTGTATTTAAAAGAATATCTTAGAAATTCTTTGAGTGTTAAAATATTTAATGTGGCTTTAAATATTGAGAAAAAAATTGAACTTTAAATCTTAATTATCATTTGAGCTAGGATTTGAGTTAAAAGTTAGCGAAAAGAGTCAAACTATTTCATGTTTAATTTTTTTCCGTAGGACCTATTATTTTATTTTACCAAAAAAACAAACAGTTAACACATATCGAGTTCGTGGAAGATAATTCTAAAATTTCAGCTCGATAAAATAGTTTAGTAGTAAGATTGCTACGTACCTGAATAAATGTGCAGCTTCTTCCTTGGAGCTCGGCAATCATGAAAACTTTTGTAATAATTACTGTTCGCAATACGCGAGTAACATACTGAAACGAACGCCTCATATGTGGTTGACTACAACTGAGGTTCACGTATGAACGGAATGGTGTGCATAATAAAAATGACTACTTCACCTCCCCTCAAGCTCAAACTCTCATATGAAACAGAAAACTTAAAATCCTAGATGCTCACCAATACAGTGGAATCCCGATATTTTGTATCCTGATTATTCGTAATTCCGGCTAATTCGTACAAATTTGCCGGTCGCCAGAGAAAATCCCGGTAAGTTTCATAGCCCCTTTAAATTTACAGATAATTACATATAATTACAGATCCTCAGGTTAATATATTTACAAATTATTTTGTATTTCCTGTAGCATCACTACATTATATACAGGTTTTGTTATTTTATAGAAATTATATAATGAATAAACATGTAGCGAGCGCGAACAATATATGTAAATTACCCTATACTCTGGTGCATAATGTATTATAATATAAATGCAAATCTTTGTAAACTTCTTGTAATAAATCACAGAGAGGTCGGTAGTCGTGAAACAAGTAACAGAGGGACGAAGGTCCTGCAATAAAGCCTGAGAGAGTAAGCCACTGCCCCTAATAAAATAGACCGGGCAGACCTTCAGTCATTTCCGGCAGTCATAAAATCTAAAAGCCATGCCAATAAACAGTCCTATAGGGGACGAGCGATCACGTATCTCGGTAGGTGTGACATCATAAAACACACCCTTTTAGGCCAACAGTCAATAACTTAAGGGGGATTAGCCACCTGGGCATCATAAAACATACCCCCTGCAGCCAGGCTCCGCCTTCCGGTAGGAAGGGGGGACGGATATTTAAATCAAGGGTTTTCGCCCTGCAGACCCACTCTTTCCTAGTCTCTTCATCTAGATAGTCGCTATCACTCGTCGCGATACGCCAAAGCCCCGGGGCCCTGGGAGTAAGTCCACTCAGCCTTCCACTAGTATACTCTCTCTCTGCCACACATCTGGGCAGTCACCTTACAGCCTCTAGCAGACCTCTGACGACTTGTACTATTACGCTGCCGATCTCCCGCCCGAACTCTGAAAACTGGTCTTATTCTTTATGAACCTCTGAACCTCATCCTGAACACAGTGTATTGTCGGGACACATCCCTATCAATAAATGGAGTCAGATATTAACGCCGACATGGAACATGGTCCATGTTATTAACTACAACAATCCGCACTTGTCACCAGGGCTAGAGTGATCAGGCACTCCCCTAGTGGCAACCCCGACAATTGTTGACACCCGACAAAACAAGTATAATGATATACACTATACGTGACTGGACTAAACTGACTAATAAAGGTGATGGGACTCACCTTTTTGATCAACCTTAAAACAAACTTACATACTAATCCCTCGGTAATTCGTATTATTTTTATTATTTATAGTGTTGTCCGAGTTGATCTGTCTCGGGAAGCTATTATTAACCATTCGCAATGATTGCCGAGCCCGAAAGGCGTGGACTACTTTTATTCAGGTAAAAGGCGATCGTCGTTAGTCTTATTATGTATGTCTGTCGGTCTGTATGTTCTAGGCAAGTGGTTTTAAACACCAAGTGTGATAAATCACACAAATGAGGATGAAATATATTAAAGTAAACACAAGAGTAATGAACTGCAGTTTTTGCCTCCTAATATTTTTTTTTATTGAAATGCTGATCCAGGCTGCAGAAACTTGAATCAGGATCTTTAAGGCTAGCTTACAACAGATGCAACCAAATTAAAACTTAATTATCACATCACCATTATGGACATCAAGCCTGTCGATGAACGTTATAGTGGTCTATTCTTTATTTGTTGACAGACAACCACCCTTTTCTAAAATCCATTACACTCACTGATAATTTTTACTACGAATTATGATTATAGTGGCAGTTTCGGATTGTATATTTTTTCTTTGGATTTGTTGCAAATAATATTGTGGTCTATAGAATAACAAAACTTTCTAGTTGAAATATAATTACTTCCCAGAGATTTAAGACCACTACTCCAGGGGCGGCCAAGGTTTTTGTTGTTTCTCAAACTCAGGCGGTCCAATAGTGAGATCCCAAATGTACGTTGGGACATCACTGTGTAGTTTCCAGAACCTTTCCGAAGACTTTCCTCTCGAGAACCATTGAACCAACGTACACCTCAATGAAGAACTAGTTCTCCATGTTCCACAGGTCTTTGGAGAACATTTCCCGGAATTTCCTGCGACCTAAGAAGCACGAACCCGTATTTTGTTGATTTTGTTTAATTGGACAGAAGATAATTTGAGTTCCTTGGTGCAAAGTGCTTATTTTTGAATGATCCAGTGATATTTTAGAAGAGATCTTTTAAAGTAATTTGCAAATAGAGCAATACCTTGTTTTTACCGACCGTGCCAGGAGCCACATCAGAACAAACGCTGTCTTATTTTGCCATTCCAGGTTTTTCCTTCTTGAGCTATTTATCGTTCTTCAAGCACCTTTTCCTGTAGTCGTTGTTCGTAGTTGACGAAGGTCTAGGAGTTCATCAAGTTATTTCAATATTATCGTTGACCATACGAACGAAAATACACAGTTGACCAGATAATTTGTTGTCATAACTTTCGTTCAAAACCACAGAAAACTATTAGAAATTACCTCTTATGTCATCTCGTCAATCCATCGCATTACTTTAATTTGAATGAGGGATATTTCGCTCACTGGTTTAGAAATTTTCGGATCGTATGCCTGTTTTGCAAAGATTTTTAAGCTGGGCTTAAACATTTTTAAACTTGGTCTCCGTCTCCACTTGGTTTCATTTGTTATTCCAGTAGCAAAGTGATTTCATAGGAAGCTGTCACCATTGAAGAAAGCTCATTGCTTTGTTTTTTTAAATATTCGTTGCTGCACACATAACGATATTTTTAAAAATATAATCCGATGTCAAGACTGAAGCAACCGGATACTTGGAATCAAAATCAGAATGATTCTTCGTGGTTCTCCAAATTGTATTGTTTAGGCACTGAAACAATTCTACCACAGGTCAAACAGATTGGTTTTGAAACGTTAGCATTTGTAAACAGTAAGCATTATTCCCAATCGTTGTGAAACCCTTTCGTTTCTAATGCCCTTGTCGTATTTACGATGGCTCATTTCACTAGTAAAAGAAGACTTAAATAAATGGTCGGGGAAGCTGAATTTCTAGGTGAAAAGTGAGGAATACACGAGCCAGTTTATCTTCAGAAAATATCAGAGGGTGCTCTTCCTTTGTATTTTTCCACCTGGATCATATGATCCGAGGGATCAAGAAGAGCAGTGGAGAACGATTCTATTTGTTATCAAACCAACCTCACCCCTTCAGAAATTCTTTCCTATAAGTTTACTGAAACAAACATTTGCGGGCCTATTTATGTGTTGAGTAGATAAGCTTTAAAAAAAAAAAGAAACGGGGGTAGTTGGCACTCGAAAAGGCATCGCGGGTAGCCCTTTCTAGCCATTTCCTGAGCTCATCGTCGATGCGTTCGAAGTCAAGAAACAGGAAGAATAACCAGTCATTATTTAGTTACTGTATCCTTTTTCATTAGTATTATTCAGACCAGTAAATGAGTCATAATAATTAATTCTTCGCCGACATATTTCTGCCTGTAAAAGCCCATTAAAGAAATAAAGACCCAGAGCTAGACTAGTGCACGATGACTTAAACACCGTGTTAGGTTTCGCTTCATGAACCCATTTGGCACTCTCGATCGCAGGTTTTTGAGATATTTTTTCTAGTTTGTTAGCTACGTTTGACTGTCAACAAACTAATATAGGTTTGGAGCATGCGTATCTAAAGAAAAGCATCTAAAAACCAATGTCAAACGAGATGTGACATACGATTGTATCACGCCATCTAAAATATTTAATATGTATATTGATCCAAATAATACATCCCAATCCACACGACAACGTTTCGTATATTTTGTACATTTGTGAGATTTGTTGAGATTGGATGGCTAACAGGCTAGAGGTTTAAGCTTAGGAGGTCTTAGAAAAAGGTGATTTACACAGCGTATTAATAATAAATAGCTTTCGTAGATGCTATTTCCAACAGGAGCAGGGTGTCAGGGAAACACTACTATTACCATAATATGTTGTGTAGTATACTAATAAACAAATATCAAAGTCTCAAAAAAGTGGCTACCTGGGTTATGTTTGAACAGTTTGACACTTTATTGGAAATAGTCTCCTACTGGATAATATTTGAAAAAAATACCCATATAATAAATTACTGTTATTTATTTTTGTTTTTTTTTCTTTCTAAACCCCTTGAATTTAATACAGTATGGGGAAAATGAACAAGAATTGACAGTTCTCTCCTCATTCTGCTATGCGCAGATGCATTTGAAGGAGGTTGGGTTACATAAATTAGATTTGAGGTTAAAAGTTAAAACATGTATACAATTCCAGGTGATGGGGCTCACCTTCAGTTTGATAATGTGGGAGAAAAACTTACAAACTAAAACCTAAACCTATATACTAAACCTAAGACTAAAGCGTTCCAGCCGCGACAGCGTCCTGCCATCGTTGGGGGAACGGAGAATATTGTTAAACACCGGGTTTGTCAGGTATTGAAGGGAGTCGAAAAATTTGATATGTCTACGATGGATGAATTCATCCACCGTTGGCAGCTCAAAGATCTCGTGAAGCTCACTGTTGCTCCGTTGCTCGAATGAAGTACCTCTGACCACTTTCATCAGTATACCGTTTTGGAATTGTTGGAGTTTCTTAGCTGTCATATACGTCAGATAACGAAAAAGCGGTGCACCATACAGCAGAGTAGGCCTGAGTACACTCTTGTAAATGAATAGCTTGAGACGCAGTGATAGATTGGGGGAAGTCAATAAATGCGTAAGCCGACAAGACTTCGTGCGAGTTTGCTTCAACTTCTTCGTAAAATGGTTGCTAAAATGGAGGTGTCTGTCCATTTTAATTCCCAGATATACTAGGTTGTGGCTGGTGAATTTAAACGGCAGTTTAGTTCACGGTGACTAGAGAGCGTACCGTAGCTCAGGCACTCACCCAGCTGGTCTCACTGCTGCCTGCTCTGAATACGGAGTGTATTGGGCGCGTATGTTACCGGAACATGCGGTGTATGAGCAAGCGAGCAACAGATTACTGTTTACCAAACATGTACGATTCAAGAAATTTTCCCTATCTGTACCAGTTGTGGCGGGGGAGTATTTGTGTATGTACTTCAAAGAACTCTAAGTGTGTAGAGATTTTGTGCAAAATCTGGCATAATTTACAATAAAGACATTATACAGAAGGGGTGGCAGGTTAATATGGTCACAAGCAGGTATGGCCTGTATGTATAAGGTTGAGGAACGTCATCCGATCAGTGTTCTGCAGGGGTTATTAATGGTATGCTTGATTCTATCTGAGGTAAAGTACAAAAGGTAGGGTTCAAGCGGCTTGATTCTTTCTTGGGTGAGGGACATTCGATCAACTCCAGGGAGTCTTAGGTAAATACGTAACCTACCAACCTACTCAGGTCGGTCGAATTGCCACAAAACAAGTCAATTCGGTAAATCGTGTTTCTGGAGGAACGCCACTTATCCAATGTTTACTTATTTGCTTTACGCTGAGCAGAACATTGTTGAGTGTTGATACCGCTAACTGTAGAACATTTAGACGAAAGACCTGAATGGAAGTAGAACCTCTCCCTTCAGACACGGCAATAAGTAAGGGCTTGTGTACTCGTAGCGGTTATTGTTCTTGTCAACAAGGGAAGGCATACGGTTATTTTCTACCGTCTGGTGATGCAGAAGTGACCGTGAGCCCGAGTTCAAATAACCCCCTGCTGGGTCTATTAATAGGGCCTATCTTTATATCCGCCAAAAACTGTTCAGGCGACCTTTCGCAGTTTACTTGAAGCAATTATTTGATGATGGCTTCCACACTTCTTTAGATAATAAAAATATTTCGGGAATGAAGCGGCCAGTTTCAAGTTCATTCAGACAGGTTTCTCCTCAAATCTACTTAAGGACTGAGTGGCTAATAATAATTAAAAAAAAAAGTTGTTTCTACGATAAGGCTTTGGACAAGCTTATCAATAATTTCCTCTGGATTAATCTCTTGATATTCTTTGGATTATTTTTATTAAGATACATGTTATTAGCAGTTTCTCTAACACGCCTCATTGATTGATATATTGTAAAGTATTATCAGTTCTAATAATATAAAATATCATTTTTTAAATATTAAACCGATCATTACAGTTGTGATTACAACCCCTGTTCGGCTAAAAAATATATTGGCAGGGCCGTGACTCGAACCAAGGGCATACTGATATCCTGTCATTCACTCTGAGCCATCCATGTGATCCCTTAGCCTAGTAAATGCTATCCTTTTTAGCTGATATCTCATAACCTCTGAAAAATTGAACGTCATAGCGACGTACTGTCAAAGGATACTCTAATTTAGCCTATTTAAAGCGACAGAGAATCGTTTATTGTTTATACCATTGTATGTTCCGACTTTATATTAATAATGGGGGCCAATGTTGCGCGGTAAAGTTCGACTAGTAAAATTTCCCCTGGATTGCTATTTGTTGAGCAAAACGAACACAACTGTCGCATAATGGCCAACTGTGGTGCTAGCACTTGGTTGAACAAGCGAACGTTACCTCCAGGAAGAAAACAACAACTTTATATTATTATTTACTAGTTTTGATGTGTAATAAAGCTTTTATTTATTTTATTATAGTCCTAGAGACATAAAATCTCGCATGAAATCTTTATTTGTTGATATAACTATTATAATAACCACTGAACTAAAAAAAAAAATGAACACTTGAATGGAGATAATTTATTTTTATTCAAGCAGTTGCCAATTGATTGTGTTTCGTTTTTCTGTATGTTTGTCTTGTGTTAGCGGTCGTAAAAATTTATATCGTAAGATTAGTTTTTGGTTTAAATACAATAAATTATGTGAAAAAATCTAACTTTTAAGATTTCTCAAGTACCAACTTGATTTTTTTAGGCATAATTAGTAACATAGTGCATGCAGCAATGCTATAATAATTTCAAGAATATTCCAGCCGATTTCAGAAGATTTCTTTTATTAATCTTGTTAAAAGGCTATTTTTGGAAACCGAGATGGCGTAACAATGACAATAAAATAAGTTCGATTAAAAATTCCAATTTTTTTTTTAAAAGGTTATTAAAACGTTTTTAAATCATTCGCGCCGAGTCACGTCCTAGATTTGTTTAATATACATTTAAAATTAATTTGCTTTATAAGCGACGTAAAAGGAATTAGATTAGTACAAATTAAAAAAACACAATGTCTTACATAGATGTTTCAAATTTAACGTGTAAGTTCAAATGACATTTTCCTATTAATAATAATTGCCTCTAATTGATGTTTATAATTACCCGAGAACAATCAAAATCTGATATATCTAATTAACTTAATACATTTTAAAAATTTCTTAAATAATTTTTGAGCAACTAGTTTTTGAAAACATACTTTTTTCAATACCCTTTAGTGAAAACTTATCGATAGACAATGAAGGTATACTTTACCAAAAGGCCAGGCCATCGTCCACGATGATTTATTGATCAATAAATAATATTTCCTTCAAACATTTTCATTAAGGGCAATGACTCAATCGTGATAGTGGTTTCGATCGAGTTGTTATTCAGACATGTCAAACGGACTCATATATTTGCTAATCGCATCAACATGATTTGGTTTTAATGAAGCCTACTAGGCAAAAGTCAGGTCAATTAAGGATTAAGGACGGCTAAAACCATTTTAATGACAGTTACCAGTGTTAACTTATCCATTAATCATAGTTCCCAATAATTTTCTTCCTTAGTATTTCTACCTGCATTCACTTACATTGTGCACACCATACAGTGTTTTCATTCTTATTCAAGTTTGCTTCAACTGAATACAATTAAATTTTGTATTTACTGCACCCGCGGAAGAAAAAAAACAAAACTTCTTTATTACTATGTTCATACTAAAATTAAAAATAATGGTAAATATGAAATTGAAATTGACCAATCTTTCGACACATATCAATTGATAACGAGGACGTCGGGTATTTAATTTTATATCATACAAAACGTGATAAGAACATTATAATTTCGAAGTACTCGAATATTCTTTATCGTAATTTCGGAGCTCGAATTCGATGACATCACATGGTATAACTAGCTTTGTACAATTGTGTAAAATAGAACATTCTATTGACCAACTCGCGCTTCGTACTCGGGCAAGGGGAAGCCTATTTCACAGAAATGTGAAAACTAGACTCGTGCTTCGCGCTCTTGGGGGCAGTCGCGTAGCTCCTATGAACATTCTTACACTAACGAACAGAAAATATTTATTTCTGAATATATATTTCAGCTAATTCAAAGTAGCGTACAAAATAATAAAAACCTGATAAATGAATTTCTTTTTTCTATAATAAAACAATATTTAATTGCTATATACAAACGAGCAGAGAATATTTATTTTCCAAATGTTAAATTTCTAACAAAACAATAACTACTTGCTAAATATGTTTCTTCGGTTTTTGTGATTATTTTTTTCAGCCAAAAATGTATAATTTCTAATTTCGATATGCTGACAAAACAGTCAAACAAAACGTTTTATTTTATGACAAAATAATTACATTTTCTACCAATAAGTTATTTTGTGGGACATATAAATGACGAAACCTTGTCCCCTTGCCTTATTATTCATACAATCAAGATCTGTACAAAATAATAAATTGTATGAAACAAAAATTACATAACAATTTTATGAATTATACTGATTGAGTAGTATTTCATTGATTAAAAACACTCCGAAATTTTGGACGAGTAATCAGTTAGAAATAGCTTCTGTTTTTTTCAGCATTTGTTTATTACAACGTTTGGTCTTAAATTATCATGATCTTTGGGATACGTTTTGTATAAAGTAACGAATATAATACCCTTTTACGCTTTTTTCATATGTATCATGTTAAAAGTAAGTGGTTGAAATTTCACGACACCGTCTTCTTCTTTTAAAACACACATATTGTTTTCTTCAACAATTTCAGTTCTTTGACTTCATCAGCTTAGGTCGTTTTATATATACCTTTATCAGGACTTCCATAATTGATTCTTTGATTTGATTTTTACCGTATGCCATGTATGCAATTTAGCCGAAATATTTAGCGATATTAATTAATTTAAATAAATGCGTTTTCTGTCATCTGTGATAAATGCGTGATCTGTGAATTCATTGATCAATCGTCATGAATTTAACCAATTCGTTATCAGCCAAGGATAGGAAGATCTGCGAGTTGGAAGCTGCCGATAACAGTTATTAAATAGAGGATTTACACATCACTGATGGTCAGGGTACACATTAGTGTAATTGCGAATACAGTCCAGTGGGAGTGCAGTGAATGGCTTTATAGAGGTCATTTAGCAATCGTAGATGAGCATTCAAGGATCCTGTCCAGGATAACACAGCAATTGAAAACGGCGTGCACTATAAATGTAAAATTACATAATGGAACGAGATTTCTGACTGTAAGTACGCCGGATTTCATTTTGATATTACAGCTCGAGAACTTTCAACAGTCTGAACTTTTATCTAATGTAACTAAAAATAACACCTTTTTATACACAGTAACACTAAATTAAACTGTGATAATTATAATATTTGACGAAATATTCTTTTTTTATCAGTAAAATATAAAGTGATGGCTGTTTTAATTATTAAAATCGACCGATGATTTTTTTATTAACGGAACTACAATTCAGAACACGATTCAATTAATTAATTCAAGAAATACAATGCAATGAGGCTTAATTTAAAAAATAGAAATATGGGGAAACAATCAAAAGACTATAACAATTTCTGTGAAAGATATTATCTATACCAATTTATATTGATACATGTTTGTGTATACCGTATTGACAACTCTACTGTAAAACAAATTAAAATTTATAAGATATTAAACCAATCGAATAAAAACGCATTTTTATTAAAATCAAAAATATTTTATGAATCTAAGATTTTAAACAGAATGGAATGTTTTTTCCAAAAATTTCTAAAGGTTAGTAATAATATCACATGATATTGTATAAAAATAATGTTTTGATACTTGCTGCTTTATTAAAAAAAATTGTCCTTTACATTTTTAGTCCTGAATTTTATATTGAATAATATTGAAACGTTGATAAATAAATATGCTAGAGAGAAGAAAGGACCAAGGATTAAAGTTTATTTTCACGAACCATTCGTAAATTAAGCGTTAGAAATAGAAATATGCAATGTACAAATCTTTTAAACAATACAAACAATGGTGAAGCTAATGATTCTTGAATCAACTAATTTATGGGAACATAGCGATTTTTGGTCGAAAATTTGATCTCCATTGATAAAATATCATTTTATCCATTAAACAAACAATAGAAATCAATGAAATATTTGCATTTGAAATAGGGTTGCGAATCGAGCGATTCTTGTAACCACTGGTGACAACATAATGAACTAGTCATGGAACACATCATAACGGATATATCGAGGGCAGTGAGCAGCTGCTGTGGGTTGGCCTTCGGTTTAGAAGGCTGTGTGCTTCCTGGATAAAACTGCGTACGACAGTGAGGCCGTTGAACCCCAGGCTAAGAATAACTCAATTAATTAATTCCCTTAGGACTGCACGCAGACCTTTGACTCGGTGTCCCACGGGACTCCGCGAATGTTCTGCGACCGGGAATTCCTGGAGCAGCTCTATTCAATTCTTACTAGTTTCCTGAAAACCCGATCGCTGCTGGTAAGGGTAGCCATTAGCTTCTCCGAAGCTGTGCCACTGACCTGTGGAGTCCCACAAGGAGCCGTGCATTTTTCGCCGGTATTTTTCATCGTGTATACGTTTGAAATTGTGGGAGACCGGTATAAAAACACAACAGTTGCTGCTTTCGCTGGCGATATTGTGGTGTACAGTAGCAGCACGAGTGCCAAGTTAGCTCTTAAACAGGCCGAAATAGCCTGCAACCAGATAACTGAGAAATTGGGGAAACTCAATATCTCTGTAAACGCGGGCCAGACTGACTGCGTGATTTTCTCATTCCTAGGAACGCAGAAAAACTCCCAGCATGCCGAGGATGTTGCCTCGTATATCTGGGCGTTAAAATGGCCTCCGTTTTAGCGGCCATTTTGCAAGGAAAGTAAAGCAAACACGCACGAAGTCTTACCGGCTCACGCATCTATTAACATCGCCCAATCTATCATTACGCCTTAAGCTAATGGTATATAAGGGTGTACTCAGGCCTGCTCTGCTGTACGGGGCACCGCTTTTTCGTCATTTGACTGAAGCGACAGTGAGACGACTCCAACAATTTCAGAACGGAATCCTCATGAAAGTGGTCACACTATTCTACATCACACTACATTCGAGCAGCGGAGAAACAGTGAATTACACGAGAACTTTGAGCTGCCTACGGTGGATGAATTCATTCGCCGTAGATATATCAAATGTTTCGACTCCCTACAACACACGACAAACCCCGTGTTCAACACGATCACTCCCGCCCCGTTCACCCATCGATGGCAGCAAGCAGACGAGACAGGAACGTTATAGTTTGTAAGTTTAGTTTTTAGTTTTTCCCTTATTGTAACCCGAAGGTGAGCCCCTTTACACTATACAATTTTACAATTGTCTTACAACAACAAATCGATTAGGTTAGTTTTTAAGACATGCACTCCTTACAATGTATGCCATGCAGTACAAGGAGAAACCCTCAGAAAACATTATATTCTGTTTATACTTTCATTTTAAAAAAACAATACTCACAGGGGTTGAGGAAAAAAATAATAATGCAGTGCAAAGGTGTGCCCCATCACCTAGTCCCCGTTTACTTCGTATAATTTTTTAACAGTAACCAGAGAGATATGTTGTGTAAACAAAAACTGCTTAAAAATCGTTGCAGTACTAGGAGCCATTTGCAGCTCAATTTATATTAAATTGTATAGATTTAATTTTTTTAAATATTTAAACTTGGGGGGGGGGGACTAACAATAGCACATTAAAGCTCCTACGCATAACATATATTATTACGTCAAGGTCATTAATTTGACTGCCTGCTCAATATTTTAGAAAAGTTTTTTTTTTTTTTAACCAATTAATTATTTGTCATGGTGCTGGTCTTATTTCAAACATCATCGGGGCATTGGATTATTACCATGCTATTGTACCTCTATGAAGTTTACTGGTCCTAATATATTTAATGTTTAAAAAAAATAAAATGAATTTGTTAATTATGACCTTAAGATCTTTAATTGTGTACCCTACTCTCATTCAATGACGAGTTTTTTCTTGCTATTTATGATTTTTTTTTTTTTTATTGAAATGCGATTTTAGTGATCGCGACCGTTTAATATTTAAAATATTTATTTATTTTAATAAATATATAATATTATACATTTTAAAATTTTATTATTTATTTATTCAACGTCCTGTATTTCGTAATATTTGGAGTTCATTGTTAGCGGTAAGTTTAATATATTCTGTTATATTATAACTGAGTGAATGCATTTGTTGGGAAATCGGCTTTGCTTGAGGAAAGGGAGATGTTGTTTTCAATAAAATTAGTTAATGGACAATGGTTTGTATATATTCAAACATAACAATAGCTCACAATAGTTGTATCATTTCATATGCTATTAGTAAAACAATTATTTCTCTTTTTGTATATATTCTTTTGTAGCTAACTTTTGTTAATTATGATCACTACACTCTTTTAACGTCAAGTTTTCTTTTATTGTTGTCAGAACCTGATGGTGATATACACATGTTTTCATTAGAAATTTGACGAAAATCTAACACCTCACTTTTATCTACCTGAACCGATATTCTAAATTCATCCACTCAGTTAAAAGCTACAATTTAGTTTATGACTAATGAAAAAACGTCTTAGTCTGCAAAATTTAAAGAATATTTCATGAGATTATGGCGAGGCTTCCAATCCATGGATTAACAAGTAACGACTAATTTACCTTGATCTACCTTCACATAAGCACACCTAATATATACATATCTCATTAAGAGAATGTATCTTGTTGTGCTCACATAAAGCCGAATTTGAAGGCTCGTGTGCATAGAAGTGAGACTCGTGCGTCCTTGAAATCGATTAAGAAAAGGGAAGCGAGACGATTATGAAATTCATATGCCGTTCACCTTCCTTGAGTACACTCGCACTCAGTAGACAACTCCACTTCTTTTTTTTTAATTGTATTTATTCGGCTGTGGATTTTGCGAAAATTGGAAAATGTTTACTCAAGGGATTTTTGACCCTCTACTCGATTATATTAATATTTTGTTGAAATTAGCCTCTTCGAGTATAATACTATTTGTAGATTAACATTTGCTATATAATTGCCTTCCCGATTCCACCCGCCTCCCTTAGGCATTCCACACCCTATATCCTTCTCATACATCCTTCAAATGGAGGACTCCCCTTAGTGAAAGGCACTCATTAGCCCAAAATAATTTTCATTTATTTTTCCCACATCCTATTTTTATAAGTTTGAGAGCTAAGGGAAAAAACAAAAAAAAAACAAAAAACTATTTGTAGAGTTTGTTGGTTATTTTCCCAAAAATGTCCGCTATGATAAATAAGGTGAACCCCATCACTTTTAAAGATGTTCAGTAAATTAATGCATAATGTACATCATTGCACTTTTGTATTCCAGATCACAATGTGTAATAATTGTAAATTATATAACATGTAGCCAAGCTGCAGGAAATATAATGACCTATTGTAATAGATTCATTTGTAGAATCTGTATTTAATACAGTAATAATTTTGTAACAAGGAGATATGGGAGGGGGAACAAAAAAAAAGTTGGTAATTTTAAAACCAGAAACCCCTGTGGTTAGATCCTTGTGTCTGCTGCTAGCAACGATTTTATAGTGGGGAAACATTACTCTCAAGTGTGGCACAAAACTTAATTGTTAGAGCCCAGATGGTGTCGCAACACCTTTTTGCATGAATAAAAAGAATTTTTTCCACAATATTTATATTTGAAAGATGTTTTTGGAGTACAGAGCATCTGCCATGAAAAGAACACATTGTCTGGCCCTAAAGCCGTTACTAAAACAAAATTTTCAGAAGGCAACATAATGGCAGTTTTCACAATTAACACAATCCCATCTTTTGTTGTTTGCTTGGTGACCACTTGTGCTTGCTAATGAAATTCATTCTGAAGCAATGACATGAAGCACGATGTCGGGTTGCCACTAGGGGAGTGCCTAATCACTCTAGCCCTGGTGACAAGTGCGGATTGTTTAGTTTATAATATGGACCAGGTTCCATGTCGGCGTTATCTGACTCCATTTTATTGATAGGGGTGTGTCCCGACAATACACTGTGTTCAGGAGAGATGTTCAGAGGTTTCATAAAGAATAAGACCAGTTTTCAGAGTTCGGGCGGGAGATCGGCAGCGTAACAGGTCAAGGCGCCAGAGGGTCTGCTAGAGGCTGTGAGACAGGGTGACGGCGCAGAGGTGTGGCAGAGAAAGTGCAGACCAGTGGAAGACTGAGTGGACTTACTTCCAGGGCCCCGGGGCCCTGGCGTATCGCGACCGAGTGATAGCGGCTGTCTAGATGAGGAGACTGGGAAAGAGTGGCTCTACAGGGCGAAACTTCCTGATTTAAATATTATTTCCCCTTCCTAGTGGAAGGCGGAGTCGGCTAAAGGGGGTATGTTTTATGATGCCCAGGTGGCCAATCCCCCTTAAGTTTATGACTGTTGGTCTAAAAGGGTGTGTTTTATAACCACTAGGGACTCACCTACATAGGTTTTATGACCGCCGGAAGATGGCCAAAGGTCTACCGGTTCGGTTTTATGAGGGGGCAGGTGGCTTACCCTCAGGTTTATTGCAGACGACCTTCGACTCTCTGTGCCTTGTTATACGACTTCCGATCTCTCCATGATTTATTACCAGAAAAAGCTCTTACCATGTTTTACATCTAATTACAATACATTATATATGCACCAGAGTATATTTAACCAGGGTGATTTAACACTTATATAGTTAGGGTCACTACACACGATTTGTTTTGTTTTTTCCATTCGATAACGATTCCTTCTTCTGCATATGTGGATACATTTTACCATCGAAGAGGACGTCTGAGCTCCTTATATCCTGGAACGACGAGCGAGGTCTTTTAGTGCTTTTTGTGCTTCTTTTATTTTCTTTTGCAGGGTAATCATCGAACACTACCACAGCATTTTGATCATAATGAGGTGGCATATTTTTTTAAAACAGCAGAAAAACATTCGCTGTGATTCCAGTAACCCTACCACGTGTGAGGAGTCGTCAGGAAGGGGGGGGGGAGAGGGGCTCCCATTAACCTCTGTGCAGGAGCCAGCCATTTACCTTGCTCTTTCCCAATTATCTGTCCCCTGTGTCCCACCCGAACTCTTCATTGTTTTCATGAGGGTTTGCTCAATAGTCTTTTCACTGACCGAAACTTACCAGAGGTTGAATTCATTGAGGTGTTGAATTCAACATGGAATACGATCTACTGCATATTGGCCAAAGTGATGAACTATATGCATTAACCACACCTGGGCCAAAACAACAAAAACTGTTGGATTTTTAACTTACGATTTTGAATGTATCCTAAAAATAAAGTTTGAGGTGTATTTTGAAATGTATTATGTTGAAATATAAGTGTTAGGGGGTGCTTTAAAAATTTGTCTGTTTCTTTATCAATAAATATTTATACTTGAATCGCAAGGACCGAACATATATATATTGCTACAGAATGGATTAAGGATGATATTACATTTAGGAATACTAATTTGAAAAGAGGGTGGGTGATATTTGCATTTCCCAGCACACTGTCACTAAAATTGTTATTTTAACATTTCTCGTCTTCTATTTGGAGTAATTAAAAATATGTTGTACTTCTCTGGGTCGTCCCTGGAGCCGTTGACTGCTGACAGGTTGAAGACACTAGCTGAGGACATTGGCTTCGAGGTTGCTCCTACTTTAGATTGAAGCCATCACTGTGTAATAGGTTGTTTTTTTTACTTTTAACAACTTTATTATGATAAAATTACAATCTGCCTCATTGAGCAATAAGTAATTGTGATAAGTGATCTCATTCATACCATATTTATACTTTAAAGATAACATTCACTCGCTCATTCATAGAGTTTGTATAATAGTAAGGAATATTTCTAAGTGTAGCTAGTAAGATCTTTCTAATCATTTTATCATTCATATTCGCATTCATAAGTTTTTTCATTTCAAAAAATAGTAATCGTTAGTAATAAAATGAATTGTACATAAATTTCTATTTCTTATAATTGAATCCCTTCCATTGTGATCAACACGTTAATTTATGAAAATAAACCAGTTTGGGTTTAGATTCCAATCGGGGCAATAGAAGATTGTTTGAGTATTCTTAAGAAAAGTATAATTTGGTCAAATTTCACGTTAATGCAATATGCCCAGGATTTGATAAGGGGTCAAATCTGTTAGTAGTTGAATAGTTAGTTGGCAACCCTGTAATTCAAATATTCTAATAAAACAAGAGCGTATCAGCGTGGCGTTTGTGGGCAAGCCAGAAAAATATATAAACGGATGTATTTATACGTAACCACAAACAGACTTGATGACAACTTAACATCGCTTTTTTTTCAACTTAAGTCGATCTCCTAATGAACGCTTTAACTCAGTAGTATACTAACGCCTCCCTACAATGAGAACACAGTGAGAATGTTATCTGTCATAGGTGGCCTCGGGTCGTTGATATATAAATCTTATATCAAATGTCGCACTTCATAAATTATCGTAAAAAAAATAATCAAGATTCATCAAAAAACCATTGTTTTTACATTATTATCTTTCTGGCGATAACGGGTCAGATAATAACAATACAGTACAGCTGCACTATAGCGTCATTTGAAACACCATAGGAGTAGATAGCGGTATTTATAATAGTGTCTGCCATTTATTTATATCTATCTATGTTGTACGACAGCAGTCATAAAAAAAATCATAAAAACATTTTAAAAGTATATTCAACACCCAGAAATATGCTGATCCTTTGGACAAAATTACTGGAAGTTAAACAAATTATATGTGAAAAAAGTCGAAACCGCTTCGCTAACTTTTAAGATTTCTCAAGTCCAAGCTCAGTCGTACATAAAGTTCTAATATTTCCTCTATGGCCAAGGAGGGCTCGCTAAAGACGGTATTGTGAATAGATTTTAAAAGATATTCCGAAAAATAATGTTCTGGGTCAGCAAAACAGTTGACAACTTATAGTACCCTACAGTGTAACGTGTAGGTTACACTCATTTCTAACAAGAGTGGGGATGCTGAAATAAATTTCGTATCATAATCGATGTAAAAAGCAGTGTAACATACTACTGAGGCTGACCTTCATAAAATTTCATATTTAACCCTCATAAAAAAGTTGACAAGTGGAAATTTTCTGGAATACCTCCTAAGGTCATAATGGATAAAATACGGCTGTCATTTTTAACTAACCTGTCATAACTTCGGATTTACATTTTTCCAACCATCCGTTTTTCAAGTCCCACAATGCCCCATCTGAAGTTGAAAATATAAAATTTTAATATTGCAGTGGAGGGGAAAAAATATTTAGCGAATCACTGGGCATTCCCTTTTTTTTTCGCTAAGCATTTCAAACAATTATGTATTTGTGTTACGTTTAAATGAAATAAGTTCACAGATATTACAAAATCTGTTAAAAACTTAGTTTCAGGAAACCTTGGTTGATTAATTAAAAAAAAAATATGTATTTGTCTTACAAATGTTTAAAGTCAAGAAAAATTTAGTTAACACTTGAGACCACCAGTTTGATCTCACAGTGCAAAGAAACAATAAAACAACTGACACAATACTCCAATACAGAAGTTTTTATTAGATGCCTACCAGTGTAATAATCATAAAATTATTCAAATAAATGTCTACTAAAAAAAGATAAACTCTTAGCTGTCGCGTCTGTTTTAACCATGATGTTACGAGCAATTAATGCCAAATAAAACGTCCTATTTGGCTGATTCTTGGTTTAGTTTCTGAGATTTATTGGCCCTGAAGTTTCTAAAACTTAGTTTTTTGATCCTGATCTTAGTTGTCAAATCGGTACCAACACTTTTCGAATAACCTCTTAAATATTTACGAGTCGTAACAGGAGTGTGAGCCATGAGTATAAGGTTACTAAGACCTTTCTTATGGATAGGGATCAAATTTGTCTAATTTCCATCCTAGAAGAAATTAATTACAGATTTTTGCTATAAATCAAGTTTTTGTGTATCACAGTGATTCCGGATGAAAGTTTGAGATTTTTGTTAACCTGTGCTGTGGTGACTGTATTACAATATTTAAGAAACCTGGCTAAATTCATCTTTTTGAAAAGGCGGTCACAGTTGTGCTACGTTAGGCGAATGAAGGTTTATTGTTTTATATGGGATACTTGCATACATCATACTGTATCCAAATACATAAAATGTAAGGAGATATATAAAGAATGTATCTTTCTACGGATACATATATTCCTTTTATATCTACCTTACTTTCCCTCAGCACCACGCCTCTACGCTCAAGCTGAATAATGAAAATATTTTATTTGCTTTGAAGCCAATTAGCCATTCATTTACTAATAGATTCTATCAAATCCTGAACGCATTGAATTAGCGTGAAGTAACACTAAAATATGTTTTCCTCAAAAATGTTAATTTAATTTGATATTGCCCTGATTGCTTTAGTCCAAAGTAATTTATCTTAATAAATTAATGAGGTGATCGATGGAAGGGATTTCATTTATATAAAATAGAATTTTAGAATACTATATGTTTTATTCAAATGTTTGAGAGTATTCAATTAAATAAATTTAAAAGTCAATATGAATCCAAATGATGAAAAATATCACATGTATCTTACTGAACAACTAGTATAAATTATTCTTACTAGACAACGTTGTCTTCTTAGATGAAGAGTCCAGGCCAAGCAAGATCCCATAATACCAGCGTCTCTCCAAGCACGACTCCCGGCCTCAAGAAGTGAACAGAGGGTACTTATCCTTTTACCCCGTTCCTATTTAAACAGATCTCCTCCTCACATTCTACCTCGCCAAGCCGGGGTGTTCTTTCTTTTCTTTTCTAAAAAAATATTTCTTAGCACTTACTTTGAAATAAGTTGGGACTTGTTTCTAACACTTCCTTGGAGCCTCGTCACACCACCCAAAGGTTTATTGTCTGTCGGTACCTGATTGTCGGTTCCTTGTACCTTTTGCCAACTTTCATTAATTTCTCTTAATATTATTTTCGATGAATGAGCTAGTGAATGGAAATTGTAAATATGGCATGAATAAGATCATTTCTCACTATTGCTTATTGCACAATCTCGGGTCGTCACGAGCCCCCCCCCCCCTAGCACTGGTGACGAAGTGAGGGTTGATTAAGCTATGAACTGGACAATTGCTTCATGACGAGTCTTACTATCTGACTCCATATTTGATAGGCATGTGCCCCGACAATGCACTATGTTCAGGAGAAGAGGCATAGGGTAGTTAGTGTAGGTAGTTTGTGTGGTCTTGAAATGACCACGAATTCACACTCGTTAGCTGAGGGTAGGTGAAAACCGTCCGGATCCCACAGCCGAGTGTGAACCGGAGAGAGGCAGACTGGATTGCTGTGGGAGACACTACTAGGTTAAGTTGGTAGGGCCACGGCAACCGTTGAGAGTTCTCTCCCAAGGAGCTGCTAGTTTTAGCGAGACGAAGGCAAAGAATCCCACTAGGAGAGTGTAGGGTCTGAAAAGGCCGGACTAAAACATAGCGAGGTTAGGAAGAGAGGTCCAGAGGTTTTCATAAATGAGAAGGCCAAGTCTTGAAACATCATTGCAGCCGCAAATTCACCGGTTAAATGGTCAAGCAGTTTAAACCGAAATTCATGGATTTTCGCCATGGCAACCGCTGAGGTGTGAGACGGTGCGTTGACTTGGTGAAACAGGATTTTCTTTTTCTGCAAATGTGGCCGTTTTTCCGCAAGTTCTGCCTTCAGCTTGTCAAGTAATGATGCGTAGTATGCTCCTGTAATGGTTTTTCCTTTTTGAAGATAATCGATTAAAATAATTCCATGACTATCCCAAAATACAGTCGCCATCACTTTCTCAGCCGAAAAAACAGTTTTTGCTTTTTTTGGAGCCGGTTCCTCCTTTGCAGTCCACTGTTTGGACTGTGTTTTTGTTTTGGGCGTATAATGGTGTATCCAAGTTTCATCCACAGTAATTAATCAGCGCCAAAACTCAGATTTAGTGCGCCTAAACTGCGCCAACAGAGCGTTGGAAATGTTCATTCGAACACGTTTTTGGTCACGCGGCACCCAACGCGTGGACAGCTTTCTCATCTCTAAATGTTGATTTAATACGTGACAAACACGTTCTTTTGACTTGTTCATAACTCTGCTATCTCTCTAACTTTAATTCGGCGGTCGTCTAGCACCATTTGGTGAACTTTGGCGATGTTTTCGTCGGTAGTTGCAGTTTTTGGACGTCCCGAACGTTCATCGTCTCCCAAGCTCTTACGACCATGTTTAAATTCAGCTGCCCAAAATTTCACTGTGGTAAATGATGGTGCAGAGTCCCCATACACAGAATCCAACTCATCTTTGATTTGCGTAGGCGTATTGCCTTTCAAAAACAAATATTTAATGACAGCTTGATACTCGATTTTGTCCATTTTCATAAAAACACTCACACGACTGTTACACAACTGCGCGTCCAAATTGGCTGAAACTTTGGTGAGTAACTGTCAACAGATGAACAACGAAATTCACTAGCTTTTATTTACGACTGCTACTATCTTCATGTTGAGGTCGGAAACTTTTCAGGCGACCCTCGTACAATGACTTATGGTTTGGTAATGTTATTTACATTTGTTTAAATTAATTTACTTTATTTATTATAACCAATTTACAACATATATATACAATAGAGTAAAGGGTGATTTATCTTATGTAGTTAGCGGTCGCTACAACCTATAATCCAGATTGGAATTTTATCATAATAAAGTTGTTGTCGATTAAAATAAAAAAATGTATAAATATTATTTTTTCTGTATTAACTTTACATGGCAGGGTATACATATAACCGTTGTTGCCATTGCCATTTCCCTTCATCAATAATCATCTGCTCATCTTTATTAAACTAACAACTCCTGGGATAGGTGGCCTTACATTTCCCCCCACTATATCAATTTTTTTTACCAAAGTTTGTTTACCTTAGTTTTAAAATAAATCGTATATTCAAAAATGTGTGTAAACAAATGTAAAGGAAGAATATCGGGATGTGCTGTACTTATTAAATAATTGTAAAAAAAAATACTGCGTCTTTTTTACCAAAACTGCTTAAATCTAATTGTTAAATTCCTTCAATAACTTAAAATCGACAAATTTAAGAAAAAAACTGTATATAGCTAACATGTTGACATGATGTAATCGGCTAGAACGTCGTTAGTCACATAATTACAGTTGTTGCCTCCCAAAACATTATTTCAAGAAATTCTATTTGCATTGTTGTATTTAATGTGATCCAAGCCATGGAAATCAATCATAACGTTCCTTTTCATATTTCCTTTCGTATTTTAATAAAAACTAATCGGGACGTTTTAAGATATTTTGAGCTACTTTTAAATTTCAAATCGATTGAATCTTTCTCATCGTTATCGTATAAGTTACGTTTAAGGAAACATATACAAGTATACAAACGATCGAAGGTACGCGGTTGTGAGTGAAAGTAGATCCTCACCCTTCGGGCTAGGCAATGGCAGAAGTCACCTTTTCAAAAGTATGAATTTAGTCAGGTTTCTAAAATAGTCTATTACAGTCACCACAGCTGGTGGTTGTATTATTATAAACGTGTCTCAAGGCTGAGCAATTTATCAATTACCATTCCAGCAATCAACAATACCAAGCGATGGGGCTAGCTCTCAATTGCTCTCATAATATCTGATCGTTTGTATTATTTCAAGAATCGACTTTATACACAAAAGTATAAGTATTCATTCGAAGTCTAAGTAGTCCAAGTTTGACTATTAATTATGCATTAAGGCGCCGAGTTCAATCACAAAACCATAATATTATGTGTCACATTATTTTCAAAAAAATTTTACTATAAAAACTACTGTATAGTACTGGACACTTTGGATCGAAAGCACTTGGGATTTGTTTGTTATAACTGCTAATAAACAAAAAAAAAAATCAAGTCGAGTTATGCGTTACACATTTATAGACTTTTTGTATTAATGGTGAACTAAAAACCTTACACATAATACATATTATTAATAATGATGTCCAGATCATTAATTTGAAACCCTACTTAGTTAGATACGAATATGTACTAAGGAAAATATTTATTTTTAATCGGGTTCTTCATCATTTTTCATAACATCGCTTTTATTTTTATCATGTCTGGGGCACCAAATATGATCTTCATGCAAAGTATCATTTCTTTATGTGCATCTGGAGCTGCCAAAAAAATCTTAATACAGTTGTGATGACAGTTTTAATGAGTTCACTTAGTTATAATCCCAACAAAATTTAGATATTGTTATTCAGTAAGTCAGTATCCATAATTTGATAGTCTACTCAAGATGTTTGAAAAATATGATCATTATTTTTTCAATAATCAATTTATTAAGTTATGAAAATTCGATTTTTTTTCTGTTTCATAAACGCATCACGGAACATTTAATGAAATATCGTGTAATGTTATCATGCCTTTAATAAATTAGCTGTTTGAGCTAAAGTTGCTAGCACGAGGCCAATAAAGTGTTAATTGTTTATTGTAATTATAGTTGGAAAAACTTGAGCAAAATTTACAAATTGTTAATCGCGGAAAAATATACATATTTTTAATGCCAACTAATTAATAAATATTCTCATACTCATGTTTACTCCCCCGATAGAAAGCGATAGTTACTCCTCTATGATCCCTGTAGTGGAAATATCTACAACCTTTCCCACGTGAGCTCTTGATATTGCCGACATACCGATTACTGATGAAATCGTTGCCTAACTTATTTAAATTCTTGCGCACATCTAGACTTGTTTCCCTGTCCCCTCTACCCTTCTCCTGGGGTTAAAATTTGGGGGGCTAGTTGTACAAAGGGATCTAGGACTTGAGCAAATCGACCTCCTTTTGAGGGATTCTTTATTCCAGTATAGAATTTGATTCGAAGTTACTTGTATGCAGTGCATAAGCAGTTCCAAACACAGCGAAAAATCCAAAAATATCAGAACGGGATACTGACTAAAGTGGTCCGTCATACCACTATCAGAGAACAAGAGGGTCGGCCAACAAAGCTACTGACGGTGAGTGAGTTCATCCAAGAGAGTTCTTCGAATCGCTGCCACATTCGACAAGCCCTCTGTTTAATACTCTCCCTGCGATCGATGGCTGCAGGCAATCCGTGAAACTTAGGTTAAGAATTAGTATGTAAGTTAGTTTAAAGTTTGATCAAAAAGGTGAGCACCATCACCTTTATTAGTGAGTTCAGTCCAGTCACGTATAATTTGTATCATTATACTTGTTTATTCATAATATAATAAAACTTAGGTTATCTTAGCTTTAATTCCTACCATTATCATAGAGGGTCACCCACCTTCAAATCCCCTGAACATTGTATGTATTGGATTAGTAATTCTTTTAATAATTATAAGAATTTGGTATATAAAATGTAGCATAGCTACAGTACGTATAGAATATACAAAAGTGCACTTTTGTATTGTAAAGAACCACGAAAGAAATTATATTGTTAGTTCTTAAATATATTATTTAATAAAAGATTATTAGAGAGCAAAAAAAAAAATGATAAGCATTTTTCATAAAATATCAAAGACTAATTATATTGGAGTTCCATTAACGATAGTAATTTGGTTTCTGAAAGCATTCAGGTTTGAAAGTAAAATATTTATAGGGCAGACAAAACGTATTTCATTAATGAAAACATGTATAACCCACAAGCAGTTCATAATACTCTGGCACCCTTAACTGTGTGATCTATAAAACTTGATGGAAGTTGTTTTTGTAGGTGATAGTGAACATTGGGCGGAGAAATTTAATCCTTTTAACAATATAATAGAAAGAGCATTCGAGACACAGTTCTTTTGTGAGTTGGAGACACTGGTAGGTAAATATATTTTCTGTTTTTTATTATGATAAACGACACCACGAAAAGTGCTTATTTCACTTTACGTGAAAAGAATGTCTAGATTAAACTGAAGACTATTCCTCTTTGGAATTTTTTTTTTTTTCTTAGCTCTCAAATTTTTAAGATTATGGATAAGGGAAAAATAAAGGAATTTATTTGGGGTGAGCGGGTCCTTTTACTAGGAGTACCTGTTTGAAGGTGGAGTGAGCGAATTAAGGAGTGTGGGAAGCCTCGGTAGAGGTGGAAATGTTGCGGTGCAGTGGTGAGATTCCACTAAAGGCTGCTCTTTGAAATTTTTTTTTTTTCTTGGCTCTCAAATTTTTAAGATTATGGATAAGGGAAAAATAAAGGAATTTATTTGGGGTAAGCGGGTCCTTTTACCAGGAGTACCTGTTTGAAGATGGAGTGAGGGAATTAAGGAGTGTGGGAAGCCTCGGTAGAGGTGGAAATGTTGCTTTACAGTGGTGAGAGTCCACTGAAGGCTGCTCTTTGGAATTTTTTTTTTTTTTTTTTTAAAACAAAATGTGGTGGGAATATTTTTCTAGGCCGACAAGTATCATTTACGAGAATGGGCAAAAAGCCATTCTAAAAAAGTTCAGTAATACGGACTGACGAGGTCACAGTGTATTGCTGCCATTCCTTCAATTTAATGAAAAGTCCAGCTCACGCCAGGGTAAATATCGTACGTATATACTTTATGTGAAGGAATGTTTTTATGATGATAATTTAAAGACAATCTTCTACAATTTTCGTTATATTAGAAGAATAGAAAATAGTAATAGTCACATCCAGGCTGTTAGGGTATTAATCATTTATGTCAGTACCTAAAAAATAACAAATTGGAGTGTATCAACCTTCATAGAATCAATAATTTCGTTAAGGCCGTTTTTAAGAGAATAATTCTACTGCAAAATACTGGTCGGCAGACTATATGCAGAATATTTTTTATTCAAAAAGTAATTACGTTGATAATTTTTTTTTTTTAATGCCTAACATTTTGTTAAATAAATTGTTTTTTAACGTAGAAATTCACACATAAATATCTAAACGAATTAAAGGACGTAGATCGTAAAAACAAATCTGTTTGGGGTGTTAGCAGTGTCTGGTGGCCGTCCATTTAAGTTTCTCTGTATACGCTGAACTACCCGTGGAGTATTATATACTTCCAAGTGAAAATTCAAAAGCAAGTTGGTTCATTAGCATAAACTAGTGAACTGTTAAATGAATGAAAATAAGAATTTATGCCAAATCACAATACATTTATTCAAAATTAAACAAAATGGTATCAAAATTTCATAAAAAAATGAGGATCAAAAATAAAATACCCAGGCCTGGTTAGTAATAATATAAAATTTACCAATGCAAGAAATAGACTTGTTTCAAAATAAAAATATCTTTTATCCTTAATAATTAAAATAATTAACCAAATTCTAGTCACAATAATTGAATTTTCAATAAATTCAACTAATTTAAATATGATGCCATTTAAATAAAATAAATAATCAAAATTAAAGTGTATAATTTATAATCTTCTTTAAAATGGCGATGAAATTTATCAATAAAATATTCCGTAATTTTAATTCAAATAGATCGTTCTTTTGATAAATCGAAAATAGTAGGCCATTTCAATAATAATTAAAAGGTAATTAGTAATAAATCAATTAAGGAATTGATTAAGAAATAAGTGAAAATAAGGGTATATTCACGTAGTCGTATGAAGCGTTCTTTCATGTAGTTTGCAGATTGCAGGTCAAGCGTTCACGTGGTTGTAGACAAAGCGTAGGTAGCGCTGCCGTGGTCAGATTGATGCTAAAAAAAACCAACCGCCGGGCGGCGATTCCAATTTTCCTAACCAAGGAAAAGCTCCAAGGGGAAAGGAAAAAGTTCGTGATTTCCTGTCGTGAATTTTAGGAAATTCAGAGAATGAACCATTAACTCTCACGTCGTTGAAGACACAGCGTAAAAAATAATACGTTTGAGAAGGAACGTTAAATATGGTAGAGGTGAAATTTTTGGCCAAATGGACGATTCAAGTCTAAGATCGGTACAACTTAACCGTTCAGACGTTAACTCAACACTGACGAAAATGGGGCTTGGGTCCGCAAGTTCCCCTACCAAAAGTCCAAAGTACCACTGTCCAAGCTACGGAATTCTCCTTTAGGTATTTCCCTTATTTCACATTTAACTTAGATTACAATTTAAATCTTACGAAATATAAATGAACATAAATTACATAATCAAATTTTACATGAACGATCTAATAAATGACGGTTTTTTTTTTACAGTTTTTTACGTCAGTGACGAAAATAATAAATAATTAAATTTAACAAACAAATTAATTTCTTAAATAAAGATAAAAAAATCATGATTCAATTTACTTTACGTTTTTAACAAAATAAAAACTTTATCTGGCCTTAACATTCTCATAATATTAATCAGACGATTGTGAAGGGGAAAAAATGACCTAACACTGGTTATATTTGTTAAATCTCCTCGATCACTGAAGATAAATTTAAAAAATATTGTCCAAAAAAAAAATATATTAAACTATGATGGAACGATTTTATATCACGACTTCTTAATACCTATACATTCAGAACATTTTTTTTTTTCGTTAGCGTCTTTAATGCCTTAAACATGAGGGGAAAACGAATTTCAAATCTTAAAAACAGCTTCGGAGCTGACTCCATTGAACTAAGCTTAGACATTTTAGATGATTTTGTCATTTTTAAAGCCCTTATTGAAGCCCCGTACTTGATAGAAGTGCTTCTTCAGTTCGGGTAAATATAGTTTTATAACGAGTTAAAGAGAAAAAATTGAGACTTTACCAACGAGATTTACTTGTGTTTTAAAAATTGTATCTGTATTACACTTTGGCAGAGCTTGTAAGTTAAAATAAATTATCTTGACTAAGCATCGTCCGTCACATTATCGCTTGGTAATGGAGACTGGCCAGAGAGGTAATCAAGCGGGACATTGGTGGAAAATTGCAGCTGATTGGCATTTCGTGCTGAGTCAAGAATGACAAGGGTCAATATGTGGTCGGTTAATGGGAGGTCATGCCCTCGACTTTTGAAGCACAATTGGACTGTCGGGTCGCCAACATCTACCGGCTCCGTCGTCCCATGTGGTGGCCCGTAAAATAGATAATTGATAAAATACATCTAAGGACAATGTCCTCTGTCAGGTATATGCCTCCTAAGCTAGGGTGGCACTTCAAACGCACATATCTTATCAGTTGTCAAGGCCAGGTCTTTCCCCTACTGGGAATGATTCCAATCAAACAAAAGGGTTGGCAATGGGGTGTCCATCGGACCCATTAATGGTTGAAATTTGTAAGGACCTCTTGGAATGAGTTTACGTGGAGCTATCCAACTTATGTGGATACTTCTTCATTTGTTACTTCAACAATTTCAAACGGAATCCTCATGAAAGTGGTCAGACTCACCACATTCGAGCAACGGAGAAACAGTGAATTACACGAGAACTTTGAGCTGCCTACGGTGGATGAATTCATTCGTAGACATATCAAATTCTTTGATTCCCTACAGCACATGACAAACCCCGTGTTCCACACGATTACTCCCGCCCCCTTCCCCCATCGATGGCAGCAAGCAGTCGAGGCAGGAACGTTATAGTTTGTAAGTTTAGTTTTTAGTTATTTTCCCTTCTTTCAACCCGAAGGTGAGCCCCATCACCTAGTCCAGTCTATTGTTTTTGTAATTTTAACTATAAAACGAAAAATGTTTGTAATTCTACCCTCCTTCAAATGCATGTTATGCTATGCAGGAAAAGGAGCCATAAATCTGTAAATTTGTTCATGTTATTTGTTTGTAAAAATTGTTTTTTGAATAAAAGGGTTTCAAAACAAAATAAAAAAATTTGTTACTTCTGATAGTGGACGAGATGTGAACTTTGCAGAGGACATTTTGAAATGAATGAAAGGTTTACATGGAGACGAACAAAATTTACTATAGGAATAGAAGGTGGATGATATTTGAATTTTTTCTGGATTTAAAAAATACTAGAAACAACAAAAGACACCTATATAACTATTCCAGAAAATCGTCTGCAAAGGGCATAGCCATTTATTAGGCTGTTTCACCATAACAGCCACAAAGTACCTATGATTCACTTTGTGATCAGTTGATTAAAAAATATTCTTCGTCTGAATGAAGACAATTATTATTAATCAATAGGATTATAATTAATCTTTTAAAAATGCTACGAAGTAGAAAAAATTGCTATAGTGAATTGTTTTTCCAAGGATTCTACTAATGAACTATTAATGACAATTAAATTATGTTTTATTAATTTCTTGAAACAGTTTTGAATCCTCCTCAGTGTCTTCATTCCAATTTCTGTTTTAAATAAGACCCCCCACACTGGCTCCATGGGTCCTTATGTCAAGTACTCATCATCAGAATGGTTCTTGAAAATTATTAATATTGGAAGCATCACTCTTACTTGAGAAAAACCTATTGAATTACATTTAAACTGTATCATAAAACTAAATTATTTAACTTAATCAAATCTATTAGGTAAATAAATTGAGTTATTCCAATTATTTTTTTTTATTTTTCAGAACAGAAGGAGATCCTTCATGGAGTGAGTGGACATTTCCGAGGTGGAGAGCTGACTGCTATCATGGGACCATCAGGCTCTGGAAAGTCCACACTTCTCAACATTCTGGCCGGCTACAAGTAAGTTCATGCACTACTATGGGGATTCATAATTGTGTGATTTTTTGTTATTTAAATCATATTTCTTGGCTTCTATACTCATCTTCAGATGGAATGTAAAATGTTTATAAACTGTAAAAATTTTATAAAATCATAATCATAATCTGTCTTTGCTAAAATTTTACTTTCTTATTCACAAGGAACCAAAGTAAATTTATAAAAAGGTTCATAAAGAATAATCTTTTATTTTATAATGTTTCATTTAATATAATTTTAGGGTTTAATATGATCCTAGTACATGATTTTGTCTATTTCATATTAACACATGCTATAGAAATTTGTATATAATCTTAGTAACAGTTACCTTTATAACAATGATTTATTATAACATGTAATATTCTTGGTTGTGGGGAAATAGATGACTCCCACTCATGGCTGTCTAACACATGTTTCTGGCAAATGACTATCAAAACATCCCCCGGCCTGTCTCCTGTGGACTTCATACAGCAATTAAATTGAACAGACTCTCATAGTAAACACATGAATGATCTCTTTGTTTAGCACTAACTGCTATTTATTGGCAAGCACACTACCGTTGTATACTTGGTTATCCCCTTAATTAACTCTTGTTTACCTGTACTCAGGCCTAAGGTTTTTACAGTACATATTCCAGTTTTTCTATCTAACTAGATATTAAAATAATAAAATTCAATTTGATTATAAAAATATTGTTACAACATAAACATTTTATATAGAACGGATCATTTTTGTGAAGCCTATAAAGTGTCATTTCCTGTAGTATCCTTAGACACCAGTCGTTTTAGCAGAGAGAAAAAAATAATAGACATATTTAATGAAATCAATATTTTACATAACCTTGTTTCAGGGAAAGAGGTTACCGAGGAGAAGTTAACATTGTGGGTGGAAGTGAAAGACGATGCTATATTATGCAGGAAGAGAGCCTTCACCCTCTTTTGACAATTTATGAGGCCATGACCATTGCTGCTTCACTTAAATTAGGTTCATCAGTCACTTCAAAGCAGCGAGACCATAGGGTAAGCATAATGAAACAGTAACTAAAAACAAAGAGAGTGATCTTAAGCCATCTGTTTTTGAGATGGAACCTGGTCCAGATTTAACCATGTTAAATTAAGATGAATTAGGTTCTTTCATTGCCTGGGGAAAAAATTACTTATGATCGAGACCGAAGGCCAAAGAATCAGCAAATAAATCTAGAAATTTGATTTCCGTAGAATACTTCAAGATTATGAGACATCTTACACTACAAATATGATGTATACTTGATATGTAAACAATGGGCAAAACACACCTCATGGTATTCATGTGTTCTATTCTAGACTCATGAATAACCTCATCACACCAAGAGCCCTGAAGGCTTCTTTAAAATAGACGAGTTCCAAAGTTTTGTGGCACAGACAAGAAAACGTCAAAGAAAAAAGATTTGTGAAAAAGGAATACAGGTCATATGGGCGGCATCCAGTATTGCAGGATTTAATTGCTGATTTGAATTGGAGAAGGTTGTAAAGGTAAGGAAACTTTTTATTCATGATAGTACTGAAGTGGAGGGATACAAGAAATTATTAGCAATGGGCAGAAGGGTTCAGTCATCCCAACTCGGAATTGTGCAGCAAATTGCAACAGTATCTGAAAATCCCGAGTATAAATTGAAGGGAAAAATCAGCCACTTTAGCCAAGCCTCAAGATCCTGCAATAGGGCATCATATACCACATTACACAGTAAAAATGGAGGAAGACAAGAGAGGAAACCAAGAATTGGCTCGTATGTAACAGGAGGAGATTTCGGGACCGATTGAGCAGCTTAGGGTAGTGTGGATCAGCGGGTAATTTAGGAAATGTGGACTTTCCAAGACAGAGTTTGGTCAAACCAGACCCAGATTTCTTATTGATGTCAAAAAAACTTGCATAGGTCGATCATCAATGGTAAAGGTAGGAATATCTGAATATATGTAGGGGATATAAGCCAATGATAATTGCCTTGGATTTCTCAGGATTCAACTGAAGATTGAAGATTGAGACCCAGGCCCAAATTCCGTCCAGGTCTTCTTGAATCTTGATCTTGAAGAGATGGATTGGTGCTCACTAGGAAGAAAAGATATGTAAATTTGGGTCTCGTCAGCATATAGGTGATATGAGCAATGATAGGTATAGATATCATTGATGTACAAACAAAGAAGTAATGGAAAAATTGATGAACCCTGATCTACACCACAAGGAAGAGGTTAAGATTATGTTGATCAAGGAGGAGTACTACCTGGGAGCGAGTAGAAGAACATTGGCTCTTTTTCAGGAGGAAACTAATGGGGAATATTGAAGAGAAAAATTATAAATTTCAAGCAATATGTGTATAATGGAGGGAAGGCAGAGCTTTAGGAATTTCATATGGACCAACGGAATTCGTTCTTGTTTTCATAATAGAGAAAATTAGGTCAGAAGGAGAAAGCGAAAAATAAGTTGTCTGATTGGAAATTACTAGTAATGCTAATTGGACTGGAGGGAAGGTGTAGTGATGGACAGAAAAAGTGAATTGAGGATGTTGGGAGTAATATATCAAACAGGAGAGGTGGTTGATTTAATAAGTTAATTTAATAAAAAAATTTATTATAGAAAATAATGACTCCTGAAAGAATATTGATTGGGCAAGACAGATTTTAAATTGAGTGCGGTAGAAGGATTTTTCTGAGCCAACCAAGGAACAGTAGTACAGTGGTGTTGGAAAGTCTTAACAGGCGTAACATTGTTAAAGAAATTAGGAGTAAGGAAATAAACAAAGGTGAAGGAATATAACAGCTCCAATTGTATTGTCTCAAGACCAGGTTGGATAGTCTCGAATGTTAGAGAATTGAGGTAATATTCATGTCGGAGGGAAGAGCGACATCAAAATTGTATGATAGGGAAATGAGATCTTGGGGCAAAAGGAAAGGTGCTGGAAGTTGAAAGGAGGAAGTCAGATTCTTGGGAGAATCTATAACAAAAAGATCTATTCAGGAGCCAAAATATTCATATGATAGGTGGCAGAATACAGGATTACGAGATTCAAGGAGGTGGCAACAAGGAAGAGTTTTTATGAAGAATTGCTGAGTAAATAACTATTAAGATCACCAGCTAAAATGACATGATTAAATAAAGAGACAAGGTTGTAAAGTGTTCATAAAACAGGATCGAAGTGGATTCGAGGAGTATGATAAATAACAGAATAGAGGATTCGTTTGGAATGGTAGGATATTTCAGTGAAAACTTATTCCATGTGAGGACTCGGAGTAAGGAGAGGATTGGAGTAATGATTTATCCTATAGAGTATTTGAGAGGGTTTATGGAATATTGTCAACTTATTACTTTTCACTGTATCCAAGGCTAATGTATATCTTTGTGGGGAAGATCAAGATCAGTTCAATTCTCTAGTAAAGGAGTATCCACTGTTTAGATATGTTGCCATGTTGGTAACATTTAATACTAATAATACAAAACATCCACAACTGCTGAATACTTACCTAATTAATAATTGATATCAACTATCTGAAATAAATTCAACAAATTGTTCAGTAGATTATATGATACATAAATATTTTTGTAAGGAAAAGTATGACTTTAGTTATCTCTAATAGTAAAATAATGTTTATTGTTATATTTTTTAGGTGAATGAAATCTTGGACTCACTAGGCTTGAGTGCTCATGTAAAAACACTTACAGGACAACTCTCTGGAGGTCAGAGGAAAAGACTTGGAATTGCTTTAGAACTCATTGACAATCCTAAAGTCATGTTTTTCGATGAGCCAACTAGGTAAAAATCACATTAATATTTAAATGTATTAGTTTTCAATCATTGTAATTGTTATAAGGTCTACTATCACTACCTTAAGTTTTCCTTATCATTCCATGTACAGTTTCTCTGGCTGTTAAATATTAATCACGGTGAAGGGGCCTATAAAAATTTTCTAATAAAAAATTTCTCATAATTTCTTGAAAATTAAATTAATGCCTCAATACTTATTTCAGTGGCTTAGACAGCAGTTCTACAAAGCAATGTGTGAAATTACTTAAAGACCTGTCACGGGAAGGACGGGCTGTGGTATGCACTCTTCACCAGCCAAGTGCTACAATTTTGAAAGTGATTGACCAAGTTTACTGCCTCACAAATGGTTGGTGTACATTCAATGGTGTACCTAGTGAACTTGACACTTTTCTTGGTGAACATGGTCTCTGTTGTCCTCAGTATCACAACCCTGCTGATTTCTGTAAGTCTTTAGGAAATATAATCTTTGAAACTAGAGTATTGATTATGAAAAAGAAAGCCCATAATCTCAGATTAAGTTTGAAGTCATTTTAAGCTTTAATGTAATGTTTGGTTTATTAATGTGCTACTGCTAGTGTATTTTAAATGAAAGGATATAATAATCCCACAGAAAAAAAACAAAATTTTAAGTTTTGAGTTAAAGTTAACATGAAAGTTTTGAGGAGAAAAATCTCATTGATTATTTAAAATTGGAAGAATGACAAATTCATGATTCAAATCTCTTTAGAAAATTTCCTGTGCTTTCCATAAAAGCTAATAATTCAAACTACAAAAATTTGTTTTCACATAAAAGAAAAAGTGATATTTCCTTCTTTTTCTCTAGATTTTTTCTTCATATGAACTGTTTGATAAAAAAAACTTACAGCATTTCTCTCATATTTGTTATAAATTACCTTATATTATCTTTCAATGCTTGTTCTTGACTTTTTCAAAACATCCGGCAGTGTCGATCCATTGAAAGTTGTCCCTAGTGAAAAACTTTATAAGGCCCCCAAGCAAAAATTTATTTGTAAATTTACATTAGGTTTTTTTACAAAACATGGAATAAATAAATGGATAATTTCAACACAGTCCTTTCATAGTTAATTAGCAAGTTAAAAACAAATTGTGAACTGCGGACTAAGCACCTGTGAATTATAGACCTTAGTAATATCTCTCTGGAACCTATCTGCCCCTCATGCATTTCTTAACTTCTTCAATTTAACTCATCCATTATTCCCACCCCATACTTACAAACTTGTATAGTACAGCTTATTGCGGCATCAGACATCAAATTTTTATTTTATCATCTTCCCTTTAGGGGGAGTTCCTCTTGATATCCATTATTGTTATGTTTTATCCCATTGCCATCCATCCATAATTGTCTTTAATCCAAACACTCATGCTTTAATCTACTCTTCCCTTAACTATCTTTAACATTAATAACCTAATAAAATACACATCACTTGGAAAATATAAATTATGAACACTCTCAAACGGCAGAGAAATGTAATTTTTTCTGGTACTCGCAGTTTCAACTTGAATTATGTAAACGGGCCTGGATTAACTCAGCGGTATGCCTGACATACTTCAAGAGTGGAATACAACGTCTTCTTAAACCTTAGTAATTAAAAGTATCAGCCATTCCTGCCTGTGCAAGTCTTCTTGAACCTAAGTACCAAAGCGAATAACGCTCCTTCCACCTCTCAGAGAGAGAGAGAGAGGAGTCTTTTTTTTTTTTTTTTTCTTCTTAACCCCTGAATTTATTAACATTTTTACAAATTTCAATTTATATCTACAATTTCTCCTCTTTCTGTGATGCACTGATGCATTCGAAGGAGGTTGGGTTACATAACAATATCAGATTGACTTTAAAATTACAATGCAATGTATAAATACTAGGTGATGGGGCTCACCTTCTGTTTGGAGACTCTCCATCTATCCTCTTCTTTTCTCCTTTTATCAGCCTCTTTTCCCCCTCCTATATTATGTGCATAACCATCAATTGCAAGGTTACCTCTGCACTGGCAATGATATACTCTAGCTTTTAATCTGATTTTATCCAATTAATAATTTTACATTAACATACGAAATAAATTTATTATATTCTGATTTTCAAAATATCATTACAATATAAATATTACTTACTTGATATTTTTTAATAAGCCTTAATATTGATATTACCATAGTAATTAAAAGGCATATTAATAAAACTGATAAATTTTACTTTACTTCATAATAATTAGTTGAATTAGAACGTTAATAACCAGGAATTAATCATTCATAAAATTTATTCCCGGAACACTTTACAACCAAAACAAATTTTTGTTTGTAATTTATGTGAATGGTACGATTAGCTTTTTTCTTTAGAAATACATCCATAATTTAAGTATGATTAATATTTTATTTTACGGTTATGTATGAAGATCAATTCCACAATATAAAAATTTAAGTCAAGTGTGGTATATTAAGGATAAGGAATTACATTACATCTGCAAACATGATATGAATGAATTTTCCAATTACATTCCATTAATATCCCAACACATGTTTCACATTAATCATCAGGACCTCAAGATACTTAATATAATAGGAAAATGTTCATTTTTAATTATCAAATAGTTCATTAAATATTCATCCCTTAGGTATCATACCTCTGGAATTGCATAACAGTTATGAACACATCTTTTATGAATTTTCGGATTTATGGTACCATAAAGTTCCAACACATAATACATATATAAAGGGTGTCCCAGAATTAAAGCTAGATTTGATTTAAATAGAAAACACAGTTTTTAGTATTTTTGTTGTTATTTTTTTATTGAATTATAAAGTAAATAGGTTAGGGTTATTTATGGAATAACACATCAGGCAAATGGCCTCCACGACTTTGCTGGCACATACGCACTCTTTTGTCAAAATTTTCCATGACCATTTGGCATAAATGTGGTTGAATTTCGTTGATGCAGCTTTGAATTTCCTCTTTTAATGCACGGGTGGCTGTGGGCTTGGTGACATACACCTTTGACTTCAAATAGCCCCATAAAAAGAAATCTAAAGGTGTTAAATCACACGATCTAGGGGGCCAATTCTGATCACCGAAATGAGAGAGTACATGACCTGGAAATGTCTCATACAGTATTTGAATTGTTTCATGGGCTGTATGACATGCGGCACCATCTTGTTGAAACCACATATTGGCCACATCAATATCATCCAATTGCGGCACAAAGAACTGTGTTTACGATGCCAAATTGATGTTTCTGGATTTTCAACAACACACTCATGCACTGCTTCGATATTGACATTTGAACGGCTTGTTTTTGGACGACCAGTGTGTATAGTGTCTCCAACTGATCCAGTCTCCCTAAATTTTTCAATTAATTTCTTCACAGTTGATTAAGTCAAAACACTATTCCGACCATATTATTTATAAAATTTTCGAACTGCGGCCGCCAAATTACATTATTTTTGAGATAATGTTCAACAATAAAGACATGTTGTTCTATCGTGTAATGCTCCATTTTTACTAATCCTAAACTGTCAGCTGTAAAATTATTTTTTTTTAGGGTCGCCAGCACTTTACTGCACAAATGGCGACAAATTCAAATCTTGCGTTAATTCTGGGACACCCACAATACTATGTTATTTTTCTCCCAATACATGGCCTTTGGTTACTCCGAAAAAGTAACCAGTTATCATGTTCTGACTAACTCAGATAACTGGCCCTCTAATGTATGTTTATATTAGACACCTGCCTTGATTATTCATCCATATGCATAATAATTAATTATAAATGTCTTAGAAATTTTTAATTAATTATTGTATGGTCACAGTGATGGAAGTTTGCTGCGGGGAATATGGTGAACATGTTCCAGCCATGTCAGAAGCGTGTGAAAATGGTAAAAGTAATAACTGGATAAAAACAATTAATTTCTGGAATGAAAATCACAATTCTAGTAAGTAATTAAAAATTGGGTAATTATTTACTAGCCATAATGTGCTCTTTGAAAATGTATTTTATTTAAATTTCAATTGATTTACTAACTTTACAATAATAATTAATGATCTGAATACATTATAAGCAATTTATATTACATAATTTAATATCTTCTAGTTGGTTCCTGGCTGGTTCTTATAAATGAGTATCTTAACTGGGTCATACATGGAATGCTTGCAACATGTGATTTTATAATGTCTCCTATCTCTTTCCTCCTAAACAGTTCTATCCTCCATTGGTACAGGTAAACTAGTACCAAAAATTAGGGGGGATGTGGGATTTTAAATTTAAGTTCAATCTAGGCAAGTGAAGCATGATTTTTTAAATGTTTTTTACACTGGATCTAATAGAAACAAAACCAAGGCGGTATAACCACCCTAAAAAAAGTTATACTCATTTTCACAGATGTGAATACACTATTATTTATTATGTTGATTGTGTACAAGTTTCTTGGAAATTGGAAGAGATGGCTCCTGACAGACCCTTAATGAATGAAGATCCCCTCATAAAAAACCTTAATTCTAAATCCAGATTACGGCTTGAAACCACTGAACAGCCAGGACCCACTGCAAAAATTGTGGGTGCTGTATTTCAAGATGACAACATTAAAAAATAAATACATAGAAGCTGAAAGGGCAGGCAACTGGGAGATCTATTTAGTTGTGGAGTCATAACAACTTGCAGGTCTTAAAATTATCCAAGTAATGTCTATGTGAGATATGTCCATAAGCATTTTAAATCAGCAGTCATAGTATTTAATGGATATGATGATAACGATTGGATTAACATATCTGAACACTTTTTTTTTTCATAGCCCCTTTAAATTTACAGATAATTATAGATCCTCAGGCGAATCTATTTACAAATTATTTTTGTATTTCCTGTAGCATCGCTACATTATATACAGGTTTTGTTATTTTATAAAAATTATATAATGAATAAACAAGTATAATGATATACATTATACGTGACTGGACTAAACTGACTAATAAAGGTGATGGGGCTCACCTTTTTGATCAACCTTAAAACTAACTTACATACTAATTCTTAACCTAATTTTTCCCCGAAAGTCTGTTGTCATCGATGCAGGAGGGGTGGTGGGGTCGTAGTGTTAAACACTGGGTTTGTCAGGTGCTGCAACGAGTCAAAAAACTTAATGTGTCTTTGGCGGATGAACTCAGCCACCGACGGCACACCAAGCAATGGGTGCAGGTCAGCGTTCTTCAACCTCTCGAGAGAGATATGTTGAACCACTTTTCGCATGATCCCTTTCTGGAAACGTTGGAGACATTTGGCTGTACTGTCAGTCAAGTGGGTAAATAGCGGGGCACCGTACACCAGAGCTGGCCAGAGGATTATAGATTATCAGTTTGACACAAAGCGACAGGTTGGGTGAAGTTAGCAAGTGCAATAGCCGGTAAAGCCTTTGTCGTACTTTTTCTATTTTATTACTAAAATGAGTAGAGAAATGGAGATGCCTATCCATTTTTATACCCAGATAGTGCATTGAGAAAGCTGGTGAGTTCTCTTGCCCTCCTATGATGTACGATTTCGGCAAGGATTTTTTCCCCTTTTGGAGGGAGAAGTTTACGCAGTCGGTCTTCCCGGCGTTTACACTGATGTTTAACATGCCCTGACTCGGCCTATGTAAGAGCTCTTTTTGCACACATGGTGCTGCTGTAAACCGCAATGTCATCGGCGAAAATGATTACAGTAGCTTTTTTATAGTTTGTCCCAACAATAAATATATAAAATAAAGTTCTGGATATAATAAGTCCATCCTCTATTTTACAATTGAACAATTTGAACAGTTTTGATTTTAACAATTTACTATTTCTATTATCATATTATGGAGCAGTTAACATAGTTTTATTTTTTTTACCTAGGTCAGATGAGTGGGGCAGACATTTCAACCCCGGTTCATGCTCCAGATCTGCCTCCAATTGAATGTACTCTTACTCAAACATATCCTACTTCATTTGTAAGGCAAGTGTCTGTACTCATTCGAAGGATATGTATTCAGCTAGTCAGAGATCAAGTATGTACAGAACGTTTTTGGTTTATTTCATTTTTTTTTGCCATGTGTTAAATATAATGAATGTATTATTACTTCATGGAGTATATGTAGTAATATTCTCCACCGAACAAGGATAAATTGGTATGTAGAATATGAGCCACAACAATATGAACAAAGTCCATTAAAATTATAAATAATATAATTAAAAAAGGTCAATATATTTATTTTTTTTTTTTTTGTGGGACAACTGCCCTGAAAGAATCTATGCTTTTTCAACAGGTTTTCTCCAGTTCTACATATCAGCTGTGACTGGGCTTCGTTGCCTAGTGCCACACCTTGTATCTAGATTATCTGGTCTGAATTCTACAAGAATATAATCTATTTGGTTTTTCATATCCTCATATTCAGAGAAACCCAGGTTTCCTGTTAGATGTTAGATGTGATAGAGATGCTTCCCTTTCCATTGACAATTCAGAACGATTTATTGTTGGTTATCTCTTTGTCATCTGTGTTTCCTTTATGTATTTTCTCTCCTCTCAAATTAAGTCATAAAAATCATCTTTAACCTCCTCCTCACTATGCCCTGTGAGAATATGTACACTTATGCTAAAGGACCATCCTTTCAGTCTTATTGTGCAAAGTGTTTATCTATAGCCTCAAATGAATGAATATGCCAAACAATTCACACTTTAATAGTAAATTTATTATTAATTCATTGAGTCGTGGTTTCAAAATTATCCATAGGTAGCTTAGTCTATAGAAATGTTCAAAATAATTCCAATTTTCAAAGTCATGAAATATTTATGTACATATTAACTAGGTTCATTGAATCTTGCGAGAGAAAATCTACCTCAGATATATTATAGACTTACAGATATCTAGGATATAATTTATTATGTGGACATAATAAATACATCTTTTATAATTACTTTCTGTTACAGTTTCTGATGCACTCACGATTGATGATACATGCTGCTATAGGCCTCCTCATTGGAACGTTCTTTTATAACATTGGAAAAGATGCAGGCATGGTTTTCAGCAACTACAATGTGCTGTTTTTTAGTGTACTGTTTTTGGCATTTTCAGCTCTCCAGTCAATGGCAATTGCCTGTAAGATAAAATTTTTTTTACAAAAGTACTAATAGTAATTTTAAATAAATCGATTTTATAATCTTTTTTTTTACTTAAAGATGTTTGTATATCCTTTAACTGAAAGTTGATAGATCATGAAAATAATTAATCAAATCTGATTAAGCTAAAGCCTTATAATCTACAGAAATTATTGGTTAAACTTGGTTTTGATTTAAATTTGAACTTGGTTTCGCCAACCAAAGGATACACAGGGCGTTTAGGTTCTACAGTTATAGGACATAGCTCTGTGTTAAGTACCTTCTAAGCAACAAAGAAGCTTTTCTAAGCCACCTTCACCCTTTTCCTTTTGTCAAGGTAGAAGCAGCCTATATATGCTTGTGACAACTCTCCATGCTGGCTAATTCTCAACCTCTCAACCAGCCCCTACCTGTCTTTGTCACTGTGCATTTATCATGAATTGTTTTCATAATAAATAAACAAAGTGCTTTTTAAGTCTTTACTGCTGTGAGATCGATATTTCCCCAAATATCCACATAAGTCTCTCACTCGTGGAGGGAGACGCTTAGCTCTGCACATCTTTGAAAAGTATATTACATTGGAGTTATTATATCTAGGGAAGAAGTGTGAATTTTGAAAATACATCATAGGATTTGTGAGTGATCATGAAGGTAAATTGCAACTTTAGTTAAATAAACTATGTTCTGCTTATCGGAGTGTTCAGCTTCTCACCCTTCGTGCTCAGGTAGGGGGGATGCTTGGTTCTATGAATATTCATAAATGGCTCATGCTTGTGGAGGAAAACACGTAGATCACTCTAAAGTCCACACAAGACTCATGATTTGTGCTCGCAGATAGAGACCTGTAGGTTGACAAACTCTTTTCCAGTAACCATTTTATTTTGTTTTTATTTTAAGTTGGTTATATTATTATTTTTCCTGCCAAGTTTTTTTTTTAGTTCAGATAAATTTTCTTTTTTTCGTAAAGTATTGTTTACTCAAGAAATCCATACCAAGCTACCTAAAAAGTGATTTTATCTCGCAAAATTTTGATAATCCAACATCTGATTATGATCAGGAAGGAAAAATAAAATACAGCATTTTGGATCTAGCATAAAACTCTAACAGAAAGTGAATTTGAAAGTGTATCTTAATAAACTTTCTACAAAAATAAATCTATTATACCTCCCTCTCAAGTGGTGGTATTTTTGACATTTCAAGCATTTTTTGGGGCAGGACATCATCAGAATAACACCTCAGCTGAGGTCCCCAGACTTTGTCTAAGCCAAAAATTAAAAAACACTTGCAGCTCATGGGTGGCAGATAGTGTAATTTCCACTCTCTGATATCGTTGTGGCAAACTACTGAATCTGAAAAATTTGATTTTCCAGTTTCGCTATAAACAATTTTCTTTTAGGCAACCTTCACTCTGGTTCGTAATAGTGATTGAACTCTCCAAACAACGGCGAGAAAAGTTTGTTTCAGGTAGGTAATAAATTTAATTGATTTGCAGGATAACTAAAATCTTGTTTTTTACCTCTCCTGAAAAACGGCTCTTATAGTAGTATGGCATACACCCGAAAATTTATAAAGGAATTGAAAAGAGGCAACTTAGTTCTTTAGGAGATATTATTGTATTTCCATAAGGAGTATACATTTTCAGGCTCTACCTCTTTTGTCTATAAATTCTCTATAATAATACACACTTAAGTCATAACATTTTATAGTAACTACAATTATTATCAAATGCCATTAATAATTTCCATTTTCTGTTTCAGTTCCTCTTGAGATGCCTATAATAAGAAAAGAGCATTTTAATTGCTGGTATTCAGTAAAAGCTTACTATCTAGCAAATATCATTGCAGATCTCCCAATTCAGGCTAGTATGTAGTTATAATGTATGAAACCCAGTTGAAAAAATAATTGATGAAATAGTTAAGATATCTATAGAAAATTAATATTTAATATCATTACAAGATAACATATTAAAACACATCCCTTAAACACTGGATCCTGGGAAATGAATTTATTTTCAAGTAAATTTACCTTTCTGTGCTGTGGATGTTATAAAAGGGTGGCAACCTGGAGATAGGTAACCCATGGGGTAACGTTTTCCACCTCCATGGTACCCAAATAAAAAAATGAATCAATTTTCAAAAGCCTAAAAAGTTAAGATTTAAAAAAAAAAAAAATTAAAATAGAGGTACTGGAATTGCCAATAATGTCATAATATTATTTTTGTTATAGCTATAAAACTTCAAGCAAAATGATTTGTATATATCATTTGTAGGTATTTTTATTTATTTATAGAATTAATAAATAATAAGTTTACTTTTTGCAGATATCATTTTGATATATTCATGTTTTCTTATATTTATTCTTTATCATTTAGGAATCTAATGATATATTGTAAACTACTTCAAATTTGTTTGGAAAATAATAAATTATATAAGCTATAAAATAAAAAATGATGTGTGTGGTATTTGACACAAAGTCTTCTAACCGATTACAGATGCTAGCACCAAATTTGGCAGACGTAGTAAAACACCTTTTTAAAATATAAGGAGAGGTGTGGGAACCTCGATAGTTATTAATAATTATTTTTTATTCTATGTTCAGGTATCATGTGCTGTAATATATTGTACTATTGTCTACTGGATGTCTGGACAGCCAAATGAATGGATAAGATTCTTTATGTTTACTTTTATGGGAGTTATAACATCTCTTCTGGCACAGGCTATTGGTTATCTCGTAGGAGTTACAATGAATGTTATGGTCAGTACATCGTATTCAAAAATAAATCAAAAAAATTGTTTACACGGCTAATTTTTGTATTTAATATAGAATGGTGTTATGTTTGGTCCACTCTCCATCGCACCTTGGGTTGTATTCTCTGGTTTTTTTCTTCAAGCCAGAGATTCTCCAGACTGGGCTTATTGGCTATACACTATCTCATGGCTGAGAAGAGGTGAGAACTAAAACCTATTTTAAATTGTAAATTTTTATATACCTGTCACAAACATTCAAATATCCATCAATCATTCAAATTTAGCATTTATATAATCTTCTTTATTAGTTAATCAACAAAGATTAATTGGTACTGGTTCAGTATACCTCCATCAGTGCTCACTCAGGTTATACTGTAAGAGTTTATAATAGTCATAAAACAGGTGAACTAATTCAGTATCAATTAATCTTAATTACCATTAAAATTTAACCCAAAATTAGTTTGAACCTTGTTAAATTGTTCTTGTTGAAAATATTGTTTTTGTGTTACTTTTCTCCAAATTGACCAAACATAAGCAAAGCCCATTGATGTTTACAGAGTTATTATATTCATGAAAAAACTAAAATCTGACCAGTTTTTTGGTGACAAAAGTACTCCTCTGGAAACAGAAGTGCTACTTTAAAGACCAAGTAACAGTCCTCACGAAGCCAAGGATCCCTCCACTAAAAACACAAAACAAATCTATGGAAGTTATAGAACAACAATTTATTTATGAACCCTACATCTTTCTTTGTATCACAAAACATTATAGTAAAAGCAGTTAGGAAGTCTGTCTCGGGGAAAGAGTGATATAGGTTCAGCTTAGTAAGTAATCTAGATCCAGAGTTTGTTAAAGTCAAGTTATTGACCGAACCTTTTATGATTATGTGCTATGAAACCCAGTGTCAGATCTTTCTTTGTCTCATGCATGGTGGTGGGGTAGGAATCCTTTCTTACCATGTAACTTTTATTGTAAAGATTTTTTATTGTCTGCACAGCAAAATATTTAGAATTGAGATGAAACTTTGAACAATCACTCTAATAAAAAAGAAATTGAGACTATATAATAACCAACTTTTATCTTGCAAAAGGGGTGGTCAAAATTCATAATATTGCCTACCTAATCTTATCTTTTTGTTATTTATCTCATAATTTACTTTGATTGTGTTTTTATAGAACTTAGTTGTTACAATAATTTCTTCTTCCTTTTTTTCAATGTTCTGAGCAAATTAAAGACTATAACACAAAAAAGAATTGAAAGATGTTTCAAAAACTAATGTTTTGAGAACCAATAATAGTATAGTTGGATGGCCTAGGCCTTTAATATTTTAGCTATTTAAATTTTTTTTTTTTAAACTATGTTCAGTGACCAAGTTAAGTTAAGAAATAAAATGAAGTGTTAAAAAATATTATGAACTTTTTTCTCGATAATTAGATAAATAAATTTAAGGAAGTAACAAGGGGGCCATCCGGAGGGCTCGTCTATGGTCGTGATTTGCACCCGTGCCCGCATTGTAATTTTTAAATCATGTATTACATCATTTATTTACTGTATTTCTGTAAGATAAAAATTGAGCGGAAACATGTTTTCATTTGTGTAGTCATGACCTTGTATTTGGCCTGTATCACAATACTCCTTCCACATAAGAAAAGTGCCACTTTCAACACTAGTTCACAAATAACTGTACGCTACCTCTTTTGATTAAATGTGTTTTAATAATGGTTGTGATCTATTTACAAAATTGAATACCCTAGATCAACTTATATTCTAACAATATATGCTGTGTGCCCTTCATTTCAAATATTATTTCAGGCAAATTGGCCAGCCAAATGTGGTTTTCTGATTTTTTTTGGCTTAAAACTGAGATGCCTAATTTGTGTTCGATAAATATTATATTACTTTTGATCAGTTGCCACTACAAATGGAAACCGTACCACCAAATTAGTTGCAATATAACTCTCTAAGATTAATGTTCTTCATTTCTTATCTCTTTATATTTTTTATTTCAATATTATTGTATGACTTTATATTTACAGTTTTATTTGACAAAAAAATATATGGATCTGCTCGATTGTGGAAACAGCCGGTTTCTATGTATAGTCAGAAATGGTGTGGTCCAATAAATTTTTTATTTATTGATTGAATATTCTCCTACACCAAAAGATTGTAATAAAATGGTCGTTTACAAACTTATTGATGAATTTTTATTGCAGGTATTGAAGGGCTTGTTGCATCTGTTTATGGTTACAAAAGAGAAAAGCTACAATGCATCTCAGAAGATTATTGCCATTTTGTTTCACCTCAAAAATTCCTTAAAGAGCTCGATATGGCTGATCAGTCTTTTGGATTCAACGTTGCATTTATCCTCCTCTTTTATTTATTTCTAAAGTTCTGTACATACTTTATCCTTATCTATCAGCTAAAATACAGACGGTAGCAAATAAGTAAAATATAACACTCATAGAGAAAGCAAACTTTTTTTAATGGAGAACTGTTTACTATAAATAGTTTTGTAAAAGTTTATTGTAAATACACTTTTTTTTTTTTTTTTTTTTTTTGCACTGCATTTGTAAATTTCAGAAATGAACATTTTTTGTAGTCAACAACTTTCAATTACAATAACATATATTCTATGTTGTAATAGCTACAAGAATTATTTATTTTCATAATATTCTACATATCAATATTTCAATATTTTGTAAGAGAAGACCAATTTTTGTTAAGGTAGAATGATATTTAAATATAATAATGTATTTGAAACCTAATATTAAAATATTTGGTAAAATGTATTGTCATTCAACTTTTGTTTGCACCAATGATTTGTATGTTTAGTACACATCCAAGTATGTACATATACATATTGCATTTTAAGCTAAACAATTATCTGTGATCGTATTTATATTTTTAAGTATAGTAAACATGAAATAGGACTTTTCTATTATTCTTAAGTAGCAACATAGATGTCTGGACCATTGTAGAATAAAACCCATATGTTTAAGAAAAATAAATTAATATATTTTTGTACCATGCTAAGAGAAATTTGTCAAAAATATATTTTTCATGATTTTTTTCAAACTTTATTTGTAGATCATACCAATGATAAATTACCATTATTTATATATATATATATATATTATTCAAATATTTATTATTTCTATATATTTTAATTAAATATTTTTTCATATAATTTAAAAACTTTATATTTTTAACTTTGACGTTATCTCAAGGTTCTGTTAATAAAATTATAGGAAACTTCTGGCAAAAGGAATAATGGTTTTATTTACACACATGAATATATAAAAATTGATATACAAATAAATTACGTACGTAATAAAAAAATACTGTTAAGATTTAATTTACGTATTATATTGGCCAGTGTATCTTTGTGTTGCTTTCTTCGATGATCGTCTTCATTTGCGTGATCCGAATCGTCTTCCTTGAGCGTCCTTTGTCCTCGTACCGAGTGAAAGTGATAAGGACTGACCTCGTGCACCTACGAGGCCCTAGCGGAGCGTCGCTACCTGGGCTTCCTTCCCTGCCTGGTCCTGATGAAAGAGTAACTGTTCTTTTTTTTTCTTTTTTTTATTTCAAAACCTCAAAAATAATGCAATGAAAAAACAATTTTTTATAGAGTTACAAGTTGCTCCTCGTACTGCGATGCACTGATGCATTCGAAGGAGGGCATAATATAAATACATTCAATCTGTAGTATAAAAAAGTCATAACCATATCCACAACACTAGGTGATGAGGCTCACCTTCGGTACCTGTTTTCGAACTCTGGCGGATCTTTATACTACCTACCGCTGCCTTCTTGACTTTCAACTGGTTATTTAATGCCAGTTGTTTAGGATATTTATACTTTGCTTAATTTACGTAGTTTATAAAATAAATGTTTATATTAATTATGATATTATTTTTATTATAAATATTAATAATTAATATGACGACAATAAAACGTTCATAATTTCATAGGCATGAACCAAGGATCGTTATTACCTTCTTCAACGCTTGCTTTTTCCGAGTTTTATTTAAACAAACACCATTAAAAATCATCATATTAAAATATCACAACAATATGTCTCGGTTCTGAGATTTAATATGCAACCTTGTTTAAAAACCAAAATGTACTAAAATTTAATAATTCATTTTAAATAACAGGAATTAAACCTAATTATAACCTTAAAAAAGATTATATTTATAATTTATTAAGGACATTAACTCCTGCTTTCAGATTTTTTTTTGTTTTTTTAATGTCATTTAATACTCAAAATGTTTGATACAATTCATAAAAAAAAATTTTAATCCATTTTATAAAGGAAACACAGGTTTAACATAGAGTTATCTTCTTAATTTATTTATCCTAAATGTTCATAATAACTCACTATAGGCTAATTTCAATCTTAAGTCCTCAGAGGTATATTCAACACTCCCCCTCTACATCACAAACTCTTCACAATGATTTCAATAAACCTGTAGTCCTTGATCATAAAACCTCAAGATTTACCAAATTCCATGAAAACTTATCCCCACATCCAAATCCTTAAGTTAACTTCTCCTTAACATTCATCCATACAATCCTTTTCGTTGCATAAAGCAGCGGTGGCTTCACGGTCTATTGTAAATAGATAAGTATGTCATGGGATCCTAGCAATAGCTACCATCCCATATTGTCCTGAGCATCGGGTGTCTCTCTTGGCCTCTTTTTGGTCTATGCCACATAGCGAAATGGTCAGAGTGAGGTGGGGAGAGCTTCATTGCCCCCAACTTATCATGTTGGTATGAGGAGTGTGGTATATACATATTAAGTGAGTGTAATTGTTAATAATAAATGAATGAGCTCTTAAATTGCAATTATTAATGCTGGATATGAAAATTGTAACTTTAAAAATAACAACTTAATAAGAACTTTCACAAAAAACTAGAGATTTGCCAATTCATAACACGGAATTTCTTGGACATGTGTTACACTTCAATGATATCTAAACAAGTCTGTCCTCTTTATTCTTATCTAAACTATCTTTCTCCATCATGAATGCCTGACTTTCTCTTTCTCTCCTACAAGGGTGGTCTGAACAGTTTCCGACCTAACAAAGCTTTTATTTATTTTATTATCATCTTCATGTTGAGGTCGGAAACTTTTCAGACCACCTGTGTATCTCCTCAGGGTTGTTCCCACCAACTTGTCTACCTTGGGTTGGTTTTTCATGAAAGTGAGGTGTTCATTTTTCTAAATTATACATTCTCTTATCTTCAAAATTTGCTTGTCCTACTAAAAGTAAATATACAGAGAAAAGAAATTATTTTAACCTTGAAATAAAATTGATTCCATTTTAGATGAAAATAGTTCCATAAAATATCATTCTAATACATTATTTTTTTTATTCCTACAGGAAGGAACTTTGTTATATTACATACTTTACATGAAATCTTTATTTTACATAAAAAAGTTTGTCAAGTGTATCACACAATTACGGGTTTTGTTGAAGTTTGTATATTAAACATCCCTCGATTGATACTTCCAACAAATAATACAGACAAAACATTTTTTGATTAAGTGGACCCATTAAAATAATTATTTATTCTTTATTATCCTTCATGCAACACCTCATGAAGAGGTAAGGCGGACTGTGGTTTTTTATGTACTCCTGGAGAAATGTGTTGAACACAAAATAGATATTCACCACTTGTTTGTGAACTACAGATCAGCTATAATAGCTAGAATTGAGTGGACAGATTAGAGTTGTACGACGGTAATGAAGAAATGAAAATCCCTTATAAGCTTCTTTGCCTAATGCCAATGAGGATGAGTGAGTTAAATTTATGGTGCGCATTGGCAGTGACATATCTGAAGAGCTTTATGTGAATAATGTGTGAGGTAGTAAAACGGTCTTGCCTGTCTTCTGGTTAATCCAGAAAGAGTGGTTAGTAAGGTAACCAACTTTTAGAGTTTGTTGACAGCAAAGATACTGCAGCCAGATCCAAGAGAACATGAACATTTAGAGAAGTGTTCTTTCCACTCGATGAAGCTTATAAAAACTTGGAATACAGGTTCAAAAGTGCAGACAGCTTGGTTTACATAGGTTTGAAATGAATTCCAACAACATCTCAGAGGAAAAAGGGAGAAGAATAACATCAGCCAATACATGTTATATCTCCCTGGCAAAGCATTGCAGAAGCAGGCTCTTAAAAAGGATGAAGATTGGTCTGAATAAGATTCCTGTTGGCCCAGACCTTGCATGTTGGTCATAGGCCATCACAATACTGATGAGAAAAAAATACTCTTATTAGAAACAATTATTCTTTGGAATATATAGTGAAGATATGGTTTGTTATAAGTTATAACACATAAAACTCGATTAAAAGTTCCTTTGCTTCAGAATACTGAATAACAATTTAAGTAAAATATCTTTTAGGTCAGTTTTCCTTGAAAACAAGAAGAAAAAAATTATCTTTGAAACATTTTCTCTCGGCAATGAATTTAATTTTATATTTTCAATGTTGTTTTCATTATTAATATCATACATCATTTTGGATACTTGTAGTAATTTATTTTTCATTATGTTCATTGAAAACAATATCAAGGATCAATAACAAGCTATTAATGTTATACCCTACTCAATAGGATTTAAAAATATTTATTTTGTTATTATCAAATAAATATTACCCAAAAGACTTAAGCAGAAACGAAATTGACGCCAATACCGAGAGGGAATTAATAGTAAAAATAAGCATGAGGGATCAAATAATTTTATTCAAAGGCTACTACAATTAACGGTTGTGAAAATAGATGGGCCAACAAAAGAATGAAATGTAAGGCAAATAGCCTGTGAATTACAGAACTTAAGATACCGCGTTCGAAGGGAGCACAGTTCTAAAGGTCAGTCGACAAGCGTCTTCTAATTCATACACACGTAAGTTGTTTATTGATACAAAATATCTTTATAACCCCACTCATTTCAGTAATGGGCTCAAAATAAGTTTTAGGGCATGTCAGCCCTAAGGTTCATTAATGTCCAACTTATTGTACTTAGTTGGAACCGATTAGTATCTGAATTCGCCATTCTTCCTTAGATCCTCGATCAAAGAACCATCTACCTTAATGAACCGGTTTACTAAAAGAGAACCAGTCGTTCATTTGATTCATAAGCTTTGTTGTTTGAAGGCAGATAAAGAAACAGCTATTAAATAATAAATTAATAAACATTTGGGTATACTTTAAAGGTTTATAAAGGCTCCATTCGTGTTTTGGTTAGGAAGGTTATATCAACTGTACTGATTTCAACCATTTATTCAATGTTTATTGATTATTTATTGATTACAAAATTATACCTCGCATTCCTTTTTAACTCAATTGTTGTCACAGAAGGAATTTACCTAGAAGAGCTAGCTAATGTCTTAAAATTTTAATTTTAAAAATGAATCTTTAAACTGGTGGAGTACTAAAGGTAGAGCTTCTCATTTCAATCTTTCACCCAGTTTTTTTAATTGAACATGAGCATCGAGGAATTTTCAGTTATTACAGATTGTTCCAATCTTAGCATCAAATTTTAAGTTATAAAGTGTGCTGATTTTGGTCTTCTATTAGTTTTTTTTATTGCTATTTAGCATCTTGACATTTTGAACTATTTCTGGTTTTTGAAATTTCAGGATAGATTTACAGCTTAGCTAGTGTGTCAAATTTAACAATCCTTCGCTTAGTTTTTCAGAAGCCAATTGAGAATTTTTTTGCTGTTCCGGATTAATTATGGGAAGGATTTTTAGTTTCTGATAGGTGTTGGTTTTTGGTTTCAATTACGTCTTTTTGTCATTGTGCATGTGTATTGTCACATTTGTTACTATTGGACACTTTTAACTGTTGAAAACAATTCAACATAGGTTTTAAAATTACTCATTTCTATTAGATTTGTGTTCTTTATGCCTATTGGTATGATTTAATTTTCTGATTGTTATTTCTGTACAGCAATGTAGGTTTAATATATATTTTTTTAATCCTCCTTTTACAAATATTAGCACTCATTTTTATCTCAAACTTTTTAGATTTTTAATGGAAAAGTGTGGCTCATTTTTTGGCATGATTGATTGTGTTTTATTTGTCAAATGAAAATTTATTTCTAATAATCGCATAATTATGTTTTATTTGTCGAATAAAAATTTATATCAAATAGCAAATACTCTTTTTTTGGGGGGTTATTCGCAAATAATATCCAGTTTATTTATTATTTGTTGTTAAAGGTAATATTTCCCCAATACTGATAGTAATATACTCACACAACTAATCAACTGTTTAATTATCATTCATCTAACGTTAATAAATAATAAAAGTCAACAATTAAAAAATACAATCAACTATTGTCTAATTTATAAATTTGAATAAATGAAATCAATAGGTACCTATATCAATCACCTACAGACAGCATGGTGACAGTTATGCTTCTCTCAACTACACTGAATTTGAAATAATCCCGCTTAAGGCTGCCCGCCATACCACCACCTCCAAGATATTGGCAATATTTATCTTCAAAACAATTAAATTTATTTCCACCTTTCATAGCTGTTGATTTTTTTTTTTTTATCTTTCTTCCCTTAATGGAAGAAGTATGGTCAGTATTATCATGCTTGTTTCTGGTTTTATGTTTATAAAATTCAGAATTGTGGTTATGGAGATGTTCTGAGAATCTAATTTTTTTTGTCTCCCCATCTGATATGTAGCAATGGCTACATCTATGCATAGTACTAAGAAGGTATCTCTCCACATCTTCAAACTGAAGCTGTCTTGAGCTTTCCCGCCTGCAAACATCATAGAAACATGCAGCATTCTCCTCGTGAATCGATTTGGGAATCCATGCATTCAACATGGCCAAGCCAATACAGCTGACATCTCATTTTATATGAGGCAATATCTGGTTGTCTATGCAAACCCTGCAGCTCACTTTTCTTCCCTTTCCATTGCACCATATATATTTTTATATAGAACCATATAGCAGTAATATGCAAGCAGCATAGTGGATTGTCATTCCTTATTAAATTCCCATTAAAGCTCAGTCCCATAGTAGTGTAGACTAACATGACATAATTTACTTTTAACTACCATTCTTGGGCAGAAACTATTTTAAAATACTATTTTTATGACTTATTTAATTTGCATTAACATGCAAGTGATAAATATGTGTTTTAAAGTGAGTGAATGAAATATTGTAAATAATTTATTATTAGCAAACTGTAACTTGATGTTAATTTATTGATGATTTTTTAGTTGTGATGTTTGCTGAAGATCGACTGATATCAGTCTAAAACTTTGCAACAAACCGGTAATAAATAAAATCGGAAGGATATTATGCCCATCCTTTAATGATAAAGAACCATGTATCTTTTGGAGACCCTTTCTTCGTTAATTATTTAGGGCTCTTATTGTCTTATGTGAGTTCCCATATTTCTTGTGTAAATGTAATGGCAGGTCTGATATATCTTAGCTCTTCTGAGAAGCTACTTAAAACTCAGTGTTTCTAAGCTGCACAAAATTACTTAACAGCTCCAGTTCTCGCTAGAGATACTTCTCTGCTTCAAATTGTCTTTTGTCAGCAGAGGGTCTAAATATTTTTAATTCCCTGGTAACTGGGAATGTATACATTTCAGTATGTACATGTGCTTTTGATATTATACTGTTCTTGATGCTTTTCCTGATTCCTAATAGGTTCCTAGAAGTGCAGCCAGGACAAGCTCAAAAAATTTTTAAATTGGAGCGGACCCGAATGGTTGTCAAATTAATTTATCAATATTATTTGAATTTGAAAAAGAGTGGTAAGTGGGGGTTCAGCTGGTAAGAGAGGGAGATAACACAGCAGTTGTGCCATAGTTGTTAGCCTCTGCTGGGAGAAGAATGTTTAGGTTATTCATTTCAGTAAAAGAAGAGAGCGTGGTTCTGCAGAAATAAGAGAAGAATGAACATTTTTGTAGTATGGAAGAATATTTATATCAAAAGAAGAAGGATTGAGGTGACAGTTGCGGATAAGGCTGACCTCATGGCGGATCAAGTAAAAGAAGAGATAGGAGAGAATTATAAAAATCTGGCCAGTTGTGTACCGTATTAGTAAGGTAAAATAAAAGTTTAGTAATAATAACATTGTAATTTGTCAAAGACTGAGTTTTAAAAGAATAAATGAACATTATTGTAATAATTAAATTTTCCTTTTGCCAGAGTATTTCCTCTTTATATTATTAACAAGAAACATTGAAATCTCAGATAAATAGATAAATTTAAAAATATATCAAAAATAAATAAAAAACATAGTAATATATTACCTCGACTAGTTGCTTCCTTTATACTCTGCAAATTTTTAGAAGCAAGACTACCATTGTCTCAGAACTGATTCTATGTAAAACACCAGATTCCCTTCTCCGTCTTTAATTACTTCCATCCTTGGTTTGAAGTCTATTTTTGACTTCTTACTGATAGAATCCCCTTTTAACCTTATTTTAAAAATTTTGTTCTTCATCTTTTCATATTGGATGTTTTCATTGCTCTTCTTTCTATGGTACATACTTATGTCCTTGCACCTCAAGATGTGTTCAAGAGATTTGGTCTTGGTTGATCATGAATCTAGTTGCGATTCTGTTGGGTCTATTTCCACAATTTATTAAGACAAAGTCTCGTAGATCCCAAATCTCAGTTTTGTTCCATCACATCTCTTGGAGATCTGCTACTTCCATGAGATTTTGGGTGGATCCTAATGTAAACAAATCTCACATTTATGAATGTTCAATTATATATTGTCATGATATTTTAATGTTATGATTTTTTATGGTGTTTTTATTTTAAACTAAAAACTAGCGGGCATAAATGAACGATAGATCACGATTCATGAATGTTTAAACACAATCCGTTGCGCTATATTAACTATTAATATTTTGTTGTGATATTTTAATATGATGATTTTTAATGGTGTTTGTTTAAATAAACTTGATATTAGTGAGCGTTGGAAGAACGTAATAACGATCCGTGGTTCATGCCTATGAAATTATGAACGTTTTATTGTCGTCATATTAATTATTAATATTTATAATAAAAATAATATCATAATTAATGTAAACATTTATTTTATAAACTACGTAAATTTAGCAAAGTATAAATATCCGAAACAACTGGCATTAAATAACCAGTTGAAAGATCCGTAAGGCAGCGGAGAGATGCATATATATGATCCGCCAGAGGAAAAAAACTCTCATTCTTTCATCAGGAACCGGAGGCAGGACCAGAAGGCACGCTAAGGCCTCGTGGTGCATCAGGTCAGACCTTTTCACTTTCACCAGATGCGACAACAAAGGAAGACGTCTGGAACCACGCGCGGCAGTTTAGAACAAGTATGCTTATCCGAACCACATGAAGATTATCCACAAAGAAGCACTGGCCAGTATTAGTATAACGTTACGAATAAATTACAAGGTACCATTTTAATGTTAGATTTATTAGTATTCTTTTATTACGTACGTATTTAATTTGTATATTCAATGTGTGTAAATAAAACCAATATTCCTTTTGCCAGAAGTTTCCTATAATTTTATTAACAGAACCTTGAGATAACGTTTAAAGTTAAATATAAAGTTTTTTAAATTATATGAAAAAATATATAATTAAAATATACATAAATAATGAATATTTGAATAATTTATAATAAAAATAATATCAATAATTAAATATAAATATTTTATTTTATTGAACTTCAAAACAAGCAAAGTATAAATATCTGAAACAACTGGCATTGAATAACCAGTTGAAAGATCAATAAGGCAGCGGAGAGATGCGAGATATATAGGAATGCCGAGAAGCAAGAGGCATCTCTTCATCTTGGAACCGGCAGAGGACGAGGCAAGACCAGGAGGCACGCAATCCACGCTAAGGCCTCGTGGTGCATCAGTTGCAGACTTGCATCCGGCCACGAGACAAGATTACGCACTCTTTCACTGATAATCAAGACAATAGAAGACACTAATCCGAACACTAATCACGCAATAGAAGACGATCATCAAAGAAACACTGGCCAGTATAAATACGTAAATTAAGGTAAATTTAAATTTAGTTTTAACAGTATTATTTATTACATACGTATTTTATTTGTATATCAATTGTTAAATGAATGTGTGTAAATAAACCATTATTCCTTTTGCCAGAAGTTTCCTAATTTTTATTAACAGAACCTTGAGATAACGTAAAAGTTAAATATAAAGTTATAAATTATATGAAAAATATATAATTAATAATAAATATTTGAATAATATATATTTAAATAGTTGATTTTTTTTTTTTACAGGTTAATTTAATTTTGTCATTTTTGGAAGACATAATGGATGGTGAGAAAATGAAAATGAGCCGAAATGCAGAGCTTGTTGCTTTGGAAATTTCTATCAAAAGTTTATTATGTCTTTACTACACTTCCAGTCCCAATGGGGTTACACATATGTTGTTAAAAAGAAAGTCAGAATTGCATTCATTTTTTAAATCTGATTTTGATAATAGGGATCTGATCGAAATTTTGCGATTGTTAGTTAATGTATACAATTTGCCGAGTGATTTTACAACTCATAAATCAGAAATATTATCAACCACACATTCTGAAGAATTTATAGAAAGTATTAAGCAATATCTCCTTGGAGTAAAAACAATCCAAAAAAATAGAACTAAGTTGCTCGAGGAAATAAATTATATTGTTTGGTTTATCGATGTTAATGTCAATGAATTGCCAGTATCCAATATTCATTATAATAGATTTTGGTCACTGCTAAAAACTCTTCATGAAACACTTACGAATTGTGGTTTTAAAAATGAAGCTGTTGTTTTTTGGACACATGAGCTCACAGCACTTGTAGAAAAAAAATTAATTCATATAAATAGAATAAATCTTATTTGGAAGGATATGAGTATTTATCCCGATCCTGTAGATTTCTTTGAACACAAGGATTTAACAGGAAACAAAACTTTTGGACCATATAAGTATGTAAGTGAATATTTGGATATTCAATTTAAACTGTTTAAAGAAGACTTTGAAAGTAACCTTCGAGAAGGGTTACTTCAATACAAAGCAGAGCAGAGAGGTGCTCCTGCAAAAGAAAATACAGAAATTTACATTCATAATCAAGTGATTGTAGAATCTTTAGAAATTGATAAAAATGCAAGAAATGGTGTACTTCATAAAATCATATTGACCCAAGAAGAAAAAGCACTAAGTAATGATATTTCAAAACCATTTTTGAATGGTACTCTTTTGGTATTTTCTGAATACAGTCAGTTCACAACATTTATTCTTGCAACTGTAGTTGAAGTTATGGAGTTGAAAGAAAACCAAAGGAATCTATCAAAAGCTTTAACAGTTTCTGTCATTGGTGATCCATCATTGCTTTTAAAGAGCCACAAGTACACAGTAGCTGAACCAAAAACATTTTTTGAACCTTACCACCAGGTTTTGAAGAGTATTCAGCTTTTGGAGCAAGTGAACTTACCAATGGTAAAATATATTGTGCATACAGATTCCACACCTAATTTTCCAAATTATGTTCATCCTCACTCAGTATACAATGTCGCAGGTAGAAAATTACAATTATTTTGCAAAGAAAAATGGCCCTGTGAACTTTTAAAATTAAACCCAGAACAAATGGAAGCATTGCATGCAGCGCTGAATCATGAGTTTATACTAATTCAGGGTCCCCCTGGAACTGGCAAAACACTTCTTGCTCAGAACATAATTAAAATTTTGCTTGAGAGTTGTGTATTGTCTACTCCTATCCTACTCATTTCTTCTAAAAATGATCCAGTAGATCAAATTTTAGAACCACTTGCTATTGCTGGAAGGAAAGTAGTCAGATTAGGTGGTCAATCAAAAAGTGCTGTTTTGAAAAAATGTTCCATTTTCAATGTTGGAAAAATAACTGGAGAAAGAGAATTTAAAGATAGGGTTAATAATATGAAAGAGGATATTAAAAAAAAAATGGATGCCAATCTAACAACAGAGGAAGAAATAAAGAGTTTCCAGCTTGAACAAAAATCATTCATAGAATTTTGTAACAAAGGGGACGCTAATCTAATTTTGTCTAGAAAGGTAGAAGTTGTTGGAGGAACAACAGCAGGTTGTGCCAGGTTGCGGCTTATGTTGGACAATCTACAGCCAGAAGTTGGTAAGTTTAACTTTTAAGATCTTTGGTATTAGCTTATTGATACTGCCTGTTGAGTTTTAATTCTGTATTACTGCGACTTGTTGACTGTATACAATAGTGAAATCAATGTTATTCATTTAAAAAATTATGAAACATTTTAATGACTCGTATCCAATGCCAAGACCATGTAAACTGATTATACCTAGCCTTTACCTTTTCTCTTTAACATAGTGCACTGTCAGGGCACACCTACTAAGATTATATGGAGTTTGATCTTAAAAAACAGACACAAATAAGGCCCAGCAAAAGGTCAAAGACCACAGGTTTAGTTCTTCTTACCACCCTATATGTTATGTAGCTAGGTCAACGAAACCTACCCCAGTGGATGGTCCCAACATATGTCATATTCCATTTTAAAATATATTTTAACTTATTAAGAGGTAAAGTAAAAAAAAAAAAAAAAAAACTTCGTAACGAACAACAGTTCATTTTAAGTTAAAATATCTCAGGGTTTTTTGAGATTCTAGCGCATATATTAGGATACTCTTTAAATGATTCATAATTATAGTTGACTACAAAAATAACAAGTACATTCCTAAATAAAATACACGAACATGCTGCAGTGTTGGGTGGTGAATAATCTTCTTTCTGGCTTCTTGGTCTAGACTCGGATCTCTAACTATCTGGTGACTTCTTCAATGGATTTTCTCATAGACAGACCTCTAGAGGTAAGGACTAAAACATAGAGAGAGACCCTTATCCACCTTGTGCTTATGGTTTGGTCCCTCCACCAGAAAAAGCTGATTAGTTCCTTACTTCATGAGTAAGTCCTGAGGTGTTTCCATGGCCATTTTCTTTTTTTTTTTTTCCACTTTCACAGTACATTTCTTAATACCTGTTATTTAGAATTTTTTTTATTTATTAAATGCCAGAATAAGACCATTTATGTCTATTATAATAATTCTATGGGGAGTTTGTCCCAATGTTGGGCCGTCATTAGTCTTAGAGACCACCCCTGGTGGTGGGGAAAGAGTTAGGTGATCTGTGACCATGACGACTGCTTGGCGATGGTCCCATTATTGAACTATACGACTCCATATGATACTAGGAGGTGTGCACTGAGTTCAAGAGAAAAGGTACAGATTAGGTTTTTAGGTAGTTTTATGTGGTCTTGGAATGGTCACAAATTCACACTTGGAATCTAAGGGTAGGTGAAAACCCCGAAGGTAAGTTTGAACCGAAAAGAAGCAGACTAAACCACTGGGGGGAAGTGCGCTAGGAAGGTAGTGGTGCCCCAGAAGCCATTGTCTGCACAGAAGGGGTCCCTTCGAAGGATATGCTAGTTTAGGGGGCAGAAGCCAGGAAACTCTGCTGGGAAGGGTTTGGAGGCTGAAATCTAGCTGGTTAGGAAGAGAGAGGTGCCAGAGGTCTTCTTCGATAAAAAGGCAGTAGCGAGAAACATAGGTGCAATGAACTGTGAGTACCAGTCCAGAGGTGAACTGAAGCTTGAATGAATTGTCAGCTCAAAAACAGTTTTTATATAGGCAACGTGCCGCCAATGGGAGGCTACTAACTTCTACCAACTAATCAGGAGGGCATTTATTTTGACCAATCAGGGTCGTTGCCTCTCTCCTGGGTGCCCTGTCAGCTATGCTGGTGATTCTAGCGGCAGCCCCTCTATTTATTATATATTACATTATTTACAATTTGATTTAAGGTATTGCATATTTCTTTGTTTACAATATTTACATTGATCACTTGTTCAGATTAGATGTTGTCGGTGACTTCTTTTTTGGCATTTGTTGCCGGTCGCTACACCCATAATAGTTTATTTTACAATGCCCTTTTAATATGATCTGTATTTATTCTGGTGCATAATTTGGTTATTTCAAATATTTTATCATAACATAATAAGCTATAGAAATTTATAGATAATTTAAATAGTAGTTACCTAATCACAATTACAAAAAATATATTATATAATAGCATGGATACATTCTTGATTAATAGTGGTTGGGCCATTTCAACTCCGAATCATTGCTTCTCTCTGAAGGTCTAATAATAACTGATGGACTGTTATTATAGAACAAACTAAATTCCCTGGAATTGCACTTCCCCCACTTCTACAACTATCCTTTGATTATCTAGGTAATTATCCCTTATTTCCTGGAGACCATTACTACTACCTGTCTTTCCAACAAGTTATAGATTTAAAAAAATATATAAAATTGATTTTATATATACTGCACAATATTCCTTTAATTTATTAGTAAAAAAAATGTAATAATGTATTAATCAACTTATAATTTATTAAATCTCATGGTCTTTGTCAACCAAGCATTTACTTGAAATAAATAATTATTATGTGTACCGTTTTTGAGTTGTTCACAAATTTCCTGTCGATTGTTTGCTATCCAAGTACTGCGTTTTGTGATCCCGACACTCCAAATACAATGGTCTCCTGTAGACACTGCCAATTGGCAAATATGATATGAATGTGATGGCATGCAATGCGATTTGAGGTTATGCGAAGAAATAAGAGGTATGAGGAAATACGAAGTATGAGTATGATCATCCGCAAAATGCACAAAATTATCATCCTCTCTCTTCTAAAACCAATTTCAAAACTGACAACCTCTCTCAACAACAACTGCTCTCTCTAGTAAATATAAAAAACTGCACTCTTCAGTCTATAAATATTTGGTTATAAGCAACTACAGTGCATGTAAATATGCTGTATAATGATATAAATAGATTCATTGTTTTGAACCTTGAATTTTATAACAAGGGGATATGGAAAAAAAAAAAATGTCCATAAACACAACACAACCTCCAGTGGACTCTCGCCACTGTGTCAAGAACAACCACACCTCACCCGAGGTCTCCTTAATTCCTACGCCCAAATAGGCCCCTCCTAGAAAAAGTATCCCCTCATTCCAATAATTCCATTTTTATTTTCCTTTTCCTATCCCTAATTTTTTGTCTGAGAGCTACAATATATTCATAAATATGTTACTACTGGTGAGTGAACATTACTTGTTTTCTGAATAGAAAGATTGTCAGTTGGTTTTTTTGTTTTGAAAGAAGTCATTGATTAAGTAACAATTATTGTAATTGTAAAAAAATTTGTGACTTTGTTTAATGTTTCATTTAAAGAATTAAATATTTAATGTACAACAATATTTTTTGGTTTTCAGTTATTGTTGAAAACGCAAATGAAATACTCGAGCTTCACATTGTAGCTTCAATTCCAAAAGGCTGTAAGCATCTTATACTGTTAGGTATGTAACTCATTTTATCTACCCCACTTTTCAACAAAAAAATTATGAGGTAATAAGTCTTTCAATTTCTTTACAACGGGCAAATTTTATTTTTATTTTATATATTATCTTTATGCTTTATTTTATTTTCTGTCTAACCAGCTGCTCACCAACTATGAGATCCAAGTGCCTCCTGTCACTTATGTAACCTCCAAGTGGATGTCTGACCCTTCATTCAATAGCTAAGGTGGAAAATTGGGAAAGTTGTTAATGATACTGATCATATTGCCACAGTGGGTAGGGTTGGCCAGAATGTTATTTCGGTTTGCACCAGTAGATAGAGTTATCTTTGTTTTGTTGTTCTTTTGTCAATGTTAGAATTTTTTTCTTTTGAGTTTTGGTAGTCGATACCTTTAGGTTGCTATAGAAACAAATTCCGTGTAATTTTGTTTACAACTGTCAGTTTTAACGTGGAGTGTAAAAATAAGTATTTTCGACACACTTTTTTGTTTTCATAAAGGCAAGAAAGCAGCTGAGGTAAGAAAAAGAGCTTGGTTGGGAAGTGATGTCGCATCCCCCATTCAGCCCCGACCTTGCACCATCGGATTATCATTTATTTTGAAGTTCACAAAACTTCTTAAATGGTAAAAATTTCATTAATAACGATGAACTCAAATCGCACTTGGTTTAGTTTTTTGCTGATAAGGACCAGAAGTTCTATGAGCGCGGGATCATGAAGTTACCAGAAATATTGCCATCAAGGTCATCAAACAGAATGGAAGATAAGATATTTGATTGATTAAAGTTCATTACTAAGTGTATTAAAACAAAATTTTTAGGGAAAAACAAGTTCATATTAATTTTCAACATCCTTAAAAACCAATAAGTACTAATTTTCTTGGCAATCAAAACATTAATTTTTTATTGCTGGATTTGCTGCTGGGCCAGGTGAACAAATTTTTTCGTCAATAATAATAAGAATATAGTACAACCTTGATAATAAATAATAAAAACGAATTGAGTATAATTTACCGAACTTCAAGAAATGGCATAGGAAGAAATCAAAAAATAAAAATGTCAACATGTATACTTATATTGTATTTAAAAATGGAGCTATTTAGCTTGGCAGCCGTTTAATATTGTTGGAAATTTCTTCAGGAGTTAACCCATTGGTTTAACACGTTGACTGCCATGGCGGTCACCGGTGACCAGCACTCCACTTGGCTACAGCGCCGTTGGGACCACCAGTGACTGGCGACGCAGCAAATAATAAAAGTACATAATTAGAGTAAATATTGCTACTGATAAATTTTTCAAAAATACCATTGTTACTATAATGGCTTGAAGAAATTAATGCAATACAGAAAATACAAAAATAATTTTATTAGTACATGAAAAATATACATATTCTCAGTGCATATTGCGATGAGTCAGATTGAAACACTCAAGGCAAAGAAAAAGTGAATCAACACAATCAGAACAATATGTCACCACTTTTTTAGTAGAACTCTTTGCTCCAGTTCTTCCTAGCAGCTTTGAATTGATTTTAAAGCAAACCTTACATTTCGTGCATTTCCCGCCATTTTTTTTAATTCATGACAAGATCTTCTCCGTACGCAATTTATTGGATAAATACAATCATTATTGGAGCATTTCATTAGATACATTGCTAATTTCATCCTAAAATAAGGAATCGCAATATTTTTCCAGGTTACTTGTTTGAATAACACTATTTAATTTACAATACAAGTATTAAGTAAAAGCTCTATTGCCAGTTTCTTGTACCATTTTACAGTTATAGGCAGTGGTGAGCTCTAAGCAATCATTTGATCAGATAAGTCGACTGAAGATTTCCCTAAATTATATTCAACTACCATTTTTGGCTTTTCTTTTGAACAGTTTATTTTCTGTATAGTTGTCATTTCTGCTGAATGTTTTGTAGATAGCATCAACACATCTCTTATATCTTTCAATTTTAAAACTGTTACTCCATTTTTATTTTCTCACGCGATAACATCTCCACGTAATAATAATGAAGGGTCATTAATTAAAAAAAAGTATATATATTCCTACCATATTAATTTATCAAATTAAGGATCTCAACATCTTAATTGCTAATATGTAACATGTGTTGGGGGCTTTAGTAGACTAAAATACAAAAAGTAATTAAAATTGTATTCACGGCCACAACGATTTCCTTAATTGTGTGATGCATCAAATCTGACTCGAATGTACTAACTAATACAAATCAATATTTATAATTTTATATCATAAAATGCAGCAAAATCCATATTAAATGATTAATACCAATAGTTTTTTAACATTCTTCTCACTTGCTTCATTGTGAAACTAAATAACTTAATTAATTTTAAAAATTGATTTCAGCTCTGTTTATTTTTAATTGTAGGTGATGTCGAACAGCTTCAACCCAATTTATCTAGCAATAATTCATCAGAAATGTATAACTTGGATGTATCATTATTCAAGCGTATGGCCAATTGTGGTATGAAATGTTGCACCCTAACTGAGCAAAGACGAATGAAACCTGAGATTGCTTCGCTTCTTTGCCCTGCTGTATATTCGAACATGACCAGCCATTCTGCATTGAATAACTTACCTGACATCAAAGGAATGAAGAAGAATTTATTCTTTTTAGACCATAAGGTATGTATATGTAAATAGAATAATAAACCTAATGGGGTAAATTTCTCATCTAAACTACTGCAACGACTAGCTATTTCTGTAAATATTTATTTTTAATTTAAATTCTTGCCTGATGAGTTTATTTGAATGGTGTTCAATAACTAAGGGGATTTTAATATTAAAGTACTATTATTAACTTCTCTAAAATCTTTAGTTTGCTCTTATCAATCACTCCACTCACTTCATCTTAATAAATTTTCTCAAAAAATCAGCCACAAACCTAATTAAGTTAGAAGATGTGATTTTCTGAGGTTTTCAAAGAAAAATATTTTTCATCCCTCTTCAATTCTTTTTATTTATAACAAGCACAATAGACTTTGTCTGTCATCTGATATTAATCAGGTTTGACACTATACAGTGAAAACAATTGATAGATCTTTAATAGAAATCTTTTACCATTAAAATACATATTTAAACAATTGAAAATTAAAATATTAGATAAATAGTACACATTTTTAAAAACCGAATGGGTATATTATTTAAATTTATTTAATGAGTATTAAATGTATATTATTTATTGTTTTTTTTAATTTATTATTTTGTCTTTATTAATTTATCCATAACTGAAATGTAATCAAAAACATTGAATGTGAATGGCATACAAAAATAGGAATGATATGAAGGCAAAGAGCATCCAGTGATATCTCCCCATAATTGTTTTTATGATCTACCTGGTTCTCTTCTGGTTCTACCTCTTAACAGATCTATATTTAAGCTTATTCTCAGTTGCTTGGTAAGTGAAGTGTGTATCAATCATTGCCAGATAGTTTGTCATGAAAGTGTCTGCTCAATTTCTTCTTGTCAGTCTGTACCTATGGATTTTGTAGGTGTATGGTGGTGCTTCAGTCATTAATTTGAGTACTTTGTATTTTAATCTCTGTTATGTCAAGATGTGGCAATTTTCACGTGGCAGTATATTTGTGCTTCATATACCAAATAGGCTTTTAAGTGTTTTCATTTAAATCGTGTTTGAAGACACCATGTCGAATGTAAGTCTAATTTTTTTTACTGTGTCCGTCTGAGTCATGAGTTTATAGTCAATTGATACCACGGGACAGAGTCCACAACAAAGTGTGAATGTTATTTGTAGTTGCTTTGTGTTTTACACTGGATGCACCATTGTAAGAGTTTTATGTGATTTTAAACAATGATTGTGGCTTTTATCAGATCGTTATCCTTAGAGAGAGTAGCTGTGTCATCTATGTAAGTGGCAGAAAATGTTTACGAGTTGTAGATATAAGGTATAAGTGTTATACCACCAGCACTATGATGCATTCAGCCTATAATAAAATTTGGCAATAGATTAGAAGTTAAATCAAAAGGAAATATGTCTGAGGTTGATGATTTAGTCTTCCTTAGTTCGCCAAAAGAATTCATCTCTGATAGGTAAAAAGGTAGGTAGTAAATATCTACAGACAGGAATCAAAACTTTAATCTTACCTTCTGGCTTTATTAGTTTGAATACTTATGCTTGACAAATAATTAATACAAATGCTAGTGAGTGAGCCATGACAATAACATTTTTATTAAATATGCGAGGAATATCCTAACTTACAATAATGAACAGAACCATGATACCGCAAATGTATAAAAGCTTTACACCATCCTAACCTTCTACCAAGAATGCATCTCAAAACTAGCTGCAGACAGGGGGTAATGGAGAGTCATCTTTATTTTGGGGAACATCGACATCAGAAGTGAAAGCTGTGTCAAAAATCTTCACCAGCAATACTGTCGGTTTAGTCTGAGTACTGTTGTTTTACATTGAATCTTCCCAAGTTCTATATTGCCTCGATCCACTGCTGACAGCCTCATCCATGACAACTTAACACCACAACCATCAACACCATCTATTCCAATTGAAAATAGAATTGAATAGAAACAACACTACTTCTACTGTACATTTCATTTCCATCATCTTTCTGGTGGAAAAATACTCTCCTTATTTCTTAAATTCATATTAAAAGATTCTTCTTGTTCTTATTCTTTTTTGAAACTCCATAAAATTCTGGTTCCAAATCTTGTTCAAAGTTTCTGTGTCAGAGGAATGCTCCTTTATATCTTTGCTTCCTTTTGATTATCACTATTAGCAAAACACTATAAAGGGGGATTCTTCCAGTTATTACTAATAATTACAGTCAGTAGAACAAAGACAGAAAATATAAAATGCAATTTAAAAATTAACCTGAGGTGAAGGCAGTAGAAGCTATGCTTTGAAGTGACTGTTAACAACAGATGCCTTTATGACAGCAGTATGTTGCGTCCTTCGCTCTTTTAGTATATTTTTTATCATAAGTTGGCTTCTTTGTGTGTCAGAGCTCTGTTTGTAGAACAAGGGAATATTCCAGGTAAAGTTCCTGAATATTAATAATCTCAAATTGCACTAACACCTGTAATGGCAACCTACTCGTAAGGCTGAAGTGATCAGCAACAGACTAATCCCATCCATTACAGTGAACAAATATATCTCCACTCAAGGTCATGCACCCCTCCCTCTCACACCACCTTATTGCCATGCCTACATTTTGCCTTTAGTGCCACCCAGTCATTGCATTGACTTCCTAGGTAGTTTATCTGGATAAGTTCTGCAATATCTGAAACTGACTTATCAGTGTGATGGGAGTGGAAAAATTGTGGAGGTGTCAGCCAAGTGCCAACTCCTGAAGGTAGATAAGGGGGGTCTCAATGAATAATACTGGGATACTCCAGTAGAAATCAGCTTGCTAGCCTAGCGCCAAGCTGACATATAGGATAGGGAGCAGGTGGTGAGAGGAATGGAATAGTTTAGGAGTACTTATTGACTGTTGTAAGATTTGGAAGATAGGGGGGTTCCAGGAGAGAGTTTGGCAATGGTAATGTCTATGTTTTTAATGGTAGTATAGAAACCGATTTAATGGTCATTGTGGGTTACGACAGGAAACTCAACTGAGTCTCTTTGGAGAGTACTGGAGCCTATAACAACAGTCTGAGTTTTCATGGTATTCATTTATTATAAATAAATTCATGTATTAATTTATTTTCAGAGTAATGGATTATGGATAAAGAAACTGTTACAGATGATGTAATTGGGAGTTAAAAATAACAACTCTCGATCTGATGATGGATTTTCTCTGTGAGTTCCAAATACGATATCCACCAAAATCATATCCAACTAAAATTCCTTTTACAGATACAGATTTTATGTATATTTTTCTCCTCTTCTGTTATGTAATATGAACGTAACATTAACATAATACTCAGATCATATCATTCTAAGATCTCTTATTGATATTGATGGCTCCTTATTAAATCATAATCAAATGGTGATTTATTATCAACACCACCAGTTATTGCAAATCTATTTATTGAGGATATAACCAGCATTATTTTATAATCCAACTCATAATGTCTGTGGTAAATCATTTCAAGAATGAAGCATTGTTCTGTATGCTTCAAAACTTTTAAGTAATTTCAGACTTTTTCTTGATAAAATATATAAATTGATAATGGCTGAAATCATATTTAACACGTTGCTGCAAATGACGGCTTTAGCCGTCGGGCACATTTTAATCAATAAAAAAAATCGACACTTGTTTACTGATAATCCTCTTTACTATTCACCAATAGTTACGTACACTATGACGGGTCGCCGGTTTGAACAGCTACTACGATGTATCAATGGACATGTTGACAGCAGTACCCAAAAATTAAACAAGATTTACCCCATACTCCAGCCAATTCTCGTTAATTTTCAAGCAAGGTAATAAATAAAGGTTAATGGAGCCATATTTGAGTAAAGGACATCATCTCTTTATGGACAATTTTTACAACAGTATCGAGCTGTCAAAAGAGCTGCTAAAACATAAAACACACACAACCGGAACGCTTCGTTCTAACAGAAAAGGTTATCCGAAAGAAGTAACATCAAAAAAGTTAAAAAGGGGCGAATATATATGGCGTAGACAAGGTAAAATTGATGTATCGAAATGGCGAGATAAACGGGACGTTTTGTCCATAACAACAAATCATCATCCGGAAATGGTGGAAGTTACTAACAAATTTGGACAAAAAAAAAATAAACCAAATGATATAGCTGAATACAATTTTAATATGTCAGGAGTTGACAGATGTGATCAAATGATTTCCTATTATTCGTCGTCACAAAAATCCATAAGATGTATAAAAAACATGTAGTATAAAAAACTTCTTTTTCATCTTTTAGACCTATGCATTTGGAATTCCTACTTTATCTATTGACAGTTTCATAAATCAACAACATTCCTACAGTTTAAAGATTTTCTAATCTAACTGATCGCACTACCTAATACTGAGATTTCTGGAAAGAATTTAGCGACATTAACATCTACGCGTGGTCGACCGAAACAAATAAATTCATTACCACTGACATCCACAAATTGTACACAATAACATTTCTTGGAAAAGATACCTCCACCTGTTGATTTTCAGCGTAAAACTTACTTTTTACGTTGCAGACAATGTTCGACCAACCAAATTAGAAAAGAAACGTCATATAGATGTAAAACTTGTCCACATTAACCACTATTGTGCCCAGAATGCTTCGAATCCTATCATTTATAATGCTTTCTTATATGTATGTAATTTTACTATTTTATAAGCAAAATAAATTACAAATGATAATTTTGTTTTAAACTGATTTTCTTGTGTTAAGTTTATACCTATTTACTCTCTTTTATTCATAGGAATCATTTTGAATTAGTAAAGCAAATCCCGTATAGTCGTCACGACGGTCATAGCCGTCATTTGCTCCGGGAAGAGAAAAAATGACATATGACATGATGAGCAAATGACGGTTATAGCAGTCGACAGTTTTTTTTTGAATAACTGTGGCCAAATGTGATAATTTTCACTCTAAGCATACAACTTACACTCGATTTCATCTGGCAGTCATAAACAATGAATAAAAAAAAATGTGTTTCTGAGCACGATCGTCAAATTAAAAGTGTGCGGCAACTTGTTAAATAATACATAGTAACAATAGCCTGAATATGATTTTTAAAATGGTCCACATACCTCGGCATGAATTACTTCTCCTGAATGAACTGAAGCTCTTTTTCTCTTCCCAAATGATATGCCTTTACCATACATACAACCTTCACATAACTCTGAATCTAAAGGAACTTTCTTTAATATTCAGCTCTTGTTCAATAAAGGTTTTAGCATGTTTTTTAAAATGCACACCATAAAGCTGTAATAAATTAAGCTTACTAGAAATTGAATTAGCATGTCGTCAAAAATATTTAACAGTAATCATCCATGACCTTGGCTTTGTCCTGTGAGAATGACATTGATGCCAACTATTAACTTACTTTTTTCTGGAGTAAAAATAAATTTGCTGCTGTTGGTATTTTTTTTTTTTAGCACACAACATAAAATAGGTTTTTATGCACTTTAGGAGCGTACCAGACATTAGCCAGAGTCAGAGCTACAGGTTTATTATTTATTACTCCCAGAATATCAATATCACCCAAAGCAGTACCAGGCACACTATCACCATTAGCTGTTGTCACTTTGATATTTTTAAATGAAGATTTGTTCCTCTATTGTCAACATACCAGTAACCTTCTCACATTCGCAAGAAAATATTTGACTACTAGTAGCAAATTTTTGCATATTGTCAATACTGTTTTCACCTTTTCGTGGTTTAGAAGCTCGCCCATCTTTGTTCCGCTTTATGCAATTTTTGATAATGTGGCCTTCCTTTTTATATTAATGACACATGAATTTTGCTCTGCCCATTTTAAATTTAGTGATAGCCAATCCCTCTTGCTCACCAGCTGATTCATTATTATTGAAACCTTTTAATTCTCGCTCATGAGAATACAATCTAGTATTAAAGTTTCCAATAGTTCTCTCAGTCTTGCCATTAATCACCAGCTAGCTTTAAAAGATAAATAGTCAGAAGGTAATGTGCCATATTTTTACATATTGAAAGTATTACATGTAAGGGTTTGGCTTAATCTCCCTCTTTCATCTCCAGATTTAAATTTTTCCCGTATATTTTGTCCGGATTAGTGGGCCTCTACTGTATATATTTAAAAATAAACACTATTATTAAAATGTATCAACAGGTTAAAAGTTGATACATCCATTCTCTTCTAGCTGTGATGTGAATTTAATATACTTGTTGATGCTATTTAAGTAAGTTATAAGACCTATGATATAAATTTTACCACCCAGAATACAGGCCAAACCAACAGCAGCAGTGCGAACCCACTACACTATTCTATTAAAAAATGGCATTATATTCCATTGGTCAAAGTAGTCCGTCCACATGTATATCAGCCAACAGTGAGCAAAATGGGCTTCTCATAGTCAGGTCTACCTCCTCAGCCTAGCTAAAGAGATTTGATTCTGATTAGGCCAATAATCGGACATAGATAACTCCGTTGAAGAGCACTTGATCGGAGATTAAATGAAGAAATTTCAATCAAAATAATTATAAATGTATTATTTTCTCACATTACATTTATTGTAATTATGATTGTCTAGAAGAGAATCCAAGCTTCTCAGATTTCTAATCTATATTACAAATAATATTATTGAAACAGGAATTCTTATTAACCTGATGTCTATCAAATTTAATATTTTGGTTATTTATGGAATTGATTTACTCTAATTACTCATTTATCTAGGTAAAAGATTCACAAGTTTCTCAAAGCTACAGTAACAAACATGAAGCAGATATGATGTTGGCACTTGCAGAATATCTAATCAAGCAGGGCTACTCCAACAGTGACATTACCATTCTGTCACCATATACTGCTCAACAGAATTACATGAAACAGGTAATGTATTTTATTGTATTCTAGCCCTAGATATTTATGCCTCGCAACATTTCTTCTTTTTTCTAACTTAAAAAGTTATGATTTATTTATTTGTGTGTTTTATAGGCAGCCAGAAACATTTCATATCTTCAAAATGTAGAAATTCAAATGATTGATAACTATTCCGGGCAGGAGAATATGATCATCCTCTTATCTCTTGTGCGGAGCAATTCCCCTGCAATTGGATTTCTCTCGTCTAACAATAGAATAAATGTTGCTCTCTCGAGAGCAAAATGTGGCCTCTATATTATAGGAAATATGAATACCCTGATTAGTGGTTCCAAGTTATGGTCATCATTAAATGAAGTTTTAAAACAACAAGGAGCAATAGGTTTATAATTTATTTATTTTATAAATGGAAATACAATGCCTTCTGGAATTTATCAATAATTAAAAAAATACACTTTATACTCGGCCATAGTTTCAATTGCCAATAAATAAGCAATGTTTATTTATTCTTAAACTAGTTTCACTTATAGTTTACAAATTCAATTATAAAGTAGTCAATAATTAATTTTTTTTCAGGGAACAGTATAGAACTGATATGTCAAAATCATAAAACTGTATCAAGTGTTACTAATAAGGAAGATTTCAAAAAGATTTATGATGGTGTTTGCAAACTTCCCTGTAAGGCAGAACTCAAATGTGGACACTTTTGTAAACTTCTGTGTCATCAGCTTGTAGAAAAGCACAACACATACAACTGCAAGGAACCTTGCCCTAAGTAATTAATTTATTATTATTTCATTTACACTTCATTATGTATTATTAATATTCTTAAATGATTATCAACAATTATAAACTATGTTACAATAACTAGTAGATCCAACAATCAGTGAATTAATCTATTTTTAATTAATATTATATCAATTACATTTTTTTGAAATACATTTAAACTCATAAACATGTGCCTTTAGCAGGGACTGAACTGTAGAACGCATCATTGTCCCAAATATTAATTAAATAAATGATAAATATACATTCTGTACTAAATATATGTAATTTTATTTTAACTAACATTATAAGTCATTGCTGAAAATTGCTTTATATAAAAATAAATAAACTTTAAATTGCTAAAATATTAGGGGGACCAACCAGAAAGTAATGTCGTTTTTTTTTTACATTGAATTCAAACAGATAAATTTTTAACAAGTTTTTGTTTTTGATCAATGATGTAATCACCCTCATTATCAACCTTTTGCCATCTAGTGGGCAAATTTTCAATGCCTGATCGTTAAAAATCAGTTGGTTTTTGAGCAAAATATCTGGAGATGGCATTTTGGACATCATCCAAATTTTGAAATTTTTTGCCACTTGTACACCAATGTAGCGATCGAAATAAATTGAAATTTGATGTCGGGTGAGTATGGTGGTTGAGGCAATACCTCCCACCCCAATTCATTAATTTTTTCCAGGGTTCTTGAGGAAAAAATAAGCGCAGTGGGGTCTTCCTTTATTGTGTTGCAGAATAATGCCTTTTTTATTGACAATCGCTGGGCAATTTTCAATTAAAGATTGATTTACTCGATCCAATTGTTCACTGTAAAAATCTGCATTTACATTTTTTCCAGATATCAGCGATGAACCCTCAAAAGAGCCTTTTTGGAGTGTAAACCTGGTGGCTTAGCTGTACTTTGTGCCGATTCATGCGGAGAGAGATTTTTGGATTATCATATAGGACCCAGTTTTCATCTCCAACCTCACCCACCATACTCGCCCGTTATTGCCCCATCGGATTTCCATTAATTCCGATCGCTAAACATTTGTCCAAAATGCCATCTCCAGATATTTTGCACGAAAACCAATTGATTTTTATTGATTCGCCATTGAAAATTTGCACACTATATGGCAAAAGGTTGCTGATAACGAGGGTGATTACATCATTGATTTAAAACAAAAACTTGTTAAACATTTATTTTTTGAATTCAATGTAAAAAAAACAACAACATTCCGGTCCCCCTATTACTAGGTTTTTGTGATAAAACTTGTTCAAGCCTCTTTTAGTATTTTATTTAGAGTGAAGATTTGCAACAGCCCATGTTTGTCATATTCAATCGCTTCCCAGCACTGTTACCTCACCAGGAATGCTAAAATGCTGACTAAAAAAATCTTATACTATTTATTACCAGTAAATTTCTAAATACTAACTTTACTTAGTTAGTATTTTAAGTTTAATACTAACTTTACCAGTAAAGTACTATTTATTAAAAGTAAATACTTTTATATAAAAACAATAAGTCCCAGATTTCAATGTTTGTTGTTGGCTCTAAACTTTTTTATGTGTCTTTCTTTTTGTGTTACTGTATTTAATTTATTCTTAAATTAATAAATACATTCTTACACAAATAAACCAGCCATATAAAAAAAAAATAGACAAAGAAAAAATAAATAAATGATAAGAAATAGATCGATCTATTCTATTCTTTATAAATCCGAGAGTCTTTATAGACACTCTCAGTTCCCTCATTAGGTCTGTTGATGGATAGGATGGAACACCCTTCACCTCTCCAATTAATTGTACATGAAGAAGGCTTCAGGTCTCCCTTGGGTAAGATGGGACCTATCAACATAAATTCTTAACCCTAAATTTTATAATAATTTAATTTGTGTTCAGTTATCTAACTTGCAATGTGAGAATTATAAAAAAAACTCTTTATTTATGTCTTTACAATAAACAAACAACTTGCCAAGACTATATATATAATAGTTAATGAGTTAAGCATGGGATGATACACACAGCTGTAAAACTACTTAGGGTGCTTTAGACCCATTCTTCATACTTTTATTTAAAGCTATTTAATTCACTAACTTTAATTAGAATCCATTGGAAGCAGTTTAACTTATTAATTGTGGTTCCTTTTTTCAAAATATTCAAAGAAAATTCTGCTAAACAGGCTTATCTTATCTTCTATATTTTCTTGATGTGAATAAATGCATTGTTCTCTGGGCAAATGAATTATTTCCAGGAGTACCTCTCATAGAATCCCTGTCTCTTCAAACTCAATTGAGCTGAACTTTCACTCTCTTGACTGATGATTTTTTTTTACACATAAAAACGATTTCAAATTAGGATACAAATTAAAATAAAATTTATTCTATTTTTGTATAACACTACTTTATAAAATATTATTTCAGTATGTATATCTCATAGAACAAATGAATACATTTTAAAAGTTAATGTATACTTATCACTCAATCTAACACTATTGTGCTCTTATCAAATAATCATTTGAAAAGATGATTGATGTTTGATGTTGAGAAATTTTAATCATATTAGAGCTTTTAAAGATATTTATCATATCAACTGAAAAAAACATTTATGCAGATTTTTCTTTTCTAGGTGTTTCAGTTAATCCAATATCCTTTATTCTTCTATACACTATGTTATACTAATACAAATTTGAACTTTTTTTTAGATATTGTATTAGAAGTCTTCATAAATGCAAGAAGAAATGTCAGGAAAAGTGTGGCTCCTGCAAAGAATTATGTGCAATGGAGCTTCCTTGCGGCCACATCACTGCAATCCCTTGCAGCAATGTTAATAGTAATTATATTTGTACAGTTCCAACACAAGTTGACTTTTTATGTTTCTTTCCGATGACTGTTCCCTGTTATGAAGCTGACTCATCATTCTTTTATTGCCGAAAATAGGAAAATTTAAATTTTCTAAGTTTAATTCTTAAAACTGTAAATTTTTAGAACCATGTATATTTGTACCATATATGTATATTTCCTATATTGAATTTCACTTGGTAACTTATTCATATCCAACAGTTATAAAAGTATATATGTATATAGATTCATGTTATGTATTTTTATAAATATTAGTTTAAAGATCCATGTGATTTGTAAACAATGGATGTAAATTATTTAATTGTGCGAAATGATTTTTTGGTATTGTTCACGCATTGTTTGGTTGGTTAGTTTGAGAAAAAATTTTACAATATCTACCATATTGGCTTAAAATTAAATTATGTGTGTAAAATATTTTATAAGTGTTATGAATAACCATTCAATATCTACTGTTTTTAATGTATTAATTATAAATATATTTCTTTTTTTTTAATATGTTTGTAAAGCTGCAGTAATAATATTGGTCCACTTACTATTGTTACATTATCATTTAGACTGAGGAAATATTACTATTTGTGTAATAAGTTCTTAATCAAAAAATATCCATTTACTAAGTGAATATGATATATAATTTCAATAGCATATGATTGTAGCATGTGAAAAAAAAAAAATTAGAATTAGTGAATTGGCGGTCAAGGTGAGTATGAGGGGGTTTGGATGTCTGTGTTTTAAGTAGGAATTTAGTGTCACATTGCCTGATTGCATTATGATTATGGATGTATTGCGTATATTAATCATAGAAGTCTGTTCAAAGTGTATATAAGTGTGTCGGTCTTGTGGATTGAGTAACCTGTAAAGTTAAGATGTTGGATTTTGGAATCTAAACCCCCGATTTCTGTTCTGTATGTTCATAGTGAAATGAAAAAAATCACTTTATTCTGGGACATTGTTCTGTAAGTAATAACAAAATAGTAATGTCTAGCTGACAATAACAAGAAAAGAATACATAAAATTACACAGATTTGATGAGCTTATAACCAACTGGAAGAGATTGTTACAAAAAACATATATGAGTAGAGATGAAAAAAAATAAAGAAAACAGGAATTCTCACAAGAGTGAAAAGAGATTGGAGGGTTACTAGGATGAATGAAAAAAAAAAAAGTAGAGTACTAATGATAAATTATGAACTGTTAGATTGAAGGAAGATAAGGAACTGGTAAAGTCTAGATTTAAAGTATGGGAGAGTTGACTGGATAAGAAAAGAACCCTCAAAGGTAGTAGATTTGATTGCCGATTTAAATTGTAGGTGGTCGTGAAGGTAACTAGGCTTTAGTCATAATAGTACTGAGGGATCCAAGGGGGTATTTGTAATGGGCGGATGGGTATCCAGGTGACAGTATTGTCAGCCCAACCCGATTAGTGCTGCAAAATGCCATCCCAGAACAGACATAGAAGACCCCGAGTTTAAATATAGGAAAACAACTCATTAAAAACTTTAACCAAGCCTCCGGATCAGAGAGGTCATTATACACCACACAACTATAGTCGAAATGGGGGAAGACAAAGAGATATTGGTTTTACAATATAGTTTGGTATAATAATAGAAAAGAATAAACCAAATATTAATACAGATAAAACTTATTCTACTTGTACTTATTATTACTATTTACAACTTTGTGTATCCTCTTCTCTGATTAAATCTAAACCTATATTTATTTTCTTAAAATTAACTTATTTATATAAATATACAGTCTAGATGGGCAGGGATAGTCTTTTGTGTTCCCCTAACCCAGTGGTCGGCAAACTTAAAGAGCCAAATATGAACATTACAACAATTGGGAGCCAAATCTGCTTGTTTAGTAAACTTTTATTACACTAAATTTCCTACTTAATAAATATTTATTTATGCGAACAATGTGCTTGCATCTCCTTGGAAAGTTTTAGTAAGTCAGGTTTGTATGTTGTTTTTAATTTTAGGCATGATTCCAAGTTCTCATCAATAAGACGACTTCTCAGTTTACTCTTGATAATGTTCATGCTTGAAAAAGATTGTTCGCACGTATATGTAGAACCAAAAAGGGAAAGAACAGCAAGCGCGAGCTTTTTCAGCTGATCGTAAGAGTCAGGTATACTGTTCCAACCGTTGAAAATGATCATGTCTTCCTTCTCCAGGTCATTAAAAGCAGATCACCTGTGTTGTGAACTAAGATCACATTTTTTCTTCTCCAATATTTCCAATTCAACACAAAGACAACTCCTGTAAGATGTGCAGCTAGATTGAAAAATACAACTTTTTAATAAGACAAAACTGTTCACACTACAACTGCTGGTCTGTGATGCCAATTTGTACCCCCACTACTTTAGAAAAGGTATGCTTGTGGTACCTTTGTCTCACACCGGAGTACGCCGAAAACATGCGAACAATTTCAGCCGGTAGCTTGTACATGGTTTGTGTTTACGTTTACGAAAACTAATAAAATTAAACTCATGTTCGTTACGTATTTTTACAACAATATAAAATTTTAATTACCTATCTATCTTTTAACATAAACAAAAAATTATACATGTTCTCGATTTATAGAAGAATTTTAATTTATCAAAATAAGATGTAATTTTTTTCTTACCAAGTTTTTTTTAAATGAAAATAATATTGCGCCTTCCGTGGATATTTGTGCCAGAGCCGCACTTTGCCGACCACTGCCCTAACCCATCCATTCAGTAGACTTTATGAATCCATGGAGTGAAGAGCAACCTGAGTTTGCAGTGGAGGCGTTTCTGAAGAAAGGTGGTTCAAAGATGGTTCCATGCACACTTCAATATCGGGCGTCACAGTCATGTCCCTTCAAAGCCTACCATAGTGAAATGGGTTGGTATATTCAGAGCAACCGGACTTCAAATGAAAACAGCAGTAGGGGCTCAACTTACTGTTCCTACACCACAATCTGTGGAACTTGTGCGCTAGGCAGTGGAGGCAAGCCCAGGGCGTTCATTATGGAAACATGCAGCTGCATCCGTTTGGAGGATTCTAAAGGAATTGAGCTTCCACCCTTATAAACTCGCGATTACACAACATTTTTGCTGCCCATGATTACATCATCAGAATGGAATACGCTCAAACAATGCTTGAAATGACAAGACATCCTTTTCATGACCAGTGATGAGGCCCACTACAACCTATCCAGTTTTGTGAATAAACAAAACTGTGGGTACTGGGCACTACAAAGCCCACCCAATATCCATGAACGCCCCTTGCATTGTGAACGGGGTTAACTGCATGGTGTGTTGGCGTGATTGGGCCTTATTTTTTCGAGGACGAGAGAGGTGGAGGAGTCATTGTTAACTCTGACCGTTACCTGGAAATGATTAGAGCATTTCTTGTTCCTGAGTTACGGAGAAGACGCATAACGAGGCACAGGATGTGGGGACAGCCCACGCGTCAATGGCTGAACTGCGCCACCTTTTTCCCAGACATGTAATTTCTTTGCAAGGATAGTTTTTCTGGCCCGCTCGTTCCACGTTATTTTCTTTGGGGACACATCAATAACTGAAAGAAGGAATTCGACAAGAGATGACAGCTATCCCTCAACAAATGGTTCAGCGGGTGATGTTGAACTTTCGGGAGAGGCTCGAAGAGTGCGTGCGCCGAAATGGGCATCTTTTGGAGGACATTATTTTTCAAACCTGAATTTCGATTCTTGATTAATTAATGGCAAGTCCTAATAAACATATTCTATGAATAAAATTTTGAAAAATATTCTGTACATTTTTTTTAAAGCAATGAAACTGTAAATAGATCACTGAAACATCCTGCACAATGAATGATGCCTTCTTGATCAACATCCCTGTGATCACAGCTCCTGGAGACGGTAAAGTAGTTCGGCCCCTGTAGCTTCTTTCACTTCTGAACAAAAAGAGTAAACATACCTTGTAGTTCTCTTCTTCGTTAACCAGCGAAGGCAGGTCAAACTAAGCCAAGCTGTTCTGTCTTAATGATCGAAGCAGCTGTATCCCCGCAGTGTGGCAGCTCAGGATTTCAGCTCTTCTGAATTGTAACAGCTTGGATTGAAGTCATTATATGAAGGCCACTGCAGTGATCCATGGTCAGAAGGACAATCTAAAACACAATATCCCAAAGGACAAAGACCATGACTGAGCCTCGTACGTCCCCGCTTCTGACAACCAACCTCCACTCATTCAGTAAGCTTTCTATCAGTTCCTAGAGGTTATTAGGAGCCTCCAGGGACTAGGTGCGTACCTGGGGGTCTTTCAATAATAGTTTTTCAAAGATTTTTGAAAGGATAGGGAGTAGGCTAATTGGAAAGTAAGATGAGGCTTCATTGGGTGGTTTAGCGGGTTCAGCAAATAGGAAAATAATAGATTGTTTCCAGAGGAGAGGAAAGTGCGTCATTTCGATAATGCACATATAAATGTAGGTTAGTAAGATTATGACTTTAGGAGGAAGTTTGACGCTTTACCAATCTGCAGTAATGATTGTACGAGCGACTTTCGCCAGGATGTCGGGATCTTTCTCGAGTGGCGTTTGGATTGGATTAGGTCTTTTAGATGCTGAGGTAAAGGGTTTTCATTGCGAATTTTTGTATAACGGCGGGGTGACGATGCCCACCAAGCCGACCTCTGGATAAAATGAAGGGAAAGAAAGCACTGCATCATCTAGGTTTCTGAGGACGTTTTCAGGGACACTTTGTTATCTACAGACTCTGTAAAAAGCTGGTATAAGTGGTCCCAGTCCACTCAGTTGATCCGGTCCCTACTTAACAAAGGAGGAGCCAATTTGTGAATTGGTCTTAGGTAAATGGTTAGAATGTTGTTCGTTCCTAGACTTCAGTATCCCAAGTCCTCGTAGCCCTTATAGTTGGCCGGATGGCATACTGCAGGCGATTTCAAGGGTGTGCTTCTTCTAGAGTAGAATCTTATTTGTCGTTACTTGCGTTAGGTATATTGTCATCGGGTCTAATGCCAGTGTCTAATAATTATTTTTAATTTTCTAATGAATTTTTAATTTCTTCTGCACACCTTCCCATTTATTTCAACTAAATAACACCTAAAGGCTATTTTTTTTTTTAATTTTATCATTTTCCCAAATTTTAGAGAACTTATTTTGTACCAAGAATTCATCATTTGCGTCGAACATATTAGCTCTTTTACTAGATTTATTATAATATAACTTTTGTTTCGTTGTATCAACGAATATAATAGGATCATTCACATTTTAAGTTTAAGATCATTAATCTTGATAGCGAACTCCGTCCTAAGATTTCTACTCACAAATAACTTGTGAATGAGAGTAACCCAGGCCAGCAACACTTGAATCTCTGTGTTTCAGAAGGTTAAGATTAAAATGTCTTAACTATGGATTCAACAACACCAACAGGTATTTATACAAGCTCTGAGGATAATGTTGGCTGGTTGTTATTATTTTAAAATACCACTGTTTGGCAAATGTGTCCAAATTGAAACGTATTATTATCTGCAACAACAACGATTTTGGGAATGCCAAATCTAGCAAATATCGGGTTAAACACTTTTATTACAGACTAAATTGATTCATCTTCAATTTTTAAAGCCTCGACCCATCTTGAAAAGTAGTCAACTACAAAAATAAAATAATCTTTATTATATTCTGCAATATCGATTGCTATTTCGGAAAATGGAATGTTTGGGATTTCGTGCGGACACAGGGAATCTTTAACTTTACCTTTGGCAAACTTCAAACGATTGAATCATATTCCTTACATTAGACAAATGTCAGGCCAATAAAAAAAAATTGTTATTTTATTTTTAATCTTTTCAAACCCCAGGAGAGCTTCATGTTTCATGTAGAGCTTCAAAATCTAATTTCTTAGACTCAATGGAACCATTAATCGATCATTGTGGCACAGAAGTCCATTGTCAAGAGCAATTTCATTACGAAGGTTATAATAATGCATCAAGTCTTTCCTAAAACTATCACTAGCACTGTTTGGTCACCCTCCATTATATTATCCCATGACTATTGACAATACAGCACAGGCTTCCAAAATTTGTGTATCGCACATCTGAGAATGACAGAGTTACTCCTCCATTGGTCATATCATTCATAGTAACATCATCACTAACTGGTCCAGGTTTTAGATCCCTAAACAACAAATCAGTTATGAACATATACTTCCCAGGTAGATACTGCAATACACATGAATATGGCAACAATTTTAGCCTTAATATTTTAAATTTATTGTTTTTAATTTTATTCAGATCTTTATCAATAATAGATGTTAGGGGTAATCAAATGTGTACATTACAATGTGACCAATTAGAACTGTTTTACATAATCGATCACACACCGTAACAAACAAGGCTGGGAGACTCCTGTTGAGAACGCCGTTTACAGTCGTTCACCCCCAGACTTTTACTTTTCGACATAGAGGTAACCCGCAGGCTACCTCGACGATTGACTTACTACTGACAAAACAACCCCACCGTATCACTAGTTGCACCGCCCTTGACTTTATTACGTCTGACCACAGGCCAGTACTGTACGCAGTGGATGGTAAAGTGGTGACCCCTCGCCCCACTAGATACGACTACCGTCGTGCCGACTAGGAGCTGTATCGGTCGCAAATTTACCATAACCTGCATACGGTGCCATTTATCAGCACAAAAGAAGATGAGATCTTCAACTAACTTTCATGACTGATGTGATAATAGACGCCGCGGATACTGCGATCCCGAAGATTAGCCCCATGCTACCGACCCTGAGACCACCTCCAGACTATATTCTTAAAATTATTGCCTTGCGCAACAATTAAAAGAATAGATGGTACAGGACGAGAGATGAATAAGCTAAGGTAGCTGTGAATTCTCTCACAATCCGAGGCTTGATGAAACTCTGGAAAACAGCAAAGTGGCATGAGCAACTTCGTAGCACTCACAGCGATTACAGAAAGTTTTGGAAGCTGTTGAAGACTACAAAAGGCAGCCACAGTCCGCCTACACGAAGGTGACAATGTTCTTACTGCTGAGCAACAGGCAACAAAACTGGCCGACCACTACGCTAGGGATATTACAGCTAGGACGGGCTACTACCAAATGCCTCCTCCGGTAGATGTTGAACAGAACCACAAGTTTGTATCACCGAAGCAGCTCAAGGCGATCCTTCCCGGTATCAGGGAAACCGGGCACAAGGGCACGACGGGATACAAACAGTGCTGCTCAAACAAATGCCGAGGAGAGTGATTGTACAACTCGCAAACTTATACAACTCTTGTATAAGATTGCGGTACTTTCCTGACACATGGAAACAAGCCATCTTGTTTCCATTATTAAAACCAGCAAAGAGCGGAGATCACCCAGCCCACTACCGCCCGATCAGCTTGCTACCGCAAATGGGGAAAATTTTTGAGAAAATTCTATTGAATTATCTCAAAAATTACTGCGCGGAAAATGACATCATTCCGCCAGAACAGGCTGGATTTCAATCCAGTATGAGCGCAGAGCACCCCCTTCTGAAGCAACAGTCAAAAGTTAGCCAAAACTTGAATAGAAACATAGCCACGGCTATGATTTCGATTGACTGCACTCAAGCATTCGACTCGGTGTCTCAAGGGACACTGTGTCAAATGCTCTGCGACCGGGAATGCCCGGAGCAACTCTATTCAATTCTGGCTAGCTTCCTGAACAACAGATCGATGTGGGTGATAGCTTCTCCGAAGCTGTGCCCCTGACCTGTGGAGTACCCCAAGGAGTCGTCTTCTCCCTGTACTATTCAACGTATACACGTCTGAGATTGTCGGAGCCCGGTACAAAAATACCACAGTTACTGCTTTCACAGATGACATAGCGGTGTACAGTAGCAGCATGAGCGCCAAGGTAGCTCTTAGACAAGCTGAAGTAGCCTGTAACCAGATCGGTGAGAGATTGGGGAGACTCAATATCTCTGTAAACGCGGGTAAAACTGACTGCGTAATTTTCTCCTTCCAAAAGGGAAAAAGTCCGCTGCCTACTATTTATACAGTAAAAACGCAGCAAAACTCACCAGCCAACAGCCTAGTATATCTGGTGATTAAAATGGACAGACACATCCGTTTTAGTAACCATTTTGCGAGGAAGTTGAAGCGAAGTCTTACTGGCTTACGCATTTACTGACTTCCCCCAATCTATCACTGCGTCTAAAGCTATTGATTTACAAGAGTGTACTCGGGCCTACTCTGCTGTACGGTGCACCGCTCTTTCGTCATCTGACCTATACGACAGCTCGGCGACTCCAACAATTCTGAAACGGTATACTGATGAAAGTGGTCAGACATACTTCATTCGAGCAGCGGAGCAACAGTGAGCTTCACGAGATCTTTGAGCTGCCTACGGTGAATGAATTCATCCAACGTAGACATATCAAATTTTTCGACTCACTACAGTACTTGACAAACCCGGTGTTTAACACGATAACCCCAGCTCCGTTCCCCTATCGATGGTAGGACGCTGTTTAGGCAGGAACGCTTTAGTCTTAGGTTTTAGTTTGTAGTTCCCACATTGTAATCTGAAGGTGAGCCCCATCACCTAGTCCTGTACGCAGTGATTTGTAATTTTAACTTAAAATAGAAAATTGTTATTGTAATTCTACCCTCCTTCGAATGTATACCCTGCAGATATGCAGTAAGAGGAGAAAACTGTAAATCGAGAATTTGTAAATTGTAAAACTTGGATCAATAAATGGGTTTTGAAATCAAAAAAATAATTAGCATAACGAACCGGACCGTCACTTGGAACACTACTCTCTCCTCTCTCTCTGCACTGGCGTTTGCTGCTCTACTGAAACCATGGTCTTCTCATTCAACTACCTCTGCATATTTCTCTCCTAACCTCGCTATGTTTTAGTCCGGAGTTGTCAGACCCCACACCTTCCTAGTGGGAATCTCTGCCTTCGTCTCGCTAAAACTAGCACCTCCTTGGGAGAGACCTCTCCCTCGCGGACGACGGTTGCCGTGGCCCTGCAAATTTACCTAGCAGTGTCTTCCATGGCAATCCAGTCTGCCTCTCTCCGGTTCACACTCGCCTTTGGGATCCGGACGGTTTTCGCCTACACTTATACACTGAGTGTGAATTCGTGGTCATTCCAAGACCACATAAACTACCTATAAACCTACCCTGTACCTCTTCTCCTGAACATAGTGCTTTGTTGGGGCACACACATTCTAAAGATTATGTCACGTTATAAAGAGATTAGGCTGCCCGCCGACTAGGTCGGCAGCCAGGGTGAAAGACCACAGGTCCACCCGCTCTATCTCTTTCTGGGCGCTCACCGGGCGGCGGCTAATAGGTTGTAGCGACCCTAGCCCGCGGCGGGCGTCTCCTACCCACTTTGGAGACACTCAGTTAAACTGAGCCCGACACCTTGTCCTAGGGAATTTTTGTAATCGTATAGTAAACTTTTAAGATTTCACGACGCATAAGGTTTTTAACCCTGACAACTGTTAGGTTGGTAACATTTGTAAGTTATAACCTGAACCTGGTTGTTACCTCCAGAGCTTTGTATGTATATAAACTGATTGCTAATGTTGTGATGCGTGTAGGCGACATCCAGCTAGCAGTCGATGAGGAAGGACCTACTCTGATCCAGCGATTTGTTTTCCAGTGAAGTTAGTCTTTTTCAGTGAGTTTAGTTACACAGAGTTACTTGGAAGACAGGAAGGATAGGAGCTTTCGAGGAACTGTAAGTAGTCTTACTATTATTGGTGATCCAGTGACTTTTCCCCCAACTGGGTGTGAACCCACTAAGACAATGCCTGCCCGTAAAGGCACCCGCAGGCCATCCGAAACACAGATGGACGTTACCTATGCCCTTTCAGACTCCCCAGCCAGCCCGGAGTCCGATACGGACAATACGGAGGGATTCCACCAGCCCAAACGACACTGTAGACCCCGAACAGTGCCACAAACCGCCACACCGGTTCAAAATTCTTTTGAACCCTTAACTACGGCACAACCACAAACGGCTCCATCCGAGCCCATAGCTACTAAACCTAAACCAATACCTCCCTTAGTCATGGGTAAATTAAATAGCTATTACTTGACCAGGCTCTTAAAAGAGTACATAGTCACGGGGTACCACATAGTCCAAGGACAGCAAGATACAAAAGTGTTTTGTGCCACGGAAGAGGCCCTCACAACCACAGCCGCCGCTCTTAAAGCAGCTAACATCGCATATCATACATATGCCCCGAGGGGAACAAAACCGAACAAGAAATTTCTTCTTCACGGTTTTGACTTAACCCACCCTATAGAAGAAATTGAGGAGCACATTAAAACAGCAGGTGGGATAATTTCGGTATACAGACTACGCAAAAGTGACCATAATGGCGCCAAAACGGATATTGAGCCAGTCCTTGTAATAGGTGACTCAACCCTTACTGTGGAAAAGCTTAAGCAAATCCGCCATTTCAACAACGTGCTTTTCCGGGTCAGCACCTACAATGAAAAGCGCGGCATTCCCATGTGCCAGAATTGTCAGGAGTATGGCCATACCCGGCGATACTGTTTCAAATCGCCGAAGTGTGTGAGAAGCAGTCAGCCTCATGACACTAAGGAATGCCCAAAAGATCAGGCGGTACCCCTACGCTGTGCTAACTGCGGGGAGGGACACGTTGCATCTTATCAGCAATGTCCATATAGGCTGAAGTTAATGCAGGCAATAGAAAATAGACGCCAGGCCCAGCATCAAACTATTGCATCATCTAGGGACACTAGATACGCACCGGCTCCCCCACCCCCACGACAAACGGCATCCTACGCGCATGCGACCAGTGGACGGCACCAATACACGGAAGAATCTCCCGCGCCCGCGACTACATCTAACTCAACTATGGACACCGTGCTCAATATTTTGGGCACCTTGATAACACAGTTGACCGGCCTCATTGAAAGAGTTCTTACAAAACTCGATGGACCAGCATCAAAATGATTGTCGGTCATCATGTTCTCAATTATAACGTTTGCGGCCTTAGGCCCAAACAAGGCGATGTTGAGGCAATATTGCGTTGCCATACCCCGGATGTAGTAATATTAACGGACACCAGGCTAAAGAAGGACTGTTACTGTCGTTTCCCAGGCTACTCGACCTACCGGCAGGACACTGAAACATCAACAGGGGGCGTGGCCATTTTAGTCAGGCAGGGAGTACCTTGTAAACGACTGAACCCAGTGGTGCCATCTGACGGCAATCACTATGTAGTCACTCTCCAGCTGCGATTGACGACCAACATTATTGTTACTGGCATCTATAGGCGACCTAGGACAAACCTAACGACAGCCCGGCTCATCATCACCCAGTCTAGCAAAAATAAAAGGCACGTAATAATTGGTGACCTCAATGCCAATCACAGCTGGTGGAGTGGTACTACACCTAATGCTCTCGGCAGGCACATCGTTAAAACGCCGTTTACGGTGATCCACCCAGGTGTACCGACATTTAGGCAACACGGCAACCCAGACAGGACCTCCACATCAGACCTACTTCTGACACAACAACCTCATCGGGTCACCGGCTGCTCGACTTTGCATCGTCTGACCATAGACCAGTTATCTATGAGCTAGAAGGCGATATTCCGGAGCCACCTGCTACCAGATATGACTTCAGTGAGGCCAACTGGGCCCAATATAAGCATCTCATTAGTGCAGAGTTGCCCCCAGTTGCGCCACTCAGACATACTTGGGATGTTGACAGCGCCATCTATCAGTTGCAGGATACCATTCTCCGAGCTGCTGATGTCTCCATACCGAAGTTCGCCCCGGTACCGCCTTCCCTGAGGAAGCCACCGGAACATATCATGCAACTGATACGGCAACGAAACAATATCAAAAACAGATGGTTCCGGACGAAGAACAAAGACCTGAGGCCTGCGCTCAACGCCCTAACCACACAAATTACGTCTCTCATGATACAATGGAAGACCACTATGTGGGGTGACCGACTACGTAGTTTACACAGCGACTACAAGGCGTTCTGGCGGCTGGTCAAGACATCAGTCACGAAGAAAAATACGGTAAGACTTACAACTAACGGACAATTCATTTCAGTACCGGAGCAGGCCGACATACTCGCCGACCACTTGAGAGGGGATAGAGTTAGCGAGCCAATCACAGCGCCCGATCATCAGCGGACCCCCACCTCAACCTCTATATATACCTCATACCACCAGGTTTCGGCGATCATTCGTCGCACGAGAGGCAACAGGGCACCAGGAGATGACAACATCCAGAACGTCCTCCTGAAAATGCTACGACGGAAGGGGATTTCTCACATAGTGAACATCCTGAACTCTTCACTACGACTACACTATTTTCCCCAGACGTGGAAGCATGCTGTTGTCGTCCCGCTGTTGAAACCAGCCAAGTCTGGATATGAGCCAGCTCACTACAGGCCCATCAGTCTGCTGACCCAGCTGTCGAAAATCTACGAACGGATTCTCTACACTCAACTGACCGGGCACTGTGAAGCCCACGACATCGTTCCACCTCAGCAGACTGGCTTCACCAAAGGACTCAGCGCGGACTGCAACCTTGTGAAACTGCAGCGGCACGTTGCTACGAACATGCGCCACAACAAAGTCACCGCGCTGATCTCCCTTGACTGCACGAAGGCATTTGACTCAGTCGATCATCGCACTCTTCTGCAACGCCTGAACGACCACGATTTTCCAGAGCAACTCCAGAATATCATGTCCTCCTACCTAGCAGGCAGAACATTTTCTGTACGAGTCGGAGCCTCACTAACCACCAGAAGAGATTTCGTAGTCGGAGTTCCTCAAGGGTCGGTGCTGGGACCCCTACTCTTCAACATATACACCGCGCACATAGTAGGAGCTTCATACTCAAATTGTGAGGTAGCGGCATATGCGGACGACATAGGGGTCTACAGTACCAGTCTCAACCCGACGAGAGCTCTCAAGGCTGCAGAGGGCGCTAGTCAACTGATTGCTGATAGGTTGCGAGCTGTCCACATCCAAGTGAACCCAGCTAAGACTCAGGGGATCATCTTCTCTTTCCAGCATGGGAAAAAGAGGCGGCCACCCAGCTTTACATTAGACGGGACTGAATGTAAGCTAGCCAACAGCATCTGCTACCTCGGCATCAACCTAGGTAGACACATGACGTTCGGCACACATTTAAGAAAGAAGTTAAAACGAGTCCGCAAAACGTACTACTCACTACAGCATCTCATCACCAGCCAGGCCATATCGCTACGACTAAAACTCCTCATATATAAGAGTGTCCTGAGGCCAGCTCTGCTGTTTGGGACACCTCTATTTCGATACTTACATACCAGCACCATCACTAGTCTCCAGAGCTTTCAGAATAACATCCTGAGAACGGCACTGTGGCACACTCCTTTTCGGGACATGAAGGCATCCAACATGCACGAGAAGTTTGAGCTCCCCATCATCACCGAGGCCATCAGACGACGACACATAAAATTCTTCGACTCCATGAAGCACAACCTCAACCCGCTCTTCCGAGAGATGACACCACCACCGCTACCGGCACGATGGCAACTCGCAAGATCGGGTAGAGCAGAGAAGATGATAGACATCACGACGCCGACCCACTGACAATAAGCCTCTAAGGGGCACCCTCACTCTGACATCAGACTAACAACGACCACACCACATGCCTAGAGAGACTCTAGGCCCAGCCACCGGTAGACTCTCACTACTGTACTGACTCAACCAACCTCCACCGAGGATTCCCACATCCCTAACTCCTCTCACACCACCTTCAAGCAGGTACTCCTGATACAAGGTTCCTTTTACCCCAAATATGTTATATTTTTCCTACATCCTAATTTCGACCAAGAGAGCTTCGGAAAAAAAAAAAAAAAAAAAAAAAAAAAAAAAAAAAAATGTGATGCGTGTGTGAACTGATTAATAAACTTGGTTCTTTTGTTAACTTGTGTTGTTACTTATTACATCCAAACATGGCGCAGTCGTTTTAGTTTAAACTGAACAAACGGACGTGATATTAGCCATGGAGTTCAACAAACCCTCAGAATTCGACGTCAACGTGGATAACCTCTCCGAGAGCTTTAGAAGATTCCGGACTGAAATAGAAGTTTATTTTGTAGCCACAGAGACTGATAAGAAATCGCGAGAGGTCCAAGTAGCGAGACTGAAAAACTTATTGGGATCCGATGGTTTAAAACTTTACTCCACAATCACGACGTTAAAACCAGGTAATGAAACAGTAATTTCTATTTTAGACGTCCTAGAAAAGCATTGCACCCCACGGAAAAATGAGACAATGGTGATTTCTAAATTTTTTAGCAGAAAGCAAGCAGCAAATGAACCATTTGAACGGTATTTTACTGATCTAAAATCACTAGTAGCGCCTTGTGAATTCGGTGAACAAGAAGAAAAATTGCTAAAATCCCAAATAATTCTTGGACTTTATGGCAAAAGTACTCAAGAAAGACTTTTGAGAGAGGACCCTTTATTGGAAAAAACAGTTAATTTTAGTAAAACAGTCGAGATGGCAGAGCTCAACATGAAAATTTTAAAAGCACCACCTCCAGTGAAAACATCGATTGATACGACGGAGATACTCGAAGTAAATCGGAAGCCACAAATGAAAAGACCACCAGAGCTCCGGGACCGTCAGGATAGTTTATATGCTTGTGATCGCTGTGGCTTCAACCACGCTAAAGGACGGTGCCCAGCATTTGGTAAGCAGTGTTCCTACTGTAAAAAATTCTATCATTTTGCAAAACAATGCATCGGAAATAAGCGTAATAATCGCATTCGACAGGCTCATGAAGTGGTGGAGTCGAGTAATGATGTTTTTAAGTTGGATTCTTTAAACCTGTGTGCCTGTGATGCTATCACTCAGGGGAAAGATGAATGGCTGGCCTTGCTTAAAATTAACGATCAACCGATTGAATTTAAACTCGATACTGGATCCCAAGTTAATGTTATAACAACTACTGCTCTTCAGAAACTTGATGCTGGCTTAAATATAAGAAAAACTGATGTACTTCTTGAATCCTTTGGTGGATTTGTTGTTCGACCGATCGGCTCTGTTGATCTTGATCTTCAAAAAGACAGTGTGAAAATAAACGCCCCGTTCATGATTGTGAATGATGACAGAACACCACTTCTGGGACTACGTTCGTGTGTTGAGCTTGGACTTCTTCGTCGGATAGACAAGGTTACTGTCCCAGTCGATGATTTTCTCAAACAGAATCAGGATGTCTTCAGTGGACTAGGATGCTTCCCAGACATATGCAAGTTAAAACTCAGTAAAGATGCTACTCCTAAGGCAAATCCAGGTCGTAGAGTTCCTTATAAAATAAAGAATAAATTAAAAACTTGCTTAGATGATTTATTGCATGCAAACATAATAGAGCGAGTGGATGAGCCTTGTGAGTGGATTGATAATCTTGTGATTGTAGAAAAACCTGACTCTTCACTAAGGTTGTGCATTGACCCCCAACACTTGAATAAGTATTTGGTTAGAGACTATTATGAAATTCCTACCTTAGAGGAAATAAGTTTGAAACTGGCTAACAAAAGTCACTTCTGTCTTTTCGATTTAAAAAGTGGGTTTCATCAAATTAGACTAGATGAGGAATCCAGTAAGTTATGTTGTTTTAGTACACCATTTGGCGTTTTTAAATATCTAAGAGCCCCTTTTGGTTTGGCAGTTTTGCCAGAATTCTTCCAAAAACTAACATATAAGTATTTCGGTCACATAAAGAATGTTTTAGTTTATTTTGATGACATTTTGTGTTGTGCTAACTCTGAGGAGGAGCTTAGGCAGACAGTTGGGGAGGTTGTTTCTGTGGCTAGAAAATACAATATTAAATTCAATTCTGAGAAAGTTCAATATTTTGTTAACGAAGTCAAATATCTCGGGTTTTTATTTAATAAGCATGGTCATAGACCTGACTCGCAAAGAATTCATTCAATAATAAATTTAGAGCCACCAAAAAATGTTAAAGATCTTCAAAAAATTTTGGGAATGGTTAATTTTTTAAGAAACTTCATACCTAATCTCTCTGATTTAATAGCCCCTTTTACATCCTTGCTTAAAAAAGAATCCGTTTGGCTTTGGACTAAATCTCATGATGAAAATTTTAATAAATTAAAATCTGTTATCTCAAATATAACATTACTTGCTTCTTTTGACCAACATTCTTCCAAACATACCTCATCTAAAACACTAGTATATTTTTATCTATTTAACTAAGGTCGCTACATCCAAGCTCCTCCACCTTTTATTAGAGATATATTTAGTACTGACGTTGACAACCGAAAAATCACGGAAAGTTCAAGTTGTTGTTTGGATGTAATAAGTAACAACACAAGTTAACAAAAGAACCAAGTTTATTAATCAGTTCACACACGCATCACAACATTAGCAATCGGTTTATATACATACAAAGCTCTGGAGGTAACAACCAGGTTCAGGTTATAACTTACAAATGTTACCAACCTAACAAGGTATAGATCCCACATAACCAATTGGGGGAGTAGCCATAGGATTAATGCATAGTTGCGTTTTAAGTAGGTTTTTATAATTTTATGAGAACTTGTTGACAATTCATAATAATTTTTGATGGTTTTAATTGTTACTTGATAGTTTTTAATTTTGTTTTTGGATTTTAATTATTTACTACATACGTGTATGTTTGAGTTTTAAGAATTTATAATTTTAGTAGAATAGAAGGAAAATTTAAAAATAAGTAACCATTGTTAACAATAATAATAATAATAATTAGTTTGTCTCCATATGAGCAGGTAAAAGTTTTTATCATTTGACATTTTATTTTATGTTTTGTTTAGTTTGTTTTGTTTTGTTCCTAGTGTTTAGTGTTTGGTGTCGGTGACAAATAGAAGGTGAACCTAATCACCTAGTGTTGTATAAGAACGATGAACTTTTAACGACAGTAAAAATTTTATTATATTTATGCACTCCTCCAAATGCATGTAAATGCAGAAAGAGGAGAAATATGTAATCCAATTATTTTATTATTTTTGTGCATTGTATTATTTTGTTTTGCGGTTTGGAAATTGAAAAAAAACAAAAAAAAAAACATTTTATTTTATTGTAGAAATAACTGAAGATGACAGCTCTCAAAGGCGCTACTTTATTAAATAAGAAGTTATAAATTGTGGAAAGACAATAAAACTGTTTTATAAATATATCTCTACTTGTTCCTAAAATTTCTTGAAATTTTCGGCTAAATTGACATAACTTACTTTTAGGGTGCCCGGTTTCACAAACTCCATTCTGACTATTTGATGACAAACTACTTTTTGTTTTACAACTCAACTTTTCCAACTTAACCGTAGACGAAATTAAACAGTATTTTTCCAACTGGTCCATGTTTTGTGTAGTTAGTAATAATAAATACTAACAGTTCTAATTGGTCTCATATATTTATCAGATTGTAGCCAAACATATAACAGTACTAGAAAGGTAATCATCAATGTTATCAGCATGGCAACATATCTAAACAACTACCACCTACCTATTCTGCTGGTAAAATAACATAACTTATGTTTGAATCTCTGAAGCATCTCAAGATTCTTCACCGGTCGGATCCCCCCCCCCCCCACATTCGGATCGGTTGTGCTAAACAGATGCTGAGGAGAAGGATAGTTCAACTCGCCAATCAGTATAATTCTTTTATCAGGTTGTAGTACTTTCCTGAAACGTGGAAGCAAGCTATCTTGTTCCCAATACCGAAGCGGAAATCACCCTACCCATCACCACCCGATCAACCTACACGGGGCACATGTGGAGAAGATATTCAAGAAGACTGCTTAATTATCCCAAAGATTTATATGCAGGTAACGACATCATCCGGAGCAGGCAGGATTTCATGCCTGCTTCAGCACAGAACATCTTGTAAAACTACAATCTCAAGTTATATAAGCAGGCTTTCAACTCAATGCGATACTGGTTAACTTCTTGAACAACTCATCGTGCAGGTAGGTGATAAGACTCTCCGAAGCTGTTTCTTTGACCTATGGAGTACCTCAACGAGCCGTGTTGTCACCCGAGTTTTTCATAGTGTACAGTTTACGTTCACACGTTACGGGTTTGAAATTGTTTGAGCCAGGTGCAGTATATACACTGCTTGTCAAAAGTTTAGGACCACATCAATTTTTCAGGATAAGCTAAAATAAAACAATAAGTAAATAATAGAGATTTAAACTTATAGACTGAAATAATGTAGTGACAAAAATGATAAATTTATAAGTTCCTTCGTCAAAAGATCATTATTTCACTTTTCAAGACAGCTTGAAGCAGTCGTGGCATTCTTTCGCCTGTCTAATTTTTCAAATAACATGTTATCGCAATAACTTTGCAGGAGCACCCAAAGGTTGTTTTTTTTGTAAAATTGGAGCATTGGAAATTCTGATCAAGTTCTTCCCAAAGCAATTGGATTGAGATCAGAAGATCGAGTTGGATATATTATGTTTTACAAAAAGCTTTCATCTTTTTTTTCTTGTAAGTACCCCCTCCAAAGGTTAGACGAATGTTTTGTATCATTAATCTGCTGCATTATAAAGCCAGAACCAATCAAGCGAAGACCAGTATGGATTGAGTGGTCTTTAAAAATGCCTTTGTACCTCTCTTATTCCTAAGAGTATTCCTAAAATCTGAAGGCGATCTTCTTGCACAAAGCCTGAGAAACACCTCCACACAAGAACCAAACCTCATCCATGCTATACGGTGGGATTATGCACCGAGTAACTAACTTTTCTGGTGGTGTTCGGCAAACCATAATCCTGCGATTAGATCAATATTTTGATTCGTCCATCCAGGGCACTTTTCTGTAATCCTCTGATCTTGTAGCATCTTAGATAAAATCTTAATTAGGAACTGTCCACTGGTGATTTTTCTTATTATTAGCAGGACATAAAACTGGTTCCAGTGTACCGATACGTGCGAACAAGTTGGCGTCCATGAGTAGTTCTTGTTACTGTTGAAAATAAAACGGCTTTTTGGTAACAGTCTTAACCTCAGCTCGAATATGGGGCCCAATGACTCTTCCATTGCTCATAGTGATTTGGCACTCAGACCTCTTGATCTTATGTAGGAAACAGATAATTCCTTATTTGTACAGGTTTTCACTTCCAAAAACAGAAATAAACCAGATTATTGAGCCTTCGAACATTGAGGTTGAGAGAACAACAAATCAAGTGTCTGACTAAACCTGATTATAAGAATTTATTGTAAATGCAAGTTACTAATCAAGGTTATCTATGTAACTATGTATTTACTATTAGAGGGGATTCAGGTTATAAATATAACCTTACTTTAATTAAATAATTTAAAATTAATTTAGATTTGAAGTAAAACACCAGGTAGTCCTAAACTATTGGGCCCGAGTATTCTTATATTCCGATAAAGGAATAATTGCGTTCGGCGAATTGGGGTTTTCAATTTAATGAAGATACTTACTCGCTTCCGATACACTAATATAGCTGTTATACCACCTGTATCCGAATAAATAAATATAAGGCAATATATAAGAGATGTATATTTTCTAAGGATTAATATATCCTTTTATATATTGACCTGATCTACCCTCAATATCTCGCTGTTACGCGCTAGTTGAATAATTAGAATATTTAGTTAAAAAGGGATTTATTGATATTTATTGATTTACCTCTGTCAAACCCTGTACGTATTGCATTAGTCTAAACTAATACCAAATTAAATTTTGCTTAAAATAGCCACTTAATTTAATATTTGTCACAATTGTCTCTAAAACCAAAGTAATTTATTTTTATAAATTAAGGCGGTGGGAAAAATGGAAGGATTTCAATTATATCAAATAGAATTTTATGCACAATATATTTTATTAAGAATGTTTTAATGAAATATGATTGATTAATATAAATGAAATGATGAAAAGATTACGAAGTCTTACTGACTCTCACACTTGCTGAAATCCACCAATTTCACTGCGTATTAAGCCACAGCTAAACAGCTCCATCAATTCCATAACATGATACTTACAAAAGTTTATACTTATCAAATTATAAAAAAAAATATCAACTTATAAAAGTTGTTTTGCTAACGGTCAATGAGTTCATCCAACGTAGAATTATCAAAATCTTTGATCTTTCGTTATAAACTTCCTGACCAATCACGTCTTTAACATACACTTCCCCCCTCCCCCATCCACGATCATGCCATCCCACGATGGCAGCAAGTGGTCGAAGTGGGATATATTTAGGTTCCTTATTTTGTAACCCCAAGGTGAGCGCCACCCCATCACATTGTGTTTTTTTTTTAATCCACTTTTCATTAGCTATAGACATTTCATAAAATGTAACTGTGAGACAATAGAAGGAGCCTGTCATAACACATGTATTTTCTTGTATGTATTCCTCAATAAATGAATAACCAGGGACTTCTCAAAAAATCAATCTTCTCAACGTGAACACGCTCTTTTTTGCGTTATTTTGCTTAACATCCCAGCACAACTCAGTCAGTGAGAGATATTTGGATTTTAGATACATATACGTAAAAATTACTATACCATTCATAAAATTGCATAAAAATTAATTAGTTATTAAGTAGAAGTTGAAATATTTACAAAAATGATTAAAAAATAATTAATTCCATATAAATGTTTGGTTAAAATACAGATCTAATAATAGTTGAAATAAATATTGTCAATTCAATATAAGTTTGATTAAAAAATAAAATTATTGCTTTTATATGATAAGTATTGCATATAATTTGTTTGATAAACACTATGCATTCGATACCCCATTGTTTAATTTTTATGTCTGCCTTTATCTGAAGAGCCAAGAAATCTAGAGATAAACACACTAGAAAGCATGCAAATAAAATAAATTTAATTGTAACTCCTCACCACCATACTGGTTGTTATTGTGTTCTCCGAACAATTCTGTTTTCAGTTGGTTTATTTCTTTTTTCTTTTCTATAACGTTACATTGTCCTTCACTTGGGTCTACTGGAGCCTGTATTGGAATTACAGCGATTTCCACCGACTCATTCTCCAGCAAGAGTGAGTTTAAAAAAATATTTCTTTTAGACTCAGTAGCTAGTTTCCGGCTTTCGGGGAGCAGCAGGCTTGCCACCTCCAATCACTATTAGCTTTGCGCCGGACTATCAGCTTATGCAAGTTCCGTTAATTACCGCCAAAAATGTCACACCTAGCGCCCTTACCAAATCAGTGCAGACTTGGACCAAGAAGAAGAAATTGAACCTTCCACCCCCCCCCCCCCCCAATTCAAATATATTTGGAGATTTCAACTGTAAAATTTCCATCGGTACTTGTGATTGTTCAACAACAAGTGCAGAACAACGAGGCACATGCCCGTCTTACAGCCCTACGCCTGAGACGCCTACCGCTCTATCATAACATATGTTGAAAGACACCGAATTCATCACTTCACCAACCAATTTAAAGAACGAAAACCACCTCAGCCCCTCCACTCATGTTGCAATAATCAATGGGGAATTGAAATGATCGGTTTGAAGGGGCGTGAAATCTGCAACACTATTCATCGAAAAAATAATACGATACTTCCATCATTCTTCATGAATGTGGAACCTGCGAATAACAACTCTGACCTCTTTCTTATAGCAACTCTATTTTCCTTTCCCTTCCTTCTTCGTACAAAAATTAACTTAGAAGGGCCCTGCGACAGAAACGAAATTTCTCAATGCTCTCTCTGTCAGGTGTTTTTCCACACGAAGAACTTTTCTTAACTAAACCTGCATACGTGAAGTGTGCAGGACCTCACCAAACCATCCACAACTATCTATAGCACCCAGCTAATTATGATGGGGCTGAGACCTGGCTTCTGGACGTTCCAAAGCCATCAGCGATCTAGTCATGAACCCTAGCCTTCAACACCAGGCCCAGTGACTTCCACAATGTCAGCCCAAACGAGTACAGTGCCAGCTATTTCCGCTCCTGGTCAACAACACGAACTCTCCCCTACGTCTTTCTCCCTACCCATCCGATTAAAAAACTTACAAGACAACTTCAAGAACAATCACTAAAGCAATCCAATCATTCACAGAACCTACTCACCGACTGATTTCTAGTGACCAGTCACTATGAACAAATATCAAAAGAATCCTATCATTCCCTAACACCCTACATCCTTTCATTTATGACCATGGCTCCTGGACAAAGACTGCTGAGCCAATCGCTTCTGCCTTTACTCTCCATCTGTCAAATAATTAGACACACCCCAGTCTTTCTCCTTCACTCCACTACTTTCCATCCAAAAGACGTATCCATAGTCATTCGCAAACTCCCTATCCAAAAAAAACTCCTAGTTTCGACCTTATCACTGCAATTATTCTCATATATTTTTCAAATAAATCTAATTTATTCCTGACCTTCATCTTCAACTCGTTGCTCAGAACTACTTATTCTCCTTTCCTCTGTCAATACTTCTCAATCAAAAGGACCCACAAAAATGTAAACCTCTCCACTCTCCTGCATAAACCCATTTCCTTCCTAACCGTCATGGGAAAAAACCTTGAAAACTTCTCCTCAAAGGCTTAGTAGCTTTCCTTGACTCTCCTGTACCCCCACCAGTTAGGGTTTCACACACCCCACTCCACTATCCAACAATGTCATAGTATAGTTATTCTATTTCGGAAGAAAGAGTATTGCTCTGGTGTATTTCTCGTTTAGGCTTTTCTTTAAACTCAGAGTCTACCTTCCTTTCACGCACTACCTTATTATTCTGCAGTACCTATCTGAATGATATTTTAGCGTATCCTACGCCTCTTCCACATCCACCTCATTCCTTGTTCATTCACAACTTGCAGATGTCCGGTGTGGTACTCCGGTACTCAGTTCCATCCTCTTCCTCTTTTGTACTTCTGGCATGCATACTCATCCTTTAACCGCCCTCTTTGAATTAACTAACGGCACAGTCATCCTCACTTCCCAAGTTTTGCAGAAACACCTTGTCATTTTAGAACCATTGTTCTACAAATAGAAATTCAAGTGAATGCTTATAAGTCTTCTCGTGTCACCTACACGCTTACTCACTCATACAGTCCTGCAGTTTTCCTTTTCAGCCAACCAATTCCTGCTGAATCCCAGACCTCCAGGCCTTATACTAGACGAGTGACTCGCATATGACATCCATGACCACACAATAAGAAATAACAAATAAATCAAGCTACTTCGCCCAATCAAATAGTTCTATAATAAACAGTTCTGTAAAAACAAGAAACTGATCTACTCAATAATACTTCAAACTATTAGTTCCTTTGGAATAGAAGTCTTGGGTAGTGGCAAGCCCTGCAATATTCTTCGGATCTAATCCCTGTTATCTAGAATCCTCTACAAGATAGCTAACGCTCTCTTTAAAACGCTTCAACATCCCATTCATTCAAGATCTAACCACCTCCTATCTTCCATCTTCGTCTCATTGGCCATCCCAATCCGTACACTACCATCCCCAGAGTAACCCAGAGCGATGCCTAAGGTACAGGTGACCTCGTGACCACCAAACCAACTAGCATTTGGTTTATAGTTGCTCTTTAATGATAAAGTGATAACTTTAGAGGTTATGGCTAATGAGCCTTTTCCCAAAAAAAGTAACAAGACGGTACACTTAATATCTGAGCACTGCTTAAAATACTACAGTATTGATTGCATGTCAAAATTTCAATAAAGAAATTTAAAGTAAAAATGTAAACTGAGGAGAGGAGTTAACTTAGTAATTATAACCCACGAAAAATTAAAAACTCGTGACATCAACAGATAAGATAGTATATCTCTTTTAACCATGACAAATACTCATCCTAATGTACTCATTTCCAAACTTTCCGGCTAGGAATTTCAACCCAGATCCTTCATTTCACAAAGTAGTACGGAATACGAGTATTAATAAGATCATCGATACCCTTGATGTGTGGCACTGCACTCTTAACTATTTTTTTTTACATCAAGTGCGAACTAAATTGTATTTTTTTAAATATTCATGAACAAAATAAAGGATGTAAAACATGAAAGAACACTATTGTGTGGTACTTAAGGGGCTTAGCGTCTGCTTCTTTAAAACTTACTAAATGATTGTAAGTTTCCTACTCTGTTTTTTTTTTTATCAAAAACACTGTACTTCAGTTATTAACCATCTATGTCACTAAATATATCGCCTTTTTAACTAATTTAATTGGCAAAACGTTAATATAAAAACTGTTTCCCCTCTAAAAACCTCAAATAGTATGTAATTTTTGAACTGTAATTATTTAGTCATTAAAAGCATGTTGGAATTTTAATTCCACCGGTGATTTTTTTATTTTTTTAGAGGCATGATATTTTTCATGTTGCTTTCATTTAATGATGGTGCTAAAAATAAGAGCAATCTTATAAATAAAAAAAAGTGTTGAGCCGATAGGTCCCCGCTTATGAAACATTATTTTATTGCCTACAATAAATTTGTCTTTTCCAATATCCAAATCATTGATAAACAAAGAAACTATACCCGTACACATTTATCAGAAACACTACACATTAAATTAGAACTCATTTCCGGCAATTACAAAACTGACAAACAAATTACTAACTCATAACTACAAATATTACAATTACTAAAATAATCATAGATTTTTTTCGAGCATGACCTAGGTATGCACCCAGCCTTTCCCCACACCCCCTGCAGGTTTGGGTGGCCTGAACCCTAAAAAAAAAAAACCCCTACCCTCCATCCCTTCCTTAGTCTCGCAAAATGTTTTAGACAGTGAACATCCCCTAGCAGCTCACAAAAGGTATGTAAACTTTATGATTTTCACATCTATTAACAGACTACCACTAATAATCTCTAATATCGTAAAATATTATAACCATTAACAATTTACTCTTTATATCACCACCACCTTAATAAATTAAAATAATTTTTGATATTTCGAAAATTCTTATGTTACCATTATCACGCATTTTGTTCATTACTTTCATTTACATCAAATTTGTAACATTGTAACAATTTCCCATTTGCAGTTAATAACTATTTGATTATATTTAGAGATATACTGCTACAAACTAGCCGACTCTTTTTTACATTGTATCTTATATTTTGTTGTATCCTTGTTTGTACATGCCACTATTTCATCTAATATAATGTATATAATATATATATATATATATATATATATATATATATTATTACCACCTTAAATGCGGTAATCTGCGAAGTTTCACTTTGATTGAACGACAGAAAGTGAGTGACAAATCTCTCTCTAGTGACCAATATATCTTTACACCAATCATAAACTAACTTATATTAAATAATATTAAGAACCAAGGATGTAGAGGAAAAATATCAACAAATGTCCGGGTTTGGGCCTGTCATCTTCGCGTCAGTTTCTTGTAAATCATTAAATAAATGTAAAAAAAAATACTACAAGTTTTTGATTAAAAACATGTTGACCTTCTCGTTAACTTTAAATCACCTTTTTACCGACCGCCTGTTTCGCTCTGGCTGGAAAGGTGTCAAATACGCAATTTCAAGCATTGCCCAGCAAACTTTTATTTTTTGGGATATCTTAAATTCTGTGCGTTAATGTGTCCTTAAACATTAGGGACAAAATTATAAGTTTGAATCTTTTATAGCTATGAATCTTAGAAATCATTAGGTTCTACGAAACTGTACCAACTATTTTCACGTTTAATTACGTGGTTTTGTTGTTTTCCAGCACATGTGAGCAGTTTTTCGAATATACCATTACAATTTCATAAAGACGAAATCATGTTTAGAGCATAGACTTTAACCTGAGGTTAACCATGTCTCCCACAGTTTTGGCAGGATAAATTGTTTGTATTTTTTTGCTGTCCCCCTCCCTAAGTTTCTTTCTTAGAAGTAAAAGTTGCTGACTTAGACGTTCTGTATCAATGATGGTGAGGCAGGTACTGCTCAAACAAACAACCTGTTAGTTGTTAGTCCCTACTCTTCTTAAAATGCAACCCTATACTGTTCAGTAAAAGAACCATTTACCTACTTGTACTTGAACTTATTTTATTCAATAAATTTATCTTATAGAGTTAAAATAAAAATAAATTAATATCACTTGTGTTAGAAAAGAGATTACATCTACTTGGTGTACAAGTGTGAAGCTAGGGGTTCCTTATTATTTACATAGGTGATTAAATAATCACATACTCCACACATTTGTTAAAAGATTGCAGGTTAGTTCTTTTGCTTAATGTATAATCATTTTTCAATTTCTTCCCAGGGATGACTTCTGGTTTTCTTTTTCGTGGGTTTGTTCTCAAGTAGTATGACACCCTTTCTTCTTTATACTTGTCTTTGTGAAAATCAACTCTTGCCACTATGGATGGACTATGCTCAAGCCAGCATATACAGAGAATGTTTAGACTTATGTACAATTTACTCTGATAAGCAAAATGTTCTACCCTCTCAACCATTGTTTCTTTCGTTTTTACTTTTTAAAATTAATTGAATTACAAAGTGGGAAAAACATTAAGAATTGATAGGGGGAAATGTTTATTTAATTTTTAATCAGTGCAAATAATTTCTTCATAGGCTATAAACAGGAGTACTACCTTCCCTTGCCTTGATTATAGCTTCTAGCCATCCCAACATGATCTGTATTAGATGGAACATCTTTCAATCTGGAAGGTGCTGCTTCATATTTATTGAAATATCTTTTCTAGAGCTTGCAGGGAGTACTTATATACAAAGTTTGACCTTTTACTTGCAATCGGACGTCAAGTCGGGAATAGAAAATGGCCAGTTTAAAACATAAAGATCATTGGCTAAGAAGACAAAACAATAAACCCTGCACTATTTTAGTTATATGTGGAGGAGTAGTAATAGCTTGCATCAATACAAAACTGTCAAATATCCTCTTTGAATGACCGGTCCGGCACACCTTTCTGAACAGTTGCCTGACTAGAACATTAATGTGCCATGTCGGAAAGGCCTGCTTATACTTCTATACTTAATCATGACAGCTATATGTAATTCATTAACCCTACTGAATATGATAATAAAATATTTATTTTTTAATTGCAAGTACTTAATTGATGACTATTTCTCATAAGGTTGCTCTTATTTTTAACATCTGCAGAGCTTCAAGTAAAACTTTCATCGCCATATAAAACTTGAAAAAAATATGCCATTGTGATGGTTGTAGACACATGATATTGTATATTTATCATTAGGATGTAGTGCATAAATTTAATACTGTACCCAATATATAGAGAAATATTTATTTTCTTATCAAAAATTTGTTGCACTATCATTATTTTTCTTGTGGAGTTTTTATTTTGAGCCTCAAGAGGGGCATGAAATTGAACCATGTACGAAATATCATGCCTCTTGTTGAGTTAAAGTTGTGGATATGATGATAATGATTTGTAGTTATAGTTTGTAAAAATTAAACACAAATTACAAATGGTTAATCAGGATATCAAAATCTTTTATTTGATATCTTCAAAATTATAGAAAATTTTTTTTGTGAATTACTTATCTGAAGCAGAGCATAACAACTTGTTGTTGCGTAAAGACCTCCAACATGAGCTTCTGCCATATTAATTCTCTGCCATCCAATTATGAACTCCAAAAACCTCTCCTGCATCATTAGCCAATTACTACATACTTCCACTTTAGTTTTGGCCTTCCAATTCTTCTTGTGTTCTGAAACTGTGCTGTGTATATTTCTCACGTACTAGACCACTAAGAATAACAAAAATGACATTTGTATGGGACTAACCGGGCCTATGGATACACATACATATAATACACACAGTTCACATATTAACAGCTAATTATTTTTTGGAGAAAACAAAACAAGAAAAAAAAACTGTAAGCCTTTTGGAAAAACTTTCGAAATAGTTATAGTGGCGGATCAAGAGGACAGAAGATTTGAAAACCAAGATGTAAGAAAGAGGAATGCCAGCTGGATGGAGGTATAGGTTATAAAGAGTATATGCACAGATGAGAAAGGAGTGATCAAAGAAAGCAGGTCAGTGAGTAGGAGGGTAGGGATCAAGTAAGCAAGATCTTGTATTGCGGAAATGGGCGGAGGATTTGATTTTGAGGAGGTTGTATGTGTATGAGGACATTTTAGTGGATGAGGTTTGGTAAAGTAAGGACCGAGGAACTATGGCAGTCTGGCTAAGGAAAATAGTAATTCCAACACAGCAAGAGAACAGTTCATAAGACATGATTTGCCGATAATATTCAGGTCATCAGTATTTAGGAGTTGAACAGCCAGAAAGTTTCTTGAGTGCTTCGATTTCTCCCAAAACTTGATTACAGCTCCTGCCAGTCTCATGTTGTTTGCATTCTAAAAATCTACAAAGGTATTGTGTGTCTGGATCCTATTGTAAAATATTGTTAGTAAAGTTGTGAAAAAATATTAAAGATTTCATTGAAAGTGACTGATAGCAGGGATATGCTACTACTTCTACAGCAATCAAATAGGTTTTCTTGATTTTTCAAAATTCGAAACCCTCAGGTTTTCACCCAGGTGACATTCTGGCCGCCTGACCTGGTAATTGTGAATCCCCTGTTTGAACTGTAAACATGAAATTTTTCATTCAGACTCCACTTGATTACCTGTTGATATGAACAAATATTTTCAACTACATAAAACATAATTGAGGGTTATTAATTAAGTACTTAATATTTTTTTTTTTAATTATTATTTGTTGTATGAGTTATTGTGTTCACAATTTTAATTTTATCTGTACATAACAAAGAGAGATGATATTTTCCACCTTATTCTATTTAATGTCCCGATGGCCCTAAAAATGGTAAATTACAATATGCCATATTTAATTAATTTCATGGTAATTAAAAAAATATTTTCCAGGCATACTGTTTAGGATATAAAATTAAAGATCCTGTTGCTTTAATAACACGTAATTTTTTTATTTTTTAATAGTCAAATAATTTTCTAATAGTAAGGTACAGACTTTGTTCTTACCAACCATGGCAGGAGCCCCATCAGAGCAAACGTTGCCTAATTTTTGCAAGTCCTAGTTTTTCTTTCAAGAGCAATTTTTAGCTTTTCAAACACCTCCTGTAGTTGTTGGAGGTCAAGCAGTTCTGCAGATGTTTCAAGATTCTCGTTGACCATACAAATGAAAACACACAGCTGTGCAGATAAATATTTGGTAGCACAGAAAAATATTTGCATCTCAAATGCTTAGAAATTACCTGCGAGTGGCTTCTGCCATCTCATCAATCTGCTGGATTATCATATTTTGAGAGAGGGTTATTTTGTTTTGTCTAATAGTTTTCAGATCATTTGTCTGTAGTAAATATTTTTAAGCTTGATAACTTGCTCTCCAACTTCACTTGTTTTATTCGTTGTGCCAGTAGCAAAGAGATTTCATAGAAAGCTGTAACCATTGAAAAAAGCTCATTGCTTTGTTACTCCCCACATAACGACTTTTTCAATGAAATCCGATCTCAACACTGAACTTGGTTATCAAACCACCCTCACCCCTTTAGCACTTGCCAATTTTCCTATAAGTTTACCTATAAGCAGAGGATAAACAAACATCAGAACAGACCCACACACACATTGGTGAAAAGGGGCATAAGGATTTCTTTTTTGAAAAAAAATTAATGTAACACTAATAATGAAAGAACCATAAAAAAAAATTTATTCTCAGGCGAATCTATTTATAATTTATTTTTGTATTTCCTGTAGCTTGGCTACATTATACACAGGTTATGATATTTGATATACAAATGCACTTGTACATTGGTACAAGTATAATAATACACATTGTATTGTGATACACAATGGAGTGAACTGAATTTACTAAAGGTGATGGGGCTTACTTTTTTTTTTTTTCTATCAAACTTAAAACTAACTTACAAACTAATTTTTCCACGACAGTCTGTTGCCATCGATGCGGGAGAGGTGGTGGGGTCTAAAAACACTGGGTTTGTGAGGTGCTGCAAAGAGTCAAAAAACTTAATGTGTCCCCGGCGGTTGAACTCACCCACCGATGGCACACCAAGCAACGGATGCAGGTCAGCTTTCTTTAGCCTCTCGAGAGAGGTATGTTGGACCACTTTTCTCATGATCCTATTCTGGAATTGTTGCTGTATTGTCAGTCAAGTGAGTATATAGCGAAGCACCCTACAGCAGAGCTGGCTGGAGGACACATTTGTAGTTCATTAGTTTGAATGCAGCGACAGGTTGGGTGAAGTTAGCAAGTAGCGAAGCCCATAAGACCTGTGTCGTACTTTTTCTATTTTTTTTTACTAAAATTAGTAGAGAAATGGAGATACCCTATCTTTTTTTATACCCAGATTGTACATGGAGAAAGCTGGTGAGTTCTCTTGCCCTCCTATAATATATTATTTTGACAATGCTTTTTTCCCCTTTTGGAGGGAGAATGTTACGCAGTGGGTCTTCCTGGCATTTACACTGATGTTTAACTTACCCAGTCGGTCACTGATTACATTACAAACTGACTCGGCTTGTGCAATAGCTCTTTTTGCACTCAAGCTGCTGCTGTAAACTGCAATGTCGTCGGTGAAAAGCGATTACCTTACCGAAGCTTTCTTGTAGTTTGTCCCAACAACTTCAGATCTGTTCATGCTGAAAAGAACCGGAGACAAAAGCGCTCCTTGAGGAACTTCACAAGTTAGAGGGAATGGGTTAGAGAGGCAATCACCCACCTATACCCTCACCGTTCGGTCCTTCAAGAAGGAAACCAACATGGCGTATAACTGCTCTGGGCATTCCCAGTCACAAAGCTGCGACTACAAACTTTATGTAGTGGGTTGATATTTATGACTGTGAATGTCCTAACTAAATCATTAGTTTAATCTCCAGATCAAAGGAATCTAGTAATGTTGAGGTAAATTAAGAAAAAGTATAGAGATATTTGTTCTCATATTGTTTGTCAACCTATTATGGATTTTCTGTGTAAATTGAGAAGAAATCATTATTAACCATTGTTTGCTTCATTAAGGCTGATTGTTAGGCTTTATGAATTGGCTCAACTTTTGTAGTATGAGAAGAATTGTACCAATTTTTGGAGGTTTTCATATTTTGTGGGTCTAGTAATAGTTTTCTTGTGAGCATGCCAAAATTGATTAGTCAATTTAGGAAAATTGTGAGTTATGTGCCAATACCTAATTCTCCATTTATTTTCATTATCATTACTTTATGAAGTAGGCTTAAATCTGCAAAAAATTTTGGCATTCTGAAGAAAACAACTAAACTAGATGGTGACTGACTGATCAATCAACTGAACATTAAAGGTTCAGACATATAATTAATCAAGATTTCTACATATACAGTTGTAACCGGATCTAACTGTTTTGTTTACTTGGTGGAATCATAAAAAGGACCTGAAAATAAAAATTTCTAATAATAAAACAAGATTAATAATCTGTTCATATGTAAATCATTTTGTGAAATTTTCACTAGAAACTAATAATTTTTTTTTCAGGTCAGTTTACGTATCGTACATACACCGGCAGATTTAATGGCTAATAAGAAGAGATTTCACAAAAAAACTGAGCGTATGCCTTCAGATCTTACCATCAAAAGTTTTTTAGCCTTGTTTAATAATTCAGATGCTAATACCATCACGAACATACTATGGAAAAGAAAATATGAATTTGAAATATTTATGAAATCCACTTTAATTACTGAAGACTTGATTAAATTATTAAAGGCATTATTTCATGTTTACAACTTGAAGAATGGTAAAAACCGATCTCAGCTAATAGCAATTTCTCAATCTGAGGAATTTGTTGACAATTTAAAAAACTGTCTTCTGAATTCAAAAAGTGATGGAAACCTGGCTGAGGTTATAGACTACATATTGCACTTTGTTGATGCTAATATCAATGAGCTTCCAATATCAGATGTTTATTATGACCGATTTCATTCATTGTTGAATATACTTCACGATGTTCAAGTGGATAACAAATTTAATGACACTTATCTTTGGACTCATGAGCTGAATTTACTTTTAAATCAGAAAATCATTCATCGAAACAGGACAAATTACACTTGGAAGGAATTAAGTGTTTACCCAAGTGCTATTGATATATTTGAAAAAAAAAAATTGACCCCCAACAATATTAATGGAGCTTACAAAAATGTGGAGGAATATTTGGATATTACTTTCAAATTGTTGAAAGAAGACTATGAAAGCCAAGTTAGAGAAGGTCTGTTGCAATTTAAATCAGATTTAAGAAGTGAGAATAAGAAAGGAAATAAATATATTTGTTTTTATGAAAATGTCTATGTTGAACAAGTAGAGGTCAACAAAAATCCTTTAGATGGTGTTTTGCACCGTGTGGCTTTTACAAGTGGTGAAAACAATCAGAAAGAGATCAATTCCTTCCTTCATGGTTCTCTGTTGTTTTTTTCTATTCATAGCAAGTTTACAACATTCGTCCTTGCAAAATTGGTCGAAAATGTACAATTACAGGAATCAGAAGAGGAGTTCAGTAAAGTTTTAAAAATCTCTCTTGTTGGTGATCCGTTACAGCTGAAGCTGTGCCAGCAGTATACAATGATTAAGCCAAATATTTTTTTTGAACCATATTATCAAGTTTTAAGGGCATTACAATTTAAAAGTACTAATAACTTTCCAATGAAAAAGTATATCATAAACTGTGATAATAGTCCCTGCATGCCTAGTTATATTACAGTTGATACACAATTTAAAATTGATGGTCAAACTATTAAATTATTTAGTAAAGATCCATGGCCAAGTAATCTTTTTAATTTAGATATTTCACAAATTGAAGCATTACACTCAGCACTTACTCATGAATTGGTGTTGATTCAAGGGCCGCCTGGAACCGGTAAATCATACCTTGCTGAAACAATAATTAACATTTTAATTGACAACAAAAATTGTTTATCTACTCCTATACTTCTAATGTCTGCCACAAATGATCCAGTAGACTCCGTTTTAGAAGCTTTGGTCACTAAAAATAGAAACGTTGTTAGATTAGGTGGGCAAACTAAAAGCAAAGTGTTAAAAAAATACTTACTTAGTAATTTAATGAAAGGAGTTGGAGGGAAAAGTGAGAGGGAATTAAAGGAAAGGATTGCCAGGAACAAGGAATCTTTAATGCAGAAAATAAATCAAAATGTGTCCCGTATACAAAATGAAGTCAGCTATTTTCATGAAGGACGCAATTCGTACATTGAATCGTATGAAATAGAAGCTGCTAACAGAATATTGTCTACAAAAGTAGAAGTGGTTGGAGGCACAACTACAGGCTGTGCAAAATTGCCCTGTATGCTTGAAACCCTTAAGCCAGAAGTAGGTTAGTAAGCTTAATTTTCTAATTTTTATGTATTATCATATAATTTAATATATTGTCAACTTATTCATTACCTTCCTTTATAAAATGTCTTATTCTTTCCAGATGCCCAACCATCTCATATCTCCCTACCAGAGCCTTAACCAGCATTTGTTTCCTACTTAATTCTATAGTCTCTTGTCATGATCTCAGTTTATCTTAATGATTCCTTTCTAGGATTTATCTAGCATGCTATTTTGAGCCTTTCAAAGTGTTTGGCCTTACTTTCCATTGGCAATATTTTACAATTTTGTGGATCGACTTTCATTTTGTTACTGCTTATTACCTCAGGTCCAACATACAACTCTGAGGATGATCCGAAGAGATCTATTGTTTAATTTGTGCAGCCACATTCCAAATCCCATGTTAATAGAAAATTGCTGCATTAACATTAAAGATCTTTCTCTTCTCCATATTGTGTGCAGAAAGATTTACAGTTCTCTGACTCAACCATCCAGGGACTATTAATTTGAAGAGTAATATTTCTCCACAAAGACTACCAAAAAGTCACCTGTTTCTAAACTATTAATAGAACAGAAAACCAGGTTGACCATTTTTGTGTCTCCAAAACATAGAGGAAGATACAATTGTATTCCCAAAGTAAAATAGGAGCTGATGCATCATTAATTGATTATCATCCGATGGTTTCAATAATATGCTCAATTAACATCTGTCTTAAGAATACAGTATACTTTCACTAAGAAATGTCATATTACGAAGTTAAATCCAAAACAAAAGAAGCGAGAAAATGTTATAAAAACTAGAAACCACTTTCAGCTCCAACGTCACAATGATGAATGAACATGAAGCAGGTATCACCAATATATAGTCAATGAGACCTGCAGGTAAATAGCATTCTAGCCAAGAGAGAAGAAACAGACAGTGAACCAAAGTAGGAACTGTGAACGAAATAATACCCGAAAGGAATATTCAGGAGGAAAGAAAATCATGTTAAGGTTATTCAGAAGATGTGATCAAATAGGCATAAATAGTCTTTTATATAATGTACAGAAATAGTGTCAGAAGACACACTATTAGAATATTAAGGTTCTGCTGAATAATTAGTGTTCTATCAGTCAAATTCAAGAACAGGAACCTACTGACCATCGGAAAATATTAGCTGAACCTGTGGAGAAAATACGTTCTTAATAATATAATTGAAGGAGCTGTAGCAATTAAACAGAGGAAGAACAAGAATATGGAGGACCTTTAAGTATAGACTGCTGTAGTTGGCCTCATTTTGAAAATTGGGGTCACACAACAAACACTTGTCAATAGTGAAAGTGATCATGATCCATACACAGAATTGCAAGCAGAATCAGGAAGGTTTAACATTCCTTCAATTAACTTTGGTTTGTATGTAGATTACCAAATATTTGTACTATTACAAAGGAGAAGATCTTCGATAATAATGTTAATGCAGTATTCATTTATGGCTATGATACTTGGAAAGTGGTTGCACAAATTATCGATAGGTCTCTTTGGATGGAAATTTTGGCAGCTAGAAATTTGCTTTGCTCCTTTTTGTCATTTTAAGGGAACAAAGTACTAGAAAAAAGTTTTTTTATTTTAATTTCAATCTCCATTTTAATTTTTCAGTAATAGTTGAAAATGCAAATGAAGTTCTAGAATCTCATGTTGTTGCTGCTCTGTCAGAAGGTTGTAAGCATCTTATTCTTATAGGTTAGTATCAATTATTAGAATCATTTTGTCTTTGTGATAACTGTTTTGTACTAATATAAATAGAATTGCAGATCATATTTACAACCACTATTGTAGAACACAAAGATATGAGTAGAAACAAACACCCTTTGAGCTCGTCCAGACGGTCGGTAAAGGGTTGTCTTCTGTCGGTCTGTCAGCAGGTATGTTCTATGGTGGTGGTAGTAAATATGATTCATCAATTTTTAATTTTTAGAAACTCATATTAAAATTAACTTTTTATGACATGACTAGCTCATATTAAAAACATTTATGTACTTTTTTAGGTGATCAAAAACAACTAAAGCCATTAGTTGCAAATAAAAATTCAACTGAAATGTACAACTTGGATATGTCATTATTGGAACGCATGGCCAGACGTGGTATGAAATGCTGTACATTAACTATGCAGCATAGAATGATACCAGAAATATCATCTCTTATATTTCCATGTATTTATAAGAATATGACAAATCATTCTGATTCACCGAAAATAAAGGGGATGAACAAGAATTTGTTTTTTATAGACCACCAAGTAGCTGAAAATAGGGTATGTAATAATATTAATTAATAATTGAACCAAGGATCAATATCCTCATCATTTAAAAGATTTTCTTTTTAATTTTTGCTACAACTGATTCATTTCATGTGTTGACTTTATTATAATAAAATAAAATTTTAATAAATTTATAAATAGAGCATAGTTTTATAATAACCAATCTATTTCTAAGGATCTGAAATTCAACAATCTCAGGGGTGCTCTTCAAGGAGACTCAACTCACACAACTCTTATAATTTTAGTTCTGATACAACAACTTTATTATGATAAAATTACAATCTGCCTGATTGGGCTATAAGTAATTGTGATAAATGATCTCGTTAATACCAATTCACAATTTTCATTCACTCGCTCTTTCATACTATATATACAAACAGCCCAGAGGCCCCATGGATGTCACCTCCCTCGCGTGTGAAGGAGGAAGCGGAGTGTTGGGAAGTCCCCCATGCTCCTACGTCAGCTGTCTGGATAAGAGCCAGCGGAGGATGGCCAAAAGGGCGAGAGCCACAGATGCTCAGGACATGATTAGAGAAACTGGCCATTGCCAGGACTCCCACTGTCACTTATTTATAGCAGGTCACGAGGCCACTGCCGTTTTAGTGTCCGAGGATGATTATAGGGATGAGTGGTGCAGTGCAATGACTGTGCTAGGGAATTAGGGTGGTTGGATAGGTTACTATGGAATTTTATTAACTTGGAGGGGATGAGTTCAAGAATGTAGGGTATATTCAGATCATTATGAAGGGTTTTGTTGCTGACATAATAAGGGGCATTTACTATTGTTCTCAGGACTTTTGATTGAAATGATTGGATGCGCTTGATGTTTGACGTTTTTGCTGTCCCCCATAGCTCTATTCCGTATGTCCAGATTGGCCTAAGTATAACTTTGTAAATAAGTAGTTTATTTTCTATTGAGAGATGGGATGTCCTTCGAAGTAGTCTCTACAGTTGTCCGAGTTGTCTGTTTAGTTCTTGTCTTTTTAGCCTCGTGTGTGGGTTCCATGGCAGTCTTTTGTCGAGATGGAAGCCTAAATATTGTACTGTCTCAGACACATGGAGAGGAATTGGAGGAGAGGGTAAAGGTTATGTGGGAATATTTTGCTTCATTGACTTTGATTCGCCATTGGTTGCACCAATACTCAATCTCATCAAGGTGTTTTTGAAGGTTTTGGGATGCTATTATATCAGGGACTGAATGGGTTGACAGGACTGCAGTGTCATCTGCAAATGTTGCCAAGAAGGTATTGGTGGTAGAGGTGACATCAGCGGTGTATAGATTATAGAGGATGGGACCCCTGTGGAACTCCTGCTTTTTATGGGATAGTAGTTAGATTATTCTAAACCACAGCGGACCTGGAAGAAGCGGTTTGAAAGGTAGGATTGGGAATAGGGTCTGCGGTAAATATCCTTTAATGCATTACACAGAGAGTGTAATGAGGGTCAGACCGGACTCCCCACACTTAGCACAGCTGACTACAGCCTTTCAAAATGGCCGCCTTCTCTATGAATTGTGAAGTGAAACTTACACTTAGTAGTACAGTCCACAGCTTCACTACCCACTCACCTGTAGACAGCTCCTCCGTGAACAGTTCACCCAATGGTCGGTTGAAACAGTTCTACGAACTAGGCACTTCCTACGAATGGTAACAAAAAACAGTTAGTTGTAGAGCGATACGAAAACAACTTTTTATAGTTAGCGCAGGCGCAGTACTTAATTTATAGATATATATCAACAGAGACAAAACAGAACTGATGCTTTTTTTCAGGAAAATGGCACGAATGAAGTGTTGCAGCCAACAAACACTATTTGCTATTCAATTCTCATATCCCATAGCTCAATGCATTAGCAGAGTTCAGAGTAACACCAAATACTTTGGTGCTAATAGGTGATCCATTTCTTCCAGGAATAGTTTCTTAGAATTTAATAAATTTTAAGAAAAATACAAGATACCTTAAGAAAGTTTTACTAAACTCTACAGCTAATACCAAACATAATTGAATTCCTAACAAATTGACATTATATTTAACCTTCAAATATTTCTCAAATCCAATTTTTCTCTTCTATTTATCATAACTTCTCTGTCTTAATGAATTTTTCTGAAAATTTATTATTATGATTATCCTCATTTGCAGATCAAAAACAAAGACATGCCCTCGGCTTCGAACCCATATGAAGGGGATTTACTATTAGCTCTGGGAAATTATCTTATCAAGCAAGGATATTCTTCAAAGGATATAACTATACTGGTACCTTATTCAGCTCAGCAGAATTATCTAGTTACTGTAAGTTAACATGTTGCTGAGTTCTATGATTACATTGTATTGTTATTTTTAAGGAGTGATTTGAAACAAGGATATTTTTATTATGTAAAATAATAAGTATAAACTAAATTATAAAAAGTTTAAATTCAAAACAAATTAACACCAGAAAGTATGATGCCAGGAATAATAGCAACAGCTGAGAGGAGCACCGGGAGTGTTTTATAGTTGTTTATAGTTACTATAGAGGAGCAGTTGTTTATAGTTACTATAGAGGAGCAGTTGTTTATAGTTACTATAGAGGAGCAGTTGTTTAGAGATCCTATAATGAGATTTGGTCAGTTTTGGAATTGTTTTCAGAAGAGAGATATTGATGATGATTTCGTGCAGTTTTAGTTGTAGAGTTTGACCAGCAGCGGATAGTCAAACGTATTTGATGTGAGAGCCCTCATACTTTGTATTTCCTTGTACTTCTTATTTTTGCGTTTAACCTCATACCTCTTATTTCTTCTTATTACCTCGTTGCATCGCATGGGATCATATAACCTCATACATCATATTTGCCTACAGGAGACCATTGTATTTGAAGCATCAAGATCACAAAGCTTGATATTTTGATGGCGCAAGGCAAGCATTTGATGAAAAATCTGTAAATAACTCAAAAACTGAATATGTATTAAATTTTTATTTTTATTTCTTTCATGTAAATGTTTGGTTGTCAAGGACCTCCATGAGATTTAATATATAAGTTTAATTTACATTTTTTTTATTAGTAAATATTGCAATACAAAGAAAGGGGTATAATGTATAATTATACCGTGAGGTAGTCCTGGACGTGAAGTTAAAATTATAAACAATCACTCTAAAAACTTTTATTATTTTTAATGTTAGTGCTTTCGGCTACAAAAGGCTTAAAAAACCAACTTGAGTTAAAGTTTGTGGAGTGAGATTGTTCGATTATTTCAAGGCGTAATTGGTATAATTATACTGTGGTGTAATTAAATAAAAATTTTGAAATGCGTGTATTAAAAAACTACACCATTTAATATTGTAATGTATTATACAAATTTCACTTCCCATTTTGCCTATTCCTGTGTTGCCTACCATCGTGTAATTTACAAACATGTAAGCTAGGAGGGCCTTCAGGCCAAATGCATATTGATTATCTGCAAGTTGCAAAAGAACTCCTTTAAAATAATAAAGCACTCCGCCATGTGTCTTCCTCTCACCTCTAACAACTGAAACATTCTAACTGCTTCTCTTTCTGTCAACGTCACAAATCACTCCCCCTAACAGCTGGACAACGCCCATAAGAAAAATAGTCCCCCTGTTACATCACTCTTTCCCGCGCTTGTTTTAATTTCACAAACTTTTTTATAGTTTGTTTTCCCAATTACTCTGTATCACAATAGTAACAATTCAATCACATTGGACAAACAGACTAGCCAGCAATCTTAAGCTAGCTTTACTAATCCAGTGTAATAATTTTAAAAAAACACTGAACCATAACTAATGTAACCATAAACTAAAATATATCATTATATTTAACAATTATTTACAAATTATTGTCCAGTATAACAACTGAAACCTTTCAAATAACATTACAATATACAATATTTTACAGTACAAAGCCTTAGTCTACTCCTAGAACACAAGATCCCGTCTCTCTGACCTTTATATTCTTGCCCATAAAACGGCAGCATAAGATCACTCCTTCCTCATTCACTCGTAGAGTAGAGGATAGTATACCCTCTAGAATTCTCTACCTCCTAATATCCTTTAAATCAGCTATATATTTTGTATCAGCTTAATGGTTTTCATTAAATAGGATTCTCACTCGTTTGTTTTTTTTCTTCTGTGGATCCATCTGTGATTTTATTTCCTAAATGCAGTTAAATAATCCTATTTTCTTACAGAGCCTCACACTTAATTTTACATGTAATAAAATATGTTTTATTTTTTATAATCTAATATTTGTTTTCATTTCCCAGACATAAACCTAATATCTGAGCACTATTGTTATTCATAGGGGACTTTTCCAATAATTTTTTTTTTCTATTTTAATTTGTTTTGAGACCTTAATGGACTTCAATCACAAACATTTTTCAGCCGTCATAAAACCCTGTAGTGTGATATATATATATATATATATATATATATATATATAATATGTTTTTTATCTATATTGTTTATATTTAAATTAATCTGAGGTTTTAAAGGTTCTGTTAATATAAAAAAGGATTCTGGCTAAAGGAAAATTGTTTAATTATTGTTCAACTATTCATTAATTTATATATACAAGCACGTCTGTGACAAATTACAATGGTCTATTAACTAAATTTTTATTTTACCTTAATATTACTCGTGACTGGCCAGATTTACTAAATTGTGCGTCCTTTGTTCTTCCTTTGTTGCTCCGTTTGTAGTTGTTGTGCCACGCGATCAGTACACGTCCACTGCTATCATCTCAATCCTTCTTCTTTTATAAAAACTCTTCTTCCATCTACTGCTCTTTCATATGCTTGTCACATGGGATAATCCACAAAGAACAAGACTCACCTTGTCTCCTGTGATGATTAAAAAGAACAAGGCCTGCCTCCCGCTCTCTCATCCTTTTTACACTTGTCTTTTGCCTTGCCTTCTTGATTTTTTCATCCTTCTTTCTTCCAATGCCAGTTGTCTCATATATTTTACCTTTTCTTATTTGAAAGTTAACAAATACAATAATAAAATATTTGACTTTAATCATTGATATTATTTATGACAAATATTAATATTATACAACGGCAGCAAATAATGTCCATACATTCATGAGCATGATCCACGGGTCAATTACCGCCCTATTATGCCTGCTAATTTCAAATCAAAAGCAATGTCATAGAGTTCACAATATATATTATTCTAATATTTGCTTGATGCATTAATAATAATAATTTAATTATATATTCTTTTTCATATAATTTAAAAAACTTTATATTTAATAACTTTTACGTTAATTCAGGGTTCTGTTAATAAATTATTAGGAAACTTCTGGCTAACGGAATATTGGTTTTATTTACACACATTAAGATATAAAAATTGATATACAAATAATAAATTACGTACGTACTAAAAATTACTGTTAAGATTAAAATTACGTATTATACTGGCCAGTGTATCGTTGTTTTGATATCTTCGATGGTTGTCTTCATTTGCGTGGTCCGGATTAGAGTCTTATAAGATGCAGCGCGTGGTCTGGATTAGAGTCTTATAAGATGCAGCGCGTGGTCTGATACGTCTCCTGTCGGCTTGGTTGTGTCGAGCGTAGTCTTCTTCCGGTAGCGTCTGCTCCTCGTGTAGGTCAAAACTGAATGAGGCCGAGTCTGGTTCGAATTCAGTCTTTTATAGTCCCATCTCCGCCATATTGATATCTTGTCTTCTAATGTCCGTTGTTTTGAATGTTTATACTTTGCCTTATTTACAAGTTTATATAATGAATGCTTATATTAAATATGATATTATTTTTATTTCAATTATTAATAATTAATATGACGACAATAAAAACGTTCATACTTTCAAAAATGAATCACGGATCGTTATTACGTTATTCAATGCTTGCTAATTTCGAGTTTATTTAAACAAACACTATTAAAAATCATCATTTTAAAATATCACAACATTCGGGTCCGCTCCGATTTAAAAAATTTTTGAGCTTGTCTAAAAAATTTTTGTTTACTTTACATTTACTTGTTCATCATATTAATCATTTGTATTTTCTTATAACTTAATTACAATACCAAAATGTATGTCACCAAAATTTTACATGTTCATAAATATAATTGTACAACACAATATTTTAACATCCAATATATTACAATATAATTTCAAATTTTTACATGTTCTTGACTTATGTCATTCTCATAATAAGGCTTTAATAGCGTGGCATGGAACATTCCACGAATGTTGTCTCCATCATCTGCTATTATGAAAGTGGATTTACCAACTTGGTTAACAATTTTGTATGGCCCTTCAAAAATAGGTAAAAGTTTTGCGTTTTTTATACCTGCCTTAGGAATGCGTAAAGCTTTAACAAGGACTTTATCTTGTAATTTAAATTCGGTAAAATTTTTATTTTTGTTATGTTTGTTTTTATTTATATCTCCTATTTTATTTAATTTGTCGTATATGAATTTATTTATTTCTTCCGGGTCATTGAACTGTGATTTGTTTGGATTGTCTCCAATGTATACTGACCAAAAACGTAATGGTTCTATTTTGAAAAAAGCTTGAATCGGTGTAATATTGGTAGTTGTATGGTATAGACTATTTATTGTAGATTCTATCTTTTTAATTTGGTTTAGCCAGTCTTTATGGTTTTCATTTATGAGAAGTCTCAGATATTTCAAAATGTCTTGATTAACCCGTTCTGAAATATTTCCTTGTGGATGTCTTATTGAGGTAAGGATTCTAACTACTTTATTTTTTATTAAAAATTTTTCCCATTTGTCTGATGTAAAACAAGTGGCGTTATCACTCAAACATTTTTGTGGTATGCCCATTTCCTGAAAAAACTTATTTAATGATGATATGGCACCCGTTATATTTGCTCTTTTTGTTGGGTAGATTTTGATATATTTAGTAAAATTGTCTATTGCAACTAGTAAATATTTATAATTTTTATTACTAACAAATGGACCCAAGTAATCTATAGATATAATTTCTAGCTTCATTTTAGGAATTATTGGCTGATACGGTACTATTGATTTAACGGATGATTTGTTTATCTGACAATTATGGCAGGTTTTTAATGTTTTACTAATTAACTTTCTTAAATTGACACAATAAAATCTTTCTTTAATAATGTTTAAACATTTGCTCATGCCTGCATGACAAAATTTTAAATGGACTATGTTTATCAGACTTGTCATATCACTGTTTGTTAGTTCAATATAGAATTTATTTTTTAATTTTTTATGTATCATACCATTGATTATTTTATAATTTTCTTTATTTTTCTCAAATTTTCTTTTTAATTTTACATCATTTTGTTGATTATTTGCTATGTTTTCAAAGAATTTTTCTTCTTGTAATCCATTTAATTTAAAATCATTTCCTAATCGATCCGGGATTTCTATTGGATTTCTACTTATGAAATCAGCGATTTTGTTTCGCTTTCCTTGAATGTGGATATAATCAATATTTAAAGGCCCTAAATAATTAATCCATCTGATCAAACGACTGGGTGGATTTTTACAGCTATGTAGAAATGTAATAGCACTGTTGTCCGTTTTCACTATAATCTTGTATCCTGCTATTAAATTATAAAATTTTTGTATCGCGTGTATAATACCTAAAAGTTCCTTTTCAGTTGAATAATAATTTAGTTCAGAATTTTTAAAAGTTCTACTACAAAAGGATATAATTTTCTTTTTATTAATTTTATCTAATTGATATAGAATAGCGCCTGAAGCAAAATCTGAACTATCTGACTCTATGTAAAAAACTTTTTTAAAATCTGGGTAATTTAACAGGATATCATCACTCAGTTTTTGTTTAATTTCGTTGAATGCAATTTGTTGTTCATTTGTCCATGTGAATTTTGAATTATTTGAAGTTAATTTATATAGTGGTCTACTAATATCGGCATAGTTGCTACAGAATTTATTATAAAAATTTATATACCCTAGAAAGCTTTGCAATTCTTTCATATTGTTTGGTTCTTTAAATTGTTTTATGACATTTACTTTTTCAGGATCTTTTTTAATACCGTCCGATGTTAGCAGGTAACCTAGAAATGGAATACTATTTTTGAAAAATTTAGATTTTTTTAAATTTATTGTTACACCGTTGTTTTGGAAAATTTTGAATAGATCAGTTAAAACACTTAAAAACTTTTCATATGTGTCTGCATGTATGAGGACGTCGTCTACATATACTTTAATGTTATTCATTAAGGTTGTTGGTATTATTCTCTTTAATGCTTTTATTAATGCAGCTAAACTGACTGATAAACCGAAAGGGATTCTTTTAAAATGGAAAGTTTCGTTCAAAAATTGAAAACCTGTAAATTCTCTACTATTTTCATCTAATTTAACTTGCCAAAAACTACTTTTTAAATCTACCGTTGCTATGAATTTTGAATTTGAGCATTGATATAGTATTGAGTCTATATTTGGTGGTGCATCATATAAGGGCTTAAGTCTTTTATTTAAAAATCGTCCATCCAAACATATTCTAACTGTACCATCTTTTTTCTCTACTAATATAATGGGGTTAACATAACACGAATTCGATGTTTCAATTATTCCGTCATTTATCATCTTATTTATTTCTTCTCTTGCTTTTATTATCAATTTAGGGTTTAGTTTATATTGAAATTGTTTGTATGGGGTATTATCATTTACTTCTAATTTGTGTTCATAACATTCGATGCAACCAGGTCGTTCTTCAAATATTTCATCATATTTCTCAAGTACATTTCTAAACTCGATTAGCTGTTTATTATTTAAAATGCTTTTTGTTTCTGAACAGATAAAATCGATATCGTTTTTGGTATTATTATTTTCTAAACTTGTAATTTTTAAATTAATACTATTATGTGTTTCTTCCGAAATTTTAAATTTTTCTCCGATATTAAATTTTTTAAAACTGACACTTGCATTATTATTTTCATTTTTCAATGATATCATCTTAGTATCAAAATTTATTATCGTTTTATACTTATTTAAAAAATCTATTCCTATTATAACGTCGTGTGTTATTCCGGGTACTATTAAAAAATTAATATCAAATTCACATTTGTCAATTTTTATTTTCATGAACAGTTGTTTATTTGCGCAGGCTGTCTTTTTTCCTGATACCGATATAATGTTGGTTTTCGTTAACGGTAATAATTTCAAATTCCTAAATTTCGATTTATTTTTTTCAAAAAATGTTTTATTTAATACTGAGATTTCGGCTCCTGTATCGATTAGTACTTGATTATTAATCTGGCCAAAATTAATATTTATTATTGGGCATCTATTATTTTTTTTAATTTCCACAATTTGCTCATCAATTAACAAAGTATCCTCAAAAAGATTATTTAATATATAATTCTCATTACCAAACTCATATAGTCATTCTAATTCATTTTGTCTGTGGTCCTGATGTACCATCGTATGTGTTGTAAATTTGTTTTCTCGCATTACTGTCTCGTGTTCATTCCTAATTTCTTCACTATTGTCTAGATCCAGTTGGTTATCATTACTCTGCGATTCAATTCGATTACACTGTATTTGTCGTTCATTTAGTCTGTCATTTTGCTCAAACTCCTCTCTATTCTGACTATAATTTTTCTGATAATATGGTCTTCTGTCTGTTCTGGTCGTTTCTTTATTTGTAAAACCGCCTTTAAATCCCGATTGTTGACCATTTGCAAATTGGTTTTGACTATTCCCATTTTTAAAATTACTATTTTGATAACCCCTAAATCTGTTTCTATTTTCCCCAGTAAATTTCTGATATGGTCTGTTGAACCGTCCAGTTTGTATGTCATTTGTTTGTCTATTTTGGTAATAATCATCTTTTTTGTCTCGCTCAAAGTTATTATCTTGCCCGTTATCATGATAGTATGGTTTATTATTAGTCGGTTGTTTCACTTGTGGATAATTTACAAAATTATGATTTAACCCGTTATTTTGGAGATTGCCATTTTTTACTTCTTTAATGATCTGATTTTTATTAAACATCCCTAAAATGTTGAATAATTCTACCACTTTTTCAACCTTTCTGTTTATGCAAAGGTTATAGACCGATTGCCCAAAATGCCTTATGAACATTTGGCACGTGGATTCTTCATTTAAGATGTCCATCGTTATCATCCGAGTAGTGAATTCTGACAAATATTCCTGCGGGTTTAAATACGTGAAATTTAGGTAATTTCCATTTAATACTGAAATTAGATATTCTTTGTAATCCTTACCACAAAAAACAGCCCTGAAATCAATTTCAAAATCTTCCCATTTATTAAACTTCATTTTGTTCATATTGAACCAGCAAAAAGATATCTCACTTAAATGAGCTGAAATTTGAAATTCTAACTTATTCCACTCCGAATTTTTGTTTATTATATTTTTTAATTTATTCAAGAATTCTATCGGGTCCGAATTTTTAAAGTTTTGAAATTCTAACTTGTTATTGCTACCTATTACTCTTATTATTTCCTTATCAATTATTAATTGAGGTTCACACGAGTTACCTGACATTTTACTTTTATTTTCTTCTAATTTATTTTTCAAGTCTTCTACTTCCTTCTCTATTTTATTACCTTTGTCAAGACTTTCTTTTTTAAATGTTTCTAATTCTGTACTAATTTTTTGCTCATGGTTGATTAATTTATTGTTAATACCTGTTACTTGTTTATCTAATTTACTTTCCGTTTCTAACGTGAACTTTTTAAAATCTGTTTTTATATTCGTTTCCAAAAGCTGAAATTTTTTATCAAATTTTATATTAAAGTCTTTGAAAGAGTTTTGTAACCCTTGCTCAATATTTTCGAATCTATTGTCAATTTTTTCGAATCTATGTTCAATTTTTTCGAGTTTTTCGTTCAAATCACGTTTATTTTCGTCTATTTTACGATTAGTTTCGTCCAATTTTTCATTTATATCACGTTTATTTTCGTCTATTTTACGATTAGTTTCGTCTAATTTTTCCATCATTAATTTAAACATCTTTGCCATCGTACTTTCCTCCTGGCTTGACTCATTTGAACTAAAATTTTGACTATTATTAGATACGCTCGTACTAGCACGTGGTTGCCTATTGTTAACCTCATTCTCGTGTTTATCTACATATCTATTTATTATACTTTGCTCATTTGGCTCGATATTGACACTACTGCTATCGTTTTCCATGACTGAACTTTAATAATACAAATCTTAACCACAAATACTATTTTAACACTTCTTGACCTAACCTTTATATCAAATTTAAACAATTTTCGTGACACACTTTATCCAATCAATCCTTTAACCAGATTTCCTCAATTAACATGTCCCTGTTCGGGCGCCAAATATTCTAATATTTGCTTGATGCATTAATAATAATAATTTAATTATATATTCTTTTTCATATAATTTAAAAAACTTTATATTTAATAACTTTTACGTTAATTCAGGGTTCTGTTAATAAATTATTAGGAAACTTCTGGCTAACGGAATATTGGTTTTATTTACACACATTAAGATATAAAAATTGATATACAAATAATAAATTACGTACGTACTAAAAATTACTGTTAAGATTAAAATTACGTATTATACTGGCCAGTGTATCGTTGTTTTGATATCTTCGATGGTTGTCTTCATTTGCGTGGTCCGGATTAGAGTCTTATAAGATGCAGCGCGTGGTCTGATACGTCTCGCTGTCGGCTTGGTTGTGTCGAGCGTAGTCTTCTTCCGGTAGCGTCTGCTCCTCGTGTAGGTCAAAACTGAATGAGGCCGAGTCTGGTTCGAATTCAGTCTTTTATAGTCCCATCTCCGCCATATTGATATCTTGTCTTCTAATGTCCGTTGTTTTGAATGTTTATACTTTGCCTTATTTACAAGTTTATATAATGAATGCTTATATTAAATATGATATTATTTTTATTTCAATTATTAATAATTAATATGACGACAATAAAAACGTTCATACTTTCAAAAATGAATCACGGATCGTTATTACGTTATTCAATGCTTGATAATTTCGAGTTTATTTAAACAAACACTATTAAAAATCATCATTTTAAAATATCACAACATTATATTACATTTTTTATTTAATTTTGATTTATTTGTATCTTACTATTTATTATCTGAGGTTTAAGGTTCTGCTAATAAATGAATAATAAATAATAATAACTGGCAAAAAGGGGAATTTAATATTTCAAAAAAAACTTTCTTAAATTAATTATGTAAATACTTGTTTACAACTTTGCTTCTTCTTCTTCTTTAATTCTCATCAATTATCTTCAATCCTTTTTCTTTTCGTTCAATTTTTCTTCCGTTCTGCTATAAGTCAATAACTACTAACCAAAAGAAATTTTTAAGTTTTTCTTACCCTCACAATCTACAGCTAATATGTCTCACGGGCTGACCCAAAACTAGAGTGACGCTAACTTACTGTGTTCCCTCTAAAACAACAGCCGTCTTGTTTTTCATCACCTTCACTCCTTTGTTTTTATCGCCTTCTTGATACACGGTTCGATTAAACCTTTTTATTTCAAGTTCTTGATAAATAAATTTTACAATATCCAATATCATAACAATATATATGAATTTTTAATGGCAATATGTATTGAAACGTTAATTTATATATTGGCTACATATTTATGTTTATTATGTTCTTTGGATGCTTTGCCATGATTCCCAACCTCTATCTTAAGGGTGCAGGCAACCTAATGAAAGGTTGGGAGGTCTGGGATGATGGTATTAACATTCGTTATAAAGGTATTAACATTATTCTTAATCTACATTACAAATGACTTATGTTTTGAAAAATATATTGTAACAATTTAACATCCTATGTTTTAGGCTGTTCAAAAATACCCACTACTTTGTGGTACAGAGATTATAAATATTGACAATTATTCAGGACAGGAGAACTTGATAGTCCTCCTTTCCCTAGTGAGGAGTCATTCAGCTGGTATTGGCTGGTTATCAGTGACCAATCGAATCACTGTAGCATTATCAAGAGCGAAACATGGTCTTTACATTATAGGCAATATGGAGACTCTTGAGCAAGGCTCAGATCTATGGCCTGAAATAAATTATGTTCTTAGGAGGAAAGAAGCTATAGGTAAGAATAAATTTTCTAATATTCAGTTACCATTTTAAAGTAAGTTTGTTTATAAGTTGTCTCCGTGATATCCAGATTAGCATTCTTGGTTTGAAACTATGATGGCCTTGCTTTGATTCCTAGCTCCCTAAAGCTCAATTTGACTAACGGTCATGGTCTAATCAACATCAATAGAAATGCGATCCAATGAAGAGAATCAGACATGGAGATCTGATCTAGTGGTGGTATGGTCAGTTTAAGTCTTATTCGTTTTTCTGGTGATGACCATGGCATTTAAGAGAATTTTAACTGAAACCTAGCGAGGATCTAGACACAAGTCAATCTCGTTCCGATTATCAAGCATCAATCAAGACAATTTTGGTTGAAGTCTTGAGAATAAAATGCCATGTCTGCTCGTAACAAATGCCCTGACATGTAATGTGTGCTCATAATTTATTGTACTATAATTACAAAATTCATTAAAATAGTTTTCGCAGCTATGACAAAAGCATTTATTGTGTGATTCACACTTTAATAATAATTTGACTCTATTAAAAGTGGTATAACAAAATAATCAACAATCTTCTTATTGTGGTTATTTCCTTCTAAATGTTTTATGATGGACTAGCCGGTTCATACATAACATTTCTTGGATCTGGTTCTTCAGCCTGTCTTCTCTTCCCCTGTCACAAATTAATCACTCTCCCTTGGTTTCAGTCATAAATCAAAATAAAATTATAATTAAATTTAATTTGTAAAACAATCCTATAAAATATATGCATATACATGATTATATTACAATATACAAACATTTACCTTTTTCAAATTAAAGCTCATCCCTTAGGGCAAGGAAAAAAAGTACCTAGGATTGTAAAATGAAATTTAAACAAACCATGTTAAAATGTAGTTAGTAACTAAGCTACTTGACCATCAAAGTCAAAATAAATTGCATTGTGTAATTAAACATTTAATAATCTGATACAGGCAACTTTTATTCCCTACCAAAGACAATATATTGTCTAGTGAGGCTTATATCATTGTTTCATTTCGTTCTTGGAAGTTGTGTTCTTGGTGAGTGTGGAATCTAGTACGAAAGTATTACTGTACATTATATTTCTAGGAAAGGGCATCTATTTAGAATGTCAAACTCATCAAAGAATAACCATTGTTTTCAAAAAGCGAGATTTGGAAAATATGGAAAATGGAGGGTGTAACTTAGTATGTCAGCTACCTCTGAAATGTGGACATCTCTGCATCCTTAAGTGTCATCCTTTAATGGAACTACATGAAACCTATATTTGCAGAGAATCTTGTACAAGGTAAATTGTTATGATTGTTTTTTTGCCTCATTAAATAATAATAGCTTAATTTATTATAACTAACATAATAACTTTACATATTGCAGAACCTGTGCGAATAATCTTCACAAGTGTGAAAAGAAATGTCATGAACAATGTGGGCCATGTAATGAAGTCATTGACACCAGTCTACCATGTGGTCATACTAAACAAAAGAGATGCGGTGATGACGAAATTAACCAAATATGTACACAACTGGTAGTGGTCTCTCAGTTGTGTTGTTTCAAAAAGGTGGTGCCTTGTAATGAGGCTGGCTCTTGTTTCTATTTTTAAATCAATGTGAACTACATTCTAGATTTTTATACATTGTATAAATTGAACATAATGTATTCACACATTGTTTTTTGTACGAAGGAATTTTTAATATTTGTATTTTTACAAACTTTCATACTAAAAATATATTATAAATCCAAAGTAGGCTATGATATTGTCGCTTCCATTTAAGTCTTTTATGGCTTGTAATACTGTGATAATTTTATCTCCAGATAACTGTACTAATCAAATTTTCAAGACTGTTCCTTTATTTTTAGTATTTTTTAAGTTAGTTATATTAATTAAGTTAGTTATAATAAAAAAATTACATGTCTTTTATACTCCAAAAATTATTTTTTTAAAAACAATGTTACCTTTTAGAATTTAAGTGTTTGTTATTAATAGTTTAAATAAGAAAATGTGATATGATGCATTTTAAGAATAATGTCATAATAAACTCATTTTATTACGTACACAAAGTTATTTTACTCTTGACCGGAGATTCCCAATCATAAAAGTAAAAATAAAATTATTGATTGCAAATCAAAATTCTTAGGTAACATTTGAAATACCTGGTATAAATATGTTTGCTGCTTATAAATAGCCCTGTTGAAGATCACTCAGAGTGGAATGTGATCGTGTTAATTAAATGGTCAAAAGTGCTACCCCCCCCCCCATGTTGAAGTGAGTATGTTCTCCATGACAGCAAAGATAATTCTGGACTCTTCGATCCCTGTTGTTTTATGGCTGCCTTCCTCAATGCATTTATCTCTAAAACTGTACTTCTACTCTGTACTCTTTATTCTAAAACTGTGAGTCTACTGAAGTTATTTCCCCCAGGATCCAGTTATCTTAATTTAGCATCAAATTCTTTTACATGTTTTCTAGTTAAATGAACAAGCCCTAATAATACAGGCCGCTATTTTTTTTAAATAACAAACAATGTTTAAAATACATATATTACAAAAACTTATTTGAGTACTTTCATTATTTTTAATTAAAATTATTTTCATTGGGGTTCAGGTTACAAATAAATAAATTTAAAAAAAAAAGTCAAAGTTTATTAACAAATAAAAGCAATGAAACAAGCTTCTTTTACATGAAAATTCAATTTATAATAAATTTAAATCAATTATTTTGGTTTGTAGAGATGGTGTACTTAAGGGTAGGTTACCTTCCTGTCCTATACAACCTCTTCTAACTAAGCTCTGAGATATCTGCCATATATGTAAAAAATGTAGTGTCATAAAAAAAAGTTTGGAATATATCGCATAATAGTAGGAATGTGCAAAATATCTTTCCTTAATAATAATTTATTTTTCTGTGACCTTTCAGAATATTTCAGTTCAACTTCAATTAGTATCTGTGATTATTAACAGTCATACTTAAATTATTTAATTCTAAAATTCGTTTCCTGAACATGAAATGATAATAGGAATTTTCTTTTGGCTGTGATGCATCAAATACATATGAGACATATATTATCTTACCTTGTATTATGAGTTTTTGAATTTAATGATTTCATATAACGAATGATTGTAATTATCGATGCCACTAGAGGATTAACTGAAATGGTCGAAACACTATAGAGACATAAATGTTATTTGTATCCTTTAAAATACCAATTACAGGTTTGAGCCCTATACCGTACACCAGTGTTGGCCACATTTAATACTATCCATCTTACCAAACCCCACTCACTGATAAATGGTTTCTACTCAGGCATTGTGATTCCTATGATCTCAGGGATTCCCACAACACATGAGTAAAGAAAGTATTTTTACCCTATTTTATTTAATGTTTTTCCTACTAATATGATGAAGCTACCCAGTAAAAAATCACTTTTTACTATTCAAATAATTTAGAAAAACACTCGGAAATCGTGAGGCAATATAACAGCAAATAGATGCAAGCATGTCACCACACACAACCAAATAATCCCCATTTCACTCGACTGTTTAGAAGAACAATTTTATCACCTCATTGAAAAGCAAGGATCCAGGCAATGGTGTTCATGGTGAGAATAGCAAACCAGAGAGCATGGTGTTCCTTTTGTCATGCCTTAATCTCTCATGGTAGAAAAACAAAGGATTGAGTATGTAGTATTTATACAAGCAGAAAATATGTGTAACATTAAAGAATTATCAAATTTTAAATTGCTTGAGTCTACCTTCCGTATGTGTAAAAGACGAATTGAGACCACATTTGGATAAGTGATTTAATTAGCACAAATCGGAGCTATTGCTGTAAAAAATTATTTTAATGTCAGGGGTTCATAGTGCGTGCACTTCCCTACTGACAGATATGAGAAAGGAGATCGTACAGCAGAAGCCATCTAGCGGGACCAGGGACTGTCAAACATTTGCCTCTTATTCAGAAGAAATAGGCTGTAAAACCCCATAATATAATTTAAAAAATTCAATGAAAATGTATTTATGGGTTATCAGTAATTTTTCTTTGAAATATCATAGTTTTGATTAACTGACAATACCATACAAACATGGAGTTTATATTCAACCAGAGCAGTATGAAAGTGATGAAAAGTAGTTCCATGATATTCATGAATTGAGATAAAAAAAATTTACCCTTCTTCACAAATTTATTTAATTTGCATAAGATATCGGAAATAGTTTTTATGAAATAATGTTGATTTAGAAGAAAAAATGTTATAATTTAATCTATGTCTTACATAAATTTAAACCATTTCCTTTTATTAAAAAAAATCAAAGCAGTGTACATTGTTATATTATCAACTATCTTAAAATAGAATGCGTAATTGTCACAAATTTGATTCATTTTAAATACTTGTAACTAAGGGCTTAAGTATAAATCTTTTTTTCTTTACTACCAAATTTATTGTATTTATAAATTAAAAAAAGAAGCTCTAATATAAGTTGATTACCTTATAAATAAATAAATGAAAAACACTGTGATACCCACAGTAGTTTTATTTAAAAAGGAACCAACAGCTTTAAATCTCATCTTCATGCTTCATGTTATTTAATAAATTACGTAATTTGTAAGATTAAAAATGTTAATAAAATAAAATTACCCCTGATTTTGGTCCATAAATAAGTAGCTAATATGTTTATTATTAATCTAAATAAAAATCTATTGCAACGTATTTTTTTTAAGTTAAAATAAAGCATTAATTTTATAAAATACATAATTCACTCATGAAAATTACTGTTTGTATCGCAGGGCCAAAGCTTGAAGATAACTGTTACAGCAGTCAAAAACTGGTTCCTTTTTAGGGTTCATAGTGTTTTCATAACCTGATACCCTTCTGCCTGTCAGTTTTTGTCTTTTGAGTCCCTGTTTGAGCTTGAGGCATAAAATATTATGTGAAGTGACATTTTATGTGGCTACATTACAAATATTTCCATCTCTATTAAACATGATTAAGTGTCATTAATTGATTACACTATATTTAAAATACAATTTTGTGTATGGTATCAAATTACAGATCATAACATCCTGATTTACAATAGGCTTTTGTTTTTTTAACTACAACCATATGAGCCATTAACAGCATGTTTGCAATTTCTACTCAACCCATGTTTTTTGAAAGGCATGCTGATTTGCAAAATAGTTCCATTTGATGCCCAAATGACGCTAAACATATAAGCAATATGATAAATAATGAATGGCCATTAATTGATTAATTAATGATTAAAAACAATTCTTTATCATATTAAGTCGGGTATCAAATTATAGATCTCAGCCTCCTGATTAATAATATGTAATATATGTTGGGATTTAAGTGAAATTACTAAATTTATTAACACTCATTAAAATTGTTTTTGAAGCTATAATGAAATTCTTAATTGTGTGATACATTACAATTTACTTAAATTTTCAGTAAAACTAACATCAGCTATGCTAGTTTAATTTATTTACCGATGATTTGAAAGAACCTATCCTGACTATCTGAAATGTCACATTGAAATAAAAAGATTATGAACTCACTCAACCTGAATATTTTCACTTATACAAATATTAATTTACAATTAAAAAAATAAATGCCGTGTTGTGTCCACCAGAAAACTGCAACTGCTTATTACCTGCTGCGTAATTAATATGGCAGTGTAAAGCTAGACAACAAGCCTGATTCTTCAGCAATTGAGATCAGCAAATGTTTCTAACATCTCATCAGCGATTGCTTTGGAGCGTTCCTTAGCTGAGACCAAGTCATCTGCAATATTTTTTAGTATTTCTCAATAATTTTATTTTGTAAATAGATGATTTTGGATATTAAAAAAAAAAAATCTTTTGAGGACTTGTCATTGCAATAAATTAATTGAAACTCCGTTTTGCAATGACCCTTACACTATTTTAGAAATCTTATTAAAACATGCATTCCTCAATCATAAACATTATCGCATAAAACTCCCTACCTGGCTGATGGAAAATTCTCCTAGCCCAACTCTCACACACATTAAAAATGTTCAATATATTATTAATGTGATAACAGAAATACTATTATAATTCATTGCATAAAAGTGAAATTTTTATTCAAATTTTTTGTAGCTTTGGTACCATTTATGACAAACTAAGTAACTTAGCTATCATGCAAATGAATTAAATATAAATTTATGATTTAAATGTTCATATTATGCTTCTGTCAATATGAACTTTTTTTTTATTATAATATTACAAACTTTAATTAAATTTATATATAGTGTCAGGTTAAACTAAATTAAATCTATAGAAATGATAATAGAACTTATCGTCTTTTACGGTTCATTCAATAATTAAACAGTATGTTTAACAGTATTAAGTCATGTCAGAACTTAACCACAATCTTTTAGGGTCTGCTAAAGCATCCATCCACTCAGGCTTTGGGTACAATTTATTTTTCATGGTTTTATTTCATCATAGAGTGAGGTAACGCATATCCTGGCAGCCAACAGAACAAGTTCGATCTCTTGACATACCTATCGTCTGTGTAATTACTACATTTTTTAATGTCTTGTAAGACATGTTTCAAAATGTACCCCATTTATATCTCCCAGGCTGTACTCAAGACTATGCTACATTAATGTAGTGGAAATACTTCATAAGATACTCGTGCCCTGATAATCTAAACACTGTAGGGTGATGAAAAAAAGAATTGACTATCTTGTGTTACTTTCATTGTAAAGAAACGGATTAATTGCAAGTAAGTTTGAAAACCCTCGCTGTTCTGCTGGACGGATAGACCAAGAAATAAACATGGAAGAGGATTCAAGTCACCCCAAAAAGTCCTGGGCAAAGATCCTTCATAAGAACTCTCATGTCTGTATATTTACAGAAGAGTGGCTAAGGAAAAAGTGCTTCATTCGCCAATAAAATCAGATAAGAGTTCAAATTTTCCGAAGAGTACAAAAATTTCAATTATTGGGATGTCCGGCTTTCCATGGGCAAAAACAACAAAAGCATTTTTATGCCGCCACAAAAAAAATGGGAGAAGAAAACCAGCTACTTTTATTTAAAAAAAAATTAATATACCTTATGTATTTAACGCCCCTTAGGTTGATAGATTAGACTTAATTGGTAATCAAGAACCATATGTTAAGAGAGAATTTAATGCTGGCAGTGGATAAAGGACACTTTTATCGTGTGATTGGATGATGATCCAAAAGTAAAAAGCAATGAATACTCAGATACAGTTAATTTATGATAATTTTATATAGTTATTTTATGATACCTCCAAATGTTTGAAAACATCTCCTCAGTCACTGGGTCTGAACAACATTGAATGCTTATGGATTGTGCTCATGAAATTAATAAAGAAATAAAAAGAAAGCTGACCCACCAATCAAATTCTATATGCTACAAATTGTCTTTATCTTGCAGTGGAGGAACTATTGAATACTAATTAAATGAGTTTCATATCACGACACACCTCCTCTTCTTAGATTTCAAAGCAGCCTACAATAGCATCAATCAGGGAACTCTTTATTATAGTGCACTGAGGGAATTCTGGACTCCTCAGAAGCTTAGTAGACTGATAGGAATGACCATGACTGGCCTTGAATGTGTTGCACCGATAGAGTGAAATAGGTTGGAGGGCTTTCCATCAATGAGAGGTGTACACCACAGGGATGCCCTGACATGTCTACTTTTCAACTTAGCATTGGAAAAGACAGTAGGGGACTCAGTCATTCAGACCTCGGGTACAATATTTAACAGGTTGGTACAGCTCCTAGCATTCGCGGGTGATGTAGACATTGTGGAAAAGTTATAGCCAGCAGTTAGAGAGACCTTTACTGCTCTAGAAATACAGAAAGACTTGGTCTAGGGATCAACCAAGAAATGAATATCCCTATGTCTGGGGAGAAAGTGATTTTCCAAAGATAATTCTCCACCGGATATTTGGAACAACAGAAGACAGAGAAGGAGGACCAACCAGGAGATTTACAACCTTTATGGTGAGCCCAACACTATCTCCATAGTAAGGTGGGATTGTCATGTGGTAAGAATGAGGAACAGATCCTGATGAAAGTGCTGACGGGATTCATCTATGAATAAAAAAGGGTCGGCAAACCAATACTTTACTGGATTTACTGCGTGGCCGGAGATGCAAGGGGCCTTGGGGTCTGCAACTGGATGGCAGCAGCACTGGACAGAGACTCCTGGTGGTTGCTTGTTAAGGAGGCCTTGACATGGTAATGTAAAGAAAATGGTGTCACACAATGTATGTATATATTGGGTAGAGAATCTAATTAAAGATCACAAATTACTGATTAATAATACGAGCATGATAATGTAAAAATCACCCAAAAAAACTTAGAAACTAAATCAAGGAGTAATTATTATGATCACTAAAACCCTTTATTGTGTGCTACTGCACCCTTAATCAAATTTGTATACACGTGGATGCTACAGCATACCCCAAAAGATAGCAATTTAATAGTGGGATAATTTATATATTATTATTTACCACACCAAAGATTTAATTATTTTAACTGAATCTCAGTGCAGCAATCATAGCTAGTAAAATGATTTTAATGAAAGTTATCCACAAGTAGGATGGGAAAATTGTTTATTTTACAAAGACTCGCTTAGCACTTACGTTCAGACATGATGAAAATTCCATTATGAATTTGTTAAGAGTAGTGCTTACCAAAATTGGCGACAAAAATCTACAACTAAAGCAAATGATTTGCAAATATAACATAATAAAAATGAACTGCTTCACTAATTTCAAGCTTACATGCTCAGATGATAGCAAATCTTACCAACATGCTGTTTAAGCAGAGCAAAATAATCCATTAAATGAAATAAACAAAAAATGAAAAATAAAAGAAATAAATCAAAGGAAGTGCAAAAAATGAACATTAAATATACTCGTGTATTTGAGCCTTAAATTATACAAGTATGTTATATGGTAGATCAAAGACATACATCCTCTGTATAAAAATATATAGCCAAATAATTTCTCAAAGCTATTTAAAGAATAATGTTTTAGAGATAAGTAACAAAATCAATAGATTAATATTTGCAAACTTAACAAATAGCTTAATGAAGTATAATAATCCAAAATAAAACAATGAACAATATTTTTGATTTTTGTAAGTGTACATAATAGAACATTGAAATGAGTCATAACAATTACATAAATATCAGGAAAAAAAAACTTGGCAATTTGCTGAAAGAAAGGCTGACATAAATAATTTTTCTTGTAGATATGAAAAATATTTAACCGACGAGTTCTGAGAAGGTCTGGTCGAGGTCGTCGCAGATGTATTTGTACTTCTCCTTCTCGTGGACCAATTCGTCTGCAATTGTCAAAATAATGTAGAAAAATTAAAGACTTTCAAAAAACAAAACAAAAATAACGTGTGCAGAGCTTCAAGACTAACTAACTGTTCTACCTTTTCTTCATCTGTAGGGGGGGATGGCTTCAAATTTCAAATTGGATAATATCAGAGCACATGGTTATTTTAAAAAAAAAAATCAGTTAACTGATGCTCAGCTTTTTGTTAGCTGTTTTGCAACACTGAGGTTATAATAAAAATGGAGCTCAATCATTAGCTCGTTGCACAGAAATTTTTATTTCATAAGCAAAGCTGTCCAACTGATGAAACTATGAAGTATACACATTTACTAAAGCAATGCATTGAGCATTGTATTTATTGCTAAAACCCAAAAACTTTTTTGAAGACATGTAGTGGCTCAGAATACTATAGTTAGGCAGTGTAGATGGTATATCATAATACATGCTTTATTTTCATTAAAAAAATATATTTTTAATTTTTAAAGCAATAAAAACAATATTATAGTAATATTTAATTAAATGTACATGAAAACTTATTATGGTTAATGCGACTATGTATTAGAAATTGTTAAAAAAAAATACTTGTAATAACATTCAATTGTGAGATTAGTAGAAGCATAGAATCCCTAAGGATATAAAAAATAAATTACAATTTTTATTAGGAATTTGGAGAAGTCAATACCAGTATAACTTCGATCTTTAACTTGGACCGGCTGTAAGTGGTCTACACTTTAAAAGGATGGTAATGTATGTATTATTATTAATCATTGATCATGAAGGGAGAAGCTCAGTGTTCAATGAGGTACGGGGGAAGGAAATCATCTTTCATCAGTCTGTTATAACAGTTGTAAAAATGATTCAATTGGTTCTGATTTTTCCCATTGTTAAGTGTACATTAGAGGTCAAGAAAAAAAATTCAAAGATATTCCAGGATTTTTGAAACCAATAGAAATGCCTTACTTTTATTGACCAAAATGGCTTAGCGAATAAAATTCATTGTTTTAAATCAACAATAACAAGCAGTTTTTTCACAATCACTAAATAAGTATTTAAGAAACCTATACAGAGTCACATTGGTAACTCTTGATACTGTTTTTTCAATTTTACATATTTCAAAAATAATTTAGTTTATAATTTTTTTTAAAAATGGGGTCAGTAATAATAAAATAAATTTTTAAAAATTATATTTTATGACTATCATTGCAATCTCAATATTTTTTCAAAGTTGACTACAATCTATAGTTACTGATTAGCTGTCAGTTCAGTTACTGGTCATAAGACAGGTCTTGAATTCAAATCCCAGCCATGGCACATTACTATAAACTTCTAAGTAATTATAACAACTTATTTGTACTTTAAGAAGGGATTAATTATTAACACAACGTTTGAATATGTGTAGAAGTCTTATGTACATTCATGTATTAATAATGAGTACATGCAATTACAATCATAAGTCTTTAAAGTTTGTATTTTGTTACTTCATAGTGGCCTTGAAACAACTTCCAACAAGCAGTTTTGAAATTATATATGAATCTGCATTTGATTGAGGATCAGATTTTGCAAACCATACCAATAAATTTCCATAACTTAATATTAATTTTTCATAAAAATTGTTAAACTTTCTTCTTTCTTGTAATCAGACCTGGTTCAGAATACATCGTGTCGAATGTTCATTAATAAATGTGATGAAAATTCATGTTATTTTGTTTTCATCAACCTGGCTGAACTTCTCAATGAAAGTTTAATGTAGTATTATTCAATAAAATAAAAAACATTTTTGATTGTTTCTTCAGGGGTTCTTAAATATGTTCTGGGTTCAAATCCTTAAGACATTGAATTTTATAGATCGAAGATAGAAATGAGCGGCTACCAAAATAGGTTGTCATGTACATAAGAGCGTAATTAAACAAAAAAAGATCATTTTGACTGAAAATAATTTCATAAAGTAATTCTTAATCAGCATTTAAGTTCCTTATAAATAATAAAATATCTTGAAAACAACAATAAATGTTGAGACTGCTCAATAATAGAAAATATTAAATTTAGACTATAGTTGTTTAAATGTCTTACATTTTATTATAACAAGTTGCCTTAATCAAGGAAAAATCATCCAGTAATGGAAAACTTGCAATGAATATGTTTTTATTAAAAAAATCTTTAACTGTAATCCCAGGATAATGTAGTTTTTAGCTATCCGTGATTTAGCTCAAATAAGATTTTAGTAAAGAAAAAACAGGATTTTATAACGGAAATATTTTGAGTAAAATTCTCAAGCTACTTTATTTTTAACCAGTGTTGTTAATTAGAACTATGACTAATAGGATGGATCTCCTTATTTATTTTAATAATCACAGGAAATTTAATAATTCTTTTCATTGCATGTATTCATTATTGCTAAATATATATACATTTCTTTTATTAAAAGCTGGGCATGATCTATTCCGAGAAACAGATTATGTTAGTTTTAAGTGATAGGAAATATCAGTTAAAATGTAAAAATGTAGGCCTTCTTAAGCTTACCTTTCCTATCCTATAAATTGTATGTAACCAGGGAAGTATTGGAGGATAGACCTCCCCCTCTATAAAAATATATGTAAATACTAAAGCATGTATAGGCCTGTTGGTGTAAAATATCTTGGCTTTTTCTTATAAATATTACTGGCTAAGTTTGGATATCTAAATATAATTAATTTACTCCCCCTATAAATAAAATTCCTTCTTATACCCCTGAGCAATATAATGTATAACTGACTTAATATTTGAAAACACCTTTCTTTCTTTTTTTTAAATTTGATAAAAGTTTGGGAGAGTAAAAATTAAATGTTTCATTTCCTAACATTGCGTTGAAATCGCAATTCTATAACACAAAAGTCTATGCAAGTCCTTATTGGGTTACTTGATATGTTCAAAATACCATTTTAAGTTCTTGAATTATTCTGCAAAACATCTTGTTTAGTTTTCATACCATTTAGTAAGTAATAATAGATAACTGAGAAACCAAAGTGATAGTCATAATGTTCAACAGGAGTTGGCCACATTTATAATCTCTAATGCTCTGCCTGGAAAAGATATCATTTCTTATGAAAATGGATTCTCATTGCTACATTGTAGATAAATAGTTCAGTTATTTTTTGAAATAAGTATTATATGTAATAGTGCCAATACATTACACTATAAATGTCATTTTATCAGATGAAATAAATTAGTGATTCACTTCACAAAAGTACTTCACTACACAAATTCTTAACCACATTTGCCTTTAAGAGGGGAAAAATGAAAATATTATTTTTAGTCCCTCCAACACTTTTACAAACTCCAATTATATCAAATGGCTAGTACACCTCATAGTTTTTCTTTAAATCTTCAGGACATTATTCCTTATCTTCAAATAAATTTTTTGAGATTGAACTGCACTGTGAAAACTGGCAGTGGCTTATCCAGGCCATACTTAAATTCAAGTTAATTTAGACTATTTATGGAAAGATGTAAAGGTAAGCTTTCTAATCTAGAGGCGGGAGGGTAACTGATTGTATTTTGTCCAAAGAACATGCCTCATTTAAAATTACTAAGTTTACAATTAGAACCATTCAACTAAAGGTTTTCTTTAAAAAAAAGTACCATGATTACATCACTATTTCTTATAAACATATTTGCCAGCTCCTGAAGTCAGTAAACCATATGACAGCAATATTTGATAAATATTGTTTTTGTTTTTTTTGTTAAAACACACAATGTTCTGTTACTTATTAGCATAAAGCAATATATTAACAATTAACAGAAAAAAAGCATTAGTCTCAAATACACAAAATATAAGTTAGATAAATAGGAAAAAAAAGTAAATACAATGGCAGTTTTTATTGCTCTTATAATAGAATAAAGAATAATAATAATATAATAATCATAATAAAATATATATTCTAAAGAATTTAAGGAACCTACACGGGTAGCTGTACAAAAAGTAATAACATAAATAATGGATTGGTGTTCACTTTTCATTATTCAAAAGTGTTCCTAATGGGAGAACATATTTTAAGAATAAAATTAACTAAATTAAAATTTAACAGTTGAGAAAAATGAATCTAAAAGATTTCTTTATATTTTACACAATAAGTTATAATCCTATAAACATAATTTGCTATTTAAATAGAATTCAAAAAATCTATATGCACCATACTTTAAGTAAGAATAATTAATATTTTAAAATTGATCTTACAATTTTTTTTTATTTATATAGAATTTTGAATGTTTTCAACAAATAAATAAAAATTTTGAGAGAAAACGGTAGTATCATATAATTAATCATATCATAACACCTTTAATTAATTAAAGTTAAATAAAGCAATCTGGTTAGTTAAGAGGCTGTACATTCAAGCTCTACTTCATTTATTGAGCTTAATTAAAAAAAGTAAAAAAAAAAAAAGTAAAGAAAAATAAATTAAAAAAATAAAAGAAAAAATTTGAGCCCTGAATATATAACTGAATATAAACTGGTAAAAAGCAACTCAAAATAAAACAAGCGTGGCATTTTGCGTAACACATAAACGTGCCTTTAAATAATGTGCGTGTGTATTTATTTGTCATGTGATCCATAATAAATAATAATAAAGAATCAAAGCTACTATTAATGGCACACACACATACACACATAAAAATTTAATGCTAAAACATGAAAACTTGAGTTTAAAGGCAGTTGTAGGTATTGTTTTTTTCTTTTTTGTATTTTATTTCAGTGTACTGCTTTTCTACCAAATTCATGTTTTGTTTTAAAAAGGTTCATAACTATTTTTATGTTTTTTTCCCTCTTTATCAAAGGTAAACTGATTATGTTGTTAAATGTATTAGATGCCGTACAACTCTACAAAGGCGAGGTCCAGACCATCCCCTATGTCTCTGTACTTTTCCTTCTCGACAACTATATCATCTGTAAAATAATAAATAAATCAGATTTTGGCAACAGGAAGGACTTGGGTAAGGAAGAAGCTAAAAACAAAATAGCTAAATTTTAAAAAATAATGTCAATAAAGGCTTAATTATTACTGTAAAATATGACTAATTTTGAATCTTAGGAACAAATTGTATACTGTCTGATCAGAAGTTAATGGTTTCAATTGGCCACCCTATAAAAACAATTGTGTGGTGCTTGATAATATGCATGAGTAATAGGTATTGTCATAAAATAAAAATCCTGACTTGTGAAAATATTTTGAAGATTCTTTTTCTGTGTTTTTCAAAGGTAGATAAAAAGGTCCTAATCCACTTTTAACCTAGCCCCACAGAATTGTTCTACTATATTGAGTTAGGTGTCAACGTCCTCATTTAGAATATGTTCACTGGAGCTTTAGGGTATTGTATTTTAACATCATAAGGATCAACCACTTTTAAACATATTCTTAGTTTTTCTGTAATTCCTGTTTGATCTTAGATTAGAGATGTGAATTTTCTATTGAAGTCCCATTTGACGTGCCATCAACATGGCAAATAATAATGATCTTTTGTTTAAATAGTTTAAAGATGAAAACTGGGTTCATATTGCTATTTTTTTTTTGTTTAATTATTGATTTCTTAAAACTGGTTTAGTTAACTTAAATATTTAGCAGTATTTAGAACAGTATTTACAGGACTTTCAATAAGCTTTCAAAAGTGGGTTTTATATGTTAATAAATTACCAAATTGTACCTCCAAAATCAAAATTGATACAGATGAGAAAATCTTTTTTTATAAATCAAGAAAGAGGTATAAAAAATAATCATTACTACTTATGTTAATTAAGACAAAAGAACTCATATTTCATAAATTTGGGACAAAAACTCTTTTTATGTCAGCTAAAAACAACTAATAAATTCAATAGCCAAATATCAGTGTCAATCTGCCAAGAAAATTTGTTTTTCTATCTTTTAATGAGTGTAAATGAACTGTTCATCAATCAATACCCATTATTGACATTTAAATAATAATTAAAAAAAAAAAATTTAACTTAAATGTGAAATGATTTCAGATCTTTATTATCATGTATATTTCTCCATTTATAATAATATTTTTATGAGAACTTAACAGATAAAAAATATCTGAGATCATTTTTAATTATAAATTTAAAAAAAAAAATAATAAAAGAAGGAAATTACAGCTAAATAAAATAAAACTAAAAAAAAAAAAAAAGCAAAGGAAAGGAAGAAAAGAAAAGAATTTAAGCTTGCAAGTAAGGTATGTCCAAAATTGGCAGAATGTATAACTACTATACAGTAAAAAGCACCATCAATAAAGGATTATATATATTTTCCCATATCGTCCCATGAGAGCCCTAACCAGAAATTTGAATAGATACTGTAACGTTACTTTTAAAAATCTTTAGCTCAAAGAGTTAGAAATATTAGTTTAGACCAGGGATGAAATAGGATTTTTATTACACAAAAAGTTTCATGAAAGCTTTAAACTAAATTAGCTTTGAATAAATTTTAATTTAGATATCTTTTCTTAGAAAAGTTATAATTCTAATTTAATTTATTTGAACCTAATATAAATTTTAGGCCATTACAGACACAACTTGGTATATTTTACAAGTAATATTATTAATAAAATTAAACTTGTCATAGTAATATTAAGTTCATTTCTTGAACGCAATGGTTAAGGTACATTATCACTGGAACTACACATGGTAGCGGTTGGCAGTGTCTGCTGGAAGTTAACTACTGCTTTGAGGGAAATCAAGGGGCCATAATTTGTTTGAACAGCCCCGCAGTAAGCAGTTGTAACGCCATCGATACGGTCTTCCATTGCTTAACCAGCTGCTACTGCGGGGGGCAGATCCAATGAAAAGGCGTCTTAAAGGTACAAAACACCCGAATTAGAAAATATTTTGTTCTATTGTTAACATTGCTGTTCTTTGTGCCTGTAAGGTTTTTTTTAATACCATTCAAGTATATTTCAAAAAGCTTGGAAGTGTTAAATTTGATAAATCATTTTCTTACCAAATTCTGAAGCAGCAATTATAAAAAACTTTAAAAGTATTATTTTAGAAATAAAATTTTTATTTTTCAAAAGTAAAAGTTCAAATGAAACCTTTTCAAAATAAAAGTTAACAATTATTTGACATCTCTGGTTTAGACTACAATAAATAGTTAAAGTGAACAGAAGAAAGTTTTTAATTATAAATTTATTTCTTATAATGGCACTAGGCATGTTGAATATTTCAGTTGAAGAGGGTGAACTAACAATAAAATTTATTTTGAAAAGAAGAAACCAAATCCTAGAAAAAAAATTCAAGAAACATATTCCCGTATCTGAAGTAAAAAAAAATTAAATGGTGCAAAATCGAACCTGAGCTTAAGGCTGTGTGCGTTGTTTCTATGTAAAACAAAACAAAAACTAATAATTAAAAAAGAAAATGTAAAGGTGTTAGGAAAAGGATGGAGATGGGGAAAAGGCATCAGTTGGGAATCGAGAAATCAGTAAACTTTTTTTTGATTTTGTCTATTTTGGGTTTGTTTTTATTGTTGCCATTTTCATCACCTACATTTTGAAGATAAATTGAATAAATAGTCAGACCACTGGAATAGCAAACATTCCGGGCAGATTTTTTTACTTTCACTAACAAATGTAAGAAATGAAAATAACCTCAACTTCCCAACAGGCAAAAGACAAAAGAAACAATTACTAAATCTCAACTTGCAGTGACTAGACAACCTGAGATCCTTCCTTTGAGAGCTATAGTTTGTTGTTTGGAATAAATTTAATTTGATTTTATCATTTTTCTACTCGAAAAATGTATCCTTAGCTCACAAAATTTATAGTCTAGAAAAATTAATTGAAGAATAGAATGTCATTTTAAATTATGCACTAGAAAAAAAAGCCTGCAACACCATTTATAAAATAATGACTATTGATTACAGACAATTGATTATGGCAACATATTATTATTTTATAGTTGGGTAATTTTCCAACATAAATAACTATGAAATCTCAATAGGAAGAATCTGCCTTCAGCTGAAATGTGTGAGATTGGTCAGTTATATATGGGTAGGGAGAGTGTGCGGAAGGAGACTAAGTCTTGGTTACATGTTCTGTATATCATGGAGAGTAGCTTCCATCTCTTCTTGGAGCAGTTTGTTCTTCTCCTTCTCGACAACTAGATCATCTGCAGCCGCAAACACGCAACACAGAAACAAACAAATCATGCAAGGGAAATCAAAAAAATTTAAATAAAAAAACAAATAAAAATAAAAATTAGAAAAAATCAAGCAGCTGCATGGAAATGGAGACGTAGTATTCAATCTTTATTGTATAAGAAAAAAAACTAAGATGGAATTTGAAGGACTTTTTTTTCAGGGATGCAAAAGTTAGTCACTTCATACAAAAATTTTCATTTTAAGAGTTTAACAAAAACTTGTATTTTTCTAAGATACGCGATAGCAAGTTTTATCAGAAATAAATTTGTTTTTGAAAATAATAGCTAATGATTATTAATCAGCCCTTATTTTTCAGCTTAACACATTTGACAGATGAAACTAACCAGTTTTTAAGTTTACCAATTGATGTTAGGCTTGATAGAAAAATAATAATATCAATAAACCATGTCTCCATTCCATGACAAAACCCATAAAATCATATATTAGAGAAAAAAAATAACTCAAATAAAACTAATTAGAAATGTTACTAAAATTAAGCTAAAAACAAAACTAAATCAAATCAAAGGCTAGATAGATCAAATAAAGCCATTCTGCACTCATTAAAATGGGCACGTTATAAAAACACAATCATGTGCTCTGAACTACTTACATGTACTCAAGAATAACCAACACATTACAATAAGGTAAACGTCATTACTAATGGAATGGGCAACATGAATGCACGGGTATGCATCACATTACGGGGTATCTTCATGCTCATTGATGACACGTTTTAAACATTACAAAAGAATTCATAAAGTGAGAAAAAATAAAATTAAGAAAATAATTTATGCTGTAAAAGTTTCCAATAATACATAAAATATACTTTATAGTTGTATACATACACGAATTCAATTATTATTATTTTTGTGATTTAACAAGTGTAAATGAACATGATCTCACCAGCTTAGTACAAGATGGAGAATAGAATATTGACCAACTGATTACAAACATTGAAATTTTGAGATTGTTTGTAATGAAATTGATTGAGATTAACATATTTATTAGACTATAAAATAAAAAAAATGTCTATATAAAAAAGTAAGCTTGAAATTGGGGTAGACTTCACTGAATGAGACAAATATTGATATTTTCCACAATTTTCTTAATAATTAACTTAAATTTAGTTTTTGCGTGATTGAATAGTCCGTAAATTTATATTATATTTATTAGCACATCAAAAAATATGTACTCATAAAATTATTAGAGGGCAGGATTCCCAGAATATGGCTGGTTAATAACCACAATTACTGTTGAATACACATTTTTTTTTTTTAAGAAGTTCTTATTAATTCTATTATTTTAAACTTTAGTCAAACATTGCTAACAATTAAGTGGATTTCTTTTCATTTATTCTATAAAAAAAAATGGATGGGTCTTAAACACCAGATAAAACCAGCAATTTAATTGTTGTTATGAAATATATTGCTTAATGTTTCATATCAAACAATGCCTTCAAACTTCAAGGTTCAAAAGCACTCAAAATTGGGTTGGTTTGTCAAATAGTAATGTAACTTAAGGCAATCTTTTGTATTTATAGCAAATGAAGTGTATCACAATTGTAATTAATAAGCTGGGATTCATTTGTTCACTGACACTTCTTACATCTTTAAATAAAAACTTTTGAAATTATAATTGTTAATTGCATTAAATATTGCAACTGGTATACATTTTTTATGTATTACAGAAGTAAAAATAAAATACAATTCTAAAAGTTTATTAATGATCTTTAAGTTGAATTTTGTATTCATGAAAGAATGATGTAAATAAATCAAAGTAAATAATTAAAAAAATGTGAAGGTAAAATGAACTAACTGTGATAAACTGATATTAAATGATTTTAAATTGAAAAGGACTAGCTTAGTTAGAAAAATATAGTAGTTTTGCTCACCCTCCAGCCTGTCGACTTCCTTCTGCAATTTCTGAACAGAACGTTCAGCAAACTCAGCACGTGCTTCAGCCTAACCATTACAAGAAAAAAAAGATATATTCAATTGTATTTAATTAAAATAATAAATAAAACAGAGGGCAGTTAGAGTAAAACATAATTATGAAATTTTAATGAATAAATTGAGTTTTCTGCTGTGTACTTCTTTATGAGAAAGGGGGGGGTGGATTATTTGGTTATCCACTGCAACTTATACTTATTTCCAAGGAGCTCACCCCAACTGACAAGCCATATTCAATTCTGAGCTCCTTTAATTGTGAAGGAAATTGATATTTAGTGGAGAAATTAAAGTTTTATTCCAAAGCATAAAATAAAATTTAATTAATTTATAATGAATATTCTTCAATTCTAATTATCTATAATTTTTATGTTAACTCTATTACGATTTATAGGGCTCTCATATATTGGTGATCATAACTGCTTTCTATGAAGATTCTTGGTTCAAACAAACATTGGATATGATTTTACTGCTGTAAAATAGCTCTGTAAATGCCACAGCAGCCCCTTTCGTCTTGAATGGGAGTATGTAAGAGTTAATAGAAACAAATTTAGACACAAAATTTCATAATTAAAAGCGTTTTGGAAAATTAAAATCCTGAAATAAAAAAAATAAGTCAAAAGTAATTCAAAGAATATAATGCCATGCCAAACTTATTTATTTATTGGTGATCATGACAATCAAATTAGATAGAAGCATTTGTAATAATTAATTCATAAATGTAGCATAAGTACATAAGAAGAATCACAATATTGACAAGCTAAGAATATTAAATAAGATTAAAAATAATTGAAAAATCAAATGGTTTTTGGTTTTTAATTTGTACAGAACAGAAATAGTGTGATTTTTCATTTATGAGGTTTGATCAATAAGTAATGAGAATTTTAGAATTTTACGGGCGGGCGTTATGATTCCGAAAAAAAAAAATAAATGTTTACCATGTTGGTACACGTCTCTGAAATTTTCAGCCGTTTTCAATGTTTACTTTTTTAGTAGCAGTGGCTAAGGCTATACGTGTTTTGGTTTTCTCGGCGATTTTTAGTTTCAAAAAAAATGGATCAAAGAATTTGTATTAAATTTTGTCAAAAAAATTAAATAAAGTGCAGCAAATTTTTTGAAATGTTAAATGTGGAAACCAAGGTGCAATCTTCGCAATGGAAGCGGCCTGAAGAACCAAGACAGAAAAAAATTCGACAAGTTCGATCAAAAGTGAAGGTTTTTATCACTGTTTTTATCGATTTCAATGGCATAGTGCATCATGAGTTCCTGCCAGATGGTCGTATGGTCAATAAAGTATATTAATTGGAAATAAAGTGCCAATTAAGTGAAGCGATCCAAATTGTGGCAAAACAATTCATGGAAATTGCATCATGATAACGCTCTCGCTCACATCTCACTGATTAATCGTAATTTTTTTGCAAAAAACAACACTGCTGTGTTACTTCAGCCACTGTATTCGCCGGACATGGCTCCCTGCGACTTCTTTTTGTTCCCGAAGTTAAAAAAAACCTTGAAAGGACGACGCATTGACACAATTGATGAGATGAAAGAAGAATCGGTGAAGGAGCTAAGAACTAAATCGAAAAGGAAAAGTGCTTCAAAGATTGGAAAAAGCACTGGCACAAGTATATTAGATCTGAGGGGGGTTACTTTAAAGAGTACAAAATTGCTATTGATGAATATTTAAAAAATGTTTAAGATAAACTAAAATTCTCGTTACTTTTTTTATCAAACCACGTATGTACGTACACATGCACCACTGCTGCCTTAATGCCTCAAATATCATCAGTTGCTAATGATTCTACAACAGTTTTGAGTTTCAATAGTTAATATAATATCTAGATTAAACTCATCAAACAAAACCTTGTTAAAAAAAACTCCAAACAAATGTATATTATGTTAGCAAAAAAAAAATGCATTAACTCCCAACAAGGGAACTGTCAAATCCTCAACACAACTTACTTGGTCTTTTCATCGAGATATTTTTCATAATTCACAGTAGTTAGGCTTAGAAGTTGTCATATCTTAAAAATAAGTCTTTGTTTTGGGTCAGTTGACATATTAAATCAATAAGAAATAAATATATGAGGATTTGTAATAAAATATTTTGTCGATGCCAATAATTGTACTGAAATATTACTTGAGGCTATGCTTGAGTGGCTGTTCATTTGCATTCCAGGATAGCATCACTTGAGGTTTGTGTGAACTATATGTTGGTTTGTATGAAATCCATTATACATAGGTCATTATAATAGCCATATTAATTAGCACCACTTTATATGTGTTTAGTATGACAGTAATTTGCTATTGTACTTTTAGCAATTATAATTAAAGTCCGGTAATATACGTTCTCTGGGTTATTCAATTTATATTAACCCGTATAATATTTTTAACAATAATCTGTCAAAAAAACAAATTAATTGTTCAGTGATCTATGTTGAAATTGCCTTGTTTTAGAACCTCCCTTCCAACAACTTACAATTAAAAATTATAGATTACCTCTTTTAATTGTGCTGACAGGGCTTTGACTTGTTCCTCGAAATTCTCTTCCCTTTGTGTCGCCTTTGTTGATCACAGAAAATACATGATACAATTAAAAACAATAGCAGGCAATAGAAAACAAAATAAAAAGTTATTGTTAAATTAAAATTTGAAAAACAAAAAACTGTAATATTAAAGCAGTTAAATGAGTAAAGGCAAAACCCTATTAACGAGGGCACACACAAAAACCATAATTAATGTCTCCTGTTAGTAGGCACAAACTGTACCTCCTTAAGTCTGTTTGTAAGGGTCTTAATTTGGTTCTTGTACTCCTCCTCACGCTGGTTAGCCTGTAGAACAGTAAATGATATCATAGCACAACTATCAAAGGGTATTTACATTTTTCTAGACCTTGAGATTTTTGTACTGTGGTGGTAGAAAAATAATTTTACGAGATAGACTAATGATCTGTCCTTCAGAAACTCGACGCTGTGCCTTCTAAAGCATAATCTGCACTTTGAATGGAATAATCAATGAATTTAGTCAATTATTATTTTAAAACAATGAATTTGTCATTCATGAGTTTGCAATTTTTTTTAAAGTAAAAGCAATAAAATACATTTTTTTCCCTAAACGAAATGCCTCAACAGGCAAAATTTATAATAAAAATTAATTTTTTAATTACATGTGATAATAAGAATAAAAAATAATAAAGAACAAACAATTAGTCAATGTCAAAAAAATTATTTTCTACAACATTAATATATTTTTCAATTTTTTTTTAAATATAATAATATAGACCTTTAATATTTAATTTAACTCAATAATGCGAGAAATGCTTACATGTATAGAACCATTAACAGAACAGTTCAGGTAATTTATATGTTATATTCTTTACAAAGTGACAACAAATGTAAAAAATACTTTTGAGAACATACAAGATTTTTATATAAATTACTGGTACTTATTCATTATTAAATTCACCTTGGTTATAACTGATTAACCTTGTAAATTTAAATATCTAGACTTATGGTTTTAAAATTTGTTATCAAAAGAAAGTTTATAATCAATCTACATTCAATGCCACATTTTTAAAAATAATCGATTGGTCTATTAAATATAATTTAATGAAATTATAAAATTTCATAAAAAATGGTTTTCTTTAACTTAGAAATGCTTACACTATTGCTATACGAATGAAATTAGTTTAATGTTCAAGACCGAATAAGTACCAAGATTTTTTTTTGTAAAAATAAATTGAAAATATTTAAATCATCAAGACATTTAAATAATATTTTAGAACATTAAAACAATTCGGATATTCGAGCCAGTTTTAATATTATGCCTTGATTAAACTTTTCAATGCGCAATGATGCTGCTGGTTTGCAAAGAGCAATATAATGGTTCTGCACAATTGAAGGGTTAATATTGAGCACACATAAATAATTTTAAGAATGATCATCTCTATAGACATAAATACTTATTAACATATAATGTACTGTTGAAATTAATTATTAAATCATATTGAATATTTGAGGGTGTCAGTTTTAACATTAATAATCTCTACATTTTTGCAGAATGGCTACAATATTTGGCTTTAAAATGAGAAGAAAGAGTTTTCAAGATAAAAAAGTGAAGATTGTTAGTTTTGAGACTGACAACCTCATATATGGAGTGCCAACATTTTAATTGCCTATAAACTTCAGATTTTCTAAAACTAGTATTAAGAGAGGGTTTGGATGAAACATAGTGTACAATATACTTCAGGGTAATGAGAAATATGTTTATTTACCTTTTCTTCTGACACTTCCAATGATTTCAAGTTGTTACCAACCACGCGAAGTTCTTCTTCAAGCTCAACAATTTTTCTGAGGAAAAGAAAGGAGATAAATATAATTTGTATAGAGCCAATATGTTAACATTAATGAAAAAAAACTAGACTATCTGGACAATAACAGAAAATGTTTTTAAGGTTAAAATTGCTCTCAATGAAATTAAAGATTTCAAGTGATTGCTCTTCGTACTACTAAAATAAAAGTTTCTGCGATGTATCATGAAAAAATAAAACTTACAAATTAGCATAAAATTCCATTATGTTAACAGAAACGTTTACTAAAGCAAGCAGAATTAAAAGCACTGAAATCGTTATGGATGAGGCTATCTCACTTAATAAATACTCAATTATTACATAATCAACTAATCCACATGCATTAAAAAATCTAAATTGAAAACTAATCTGCGTAAAAACAAAAATAGCATAACAAAAAATGACAACATGCATCAGTAAATAAAAATAAAAAATGAACTATTTAATCATTCCAAATAACTTAATATCACACTAAAGGGTTCCATGCACATTAAAAATTAAATGAGTTTAAAGGTATTATTTATATAACATGGAAAATTAATAAACACAATTGTTTTAAAAAACAATGAAAATTACATTTTAGTAATATTTCGAAGTAAAGGTCAAAACAACTCTAGCACTGTGGAACTGAAACATATCATAATTTTGTTTTCTATATTCGATTAAGGGGTAAAATAGTGAATATGTCCAATAAAGCAGCGGTTATAAAAATTATGCAATTGATCTGAAATTTTAGTCACATATCAAAACAAGTCAGACGTCCGAGTCAATTTTAATATTTTTTGTTTGCAAATAGTTTACCAAAGGTTATTTTTAGTGACCATATGGTTTGATACATAAAATTTGGGTCAAAAATAAGTAATAATAAATATCTTTAATCGTACTGACCCTTCCCCTTTGTTTTAATTCTAAATCACGTTATTGTTCCTTGATTAATTCCAAAACATATCACTTAGTTTATAATTGATCCAAAAAAATGTTGGTTTGTTAAAAACAAATATATATAGTGAGGCGGGGGTTCCTTAGATTAGCTAGTTTTAATTTATTTCTGGCTTGTGATTTCTTTATTAGTTTTATTCTTATTTTATTTTGACAGCTGAGGAATCTTAGTTGATCAATCCCAGGTTTGGCTAGAAACTTGTAAATATCAAGTAACAAAACCAAAAAATAAATATAAAGCTTTATAGTTCCATATGAAGTTTTATAAAAAAAATCTTTTTATATTCTTATTTTATATGTATTTACATTTAAAATATGAATAATGTATCTTAACCGCAAATCCATGTTGAGAACAACCATACATGTTTATATTAATAACTTAATAAATCGATATTTTTATTATTTTTTTACCTCAACACGTTTTTTTCTTAAATGGGGATTTTAACATGTTTTAATCTTTTAAGAAAGAGTAAACATTCTTAGATGTTTGAACTTTATAATACTGTCACTGAAAAATTTCAATGCAATGTAAATAAGAGTATATTTATAATTTAAGAAATTTCATAAGGCTGAAGTTACTAGAGAGGGGATTAACTACTACAGGAGATTTTGGCAAAAATATTATTTCATTTTTTTTTTTTTATTTAAGCTAAGATGAAATGAAAATAATTTATATCTGATTGATTTATGACAGATCATAAACTCACAGGTCACTCTGTTCAGCTCTTTCTTCCGCCCTCTCTAAGTCTTGTTCCATCATGACGAGCTTCCGCGCTACCTGTGAACGTGCGCAGTAGGCAAACAACAAACACATGCTCAGTTAGCATAACAGGAAAGCGTATAACAAAAAAATATTTGAGAGCAATGGTGCTTTCAGAACTACTAAATTTTATTGAACGTTAAAGAAATATAACTTTAATTATAAGCCAAAGAAATAAGATAGCGACAGGGCCTGGGTTCGAAACCAGGGACCTCCTGATCTCCAGTCCAACTGAGCCAACTTTATTGAACCAGTAGCCAAGTCAGTATCTAATAACTTAAGCTGGTCTATACAACCTAAGAAAGCATCGCCTGGGCGACGTCTTTCAAAGGTGACTACAGATTATTAATAAAATAGAATTAGAATTATTGGCATTGAAAAAAGCTTTACTAATAAAAAAAACATAAACTTTACTGGTAACAGCATATCATGGCTTTTAATATCGATAGTAATCAGAGTATTCAAGTGACGAACTTAAATAAATTTTCAGATATGGCTCAATAACTAAATAATGATAGATTACTGCACTTTGCTATGAATACTGAAGAATAGTTATTTACTTGATAGGAAAACATTTTTGCTCTGTGAATACGACACATATCTTTAATTTATTAGCTCTCATAACTGTTAGCGAGGAAGTTATTTATAATTTTATTTTAAGATGACTATTTTTAAAATGTTTTAAGAAGTAAATTTTTGAGAGTCAATAATAAAAATTAAGAGGTATAGTTGATCTGAGCCGACTTTAATAGTTTTTTTCTTTAATACTTTAACTGTTTACAATCATTCAGGAAGGCAATATAACAATTCAACAAACAGTATATATACTTATTCACCTATTCAGGTACTTTCAGAAAATAGTTATAGCTTCAGTTATAACTTAAATTATTAATCAATGTCAAAATTTAATGTTGAATGTTATTTTTAATTTATTACAACAAACTGTATACAAGCAACAATCTGGTCTGGTCACTTTTATAACTATTTGCATGTTGTTTGTGCACCACTAAATTAATATATTGCTGCTTAGCTTAGCTTGTTCATTTATTTTTCTCTTTTTATTTACTTTTTTTACCAGTGGCATTTTGAGCAACGAAAAATTAGAATTCTCCAACTAAAAAAAAAACCTTAGATAGATGTCCACTTATCCGAGGATATCCTATACTGAACATACTATTTGTAAGGGAAAAATAAATAAAAACATTAGTTACTAGTCTTCTGGATACTACTTGACGCTGCTTGCTTTTAATTTTATTGAAAATTGAGGAGAAAATACAATCTAGATGTAAATAGTTTGTTATAATAGCTTTAAGATATTGGTATTGTTAAAAAAAAATATATTGTGTCAATAACATATTCTTTATTTATTGACCACACTTGATTTAATACAAAAATAAAACAGACCCACCTCTTTAGATCAGATGTGATTTTAATAACTGATCGCGGATTTCTTTTAAAAAAGATGTTAAATTAATCCATGTATATAATTAATAAATATTTTACTGTCACTGCCAAGTTTATTCAACTTTTGAGTTGTTTTTTTCTAATATTTGCTTGAAATAATATATTTTCAATGCCAAGATTATTTTAGTATCAGATAAGATATCAGGCACCAAAGCTTACTCAAAAAAATAAAACACAAAAAAAACAAAATTAAATAAAAAAAAAATAAGAGTATATACTGGGTGATTATACGGCACACAATAAAACTACAAACGATGTAATTGAAAGAAATCGCATTCCAAATAAAAATGTCAAAAATAATTAACATTCTTACGATTCACCACTTTCTGCTCTTTCTTCAGCTCTTTCCAAATCAGCCTCAACCATGGCCAATTTACGTGCAACCTGGCCATTTAGAATTAAATAGTTATTATTTTTTTATATAATTAATTTATAAAACAATCCATAAAAAATAAGGGCATCACAACAAATAAATATTTTGTATATTTACTTTAAGGTTGATAAGTTTTACAAATAACAAAAATCAAATCAATATTCAAGTCATATTCAACTATCACAGAAATATTTAAAAGAATGATTAATGCAGAAGATTTTCATGTGACAACACAAATGTATTCAAGAAAATAAAAATAATACTTAATTTTATTTTCAGAATATTTGGTTCAAACGATCAATAACTATCATCTTTATGAGATTGACGACTACATAATACAATAACAGCTTAGAAGATATTTCATATGTTCAGATTCATAATATATGTCATCCTTTCTTCATTATTACCGAGTTGCTAGTGTAACTGGAAAGATGAATCAGTGAAACTTCATGACGGATGTCTCCTCTGTGCCTGAACCATTAGGTAATGCTAATCAATGGACATTCATACTGTAGAATTGCCGTCACCAAATAAACCAACAGATTATTAGGGTTTTTTTTTTTTTTTTGCATTACAAAAACTGAAAATATTTTGTTTGAGATTATAATTTAATCACCAACAAAATTATGTAAAGTAGACACCTTTGTTTCTAGAATGATAACATCATCTGAAGACAATGATTACTTTACGGATTGAAAATTGTTATTTAAACTATGTTATCTCCATATATTTTGGTAATTTTATTTCACTGTAGCAGACCTCATATTTTCTGAATTGTAAAAAATCTATTCTTCCTTCCATTTAGTCACTGATTTTTTTTTGTTTACTTTCATCATGAAGTGCTTAAGGATTTGTGCTTGATGTTACTCTCTTACTAAAGTGACTGATTCTTCTTTTTTCGTGCCTGTCTTTACTATATAAATGTCATTGTGACTAGAACAATTTCATCATAGAATGGTTCTTGATACATAATTATATGATATTAATTGATAGGTTGATAAGTTACTTTTACAACAATAAAAATAAAAAAATTGCAATTAACTTCTCTTAGAATTAAAATGTATTGGTCAATATTATGATACTTGCTTAAAATTGGCATAGGACATTTGTTTTTTAACATCTTAACTTCAATAAACATTTTATTTAATAAATAGATGTTAAAATACATAAAAAGCTTTTGATTACATAAAACATTTTAAAACAAAGGAATTATTCCATAAATATAACAAATAAAAATTACTTTAAACTATGATGTAGGTAAGTCATAGCAAAGAAATCACAAAAAAAAATATTGGTTATAGATCTCTCTTTGGTATATGATATAAAATTTTCAAAAAGTAGTTACACTCTGATAATATGAAGAACTTAAATATCTGAGTACATAACACTTTTTTTTTTTTTAAACATCTATTTTAAACTCGTCAAAGGAAAAAAAGTTACACTCATCTTCATAAAATAACTTAAGGTAATAAAGAGGGCAGTATCTAAAAAAGATCAAGAAATTTTCTAATTTCAAAATTTGAATGCATTTAAAAAAATTGTAAATGTGCAAGTTGCCCAAAAAACAATTTCAACATTACATAAATAAAACATAACATATTAATATTAATTTTTTTTTTCTTTCGTTTTTTTGCCCTTTCACAAACCGATAATACTAATCCTTCAAGAAGGATTACAAAATATATTTTTGTTAACAATACAATAAAAATAGAGAATAATAGTAATTTTTTTCTGTATATTAAAAATATTCTTTTTAGATCAATTATTATAACAGGTCATTTGTTAACCACTTTCAACAAGTGTTTGAAATGTATCCCTTTATTGTATGTATTGAGGTTTTATTTAGAATTACATATATTCAAGTGGGTCGAGTTTTCAAAGTTTTGTTATTTGTTTTATTCCCTGAAATAATAGTGGTATGAAGTGATTGCCATTATCTTACAAAACATAAGATTATGTGAATTGTATAATTTTATCCATATTAAAAGAATATAAAAAGTAATATATATATAAAAAGCCGGAGTTCCAAAAATGGCATAGTAGTAGAGCAAACTAATAGCATAAAACTAAAATAATTCAATAGTATAAAGTTAATTATTTGGATTGTGTGTACAGTATATAGGGAAGTTTATTAGCAACTATAAAATTTAGGACAAGATTGAAAAGTAAAACTTGGAACCAGTGCAGGTTCCACTGTTATAAGCAAGAAACTATACCACACATAAAATCTACACATAAACAACAAAAATCATATACAAAAGTACAGAAAAGTAATTCATATCAAAACAGTACTAGTAATATCAGATACATAATTTACAATGAGATTTCGGGGAAAAAAAAGAGAGCGACTTAAAACAATGGACGATATATTATACAGATATATGTACTAATATCGGGGGAAATAATATTTTGCTTGTAAATGGATTTAAAAGTAACACTTTTAATCACAGATTTGATTGTATGTATTAGTGATTGTAAAAATTCATATCTCTTGTTTATTGATAATTTATATAATATTATTTAATCTCTGGCTAAGCATGTATTTCATATAAAAAAAGAAAAAGTAAATTGATTTGAATTAAGATTTGGAACAGCAGTAAAAACATTAACGAGTGATCATACCCCTTTTTTTATTCTATTACCCCCCCCCCTGTTTTATCTAATCACACATAATATCAATGGGAAGTTTTAGAAGTACTATTTGAATCTACAAAAATTTAGTCTAGAAAAATTTTGTTTTTACCCATTCAATTCTACAAGCAATACATATATCAATAAATCTATATCACAATACATATAACAGCTATTAAAAAACAACAACATAGAATAACAAATATGTTACTCTGCTAATAATTATTATACTAGAAAACAGACATTAATTGGTTATTACCCTAATTTTTTTAGGATATATTAATAATTTAGACAGTTCTATTCTATAATTAAACTGTTTTGGAAGGAAACAGTTGGCAGTGCTTTGTACAAAAGTACAAAATCTAAAACAAAAGTTGAGCTTTAATAATAATACTCTTTGCCGAGTCATGGTAGTTCAAATGCCATTTTGAACCACCAAAGGCAATATATTCATGAATGTACAATAACTAATGTCAGATTTATTATTTATTTAGTCCCGATTGTAATAGGGTAATTAAAGCTAATAAAATTGGTTATTTATTATCTATTTACTTGAATCAGTACAGCATGAGACAATACTAATTTAAAAACTATTCAAAAAGGAAGGACAGGACAAAATTATGCATAATCAATCAATAGATGTCTTAGGCAATTTGATTTTAAAGGAGAACATTTCGTACCCATTGAGCTATCAACATACAGATAATTATCAAAAATACTATTGAAGTTTAGTAACACTTATCGACCATGACTTCAGCCTAGGTACAATAGGTAATATCTTTTTTTAATGTGAATATTATTTTTTTGTTACTATATCAATACATGAAAAAAATAAAATAATTTTGTGCAATATATGCTTTGATATGAAGGTAAACAAACCATTTAACTTTTAATAATTAGTATGAAGGGTTTTATTAACTTTAGACCAGTTTACGTTTATCTACAACTAATGAAATGTTATACTTTCAAAGGCATACATTACACAAAATAAAAAATATATTTATTTTTAGTATAAAACAGTATAAAAATATATAGATGTAACAGTGTGCAGATTGATTTATTTAAAACATAGATCTGCACTATTTTTATTTTTTTAATTTTAAAGGAAATAAAACAATATCATCAATATTTATATCAACATTATCACCCCCTCCTTTCTCCCTACCCAAGGCACTTTCACATCACAAAAACCAAATACACTTAACACTTTACACTAAATCACTGAAAACTATTTGAGGAGTCGAAGACACTGTTAGAAAAACAGAAGAGAAAAACAAACATATATGATGAGTAAACAATATATATTACAAAATCTTGGGATTAATACTCCAAAAAAGAGACACTTTTTGACTAAAGTTGCTAACAAATAATTTTATGAAAAAGCTAAGAGTTTCCTTGATTAATTTGTATTGTTTTAATTCCAATCACATTCAAGAAATCAACGCTTGGACTATTCAGACATCTTGTGGATTACACATTCAAAGATTTTTAAATGTGATGACAAGAATAAAAAATAATTAAGGACATTTTATTAGCCTATTTTAGAAAATTATTTTCTACAACCTCAATTTTTATTACATTACTTATATCGAATAAAATGCAATGATGAGGTCCTCTGAAACAAAACATATTAAATACACAAATATAAGGTATGAAGAATCAAATTTATAGCTAATAAAACAATTATAAAACAATAATTTTAGTTGGTCAAAGAAAAAAAAAAAATAAATGATTATGTCTGACAACTGTCTCAAACAATACTATCACCAAACTGTCACCATTGATACTATCTATAGTATGCACTGCACACTAGACACTTATAACACACTCTCATAAAGACACTATACAATTTTATGAGATAGCCCTCAGGAGTAAAATACAATCTGAGAAACAGAGAACTCTTTTCTATAATGTTGGATAACTCCTTTTTATCTTATGGAATTGACGTAAACCAACTAAAATATGTCATAGACTGAGTTGAAAATATTTGAAGAAGAACTTGAGAATTAGACAACATACCAACTTATGATACAATATCAGTGATTTATGATATCAGTGGTTTTCTTGGATACTATCCACCAGAATTAGAAATTACAAATGTTTGGCAATATTATGGGGCATATCCATACTTGGTAAAGAAGAGAGGACCATCAGTATATATATATACCCAGAAATTAAACTGGCAATCTAAGCCTCATCATGACAGCAATTAGATTATTTTTTTAAATACAAAAGGTTTTAGATAATTATATTAAGAAGAACATTAAGGGAAGTTAATCAAAGATAAGTAAGTATATTAAGCCAAGAAACAAACCAGCAGTACCACCCCCCCCCCTCAAGAGGAAAAAATCTTAATATAAAAAGATGTGTAATATTTCAGCAAAAAGAAAAAAAAAAGTGCAGTAGAATTTCATAAGATTGAAGGAATAATTCATCAACTAACATTGCAAACTTGTTTTTTTAACATGGAATCTGGAGATTACTCTAATAATGACATAACAAATATAAATGTGGATACAAATAAATCAATGGCAGGAGATTACGAAACACCATTCTGAAAGACACAACACGCAATTTCAAATATATTCTTGAACAGGTGATAAATAACCATGCAAATAGCATCCAAGAAAAATTAATATAATTCAGAACTTAATTTCTAGGATAAAATTTTTTTGATGCATTAACGCACAAATATTCTCAAGCGTTTGTGTTAAATAAACACTGTAGGACAGTATTAATAAAACCAAAAGAAGAATTAGTGTCTGGTAACGGTAAATTAATAATTATTAAGACCTTTATGGGACTAAATGAAGTTCATTACAAACTTTTCATGTAAATATAAAAAACAATTGCAGTCAAAGTTTCCATGTTAATACTTTTAGATTCAATTTGATCTGAAAATAGCATAGTGCCTTTCTCTATTCAAATAAGGTCTTAGAAATATTGAATTGCTGGCACTAGAATGAATATGGAACAATTATTAACACTTTTGAGAAAGTTTTAGCTGACCCACTCGCACACAACAAAGAAAAACCTCAAATCTGAAAACTGTTAGATGTTAATTTGCACACTTGAGTCAGATCTTCACCTCATCATATTTCTTATCAGCTTCCTCAGCCAGAAATCTAGCTTCTTTTAGCTGGTTCTCGAGGGCATCCATTCGCTCTTCATCAGCCAAGCTGCGGTTCTCAAGAACCTTCCTTTGCCTGATCGATAGAGAATACAAAGGAACTTAAAATGATCTTTTTAAGAACTACACTCTCAAATTTCACTTAACAACAATAAGCTTGCTGCCGTATAACCCAGATATTGAAAATATTGATACATAAATTAAAAATAAATAAATTATACTATTTAGTTCTCTTGATAGAAACATTTAGTTATTTTCACCTGGTGGTTAAAGGGGACTATTAATGAATTGAAAGATGTCTAGTTCACTTATAATGTCCAAATAACTATATTCTATACACAGTATTACAATAAAAATTCAATTACACAAAAGACCAAAATGAACATTGTTGCCATGAACACAATAATGATTATGTATTTGACCAGATTCCATTAAAAGAGCTCTTCAATGAACAGATTCACAAAATAGAGAATTTAAGGAATGATAACAGGAGGTAACTAATTGTTTCTATCTTTGATGAACTTCCTTCTTACCTCTTCGTATTTTTTGTCACTTTCTTCGGCGATAAGTTTAGCCTGAGCGAGCTGTGCTTCTAAGCTACCCACCCTATCGTCTTCCATATTTGTCCTGTTCTCCAAGGCCTTCCGTATCCTTTCAGTGCATTAATAAGTTAGTGATCAAAACAAATCAAAATTAAAAGGTAAGGTCTCTTAAGAATCTTAAATAATACTTGTGTTTTGATTAAATAGAATTTGGAAGAAAAAACGAAAGCTAAAGAAAATACAAAAATTTATTAAAATCTATTATGTAAGGATATCGGGGGACTATAACTTTGTATAAAATGTAAGACTAAAGTAATAATCTAAGGACCTTATTTGTTAAACGCTTAAACACCAGTCTCGTACAATCTCTCTTTAAAATGAGAGGCTTATAAAAATATGGCAGATATCAATAAACCTTCAATTATTTAATCAATAATTACTTAATACTGCATTCAAGTATTAAATTAAATTAAAACACCGCCTTAATACTAGACAGTTCAACCAAATTAGTCAAGAAAGCCATTGGTAGGTGTTTAGTAAGAATTGCAGCATTTGTGCAGCAGTCCTTATTAATCCAACGGTGGGTGTCTGAGATTAAGACAAGGCGTCTTCAATGGGAAGATTTATTAAAGTTACCATGCAAGATCTGCCTGGAAGCGAATTGCATCGAAATATGACCTCAAGGAAGACAGCTTACAAATGACAGATTTAGTGAGAACACAGGATTAACTGTGCTGGTGGCCACTAGGGCCCTGTAGGTCTTTTGAAGCCAATAGATTAGGGAGAGCCTAGAATATAGGTCAAAATCAAACAATTATAACATACTAAATATGTTATAAAGTAAAGCAATAGTTCAATGCTGGTTAGTCAGCTAGAGTTGGAATATCATTATTTTTTTTTTAACGTTGACTCAGTTAGTTTTTGTAAGTTTGACAAGTAGAAATAAATAGATAAAGGAAACGAAAAAATCAGAATATAGCAAGGACCTAATTTGTATTTGTTATACATGTATTTATTCATTAGAAATAAAGAGACCTTACTTATAAAGGAAGTGTACAATAAAAGTACTTTAATAAAACTAATTAACATGCAAGAATGTTAAAATTTTAATACAAAACTTTTTAAAATAAAAATAAGACTGGATTAATAAGTTACAATGGAAAAATATACTTGTCTGTTACACCCCCAGCAATTTTAATTTGTAATTAAAAGCTTTTAATTAAATTCCATATTATACATAGCCCTTCTCAACAAACTATTGGCAGTATAATGTGAGAAATGTTGGGGCTATAATATATGAGCACTAGCAAAAAAAAATTGTATTTAAAACATCTATAGAGTCGCTGAGGAATTCGGATGTTCAAAGGAGATTTTATTTCAAATTTAGTAACTATATAATGTAAAATTTAAAAAATTAATATTTTTAGAATGAACATATTGTATAGTATTTTTAAATTGTATTTTGACTAGTAAATTTAGAAACAAATTTTAGAGACATCTTATGAATTAATAAATACAGCCTAATATACAAAACTTAATTAGGGTTCAAACAATTTTAATTGAGGAACCTATTTAAAAACTGTTATGCAACCCATAATTAGACTTTATTTAAAACTATTTTCAAATGAATAGTTATAAATGCATCAATCATTTTACATATTTACATTTTAAAAAAAAACAGTATGTTAACATAAGATAAGAACTAAGATAGCGTGTAAATAAGAAATGACTGATAGCCGACCGATTACACAAGTTTTTCCAATTTCTTTAACTCGCGCTGATATGAAGGTATGAGTAAGGATTTAGTAAAATCATCAACAATCAAGTGTGTCTAATGCTGTTAATGCATACAATAAAACACCACAGATACTAACCTTTATTTTCACCCAAAATATATTAGAATTGCTGACATACAGTGATAAGTGATTCTTAACTTTAAAAATATTAAATAAATAAATTACAACTGTCAATTAATGATTCAGTGTAGCTGAAGCATGTTGATTCACATCACTAATGGTAGAATTTTACTTATTTATACTAATTTTGAAAAAAAAAAAACAAAAAAAAAACATTTTTCCTCCTATAACAGAGTGCAGCTGAGATGGTAAATTAACATGCTTCAGTTTAACAAAAACTTTTACTTTATCAAACAGGACACAATAAATGATGTTTGAACTAAGCATATAAGTAAATAAATGAAGGAATAAAAGGTGACCCACTTAATATCAATAAATGCCCCAATGGACATTTTAAAAAAGTACCAAGGGTACCATATTTGTCACGGAATTGATTGGGACTACTTTATTTTTTTTAATAAAGATAATTTTTGTAGTGATACTGGGTAGCTACTCTTCTACAGCCCCAACATATAACAAAAGCTAATTCTATCCAGATACCAAGTATCATAACAAATCCTCATACTTCCCACCCGTATTACATCTTAGAATATAGATCGATCTTGAGGATGAGAAAATCAAAGTATCAAATCGATCCTCAGTATGGACAGTCACAGATGATCTGAAGTTCATGCTCAGCACACCAAGCTGGTGAAAGTAAAATACAATTTTTGGTACTTTTACATTATTCCGGAGCTACAAAACCTTGTAGGGACCTACATATTACTATAGGCAGTTTATTAGGTGAGGTGTTCCAGATTAATGGATACTGACTTTTAGGATAGTCGGCATTTTTCATTGTAAGATCTTAATAATAGCATGAAGAAGCAGACAAGTAATTAATCCTTACAATACTGGTGGGGACAAACTTATTTCAAGGACCTAGGAGGTCATGAATTGTTCACCTAATATATTAAGGGGGAATCATGTTCCTTACCTGATATCAACCACACTATCTTTATTCTACCCTACTCACTAGGGATCTCGGGTAACCAGTTATCCCAAAGTGACATGATCACTAGCACTGAACTGATCACCCATCTGGAGTATCACTGATTCAGGGAACATTTGTAATCTTGGGTCTTGGAGAAACTACCGAGTGAGGTAGTAAAATAAGAGAGGTAATTAGTAAAGGTACAAATCCATTGACTGGATTTTTACAGAATAAACTAAATATTCCCAATCTAGATAAACACATTAGGTAACCTTTCAAAAACCAAAAATTCTTGCCCTAAGCTACTCTGAACACCCGTGTTGTCTTATAGATATGCTTTACCTCTCAGATTCATCAGCAGCTTGGGAGGCTTCGGCCAACTTAGCTGTAGCGGTGGCCAGACGTTCCTCAGACCTCTCAAGGTCTTCCTCCAACAGTTGGATACGTCTGTTAAGAGCTGCAACCTCACTTTCGGCCTGCACAGAGGATATTAACATCATTAATAATTTGACAACTCATAAAAAGTTATAGTAAGAAAATTTTTAACAGTACATACATAAATAGAAAAAGGTTATTATTAGTCAAAGGCCGCAGGTGTACTTCATTGAGATATGGAGAATTATTAATCCTTTTAGCTAACATATGTTGAATTAAAAAAATCATTACTTCGAAAATAGTTTGAGAACTCAAACTCAAACAAGGAGTAGAACATATGGTTAATTAGAATCAGAAAAAAAGAAACAAACTCAGTGACTTTCACCTCAGGACTTTCTAGCCTGATGGGAGAGTCCTCCCTCTCCATTATTTATGCAAGGAGAGGAAAGCTAACACTTATGGTATTTGTTCTCTAGTTTTACTAAAACATATTTACTACATTTTAAATATAGTATGAACTAATTGACACAAATTTCAAATTATTTTTCAAAATGTTTAATGTAATAAGATATTTTGATTTCAGCCACATATTATTGGTAACATTCCTGGTTTCTACCACCTTTTAATTTAAAAATTCACCAGTTAAAATAAAATAAGATATATATGTTGTAAGTAAAAAAAAAAGTCTTGGTTGATTTGTACTTTTTTTCCCCTTATAATGGATTCTGTTCTCTTTATGAGACCATGTCATCTTTAAAATATCAACTTTAACATGCTTTCATAAAAGTATAAAATACAGTTACTTCCTTTTAGTGCAAAATTTTGGTGGGGTTGAACTAAAAATTTCAATTTTGAGATGCAAGGGAAAAATTGAGTTTGCCACACTTACTCAAGCCTAACTTCAGTGTGCTATAACTGTTAAAGCTTACAAATAGCATAAATAAAATGAAATACTAAAACAAGGTTACTGTATTATGATAATAGTCATTTATTTTCTCGAAAAATATCAATATATGACCGTTAATTTAGATGTGTGTGGATTATTTGTTGGATTGTCAGTTTCAACATGCCATATTTTGTCTATTATACATTAGGTTCTAGATGCGATGGGAACTGTCCAGTTCTCAAATATGTAGTAAATAGAGAACATCTATCATCTAAGGGACCTGATGTAAATATACATAGTATGGCGAAAAGTCACCCAGTCTTTCTTTCATTGACCAAAGCCGATATCCCAACAAATAATCCACATATACTTAAATTCATAGGCTCTAACAATAAGTCTCGGTATCAATAATATGGATGTAATTAAACTATACGTATTTATGTATAATTCTTTGAAAATATTGCCCATACTTAGTAGCAACTTGTACATGATTGTACTACTGGCATTATTAAGCAATGGAATAAGGACGTGTATACACAAACAGACAGATAAAATCAGTGGGGACTGACACACATGCTGGAATTATTGCCTTTCTTTAAACACCTACATTTATTTCCCGTATCCTTCAACGTGTAATAAAAATAGTTTGTACAAATTGCTTACGTGGTCCCTTATTAAATGTTATATCATTCGGTCATCCTGCGTGCCCGCGTTTAACTTCATCACATTGCGCATTCGGCAAGATCGCTAACCGAAGAGCGTTCGGTATTTTCGAAAAGTCGATTTAAAATTTAAAACTTTAAAGTAGCTGATATTCATTAAAAAAAACAAAACGTAATATGTATAATTAACTTAGATACTCGTATGGAGGTACATCATGGCTCAACATACATTGTACGAATTATTATGCTTAACTCTTTAAAATTTTCGATTAATTGTTTATCCAGTATGTCGATTAAAACACCTAAAGGAAATTGTGATTTACAACCGGGATCTGCGAGGGAAACCTCCATTCCTAGAACTATAAATACTCCTCAAGGGCAGAAGAGTTCTAATCCCGTTGGAATATTAACCGGTAGGTCGTGCTGTGCTCTTAAACTTCATTAAAAGAATGTTGGTTCTAGACCCATGTTGAAATGCAGATCCTAAGAACGATTTCACGCACGAATAGAAAAATTAAATTACTAATTCCAGTCGGGGATCGGAGGTGAATATATTATAAAACGATCGGTTTAATCCATAAATGAATGAACAGTTTGCTTAATAGCTATCAAGCGATTACATGGCTCAAATTATTTATCTGATTAAAATTAGTCTTTAGACATAAGGTGAGAAATAACTAGAGTCACTACTAATAAAATGCAACAGACATTATACAACTTGTCATCGGATAGTTTGTTCGGAAATCGGTTATGGCTAATGAAAGAAAGTTGTGAATTCAGACCTATCAAATGTTACAAATTTATAACAGTTCATAAGCCAACCACACAGCACCTATATCTTTATATCTACCTTTATTGCTTCTACTGTCCCTAACTTTTATATTTATAATTATTACCACATTTTTAATACCGGCTTTCTTTTCTTTTAATCAGAACCTGATGCAGACATACACAAGATGTCAAAACGTTGTCAATTAATAAAATTGACGAGATCCAAACAATTTTCTTTTATTGATCCAAGCCGACTTTCCAAAAAACTATTTCACTCACTTTTATATTTACTGACTAAGAACTCGCCATAAAATATGTCAATCAAGACAGGATAAAATCCCATTACATTCCTCATACATTATCAAACGGAAGTACAATTAAGTAATAATTTATTATTTTTGGAAAAAAAAATTAAGTTTTTTTTTTTATGAAGCTGGAATGCAATTAATTAAATTTCACCGGAGTAATAAATGTGAAAATAAGACCGAGAATATACTACGAAATCAAGTGGAAAAAATGCATCATGCATCGTTTTGTAACAATAGTTTGCACTATTCTGTATTCTGTTGGTATTGGCTGCCTGTGTAGGCAATGAAATGCAAAGTGAGCAGGAAATCGGAAAGAGCTTACGGAATTCAGAATTAGGTTCTGATTGTTTTTACAATAGCTTGCTATGAGATCTTTCAAAATACTTATAAATATTATAATTATAATACGTGTTATCTACTTAATTAGGAATATGGCACAATTATAATCGTCGAGGACCTTAATGTCACAACGGACGACATACTTTCCTTATCGCCGTCAGTATAAAACATAATGACAGATTGATAGAGCAGAGGCAATTAATTCTATACAAGCCGTTTCTTTATCAATCATTAATAATTAAATGAAAAAAAAATCACAAAAATAATGTCAGAAGTATTAACAGTTTTCACACTGATACGTTCCAACCAATACCCGGAAAATTTGCGTGATAGCGAACCAGGAAATTACTATTTTAAATTACAATATATCTGGTTGTCATTAACTGGTGATAACCCGACTTTTAATGGCGAAAGGGTGTGAAATGTAAGACATCCACTATCACTTTTCTATTCTTTAATACATACTAAGCAGTATTCATTTTCAAATATTGCCAAACCTTAATAAGCGGAATTATCTAAAAATGGTACTATTTTTAAAATGTTGGTTTTCAAAACCAAAAAAAACCCTCAAGTTTGTCACCGGTCGCCTTTGCGAATGCGAACTTTACGTCCCATCTGATGTTTGGGAGACAAGAGAAGTATTGGCGTTTCCATAAAACATAATTAAGTGATTAAGGCCCTGAATAATAAGTGTTGTGACTTTAGCGGACTCAGCTTGCAAAAAATCTCTCACGTCTGAAACGAAACCATTAATTGTGTCTATAATGTTATGCAGATAATAGAAAGGAAGAAAATAGCCGATGAAGGAGGCAGGGTAGTGTAGACAGAAAGTGAAGGCGGGGATCGTCCTTGCAGCTGGCTCCAGAAAAGGTCATCGCACAGCCAACAGAATACACTCCACATTGTCTTTTTTTTAGCCCACACACAAAAACCCACTCCGCCATTCTCCACGGCATCGGAGATCGGATCATCTTATTCCAAGTACCCGTCCGCGGGGAGGAATCAGGAGCTAGAGGAACTGTGGCATGGCATTTCTGATCATATGAGTGATGAAGACCCGAGGTTTAGTAATATAAACCTGGTATAGATATAGTTAATGGTTACCATTACTAATAAGATAACACATACAATTGTTATATAATGTATGCTACTACATCTATAACTAGTAAGAATAACAATCACAGGCCATTATTACAGTCAGTATGTATGTATGTTCTACGTTAGCGATCGTGAAAATAACTCAAGGCATATTCCGCAAAAAAACCCTCACAAGCACCAGAATAATTGTTGGTTAAAAAGCCATACAGGAAACGTGGGCGAAAAATTAAATGTAAAAAAAATCAGGCTCAGTAACGTTTAAGATTTCTCAAATCCCAGAGCTCACAGGCTAATTAAGATTTATAGTCCTGATTTTTTTCTCGGTAGTAAACATAAAACAAAAATAATTTCGAAGATATTCCAACAAGCACTATTCAATGGCAAGAGTTAGTGGTGTCAAGCTACTCTTTTAATTGTTTTTAAAAACTACGTACAACATAATAATTTTGTTTAAATTGACAAGCCCTTATATACTATCTATATAAGTGTCATTATTGAAAAAAATATCTAATAACATTTATTTACTATGATAAATAGAAATCCTAAATTATTACAAATCAATGTTCAGTTATACTTTTAGAATTAATAGCCAAGACTAATTTTAAAGAAAAAAAAATAACAATCTGTCATATCTTGATTCACCCCTGAACAATCAAGTTCAGAAATACATATGTATGTCATTTAACACGCCAATTATTTTATATCGTTTTATTATATTTCGCAAAGAGTGAATGAAAAAATTACGATTTGTTTAAAATAGCTTAGTTTTAATTAAAGGTAAAGATTTCCACCGCAATCAAAAATATTCTGTCAAGTATCTGGATTAATGATTAGAAAATATCAGGATGTACGCCCCTATTACATACTACGTCAGTAATATCTTATGCACGTGTATGAAATGATTCCCTGAAACACTTTTAAGGTAAACATGAATGCTTCAAATGTAATAGAAGGAGATGCCCACACACAACACTATATATAGCCAAGAATGCAGCCGGTAAACAAGTAAGCTCGATGCAAACACCAGGCCTGGACTTGTAGGGACTATATGATTAACCATCTCCTAGAATAATTTAATTATGATTATTGTGCATGTTCTGCGGTATTGATAGTAACAATTATACCTTACATCTGAAAGTTATAAAAATATACCACTTCGAAACACGCTGATTATGAGTTAAAATACCAAAAGAATGAGTATAAACTCAAATCTAACTGAATATCAAGATTTCTCAAGTTTAAATAGCCACATTCGGAATTTTCCCCTTGATGTGGGAAATCTTGGAGAATATAATGAAAATATAACGATATTAGACAAATAAAATTTTGCTAGCCAGCAATAATATAAATTATCGTTCGACCTGCATTCAATAGATTTTTTTTTTAGAATTAGTTTGCTATTTACAATTCGATTTGGCGAAAAGGCGATTCTCAGAGACCAAGATCGGTTTAAAAAAATAGATAAATATTTTTGATAGACGATCCAGAATAGTTTAATTCGTCGCTTGATAAGATCTGATCTCGTATTACCATGAGAAGCAGAGAGAAGAATATTTCAACATTAAATGTGAACAGCTTGAGCTCTTAGTCTCTTGAGTGTTGATAATTATAAACATTTTTATTTTTTTTGGATTATAAAAAAAATGTAATTATAAAAATAGATATAAAAATATCTATATTACTATTGTTATAATACATTAAATGACAAGGTAAAAAGAAAGTCGTGGATGGCAAATGTTGGTTGCATAGAGCTATAATAATATCCGGTATAATTCTGTTGGTTTTTTGAAGTTCTAAATTAACTATTGGGATCATTTTTTTTTTCTATTGTATTTGGATGATTTAGCTGTAGTCACCTGCAATAATTAATGTATTAACTTAACAACTGCAAGAAAAAAACTATAATAATAATATAGTTGTAATGCTGGGTCGGTTGCGAAAATTTTAGTGCAGCTATATTTATTTTAATTTATTATATACCTGCCTTTTTTCAACAGTGGCAAAATTTTATCATAAGAAACACATTCAAAGAAGGACAATCGAACGTTAGTTGGGTATAATAAATGTCCCAATCCCACGAAATGTCAGTTATAATACAGCATTCTATGGTCTCGATCTCACTAAAAAAGTAGACCCCCGGTAGCCCACAATTTCTGCCAATGGGCCAACTGGAAAAAGACAATAGCAAGAAAATGTTGCAGTGCCTCTCACGAATTAGTACGTTTTGACTAGTGTGCATTATTATTTTAATCCTATTTACTCCATAAACACTTGCTGGCAATAATTAAACACTTCCTAATTTAATAATGTCACTTTTCTAGTTTGTAGCTAGTTTCACTTAGTAAGAGTTTTTTGCGGGGAAATTAAAAGGCTCCTATTATTGCTACGTCGTTAAAAATCAACCGTAGATAATAAATCAAGGGCAAGATCCTGTTGTTTTATAGAAGATGAAAAAAAAAACGAATAAAATATTAAATATAGAGTTCCTTAAACCGAAAAGCCATCTAGAGGACTTTTCCTTTTCAAGCGGATGTTTTATTAAAAGTTTATGGAGAAACTATAATATAAACATGGCTGCCGATTCGGACCATAAACCACATACGGTACAGACGGGTAACCACATACTTAACAGGACATACTAGATCATGATAATGGGCTATCTGTTCTACCCGAGTAACCGTGTAATAATTGCTACTTAGCATATTTTAAGAGCATTTCTAATGCCCAGCATTAATGAAAAAACAGACTTATTAACATATTATGTACAATGCTCATTAACTGGTTTCCCAACCAATAAATATTAGATTTGGCTGGCAATACCTAGTTGAGGAGAGTGACAACAAAATAAAATAAATGTAAGTAAATAATATAAGTTGTTCTAATTAGCTATAAAAAAAATTGCCGAAATACTGGGCAAAATCTCACAAAAGGAATATAAAATTTCTATGCAAAAATCATCAATTATTAATTTTTTATCCACTTTTTTTGTGATTATGATGGCATGGGATGATGTCTCGAAACGTCGGCATTGATGTTCAAGATATGGGCTGCACCCCTGCAGCGTAAACCGGCACATTAGAGACCTAAGGCATTTATTTAAATGTCGTAAGAAAATGGTATATTTTATACCGTGAATCTTAAATACAAACCTTATCAAACGCTTGTACTATGTCAAGAAATGCTCTGGTACACCATTCTTTAATGAGCCTTTAATTATGCTCAAAAAATTTGAGTGTCATGTACTACTAATAGCTACTATTTTACACCTATGCGTCAAAAATATTATTTCAATTTGATCCAAGTTTCCATACATTCATCCGACTGATGAAGTATGCGTTGTATTACAAACAGAAAGGCAAGTATGCCCAGTCAAAAAAAAGTTTGTACTTAGCTCTTAAAGAATAACTGCAACATTCTTATTATTTTGAGTTACACGAAATTTTTATTGATTTCAGCCAAAGTGACAGACTTGAAATATTTTGGACAGAAAAAAATTGTGTTGAATCAGTTAACGATTGAGATCACCTGCACTGCGGCGGTATGAGACTTATATACAAGCACCGGTCGTTCGTTATACATCCGTTTAATAGAGAATAATTCCAGGCTGGACTGCAATGGCCGAATAGTGTACTAAGAGCCAGTTGACATTAATAGACCGTACGTCAGTCACTACCCATGACCGGCGAAATTGGGTCTATTAGAGCACTTCTCCGGCACCAGGCAGCGAGATGAACGAACGGATGCCTCGTACACTGTGAATAAGGACAGTGTGGATGCCTCGTACACTGTGAATAAGGACAGTGTATCTCCATTCACAACTGAAGCTATTTCCCTGACATAAAAACATAGTAGTTGATCCTTGGACCAGTAAACTCTACATTTTTAACAGATAATTTTTTTTTAATATAAATTATGAATTACGTAGTTAATTTTTTTTAAGTATATACAAACTATATAGGCAGTGGAAAGTGACGAATCAAACCCGAGATATACTAGGCGTTAGTGTCTTGATATGAATTATGATCCTTTAATTATGCTATGATGATTAAGAAACAAGGACAATTTTTAAATAAAAAATACTACATTTATTCGTTATACCATCCCGAGCACTGAATAAAATAAAAACTACTCATACTTCGAGGTGTTGTTAATTATACCTTTATCATTTCACATCGATTAAATTATTTTTACGACATACATATAGGTTCCTGCTTCGGCAATAAGTAAAGTTAGAACCAAGTGAACAAGTTTACTCAACAGTTAAGCGATAATCATACGTGAATTGGCCTGACCCACTTACAAGTAGGCAAGTGAGTGAGTAAATACTGTCTGTGTTCTCGGCTCCTATTATTTCAGTCCTTGGGCTGTTCACTATTCTACACTAGTGTGAATGACATAAAACAACGATATTTATAATTAACTATAATAACTTAGGAAAGAAAAAATAATAAAACAGATAAGTGGCATAGAGAAGAAACTAATAGATACGATCTATAGCCTCGCCAATTTAGTTTATATGATTACTAAAATTTACTAACGATATTTTATTTAATTTTAAATATGTATAATTACGATTCGAACACGGTTAGTAGAGACCACTGTTTTAGTCATAAACCGCAGCTTAGATAGTACAGCATCCGGCTACTACCCTTTCATCAGACATCATACTACGAAGAGTATTGGGCGCGTATGTTTTCGGAACATGGTGTGTACTACCTCTACTGGTCGTGGTCGGAGTAAGCCTACGGCACTCATTTTCATAACTACGCAATGTATTTTGTTTATTAAACCGTTAAGGTTACAAAAACCTCCCTTTTCACAAATTAAATTATTTCTAAATAGGCTGACGTGTCTTTTTATAGGTGATTTCTATTGCTGACTCCCAAAACTTAATTTTGAAAATATCCGACAGTGTTAAATGTTTTAAAAAACTCCTTAAGGGTGAAAGCTTAACGGGCTAATATTTTCCGTTGTTAAATCTTAATCTTTAAGGTCGTTTGTATTTCCGTTGATGTCACATCGATTAGGTACTTTTCGGAAATGAACAGCTATCGCATAAAAAAATCGTATCACCACTGCGAGGCATTTAGTGCTTCTGAAAATTAAAACACATGACAGTTTATTTGGTATTCATTATTAGGCGTGCTATCTAAAATGCATAACTAAAACAATTAATTATTTTTCCGCTATTGTTCATTACAAATAACATAACTAATATTTGCATGTCCTTATATTTGAATAGTTGAATTACCAGCCAGGGATTGCATTGGGAAACCAAGACAGCACTCTTCAGTGAAGAGATGAATTAAGAGACAAAGCATGAAAAAGAAAAATCAATCTTTAAAAACTTAATTTAAATTTTCAAATAAGCCTCATGTATTATCTCCCATTCGTGCTAGTTGATCATTGTGCCGAATTTGGTTCTCTTGCGTCGAATGGTCAAGGCACAGCGACCTCCCTCCCGATGTGAATTTTTTCATGACGGTTCTCCCTCCCAATATCCCTCCCATAAAAAGTATTCTACGTTATAAATAAAAAATATTTTGAAGAAGCCTTAAGAAAACGCCAGGTGACGACTGAAGAAATTTCTGCAGTAGCGCATTAGCTGAGACGTGTTGGTCTGCGTGGAGGAAGCGCATTTGTAAAGAGGCACGTAATCTCCTTCATGGTTCATTTCTGTCACCGCCTGCAATATACCGGCTTCTACCGGAGATTCTCCTTTGGCTAGTTAACCTTGGTGTACACTTCACATGGAGAGGCAGTGGGTGGGGGGTTAATGAAGGGCTATTCAAGCCGTTAATTAATTATAGCAGGAGCGACGATTGGCCAGATTAGGCATTTCAACAGCATAGTATTCAGCGTTCAACGCTAAATCACGAAAGAGTATCGTTAGATAATAAACACCGATTCAGATTATTATATTTTAATTTTCTCTCAAAGCTAAATTAGAAAGAAAACATTAATAATTCAGAATTAAGCCCTCCTTAATTTCCAAGGCCGATAGAAGAGGTTCTACTTTCATTCAGGTTCAGGGTGATATTCTTTCGTCTGTCTGTACGAACGTTCTACGACAATTTTTTTCAAGTCTATTAAATTCTGATTTTGTCCCTAAAGTTAACTATGAATTATCCTTGACAACACAAAAATAACTTCGATAATATTACAAAAACCATATTTGGAGACCCAACAGTAAATACCGCGTATTTAATATGACCCAAAGCCGGATTTATATATAATAGCTTACTTCAAATTTCATTTACATGTTAATTAACTACTCATAATTACGTTTCTCTATTCCAAACAAGATACAATCGCCAAGACAACAACGGATTTAGACGAGCCAAAGCATAGAGGTTTATGATAGATTTAAAAAACCAACGAAACATTATCCGTGAACATAGATGAATATTATTGATTCTCGTATATTAATCAAGTCAACCGAATTATAAAGAAAAAATGGATACCCCTTTATGGAGTGAGCCCCATCACTTAGTCTTGTATATATCTATTATGACCTTTTAACTTCAAAAAGATATTGTTGCTTTAATTCTACCCTCCTTCGAATGCATCTGCGCATGCAGTAAGAGGAGAAATTGTAAATATTTGTGTCACTGAATTTTGTTCACATATTGTAAAAAATGATAAATAAAGGGGTTATGGGGGGGGGGGGCAAAAAACTTTATGGGAGAATTTTTTTTTTTCGTGTTAACAGAAATAATATTAAAATGATTAATAAACATTTTGTATTCTGGGTAAATACTATGCTCACGATACAGTGTGCATTAAGGCACGGTGTGACCACCATACTATGGAGATACAAATTAATAAATAAAAGTATTAGACAAGTACTGCAAACGGACCTAGTTGGAACATTGTAAGACTTTTCAAGCAGCTATTTTGTAGGCTAATAAACTTTAAAAAAATAAGTCTTTTCAGAAAGTATTCAGCAGAGCTAAAATTTGAATAATATATTTTGAAGTGTAAACAATATGGCTCCACGGCGTTTTGTAACTTGGTTATTATTCCAGATAAAAACTACTACTTATAAGCATCGAACAGTTTTTAAAATGCGCAAAGATTTCAAGGATAACGACTCCTTTAAACATAACCCAAGGCGGTAGTACGAGATAAGATGCATTTTTAAATAATACTTACAACACAAGTAAGGTATTGGAAAGGCATGACTTGAGTGGCTTTTACATTGTTCTGTAACAATATAACTTTCCTTAGGAGTATTTTAAAATCTATTCACTTACCCTTATCTATTATTATCTATTACCCACCTGACTGGTTTTTTAATCAAAACTATTAGTTCTAGCATCCTAACAAATCAAGTATAAGTCATAACTGACAAGTAGTTTTCGTTTATACAGAATGATAGTCTGTAACATTATTACATTGGCATAATTAAATTTGTAGAAATAACTAGGCGGGAAATACATTTAAAATGACTCATTTAAAATATTTCCCGAAATAAATACACCATAAAATATAATCAGAGGTTTTTGTTTAGAAAAAATAATATTCGGAAAATATTTCGCAGTAGAATGATGAATGCATAGCATATTGTTGCGATAGGGATAACTGCTTGAATATGATAGCAAAACTTTTTATCAGTTTACCTTAACCACAATCTGGGGAAAAACTCAATCAGGGAATCAAAAATCAACATCAAGAACGATTTAAGTACTAATGATTAATGCAGATCTCGATTACTTTTTATATCAATCATCCTTGCAATCAAGCTAATGATGAAATTTATTTAAAGCTTTTTTCAAAAACAAAGGTTATAGAGAGATTTTCCCAGCAAAATTAAATGAGAATGCTACAATAAAGGAATATTATAATGAACAGGTCCTCTGATAGCATTCGTGTTAACACAGTCTCATAATTTCTTGGCTTGCGGGAGGGTCTTCGAAGCCAAAGAGGTATAAATGAAAATTTTGAAGAACGCTTAAGCATAGTTCCTTATAATAAATAGATCACAAAATGAGTTGTTCCTGATAATGTAAATTTTAATCATTTAATAAGATTAAGAAAGTGATGGAGACGCCGGCCCGGACTCGAGCATCTCCATGTGTTGTTTGTTCCTCCATTTTCGGTGCCCTTAATTTTGTTAAGCATTTAAAAAAATAATTCAAGTTTTTTAATTGATTTAAAAAAATTTAAAACTAGTAAACTGGACATTTTGTTCGTATCATTAAAAATAAAACCGACAACCAACTAAACTCCCCGTGTAAAACATACTAAGAAGCATAACTAATATACACATTATTCAGGCAGGAACCATGACCATTTTTTAATTCCAACCAAACTACCTTACTTTATGGAATGCCTGAAACTTGAAGGTAACAGGAAATTTTTGAAAAGTATTCCCGGACAACCAGAAATACGACAAACCAATAATTTCAGGATAAAGAGTTAGACCAAAAAATTTAGTTGGATAACGTAATTGATTAAAAAAAAAAAACTTTCATAATTCATTCATTCATTAAAAAAATAATTTCATATGTCATGAATTTCTTACGATTTGTAGCAAGTTAACTTGTAGGAGCATATTTTATTTCAATTATTACATTTTTTCTTCTCACATTTAAACTATATTTTTTATGAAGTTTTTTTTTTAATTTTACATAATTGGGAATGTTTAGCTAATGTATATGAATATTGTTATAGTATATTTATATGTATTGTGTTGTGTTAAAGTACCTTCCTCTATAGAAAAGGTGTTTTATCCAGTTAGTAATTGACAGGTAAAGACGATATTGAAAATATAAGATGAATCTTTGAAAAAAAAGTGTGAGTGTACTTGAATCAATAAACAATTATCTAATGGTTCGACAAACGGCCGTTAAGAACCAACTCAGGGTAGGTCTAAGATAATCTAAACTGGGAAGAATCGGGACCGAACGGAAAGTGTCCCTTTCATGAATCGTGGGGCTCAGGCGTGATCCACTATCTCCGCCCAACCTTTCTCTTCACCATTTCCTGTAAAGACTACGCGGGGCATGACCCCCCCCCCCCCCCCACCGAATATTATTTCAAAGGGAACAGAGCACAAACACAGATAAAATTACAGGGACAAGTGTGAAAGGAAAACGGGAGGAGTGTTCGTGAGAAACTCCATATCGTTATCGTTAGTTTCTGTCAATAAACACAGTCCACCGACTCTGAAAGCCGAATCTAACACAAATAAACCTTATCGTGTGAATCCCGGTCTGTTGCTCTCTGGTGAATTTTCCGATTAATTTTTTTGAAAGTACATTAGGAGAAAAGGACTAAAAACTACCTTAAGACTTACAAATGCAATTGTCGGGCTCTACTTTCATACAGGTACTAGGTATGCTCCACAACATCTTGAAATATACTTAGTTTCTTGTAAAAACACAATAAACGGAAATACCGGAACAAGATTAAGCATGATCAAAGTGGGGCCCGTTAATTCGTTAATTTTTAAGATTGAAAGTTTTGATTATCCCCATGGGGAAGGACATATTATATAAGATAATAATTTCAAAGGTATCCCAAAAAATAAAGCGGAATATTTAATACGTTTCAAGGTGGCCGACATGGAAATATTTTAGCTATTTTACAAAAAAAAATGGGATTTTCACTGAGTGAGATGGTTTTCCGAATAAATTATGTATGTTTGGTATAAACTAGCGCGTTGTTTTTTTTTTCATCATTATTTAAGAACTTTTTATGAAACTAATAAAAAGACTCCAGCTCCAATTCCAACATTGTTTGATTTATTTCGTTGGGGCAACAAGTGGGAAAGGCAACTGATCCTCCGGATCAACTGGATTATTGATAATTACATCAATTTAATAAATAACTAATTAATGAATGGGATGAATTGTAATTGAAAACTAATCCCTGGTAAGACTTATTTTAGTAACTTATATTAACTAATGATTAGCGTATATGGTAGATACATGTACCCAATATAATGGAATAATAGGCCAATAATCAAACCTGATTTATTAATCCGGAAGCCAATGACTGAATGAAGCTTTTAAATTATTGTAGGAAGACAAATTAATCAAAAGACTCGTCTAACAGACACGATGAAACTCATGAATACTGTTGTTACGCCGATTTCCGAATACTAAATTCAGAAGATATCCAATATGTGAAGGAAATGTCGGACAACGTTGCTCTTGCCAACCTGGTTGCTTTCGTCCCCAATTACAAACGATATGCAAATGGCATCCATTGCAAGAATGGGAATGAAAGGGACAGACTGCTACACGCATCACCGATGACCTAGATAGCTTAACGGGACCAAAAGAGCAAGCTAACCAACACAGTACAACAAGTAACAATCAACTGTCATCCATGAATATATTTTGGCCTACAACAATTCTGTTTCTATATTACGATTAATATTATACTTATTAAATAAGTAACTATGTTATTATACTAGGCATATTCAGTCAAAAACAGATTAGTTTTTGCAACAATAATTTAGTAAGTATTTGAGAAACTCACGCCGAGCATTGAAATAGCCTCTTTCTACGTAAGTATTTTCATTATGTAAATTAGAAAAAAAACTGTTGATAATTGACAAAGTTTTAAATATTAATCAAACATTAAAATTATGGTCACTATCGAATGGGGTAATAGTTACAACAGTTAAAACAACAGTAAAGGTAACAGTTAAAAGTAATGTAGTTATTATAGATAAGTCTCTCGGAGTTAGTAATCTAACCTCGATTGCGCTACTTCAAACGACCCTCCATCCAATGTCTCGATTCGATCCATCAAATCAGGTGTAAAGTGCCAAGGGTAAAAGCAGTCTGTACTTATCCAGCTGATTTTCAAGGATTTCTCTTCGCGTCCTGTACTTGGACCATTAAATAGCAAGTATTTATTGATACATGATCATATTTAAAAAAAAAAAAAAACAGTACCACAGAATAGTGAATAATTCAAAAACACAGACAGGTAAATTGTCATATTAATCGACTGTGATTTGAGCTAAAAGTGAGCAAGTACCATAGTAGGCTGATGACTCCGGACGGTACCTGCAAAAATCCGGAAAGGAGAAACAGCACCATACCACCAATCCTTGAAAATCTGAGGGGAAGGACGATCAGAGCCGATTTTGGTATTTCCAACGAATGGAACGAAGAATCCTGGAGTAAGTTGATGTTACAAGACCTCGTGGCAGAGGAAATGCCACACGCGCTGGGAGTATCATAGCCGTTCTCCTGGAGTTGGGTCTGATTTTGAAATTAGGACAAGTAAAAAGAGTAGGACTAGGAGTACGGGGTAGAATAAGTATAGCAAGAAAGTATAAGAACTTTTCCCCTCACCCAATTATTTTTAATTCATTAATATTTCCTTTCTTTATTAACTAGATGTACCTTGAATTTGATCAATCCCTGTGACCCACGAGTCTAGCCAGTACCATATATTCTTTTACACGCGGCCAACACTATATTTCTTTTCTTACTCCGTAGGGAAGGCCCCGGAGTCGATTATTAAAACAGTACGTGCAACTAGTAATTATTAGTAGATAGCCAGTATCTGTTGAATACTCAACACAAGTAATACCTTTAGGGGGACACAATAATTCGACAATATAAAACAGAAGAGCTACGTTGAGGTTCTCCTTCGAAAGGAGGATTCGCTCAGGTCATTTTTTTCTGAGGTCCACCGGAGCGTGAACGAACAGACTTCATATGGCCTAGGCTCGTAATCCTTAAGAATATTTAAGGAACAACTTATTTTTCCTTTTCATGTATTAAAATTTTTAAAAATCAGTATAGTGTGTTCGTTTTAAAAAGGCGAATTATGATCTTTTATATAGGATAATTGAAAAGTCGAACGGTTTTTAACAATATAATATAGTTAGTTCACTCCTTTTTTCCATCAGATTTTCCCCCATATAAATTATAGACCTGAAAAGAAAAAAAAATAAATGAAAAAGGTTACAGGGGACCGTAGAGGCGGCCATAGCTGAGAGGCCGAGAGTTTTTTGACCTGGGAACAGGTTGAAGCATCAAGGATGCCGGGCCGGCTCCACTCCTCAAATCCTCCTTCCTTACTTGTTGGTTCGTAGACCGTTACTTAACCTTACTTCCTCACTCTAACAGCCTCTGGATCACACATAAAGGCACCCTACACCTGCAATAATACTGTCAATATCATAAACAATTCAGACCTTTCGACACCTTTTATGCTTTAGATTCTACTCAGCCAATATTACTGTAGATATTCTGTCCTCAATACGGAGTAGATCGTATTGAGGATGGTTCTCAAAACCAAGATTGGCGCAAGAAGTATCTTTGGATACGAAAACGATTAGTGATGACATAATTATTTTCGAATAGTAATTAATATACGGTTTAAATTGATTGAATAACGTATTATTCAAGGATGCAAGTGACTGCAGCAAGCCGGTTGAGTTTCAGAAACATTTCAGTTATTAGTCACACTGGTGGAGAGTCGTATTTACTAAAGAAATAATATTTTTTATCAAAGGTCTATTTTAGTTGTAGTAAGGCATATGATTTATTTTGGCTATGCGTTAAAAGCCAACACAGGAAGAAACTTTGGAGACCTAAATTTTCTAAGTTAATATGACAACTTAGAGCTGTTGAAAACGTTTTTACTTTAGTAATTGGTATTTTTCTTAGCTGGAGAGTCGAACTTAAGCCAAAACACGAATCAATTAAGCTCAAACAATAAGTTTGTATTAAGGCAGAACTTTGTACAAGAAGGAACAACCCTTATGAAAACACTGCTCGTACCATAGAACCCAGACCTTTTTTACCTGATTTCACAAGGGAAAAAACACCAGAGATTGAATTAAGACCTTAAAAATGGAAATAAATAGCTTTGAAAAACTGGTGACAAATATTCATCGAAGATGAATATAAGATATCTTGAGCTTCTACTAGCATACATTTTGTGCTTAGTGATTAAAAATAGTGAAATATAAATATATTTAAGAGTTGACTTTCGTGTTTTTTTCTGGGGGGGGGAGGTTATTTAAATCGAGTTTTGCCGTAATTCAAATATTTTAAAGATCACGCAGGAGTGCACCACAAAATAACACATAATATTAAATTCATCTGGTTACGCAAAAGTTTTGTGAAGTTTAGGAGTAATCGATGTATAAAATTTATTAAGAATTAAATTTTCATAGAGGCCTTATAAAATAAGTTTATAAGCGGTTAGGATGGACAAGCAGGTGCGTATGGCAAGTGATGCAGGAAACAGACGCCTATCACCCTAGCCCTGATGAGCTTCCTGTCTGTTGTTGCAACCGACGATGATCGGAAGATACAGTGCGTGACGGAAATGGTGATGTTTCAAAAAGCAAAACCGAAAATAACTATCGGATACACGATTTATGCCTAGACTTCCAACAATTTTTCAAAGAACATTTGCGTCCATTTCATTAAGACAAATCTGGCACAAATGCTGAACAGTCACCAGTTCAACAAGTTGAAGTTGAACCATACTTTCCACGGTGACGTTGAATATTTTCTGCGGAGTCGACGTCTTTTAACACCGTCGAGTTAAGAAAATTGTGACTACAATAATACTACAAAAATAATCATAATGAACTGTCAACTTCATCAATGGTTGACAGTTGCCTAGAGTACTAGTGCAATGAATCCATAAGTTCTAAGAATATATTTCATATTTTAGAATTTGAAGTTTTCAAAATTATTATTGTATTGTATTAGTAACCCGTAATTAATTTAGAATGTCAGGCCTTTATTCAACAGGGGTCTGTAAAAGCAAAAAAAGCTGCGGCCATATCAAATTGTGCTGTATCATCAATACACAGCATCAAATTGACAGCCAATTTAATCATAACGACAAGAGCTTTGTGTTTGGTAACCTACTATTCAAAATAGGAACCAATCATCGACGGTACTTTTGGGGGAAGGGTGTGATACAAACTTAATGTTGAAAGTATAAACCCTCTCAGTAGGGGCTTAGTAATAATAAACCCTAAGCTTTTTCATTATATGTTTGTTTTAAATAGAAAAGCATGCCCTGGAACAAAGTATGGTCGAAGAGGCCACTCATCAAATGAAGACATGTAGGCGACTGGGCGCCACAAGTCCTATGTCGATATATCGACCCTCTTAAAGGATACCATGGACTCGTCAAACGAAATTCTCTCAAAAATGGGAATTACTAGGTACCATTGATTTTGAGTGGATAGCCCCTACAAATCAGCCCCCACATCTCTAAATTCTTAAAAAACAAAACAAAACCAAATTTATTTATTCAAGGAATGATACCTCAATTATATCAAAAGATATAATATTAGGTTGGTGCGAATAAAATGTCAGATTCTTTAAGTGAATATATTAAACTGCATATCTTTTTCCAAAAGCTGTTTATTTAATCAAAACATGCTCCATTTTTTACTTCAATACACTTTTTTTTCCCAACGAGATTTTAATGCATAGATGCCTGTCTTGAAGAAATTCTGATCTTTAAAATCAATGAACTCTGATATGACATTTTTCGGACTGTCTTCATTTTCATACTGTTTAGCCCGTAAAAACAGTTCTAAATGTTTAAATAAATGAAAGTCGGTTGGCGAAAGAACCGGTGAATAAGGTGGGTGCTGCAAAATTTCATATTTTAATTCATTTAATTTTATTAAATATTACGAGCTTATTTCGCTCGGTTAGTTCGCTCGGTATCCACTTATCCATTTTTTTCACCTTGCCAATTTCAGAAAGATCGCAATATTGTTGTATGGTCAACTTCCATTCTGGCAGCAAGTTACCTTGAAGAAACAGTTGGATTCGTTTCCACCAATGAATGCTTTCAGAGCATCATTTTTCACAGACGATTCGGGTCTTCCACGCTGTTCATTTTTCAGGGGGAAATCACCAGACCGAAATTTTTCAAACCAACGCTGCACTTTTCGATCGTTCACAGTATTCTCCCCAAACGCCTGGTTTACATTGCGTGCAGCTTTTCCAGCATTATTACCAAGTTTATACTCATATAAGAAAATTACACGAATATCGGTTGAATTCATATCGGTGCAAAATTCAAAGCAAATAACAAAAGGGAACACTTTTGAGAAAATCTTTGCTAAAATGTGACTCTGGCCATGGACAGTACGACTATAAACCAGGTTATGTCAAAAACAAAAGCATAACAAAATCAGGGAGACAGTTCACATTTAAAGAAAATCCGACATATCATACGCACCAACCTAATAGTATTGAGAATGTACAGTGTATTAATTCATATACCAAAGTACGCCGACGCTTCTCTTCACCCGTCTCTGGACTTAATATAATAAATAGTTAAGTAATAAAAACGTAGTCATGTGATCATTGAATAAATTTTACCTGTGAATGATTACTCAGAATCATCACCTAATCATGAAATATTCTACATTCATAGGTGGCTCAAATATAAACAAACTTAACCACAATCATAAATAAAATCCTTTAATATTGCAATGATTGACTAATTGATCGATATAACTGACCCATTGTGAAATATCTATGAACAATAAAGAAGAAAACTCAAGAAGCTCTACTTAATGGAAGCTCACTTGGCACAGGTATCAATGGAAGGGGGAATACGTACAAGGAAATAATCAATTGTCAGTTCTTTGATTTGGTACAATGTTAATGCACTTATCTCTTTAAGATGCACATTATACATACTGCAAATCAAAATTAAACAATTTATTGATAAAATTCAGTTATAATTGATAAAAAATAATGTTAAAATCGACAGCTGAAATGTAGTGTTTTCAAAGCAAACATTATCTGTCCGGTATAACCGATCTTCAAGACCGTAAATGTTATCTTTAAATGGTATTAGGACTCGTTTACAGCAAAGATATATTCTTATTGTACCACTAATATTAAAATGTAATTCGAAATTTAATTTATTAAAGTAAACCGGTAAAAGTTATTTTTGGCTTGACAATTTGTTAGGATTATTATTAATAACAGGTTCTCCAGGTGCTTGTAATGCATTCATTCTTGTAAAAAAGTTAATATGATGATGATGATGAAGGTCAAAACTCATTGTTGAATAATTTGAAAATACTTAATAATTGAAAAATAATTCTAATGATTCTTTCTCGGTATAATCATTGTTTTAAAAATATGTTTGTATTTCCAACTAAACAATTCAATATCAATACTAAATATTCATAGCAGCCTCACTCAACAATGGCCGAACAAATTATTTTAAAATAAAATAATGATTTATGGATTGTTTAGCATATAACAAATCAATTATTTTTAAGAAATAATATTCTGCTATTGTGATTGCTAGTATTGAAGAGTTAATAACTAAATCAAATTGAAAGGTTTAACCTCTTGATTAGTAATTATTGTCCCTATATTTGATCTAAAGGCATGCAATTTTGTACATTTGACTTCATGAAAAAAAACAAAAAAACTCCTATTATGAAATTATAAGGCCTTAGTTGTTACTAAGAAAATCATTGTGACATATCTGGGTTTTTTTTTCATAATATAATGTGACATTCAATTGTAGCAAAGATTTAAATGAATAACTCTGAATTATCAAGTATATGAAAGGAAAAACATCGATGAAAAGTTCTTAATAATGAATATGGGGTTTCTGAAATCAACAGATAACCAACCAATCGAGATTTCTTTTTTGCACTTTTATCTTTCAGGCACATTACAATTTGTATTATTACATTAAGTATCCGCAACAACAGATCGATAAGGTGAGCAACCATAGCAGCCAGGACAGTGGGGTCATTGTATCCTATCTCAGCTCGACCAGAACTGAGGACAATATATTCCGGCAAGAATTATAATAACCATGTACAGTCACTGTTGGTAAGCCGGCTGGTCTAAGGAGGCCTTGAACCTGGCTCCTTGCTACCTGATCGGAGCACAGCTAATGCCCGACAGAAAAAGAAAAACCACACTTCCTATCGGTGCGTGGAACGATTCGCTATAAATTCGTTCTGGTCCAAGAATAATGCGTGAATGCCCCTAACCCTATTGATTAGGTAAATACACAGTTCCTGTTGGGTTGGGCATGAATAGTGGGTGTTTCCATACAAACACACCTTCCACCTCTACCCTCATATACATACCGCTATTATAATGACAGAGAAAAGTAACCTATCCCATTCAAATCATTCCAAAATACATTAGTTAACACATGTTGTTATCAAAATTGATAATTGTTTCTTGAAATTTTAAGAAATATCGGTCGCAATGATCGTTAAACAATTTTTTTTTAAGTGATGATTTTTCCCAGTTATTATCATAGCGTTATAATTCGGTATTATGAAATGGTAAATACTAGCCCATAAATCAAGTGAGTAAAAACTATTCCTTTCGATCAATACTACTTAAATAATTATTCACAGAAATTACAAAAAAACTCACTTCTTCTCTCCTCATGACTTCCAATTGCAGTTTTTTATGATAATCTTCGCATTCATCCTTATACTTCTCCATCTCTTCCTTGGTCTGCCTCATCTTTTTCTTCAGCACGTCTAATAGTGTGCCCTGCTGTATGTTCGTAGTCATGACGGTTAGGTTTTGTTTCGTTTACACGACACGGAGTTTATTCGACAAGCAACCGTAACGTGCCTTAGCTATAATATAAACGCGAAATATCACAGTTAATGACAACGAAATGAGAGGGTTAAATGGGTGCAAGCAATATGGTATGATCACGACCAAACGAAATGCCAGCAACGAGTCGCCAACTCAACTGGACGTGTGTACTTGGGGGAGCCGGTATGGCCACGCCTTCTGGAACATAGTCCCTCTCCAGTGATTCTGTAACAGCCATGTTAGACTCGTAATTTGAAAAAACCCCATCATTACCTAACAAAGATTAATTTAACACAAACTAACGATATTTTTCGTATTGATAAGCTTAAATTTCCCTTCGAAATGCGGCATGTGAACGGTATTCATCCGCCGCATGTCTGGCCAATGGCGTTCGAGGACATCAGAACCCACTCTGGCGCTTATTTCAAACCATCATTTCCTTATTCCGGCTCAATTCTTTTTTATTCAAGCTGTTTATCGTTTCGTTTTTTTTTTTTTCAAAGCAGATCTTAGTTGTGTCTATCGTAATCCCCATGGAAATTAAATGTATCTGCTTGTTGAATCGATGGCATGAAAAATACATGAAAAAATTAAAAAACATTATAACAAATAATTTTGTACAATTAATTTAGATATCACCAAACACAAACCCATCATTTTTAGTAGAGTATCATATTATAGGTTGAGATATTCGATTAAGAGCTGAGAGATATTAATGTTTGAGGCATTTCACTAGTAATAATAACAAAAATGCGATGTCGTGTAGCAAGGAATTATTTTTTTCAGTCAATTCCAAGTTTTTTTTGAGATTGGATTTGAAGTTTCTGTGAGTTTTTTTTATTGTCTAAAATAAAAATAAATCTCAACTAGATTAGTAATGACTATTACCACTGGAATTAAATCAGGGAAGCAACAATCAGTCAGTAATATAGTATCAAAAAGCCAGACCTACATATATTGTACATAATCGTTTCTATAGTTATAATTTTTTCCTCATAATTCGATAAAACGAATCCCTCTCCCTCCACTAATTATTGTAAAATAAGTTAACCCAACCAATAATACGGTTGTCACAGCTTTTCCGCTGTACATGTATGATCTAAAGTTATGAAATTCTACTTGGAAGATCCATGTTATGTCCCACCAAATCTAAATTTGGTAATACACACAGAAAAAAATATTTTAAAGCAATTTACCACTTTAAAATTTTAGTGTGTAATTAAGTAAATATTTCAACACTCTTAATCGTGCAAAACATTTGCGAATATGATGATAATCGTACACACACATACATTCTTTGGAAGAAGTGTTACTTCCATACAATTATAATAAAAACGTACAATAAAATGACATTTTGATAATTATAGTCACGTGCCTACTCACTAATGAACAGCTAATAGCATGAGTGTTTAAAAGTTAACTCTATAATCATTATAAATTAAGTATAAATTAAAATTAACTGTATTGGAGGTTAAAACAATTAAAATCCTTTGACCTTCGATTATATAATTGCTGGAATCTTCCGCACTTATCTAAACTCGTTTTGATAATAAATTGTATTTTAATCTAATCCAGTAGTTTTAATAATTATGATAGAAGGAAAATTCAAATGAGAAGTTATATACTAATAATAAGCGGAATAATAAAAACAATTTTAAAAGAGAGGAAAAGATAACACAAAAGAGAAAACAACGATTTCGTAATGAAACAATTTCGAAATCAGTGTCTAGGACATAAATAGACGTGTGTTTCCTAGTGAATTATGAAAGAGGTCAAATAGTACAATGGAGGGGAGAGGAGTGTATTTTGTGAGTAGCCTTGTGACTCATACTATTTGTCCGAGATAAGATACAATTATTTCAAATCTTAGGGATTAGTTGCGATGAAGAAATATTTCCCAAGCCTTAAGGGAAAGTATTTGAAACATGTGGAATGGTTTTTATTGTGATTTTAGCAAATTTTAAGGTGTTTTTTTTGCCAATACTTTAGTTAAATGGTGAAAATTTGTTTTATTTTTTTAAGGGGAATTTTTAAGGCCAGATACGGTTACATAACAATAAAATTTAGTATTTTTTGGTGAACGTTTTAGAAAACTGACATCTCCAAATACCGTTACTTCATTCTCCAAGTCCATAATTACGTTTGTATTTGTTTAATTAAATACACTTCATGCAGTTTACTTCTGATTCTCGGTTTAACTAGTATAGTTTTATTGTTTCAAGTGAATAAATAATTGATGTTTGCAATGAGAGGTACTGGAGGGTACCGCCCATCCATGACGCGAACCATGAAGAATGCTGGTCACATGACCACCTGTTACGTCATACCGAATCCGTTCGAAGAGGTGGAGGGGGCCCACGGCGCAACAAGAGGGGGAGCAACACGATCAGCTGTTGCCCATCTGACAGGTGAGAGGTTCTAACCAAGGTTTTAGCTACTTTACTGGTACTAACCCTTTTCAGCTGACTGTTGAGGACGTTGTGGAGCTCGTTCTTGATGACACTGAATTTCATGAGAGTGTCGGAGCTGAATATGGAAGCGGCGAAGGATATGCCCGGGTAGTCGGAGCAGCGGCGGCGGCGGCGACGGGTCTCCCGTTCGGCTACGACTTCCGTCCGTTCGCTGGTACATCGCAGGCGTGCAAGTTCTGACTCCTCCGCTTCGTCGTCGCTGCGCGAGCTGCCGTCGCCTGCAGACCGCTCTTCGACGGATGGTTGTGGTGGTGGTGATGGTGAACTGTTCGGTGCGGGGCTCGAAGATTTGACGATGTTAGATGACAGCCGCCTGCGGTTCCTGGTCCGTTCGCCGCCGATCACTTGCCGCCGCTCCGCCTGCACTACGGGCCTCCGTTCCCTGCCTTCCTTCTCCGACATTACTGACAGCCAACTCACTTCAGTCTCACCCGGCCATCTTATTCCCGGAGCTGGCGCCCTCTCTCATGTTCGCTGCGTACTAAAGCAGCTTCGGCTATTCTCCGAGGTGGTGCGCTGCTGTTTACACATTCGCCCGGGCCGACCCCCTCCCCACGCCCCTCACATCCTTTCTCTCATTATTAACAACTCTTCAATGTAAAATACCGTCAACAATGAGGACAGTCCAATCTTTGCAGTAAAATAAATGACAGTTTGTCAGTTTTACGACAAAGTAGATATTTGTTTATAAATAAAGGGCCTAACGGAAGAACAAACAATATCAAGGGGGTTCTAGTGGGACTCATTAATACAAACAAATTCGTGATAGAAATATATCTTACCAAATTCAGGATTAATTTGTTTTTGTGGAGAAAACGCCAAAGTGGAAATAAACAACAAAGCATTGATTTTATCAAAAGGGTTCAAATACAACTGTTGCCTGTGGGGCTCCTAGGCCTGTTTACCTTTTTTTTTTAAGTGGTAAGAACATAAATTTTTGAGAATATCCTTTGGTTCAATTCTGGTTGTTTCATAAGTTTTGTAAATATTTTCTAGCCTCCGAAGCTTAAAAAATTCCAGGAAATACGTGTATTTTGATGTGTCAATGATGAGATCTGCAAGAACGAGAAGGGACTGGAAGAAGCTTATAATTTCAATTTAAATCTCATTCGGGATTATTTCAGTCATTTTAAAAATTATTCATTGCTACAATTTCTCTTCCCGACGGACATTTAATCCTCCGCTTGGGTCCAAGAAGATGACGTTTACTAATTACTGTTGGGAAGAAGGTAAACTCTTAAAATAATTTAAATGTTTTTTCCCTACGATTTTTCAAGGAAGAAAACAAGAATGACATGCTATTTGTAGTTCTCAAACTGGGATTTTCCCTTGGCGAGCTGACAAGCGGAGGCGGTCCGAAAATATCTTCATATGTTCAAAACTTGGGTTGAGGTATTCAAAGTCGATCAAATCGGAGCAATTGAATAATGCCGTGAGCAGGTCGAGAGAGAGATCACCTCAGCACCATATTTGGCCCGACAGCAGACCCACTATTAATAGTCTAGTTCTACGAGTATATTTAGCACCCATGGGTACGGTCCTGTGTCCCAGTCGAATCACAATGCCTTGGCCCAGTTAGGACTCCGGATAATTGAACAGTATCCCGCCATTGGCCCATGTGTTGTCGCTATTTGGCCGCCAGTGGTCGTCTCCGGTTACCTATACTAATGCTTCCTTTTGCGAAATATTTCATTTTTTTATTGTCTGCAGAATCTAGGGCGGAAAGCGCGTTGCGTCTTCCCTTCTGTAATAATGCCTCATTACGGAGTGCATTTTGTTATGAAACGTCACAAGCTTATGCGAAAGAAAATGTAATGTCTTATATTATTACTGGTAGGATCTTTTACACATCCAAGCATTTATTTACTATCTAAATTCCTTTTTTTTGTCATAAAGGCAAAGATGGTCATACCCGAGATGACCTTTGCACCTAGTACGCTACTGCATTTATCTTACGAAAAAACTAATCTAGGATATCGTACTAATGGCGGATGATATCATAGATACAGTTAATTCTAGAAGGATAGAATATGCCGATTAAAGTTATAGGAATATTTATAGCTTACAAAATACTATATCTTATATTTCGTCCAAGAGAAGAAACGGCTGTTTTGAAAGACAATAATATATTTTTTCTTCAAAAATGTAATTTTGGAATTATGTGGATGATACCTTGAGAGAAGTCAGCACTACAAAAGCAATACTTATGATCAAGTTGTCATTTTTGAAATGTAATAATATTACATATAAATAACAATTAACAGCCAAAGAAAACATTTCTGGCAAGATTGTGACTCGAACTATCGAGACTCGAACCCGAGACAAACCTCTGCCAACTATCCTGCCTAGAGAGATCCTTCCCAATATACATTATCTTGAGGGTAGGTCCCGATCTTGCCTATATTTTTTTTCTTTGAAAGTTAATGATAAATAACAGTGAGACGATTACGAATTCCTCGCTTAAATATTAATCAATAATTACTAGTTGTTGGATCACGCTATTTCAATAATTATAAAACAAGGAAAAAAGATAGGGGCATCTCCAGGATTCGAAAATGATTTTAAAATTAAAAAACAAACGTGTAATGAGTACCGGGCCAGGCCCTAAAAGGTTTAAAAAAATGACATTCGTTTACGAGATTTCACATGTATGTAACTAGTATTTTCATTACCAACTTAAGCAGATAAGACCGCTGATATTTGACAACTTTGAGTGAAGTAGTACATAGTTTGGAGTTTTAGAGTGATAACTTCATTGTTAAAGTTAAAAAGTGTAGCATTACATGTGAAAAAAAATATACAGCATTAGCATTTTCATTTTTCTTGATGGTTTCACAGCTTCTATGAAATCATTCTTCTGATCTGATTTTTTTTCAGTTAAGAAAATACGTAAAAATATTATTTATGCATTCGCTCAAATTATATAAATGTGATGTTTTTTTGCAATGTCTACTCGAATGACAAATATTCGGCACGACCCTTAAACTGCTAGTTGACATGTGTTGTCCTTGCTGTACAGTTTCATGTCTTCAGGAGTCTAGGCCCAGCCAGTGGAGCCTTTGTCTGAGAACTCTACATGATTATATGTCCCTTCTGCCATATTGTTTTTTTAATATCGGGTGCTCATCCGTCCTAGAAACACAACAAGCCAAGGGGATCGTTCTTAATTTATGCCTTGGGTCACATCTTTTATTTTCATTCCATGGCCACATTCCTTCTATTCTTATTAAGGTCAATGAGATCCCGATTCTTTCTTCTCCTCCTTGACAATTATTCTCTGATCGGGACAAGAAGTTCTACCAAAAAGGAATCAGCCTATTTAACATTTTTACTAGTAACCAAAAAAAATCTATAACTCCAGTGAAAGTAATGACAATGACCTTTGTGCGTAGCCAGGCCCTTATTAATCTTATCTCCGGCAAAGTTTCTATTTATTCTTGATAAAATTCGTCTGTTGAGATAAGAAAAGAAAACAAACAGACGCTACTTCTTTGTGTCTGAAATATGTTTGATAATAAACAGGCAAATTTTGACCATGATCACAATATACCAATAGTCTTAAATGAACTGTGGATAGGTCACAACGTTCAAGTTAACCTCGAAGAACTAAAAAAAAAAATGTGCTAGATGTAAAATAATATTTCTGATGGTTGAGCATTGATAAATTCTGTGAGCCCGATTATTAAAGTATGGCATAGTCTATCACGGATTTTCAGAAGAAAATTATCATATTAAAAATCATCAATGTTTAGATCACCAAGTTTTTATCTAAAAACAAAAAATTTCCAAAATATATATAAAAAAAAAGTCAAATATATATTAAAATTCTTTTATGAAAGATGCAACTGTTATTTAGCGAAGGATTGAATACTTGACCACGAGGTTGACTACCGAATTTTTTTCGTTCATTGAGTATTTTTTAAACTATTCAAGAAAACTGTTGTTTTTCAAGTCAAATTATCAACTCTGTTGGCGGGCGTGGGTACATTAGCAGAAAACGGCGAATTTAATATAAAATTCTAAATTTTGGCAATTTTTTCGGCCCCACCATTCATAATTTTGAAATTTCTCAGGTGAAAAACATTTTATTTCCTACCCATCAGACTGTTATTTTCCTTCATCAACAATTATTACCAAGCAGCCATGTACAAAGCAATTCCACACAGTTGTGACAATATAAAATTTATAGATAAGGAATTAAAAATCAAGATTAGTGGACAAAAAAAATATTCTGGATTTTTATCATTTATTAAAGAAAACTTATATTCTTTTTCTAGAATAAGGTGATAAAAATACAACATTTCATCAACCTTGATTTTTTTTTATTCTCCCAAAATATGCATTTATTTATAATTTCATGGATAACTCATTATTTTTTGTCATCAACCTAAGCCTACAATCAAAAAAATACCTCGTATAATAATGGAACATAGTTTTTTGAATCCAACACAACTCAACAGGAGTTGATGATCTCGCTAAGATCGTAACTATCAGCAGACGTAGCCTAAGCATTGAAATCCTGCCCGACTGCACAACAGCGATTAAGGGCCCTACTTCTTCACTGTCTGTCGCTGGCTATCTGGAGGTCACAGCCTTACAGATATAGATATAATGATGATGAGAAGAGGCAACCTGTAGTCGTGCCTTGATCTCCCCAAAAACAGATAAGGGGCCCGGCCCACTGCATGAAAAAAGGGGTTTTCATTTTGATATGGTTGTCTGAAGTTTAAGATTACATTTTGAAATATCTAACTGGATAAATTTTATTTTGAGAATACCTCTGCCAACTTGAATTAATTCAGCTCAAACCAACAAGCATCTTTACTATAACGATTTGTATGCTAGATTTATAACTTTTTATACATAATATATTTGTATTAAAGTAAAAAGAACAAATAAAACACAATAAATAAGATTTTTCCTAATTAATCCTGAAGATCTCAGAGCTAATACCCTTATTTCAGGGTTATTTTAATACCCGTAATGAACGAATAATAAAATAAAGTAAAATAAAATAAAATAATAACGAATAAAATAAAATAAAGAGAAAATCTCAAATGAGTTTTGCCATTTGCATAGCTCTATACCAGGGTAGGGTTTTGAACGAGTTATCTTATTACTCTATACCATCATTAAAAATTTCTAATGCATTGATGTCGATTGCCCAAGTGTAAACGATGATACAAAGAGTGTTTTCTTGTTGTTTTTTTTATGGTTTTTTAAAGGAGTTCGTAGTCAGTAGTAAAAATATGGAGGGAAGCAAATAAATTAATAGTAGTTTTTATTTATTTTATTATATCATACCTTATTTTCTAGAATAATAACCTCTGTTTTTATATATTTTTTTAAGTTACTAAAACTTTTCTCTTTCATGCGCCGATCAATTTGTTGGGATATTAGCTTAAGCCAATGAAAGAGAGTTTATCAAATTTAATATGTGTTTGCATCAGGACCTAGTGTGAGATGGTAGTGGATGTTAACTGTTAAAAACTTTTCGAGGAACACTTTTAATTAGTCAACATTGGCACGATATGTGTATGGTACAACTTTATTATTAATCTGTTTCGCCCTTATGTACGTATGCATAGAAAGAGGTCAAGCCCATCTTAGCAATCATGGTAACCTTAGAGGAGCTTGAAAATTTATCAACCGCAAAATCAACAATGCAGTGCTTTCAAAATGTTTTTGTATATATAGATATTAATCTTTCATCAAAGAAATGCTAGAACTAATTATTTATTGACAGATTTTTTATCTATAATATGACGGTAAGTTAGTTGAACATATCAAACTGTATGTTATAGCTGTAGAATGACAATTTATCCAGCCGTAATGTGTTCCCGAGGACTGATATGGCATTACTCGTACAAGGCGCTGGAGGAGAAAGCATCCTTGGACAGTCCAAATCCGTTAGGGCAGGTTATGGTTTTACCCGTACATGGGAAGGACTCACTTGGAGTCTGGGAGCGGCACATCTCAGGCGAGAGTTCCAATGGAGCTGTAGAGAAGATCCAGCGGCTTTTCCAGTCTTGGTTGATGGGACTGTCTTAACCGGTGACAACCACAATCGCGCCTCTCATATGGACTCAAGGTTCTGGGTTCAATCTCTCGATGGAGAGTGAACTTTTCACTCAGCTCGCGCAACTCAGTTAAAAGAAATAAGTGGTTCCAGATAGTAAAGCTCGCCTTTGCTTTTTTGAACGAGATTTCATGAGGGAATTCAATATCAAAAAAAAATAATAAGAAACTTCTTTCCCAAACCATATATATTCATTCAAGGGAAGCTAATTCCTAAAATAAATAAACTATATTTTCACCCTAATCTTTCTTGTTCGGACTGGAGGTTCGATTTGATGATTCGCAACATTAAAAAGTACTTCCAGCATTAACTAAATGTGGAAACTAAGAAAAACAAATCATTTTACCAAGATGAATTGGTAATTGAACCGAATAATAACTTTCCAAAATTGTAAAAAATAATTGGATCTTCGAATAGGAATTGTCTCAAATTACTACTCAAAGCCACTCACATAAATAAAACTTAATAGATGGTAACTTTTAATATTATGGAAAGAATGCCCAATTGGTTTGTTTCCTAAGTTAACAACAATAATAATGAGAAAGTGTTGTTAAAGAAAAAAAAACCAAGTGAAATTCCCTTGCAAAATTAAGCCTAACAAGAGCTGAACAAACCATTTTAATTTGTCAATTTTAAGCCTCGAGGTTGAACAGGGGACTCCCGTGTGACCTTACAGACATTTCTGTGATACGATAAAAACTATTTTTGAAGGTTCTGGGTTCAAGCTTTCAAATGTATTAAATTACAGGGAAAAAAATGTTTTAACATATTAAAAGAGTTATAGATAGAACGCGTACGACTTTCCACTTCCACCGTGCCTTTCCTACATGCTATTTAAATAGATTAGTTCACATTTAATTAATCTCGATTTTACTTAGTTATACTATAATACATGAATGCATGGACTATTGAATGCTATCTTATGAAATAGCTTTCTTTCTTATTTTCCCCTCCGCCACTGTCGAGTCTTATTTTCTTTGAAATCTCCCTACTGTTACTATCTCATCTTACGTTTTTTATTCGCTCTATTGGAGGGCGGCCTCGTTTTTTATAGTAATAAGCTATGTGAGAATTAATATGGGTAAAAAAGAACAAGTTCATTTGCTGCAGGAGCATGTTACGGTTAGGAATACGACTGGCAATACAGCTCGATAGCAGTTAATCAGTAACAGATATCACTTTCCCATTGCAGGAAGAGAGAGCTGGCTAATATCGCGGTGGCAGCTGTTGATAACGGCCGCACCACTAATCGCACCAAAGCGATAAAGCAGGCTGTGGCTGTGTGGATTAGCATTCGTCTTATTATCTATATATCTTAGAGCTAAATGTATCATCCTTGACGCGTTTCTATTACTCTCCTATCTCCGCTCCAATTATGGTTTGAAGTATCTCCACTTGCATTATTGATGTACAACATTATTTATATCTGAGTGCGGTTTTATTCCATATCTTTGTACGGATAAAATTAGTTACAGCCCGAATCACTATTCTGATTCCTCTAAACTGTCTGAGTTGACTGACTGGTGGTCTGTCACTCCCACCTGCACAGCTTTTTTTTCATTAAAAACTATTACTTTTAACTATTAAATGTTAATTAATACCAGTGCATTAACTACTCACATTGCACGAATATCTGCCTCTATTTGATTTTATTCTTTCGAACCTAAGATTTGTTAATAATTATTACCATTATTTTATAACATATAATTCCTGTTATTGTTAGCAGGACCTGATGCAAACATACATATTATACCACGTCCATTGATATATAAGATGATAAGCTAACTTCCCGCGTAATTCAACCTAAGTCATCTAGTCTTGTATATATAATATTTACATAATCAAGTCTCATCCGCCGGAGACCCATTAAGTTTTTTGACTCGTTGCAGCACCTGACAAACCCAGTGTTTAACGCTATGACCCCACCACCCCTCCTGCATCAATGGCAACAGACTGTCGGGGAAAAATTAGGTTAAGAGTTAGTATGTAACTTAGTTTTAAGGTTGATCAAAAAGGTGAGCCCCATCACCTTTATTAGTCAGTTTAGTCCAGTCACGTATAATGTATATCATTATACTCGTTTATTCATTATATAATTTTTATAAAATAACAAGACCTGTATATAATGTAGCGATGCTACAGGAAATACAAAAATAATTTGTAAATAGATTCGCCGCAGGATCTATAATTACATATAATTATCTGTAAATTTAAGGGGCTATGAAAAAAAAAAAATAATCAAGTCAAAGTTCGTTTAAAGATAAATTTTGTTTTTCTATACTTCTTACTATTTTAACCAAAACTAAATAGTTCATTCTTAAATTTCATTTTTGGACCCAGCAGAGAAATATATATTCAAACAAAAGACGATTGTAATTCTAAATTGTAAATAAAAATTCTGTTTGTTGTATGTTGTTAGTGTGTGTTTGATTTTTATGATAACATTTAGGAAGTATGAGTTGAATTATTTATAACATCGGTATTCTATGTGAATCAATATGGGTGCTAATCACATCGCTCTGCTGTATTTTTTAAGTTATAAATTATTATAATTTAATTGTAAGCAATGTATTGTAATGATATGTAGAATCGTCCCCGGAGATACTGTTAACTTTAATATGTTACATTAACGTTAAAAAGGTACTCGCAAAAGTGAGTACCACAGATAAAAAAAAAAGAGTGCCCTCAACGATTTTGAGAATATTTTTGATGTTTATGTCTACAGAGCCCCGAATGAGAAATAACCTAGTTCTAATTCAGATTTGAATTATTATTTTATTAGTTACTTCTGGAAATTCGGGGTGTCATTGCAATGTAATTGTATTTGTTGTTAAGGTGCCACTAACTATGGAGACTCGTTGTGTAACTTCTAAAAACCAGAAGTTTCTCCTGTCCAGAAAATATAAATAAAAGTTACCAAGTAACAGCCCAGCTTCGTATCACGCTCGTATCCAAGAACTCACTAATTAAATTTTAAATTATTCCTTAGCTTTAGAAGAGGGATAAAAGAATCCCATCAAGTACTAATGTCAGCTTTCAGCGAAAGCTAACCAGAAATAATGCATGCCTGAAATTTTAACATCAGAAATTTCATAAATAATTTTATTTAGTTTATATAATAGTTATACTTGCTTTCACGTGTCTTCATGATTTTTTGAGTTTAAGAAACCCTAATGTTTTCATGTAATATACAGATATTTTACATTGAGGTCATTAACTAATTACTCATAATAAAAAAATCATCAAACCGTATGAAGTCACTAAAATTGTATTCTCAAGTTTAATTCAACATATGTTTGACGTGGACGCATGATATTTTGCATAGTTCTTTCATTTGTGCCACGATGGTCACCAAAATAAAAGCAACTCCATGAGAAATAATGAAGGATTATTACTAAATTAATCAATAACTTAATTAGCACATGGTCATTACTAGGTAATGAAAGCTTTTTGTATCCTATAATTACAAATGGTCATAGTTTTGATCATATTTGGCTTGACCAATACTGTAGCCAACAATAGAAATCCTATTTCAGAGAACTACCCTTGGTACAAATGTGACCCCCCCCCCAAACTTCTCTAGAAGTACCCTTTGTATATGTATATGTATGAGTACTCACGTTCTGTAGTGCCTTGTCTTTGTCCTCAAGCTTCTGCAAGACCTGCATCAGCTGTTCCTGGGTCTGGTCAAGATCGTTTTCAATGGCTTGGATCTTCTTCTGCAGGGACCTGGCCTCTTCCTCAGCCTTTTCTGCCCTGATGTTGGCATCCCTGGCCTGCTGTTCGCAGAAGAGGGCGCGGTCACTCGCATTGTCCTTCTCAAGCTTCATAGCTTGCATCTTCTTCTTGATCGCGTCCATTTTGGGCTTTTGTTGTTTTCACTAAAACAGAACAAAATATAATTATTAATTAAGGATGAATCGGAAACTGTTAGGCATTAATTAATATCATAATATGTAAATCAAAAGAAAAAACAAGAAAGAATTGTAAAATAAAAATATTTTAGGTGTTATTGATAGGAATAGCAAAGTCAATCTACTAATTTTTAGAGGAAACTATTAGAATCATCATACTTGTAATAAATAATTATTATCAATTTAAATTAAAATCTCACATTATAAATATGTTATGAGAGTACATATTTATTTTCAAAATTGACTTACGTCTATGAAAATAAGATCTTAGATTCAAAATACTTGATATTTATTTATGGACGAAGTTGAGACATAAATTGTATGTCTGCAACAATTTCTAATAATATTAAAAGAGAATTAAGATAATAAAACATTTTAAGTAGCAAGAATAATATAAAATGAGAATATAAATAAACAACTAATTATGAAATAATCCAAAAATAAAACTTGATAATTCAGTTAAAAAAATAAAGACAAATGTAGTGATAAGTGTTAAATAAGACTGATAATAACAAGTGTGCATAAATAATGTCAGTGGGCCTACACTAGTTAGTGAAAGAATCATAATATATTAGTAAAAATGAGTGCAATTGGAAAAACAAGTTAGATGTAACATTATGTTATAAGCTTAATGATTGAGGAAAAATAGTATTCACATATTATGTGATATTGAATAACAAGTTTGATTAACATCTCTTTTTATCTTTTCGTATTATCGAATACGTACATAATGTAGAGTAAGTAGAATAGTTCATAAATAAATATGAACAAGATTAAACTTTTACTAAGCATAAGTCGACTTACTGACAAATACAAGAACTAACATCTAGTTTCACTGTTAATGTCAGTTATGTACGGTTTGAAAAATATTTCAGAAACGTAAGGATTTGTGAACGACACATATTTTTATAGATTATTATTTCCTTGCAAACTGTAGCAATAAAAGGCTGGCATATTGTTAATAGCCCACCCAACCTCTCCTGCTGTTACTTTAATAACAAAACTAACTAACTAACTAAAGGCAGGAGTGTCATACCGATCTTATGCCAAACATATTCTTTTGGAACCCGTGTGATGTTTCAGCTTGGTTTCGTCCACTGTATCAGAGATCGGTGAGTAATATCCAAGGGATATTTGACATAATACCGCATGTTTTAGCTCCATTAAGCTGGGCATCTCTTACAGGTTATGAACAACTGGTAATTTAGGTAGACATAACCATAACTGCAAAAATCATATGAATGTCATTTAAACTTTTCGATTTACCAATGCTCTGCAATACCGATAGTATATTCAATCAATTAAAACTGTTTCTGGACTCGTCGAGGGAAAGTTCATTTAGAAACTTCATTAAATGAATAAATGGATTTTACGCATTTTTTTTATGCGAATAGAGTTCTCGAAGTAAATCCAAGAACATCCATTTAATTACGAACAAATTCTTTTTAAAGTATAATTTTTTTGTATTAGTATAAGTATTTATTAACAGATTTCTTTGCTTACTTATTATTTTATTATATTTTGTAAACTTTCTGGCTTATTTCATTTACTGCTGAAACAAAGATTCAAATATAATTCTGCTAATAAAACAAAAATTGAATAGAAAACAGATATGCCTTATACATTAATTATACGTAGCTTGCAGAAAGTGGACGTTCTTTTTCCAGAGCTATTGTAAGGAGGATATCAGCTAAAGTAAAAATGTACATATACTTTGTACTAGACCCCATAACTATAATATAATATTTTTATTTTATTTTTATCTTTTTTAAATAAGCAAGGGTTAATGTACTTATCAACAATTAAACAAACCATGCATCCAGTCAGTCTTAAAACATCCATACTCAAGATCCTATAGTTTTTCAAATAAATAAGTAAAAACTAATCGCTACTTTAGTCCGAAAATACTTGGTTTTATTTGTCAAACTGATTTCCTCATTGAAAGTCATTTTTAAACTGGCTGATCCGAGGATAAGTTGCCTTACCGTTTTATCGAAATGAGATCTATGATTTTTTTTCAACAATGATAAAATTACTTCATTCTATTTGTTAAACAAGTCTATTTCCGATCAGATAATGATTTTATCTCTTGGCAAAGAGGAAAATCTTTTGAATTGCCAACCCACGCGGTGGGGCTTAGTATATACATGGCGCGATTTGCTAACGTCAGCTGGTTATCTGGCAAAGAGGCGTAGACGACAATGCAGCTTGTCACAGGGGATACCATTTTATAATAAATAGCCATCGAGAAAACTGTATTCAAGGAAGCAATCGCTTACAGTGTTGACATATGTCGCAGACAATAATTTACCAACTGCCGTTGGATCAGATATGATAAGTTTCTAACCATTGAAATAGAATGCCTTATATTGTAATGAAACAAATTTTTATCTTTCCACATCTTTATTTATTTACTATAGTCGTCGGCATAGATGTCTTTGGAGAGCCACATCATCATAGTCCGTCGTAAAGATTCGGGGCTAAATAAGAACCTGTATAGAGTCACTCATAGAACATATTGATGAGGCACTGCATTCGTTTCATATGTCACACTCACTGGGTCCTCACCAATGGTCCTGTGAGGGGGATATTGAACGTTGACATAAATTATCAACGTGCTCAATTTCCAATAGTTTATAGTTGTCTTTCCAGTGTATTTCGTATTACTAACGAGTAATTACTAACATTCATGTGTATATAATTGTAATAAACACTAATATACCTTTGAAATGTTGTAGTAAATGATTTAAAGATGTGAATGTAAAATTAAAATACTGAATTTTACTAATACTAGTATAAAATCTGTCTATATAAAAAATTACTAATTAATTATAATTTCGTTTTGTTCAAATCACCTTAAACCATGCCTCCAGATAATGTGTATGAAAAGAGGTCTCACAAAAAAAATATTTAGATAGAAAAAGATCGCTTCCGGGTGAGGTGTAACACTAATAAAAATGCCTGTGAAAGTTAATTTTCTCCCGAAGTGGGTCAAAGTCTGTACACAGACAGTTAACAATAGGCGAAGGCTTCTATTGAAGGCTCTCGCTTCGATACTATTCGCGTATCCGCTGGCCCTAACGCAAACGTACATAATCAGCTTGAACTCGTGAACCGGGTGGTCCAGGTAAACCAAAGTAAACCAGGTACAAAGAGTGCGTCTCTTACCTAGTCAAATGATAACACAGCCATTAAATCCACAATTTGAACTACTATTGGAGCCAATAAACACAAACCTCGCCGTTTTCAGCATTTCAGCAGTTATTTGTTCTGGACAAGAAACTTTCGCTTAAGTCATACGACTGGATATCCATGGAATTGCATGTCTCCTGCGTGACCTACACAGATGTAATTGACTCTAAGGATTGGCTTGAAGGCCCGATAACATTAAAATCACCACAGAGTCCATCAAAACGAAGTTTAAGAACTAAGATACTTATTAATTTAAATAATAAATTATCTTAACGTGGTGGGCAGGAGGCCTAAATTAAATGACCCGACGATTAATAGTAAGTAATGCTTTTTTAGGATCACGGTTACTATAAATACTAAAGTACCAATAATCGTAGTTAGTGTGCCTTTTCTCGGGAGTTATCCAACCATTCCATCCAAACAAACGATTCATCATAAGGACTGAAAGTCGAAATCGTTGAGAGTAAATTTCAAAATTTTCTCACATGAAGAAAAAATATGGATAATTAAGGTGAGCGCTAGTTTAACATAGAAGCACCACCATAATTAAAGTAAATTTTTTGGCAAGATTAAAATGGATCGATTGATGACTGTTGTATTGAACTCGGCATAATCTATCATTAACAATAGTGGTTTTTTTAACGTTTTATATTATTTAAGAAAAAATAGGTTAACACCTGAAGACATGGCCGAACGAAGGTTTTCGCCATAGTATAAGTACCTCTCAACCTTAAATTCGGTATCGAAATCGGATTTGCTAATTTTTTTTTCATGGAACTATAATCATTTATCCTCACGAGGCTGAGTCAACCCCGACCAGGCCTACTCAAAGAAAAAATCCAAGGCCGAGTGATTCCAGCCCAAGTCTCAACAGTATGAAGTCGGCTTATTATCGCAATATGAACTACTGTAACGGTCTGTAATACTTAAAGCGTTTTATATTGTAAGACTATTCAGTAATACTTTACTATTAAAATGTAACATTACTAATATTATCTTACAGCATTTTATTGTAAATTTATATACACTTATTTTTAAAAATAAGTCTTTACCACAGACCAGTTGGCTAGACTTTTTTCATGTTTATAATTCAGGTAATCAATGAAATCCAGGGTATTGTTAATGATTATGTAAAAACGAAGATATATTGTAACAGTTTTGCTCTGATATACACGTACGGTTTTAAGAACTTGTGTGCCAAAATAAAACTTTTCCGGTTCAGCATTCAGAGGAGTCGTTTGTAACTAAAATGTACCTATATAGGACAAAAGAAATATTGTTTGCAGGTATTCCTTACAGGGCTTGACTGCCGGTCTGCTGCTATGTATTACATTGCACTTCCGGCGAGGACAATGCACATGTGTGGGTAGACCGCAGCGGTTATGAGAATGTCGTAAGACGTCCATGTCCAAAAAGAAACCTGTGCTGCTTTCCATTCCAATTTGAGCTAAGCACTAATTATACAAAGCAGACCCCGAGCGACATCTACAGAATAATACCGAGTCATCGGGCTAAAAACCATATCTCTTAAGAGGCTGTGTCCATATCTGTCCAGGTCAAGTACTTCAGCTTCATTACGGCAGATGTGTATCAGTCAGTGGTGCCAACTGCAATAGGGCGTTTTTTAGATCCATTCTGCACCCGGACTAGTTCAGAAACCAGTTACAACAAACAGAACCGAGGCTTAATGGGAATCTCAGCCTGGTTTTTTGTTATTATATAACTACTTGCTGCAAATATTATGTGTCTAGGCACATAAAGAGGCTATGGAACAAAATTCTAACGTCTTAAAATAATGAAACGGGCCATAACGTATGTGAATTTTTACTGCTAATTTAATCATTTAGTTATTGCAAGTTAAATTTGTATCATTGTTGGGTTAACTTTTAACTTAATGGCTCAAAATTGGCTTAACAGTTAGGGTTATTACAGTGAATTAATTTGGAAGGTTCTCGTTTTGTAAAGAGCTGAGTGTATTAGTCTAGCCAGTACGAATTATTCACGTTTGGTATTATTGGTATAATTTTCTAGTATATTTGCTTATATATTCTGTATGTGTCTGTCACTCTCATGGCAGTCGGTAAAGGGATAAAGGATTAATTTCTAAAGATTGCCGAAATCTAACGATATTAAAAAAGATCGTGGGATAAAATTGAGAGAAAATTACAATCTACCCTATTGGGTAACAATCAATTATCAATGATCATTCATACTGTATTTACATTTCCAGATTTATTCTCTCATTCATACAATATTCCCATGCGAAAAAAGAAGCGGAGTCTTGGGAAATCCGCTCATCCATCAGCCTCGTCACCGGATACTAGCCAGTGGAGGCTGACTAAGAGCACGAGAGCCACAGAGGCTCAGGCCATGGTTAGAGTAACAGTACTCCCACTTTCATGTATTTATTGCATGCAGGTCACGAGGCTACTACCACTTTAATCCTGGAGGGGTGGGTGTGGAGCTATGTAATGGTTAGGTTAGGGGATTGAAGTGATTGGATAGGTTATGATAGAATTTCGTGAACTTAGACAAGGCGAGTTCAAGCATGTAGGGTATATTAGGATATTATGACAGGTTTTTATTGCTAACGTAATAAGGGGGCTAACTGTGGACGTTTGATGGTAAGGACTGGGTATACTTGATGTTAAGACTTTTTTCCTGTCTCCCATAACTCTAGTAAATTATCAATTTATTTTCTATTGAGAGATGGGATACTCCTTTGAAGTATTCTGAACAGTTGCCCAAAGCGTCTGTTTAGTTCTTGTCTTTTTATCCTCGTGTGTGGGTTCTATGTCAGTCTTTTGTCGAGATGGAAGCCTAGATACCGTGCTGTCATTGGATACAAGGGGAGGGATATAATTAGAAAAAAACTAGTGGACAGTTCTTGCGGCAGAGGGTAAAGGTAATATGGGCACATCAATTTTTTTTTAATACGAATAAAATCAGTTACTTTCCATCAAGTTGTATGTTACATTAGAAATATTTGAAAATGTCGACAGTGCCTGAACCGATTTGACGAAGGGTGGAGATAAAGGCAGACAAAGAGGAACGGAGACAGAAGAAAAGACAAGCTGCCTTTGTACGGTCTCCAGATGTGTGACTCGCCCCCGCGCTAACATTTTTAACTCCCAGAATGATCTCCCATGCAGGGATACATGTGGTCCAGCCACGTGCTGTCTAACATTTTCCCTTCTTTTTGTTTACGTTCTAGTATTTATAACATGTGTGAGTGCTCTTTTCACCTTTCTAGCAGGCTTACAATATGTTCTAACATGTTAACCTTCGAGATATATAAATCATTTCAAAAATGGGTTATTTATAAATAACAGCTACAGCATTGGTTCAGAAAAAGTTTACACATATGACTCCCTCCACGAATAGCCATGTACGGGCTAATATTGAGAATATATTTATTGTCCATTATTCCTCAGCGTATATCAAGAATGCTCTGAAAAAAAACAAGAATGTCTTGTTATTCATTTTCTATTTCATGAAATTTCAAAGAAATTCTATTATTATTCGGATTCATTATTTTTAGCCATGAGAAATTATAACCGTCACGAAAAAAATGGCACTCTCTACCTACCCTAGTGTGCATCCTATTCGCAAAAAAAACAAAAACAAACGATAAATAAAAAGGATTCATGAAAGAAATAACAATATTCACAGTGGCTGATAGACGGGCAGAATAGAAGTAATTGACTATTATTTATTTATAATTGAAATTTTGCATGGACCATAACTATAATATATAATTGATTATTGCGCTAAAATTACAATCTGCCTTATTAGGCAATAAGTAATTGAGATAAATGTTCTCATTCATACTATATTTACAATTCATCATTCACTCGCTCATTCATGCAGTATTTACAAAACGCCCAGAGGCCTCCCAAATCCACATGTTTGTTACCTCCCTCTCATGCGAAAGAGGAAGCGGACTCTTGGAAAGTCCTCCACGCTCGTCCATCAGCCGCGTCACGGGATACAAGCCAGTGGAGGCTGACGAATAGCGCGAAAGCCACATACGCTCAGGACACGATTGGAGAAACTGGTCATTGCGAGGGCTCCCACTGCATTTATAGCAGGCCACGGGGCCACTGCCGTTTCAGTCTCCTAGGAACATTATAGGGATGAGTGACGAAGTGCAATGACTGTGCTAGGGGATTAGGGTGGTTGGGTAGGTTACTATGGAATTTGGATCATAACTGAACGCGATATTTAGTTTCTCAGCAAGGAGAGAGTAGTTCTAGTTGATAGTGGAGTGGGTAACGCGCATGACTCAACGAAGCTGGACAGACCGTCAATCAAGAATCCTTGAAAAAGTTTGAGCAAACTTACATGTGGTAAATAATAAAATTTATTGCAAGAAGCTCTCGTAGTTATACTATGTGACTATATACTATGTACTAATATGTACTAAATACTATGTGACTATATTGTTCGAGTAAAAGGAAAAATTGTTTGGTACATATGTATGTTTTCAAAAAAACAAATATAAAATTATTGATTTCGAAAGGGAAAGCAAGACAATTGATCCTCGGATCTACTAGTACAATTTTGTAAGGTTGAGTAGAACGTTCTTATACAGCCTTTATAATACACCAGGAAGGGCGAATTAACCATGGGGGATCAATACGAAACAAAATTTGCTCTTCTGGATGAGAATCGAACTCATACTCAGAAACAGTCAATATAAGTCAAGTAAAAAAAACAACGCAATATTAACAAAGCATCTTCTGAAAATGAGGCGATCCCAAATTTATTTTAAGATTGACCTATTTCTAAATATATTCCTACGTATTTAGAACGTGGCCTCTTCACGTAAGGATCTGAAACCGAGCCTATACACAAGACTAAAATAAGACGACGGGGCTGTTTAATGAAGGATATAAGACCACTTGGAGTCAGAACGCAAGAAACGGCAATAAACCACGACGGTACAGCACTGCAGTCATTAGTGCCATATTTATCACCTCCCTTCTATCCTTGACACTATTGGGAATGACTTTTCAACTGTTCTTAAAAAGAAGTAAATTTAATGACGGAATAATTCAACCGTAGGCGTGTCCGACGGAACTTGGGCTGTATTTAAAGTCAGCGCAAAACACGATCCTAATATATAAAGAAAACTATGTCAAAATGGTGTGAGAGAACACTTGACCACATAATATCACAGCCTAAATGAACCAACAGATTCGGCAAGAGAAATGATAATGAAAACATGAATTTTAGCCATAACATCACCGACAAATAGATCATATATATAAGATACTGTAACATGTGTCATCAAGTTATATCAATTGGAATAATTCCGGAATGGTCACTCTATTCAAATCTTTCTTCTTCAAACATTTTTTTTTTAGTAAACCTATGAATTATTAAGTAAGCAGCATTCCTTGCCCAAAGTAGCTTCAAAATATTTTTAAAAAACATAAGCAAGGCACTAGTTCGTTAAGTTTAAAATATCAGTGTATTTGAAAGAATGAATGGTCTCTGAAAAATGTTGGGTTTTTTAGAAATGTTAAGGAGACGAAAGAGCAAATCGTAAGAAAAAGAAAAAAAACAAAACTTTTTATAAACCGGATTCCTTAGTCGTTCTACTCATTTTCCTTCGCAAAGCTCAGTGAGCGTATACTTACAGGGAATCGAACATGAGTATGTTTACGTAGTTATTGGTCAAGCTCACACATCGTCATTAAACACAATCATTAAACCAATGATTAATAATAATAATAGTAACACTATACGGCAGTTGCCTCGTGACCTGCTATAAATGCGTGACAGTGGGAGACCTGGCAATAGCCAGTTTCTGCAATCATGTCCTAAGCGTATGTGGCTCCCTCGCTCTTCGTCAGCCTCCATTGGCTCGTATCCGGGGACGTGGCTGGTGGAGGAGCGTGAGGGACTTCCCTATACTCCGCTTCCTCTTTCGCATGCGAGGGAGGTAACAACCATGTGGACTTGGGAGGGCCCTGGGCTGTTTGTAAATATTGTATGAATGTGTGAGTGAATGATCAATTGTAAATATGGTGTGAATGACGACACTTATCTCAATTATTTATTGCCTATTAAGTATTAAGGCAGGTTGTAATTTTATCATAATAAAATTGTTTATTTAAAAAAAAAAAAAAAATAGTAACACTATAAGATTTGAGATAAAATGTATCCCATAATTTTTAATAATAAAAAGGATATGAGAAAAAAAAATCTCTACATATAAATGATGAAGTTAATTTTCTGCAAAAAATTACTTTAATTTTTAGCCAAACATCCACCAAAGTGGCTACAACAAAATAATAAAATAAGCTGGGGTTTTAGAATTTGGTTTAGACAAATACTTAACAATGAATGCAACAAGAAGTTCTTCACCTTCATGACCATTCGTAGTCAAATTCTTCATCGAAGTGATATAAAATTTCCCCAGAAACTGTAGGATTTAAGAATCCTTCAATTACGACGGATTTTGAAGGTTTTAGTAGCCCTTTCTGAATTATAAGTATTTAACAGTTAGACCAGAGACCTTTTTGAACCACTAGCTGAGTGGGCGGCCGGATTTGCATATCCCAGATAGAAATCGGACTGTTAATTGGATCTGTCTGCAGTGGCAGTAGTCCGTGGTAAATCCGGGTGATTAAGACGAGTCCTCAGCTATTTAGGCACCACCCCTCACCATGAATAAGAGACAGGAGTCTTGGAGGATGGTCGGGGCCAGGCCGTTGTGAAAGTAGAAAGAGTTGAGTCAGCGGCTGCACAAGGACGGGCCCATGTTTGGTCAGGAGCGAGCACCTCTGTCTGATATTAACGCCATATTTGTAAGGCCCTTCCCCGTCCTCAGGGTGTCAACATCTGTGGCTAGAGACTCAAGAGGCAAGTGCGGAACCAGATGGCTTCTTCACCGCTTATAGCAGGATATTTAGCAGCGTGGATTAATGTCGGGACGGAAGGGTGATATTCTACTTTCATTCGGGTACAGTGATTGCATAAATTATTCAATCGACATAAAACTTCAAAGGTATATACCATAACCCATTCAAAATATGTAGCAATGTAATCTACCGACCTCATCAGTAACAGTTGTTAGATACAGAAAAGTATTTGTGCAAAATTTGGGATAGATACCACAATAAACAGGTGGTTAATTATTGTTTTTACACAATTAACTGCCAGCCTGGCAGTCTCAATGTCAAGACCCCAAAAAATAATTTTTTCTCAACCATTTGTGACAATATGAACGATCTTGACAAAAAATAAAAATATGTCGAAGTAATGGTGCTGAAAAATGACGGAAGATGAGTAAAATGCGTTGATCGCTACCTCCCTCCTCTCAGTATTTTGCGTTAAGGGCTTCAGAGTTAAATTTGGTGCAGATATTTCCACTGCTTGGAAGCTCTTGTGCGCCTCCAATCCTAATTTTCTATTACTTTATGTAAATAGATTCGAGATAAGCCCTCAAGTACAGTCAGATTTGTCTATAATAACTTTGAAAGTGTCCTATCCTTTTTCTCTTTGTTTTTTTCAGGCCAACATTAAGAAGTGTACAATACCTGGTGTTATCAGAATCAGTATTATGAATGTTGTCATTGCAGTAACTTGAGTTTTTCTCCAGGCAGGAAAGCCCCACCATTACGAAATATGATCCGTCTTGTTCTACAATCACGGATGGCATTGTGACGGTTGATCACTTGTTTCAATAAAACTGCTGTCTGTGTCTGTATGGGTTGTGACACGGAGAGTGTTTACACATACTAATTGTAAAAAATCTGATAAGAAACATATAGATCTGGGCGTTTTTTAACACATTCAGGACTCTAGGCCTAACAGCTTACTTACAATCCCTAAAAGTGTGTTAGCATGATTTCTTTATGATATGAAGTTTTTAGCTTCCTCAGACTGACAAGGGATTTGGTGGGCCCCCATAGAATATAAATATAAGAATAATTATTATAGGTTACTTAGACGGTAGTGATCAGTATAAATATCAATGATTAACTCCACAAAAGTGCAATTTATTATGATATTGAATAGCTAGTGAATAGAATGTGATGAATAACTATTCAAAATTAGTGACAGACGACAGGGATATGGGCAGAGGCAGCGGTAATTCAATCGGCACGGGATGCAGCTTCGCCCTTGCACCCCACAGCTCGGTGTCAGCCAAGTTACAAGTAAGTATAAACAGAGTTGATTAACTGCCACATTAGGGAACCAGCCCTTTTATTCCCGTAGTATTGATTTACGCGTATGTAACCAAGGGCTTAACGTTTGATGCATTAAACCACACCCAAGCAAATCCGCAGATACATCAAATGACCGAACAATCAGTTTTGAATGTTTTAATATTTTTTTTTTTACTAATTGACTATTTTTTTTTAAATATATAAAAACGAAATAAAGAACATATTTAGTGAAAGAACAATAAGAGAAATATCTTAATTTTTCGGTACCGCAAGGAGTCATAGACTCAAAAAACAAAATTCAAAATGGCTGTTGTGTTAAAAATGTTCCACAAAATAAAGATTAATTTAAGTTAACAAAAAAAAAAGTATTTCATGTAACCCCTTGATATGAAACACAACATGGCCAACCAGGAACAAAACAGTCACATCTTACATTAATAAGAAATAATAATATGCATCCATGACAATTATTAGGAGATAATTTCAAAATGGATCTTAACAGAAAATTTACAAGATTTAAGTTGGAAATGACTTACTGTTTATTCAATGTTTCAATTTTTAGGTGAGGATGATCACATCGAAATCCTATCTTGAAATTCTCACTACGGACTTACAAAGTATAGGTACATATTTACTACTGTATATTTAAACTGTAGACGATACCAATTTTGTGAAAACTCAAAATCTATTGAGGAAGTGTCAGCTTTATGTTGTTTTTTTCCCAATCTTTGGTTATAAGCACCAAATCGAAGCTCATTGTATATGCTGTAAAGTGATCACTGTAAACCTCCAGCACAATTACGGGCTATCTTGCAAGAGTTTTACAAATCTCTGCCCACAGATAACTGAAACAAACCCCTAAAAATGACTGCATTTTAAAATGTTGAGGGTTCAAAATGTATTTGTCATGAAAGACCCCTAAAAAAAACCCACCTTAATATGTCACGAATAACAGTAACTGGCGATTTTAATGAGAGGGGAAGGTGCAGATGTGAGAGTTAAGCAGTAAAAGAGAGGTTTATTTTCTGAAAGACCGGGCACTTATTGTTAGTATCCAGCAGACCACAAGTCATCTCATCAAATTGAAATTTTGAACCAAGTTTCTCACCTAGAGCTGTATAAATTTAATTACCGCCGAGGTGTGGGACACCTAAATGTGAAATTGTTGAGCAGTGTTTGAGATGCGCTTTAAGGATTGGATTTTTTTTTTTCTGTCTGTCTGCCTGTTTTGGTATTTGTAAGTCCTCTATTGAAACTTGGAAAATAAAATTTTACACGATAAATTCAGAATGAGTATACATAATATTTAAGATAGGACCAAGTATACTGCATTGTGACACTCCTGATTTGATTACTGGCGCTTTATTTAAACCTAAAGCTGAACTACGCTAAGAAAATTTTCCATCTGTAGACTGTTAACTGTGGGAATTCAAATAATCCAGGTTTAAATATTTACTTAACTTGGATTTTAGTGAGGAAGGGCGGCGATGAGGAATTCTTATAATATAAAACCATTCCAACACATTTTTCTTTGCAACATTAAGTCTGGAGATTGCACAGACCGGAAACCAGAAAAACCTCGCGGTATTTACACGGCTTGAAAAATAAACAGTTAGTATAAATGATCTTGAGGGGTGGGTGTGAAAATAACCAGTGGAATTCCTTCGTGCTAAATCTTCAAGGGGGAGTCCAGAGGAACTTTCCGGGGAATATGTTTTCACGAGGTGCGTCACCCGGTCCGCGCTAAAAGTAGACAAGGTGAGTTGATAGCGTTTATCAGAATATCTGTGACTCGCCAAAAATGATAAAACTCAAGAATGTTAAAAACCTGTAAGCAACTGTCAATGCCCCCATGTTCTAGTCCACGTATCTCCATTGTGATTTGATAATCACTTACGTTATGTAGATAAAACATAGACATTTGTCATGTTATAACAATCTAGAGCTGTTCTGTATTCAGAATCATCTCGATTTGTACAAAGGAGCAAGGTAGAATGGAATGAGATAGGCACCGTTCTACAGGTATGTAAAGATATGCCCCTTGGTGGAACCGGTAATACTACCGTTGTTCTGTTGGTATCCCTGTCTTATGTCTGGCCTAAGTCTCACTTTAAAACATAACTAAAAGTCTTTATATTCAGTTCTTAAAGCTAAAGCACATATTTAGTCAGTAAAGTTTATAATTTTCACCCGGTATTTTTCACATTAACAATCATAGGCTCTACGTTCAGGTAGGGCGCAATCGTATTTCTTCTAATGGTATGATGTAACTAACGTCTATGTACTCTCTAATAATTAGGGCCGAAACAATTTAAACGTAAATACATAATGTACAATACCACCCTGGAAATTCTTCCGGGTAAGATATGAAAACGGGAAGCATGCCAACACAAATCAGAAGTCACAAGCAATAAAAGATTTAACGTTTTGATTTTACGTCCTCTGTTAACATCTAGATATAATAACGCGAAAATAAAAAGTTTTTATATTTAAATATAATTGTATTTAATATCTTTCATAATTTATATTAAATTATACATTAACTTATTCGTGTAAAGTGACCAAGTAGTTTTTGACAAATGGAAAGAAATTTTTTTCACAATAAGTTAATAAGTGCAATTCACGAAATTCATGTGCCCCACACATAAATATATAATCATTTATTCACAGTAGAATAAATACTCAATAATAAAAATACGATTTAGTTCAACCAGGCGTAGTTAAAATCAACTCGTATGCACTTAAATAATACCGATTGTAGTTTAATATCTACTGTGGGAGGAACCGCTTTCGACTGTAAAATATTTGAAAGTAGATGCGGTTTTATCGTTATATTGTCAAGAGCTTGTAAGCACTTTCGATGAAGCAGACGGCTTAGTGACTTAGCCCGTCCCCCAGAGAAAGCAGCGGTCAGATTCTCATCCTCCGGTTTCTCTACCCCTATCATCTCATACCTTCTCCTTTTGCGGCTGGAAAATCTTCGCCTTAACTGGATTATTAGCTTAGAGAGGATCTGAGCTGCGCGCATAACCAAAGAAGGAACTGAAGGTCTTCGTATTGAAAACCTGTCGGTATATAGAACGATTTTTTCTGAAAGCTGACTTAAATTAAGTAATAAAACTATTTTCCAATCACAAGAATATTGCCTTTATCCTATAGAGAATACAAACAAACCTATGTTCTACGAAAGCGGCTGTAAAAATAATTTATTTGTTCTCAAATTAAACAACCTAGATATTGCGGTGATTGTTTTAATCAAAATACCAATTAATGTTTTAATGGCAACCTCAGAAGCACATAATAACGACTATAACGTCAAATGGCTTCGATAATAAATCTAAAAAAGTAATGTTTTGAGAGGCTCAATAGAAAATGTGTTTAATGTAATTTTAGCTGATTTAAAGAGGTTTTTTTTTAGCAACGTTATTGCAAAGGGCAATTTTTAGGGACAGGGATGTTTCAAAAAATAAAATAAAGTATATATGGTGTTAAATACGGATCATTTTTACATACAGAGTATTTACGAAACTCACATGGCCCATACTATAATTTATATTAATTTAAAAAAAAATAGTTCACTTGAATTAACCAAAAGTTGACACTAAAAAAAAAATATTTGATACAATGAGAATGTTTTTTGGAACCATAAGAGTTTTGGGTGCTTAATTGTTCTTTAACGTGTTTCTTATTATCAGATAATAACTTAATTATGTACTTTTTTCTATTCTATACGATCAGATTGATATACTCCGTTATTGGTCAAGTTCTATTTTGTATATTTCAACTGCAACTTGCAAATACCAAGAGTTTAGCCATTGTCTCTGTGAAGAATGAGAGAATTAGTAATCACATGAGAAATTGTAAGTAAAAAAACCGAAAAGTTACCTCTGGTCCTTGTGTACCATTTAAAGTTTCCCTGTAATCGCCTGAGGTTCAAATTATTATTCTGAGTCTGTTACTTTCCTATTTAGGCTCCAGGATGTTTACGACAGTGCAACCAAGTAAGGGGGCGGAGAAAGTCTTCCTTTTATTTAAGAGGAAGTGACGTATGCATTAATGAGTGGTTAATGCGGAGGCGGTATGCTATTGGTTATGACTACCACACTCGGAACTCACTGGAGCATAATGGGTGCTGACCACTCTGGCTTCTCATCGAATGCTAAGAGTTTTAGAAAAGTAAAGAAGTTATCTTCGACTTGTTTTAAATCGGAGACATGTTTTCTTGCCAAGAACATTGTATATTTAGTTTCCGAGCACCCAAAACATTCCGAACAATATTGGAACCATCGCTATGATTGCTTGTTTATTGTTGATTGAGTGTCTTTGGTGGCAAGTTTTGGCAAAATTGTAAACCTCGAAGAAATAAGATATGAGATTGAGGTTATCAAGATGAACTATAGATATTAGGACTTTTGGTCCAAAATTCTACCCTACTGATACAGATTGGTTGGAGAACAATACAACCTCAATATAATAACCTCATGAATACTTAGATCTATTGGGAGATGAGCTGTTCTGTAATGAAGTCTATAGATTTATACAAACTCACGGTTCTTGGCAAGGCATCTCAGGAATCGGGAGATTCACTTTATATCTATTAATGGTTTATTAAATATTCTTTTGTGGACCTTGGATGACTAAATAATACAAATAAAATTATCTAGTTCAAACACGATCCAAGAACACATGCATTCATGTGCTGTTGTCTAGAAGACGTCACAACTTCCCGCGAACGGGTCTGACGCACCGGCCGGAGGCGCCAAGCTTGCAAAAGAATCCTTCCCACTGGTGGACTGTTGAAACAGTCACATTATTCCAGGAATTTATGCGAGCGTCACGTTTCCTCTCGCTCAAAGCAAAGGGACGATCAATGAATGAATGGTCTGAGTAGTAATGGTTGGAATATAATGAGCTTATACTTGATGTCAATGGTGCAACAAAAAACATAATCTTCAAGTTCATCAAGTCAAAACTAAAATACCACTTCAATTTAGACCCCGTTGCCACATAGATGTTCAGTTGAAACCTCTAAAACAATTTTACAACGGCCTAAGCGTCAATGTGAGGAAGTCGGGCCATTCGAGATAACCTCTTTTGCAAAATTCAGAACTTTATACAGCGAATTACTCTTAAGTGTTTCTTTACAAAATGTTACTCAGGCGGTTGTTGGATAACTGCATTTATGTTGCAATTATTGGCTAGATAGTTATGGGCATAGACCGTTGTTTTAAACTTCCAAATCAATTATTCGACGAACGGTGCTTAGACTTTTCACCCGCACTTTAGGCACGGCATGAATGTTCATATTTTTATAAGATATATTTTGTAACAGGTTCTCGGATGCCTAAGCTTCTTGAACCCTCGCGACTGTTGAAGGTTTACCGTACTCTTCGTTCAAACCAAAAGAACTTCTCTTGGTCTCTGCTTCTTCTCCAGTTGTCTATACCTGAACAATGAATAAGTCACTATTCTAATTAAAGGCCTGTATGTTATTCTTTATTGTCAATGGGGTGATCTGCTATTTCACCAGTCACCGACTTGCGTTCATTTGCGTTTTGCTAATCACAATGACTGGTTAATGGCCCGTACAGATACGAGGACCATCCTGCCGCTTCAAATGGCGATTTAATACTCTTTAGTGACATCAAGCGTTAATCATCAAGTTGTTAAGTTATGGGCTCATCAGACAATCAAAACGAATACCATAAAAGAGCCTATCTTCAACTGACTGATGAGTAGAAAAAATAGAAATTAATCTATGCACAAGGAATTAAGTTATCACTGATGTCAATCTCATAATCCGTACCATACACATTTCCAAGGTTAGAAGCAGTAATTTGTCTTGGCTCTTAGGTGGGTCACAATTTATATTGCCAAGCCCAAAATAAATAAAAAACGGAGGCTCTGCATTCAAACTTCAATGTCTGTACGAATAAAATATTTTGTGTCCACATATTTCTATGATTCAAACAAATATATATAAACTTGTACCTACTAGGGAGTTAACAGGCTTTATATTATTGTTTATTCCTGTGATTTATTACAATGCTCTCTTTTTTTTTAAAATACTTATAAGACAATTTTTGTCTTATAATATTTGGATTACTTTTTAACGATAAAGAAGAGATATTGCCAGATCAAAAAATTTCTACAAATGCGAATGTATCAAAATTGTATATCTCTATACGATTATGACATTTAAATTGTGACAGTGTTAAGTTTTTGTAGTAATTAAATGAATTGTAAAAATCACACCTAAGCTACTTCACAGACTCATAACTTAACCGCCATCACAACAAACTCGTGGAAAAAATATTTATGCTTTAAACAGCATTAACCGATAAAATGGTCTAAGCTAAATCTTGACCTCACTATAGTGGGGATCTAAATTGTTGTGATATTATTATAACAAATATTTAAAATCAAATCGCCATATTTTTGGCAGTTATTGATTAAACTATGATTTTTCAGAAAGATTCGTTTAAATTTTACACCAATAGAATGCTGTACAACAATAGAGGCGGGGTCGGTTTCATGGCTGTGGAGAGAGAGATCGCCTGACCTTTGATAGGTCGTTATTGAAGTGTCTAATTAACCTACAAAACCGTTCTGCGGGACTCAAGGTCTTCAGTCGGCTTCTAGAACAATATGTATACGTCCTTGCCATTGGCCGTCGTGCCAACAAGACAGAAATTTATCTGTCTTCAAAATTATACTAAAGGTTTCGGGGGTTTAAACAAATATTCAAAGCTGCATAAGATGAGTCAATTGTATGAAGCAGATCAGTGAAGAATGGATCATAAGATAAGGTCTTCAGCTCTCTCACCGAGGGTAGATACAAAACCTTACTGAATAAACTCCAAGTTCTAAGCAACTTTAGCTTGAACGTATCAAAAGTGTAAAATGATGGTAAGAAACAGTGACATCCCTAAGCTGGTGCATGAGGGCGTTAAACGGCAGTTTTCACGGTTGTAATTTTTTTTATCTACAAAAATCATTATACATTCGCAGGAAAAACCTATTAAATTATTTGACCTTTGTTACTCATGTATTGTTTTATTTTAACTTCTTCATTATGATAAAATTACAACCTGCCTTAATACTTAATAGGCAATAAGTAATTGAGATAAATGTTCTCATTCGTACCATATTTACAATTTTCATTGACTCGCTCATTCATATAGTATTTACAAACAGCCCAGAGACCTCCCAAATCCACGTGGTTGTCACCTCCCTCGCATGCCAAAGAGGAAGCGGATTTTTTTTTTTATTATGTTACATTTTATCAAAATACGGCACAGTTCATAAATACCATCTACATATATTTTCCTTATTAATTTTGTTTATTCATGTGTTTTGAAAAAAGGACTAATTTGAGCTTTGAGTTATTTTGTGAATTTGAGCCATAATACCAATAGTCTGGTTATGAACATTATTTCGGCTGTATGTATGTTAAAATACTGACAATAGGAGTATAATATTTTTCAATGCATTATAATTAATAAACAACATATTTAACAGGAATACATATTTTATAGTTCAGAAATCCGAGGGATGAGAGTGTACTGGGCCGAATTAGGGCGTCTTCTGGGCCAAGTTTCCGAATACACTTCGTGCTATATTAAGACAGACAGTGAGCGCGGCCTGTCTCACAGATACAGAATTTCTCCGTCTAGCTCTCAACATGTTGGGGTATTTTATATTTTAGACAAAAAAAAACAAACAATAATTAAAAGTAATACCAAATATCAATCGACAGGATTAGGCTTGAACTAGTAAATGCATAGCCTAGCTTAGGTATAGTAATTCTTATATAATTTTACTTACTTCAATCAAAACTATTTCTAAAATCGTCCTGAAGTATAAAATAAAAGCAACCGAATCTTTTATTTTATGTATAAATACCTTATATAACTTCAAATCGATCATTATTTACTAATATTTGCCTTTAACTATCAATCCTATTTTAACCCAGTGACTAATTTGTTTGCTCAACTTATGACTTTTCGCAATATTTATATATTTATGCACAGCTCTCTCTGGTCTACCCGCAATTCATTTTGTATTGATTCAAATGTTTTCGGCGCCTATACCAAGATTTTCAAGAATGTTATAATTAAAATGATAGAATAGGCCATAACAGTTTAAGTAGATAATTATCAAAGTGAAAAATTTACGCAGTCTGATCTGTCACTCTTGTAGCACTTGCATCAGAATAAAATATCAACCTTGTATATTCTTATATATCATTCTGTTTTATACAAATTATATGCAAAAAAGGTTATGCGTGATAGCAAATTGAAAACTTACGGGGCTCTGAGAGTTAATTTAACTTTTTTTTATCGAAAGTACTGAGTAGTTTTGTTTTTTTCTTGTCAATTGAAAATGTAAAAGTTTAATTGTGACTGGATATGTAAATTCAGGAAAATAGAATGTTCTGAACTTTTTCTGGACGAAAATGATACCCCTATAGCAATTTGGTGGTCCAAATATGAAGATGACGGGGTAGGGGGCCCTAGAAATAGACAGCCTATGACGTCAGGCTAGCAACTTGACACGGCTCCTAAACAGGTCCACCATGCCGACCAAGCAAAGGTCTCTTCTTCCTTTTTTAATCCCTGCAGTTTCCCCCTTCTTCAAAACAGATTTTCCAAAAGTAAATTGACATCACACCTTCCCATAAAAGATGATAGACTGGTCATACAAAAATATAATTATTTGATCATTGCGAAATAATTTTATTAGTTTAACTATAACTGGAAATCATTCTGTCAACAAAATAACTATTATATATACATACTTATATAAAACACGTAACATTAACCTAAAAATCCTATCGAAATTCAGTGAAGAAACTCTAGGTTCGTGAGTTCTAATGTTGGTTTTTAAAACTTACACTGACAGGATCGTGAAATGAACCCCAGACCTTCATAATCATAAGGCCCACCCACCCAACTTGATATTGCTGAGGTCCTTGTATGTATTTCTTCTTTAGCTAATAATTATTAATAATAGTGGGATCTACACCACAACCAAAATGGACAATATTAAATTATTTTTGCGTTACCTATTCATCGTCTTGTATCAATCTAATCACTTAACGAATTTCTTATGAGCTGTGACTAGAACAAATATTAGCAGTTATCAAAACGGGCCCTACCTTTTAAAAGTTACTGTTGCCACGATACTGTACTGTAATCAATAACTAACTTGAATATTGGGACGCATGGAATATACCAATAAAATCTCAGTTCGATTGAATAATTTTCACTATCAAAGAGCACGCACACATACCCAAGACGGACGTTCCCTCAAGAGAGACGATCCATCCGAGAAAGAAAGCGTAGAATGGAAAATGGTAGGAAGAAGGATGAGAGGAAGACTTAAGATATGGATGGATGAGTGGAAAGCATCATTGGCCTTAGGAGGATCCAATGAACCATGAAGATTGGAATAATGTCATTGCGTAAATTAAAGTGGAGGATTACTATAATATTCTTTTAAAAGAGTAAATTTATACTTCCCATCGATAAGAAATGTCGAAACCTGTACCTAAGATGAAAGTCATTTCCAATCAGTCCAGATCTACGAATATGGAAGACGACTGACTGGAGCCTACCCCTGACAAAACAGTAATTATTGCCTAATGTTACCGTATAATATTGATGAGCGCGATGTGGCCTTTGATTCGTAAACAAAAAACATTTCTATAGGCTGACGTAGACAAGGAACCTGCGGGCCGAAGTAGGTCGTAAATGTTCTTGAGACAAGCAGTTGTTCTTTTATTACTGCCTCTTTCATTATGCAAAGAAAATAACGCGTTTTTTTAAAAACGTTTACAGTACACATTGTACAAAAAGTAACGAACTCTGAGCTTTAGACAGTCAGATAAACGTAGAGAAACTGAGAAAAAAGTGGTCGACGCCAAGATTTGTATTAACACGCTGACGCGGCCGCATTCCTCAGATCCCTGAGAGATCCCTCTCCAAGGACAGGAGGAAAACAGTAGCGATGCTTAATCGCGATAAAAATTTCAATATCCTTCGACCTCCTGCAATTACCTGGCGCATATTCAGTCCTCCACACACTAGGAATCCCAAGGCCGGGAAAGGCCATTGTATCGCATGAGAATCGTACTCCCACAGGACGGAGTAGAACGCGGGAAAACGGTACTGGGATGAAGTTGTGCGGTCAAGAAGAAGCAAACTTGGAGACTTAACCGCTAGGGAGCAACAACTAGAAAGGCCAACGGAGGAACTTGCTTTCGTTAGGTCCTAAATAAAGGATATTTAATAAACAAAGATTCATCCAGCGTTAAATCATCCTAAAATAGGCATTGTAAAATATATGGAAGTATTTTGCTCACTGTTTATTAATGCTATATAACCATTAAAAACACACACTAAACAGGCTAACAACGACAATAATCAGTCCCTCCTGGGAATCGCCACCATTCACATTCACAGCTACATTAACATTACTAATTGATTAATAAATGGAGAAATAGATAACAAAAATATCTATCCCATTATTGGGATCATCAGGAAATATTTCATTGATTAATATTCTACTCATTACGATGGTAAAGCTTTTATTTTTATTTACTTATTATTATACTGTAAGTCGTGAGTTATATCTAATCAGGATATCCGGGGTCAGCAGTACACAGGCAGAAGGCAATGAAGACAAATATATTACTAAGGCGGACGGAATACAGGCTATTTACGATCAAACTAATAGACAGACAATAAGACATTTCAGGTAACATATTAATGTATCTGACAAGTTTCAAAAACCATATATTTTTCTCCCTCAGCTCAGTTTTCATATGTGTAGTGAATGCTGGGAGTATTTCGGTACATAAGACTGTTAAGTAGTGTTTGGTTCGGCTGAAAGGAATCTTGTACGAACACCAAAAATATATAACGAATCCATCACCATTCACCAATGAACCTTCATTAATCAGAATATCCGAACTAAAACACACCGTGTCATTACTTTATCTCCTTTCCCAGCAGCTGTTCCCACCTACCCACAGTTGCAATCTAATGTACTGCTATTTTTTTCCATTTACATAATCACACCATTATTTGAACCGTTTTCGTTGTTATTTCCGGCTTCCTGGTTCATGAAACCACCGTGGACACTTTTACGGTAACATATTTCTCGTATAATCTCAAGGGTGAACTCAAAATTTGGTAAAAGAACACATTTCAGTCTCCATAATACTCTCCAGTTAGGCGTCTATTGAAAAGTTTCATGAATCGTCCTGAGTGACGATAACCATGTTTGTTTTTTTCAATTTTAAATGGTCTCTCTTTTATTGTATTCCGCATACAATGGAAAACGCAACTTCAAATTACATTATTAAATTTAGTGCATCTATATATAAACGATTGTTAACTCTTGAACAACATTTATTCCTAGTAACAGATTGTATACTCTGGAATTTATTTTTAACCTTCTTACATCCGAGATTTTATACCTTCTTTCCATCACCTTGTTTGGTGGGATCGATGAAGGAATCAGTGGTAATGGAAGGCGGCTTGACTAATGGCTTGGAGGGTCTGACCCCGATCAGGCTAAAAGCCGGTTTCTGTATCCGAATGCACCAGTCCTCTAACTTGAGTGTGCACTCCGGCTTGAATGCACAATGAAGAAAACTGAGCTATGAAGCACAATATTTGTAGAGTCAAAACGGTTTTCATCCAGGTAAGAACCGATCGTTTTCTTTGGTCGGTAAGTCTGTACATTTTTTTTGTACATTATAATGATAAATCTTTAATTGAAAACGATTACAATCTCTCCTAGAAAGCAAATAGATAATTGTGATCAAATATCATATTCATGCCATATTTACAATTTTAAATTTACTATCTTATTCATACCGTATTTACAGTATAGTATACAATATGGGCATATTGTATACATCACCCAAGGATTCGCCCACAGTTTTGTCAACTTCCCGACTAAGCAGGAGGCAAGGATTTGCATGAGGGAAAAAAACTTACAAGTAAACACTGCTTCTGAACTGAATAATATTAGTACGATAACGAGCAACATCCGAAGACTCAGAAGTTTTCTAATATTAAAGATAGGGGGTTTTATATGTCAATAATTTAGTTAATTATAATTTTTATTTATTTATTGAACATATGATTATAAGTGACCTGTTACGAACATCTTTGGATATCGTTTCTTTACTTTCTAGGTACTTAATTCTGTTTGTATATATTCTTAATAATACAATTGATGTAACAAACACATTTACAATTTTTCAAATTTTTGTCAGTATTATCTCGCCCTGGCGCAACTTAGCAATATAGACTTGATTGGTAGTGCCCATATTAGGAGTCACCACAACACTTAGCTTGCGGAGCGAATGTACAACTTTCACTTGGATTTGAAACTAGAAGCAGCAGTTGATACTTGAGGCAAGTATCTGCCATCGACAACGGGCTCAGATCTGCAGGTCGCAGTTCTCGACAGTCACAGGTGCCCCAGTAGCAGCTACCCGATCGCCGATATTAAAACGGCAGTTATATGGCACAGGGGCGACCAGGGTTGGCTGCCATATTAGGAACAGTCAGATACTACATCGTCCTTCGCTCTGAGATCAGCCCCATTAGCTCGTATTTGTCCCTTATAAGGGCTTCGGCGGCATATGGTGCGGTTATTGCACACAGATCTGTCTGTCGATCGTACATCATGCCTGCTCGTGGTTCCAACTTTCTTCTGCATCATATTGTAATTACACCATGCAATTGAGTACAAATATGATTACAATCGAATCATTTTTTGATCACCAGTTTATTGAGGCGGGTCATCGTTATTTAGAAAGCCCGTCGTTTTTTTTTTTGTTTGTTTTTTTACCGGGAAAATATTGTTATAAGAAACATAATTGTATTTTTAAATATATACAAACGAAACCCGGCATTAAGTTCTGTAAAAAATAATTATACGATCATGAAAAACCGCTCCAAAATCGCTTCTTCGACAAATGATAAAAGTGTAAATAGCTAAAAAATATGGCATAAAGAATCTACACAAACCAACTTGGATCGCACTAAAGTGGCGATTTATCTCTTTGACTCTAAAAACATAGATTTTTAAAATATCTTTTCTTGCGCAACTTCTTTGGTGTCTTCTTGTTCTTATCTGTAATTGAGCTGTAACTATACAATGATAGTAGATTAATTACAAATTTATAACTTGTTGCGTAGCACCACTTGTAAGCCACCTGTTTCCAAGCCTCCCCGATTCCAAGACTATGAGAAAAATTAATTCCTTTAGTAAGGAATGTGACTAAGACGATAGAAAGAACTTGAAAACTATAATCAATTAAACTGTTACTAGATGCCAGTACATTAAGTTTACGTACATTTTTTTATATGGTAATAAATGATTCCGAAGGGATCTAAGTAAGTTTTTAAGAGTTTAAGAAAACTGTACAAGCAAGTCTACACCATGTAAATACTCCGAACGATCAACCTTTTAATTATTATTTAAATATGCTCAATTAACGAGCTGCCTTATATTGCACACAGCTACCCAAATTTACCCAGAACGTCTACATTAGAGAATATAGATATTTCGATCTCTTACAGTGCAACAATGATCTAGCATACTTAGAGTTAAGTGGGATATAAACTACCCTGAAATTCTTTCAAGAAAGTATTTAAATGCAAAAATAACGAGGGGCAGCACAGGGAGCTTTCTTAGCTATAACGAATCCAGAAAAATCCAAACCCTTGGTAAATCCAGGAATTTAAGGAGCCGGGAAAAAAAATACAAGACTTCTATCCTTGAGGTTGCAGGAGTCTGCACAGAACCAAACCCCGTGTCTCGCCACCAGGTAGGCGTTTTAATTTTACTGCCCGAAAACACAACGGTGATTTTCGTCGGTGACCAGATTTATTTAGCTACCGATTTATTTGATCACAATTACTTCATTTTATTTGTTAAAGCATTTGGCCATTGCAAAATAAAAACACTATTGTAAAAATGCTATGATATGGACACATTTCAAACATATTAAATACGCGATTCGTATGGTTGGCTGTCGACAAATATGTTTTTTAATATCTTTTAAATTATAGAACCGTCTTAAATTTATCATTTACCTTCAAATATTAAATAGCTGAGAATGTTAATGAAATCGGCGACTTATTTCACGTTTAATTTCTTTCATTGCTCCCCTTTATTTTATTTTGAGCAAAAAAACAGCCCAGCACCAAATCAATACCAGCAGGATAGATCTATATTGTGCAAAAAGATTTAATCAGTTTGAAGACCAGTATCGAAGAACATACCGGCGAAAGTCTTATCGTCAGGTACGTGAATGAACGTTCCGTTCGGGAATGCCAATACTGCAAGAGTCCCATCTAACTAACTGTTACTATGTTCTATAGAATATTTGGATGATTCATAGCGAGTCGTTTAAGTCCATTCAACGGTACACATTGCTTTTATATCCTTGAGAGAGATAGATAAATCCAGCGCCGGTATGTTCTTCAGATTCCTTTGCGCTTACGTCAAAGAAGACAGAGCGGCTGGAGCATATTACATTTCAACACAAGAACACTACCAGACTAGCAAGATAAGCTTTGAGTCATTGCTCAGGTGATAAGGTGGCGCCCATAAGCTTCGGATAAAGACCCGATAAAGGGATGAGTTACATTATTTACTCTGTTACACTTTTATAAAATTAATACAGTACTCAGAAGGTTGACTTCATTTTTTTTTAATACAGAAACACGTAATCACGAAGAAAAATATCACAAACTGGAACACTTATTTCAAAAATATTTCTTATATATGAACCATTTGGAGTTATTAGCAACATAAATCTAAAAATCGACTAATTTAAATAACTGAAATATGGGCTATAAAAAGCCATTATCATGCCTGGACGTCCACATATTGCGAAAAGACTTCCTATTCCTGTTTAAAAGGAGAGCCTCTTAAGTTGACCATCGATTAATTAAATATTTAAAGTTATTTCTTTCCGGTTCTGCTCTAAATTGAAGGCCTGATTAATAATTTTAGTGGATTCTGAGCTAAAACAATCTTTAAGACTATCAATACCACTGTGTTTGCAGCGAAATAACTTGTATGGATAATATAAAAGGACCAATTTGTTTATTAATTTTTTTTTAAACAAAATTTTAATGGCCAAGGAGGCTTCCAAAATATAAGCTTTTGGGATTGTTGCTGTTTCTGGACATTCTTCCATGAATTTCTAATGTATTTATTTTTATTTATTTTAAAAATTTAGGTTAAACAAATTTTGGTAGCTATACGGATAAATATTTGTTTTAACAGAGAAAAAAACCGGCCAGTTATCCTTGGGTCAACTAGTTTAAATTGCGTTTATTTTTCCCATATATAACTAAGTAGCTATGAAAGATACTTTAAAATGGCTAGGTTAAGTAAGATGGGTTTCTTGATGGAAGAATGTCCTAAAAAAAAAGTACAACTAGATGGCAAGACCTATTCACTAAGATGTCCTTGCTTTCAGGTACATCGGAAACACAGGGCCATCGCCCTAGGTCTGTTTCAACAATGCCATTTGTTCTGACTCAACTATACTGAGCTTTAGACCACATCACTGAGTCATCACATTTAAGTCGAGAATGGACAGCATATATTAAGTATGGAAATGGTAGTTAAAGAAATGTTTTGTTGTCAAGCCCAATGGTTAATGCTTTAATTGTAAAAAGTTAAGAAGAAACCATGTCTGCTTTTTATGTATGTAATTATTTTTGTTAGACTTTTAATAGCCAACGGTAAAAATCGGTAGCTTAAACTGATTTATTAAAATCTTAATATCAAGAAAAATACTTTTGGATGAAAATACCCAGTAGTTTTCTCTTGAAAAAAAAATCGAATCTTACACCAGTGCTACTAAGGAGCAATCAATTCATGGATAGTTGATAAGATCTCCTTTCCCTACCAGTAAGATACCGAAGCTAAGTATTTAAATTGAGTCCATTTCTTTTAAACTTTCGTTACATTTTTTCAAATCTTAGAAACCCTGCCTGTTTTCGACATTCGACCAATTTCTAATTTAAACATTAAATTTTAATTATAATTAAATGTGGTTAATTACTCGGTAATGGAAAATAGCTTCGGGGGGGGGGGGAGGCTTTGGTGGACTACGATCACACTATTACTTTATTGTAATTCGTTCGCAGTCCTTTAATTATAGCACAGGCCCAATGTTACTTTTAAGCAATTTTAAAGCCATGATTATAGTCTCTCCTGCTCTGACTGTAGTACGGGTTGTAACCCTGAATGAAGGAAATATTAAATCTGTTCGGCCTGTTCGGCAACCTAACCTCAATACGTAATTCTTTCATTTTTTCCCTGTTGGCCCGTTTTCCGACACAATGTATCCCGTGTGTTTCCTTGGATACATCTCAAGACGGCAGCTCTCCCGGCAGACTCCCACCGTGAAGAGGCAAACCCTTGAGGGGGCCGCCGCAGTATCATTTGGTGCAATCAGTGGAACGCCCTAACGGGAAACCATTGAGAAAAAACCTTGTCTCCCCTAGGCTTACCGTCGGAGGCTTTCGGGGTCGCGGGTGCCTCGGTTCTGCAGGAAGATAATGAAATTCTATATAGCTAGTTAATCCGAACATCAGTTGCCTCACATTTTTTTTGTTTATTAAGGATTTTATGTAATAATCATAAACGAAATTAGAGACATAGACAGTTAAGAAACCATATCAAAATATATTCGCTGGCTGGAGTTTCCAGGCGAGTCTCTTAAAAACGTAGTAAGTTATCAGATAAACCATCTTGTACAATGGAAATCACTATTTCAATAAACTAAAATAAAATGTGTGAAAAGGTGAAAGTGGATGAAATGATAAGATTTATATTCTGCAAATCTAATCGAAAAAACATTAAACAGAGGTTTCGCTCTCAATAAATAAAAGTCTGTGCGCTAAAAATGCTTCTCATAAATAATAAAATAAGAAAGCTGAAAGCCTTCTGCAAAGCAATAATTAAGAATGCAATGAAAACATGTTTCAGAATAAAGCACATAGCTGCATCAACTCACGACTTACTCGAGAGCATAAATTCTACCCACAGAAGCTAAGTTATCTATAAACCAGTATAAATATTCATTATAAAATAGCTCTTTATATTATATTATATTATTTATAAATGTCATTAAATACAAATAATATGTTGGAGGCAAAGTAAATAGCGAAATGAAGATGTAATATATTCTACGATACACCCAATTTTGTATTGGATTTAACCTAATGAATAAAGCAGCTCTACAGGACAAAACTCTGATTTTTGGGGAATTTTCAAAGTATAACGTAACAGGAAAATCGTTGGTTTTCATCGGGTGAATTGAATAATCGACGTGAGCTCAAAATCAGCAACGAACGAGAAACATGTTTGTTTATAAGACACCCATAGATCAAATTTTGTAAACCGAACGATTTAAACCAGCATAACTTTTATTTTATTTACATAAATGAATTAAACGTATTCGAATAAAATAAATTGCATGCTACAGAGGTGAACACCATGCGGATTTGGGAGATCTCTGTGCTGTGTAGATTTGTTAATATTGTTTGAATAAGTGTGTGAATGCTGAACTGAAAATATGGCATGAATGAGATCATTTCTCATTGCACAATAGGGCAGACTGTAATTTTATTTGAATAAAAATATTTCTAATAAAAAAACTCAGTATTTACATAATATATGAATATCTTCTGATGTTTATGCTGTTGTTTTTTTGTATTGATAAAGCTAGATCTTTACAATTGATTTAAATGATCTCAAAGTTCCGACAGAATCAACAGCAGTAATAAAATTGAAGCGGCTTTACTGAAATGAGGCTAGTATATTGATCAATTTTGTTAGAAGCGTTCTTTATTTACGTCATATTCAAAAATAGGAACGTGTAAACTATTTGTTTCTGATGTTGCAATGTCATCAATAAATCATCAATCAATTGCGCTAAAAGTTTTCTTCAATAGTAAACATTCGGCACCACAAATCATGTTTAGATTGTAAATATGCATCATTTTCCTTAATTCCAAGTAGTGTCCTAGAGAATGCCCATATCATGGGGGATTATAGCCCCCATTATGAAGTTTATTTGTTTATTTTTTCTTCATATCCCCTGGTTATTATAAATTATGGAAATCAGTGAGTGCAGGAAGAGGAATTTCAACGTACAAATTAAAATCATTCGTAATGAATCTTGTATGAGATCGTTCTTAAGAGAGTATATACGATAAAGGTTAATTTCAAGAGGGAGCGGCCGTTATTTAGCAGGCCGTGAAGGCCTACTACAAGGGCATATAAGGCATAGGGGTTACAATAGGGCATATCGCTTGGAAGAAACGAAAAAAGAAGTGACACAACTCAAAAATACATATGTAATTAAAATACAAAGACATTAAGGCAAAAGAATATTGTGGTTCTTATTCCACCACTTCGTATTTTCTGTGGCCGCAAGTTAATTAAGTGGTCTTTCGGATAACTACACTTTTGACAAATCCTGCAGTAAGGCGCACCTAAGTCAGATAGGTTAGCGGAATTATACGCTAGATGATTTATTTGAGTTGTGTCTTTTTTCTTCCAAGTGAGCGATATATTAACTAAGAGGATAACACTGAAGGCTTAAGCACCATATCTATGATATTGGGTATTATCTATTTTTAAAAGGACAAGACGAGCGCATACATTTTGAATGTACACTATTAGCAGAGTTTCGTCCAGTTTATGGTTTATAGAAGAAACATTCCTTACCTATGCAACGCTCTCCAAATATGTAAGGAGTGCACTAAATACAAAGTGCATGGAACCCTACATAGTAATAAAAAGGAAAGTTACCAAACAATAGTTACCAATATTTAAGTTGGGGTAGCATGTAAGTGAGTAAAACTAGAATACAAAAACCTAACATGTTTCAGCTTCATAAATGTAATGAGATGGATGGAGTCTTTATGACTATGCTGTAAATAACAAAGAACGACACATGAAGATCCCGACCATACAGCTCTAAAAGACAAACAAAAAGGAAGCGTATTTATTTCATTTAATAGCGTTGTGGTTCCTAAGGGCGCAGTTGTATGCACCTTGTCCCCCGTTTGAACCTCGAAACATATAGTAAAATCAAATATACACCTAGCCCTTCATGTCTATGGTGCTATTCGAAGTAATGTAGAGAAAAATAGTGATGATCTCTAAAATAAATAAAAATAAAGACATAAAGAAATGTTTAGTTCAGTTAGGATTGGATCAGAATGACAAGAGAAAAAAACGTTCAGGAATTTACCCACTCTTTGAAGTATCAAACTTTAAACCAGTTCGCTTAAGAGGAAAGAGTTTTTGTTTTCCATTCTTGTCGTGTTCTTCAAATGAGCTGTCTAAGAAATTTATAACGTACCTCGTAGTGATTAAGGTGAATAATTGTATGTCTTAAGATTGGGGTTATGTTACAAAGAAAGGTAGACAACTTATTTACAATAACAGCACAGAAAAACGGTTGGGTCTCGGTATGTAACTCAGCAGAGATGATCCTTGTTAATCTATTCAGTACAATATGCGTATCTTTTAGAGGCATCCATCTCTTCGATTCGCATCAGCTGACATCAGTCAGGACCCACGGAAATTATCTGTAGTAGGCTCTGTCGAAAGATAGCACACAACCTCAAAGGCAATGCATAACTGATTGTAAGTATGTATTTCTCTAAGTCTACCCACTTCATGTTTCTCTGGAGAAGCTCAGAATAAGTGGTGATGAAGAAGGGTGTCGAATGAGTCAGTCCCGATGAAGACTAGACAACCTTCCTCGGAGGAAGCCGTCTACAGCGCCACCTGAATGCTAACCAATCCAGGCTTTCTACTTTTCCTTTCAATAGCTCGTTCATAAACATCATTTTATCGTCTTCCTGATGACTGAAGCGAAGAGAACGGCACTATAATAAAAAATGCCAGTTAAACAAAGTTGAAATAACGTTCAATTTAATTCCTAACTGTTAAGGTGGAATGCACTTGAAGTAGGATAAAAGCTGTTTCAATGTACCCGTTGGCTCAGAGGTATTTTAGTTGCCCGCAAGAAGACAAATTGTTCGGAGTAAACACCACAGTGCAAATCATAGTTCCTATCCTTAACCATTACTTGTATAACTGCATCCTAAGTACAGAGTGCTTATCTCATTTGGGAAGCATTATCTTCATTTGTTTTTCTTAAATAAAGTTTCTTAAAGCAATAAATATTTAATCACAATTCTTGAAGCATACAAAATATGTATATTGAATATATTTAGTTTAAAATTATTATACTCTTAGTTCATAGCTAACTTTTGATTTAGTTATCAGTGGAGTTTCTTTTTGAATCGTGAATCCACAACTCCACCTATCTGACTATCTCACATAATGACCAGTTACAGACATACATGATATAGTCGAATCATTTTCCACTAATAAAAGTGTAGTGAAATCAGAGTTTTTTGTCAATCAAAAATTAAACAGATGCGCCTAACAAGTTTCCAATTAACATTTCTGATTTGCGTGAGATTTTAATGTTACTATTTTATCATTGTGTAATTGTTCTTCGGAATAATCTCTTATGCAACAGACCGGAAACCTTAAACGATAACAACATTTGTTTACAAACAAATGTATAAGCTAACGGAATCGAGACCTCAAAGAACACCTGAAGGTGACCTGCTGAAAGAAATTTGACTATCTATTCAAATTGAAAATATTGACTACCGCTCTATCGACTTGACGTCAATAACGACAGCGAAAGATAAAAACTAATGATGTATTAGTGTTTCTGATTCTGCGATATCAGTGGAAGCTAATTCGGTTTTAACGGTCAATCACACGAGGGTGAGAGAATGTGCAGGGAGTAACATTCCGTCCAAAGCACAAAGACACTAGAACGAAAACTTCTCGTCTGCCGTTTTATAGCTGAATAGTTGGAGGATATCATCTGGTACAGTGTTGTAAATCAGTGTATCAACTGTAAGTTCTATTGTCTCGCTAAGCCACGCCACGTCCAATGTTATTTTTGGGTTTAGCACCCCACGTACTCCAAACTAATGAAGGAAGGGCGGTTTTTGTCTTAAAGTTTCACCCCTGTCTACTCTGAGCGAGAGTGATCAGTTTATCCAAATGATAAAATATTTGTCCACCCAACAACGCGATTTCATTATTTTTCAAAGTTCTTTAGTTTATTCAATATCTTATATACTCCCCCCCCCGAATATCTACAATTAAGCATCCTTGCAAGATTGTTTCGGTTGCATGTCTCAGAAGAAGAATTTAACAAATAAACATCTTATTGGCTCGCATATGATGGAAAGTTCATAAATCGCTTTATGACATTAAGATTTGGGGTCGAACTCCTAATGCATACAGTTTGTGCAGTAATAAAAAGTTAAAAGGTTCATAGAGTTTCAGATTCGATCAGGAAATATCACTGTATCGATTATCAAACCGTTTTATTAATAGCATTCCGTGTTTTGTCTTTATCCAGTGTTAAGTGCCAAGACAAGTTCAAGTTAAAGGTTGTCGAATGGAAAACGTACCTGAATCAAAGGGGATAGAATTTATATTGGGGCAGGTGACCTGTACGAAATGATTCTGCAAAAGGATTTTTACAAGGTCGATGACTGAAGATTATAACTATTGTCTTAGGCAACTGTAGTCGACTTTCTTCAAAGGTATGCAGTACAAATCCTGTTTTTTTTTTTTGTTTTTTTAGACGATTATTGTTCGGTCAATAATGTTTTCCTGTAAGTATGTTTTGGATACATGCCAGGCAAACAAAATTAAATATAAAAAAAAAGTATCAGTTAATAGATGATTTAGCTTGTATTAGCACTGTAACAACTATTTGATTTGATTAAAAAAAAAAAAACACCAAAAACTGAAAGAATCGTAATTTCAGAACGGTATAAAAATAGCTCAATCCTACTCGACCGGTCAAGCTATATAAGAAGATCGGCTGACAAAAGTTAACCGCGAATATTGAATTATTTAATAAATATTTAGAAATTCATTTTAAGAACCTCTGGTAGGCATTGGCAGAATCGCCAGATAGTGGACGAGGTCACATACCGCAGAAAGACTTCCTTTTTAGGGTTTGGTATTCAATTACACTTAGACCCAAGTTCAACTGAGCGATTTTTCTACACTTCAAGGCTCGGTCTGACAAATGTTGTTAATTGTTTTAGTTTAAAAAAAAAAAATAAATAAAATAAGTGGGGGAGTTATTCCGCCATTTATGTAAATAAGGTTAATGAGGCAATGATAATAATTACGTTTTTATGGCACCACAGATAAGGTGTGACTCCGAAGCTAAGATAAAATCATGCAAATGAATAAGCGAAAAAATTCAATTTGTTTTTTGGGTCTCTTAGTAAAAGATGTTCTGCAGGCAATCTTTATTCAGGAAACAAGTACAAGAGCTTTCTTATGGCGTTCTCATTAGGTTTTTATGGGGAGTACAATAGCTCCTTATGAACTTTCCTTGCAAACCATCTTTTACTATTTTGGTACGTTATGGACTCGGGCCGTTACTGCACTTGCAAAAACACACACTGAAGATTTCCAATATAAAAAAAATGTACCATAGAAGAAAATAAGAACTCACCAGGTGGGAGATGTGAGATGTGCTGAGTCGACGCCGGCCGTACAGAATCGTGAGGAGGCGAGCGTTGGAACTGGTGTCCGCTTACTTCTCCTTGTTGGCGGGCGGCGGTGGGGACACATCCCCTCCTACGTTCTTCTCAGGCCCGGTACAGAAATACACCTTCGGTCCAGTTTACAACCAATTCCTATCTTTCTTCTTTCTCTTAAATATCTCTTGCATCGAAGGGTTAGAGAAGGCTCCAGGGAAGGCGGTAATTATCGCAGATTAGCTCATCTCGGTATATTATCTCAAGTGCCTACGAACTCATAGACAAATTACTATGAGTAACTGGGCAAGGTCACCTGAAAAGTATCATAAATGCAAAGGGTAATAAAGGTAAAAACATTCAACGAATGGCTTAAATTGTTATAAGGATTACTTTTAAATATTATTTTAATTAAATCCATTTTTCCAAATAAAATGTTTGTACATCAATAATGAGCTAATTATATTTTTAATTTTATATATTTAATATATATATATACATGCCATATATATATATAAGGTAACAAGTAAAGGATCAACACACAGCCGCTTCTAAAATACATTTTGGGAGTAGCAACAATAATTTAGTAAAAATGTTGTTGGATACTGTTTCAACTAGGAATAAATATATAATTTTACTGTTAAAGACCATTGGAAATTAGTCTTTCAGCTGAAAGTTTTTTTTTGTTTGATTTTGTTGGATTTGTTTTCCTGCATATAAATATGTTGATATTTTAGTTGTACGTATTAATTGTATTTCAGTATTAAGGCATAATTTCACGTTTTTTTTCACGCATATTTTCACGTCAAGTTCTGACTTGAGCTAATGTCATGAACAAGCTTTTAATGACATTTTAAATAACTGTTTGTAATTATAATATAAAAAAAAGACTTACATATTATAGATAATGGGTGCCAGAGTTTCTGATTTAGAAAAAAAAAGTGTGATACATCAAACAGTCAATGGTTTCGATACGGTTGCGAAATTATGCCTTTCACACTTCTAATGATTTTTTGTAATTATAGTAAATTAAGCCCAGATAACACACATCAATAATGAGGTAAAGATTGATACGATTTGAGAATATGTATTTTTAATTACAAGTAATTGATATATAATTGACAAGTTTGGTACATCTCCATTTATTTTTTTTTCAAAATCAGACCTATGGTTTCACCCAGGGAAATTTTGAACAGTTGTCCTACTTGAAATCACAAGCGTAGCTATCCACATAAAAGATGATTAAGTGCCTTTAATTAATAAATTGCAAAAAGCTATAAACCATCTTATGAACACAGTGTTTATTAATTTAGCTCAAACAGTGATTTTTAGGGATATGAGATTTTACATATTAGCTCACTTTAATGACACAATCATACTAGAAATAAAACTGCCTATGAAAAATAATTGTTTTTTGGTCCATATCACCTTGTTACAGGTTTATATATGTACAAAATATAAATTCTACAAACGAATCTATTTACAATTGCTTCATTGTATTTTCTGTAACTTGGCTATAAAAATATAGCCAAAAATACAAATTCTAGTATAAACAATAGCGATCTGCATTGCATAAAAGTATAATGATGTACATTATACATTAATGGACTGAATTTATTGATGGGACTCACCTTATTTATCATGAAATTAAAACTAACTTTATTATTAAAAATAATTGAGAGTCAGGTACAAATTAAATAGCTATATATAATAATATTGAGTAGGTATTCAAATTAAAGATCTCGACGTCTTATTTAATTATTAATAGTATGTTGTACTAACGTGAGCAATCATTTTAAAATGTTATTAACACTGCCAAAAAAAGTGTATTCACATCTTTTTTGAAAACCCAGTTTCGTTTAGAGGAATAGTATTTGGCATTAAAATTTTATAATTGAATAAAATTATACTGTACACTGTAATTAGAATTGAAAATGTTGTTTTTTATTTAGCAATATTTTTACTACACTTAATATATGTAAATATTGTTTGTGCTATTTTTTTTATTCAGATGTTTCCTACCAATTTTAAAATAACACTTATAGTAAAACTTTTGTTTATTAATTTGAAAAGCTACAATTAAAAAAATAGTTTTTGATAAATTTTTCCTAACAATAAGTAGTGATAAGTTTTGTTGGAACAAAATTGGTAATGTGAATTCATACGTTCGGCTAGTTTCACTCCATATTGTTTTCTTTACTTGACATTTCATTTATACAATTTCCCAAAAAATGTAGAGGTCAAAAACAGAATAAAATAATTGGTGAGGTTAGTGTACTATGGATTGAATAACAGTGTATTGTAAAAAGTACCTTTTAAGTATATTTTCAACATATAGCATAAGAATTAAATTACATAAAAACTCCAGACAAAATATTTTAAGTTACAATCCTGGTAGTTGCGGGCCGTTCATTAAGTCCAGAAGTCGCAAATCGGAAACACCAAGGTGAAAATTTGTCTTCTTGGCACTTCATAATGGAGTGAGAGCTGCCGAAAGCGTCCATTAAGTTCACAGATTTTTATTATAGAAACCTATTAGTCAGTTTTCTTTTCAACTTTGTCGAACAAGCATTTTTTCATATCAATGGGTTATACCATTTAAATAAACAAATATGATATTCTTCCTTACAGTAGTACATAAAATTTTCATCGTTTTTATCAAATAATTTGGAAATGTATTGGAGGGCTGAGAAAAAAACGTTTTTTAGTTATCCTATTCTGATTAGGATAGGTTTATTTCTAGTAGTAAAAAAGTTAAAGTGGTAAAAATTTCGAAAGCTTACTTACTGACAAAAAAATAATCTGACCACTAGTATCTACAACATTCTGATATTAAATTGCTATCGGGCATGCCGTGGCATACGTGACAGCATAGTTTTTTTAATACTTACTTAATGATTGCGAACTAACTATTGGCTACTTTTGAACAAAAATATTTAATTTTATTTGTTAAACTGTCTGAGTCACTGAAAATCACCTTAAAAACATGTAAATAGCTTAAATATTTTTAAGCTTTGATGATTATTCCTGTTTTTTTTTAAATTTTATGAGTATGTGTTTAGTTTTTATTGACAGAAACAGGAGATACGTTGAATGAAGTGCGATTCGCGATAAAGTACAAAAGGCTCTTCTTTTTAGATCACTGGTTGAACCATATTCCGAGAATTTTATTGTTTTTATCTTTTACAACTCTTGGCTTGGCTATGGTCCCTTCCTATATACATATAGACTCTTTCCCTTCAACTGCTTGGCACTGAGATAGTAGAGGATTCTTGAAAAAGAAAATCGCATGAAGAATATTGAAATATTGAAACTTCTTTATTGTGATAAAATTACAATCTGCCTTATTAGGCTATAAGTAATTGTGTTAAATGTTCCCATTCATACCATATTTACAATTTCCATGCACTCGCTCATTCATACAGAATTTACAAACAGCCCGCAGACCTCCCAAATCCACAGGGTTGTCACGTTCCTTCACATGCGAAGGTGGAAGTGGAGACTTGGGAAGTCCCCCACGCTCCTCCGTCAGCCGCGTCACCGGATACGAGCCAGTGGAGGCTGACGAAAAAAATGCGAGAGCCACAGACGCTCAGGGCATGATTGGAGAAACTGGCCATTGCCAGGACTCCCACTTTCACGTATTTATAGCAGGTCACGAGGCCACGGCCGCTTTAATCTCCGAGGAATATTATAGGGATGAGTGGCGCAGTGTAATGACAGTACTACGGGATTAGGGTGGTCGGATAGGTTAACTTGGAACGGATGAGTTTAAGAGTGTAAGGTATATTAAGATCGTTATGAAGGGTTTTGTTGCTGACTTAATAAGGGGCATTTACTATTGTTCTTAGGACTTTTGATTGAAAGGATTGGATACGCTTGATGTTCGACTTTTTTGCTGTCCCCCATAGCTCTATTTCGTATGTCCAGGTAAATTAAGTATAACTTGGCAAATTAGTTATTTATTTTCTATTGAGAGACGGAATGTCCTTTGAAGTAGTCTGTACAGTTGACCAAAGCGTCTGTTTAGTTCTTGTCTTTTTAGTCTTGTATGTGGGTTCCAGGTCAGTCGTTTGTCGAGATGGAAGCCTAAGTACCGTACTGTCTCGGATACAGGGAGAGGAATGGAATTGAAAGAACTAGTGAACAAGACTTGGGGCAGAGGGTGAAGGTAATGTAGGAACATTTTGCTTCATTAACTTTGATCCACCATTGGTTGCACCAATACTCGATCTCATCAGGGTGTTTTTGAAGGTTATGGGATGCTACATCGGGGTCTGGGTGGGATGACAAGACTGCAGTGTCACGCATGAAGAAGAAGAAGAAGAAAGAAATACGACCAGTGCATCAAATTGGCTCTGGAAGATGTTGCACAGTGTACATGTACATGTTTTAATATGCATACAATAAAGACTTCGCCCGATTGTCAATTTCTTGTTATAATTATTTATTGTTTATTTTTACCCATCCTTCATAATCCGCATTTTTCTTTAGTTTGTTGGCTTATTTAAACCAGAATCCCTAATATTTTCACCTGCGTTTCTCTGTGTTCTGCTCTTTGTGAGTTAAGTGAAAATCTGAAAGGAGGTCCCTTTTAATAACGGAAATAAATGACAAATATAGCCATCCCCATAAAACATGATTAGGTGACATCAATTAATTAATCACTTTATATGCCAAAAAAATCGTATATGAATATTTTCTCTAATTTTGAGTAAGTAAAAAATGAATAATCATGACGTACTGATTGATAATATGTCTCATGTGTTGAAAGTTTAATGGACAACAGTTACGGAAATTTATTAAAACTGCCATTCAAATTATTTTCGCAACTTTAAATAAACCCTGGTTACATGCGTAGAGACATAAGGTTTTCTGTCCTAGTTAAATTTACTGATCCGAAGATGCTAAAAATAAAAGCAGCCCCTTGAAAAATTGAAGGTTCATTTTTTGAGTAGGGTATTAATTTAAATATATATCTAAGCGCTCTGAATAATAAGGTATAATATCTGTTGGGACTAAAACTCATTTTCGTCATTAAAACTCATTTTTGCTCCCGTTACGGAACTCTCTATTGAGAGATGCATCGTGCCTGACATGATTTTTTTCTTAGCAATGGCTTCAGAATGCTTTTAAGTAAAAGAGCGAATTTGGCAAATTAGCCCACCTTTTAAATAAATTTTAACAGATTTTTGTAGTTTCTGGAGACCAATTTTTTTTAAATTAAATTATTTTATTTAATTTCCATTATTGTCGACCTTTAATATTTCTGACATATTTTATAACAATATCAAAACATAATTGGTTACAGAAATACGAAAGACCACTTTTATGTTAGAACCATTTCCGGTTAAGAGCCAACTTGCAAATGACATTGTGTATATTAAATTTTATTTCCAGATTCTTGTTTTCTAAATGTTTAAATTGAAATTTGTGGTTAACATATACTAAACTAAGTTGCCAACGTCAATAGGATACAAGTTTCTACTGAAATAAACCAATCTCAAGTTTAGACTCGTTTATTTTAAAACAAATAGACAAACAAACAATCAATGTTTACCATACTGTTTGTTCGCTTGTTTATGTGCCATTTAATAAGTGTGAGTTTATTAAAATGGGTTAGTTGGGGATTATCAGCTAAGAATAGGTGCGGAATGCCACGTTCAGCTGTGCCTAGATTCTAAAGATTTATCTTGCATTCGCATTTAAACCTACTTTCAAAGATTAAACTATTGTTTTTTTATGGTTTTTGATAGTGAGATATAATTTAAAGTTCAGAAGTTTTTCTGTTAGTAATATTGGTAAATTTCACTACACAGTTTAAAATAAGAAATAAACATTTATTTGAAATATATTTACTCCAAATATCTAACCAGCAATGTAGATTCAAAACGAATAATCTAACAGTCAAGAGAGTAGGCTAATTTGGGTAGATTCTGAATTATAATGGCTCTGTCTAAAGTTTTATAATGCTTGCTTTATATGTAATATTTATAATCCTGCTAAGAACAAGTAGAAGGGGGCTGAGCAGAACTGTATACCTGCCTCGTGTCTTCATGGAAGTCACTGATGGTTCCTGTTATTTTTAAGTAAGCAACCGCCTCCTTCCAAGACCTCCTTACTTCCCAGAATCTTATCCTTGTCCTATACATATATGTCTCAGCTTTAGTCCTAGACCCCCTAAACCGAAGATGAGCCCCATCACCTAGTCCTGTATATTGTATTTTGACCTTTTAACGTCAAAAATTTGGTTCTTGTAATTCTACCCTCCTTCGAATGCATCTGCAGCGAGTGGAGAAATTTGTAAATCGTAAATTTGTAAATTGTAAGAATGTTAATAAATAAAGGGGTTTGGGGAGGGGGAATCCCAGACCCCACTCGACCTTCCACCCAGTATGTAGTAACATAGCTCTTAATATTTGTATATACCAGTGTTTTGCTTGTACTTCAAAATAAAGCTTTTCTTTCTTTTCTTTTAAAATACTCTCCTATACAAAGGTTATTTAACTTAAGAAACTGTTTTGGTTATGCATAAATAAAGAATAATGAATGGAAGCAATGTCATCTTTAATTACATTTTTTTGACATAAAATATTCATATTAACATTTTTAAAGTGAAATATCCAGTTCTGGGATAACACTAAAAACACATTTAACCCTAACATATAACAGAATTTGTATTCCTTTTCCTTACTACCAGTGATCCAGTGAATTACCATCAAATCTAGCGCCATATACCATAACTTATTTTCTTAAACTCTTTCTGAATTGTAGTCTGAAATATCATGCCGCACTCAAAAACCTTTGCAATTTTTTTACTATGGGTATACTCGAAATTTCTTATAATGCCTCCACGTTAAACTGTTACCTATGCCCGTTTGATACCCGGTTGGTCCTACTTTCTTAATTTCTTCCCGCTTTGTACACTGTTACGCTGTTTATATGTTAGCGGTGCTTATGAGATTGAAGAACTGCTTTTTACAATTTATCTTTGAAATCCCAAGCAATGCTGCTTTATCTGTTACCTGTAGTATATCGGTTTAGCTAACCCCAAGTCTCCTATCTATTTAAAGAAATTTCCAATCCCCCTATAGAATAATAAATAAAATATGATGAATATACGAAGTTCTGTTTGTTTAACTTAAAAGCCATCTTGCCCAAACTTCAATGAAAAATGATTGATAATGTCAATCACGTATGATTGATAGTGTGATTATTCATCTCACCACGAGGATTTCTTTTCATTACGATACCTGGATTCATAGTCTCCAAACCATCCAAGTCATTCAAATTATTTAACTAGGTTAAACGCAACTCTACTATTCTATATTATAGTTCTTAAAATAGATCTGGAATATGGTTTAAATTTACATGGAGGCATCAAATAGGGACCGATTGTGGATTGTCACTATAGATTGATCGATTGTTGTGTACTATCGATTATTTTTGAAATACCCCATCTTAAAAAGTCAATTTACACAGTGCACAAATTATGTTTTCTATGCATTTTCAATACAATAAGAAAAGGTAATTTGAAAGCCACCATGTTAGATCCCGCATATCAGAAAAAAATGTGAACAACGTAATATTCAAGGAGTTCATCATAAGCACATCACCTGAAAAACGAGAACCATAATTTTTTAAATACAAATTATACATAGCTACATCTCAATTTAGAGCTTGTAATATTTTTTTATTCGCCCACTGTTGGTGACTCCCCTGTCGATGCTAATCTAAGTAAATTTTTCGAATAAGAATCGGCTAATTACACCGTGTTGTCATCCTTTATAAATTTGTTCTTTCATCTGCGTAACTAATAAAAGGAACTCTTCGTGTTTTAATAACTTCCAAAACCGGATTTAACAACCTGTCATCAATGTTATCACCAGAAAAAATTTCCCGTTGTCATTAAATAATCATTAAAATGACTGTCCAGCATTTTCTCAATCGATTTATTGGATAACTTAGGGGAGAGGGGATAGTAAAATATCAGACCATAAATTAGTCCGACAACATCCGGGATATTATTTGATAATATTTGAGCTTTTTATTATACACTGAAATAGATTGATAGAATTGTGTTTTGCATACTCGAGTACCTACGACGCCTGCTCTAAAGACAACTATACTAATTGAAAATTAATAGAACTGTAGTTTATGGAAACCCCTCCCCCTTGAATCCCTCGGGGTCCTATTATATGTTTCTCTGATTTCTCATCGGTTGACTCTATATTTCCTACCCAATTAGTTTGTGGCCTGCGGTGCCATGTTTTTCTATAGTGGAAAATGAATAGAAATCATGCGTTTGGGGTTTGTTTTGTTAGAAAAGACTCGTGTTCTTCTACGTGTAATTTATGTAAAAATATACTCCAATACTAGCAGCCTGATGGACCCCTCATCTGGAAACATAAGAATAAGTTTTGACTTTGCTCAATCACATTATTATACAGGTGTGTTGTTCAAGCCCCGACATGGGGAATGTAGTTTAAAATTATAAAGTAATGTTAAGGGGCAGCGATTGTAAAAGTATGACAGAGGCCGACTGTCATAAACGGCTAGAAGTCGCCATCCCATTAATCCCTGTTTTGGGTGTGGGCAGATTTGGGAAAATTCGGGGAAAACGTCCCACATCTGTTGCGGTCTCAGCAGCTAGGGTGGCCCGAGAATAGTGTCTTTGGCAGAGCTCTGAGACGCTGAGGTTTTGACTTGGATTCACATCTTGATACCTCCGATATACCGTAGTAAGAATTATATTTTATTTGTAGCTAAATAAGATAATTGAAGCTAAATAATCTATTCATTTTTTTTTTCGTAGTAAACTAAATTATAGTAAAGGAAAAACGTTTAAAAAATTTGTAATAAAACATTATTATAAAATCCTACTTTTTAACTGAATTTCTTCCATTTGTTCACCTTAACTTATAAGTTACTTTGGGTTTAGATTCCAATTGGGACAAGAGAACATTATTTCAGTAAAGTATAATTTCACGCGAATGCAATACGCTCAAGATTTGATAGAGAAATCAAATCGATGAGTAGTTGGATAGTTTGGCATGTGTTTTTATCTCTCCAGTAAGACCTCATACACTTCAGGTCGTAGCAAATTTCAGGCAGTAAAAATCAATCAAATAATGAAAAATAAATTGGGGAGGTCACACCGGTCCACGTATCGTCTAGGAATAGTGGATTTTATTCTAACGCGGTTATAGCCAAATAATGATAACAAATGATTGAAACAGATGAGATGATAGCTATGAATGATTAAAAATGTACATTACTCGTACATAAAAAGTAATGAATGGATACGAAATTACAATGAGCAGACAGGGGATTCCCAGTAAACGGTTTCTATATTTATAGATTCCATAAGTTATATTCTAAGAAAATGTTGGCCAATTATGGCAACTGGTACTAGTATAGAATGGGGTCTTTAGAGAAAAAGAAGGATAGCTGAATCATCTAAAGTGATTGTGTACTGTTGTCACCACCATACATCTTCCACTAGCCCAGGTCTGCTTATGAAGTATGTCCACATCTAGGGCACGTGTCTAGTCCATCTGCGCATGTCTTCACCTTGTGGAGACAAATTAATTGGCATATGGATAAGTAGCCTCAACGTTTTGTTTATTATTTCAAAATTAAATTAATATGAATACAAATATATAAAATTGTAAAACAGAAAAATGTATACAAAACGGTTGAAACGTATAAGGAGCTTTACTTTCAAACTTGTATGGGCAAGTTGTCGTAATTTATTGATGGTACTTAAAAGATGATTTATTTATTTTCATATTTAAATATTAAGATGTTTGCAATATAGTTGAATTTTCAATTAAACCACGCTGAAATCTGTTATATGTTCAAACCCCGACATTTGGGAAGATAGTGTACAATTGTTAAATAACGTTAAGGGACTGAGGTCAGGTGTCTTTTGATGTAGGCCAACCGAATCCCATCTGTCTGGGATAAGGGTGGTCCGAAGTGCAAGATGGAGCGGAAAAAGCTTGCACGGTCATAAAGGGCTATAAAGAAAAAAAAACCTTTGTTGAGAGTTAGAAATACGCTCCGAGGCAAGAAGATATATACGTGGGGACGAGAATTTTCTGGAAGGTCGGGTTAATTTATTAAGGTAAATTACTTTGGGTTTAAAATAAATTGGGACCGATTGTAAGTGAATTGAATCTATGAATAAGGAATAATTTTGTACAGCTTTGCGCTAATGCAATACTCTCAAGATTTGAGGAATCAAATCTGTCAGTAGTTGAATAGTTAGATGGCATCTCTAGAAATTAAATATTCTAATTACTCAACTAGAGCGTAACAGCGTGGTGTTCGTGGGTAAGTCAGGTGAATAGCTAAACGGATATAAGTATCCTTAGAAAAGATACATACTTTTGTTTATTGCCTAGAGTTTTATGTAAGTGGACACAGTTTTGTATCGAATAGATAGAGTATCCCTAAATAAATAAAAGGCTTTATTCACCCCCTCGTCCGCCGAAAGTAGCAACTCTTACCTGTTATGCACCACCCCCCCCCCCCGATTGGTGATGCAGTATTTTCCACCTGCTTGCTGCCATTCTATCAACTTTCCGGCAGTCACAGAACAATGTTTGTGCGTATGGAATTGACATATACAAACACTCAGCAACCATGAGCAGCTCAAATGACCTATATATTATTTTTTAGAAACCTATGTGATTCCTAGAAAATAGTATAAAAGTTTTAATCATACTTATATGTTGGAATATTGGGATCGTTCTCCATGTATGTTTTTTCAATATCCAACTGTAAAGCTAGTACATCAAATGATAAACAACATCGCCTTTTCAATACTACCAACAAAATATAATATATAAATAAGCTAATACATATAATTTTATTTAAGTAACTATAAGGATGTCAAATTAAAGTTATAAAGTTATCTTAATTGAAGTTGAAAAAATATTCTAATTTTTTTCTAACACTTTTTGAGTTTGTTGGGTGGGTTATCGGCTTCGACTGATGAAATGGTGTGTTTTTTTAGGGGGTAGAAGATCTTTATCAGAACATTACAATTTACTTGTTTTGCATCAACATTAACATCGACATTCACACTATACAAACACATTCTGCCCTGGGGCACCCACTCCCAAGCCAATTCCAACAAGCTGGTGGAGGTGATGGAATCACGCTTCATTAGTATTGATTATCTTGGAAGCGTAACCACGCTAATTTAAACAGCGTAAAGATCAACTCATTTCCCTATAGTTACACAGTATTTCACAATCAATTGATCAATGGAAGGAATCTCATCTATATAACTTAGAATTTTACAATACAATATGCTTTATTCAATGTTTAATGAAATATAATGCATTTTATAATTGCTTTTTCGCCATACAGCTTTTATAAGTATGTGGTTTTTAATTGAAACAGACACGATTTTTAAATTTCCCCTAAGCAAAGGAAATAAGATTTTGATCTCGAATCCTGTTGACCCCACATATCAAATGAGTTTTTCAAAAACATCGGGCGGAAGTTGGCAGCATAACTGAAAATCTTGAGCCAAAATCTGACATAGTAATTATTCTATTCTTCCGTAATATATTTTATTTTCAACACCAAAACTCTACCAATCAAACGTTGTTTTTGTTTGTCATCTTTCTTTTAAAATTTATTTCAGAACCAATTCTAGGCTTCTTCGCATGGTCCACCCGTAGGACCGGCTAGAGTGGTCCCGGGCTCCTATACATTTCCACGTTATTAAATTCTTTTTATTTTTTATGTAGGTACTTGGGACAAAGGTTAACTGGAAATGATCGTTAAGATTTATTCTGAATTCTTTATTAGACCTTTAAAGCGCTAAATTCACATGGCGTTAAGGAGTACATACAAATACTACAGCTCAAAGTTACGGGAATAATATAAAATTGCCTGAATCTAGCCTAGTTGAAATATTGTAGGGAACAAAAAAAACTCAATTTCTCATAAACTCACTGTTTATAATTTGTTTAGTCCTTACCTTGCTGTTTTTAAAACCTATTTTATTAAATAATAACATAAAAAATGTAATATTTTACAAAGAAATTAAGTTCTATCCCTAATGAAATTACCCTTTATTGAAGAACTGAAAGAACCGTGACAAAACTATTGCGTGTTAGCAGAATATGTAGTGGTACCCCTTTAAATATTACAACATTTTTATTATTATAACCTATAAATGGTTTTAAAATACGTATTAGATTACGTCTTTCTAGCCTCGTAATCCTGAGTAGGAGTATTGCCTAGGAATAGGTTTTATTTTCTGTTTGGTAGGTTATGCGTTTGGGGCTTGGCCAAGAAATGTGTATATAGCTAAATATTCTCATAGCATAGGAATTGGGGATTAAAAGTTGTGGTTTTATTATACCATGTCGTTTTCTTGTTTATTATACAAATGTTCGTTATTCGGTTATAAAAATAGATATGGAGGATATGATTTTATGTATTAATATAGGATTGTAAACTAAAACAGTTATACTTATAAGATATTTCACTCCGGTTAGGTCTACGAGTACATTGCTACGTTCTGTGAATGTGAATATACTAGTGGGGTAGTGTATGCTAATAAATCAAACTGTATCCAAATACATACAATATAAGGAAATATATAAGGGATGTATCTTTTCCAAGGGTACATATAACCTTTGCGTACCTTACTCTTAATACCACGCCTCTATGCTCAATATGAATAATTAAAATATTTCATTTAAAGGGATACCATTTAACTATTCAACTATAACACATTTGATTCCTCTATCAAATCCTGAGCATATTCCATTAGCGGATACAAAAATATATTTTGCTCAATAGTATTTAATCAAATTAATAATGTCCAAATTGACTCCAACCGAAAGTAATTTTCCTTAATAAATTGATGTGGTGATCAATGGAAGGAATCTCATCCATATAAATTAGAATTTTACAATACAATATGTTTTATCCAAATGTTTAATGAAATATAGTTAAATGACTAAAGTGGATTCATATGATGAAGTGGCTATGCTCGCACATATACAGCGATGCTTTCTTAAATGAGACATCCGACCCAAGATCTCAGCGTCTCTATACGGATGTCCTTCGTCCTAGCAATGAGTGATACGTTAACGAGGACCATCCTTTCAACAAGAAGGCGAATCCCTTTCCTCCGTTCTGATTTAAGCAGTGGTCCTCCCCAATCTTTGTCTCAAATCGCCGCACACTGGTTCCTAACGACGAAAAACGGGACAAAAGTCCATTTTTGACACCTCCGTGGCCATAAAATGGTATTATAATTCAGTTAGAGAGGTACCTAAGTTATTCAGAACCGATGGTTTCTAAGCTCTGGTCGTTATATTGTAAGCTCATCTACTTGAAGAAAGAGTAAGGGGTTAAGAATAAACGAGAAAATCGCGAGGAAAAGCCAAGTTTTGTAATGACGGGTAAAAGATATTTCAAGCTTATTTTAAAATTGTCTTTCAGTGGCTTTCTTTTACAGGGCAAAAAATGAAGCTAGCACGTTATTCACACTTGGGAAAATGTAACGATAACGTGCGCTTAGATCGTTTAATATAAGAAAAATTATAGTTTTTATACATTATTTACGCTTTTAGAAGCTTATGAATCTTCCGCTTCCACCCGCTTTTTAAAATGAAGTTGATTCGTGATCATACAAGTATGGAGAAGCGATTAAAACACAAATTAGCTGCGACCGAGTGCGACCCTTGATTTTAGATCCTTATTAGTGGAGACAAACGCGTCTGTTTATTTATATTCTGAGTATTTGACTCGCTATTAAAAATGAAAGAAATATACCAATGTGGTCCATTCCTTGTTGATCTTCTGACTCAGTTGTCACCACCATTCTAAAGATAATAATCATGGTTTCTGCCATAAAAGTGCCGTATTTGGAGTTCGAACAAACGCAAAGGTAAGGAATTGAGTGAGTTATATTCAATTTCTGAACATCAATATGCAATGAAGTATAGTTTGACAAAAAACGGGCTCACACATCTTTCAAAAAAAATTCAGAGCTTATGAGCAATGTCCTCACACTTCAAATTTGTTCGGGACCGAACCGAAGATGGATGAAAGTGATACGCTATCAAAAGAAGAAGCCCTTGCTCTGTTTGTCGAAACAATACAAACAAAATACCAATACAACTGAATTCGATCCGAGGACTTAAGCAAAGGTTGCAATGTATTTCCTTCATATAAAGCTCTATTGCAAGCGAAAAAGGATTGCTACCCGGATATACTTATCTCTGAAACAAAGGCAAGTGTAGCACTTCAAAGCTTATTAGACAAAACCGTCACTAGGTTGCTGATTTCATTAAAAATGGCTGTTGATCTCCCTCAGGGTAAAAATTTGGTGTTGATTTCAAAATGGGGCTGCGATGGAGCTTCCAGCCAAGGGACCTACAAGCAAAATTTCAGTGCCCCTGACATATCTGACGCTTCTGTGTTCATGGTATCTCTCGTACCTTTGAAGTTGTCTGATACTCGCGACATCGGCACCAGCATCCACAGTGCGTGCTGGGTCAATCCTTCCCTTTCCTCTAACAAATTTTGCCGTCCTATTAAGTTCGAGTTCGAAAAAGAGGACACTACAAAGATCATAGCAGAAGTAGAGAACATAAAAGATGAAATCAAAAATTTGAAACCTTCCATAACATTAATCGAAAACACTACCTATGAAACGGTTCATAGCTTGCAGTTAACCATGATAGATGACAAAGTATGTTAGGCGGTATCAAACCATAAAAAATGAACAACCTTGAGAGAGTAAAGTCCATGCCTATCGATCAAGCCAGCACAGAGTATGGGTTGTCGATTCTTCACGCTTAGATACAATTGATGGAATGTATTTTACATATAGCTTACCACTTGCCAATCAAAAAATGGAGTGCGAGATTACCTGACGAAAAGCGTAGAATGAAAACTACAAAGGAACATATCCAGCACAGCTTGAAAGAGAAAATTGGTATTTTAGTGGATGTGCCGAAACAACGATCTGGTACAACCTACGATGGAAACAGCGCGCGACGTTTTTTCAGAGATTGGGAAACTGTTGCTGAGATTACCGAAATTAACGAAAACTTGATCCAAAAATTTTATGTGATTCTTCAAGTGATTTCTTTTGGTGCTTCTGTGGACTCCTCCAAGTTTGAAAAATACTGACACAAAACTGCAGAGCTATATGTTTCTTTGTATGAATGGTACTACATGCCATCCTCTGTCCATAAAATTTTAATCCACGGAAAAGTGATTCTGGATTCTACTGTTTTACCGATTGGTTGGATATCAGAGGAAGCTCAAGAAAGTAAAAACAAGGATTTTAAACGATTTCGGCTGAACCATTCCCGCAAAATATCGAGGACCACAACAAGCGAAGACATCATACATAATTTAATTATTTCTTCTGATCCACTCCTTTCAAGATTGAGACCAAATTGGCAAAAATCTCCAATTGAACTTGAGGAAGATTCTGAAAATCCCCTTACAAACTTTCATCCAACACATAGTCACGAAGACTCTGGATTTCTAGACGAAGACAAAATTGAAAACTGATGTTTACCAACTTTACCGCGTGTGGGTATCATTTTATATACATTATTTTTCAATAACTTTTTTCATATACTATTTTTCTGCCCATAAGTACTTTTTTTTTTAACAGCCACTAATCGGGTTAATAGTTCTCCACTCCTTGCAAGATTGAGACCAAATTGGCAAAAATCTCCAATAATTGAACTTGAGGAAGAGGCTAAAAATCTCCTAACAAACTTTCATCTAAGTAGCATTATAATAATCACGAACTCTCTGGATTTATGTACGAAGACGGAATTGAAAACTGATGTTTACCAACTTTACTACTTCACTCATCATGTTGTTTTTTTTCAAATATAGCCATTAATCGGTGTAATAGTTTTATTGTGAGGACCTACCTATGCTTATGTGCTGTGTACCTACATGAATTTGTTTACTAATACCTTTTTTCACACTAAAAACGATGATGACTATGTGGAAAACTTACCTAATGTTTTCTTGGTTGTTGAATAAGTCGCGTAAACTAACACCATTGCATTCAGCGTAAAAAAAAACTTTGAAAATCATGGGTCACACTTGATTTTTGTGAAAGTTTTTTGTGTCTATTTTCGGACTATTTTTGCGCTATTTTTGGAAAATTTATCACCAGTTTTCCATCAAGAGCAATCTATACCTTCATTAAAAATGTGAAAAAAAATTTTTTGAGGCGAACTTTACTGTTTTGCAGACTTTTGTCCCGTTTTTCGTCGTTAGGAACCAGTGTGCGCCGGCGTGGTTTTACTTTTCACATTTTTGAGTTAAGAAATATTTTTTAAGACCTACATTGAACCGGGCTGGGACGTATACCTAACACCTTCTCGAAGTCCTAATAGACCAACCAAACGTAAGGGTAATTATACTTTGTTTTCATACTATATCACTTCTCTAGTGTGTTAACTTAGGCTTCCATGAATACTACAGAGTTTCAAAAATTATTTATATTATTTGAATGATTAAATTTATTATTAATGGTAAACTACTTGGTTAAATTCAATTACGTTGTTTGTTAGTGAATATGACAAGATGAAGTCAATAATATTTTACAGTGGAGAAATAATTAGATATGGAAGTTGAACTAAGTATGTTAAATTGTTTTCTCAATTTGTAAGAATGAAGGTTTAATTTTCTACACAAAGGTAGAATTTGTATGAGAGACATGAAAATCATCTTTAAAACTTAATAGGGTGGGAACTTGACATGTTTACATGGAAACAAAAAAAATATCAGCATAGGGTAATCTATTTTGATTTTGCTCAATTTTTTCTATTATAAATTCTTCTTAAGCAGTCATTACAAAATTAACTTTCATTATAGAGTTTCGCGAACATAGATAAACAACCGAAGGACAGGGAAGAATTCACTTAAAGGGTGAGCCCCATCACCTTCAAATTTCAAAAAGGTTTAATGGAAACGTTTAGTAATAATTATTTTGTTTATCTTCAAATAATACATAAAATGTAGTATAGCTGCAGTAAATGGAATACAAAAAGTATACTTCAAGTTCATAGAGAATCATTAAATAAATTATATTATTTGTAGAAAGAAAAAAAGCACGTGTGGTTTTGAAAAAGAAAATTGAAGAGAAGAGTTAGAACAGCCAGTGAGGACAGGGTACCAAATTAACAGTCTCAAAGTACTACAATATATTTGGAGACTATACTGAACTGTAAAAATACTAATTCGTTCGTAATTCGTAAAATGTGAGAGGAATATAATTTGTTTATAAAAGTTTTACTTGATATCCCAATGATGCTAAGGATAATTATTTATTAATGCCTATCAAATATGAGTTGATTCTTTAAGATTAATGTCAATAATACTTAAATTTTTTTCATTAATGATTTATTTTTGTACTATTTGTTAATTACCTTTCTAAAATAACATCGACGGAATCCTTAATTGTGTAACACATCACTTATTTTGTCTGGTTTATTTATTTTTATGGGCTTATGTTTTGTTTTGGTTAGAATATTAATCTGAAAAAAGCGTTGGACTGAAATAAACTGGGGACTTTGTTTTTCGCTCCAAGATTAAAAACAGAAACAAATGGCATAATAATCTTCCTAAAAATGATTCAAACTCATTTTTAGAAAAAGGAAAAAAAAATGCGCTTGGCTGTTTTGCGCACTAGGGCATCGATATTTTTGTCATGCAGTGGGGAATTGTTTTCATATCTTCAAACAAAATACCTAACACATAGTCAGCTTCGTCGCACTACAGCTTAGGTTTACAAAATTTTGTTTGGACAATTTTTTGACTTTGATATACAATTTAAATTCCTTGAATTTAGCAATAACATTAAGAACTACAGCAAACTAAAGAAAGGACTAAAAAGAGTTTAAATTAATAAATTCTATCCTTGGCTCTGCGTAGATGGCATCTAGGACAGCAAATGGAAATCAATGTTTACACATTCAAAAGACGTGCTGAACGATATGTTTAGCACGCCTTGCTGAAAAATTTATAAAGCAAATCAGCAAGTGAGTACTACCATGGAAACTCGGTGTTTCCGCTCAGGCTCTGGCAACAATTCACAAACACCAAGCTATCGGATCTAGCAACAATAATATTTGCAGGCAAATTATTAATGAGAACTTGTTAAAATCGGACTGGGCTAGTCTGGTGATTTCTACTGTCTATTTTTAAAACTTTATTTGTTGGAATGGATATATTTCAATTGGTCTTAATAAAACACCAAATGCGGACAAAGTAAACGTCAAATATAAAGAGTTTTGAAGTCATTCCCTACTAGTATCATACGAGGTTTAATAAAAAAGTAACGAGAATTTTATAATCACTGTTTTTTTTTCGATTTCAATGGCGTAGTGCATCATGAGTTCCTGCCAGAAGGTCGTACGATCAATAAACTATATTACTTGGAAGTAATGCGCCGGTTACGTGAAGCGATCCGACGAAAACGACCGGAATTGTGGCAAAACAATTCGTGAAAATTGCATCACAATAACGCTCCCACTCACCCCTCACTGATTGTTCGTAATTTTTTAGCCAAAAATAACAGTGTTACCTCAGCCATCGTATTCGCCGGACATGGCTCCCTGCGACTTCTTTTTGTTTCCGAAGTTGAAAAAAACCTTGAAAGAACGACGTATTGACACCATTGATGAGATAAAAGAAGAATCGCTGAAGGAACTAAGAGCTATAACGAAAAGTAAGTTTGAAAAGTGCTTCGAAGGTTGGAAAAAGCGCTGGTTCAAGTGTACTATATCTGAGGGGGATTACTTTGGAGGGGACAAAATTGCTATCGATGAATAAATAAAAAATGGTTAAGATAAACATATATATTATAACATATATATTAATGAACTTTTTGATCTAACCTCGTATATAGAGGGTGGCTGCACAATGTGTAATCCAGGCTGTTGTAAAATAGGCCATTCAGATTTCATATCGTTTGTGTATCATTTTCAAGACTGCTATAGTATAACACTGGCAGTCAGGCGAAAGAGGAGTCTACCCTATCGAAAATAAAACTTTTCCCATCGGACTCATCAAATATATCCGTAGCTTTAGTAAATTATTTAGATTATAGAGATTAAGACCACCAATTTTGTGTTCCAAATAAGGACACCCGCTACATTAGTTTGTATCGTATTAACCCTGTCATTCAACGTAATAAATTTTCCAGAGTGCTATATATGGAATGGCCAGCATATAGGGTAAGGGTATGTTTTTATACATCTGGGAGCTAGTGAGTCAGCAGACCTTTCCATCAATCGGATTTGTTAACAGTCAGGGACACACTGCTCAACTTCCAAAACGAGGCAGGCGCCGGCCACAGCCATTATCATCCAAAGAACATTATTCATTTATTAATAAGTATAAGTAATTTGTTGTTTTTCTTCTACCGGGTTAATAGCCGTAGACGTTACACAGTGCTCTGACCCCGACGGCTTAACCTCCCATGAAGGCCGGCTCACTTGAAAATGGTGTTTGGAGACGACCGAGGAAAATTCATGCTTAGACAACAGAAGAGCTGGGAAAGAGAAAAATGGGGTAGAAGTGCTTGTTGCGGTTTCACCGACACCCCTACGGGAAAAGCAGAAAACCACTCATGCTAACTGTACTTAGGGTCAGTAAAGGTGAAATCATACCTTTACGACCTTTCGTAATTATAGCCCATTAAGGTTTCAGTAAACACACACAAGTTTCACAATCAGAACTACAACATATTTAATTTGATACGATACTTAATATATTTTTTTTTATCAATTAATTAATAGAATAATTGCCTCTTGCTCTAAACATAGCATTCATTAAAACGAAAACAAACCGGCAGAGAGACATATGCGGAGGCGAAAACATAAAGACTTCTAGTTTTGAAAACCATAACCTAATATTAATTAATATATGAAAAGATAATGCCCAGGAAATCTACACATTTGAACATTATTTGTCCTATTTTCAGATATGTTAAAATATATCCAGTAGTATGCAAAGGCTTGTCACTGACAGAAATTGGGAGACATTTAAATCTTAATGTAATTTTAACAGGTGTGAACTCTAACATTTTGCCGACTACTTTCAAACTCAAAGCGATCTACTTTCTGTGACTTCGATTTTAGTATTTATGAAACTGTTCCATTGTTCTGAAATTTTAAAGACAGGTATTTTCAACAACATCAGGGCTGTACTGTGGACGAATTTGTTGAGATAAATTTACAGGCATTATTTAAAAAAGAAAAAATTAAACATGAAAAAGTCTACTTCTTCACTAGGAGCTGTCCAGATTTTCTTTGGCGTTTAAGATATACGGAATCTATGCTCAGAAGAATTTAACATTCTGATCCCCCCCCCCCCACTGGTCGAGGGCACATTGAGCACGGACAAGTTTCAAAGATGTAGAAAATAAGGTTTTGGGAGCTTGCGATACAAATCGTGTATTTAATGTTGTTTTAACCGATTTATATGTGTTTTAAACACAATTTTGATTAGTCACATTTTTGTTTTTATTAAAGGTAATTTGTAGTGCCCGAATTGATTTAAAAAAGTTAGTTACAGTTAAGTTAGAATACAGTATCAGTATCATACAATTAAAATTTTTCGATGATCTTACTAATTACTCCTCCTCGATTGTTTTGCTAAGTTTTATTAAATTATATATTTATTAGCATTGCCATTCGCAAGCACGCTCCGTTAATTGCTACTGTTCATGCGAATTTGTAACCACGTCCACTTATAATTTAAACAAACATCCAAAGTAGTTTTTGCAACCGCAATTTTAGCTCATCATAGGTATCATGATGTTGGGTTTTTTTGGGTTCTATACTGGGTAATTATTTTTAAGGGGTTCCTAGTATAATTCCAGTAGAGTAACCAGGCTAAATGAGTAACATATCATGTCAAACAGGAACAAATAAAATACTCCAAACCTCACATGATAAAACAAAAATTAATGACACCCTAAGTTCAAAAAAAAAAATAGTCCATGGACCACAATCTTCTTAGCTATTCGCTTATTTTCTCATAGATTAGTGGTAGGCCCAAATGAATGTTGGATGATTTGATTGTGTGATTTCACTGTTATTTTTATCATGCAGTTTAAATAGGCGATCACTTCATAACTAAAAATATTAAATTTAGAATACATTCTTGTATGAGATAGAATACAGAAGATGGAAGTTGTTTGGATGTTGGTATTTTCGATGAAGTACTGATCCGCGTCCGAACGGAAGTCGATTCGATATCCTCAGCACGGCCTTAATTATCTTTGAGCGAGGGCACGTCAGAATCAAAACGTATTATCATATCCTCCATGATTCAAAGGTTTTATTATTTTTTTAAAACAGACGAGAGCAAGAGATCTCATAAAAAAAAATCCAATAACTTATAATCTGCATTTTTTAATTACTAAGCCCCAAAAGAGTAATATAAAAATCAATATGGCTAAAATTTATCACAAAAGTTTAGTTAAATAAGTTTGATTACATACAGGAATCGTCAGCCCCCTTAAACAAGAGTAGCACCCCAGTGATTATTCGAAGTAGTTTTTTTTTTTTTTATATAAATCTCTGAATTGTCACTAGGTTTGATTTTCTGGCTGTAAATGCTTAATGTGCTAGAAGTGTTATAGTAAGTTTTTCTCTAAAATTTTTCTAGGTAAACACCTAAACGTGAAAAAATTTGGCCTTCTTTCTCTTGCTTTTAAGCTTTCCCAAATCTTAGCTCGAAGGCTATTTAAAATTTAAGGTAATGGTTTTTTTCCTTACGGTTAAGTACACATTAATGGCAATAGCGCAAAAAAAGAACTCCAAAAAATAATTTTGAAATCTAACAGTAGAAAACGCTCCGTCCGCTCTAGCAAGCTATGTGTACGTTAGTCAAACATGATTCAGTGATCGAAAGCATTCCCTTTAAAAAAATTCAGTGATCCTTCCATCTACCAGTGCCGGCCGGTGTCTCCAAATGAGCAGCTAAAGCAATAAAACGCTCTAATAAATGAAAGGTGTTTGGTGTAACTGTGTTACGAATTGCCTCTAACGCCAGATGTCTCTATTGACGGTAGCCATGGTTCGAAGCCGACCACTTCCATTTTAGGTACGACTTTACCCTGAGTCGGCATGTCGTAACCGTATAGTGGTTCGTGATTCAGACACCTCTGGGCACATCCCGGCCTAATGCCCTACTTGGGGTCTTAGCTCTTGTCCTAACCTAGCACCTAGCACATGTGCCTAATTGTACTAGACCCTAGGAGAATCAGATGCCTCGCCATTTATCCTCATCATATTTCTTTCTTTTTTTTAATGACTGAAATTTGTTTACATCAATTATAAAATAAATTGTACTTTGGAAATACGTGTCAACGACATTAAGGTCATAGCAAAAAACTACTTGATATTTGGCACTAATCACAGAATCAATGGTTATAATAAATGAGCAATTTAACAAAAATGCGTGCTCACCCCGGTGCACAGTGGTTAATGTCCAAATTGTTGTTCTTAAAAGTGGTAAAATGTCCATATATGCCGAGCTGTTAGGTCCTATCAACTAGTTTTATAGTTTTATTCTCATTCGATATAGCGCACAGAAATACGTTAGATTATGAATACAAACTTTTTTTCCTATTGAAACTGGGGTGGTGAGCAGTAGCTATGTACCAACAGTTGTTGTACAGGGTGATCCCAAATTTTGTGCAAAAATTTCAGGATCATATAGGAAATTTTACGCTGAACAAACTAAGTCCTATAAACATGTATATAAAGTGTTCCAGTGTAGCACTAGGACGAAAAAAACATTATTTTGACCACTTTTCTGAATAACTGAAAGTATTCAAACTATCAAAATACACTTATTGGGATGAGCATTTGTAATTTATAGCTCTTAGGTTTTTAGGGGCGTCAATTTCAAAGCTAAAGTCGGATTTACAGTTTATTATCAATTATTAAAAGTCTTCAATAATACTTAGATCTTTATAACTATCTTAAGAAATTTCTTTCTTCTCTTCGCAGAATTTGCAAAAGAGTTTTAAGTTATTTACATATGTCAATGATAATAATTGGTAGCATTATTGTTCTCAACACAATAAAAATTATCTTCCATAGGAAAAATAATGATAAAAGAAAAAAAAACATAAGAGCGTAAAATTAAATTATATCAAACCTTAGCTTATTGTTGACTCTAGGCACTGGTCATAATTTTGTCCCCTAAGGTTCTGAAGACACCAACAAACAGCATATGAAAAACATCTTCATTTGTGGCTCTGCGAGATATTTGTCTGCTAAGGGGAGTCATACAGCGCTTATAATCTTTGTACCTGCTTTCTTGTACTTCTGACTCTAGTACCAGTTGGTAAAACATTTCCCGGGCATATTCGACAAATTTAAGAAGAACGATGGGCGAGTTGTGGGAAATTACCTGTAATACTACACCTAATAATTTTTTGAAATAATCCCTCTAATTAGAAGGTCATGAAAACACAGGTGCGAGAGAAACCCAGTATGTACAGAACATGAGAGGCCTACGGTTTAGTTACTTGGACGCCTTTTATTTCGCTATAATGCCATAAATACTAATCGTGGAAGGACCTGCAGTTGGAATTAGCAGAAAACCTTCCTTACACTACCCCTGAACAAATAAAGGCAATGCAAGACTTGTTTCTTTTTTTGAAAGATTGTCAAAAATTGTTATAACCTTATTTTTAGGTGATGAGAGAGCTCCGATCGCACTGAAAAAAAAAATGCACGTAAAACAATCACTCACATACTAAACAAACATGCATTTCACTTTTCTAAGTGTATAAAAATAATTACAGAAAAATTAATTGTTGCATTTTCATAAAAACTGCAATTTTCAATAAAGCTACAAAAGGTCGTTTATCAACAGGTACCATGTGCTACTAAAACATTTTGGTGAAAATCACTGTTGTTTAATATACTAAAGAAAAAAAAAAATAGTTTTTGAGCACAATTTTTTATCTGATATTGAGGGTTTTTTTCCACCTCGGCACCAATGTGCAGAAGCCCGACATTTTTATGATTATTCGGTAAAAAAAGAAAACAGATGTGCCGTAAATTTGGAATTGGCATAGAAAAACCACTAGAGCATGGTATACTTTTACAATTTCTAGACTTATACAAAACGAAAGAAAATATAAATAATTTAAATTCAAATGACTTTTTGAAATCATAAACCGCAAAAGCACCAATATTTTATGTCTACCATATCTATTTCACCTAATCCTACCATTATTTATTCAATAGTATGTATGGTTTTACTTTAGATTTTGTCTAAACACCCATTAATTAATGAATTACGGCACATTAACTATATTTCTAAGTTTATAATCTAAAAATACTTGGTTAAATACAGAACTTCAGATGGAAGCCAGAATGATTACTTACCCCTACTATTTAACTCAAATTTGTAATAAAACAATATCCAGACACAAATTGCAATTCAATACCATGTTAACAAGGCAAAGAAATGCTTTGTTTAAAGAACATAACTGTTCATACACCGTTATTTAGTAGTTGGCAGTCCATTTTGCCATAACAATTAAGAATATACCTATTGACTTGCGTTTACATCAATAAATTAAATAACTTATTATGAATTTAACTAAAATTATGGTATCTAAACTTATCTCATTAAATATATTTAACTCACCTTAGGCCCTTCTATTTTCATTTGAGTAACTATTTATTGTCTCCTTAAGACAATCAGTAATTGCATAGTAACATTAATATTTTAACACAGTAAAATTCAAAATTTTTGTGGTGGGTACTGCATTAAAGATGTGGAATTCTTGATTAATAATATATAAGTTGTTTTGTCTTATAACTATAATTTTGAGAAGTCTTTAATATTGTGTTCACAACTGTAGCTCAACCCTTGTGAAATTTTAATTAGTAATACCATTAGATGCCATGATGGTAAAAATAAAAGGAATAAACCAGAGTAACAATTCACTATATTTGTCATGTATTGGGGATTTAAGGACGCAAGTTACAATATGTCATTAAATGAGTGAAGCGACTCTCTATATGGTACCCCTAGCTACTGGAGTTAATTTTAAAAATCACAATAATTATTTTGTTTGACTAGTGGCAAATAATTTCTAAAAATATCTAATACTGGTAGCAATTCTTAAAAAAAACGGCTTCCAACAATTTGTAAACCTGATCCTAGTTTACAAAACTGTAAAATTAGTAAGCTTATCAAACCAAAGCATTTAGTTACTTTCAACTTGAGGTTCTTGCCTTTTAAAGACCTGTCATATAGCAACACCTACAACCTTATAAGGAATTTTGACTCAAGGTCAGTCTTGCAAAAGCCTTTTCACTTTTCTCCTTGATCCTGAACCATAATTGTGAGGCTTTATTTTCAAACTGTTGGAGCTCTACTCTCATGTGTATGTCTTAATACTATAATACTGGCTAAAAAAATCAGCAGACAGAATATTTCACTTACATATATGAATTCAAGGAATCTCCTAAGAGTCCAGTTGTTTTTCCAATTTAATAATTTGACAAAATGATTCTATAAACAACATACATCAACTAGAAAGTGAAGGTGATCAAGATAGCTAAACTTATTAACACAAAATATAATTATTTTACTGGATTATTGTAAACAAAGCCAATGCAGTATATTTGATTATAATTATATTAATTAATTTAACACTCACATCACTTAATAAACAAATGATTATCTATCATGATTTATTATTTAATTATCCTAAAATAATTATTACCTTATGTTTAGTTGCCTACAATACATATTGAACAGGTGGCTACAAAGCTGCACTGTCCAGCTCATTACTAGACCTAATTTGTGGCTTCTTCTCAAGATGACTTAAAAGAGCATCAACTGTTCAGTTCTGCTGCACAGTGCCCCGAGAAATTCAATCACAGAAACAAATGAAATTCAAAAATTCCGGAATAAATAACTTAGAAATGTGGTATTCCCAACCAATATCCCTGATATAATAAGAGCAGCAGAAACCTGCAAGATACTTGAACAACCGACCATTACAGATTACATTTGGGGTAGGCATGCACATCAAGTTCATTGATCCAGATATAACACCCAAACCACTTCTTTAGCCAACAATAGCAAGCACCAGGTAGTCCGAGCAGTTTGGGTTAAGTTTTATTTTATATTGAACATAAGATAAAATATTATACCCTTGGTTTTCCCCATAGCATGTTATTAGCTTTATTGCATTCTCATTGTTATATATTAACAATATTTTCAATACTAAGGAAAACAAAATAAAAATTTACTCAATACAAAAAAAATTCATTGGAAGAGCTCATATTTTAATTATTTTTAGCCATTGTACAAAAAAATGGATATCTCGCTATAAGTATAGACCTAATTGGTTTAAAATATATAGCATTGAATTATTAATTAGTATAATGTTTAATTATAATTTATTTGTTAGTAAATATATCTCTTAACAAAAAAATGAAATCCCCCTACAACTAAAATTCCTAGCTATACCCCCTGCTACTATATTGTTTGAATTCCCTGTTATATAAATCAGTTACTAACTTTTGAATGGTTCAAATGTATTTTTGACAATGTTAACAAATAGGTAATTTTAACACCCTTGAAATTTATTTTTATTCTTACAATTTTTGCTACCTTAACAGTAAGGAAAGATAAAGTTAGATAATTTAATTATTATTAACAATATGTCTAGGTGCACTAACCGATTGTGCTTTGTATAAATGTTAAGTACGTTTATCTAAGAACATTTGAAGGAAACCAATTTGAGATCTAAAAATTGTTATCTCTGAGGTCAAACAATTTTAAATTATCTACCTATTAATATTGTCATGCCTGTTCCATATTTCATAGACAATTCTTCAAACAAGTGCAGAGCTCAAATTTCCTTCTTTCACAGAGAAAAAAAAAGTGGCCTTTTCAATCGGATTTATAAAACAAAACAAAAAACACCTTTTGAAAGCATTATTTTGTCTCAATTTTCTGCTGTTTCAGAAAAGTGCTCGAGTACCAAGACTTCATGTAATGTAAATAAATATGAAATATCAATATGCCATTCATTTTTACAACATTGAACATTTATTAATCGATAAATTAAAATAAATCATAAAAATGTTAAAAACAATACTTAAACAGATCTTTGAATACAAAACATCATGAACAAACATAAAAAAACTAGCCAGATGAACTCAAGAATATTGAACAGAAAACAAAAGTTTCCCTGTGGTCCAGGAAACAATATCAACTAAAATTGCCATTAAATTATTTACAATTCAATACTTAACACTATTCAAAATGTGAAATTTTATTCAAACTAAATAATACTCTTAGTCTAACAGTCAATACTTTTATCTCAAAATTACCATAAATCAAAAAATATTTTGTAAAAATTAATACAACACATACGTAAACTGTAGTAGTTTTTCAATATGCAACAATAAATATGTTAAGTTGCATGCTATAATTGCATTCTGCAGCTTGCATAAAATGCAAATTTAGTTATTTTTGCAACAGGTTGGTTGGATGTAGTTATTAATATAAAAACATAAATATGTTAAGTTGCATGCTATAATTGCATTCTGCAGCTTGCATAAAATGCAAATTTAGTTATTTTTGCAACAGGTTGGTTGGATGTAGTTATTAATATAAAAACATAAAATTATATCAATACATGCTGATTTTTTGGCAATTTTATTTCTGATGAACTTATTATTTAAATCATAACAAAATATTTAAAATAACAATAAATATGATTTTTTTTATTTGATATAGATATTGAGTTTTAGGAATCTATTAATATTTAAAATGTTGAGACTTCCTTTTAATATTGTGTATCATTAATCTTTGTTAAAAACAAAAATATTTAATCTGATATTACTAAAATTAGATTCATTATAAAATATCAAAAATAATTTTAATGAAAAATACATTTTTTCAAGCATTTTATACTAAACATATCTGTATAAATAAATAAAAAATCAGCAATGCATTAATACATTATCATCACCAGTTGTGATTTAATTTTCATGTATAATATAAACATAATTCTTTCAAATAAACAATTTCCACATTAATATTAATTGACAAGCAGAGCCAATATTTAAAATATACTAATGCTGGCTTAACTTTCTCTTTTCAATAATAACAATACTAACTAATAGGAACATAAACACCAATAAAAATTATGATTACTAATAATACTGCTTTTTTCTTTTCTCAAAAAGTTATTCAAAAATAAATTGGCGTTTCTTTAATACATACATTAAAATCTTAAAGACATTTTTCCATTCAAACTGGATCTCCTCGCAAGATAAACATTAATGAACGCAACTGCTGCTAAATCTTTTGCATCGATGGGCGTTGAGGCCAATGGATGATATATTGGTGGGCGGTAAACTGTATTGTCTCCCCTCACAATAATGACCTGGAAGATTGAATCATAATTAATTCACAAAACTCCTGATATAGAAATGATAACTTGATTTTTATAATAAATAAAGTTTATATGTATTATTGCAGGATTAAATCGATAAAATGAAACAGAACTCCTTTGTATACCCTTATAAGACTACTAAAGACAGTAAAATATGTTCTTTTTTCACATAACAAGCTCTAGACAACTGTAAGCATGTAGTGTAATTTCTGCACTCAAACAACTTGAAGAACATTGAAATTAAGCTGATACAGTCTATTTTAATTCTCAAATTGACCAGGAAGATTTCAGAAACAGGCCATTGCTCAGTGAACACATACTCTCACTGACTCACTGAAACAGATCTTCAGTCAATAACAGGCCCGAAACTACCCAGGTAGGAGATACTATCTATTAAGTGAATGACATCTACTTACTGAGATTGTGCATTCTCACATTCATTTTATATGGTGAAATATTATAATAAGATCTTTTACATGTTTTAAACCTATTTATTAAAAAAAAAATCAATAACAAAAGAGAACAATTATTTTGTGGGTAGACAGAGGTGTGTATTGTGTCAAATAAAGTTCAATTAATTGATAGCAAACTTTCAACAAAAGAAGAATTATGATTCAAAGATAATTTATGCAATACAAATGAACTATAACAATTCTACCAGTTTTATAATAGAACATGTCAGCCAATTCATAAAAATATCAACATCGATATTGGGGTTTTTTTTTTTAAATTAATGATCTGTCTGTGCAGTATTTTTTATTCCAGCAGAAGTACATATGACAAATCTATACTGTCATCTTCAGAAAGTAAAATGGACCTTCAATCAATTACTTATAGCCCCCCTTTATGTTCACTATCTCAAATCTTTGATTAAGTTATTTGGGTTCAGGGGGTCTGGCTATAGTTTTATTCTGGTCCCATCAAGTTTCTTAGTATTGTGTACATCAGAGACAATGTTGTTGTTGAGATGCGGGATGTATTATAAAAATGAAAGTTTGTTTGCTCACAGTGTTTTAATTCACGGCACTTTTAACAGACTAAACTGCCTTCTTCAGGTGCTAAAAAGGACTAATTATATTAATTACACTACCATCCTGGATAACAATAATCTAAACGATTATTTCAGTTAGTGTTCAAGATTCAAGGACTTAAGTAAGGAAGTCACCAAAATGATTCATTAAATTAAGTTAACATCACAAAAAACTCAGGGTCAACCAAAGACTGTGGGAGTACATTCATTTAACAACTGGGCTTGGATGATGTAAATTTATCTTTGTTTTTATAATTGTGCAAAAGGTAGAAACATAAATCTAAAATTCTTGGTTGAACACTTCAGATACTACACTATTTAAAATTTTCTTGAACTAATCAACGAGGTAGGTAAGAAATTTGAGAAATACACTTTAAATTGATGATAGTATGAAAATAGGCAATGCTGCAGGGGGATCAGCAAGCTTCCCATCCCTCCGACCTAGAAAGGGTTTAACATCCTTTCAGCAAAAGGGGTTAACAAATCCTTGATCAATGTTAAATTTCTTTTCAGCGATAATATTTATTATATAACATAATATATTATCAATAAATTATTATACTATATTAATATAAGTTATTTATATAGAATATTTAAATGAAAACTCTTCAGTCTCTCCACAATTGTCTTTATTGTGAAAAACATTATCAGCAGCTCTAAGGTGTCAACTTAAGAACTTACAAATGATCTAAAATTTAAAACAACATAAAATTCTAAAAAACAAACAAAAACTGGTGGTTACAATATACTTGTTTTGGTTTTTTTCCTACTGACTTCACGATATGCTTTATGTAATCCCGTCATAAGGATGAATAAAAACTGAAGAGCTCCGATGAGAAAATATTTAATTTTTATCTCCTTTGTTTCAAATAAAATGACAAGGGAAACTGGTGCATATCAAGTGGCTAACCAAAAAACCTATAAGTTTCTGGAAATTACTAAAGGGAAACGATATGTAAACTTATATCTGTGACACAATACCAAATGGTTTATTAATTTTAATATTCACACAAAAAGGGTTAACTTCTAGCTTCTTGATATAAACAAGTCACCCTTACTTCCAGCCAAACATGAGATAAGGATATACAATAAATATTTAAAATGGCACAACTCATACCTCTGCAGAAAAAGTTGTTTGAGAGTTGTGATCTATTTCGTAGCTAATGTTAAAGAATACCTCTCCCCAACCAAGGCGAAACAGGATGTACTGCAAAGCCTAAAAAAAATTAAGAGTTAATAAAAATAGAAGGTAGATTATCTATACTATGTGTACCAAAAAATTTTGTATTAGATTTGTGTGTAATAAAAAAATTATGTTTAATCGATTTACATAAGCATCATGAGACTGAACAGAATCTAATTTTTTAAATATTTAATCGTGACATGTAATCCAACTGGTGTAATTGTTAATAATTATCAATGAAAGAGAAAAAAATTTGAACCTGGAGCCTTCTGGTTAAATATATTACATACAGGTTCATTAACAGCAAACGAGGTCTAAGAATTTTGTTTTGAAAATTACTATATTGTAGCCAATTCTAAAATAATATTGCAACTTGAGACCAACTATTTATCTATGTAAACAGCTGCCTGTTGTCTGAGGCCAGAGAGGGGAAGAGTCCAGATAAGCAATAAAACATTGTCTTGTAAAGGTTGAAAATAAGAAGCAGCACTTTTCAAGCAGTAAATAGTTGTCCAGAGAGAGCGAAGGGCCAAAAAGATTTCAGACCCTGGTGGTTCTGTAATTCTGTACACTGTAAGAAAGTGTTAAGCCATACAACTAACGATGCCTTAAAAGTCAGAAGATGAGTTAAAGTATAAACGAGGACTAGATAGACTTAAGAACAGGGTGGTTCCAGCCACACATCCACTTGAATCTGGAGAGGATCCTACGACCTGTTTGAAGGAGCAGAGATGCCCCATGCATGGCCATGAGAAGATCAACCTTTGGACGTGGAAAAGTAGGGTGCTTAAATCGACAAAGAAAATCGGCTCCGGGACACTTTTTTTATTATGACTTTTGAGAGATGACTTACTGGTGGTTCTAGTAGAGCTATACCCTCTGAATGCTAGCGATGGTTCGCAAAGACAGGAGTTTAAATTAATCTTGTACTATAGCCATGACCAATTCATTTTAAATACCATGCTATATTTTGAGCTAAGTATATTCAATTGTCAAGACCATATGTTCATAAAAATTTTTCATTCTTATCATAAGTTCGGTGTACGTTTTGTTTTAGGCAATAACATATATCAGCAGATGTATTCGAGGTAGAAGGTAGTTAATTGATTTAAACTATTGTTTATTAGCGTTCTGTTCATTGTCTTAATTTATGGCAGGAATCTTATATTTAATAAAAACCTTATTGTCATGGTTCTTCACAATTTGTATAAGTTATTTGTCAAGCATAGTCATTCAAATCCTAAAAGGTAAAATTAGAGATTTTGATTCTTATTTGTGGATATTTAATAAATCCTTTTTTATCTATCATACACTAAATACCTTTAGTGAACAAAGGAGTACTAAATTATCAACCCCAACCAGACATGTTTTCTTGATTTTGATCTTTTTATTAAACTGTAACCTATTATCAATCTAAGGGCTGAATGCATCATAATTCTGGTGGCTAGGTAATGGTCAGCCACCAATATGATGCCCTTGGGAGCATAGGTGCCTTTAACACAGTTAAGCCTAGTCCCCGAATATACATATTGCATGTTATTGCCATTAACAAGTGGAGAAATTAAAATATGATTATTAACATATCGAGCATTTTTTACTACATACTACTGAAGGATGAAATGCTTGTAAATACAATGCAATGATCCCTTGCAAGGTTTCCTCATTGGGTTCAAAGTTATTGGAGCACTGAAGCGGAACTCTGAAACAAGAACAAAACGTTTTATTTCTGTGTACATCTGTTGACGTTTAAAATGATGAACAAAGATCTTCTTTCCAACTTAAAAAGTGAACACATATTGAAACTTACACTGAAAGATTACTTTGAGAAGCTTCTAAACCTTGAGAGGAATATGGAATCGAAAAATTATCTGGAACAAAAACAGAAGATAATTAATAATTTTACAAAGTGGTTTTTTTTCTTCAAAATATATATCTTCCATGCTTCTAGTGAACAAAAATGTATGACTTTCATTTTTTAAATCATCACACTTGATAATTTTAATGCTTTATAATAAAATACGAGTTCCAATTAAGTATGCAGATCTCCAATCAATCAGAACAACTTCTGGGTGCCCATTTTTCTAATTCTGTACTACACACATCATGTATGAGGCAAACCCAGTTGTCCAATTTAGTTACATTTGTGTAACTTGTTTCATTTTATTAAGTAAACAGGTTCAGCATGTAAGTACCACAAATACATCTACCACCTGTAATAAGACCAAAGGTGAGCTTTTCAAAAGTATCGTTTTTTAAGCATTATTTTTACACAATCTCATTGTAACAATCAGTTATGGGACAACAGTCCATAGTATCTTATAATACTGATGATTTAATCATACTTTGTTAGAGAAATCAACAACCTTATTTTACAAGTTTTTTGGTTGTAAATTATCCATGGAACACTTCCAATCCATAAAAGGGGATAAGATAAGTTGAATTTTGTTTTTGAAACTTAAAAACAGAGATGTTTTCTATAACTTTTACCAGCAGCTAATACTCACTTCCATACAGCAGAGGGTAAATTGTATCTCCAGTAAGCCTGAAATGCATGCAATGTTATCTTATTTAGTGAAATTTTCATTGTTTCGGTTCCCCAAAGGGATTGATACTGTACCTCACAGTGACGTGGTAATGATTATACGTGCATACAAGTGATTGAACTTATTTAACACATTTTTATATATTATAAGTTGGAAATTGTGCATGAATTAATCAACAGGAAGATGTAATAAATATACGGTCGGGAGGAGTTATCAGATGTGTGAGTCCTCAAGGTGGGGGGGAGACGCCCGGCGCGGACTAGGGTCGCTACAACCTCTAGCCGCCGTCCAGCGAGCACCATAAAAGAGATAAGCCGGTGGAACTGTGGTCTTTCACCCTGGCTGGCGGCCTAGGCAGCAGATTAATTCACTTTGATCTGACTCCATAAGATCTTAGAAGGTGAGCCCGGACAAAACACTATACTCAGGAGAAGAGGAACAGGGTAGGTTTATAGGTAGTTTATGTGGTCTTGGAATGAGCACAAATTCACACTCGGTATCTAAAGGTAGGCGAAAACCGTCCGAATCCAAAAAGGCGAGTGTGAACCGGAGAGAAGTAGACTGGATTGCCGTGGGAGACGCTACTAGGTGAAGTTTGTAGGGCCACGGCAACCGTCGTCCGCGAGGGAGAGGCCAGTCCCAAGGAGGTGCTAGTTTTAGCGAGACAAAGGCAGAGATTCCCACTAGTAAGGTGTGGGGTCTAACAACGCTGGACTAAAACATAGCAAGGTTAGGAGAGAGATATGCAGAGTGGTAGTTGAATGAGAAGACCATGGTTTAAGTAGAGCTGCAAGCACCAGTGCAGAGAGAGAGAAGTGTTATAGGTGCCGGTTTGTTTCTTTCTACCGTCCGCTCTAAGGTGCTCGGTTATTTAGCCAGGCCAGCCGTGGTGCGGCTGTTTTCCCCACTACCTTCTCCCCTCTCTCTGACTGACGTCATAAGCTTTATTGTACAAATATGGAAACATAGATATTTTCTGGGCCGAGAAGAGGGGAAACTTCTAATTATTCGTAATTAAGAGGTGGCCACAACATATAGCATTATTGATTTCTCACATTAGCTATTATAATATTTTATGTGTTATGGGTTCAATTCAGTATTATACCATTGATCAAATAATCAACTTTACAAAATACTATGGATAGTTGGTTGCTATGTGATCATTATAATGAGGTAGTTTGTATTAGATTATTATTATAATATATTGTTGTGATATTTAGTGTTATGATTTTTTGGTTGTGTTTTAATATAAACTTCAAATGAGTAAAGTATAAAAATCCGAAACAACTGAATGGCCAATGCCATTAAAAAATATCCGGAAGGCAGCGGAAAGGTTATAAAAGGCGGGGTTCAAGACGGACTCGCTCTCTTTTCATCCGATCTTGCACAGGGGACGCAGCAGGGACAATTTGGCGCACGCGACCCGGCGGGAATGCATACCATGAGGCCGGCTCCCACGTACTCTCACACGCTACACATAGAGCGGGGATGCTGAAGAGGACAATACCAACCATCCGAAGAATGTTGCATCGAAATACTGGCCAGTATCGCGAAATGTAGAATTAAGGTAAATTTGACTTCAGTATAACGTTATATAGTAATTGGGTAATTTTAAATTATTTTGTTAATGATGAATTGTTGGATTGTAAATTATTAATTATGGGTAATTATTTATATATTAAATTTTGGATAAAATGTGTGTGAATAAACAATTATTCCTATTACCAGAATTGTCCTATTTAATTAACAGAACACTGGAATGGAGTAAAAGTTGAATATAAAAAATAACAATAAAATATAAAAAATTTAAATAAATAAAAAAAATATATTGTTGTGATATTAGAGTTGTGGAGTTTTTATATAATATTTAATCCAACTTATCAAGAAGGCAAAATAAAAACAAGTGAGAGTGTATGAAAAAAAAACAAAAGAGAGTATAGTTGTGGTTGTATTATGATGAACACACACAGAATTACTCTCTAGTTTTAGCCAGTTATAATTAGTTGTTGTTGTGATTCTGAGAGAACACACACAGTTAGACTCTAATTTTGGGATCGGCCCGTGATGCATGTTAGCTGAAAATTGTGTCAGAAAGAATTTTAAATTTCTTTTGGTTAGTGGTATTGGACTTGGCAGAACCAAGAAGAGCCATTACAAGAAAAGAAAAAGAATTGATTTGGTTTGGAAATAATTGATGAGGATAAAAGAAGAAGAAGAAGAAGCAAAATTGTAAACAAGTATTTATAAATAATTAATTTAAGTTTTTTTTTGTTTTTTTTGTAATTAAATTCATCTTTTTGCCAGATTTATTTTTGTTAAAAGAACCTAATAGTAAATAAAATAAATTTATAGTTAACAATAAAACTAATATATTAGAAAAACGTAATAATATATATGTATATATAAGTTAATCGTCGGCGGATAAGTTTTGATTAAAAAAAAAAGAAAAGAAGAGAGGGAAATGAATGACACTCTCAAGCTTCTGTAGAAGACTGCTGCTTTATTGCCTCTAGCAATCCGACACATATAGGATCATCGGTTGTTTACTTCCTTCCCATGATCGTATTAGTTTTCAACATAAACTTGCCTCTGGCTTTAACTTATAAATATATATATATATGAAGTGAAAATTCAAGCAACTCAAAATCAAATACATGTCTTAACATTAATACTCCACTTCACATGATCGTAATAGTTTTCAAAAACTTGCCTCTGGCTTTAACTTATAAATATATATATGTAAAGTGAAAATTCAAACAACTCAAAATCAAATACATCTCTTAACATTAATACTCCAGGACATTCCAATTAAAATCTACAAATGACTGAACCACATATTCTATTCGTTTTTTATTATACTATTATTATATTCTATATTTGTCTAATTTAAATATAGTCTTAATTTTATTTACTGTTGTAAGGAGGGTTTTAAAATTGTTCAAAATACTATTTGGTATGGTTTAAAAATTAATTCATGAGATGAAAACAAAAACAACATACCAAGAGAATAATGCACAGGTGGTGGAGATATTGGTGCTGGGAGTGTTGATGCTGATAGGATCTCATCCTCATAGTGTCGAGTTCTATTCTTATTGTATCTAGCATGAATTAAAAATAAATTAATTAATACCAAATGTCATATGTTTGTTAACCAAAGAATAAAATTAGTCTGCCCTTTAGTTAATTTGGGTGCTATATGTATAAAAATTAATAAAATAAAAAATCTTACTAACCTAAACCATTTAAAAATAATAGCAAACCAGAGGAAGAAAAAAAAAGAATATTAAACTTACTAGACAGAAACTAATGATATATAATATTCAACGTAATGAACTCTTCCTATATATTTATATATATATTGAATAAATTGAATTGAAAAATGTGGGATTTATCCATAAAAGAAATTTCACATTTTTATAGTGATACTTTATTTATTTCCGATTATGTATATCTAAGGCTCTGGGAAATGAGTGGGAATGTGTCAAATTAACACCTAAATGAGTCCACATGCATTGTTTGAGGGATTTTTTTCGCCCCCTGAAAAAAAATAATGTAAATTACTGTTTTGAGCACATTTGTGCTCCATAATGGTGCAAATTTGTAAGAATGTCACAACATTAAGAAATGATGACCTACTAATAAATGTTTATGGACCTTACCAGAATAAAAGATTATAATATAAGTTTACAGTTATTATTTTGTATTTATGCCTAAATGTACTATCATTTGGGGCTAAAAATGGTTCTAACATATCGGGAGGTGCACACTTCTATTTAGGAAAGTAAAATAAATTCACTTTCTATCTAGGTAATAATAATAGTTTGTTTCCCCGAAATTCTTTATATATTTCTAGTCTGGTTTCCATAAAAGTATCTTTAACTTTTATCTTTTTTATCTTCTTCTTTCAAGCCATTAATATTAGTAAGCATATTCTTTATAATTATTAGGAACATATTGTATACCTACTTTTTAATTCCTACTATAGGTTTTTTATTCTTCTCTGTTTTCTGTTGTTTATCTCTATAATTCGATAACACCTGTAACTTACAAAACAAAGAAAAATAAATGTTTATAAAAGTTCTCTTACCTTGTTTGTTAGATCATAAATAATAATTCTTACATCATCACTAGAAGGTGAAGGTTTGGCCCAAGTTGCTATTAACTCAGCTCCATCCAGGTTAAAACCTAAAATTGAAAAAAAAAAAAAAAAAAAAATCAATAAAATACTATAGGATAATGACATAATATGTAACATTAATAATATCAATGTTGGCTTAAAAGGTGCTGAAAGACGAGTGTGGGAACACCATTTGTTTCTTCTGTTGGGTCAATCATTCGAATGATACTAAATTTTTTTTTTATTAATTCCTATGATTCTAAAACAAGTAAATAAAGGGATTTTAGAGGTCAATAATCATAAAAATTATGCAACCTTTTCACCAACCCTGTTCGAGGTATAAGGCATATTTTACACAACAATTTAATTTGGTGCCCCAATGATGTTAAAAATAAAATAGAACCCATAAAAAATAATGAAGAGCTATTAATTAATAAATTACTAGAGCTAATAGAAAATAAATATTATCTTATCACATTGAGTAGGCCAACAAATTAAAGATCTTGACACTGTGATTATAGAATATGAGTTGGGAGTTTGACGGACTACAATTCATGTAAATAAAATAAGTCATTAAATCGTGTATGCAACTTTTTTTTACAATATTGTGACATATTATTACGTTTTATATCTTATTATATATATTATATTTAACTTTAATCTTTATCTTAGGTTCTGTTAATATAAATAGATAACTTCTGGCAAAAGGAAAAATTGTTTATTTACAAATTGATTTAAAAAATTGAATATACATCTAAGTATGTATGTATAAAATAACACTGTTAAAACTAAAGTTAAAATTGTACCTTATTACTATCGCGACTGGCCAGTTTTTCTTTGTGGTGCTTCTTCTTTGTCCTTTAGTCTCGTTGGGTGGGTTGCTGAGCATGGTCCTGGTATGTCTTCTCTGGTCCCGGGTCAAATTGAATGAGAACGATTCCGGGCAAGCCCAGCCTTTATACGCTCTGCTGCCATATTGGATCTGTTAACCTCTTTGGTTTACCAATCCTCTTTGTCTCATATAGGATTAACTGTTCTAGTTTTAAAATTAACAAATCCAATATTACATCATTTATATTTATTTCTTGATATTGTTTATTTTTCACAACATCATTTTTGTTTATTCAAAACATAAATGAACCGTGATCTATGAATCGTATACCGTTCATTTATGCCCGCTAAATTTTAGTTTGTATAAAACACACCATCAAAATATCACAATATCTTCGTTAAAATAAAAGCAAACTTATTTTCCGACCTTATAAGGAAATTGGTATTTTTTGTTATACGTCCATAATCTCAGCAAACAGTATAATATATTGTTGTGATATTTAGATGTTGTGAGTTTGTGATGTTGCCTTTGATATAAACTCGAAATTAGCGGGCGTAAAAAAGCGGTAAAACCACCCGTGGATTATGGCTATGAAGGGATGAAGATTATTTGTAGCTGTTATATCTAATATTAATATTTATCATAAATAATATCAAGAATTAAACTTAAATATTTTAATATTGGATTTGTTGGAGCGTCCTTGTTCTTTTTGATCATCCCATGAGACAAGCATATGGAAGAAGATTTTGTAAAGGAAGAAGGATTGAGATGATAGCAGTGGACGTTTACTGATATCGTGGCACAACAGCAACAAAGGAAGAATTCGCGGAAGAACAAAGAAGAGAAAGGACATAAAAATTAGTAAATATGAAGGTAAAATATAAAATTTGTTATAACATTGTAATTTTGTCACAGACGTGCTTATGTATATAAATTAATGAACCGTTTTATAATTAAACAATTTTCCTTTTGCCAGAATTCTTTTTTATATTAACAGAACCTTTAAAACCTCAGATAAAAAATAATTTAAACGAAAAAGATAAAAACATAATAATATATATACTTATGCAATTAAGTATGAATATTCTCACCCAAAAACTAAAAATGGCAAATAATGGTTTTTTTTCAAACAATTAATAAGTCAAAGGTAAAAAAACTCTGTCAGCTAAGAAAGCAGTATCATAATATTAATAGAAGAAACAAAATTGAATTATAAATTACCATTGATGAAGTTGATTGCACGTTCAGCAGCATCACGTGTTTGAAAATGCACAAATGCAAAATCTTTAACTTTTTTTATTCTTGTGAAATCATTTGGAGAAACAATTTTACAGAGAACTTCCTTTAATGACATTTCGGTTGACCTAAGCAGCAAATTACGAATGTACACAATTGTGACCTAGAAATAAACAAATCACTATGATACAATGTAAAGAATTAAATTTTCATAACCACTACTAACAATATAATTTTACATAAATATGTCTTTGAATATGGTCCGATATAGGAAGGGGAAGAGAAGGGTCTACAAAACTTAAACAATTAAAATTATTGCAGGATTTATTGGACTTATACATAATGAACTAGTAACGTTAATTTCTTAAGTAAACTTTGTTGCTTAGAGAGTATATTGTAGTGTTATTTTTGAGGATTAATTTGAGAGAAGGATTATTTTATAATATAAATTATTTTATGATATAAAATAAAATAGTAATTTATAAATAAAAAGTTTAATTTCAAACAAGTGAATTAACAGCTGGGAAGTTAGTCAGTATTTGGAACAGCTGCGAGGGACTATGGAAATTCAGTTGCTTATAGCTTCAAAGGAGAAGTGGTTAGTTGTTTAGGATTGCATGAGAAGAGAGGGATTTATGACGGGCCCTCATACTTCTATTCCCTCATAAATCATATTTGCATATTGGCAGAATCTGCAGGACATTGTGAAATCAACAAAACATAATATTTGGGATAGAGACAAGACAAATCAAGCCAGAAAAATTGTAAAGAACTTAAAATCAATATATGTCTAATTTTTTATTTATTTTAGGTATACGTTTGGTTGTCAAGGCCCCCCCTGAGATATAATAAATTATAAGTTTAAAAGTTTCATTATTTTTTATATACTATATATATATATATATATTCCTTTATTGTGCTATAATTACAATCTGCCTTTTATAAGGCAATAATAATACAGATAAATGATCTCATTCATACCTTACTAGTAAAAATTGACAAAATATTACAATATAGTCTTTATATAAAATGAGGATTACTAGCAGTATCCAGCATTGATGAGGAGAATGGAGTATAGCAAAATAACAATTCTGATAGATTTTGGGGCAGACATAACAATTTGGTTTGCACCATATAAGTTACTTTTCATACCTTCTGTAACACATGGGGTCCTGTATTAGGGAAAAATTGTGTATTTTTATATATCTCTGTCTATAGTAACAATAGTTTCTAGACCTAAGAGAAAATACTATATGGTTAAAGCAAACCCCCAAGGGTTTTCATCATTAAATTCTATGGAACATCAAAAGATGAGTAAGATAAGTATTGTTCTTAAGCAGAAACAACCATATGATTCACACCTTAAGATTTAATCCTTCTTTCAAATTACCTCTTCTGATCAGTTAACAAGTCTTTCACTGAGAAGTAATTTGATGTAATGACATTCTTAAAACCTGGTTTCTATTAGCTATATAAAATTAAGTCATACTTAATAATATTTTATGCATACTTTTATGATCAATGGAATTGTATATAAAAATGTGCATAGAAATAGTGTTTTGTACCTTAGGTGTGAAAACAGACAGCCAAACGATTAATTACCTGGAAAACCCAACCATAATTGGAGAGTGAAGGTGTGTGGTCAGAACAGGTAGTTAATTCTGTTATAGAAGGGGATGTTTAGCTGTTCAGAAGTTTTAGTGAATAATTTAGCCCATTTAAAATATTTCATAACATAAATGGTTATAGAATTTAAATAATGGTTCCCTAATATTAACAATGATTTATAATAACATGGATCCATTCTTTGTTGTTGGGGGGATGGGCAGTATCTTAAACTGGCTTTATGCTCCAATGATGGCTTCTATTGGCTGGTCTCCTCTCTGAACAATAAGCATTGAGCACTCTAGCCTGTGCTCTGTGAAAGCGGAGTATCCACTGAACTTTTAAACTCACCCTTCTAGAACAAAACTTAACTAACTGTTCTGACTACACACCTTCCCACATCAATTAAGATTGGTTTTCCAGGTAATTGATACCATGGATACCTGTTTTCACACTTGAGGTCCAATACACTATTTCTATGCACATTTTAAAATAAAATTCCTTTGATCATAACAATATTGTATGAGTTTATAAAAAGTTTAAACACACCTTAAGTTTTTGCAATAACTTCATTTGTCGTGAAGCCTATACTCACATCTTATCAGCACTTATCTAAGACCTTAGGTGGTCTAAAAACTGTAAGCCCTTATAGTAGGTTATTTTTGTCTATGTTAAGGTATCAGCCTCTATCAAATTATAAATCATGTCAACCAGCAACTTCAAATGCACAAATTTGCTCGACAAAATTTATAATATTTCTTCTCACAATACAGTTATGTAATTCATTAACTTTATGAAGGTTTATTCTTCATTAAGAGACTGTAAAAGGATTTATTATCTAGCTAAACAAAAATCTAAAAAATGTGACTTTTTGCACACCTGAGACATGACTTCTTCTTCTACATCATCCTCTGGAATTGCCCAATCCACACGCAAAGTTCGCCCCCAATGCGTGATTCCTCCAGTAGCAATCAGTGTTCTTCTTGCCATTGCTGCAGATCTAACAAATCAAATTTAATATTATAAAACAACACAATTTAATAACTACTTTCATAACAAATTATTAATGATAAACCTCCATAAACTAAGCAAATTATAAGTAGGTATGACATTTTTATCTGAGAGAATGTTTCATTGGGAATTGGTTGAGGTTGATGGTAATAAAGAGTACAGTGATCTACACGAGAACTCCTTACAGATTATCAGTGGTCGGTTTTTCTTCCTTTATTGCAGATAAATTAGGAAAACATTTTGATGTCATAAAAGAAAAAATAGTGAGGAAACTGATCATTGGATCAGCTAAATAAATATCTGATCCCAGAACATGACAAAATAAGATATAAAAGCATTAAAAAGACTTAAGTATCCTGTTATTTTGTGCCATATACGTGCATACACTCCATCTCTTGACCTAAAAAAAATATTGAGCAACATACCCTTAAAAATATTACAAAAAGCTCATTATTCCATTACATTTTCAACGTTAATCTGTATCCACTAAGATAGTGGTTATTCAAACAATCTGAATTTTATTATTATTATTACATTGAATCTTAAAACTATATTCCAGTACACATAAATATACTTTAACCAACATACAATAAATTAAAGAAAGAAATGAAAAAACAAATTAAAAGTGAAAAAAAATCAAAGCAGTTTTGCTAACTTTCAAGATATTTTAAGCCCTAGCTCAGAAGTTTATTAAGATTCAGGGGATACTACGGACAAATTCTGACATCTCTCTGTATTGTTCCTTCACTTTTTCTATCCTTATTTTTATGAATATAAACGTTGCTTCAAGACATTAAAAACGCAGTAATATTACAGATTAATTTTATCTGTAATTGATGTAATTAAATGTTGGTTGTTATATAAATAAAATATGTGATCCTAAGAAGAAAATATTGGTGGGGAATCCTTGAATAAACCAGTATGTAAATATCAATTCTTTTGGAAACACAATTTCCAGTTCAGAGATAAATAAAAAATCATCAACGTCCAACCATTAAGTCTGGTGATTCGTTGATAACAAAGATATTTACAACAATCTTTCAACTGAAAATGTTTATCCTATTATATAATTTTTCGTTAAGGATATTTGCTGTCTACTTAGTTCACAGTCGCTAACAGTTGCAGATATGAGCTGGACTCGATTGTGTAATTAGCCGACTGTACAAATAGCAATTAGCAATTGTATGTTGGCTTTTGCCCTAAATATATTAATAAATTTTTAGTTACCTGTGATCATAATATTCAACAAAGCAGAAACCCCTATTGCATCTCTTATCGGTCGGAGATAAGTACAGGATAACCTGAAAATTACATTTAAATTCAAGTAATTATGTATGTATTTGTAAGTACTTGCAATATACTTCAAAGAAAGTTTTATTCTAATAGCAATAACTGCTACTTAAAAATAGCTTGGGTGAGCTTGTATGGTAAAAAAGTGGTATTTCAGGCACTGATGCTGCAGATGTTTGCTTAATTAATTACTAATTGATTAATGACACTTAATTGTACTATACGGATCCATTAGTATTTGTTAAGTTGTAGCATCATTAAATGATACTGTAAAACTGCATGTCCCTAGGCCTAACAGGAGGCTTACAATGACCAGAATAATAAGACATGTAAATAAACAAATAAGGGTTTCTGGTTTTGAAAAAACAAAGGCTTTAAATATATAAAAGAAATAACTGTGAGTATATACATGAGTTTATCAATAAACTTGATTAAAGCCTAACAATTTTTTTTTTTATCAGCCCAACCTTATCTCTTTCTTAAAACTTAATGTTTATATGTCACTTTTTTTTCTTTTTAAACCAAAATATGATGCAAAAAATTTTTAATTTAGATAATTTTAATAGGCCTTTGTTTAATAATTAAACTGATCTTATTGAAATAGTAATCATCGTGTTATTAAATCTAAAAATGCCTTTTTCACCCTTGATTGTGAGCACTCAAACAATTTATGAGTGGGTATTTTTGTTGGGAATTGCCTTAGGTTAATGAAAAGAAGATGTTAGATTGTGATCATGTTTACTTATAGGCCAAGTTTCGACATATTATGTAATGCTGAATAAGTACAGTGTGGTAGTACCTTTTTACAATATGACAATAGTTTTCAAAAGAAGAAGTAGAACAAGACAACTAGGTTTAAAGAATGACATGCCCACCGAACATAAAATGCCTTCGGACATTTTTTTAAGTATTTTAATTTGAACACCATTTCTAACTCATATTAGCTCCGATGTGATAGCCTTGTCCTCTAAACCACTTTAACTCAAAATCTATGTTTCCCAAATATAACAGAACTCTCTATGGTTGATTCATTTCCTTAAAAAAAAAAAGAAGTCAATAATCCTTCAATTTGATATTTAATTTGCATGGAGTTTGTTGCGTCAACCTCTTAATTACGAATAATTAGAAGTTCCCCTCTTCTCGGTCCAGAAAATATTTACTTTCCATATTGTAATAATAAACTTAAGGCGTCAGTAGGAGAGAGGGAAGCTGCTGGTGGGGGGAACGCCGCTAGCCTGCCTATATAACCGCCCAATCTTGGGGCAGACGCCAGATCGTACAGAACCGGCACTTGGAACACCTCTCTCTCTCTGCACTGGTGCTTGCTGCTCTACTCAAACCATGGCCTTCTTATTCAACTACCTCTGCATCTCTCTCTCCTAGCCTCACTATGTTTTAGTCCAGCGTTGTCAGACCCCACACCTTCCTAGTGGGAATCTCTGCCTTTGTCTCGCTAAAACTAGCACCTCCTTGGAAGAGACCTCTCCCTCGCGGACGACGGTTGCTGTGGCCCTACAAACTTACCCTACTCTAGGAGTTTCTCCCACGGCAATCCAGTCTGCTTCTCTCCGGTTCACACTCGCCTTTGGGATCCGGACGGTTTTCGCCTACCCTTAGATACAGAGTGTGAATTTGTGGTCATTCCAAGACCACATAAACTACCTATAAACCTACCCTGTTCCTCTTCTCCTGAACAAAGTGCACTGTCGGGGCACAACTTCTAAGATCTCATAGAGTCAGATCAAAGCGAATTAAGCTGCCTGCCGACTAGGGGTGAAAGACCACAGGTCCGCCCGCCTTATATCTTTCTTGGCGCTCACCGGACAGCAGCTAGAGGTTGTAGCGACCCTAGCCCGCAGCGGGCGTCTCCTTACCACTTTGGAGATCTTCACATCTGATAACCCGACACGAGTTAAAGGCGACAACTCTTACTGTTAATGATAGCTGTACAATATGTCTGGGGTACAATTAGTGATTATCAAAAATAATTAGCACTTTTTGTTATTTTGACAATTTTGCTTAAAATTACATTTCCCATCAAATTTATCAATTTATCTCTAGAATATTCTCTTACTGAATCTGCTTTTTAAACATAACAACTGAATTAATATGCAGTACAACCTTGATTATATGGGGTAATGATAGGGAGAGAATTTCCGGATAATCAAATAACACATTCTCGTAGCCTAACTTTAATGTAAATAAACAAAAAACACCAATTTTCAACACACCATTTTTATTTGTTTTATTATTTATATATTTTATAAAAAAAATAAATATGTATGCAACTTAATTAAAATATATGGTAGCCTGTCATCAGTTTTTTTTTTCACTCTCAAATTTGATTTTTATAACCTCTGTTCTTATGATTCTTGAAGCTATAATTTTTCCAAATTCTGAATTTCGATCTTCAAAACAGGTTGTAAGCTGGTCAAAGGCCCCTAGTGCTTGACTTTTTCTACGGTAAAATCAAATGAATCCACCTTTATGTCCAAAATAACACTTTGGGAAGTGCTAGGCTCGCTTTTCAAATGAATGTGAACTATCTCTTCATCATTCTTGCTTTGGCGTATTCTTCCATATCACTTTCCATCTATTCACAAATTATTTCTACTATTACTAGATATGTTTCAATGTTGTTTTATTCTTTTATTCATCATCATGTTATAAATTTTTGCTCTTTGCAAGTTGTGGTGTTTTTAAAAGCAATTGTCCACATTTTCTACACATCCTTCATGGATTTCACATAGTATTGTCAGTGATTGTAAGCTCTAAGCATGATTTTAGGAGTGGCCACGCTATATATTACTAACAAAAATAATAACATTGCATTGTCAGATCAAAAGTCTTTCCGCGAGTGCTAGCCAATAATGCACCTGAACCAGAAACCAAAATCAAAGGGTACCGAAAGAGCTTAGACAGAATAGCATAGACCAAAATAGAAAACTGTTGTGTAAAGATTTGTAATTATTGAATGGTTCAAATTTTATTTTGATTTTGCTCCATATGCCATCTCTCTGTATTATAGCACTGTTACTTAGTCCGCAAGATGCATAAACACTATTCCCAAATTGCTTCTACCCTCTGGCTAACTAACATTTGAGTGGACCTGAAGCAGATATACATAATAAATCGAAACTAGAGCAATATAATGGAAATCTAACATTTTTTTTTTATCAACTTAAACTAATTGCAACAAAAACACCTACACACATCTAATTTTACCACAAAATATGAACATATGAACAATTTAACATCCAGATAACTTCCAAAAAATATATTAACAAGGCAAAAGATGCAGTAAATAACAATAATATAGCTAATTATAAATTATTAATCCATAATGAAATATTATAAAAGAAAAATACTTACATCTTTGACTCCAGTAGTCAATTCTTCTAAAACAGATTTTATATCTTCTTTCCTCAATTCTTTAGGCACTTGTCCAATAAATAACCTGCAATTATCTATAGACTTTGTTACACTGATTTTTATACCAGGTCTAATTTCATAGTGATTAAGTACTACTATAGCTGCCTTCGCTTCATTTTTTGTTTCAAACTGAATGAAACCAAAGCCTCGATTTGTGCCAGAGAAATCCATCATAAGTCTAGCTGCATAAATTCTACCAATACTTCCAAATATAGGGCAAATCTAGAATACAATACTAGAAAAATTAATTGTTTCTTTAATAAATAGAGAAAAAGAATAAGTTTATCCTCAAAAATCCTTATACATCATCTTCTTTCTTTTCTACTCGTTCTAATATGGAATGTAGAAAATCAAGATTACATTTGAAAAAAAAAAAACAGGATTATCTTTTAATTACTACTCTTTTAGGCGTTTGCATTTAATGAGGATCATGCTGTCCATTATTGGTTATGTTTACCAGACTTATCTTAACCGGAGGAGTGGGAAAGAACCTTAACAATACAAGGACCGTTATACATCCAAAAACTTAACAGACTGGCGGGTGATAGCTGAACTTTCCTAATCTATTGGACCATACTCTTGCATACCCGCTATGCGCTCTTCAAAAAATGGAGGTAATTTAATGCACAAGAAAAATAAGGGAACAATTTTAAATTGTAATTAGTTTTTTGTACCTTTTCAGCTAATGTATCCTGTATAACCTATCACAGGATTGAACAAGGTCCTACTTTCTTCGATCATGCCCAACACACAAAACAGAATTTACTATCCTTTTTTTTTTTTCCCCCCTTCCTGAGGTGAACCTCTAACGGGGTTTCCCCACAAGCGTGCTCATGGTATTCGGTATTCCGATGCAATGGGATTGTTGCACCGGTCAGCGCACCTTGCGTTATTCTGTTTTAGCCGTTTATTAATAAAAACCAAACACACAAAATAGTAAATCCAAAAGAAACAAAAACTCTTACTTAATATCTACTATTTACATTCCTTACTAGCTATTTAATATATATTGTTGTGATATTTCAATGTTATGATTTTTGATAGTGTTTTATTAATAAACTCAAAATTAGCGGGCATAAATGAACGGTATCGCGATTCATGAATGTTTAAACACTATTCGTTGCATTGTCTCTACCATAAATATTTTATTTTATAAACTACGTAAATTAAGCAAAGTATAAATATCCGAACAACCAAAGAGGTCAAGAGTCAAGATGGCAGCGGTAGGTAGGAGAGAGAATAAGGGTAAGAGCAGGGCACTCTCTATTCATCTTGGAACCGGCAGAGGACGAGGCAGGACCAACCAGGAGGCACGCAAGCCCAGGTAGCAACCTACGGTTATGGCCTCGTAGTGCACGGGGAGGTCAGCCCTTTTCACTTTCACCCAGCACGAGAACAAAGGACGCTCAAGGAAGACGACCCAGACCACGCGATGCTCCAAACGAACCGAGGATGCTCAAAATGCTAATCCGAACCACACGAAGATTATCCACAAAGAAACACTGGCCAGTATAACATTACGAATAATTATAAGGTACCAATTTAATGTTAGATTTAATAGTATTCTTTTATTACGTACGTAGTTAATTTGTATATCAATTTTTAAATCAATGTGTGTATATAAACCATTATTCCTTTTGCCAGAAGTTTCCTATATTTTATTAACAGAACCTTGAGATAACATAAAAGTTAAATATAAAGTTATAAATTATATGAAAAAATATATAATTAAAATATATATGAATAATAAATATTTGAATAATGTATATATATTGTTGTGATATTAGATATTGTGGAGTTTGTATATAAGAATTTTAAATATAAAGATTTAATCCAACTTATCAAGAAGGCAAAATAAAAACAATTCGTCTCCAGCCGGCGACGCTTCCGGGCATGTCCCTAAATAGAGGATGCATAGAAAACAAAAGTGCGCTTACCCACGGATCCAGTGGGTTTGCAAAAAAAAAAGAACTCCAAAAAAAAATAATAAAAAATTTGTCTATACTTTCTAAGATTTTTATTTTTTTTATGCCTGGCACCGGCTAGTCCTCGGCAGGAGCACTCAAAAACAGCTGCTGCCTTGCCAAAGGCAGAAGGAATGAACTGAGATGAGAGCTGTAACAGTGTTGGGGGTAATCCCCGGGAGCTACGTCCAGTATGTACTCTCTCTTTAAGCACCGGGGCCAAATGGGAACTTACTATACTAAGATGATACTGGTTTTATGTTGTATCTTTTAACATATTGAATAATATTTCAGGATGTGTGTGCCGATTGTGGGTTAAGCTTATTTTTATTAACAACAATGTCTGGCCACATATTAGTATATTTATTTAATTTCACTAATAATTTCAACAACTAATGCTGCCATTTTCAATTGCACATAAAAATCCATAAAACTGTAATAGTGTGGATAAAAAAAAAAAAGACCTTTTTTACAAATACACACCATAGGCTGCAAATTCCTTAATCCTATTCAATGTTATCAATAAAATTAATGCTTTCTAGTAACGAAGCTATCCAAACTTGTTTAAGAAATCTGTCCTTGGCCAGCGTACCACATGACACTGGTTTGAAAAATAATAATTTATTTTTACTTTAAGGAGAATGATATTGACCTCGGAGAGAGAAGCATCCCTAGGAAGTTTAGAAACAAAAACTTCAGTTCCTCTCGAAGGAACTGGGCCTTTCCAGCCAGGAGGTGGTCCTCCATATTTCATTTGACCATTTTCCTGGATATAGAGAAATTGACTACTCCAGTTCATGTTTCTGAAAACAAAAAAATAATTAATTACACAAACATTATAAAGTAGCGATCACACTTGATATATGAAGACAAAAAAAATTATCAGACCACCAAAATATCTTTCTAAGGTCTATGTCAAGACTCACTCACATAGATACATGCAATGTTTTGGAATAGGAAAGCTTGGCAGATATTAGGAGGGAGACAAATTCAGAATGATGGAGCTAGTGAAAAAAGAATGATCGATAGCTGAAGTTTTGTTGGAAGGAGTATAAAGGTCATAGAAATGGGCCTTGTTTTCCGGGAGTGGACTGAGGATTTTACTGTAATATATTGCATATATAAGGAGGGAAATGAGAGTTGATAGTAAGGAAAAAGTATGAACCTATGATAAATGATCTCATTACAGAGGCCTAAGGTCTGTGAGAGAGGATCTAGGTAAAATAAAAATAATATCCAATTGTCGGGCTCAGATGTGACTGAGTATCCCTAAAGTGGGGAGGAGACGCCCGCCGCGAGCTAGGGTCACTACAACCTCCTATTAGCCGCCGTCTGGCGAGTGTCCAGAAAGAGATAGAGCGGGCGGACCTGTGGTCTTTCACGCTGGCTGCCGACCTAGTCAGCGGGCAGCTTTAATTCGCTTTGATCTGACTCCATAAGATCTTTAGAAGGTGTGTGCCCCGACAAAGCACTATGTTCAGGAGAAGAGGTACAGGGTAGGTTTATAGGTAGTTTATGTGGTCTTGGAATGAACACGAATTCACACTCGGTATTTAAGGGTAGGCAAAAACCGTCCGGATCCCAACGGCAAGTGTGAACCGGAGAGAGGCAGACTGGATTGCCATAGGAAACATTGCTAAGTAAATTTCCAGGGCCACAGTAACCGTCGTCCGCGAGGGAGAGGTCTCTCCCAAGGAGGTACTAGTTTTAGCGAGACTGTCGGGTCGTCACTAGGGGGCTCAGTTTATACCTGACTATCCCCAAAATGGTGAGGAGTCGCCCGCCGCGGGCTAGGGTCGCTAAAACCTCTTAGCCCCCGTCCAGCAAGCGCCCAGAAAGAGATAGCGCGGGTGGATCTATGGTCTTTCACCCTGGCTCTGCCAACCTAGATGGCGGGCAGCTTTAATCTGACTCCATAATTTCTTTAGAAGGTGTGTGTGCCCCGACAAAGCACTGTGTTCAGGAGAAGAGGTACAGGGTAAGTTTATAGGTAGTTTATGTGGTCTTGGAATGACCACGAATTCACACTCGGTATTTAAGGGAAGGCGAAAACCGTCCGGATCCTAAAGGCGAGTGTGAACCGGAGAGAGGCAGCGACTGGATTGCAGTGCGAGACACTACTGGTAAAATTTGCAGGGCCACGGCAACTGTCGTCTGCGAGGGAGAGGTCTATCCCAAGGAGGTGCTAGTTTTAGCGAGATTAAGGCAGAGATTCACACTAGGAAGGTGTGGGGTCTGACAAAGCCGGGCTAAAACATAGCGAGGTTAGGAAAGAGAGATGCAGAGGTAGTTGAATGAGAAGTCCATGGTTTTGAGTAGAGCAGCAGGCGCCAGTGCAGAGAGAGAGGAGAGAGTAATGTTCCAATTGAAGGTCTGATTAGTTATGCCAATTTTCTGTGAGGCCCGAGCTTATATAGGAGGCCAGCCAGTAGGGTAGGGGTAAGTCCCCACCTACGGCTGTCTCCCCCACTCTCACTGACGTCATAACCTTTATTAAACATATGAAAACAGTGATAGATATGATTTGATCAAGAAGAGGGTGACTTATAATTATTTATAATCAAGAGGTGGCCACAACAGAGACGAAGGCAGAGATTCCCACTAGCAACGCCGGACTAAAACATAGCGAGGTTAGGAGAGAGAGATGCAGAGGTAGTTGAATGAGAAGACCATGGTTTTGAGTAGAGCAGCAAGCGCCAGTGCAGAGAGAGAAGTGTTCAAGATGCCTGTTGGTTTCTGTCTGGCCTGTTGTTTTTTTTTCCTAAACCCCTTGAATTTAATACAATGTAAAAATATAAGCAAAAGAATTGACAAACTTTCTCCTCTTTCTGCTATGAAGGTTGGGTTACATAAATCAGATTGATGTTAATAGGAAATAACATGAACACAAATCTAGGTGATGGGGCTCACCTTCAGTTTAAAAAATGGGAGAAAAACTTACAAACTAAAAAACTATACCTAGAACCTAAGACTAAAGCGTTCCAGCCACGACAGCGTCCTGCCATCGATGGGGAAACGGAACGGGGGTTATCGTGTTAAACACCAGGTTTGTGGAGTATTGCAGTGAGTCGAAAAATTTGATATGTCTATGTTGGATGAATTCATCCACCGTAGGCATCTTAAAGATATCGTGAAGCGCACTGTTGCTCCGCAGCTCGAACGAAGTACCTCTGACCACTTTCATCAGTATACCATTTTGGAATTGTTGGAGTTTCTTAGCTGTTGTATACGTCAGATAACGAAAAAGCGGTGCACCATACACCAGAGTATGCTCTTGTAAATCAGTAGCTTGAGACGCAGTGATAAATTGTGGGAAGTCAATAAGTGCGTAAGCCAGTAAGACTTCATGCGCGTTTGCTTCAACTTCTTCCTAAAATGGAGGTGTCTGTCCATTTGAATTCCCAGATATACTAGGTTGTTGGCTGGTGAAATTGCCTCCGTTCCTACTATGTAACTAATAGGTAGCGGGCTTTTTCCCTTTTGAAAAGAGAAAATTACGCAGTCAGTCTTACCCGCGTTTACAGAGATATTGAGTCTCCCCAATCTCTCACTGATCTGGTTACAGGCTACTTCAGCCTGTCTTAGAGCCACCTTGGCGCTCATGCTGCTAGGTCATCTGCAAAAGTAGTAACTGTGGTATTTCTGTACCGGGCTCCGACAATCTCAGACGTGTATACGTTGAATAGTATATGGGATAAGACGGCTCCTTGGGGTACTCCACAGGTCAGTGGCACAGCTTCAGAGAATCTGTCACCCACCCATACCATCAATGATCTTTTGTTCAGAAGGCTAACCAGAATTGAATAGAGTTGTTCCGGGCATTCCCGGTCGCAGAGCATTTGACACAGTGCCCCATGAGACCCTGAGTCGAATGCTTGAGTGCAGTCAATCGAAATCATAGCCGTGGCTATGTTCCTATTCATGTTATGGCTAACTTCAGAAGGGGATGCTCTGCGCTCATACTGGATTGGAATCCAGTCTGCTCTGGCGGAATGATGTCATTTTCCGAGCAGTAATCTTTGAGATATTTCAAAAGAATTTTTTCAAAAAATTTCCCCACCTGTGGTAACAAACTGATCGGGCAGTAGTGGGCTGTGTGAGCATCACTCTTGGCTGGCTTTAGTAATGGGAACAAGATGGCTTGTTTCCATGAGTCAGGAAAGTACCGCAATCTTATACAAGAGTTGTATAAGTTTGCTAGTTGTACTATCCCTCTCCTCGGCATTTGTTTCAACAGCACTGTATGTATCCCGTCGTGCCCTGGTGCGCGGTTTCCCTGACACCGGCGAAGAATAGCCTTGAGCTGCCTCGGTGATACAAACATGTGGTTCTGTTCAGCATCTACCGGAGGAGGCATGTGGTAGTTTCCCGTCCTAGCCGTAATGTCCCAAGCGTAATGATCGGCCAGTTTTGTTGCCTGTTGCTTAGCAGTCAGAACATTGTTGCCTTCGTGAAGACGGACAGTGGATGTCTTGCCTTTTGTAGTCTTCAACAGCTTCCAAAACTTTCTGTGATCTCCATGAGTGCTACAAAGTCTCTCATGCCACTGCGCTGTTTTCCTGAGTTTCATCAAGCCCCGGATTTTCATTGTGAGAGAATTGATAACGACCTTGGCTTGCTGATCTCTCGTCTTGTACCATATATTCTTCCAATTTTTGCGCAAGGCAATAATTTTAACATTATGGTCTGGAGGTATAGGGTAATAGGGTCTTCAGGCTACCGTGTACACAAAGACCCACACTGCCACCAATAACCCAGATAAGGAAGAAATGTGGGGTTTAAGTCACCAACACAGGAAATAGGGTTAATATTGAAAGGTTTTGGTGAAATATAGAAGGAATTTAATAAAGGAATGAGAATTTAATTAACAGGCGGTTATGACATCAAAAATGGTGAGGAATGTTGGAAGTTACAAACTGTAATGAGAGGAAATACACTATGGCAATGAAGCTATTCTTAAACATTTGAAAAGTAAATCCATAAAGAAAAATAAATATAGAATTAATAATGTAACAAGTTTTTAGTTATGAGAAATGAAGGAGAATGGAAAGAGGGGAAACAAAAAAAAAGGTTAGGGGGAGGTGGGTCCCATCTATACAAACCTTTTAACAGATTAAACTGGAAGTAACCTGTAAATGAAAGTTCTAGCCAGTTTTTCTCACCTCATATCCAGAGTGTCTGTTTCTCTCATACTGTAAGTAACAGTGGTTTAGCTGCAAGAGTTGCAAGGGTTTTGTCCCAGATTCCTGCTTTCTTCTCCCTTCAGGGGATCTCTGTTAAATTGACATATTTTTAATTGTATGTTAAAGAGAGTGGAGACTGTAAATATGTCATGAATAAGATCAATGACCAAAAAAAAAAAAAACTATTACACTATTAGAATAGCTGCAGATCATGAAATGCATAGGTTACGGTTTGGTGACTTCAGATTTAATCAAAATAAATTAAGGTATATTGCAAAGTCAAGTATTTTAGATTCATTGGGAATAGTGACACGCCATATCTACCATTAATAATTGTTTCATAAATTTAGATTTGTTTTTATGTTTTGATTGCATTATTTATTAATAGTGTTGTTTTATATTTAAGCTGGCACAAGTATTTATTTATTTCCATTTCTGTATGGCTGGCAGAATAATAAGAACTTTGATTCATTTAAAAGTTTATTGAAACTAATTTTAATACTGAAAAAGGGTTATGATCTATAATTCAACAATTCAACTTGTATTAAGGCATTTCAGGGATACAAAAAAGAAAATCAACTTTGTTTCTTGCTTAAAAAATAATTATAGCTACTTTGCCTAGTCCATTTATTTATTCACAAATTTTTTTTTACAGATAGGGAATATAAAGTTAGGGTAGGTGCATGAAATAGAAAATTGCAAGTATGTTTCGTTTTTTTCAAATTAAATACAACCGTTTATTTTTCGAAAAAAATATGCATCACAAGATTGGAAATATAGTGTAGCGTGGAATGCTTATTTTTTTTACATATAATGGATATTTACAAAGAATCCATTCTTTTCCTTCCTGAAAAATCAAGACATAGCATAAATTCAAAAGAAAATAAGTTCAGATGAGATAAGAAAAAATATAATGCTAATAATTTTTCGCAACCTTTACGACAAACTGGACGTTTAAACCAGTCCTGGACATATATTTAAAATTTTCACCAGTTATAATGCTTGCTTTATATTTATAATCTTGCTAAGAACAAGTAGAAGGGGCTGGAGCAGAACTGTGTACCTGCCTGTGACTTCATGGAAGTCACTGAGGGTTCATGTTATTTTTAAGTAACATGCATCCCTTTTTCCCTCCCTACTTCTGAGAATCTTATCCTATTCTTATACATATGCCTCAGCTTTAGCCCCAGAACCCACTTGTTGTTCCTTAACATTCTATCCAGTATGGAAGTAAGGTAACTCTTAATATTTGTATATACCAGAGTTTTGCTTGTACTTCATAATAAAGCTTTTCTTTTAAACGACTCTCCTCTACAAAGATTATTTAACTACCCATGGACTATTTTTATAAATTTTACATATAATCCTCTTTAAGGTTGCATTCGAACAAAATTTAGACAAGTTATAATAAAGGTTTCAGTGGAATAAAAGACAAAGAAAACAATAGGAGCTTATTTTTTTCGTAAATAATTCGTTGAGCTTATTTTACTTGATGTGCCTCCTGGTTTTTGAAACTTTTCGATAAGCTATGCTCATTTAATACAAACCAGTATATTTATTTATTCATAATATACGTAAACAACCCAAATTGGATGTGTTATACAACCTTATGTTATAATCAGAACATACAGAAACAAATATAGATATATATAATTTTTAAACTTAATTGTTTTTATCTCTGCTCGTAAGGGCTCACAAGTAAAATATTTTTCGACGAAGCATTACTCAAATAACTTTCATTAAAATAGACTTCCCTTAGACTTGTGAGTTGACTAGCCTCATGTTATTGTAGTGTATTGCTTTACTATTTATATATTTACTAACTAATATTTATCATTTACTTATGACTACAGATATTATCTTAAAATAAAATGATGTGGGTTTCTCTCTCTAATTCCAACATTAATTAATGGCTAAATGTAACAATCAGTATCGCATAATAAACAGTAAGTATGGAATAATTGTTTCGTCTTTTTTAGGGTTACAATTGTTTTGTTTTTTTTAAAACGACATGGGGATATATTTGGAGCCGGAAACGTCGGACAGGAAGTCCTTCATTTACTGCGTAGTTGCTTGAGCACAGGTCTCTTCACTCCCACCACTTTTATAATATAAAGAAATCAAACCGTTCGGGATTTCCCCGATCGCCGGTTTTAGAACATACAAAATAACTAATCAATGATACGAGGATCAGTTACATCGCCATTAATGTTCGCTATTTAGATCAATCAAAGTTTTCAGAAGATTTCTCCACTTCATTGAAGAAGTTCTCATTGACATTCTCGTTGATTCGGCCCCGCCGTCGAAAGACATTCAGAGCGAGCCTGATCATTGAAATTTCCCCACTCTTAAAACGGAAAAACCACTTAAACACTTGAGTTTTCCCAATAGCGTCATGCTTGTATGCCGCTTTTAACAATTCAAGAGTTTCTGTACCAGTTTTCCCCGAGCAGGAATTAATGGTCAGATAATTTCCGGTAGTACTTCCAAGAATTTGAGGGAATGTGATCATGGATAGTGTGAGTTATAAAGTCATTATGTGGGTTTTTATTCGTGACGTTTCATTAATAGGAGTTTACGATTGGAGGGCATTGAGGTTCCCTGTAGTTCAAGTATGCAAGTCCAGACTGATTTAAGTAGGTTTATTATAGGTATTTTGTATTCTCGTGTGAATAGTGTACCAGAAGAAAGGTAAATATTTACAAATGGGATTTTTTTATTATTAATAAACAAAATGAGTAAGTAGGTTCGCAGTTAAAAAAAGAATTAATTTCTTCAAAATAAACTAAAATGTGTCATTTTTAAGGATTACATTATAGAACGTTTTATTCTGAATTCTATAAATATATGTTTGGTATTATATTTTTTTCAGAATTATTTGAATTTCAAAATTGTCTGTTCAAATTAAGAACTAAAAACGCCAACAAAGCATAGGAATTAATTAAATTTATTTTTATTTATCCGCCACCTGGGTTTTCCCTAGTATGCTATAAATTATCTGTATTAGGTTTTCGTTAAAATTTTATTGGTAAGCGTGTAGCAGTAATAGACTAGCTGTAGCCAATGAACTGAGGTGCTCTGATGCATGCTTCACATTGGCAACTTACTGGGTACCTGCAACTATACCTACACACCTACCATTTAATGGTTACCTTACAGCAATTCTACAGGAAATCGAACTAAAGTCTAGTGAGCTGTGTCACATTCCGGGGTAGAGGTAAATAATTAAATGTAAGTGCAAGTGTGTTCCGAATATAGTTTATTGTGGTCTTGTCTTAATGTTAACAAAAGTCCTTTTTTGCCAGATGTTGAAGCAAGCCACATGCCGGGACGTTGGTTTCATGATGGTTCCTTGGAATTCATACTACATTTGAACTGTCAATAACCACTCGGTGTTGTGTTCGATCACTTATCTATTATCAGTTTCGGCAGCGAATGAAACTACAATGGTCGGGTGCTCAACCGTTTTTTTTTTTTCAGTTTGGATAGTGTCAATAACTTTTTTTTTTTACCTAGCAGACCATGTTCTAATTCTTAACCTGTTATATTTGACGATATATATTTTTTAATGTAATTTTTATTTATTAGCGAGTAAGTATGAATTTCGGAGTTAGAGACTCTTACGAGATCAGAGATGAGTTATTTAGTAGTTGCTCTACATTGTATACTTAATCCAAGTATCTTTGGTTTTAGACTGACTTAATTTTACTTAGACTGGTATCTGACTTAATCCAACTTAACCTTAGTTGGTTAAGACAGAAAAAATCACACGAGTGGTAATGTGGGGGTATCTTATACTTACAAAACATTTCAGAGGTATTTCAGGAGGAAATGATCCAAACTTCGATTTTTTTTAATAAACTTAACTGACCAGAAAAAAATATGCGACACGTTTTTATTGACTTTCTGTATATATATTTTAAAAACACAAATTACATAATATTAATTACTAATAAATCTTTATATTATTACTACCGATAAAATAATTAATGCCATTAAATCGTGTTCTGTAGGGTAGAAAATAATTTTCAATCGACACCTCAAATGGCAACTTATTTCTTTTCCCTAAATCAAATGAGGAACTCCCAAGATCCCAACACACCAGGCCATTCATATTGCCTTTTATCTATGCCAATTCTCTGAAAACATCACCAGTAATGTTTTCTAAGAAGGCCACAGAGGATTAGTAATACTTTTTTTTCCGAGACCTAGTTTGCTTTGAATGGTTTTAAATTTACAACAAACAGAGCGTTTAATGATGGGAATTTTATTTAGGGATATTTTATTAGCCAAATATATATATACAGTATGTGCTCAAATGTTCTTAAGGAAATAACTTAAGCACAGGGGTAATCTGTCAGGTATCGAAAACAAAATATGAACAATATCCACAGTACTGTGAATAAATATGAACTTAAGACAAACAAACGTTTAAAAAAAAATTTAAGCTTTTATTTTAGAGAGTATTTAACGAAACATGTGCCAATTTTATTTTTAAGCCAAATTACACTGGCCTGGTACTAGCTAGAATGTGAATAAAATGGTAGTAAAGTATAAACTCAGAATGTTTTGGACTCTTTGCGATTCCTTTTAATAATGAGAACATCCACCGCGTATTTTAATCACCTCTGAAAGCCTTCCGGGAACGCTTCTTAACAAGTTTATCAAAATGCTCTCCGGTACAAATGTTTTCCCATGCTTGTATGATCCTGTATTTAAGCTCCTTCATATTTTGTATCTCTGGCTTCTGAAGGTCGTAGACATCCCTAGCCACGAATACCCACAAATTTTCAAAGCGGTTAAAGTCAGGACTAAACGCCGGCCGATCCAAAACATTGAGCCTGAAATTCTTAAACCATTGTTTAGAGTATCGATGTGTTATCTTGTTGGAAAATTATCTCATCTACTAATAATGTAATTGACGGCAAAAGAAATTCTTTGAACACTTTTTGATAACTAACAGCATTCATTTTGCAAGCAATCAACGCAAATTGAGACTGGCCCTTTTTCATTAAAAACAGCCATACCAATTTAATTTACTCCACCACCTTAATATGACCTTCGCGAGAACAATTTTTTTTTTTCCATTCTTAGGTCGTGCCAGTAATAATTGAAACCGTCAGGGTGATAAAGATTTAAATTTTTTTCGTCACTGAAAATAACCATGGACCAAATTTAGCTTTCCAAATATGTTTATCAGCTAACTACAAGAATCGTTGTGTAAGTGGTGTTTTATGAGCTGCAGCTTTCTTATAATTCCACAATATTTTAAATACCTGGTTTTAGTTATCCAGTTCCGTACGAAGCCTCATGCCCTAGGTTTAATCACCTCACTATTTGGGCAGAAGCACCGGTTTTTGAGATTTCCCTCAAAACGGTGCGTCTAACATAGGGCTGCCATCCGTCCGGGTTTCCCCGGATTTGTCCTAGTTTTGAGGACGTCCGGGGAGCGTCCGGGCGGGGTTTAAATTGTAGTCCGGGTGCAACCCGGACTATAATAAAAGTCCGGGTTTTCGATCAGATCCGTTCCCATAATTTATGTAAATAAAAACTATGGATTAGGTATTTCACCGCACGCGCTGCCGACGCTATTTTACTACGCGAGCGGCGAGCGGGGGTGGGGCGCGCTTGACCGACGCATGGCGTGATCTGGCGAATGGCGAGCGCGAGCGATCTATTTAGCTGCGTAGCAAAATATTAGATGTGTAGACGTGTGTGGCGATTCTTAGTATATAGGAAATCACCCTATACGCTATTGCAGATATATTATAGACAAGGTAAATAACATGAACAAAAGTAAATTATTATAAATCTTTTAGCAATAAAGAAAACGCAATAAAGAATTACCAAAACATTAAAAGCATCATTATTTGACATAAATAAACACAAATTAAAGACTGATTTAATTTAGTTCAATAGAGAACTACAGTATTTGTTTCAGTGTTTATTTATTTGGGTACTTTAAGTGTTACCAAAAAGTTCAAATTAATAATGTAGTAATTTAAGTTTAAAATTTGAAGACATTTTAATGTTATTACTTTAAAAGTTGCCAAATAATTAAGAAGTATAGTTTTATTTGATTTAAATATTGATTTAATTTAGTTACATAGATCTATGGATGAAAACGACAAATTGTGTTTTCTTTCTTGAAATATAAAGCAAAATGTAAGGCTGTTAAAATTGTTCCTTAGTATAAGTTATTATAAATTTCTGAATTTGATTTAAGATTTAAGTTGTTTTAAAACTAAATATTGTAAATTGTATGGAAAAATAAAAAGTTAAACAAGTTTTCATTTAATTTTATTAACTGAGTAACTAATATTGGGTTTGTTTATTTTTTATTTAATACCTAAGCTAAGAAGGTTAAAAAATAAAGCAAAATTAATAACTTCTCGTCACAAGAACGATTAAACACACTATTTCATGCAACAAAAGAGGCTTCAAATCAAAGTTTTCTTCTATCCAGTACGGAGTAAAATATATTTTAATCAAGATGTAAGTGAATGAAAAAAAGTTTTGAAATGTCCGGGGTGATAGCTCCAAAATCCGGGGAACTTACGCTTCCGGTCCGGGGAGCAGGTTTTAGAGATGGCAGCCCTAGTCTAACATGACTGGAAAATCTTGGAGGCCATTCTTTTATGTTTTCCCAAATTTACTGGACCTCAATTCAATAAGACATTAACTACACCCTGAGAGCGGTTTAACTCATGAGCGATTTGCCTTTGTGTCATCCTTTTAAAGTCGATTACCTGTTGTTCACAATATTTATCTCACGCAGCATATTTAAAAAAAAAAATCAACACGAACAGTCTCTTTTCAATGTGAAAGGGTGAAGTGGATTAATATTATTTCATAAATATTAAAGTAAATTAATAATATTTATATTTTATTTACAACTTAAATAAGGTTTGTTTACATGTTTTGTTGTTGTAAGATTATCAAGTAAAGCAATGACCTTAAAAGCTTTCTTCCAATGTGATATCTAATTTAAAAAAATTGTATGGCTACGTTTTTTGTTTTTTTTGGTTTTTTAAAAATAGATTTTAAAAATATTTTAATTTTAAAAATGTAAACCATTTTTTTCACAGGACTGTACTTAAATTAAGATTGACTTGGAATGTAGAAAATACCCGATCGGTTATTGTTCGCTGGTGAAACTATTTGTTGGAATACTTTTTAATTTTTTTCTACGTTGAAGTCTTATGGTGTCTTTGATTGTGGGAATAAGTTCAGAATTTTAAATTAGTCTTAAATTAAATTAGTCGGTATGCTTTCCGACCATAGCACACTGGGACGAGTATCGTAACATTGACCAAAATTTGAAATATCTATAAGGACACAAGCCTTGTGAGGAATGCTCTGACAGGCATAAAATTCGCTCAGTTGAAGAGTTGAGGAAATGTTACTCTGATGAGGAGCGGCTTTTTCCGGCTAAAATAAATTGACGGCAAGAGGAAAGAAAACCCGCAAAAATGCCAAAATAGTATAAAAAATTCTCAACAATTCAAATGATTAGGATGAAATTCAACGGATGTGCGATGATAGCGACAACTTGAATTGTTGTTGATGTTGAACGAAAAAGCGCTAGTAGCTCTCATTATCACTCTAAATCTTTCCAGGTCGCAGTATGTGATTTTAAGAGAAAATTATTTTCTATAAGAGAAGTTATAATAAAAGAAAGGATAAAAATCTTTACATCATACTACCAGGCAAGCCAAACTAAGAAAGAATGCTATCCTGCAAAATCAAGTGTGGAAGTGACTGAAAAGGGAGCAAAGGTTTCATGGCAGACTCGGCTTAACCATACAGCTTCAAGAATTCTTTTGAATCCTTCCGGGAAGAAGGTTTACGAAACACGGACAAAAACTCCCACGACTAAGCTCAGATGCATTTATGTTTGAATTATTTCCTACTGAATTATCTCAGAAATTTTTTAGGGATTTGAGATCCCCCCCCCCCAAGTTTACCACTTGTGCGGTTCTTTCCGACATTGCCAACTAAAGGTTAGTTACTGCGAATGAAGTTAGTACAGCGGAAAGAATTAGACATGGTTTTTTTTAATTATTTAGACATAACAATTTAATTTGGAAATCCCCGCATCTCCCGAAATCTACGTGTATGTACTTCCTAACTAGTGTGATGAACATAACAACATAGGCCTTGTTATTGTCAAGTCTGGTATACAAGCGAGTGAAATTAATTAGGAACTCACAACCAAAATATATTCATATACTTTCCAACGTTTTGTAAAGTTCAGGACTTCAAACAATGACACATCGTCGACAATGAATTTGTCAGCTGATGACTATTACTTAATTGGTAATAATCGAACATGCATTTTTATAAAAACTAAAAACCATAACGGGAGCATCCGTTGCACGAGGTAATTATAATAATACACACCTGAGTAAGTAATTGTTAGACTAACGAGAAATTAATTGCTTCATATCCAAAATTTTCTTCGAAAATACTTTACTAATTGTTTGGAGTTTTATCCCACTTTATCTAATTCGCAGTTGATTAAAAAAAATAATACTACTGAACTTATACGGAACTTCAGTTAGAAGTTCAGTTAGAGTAAAGTAACAGGTAACGGATTTAGAAACAAGTTGGAACGCTTTTCCAATCTCGGACTGTTGATTTTACATAACAACTTACTTGTTGATAACCCGTCTTTTTATTTTTGTTTTTTAGAGAACCTTATGGTTTTAATTTTTAGTATAATTGTTATTATTTTCAAATGGATTCCGATATGGAAATGTTGACTAATCCCGAAAACATTTTAAGCAAATTAATAACTTACAGTGGGGTATTCGTTATCAAAGCAAGGGATACGTAAAATGGCCTTTAGGGGTAAACATTTTTTTTTTATTGAATGGAATATTGCTCAGTTTACCTATCTCTAACTTTTATTTTCTATACATTATATCTTTACAGTGTGTCCCATAAGAAGAACGGTGCTTGAAGAGGAAGCTATTTCATTTGTAACTACTGAAAAATTAATTTATAAATTAAAAAACCATTAAAATTAACCTCTAATAATAAGGAATTTTAACTAACGATTAATAATTTTTAATTTATGCAGTGAAGAGTTAATCTTATCTTAATTAAATAACTCTAATGATCTTTTTTAAAAGGTGTGTTATCACTTGAAAGTGGTTTGTAATTTTATAAACTTCCCATTTATATCTAGCTAACTAAGAGGGGAGGACTGAACATGTATATGATTCCTAGTCCTTACTCCAATCCTCGGATCGTTATGACAATCACAAACGTTTTTTAAACTAGCATTTGTGCTCCTTAGAAACGCTGTCAGTTAGGGTTTTGGTTTCGGGGAAGTTGGAACGACATAAATGTATTGCTAATGCGCTAGTTAGGACTTTTGTTGGAACAAACCTGTTGACCCACTGTGGGTAACCCGAGAACCCACCAGAAACGCATGTGTTAGCTTAATTGCTTAACAGAAAAAAGAGTGTGTGAGCGCTTTTCCTTAGAAGGGTCAGAACAGAAGGCAAAAAAATTGTCTGCAGGTTGGCCGTACCGCATGTGTGAAACGCAGTACAGTGACAAGGGTTAGGGTATGCTGTCTTTATCTAAACTCAAAACATGAAGTGAACATTCGCCTTAAATACAACAGTGATGAATATTTTATTGCCGTCAATGTAAATTCACGAAACTAATTTTATTATTACAAAATTCACGTTACCATTTATATTTCCAATGAAACTTATTGTGGCAAAAAGCTTTTTTAAATTACTCGTTACTTGTTACTTTTCAAACTAATAACTTAAAGTTTTAGAATAACTGTTTTATTTTTATATTATCATGAGATCTTCATTGATTTATGTCAGAAAAAAAAAACTTGGAGTATATCAAATGTAACTTTTTTATTGATGAACCATCCCCAGCCTTATAAAAAAGATTATTGGGAGAAGGAGAGCCTTTTTTTCCCCGAAAATATATAATTACCAACATACTAGACTAGATTCTGCTTTGATTACTACTACTCCAATTTAAAGATATTTATTTGAAAAATTACAACTGGCTTGAACAGCATTATTAAATGGGATGTAAGAATTGCTTCATACAATACATGCCCATTATTAGCTCTCCCCCACCACTATCTATCAAGACAATTCTGCAGCAAGCTGATGGTGGAAGGGCCGGAAGCCACACATACTCTTCCTCGAAGACCGGAGGGACGTGAAAAAACCACTGAAGCTCAGGAAAGAGGAGGAATGGTGTCAAGTGCCAAAGACTCCAAGACATACTTTAATAAGCATTTTAGTTAACAAATACATTTCTGCATGTTTGGAAATATGAATTTGTTTGAACAAAAAGATCACTTACAGATACTAAGTTTCGTAGAATATAGACAAATGAATAAATTCACATTTTCTTTTCTAATTAGTGTCCTGAGCCTTAACTATTGCAATCAGATGAGGAAGAGAACTTAGTATCATAAAAATTAGTTTAATTTGAACCCATGGATAATTGTTGGGAGGAGCTGCTTTCTTGCGTCTTTTTAATATGATAAACAAGTAAAAAGAAATATTTAAGGTCAAAAATGTTCACATGTTTAAGAAACTTAAGCGGAATACTCGTAAAGGCCTCTTAGTCCAATTAATAGGGGTTCAAAAAGGGCGATCTCGTAAAAACATCATAAAATTTCTTTCTTATCTTTAATTTTGGACATACACTGTTTAGTCGATAAGTCAATAGTTTTCGAGATAGGACAAAAAAAACTCAAATGTCAAATAGGAACCACTGTGTAAAATTTCATGTCATTAGCAAACTGCGACCACGATTTAAAATACAACTCTGGTATTTTCCAATAGAAGTCTAAATATTCAACAAAAAAAAAATTCACATTAATAATCGGGATTAATGTGAGACATCTATGTAAAATATCGATCTTTAGATCAAACAGGACCTGACATGGCCAAGGCAGATATTAAGCTGATAACACGAAAGTTTCTAGTTTTCATAAAACATTATTACAAATTGAACGAAATACGAAATGAGATAAAATAATTGTGATTAACGTTTGAGAATGGTCGACGCACGTAAGACAGGGACAGATGGAGGGGAGTGGGTGAAGGGCTCGAAAAAACATGGCGGAGCATACAAAATGGCGGCAAGACTTGTGCTAAAAGAATTGCTAATTATTCTTTAGACTAACAGGGCAATTAAAATTTTCAGGTTGTGCTGAATGATATTACAAAGATAGGTTTCCTCACCATTTTAGGGAGATTTTTATAGCAACGTGCAAATTATACTTCCCACTTGAATTCAAACAGGTGCGTCGGGCATGCTTCCTCCCTCCATGTTCGCCCCACCCAGCCAACAAAGCTTTGGTTTCCTAAGAATTTATAATATCAATACATAATAAATTATTTAATTTTAACTTATCGGGAGCAACCCACTACTACTATATGTAAGTGAAATAAATTCAACCCAAAACTTTATCTATTTACTTAATTAATAATTTTCAGAATTACCTGCCTACTGGCTATTTTAACTAGATGTAAAATTTTCAACTAAGGTTGAATTATTTTTGAGTACTTGAGTCATTATTTTTAATTAGATTACGGAATCGGAGGAAATTACTGAACAAACTTGTTGCTAACAAAACAGCTTAGTACGGCTTATTCAGTAAAAATACACAGATAGAACTACACTTAGCCCTGCGTCAGTATTCTTATTTTACATGTCTCTGGCTCTTGTTTCACCCAGTTTGTTTTGACGGGGCACCTTGAAAATTGCTTGAATAATAAATAAAAAGGAGATTTCACAACAGGAATTAATTGTTTCCTTGGGAATTGACTTGGATTGTTGAAACGATTAAGTAATGTCTAGAAGAGCAGCTTTAGATGGACTGAATTCCACATCCTAGACTGATCGAACTGCCAACGAAATATTAATCAATAATAGACATATAAACAGGAAACCACATTATAAAGTCGGTTGCTGGCTTTTAATGATCACAGCCAAATTCGCAAGTCCCTAATTTAAATTTACCTAATGTCGAATTTCGGTTATCCTCAAGGTACTAAGCTGAGTACCGGCACTGTGTAAACCTTAACCTGGGTACTCACTTCCTTGTAACCATCACCTTTAGTTTTAAGTCGGAATATTTCCCCATGCTATACGAATGCATATACTATGATCGTTTTTTAATAATAAGTTGATGAGAGGTTCAGCCAAAATTGAAACGCGAATGTATATTCAGGACTGAATATACGTTGACAGCGAAATTAACTATTATCGGGGGTATAATATCCGTCCTCACAAGCGAATTCGAATCTGATCATAACAAGAAGTTAACCAGTTATTATATAGTTTCAAGTAATATCTGTACGAGTTAACTCACTAATTATAAAGATAAGTCAATTTATTTGAAACGTACCAATATCCCAAATTAGGTATAAAAATTAACGTCGCTTAAAACAAAATCTGGCAACTCCTACTAAGAAGAGGTGCGAGGTCAAGAACTTCAATAACCCTATGAAGGAAACGTCAAAATTATTACTCCTTAGAATAATTTACTGATGGGTGATCCACTGTTGAAGCGTTGAATGAAACCGGATTACACCATCGAGTTTTCAGAATTGTTGACAGCAAACAATTATCTCCTAATTTGGTTTCCTTCAAATAATTCTATTTTCAATATCCATATTTTACTACCCCTTATGTTGATGGGTGAAACCGTTTCTTTAAGATAATCAGAAAACTACTTTCAACATGAAGATAGGTCATTCCGACAAAAAAAACCAATAACACAAAAAATGCACCTACCCAAGTATGCAATGATCTTAGTAACTAATGATTGATAGACCTTTATAAGTAACTTCCATGAAATACATAAAATTTATATAATAGTTAATAAACTTTTAATAAAGTATTATTTCTGATGTTTTTCTAATGTAAGTGGATATTATGCATTTTAGTTTTAATTGTTAATAACAGTTATAGTTTTATAGTTCCTATACGCTCTGACCTCTGGCAACTATAGAGCCCATGACACATTTAAAAATAAAGAGAATTATTCAATTTAATAAAAAAAAAAATAATGCACAAGTAACTAATTGATCAACAAATTTAATCCTTCAAATAACAATTGTTAATATACTCACAGAAGTATCCTTTAAATAGATGGTAAGAGCCGCCACTGGACTCGGTTGTAGTTCGTAATAAGAAAAAAATAAATAACCACTAGAAAACAGGCGGATGAACGCGTTTTCCAATATTTAAGAACCAGTCGTAAGGCGAATTAAACATAAAAAAAAACACCATTAACCCTACAAACGTCACAATTCACAGACAAGTCAACGCTTCAAAAATTTATGCATCACTAGCAGAGGTATACGGGCTGAAGGGTTGAGGTAGAACTACCAACCTCAGCGGGCTGCTATCACTTTCCAAATGTATACAAAAATGCAAACATTCACTTCATTCTTTAATAATGAACAATAGATAATTATTGCTGTTTCAATAATCATTTTTTTAAATATAAATAATAGTATTTTAGCATACCATTTGTGGAAATGCGTATAACGTTTTTTCAATCAAAACATTAAAAACAGAAAATACATTTTTAACTGTATGTTGTATACAATAAACATAAATATGCTATGAAAATTAATATAGTTTATAAGCTGTTAAACTTTTCAGTTGTAAAAATAAAATGGGAGGTTTGATATAACTGAATTATCTCCCTAAAAACCAGCTTGGCACATTTATTTTTTTTATTTATTTAAACGACTTAAAATATTTCCAACGGCCAAATAAATTGCCGCGGATATGACTAGAAGAGGTCTTGATGTTGACTTCACTGCTAGGGTGTGTGACAAGAAGACGTCAGGAGTTTGTATCATTTAATGTTAAGTTTCATGGGATGCCCATTCCTTTAAAGCATGCATACATGGACAAGGCCTGTATTGAGGTGATTTCCCCCTGGGAGGACATGTCAAAGACTGCGCTATTTAATATAAAATAACAGCCCTATATCCAATGGAGGTTCTAGATACATATTCATTATACCATAACATTTATATATAATTTAACTATGATTAATTATAGGCAGTGCATTGGAAAATGCAGGCGCTAAGTTGCATTGCCACTCTAAAATCTCAACAAGAGGTTGAATCCTTCAATTCATAGCCACTTTCCACTCTCTGATGTCAAAAAGGTTTTTAGCATCCTACCTTTTTATTATCTTACCGTCACAACTTTATTCTGGTGACAATCAAGTGGAGGCTAGTTTATTTCTTTGATTTTCAAGTTTCCACTTCCTAGAACGCTCGTTCAAGATGACTTGTACTCGTGTTCATAAGTGTTTATGTATTTAAGGAACAAACGTAGAGCTCAAGTCCAGACTAATGACTTAAAATACTTTATATGACATTAATACGACCAACTTATGCAGCAGAGACTTGGATCCTGATGAGTATTGTAATAGTGCTGAGAGGAGGATCGTGAGAAAAATCTATGGCCCAATTAATAACAAAAGAGAGTGGAGAATTACGAGTAAGCAGAAGATCCTGGATGTGAAAGACATTGTGAGGTTCATCAGAGCTCAAAGGATAATGTGGCTAGATTCTGTGCAGATGTATGAGAAGAGAAAGCCGAAGGCACCCTGCTCGAAATAATGGCAAGCATGCACTTCATGTTGCTGGGAATATTAATCGTCAATACATTTATTTTTTGTGCAAAACTTTGAAAAATGTCAAAAACTAAAAAGAAAATGTCAAATAATAGAGTCGGTAAAGAGCATAGGTGAGGTACTTCACTAATTTTTAACTATTTTGGTTATTTGCAATTAGTTCATTTAATGTAAAAAAAAAAATATTTTCAACAACTATTCTACCGATTAAGTGTTATTGAAGAAAAACCTTGCTAATGACATGATTTCCCTATAATAAGTATTGACAAGAAACACCCGAAACTAAACTGAACCTTTAATTTAATATTTATAGATTTGAAAATAGCCCTCCAAAGAATTAGCATTTTATAATTTTTCAGTATATCTATAATTTTATAAGGCAACAGAAAGTCTTCAAACTTTGCAGGATGGACCCTTAGAATAAAATTCTGAGTAAGTAAAATTTCCCAGTTTCTTGGAAAAAAGCTATCCCTACAACACAGAAAGACTATCACCCAACCCAACCTGTTGAAAAATCGCAAATTTCCGAGAGTTCAAACTTCTCGATCCTTTCTAGTCTGGTTTCTGTTCCAGCTACTTCACTCTAGTTGATATCACTAGAGACCTTCATGCCACTACTGATCAACAGAAACTAACCAGCAGTCCGAATTATCCTAGATTTCTCCAAAGCTTCTAATACAATAGACCACCCAATCCTTCTATTCTTCTAATTCCAAATTAAAATCTTTAACCTTTTCCATAAGCTCTATACATTGGTTTTGATCATTTTTAGTTAGGGTGTGGCTCTTCCCTTCCTGTGGGCACTATTTTCTTGGTTCATAATTTTTCGGAACCATCAATTCTCATCACCTTCCTTATATAAACAATTTCCTATAGTTCAAACTCAGTATATTCCCAGACCATAAGATCTCGTCCCCTCTGACCTTTATACTATTTCCCACAAAACTAGCAATCAATCTTATCTTTTTTGCTCGCTCGTTGTTCATTGGTGCCTTGGTTCCAGAATACAATTTTTTTTCTTACTTTGAGGATAGAGAAAGATGGATATTGTGGACTGAAGGACATGGATCATGAGAGGCCATCCATGATGGGCAAACAAAAGAATAAGTTTAAAAGTACTGGTATTAATATAGTTTAGTTCATCTGTTTTACACATTTGATAGTTAGATCAAACCTTAACCCTAAATAATAATTCACAAGTCAAAAACCTTAGAGTGGTCTTAGAGCAAATTCTGTCCTGGAAAGACCTAATTTCCCAAATCACCTGCAAATCCATTTCCACCCTCAAATTGCTTAACCTTATGTCAACTCCAATTATAAATTCACTAACTCCTGTTCTCTTTTGTCTTCCGCTATCTCAACTAAGGTTCCATGGTGTATGATGGCCTCTGAGAGGAACTGAAGATTCAGTTAAAGCGCCTGATCAATTGTTTCCAAAGATTTGTTCTCAGGAACCCCAGAGGCTCACAATTCATAGCACTACTCTGAGCTAAGAGGAGAGTACCCTTCCCAATAATTCCTTGGATCCCCCCTTCAGTACTATCATATCTTAAAGCCCCCTTATCTTACCCTTCAATTCAAACCATGCATTACTAGAACCCACACATCAAACCTTATACGACATTCCTCAAATCTGCTTCTTTCGACTATTCATTTCTTATCTGAGCTGAAAACCATAGAGACTACATTCCCATCAATATTCGGCGCTCAACTTACCTTATCTTCTGCAATTCCTTAATTTTATTCATTCTGTATCTTAACATAACCCAGCAACCAACCTTTCACGCTCATTTCCGCCAGGATAGTTACTATAATTTCCTCAAATTTCTAGTTGTTATTAAATGTGATAAATCTATAAATCTGTTCGTTGTTTTTTTTTTGTTTCATTTAAGTCACCACTTATGTACAAAGGTCAATTATTATTTATAAGCTAATCACATTGCTACATAATTCATGTTGCATTTGTTTTTGTCAGCTAGACACTCCTATTTGTTCCAAGGTTTTAATCTCAGGGGACAATGCCCCAGAATAAACTGTTGTTGTTTTTCATTTCATAGAAAAATAAAGGGTAAAGTTAAACATATTTCATAACAAATAAAATGAATGTTAAATCCATTGTTTTCCCATCTATATACACCAGCTCTCCTTTATTAGCATATATCCTTTATCCTATTCGCAAGTAATAGGAGAGACCATCAAGATAACTTTTTTTTAAGCAATTACAACCAGCAAAATATTTTATCAATATCTAATGAAAGTAAATTATTAAATATTCTAATAAAATCTTAAAAAAAAAAAAAAGGTGTGACAACAAAAAAGAGAGTCAATTATCAATTATTTTATTGTTCCATTTATTATCACATGATCATATCAAAATACTGCAGGAACAAAATCATTAGTTTAGACAGCTAATATCAAAAACAATACTTTCTGATAATACACATGGTGCAACAATATACACATAAATCCCTTAAAAAATATAGGACACAAGTTCAATCACAAAAGATTTAAACATGATATGTAATATCATAAGGTAGTAAATTTCTATAATAACAAAACATAACTCTAGTGTATACACATGATTCTAAGGAAAAACTTTAATACTTGGATTAAAAGTAATATTTACTTAATTAGTAATTAATAGGTAGCAAACATTAGAATACTTCGATATAAAAGGAACAACTTGAAAATAGGTGAGAACAAGTGATGGATTAGTGACAAAACCATTTATCCGCAAATGATTTATTGGCTTGAAAAGAATTCACCAGCTCCGGAAGGTGTAGGTTTCATGGTTTTCCTGCCAGGTTTCCAATTTGCAGGGCAAACTGAAAAAAGCAACACATTTTTAAGTAACAATAATAGGATTCAGATACAATGCATTTTATCATGACCTGCGAGATGTTTTATTAAATAAATAAACTTAAAAAACACAAGTAGTAGAATAAAATTGGCAGGTAGCCTGAAGTCTTCAATATACCTCAAGTCCACCAACCAATACACATATGTTAAACCATTCATATTTTACTTTCATCTTCCATTGAGATTTCACTTTGCCCTTAAAGAAATTTGATGAAAATCTAACATCTTACATAGAGCTAAGCCATTTATATTTATCAACAGAAAATACATACACTCAAATCTAAATTCAAGGTTAACTCAAAGTTTAAAATTAAATTCTACACCTCAGATTGTGGCTGTTGATAAGACACGATATAGAAAGTAACATATTTATATTTAGGAAAACAGCACATATCCTTCATTAATGTTTATGCTAAGATATTGAAAACTAGTATATCATCTCTTAAACTAGTTACAGTTTATAAGCATTTAATTTGTAGTGAAAAATGAAGACATTAACAACAACAGATAGTAATGTTAAGTGTGATTCAACACGACTCAAAACCATCATCAAACTGGTAAGAGTAGGCGCTGTACAGTTGTGCCATTTTAACTCGCCCTAAACTCTCGGACATCTGTCTTAACAAAATCAAATTTATCAACAGTTGGTAATTATCAAAACGATTGGAGTAAGGACTAAGAATCAGAGACATGCGCAATCATTCCATCTTCTTTTCCCTAAAAAATAATGAAAAATGAATTTTTTTCGGGCCATAAACAAATGAGTTGTTTTTTTTAAATAACTTTCTGAAAGAGTCAAGTCAGATAATGGAAAAAACTTGTTCCAAAAAATTGGATGGTTAGTATGTACTATAAAAAGTTCTTGCACCTACACATCTTTGCAAGCGCAAGTCATGTTTTGTGTCATGCGAGAGACGTTTTGAGACCTTTGTCCTTCCTCGGCAAGCTCAAGTCACAACATATAGATATTTATTAGACCTACCACGACTTCTTCCATGAACATTAGGAGATCTACTCGAATCCCACCCAGAGCTTCAGTGAATAGTTGCATAAATTAAGAACTTTAATGCGAGTTAATACTACCAAAAAAAAAAAAAAAAATAATGGAGAAACTTGTATTTTTTTTAAAAATAACATTTCGACAACCAATTCAAACATTCACCTTCTTTAAAATCAATATTTATACAAATCAAATAATTACCTTCTCCATGGACATCTGTAAACTGGAATGCTTGTACAAGCCTTAAAGTTTCATCAACACTTCGACCTACTGGAAGATCATTGACAGTAACTTGACGAAGCACACCATTTCCATCAATTACGAACAAGCCACTGAAAAAAAAATGTATATTTTATTCAAAATGTTGTTTTAAAACTTGATGTACCAATTGAAGGCAGCATTAATTAAAGCAATTCTTTAAGGTGCAACCCACTTCTGATTTTTGTTACATCAGCTACCTGAACTGTGACCCATTCACAATTTTTGGCACCTATTACATCATGAGGACTTACTATTTGTCTGTTCTTGTATAACTTTGCATTCACTGCCTTATCAGTTCTTGATGGCCATAGACATAGAAATTGACGACTACTGGAAATGTATAGTCAAAAAATACCAAAATCTTTTACAACAAATACTGAATAAGTTGCAAAATTAAAACATTATGTTTCGAACAGAGGTTAAATAATTTTAAACGGTTAAATAAATAGCATTATTTCTAATCTTAACCATTGTGTCAAAAATATGAAAAAATGTCATACATCAAATAACTTCGTGTTTATACTGCCATTTAAACAGATAAATTCCCTTCATTCTTGGTGTGTATAAAAAGCAATGGCTTCCTGCATTCAGTATATACAAAATGTTAAGGATACAAAACTTAGTTAGGTGTCTGCATCATAGAAATAAAATTTGTATTCACTAGCTGCCAACAAATGAAAAAGCGTGACACATTGTGAAACTTGAATGGTCAGGTTTTGTAGTTTCCCTTTAATTTTATATAACTTTTAACAATGATTAAATTCATTTCAAGTCAAATTGACAAAGACCTTAGGGTTATGTGGGGGGGGGGGTACAAGAGATTAGTCTTGTGCACTGTCTTTTCTAGTAACATGAAACAAGAACTGTTTTCAAGTTAATACTATCCTGGTAATGAGCCAAAATTTATTAGCTTTTAACAATTTTATACAACAGCCTTTTTATCTGCCATTATAGAAGAAATATATTTCTGATGCTTATTTTTTAAAGTTTTTATTTAAATTAAAGAGGAATGTAATAAGTTCTTAGATATGACTTTGTTTACTTATTCTGTACCTTAAAAATACCTAATTCTTAACTAAATTGGCCTGTGACCCAAAGCAAGTATTAAGGAACTGCAATCAATCGACAGAAGTGTTAAAGGGTTGAAACAACCAATATTTACTTGCGCAGATGCGTCTTTTATTAATAATTGACACATGTGGTACAATCCATAAATGTTGATTGCTATTTGATTCACAATATAAAAATACATTTTTCCTGATTCAAGACCACATAAAAAAGATGATATCATAGTCGATGACTAATGCAACTTCCAGGATATATTGCAAAAGCAAGTATGATGCAATAAGGAAAAAAATGGAGCTTAATAATTTACAATATCAAAAAAACACAAGCCTCAATGTAAAAGTTAGTAATTTAATCTATTAATCTCAGGTATATAAAATAATACATCAATCTAAGATAAAATTAAGAAAAATGTATCTTACCGAAATGGTACTCCTGTATCCTCATTGTAAATACCGTAAGCCCTAGCAATCTTTCCAGTTTTATCTGCGAGAAGAGGAATTTCCAAGCCAGAAAGGCCTCCCTGTTTTCTCGATGTGTTGATCCAGGCAAGATGAGAAAACTGTGAGTCGCATGAAGCACCTATCACCTCACAGCCAATTTCACGGAATTCATTTATTCTATCGGAGAAAGCAATGATTTCCGTTGGGCAGACAAATGTACTGAAAAAGTGCAAGAATATATTGATAATAAAATATTTAAAAGAAAAACATGATATCAATCATAAAGTAAAATTGGAAAGCCAAAATACTGCTTCTGATTAAAGAACTAGTTTCTGTAAGTGTGACAATAATTTCCCTGCAAAATTTTAATTTAATAAGATTTGTAATGGGGAGGAGAAACAAGAGACAAATTTTGTTTTTTATTAGTCTGGCCATTTTACAACTAAGATTAGTGGCATCACTAGGCAATATAATTTAAAGGGTAGATCCTAAAACCCTTAAATATATTATGTTATGTAATACCACATATTATATAACATGAGTAGGTCTAAATTGAATAAAATTAATTTAAAAATTATTAAAAAGAAATAATTAATTATAACTCATTTATTTTTTTATAGTCTTTATCCCATTAAACAATTCCTGGCTACCCCCCCACTGACAAAGATGTCAAAATGGACTTAGGGGAGGGCTCACCCTTTAAGCATGTATATTACTATACTGTAGATTACTTATGGACTGTACTTCCCTATCAGAAAAACTTTAGAGACCACTCATAAAGAATAAGATAATCATATGTAGTGACAAAATAATTTTTAAAAAACCCACTTGAAGCTATCAATTGATGAGCTGCTGTTAGTTATTAATGATAAAGCTAGTGGATCATTTAAAATTTATATCTATTAATGATAATGCTGTAATCATTCAAAACTATCAAACAAGGAATTCATTGCTGAACTTACAAATCTAAAGGGTAGAAAAAGAGAACAACATATTTCCCTTTAAACATTTCTGGGTTAATTTCTTTAAATTCTCCATTAATTACAGCGGTTCCTGAATAGTCAGGGGCTGGCTTTTGTAGCTGTAACTGAGACATTGCCTAAAAAAATAACAGAAATTAGTATTTAGCAATAAAATTTATTTATATATGCACTATGTATAATCAAAAAGAATAAATTAAGTTTACTTAGATGTGGTTCTTTATAATCTTAGATCAATGAAAAGTACAATAGCATTCACACGTGTAAAAAGGAAGACAGATAACTGCCTTTTAATGGTTCATAATCCTCAAGGACAAAAACGGTTTACCCGGAACTCAAAAGGGCAATCAATTTTACACAATATTGTTGCATCGACTCATTTTGTTTTTTTTTACAAATTAGGCAGTTCGTCGAGACAAGAAAATGTCAATACTAATAATAGCATCAATGAACTAAAGCTATATCATTGTCTATTATACTTACTAAGGAGATCGATCGGCAAGAAAAGAGAGTGAACTAAGTAAGCTAACAGGTTCTGGTTCGGCAATAAAATCGAGGACGAGTAGGGGTATATAAAAAGGCCGGTATTATCAGTGTTACCTCAATACATTGGAGAGATAAATAAAAACATTTCCCCACGCTCCTAAGGTAGGATATTTTGTCTTTTTCTGTTTTAAAATATTTTTAACACTAGTTATATAGTTTACATACAACATACCTAATTGAATGTAGAGAATTTTAAACAATATGTATTATATGGAATACAGGATCTAAAATAAATCTCAAGTATAATTTTCTATGAGAGATCATTGATAATCACTTAGATATACCATTTAATAAACTTCCTATTACCATTAATAAACCCATAAAGTTATAAATTAATGTTTAAAAATAAATATAATATATGTATGTAGAGATTATGAAAGGCATCGATTGTTTTGAACATCGATATTTCTTATCATTGTTTATGAAATTCAAATAGTGCGATAAATTGCAAATATCTTTAAATTTTGTTTTATGTTCGGGATTGCACTGTCCCCATTATTTTAAATTAATTTTCCTAAATGGACGAAAATCCTAAGTCCATATATATATTCAGTGGTAAAAGAAAATGTGGGAAAGATTATTTCACTGACAGATTATATAGCAAGTTAGTTTATTAAGGCACATAATTATTCATTTATTTTATTAATTTATTAAGCATTTATATTTCAAGGTTGTTTTTACAGAACATAGAAAATTATCTTGTCTATTGCAAATCTATTGAATGATTATAGGCTAGGACAAACAGAAGCAGTTATAATAAAGCTCTCAGCACCAATTAAACAACTTCATTCAGAGCAAAATGGATTGGATTACAAAGCTCTTTTGAGTGCTAGTGAGTACAAGGAAGCACATCGAAAAAGCATGTTAGAGTGGAGTCAAAAAGTCCGAAATGAAAATTATGGTTATTTCTGTAAAGAAGCTATTAAGATGAGCAAAGGTATATTGCATAATAATAATTTTTTCACAGTAATATAAAATTATATATTGTTATATTGCGTAGAATTCAGACTGGTTTATACTAAATTTTCAACATGGAATATCAGCCCCTATCTGTTTGTTAAACATATATTTTTCACAGAATTTGTGTGTGCTATTTGTTCTGTTTTTATTAAAGTAGCTCATTCCTTGACAAATACGTCCATTTACTAACCAGTAAAACGATAACTTTTAAAGATTCCTTATTATTGTACTGTAGTTTTTTAAAGCAAAAAAATTAAAGCTTCAAATCTGATGGCATACATTGTTATAATGTACTTGTAAAATACTTTATTGTTAACAACAAAGTTTTGTTTGTAACAAACAAATTGAAAAATCCTAACGGTGGTAATAACCTATTTTTAAAAATCATATCAACATAAATGAGAAAATAACCTCATCCATTATATATCTACATGAGAGACAGATTATGCTTTATGAAATTTCCAATCTAAGCATTGTAAGTGATTAAAAGGAATTTGTGTCCCTCAATATTTAATGATTATATTGATTATGGTCAATATATGGGGTGAAATGGGGGATGAATACCTAACTTTTTAGTGAGGCATTTGTTAAGTGCAACAGTTTTTCATAAATCGAGCAACGGAGCAAATGGATTTTTGTTCTAAAAATTATTAATTTTTTTGAAATTCAATGTGAAGTTGGCCAATTTAATAATATTTTTATTTGTATGAAATTCACCAAGTTTTGAATGAATGATTGACTTTTCTAAATCCTGAGTTTTTGACAGAATTTTAGTATTACTTTATTTTAATTTAATTTACCTAATTTTTCCCTGTGGCCATCAATATCTATTCTGTGATACCGTCTAGGAGATTAGCTGGATATGAGTAACTTACTCATGACCGAGGGGTTTTTTATTTATTTTTTTTTACAACTGACACCTTTAGGAACCATTCATCCTTTTATCATTTCTAAGGTCTGAAGTGTGGTCCATTTTTAGAGTTTTGTTAATGTTTTCCACGTGTCCTCTGCTGAAGCTAGAAATATAAAATGGAAATCCATTTTTATAATAAAAATTAAATATTCTTCTACCATGCTGAGTAGAGAACCACTATAATTATATCGACATTCTGATTAATAATATGGAACTATTTTTGGAAGTAGAAGTGGATGACTAGCCATTTGACAGCCGCACTTACAAAAACAAATATATTTAATCTCTATTCTTACAGTAACCAATATATCATTCAACAGTAAAAAAAAAAGTATTATTACTCCCCTTTTAGGGCTAAAGGTTCGGTTCATCTTCTTTCTTGATCATGGTTTACCAGTATCATATCAAAATTGATTAATAAAACAATTAAAATTGATGATAACAAACACTTTTCTTTCCTAATAATATAGACCCACTTTATATTTATTTTGTATTCGCGATGCGATTTACCTTTAATATCCCAGAAATATTAGTGATTTCCTCATGTCTTTCTGTCTTGGTCTAATATTGAATGTTTCCATGGGTATCAACTACAAAGACCTGGTTTCAATTCCCAGCTTCACTTTAATGATTTTTTCTGAGGAGATAGGTCTGGTTGGGGTTCACTTTTAAAGTAAAATAAGTAGCTACTTGAATAAAGAAGTAGTGAACTGACCGGTTAGAAAACCAGGATAAATGTTGAGAGGTAATAGCCTAGCTCAACACCACTAACTCCTCCCCAGTGTCACCTACCCACTAAGGAAACAATATTGATTAACCTTATCTCTTTATGAAGATTTAATTTAATTTGTCATGTCTAATGCATTATTTCTTTATCATTTTCTATTGACAAAATGAAAATTAGATTGGGCATAATGAATCTGTTATCTCTTTGAATGAAAGGGCTGCTAAATAAATCGGAGAGTATATTGAATTGGACAGCTAACAATGAACTAATATTTTTAATATGTTAAATATTTAGGTAATATAATCCAAATAATTGCTTCCCTTTACATTTTAGCTAAAAATTATGCATTTTGGATTGTTAGCGATGCTAGAAGAAAAACTGATATAAGGTGGTTTAAAGAAAATTATAGCAACGTAATAATAAAGATATTTCGCATAGTATGTGATGATAGTATTAGAGAGCAACGAGGATGGGCTCACACTAAAGGTATCTTTTTGATTTTTAAACCAAAAATATAGAAATAGGAAAAAATAGCACATAAATCTTTTCCATCTAATTTTCTCATTTATTCAAATATTATTATTATTAGATGTTAATTACTTACTTAGATGATATTTATTATTTATATTCATGTGTCATCAACATTTTTAGGCATTGATGATGAAGAAACAGAATGTGGGCTGGATGATTTTATTGGTTGGGATGAAATAATAAAAAATGACAGTACAAGTGATATAGATTCAATAATCAATAGTATGGTTCAAAGTATGAGCTTTTTAAGTTGTGATACTGCCAATGAAATGCACACAGTGTAGCATTTGTAGTAATATTATAATTTAAATATTTTTATTGTTATTTATATTTTCTAGTTTTATATGTAAATCTAGATATACATAGTAAAACAGTGTGAGGACCAGATTATAAAGCACAAACAAAATAAACACCAAGGCACCAATTTAATCAGTACCTGGTAAAAATTTAATCAGTCGTCCGTGGTAAACCATATTGTTTGTGTTGGTAAAAATAACTGATAATTAAAACAAATTTTGTTTATTATTTTTGTAGTAATCTTATTATTTTCTATAAAATGTAATGTCTTTCATGAGGTTCTGGGCAAATTTTTAATTAAAAATAAATATTTACTTTATTTTATATTTATTTCCCTTTTTTTTACCTTTACTACATTCAGGAATGTGATTACATTAAAATTACTAGTGGTGTTATTAATTGTTTAATTAATGTGTGTGTTTAATCACAGCTTCTTTTTTAAACATACCTGGAAAACAAGATATGAATGGGTTTTGTATCTGCCTTTTGAGCTCTGATTTTAAAATTTGTATCTTCTTCCTCTTGGCATTATGTACTCATTTAATTTCTAATATGTTGATTTTTTCTATTTTTATTATTATGTCAATAGTAACTTGAAATACCAATTATTTTTGAAATTCAGCTTGACCTGCCCCTCTAATGAATTAAAAATGCATCACATTTCAACCCTCAAGATGAAATGCCGTAAGCCACTGAAAGCACTTGTGAGTTTAGAAATAATGTTTGCCGGTAGACAAGGTAATGTTTAAAGAGGAAAAAACCATAATCAGCCATTCAAGTAATCTCTATATTTAGTATTCTTTACATTTTATTTCATGTAGCGTTATCCACTCTTCTAATGGTTGACCAAACTAAAAAAAAAATGAAAAACTATATTCAAGATTTAATTTTCAGGTTTCTTTTTTCCTTGGCTTCAGAAGTTAACTACAGAATTCATGTATTTAATGACGATAGACTCTATTTCATAAAATTTTTCGTGTTAATGTTTCAGCTATTTATTTTTTTTTTATATTTGTTGAAAGGATTATTTTCAATGACCGAAATGGTTTGAGAAATAAAATGAAGTTTGATAAAGTATTTTTTTTTCATAATCTTATCTTTTTATAATAAGAATTTAAGAAACTCATGTACAGTCCTGTTAGTATATCTTAGAACGGTTTCTTCATTTTCAGCACCCTTTATTTCAAATATATATCTGTACCTCGGAGGGATACAACACTATGTCCATTTTTTTGTCCAAGTGAAAAAAAACCGTAAAAAAGGTTTTTTTTCATTTTATAACAACTGCATGATGTAAATAACAATAAATAGAATGTTCTGGTAAAATATTGTTTCAACATCTCAATAAATAGCTGTGCCAATACAAACACTTTTTGTTGAAAAAAAGTTTAAAACTCCTCTCCTGTAAAATTATGGAAATGGACATAGTGTTGTATCTCTCCGAGGTACAGATATATATATATATATACATATATATGTATATTTAGTTTATTATTGAAGCAAATAAAATTAATTAGTAAGAAATTCTTTTAAAAAACATTTACCATTTTCAATGCTACTGACCCTCTGGTTAAAGTTAAAATAAAAAGTAGAACCTATTCCTTAGAATATACAGAAGTACGTTTTTTTTATGAAACAGCATGATTGATTTATTTGTTTACTTTATGATGCCACTAGGATTTTTGAGCACACTCAAGTTTGAAGAGCACTGAATAAGCAGCAATTGATTGTTATTAAAACATTCATATATTGGTTCTAGTTTAAAGGTTAATGATTTTGTATAAAATGTTTGGTTAGTTTGTTTTTTTTCTTGGGAATTAGCTGAGATTAAAATATGTTAAACTGATCTATTTGTGAATGATGTTTCTTTCTACAATGTATGTCTGTTAAGATCTTACTAATACTACTTTTTCCAAGCATATAAAAAGAGAAAGACGGTGATGTTGGGGGGGGGAGAGGATCACTCTAAAATTCAGAAAAAAAGATATATTGTTATTTGACAATATCTCCTGCAAAAAAACAGGTTAAGTCTGATGCACCACTGGATTCAGGGTTTTGTTCCAGCTGTAAAAAAACTTGTGAACACAATCTTAATGGGTTTGTGTAGTCGACTAGTCTCATCACATATTATTAATCAGGACTTCAAGATCATCTACAATTTATTAATATACTTAATATGATGGTTTTATGATATTGTTATTTATGAATTTGTTTTTTAATTCCCCAGTGATTGATTAATTAATGATGCTTCATTATTTTTCATTGGATGGCTTTTTTATTTAGCATCTTTAGAGTATCAAGTAAATTTTCCTTTAGTCAAGGAAGTTCAAAGAGACAAAATAAAAAATTCATATTAATAAGGTCATTAAGAAATTAGAAGTATAAATAGTTAACTAAAAATTACAGAAAAATATTGCTGGGCCATTAATGAAAAATGAAACCCACATGTAAAACTTCATTTCCTTGTAACAGGAGTCTATAATGTCGTGAACCCAGGAGTTTTGAAAAAAAAAACTACCCTCCCTCACACCAATTACTGGTTTAACCACTGGAATGAATATATAAAATTACTCTCCTATGAAAAATTCTTCCAAGTTCTATCAGAATTTGGGTTGACATTAGTTAAATATGCAAAAATATTTACATTACAACTGTACCTTAAAAAACCACTTGTTGACGGAATAGACGTATCTGTTGATTATTTGCTATAACAGCAATGTGTATGTGTGTCTTCCCTGTTATCTAAATACAAATATATTTGAATTTTATCAGGGCTTCATATATGAAATCAATTGTTTATTTTTAACCGACGGGAATAAAATTTACATTTATGGTATTATTATTACAGGATTTGTATTTTATTTACCATGTTTGATAAACCTGTGCGACTGGCTCTAAAGAAAGTTACTAGAATTTAACAATACATCGTCAGGTATATGACAAACAAGCGAATTTAAAAAATTGAATTTTTCAGTTTCCTACAATACATTTTCTTTTAGGCTGACTTTCCCTCTGTTAAAGTAGTAAATGGACTCTCCAAAGATAACAATAGTGAGAAAAGTTTGTTTGGTAGGTAATTAATTAAATTCATTAGCAGCAAAACTAAAATATTCTTTTTTTACATCTCCTGAAAAAAGGCATTTTGCACTTTCGCTAGTTAATTAAAGGTGTTATCTGTAAAATAGGAGGAGAAAATGTTTTAAATGCCTACACTTTTTGGGCTTTTCAGCGACTTAAGTGAGTCAGTTATTTAGAATATAATCAGGTGAGTCACTTCTCATGTTCCATATATGTGGAGGATGTTGCATTTTCAGCAACAGTTCTCAAATGCTGATTAGATGACACTCTTGTGTGGAAGGCCTATACACTTCTGGTATGTTGGAATGTTAAAAAAAATATTTTTTTCGTATCTGCCAGACTCCTAACATATTATTCAAGTTAAGATTAATCCAGCCATGGCTACATAAATCAATGTATTTTAATTTAAATGATTTATTTTTTGACATTATTAAATACAATCATCTTTCTTTGGTTAATGAACAGTTCTTCATTTGGAATATAATAATACTATGTATATATACTTTTTTTGGAGTTTAGTTACATAATATTATCCTTAATATTTAATGGGAGACTAGATATTTGCAATTTGAGATGGCCATGAACAATTTTACAATACCAGGTGAAAATTATGTGAATAAATTACAGGCACTTTCTAATTTTGCATAAACATACATAATGCAACTTTAATGGACAAAGAACATTGAATATTCATACAGGAAAATAAATAAGGAGAAATTAAAAGTATAGATATTACTGTTTTGAGCTTGTTTAGCTGCATTGAACTTTTAAATACACTTTAATGATTTCACATTATCTAATTAATATACAATCCTACAATATGATATATATAATACAATAACTAGGAAGTACATCAGGAATTGTTTACTATATGATGACTAAATTAACCCTAGTATTCTTCCAGCATTTAATTTATTATTTAATAACATGTTATCAGAAATATAAACTCAAACATTTTAAAACTAAAACCCTGTTTTTGCGTAATATCGATCGGTCTGATGTTCCTGAATGGGGTTTTGCAGTTCAGTTTCTCAAACAAGTCCAAACAGAAAATGGACTGATATCCACAATTTTACTCCTATAAATTTCCTTAACTTTTGTAGTCAAGCATGTGTATGGGTGGACCCGAGCCTCAAAAGCTTTTAAGCCATTAAATACATGTGTAGCAAATTTGGCAAGAAACAGTCCAGCACTATACACAGGGGTAACGACCTAGACATTCCACCCCTTACTCTAAATTTTTACATTATTCCCCTCAATTTCTGTTTATTGTGAGATTTGTACCAAATTTAGCACAAATACTGTTAGTGCCTAATTGAAACTATTGTATGGGTTACGACTTCTAAGTTTTAACCCCTTGGTCCCGGCCAATGCCAGGTAGCAAAAGCTAGTTTAATAACATGTTATTAGAAAACTTGATAACAAATTTTCTTTTGTAAGAATAAAGCCCAACATTAAAATAATATAAACTGTGTTATGCATGATGTAAATTTACAAAAATTCTGAATCCTTTGGTTTACATCAATTTATTAGCTTGACCTCTGGAGAGTCAGGTGTTTTCTAAAATAAAGACTAAAAAATTCTTAGCTTGAAGGCTAACAATGAATATAAACATACATTATTGCTTTAAATAGCTTCTTTAGTTCCACATAAAATGTTACAGAATTCACTAAACGTAAACTGCACTTGTCATGCAAGCATTCTATTTAGAAAACAGTAAATAAATAAATCTGTGCCCCACTGTCGCAAATGTGGTAGGGCAACTGAACACCAGTCCACATGGTTGGTAACTGCCTGCACATGATCCGGCACCATAATATAAAGACGGCAATTATAGAGATGCTTAATGAAGAAGTCTACAGTCTGGATTCCAACAGGCCAACTCGGTTTGCTGACAACATAGCATTCCATAAAAAATATAAAAAGGCCTTGATACTGGACCCAACTGTCACATATGAAAACTAATGATCCAAACAAGCTAAAAAACCTATGCTGCAATAAAGTCCAAAAGTAAATTTTTACCAAGGGAAGTTCCGCAGTATGTATGGAATGAAACAGTAGGTGTGTGGTCTGCGACTTGGCGCATGAGACACACTTAATTCCAAAGAAAACTCATGAATTCTTCAAAGTTAATATCGACCACAAAAAAGCTGTAAAATTATTGCTTTGACTTTATCAGTAACAGCAACCATCACATAAGGTTAATGTGTGAAATTTGCTCAATTAGTACCTCAAATTATTTTTGTTTATTCATATTTGATTATTTTTCTAAAATGTTACGTCATTTGATTGATTTGTTGCTGTGTACTAGCAAACCAAAGCTGCCCAATTTTAATTTAATTGTTTCTCTAACTAACAATCCCTAATAGGCTTTGATCTCTAAAAAATGTTTCCTGAGCCTTTTTATCTGTAAAGTAATAGGATTTATGTAATCTTATAATTAGAATTCATTTAAAAATTCATGCTAGGGTTGATGAACAATGGTGTGGTGTGGCAGTGTTTCATACTTACATCACTGCTTATATTCGAGTAATTGAAAACTTCATTTAGGGATTTTTTTATTGATACATATTTGCTATTATCTTTAATGTCTTAGCATCACATTTTACAGATTATTCAATTAAGAATAAACCTAAAATATTTTAATTAATAAAAAAAAATCAAGGAAGAGGGCACTCCTCAATTTTTAAGCAGAACTTTTTTTTGAAAAAAGTGTGACTTCTTATACACTGATAAATTCGGTAAATCATTTCATGGATCCGTTTTTGTTTTTTTTAATTGAATACATGTGAAGTATGTGTTATTACCAGTGTCATAATAAATAAATCAAACCCTTCTAACGTTTTCATCTGTAGAGGGTGGGTCTGGTCACTCTTCACTCAGCCATGTGTAAATAAATAAATAGATTTTTAATAAATAGTTTTTTGTTTGATACAGAAACAGATAATCTTCCGAGCAAAATAATTTTTTTTAGAAAAAAAAATATAGAAAATGGATGGACTAATTAGTTTGAATTTGGTATTGAACAACTGACCAAAATCGACAAGAACTACCATTATTGTTTTCTGCTAAACCCACATGAAATGATATCAATAGCAGAGATTAATCCAACCTTTTATGTAGTGTTTTTAGTGTAACTGTTTTTCTGTTTGTATGGGATTTCTCCATTAGAACAAATGATTTCCAGCAATTGCTTAAAGTATAAACCATAAGGATACTTTGGATTTCCTTTCTCTTCTGTGCATAATATATAAAACTGACAAAATAAATATAAATAACAGAACAACCTCTTGACAAAATGAATTTGCTCTATAGAGGGATGCGGGAAGTGAGGTATAATTGTACACTATCCCAATTTACATTAAAGTAAAAAAAAAATATGAGGTGGTTTAGAAAAATATTGTCTTACAATTTCCAATTGTAACAAAACATCAGTAGTAAAAAATATTCTTAAAAACATTCTAAAGTTATAAACAATATTAAAAATTATAACTTATTACTGATCACACTTCTTCAATGATATACTGAGGTGAAGAAACAGCTTGGTCTTCATTTTTATAAGTTCTCCCTAAAAAACAATTAAATGAAAGTTATCACTCGCCTCATAAATACAATTTAGAATCTATTTAAGTCCATTATATTTATCTAAAAATTATTATTGGATATAACAATAACATTTTATTAACTAATATTATGCTGTTATGTTATGTTAGCTGTAAAAGTAGCAGGGAGCCTTAAATGTATGGTAAGTAAAATTAATAACTTAGTTTTATATCCTTCCTCTACTGGTTTTGCTCACAACATGTTTTATATAACACATCACAATGGAACTCCCCCATAGCTGTGGTAAAAAAATTTAGGCTGCTGTCATTTTCTAATTCCAGAAGACCTGAGAATATAGATTTTTTGATAAGTTAAAATGAAAAAAAAAAAAATCTACATAGCTGGACATTGTCACCTAAGAAAATGGTAAAAAAGAAATTTGCATAGCTAGTGAGCTTATAATAATATTGAAGCTATGTGCATATATAGTTAATTTAAAATGAACCAACAGAATCAAATTAGATAAAAACGTTTTGTAACATATGAATCTTGTAAAATATGGTAATTATTACTGGGAGAATATGAGAATAAAAATATATACATGTCGATTAAATTAGAGGAAGAGTAATAATTATGAAAGAATACCGTGGATAAATAATTTGATCTAAGTTGTTGGGTTGAAGAAGATAAGAAAAGATTAAACTAAAACTGGGAATAAGAAAGAAAGGAGACTAATTTTAAAAACCATGAGTGATGGGAAAGGAGTTCCCAAGAATTAGAAAATAAGTATCAAAGTAGGGGAAGACTAGTCAGAGAAGGGGAGCTGTGGTGTTACTAGATTTAATAGTTGATTTAAATAGAAAAGGGTTTTAAAGGTAGGGAAACCTTTTCAGTTATGGTGGTGCTATAGAGGAGGGAAGTTTTAGCAACTGACCAATAAAAGGGAAGGGCACATCCTTCCCATCTCTGTGTAACCCTTAGACATACTTTAGTCAAGAAAAAATCTTAGTATACACAACCGTATTAAAATGGGAAAAGAGAAGTAACTAGGATAAAATTCTTAACTTGCGATGTTTCTTAAGCCCTCACAAAATTATTTTGTTAGTGTAAATAAAACAACAACACATAAATTTTACAGTGATTTAAAAACAAGTTAAGTTTGACTTAAGCACAAATAAGGATGTAGGTGTCATAACCAGCAATCTCCATTTTTTTTGCAAAATGTTCTTATAAATGAAGGCATCAGGCACTGTTTGCCTTTAAAACTGTAGAAAGGGACACCATAATTTTGCCAGGTAAAAAATTTTATTTTAGAATTGAAACAGGAAAGCATGCATTTTAACCTATATGATTTGGAAAATATTGACATCCTCAATTAAATACTTGGCTTCATATACTTTTCAAATTAATCACTTAGGATACAATAATTAACACAGAATTAGTAATTAAAAAAAACAATTATTACGGTTTTAGAGACACTGAATTAACTCTTTATGATAAAATAACAAAACAACATACTAATTATTGGGCCTTCTTTGACTTGTTTTTAGCAGCCATACATGACTGAATTATCCTATTAAACATAAAAAGGTAACACACAGCCACAATTCTAAAGGCACCCATCAGAAGAACCTAAAACCGAAATTAAAAAATCATGAATTGTTGTAAGAATGAATAAAATGTATAGTGAGAAATATTAAAGGAAAAGTTTTTTAAATAATGTGATAATATAATATAACAAGATCTCAATTAAATACTTTTACAAATATTTTTTTAATTTTATATTCACCTCAGTTAAAAGTTGTAATACTGAGTTACACGGTGACATTCCTGACATCAGTGTTACAATCATAAATCCATCAGGACCAACAAAGCTTACAAATCTTCCAGCCTATCAGAAAAAATAACAATGCAAATATAACCATAAGAATAGTATCTTTGATAAAATAATTCAAATGTACATCTATTACATAGACGAATAAATGTAAGAAGATCTAATTTATGAAGTAGAAAAGCATGTTATATGTCTGGGGTGAGTGTGTACCGCAAAGACTTCTAAACAAGTAAAAATATTCACTCAACAAGTTTGACATGTTTTTAATTTACCAATTGGCCTATAACCATTGTGGGGAAGGGGGGGGGGATTGGATCTCCAAAGTCCACCCTTTACCCAGGAAGTCCCCTGGCTAGGATTCTTCCTTAATGATAATGATTGAAAGCCCCAATCCAGGTAATAACCTTATGTTTGAGAAAATTTAGATGATAGAGACTATAAAATTTCTTTATAGAAAGTTCCTGAATAACGAAATTGCTTTATTACCAAACTTACCAATGAATCTCGTAGTATTTGCTTCGCAACATCTTGTGGTTGATATAGTCCTGCTGTTTGGCAAATTAATGTAGTCTCTTTCGGCTTTCCCTTGTTTTCAAGTGCAAATCCAGGAGTATCTGTGTCAGGTGGAAAAGCTATAGTGACTTTAATTCCATAACTTTGAGTCTGTAAAAGAAAGGTACAATTTAAGTAGGTAAAATTTAAATAATTTAATGGTTTGAAAAACACTCATGATTAATAAATCAATGAAAGTGGTTATTTACAACTAGTTATTCTTAAGTCTTTTTAGGACATCAATATTTTTCATGTACTGTGTACATCAAGTTCAACTTTATGTTAACAAAAGATGTCCGGATAAGGAACAGTGTGCAGTGAGCTCAAGTATAAAAATTAAAGAGCTTAAAATTAAATGATCGATTAATAATACCAAGAACTAACCATTAAGGGTTTACTTTATTCTGGTTTAGAACTTTAAAAACAAGTTCCTCTCGAAAAGGAGAAATATTAAACTGTGTACAAAATTGGTATGCTAAAGTGTAAAACCTGGGCCAGCTAATGGGTATGAAATGTGGATGGCCTCTAAGATTTATAAAAACAGGATTCTTTTCCTCTAAGATGATGTAGATATCCTTAATTTCTCAGGTTAGTTTAAAGCTTCAAAGGGTAGGGCATGTGAGGATTAACAGCAGAGAGATCATAAACAAGTAGGTGACAGGAGGCTGAAGCGCGAGAGGATATTAATCAACAATAGTTTGTTTGCCAAGGGAAGCGTCCCCCACTACCCTGACACTGGCCCCTGAAAAGTCACGAGTCAAAAGATGGGTGACATCGGTACACGATGAGTTAGTAAGGTGGATGGAGGGAAGATGTAAGAAAACGAAAAAAGATGTGCCCCACTACTCAGAGGGATTTTCTTGGTGAACAAACAGTAGAGGATTACTGCCAAAAACCATATCAACTGGTGGTGATTTTAGAGAAGGCCCATATAATTAAGGAGTAATTGTTATACCACTTAATCATTATAAAGGTATACATTAATAACTCCCGAATTTATGGCCTTTAAATAATGATGCAAGTGTTATTAACACCCTCATTCACAGTGATAAAATTGCTTGAAGCCAGATTTAAATTGTAGTGATGTTCCAAAGGTAAAACAACTCTAAGCCCAATCACACAATAGGAACACCCAAACATAAAAAAAATTAACTAAACTTAGAAGTAAATTATTGATTAGCTAATAGTTTCAATAAAAAAAGCAAACCTGCATTTTTGAGTTCAGATCGAAAGTGTGTACAGCCTACTTGTTTATATTTAAACAAATTTTTAAGATCCATAATATTCATTTATAATTAAGAATGCAATAGCCTTACTTATGTTCTAGATAATGAAATTACATGGATATGTTTTATATTAAGAAGGCTAATAGACTATAGTCTGGCTAATAGACTACTAGTCTTCCTAGTGAACATATACCTTATTGTTTTTATTTACCAATATCCAATATTACCTCCATCTGCAATGCTTCTGCGAAACCTCGTAAAGCAAATTTAGAGGCACTATAAGCTGAAAATCCATATATGCCGATGAGACCAGCTTGGGATGATGTAAAAACTATGTGCCCTTCACCTTGCGTTTTCATTCTTTCAATAACTGCTCTAGTAACCATAATACTACCAAGGCAATTCAACTCATGCAGTTTCTACAAAGAGAGTAACTTTTTTAATTATATAATCCTTTAGGGATGTATATAACAGCTGAAAATGACAACTCATTTCCCTACTCGAATGTCTGAAGGTGAAATATCTTCTAGTTTCCCACATATTGCAGTTCCGGCACAATTTACTAACATAAAAATTGGCCCTCCTTCCTGTTCTACTGAACGTAAAGTTTTTGCTATTTCCTCATAATCATTACTGGAAACATCCACTACAACAAATAAATATTATTTGTATATAATATTATTATAACAAAATAATCTAACTAATAGAATGATTAGTTATGAATTATATCCGTACATACATGTCACTGTGAAAACCCTTTGGGTAGAATATATACAGTGTTGGATAATTTCTCTTTTTGCATTGCTAAGTTTATTTTCATCGCGGGCGATAATTGTTACAGTTGCACCTCGAAGTACAGCTTCAACTGCAATACTTTTTCCTATACCACTCGAACCTCCTGTGATCTACAAATGTAAAGTTGAAGAATCATTTTTTTTCTCAAGGACCAGTCATCTCAAGTTACCCATAATAATGACTGGAACCTACCACTACATGTTTATTTTTTAAATTTAAACTTGAAAGTTTTCTATAGCGATATTTGTCAATGAGTATAGCAACTATTAAATATAACAAAAATGCTGCCATTAGGTAACAAAAACCTTCTACGGTGGAAAATCCTGTCATTTTTCTATAGAAAAAATATATGCAAATACTACAGAATTACAGTGGAGTTTAAAAAACAAGAAATAGCAGATGTTAACAAAGAATTCATTTGGGAGGAATAAATTCTCCCAATTAATTCTAACAAGTGTTAATAAAACTTGAATCGCTCGGTAACGTTTTAGTCAAAATCACTGAGCTATATGCTAACTGGATGTACGGCCGTTGGCCATATTAACATTTTTGTCTAACGCTCTTGATATCATTCTATAAACTAAATAGCACGTATTTGTACTAACGACGAAATTTTAATAAATGACTAATAATTAATAGTGAATTGTAAAAGGAGTAACATATCCGGGACAGAACCAGGGACCTTTTAGTTTCCATCTTACCACTCTTTCAATTGAGGTAGCCCTGTGCCCTCCACGCCATAGTGGTTAAGCGAGCCCGTAAATCTGTATTTTCATTTACTTAGTATTTTCCGAGACCACGTTCGCTTTTATACAGTTAGTTATATGTAACACAAATTCGATTTATAAGTAATAATTATTAGTTGTGGTAATTGTAATTTCATGGTGTAAATTTTTTATATATATACATAAGTAGACGTACTTATAGATAGGATTGGTTTTAGATCTTTAAAGAAATTGGTTTTCAGCACATTTATTAATGGGAAAAGTTTTAGCATACTGTGACTGTCTGCATCATGTCCTGATAACAACACAAGAAAAGGATATGTTATAAAGAGTGTACTATCATTAACAAAAGAATAGCCAAGTGTCAAGTTAATTGTTAGACTTATAGAAAATAAAATAGTAAGACACTAATGCAATCAATCCCCATTCACATGACCATACTTTAAACTCCTACAAAGTGGTTTTTTCGGAATGGCTTATTTTTTCTGACACTTTTTTCAAAATAGCTTACCTATATTTTACATTCATGATCCATTAATATGGTCCATATTATGTTAATGCGAAGTTAAATTGCCAAATTCTGTCTTGAAGGGGACAGTGACTTAGAACAAGCAAGCCAGTGTATGCAATTTTCCAAAGAAATGTCCTTACAATGGTTCCAGTAACATTCGAATTCAATTTCCCAAATTTAATTTTCCTAAGATTGATTACCTGTCGGATAATCTGCTGGTTAGGAACTCGGTTATTACATCGTCCTCTCCCACTCTTCACCAAAGAATAGTAACTAATATGATCACAACCTATAAATCAGTTCCTAGATTTATTAAATTAGTAATAGTAAGAAATTTCAACGCCATGCGAATCAAAAACTTATTGGAAAATCGAAACACCAAGTTTTATGAAAATTTTCACCTTAAAAGTGTCCATAACTAGTCGTTTACCCTATTTCAACAAATGTTAATATAGAAATTATCTTACGGTAGGTATTACTATCGTATGGGAGGGAAGTTAAGGAAGGCAGGCTGCTGATACTACAGACAAAAGAGAAGCGATTGTGACTGTGATAGTTTTTTTTGTTTTTTTTTTCTAAAACCCTTTAATTAAACATTTTTAACAATTTACAATTTGCAAATTACAAATTTTCAAATTAACAATTCTCCTCTTTCTGCAAATTTCTGTGATCGTTACAGAGGCCTTGGTAAAAAAAAAAAGTTGATCTCTAGCTGCTACTGCTACGGGGGTTGTGACTGTCACAGCTCCAAAGAGTGGAGCAGGTCTTAACTGCTACGGACCGAGATTAGGTGACGCGTCACTGCTACAACAGTACGACGACATTGTCGCACCCCTACTTCTATTAGCTATCTCTATGGCAGTGATCAACGAATGAGCTTGCGAACGTTCCCAGTCGCTGGCATGGGATTTCGAATTCTTTGTTATGTTCTGTTTCTGAAATGTGCAATGAATAGATAATTTTATCGAGTTCCATTATTATTCATACTTCATGTTTATTATATGATACCTAAATTTTATTATACCACTTTAGAATTTATTTTATGAAGTTACGTGTTTATTGCATTAAACAAAGTACAAGATATTTAATAGTGTATCATGGAATATAAACTTGAAGATAAATGGCGTAGATACGAAAAAATTGAATTTTTGGGCGAAGGACAGGTATCTATTTATTACGCAAAACATAAATGGGTTCTTGAAACCCATGTTATATCTATTTACAGTGATTATAAACATGATGAAAAGTGATTCTAACCAAGTTAATATTTTAGTTTGCCACTGTTTACAAAGCTAAAGATGTAGAAACAGACATAATTGTTGCTGTCAAAAAGGTACTTATTTTTTTTTGTAACGTTATTCTGAACTTCTAATGCAATTCAAAGCTCACTTAAATACTTATGACTAGATTAAAGTTGGAAGCAAAGCTGAAGCAAGAGATGGTATAAATAGGACAGCTCTAAGAGAAATCAAGTTACTCCAAGAATTGAAGCATGTGCATATTATTGGATTATTAGGTATTTGTAGATTTTGTAATTTTATATGAAACTTAGAGCTTTGTATTTTGTTATAAGCTTACTTTCCTTATTATTATGTGTGCAGATGTCTTTGGGTACAAATCAAATGTATCACTGGTGTTTGACTTTATGGATACCGATTTGGAAGTTATAGTGAAAGATTCCACCATAGTTCTTTCTCCAGCTAATGTTAAAAAATACACACTGATGACACTCTTAGGACTTGAATTCCTTCATAACAATTGGATTCTTCACCGAGTAAGGAGTATATATTTTTTTACTGATAATTATTTCAATTTATATGTGATGCTCTGGCCTCAACCTCCATACCAATATGGTGTATAAATATTAAGTGCTGTTGTTCATTACTAATCAGGTTACACTAATTATAATCTAAGCAAAACTATTGGCAGCAAAGGTCAGATTTGTGTAAAAAAATTGGCATCAATCAATATTTTCAGGCGACTTCAGATTTTTTAACCTTTAAAACACTACTTTGCTATCTTATATTAATATCTTGTGTTGCATTAAAAATATTATTAAAATAAGTGTAGTAGATGTTTAATTATTCTTTTCCCCAAAATTTTAGGGGCTCGACTGACCTATAAATAAGCTGTCGTTTTTTGTTTTCAGGATTTAAAACCAAATAACTTGCTGATAAATAGTGACGGAATCCTGAAGATAGGAGATTTTGGTTTGGCTAAATTTTATGGTTCTCCAAATAGAATTTACACCCACCAAGTTGTTACCAGATGGTATAGGTAATTTTTTCACACATCAAAATTATTAGTGTTTAATTTATAAAATTTTACTTTTAAAAAGGTTTGAAGAATCGTCTTGCCATTTCTTCCTCTGTATGGTATACAATAGCAGTTGTAAAAATGTTTCTAATGATTTGAATTATGAAGGCTCATTCTGCAACATCCTGGCCTGGATAACTGATTTCATGTTCAGATACAATAAGAGAAAAAAATACTAAAAAATCTGCTTTCTAAGTTTTCTCGCGTAAAGAATGAATTCAATTGTATTTCATTGATAAATTTTTGTGAACCAGCAATATAAATTGGTAGGTCAAGATGATTTCATTGAGGTATTTATTTTACATACAAATTTTAGGTTTTTAATATTTTATTTTACCTTGGAATTTTAAGGATGATAATATAATAAAATTAAAGATATTTCTTGAAAGTACACAGCAGCTTTCTCTGCGCTTAGCTGGAAATCATTTATAAAACTTATGTTTGTCTTATGCCATGAACAATATTGGTCATATGGTTGCAATGACTTTGTTCGGCTTGGTAGCCGTCCACTTCCATAGCTAGTGGTTTGCCCACCTGACTATGAACTTGCGACAACTGGGTTCGATTCATGTTGTTTCTTAGGGGGTGGTTCTGGTTTGGGGTTCGCTTAGTCTCATGCGAAAAAAATGAGTAGTTACTTGAATAATGAAGGAGGAATTCGGTTGAAAGTTAACTGCTTCATACTAATCCTACTAGCTCCTCAATGACAACCTCTGATGTCCTTACCTCTTTCTTGAGTTGCTCCATCATGAATTTACATAGATATTCAATGTTTAATTTTTTATGTTATTTTATGAGTTTAAATAATTTTCAACAGTTTCATAAAATAAAGAATTCTTCATTAATAAATATTTATTATTATTTTATTTATTAAATATTGTTGTTCACTTGTAGTTGTTTATGGGCTTGTTAAGTTAAATGAAAACTATTTTTAGCTAAAAATGACAAACCTTTTATTTCAGATCTCCAGAATTATTGTTTGGGGCAAAAATGTATACAACAGGTGTTGATATGTGGGCTGTTGGTTGTATTATTGCAGAGCTATTGCTCAGAGTGCCTTTTCTTCCTGGTGAGTCCGATCTCGATCAGCTCACGCGAATATTCCACACTCTTGGAACACCCAATGAAACTACTTGGCCGGTAATCTTCTCTTTGTTTAGTACTAATCTACTGTATGAATAGTGCCTTCAATATATTATAAAAGTTGTATCGATTATATTATAAGAGGCTGGTTTGTTAGCAAGTGTTGCCTGTGGCATCTGATGGTTAGCTTTTTACTGTGGCAAATCATTAGTAAAGAAAATATTTATTGACAGACTCGTGCTAGCTCAACATAATATCTTTTGTAAGATCCAGTTTTTATGCTAAATTTATTTATATATATTTATGCAGAAAAGAAACTATAAAAAATATTGTATTTTAAGGAGAGTAATGATGGTACATAGTTGTGACATAGTATTTCTTCTAAGGTACTGGACACTATTTGTGCCAAATTTGGCGCATATATTTAAATCATTGTAAATTTGCACTATCTAGCTTCAGTCTCGCCAAAATATTCTTTTATTGACAAAATATTGTTTAAATAGTATTTTGTCAATAAAAGAATTGGAGAGACCAAAGCTTGATGAACAACCTATGGTAATAATATACATTTGTAAATGTCACTTTTTAACCATAAATATCGTGGAAAATAGTAATTATAGATTTATGGGATTAATATTGTGTTTAAATTAGAGCAGAAGGGATTTAATGTCAAAATCATGTCCACCCCTCTCCTAGTTTCACACAAGTTCTGGACTACATAGCTGCCGAATTTGGAGCAAATGTGATAATAAATAAAAATTGAGGGGAAAAGTTAGGATAAGGGGTAAAATTTGGAGGCCATGTCCTCTTCCCGTCCTATTTTCAGATGCTCTAAACGAATATTCCATACCAAATTTGGCTTGAATATCTCTACTGGTTTAGAACCCTGTGCAGCACATACCCTTCTATACACACATCTTTTTACTTTATCGTTTAAGAGCAGATAATTATATTTAACAAAATATTTTCACCCCTTATTTGAAATTTATTTTCATAGGTTTCTCTTAAACGATTCTTAAATTTTGCATGTTTTAAGATTGCTTCTAAACAAAAAAAGAAAGACAATTTATATTCTGTTAGAGTTAATGACTGGTTTTTTCACCATTTAGGGAATGATGTCTCTCCAGGATTATATACAATTCAAAACTTTCCCGGGGACTTCGTTGAAGGATATATTTACTGCAGCAGGTGATGATTTATTAGATTTACTTCAGTCTCTACTCACCATCAACCCCTTAAAGAGGATAACTTGTTCCGAAGCTCTTCAAATGCCTTATTTCAGGTAAAATTTTGTCTTATGTTCATACATCTATGTTAATGCACCGAGAAGCATAAAAGAAGGGTGACCTCTGTATATAAAACATTTGTTTTTACAACAAATCGCAATTGTTATGAAGATTAATGGGAATTTAATGGTTTGGAATGAACAAAAAGCAGAAAGATTGAAAAAACCAATTCAATCAATTTTGAAAAATTTGACAGTAATAAAAAAATTCTTTATTGCTTACTGTTACATTTGAACATTTTGGAATTTTCTAAAAATTAATTTAGTGTGTGTGGTGGTAATAGAGATATAACACCCAGTAGAGGCCTGAAAGATGAAAGTATATCAAGAAAGTTGTCAGAGGAAATTGATAAACTAGTAAGAAACTGAGAGTAAATAATTGGAGAATGGGGAGGAAGGAGAATATGGTTTGGTAAATGCTGAAAGTTAGATAGAAGAGGACTGTAGATGTCAAGATGTTTTTAGACAGCATGTTTATACAGCGGATTATAGGTGAAGGCGGCCCACTTTGAGCCAAAAGGAAATTAAAATTAAACTTAATATTTAAAGAAAGGTTAAAAATTTGTGGACTGTAAAATAGGGTGGATCATAAATTGAATACATGCACGGCCAGTAACCCAAAATGATTTTATACATTTTTATATATTAACACAAAATACATAGTAAAAGATCGAAACGAAAAGTGGCCACCCAGTTATGGTATGAACTTTATATTGAGACTAATAAAACTAACCTAGCAAGAATTAACTATAAATTGTATTTAGCCAAAGAAAAAGAAATCTTAAAAATTTAATGTCTATTAAATGTCTAATTCAATGAATAAAATATATTCAAGGTGTGTTGAATTTTATCTCCATCAGGGGATATACCCGAACTCGTTTCGAAATATAAGTTGGTTCATCCAGAAGGTGATGTGTTAAATCGGTTGGCAGACCAAGAGAAGTCACCTAGGCCGAGGGACTACGCAGGGCTGCCTCTTAGTGACTCAATAAAGAAGAAGCTGAGGTACTTTATGCAGGGCTGCCTCATGTTGACTGACGGAGAATAAAATGAGTCAGCAGGCTGAGGTGGAGAGGGAGAGGGGTGTGCCCTTGTGCACGAAACAAACAACACTTGTATCAAACATGTTCACAATAAGCTCACATAAACATAAATAAAGAGAAATTCAAAATAGTAATAAATTTTAACTAATCAGAAATTAACATCCTGCCCACCTAAAACCAGCAGTTTTACATAGTTACTTATGAGCTACTAGGGCTCGAAAAGATGCGAGCGGGATACTAAGTTGTGAACCGGTAGTTTGCGTACACCTTTCTGGTTTCTAATGGAGACCAAACGTGTAATGCTGTCAGCACCTCGAAAACACTGCTAGATTAGTATTCGGTCATCAACCTTCAGTGGGCGTCTCTTATGATACCACTTTGGTCTCCTCTGCAGAGTCTGGAGGTACTCTGCATGCCACCGTTTTCCGAAATGCTGGATAGATTTGGCCACCAGGACAAGATATTTGTGGTGAATACACGATATAAAGTCAATAAAGAAACACTTGTAAATGATTTAGTGAAGAAAATTTATTTTGCTTACTTCGAATTTCAACTTTGGTATCACAACAAAGTGTGGGCTCCTCATAAGGTGTCCAGAAGATGTGAGAAAGATCTTCATTTGTAGATCAAGGGCAAGAAAAAAAAACTCATTTCATTTTGACATTCCTATGGTATGGCGTGAAAAGAGAAACAATACTACCAACTGCTATTGCTGTTAAGGAGAAGTAAAAGGTTTTAATACAAAAAATAAAATACTTGACCCTAACCTTGACTCACTCAGCTATTCGGCCAGTCTCCTAAAGCTCTGAAATACCAGTTCCACAACCACCTTCCAATTTAAATGATATCCTGAGCGAGTCGGAAGATTGAGGCACATTACCTCCCAAAACATTAACGAACCCATTCTTAGTACTAAGGGGATTGGATATGGTTTTTTAAATTATATTTTATTGCACATTTTGTTATGTAATATAAACATTTTTTTTTTTATAGTAACAAGCCTGCTCCATCACTTGGATCTCAGCTCCCTCTGCCAGGTAGCATTGTGCCACTCATCAAGCCTGGATCAAAACGGAAACTACTTGAATCACAAACTGGTTGTTAGTATGGTAAACAAATAATTCTGAAACACTAACATAATTTTAAAATGATGGTGTATAACACTATTCCTAGCATGTTCCATTGTATACACTAAGCCTGTAATACTCCCCTTATTTCTTTAGAAAGCCTATAAAATACCTGTTACTTTTTAGTATAATTAACTATGATTTTGTGAATTTTAAAGTTCATAAATATTTGAGTGATTTTTGTATAATCTGGATACGTAGAATCACTTTACTTGCAAATATTATCGTTTACACAATAAAAATTTATTTATAAGAATCAACTGCCCTTTTAACAGAAGAGAAAAATTAATCTTGGATGTTACAGTACACTACAGATAACTTTAACTTGACTATTTTTAACACTAACTGCATTATGTTATACTTTTACCTATAAAAGTAATATATAGCAGAGTGTGTTTTTTATCATTTTTTAGCTATTTTCATTTCAGGGGTTCGTATTATGCAGTAAAATTTCTCTATTTGTGGGTTTTTCGATTTCTTGGAAACCTTGCAAGCACCAAGAACTGTGATTAGTGAAACCTTAATAAATTAAAATGTAAGATAAAATGTTTTAAATAATACAGCAAAATCCAGAATCAAAGATTTGTTAACTTGAACTACAAAGCTGATTTCCCATAAAGTCAGTACTCTAAATTGTATGGGGAAGTGATAGAAAAGTAACATTATCTGTCATTAGCTGTTACTAAACAGCTCACCCAACTCACAATGACTAGAACAGGCTGACATGCAGAGAAAACATAAGGGTTGTTGTTTAAAAAAAAAAAAAAAAAAAAATCAATAAAACCTAAAAAGTCATTAAAATTATGTTCAAAACTTTTTTCTAAACCTCAGTTTCACTTAGAAAGATAACATTTTGCATGAAAGTTTTTTAAATGAAAGCAATTCCATGGAAAATAAAGAAGTTCCATTATAATAGGTTGTTTAAATAAAAAATCACTTAAGAAATAAATTATTCCAGCATATAATAATGGACAAATTTAACCCACTAATAAGTAAACAGCCCAACCTTGTCTTCCCACAAAAATGCTCCTATACTTGAGTAATAAATAAGTCGGACATTGCAAATATAGCCAACATTGTTGCTTAAAACTGCTTTGTATTATATACAACTATACCTTACTTTAACATTGAGCACTCGCAAGTGACACATTGAGGTGGTGCATTTAAATCAAATTTCAATACTTTCCCATTTATTATTTCAGCAAATATTTATTTCAAATTAAAATTGTGTTTGTGTTAAACAATTTATGTTTTACTGAGTAATGATATTTTTATCTTTCAGCAGTACTTCCTAAACGTCTACAATTTGACACGAGTATGTGAAGAAATTCACCTTCGAAGTTCTATCAATATTTTTTTTTCCTGTTGATCAATGAACTAAAAAATTAATCGTTAATTTTGTGATTTAAGTATGTGCATGTAAATATTATGTAAGTATGTACATGTATATAGATCTTTAATTTGTAATATTTGTGAATAAACACATTTGATATTTATGAAAATATGTGAACAGAATTCAAATTTTTGTTCTTAAGGCTCCAGACCAAGGCTAGGGAATCTTTTAGTGACAAAAATGTCATTCAAGAAACTTCAACTTTATGCTCTTTAAAATGGATTATTTTATACAAATTTTAGCTAATAGGTACTATTATAAATTTCCAATAATCTGAATCAAACTATGAAGTGAACAGAACTCAGTTAACTAAAATAGTGGTGCTTATATATCTGTGTTCCCTGCAAGCATAAAGAAGCTCATTTGATGTGTAGACATCAAAAGTACTGCTAACTTCATCAATCATGATTAAATGTCGTTAATTAATTGCTTGGTAATAAAAGAATAACTCACTTTTCGTATTTTGTAGGTTATTAAACAAAATTAAATTAATTAATTACATTATTAATTTCAGCAACCTTATTAATACATAATAACCCACGTGGGTGGAAGTATCTCTTGATATTATTTCTTAAATTTCCATATGCCTTATTTCGTTAATGTATATTTTAAACAAAAAGTTCATAATAGACTATTTATTAAAAAATAGTTAAAAATGGCCAGAATATAGGTGTACTAATTACGTATACTTTTTTGTACAACTTAAATGGTTTTATACTGCTTGCAATTTGACATAAAATTTTAGAAAAAGGTATTTTTCTGTTAACGAAACCCAGTAGCTATTTGTATTATTAGTCAGTAAGGAATCTATTACTTATTACAACTATTATGAGTGTGCTATTAACTGGATGCAGTGTTTTTTCCTACGAAAATGCATGGAATTCACAGTTATAAGCATGTAAACTTTTGAGTACAATTCAATTGAATGAATTGTAAAACCCACTACATCCTGTGTTAAAAGAAAAGTAGGAAAATAAATAATACTCATATGAGAGATTAAAATGATTTTTATTTATACTAAAAAATACAAAATAAGGCACAGTTGGAATTCTTTATACTGACAACTTATTGATCACAATATTCGCCGACTAATTACATCAATTATCACATTTCTCCACTGTTGATGACCACTTTATAAGTGGTATATATATTATATGGGTTAAACATACCCTGCACACATCAAAAATAATATAAAAATAAACCATGTCAAGTTATCACAATTCAATAATTGAGTTGTTAATTTAAGCAACATGAAACTAATTTTTTCTACTCTCACAAATATATGTATATAAGGGATTATATAACAAAATATAAATGCAAGATAGTTCTTATGCGCTCCACTTCTAATCTTAACTGTAATGATACTCGCAAACTAGATAATGAAAATCATTAAGGAACCGGAGCAGATAATACAAATTATATGTTAAAAGATTAACAGTAGCTTATTTATTATTAAATTCATTAATGTTCCTCATTTTAGAGATGAAAGATTCGCTCTTCATTGTTTATATAAGTTACAATTAGAGATAAAAATATATATTTAATGGTCATTTCAACTAATTGAGTATTACACAAAACAGTAACATTAAGTTAGTAAGCTCTTATAAACAAAAACTTTAATCTAAAATACTCTAATTTTTTTTAACCTGTATTTGGTCACAGTACAAAAGATATCAACAGTTAATAAAGATTTAAACTATGTACTGCAGTCAATAAAGAAATATGAATCATTAAAAATATTCAATTCTAAATCTATCACTTGTATAGGTACAATTCAAAACATAATAAACTCATGTCATAATTCATATGACTAGTAGTACAAATAACAGTATATTAATATGTTATATCCTAATAATTAAAAATAAGTTGCAGTTAGCATTCAATAACAAATATGCAACTATACATTAAGAAACTGTGCATAAACAAGTAAACATTAAATTAAAATACTTAAAGCTGACATAACTGAGAATCCAGAAAACATTCCAACAATCTGAAAGAGACCAGCATATGCTGGCAGTTTGCGATTTTTTTCACGAGGTACGATTTCGCACAGAGCAACATATAGCAATGTGCCACCAGCAATTCCCTAGAAATAAACATAGCAATAAGAAAATTGCATAGATTAAACAATGAAGAATTTGAAGTAGCATTTAATTACAAACCTCGATATAAGGAATAGCTGCTTTTATGGTAAGTGAATTGACTACTTCAAAGATCATTCCAAAAATTATGCCGAAACCAGACCCCAATACGAAAACAGAGAGTGGATAAATTAACACACGCCAAGGTCGTCCACCAGATATTAGTTCAGCGCCCAGGCTAAAGGCAACTAACAACTTGTGAGAGCAGACTGCACCTAACAGCAACCAAACCTTTGACATACGAATATCAATGAGAATTATATTATGATTAAAAAGATACTGACAGGGCCGAGATTTGAGATCAGAAAGTCCTAGCTTCCAAACCTGCCCCTGTGAGTATCTTTTTGATTTGGCTAATAATTATTAAACCAGTGAGGCTACAGACCACCATTAGTATTTAGTAATTTATTATCTTATATACTTTTACACAATTTTTTTTTACATATGATTACTCTTAAGACAGTGCTCTTGATATATTATCGTTAAGTTCACATAATAAAAAAAAAAAACTGTATCACTTGTTTAAAGATAAATTTTACCCACACATTCTATTACAAATTATATTATCTAAAATTTATCCATGCAGAAAGACACTCGGTCAATTGGAAACACTTACAAAAATAGGACAATTGATAATAATTGAAAACTATCAGTAATAATTAGATTTGTCAAGTGCTCTCAAGATTATATAGGTTCATGATATGCAAGTCCAAAAAAAAAAATAATTGTAACTAAAAGATAAGAGAAAAACCATTTATCTTAAAAATACAATTACATACTTTGGATATTATCGTATCTAACTATTTTTTTGAACTTATACATTACTTTTATAGAAATAAATGATTGCCAGGCCTGAAGGAAGAGGGTTTACTCTCATTGAGATAGGCAGGATCATTTGTCTGTCTAAGTATGTATGTTCTTCGATAGTAGTTGTAAAAATTATATAATTGATTCGTAATTTTAAAGGTATATTCCACAACTCGAAATATACTGCTGTAGTTTCTTGGTCATGAAAATTATAGCAAAAAAAAAGTAGTGTAAATAAGTATAGTGAAAAAAAAGGCACATTATCATTTTCCTGACTCTTGATTTTTTTTTTTTTTTTGATCAGCTCAAAAGATATTTTCCTTAAGGTTAAGCACACACTAAAGATGGTAAAACAAAAAGAAATTCCTAAAAACCAAGTTTTTGAAGCCTATTGAATTTATACATTTAATATGTATTATATATATATAATCTAGTTTACAAGAATTCTTACTTGTTGAAAAGACAATTTTTTGCTACTAAGATTGGTTTAACAAATAAAAGGAATTATTTTTGATCACAAATACAGTGCAGTTTTTTCACAAGCGTTTAATAAATTTTTAAGATACTCATTCTGAGTCTCACGAGTATTTCTAGATACTATTTCTTGACTTTCTATATTCTGATCTGATTTTTGTTTATAATTTTTTTAAATATAAAATTAAGCTCAAGAACCTTTTGAATAATAAAAGAAATGTCAAGTGAAGAAATGCATCTTGCAGTTGTAATGTTGTTATTTATTTAAGTAATAAAAATAGTGAAGTATAATCTATTAAGCATATAAAGAATTCTTAATTGACAAGTAAATACCCCAGGAACTGAATCTTGAATGCCAATAACTAGACCTTCTAATAAAGCATGTATAGTAACTGCAACCAGAAGTCCGAAATTCATACAAGAAACTTGGGCTTCCTAGAAATTAATACCAAAAGAACATGAAATAAATGTAATATATAAAAGAATAAATTATTTATGTCTGTCAGTATATAGGTGTTATTTTATATAGTAATCTTTAATTAAATTAAAAACTATAATAAGTTTATTCCACAGTTCTACAATAGGAAAATCATATCAGAATATTTCAAGAGTTGAAATAACTCTACAAAAGGGGTGGGTTAAGTGCATTCAAAGAATGATATCTTGACAAGATTTTGTCACATACATGTATATATTTAATAAATAAATAAGTTCAAACTTGTCTTACTGAACATTACCTAAAATGGTTTAAGATATAACAGACTGACGAAGATGGACAAACTCTCACCTTTAAGCACATATTGATAGATATTTTTCTCAAACATCAGTTTGCACAGATCAGAGGAGAGAGCTTCTTTTAGTGTTGGCATCAGCGCGCAAGTGGCCGCAACAGGTACAAATGCTGGAGCTAAGCATGTTACAAAGGGAGGGTGATCACTACAGTGGAAATTATTATGTGATTACAGATATTTGTTAGGTTATTCACCAATGGAAATTAGTGACCTTCCTCCTAAGTCATGATAGCCCATAGCAGATAATCCCATGTTTATCACTTCCCAATATAATTCATCAGCACCTTTTTTGGCAAATTGGGGTCAAGATTTGAATTGACAGATCTTTGAGCTGAGTGATTTTCAGGGCTATATTCTTTGAAATGTCCAGGTTTATGACTTTGGGGTGGATCAGACCATGTACTTTGTTTACATTTTGAAGTATTTTCACTTCTCATTTCTTATTAATGGTACTTGGATGAACTCTAGTTAAAATATTATTATGAAATGGTCTAATTACCCTGTCGGGCTCAGATAACTGAGTAACCCCAAAGTGGAGAGGAGACGCCCGCCGCGGGTTAGGGTCACTACAACCTCTTAGCTGCCGTCCGGCGAGCGCCAAGAAAGAGATAAGGCGGGCGGACCTGTGGTCTTTCACCCTGGCTGCCAGCCTAGTTCGCTTTGATCTGACTCCATAAGATCTTTAGAAGGTGTGTGCCCCGACAAAGCACTATGTTCCAGAGAAGAGGTACAGGGTAGGTTTATAGGTAGTTTATGTGGTCTTGGAATGGCCACAAATTCACACTCGGTATCTAAGGGTAGGCGAAAACCGTCCGGATCACAAAGGCGAGTGTGAACCGGAGAGAAGCAGACTGGATTGCCATGAGAGACGCTACTGGTAAGTTTGTAGGGCCACGGCAACCGTCGTCCGCGAGGGAGAGGTCTCTCCCAAGGAGGTGATAGTTCTAGCAAGACAAAGGCAGAGATTCCCACTAGGAAGGTGTGGGGGTCTGACAACGCCGGACTAAAACATAGCGAGGTTAGGAGAGAGAGGTGCAGAGGTAGTTGAATGAGAAGACCGTGGTTTCAGTAGAGCAGCAAATGCCAGTGCAGAGAGAGAGAGAAGTGTTCAAGGTGCCGGTTTGTTCCTTTCTGCTGTTCACCCTATCGGGTGCTTCTTATAGAGCCAGGCTAGCCGTAGTGGGGAGTCATCCCCACCAGCTTCTCTCCAACTCCGACTGACGTCATAATCTTTATTTGTACAAATATGGAAACAGATATTTTCTGGGACGGGATGAGGGTAACTTAATTATTTGTAATTAAGAGGTGGCCACAACATACCCTATAATGCTATTTTCACTCAGTTGTATTAGTGAGTTTGTTGATGAAATATATGATTGATGATAAAAGACAGAATGTAAAGATTTAGTAATTAATTCAATTTGACACTTGTTTACTGAACATTAGTTACTGATAAAACATAACTTGTCACAAAATTGCGCTTTCAAATAACAGGCATTTCTACTATTTTTATTTTTTGTTGATATCAACAAAATAGAAGGTAACAAAAGAATAAGCTTTAATGTCTTATCAATAATGCCTGTCAAATAAGCAAATATCATTTAATTTTAAAATTGAAACTCACCAATGAAGTTTCTGGATAACTGATGGAAGGATCACTTTCATCACCAATAGCTCCATAATGTCTGCCATTGTCATGAGGTAGTAATAAGTCTATAAGTAGAAAAAAAAAATGCTACTAATTTATATAAGCATGACTAATCATAAATGTCACATTAAATTTATTGGGGCAAAATAAGTTTAGAGACATTTTGTAACTATTTTAGGTAATCTACCTTCTTCAAATGAAGATGACCTCCTATGAGGATGAAATGATGATAGTATTACATCAATTAGGTAAATTAAAAAAAATCCGCAGCACAAAGTTATTTCTCCCCATTGATTTATATCATTTCTTACTTCAGGGAGTATATGGACGACAGAAGTAGCCAGTAAAACACCTGCCCCAAAACATAAGTTAGAAGATAAAAATATTGACTCTTTACACCTAGAACCCAATTCTAAAACTGCAGGTATAAATCCACAGACATAAGTTCCAATAGAAATGGCAGTTATAGCCAGTAATTTGGCTTCTAAGGTGTTCATTTTTTACTTATAAATACATGGAGCACTATCAGATAGGCTCAATATATCTTATCAAACAAAGCACTGATGATTCAAGTCAATTGTTAACATGATGAGGTTTTAAAATCAAAAAACAAATAAAACGTTCCTCAATGCAGTTCAAAACCAAAGAGGACGAAGTATTTGTGCAGAGCTAGATAAGATACAAGAGAAATAAGAGTAGAGATGGATGGATAACTAAAAGGCAAAAACCTATACTGTAAATAAGAAATGTGTAGAATATGCTGAAGAGAAAAATAAAAAATATATGAATCAGAAGTGTTGAATCGTATAATTAAGGCTTTGGTTCATATTACTAGAATAATTCTTATTTGATTGATACTTCCATGAATAAAGACAGCTAAAAGAGCTCAATTGTGGCAACTAGGGTGAATAACATCCAACTGAATATCGTATCACTCATTTTCAAGAGCTACAATAAACTATAAAAAAAAGCATATTAATATACGTTTAGGCAACGTGAAAGGAGACAATTAGTATCAGCAGCAATCGTCAAGTCTTCATTAATAGGTGTATGTGACGAATTCTAAGACTAAAATCGCAAAGAATTATCACCAACGCAGAATTACTTATACTGACGTCTCAGCCAAAAGAGTTTAAATTAGAGGAAGTTCCAATAGCCAAATGGTGATTTTACCAATTCCTCACTTATTTCAACCCTTAAAAAGGAAGACTTAGATATTAAAAGTACTGAAATAGACAAAAAAAACTCGATGGGACTGGTTTATTTTAAACAAAAACACAACCAACAAACTCGCAAGGCAACATTTAGCTTACTCTTACAAACAGTGGCTGAGTCACCAGTTCAGAATTCCCATTCTTTAAGTGAAGTCTGTCCTATCCTATGGAAAGGCCATAAAGATAGGAACCAGATAGGTGGATGGAGGGTTCTTTGAAAAAAACCTATTGAACGTATTGCCATTTAAAGTGCAAAAGGGCGTATTTTTCTGGAGAGCAAAAAAACTTATTTTATTATTGAATGGTACACTCATGACATTTTGCCACCAGGTCGTCATTAAAAACTGCCATATTCAGCAATATTAAAAAAATAAAATAGAATTTTGAGTGGCGATATGGTCTACTGTTAGGAAATGTTTATGTCACTCAGTATGCCACTAGCATTGTATCTGCTAACAAGTAAGTCGGAGTTAGTTTGCCTGCAGTTTGTTTAAACGACCGAATTTTAATTTTATTAGTTTCAGTATTATATTTAGGTATATTATAATTACCTTCTCCGACTTTTATTTAATGACACCATCCACAAATGACTTTTGCGTTTCACTGTTTCCTTCTTCAAAAACTCACCACTCAACACTAAATATGCCACTGCGCAACATGCTACTTAGATACAATTTCCGATTCATAAATTTCATGCTTTAGGAACGACGAAATAAATGCAACTGAAATGGCGTGTTTACGAGAACAGGCAACTAGAGATTAGCAAACGACGCGCCGTGGGGGAACGGTTCCTTGTCCAGCACTTCAAGGTTCGCCAATCCTCGCGTCACATAGAGAAAAGGACGATCATTTTAGGTGGACGAAATTCTTAAATTGTGTATCTTGTAGTAAATCACTAGCTGGTCACGAACATACCCCTTAGGTGGGGTTGCAAATGAAATTCTGAGGAGCTAGATTTAAAAAATGAAAAGAACGCGAATTTCAGCAACTTTTTTTCTCCCAAAATACTTGTAAACATAATATAATTTACTATGGTTTGTTTTGAAAATATATTGGAAACAAACTTTGAACGACTTCAAACTCTGCTGGGAGAACGACATGAGGGAAAAGAATACTAATCAAATTGGAATTATTATAGGATATTACGTTTTAATTAGTAACATCTGATATTACTCCTAAAAATATTACATTATCGGTGATGTTATACTAAATGAATTCTTTGGTGTAAGCCTTGTGGGCTTCGGTATCGATAAATATTGTCTTAATTCACTTTTTGCAACAAATTTTATCAGGGATTCGCCTGACCTATTACCCAAGGAATGTAACCTAAGTCCTGCAGCGTAAGGCACCTTATCGATTTAAAGAGCCTGCACTTTCCTGTTCTTGGTCCTACCGCTAAACTCTGCTAAAGGCTTTGACGGTCTTCCTCGGCTGCTCGAAGTTGTCGGTTCAGGATCAGGCAACGACTCGAGTATGAATACAATATCATCTTTTCCCAGCCGGTCTTTATAATTATAATGAAATGCATCTTTTTTTCACTGTGGCTTTTCCCATCATTCTTTGGTTATAATAATAGTACGCTTAAATTCCTTCAAGTACGATTCGGACTGGCCCCCATATTAAATCTATCAACAAAATAATTATAAATTGTTTTGGTCCTAGCTGTTTTCGTAGCGCAGCTAGCCTACACCCCGACAAATTCAGCCCTATTGTTCGTGATTTTGGTAGCTAAAGAGAAAAATTTAAAGCCTTAGCTCAAAAAAAGTATGGTATTCCATGAAACTACATAATTCAACGTTTCAGAGAAAAAATAATCATCGTGGTATTCGATACTTTTGAGTCTAATGAATTTGACTGTTGATAATTATTAATTACTTCGCCATTTAAACAAAATATATAACAATGTAATATTTCTCTGGAACTTACACACTTACCTGAATAAACAAACACACACTTACCTGAACTTGAATGATCCCTAATGATAGGAAGAATGGACTGATGCAAAATCAACAGGACTAAAATGTTTACATTGTTAAATTGTAATGATCGTTTTATTTGTTCCAGACTACAGTTTACTTACAAATATCCCATATATACATAAAAAAAAGTGTCATTAATTAGTTAATAACTGTGTAATAAAACAGTTATTTTTTCCTGGGATATTCTGTAGAGTATCAAAGTTAAGGGTGTTTAATGGACTATAATAACCAAAATCAGATTATTGACAATTTATATAAAATAATTGTTGCTGTGGTTAGGAATTCCCATATATATAGAATCAATGAATGAGTCATGGTAGAGAAATTGGTTTTGAATATGTATGCTAATGAAAATAATTCAAGAAATCACTCAAAAGGCAGTGGTTAGTAGGATCATTGAAACTCTTAGTCGAGTGTTACTGCACACTTAACTATATTTTCCTTTTAATGATACAATACAAGTTCGGTATTATTTAATGTTGACTAGTTATACTATCTCCATGTAATCAAATGTTAGCTTAAGAGGCATTTTCCCACTTTTAAGGGAGTACAGACCACCTTGGAAGCACAAGACAAAATTGAGCTAGTTCATGTTCACCTAAGCAGTGACTAACAAAATCTCACCCAAATAGGTTCACTATCTTATTTACAAATGTTTCTTCTCTCGGAATGGGTCAGTTTATTCTTATCATTTAGTGGGATAAGCCTTTGTCTAGGAGATTTTCAAATACCTAACACAAACAATATTATCTTTATATTAGAACTATCCTTATCATTATTGCTCCCTTAAGTAAATTCAGGGATCTCAATTCTAAGATAGGATTTTATTAATTGCAATCAATTTCTTGTCCACATGCCCAAAAGATTCTAAATCACATGTGTTTGGATTACCACCCGGGATAAATAAAATTATTTTGTGGCAAACCCCTACTACCATGTTAATAGAAAGTGTGCTAACAAGTGTAATAATGGTGGAAAACTACAATATGACATATTGCTATAAATAGTTTTGACCATCAGTGATAGTTTCAGATCATCTCAATGACAGTCAGATACCTCAAATCAGGATACAGAATGTCTTGCTAAAACTGTCTATTATATCATGTAAAAAGTTTTTGAGCTCACCTATTTCACTAAAGGATACAGGCTAAAATTTTTAATGATTTAAAACAATAAAACACAAATTATATACTATGTTAATTAGGACAACTTGATCTTTAAATTGAAACAATACCCAAAGTTATATATTTGTTTTCATTGACAAGTGATTAATTAATGAGACATGTTTTATGGAGATGGCTTTATTTTTCATTCCTGTCCAATATCAAATGGGACCTCCATATTACATTTGTCTCAAGCTTTAACAGAGAATTTAGAAAGACTATAATAGACAGACTAACATAGGGTGAAAATATAAGCATACTATAACCTGATTCATGACCTTAAAATATTAACCCTTACCCAATAACTTTTTGCACCTTCCTCACCTTAAAAAACCAAAAAGACATGGAGGCATATATGATTTTAAAGCAAATCTCTAACAAAAAAGTAATGAAGTTATATTGTATTTTATTTTTTTAAGGTCTATATAAAAATATGAGAAAGTAATTATGGTGTTTTATTTAAAATATTATTTTAAAGATAATTTTATCACTAATTATTCACAATGTTGGTATTATAAAATTAGTAAAGTTTAATTTGTACATATTGCTTATGTTAATAGTTTTACATTGACTATCAGTGTATAATATATTCTAGGAAATACTCTTAATTTCATAACTCCACTATTATTGGTTAAAAGAAATATAACCGTTTTCATCAGTTTTACCTTAAAAGGAAGATTTTTTTTTTTAGCATGTTTATCAGTCAGAATGTAACCAATTACATACATTTTTTTTGTATGTCAGTAAGAATCCATCAATAACTTAAAGCTTGAGAAGATGCAATTATACTAATGACTAAACAGGTTCTATGAGCCAGAAGACTGCAAAACCCAACAAATACATTTAGATCCACAAATCAAATAAGTTACTGGTTCATTTAGGTAACAAATATTATTTTAACAAAATGTGTTTCAGACAGTCTGAAATAATCTTATTTGGAATATAAATTGATTTTAAAATTATAAACATCACTGGGTAAAAAAAACATTTAAAATATAAAGGTATACAAACAATTGGTCTTATGATCTTTTTTTTGTATATAAAATAGCTACCTTTTCATAACATTGAAATTCTTAGATAAAAAATAAATCTATCAGAGATTTGCTATTTTTTATGTCTAATTTTTTCACTACATTCCTTGACATTAATCCACCTTCATGGATTCTAGTTTACTACTAAGATCATCTGGGTTTCGGTTACACTCTTTTTTATGGATAAACCAGTGAAGTCTTTGACATTCCCGATCGCAATACTGCACTTGACGACATTTAGAACATTTTTTCGCAGGGTTTTCTTCACTGCATGTAGCACAAGACATCACATCTGTTGGGAAACCCTGGTGCCCGTTGATTGCTTGAGTCACAACACTCAATGCTTCAGGAGATTCTTTCTTCTTTGCTAATGTTGTCACCATCTGCAAAAGGAAAGAAATTTATACATATTTACCTACATTCAACAACCCTAATTCAAATGTATAGTAGAAGGGAAAAATCTAAAAAAAATTAAACGTGACAAAATTTCTCTAGCATTTCAGATTTCTTAAGTCCAAGCTTGGAACCTATTTAAGAGTTAAAGTTCTGCCCCCCCCCATGGTTAAGGATACATTAAAGGAAGTTTGATAATATTCTGAAAAAAGTTTATACAATATAAATTGTGTATTTAATAGGTTCCGAGCCGGCTCAAACAGATTTTTATTGTTAATATATTAGCTGTTACTATTATTTTAGCAAGTATAAACCTACTTTTGTATTGGAAATGCAATTTTCGGTGAGCGAGATAGTTTTAACAGATAAAATAGGTTTTAAAATTACCAATTTATTTTTTCACTACTGTTTAAAAAGCTTTAAGTAACTGATGCTAATAATCCATCCTGAACTCTGACATCTCTCAATATTATTCCTTCACATTCTACTATCTTAATTTTGTTCATATATAATTGATGTAAACAGATTTTAGCCGGCATAAAAGTAATCTTTGATCTAATAGGGGAAGCAAAAATTTTTTGAGGCAACTGATCCTTCAATCAACTAGTTTTAGAACCGTTTAACAACAGGGAATATAGGATGTACATAAGCCAGAAGGGCCTATTCAGAGAAAAACTCAAATCAAGGTCTTTAAGAAATACCTAAGGTTGATGGGTTGACATTCTTTAATTTACAATGCCATCCTGAAAGAGGACCTAACTATCCCAAAAAATCAAATATTGCAATAACTCAGAGTGTGATCTGGATAGTCCAGCTAGCTCTTTTATAAGAACCAGCAAGTATAACTGGTAGATTATAATAAGTTAATCTACTTTTGAAAACATACTATTAACCAAGACTTCGAGATCTTTGATTGATAACCTACCCACTACTATAAGAACATATTTATCTTTTAATTACCAAGTAATCGATTAATTAATCACCATGGTTTCAGTCAAAATCTACTTTGGATTATGCCTGAGGAACAATCAAGACTTGATTGAATAAACTAGTCTGATTCCCTCCAATGGATTGTGTTTGGACCATTAAATCGAGCTTTAGAGTTGTGAACGCAATGTTAATGACAGTTTGAATGAGTTTGGTAATTATCTTTTAAAAAACTGTGAAATTTTTAATTTTCTAATATAAAAAATTTAATAAAGCTGATGGATCAATAATAGAAACCTTAAAGCTTTTTATCTTAAGGATATTATGATGAATTTATCAAATAATGAATACAATCCTTTCCAATTTCTGAAATAACAATTAATAAAAATGGAATAATTTCTACTGCAAAAAGGAGCATGTAAAATCTGCAACCTTGATTTAAAGTTTCCATACTTTTATGCCATCCGAGCACCAAGAAGGTAAAGAAGCTGAATAAGATAATGCTGATGTTTCAAAATTTGCAAAGGTACGAAAATATTGATTCGGAGTTATTAGAAAAATGATTTCTGAGGAAAATACCAACCCAGGTACCCCCCTGGAAAAATAATTCAGAAGGCGTTAAACCAAGTCCTTTAACCCTCTGAATACCAGTGGGGTCACTGTCAACCCCACAATCTTCTTTTTTTTCTAATGTGATATTGTTAAAATAACTTTTTTTTTCACCATTAGAGGAAATTTATCCTCTAACAGTATGTATTACTTGGAGTAGAAAACCTATTATTACAACATAACAAAGAATTTATTACGATGTTTTGCTCTTAAGAAAAGTGGCTGGGGCCCCTAGGGACCCCAACTATCCTGATACTTCTTGAATAACCTGTGTCCAGATTAGAAAAATCTTACTTATTTTTATTGGAACTTGGCAAAAAACTGGCTGTACCCATGATCCAGAAATGAAGAAATAACTATAGTGTTTGAAATAAGCTGCCAAAAGATCCACAGACTCAATGAAAAACATTGCCTACAAACCATACGGAACAACACAGAGGAAACCACCTCCAACCAATCAGCAAAGGAAGAGATCAAGGTGTTACTTCTGGCCAAGGAATGTAGAAGCCAAAGTCAACACTAAGTGCCTTATTGCGAGAAATTCATGAGCTAAGGTCACAGAAGCACCACCATTGCATGCAAAGGGTCTAATAATTATAAAATGCTTTTTTTTCTAAAGTATTTTTTTGTTTTTTAAATGTGAAGTTTTTTTAATAAATAATGTTTGAAATGTCTTAGAATTTATTGAAATTGCTTTCCTTTGTTCAATGCACTCATTTATTGTAGTTATTGACAAAAATTGGGGAATAAAGGAGGGGGTCCTTCAGGGACCCCATCTGGTACACAATGTGTCAGATTTTTCAGCCGGTATTTGGATCGTTGAACAAGCATGTAATGTTATGAAAATAACAGATTCTCTGATCCACTTTGATAAGTAACCAATGAAGAAAAAATGGTCTCAGCTGCTGAAACTCTGTTAGCGTAATAACTTTCTTGTCTTTGTTACTTGAAAGCTACTGTACTTGGAGGGACAAGATGATCCAGATATTTCAGAGAAACTCAATTTTTGAAAATTAATTAAAAGAATAAAAAAAAATAACACACTAATGAAAACAAGGATTTCTATTTTGGAACAAAAATAATGCAACCCTTAACAAATTGGTTTGTTATAAGTTAAATATGGCTGGATTAACAAACCTGCATAAGTAGTGTGCTGCTTCTATAAGGGAATTCCCTCACAGCTTCCCTGATTAAAAGATCCATATAACCCTCGCCTCTGCCACTTCTCAAGATCTTCCGCACAAATGTTTCCACAGCATCTGACTGTTTTTCAGGAACTCTAATTATAATTTATTTAGATCAAAATACATATAGAAAAGTAATCAGTTAAAATAGGTCCATAATATATTACCTACTTACTGATACTTGTGTATTTCTGCAATAATAGCTGACAAATAGTGAAGTTTAAATGCCATTATTTCACTTGTGTCTGCACCTCTTTTCATTTCTCTAGAACACATTTCTTCCAAAACATTTTTTACTTGCTTAAGATGTTTTACCAGCTTTGGCTGAAGATTAAGAGCTACCCTCACTGGATGTACATTAACCTTAAAAAGATAAAAAAATCTACATCAATAAATGAAACCCATTTATATAAATAAATCTGATGTAAGATGAGAAGGAAGGTAGCAATTGATTGGCGAATTTGCCATACCAATTCAAATGGGGTTCATTTTTTAGAGGAGGAAAAATAACTGAACTGAAAATTCTTTGATTTGGGAAAATTATTTCAAGTCAGATTTGCAAAATCTGCCAGCGTAGTTGTACAAAAACTCAAAATAAAAAAAGTTTGCAATTGCGTAGCATAAAAAAGAAAAATTTAGAAAATCTAATTGCAAATTGTTGATCATAAGAAAAATGTAACAAACATTTCATGAAAAGAAAGCTAACAACTAAAGACCTCTCTCAATCTTGTCTACCCACAAATTTTCACTTTTTTTGAATTTGAAAGATTTGAGGGTTGAAAAGTCAAATGAGTTTATTTATCATTATTAATAACCCACAACTAAATATAGGGTTACCTTTCATAACAAAAAAAACTTTTAAAACGGCTTTTTATAAATGAAATAATGTAATTTTTCTCTTGATCAAGAATCTGTTTTCGGATTTTAGAATATTTACTTCCGTTTGGCCCTACACACCCATCATTAATATCATGAAACGTGTGTGAAAATTAAAGAAGTTGAGGATACATAAGAAGGAAAAATAGATGATGCATTCAGCTATTTTTATAGATAATTCTGCATTGCCTAATTTTAAAAATTCACTCGTAATCATCAATCAGTATACCATTTATAAAAACAATTTCAAGCACATGGGGGGGGGACAACATTTTCAAGAAGTTAATGTTTAGATTTTTTTTCGAAATAATAATCCTGAACTCATTTTAAAAATCGTTTATTAGGTTTTGAAGTAATCATTCATTACTAACCATTTCCAAGGCATATACTAAATGGTACCTTTTTAAGTGAACAACATGTTACTATTATAAATAATTAATATGTCAATGTGTAGGGCAGTGTCCATTATCAGTCTTGCTAACCAACGCCATTTGACGTGATGGCATGCTTGAATGTGCTTTTTATGTTCCAGGTAATTCTTTTTTTTATCCTGTTAACAATTTTATTCTATTACACAAATAGAAATGTGATATCTATGCACACAATCATTTGGGCTATTCATATTTAAGAGGTTAATTTGTTGGGATCAAATTCTACTCTATTTAGCAGTAAAAATAAATCAAATTTCATACTGCTGAACTTATTGCAACAAATTCTTTTTTTATTTATTACACATATGAAACTTTTATGTAAAATGAAAAAGCACAAAACCAAACCCTCTAAGATTAAACACAGTACTAAGGATATTTCAAAATAAATTATTGAAAATAAAACTAAGCATATACCTGCATAACAAACTTATGAAGAGGAGTTGCTAAGCAAGGAGGTAATTTAGGTTCTGTTTCTAACCCATGAATAACACAGAAATAATCTACATCAGACTTAGATAGATAATTATTAATGGTGCTGACACATCTGTGGTTACCTGCAATGGAATAAACAATCTTAATGTGAATCTCTCCAAGATGAAATTAAAAATAAATCGTTTGTTCAAGAATATCTTCAGAAAGTGCCATTATTTTTATTTATTGCTAGTGCATAAAGTTAACAATCTGTAACAAATGTTTCTGGTTATTTCACATGTAATATGTCATTGATATTTGGCACTAAAACTTAGGGTCTCTATAGTTAACAAGTAATATTTTTTTTCACATACAAACTGATAATATTGAAAACAATGCCTTTTGGATGTCAATAACAGCCTACAGCAGATTTTGTCTGCTTAAATAAAAGAAACATTTTGAACAAAAAGATGCACCAGACTCTTCTATGTAATATTTTTAAACTTAGCCCTATGTGTTAAACCGCTCCCAGGGTGCAGTTAAAAAAATTTTGAACTCAGGTTCAGAAAAAATAAATGATTTGGAAGGCCTCCAAGATTGTCTAGTCATGTTAAACTTGCCGATTTGATGGAAATTAAAAAAACTGGTGGTGCTACTTCTGCCCAAACCGTGGGGTGATTCAACCTAGGATGTGATAGCAGTTTAGTATGGATGTGGATAGCTGAAACCAGGTAATTAAAATATTATAAGAAAACTGCAGCTCAAAAAATATCACTTACAAAGGGGCTTGCAGTTTGGTGAAAAACATATTCTGGGAAGCTAAATTTGGTCCAGGGTTATTATTAGTGATGAAGTCTAATCTTGATAGTTTCAATTATTACTGGCACGACCTAAGAAAGGAAAAAAAAATGCCACGAAGGTCACATTGGTGTGGCGGGGTAATGGAATGGCCGTTAATGCATTACTATAAAGAGAGATTTCCCAACAAGATAACCACTACATACTGCACCGATACACACAGCAGGACCCACAAACCAATGGTTAGAGGATTTCAGGCTCAATTTTTTGGATTGCCGGGACTTAGTCCAGACCTTAAACCCATTGAAAATTTGTAGGGAATCAGAACGTCTATGACCTTCAGAAGCCAGAGATACAAAATATTAAGGAACTTAAAGAAAGGATCACACAAGCTTGGGAAAACATTCATACTAGAGAGCATTTTGATAGAGTGTTCCCAGATGGCTGTTGGAGGTGATTAAACAATGCGGTGGAAGTTCTCATTACTAAAAGGAATTCATACTTTAAAGAGTCAAAAACATTCTGAGCTTATAATTTTTCACATCTGTTCACTTTTTAGATAATCCAGGCAATGCAATTTGACTTATAATAAAATTGCCACAAATCTTGCATACCATTTAATTTTATGAAAGGTAATATGATTTGTTAAATAAATTCCGAAATAAAAGCTTAAAAAAATTAAAGAGTTTTTTGCCATGAGCTTATATTTTTTCACAGGACTGCGTATATATTTATGTATAAATCTATATGTGTACATATTTATCTATGAATAAATTTACTTTCATATCACCAATAAACAATAATAACCATCTACGACCAGCATATAGCCTTCATACAATGAATGATTTATTTTTGGAGATCCCTCTCATCTAGGTAAACCTTTGAACAGGTGGGTCACTTACTGAATACTACCTTAGAATTTAGGAGATGATTACATTGCAGATCATTTTTGGTTGAAGAGGTTAATTAATTCAAAGTTTTAAGTTGTGATTTAAGTATAACATGAATAGACCAATCAAGATAAATGTACAATCTGCTGTACAGAGACGAACAAGATAATATAAATAAACTGATACTATCAAATTTATCTTCATTAAAAACAGGAACATTGATGAATCTCTGATTGTAAACTTCACCTCGATATCAATTTAAATAAGCTAAGCTGAACTAATACAGGTATTAGACATGTTCTCAACATTTTCATAAATTCATTTATGAAATGTTATTTGTCATACCAACGAATGCTGCTGTTGCAGCAGCTGATCGTCCAACTGAATTAAGAGCCAATGGGTTAGCGCCTGATTCCAATAAAAGTTGGCAGACATCAACGATTCCACTTAGACCAGCAAAATGTAATGCCGAATAACCATGTAAATGTTGAGAGTCATTTGGATCAGCACCCTGACAAAAAAAAATTTTTTCAATATTAAATGTGACATTGCTAAGTAAGATGTGCAATTAAATGCTTACTTGGTCCAACAAAAACTGAGTTATTTCCAAGTTGCCCTTGTAAGCAGCATGTGAAAGTGGAGTCATGCCATTTTCATCTACAATTGCGGCTTTTATTCCAAACTGGCTCATATGAGACTTTAAATTGATCAATTCATTTTTTGAAATTAACTCAAACACTACCTTTTCATTGTCACTTAGCCCTTCTGCAGCAAGAGCCATATTGTAATCGAATGAAAGGTCTTTTTTATCAAGAGTATAGCAAAGTAATAAAAAATAATGATAATGTTATAGACCTTTTAGCTAAATTGAATCAACCCTTTTATTGTACGACATGCTATTATGAAGTATCTGTAATAGTATAATACACAACTGCTCAACATTCCATTTGTATAATTGAACCTCTGTATTAAGTTTACAAGTAATAATACGGGAAGTATTTTATTACATCAATACAAGTAAGGTAGACAGAAGTACAAATTGTATTATGGAGGTTACAATTTAATAATCGATATATAATTGATTCAATGTATCTGTTGAAATGATACATTTTTCTTGATGTTTTTTTTTTATATTTAATAGTAATATTTATCTGTATTACTATTAAGTATAAATAAAATTTTTCATTTAATTTTTTTCGGGATCAGAGTGCTACCAGCAAACGAAAATTTCATAGTTCGTTGGACCTGAAAAGGGTCCGTTTGTTAATTTGCGTATAGAGCAGATTTTATTTCCGCCCCTCTAATCAGACTGAGGATTCCCATTATGTCCGAAACAATGTAGTAACCTGCAGATAATCCACCATTTCATCCTATAAGTTGGATTTTATTCTAATCTAGAACCTGAAAAGTTATTTTAAGTAAAAAAAAAATGTTTTGATTAGTTTTCATTCAGCAATTAATTGTTATTTTCAAAGGCTCAGACAAAGATAAATAAGGGAGCTGTAGGCCCTTGTGACATCTAATAGTCTTCAGTTGCCTCTGTACCAGCCTGGTAGGCAATTCTTTGTTAAGTTCTGCAGACTACAGTCATGAAACATTTTTCATGATACCAATGAAGAGGGTTCTTAAGACTGGAAACCTGAAAATTCAAAAATTGAATGGATACATCTAATTAAGACAGAATTATAGTCGCTGCTGATTTTGGCCGTGATTATCTAATGTTTCATATTGGATTGGAAGTACGATCTCCGTGCCGCTTCTGCCAATGTAGCCCGTAAATATTGGGGGGCACCTTGTTCAGTATGATTAGTGGTTTCTAGCTGCCCATTGCAACTATGCTAGATTCACTCCTGAAAACAGCTACTGTGATGGTGTAACAGTATGGATCCTGAGTCACCACGCTGTCAAATGCCTGGCTCAGGTTGCGGAGTAAGGTAGCTCTAATTAGCATCAAGGTAGTCTCTAGCGGATATCCTATTCTCATACCCATGTATCTGTAGCTTTCATGAACTTTTACCTGATGTCAAGCGATGTTCAAGTTATACATCATAACATATAAGTGATATATAATAACATATCCCATTATTATTTAATGGTATATAACATCATTCAGATTTATCTCATAACTCTATCCTCCTAGAATTTTCTATATGTGAAGTCCTTTTCGCATCGTAAATTACGCTGGTACCTGCACTCACTAATTGTTGATTATGCATTGAAGGAACATTTTCCTGGTTTGTGATAAGGTAGCATGAGGTCCTGACTGGAATATTCGCCTGGGGCCGATACAAATCAATGTCCGAATTTAGAATCTAATTTAGGTGCACTTTAATATGAATTTACCATAAAGCTATTGGATACCTTGCACTAATATGTTTAGTAGTAATACTCCATTTGATGAAAATTATCAACAAAATTTAATTATAAATTAATATGTGGTACTATTCACAAATTATAAATTCACAAACAAATATGTCTTATAAAGGCATATTGTATTTTAATTTCACCAACGAATTCGATACTTTGAAACAGGAAGTTCGAGCTGATGCAGAGGTTTCAAAACTTTGATGTTGCCTTCTTTGGGAGAGATAAGACGTAAGTGTTAAAATTGTTATTTACTCTCAATCTTTTAAAGAGCTTTTAAAATGTTTATGCCTAGTATAAATCATAACAATGAAAAATCTAGACGACTTTAAACCGACTCGATAACATATATTTTTCATTTTAAAGTCAAGAGTATATTGATGAAGCTACTGAAGAAAAAAAAAATTAATTATGTACGAAAAGTGTGTTGAAATAAGCATTAACATTCGTTGTACGTGTTAATTGATGCAGCCCTTTCTCTCCTAAAACATTTATATTTTAAAATGGCGTTATTTGTAAATAATTATTGTGGACTTCTGATCTTAATCCTTTGTTGTTATCTTATAATGGCGACTTAAGAATTTCAAATCAGGTATACTATAGTCTGTCATAGTAAAACTATTTATACATTTAACTGTAGAAAATGATTAATGTATATTTCAATTGATTGACATAGCTCAACTAATTAAACACGTTTTGCTATGTATTCATTGATATATTATCATAGGATTAAAAAGTCTAGAAGTTTCTAATAACATTGAATTAGTAATACTACAGAATATTTAAAAGTGATTATACATTACCACAGTATAACTATAGAACTACATATAGCTGCTAATTTCAATTTGTGTTTTGAAAATTATTTTGTTTGTTTTAGGTTTGAGCAAATTAGGAATACTAGGCCTTTTACTTTTTGGCCTAATTAATTGAATCCAGATATGAGAAGTCCAATTTTCAGATTTTTTTTGCTTTAAATGAGATCCTAAAAACTGAAGTAGAATTTATGTCACTGAATTGAATATTTAAAAATAATATTTATTTTTTAAATTAATTTATTAAAATTTTTATGTCTAATATGGATTTATATAATGCCATGTTTCCTTCTCATTTGATTCATATAACACCTCAATCGACACATAATGAAGCAAGGAACTATAACAATCATCCAGCTACATTTGAGGTTTTTAGAGTTGTAGCTAGAAATAATGAAATGCATTATGATCACAGAAAAAATTTTATATTACATTCAACTAACTCGATGAATATGTCGCATAATTCGAATAAACGGATGTCTTCTCAATACAACGGGAAAACATTTTACAATACTTCTAAACAGGAATACTGGAAATCGAAAAACATGGGGGAGGCTAAAAGGTAAGCTTATTTTTAAATAAGGATGAACTATTGATAAGTAATAAATTGCAAAGTGAGTTTATTGAGGAAATGGAAATACATTAAAATTGAATGGTTACCATTGATATACCAAGAAAAAATGTTGTCGTAAATTATTTAATGGGTTTTAACTATTTGAAATGCATATGAACAATTTGATTTAATTTTGTGGAAATCAGCCGACAAGAACATTAAAATAAATATACTAAATTGCTTTTAATGATTCAAAAACTTAGCGTATTCACAAAAAATTTATTAGAGCACAAATGATTTACTTCCACTGGGCTACACAATCACCATCAAGACTAATTAATTGTCAAAACATAAAAAATATTTCAAATAAATTAGTGATTAAGGGGAGATACTATTTCAATAGTTTTTAAGCGGTTACTACTTGTTTATATTTTGAAAACTTTATAGCACTTAACAATGATTGTCAGTCTAAATTATTCGCGCTCTGCTAAAAATTGTCATTATTAGAGATAATTTTTGATTCATCGAATAATTAATTCACAACCAGCGCATACCATATTATATGAAATTATTAATGCTTTTTCATTTCTAATACTCACCCTTTTGGGCTACCCTGGGGAGTATTGAGTGTCTCATTAATCTTGGGGAAGTGACTAAACAGCTAAGAAATGGTTAACAGGAAAAATGGAGTGACCGATATATGTGTTTATTGAGCTCAAGCTTACTTAACTCTTGTCAACTACTAGTCTCTCTCCTTGCTATCTTTAATTATGAGTTAGTTAGTTATTCACAAATGTATAAATCGATGAGTCATGAGGTTTACTTAATTTGAATACAGATCATTTATACTAAATGATTCGTGTATTTTTATTTATCAACTAGGGAAAACCAAGGGAAGCCCTCTAGTTATGTAATAAAGAGAAAATAATAAAATTAGCTATGACTTCGGTGATACTTTTAATTTATATTTTTAAAACAATACAATTTTGTATTACATAGAAGTTGGATATGTTCTGAAATAACGATACCAAATATATATATATACTCCCAGATATGTATGTATATATCATATATATAAGATTTAAAATAAGCTTGGTGTGATTTAATAAAGTGAAAGAACTGAAATTAATAAGTACAGCTTCGGTGCTATTTTCAGTTTATAATCAAAATGCAATAGAATCAAAATACAACAGTATTAAAATAAAGTTAGGTATACAGAATTACACCAAACATATACATAAAGAATTTTAAACAAAGTCAGTGTAATGTCACATTTTTGCCATTTTTAAATTTTATTTATAGAGTGGATTTAACATTTTTGTTAATACTTGTATGAACTATTATTATTATTATGACACTGTTATTATTGCGTTATAGATTGGAGCATGGAAGTTCTGCACCATGTCTGATTTCAGCTGTAAGTAATGAATCAATAGACAGTGGAATTTCTAGATCTCCAACCCCAAGTAAACAGCAACTTCTAAATTCAAGCAATGCTTATGATCAGACAGAGCCTTGTCAGACCATGCTGACAAAAGACAAGGAGTAAGTATGAGTGTTCAATCAAAATTAAAATTGTACCTAACCAATTATGTTGATGTTGGTTGTTAATTATTTTATGAAAAATGAACCTACCGATAAAAAGTTTTATAATCAAAGATGCTTCTTCTATAGTGAAGTCCTTGACATCGTATATAAAGAGTATGCAATAAAAAGTGAAAATTATCAGTTTTGGGATATTATTCCTCCTGAGTACAAGATTTGGGAGAAATCAATGGTCAACACTGCTAATTCCTTGAATCAGGTCTGCCTGCCCCCCAATGTAGTCATGGAGGAGTACTTACCCACCACCCTACAAATATTGTAATTTACTATCTCTTGTTGGAGTTGATTTGTTCTGACAGATCACCTAAGCCTAAATCGCAAAACTACTGAGATAAAATAAGCATGATGGAGTAAGACCTCTTTTTCCCTCAGAGCCAAGAACAATCTCTTTTAATTTATGTTTTTGAAAGCAGAATGGTCCTGGACCAATGAAGGGTGCATCAAATTCTTTCTTATCTATGTTTGGATCAATGGAAGCAACAAGTCCTTGTCCGTAGTTTGCAGTCCAATCTTTAGTATGTACACATACATTCCATATTAATTATTAAAGTAAAAATTTATCATGTGATAAAATTTCTTTCTGTCGTGTTCAATATTGAACTTTATTCTTATTTTCAATTATAGAAGCCAGGAAACGAACAAAGGCATTAACAGAAATCCTAAAGTGTTTTCTAAAACTAATTCACAACCAAAATTTATTGAAGCTGACAAAAACCGGTAAAAAAATCTAAAAACATTCTTTTTAGTTTTTTCTGGTTAATGATTTTTATGCCATAAATGTAAATGATCATTATAATTTTCAGCCATCTAAACATGGTTCAAAATGGGCAGAATACAATGTTTTCGAACAATAGATATCCATTTCAGAGACGGGAAATGCAATCACAGACCAAAAGGAGAATGAATTACAATCGGAATCAAGGACCATTCTTCAAGAATCGTCGAATGTATAATCTTGTTTTTCATTATCCATCTCCATATCCACCAAGGTATAGATTATTTAAGTTGTTTTTCTCAAGTAATTACGTTAAACATTTTAAGAACAAAATTTATCTGCATTTGCGTAGGAACCAATAATACTCATATATTTCATAAAGGTCCTTTCAATCTTCATTACACTCACAATGTTATTTGCTCGCTAGATTGTTACAGAGTCTAGAACAAAATACCTTCAATTTGGCAGAATAGAAATTGGTTGAATTGTTATGAATGTAGGTTGTGTTAAACAAATTTAAGTTGAAATCTTAAAAAATGACAACATTAATAGTCTTATTATTGAGTGTTGTTGTAAAGCAAAAAAAAATTATTTTTTTAAGGTTTAATTGCAATTTAATGAATTTCAGAATTTTCAGTATATTAGGCAGGATGTACATAATTGTAGCAGAGAAAATGCTTTTTTACTTATATATAGATTTTGTACCATGTATTTCTATTACATTGGTTCATACGCATTAACCAGCATCACATGCACCTTATATTTCAGCATTGCCATTCTGAGTTTTGGTTATAATTAATTAATTTCAAAAATTGATTGACTCCGAATTAGGGTTTTTTGCTAAACATGATATTAAGGGATGTCAGTGGTTTAAGAGAGGAAAGAGCTTCCTACAATTTATGGTGCAACTTTAAACATCTTAAGTTTAAATACAAATATACGAGGCGTTAATGGAGCTGTTTCAGGACCTTAACATAATATTTTTAATCAAGAGAGGAGTGCCTAGATGATGAAATGAATGAAAAAGATATATTTTTAGGGGGATGTAAGAATAACAAAAATTAATATTTAAAATTAAGCATAATACTAGATTACATTTGATTATTTGAAATTAATTAAGGTATAATTTCTTTATATGAACAGTACTTTAAGCCGGAATACACCAAATGAGAAGATAAAACTATATTCATATATGGTAACACTTACCATCTTTGTTAAAATAATTTTACTTTCTTATTTTGTAATAATTAAAGATAAAATTTAATCTCTTCATTATGAGAATAAAAGAAACTGGAAGAGTATACTCATCTCAACTTAGTGCATACAGGATAATCTCTATGGACCCTGGGAATAAATTTCAGGAAGCAATTCATAAGTTGGCCTCGAGATTCCGAGGGAGACACCATAAAATACACAGCGCAGCAAAGTTATCAGATAAAAATGAAAAAAGAAGGGTAACGACCAAGACATGCTTTGTCTCCAGGCTACAAGTTAGAATTCAAGCAGTCCAAGCAGGTTAGAGCATTCAACATCCTCACTCTGGCTTGGAAAAGGTGCTAACCTATAGATAATCCACATTTTCTTGTTGACTCTAATCATAAGTTGGGGGAAATAATAGCGTCCTAGTGACAAACATTTATCAGCGAATCAGAACCAGGCTAAGCTCCTGTTTGCTAACAACAAATAGTCCTTGAAGAAAAAAAGGTTCAATAAACTGGGAGTTTATATTTAGATATGAGTGGATTAATTGTTGATACTATATTGGCTTTGATTGATGAAAGGAAGATGTTAGATTTTAAACAAATTTATTATTGGAGGATGTTTCAACATATTAATGAAAATAAGTGACAACTAGGATGATATTTTCAATCATACTCTTTGTAAATCATTTAGAATTTATAGTAATTTAAATGAGAAATTGTCATTGTGGTATTGGTCACAATATTATTTCAAATTATAAACAGTTAATAACAGCCAAAGAAATAATTATTGACAATATCTGGACTCAAACCCGGGACCTTACTAATGTCTAGCCGAGTGCTCTACCAACTCACCTATCCTGCCTTGAGAAATGATTTTCCCAATATGAATCCTCTTTGACTAAACTCTCCCAATGGTTGTACACAATGAAGTCGATGGGCCCAGAGACAGGCAGAGGTGATACGGTGTGGCATTTAAGTTAATTTTCCGAAAGCTAGTTTAACAATGTTAGGGCATAATATGTTAATATTTTTATTATTTATTTACAAAAAAAGTTGGGTAAAAGTTTATCATATAGGTGAGATTTTTTAAAAAGAAATTTGTGTAATATATGGGCTTTAGTTAGTTATTAATTCCTTTAAACTATGAGGAAGTTTTAAGAATCAGTACTTAGTATGTGTAAAGTACTAGGTATGTGTACTGTGCAGTGTGGTTGTACAATTTTTGTTTCTAAAGGATGACTAATGCATGTTTGAATTCTTAGGGTTTGTTCTTGTTTGCTCCAGAATAATTTTTCTTATGCATTTCTTGAATTTTTTCCTATGGGTATGTATCAGTAAAGTATGTTACACAGAGAATTGTTGACAGTTTTCTTTCATTATTTGCTTCTTGGTTCCACTCTTTCCCAGTTGCAATGGGGCCCAAACAAATGAATCCTCAACTCATATCACTTATTTTAATGACTGTAGTGTAGGTCATTAGCTCGTGAATACTCAATTCTGCATCACTTTCGGTTTTTAAATTATAATTATAATGCAAATGGTACCAAATTTAAAGACGGCTAAACAAAATTTACACCCGAATACTGACCTAAGTAAAATGACTCAACTTATAAGGGCATAAAGGTTTTTCCATAGCAGGGGTCCCTCAAGACTTTCTCCAATACTTTAACTATGACATAAATAACATAAACTTATGCAAAAGATACAGAAATACTCGCAACAGGCAAAGACCCAAAATTCAACCTTCTCTAACACTTCAAAATTCCTCTACTTAACTTAACTTATAGTGTATGACCTTGAAAATTAAAATTAATGCTACTAACTCCTTCCAGATGATGTTCACTTTTTGATATGGCCTCCTGTGAATTTTAAAAACTCACCTTAGAACACATAAATACTTAGCGCTTACAATTGTTAAGTGGCCGACTTGGAAACTCCACACAGAAATCAAATGAAAAACCAGTCACTGGCTCAAACTATTAAAGTATTTACTGGACCAACTTCCCTCGTCCCAGAAACTATTGACATCCAAACTTCTAATGAAACCAATTTGGACTTATGGATCCAACTAACAATAATATATCTTCAAACTTAATTTCAACAGTATGGGATAGTACTCAATGGATGTCCTCTGCCTTCATGCCATTTTGACATATTTACAGCACATTCACTGGTTGTGACGCTAGTAGCAGTTGTGAATCAATAAATAAAGTTTAAAACAATGTATGACTCCAAGTAAATTATTAAAATTCATAATGATGATCAATAAAAATATTTGACTATTTATAGTATTTACAAGCTGTACAAATTAATTAATTGTGGGCTAATGTGAGTTTAGATCCAATGAGAAAGTGTTGAAAGAGTAGTACATACTTAATCCTCTTTGCCTGTAGTCTGGATTACGACTCCCATGTATGACCCCGTTTTTTATTATCCTTTAAGCTCTTGCTCCCTCTTTTTTGACTCCCTTTAATTCCCCTCTTTTTTGTTTTGAATTTGTTTTTCCAAACACATACTAATATACCTCTCCTTTATAGAGCATTGTAAACTGTGAACAGTTTTATAGCTTGTATCAATGAATTCCATGATTAGTCCCGAATTTCATTATTCCTTATACAGATAGAGCCATCCTTTTTTTAATATCTTATATCAACCTGCAGACTCCTTACACTTAGCATATTTATTTTTAATTTGTAATCTGAAGTAGATATATGCGCCTTTCAATATGACACCCGAGAGGCAGGCTGTGAGAAAGTATGATCTTGTTTTGATATTTGCATTTATGTTTGTATGTGTGTTGATGTTTGCAAGGTGGTGCTTCCAAACATGAACATTTATATTTAAAATTTTCAACATAAACATCTGTGTCAATGGGGTATTCCTCATATGAAAGAAACTACATGTGATCAATTTATTTTATTTTATATTTTGCTTTAATTAATCTTGTTGAAATAAGATGCTTTAATTTTTGTTGTTAGCAAAGAGTATAACTTTCTAGAGATGGATATTTTGATCTTACAGTATTCATTCGACTACTAAAAATAATGTAATGATTAACAAGAGAATGTTATATATTAGGACTAGTTTATCTTTTCGCAATTTAATAGTGAAAACTACTTTTGTTGTTGGAGTATTGGAACTTTGTTTTTGAAGTGTGGACTCTCCGGTTTAATAATTTAATCGAATGCATTAAACAAGTATGTCTGATGGCGTGATATGTACAAATACGGTAAATTAAATTTATAAAAATTATTACTGTTTATTTTTTATGTATAGAAGGTTTTATTCATTTATGCTGTGTTAGAGCAAACTAATAACTATTTTTTAGTTTACTGACTCCTACAAATGGATGCCCGATATTGAAAAGTACATTACTTTTGGACTGAATAATAATAAAATTAAATTAGCTACCTTATAAGCTGTGGCCTCTGTTAGTTTCCTTTTTTTTGCAAACTTAATATTTGATGTATAAAAAAAACAAAAATAGTATTCTCTATCAGGAGTACAACAATGTCATACACAATCTTATGGATACTTAGTAATTTCTTCATAAGTCCAGACTATTTTATATATTTTTTAAATTATGTCTCTTTTAGAGGGTCAATCACATTATTTTAATATAACTTAAATGCCCATTTTTATTCAACTATTTATGACCTTTAATATTTGACCAATATCTGAACTAACATTTATCTGATTCCCGCATGATTGTTAAGTTAAACTAATAATTTAACCATAATTGATTCATATGTTTCTAGTAGTCTGTTTGCATATTTCTAATATCTGTTTATGGTTATTCTCTTCTTAGCAGCTTTGTTCAGATTAGTGATCCTGGTTATATATATATATAAATTTGAAGTTCTGTTAAGAGTGCTTCCTCTGCTAACTAAAACTTTACAATTTATGCGATCCTATAAACAGTGTGATTTATATAAACAGTTTATATATTAATTATAGAGGTATGCCTTTTTTTTTACAATTATCTTATATTTTATGAACTAATTGCAACCTAAGAACAAATAATCCTTGTGATGTCAATTAATTGCTTAAACACAATAGCTAATTAGGACCATATACTATGAATTATCATATGATTTTTACAGTTTAGCATAAAGTGATTATTTAAACAGTTGATTGGTACAGCTATTTCATAAATTTATTTTTACCACTTTATAGGCAAACTTTTCACAAGTGATCGATTTTTAAAATTTTTGTTTTTGAATTGTACACCTTATACTAGAATTTATAGTAACTTTACATTAAGATACTTGAGTTGTTTGAATACATTTTCAATAAAAAGTAATATAAATTAAAGGTTAAAGTAAAATAATCACACGACAAGTTAATTTTTATTCATTTTTAATTAATTCAAAGAGGAGAAAAAATTAAGAAGAAATAAAATTATGGGTTTGTGAGTTATATATCTAATTAATTAGTATAATATTTAATGAGGAAAGAAAAGAAAACTATTGAATGTTTTCACATTTAGTTAGTTAAATGTATCAATATAGATGTATAGATGTTAGTTAGATGTATGAATAGATCAATTAGATAGACAGTATAATTTTATTTTTTAGGTTTTAAATAATATTAATTGTTGAAATAAGATGCTTTATTTTTGTTGTTAGCAAAGAGTATAACTTTCTAGAGATGGATATTTGTCTCTTTCAACCTTTCACCTCATTATATAATTTTATTTTGTTTATTACAATTAGTTGATTAATTTAATGCTCAGTTGTGTTTTTGCAATTTTTAGAAAACTTCTTTACAAAATGAAACAATTACTCTATTAGCCCAAATATGAAATGAAAATTAAACTTTATTCTGGGATACTAGTCCCTTAAGAATAACATAAATGACTCTTATGTAGGGCTACAGCCTAGTCTGTGGATACATGTCATAATTAAAGATAACTATGTTTTATAAAAACAAATTAATAATTTGTAACAAGAAACCAATCAAATATTGCATGAAGAATGCTATTAAAACTCTCAAAACAATAAAGGATTAAGAAGAAAGAATTAATTTGTAAAGACGTGGGATATGCACAGCTAAGAAAGGAACAATCAAAAGAAGCAGTCGGATAAGTGACATCTTGTGTTCCAGGAATAGATGAAGGATTTGCTTTTCAGTTTTTATACATGCATAATGGATATGGTTTGGCATAGGAAGGTCCCTAGGAAGTATTGCCTTATGGTTGAGGGAAATAGCATTTCTCACTCAGCATACTAATAGAAAATGTGTGAGCCAGTATCTCAAAGCCAAATCAAATGGAACAGTTCATAATGTGTTTTAATTTTTCATCATGTTGGTGGAGAAACCACCATAAACAACACATCATTTTTCAAAACGGGAAAGGATAAAGGAGGAAACTAGAGGTTTGCGGTTTTGTCGAGGAAGAAGGTTACGGGCTTGGTTTCACAGTTTTAGGTTGGATATGGATTGTGGAAACATATTCATTTGATGTTAGTGATTGATCTAGGATTAGGCGAAGGTTTTTGACAGATGAGGAGTATTGAACTCAAAGTAAAAAGTAGGTCCGGTAAGGAGTAGATATGGGTTTGGGGTTTGGAACCTTTGATAATAGATTTTTACTTTACATAGTTTAATTTAATTTATTCACCTTGGCACAAGAACTAATTTGTTTGAGGCCTTCCTGGATTTTAAGGGAACCAGTTAGGATGGAAGTGACTTGTTTTTAATGTATTTATTGTGATCTTTTTTCGCGAGTTAGAGTTTTGTGAGGCTTACTATTTATTGTATTAATTCCAGTACAATCTGGAGGTGTTATTAGTATATTGTAAGTCGTGATCTTGCTTGCCTAGTATATTGAATCGTCTTTGTTTTAAATTTTATTCCTTCCAGGTTTTTTAAATTATCATGGCAATGTTTTGGTAAAGCATCTTGTCATTTTTATTTCTTAATTGTATATTGTATTGTTAAAGTTTCTTTCCTGTAGCTTTATTGATTTTCATAAATTCTGTAATGAGGGATATGCTTTTCTTTATATAAACAGAAAACATTCTAAACTTATTATTTATATATCTGTTGCATTTTATATGTTATCAATTGATATATCTTATCATGTTGATTAATGATCCGGCAAGGTCAGTGGATGATTATTTATCCTTTAGATTAAGAAGAATTAATTCATTTTACCTGTTTGTATTAATTTTTTTAACTTACATATTATTTATAACTAATCTTTCTCTTTATAAATATTGTTAATAGTTAGTAAGATATGTTTTATCATCTAGAAAGTCATGTGGCATACTTCCCCTCATGGGTTAATTCTTAGAAGAGGAGACCAAGAGGGAAAAGAAAAAAAATTAAGTGTACTTGATGTGTCAAACGAAACATGTTCTATTTTCGAGTATGTAATCTTTATATACATAAATACATTTCATCTTTGCCAGTACAGTTCTACTGTATGTAGAAATCATCATTTTACACTGTCCAATCTCTCTCTCTCTATATTTATTTATTATTAAATTTGCAATAAATGTTTTTACAGTGATAATATAATTTTCAGTTCTCTTTACACACCGTATTACACTGCACCAGACCGATTTTTGCAAAGGTCTCATTTAATGCCGGTTACAAAGCCACCTGAAGGACTTCTCAATGGTTCTTCATGGGATCAAGTAAGTCACTAACTTGCTTTTTTAATTGTTTTTTAGCTGTTTATGAATACAAGTGGTTTGTGGTGAATCGGCAATTCTTCATATTCAGAAATTCTTATAAAATTAGACTTTCTTTCTTAACTAAAGACTTATATTTGAGTGAGTAGCCTCTTATAAGGATTATATAAGTTGGAAATGTAATTTAAGGATTTGCTGAACATCAGGAATTGCTTAGAACAATTTCCTTCTAATCAAAATAAGAAGTGATAGTCACCTCATACAAACATTTTTGAACTTTTTTCATTCTATCATTGATAAATATACAAATATCAATTAATATAGCTTCATCTTTCACACACCTCAATTCTGAACAGCAATTATTTAAAGGAAATATAGATGAGTGATTCAGATGAGACACAGCTTGAAAAAGTATCAAAAGATGACAGAAATAGAAATATTTAATATCAAATAAAAAGTGAATTGTTATAGTGGAGGAATAGCTCAGAGGAAAGTACTGTAAATGATATTGAGAAGGCCCTGGGTTCGAGTCCGGTCTCTTTCAAAATCTGTTTTTCTTTGGCAATAATTTATAAAGCATTTTAATTTACTATTATTTTGTGTTAACACACATTTTAATGTAAATTTAACACATATAAATTCAACAGATTCTTTCTGAAAGTGAAATAATTCTATGCAATGTTCATCATCAATTACTCTTTGTTGTTTGTAATAATTTCTTTCATGAATATTTATATTTGTATATATATATATCTGTACCTCGGAGGGATACAACACTATGTCCATTTTCATAACTTTACAGGAGAGGAGTTTTAAACTTTTTTTCAACAAAAAGTGTTATTGGCACAGCTATTTATTGAGATGTTGAAACAATATTTTACCAGAACATTCTATTTATTGTTATTTACATCATGCAGTTGTTATAAAATGAAAAAAAACCTTTTTTACGGTTTTTTTTCACTTTTTAATGGACATGGTGTTGTATCCCTCTAATAAAGTTATTGTACTATAAGACCTAATGTGGGATATTCAATAACAAACACAATACTATTTGACTTACAAAATGTATTTAACTATTTTATTTATAATTCTCTTTACAAATACAAATAATACATCTATGTATTCAACTAAAATGGTATTTTAGATGCAAAAAACTCAGTCATCATCAGGTAAGTCTCCTTCAGGGTACTCACTAGTGGTATTACTAGTATGCTTTAAGTTTTTATAAAATTCATGGCAAACTGTAGGAACATATGGTAGTAATGCCAATAGATCATTATACTTTTGTTGTGATGTTGGTATTGGACTTGGTGTTACCAGTTGCAAATCGTTTGGCAATGTAAGGTGTCGCCTTCGAAACCTAACAAGGTCAATCTCCTGGTTTTCATCAGCGAAATTACTTTTCAAAAACAGAGTTCCCATGCTGTTCTGTTTTACTTGCAGTTGAACACAGGTTGACAGAAGAACTTGTTCTTTGTTGACATCTTTTTTTCTATTAATAAAGGGTGGATTTTCACATGTTTTGACATCGTACAAAGACCTAAAATTTTTAAAATCTTCCAGTTCCATATTATGCACAGTATATTTCATTGAGGTCTGTCTGACTAACTGCTGCCAATCCCAGGGTGTTAGAATTGTCATGTTGTTAAGTTTTTTTCTCTTCCGCTCTATCAGTGCATGGACAGTATCCGCCTCCATATGCGTGTGGCCCTTTAGTAGAAACTTTTGAGTGATGATTTTTACTTGAGGATACTTATTGAGTATCCAAAAGAAACACATAATAAGGCTAATATTCTTATTCTGGCCGTAACAATTATCCGACCACAGAATGATTTCTTCAATGTCACTGCCAGGAATGACGGTATCTGCCCATTTCAGTAATGCAGATCCGATTTCATTTCCGCCACGAGCTCCTTTGGATTCGTCCCACATAATACAATGGACTGACGAATCAGAAGAATCAAAAAGGGTGTAATTCAACGTCCAAAGTTTTCTCTTGAAAACACATGGTGTTCTATCCCTCTAAATGAAAGTGGACTTGGTGTTGTTTTAAAACATGCTATATCCGGTTCTAACTGGTTTTGGACATAGTGCTCTATTTCTCTAAGAAATATGAGAAAAGCTGATTTTAACTCTGTAATAAAGTCAATATGGGAAAAAATGGACATAGTGTTGTATCCCTCCGAGGTACAGATATATTTCTTTTTTTAAATAATCAGATATAGCAAATGAAATAATAGGTAAGACTTTCCTAAATTTAACTAGCCAAGTCTTGCTTTTATTCATCTGTTTTTTAGGATTTAATTTTTAGGTATTTATGGAAGAAATAAGTTATTGTTTGTTGTAAGTGATTGGTTCAATATAATTCACTCGAACATAAGAATTTCCTTAAAAAGGTTTTCCTTAGTTTTAATTATTCCAGCTAATATTGCCTTTCTTCTGAGTATACAATTTAAAAACAAAGAATTTACTTGAAAATTTAGAAGAACTATACAGAGTTCGCTGTCACAACAGTAAACAATGTGCATTTACTTAATTTTGTGTTTGTTTCAGTTAAGTCAGAACATATGGAAAAAATTTTTTTTGAACCAACAAAGCGAAGAATTATTCAAGAAAAAGATGGCTTTGTGGAAATTTCTTTATGTTCAAATAAAGGTAAAGTAATGACTATTATTATCATCAACATTATTTATAATTGTTCCCAGGTATAGTTACAGTTTATAAATACCGAAATGTAACAATAGTGACATGGATATTTTTCGATGGGTTGTCTTCATTCTTTCTTTCTTCCATAATATCTATATCCTCCATAATATATAACCTTTCTTCCCTCATCTAGCACATGGCTCTATCTTCCACACCCAGACTCATAGCTACTGACCAACACTCTTGACTGTCAAAGATTAGACCAAGACCCTTTTACCTCATAAATGTTGCTATTTTTGGCAACCTGTGGACATGTGGATACAGTATTCAATTACAGCACGATTACTGTTCAGAAAATAGTACAGTGGTATCAACCTCGAACTTAAATATATTTTAACCTTTTGATAGGCACGTCTCCGAAATGGATGAAGAAGATAAAGTGATCTGATACCTTTGTCTCACAAATACCAGTTGAGATTAATAAACATTACTTTCTGCCTTTTACAAACGTAAAAAAAAAGAAATATATTTTGAGTATTCTATAGGCTATTTAACCAAAAAGTAATTGTTAATAAAAAATTATTGTTAAATAAACATGTCATTGCTTAAATGAACTTCTCAATGAACAAATATTATTCCATTTTATTTAAGTGCTAGTTTGAATTATATGAAAATTCACTAAGTGTATGTAATAGTTTAACTTTCCAGTGATTTACATTGCGATATGGAGAGGTATGTGTCCCCCATATCTTATGAAGAATTAACGAAGATTTTTATTTTATATTAATTGTGGATTTGTAGTTTTGTTATTAATTATCATAGATAGGTGATGTAATATATCATCAATCCAAAAGCAAAACCACGAATGTGGTGAAAAGTCAAATTTCACTTATGTGTGGATAAGGTGATGGTGTGAAATTATACTTTAGTGTCAAAAGTTAGAATATATTAACAATAAGGAATATTTTATAAGGGACTGGAGATGCTTATAAAGGATATTAAATCCAATTTACTTGAGGAGGTAAACGGATTAGAAGTTTTAGCTGGCCAACCGCAAAACATGGCAAAGCGCCTTTTCTCTCCTGAATTTATGTATTCACAATATGTTGTAATTAAACAATTTAAAAGAAATATGCAAGTAAAGACTGAAAATATGCACACCGAATTTCCTTCATATAGTTTTTTTTTAATATTAATTGAGGCTGGTATATGGTAAAGAACCAGGAACTATGTTTGCCTCACTTTCACGACTTCATCCCAAGCTGAAAAACAATGCGGCACTTCCTGGCTTGACGTGGATGAGATCACACCTCTTGGACGAATGTGAATGGTGCTGAACTACTAGCGTTAAAAGCTGAGCTGGAGTCTGCCTAGGAGAGTAATGTTGGTATTGGTCATTGAAAACCAAGTGAGTTATTAATTAGTAATTTACCTTAGCCTGTTACCAATTTATGTGAATACCATGCCATATTTAGAGCCAATTAATTTCAATATTCTAGTTCTGTTGAATATACTTGAATGAAGGAAATTCAATAGTTAAGACCAAGTGATTTTGTATAAAAATATATAACATTTTGTTTAGTGGAATAAGAATATATTCATTTTCATATTCTCTGTTGGTAGAGAGTGACAATTAAATCTATCATGCATATTCCCAAGTGTTGTGTTATTTTTGTAAATCTCTTCTTACTTTTTGTTTTAGTTGAATCTTGTTCATGGTTCTTCACATATTGTGTTTTTTATTTTTTCTCAAGCACATTTATTCATATTAATCTTCTATCATGCCATTCATGGTATCATTAGTGTAATTATTAATTAAGGATATTGAATAAATGATTTTTTATTTATCTGCCACGGTATACCTTTGTGTGAACGAAAGTGTACCAAATCATTGATCCCCAGCAAACATAATACCTTTTTTTTTTAGTTCATTTCATCAGTAATACAAATATTAAATGGTCTGAATGCGATTGTCAATGGTGGCTACACCAAGTGATCAAGCAGCATCACAATGCCCTTCGGAGCATAGGTTCTATAGTACCTAAGTGAGTGATGTGTAGTGCCTAATTAATTTAATCCTTACTTTTACAACTTTATAGCCTAGTTCCAGTCAAATATCGCAATGCAGATAGGTACATGTATAGGTAGTTATGCGTTTTTTGCCACCTGTTAAACATAGAAACCAGTGGTGATGGCTATGGCTTAAACCTGATAGGGTCCAGACGAAAGAAGAGGGTAATAATAGAAGAGGTTCCAAACATGTCAATATTTAAGTCAAGAAACAAACGTTTCAGCAAATTGTCTGATAGATACACCTATAAGAAGTTTAATTAATTAATTTTTTTATTATTCTACAAATACATATTTGCTATAATAAATCAATTGTTTCTTTGAAAATGTTAATTTAATTTTTTTTTGGTTTTCAGGCATGTTTTCCAAAATATGGACTCTATTTGGTTGGGTCTACAATGAATGGTTTTGGAAGCCAATTTAGTGATGTTGATATGTGCCTCATTATCCGCTACTCAGAAGTGGATCAAAGGAATGAAGCATTGTCCTATCTGACAAGTATATTAAAATTGTTAGAACGTTGTGGTAAATTTATTTTTATTTTTTTTTCAAAACCATCCTCAGACAATCAATCTAATTTATTTTATTTTATTTTAGAACTATTTGAGAAGCTGGAACTGATTCAAGCAAAAGTCCCCTTACTCAAATTCAGGGATTCTAAACAAAACATTCAAGTAGATCTGAACTGCAACAATTCTGTGGGTATACGAAACACACACTTGTTGTACTGTTATGGTCAAAGTGAGTAAGAATTTATTCATGTGCATTATGTGATATATGATATTGTACTATCCATTACAGTTAATGTAAAATACCTCTATTTTTTTATTTTAGTGGACTGGCGAGTGAAGCCTCTAGTATTAGTTGTGAAATTGTGGGCTCAATGGCATAATATAAATGATGCCAAAAACATGACTATTTCTAGTTATTCTCTTTCATTAATGGTCATCCATTTCCTGCAATGTAAGTAAATTCATTAAACAAATTATTGTTGATATATTTTCTTAAAATTTATTTAAAAAATGAATTGAAACCTAATTATGACCCAAACCTCATATAATTGACTTTCAATTGGTAATTCCATTATTTACTGACTGACTTGAATTCAGTTATTACCAACTAAGATAATGTTGTTGATTATAAAAGCAGTCTCATCTGGCTTCTCATTCATCATTAGAGGATTAAACACTTTGATCTTAATCAGGGCAATTGGGCAGAGCCAACAACTATGCAAGTACAACTATTGAGAGCACTAATAGATAGAATTTCCACACAATTTTCACTAGGATAATTGTCATTCAAAGGGTACCATAATTAGTCCAAAAAGTTATTCATATGTTTTGGATTGAAGTAAATTAGTTTGCTATTTGATGTAGGGTAGCAAAGTTTTTTTTTAAATTTCTTTTATATACACTTCATGGTTAGAGACTTACTGGAGGCAGCAGATTAAGGAGGTAATTAAACATAAGTCATATTACAAAATACATGGTCATCCTAGGAGCAACGTACAAAACCTTTTCACATATTCAGACATTACTGACAAAAATGGCTCTTGACAAGCTTTGCTACTAGGCCAATTTAAAACCAAGTTCATCAAGCCATTCAGCTAGAATTGCAGTCTTAAAAAATATATTGGCCTAGTGAATATTTATTAAGCCATTTCTTATGATAGGAATATTTTCCCAACTCTGAATCCTTCCTAATCTGGAGAAGCTTTTAGTTTGATGTATTCTATTTGTACTAACCCTAATAAAGTTGCTGATCTTTAATATAAAAAGACTTTGCAGACACTGGAGTAGTTACTTAGTTTGCTCTATTTATGATGCTATTTATCATTTATGAATTTTGCCATTCAGTTGATATAGTAATGTAATATACATAAGTATGTTTAGACAAGTTTTGTCTAAGACTAGGTCAATTGTTAATGATAAAACACATAACATGACCGGCTCCGACAAATTATGTTGACAACATTGCCATTTGTTTACTGATCCAACTACTTTTGCTAACTCTATAAAAATTGAGGGGATGTGGGGGTTATATATAATGGGAAAATTAAAAACAGGAATAACAGAGGTTCATTTAGAATCTTATCAGGCTGAGTTCATGTGGCAGCAAAAAAATAATAACCAAGGCCTTTTCATGATTATAAGGCAGAACATAGGACAACTTATGTTATGATATAAAAATTGTTTAATTTATTTAAAATCAAGATATGTTTATTTATGTTGGTTTTGTATAATTAGTTCAGTATAACCCTCAATCTGCTATTGTTTTCTACTAACAACAACTTTCATTCAAATGACAAAGCATGCTTTTTTGCTCATCTTTATTCTAATGAGGTAGTGAAATTATTATATATGTTATTAAGAAAAAGAAAATAAGTTACATATTTTATACTATTATGAGTTACATTTGTTACATTTATTTTATACTATTATGAGTTACATAAGTTACATTTATTTTATACTATTATGAGTTAAATCAATTCAAGGGTGTTACTGATAGATTTTTTTTTATATATACATGAAAAAGGTGGTGTGAGCCCACGAATCTTACCATGTCTTCATTCTCTTTATTCGGATAAATTCAATCCTGAAATTGATATAGGAAATATTGACATTCATGAGGATATTGAGCCAATTTATTCTGATAATAAGCAGTCTTTGGGAGAATTATTACTACAGTTTTACCAGTACTATGCAGCATTTGAGTGAGTTTATTTTATTATTATTTATTATAGGAAGTAGATAAAGTATTATTTTTTTATATGAAAAGTGACAATTTTTGTGAAATATTTTAACGACAATTTCTTCTTAAAATACTCCTCTTGCTATTTATTATCTATTATATCATTGGCTAGTTGAGAACTTTTTTTGTAATGTTGACACAAGGATTTCAGCTGTGACGTTTTACTGCCAGATGCAGCCTGGTAGCTCGGCTTTCCTTGAACTCTGATGACCCTCAGAGTAGAGGACTATCATCACATGCATTTTTATATTCATGCAACCTTGGCAGGTCATATTTCGGAATCCTCACATACTAGGTTCCAAAAAAGTTTTAAAGTGCAGAAAAAAACAAACTTTAGAAACCCAGACAGATTCTTGATCAGAAAAAAATGAAAATTTCATTAAAAAATAAATATTACTCTAGCCTGTGTGTGAATGTTGAATATATATGTAAATATGAATATATTTTGTGGGTCTGCCAAAAAATAAAATTTTCTTTCTCAGACAAGAATAAAACTTTACTATGAATGAGATCTTACTAATGAACAGGTAGGTCTGCCTGTACTAAATATGTCCATTCCATTTTACCACAAATTCACTTTTCTGTAAAGAAAGAAAGCGGCCTTTGAAAAACCTACCATTGGCTCTAGGCCAAGCGTGAGTTGCACCTAGTAAGTAGTTGTATTGTAGTGCCTCTATGAACGCTCTTCTACCACTGTAGTTTACTCGACTTGTCTAAGTGACTGGGTGCCACTGTATAAAATTCAGTCTTTACCTTACATTTCCTTGCTCTTTCATGCTAATTACCTCCTTCATTTACTTTCCAAATGCTATACACAATTTAATTGATTTATTATTTGTTCAGCTTTTTTAAATATGCCATTTCTGTGAGGTTGGCATCAGTTGTACCAGTAGAAGAATGTCGTCTTGTAAGAACACAAAAGAATGATCCTCATCAATGGAAACTTTTATGCATTGAAGGTAATTTTTCTTTCATCTTGTAGTTTATTTAAATTTAAAGACTTTTATTTTTAAATAAATTATCTATTACCATGATGTAATAATACATATATAAGAGCAAAAGAGAAAATTGTGCTTTAATTGATGATTTTTTAATTGATTATGTGAGTATTACAATCAGTTTCATTGCTACGGATTATTTACAGGTCGGGAGCAATCATATTTTGTCTGTCTGTATCTATCTATGATATAATTCATAAAAAAGATCCCAACAATCTTAAATTTTTAAGGTATATTGCGATACCTTTTATATTACCGATGATTATGTGTTTGTTACAATGCAATAACAGGAACTGAAAAAATAAATTATAATGAGATCTTAAAAACAAGTACATAATCTCATGGATGCTTTGCATTCATTTTTTTTTGGTTAATTTGTTTGTTTATTTGGAGAGGGTTCAGCTGCACCCTGATGATCACGAGTTGAATGTGATATCTCAAAAAATAATTTCCTTAACCAGGTTAGTTGATCATCCTTAGATCAGTGTCTTGGCAATTTTACTGTTATGCTTTCATCTGTGTCTGCCATTGAAGGGTTAAAGAATGTGAGATTTATGTTTTTTAAACTATATCAAAACTGTCATTAACTTCGTGTTGGCAACTTTAACTCAATCAGTGTTTGTTATTTTTAGAGGAATTCAGAAATGTAGTTCCATTTATCTGATGCTCTGAAAATGCCAAAAATAAAATCAGCCCTAAATAAAGAAGGCCCATTAATAAATTTATGTATCTTAAGCTGCACACACTGTCATGAAAAGTGAAATAGTAAATTTTTGCAACTCCACTTTATTTTGTATAAAACGTTTACTTGATGTCCTAAAGATACTAAAAATAAAAATAACTTTATGGAAAGTAATGAAGAGACAATTATTAATCAATTAATTGTAATTGAAAAATAAATATTTTTCTATCATATTAAGTACGTTATCAAAGTAAAGATCTCAAGGCACTATATTTTATTCATCAACTATATAAACATAATAAATAACATAGATAGAACATAGGGGAGGTAGTCAAGATTATGGTATTTTTGATAAAAAATAAAGAAATAAAACACTTAAAAATTTATAGTCGATTAGATCATTAATACCACTGCTATAGAGAACACAATGACAGACAGGCGAAAGAAATTGCTCTGTACGTGTATCAAAGAAACAAATCTGAAATGTTAGCATGTCACTAAAATTATTCAAATCATAAACATAATCTTAAGCTTTGAAATTTAATGTTTTTCCAGAACCGTTTGATCTGACAAATACTGCAAGGTCAGTTTATGATCCCGAAAAGTTTGAACACATAAGGACGGTAATAGTGAGAAGTTCTAATGCATTAATGAAATCGAAGAAATTGGATTCAATATTTTACCTAGAAGCTTCGTAGGGCTATACGACTAATGAGATTGTGGAAGGATTCATGTGCCTTAATGTTGCCAATTGCTGTTCAATCATTATTGATAATTGATTGAATTTAAGGTTGTAACGATTTCTTCAGTCAGCCATTGCAAGTACTTTTTCTGTATGTATAACCCGATTTCAACTTGTAACATATTATTTATGGTTCGTTATTACGGGTTTATTTTATGATTTATTTATTAAAAGAAGTGCATATAGAAATTTCCCGAAGCGGAAAAAAAATATAAAAAAAATTATAAGAAAAGGCAAAAAAAATTTACATATATATAAAAAAGAATACAAAAGTTAATAAAATAAAAAATTAAGAAAAAAAAATGAAGATGTAGAATTTAATTTCTAAAGAAATGAAACTTATTTTTCTATAAATGTGAGTGCGAATGCCAAGCCTTCTACAAACTTAATACCTGGGAGAACATTATTTACAGAGAATAGAAGGGAAATGAGTAACATAGAATGATGGTACATATAGACACCATAATAAAAAAATCCAGATAAACCAAACCCAGTCTCCTTCTGCAATAAAAGTAATAAAAAAATCTAAGTTTTTGTTTATTTTTTTACAAAAATTTGATGGCTCGGGCATTTTTTTTGTTTGAATAAAAAATTTCATTATTCAGGGTCGAGTAAAAATGATTTCTATTTACATTATTGTGAGTTAAAAACCATTTGTTATGTTAAATAATTAAGAATTGATGGTTGTAGATCTGAATTAAATGTATTAAACACAAATTATACGATCATTGTGATACATTTTGTGCCTGTATTTCATGAAATAGTGGCAAATTCTCTTCTCATTATTACCTCATTGTTATTAATAATATTATAGCTATATAATGATGCTGCCAGGTACCTAAGCAGTTAATAATTGTTTAGTAAACAAATATTTTTATAATAAGTAACAAAATGTAGATTACAGAGAGGCTAGTTTGTTATTACAAAAAACTGTAATTTATATTGATATCAAAATTTCTTACATGAAAAATAGTTATTGTATTAGTTAATAATTTGCTGATTGTTACATTATATTGTGTTTATTTATATCATACTATTATTATTATTATTTATTAAAGCCTATTTATTTTATTATTGATACTACAGTATGAAGATTTAATCTGATTGCTTAATAGTTCTCCTTTTGTTGAATTAATTTAATGTTCAAAAGGATAAGTATCAAATAAATGGGAACAAAGGAACTAATAGTTTATAGATCCTGAATACTTTTTCATTTAAAAATGTAATGTAATTACAGTGCAAGGAAAAAAAAAAAAAAAAAAAAAAATGTAACCGTATTAAAAGCAATATAAAAACCTCAATTTGTCTTTCATTAATATCAAAATAGTAAATATTCAAATCCTAAGACAGTTTTCTTTTTATCCTTACATTTGATTCCTGTGCAATTGTTGAACTGCATGTTTATGTGACTATTGAACATAATTGAAGTAACCAAAAGAAATATAAAATGCCAATTTTAGTCGGTTTTGAGATAAAGTATGTAGTAACTATTAAAAGTGGGAGGAGTAGATTATCAATTATAAGTATAACTATCAATTGCTTGGAAATTCCTACAACTAAAACCAGTCAACAAGGAAAAAGACCATGATTGTGTGGTATATCTCACTAGGTCATAAGCTCTTGCCAGCTATCAGAATAGAAACATAGAAGTGACCTAAGAACAAGACTAAAGGTACATAAATATACTATCCATTCTTCAATCAAAGAAATCGAAATTCAGGAAAAAATTATTCCTTTGTTAAATGAATGTAACATAAGCTGAGAAAAAAAAATGTTACAGTCTTATATTCATTACATACAATCTTTGACTAGAAAAATACACCACTCCTTGTATTTAAAAGGTTCTGTAGATTTGAAAACATATTATTCAAATATTTATTATTTATGTATATTTTAATTATATATTTTTTCATATAATTTATTACTTTATATTTAACTTTAACGTTATCTCAAGGTTCTGTTAATAAAATTTAGGAAACTTCTGGCAAAAGGAATAATGGTTTTATTTACACACATTGAATATATAAAAATTTATATACAAATAAACTACGTACATAATAAAAGAATATTGTTAAAACTAACATTAAAATGGTACCTTTAATTATTCGTAACGTTATACTCTTACTGGCCAGTGGTTCTTTGTGTTGCTAATCTTCGTGGTCGTCTTCTATTGCGTGATCCGAATCGTCTTACTTGAGCGTCCTTTGTTCTCGTGCCGGTTGAAAGTGAAAAGGTCTGACCTGATGCACCATGAGACAGCAGTGCCGCTTCTTCGCCTGGGTTGCTACCTGCTCTGCCGGGTCCTGATGAAAAAGTGCTTTTCCTTTCGTTCTCTGCCGGTCTCTATCTACCTACCGCTGCCTTCTTGACTCTTTGGTTGTTCGGATATTTATATATACTTTGCTTAATTTTGAAGTTTATATAATAAATATTTATATTAGTTATGATATTATTTTTATTATAAATATTAATAATTAATATGACGACAATAAAACGTTCATACTTTCATAGGCATGTACCATGGATCGTTATTACGTTCATCAACGCTTGCTTTTTCTGAGTTTATTTAAACAAACATCATTAAAAATCATCATATTAAAATATCACAACAATATATTTAAACTGTTTATAGTCATGAACAGTTATTATTTATTACTTATGTTAATTATCCATCCTATCAGCTGGTCCTCTAATAACTGAAGATATAACTTTATAGAAAGGGTGTTACGATAGCAGAATACGATACTTTATCTAGTGACAGCTAACCTTGTGTTGGACCTTTCACTAAACAGTAGAATTTCCTGACTGAAATGGAACTTTTTATAAGGGCTGCTTATACATAGAAAAATTAATTTGACAAATTATAACTACTATGCTATTTAACCACTGATACCTCAAACTTTAGCAAAATATCATCATATGATTTTTTTTTCATTGTTTTCAGCATGTTTTTCAATTTTTTTCATGGATTCAAAATTTAGTTACAGCATATGAACATAGAAATGGATCAAAATAACCGTCATCATTTTATTATCATACGGGTACACTTACATATTAATACTGTATTAAAAATAAAATTTAGTTAAGTATGCAGTATCACACAACTAAGGGTTTTGAGTTTGTACTAATTACAATATATTGGTTTATTACTGGTTAATATGTATTAAGATGTACATTCAAAAGCATTTTCTCTAACCCCTACGCACCATTGATTGATACTAACCACAGTCACAGTTGTTTTACATAAATATTTTTGTTAAAAATTCATAGTCCACTAAATCCCCAATATATTATACATATTCCCAGACAGCAAATCAATATCTTTAATTTGATACTCTACACAATATGCTAGGAAAACAATTATTTTTTCATTACAAAGAAATTAACTGACTTATTATCTTTCAAAGGATTACTTTTATTTTTTTGCTTCATGGGGAAATTAAAGGAAACTACCATGCAAACTATGCCTCTAAAAAAATCACAGGATATCTTAAAATTAAGAACATGATTTTAATGACAATGTGTAATTTTTGTAAAAAATGAAACAATGAAAAAAAAAATCATATGATGATATTTTGCTAAATTTTGAGGTATTAGTGGTTAAATAGCATAATAGTTATAATTTGTCAAATTAATTTTTCTATTTAAAGCCCAGATTTGATAAAGTATATAAGCAGCACTTATAAAAAGTTCCATTTCAGTCAGGAAATTCTACTGTTTATCATATTCTGTTATCGTAACACCCTTCCAATCAAGATGACAAAATATTTAATTTTATACCCTACTCAATCTGATAGAAATTAATCGACATGATGTAATTTACCATGGGGCTGGTTTTATTTGTCACTTCATCGGAGAATCAAACAGACCTATCATGCAAAATATCAGGTCTCTAAATAAATCACTGGTTGAGATCAGTTACAACTTATAAAAGCAACAATGGTAAAAGGAGGAAAGTGGCCACAATCAAAGCCATATTTGGCATAATTTTAATATAAAAGAGCTTTCAGTGCAGAACATTATTGCCGCTGCACAAGACAGGAAAAGATGAAGGCTTTGATTCACCAAGTGGGTTGTAGCCCAACTAATTGTAATTAGTCAGAGAATCAGATATTATAATTTTGGCTGGTCTTCATGTTTTTTGGAATGGTATGCTGAAGCCAACAATTTTTTGCAATACCAGTTATGTAGCACAAAACTTGTAATGTCTTTATCCAGTTAGTTAATGAACTGGAATAGCTGAAACATTTTTTGCCTTCTGAACCTGAACCAGATTGAACTTGTTATATCTTATAAATTAAAGCCCATTTTGCTGGTCATTATCTCAGTCCAGTCGTATCGTTTAAAATGAATACATTCATCAAGGTTACCTAATAGTGTCGAAGCGAATGAAAAACTTTTTATGAGCTTGAGTTTTGAAATTTCATTCTGAAAATATGTCTCATCGCCATTGTTACTAGTCCAGACTACTTCTGCTTCATATGTGGTGAATGTACAATCAAGATAGTGTTTGAGCTTCTCACAAAGTTTGTCATAGCTGCGCAGAAAAACTTTGCCTGTGGCACAAAGGTGAGTTACAATCATTCAAATTTGCTATCCCAATGATGTGGCGGGAGCAAAAAATTTTTGGGAATAACTGTTACTTTTGAACCTGTTATAACTCAAAAAATAAAAAGGTCATTAACTGCCCTAATCTTGAATCTGCTAGTAGTTCGGTACTACACAGTTCTAGACTACCAGTTCCTCAGCCCCCTCATGACTTGGACAGTGTTGATAGGGAAACAGATGGAGAAGCTTCTATAGTGGAAAAGTACAAATCCAACAGTCATTTCGAACCTGACAGTTCTGAGAACGAATATGAGCTTCTTTCTCAACAGGAGTTGAACGACTTAGTGAGAGATCTTGAACTTCTTCAGATCTTGAAATATACAGCTCAGTTAGTTCTTGGCTCCCGCCTCAAAACAGGACGAGAATCTTGTTTACTGTAAAGACATCTGTGGACAAATGGAACAATTCGGTGTACAATATGACCCTAATCATTGATGTCTTATACTTTGAGGATCTTTATCCTAATCAATGAAAACAAAAAGAAGTCAATTCATAGACTCGTCAAAGAGAAGAAAGCTATTTTGTTACACAATGGCAACACATTTGCTTCAATTCCATGCAATGTACATTTAAAAGAAAAATACAAACAATTTTGTATTACTTCTCAAAAGAATTTGTTATGAGCATAAGGGGTTGGTATGTGGAGACTTGAAAGTACTCACCATGCTCCTAGGTCAACATTCAGGCTATACAAAGTTTCCATTTTTTTTTGTGTATGGGATAGCCTTGTTAAAAAATCCCACTGGAAAAAAATGGATGCCATTGCAAAAAGCTCTGTTGCCAAGAGAAAAATTGTTATTAAGGAAAGTTTGGTTACTTCTGAAAAAAATCTAAGTACCTCTAAATATCTAGGGCTGGTAAAGCAGTCCATGAAATCTCAATGTAGAAGGCGAATGTTTCAAGTACTTATGGTCCAAATTTCCTGGTGCCAAGCTAAAAGAAGGAATCTTTGTTGGCCCAGACATCAGAAAACTTTATTCAGATGCACATTTCACCCAAACCATGAATAAGAACGAGAAAGATCCCTAGTATTCGTTGCAAGAAGTTGTTGAGAAGTTCCTTGTAAACATGGTGAATCCCAACTATATGAGTATCGTGGAAAACATGTTGAAATCTTTTCAAAAACAAGGTTGCAACATGAGTTTGAAGGTTCAGTTCTTACTCTTACATGTGAACTATTTTCCAGAAAACTTAGGGAACTTTAGTGAAGAACAAAGGGAAAGGTTCCACCAGGTTATCAAGGAGATGGAATGAAGGTATCAGGGGAAGTGGAATGTGAATATGACAGCGGACTATTGCTAGATGGTAGTTTCCAAGAGGAAAAAAACGCGTTTTCATAAAAATAAAAAACATATAATTTTTTACTCTGCCAAACTTATATTTATACAGATTAATGTAAAATATTTATGTAATGAATAAAAACTTTTGCCCGATTTTGTTTTTCTTAATTATCATTTTTATTACTACGCCTACTCAAGATTGGAAACAAGCTGTATATGATGGAAAAATCAAAAGACAAAGATCAGCAAATCAAATTTCCAAACTTTTCTTCTTGTAGACCCGTGTTATTATATGAAAATGTGAATGCATTTATTGGCCTCAATTATTACATTACACTCCATGAAGCTCTATAATTAACTTATATAGGGTGTCCTAGAATTAACGCAAGATTTTATTTAAATAGAAAACACAGTTTTTAGTATTTTTTTTATTGAATTATAAAGTAAATATGATATGGTTATTTATGGAATAACATCGGGCATATGGCCTTCGCGACTTTGCTAGCACATACGCACTCTTTTGTCAAAATTTTCCATGACCATTTGGCATAACTGTGGTTGAATATCCTCTTTTAATGCACGGTGTACATGGGGTTGTTGACATACACCTTTGACTTCAAATAACCCCATAAAAAGAAATTTAAAGGTGGTAAATCACACGATCTAAGGGGCCAATTCTGATCTGAGGAAATGTCTCATGCAGTATTTGAATTGTTTTATGGGCTGTATGGCATGTGGCACCATCTTGTTGAAACCACATCAATATCATCCAATTTTGGCACAAAGAACTGTGTTAACATCTCGCGATATCGAGCATCAGTAACAGTCACTGCTTGACCAGCCTCATTTTCAAAAAAAGTATGGTCCAATGATCCCTCCAACCCAAATTCCACACCTAACAGTGACACGTAGGATGCATTTGTTTTTCGACAATCACATGTGGGTTCTCCAAACCCCAAATGTGACAATTTTGTCGATTAACAAAGCCATCAAGATGAAAATGTGCTTCATCGCTTAGGATAATTTTGCTCAAAACAAAAAAAAAAAAAAAAAAAAAAAAAAAGTTCAACAATAAAGACACATTCTATCGTGTAACGCTCCATTTTTACTAACCCTAAACTGACAGCAGTCAAATTGTTTCTTTTTTTTGGGTTGGCAGCACTTTATTGCACAAATGGGGGCAAATTCAAATCTTGCGGTAATTCTGGGAATATAGCAAGTGTCTTTCTTGACATTTCTTAGTTCCCTTTTTTTCTAACAATTTCATATAATTTTTTATTTGGAACCTTTTATTATTTTTTGTAATGTAATTAATTCTAAAAAAAAAATGATAAAATATTGTAATTATATACTAAAAAACAATACAAATGTAAACATATGTATGGTGCCTACACATAGTAGACAGTAGATAGTAAAAAAATAAATTATGACATTATGAATAATTAATAAATATTAACAAAACAACTCAGTTTAACAGATGCAAAAATAAGTTTAATAAACAAGATCTAACAAAAGTAACAATAAGTTGATCTAAGGAACCTTACAAAATACATAGTCATTAAAACAATGATCATTCAATGTTAAACTTATAATATAAATTTAACAAGACAATAATTATTAATGGGAACAAAACAGAGAACCTTTGGCTTGATGCATATTTATTATAAGTGACAAAGTAGCTATATATTTCACCAAACTACAAACCAAAAACATTTCTCTTCTGACAATACCATAGGCTCAGATGCACAGAGATGGAATAAGTTGCGGATCAGTTTTCTTCATCGTATTCACCTGAATAGTACGTTTCTTCATCATACAGGTTCCTTTCAAATATTGGTCTCTACGCAAAACAGACAATTATAAGAAAAAGTTAGTTAAATGTGCAGGACCCTAGTTTAGGAGCTGTCCTCAGGAAGGGAGGAGAAAAAAAAAGTTAAGTGTGCAAGACCACACAATTAAAGGTTTCGATGAGCTTACTAATTACTCGGTCCTGATTAATATAGTTTTATTGAATTATTTTTAGTAACACCATGAACATTCAAAAGTAGTTTATCTATTGTTTGCCACTATACGAAGGAATTAGTCACCATGATCACAGCTGTAACATTTAAATAATTTAAAAAAAAATGCATTAATCTGATATTACGTTTTTTTTGTAATTATAAACCACTAAACCCCCTATATATTATATACATACTCTTAATCACTAAGTTGAGATGTTTGATTAGATACTCTACACAATACGCTAGGGAAAAAACTTATTTTTTCATTGCACAGTAATGAACTTATTACTGAAACTAGCTATTTTTCAAAATATTAGTTTAATTTTTAGCATAATCAGGGTATCATATCATGCAAAATATCATGCCTCGAAAAAAATCACCGGATGAGTTAAGTTTCAAACACTATTTTAGTGACTTTCCATAATTATAGTTCAAAAATGAAAACCAACAAAATACATCTTATCAAGGGGACAAGATATCAAAAATGATACCCTACTCTAGTAATTAATTAAGACACCTTGTGATTTATAGGTCTGGTTTTATTTAAAGCGCTATCAGAGTACTAAATAGAACCAATGGCAAACATATAAACTCTCTGCATAAAACACGGGTTGAGTTGAAACAAAATTTGTGTTTAATTACACTTAAAAAATAAAAATTACATATTATTAATCGGGTGATGAGATGTTTGATTCGATACCCTTCTTGATATGACAGATTTTTTCTTACCAAGTAGCTAATTAAATATTATATTTTATGGAGCTGAAAATATTTTTTATATTGTTGGGCAATCAAATAGAATCTCATGAATATAATGATATAATTAATAACTTTAAACAAAATAAATATTTATCACATCAGCATGTCAATTAAATTAGATACCACAAGTGAAGCATTTTAAATTGTGTTCTAAAGAGAGATACTCTGTGATTCCAATAATTCTATTTGAAATTTTTAGTTGAGAACTTGGTGTTCAGGCTTCAACAGTTATGTATTGATCTCCAAATTGGTTGAACTAGTATGACCAACTATACTAAAATAAACCATATTTTAGCTAGAACAAAGTAGGGCCAAAACAAAAACAAATTTTATTATAATATATTGTCAAAATTTATTCAGTTGCTGATCCATACTCATGAAGAGTCATTATCATTCTGGACCAATCCCAAAGTAACTTTAGATGGATTTTTGGCATATGATGATCATCAAACAGAGCTAGCAAAGGCCAAGGCGGTGAATTCTAAAAATATGGGTCTTATGAATGATATTAAATTAAAAACCATTTTATTTACATGTTTAACCCACACACAATCAAATAATACAAGTAAGACAAGCAACAATCATGGAGACTGCATCAGAATGAACACTAAATCTAATTTAAGTATTTATTTTTTAGACATATATATATATTTTTTTATGAAATTATTTCTCAGGGGAGCCTAACCCTTGACTAATAGTCTGGGTAGGTTAATGTTCCCGGAGTATTCTGAGAAAGTGTGAAATTCCTCATTGCTGTATGAATAATAAACAAGTCAAAACGGATAATGTAGACATTTTAAAATATGCAATTATTTATCACAAAATTTTTACTTATTTAATTTATTATTTAAACAAACCAATCATCATTTATAAGCAAATATAGGAAATTTGTTTATATTTATAGCGTTCATTCTAAGGGGAATTGAAGACGTGGTGACCTCAAGTTAGCTGCTGCCAAGGAATCCTGAATCTGTCAGGGAACTAATATTTTTATTTATTATAACTAGTCCGCTGACTCCAATAAAGCCAACACCAAGGTCCCCCTGGTTTTAGTGTAAGTGTAACTTGTACTTTCTTCTTGTAACTGCAGCGATGATGGACGCAGGAGAAGTCACTTGCCAGCAAAGAAAGCCAGGGAAGACAAGTATTCATGGTGGATGCCTGCTCTAACTCTAAATAAGTATTCTCTGGAAGTCAAGAGAGAAGTCTATGGGGCAAGGTGTAGTATCGAGGTCAGTGAAAATATTCGTCCAGATATATATATATCTTTAATAAATGCTATTTTAATAAGGACCTAAATAGGAGATCAAATTTGTGATTATTTTTTTACATAAAACAAAGGACATAAAAAAACAATAAATTTCATATTAAAAAATTAATTTAATTAAGAAAGCAATATTTTGAACATTGAAAATGACAGCATTTATTTGTGGGTTTGGAATAAAAAATCAGCTTGAAAATAGTAGATTTTATTATACACTAAAGGTATGAACTATTTTCCAGGTAGCCCTCTAGAGAATTTTGAATGAATCCTAGTTATAAAAATTAATAAATTTTGTTTCCAAGAATATAAACCAAACTGCAAATAATACCAATCCTTTCTTATTTAAGTTTGCTTCAATCACAGGTCTAATGATTGATCAAATTTTCAATTTAATTTGATTTGTTTATGAAAATGGCAGAAATAATTAGGCTGAAAAAAAAATTCAGCTATAGCACTCTAAAAGAAAAAAAAACAAGCATAAATTCTGAGAAAAATGAACAAAAGCTCCTACCTTAAGTTTGAGATATAAGCATTCAAGAAAAACCACTATAATGGCCTGGATTAATAAATATACATTTTTTTTTTTATTAAATGATTAGTGCCAGTTGTGGAAGGGTATATAATTAAATAATAAATCTACTGTCTTTCCACAATATGGTATTTATTATTTTATTAGTTCTCATTAATTTTTCTATTCCCTGAAAGTTTCAATCACACACAGCCAACATTCAAATACAAATTTAGTTCTTCAGACCCCTTTTAAAAAGCTATAGGATGCTGAAAACAGTTAGTTTTGTACACAGATGCTTAATAATATAGGACTTCTAAGTTTATTAGCTACCTCAGACAGACTGTGGTTTTATATTAGTTTACATTTTTGGTGTTTTTAAGAGGCTTATTCCCAGAACAAAGTTAAATATTTAATTTTCAATAAACTCCAAAACCTCATTCAAGGATTCTAAGACTCTCTGAGTAAGGAAAGTCTTGGTTGCAAACTACCATCAGGGGAAGGTTTTAAAATTTATTTTAGTGTGGTATTATATTTATCTTGTTTTTAATTACCTATAATAAAGAAATAATGATTAATTTTGCACGCTCAAAACCAAAATATATCCTTACAAATGTCAAGGAAAATCTTCCCCTACAAAATTGTTCTTTCTTATTACATTTTAACTTGCATAAGATGAATAAAAAGTCTTTATTATCATGCGAGGTATTAAATTCTGGAAAAAATCATTGCTAAAATAAATTAGCATGCTTCTTGTCACTGGTAGGGAATCAATTCCATATTAATAAATGCAGAAAACAAATGTATAACCACAAGGAAATTAACACAACTATAGCACTGTTATGTCATCAATTCAATCATTCAGCAGGATCAGTGATGATTTTGATATTACCTCATCTAACTCCACTGCTTTAAATAATTCAATTTTTGGGATTAAACATCATCTCTAGGGGTAGAATTGTTAGGCACAGGCTCAAAGCTAACCTACATTAACAGCTTTAATTAAAAAACTATAAAACAGAAAATGAAATAAGAAATTTCTCAAAAATATATTTTTTATTACATAAATAATTTGGTATAATTGCAACTATAATGTTGAAATGAACATACACTCATAAGAAATAGACAACTTAGGAATATACAAACGTGGAAATGCAATAAAAATACTTGCACCTATTAAATAATTTAATTTTTCGACTTTATAATTTAATAATTATCATAAAAACTTTTCACACTGTACAGGTATCATCAAGAAGGATTGAAATTGATGGTATAGCAATTGAATGGAACACTAAGGATCAGAGTGTTCGCTACCTTGGAGTATATCTGGACACACGACTAACTTGGAAACTAAATACAACGTACAAATTATAACAAGCTAACAGATGCCTACAACAACTATACCCCCTCATAAACAGGCACACATCACTAAAACATACTTTTATGACATTAATTTACAAGAAACACACTCACATACGCCTATCCTGTATGGTACTGCACAAGCAAGTCTTATCATGATAAGGCTTCAAACACTTCAGAATAAAATATTCCAGCTACCACTGGGAGCACCAGGATTCATCAGGAGTACCCAAATTCATTTAGAATTGGAAATGCCCCCAATATCTCCAGACATAGAAGAACCTACAAAGAGATATATTGGCTGTCTACAATTATCTTCACTTCAGGTGGACTCTCCTTCTACCTAGCCCAACCTATCCAGCAGAGACTCAGGCAAAAGAAGTATCAAGATTTGTATTTATCCTTCATAAAAAAATTGAGTAAAATATTAATGTATTGGTCCAAATAAATATATTTATTGATGAATAATAATCATAAAAAACTTTCTATAACCATATTCATTTTATTTCTTGCTCACCTGCACTAAACCAGCCATGAAAGCATATCCAGTCATCACAAATGTTGCAATGAATGCTGCTAGTATTGTATTTCTTGTTTTATGAGGGTAGTCAGAATCAACCTCACTTGGTGGCTTTGCTTCTTTACTTTCCTCTTTCAATTTTTTTTCAAATGCTACAAAATAATAAGATGTAATAAATCATAATGCATAATGCAACATTAGTCAATTGACATTTTATAATATTTGAGATGGTATGGGTATCCTTGATCTTTATTGATTTTTCTACTGCTGTGATTATATCTCATCGATTAATTTCTGAGCCCAATGAGACAGGTTTTACTTTCAAACATGTACAGGTATTTTGTCTGTGCGCCTGTATGGTCTCTTATACAATGTATGTTCTATTATACAATAGAAGCCGTAAAAATTATAAAATCGATCTGAACTTTTTAAGGTATATAAAAAAAAAAAACACCCTGAATAATCCTTAATACTTTTAGGTTAATGTATCACATAGAAGGCAAAAGTAAAAAAAATTGGTTCCTTATCTCTTAACTAACCAGCTTCTCTCTCCCCCTAAAAATTGATCAAATTACAGATCAGAATCTATTTCAAATTTAAAGTTCTAAATATCCCTATATGCAAAATAAAGTAATTAAAAATATATGGCCAGCTACAGAAATTGCATATTTAATGTTTAAGCCGATTTAAACAGATAATTTTAGCTACATAAATTTTTTTTTAAGTGATTTCTGTGATCGAGATGGATTGATCAGCCCCGAAAAGAGTGGTTGAATGTTTGGAAGATAGTGAACATGAATGAAACCGACCAAGGGGCCACACATTATTGCCACCTTTTCAAGAGTAATATTTTTAGAAGACAGTGACTTAAGTGATGTGAGAGGAAGGAAAAATGGCAGTTTTTCCAAAAGAATAATTAGGGACATTTGTAGTGGAGGTATATTACAGACAATGAGCAATCTGCATTAAACTGGACTCTGTAACCAAGACTGAACAATGAATAATTTTTAAAAAAGTCAATTTTCATTTTGAAAGGCTTCTAAATTGTTTTTATTTACTGAAAGTAGACTTAGAATCAGTATATGTGAATTCTTTAACTTTAATACATTAAGTTCCCTTCTGATGCTCAGTTTTCTTTTAACTTTTACTAAGTCAGCATGCCTACAGAATACAAAATTTAGTTATTTGAAGATTATTATTAGGAAAGAAGACAGTCAGCATCCAACTAGCAATAATTATAAAAAAAACGTTCAGGGTGAAAAAATAAACTGGAACCACACAAACAGCTAAGAAATTAGTAGTAGCAACCCATGTGTAATAAAAAAAAGTCAATACAATAAAAAATTTAGAAACAAAATAAAAATGTGAAAAAAATCTTTTAATTTTAGCACTGATGATATTAAATTATCTTTGCGGGATGGCCAGACTATTTATTCAATCCATTACAACATAAAAGCAATGTTATTTTTAAGTGGTAGAAGTCCATTTTGTTTCTAAAAATAAGGAATTAATAATTATTTTTGATATTTTAGTGATGATAGTTAAAAATATTATTAACTCATTTAAAAAAAAAAATTAACATCACCACTTCCAAATAAAATGACCAATTGAGTATAAACCAGAAATTCATAATTGTTAACTTTTATTTAAAAAAAAATTTCATTAGCATATTTACTTTTAAGAATAAAACTAAACTTATTTAGCCAAGGGCCCAAGTTACGCCCGTATTCGCTTAAAATTTTTTGGCAGGTTTGAATAAATTTAAATAGAACATTTATTTACAATTTTATTTCAAACTTTTAAATTAAAATTTCACAAAAAAATTTACTTTTCTTTTTAAAAAATAAAAGTTTTTGATTAACTATTAAAATGAAACTGTTTGTACTAAGGAAGGGGCCTACAACAGCACCCATAAGCCTAATTACAAGCCTCTTACCTTGATAGTCTTGTGAAAAGTATCTTTGACAAATTCTTGAAACATACTTTTGTAAATTACTACATGACTTAAGGTGATTCTGTAATATGGGATTTTTAAATGGAGCTTTCATGAGTGGAGCCAGATAAGCAAAAACAACTGCATCTAGAGATGTCGGGTGAGATCCAAGCATGAAGCTTTTCTCTCCCAGCTTTACAGAAAGGGCAGTTATACATTTTTCGGCATCACTGTATAGCTTAAAAAAAAAAAATAGAAAATGTTTTATTAAATTATATTGTACTTTTCCGTCAACCTGGAATGGTTATCGAGGATGGATTACTTAGGATACCAGGTGGTCAGGGATATTATAAATTATTATTTATTCCGGGACTACTTTCCACATAGAATAATTGAAAGAAGAATAAAATTAAACTTAAGAACTTAAATTATAAGCTAATTCCAAGGCAATACAGAAAACAAAATAAATATGTTGTAGACTACTGGGACATTTGAATGACTGGATAGACAGGAGAACATTATAAAGCAAATAGTTTAATATAGGAAGGGTATGTGCATGCCAGATTTTGGGAGATATTGTGCTACAAAGGGATGATGATTTAATAAGGAAAGAATTAATGAAGAAGCACAATTTTTTTGTTTCAATCCTTACAATAGAGGTAGCGGTAGAAACAAAGGGCTGTAGTTAACAAAATCAAATTTTGATGAGAGATGAGATAAAATTAGTTCTTGATCTCCAAGGGAAATTCATCTCGGAACATATAAAGAGAACTAAGATGGTGAATGTTCTGATTTTTCAGCTTTGCACCACTCCTTTAATTTTCAAAACGGTCTCATCTTTGAATTCCCTACAAACTTGTTTAATTACATCCATTTGCTCCTAACTCCATCCAATACTGACACAAATGATTCACTACACCAGACAAATTTTAGATGTAAATTTCAATCTTGAATCTACAAAAACTTTTTTTGACTAATTTATTTTATGAAATTCTAGTTAAATATTGGTAAAGCCAAACAATTTGAATTCAAATTGCCTTCTTCAGCCTTCCAAATATTAATCACTGACAACTGATACTGCAACAGGTGATAGTATTAACTAATAAAAATTCATATGAAAATAATTAATAGTGATGTTAACTGATAAAAACAAAACATTTTATTATGAAAATAAATAATTGCCAGGTCTGGATGGAAAGGCTTTCTCTACTTTCATTCAGGGACTGTCTTTCCTCTGTCTACTCTATAAGTATTTATGTTCTACAATAGTGGCTGTAAAAATGATTCAATAAATAAGAAATTTTAAAGGTATATTCCACAATAAAATAAAATATAAAAAAAAGGAAACACGAAAAGAGTCAGGCCCATTTCACTAACTTTTGATATTTCTCAAATCCCAGCTCAGAAGGTAATTATGATTTAAAGTTCTTTTAAAGTTTTCCCCATTGTTTAAGGGCACATTAAAGACTGTAATGGAAAAGGAACTTAAAATAATGTACAAAAAATAAAGAAGTTTTGAGAGTAAACAACAGAAATCACATATTTAATGCTGTCTAATTATAAGCCAATTTAAATATTTTATGATTATACAGGTTTTTTAATAATTATTTACATTGTTTTATTTGTTAAAAAGGGGATTTTCAGGGACCGAGATAGTAAAAGTTTTTGCATTTGTACTCTTTTTACCTATTCCTATGAAGGTCTGTTTACTGGATAAAGTACATGAGGCAATTTTATTTTGTATTTATTGGTTTCTATCAACATAACTACCTTAGTTTCAACTTCTGATTTTGTTTCCACTTCAAAAACAGCATCTATAGCTTTTCTTGCATCCTTTAAGAATTTCTGCGGATAATAAAAATTGAATGGAAATGGAATAACTTTACAATACCATGGCCTTGTTAAACCTATGAAATTCTTTTCATCAATCCACCTAGAAATAATGAATATTTTATTAAAAAGGAAATGTATGAACGTTATCTAAGGTGAATGGAGCAAATAAGTTTTGTGGATCAGGCAGAGCTGGCATCAACACGCTTCTTATTGCTGGCATCAACACAAAATTTTAAAATTGAGCTTGAACAGCATTTATGTATGGTACCATGGTACCAGTGAGTAATAATACTATTCAAGTGATACTTAAGCTATGTGATTTTTGTGTTCAATTGTGTGAGAGGGGCAGACAAATTTTTAAGCATAAGTAATTCAATACAAAATACACATGTGATTTGTAAATTGCCTGAAAAGGAATGACAACCCTTTTTCTATAGTGAATTGGAGAATAACTAAATGATAAACAAATAACCTACCTATCTAGTGTTACACAGGTCCCTAGATAAGAGGGACTTGGCCCTGTCCAATAATTGACACCAAGAAGAGTTCTTGCATCAGCAGTAACAGCCTTGTCTCCTGTCCAATTCTTACATGACATCCCAATGAAGTCATTTGATCATTCATCTTGGTGTTACACAGTAAGAGACTTGACCTCATCCAGAAATTGTCTTCAAGGATCGCTGTCCTTTGTCTTCATGCTTGGACACCTTGCATCACTGGAATTTTCTTACACCCATCGTAGTTTGGCCTTTCATCTTCTACCGAACTGCTGTCGCAACAAGTTTTTAGGTGGCATTCTCCTCCATGTTTCCCTCACTACCGGGTAGCACTGACTTCTTATTGTGGCATGGTTTACACAACACATTTTATTGAACACCTTGTAGAGCTCTATTATATTTGATCCTACACTGGTCGGTCCCCTTCCCTTACTGATTCAACTATTCTATGCCAGAACTTTCTCTTAAAGACAAGTAGTTTCTGGGCATCTAGTCTCAATATAGACCAAGAAGTATAAGTGAGAATTGGTCACAGACATGTTGTATGGCGGATGGACAAACAAGCGACTGGTCCAAACAGCTTTTGGTTTATGTCCGGATGGACTATTAGAGATTGGTGAAAGTACTGGTGTTAACTTTGCTATTGGTCATATGATATCAGTTTTCGTCATATAACATCAATGGAGTTGGCTTACAGTGTCACTATTTAACAGATTTTCATCCACACCATTCAGCTAAGCAAGCGCATGAATACTGATGTACAAATAGGTTTCGAATCAGATGAGTATATGCATTATATCTATATATTTATTCTAATACATAAATTTTATATACCTATTTTAATTTTATTTTATAATCTATTGTGTTATTAATTACAGTCAACATCAGATTGAAATTGGAGAGGGGAAAAAAAACTAGTGTCACATAAAACTTTAGTAATGGAAATTAAAAATTGTCAAAAGGATTTCATATAGTGTTACATTATTAATTTAAATTTTGTTGGGTCCTGCTTATCGTATTCCTTAAAATTTCAAACCCATTCCTGATCCTTATTTTATTTTAAAATTGGATTTCATATATTCCGTGTATATGTATATATTTACATATATCTAAATAAATAGTGCTTGAAGTCAACTGCTGGATGAGGTCAAGTCTCATACTCTGTAGCACCAGGATGAAGGATTTAATGACTTCAAGGGATTATATGTATAAGTATATACTATTAGATATTAAGTAATCTAAATATAATAAAATTATTAAGCTATTTAATGAGTCACTCTGGCTCAATGTTTAGGTTTTAAACATGCTTCTGTATTTACTATTCTGCTGTGCTCTAAAATAACTCTGTCTTATATTCCCTTAATACTCTACTTCTCTTTTTACAATGCATTCATATTTATATTTGAAAATTCTTAGTACCCTACTTGGAAGCATTAAAAAGGAGGGAAACCACCCTACGAAAGTCAACAACTTCCAGGAGCAAACTGCGTACCCGTATAATGGAAAATACCTTTAATCTTAAGAACAATTGGCTAAAACTTAGCTTTGTTTGGAGGTAGTTTTGTGGAAAACAATTTATTTAATTAATTATAGTTTTCTTAATACAAAATCATGTTTTTTGTGATAATTTGAAAAGAAAGCCACAGAATTTTTTTCAAGCAGTTTTTTATAAGTGGATACCTTGATCACAAAAACTTTGACTCACCATATAAACAACCAATATTGGCACAGCCCTTGGTTAAGTGGCTGCAGACCAATATGCGTGGAGCTGGGTATATATTCCGCAACAAATGCTTTAATCATCATCTTTATTAAAAGACTTATGTAAGGTTTTCATAAAATTATCAATGATGAGTTACATATAATTGTTGATAATTGTACATGTGCCATATAATTTTATATACACAAAGTTGGACACTGGATACATTTTCTTATTCAAATATTGTCAATAGAATACCTTGAAGTGTAAGGCACACCCAAAACTGTGCAACAACCTTTGTGGGCTGCTCACTGTATTTGCCAAGCATAAAATTTATATTTCCTAACTAAGAAACATTTCTATATAATTCAAATGAAATACTAAACACATGAAACTAACCATATATACTGCAGGGCAGGGTATAGTTTTTCTTTTAACATATATGTGTAAGCTAAACAGTCCGCTTCTTCAATGCTTGAAAGACCATGATCTGGGCTAACATTCTACAATAAAATTTAACAAAAAGTATTTTTATTTATTTAAATAAATAAAAATAAATTACTATTCCTGGGTATACCTTTATCCTTAAATATGACATAACTTCATCAAAATCACAAAATGTGTGTTTTCCATGGCACACTACAGGCAAGGAGCCTTTTGGAGTCCAATAAGGGCTATTTGCTACTTTGACCTCGTAGTCTTTTCCAGAAAATTTTATAAGAGCCTGAAACTCTGAAAATTATAACACTGAAAATTAAGGTAATGAAGCATTATTTATGCTTTTGAGTTCATACCAGAATCTTTAAGCTTTCGAGATCTATGGAAGGTAAACCCCAATCTCCTGGCCAAACCTCAATTGTCATAGGATGATGTAAAGACATTTCAATTAATTAATGTTCTCCAGATAGTACATTCATGGAATTACATGTTATAAAACCTTCTTACAGGTTATTATGGTAGCTGCGATTGTAAGAAGTTATAAAAGGAAAAGTGAGGTCATAAAAAAAAACATTCCCATTTTGTAGTTACATGAAACTTGAAGTAATCACTTCCATTTATAATAATATGAACATATTGATGTTATAGTTCTAATTATATTATTATTGTTTTTGTTTTTAAAGCAAAATAATTATTTACATATACCACATGTCTCTACTATCATCAACCACAGGAATGACATGTAAAACTAATAGAGCTATATTAAAGTCAATTACATAGTTTTCAGGGTCAATGTTGTAAATAGTAATTTTATTTCATAGAAATAAAATGTGTAGAATACATTTTATTTTAAAAATGTATATGCTGTTTTATTTGAGGAATTTCGTAAAATAAGGAAGATGAAATAAAATTGTTATAACGTTAATAGGATATTTACAAATTGGACACGTTGCCAATCACATTTATTGATTTTTCGTTCGCTTTTCTTATGCAATAATTTTGATCTTATGTCATATCGATTCTTCAATAGTTGATGTAATGTGTAAGTTGTTGCTGAGTTGTGTTGTACAACACTAAACAGACATATTGGATGGCCACTGACAACCAAAACTCGCTAAAGTAGGTCTCGTCAACTAACACCGCCTGCGCAGGCGTGTGCGATTTTCTTTTATTTTCCTCCATATAAACGCAGTTCATGTTGATGATATGAATGCGATAAATTAAACAATACGAATGAGGACTTAATACTACGTTTTAAACTGATGATATAGAAATGTGTCCGTCGGCCAACTCTCACAGAAATATATTCACCTGACTGACAACCCAGATAAAAGTCTCTGTTGTACCAATTTCTTCACAATTAATAAATAGAAGTTCCCCTTTTCTTGGTCCAGAAAATACGCACCTACGTTTCCATATTTTAAAAATAAAAACCTTAGTCGTCAGTTAAGAGAGGGGGGAACTAGTCCATGACACAGCTGCAGCCCACTAGGGGCGCAGGTGTAGATCAGTCTCTGAACTGCCGATATAAGGCCGAGATTCGGAGCCATTTCCATGCAATAGAAGGTGAGCCCCATCACCTAGTATTGTATATATATTGACCTTTTAACTTCAATCTGATATTGTTATTAAAACCCACCCTACTTCGAATGCATCAGCACATCGCAGTAAAAAAAAACCTTTTCCATATATACGGAACCCAGCACCTGAAGTGAACACTGCTCTCTCACTCTCTCTCTGCACTCTACTCGAACCATGGCTTACTTATTCAACTACCTCTGCACCTCTCTTTCCTGGCCTTGCAATGTTTTTTTCCGGCTTTGTCAGACCACACACCTTCGTAGTGGGATTATTTGCCTTCGTCTCGCAAAACTAGCACCTCCTTGGAAGATATCTCTTCCTTGTGGAGGACGGTCTCCTGGGACTCTACAAACTTTACCAAGTTGCGTCTACCCCAGCAATCCAGTTTGCCTCTCTCCACACTCACCTTTGGGTCAGTCACCCTTGTTTGATATGTCAATATTGAGTGAGTTCACCCTCCTGAGACACATCAGGTTTTTTGATTCGGGGCAGATATTTAACACCATGACTTCGCAACTCTTCCCTAATCAATGGCAACAACTGTCCGGGAAACACAGGTTAAGTCAGTTTTAGTTCTTATGACCATTGTGAAGGTGAGCCGCGCTACATTCTAATTGCAAAATACTTAGTATTATGTAAATTTATTTTAATTAACTAAACAATATTATACAGGCAAAGAAAGTTTATAAAATGTAGCGTACATTAAATAAAAGTAAAACTAAATGCAAGTTTAGATTTTATATATGCATTGCAGATTCTAAACATTTAAATAAATATAAATAAAAGGTTTTAGGGGGGTAAAAAATTAACGAGGACACGTGGTCTTTGAGATAACCTAGGCTAGGTTTATTCAGTACCTCAAACCCCACTCTGGGGTATAATCTGGGGCATTGTCCCCTATGAATGGTAAAAAGGAACAAAATAAGAATGTCTAGCTGCCAAAAAATAAGAAAAAATACATAACATTAAACAGGTATGATCATTTTACAAGTAATAAAGAGTATATGCACATATCAGATGACCACAAATAACCAACAGTAAAAGATTGGGGGGAAAAAAAAAAAAGAAAAAAAAATTAATAAAACAGGAATTATTACAGGGGAGGGGGAGAGCACGGAAGGTTGTTGGGAGAGATAAGGAGCTGATAAAGTATAGATTTAAAGACTGGGAGAGTTGATGAACGACGAATGTTGATGAGTGTAGAAGGTTTTTCGCACGGATAAGAAAGAATGGTCAAAGGAAGCAGATTTGAGAGAAGGGAAGTACAAGTTGGAAGGGTCGGATCTAGTAATGTGGAATTCAATCAATGATTTCAATAGGAGGAGGTCGTAAAGGTGAGGGTGCTTTTTAGTCATGATTGTGCTGCAGATTCCAGAAAGTATTGGAGACGGGATGAAGGGTATACCCATCCTAACTCGGGGTACTGCGACGGTCTCTGTGGATCCCGAGTATAAATCTACCAAACAAATTCATCAATTGCTTTAACCTAGCCTAGTGATCCTCAGTGAGACTCCCATAGATCGCACAACCGATGTCCAAATGTGGGAAGACAAGAGAGGAAACCAGGTCTTGGTTCGTACGTAATGGGAGATGTTCCGATCGATTAAATAGTTTAGGGGTAGTTTGGGCAGTTGATTTGGAAAATGTGGCATTTCTAGGATAGAGTTTGGTCAGATTCAGAAGCAAAAGGATGGACAGAAGATTAGAATTAAGGTCATCTGGAGAAACATGGTAAGCAGGAGAGTTGTTTTAAATGCATTAGATATTGGCAAAAGATTATTTTTATTGTGTAAATATTATAAGAAAATTGATATGATTTACCAATTAAGACGCTGTCTCTATCTCCTTGAAATTATGTTTAACCACTGTACAAGGAATATGTCATCATAGTCATTTTATATCTTTCATTTGTAAAAAAAAAAAAGGTAGGGTTTGTTTAACAAAATAATATACCAAGATAATAAAAAATCCAGCGAGGTATATCTTGTGCAACCACTTGCTTGAAAATCCTAGAAGAACGTCGCATGTCTCTTGATATTGAAGTTAAGTTGCAAGCCTGTTGTTTTGTCTGTTATGAATTGGTTGTTAACTGCCAAATTTAATTAATACTGGTGAGGCAACTGCTAATATATTTAAACATTTTTTCAATTCGATTGTGTCCCTTATTTATCTTTAAATGTTACCTTACTTCCTGAATCAGACATAGATGTATATTTTTTAAATTAATTTAATAATTTGTTTGTATACTGCAAGGTAATTTTAAATCTTAAATAATTTGAATATTTAATTTTTTGGTATCAATTTACTAAGAGTATTTTGTAGATTTTTTTCACATTCTAGGTTCACTAATTCGAATGATTAGTCAATATATTAGTAATAAAATGACCCTTGTTTTAGACATAATAAAATGGAAGTTGATGCCAAACCCTCAACTCACAATGGTGATGATGTTCAGGATGCTTTCGGATTTTCTAAGTATGCTTTTGTTTTGTAACTTGGCAAAGTTTCCACCAATTTATACATTTATTTAAATTTATGTGATTTAGTAGTAGGTTTTATATCCAATAATGGAAGTTTTACCACAAAAATTTTACTTCAAATTAAAATGCTTTCAATAATAAAATTACATTCCTTAATTCTAATTGAATTTTACCTCAATAAACATTTATATATTGAGAATTTTTATGCACTTTTGTTTGTTGCTAACAGTTTTGAGCAAATGAGAACTGACTTTCATTATTGTATGATATTTGTTTTTAAAAATAATAAGGTTTTCCAGGCCAAGTCAACAAGAATATTTGAGGGTTTTAAACCAAGGATTGTGTTTTTATGATTATTTGTTGACTTAATTGTTGCCATTAGGTGAAGTTATAGTTGAATGCTTTTTTTATTATCAACCTGGCATTTAATAACATATTAATACTGTTGGCTATCAATACGTAATTTGTGTGCCATATCTATGAAATTATGTTTGCGTTACCATCTTTATTGTATTCTTAATCTTAGGGGAAGAAAAACATAATTTAAAAAATTTATTAGCTTCTGAACTGTGACTTAAGCAAAATTTGGAAGATGTTCTCATGTACAGCACACCCTGGGTGTTGTCAAATATACCTTTAAAACTATGGATGGCTAGATTTGTTTTACAGTCTCTAGAATACACGAAAGCAAGCATACAGAGATGAAAGAAGATTGAAACAATTGTTTCATATGAAGGGTCTCCCTTGAGCTCAGAAGTTAAATTTCTGCTTCCAACATCATCAGGTCCAGATGGTAAAATAATTGAAAATTATACAATATACTTATTAATATACCAGATTGGTTATAATTTATTTTATGTACATAATAGTCACTCAGTTTTAAAAGAGACAATCCCCTTAGGCAAAAATAGTTTAGAAACTGAGAAAAACTGAAATTTCAAGCTGTGGCATTAATTCCTAACTTCTGTTTGCCTTTCAAGTTGAAAGTGGTCACTTTTTTAAACAGTAGGTGCTGGTCAGTTACAAAAATAATTTCAAAACATAAAAAAGTGAATTTGGGATATGGTCTGTTTTGAAATTGAGGGACTTAACCTATTGACAATATGCATTAATATTATTTTCTATTGTAGTGGGTCGAAAAATAAAAACAAGAAAGAACAGGGCGCTATGGTAGTGCACAAAGACTCGCTGTTTTATAAAATGAATCATTCATATACAGGAGTTGCTGTAATATTTAACAATGAAAAATTTTTAATGCCTCATTTAAAAGATAGGACTGGAACACAGGCAGATTGCAATAATTTAAAAACATGTTTAGAATTTCTTGGCTTTAATGTTGCTGTGTATCAAGATCTGGATACTAAGGATTTGATGCAACAAGTGGAAAAAAGTAATTGCTATTTTATGTAATTTTAAAATAGGTATCTTACTAAGCTAAATATATTGTATAATGGATCTTACATGGTCTAGTGCTTATTGAATAATTAATTTACTCTGAGGCATTATAACAAAAAATATTAAAAGAATAACTAAATAAGTCCTACTAACTAAATAATTGTCCAGCTGACAAATGGAGGGAAGGATAATTGTGATGGAATAAATAAATGAGAATATAAATTGTTGGGCTAAAGGAAGATAAGTGTTTGGTCATAAATTTTTTTAGTTATTATGAGTTCAGAATCTCAATTGTAATTTCAGAGAATTGGTGTGTATTAGAAAACAATGTCAAATTGTGGCTCTGGAAAAAAGTATACCGAATTAGATTAGGGGGGTCAGGTCTAGCAAAATTTGAATTGTGAAAGGGTATAAAAGTAAGGGTTTTTTCAGTCAAGAGGAGGAATTCAAGTAAGTATTACAGGAAGAAATATCTAAGGCAATGAGTATAATATTGTCAAACGAACAGAAAGCAATGTTATCTTGTAAATGTTGGCTGTATGATGCAGCAGAAAAATAACTGACAACATACAATTGGTTTTATTTTGTAAACTATAACCGATATTTTAATGAAGTTTTATATTTAGATTGCATGTAGTAGAGCATTCTCAGAAACTTTTACCATACCAAACACAATTTTAATGTCATCATTCAAATGTTGGTTCAATAATATGGCAAAGCAGTGACTAATATATAATTGTAGTTATTTTGCAAACTATAAGCGATATTTAGGGAAAAATTGTTTGCCATGTATCATCTCAGCACAGTGCGTGCTCAATTTGTGACAGTTTCTACTGTGTGCAAAATTTGTCTTGAATATCTTCTAGGTATCCTTTGCAGAAACCTCATACATTCATACTTTTCTACTTAGTATACATGAGATCATTTTTTAAAAATAGATTGATCAAAAGAAAAACAATGGAAGTTAAAATATGATTACTTCAATGGGTTGATAAGGATTTAATCAAGCATTATTCACATTTTTCATGGATTTTATGAAACCACCATTTCTTTTGAGTCAAAAATAAGTAAAGTATGGTATTTCATTTATAATTTACAGTTTCAGAATCAGATTTTTCTGAAATGGACTGTTTAGTAATATGTGTGTTATCTCATGGTGAGAGTGGTGTTATTTATGCCCGGGATGCTGCATATCGACACGAGGACTTATGGGGGCCTTTTACAGCTGATAAGTGTAAAACCTTGGCTGGAAAACCGAAATTGTTTTTTATACAGGTAATTTTTTTTTAAATGTTATCTCTTATGCTATTTCTTTATTATTATTTATTTTTATAATTTTATTATGTATTGGATAATATAGAATATTATTTATATATATATTATTATATTTTTCTCTAGTTGTGTTGGAATTTTATTACATATTCCATCTACTACTGTAGATACTTGAGTTGGATAATACATACTATTTTTTTAAATATAACTTTTGTATATACAATATTCTAATATTAACTAAAGCTAATAGAAAAAAAGCAACAGAATGACCAAAAAAAATAATGAGAAATATAATAAAATTATAAAAATAAAAAAAAAATTATGGAGTGGAAATGTAAACACTAAATAATTATATGTTGTTGCAGCATCAATGAAGCTAAAAAAAAAAAGGTTTAATATCTCTAAGTAAAAACCTACCAAATCTGGATTTGATGCCTGCCCCTTTCCACCTTTTAAAGTCATTGCTTTTAGTTTATGTTGAATCGTATAGTCATACATTCATTCAGAGAGGTAGTCGTCAGAAATATTGGTGTTGTTCATAATTTTGAATCTGTGCAAGTAACTCAATGTCCTGTAGGTGTATTGTTTAAAGTTGATAATGCCTGTCTTTGCTCAGCTGTTTTAATGTACTCTTAGAGATGTAAAAGGCTAATAATAAGAAGTGACAGGAGACGTCCATTAAATATCTACTGAATGTTTTTCAGAATCTCAAAAAATAATGTTTTACAAAACCTTTTCATCAATGATTTTCTTTAGTCAAGCAAGTGCTGTCAACCAATACACTGCCATTTTCAGGCCTTAAAACTAAAGTGACCCCCCTGAACTCCAATAACCAAAAGTCTTGTCCTGTTTTGTACCATTATATCTTCTTCAAGCCAGAAATTTAAGGTTTTAACTCATAATGTTATCTTAGAAAACGTTTTTCATCATGATGCCATTATAAATAACAAATGTTTTAAGTTGGGAACTGACATAACTGATCACACTTCATTGAAAGCTTTCTTAATATTTATTTTTGTACAGCACTGCACAGTGCTTGTAAACTGCAAAAAAAAAGTTTTTGTTTTTTCAAATTAACAGTGTATTTGCAGGCATGTCAGGGCACTAGGTTAGACCCTGGACTTACATTGATGTCTGAAGTTGATTCAAATTCATCTTACAAAATACCGATTCATGCTGATTTTCTAATAGCTTACTCGACTATACCAGGTGAGCAAGAGTTGTGTTATTCTACTTATATGCATTATCTTGTTTTTACCAAGCCTAAAGAGAAAGGCTCTACTTTCAGACTTATTTGGGGCGACAAATGTCTTTTGTTCCATCTATCTATTATTCTGTGATTAAAAAATTGAAAGTTTCCTTCCGCGATACTTATGGTTTTGCTGGTTAAAATACAAATTGAGAATTATTAAAAAAAAAAAATGAAAAAAAAGTCCATCTTTTTTGGTAACTTTATTTTCCAGCTTTCAAGTCATACCACAAAAACTATTAAAGATTTAAAGGTGTGACCCCCCCCCATATTTAAGTACCCATTTAAGGTAATAACACAAAAATAAATTGAAAGATTTCCAGAAATAAAGTTTTGAAATCCAAGAAAACAAACAGTGTTTAATATCATTTTAATCAATGTCCATTGTATTTTTGTTTTGTATTTTTAAAGTAATCTTCAGTGACTAACATTTATTAACAAATAACCTTATTTTTGGTCAAAATACTGCTATATTTACTTACTAGTCAAAAATACTAGTTTTTCTTCACCACATATTTAAGAAAATCATGTGGCCCATCCTGGGTGTATTGTACCTTCACTTTCTGTCTTTTATTTTGTTATACATATTTTTAAAAAATTGCAATTTAGTTGATGATTGATGTAACAAAACTTGAGTCAATAAAAATAAAACTTGATATAATGAGGGAATAAAATAGATGAGACCCTTGGATGTACTATAATATCTCACATTTTTCATCTGAAACAGTTCTATTTTTTTAATAGTTTAAATGCTTAATAATAGCCCAAATGTACTATAAATAAATGAAGTCAAGTTAAGTTGTGTTGTATCAAAAAAAATTTTATAAGTATTTATGTATATATATTTTTTTTTTTTTGCAAATTAATTATGTTTTTTTTATGATTTCCAAACTGGTTTTTATTCCTGGCGGAATACCGGCAAAGGATCATGGTTTGTACAAGCTCTGACGGCTGAATTTAAAGAGAATGGATACAAGTACGATTTGCTGACACTTCTTACCTTCGTAAATAGACGTGTTGCCATGGACTTTGAATCATATGTTCCCGGTGATACGGTGATGCATGAGCAGAAGCAGATTCCTTGCATCACCTCAATGCTAACCAGGCTGATAAAGTTTCAACCGAAAAAGTAACAGCATTAACTTATAGGAAATCATTTTTATGCAAAATCAAGATTTTTTGTTTATAAAAAAAAAATTGGTTTCTGTTTGATGAACCAAAATGTATTTATTGTATGAAATACGACTTTATATTTTTACATTTAATGTGAATGAATGGTAATAGTAATTAGAAAAAAAATTGATATCTTTATTATAGTCGTAAGGACACCTATTGGATTATTGATTAACTAAATGAAAAAGGTATTTTATTGATTAAGGTATAATCAAAACTATACCTTGATTATGCCTTTACAGCATTATTTAATACTTTTATTTATTAAATTTTAACTATTTCAAAAAAAAAAATGTTCACCACCTCATTTAATGTTTTGTTGATGTTTACTGTTTGTTATTGTTACTATTTTTCAGTTGATACTTGTACTGTATATTTATTGATTTATATAATATATTTCTGCTGATTTCTCTGTACATGCTCATGTGTAGAATTAATACTAAACTGTTTTGGTCAGTGAGACCATTCTCAGGGGACAAATATAACGAAACAAAATATTATAATTTAAGTAATTTTAACTAAATCGAACCATACACAATATTTATAATTTTATTTAGTCTGCGCGCATACACTTGTGGGTTAAAATTTCTTAAAAGAGAAATTGAGTTTTTCTGTCACTTCTTAAATTAGAAATGATGGCCACTGGTGTGACAATTCAGTATTTCTGCCCTAAATAGGAGTTTATAAGAACATAAAATCCACTCTCCCAAAAAAAAAAAAATCAACTAATTTTATGATTCATATCATGTCATATTGCTGTATTATTGATTGTAGCATGTTATACTTACTTCATTCTCAGTAGTTTTGATTTAAATGGCATCAAAAGACATCTTAATTTATCATCATAAAAACAAATTATGATTATTTAGCAATATAAATGTAAACCAATAGATGTCTGGACCAAATAGATATTTTCTAATATACCACCATACCAAATAGAAACCAATAGACATTTTCTGACATAGGGTTGCAATATAACCTGGCAACCCTACATATTAACTATGTGAATTTTTAATTTTTTTTTTTTGAATACATTTAACATTATAGTTTAATTAACAAAGTCTGTAATCTTGTTCAATTAAGGAGAACTGTGGTGCTGATTGAAAGAGGCAACTTTTAGGTCTAATAGTCAAGGGTTTAAAATAGTATTATATCTTTCCTTTGACAACTGTGACTCATGCCGAATGTGTCTTAAAAATAAATTAAATATTTTAAAATGTTTTGTATTCAAATAATCTATCAAGTTATAAGTTAGGGTGAAAAATACCAGATAAATACAATGCTTCAAATTCACACTGCCAAAAAGAAGTAAGAGGGTGTTGCTCTAAATAAATCAAGTGGTACCGCTCATGTTGCATGAAGTAGCTACCTCTGCATTGTTTATTGAGATTTAACACCCTCATGTTCTCCAAGTTAGGGCAGGGAGGGTGGTTTTCATTGAAGGAATTTATAAATTTATATTGTGTTTTATACCTTTTTTAGATCTGCTCCTATTTAACATAATAAATAATTTTTGCATTATACAGACAATTTGTTAAGTCTGATGCACATTAGGTATATATATCTCAAAAAAATATGTCATGTATCTTAATGTTGCAACTGAGATTTATTTATTGGGAAATAAAATTCAGTTAAAAACCTTCCAATGTAGGGGATTTTTATCAGTGTCACCTACAATCAGCCATAGAAAAAAAAATCAATATGGATTATTTGTTACTTAATTATTGTTTAAGAAACTGATAGTTCCTCATGTATTTGCATTTATAAAATATAAGTTAACCCATTTCTCAATTGTCATGAAAAAGTAAATACTGATTTTTTCTATGTTATTAGGATAAGATTAACGTTGCTAAAATACTAAATGTATTTTTTGGAAGAATAAATTTCATTGTAAAAATTGAGTTTGTGCTAGGTAATAATTAATGGTATATTGTTCTTAAGACTAAATTAAGATAAGATAAAGAAAATAGCAATTGAATAAAATAATTTTATGTGCAATGAAATTACTTATGTATAAGTAATTTAAAAAATACCTCCTTTTTTTAACAATTTTTTTTTGTGTATCTGAAATTATTTACTGCTGTAAAGTTGTATGTAGGATGCCTACAAAAATAATATTTCTGATTTTGTTATAACTACTATTTAAAAAAATTAAATATAAGGTATGTGGAGCAATTGCGGGCCATAAATTTATAATTAAATAACTGCAGTGGGGTGCAGCCCCTAAAAATCAAAATAAATTGTTTTTTATATCAAAGCTGAATAAGTTTTCAATTAAATTAATTGTATCCCTAGTCAATATTGTTTTTATGTTATGCAATACTACAAGTTAGTTGTTAAGATGTTCTTAGGGCACAAACCTAGGATTCATTTTTCATTATTTTGCCACTTGGTTCACAGTGCAGAACAATGGGTATAGTACAGCACATTCCACTCCTGAAACAAATCTATTAGTTTTTACTTGAGATGTGATATGACTGAATCTTCATAGAATGAGGTCAATATAAGAGCATTATTTACATTTACAGTGCATTGTTTACTGAGGAGGTCTCTGATCAGATCTTCTTTCCAACCTTATTCCTGGCATGTGTGGAGTATGCCTCTGATATGCATATTTTAGGGATATCATTTGTTCTTTAGTCTTGCTTTGTCAAAACCTTCATATTGTTATGGAGTGCCCTGCATTGAGCTTAATCAGCATTTTTCTGTAAACAATTAACTTGGACATCCACCGCATTTGTCAATGAAATCATACAATAATCATGTGACATGATAACAAACCAATTTTCACTTATTCCAGCATTCAAAGAAAATCTTAGCAGGTAGGCAAAGCAAATGTTTTGTTTCTGAATTCATATTCACACAGCCGTCCTTAATCTCAAACTGCTGCAGGAACACTTTTTGGCTCCCTAATTATAAATTCAAAGTGAATGCAGAAAAGTTTCCCTTTGTAGTAGGCTCTTTGACCAACTCACCGCTATTAAAAACCTACACACCTTTGAAATGTGATTCAATGACAGCAGAAGTCCCCTGTAATGGAGGACGAAATATATTTGAATTAAACATATTAAACAACCCATGGATAAGAATCCATATGAATAACTGAGTTCCTTCAGATCACTTCCTCACTCCTTTTGAAAAGGAGATAGACCTGGGCTTCTATACCTGTATGGAATAGAAGTTTTAGTAGAGTCCCCATCGAGTATGAATTCTAAGACAGATAGCCAATCCTCTCTTCTTTGCCAATACCTATATTTTTCACTCTTTCAAGAAATGACTTCCAGTTACCAAAATTTGCATTAATGCTTATATAGTTGTTATAATTATTACACGAACATTTTTCTCACTTGACATCCCCGGTGATTTAGAGTGATGCCTAAGGCATAGGTAGAATCATGATCTGTGAAAAAATTGAGTGTTACTAAATAATTGAGGAGTGAAGTAAATATCTTCCTATTATAGTAAATATGTATAATTGTTTTGTTATAGGTCCCACAAAAGTTAGAGGCTTAGCAAACTGACAATAATCAAAAATCGAACAATTAACTCAAAATAAAAAAGTAAGATGCATTAGAACCAAAAGGAAAGAGCTCTAGCAAATAGATCAGTGTTCAAGGAATCTAACAAGCCCAAGCTCACATCTGTGGGGAAAATGAGAAAGATGCGAGAGTGCCACAAAAGCCGAGTTGTGCAGGCGATTCAAATAGACATGGTTAGCTAGGGAGTCAACCCAAATAGATCAGCAACGTTGACATCCAGTACGAGACAATGTGGGCTCCCTTAGCTAACAACTGGCGAATGACTTTTGTCAATCTTTGGTACCTTCCGGAAATTGTCCTATTCTAGATTTCAGACGCATGATCGTATGAACGAACCCGTACATAAGTATGTGTGGGTTTGCTTACGGTTTCTAAAGGGTTTGAAAAGAGCTGTGGCCCTAGCGACGTATCAGGCTAAGCACTTCCCAGGTGAGATCTGAATTTAATCTCTGTAATAACTGCTACAAGGTATACACGGTGAATCCCGCCGATGAGCTAACCACACGGAAACTCGTATTCGCTAAAACCAACACACGTGACAAAATTAGATCCCATGACCAACGAGTCCCCCCCCCCCACACTCATAACCCTTTTATTATAGATTTTTACATTTGGCCGATAGGTTCGTGATGACACAATATACATGGTTGCGTAGTCTTGCAGATATGCCGCGACAGGAGCTATGGAATCACCGGAAAAGTTATTAACTTAAAATATTAATTCAATTAACTTTGTTTTAAAAAACAATCATATCAATTTCTGACATAATTCTAAGCGCCCTACGAGTATCCAAAAGATGCTGAAACCAAAAGGCCATTAAAGAGTCTCTAGTACTCTATTCACCACGTTTTGATTCCTTTCGGGAGACATCTCAATCCCATATGGGGTCAATTTCTATTAGCCGGATAAACTATCAACAGCGTAACCTACAAAAAACGTTGTATGGGCGTATTTACTGACATGCCCTCCCAATAAAGTGACGAGTCAATGTATCTCAAGAACAACTAGGCTTAGGAAGTTGTAATTGCGGATCGTGATTCTTCTATTGCAGTGCAGGTACGCCAAGAAAGATTTTTTGAATTGTTGTTCTCATTTAAATTCAAATTAAATTTTTTAGTCTATTTAAAAGTTTTTTTTTTGTCGGCTGTGCTGATTCCAGTGGATCAAACCAAATAAATTGGTTGGTTGAATTTTTAAATAAAAAGCCTTCTACCAGCAATAATATATTTCTTTTGAAACGTTTCAGAGAACTTTTTTTTAATTTAAAATCAGATTTTGATACTTAAGAATTCCAGGATTGAGTTGTGTGGTTTTATTATTATTTTTTTAAATAAAAATATGTGGACTAGCAACGTGTAAGTAAATCAGTTGAATTGAGACTCCGAGCTGGGATGCATAAGGGAACCTAATACGCTGGCCGAGCTTGAATTGTTGGAGAAAATATAATATGTTACTGTTCCATAACATCACTAATTATTTCTAAAACGAGTTAAACTAAACGGAAAAATGGGGCCCTTCTCATTTCTGTGATTTTTCTGCAGATAACTTCTAACGTAAAAAAAAAGAGTTCTTAATACCTACATCATAGCCAACATCCTTAATTGTGTAATCTAATATTACTTGTTCTTTATTTAAAGTCAAAAATAATTATTATTTAAAATATGCGTAATATCTATGCATTTTAATCCGAAATATGCACAAAAGGCAAATTTTGGCCGAATGTGTAACATAAAAATTTACTAAAATGTGTGGAATAAGGTGATTAGTTAAGATATATACCCATGTTATTAAAAAAATTATGTAAAAGAATATGTATTTGCCTGCAAATCCAATCCTTATTTATAATAAACCCGGTTTAATGCATTTCATAAAAACTTGACACCATGCAACATTTAAGGGATTTGTGCCTTGTTACCATGAAAATAAACTGATTAATACATTTAGGCCTCTTAGAAGTAGAATTTTTCAAAAATCTTTCATGGTGTACCTGTACTGCAATAGAAGAATCACGATCCGCAATTTCAACTTCCTAAGCCTTGTTGTTCTTGAGATACATTGACTCGTCACTTTATTGGGAGGGCATGTCAGTAAATACACCCACACAACGTTTTTTGTAGGTTACGCTGTTTCTAATTTATTGGATTACATTGCTATTTGTTGATAGTTTATCCAGCTAATAGAAACTGACCCCATATGGGATTCGGATGGCTCCGGAAAGGAAAAAAAACGTGGTGAATAGAGTACTAGAGACTCTTTTATGGCATTTAGCTTTCAGCATCTTTTAGATACTCGTAGGGCGCTTAGAAGTATTTCAGAAAGTGATAGATTTTTTTTTAAAACAAAGTTAATTGAATGAATATTTTAAGTTAATAACTTTTCCGGTGATTCCATAGCTTCTGTCGCGGCATATCTGCAATGCTTTTATTAATAGTATAACTTCCCTATATTTTATTTGTTTAACAAGCAAGATTTTAAAGTATTATCAAATTTTTTTTTTTGAAAAATTAGAATGTTTGTTAACAATCATAAAAAATTAAGATGGTTTTAATTTAATTTTAAATATTATTATTTAAGGAACGGTGGTGTAACAGCTAGGACCGGGGTCCATGTTGGAGCTGTCCCAAACGGCTCCTAGTGCGTATTAGGTTCCCTGGAGCGGCTCCACCAATGTCCGAGCCATCCCTAAAAATATGTCTTCGTTTTGTTCAATACTGGACTAAAATGTCTCTTAGTGAAAACTGTAAAATAGTGCAAAACTGAGGGAAACAGTAAATGACATTCTGGGTAAAGTTGGCGTTGTTTTAAAAAATAAATTAAATGAGGTTTTAACCAGAAATGTGGAAATTATCAACAAATTACTAAATGGTGACACTTTAGTGGTTTTATACCGAATTAGTGACCCGGTAATTTCGTCAAAATTTAAGTATGCCCCTTCAACATTGGTAGGTTTAGAGAAGTCCTTTTCTACATAAAAACATTTTATTATCTGACAAAACATTCCATTTCATAGAAGTAAATTTTGAAATACATATGGTTATAAATTATGATAGCTCTGTTGAACATGATGGAGGTGATAGTAGTGGTGAATTAGGAAATCATTTGCTTTGATCCTCTAACTGTCTTGTATTAGGGTCTTGTGCAGGCACATGATATAGGTACATATGACGAAACGTCATACACTTGATATAAATATAACATCCTTCTCATTCATAAACAAAGCCGATTTCACCCAAAAATATTATTACACAAATATACTGTTATAGGCGAAACAAATTTAGCATATTTTTTGAATACTGGGTTTTTTAAAATAAATCTTGAATTGAAAGACGAATTCTCCTTGAAAGAATATTTCTAGTTGTCTTAAATAAAAACCTCTCTTTTACAACGAGGGCTCTTAAACAATAATTAAACTGTAGTCGATATAGAACAAACATCGATTTATTCAATTTTTACTTGAATTAAACATGACAAGTAATCTCCTAGAATTTGAAATTGAATAGTTGTGAAGATTTTAGTAGTTTTAAGTTACAGGAGTGACTTACAAATAAATACTATTGATAAAATTTGACGCCTGCCCTCGCCAATATATTAATATGGAACTGATAAGAGTTTTGACTACCACTTATGCTTCATGAACCTTGAATTTGTTTATCGTTATTATCTATAAATTCGGCTCTATGTATTTTACCTTATATTGATTCCATTTATTCTTAGAATAATACGAAGTCTTCCCCACATTTATATTTAGGCTTTTCTGTGTGAATAGCACTAATTGTTTATTCTTTATCTGCTAATCCTAATGATAAATAGATGGCGGATTATCCAGATTATGGAAATTTCAACTTCAGATTTGGTTTAAGCCAAGGGAACAGCTATGAGTTTGAGGAGAGTAAGAGAAGTAAAGTGCCCAAAACTGATGAACTATTAAAGAATCTTAAGGATGTTATCAGTAGCCACCCTGAAAGTGGTATGAAGCGACCATGTACTATTTATTTTCTGCTTTGCGGTTTGCCCACGCATAAATATTTTGCCACCAATAAAACTAATTTATAATACTGTTCTGCCCCTATTCGACATCATGTTAGATTTTAATGTCAAAATTTGTTGATAACACAAATGGGTCCTCGCATTTTTTAGTGAATGAGGTCTGCATGATAAGGTGAAAGTTCAGGATTCAAACTGTTTTACTGTGACTAATTTATGTGAATTAGAAGCGGGCAGCTTCCGATATGATAAATCATCCACCCCCTAAATAATAGATAACTCTAAAATCTTTTAGTTTTAAAAAAAGATAAGTCAATAAGGATCTTTTTGATAAAGTGCTCAGATTTTAATAGTTTTACTTCAAGCCTGCAGACAAAGTTTTATCTCTGCTAAAGATAAAGTTTAAGTATTCATTTTTTGCATCAAGAGATCACTTTGAGTGAAAGAAGGACATGCTTTTTTGGTTTACATGTCGCGATCAATTATTATTAAAGCAATAGTTGATTGCCTGATTTGAGATCCATTAACCGATTAAAATGAAATACGGTTTTATGGCTATTACCTTCGTGCTCTATCTACCAATTGTGTTCAGGCCTACCTTTTGAGATGTTGCAATGTGTGTTTGATTTCATAATCTGTCTGAAAAAGAATTCCAAAATTAAAAATCTCGAATGTGATGCATGATTTCAAAATAACCACTCTAAATTCTTATAGATTTGTTTTAATCCATCTAAATTAACTGTATATTATTTTTCTAGGCATACCCTGTTTAGAAGATGACTTTCTTATGAGATTTCTGTATGCCCGTAAGATGAATGTGGATGAGAGCTATAATCTGTTATTAAATTATTTTTCTTATCGTCAAAGGAACAAGGAGTTATTTGAAAATTTAAGTATTGATGACCCATTGATCAAACAAGCCCTTTATGATGGTTTCCCAGGTGTTCTTCCTGAAAAAGATAGGTAAGTCCAATGGAAGGTTATAGCTAAAAGGGTCTAAGTGCCAAAGGCCATTAGTTTTCTTAATTTTTTTGTCAATTGAATAAAAAGTTAATGAAATATCTCAGATAAGAATGACACTACCTGAATCATTCGTTGTCTCATCCTGTATCCTATAAATGTCTTTCAGACTAGTTTTCGTTTATTTATATAATTATTTCAATCCTGAAGCATTCTTTATTAATCCTACATTTGTTGAGCTGGTCCTCGTACCATATTAGTTTACTTTTTATGTTAATTATTGTTTATAAAATGATTAACATACAGACATACCTATTCTTAAAACTTAAAGTATATATTTAAACGGAATAAACATAACTTAAGAATTTTATCTATATAATTTACTTTAAGCCAGCTTTTAAGAAAAAATATAAAATGATCTTCATTTAGTGTAGTGGTTAGTGTAACTATTTTATTATGTAATGGTTCTGGGTTCTCAAAACCTTCGATGTTTCGAAATTATTTTATTTCATTTTCTAATTATAAATTTAAATAGAAGGCTCCTGTTATGATTACACACTTTTTAGCCCTAAAGTGGAGTAAATACATAAACAAATAAATCCAAATATAAATATTAAGTTTAAACATATGATGTAGCAAAGATTCCTTAAAACCACTTCTCTAAAACTTTAGATCCCTTGCTCATTGCTGACTGTTTACAAGATGCAGAAATTGATGAGGAAGTCTCCAAAAGCAACCTGACAACTAGGTCCTGTCGACTCTAATTACAAGACATTTACAAACACGTACTACTTTTGGCAAATTGTGACTGGTACAAATCAGTACTTGACTTATGGAGCTGAACTCAATCAAAATGTATTAACACTCTGACACTTATTCAATTCGTATCAGGCCATCCTAATACTTTAATACTCTGTCAGTATGAGCTGACTTTCATGTAAAACTTTTATATAAATCTTTCTGTTAGAAATTTTTTTTTAAATTAGCAATTTTTTTGTGGCATTGATCAAAATAATATTAATAATTAACAAAGATTTAATAAATTAAAAGAAAAGTTCAATAAAAATTTTTTCAAAATTATTATGCGCCCCTTGATGTTTATCATTATTATTATCATAGCTACCAGGAATTAATTCCTCAGTCCAAGGGTTTTTATTAACTTTTTATCTTTTGGAATATTTTTTCAGATAATTAATGTTTGTATCTACTCTAAACTGCCAATTAATGGCAGTATTATAACACAAAATTAAAATATTTATAAGGAAGTGTATTATTTTATTTTTTTAGGAAAGGAAGATGCGTCTTGTTATTTTTTTGTAACAATTGGGAACAAGCAAATTATCCCCTAGAGGTAGTCTACAAATCCTTGCTGATAACTTTGGAAGAACTGATCACTGATACAAGCAATCAAATTAATGGTTTTGTTATTATTGTTGATTGGACTGATGTTTCATTCAGGCAGGTGAGTTTTAGAAAACAATATTACTAAATTACCATTTTTGAATTAATTTTGTTTCTATCACTATGGCGTTCTCTATTTATCTTAGGTATAATTACTCCATTAAAATAAACAATTCTTACCTGCATTAAGAAAATTGATCTTAACTTGTCATATAATCTACTATGAACAATTGTTTTTTCACTCTGAGGAAAATAGGAGTAGGCAAGATAAATCTTCTAGTTATCAGGGTTTTTAGGTCTATTTGTTTACCATACTTTTGTTTACACGAGATATGCATCCATTATTTGCTCTTTTTACAGGCTCTGATTTTGTTGTCAACAATCATTAATTGATTTTATAATATACAAGTTAATATAAAGCAATTTTTCAATAATATTAAAATAAATTATTAATTTATAATTAATTTGATAAACTTCAAAAGTTTTTATTTACTGAAAATTTAGTAATGTAAATATCCTGATAATGATTTAATAAATTGTATATTTATGCTAAATGTTAATATTACCTAATAATTTTTTAGAGCTATTTAATTAATGGATTAAATTCATTTTAATTTCTTTAAGTAATAAAATTCATAATATTTAAAAAATGTGCACAATATCCTTCTTAAACTTAATTTACTAATTGCTTGATGTGACCTTTCGGACTGCCATTAGTCCATTTCCAGGCAACGTCTACACATCCAGAAAAAAACCTTGTAATGATACCACTAAGAAACAATTTTGCTAATAAAATTTTTTTTTTAAAAACTAAACTTCATTCAATTATAAGTATGTGCTTACTAATTACTTTTTGGTCATTTCAAACAAAAAAATGAGAAATTAATTCAAATGACGATTAAATAACTTGATTAAAATAATTTTTTTTATTTGGTCAGTCAGTACTTCTAATTTTAATTTTATACCATAATATTTCCTTTTATTTTTTGCTTGGTCCTTGAAAATTAATTAATTAACATACTTTTAAATAGATAAAATATTGATGTAAATAAACCTATTAAACTTGGTTGAGAAAATTTTAAATATTGGCTCTCAAAACTCAAGTTATGGAATATCTTTGAATTTATTTTTACATTATCATCTTTAATCTATTAAAGATACCATAGGGGAAAAAATAAAACTTTTAAATAGCTTCTGAACAGTGACTTGAGAAAAATGAACAATTAATAAAAAAAAAATCAGATCGAAATAGACGATAAATGGGTCCTCTAAGTGTGAAGGTCAAATTAAATATTTACGTTTGGTGTATTGTAGCCATTAAAAAAAAAAAATTATTAATACACTAGTGTTTAAAATATTAATTTTTATTAGGTGACTTCAATAAGTCCAAGGACGTTGGGGCTCATGGTTGAAGGACTTCAAGATTGTTTTCCTGCAAAATTTAAAGGAATTCATTTTCTAAACCAGCCTTGGTACATTGAACGAATTCTTTCAATCATTAAAACCTTCTTGAAAGAAAAGACTAGTAAAAAAGTAAATATTTCTTTATTAATCATTATTATTAATAAATAATTTGGTAATTATTAAATAATGTTATTATTTATTTGTAATAATAAATATATTTAAATGATTATGATAATTATGATGCTAGATATTGATTTATACATAAATACAGGTTAATGTATGGGTGCTCATTTTTCAAGCTTTTAAATATAGCTGAAGTGTAGTTTATTTTTACAGATTATATTATGCAGTGTGTCAGAGTGAATCTTAAAATATATAGTTTTAATCTGTTGCAGATATTTGTGCATGGGAACAATTTGATCTCTTTACATAGCCACGTTACGCCTGCTATCCTACCGTCCGAGCTGGGAGGTGAAGGACCTCCATTTTCACCAACCTCATGGGCACACAGTCTCACAACCAATAAGTAAATACTATTTATACCTCATCATTATTAATAATTAACAGTCATAGAAAAAATATACTGGCAGAATCGGGACTCAAAATTGTAGATACTAACTACAATTATTTTCTTCATTAAATAAAACTTTTCTCTAAACCATTTATTTAATGGTTTAAGAAATTAAATCTATGAAAATTTTTGAGTTCATTACTAAGAACATTATTGTATCCTTTGTTGTTTTTATTTTCAGACGTATGGAGAAGTAATTCTACGCGGATGTGGGAATGAGTGTTCCTAAATTTTGGATTCTAGAGCTTTTCACCTTATAAATAACTGTTTCTAATACATTCCTAACCTAGCTGTGATATCTAAGCCTTGATTGGGCTGTCCCCTCAACAGTCTTTCTTAAATACCTGCGACTATTGAGCTAATCGAGCCTTTTATAGCTTTTTATTTCTTTATTAACAATCAGTATTGATTTTAAATTGTTTTTATTGTTAATGTTTTTATTAAAAATTATTTTATTAAGATGTAATTTATATTTGCTGTGTGTGATTCTTTATAAATTAAGGATTAGTATGGTTATCACAGTATGAATTGTGTCATTAAGTAAAGAAAAGTCTTCCGAAATGATCATTTTATTAATGTTAAAATTAAAAAGACATTATGGATGAAATACAGCGTTATTTTCTTGCGATAATTCTTCACTACAATTTCATTCCAAATAAAACTATTATTAATATTAACTATTGTTTTCTGTTGGATTTACATGAATGATATTTTATTTTGCGATGATTGCTGTACGAATCTGTATTATTAAACATTCAGAAAATAGAGGAATGTGTAAAAACTAAAAAAGAAAAACATATTTTTATAGCATTCATGTTTTGATCATGCGCTGTTAGACTATTAGTAAACTGTTTATTTTACGTTATATACTTTAAGAATAAATAAATAGTGCATTTGGTTGATTTCAACACCAAGCTTCCAACCTGCTTATCTGTGCCTTGTTAAATAATGGAATATTTTTTTCCAAACTTATGATCTGAAGAATTTAGAGAATTTCCTCGCTAAAGATAGTTGTATTCTATCGTGTACACAAGTTGGTGAGACCAGTTCAGAATTACATACCTAGGTTAGGAACCATGGTAGAAGGGGATGGGCATGCCCTACCCTTGTCAGTTGAGAAATTTTGCAACTCTGCAAAAGTCTTATTCAATACAAAGACTTATTAGAAAATCTATGCTGGTCTTAAGTGAAAAAAATATCTTTTTTAAAAGTTATTAATAATAATAACTAATTTATAAGTAAAACTGTACATTCATGTTTCAAGCTAGTGCTGCGATTTTGACTTCATTTCCTGAAATGTACAAATTTTTGTGTCAAGTAATAATGATATATAGGAGTTAATCAAAAGAAAATCACCACAGCTAGTTGCAATGAACTCATTGTTCATCATGATAACTCATTAGGAACCATCTTGCCTTTATTTTATTAGCTGCCCAAACAAACTTATGGTTAGTAAAATGATACTTCCTAGATCAAAGTTGTGCCACCATTTGGAGCTTCTACTTGAGATATTTTGCACAAAAAAAAGGAAAAATATTTTCAGAGTGATGGCGACAACTCGAAAGAAATCTGTTTTAAGAGCGAAAACCATGTATCATTGAACCAAAAACCATAGTATGGGAGGGAGCATTGTATCCCTTTTGCTTTGGATGAAAATCTATAGGAAAGTTGCTGAGATATGGCTTTGAAATATTTCTTGTTGATTTGAATGTATGGTAACATATTTGTTTAGGGTGTTCGAATGAACAATTAAAAGTTGAACAATAAACTACTAAAGCACTGCTATGGATTTCAGAGCCAATGCTTATTTTTTCAATAAAAAAAATGATTATTTGAAGGGTAGGTTGTACATAATGACTAAAAACTACTAATAAATAAAAGACACAATATGTTTTAGAAGGTGAATGAACCCTTTTTTTTAAAGGCTTTATTTGAAAACATATTATTATAATGTAATACTTGTTTTGACAATAATAGTTGGCAATAATTAAATCTATGACCGTTATAAAAAATTGTCATATGGATAGTCCCATGGAGGCGCGCAGACCTTTGATGGGACATGACCTACTTTAGCAGGTTTCAGTTGTTGACGATTATTCAGTGAATGAGTTCATGTATTTAAATTCAGTCAGATAAAAATGACTAAACAAAAAGCAGTCAGAGAATCAATAAATGTTACAACCAACAAATATATATATATTGCTAACTTTCAAAACACGGAGGGTTTACAATAATATTGTGAAAGATAATAAGTCATTTTTAGTTGGTGAGTCAAGTCTGTGGTAATATATGGCAGTAATTGTTAAGTAAACATTTGTGTGGTATTCAGGCACTTGGCTTTTAAGTATCATTTTATTTTTTTCATTAAAATATCTTTCTTATTGTATTTAATTGATAGTATTGATAAAAATAAAATACTTTAATTGCATATATTTTTAATCAACTAGTGGTACCCTGTTAATATACAAGTACAAAAATTATATTAATACCTATTAATTAATCTCATGATTCTGAAATTTTTTTTGAATTTCCATTCTCATTATCTATTATGATTCATATAAGAAAGTAGTTCTGTTTTTGAATGGCTGTCAGAAAATTTATACTTACAAACCTGGTGAGTTCACCATTCCCCCCTCTAAAATAATCATACCATACCTAAAAATAATCAATACAATGTATTTAAGACAAGTAAATTACAAATTTTAAATAAAACTTATTATATGTAATTATGTTTTAAAATATTAACTTAAGTATATATGTATTAAAAAAAAATTTCCCTTAATTATTTCATTTAGTTTTAAGGTTATTTGAAACACAGAAGTTTGTCATTCTGAACAGGAATACACTATGTTTATTTGTTTTAAGGAAAGTTCAGACACTAGTGTCATTAACGCCCTAATTACAAATTACATGAAGAATTTAGTATGACAAATAGTTGTTGGGTATATCTGCATTAAGCAGGAGTACATATTGTATGCCTTTTATTTCAGTATCATACTGAGATATTTTGCCTTCATTCATGTCAAGTTATTTGAAGATAGAAAATTTAAAGAAGTTCAATAGAAACTATTAATGTTTTACGAACTATTTAAATAGAATTTATTTTTCATGTTCGCCCAAGATACAATGCCATATGGTGTGCATGCCACAACTGTATTTAAAACTTTATATGTTAATTAAAAACCCCAAAAAAGAATACTGTTAATGATAATAAATAAAGTTTGTATTTTATAATTATTTAAAAATTGTACTTAAAATGCAGATAAATTATTTGCTCCTTAAATAAATATCGCTATGAGTAAACTTTGCCAACTGTTATAATTTATATGTTTATTATGTTATATACTTCTACTTCTTATCCACTGGTTATTTGTGAAATTATGACAGTACTATTTGTTATTTATGGAATGTTTTATGAACTTGATCTATAGTTATTAGTTTATCCCATATGATTAAGCCTGAGGTTTATCAAGCTAATGTTTTAAAATAAAAATGTATGTATTTCTGTTTGAATTATTCGGACTATTTAGCACCAATTCCTAGTTCGGACCACCAACCCAATCACTATCATGATCCCACCACCAATTTTTAAAAACGTGGTTTTGTAAACCTGTCTAATAATGTGAATTTGTCTAATGCCTTCTAGTATTTTAAGAAATGCGGATATTATGCACAATACTGGTACTGAATCTCAAGCCTTTTTAAAATGGCTAAAATTTAATTTTATGATTTCCAAATAATGATTTTGATTTGAAAATCTTTTCAATCAACTACATATTGAGCACATCCATTGTGAATAAACTGGTATAATACTATCACTTAAAAGGAAAAAATAAAATAAAATAAATAGTATTTTATTAATTGTCACAATTTCCAACATTTTATTATAACAATAGAAAAATACATAATTGACTACTTTTGACAGTAAAAGGGAGTCTGCATTATGTTTTTATTTTATTTTGGTTTGACTTTTGCCATCGTTTATAGTACAGCCTTAATACAATACTAAAATTGCATTATACAATATACAGATAATATTGAATACACAATATGTACAAAAATAAATATTTATCTTATACAGATCTGATTTTACTAAACTAATTTAACAATGAATCCACACTGTATAAACATTATTTGACAGATCATTCATCTAAAATAAACTATTTGGTACCTCTATTTTAAATGATCTAAAGATATTTCTACAAATAAAAATAAGATCTACTTAACTAATGAACATAACATTTTATAAAGTACATAACTTTATTACAAAAGAAAAAAAACACGATTGTGAGCTTATTATATTGTTAATTGAAAAGGGTAGGTGTTCTACAAGTAATTCTATCTTGTTTCAATAGTAGCTACAATGGTGCAAATTATATTAATAGACCTTACAATAACAAGGACGGATAAAGTGTTATAAAAACTAATAGAAATAGTTCTGGTATTTCATAAAATATTTTTTTTTTTTATATAAAAATGAAAAAGAAACCAAAACAATCTTGGCTATAACAAGACATATAAAACTTGAACACAACTAGTAATATTTTGATTTTATCACATCAAATCATTATTTGGCAATAAAATTCTTATATTTATATAAATTGTAAATATTAAAAACACTGGGATAGTAATTATTATAAAAAAACATCAGGTAGTACATAACCAATGGACGGAACAAGTTATTCACATTTGTTTTATTTTCAAAATCTATTATTTTATCTACAAATTACTTATATCATTCAGGAATGAAAGCATATAATTTTGGAATGTTACAACTAAAAGTTTAGGGATAACAAAATTCCAACTTATAATAACAAGTGATTACATTATTTTAGTACATTTAAAAGTACTTTTTATTTTAGGCATAGAAAAATGCATACTAAGTGAAGTAAACATATATTTCTTTTATTATTTACATCATTTGGAGGATATCTTTTCTTGTTTATAAATTAAACATTACAACAGATGAACAGTTTACATGCATTAGAAACAGTAAATTTCATTCCGATTTCTGGTTATAAAACCAAAGCAATCGAGGAAATATTTAATCTAATACATTGTTTTTTCCTTTAAAGTGTTGTTGTTATGTCTTGTGATGAAAGGTAATTAATTGTTTCCTGACCGATGGAACGTCGATTTCGGGCGCCAACTAAGTATTTAAATCAATCAATAAACATTACAGCTAAAATGAAATAAAGTTAACATAAACAATTACCTGGTATTACATAAGGCATATAAACCTTAAGCATATTAATGGAACAATAAAGGAAGACATTAAATATATGAGCTAGTCACTGTATATATTACAGCGATGTCTATAGGATCACTTTTATCTAAAATAAAATTTAAGTCTAATTATCAATAAAATTTGAAGCCAAAATTAAAGTAAATATTTATTAAAAAAACCTTATCAATCAGCTGCATCCATTTGGACAGGAAAAATAGCAAAAAAGTAATTTCATAATTGTTAAATAAGATAACAAATTGAAAAATCTGAAATATAAAAATGTAGGTCGTTTAAGAACAGGAAAATCCTAGGTAAAGCGGACGGGGAAGGGAGTGAAAGAGAAAACCATGGGTTTATCCCATGATGTGGATGGCACCTGAGAAAAACACCTACTAACAGTACCTTTCACGTTATGAGCATATAGTAAGTTAATGTGAGACATTTAGATAAGAAATAAATCAACAAAGCTTTTATATTATTATAAGTTTTGAGTAGTTTCATAAAACACAGAAGAGAATCAGAAAAAAACCCAAGTAATAAGTAAATGCATTTATTAAAACAAAGCACTTATTACTTGAAAATATTTTATCAAGCAACACAACAAAATAAAAAGTTTACTAGAGCATAGTCATAGAGGTGGTAATATACTTTTCACATCTATTTATCTTTAAATAATTATTTATCATCTTTGTACCATCATTTCAGTGAGTTGCAATATTATTTTGCTCCTAATTTCTTAAGGAAAGGAAAGTTTAACTGTTACTCTCACACACTGGGTCTTGAATCTAGGATTCATCTGATGGAGAAATGGCATTAAATTCCACCGATTGTGCTGTTCTTAAAATTGAGAATACTTCTCATATGTGTATCTGAAGTAATGCACTGATGCAATTTGACGTTGAAAAAGAATGATGAAGTCACTAAATATGCCCATTTTGCAGCAGGCACTCATACCCTATTCATCAAACTCTATCATATAACATGTTACAAAATGACTCATTTTATCCATCATACATAAACCATCAGCATAGTTCTTATAGTTTTATAATATAATTTTTCACTTTTTGTAGGTCTGGAACCCTTCACTCATTTTACTTGGGAAAAGAAGTTATTCTACTTAAAAATGAATACTAATGTATTTATATATATAAATTCTAAAATCACAGTTCAACTACAAGTTGGTCCTTTTGAGATTAAAATTAACTTTCATTATATGCAGGATATCAAAATTAAGTGGGGCTCTCATTTGCACATAGGTCAAAGTAATCATTGTATGATCCCATCCCTAAGACAGTCTGTTTGTTTATTTTCAAGTGCGGCTCTTATTCATTACAGCATGTACAGAATCTAAATTTATAAGCTTGAAAAAACAATTATAAAATCATATAATGTGAGAAATGGAGCATTCTTTAGTGATTTATTTATAGCTGGTTAATATATGCTGTAGTTGATAACAATTTAATTTTATTTGGGTAGCACTCCCGGATAGAGTGTTATATTTAATATATGTGCAATCAAGTAAGAAACATAGTCACATAAATAACCACTTAAACCTAAGGAATGTTAAGTACATACCCCTTTTAAATACAAATTAAGTTAACAATTTGCATTATTCCCAAACATCTTTCTTATGTTAGCAACAAGGAAATGGAATCTATTCATTTCTAAGCATATGCACTCAGTGCCATAGATGAGACCTCCAGTAAATCTTAAATCTATCTATTTTTAAATGTACAGTAGGCAATATGTCTGGGAGTTAATCAGATCCAGAATATGCCAATAATCAGCCTACACAAATGCTATATATACATATGTCAAATAGGCGTTTCAGACTGAGGTGTATAGCCTGGCGGCCCTGAAACTAAAAAGTGTCTATAAGAATGGGCCCTGGTTCCATGGAAATTTGAGTAGCTCGATCTCGCTGAAGGCGGTCTCTCATCATCGTATGAGTTCTCAGGGCTATGGCGGAACATGAGGTTCGTGTGACCGCTAAGAGGCCTTGAGGTTTCATCTAGTGAAATTAATAAAAATACAATAATCAATTAATGTGAAATCATTGATTTTATGATTATTGATTAAGACCCTTAACTAATTTCACCATATTTTAATAGCAGTAATATTTATTTTCGTATAATATTGCATGAGTAACTATTTCCTCTATTTTGCATTTGTCTTCAGATTCGAATCGAATTCAGAAGAAATACTGGCGAGTGTACTGTATAAAAAATACAGTAGCTGTCACGATCTTACAAGTTTTACCTACCCCCTTTATTTTTATTTATTAGTACCTTATCAAAACTATTGTGAGCTGCGACCTTGAAATTTTCAAAATTATCGAGCACAGCATTACAGCAGTTTTAATATGTAATAAAAGATATGGCCGTGGAGTTGACAATAAATAAAAATTGAGTGGTTTTTGCTAATATTCTTCCATTTATCTCACCATCTACATTCCTATAATTTCTAAGTGCTACTCTCGAGTATTTTAAACTCTGTCCTTATCTATTAATTATGGATAGGCATATCCACTTCTCTACTCATTTTAGTAACAAGATAGAAACAGTATGACACAGGTTTCACCACTTGTTAACTTCACCAAACTTGTCGCTGTGTCTCAAACTAATGATCTATAAATGTGTCCTCCAGCCAGCTCTGCTGAAGAGTGCCCCGCTATATACTCACTTGACTGACAATACAGCTAAAAGTCTCCAACAATTCCAGAATGTGATCATGAGAAAAGTGGTCCGACATACTTCTCTCGAGAGGCCAAAGAACTCTGACCTGCACCTGTTGCTTGATGTGCTAACGGTGGGTGAGTTCATCCACCAGAGACAAATCAAGTTTTTTGACTCGTTGAAGGAAGTACCTCACAAACCCAGTGTTTAACACTATGACCCCACCACCCTTCCCACATCGATGGCAACAGACTGTCAGGGAAAATTAGGTTAAGAGTTTGTTTAAGTTTTTATTGTTAGATGTAAGTTACTTTTAAGTCTTTTCATCACTTTTAAAATTCAGTCCATTAATATATAATGCACAACATTATACTTTTGTACAATCCAGATCACTATTAGTAGAAAACTGAATTTGTATAAAATGTAGCCAAGCTACAGGAAATATAATGAAGCAATTGTAAATAGATTCGTTTGTATATCTATATTTTGTAATATATACTAATTTTGTAACAAGGGGATATGAAACAAAAAAAGAAAAAACAAACCTTATCTATTGGTATTCCCTTCAAGGATAACTAGGAATTTAATTATATTTTTTTAACATTTAACTCTGTAACTCTCTAGCCTAATTCTTTTTGCACGAGACATACGTCTCTTAGGAGGACCGGAGTTCTTATTTATTTGAAGTATCTCCAAATCATTTATAAGAATGAAAACGTGTTGTGAGCTCTTTGTCTCATTACAACTGGGGCTAGGGACAAATTCTTCTAAATGCAAAGGATATACTTCCACACTTCCAGTACTTGTGAAAGAGACTTCTTTAATAGATTCAGGTATATTAATTTTTAGATACTGACTAAAAAAAAGAAGCCTTTTCTAAATCGAAAATAACATTTCATTTTCCCATATGCTCCTCGTTTTGGTTATGTTAAAACTTATTTTAAGTTTTCCTATGCTTATTAATATTGGTGAAAAGAAAAATAGTTTTACAAGATGGACTTTGAGCAATTCCTGGTTTACATAGAAGAAACTAAAGAAAGATAAAAGTAATGACTTATGCTCTGTTGGTTTCAGTGCCTAAATGTAAATAAAGAGAGCCTTGGTTTGAATCACGGCCAAAAGCAGAATTTTTCTTAGATTAAAAATGACTGACGAATAAGAAAACAAATACCATTTCTTGGTGGATGTGATGAACGGTTCCTACGAGATGATCTATGGCTAGACCTAGTTCCATGAGGTCTCCTGGGAAGAGATCCTGTATGAAATCCTCTAGAATCACTTCGTCTCTTCACTCTTCTAGGAGTCATAGGGCGACTGACTCTTGGATCACTTTCTAAAAAAAGATACCATTTTGATAGATAAATTAATGACATAGAATGTACAAGTTCCTGGATTATTATACACTAGTTGTTAGGAAGGTGGAGAGAGGGAGAAAGGAAGAGGAAGCGAGAGAGAAATAGATGGATAAAAAGGTTTTTGGCGACAATGTCTTTTTCCTTTGATTAACTTGATCCTACAAACATAATTGAACAACCGGTTGTTTGAATGAGTGCCTTCGGGTCAATTCTTTCTTTACCTTTCCATGTCCAGTCCTTTATTCCAAAATGGACCGAGCTCTCACTATGTCTTTGGTCTCTGCTCCTTTAATCTATTTACTTATCGCACCCCCTTTACCTCATTTCTGTGTTCTCAGTTCCACCATCAGCAAAAAAGAAAACAACTTATAATTTATCATTCTCCCAATACATTTTTTCACACATTAAAAATATTAAGGTAATTATAACAGAAAAAAACAAATTTCATCATGGTATTGAATTTAATTGACTCCAAAACAAACAATGAATTTGTACTAATTATATGGTTGAAGGTCAGAATAAACTGGTAACAACATAAGTAGCTTGTGTTAACGAATAAATAAACAGGTTTCTAAAGTTAATTTAGTTTACTTGATTTTGAAGCTTGGAGCACTTCTACAGCTAGTATCTAACTTACTTTAAGGATATTTTATATGCTTTAAGGATATAATTAAAGTGCACTTACCATCTATAGAATCTCCACTAAAATCAGGACCATTCGTCACTCGTCGAGGAATTAAGTCCACAGGATATAGAGGATTCTGAATGGGTTTTTTTATAGTTGACGGTGCTAAATTCAAGCATGTATGATATTAATAATTATGAAATAAATGCAGTACATTAGTTATGGAACTAAACAAATTAAAGATACTAACTTCCTTGTTCCCCATTCTTAATTGTGTTGCTCATAGAAAGAGCAAGACTAAATCCAATTAGCTGAAAATAATGATCACAAATATGAAAATTATAAATTGGTGATATTAATATATATATATATATATATATATATATATATATATATATATATATATATATATATATATATATATATATATATATATATATATATATATATATTTGTGAAAATGATCTATTGATCAAGATGCCTGATTATCTTTGATTTGGTCGCTAGTCCTAAGCTTTAGAAATAGTAATACAGTGCAGCCTCCCTAACCTAAGCTAATTAAAATTTCAAACTACCCTAATATTTCAAGTATGCTTAGAGTGGGCACATGTGGTACACACTGCAGAGGTGACAGATAATTTTATTTATCATTTTACTAATTTAATGCTGGTTCTATAGTAGCATTTAGTGATATAATTAGAGTTTGGGGGAATTTTATTACTGTTTTATTATTGAATTAATTTTAAATTTTATCAGGCTTGACTTTTTGTTTTAACAATTTATCGAATACAAATTAAACAGTTATATATTTTCGTGTAGATATTATGTATAATATAAGTTATGTTAGAGTAAATACATTATGGCGTTTTGTAGTTACAGGATGACAACCTAAAGTTGCCCAAGGCCTACACATAAAATGAAGAACTAAAAGATTATATATTAGATTCACATCTGCCACACTTCACCCAACACTGGTTCGAGCCTTGGCCCTGTAAAAATCTTTTCTATGGCTAATAATTAATATAATGGAGGATTTTGTAAGGCTGTAAAAATATTGTTGTCTGTATGCACCTCTTCCAATTAACCCAGAAATTAATTAATTTCTGAATTTAAACTTTGGCAAGCAAAAACAATTCAATAATTAATAACTAATAGAAGTGGAATATAATCCTAGAGGTATCAATTTTAGTAATTGTTGGTTAAGAGAATAATGACAATCAAGATTTGAACCCAGGGCCACCGATTAACTTATGACACCTGTCCCTGATGTTAAATGATAAGTTAAAAATACCCGCTAGGACACTAGGATAAATCTGTAGATTTACTAAGGAGAAAGTAACTTAAGAATTATATCAGTTTCATAAACCTAAATGACAACAATGCTAATAATATACAACTGGTTGTTAAATTAAAGTATTCTATTATTTACAGCAAGAATCGCATGGATGGCAGCCTGAGATGCTTCCAAATTGTAATAACGAATTATACAACCAGTGACTAGATCTGGGCGCAATGGATGCCAAGGTTCTGTTTCTATTCCAGTTTGATTTGGCAAAAATAAGGCTTTGCAACCAGGACCATTAGCTTCCCACCAACTGATACTTCCAGCTCCTAAGCTCAGTACATCCCATTCCTAGATGAATAAAATACACTATAGACGTGATAGATAATAAGTAAACAAAATAGTAAACTTATGAAAATATATAATAAAATACTTACTCTGTTTAAAATGCCAATATTTAAATAAAAACAAAATATGAAGCAATTCCATCCGAACCAAAACAATGTCCAGATGCAATACTGCAATAAAAATAAGTAGAAGTTATTGGCAGGAATAGATATGTAAACAATATACAAGGATAATTGACATATACTTACTGTCAAAGCGTAAGTTGATTTATATTGCCAAGCTCCAAAACATCCAAATATCACAAATATTATTTGAAAAAAATTTACAACAATAGGGCACCACATAAAGCCGAGGAAGTCGAATATCTGCCTCCAAATTGTAGCAATCTATAATGAAAATCTCGAAATTATACCGTAGTCTTATTGAAAGGTATCTTTCCTATCAATAGAAAAGCTCTAGGGTTATTAATATGATAATTTAAAGTTATTTTCATTTCATAGGAATCTTACCAACTGTGAGCAACAAGTCCCCAGCAAAAACAGTCTTTTATTACAGCCCATTTTACATCTGGATATTGTGAAGTAGAAAATGATTTAAAATACTGCGAATGACAATCGCACATAATACACATCTTATTGAACATAATAAACGACTACAACACTAACCCATCTTATAACAACAAACAAATACGAATGTAATTATTGACAATGCAGCCAACATAATCACAGTTACTGTTTATAATTTGATAGGTTTTCTTGAGTTTGAGTAAAGAATATATACATTTATATGCACAGTAAAATCTAATATCAACCATAGGGATTATTTAACAAAACTAGGAAAATAAATTGGATGACATTTTAAAATTCTATTTTAATTTAATGAATTTTATAAAAAGTAAAATCTCACGTGCTTATATAACCTTATGGAGGTTATTCGGTTTCTTGCTGCTATATATATTTCTAGGGTTTAGTTCCTCCAATTTGCATTATCAACATTAATTAGAATTACCGAGTTTTTGTAATTTTTTCTTAGTTAAATATTTTTTAAAGGCTGTCATCTACTGAATCATGTCAGGAGATGCACAGCCAAGGAAAAGAAAAGATAAAAGAAAAAAAAAAGGTATCCTAACTGCTTTATTTATTTACATTTAATTGTTAAATAATAAAAGTGATGTATGGATGTTAGATTTTTTTAACCGTTTATCTAAGTAATATTTAAATTGTTTACATTTGTTTAGTATGTTGGCTCATCAGTGCTAATATTTGTTATAAAGGTGTGGAGATAAACTAATAATACCATTAATATTAATGTATTTAGATGAAAGTAGTAATTCAATAAATTGTTTTTTCTTCCTACCCATCTAAAGTTCTATATATACACCTGTGTTAGGGATTTTACGTTCTAGTCTGAGAGAGGGGTAGATTTCTTTTGCCAAGTCCTCTAGAACATCTCTGTTCTATTTATAGAGTGGTCATTATTACACACAAATTTGATTAATTTTCAAATCGAATGTGTTGTTGACCCCATCATGCAATTAATATACAGTTTAATATTAGTTTGTTCTTGATTTCCTTCCTAGTCTTCAAGAATTTGAGAGACTCACTGTTTAAGAGAAATACAATTTTTAAAGCACTAATAAATCCTAAAATAATTACATTATTTAATTATTTTTACACTTGACACAAATTTATGAGTTACTTAAAGAATTGAATTAAGTTTTTTGTTCATAACTTAACTACTTGTCATACGCTATAACACAATCAATATTTATATTGAACTCTGTTAATATCCATTAATGTTTCTTACTGTTGAACAATTTTTTATTGAAAAACAGGAGATCCAGTGGGACAAAGAACCGACCATTTTCTGAAGGAGAAGTCAAATTTATTAAGAAAAACCGGTTTGTATTCCTTCTATGTACAGTAACAGGCAGTTAGTTGCTTAATGTTACAATAACCTTGTTTTTGTTTAGTCATAATGTTAGTTGTCCTTGTCATGTTTTTTTCAAGTCAATAACAAATGTTAAGAGTAACTGATAAAAAAAAGAAGATATTTTTATACGAACGTTCTTTCAAAGCTTCCCTTTTTAGCGTTTCTTCAAATTTTTTTTTAGCCCAGAAACTTTCATATTATGCTGGGAATTCATTGTTAGCCGTGAATAAGATTGTTGGGAAATCGGCTTAGGTTGATGAAAGAAAGACCTTATATTTTCATAAAATTGATGAATGGATAATGTTATGACATCTTAAGTATGCCTGCATCAGGTGTTAATAACAAGAAAAGAAAGGTATACGTCAAAAAAGTGTGTTACAATAATTATAACAAAAGTTTAGGTACAAAAAATAAAATATCAGTACACCATATTCTTCAAATTGTGACCTATGAACTGTTTATGGACATGTCTAACTATTTATATCATCTCATAAGCTATTTATGGGGCACTTATTTCTATAAAAGTATCTATACTTTTGTACTTGCCTCTTAGTTATTAACTTTTTTTACACATTTTTGGTATTTTTTTCTTGTTATCAGAACTTAGATGGAGAGATAGTTATGCTGTCAAAACTTTCATTTCATTAACCTAGGGCGATATCACACCAAACTCATTCACTCATGTTTTCAAGTTATGGTTTAACTGTGGCATCTGTCCTTCGTTTACTTAGAGAATCGAATTTTTATTTGGAAGTCTAAGTGGGACTTTTAGTTTAATTTGGGATTATCCAACAATATGACAAATACTGCCAACCCTATCAAATATATTTTAATCTCATTAATTAAATAACTTTTTTTTCTTATTCTTTTGTGTAAAGTACCAAATTAAGGGTTTCTTTCAATGTACTGATTTGTAATGTGTTAGTTGTTAGGATTTCAATGGGTTTTAATGTCAAAAAGTCATTAAAACTGCCCTTGCAAGCAATTTTTTTCCAAAACCTATCGATACATGAAACTCACTCTGCATGTAGTGTACAACTTGATTAACCAATGATTGAATAATAAAGTGTCAATATTTTATGTTTAAAGTTATTGTAATTTTTTTTTCCAATGCAATTAATAAGAACACTTCGGAGAGATAATAAACAAGGCAAATTTCCAATCAATTAAAATGAAAACATTGAATAAACCATAAACAGCAATAGTCCAAAGTACAGAGTAGTCTCTAAAATGAACTCAAGATTGATTAAGCCACATAAAAAAGGTAGATAATGTAAAGATTGTGAAATACAAATTGAAAGTAGTAAATGTAATGTAAAGTAGTAAATTGAAACTTAATTAAAACATAATTCTGTAAACTTATTTATACTAAGTAAAAATGATGTATTTTAACAAAGGCAGGTATTGGCTTGATGCAAATTAGATAAGGATTATAATTGTGGATATATTAAGCTAATGCAATAAAAGATAATTTGTATAAGATATCATAATTGTAAATAGATGTCTTGGAGATAAGAGGATTTGGGATATTCTTTGTGGGATCTATGTTATGAAATAAATTTGTATTCAAAGAGAAATGTAGAAAATGTGGAAAATTATTCTAAAATAAAGAACAATTAAAAAAAGTGTCATTACTTAATTACTTGGTAATTATAAACACAATTTTTCTGATCATGAAAGGTAGGGAGCCAAATTAAAGGGCTTGAAGAATATAATTAATTTCAACCTGTCATTAATGAAAATTAGGAGTGAAAATTCATTATTGAAGAACAATTTTTATATTATTATTAGAAAAGTGATTTTTTTTTTACCAGATTTTTATCAATCTCAAAAACTATGAGGTTTTATACAAATCTTATTTTATGCAAGTCAAAGTATTTTAAAATTTCTATAAAAATGGCTTTATACATTTTTCACTGAGGTAATTGGTTGTAAGGATATGTAAGGAGTGGAAAGTTATTGCATTTTTACTTTCAGTAAATGTTTTTCCAAATACCTGAAACCAGTGCTACTGGGTGATGCTTATATACTTCCTTGGTATTTTAGGCAAGAAAATAGAGGGGTTAAATGCAACAATAAACTGCATTTCATTTTATTTCATTATTTATCTTTTAAGCATACTATAATTCTACATTCTATTTATTTATTGAATTATCTATGTATATTTGGATAAGGTATGTTCTATACATATTAGGTATAGATAAATTCTTATTGTTTAACATCAGTACTCAAATTCGAAATCCTTAAGATCTTCTATCTCATGGAAAAAAAAATCTTTGATATCTGAAATTTAACCCTTGTCCAAAACCATTGAACTTCAGTGGAAATGAAGCCATTTTAGAGATTTTAAAGTACTTTAATTTTAAATAAAATTAAAAAAAAACCATTTCTACACCTTATATTTTTCCCCCTAAACCGGAGTCTGGACTTTATTCCACTTGCTACAAGAAAGGTATTGAACAATTTATGAGAGGTTTTAGCTTTTCTTTGGATGTTTAGGTTGTGTCTGTTTTTTAAATAATTTTTCTATAATTGTGGATCTTCAAAAAGTAGATATATGAAGGTTTTTAATTTTTGTTAGGATTTAAATTATGACAATGTTATTATAACCTATTTATGTGATATTTTATTAAGTAATTTTGTACTTATTACTATTACTATAATTACTTATTAGTATTTAGATTAGTAGTTTTAAATGTAATCCAAAACTACACTGAATACTATTTCTTGTGAATTTTCACAAAAATATAAGTTAAAATACTTTTGGTTAGTTAATTATTAAAGTTGTGTTGTGAAATTAATTAATTTTTTTTTAATTCTTTATTCTGAAGATAATAAGAATAACAGTGGGATTTGTTAAAGACTGCCTATCTAAGAAAACTACTGAGTACGACTAAATAAATCAAATTTAAATACCAAACAGGAATATAAATGAAAAAGATAAGATAAATTGGTACCTAATGGATGGTTATAAAAGAAATAAAGTATTAATAATGAACAAATAACATTTATAGAACGTAACAAGAAATAAATAAATGAGATAGGAAAAATCACAATAGTAAAAATGTAGTAACAAAAAAAAAAAAAAGCTTCTCAGGAAATTATAACTAAAAAATCATTCATGGAGACCATAGGAAAGTCTCTAACTGTGAGTACAGATGTCAAGAAACTATTTAACTGCAGATTTACAAGTCGGTTTTGTATATACAGTTATCAGCTTAGGTAAACTAAAAAACATTATAAAAAGTCTGATATGATAAGATGAAGATTTTAGATCATGAGAAGAATCTGTGAAATCAGAATTGGAACTCATAATTATACTTTAAATATGACTATTATTTAGTTTTAAATAAAAAATTATGAATAATTACGTAATACGTGTAAATCTTAACTAATATTTGTGTCATTTGATATTTGTGTGGGTGTGATATTTTTAACACTTGAGTTTATGACTTGCTACTTTGATTTTATGTTGTATATTCCCATTATATGTTTATAATTAAATAATTTTACCCTGTGAATCATTCCTGACATTTCCATTTACAAATTTTGTTAAATTAAAGCCTTTGTAACAAACAGATATTATTTTGGTTACTACTACTGTAGATTATTCAACAAATTTCATAAATTTTGTTTGAACATGACACTTAGTATGATAGTAAACTCCCCAGTTTTCTTATGGAGGGTAGGACAGCTTTCAGTTGTACCTATGATAACAGTTGATACAACTAAGGAAAGAAAATTATGAAGTTCGACTGGTAATAGATAAATTGTCCCCTGAGGTATAAAGTATTAATTACTTATGTTAGGTTAGGCTTTGCCTACTATATTTGTATGGAGATAATCCACTTTTTCCTACCAAGTGGTTTGGAATAATGGGAATGTACCTAATTAAGTTAGTATTTATATATAGTTTTTCGTCCAGTCTTTTTTAGTCAACATCGATCATCACACATTTAACCAAATGTGTTGGTTTTTTAATCAATTTAATTAAACCTTTTTCAGTTATACTAAATATTTTTCATGTTCTTCTATTGACCATCTCAGCATCATATAAAAGATAAATTTATTTTTTTGAGGCTTCACAATTTTTTTCATCAAACTATTTGGAACCAGTTGGGTCAGAAGTCTTAAATTAATGTGCAATATGAAGCAAAATTTTAATTAATTTTCAAACACAAGATGGCTGAGGAATTCCTGCGATATTAGTTGTGCATTATTTATTTGGGCGCTTACAATCCATTTTCACCAGGACGGGTTCCTAGCCTATCTTGTGAATTTCTATTTGAAATAGATTATTATGCTACATACACCAAAATCCAAAATATTAAAGAAATATGAGTACTTTTATGACTTGCAACAAAATATATTTACAAGAAGCACAGCTTTAAAAAACAGCAACACTATGTGATAAATGTGGGTTTTCAAATGAGTTTAATTATTTTTTTGTTAATTTGAATAAATGAAATCAAGATATTAAAAATTATTTGTTAATAATTAAGTAAACTTTTTTTTTTGACTCTAGAAGGTATAGTATAATTCACAGTTTAGTGGTTTTAGGAACAATTAATGTTGAACCACTCTTGTTATTTAATTATATTGATTCACAATCAACTGTTGTATATTGACTGATTTGTTTTGGCAAAGTCCAGAAAGTAGAAAAAAATAATATGGTTATAGAAAGTTTGCCACAGTCAGTGTTTCTTCAGTGACTATATAAAGTATAATTTGAAATCATAGACATCTTTATTCTGAACCCTAGTCCCCTCATAGCTACACAACTGAGTTCAAGATAAAGCACAGAGTTACCTCAAATTCTCAGGATAGAGTGTGGTGAATGGCAGTTGCTTCTGGGCATATTTCCCTTGAGTAATATTAAGTGCAGTTCTCAAAGATATAATTAGCAGTTTGAACATCTACCAAGGTCAATTTCTCCAATACAAAACTTTCTGTAGAGAGGAGTGAGTGAAATTGGTAAAATGGGTCCTTGTTGTTTGGATCTTCTATACATGAGATAGGCTAGGAGGCTAGGGTAAGTACCCTCAGTTCTTGAGTGGCTGTGCTGACTCCTTGGTTAAGTTACTAGGGATGATGGAAGGATTAAGAAGGACGATAATTGCGGGTTAGTTTCAAGAGGTTCAAGGAAACTCTGTGCTGATGCCAATTTCGTTTGAAAGCTTTTGTTGTACTATGCACTTTTGGTCTCTCTCAAGACAGCCAAACTGAAGGTCCACAATTGGCGGAAATCAATTGCATACCTAATAGCTCTTAGAGCATGCATGAGTTTGGAGTACTGGGGCCTTATTCAAATTGGTAGTTGCTACTGTACCCCAGAGTGAAACCACATCCTTGAGGACTGGCCTTAAATAGCCTGAACCAAGAAGGTTTTTGAGAGTTCAGGCCAGTACTTCAGCAACTCCCAGCCAATCATCTCAGCAAACCCGTATGGTACTTGAAGTGGTCCTGCAGCCATGGGTCAAGGATTTTTCCCTAATACTTTGGCCTGTTTTCCTTTTTTAATCTGACATCTCCTGTCATGAGGTTATGAGGTTTTTGTTATGGAGTTTAGTGCGCTTCACAGTTAGAACACAGCATAAGTTGTCTTATCTCAGCTGATTGGTAATAATCAGTCAAGGTACCACTTGTGAAGATTATTTAGAAGAAGTTGCATTCTATATTAGGCATGATATTTTCATGACCTGATTGTCCACATCAACTGAAATTTTAGCACTAATTACGTCATTGATATACAAAAACTAGGCAAGGGAAATCGGAAAATTGGTCCTTGAGGAATTGTGCTGTTTTTAAGTAAAAATATTAGACTCATCACCTTATGGAGAACCACTGGTCTACTGGTCTGACATTGCCTTTCAAATAGTAATTCAACTACCTGTACAACCTTCCTTAGATTCCATCTTTCAGCCCTTTCTCCGCATTCTGTCAAAAGCTTGCTGGAGATCCACCCAGACAGCCACAGTATGTTTTTTTTGCCATGGAAGGCATTTTCAACACACATTGAGTTGAGCCATTAGTAAAATTTGACAATCTGTTAACATGACCAGTCTCTAGCAAGGATGGTTGAGGTACCATTTACATGTACTTCTAAAGCTGGGTAATTATTCTTAATCATTAATTCTCCATATTTTATATTACCAGTTCCTGAGTTATACTACTAGTACCTGAGTGTTAGGTACCCTCATATTTAGAAACATTGATCCTATTAGACATGTCTCTTGCAGACAAACAATCGTGAATTATTTTCTTGGCAAATGATATCTTCTTACTCACATTACATTCCGTATTCTAATGAAAAATGTCGAATATCTAATTTGTGTGAACAGTATTAACTCTACGTTTCCATATGTCAAATTACCCCAGGCCAAGTAATTTGGAGGGCCTTCCAAGTAGAACAGGGTGAGGATAGGATGTATAAAGAATCCAAGTAGGAGGCAGGGCAACAACAGGGGGGTGCTACAACGTCGACAGACAAGCCCTGACCCCTTTCCAACCTTATGCCAATGCCAGAAATTATTTTTCACCGTCTCCATTGAGATCCCACCAATAGCAGTTTTCACTGTTTCCTTCCAACAGTTCCAGCTAACCCTAGTTTAGCTAAGTAGGTTCTCCTTCATTAGCAACAAGACCTTAAGAAGCTGCAGCTCTTTACTGATTCAGATGTCCCTGTTTGACAGCCTCATTATATTCTCTTATCAAATCGACATCATTTGCAAATTATAATATTTGCACATTCCTGTTAATAATAGTTCATCTAATTTGAATCCCTGAAGTTTTTTTTTAGTAATTTTCATATCAAAAAACAAAAGGTAGGTTAAGACTGGTCCATTTTATTGATTTTCCTCTCCTGAAACCCATTTGATAACTCCCTCTAAAACTTCCAGAGAAAGGAACAGTCTTATTATGATTTCTTATAAAACTTTACTCGCGTAGAAGAAATATTTCATTATTTAGCACTCTTAAGAACATCTCTGTTTATGTGTGTATAATTTACTGCACTCTTTCCTTGATCCAGATAACAATAATCAGATTTCTTACAACCATTAACAGCTCTTTCATTTTCATTTTCTTCTACTATCCATTTTATTTCACAGTGTAAGGTCAGCTTCATCCTATGTTCTGTTCTTTTCTTTCTCTCTCTCTCCCCCTCTCTCTCCCCCTCTCTCTCCCTCCCACTCTCCCCTCCCGCCCACTCCCTCTCCCCCCTCTCACTCTCCCTCCCTCCAACTCTCCCCCTCCCCTCCCTCCAACTCTCCCCTCCCTCCCACTCCCTCTCCCCTCCCTCCCACTCCCTCTCCCCTCCCTCCCACTCCCTCTCCCCTCCCTCCCACTCCCTCTCCCCTCCCTCCCACTCCCTCTCCCCCTCTCTCTCTCTCCCCCTCTTTCTCTCTCTCTCTCTCTTGGTTTCGCCAGCTGCATAATAAGATCCTCCCACTTATTCTGGATTCTTCTTTATGGCGTTTTTCTTTCTAGTATTTCTCCCTGTAAAGATTTGAACAAAACTGTTTGCTGGTATTTCATGGATATGTCCAAACCATCTTATTTCCTGCTTGTATATGGTGCTCAATAATGTTTCCTGTGTTAAGTAACTGTTGTAAGTCTGTCATTCAGCACATATTTGCACTTAGCTATCGAGCTTAGCACTTTTGCGAAAATATTTTCTTGTTTATAAAACTGCTACTTTACCTTAATTACTAAATTGCACTATTATATGACTGAATAAAAAATTTTATATAAATATTGCATTTGTGCTAAATATATTCAATACAAGGAAGATTAATGCAATTTAATTAAAAATATTTCTGGTAATATTTATTCTTTGTTTTTTAATAGAAGATTCCTTCGATGAAGACATCTTCACTCCCTTGAAAAATTCTACCGATGAAGTGATTCATGTTCATAAGGATATTGTTTGTGGAGGAAATGCTGTCACCAAGCTCATTTTCTTTGGCCTCCTGGCCACAATCGGTGTCATGGTTGGTTTTATTCTCCTGGAATATAGAGGATCTACTGATGGTAATTTTTTTCCCTAAATGTTTCTCTATGAAATTAATTGTGTTTTTAATAATAATATTTTTATCAAACTTTTTAAATTTACTTTCTGTTATTTTTCAAATATTTTGAATTCAGCTTAGGAATTTTTCTGTTGTGAAAAAATCAACCAGAGAACTAAATTTTCTAAAAGACCCATACATAAACTCCCTGAATTTTAGCTGGTTATTCATTATCTTAAGTTAAAAAAATCACATTGCTGCTAGGATTGTATTGCCAGCGTCAAAACTTCACATGATGTGTATATTATTAATACTTTTGATTTCCAGTTTATATATGTTTAATATAATAATACACTGATGGACAAAATTAACAGACCACTCAATTTTTTTAGTTAAAATTAAATAAATTATTTTCCACTTTTATTTTGATTAACTATTGGTATTTAGGTAATATCAGTGTAAATATAAAACAGTGCGAGTAATGCTTTGTTTAGTCTTAAATCCTTTTTTCACAAACAGTAGCATTTGATCTATCCAATCTACACATCATAAAATTTATTCTCACTCATTCTTTTTCTTTATAAACTCTTTGCAAACGTTTTTAATTTTGTTCAGTGGCCCCAGTAAGGAATTTAAGTGAATATGATTGCCTTAGTGCTGTAACATTGATAGAGGAAGGATACAGCCTGCGTGCAGTTGACTGGAGACTAGGTAGTACATCACTCGTCAATAGGCAGGGCTTTAGGGAGACAGAGTGTTAATCAATTAGAAAGGGGGAGGCTAGATGTACAGCAGAAAGAGGCGATAGGCACCTGGCTCTGTGAAACCAAAGCCTCACTCTAAATGAGGTAAAAAGTCTCATAAGGCAAGTTTGAAGTGTTTCCATTTCCAGCAGGACTGCAAGAGGAAGGCATAATGAAAACAATCTTTGGGCTTGACATCCTGCTCGTGGAGCTCTCCTTAACACAGCTAACAAAATGACCAGGATTCAGTTTGCACGTGAATGTGTTAATTGGACTTTAGAAAACTGGGAGAGAGTTCTCTTTACAGATGAGGTGAGGGCTAGTCTCAAGTCTTCAGATGGCCATAATTTTACATGGAGATGGCCAGGAGAGAGGTACATGCCATGCTGCATGGTTCCCCTGGTGGCTCAAGGATCTTCTGGGTTGGCATTTCATTTGTCGCTCGTACTAAATTAGTTGTTGTGCAAGGAATGTCCCTAACATCTCAGAGATACTTAGGAGACATAATCAAAGTACATGTAGTGCTGTTTGCTCCATCGGTGAGGGATTCTTGCTAATGAATGATAATGGCAGACCCCACAGAGCACGAATGGTGTGGCCATCATGGAGTCCAGACTTAAATCCTATTGAACACGTTTGAGAACAACTGAAGTGAAGTGTACGATGTTGGAATTCATGTCCTAGTACCCTTTAAGAATTGGAAAGGGCTGTTGTTGAAGAGTGGGTCAATATTCCTCTGTACTTCATAGAAAACCTTTTCCAAACAACAATGCCACTGCGTTTAAGAGATGTCTTTAAAAAATTTTTCCAAGTTTATCTTTATTTTACAATATTTTTTCTGTTACTCATTATGTACCTTCAGTTATCTTTGTAAAATTCAATATCATTTTCAAATGTCATATTTTTTCCATCACTGTATAATTTACTCCGGATATCATAATTGACCTGTAAGAGGAAGTGAAAGCAATCACCATTTTATTCAATATCTTATTAAAACATGTAATTAATTATTTAGGACCTTTAATAATGTGGAATTGAAAATATTTTTTATCCATGGTGAAATGGAATCTCGTTATAAAATTTAATGTTTAAAGGTCAAACAGTGGACTCACAATCCCCAAAACAGACAGTCAGAGAGACACATAAAGATTTCTAATTTTTAAAAAAATCATTGAAATCTGAAAAAAATTGGGGGATATATTAATGAAATTATTTATTCATTTAAAAACTTTTTTTTTAATTTTATTTATTTTTCGTAGTCCTTGTCAAACAGAAGAAACTGAACAAATGGCTTACCTAAAACTCCTAAACTGATTGTCCATTTGTTTATTTTTCTGATAAATTTCCTCTAGAAATTAATTATAAAATAATTAGAATAATGAAGTATTTAATTAATCATTTGCTAATGACAATTTATGACCACATTTTGCTGATTCATACATTTAAATTTACAACTGATAACAATTTTTTTTTTACTTTATAATGCAGATGAAACTTCCTCTGCTGTTGATTCACCTTGGTCCGTTATGTTCCATGATTGGGTTGATCAAGTTGCTGATACAGGACATGGTAATTAAAGTTTATTTTTAATATGAAATTTTGATTATTTCTTAAAATATATTTTTGCAACAACTAGTCTTTTTGGGGGGCTCTCATATGGTGTTGTGTACCAGTTAGTATAATGCTTCATGATATGAAGGTTCTCTGTTCAAATCCCCAAATGGAAAATGAATTTATTTCATTTCTAGAAATAGAAGTGGGTGGCTCCCCTTAGTATAGCCCGCATTTCAGTCCTATATGTGAGTACATAAGAGCATAAATAATTAGAAAACGAGCCATTCTCTATCTTCTAAACTATTCTCTAATTTAAAAGTTGATGTTAATTTCTAACTTAATGATTCAGAATCAATTAAGCAAATGTTTTTTTATTAATTTAACATTCTCTTTGATTAGTTAAAATCCTTTAGATTTGTTTTTGATATATATTTGATAAATCCTGTCAAGAAGTGTTTTTTTTTTCATCGGGTAATTATTTTAACTACTGGTCCACAATGGTAAGTGACTTTTTCCTGATTAGAAAGCCCATCCTTCCTGCCTTTAGTTGGAGTACTGGTGGTTACTTAAATTAAACACAATTATTTTTGTAGTAAAGATTGTGTTAATCATAATTATGTTAAATAAATGACATATTTTCAATCTCTCTTTATCAATTTATAGTACTAATTATTTAGATCATGGCGATGAACATGTGATAGAGGAAGAACATGGTTTCAGCAGCCATGAAGAGCATGATCATGAGAATCATGAAAAACATCTTGAAACAGGCAAAGGAACTAGTTGGTTTTTAAGTTGGATTAGTTTTGGTCAAAATTTTGAAGAAGCACTAGAAAGTGACGTAACAGAGGGCGAGTTAACATCAGGAGGTATTTTAAGTTGGTTCCAGTTTGGTGATAAAGAAGAAAATTCAGTTGATGTGGAGGAAAGCGGTAGTAGAGGTTGGTTCGGTTTTGTTGCTAAAAAAGAAAATTCAGCTGATGTGGAGGAAAGTAGTACTGGAGGCTGGTTTGGTTTTGGTGGTGGCAGTCAAGATGTTATTGAAGAAGATGAGCATCAACTAGAAGAAAATGAAGAAGAGGAAGAAGATCATTATTTATATGCTACTAATGATGATGAGGAAGATAATGGAGACTCAGCTGAAAAAAGTATTGAAGATGTTGAAGAGGATGAAGAAGAGGAAGAGGAGGAAGATGATTATGAATCTAAAGAAGTTGATCATATAAAAGATGATGAAGCTAATGAATCGGCCGAATTTGATCATGAAATGGATAGTGAAGAAGAAAATGAATCTAAAAGTGTCAATGATGATGAAGAGGAAGAAGATGAGGATCATGATTCATTAGAATTAGTGAAAAAGGAAGAGGAAGAAGAAGATAGTGAGGAACAATATTCCGTGGAATCAAATCATCATAAGCAGGAAGAAGATGATGAGGAGCAAGACTCCGTGGAATTAAATCAACTTAATCAGGAAGAAGAAGAAGAAGTAGATGATGAGGATAATGAAGAGAATAACTCAATAGAATTAGACCATCTTAAGCAGGAGGAAGAAGAAGAGGAGAACAACTCAATAGAATTAGACCATCATAAGCAGGAGGAAGAAGAAGAGGAGAACAACTCAATAGAATTAGACCATCATAAGCAGGAGGAAGAAGAAGAGGAGGAGAACAACTCAATAGAATTAGACCATCATAAGCAGGAGGAAGAAGAAGAGGAGAACAACTCAACGGAAATAGATGATCATAAAGATAAAGATGTAGAGTCTGATGAAGATACGGAATACAAAAAAGAAAATGAGGCATCAAATGAAATGAATTGTGAGTAAATCTAATTAGCAAGAAGAATTGAGCTTTGTTGTGTTTTAACGACTGTATGGTTTTTAATATCAACATTTTTAACATAACACATGATGAATGATTTATTTCTGTGCTCATAATAATTATAATGTACTTTTGCATGATGCATAATATTACGTTTTTTATCTTTATTGTTTTCTTTTTAAATTTCATCTGAGGTTGTTTAAAGGTTCTGTTAATATAATAAAAAAGAATTCTGGCAAAAGGAAAATTGTTTAATTACAAATGGATTCATGAATTTAATATTATACATATAAGCACGTACGTGATAAATTTCACAATGTTCGAAACTAAACTCAACATTTACCTTAATGTTAATCGCGACTGGCCAGTTTTACTAAGCTGTGTCCTTTGGCGAATTCTTCTTGTTTCTTTGTTCTAAGAGCGTGGTTGCCATATCTCGTTGTCATCTGTTTGCCATGAGGTCAGTCCACGTCCCTGGGCTTGCGTCTCTCCAAACCTTCCTCTCGTGGCCCGATCAAATTGAACAAGGCTGTTTTCCGTGGTCTCCTCCTTCCTATACCTTTCCGCTGCCTTCTTGAGTTTTTAACTTTAATATTTTCTAATGCCAGTTGTCTTATCTTAAAGTTAACAAATCTAATATTAAAATATTTATATTTAGTTCTTGATATTATTTATGTGATAAATATTAATATTCGATATAACGGCAACAAATAATGTTCATCTACGGTTCGTTTACCGCCAATTTATGCCTGCTGATTTCGAGTTTATATCAAAGGTAATATCACAAACTCACAGCCTCTAAATATCACAACAATATGCACAAATTTTTGGTTGATTGGGTTGAGACCAACTGACCGATAAGAAATGTATTGTGAATTATAAAAGTGCAGAGCAAATAAAAGGAAAATAACTTGGAATTTAATGGAATAGATTTAGGGAAGTTTTTTTTCCACTGATTTTGATTAGTATTGATAAATTATCCCAATAAAGTTACAATAATTAACATCATTTATCATTTAGCAGAAAATATGTGTACTGCACATCATTGCCAATTTATAATCTTTTCTAGGCCAGAAAAATCATTATTTTGAATTAACTATTACCATCCCCCATGTATATTAAAAAAATGGTTGGATCTAGATTGCCATAAAACAATTTTGGTGATGAATGACAATAATTTATAAAAGTTTTGAACTGTGAGTTCATACTTAACCACAAATTTAGATTTGGGCGAGTTGCATTCGTTGGTAAACTGCTTAGGTTGATAAAAGAGAGATGTTAGATTCTCATCAAATTTAATCATGGATGGTGTTTTGGAATAGTATGTATAGTAGTTTGAACATACCTAGTAAATATTATGAAAATCTATGATCTTTCTTTCATCAAATAAATACATTTACTCAAATGTAATTACAAGTTAATCTCCAGCGGTTAAGATTTGATATAGAGGGAAACAAACTGACACACTGTTGGGCTCAAGAGAAAGACTATTTTATTATTCCTTTTATCCTACATTTATAGGATCATGGGTTGTTTACATCCCATGATCGTATTAATTTACAATACAGTCATACTCCTGACTTCAACTCCCATCTGCCAGTTTCCGACCACCCGTCGGGAACTTAAAAAATAAAATCATAACGATAACATACAATTTATAACTAGAATAAGTGTACACAGCTCATAAAACATAATGATTTCATACTCACCGGAAACAATTAAACAATACCTAACAGGCCTAAGAAACTAATATAATAATAATAAAAAAAATATATAAACTGATAAAAAAAATATATACAGAAAGACCAAAGTCTGATCCAAACTGAGGTGTGTGCAGGAGCGAGGATACTACAGGTAGATTTCTATGCTTCCTGGGTCCGTGGACACTTCGTACGGTCACTAGATTGTGCTTGTAAATTGCGATCACCCTGAAGGGACCCTCATACCAGGACAACTTTTTGCTCCGATTGGTTGCAATCTTCCGGTAAGCTGTGGTTCCTATCGTGACATGCCCAGCGATCGGTTAGACACCTGCATTCTCCCTCGCTACCCTCCTAGTCTTTTCCGCTGTAATTCGCTTGTAAACCTTCCCCCAAAGTTTCCCCAACGCCACACACTTGTTTATGAGCTGTGCGGACATCTCATCTCCTGCCGCCATCCCACTGACGTCTCTGCGACGGCCGCGAAGGCCAAAAAGGATTTTGCAGGGTGAGAACCCTGTGGATGGAGTGATTGTATGCCATTACCGCCTCTGGCCCCAACTCTTTATCAGCATGGTAGACCCAGAGATGGTCCCCCAAGGTGCTCCATTCCCCCTCTGCTCTTTGGATGTCCTGGCGTATTGATATTCCACACTACGTCCAGTGCTTTCATTTCCTTTCTCCCTTGGCGTTTCAAATTCTTTCCCGCCATCTGACGCGATCCGATCAGGGACTCTGTAGAACTGGAACCACCTCCTAAGCATTCCTAACGCCACCTCAGAAGACCTTTTCCTGATGGGGTATGCCATGGCCGCTTTACTAAACAGGTCAATCACGGTGACCCACTTGTGTCCCTTCCAAGTGAAAACATCGACTTGAAGATCACTCAGCGATGTTTGCACCATGGGGGTTTCTTCCTGTAACCCTGTCAGTGGATGTCGATCGTATTTAGTACAGTGGCAAACCTCACAAGCCCCTAGCATCTCCTGGATGGTCTTCCTCATCCCCCACCAGAAGTACCTACGCTTCAACACCTGAGATGTCTTGTGTTCCCCCCTGTTATTTGTCTTCCCCTGGTGGTACGCCAGCGTTACCTCCTTCTGTGCTACCTCATCTGTGATTGTTTCTACCATCAGTGTATATTGCACAAATGCTCTATCCACCCCAATCTGTTCCGTCTGCCTCAGTCGCTTGATATTCTTCCAGATGGTCACGTTTCCCACATACAAATAGCAGGTCTTCCCTGGTTTAGAAGTGTCTTTTAGGATACGGCAAATTTGGTCGTCCCTCACTCCTGGCTGCGACCATATGGTAATAGTTGTGGATCGTCTATATATAGCCCATGTGGGATCTTCATCAGCCCCGAGGTCTTCGTCTTCCAAACTATCTGGCAGTGCTTGTCATTGATGATTTCCTCACGCTCTTCCATATCCCTTGGCCTGTCGTCTATCAAATTCCCTCCTCCTGCCGACTGTTTCTCCTGACCCACTGTAATGGCCTGTGGTCCGTATGTACCTGGAACCTTCTCCCGAACACATAGGGCCGGAAATGGTTTATCGCCCAAACTATCCCTAACAATTCTTGCTCCAGCATGCTATACCTACTTTCCGCCTCTGTGAGGTGCCTACTGGTGTATGCTATGGGACGTTCCACACTGTCCCCCTCCTTTCTGAACCACTCCCAGTGCATATTCAATGGCATCCATCGTGATCGTTAACTTCTTCGTGAAGTTGGGAAATGCCAGTACCGGGTGTTACTGTAGGTGAGCCATGCACTTCTGAAAGTTCACCTCGATGTCTAGGGTGATGACCACCTTATGGCCCTTTTTTAAGGGGATTGTTCAGGGGTACCAGACATGCAGCCGTTTAGGGGACAAATCTCCTGTAATAATTCAGCGTTCCCAGCAAGCCCCGAATCCCTTTAACGTCCAACGGAACTACCATCTTCTGAATCGCTACCACCTTCCCGGCATCGGGTTTCACTCCTTCCTTGGAAATCGTATGCCCTAAAAAAATATTACGACTTCTTGGTCTAGACAGGACTGTTCCTCTAACAGTTTCAAGCCAAATAGCCTCACTTGATCAAAAACCATCCGCAGTTAATTTGCATGTTGGGCCTCAGTCGCACTGAATACCAATAGTTCATCCATATAGATTTGACATAGGAACTCATCAATCCCTCGTAAAAACTCATCCATGAGCCGTTGAAATGTAATGGGTGCATTCTTCAGGCCAAATGGCTTCCTCGTAAACTCATAGTGGCCTCTCTCAAACGTAAAGGCCATCTTGTGTCGGTCTCTGGAGTGCATTTGGATCTGGTGAGATCCAGCATGCTGAATATCTTTGCCCCAGCCTGTTGAAAATGTCGTCGAACCTGGGAATTGGGTGTTTTTCGTCCACCCTACTCTCGTTGAGTTTCCTATAGTCCACTACAACTCTATATTTGTCTGGAACCCCACCTTCTGGATTTTTTTTTCTTGTCTGCCCACAAGGGGCTGTTGTATGCCATACTATCCACGATAATTACCTGTTTTTTCAAGTTGTCCAGCTCCTCAAGAATGTGGTGCCTCAGGGCCTGCAGGCACCTGCGCTCCTTCACACTGCTTACTCTGTCCTGCTTGAGTGGAATCTCGTGTATAGTTTTACCTGTGACCCCCGATTGCTCGCCTTCCTTGAAGAAAATCCATGTATTTTTTTCTGAGCTCTCCTCTCCAGTCCTTCGCTTACCCGATTGCCCCTACTCGCGCCCCACTGTTTCGCCTTACATCTCTCCCTAGTCCCAGGCACCTATACTTTTTCTTACCTATGCGGAATGTCCCATTGCCCCCTCCTTGTTCCTAACCTTCGCAGGAGCAAAGTAGGAACTTTCCTACCAAATCACAGGAGAAAAGTAGGAACTTTCCCTTGCAAATCGCACCCTATGATCTCTTCATATTCCTGGGGCATCTTTTCTACCATGTGAACTCTCAGGATCTCCTCGCCGCGTCCCCATCTACCTAACCCTATTACCACTTTCCCTTCAACCCTACAGGGGCCCCCAAGGGTGATCAAGTTACAAGAGCATACCTGTATTTGGGACCTCCTTTCTCTTCTCTTCTCCACACATCCTCTCTACTGTCTCTCGACACATTATTGTGTTAGTACTCCCGGTATCCACTAGACACTTCACTCTACTTGCGACTCTGATTATAGGCCTTTTACACTTATTATTTATTATCATGCAGTCACCTTTCCACTGCCACTCTCCTCAGATCTCATGTTCTCCCCTCTCCTCTGCTGTTTGTCGTTGACCACTCCTCCGGGCACTGTCGCTTCCCCAGCCCGCTCCGTTTCCTGGTTCATCCCTCTCTTCTTCCATCTCGGAAGTTCCCTAGGTCTCTGACACTTCTGACTGCGGTCTCCGCACCCTCTGAGCATTTGTCTCTGTTGGTTCTGATCTGTTCCCATCTCTGCGTCAGTTCATATACGGGCACTGCCTGGCTACGTGCCCCTCCGTGCCACATTCAAAGCACCTAGTGCGTGGGCACTGTGCTACCAAGTGTCCTGCCTTCCCCCGCTCGTAGCACTTCCTGTTTTCTCACCTCCTGAAGCCTCAATGAGGACATTGGCTCCTTTCTCCCGCTGTTGGCCTCTCTCTTCCACCATACTCCACCTTCTTCTTCCATGTGGCTGGCGTTTTGGGCCTTCTAACACTCGTATGCCGTTATTACCTGTATTTTCACCCACGCCAACATAGTTGCATGGGCCGTTGCCATGGTCGTTTGCAGTTACTGTGATATGTCTGCTGCTGCATTCAACACTGCGGGTCGCAATACTCCTTCAGGCATTTTCTTAAAACTTATCGTTCGCTCAGAATGAGTAAAAAAAAAAGTTGCTTTCTACACTGCCATACGAGAATCCCAGGTTTCGGCAACAGTGGTGGTTAAGATTTGATAAAAAGGGAAACGGACTGACACACTTGGGCTCAAGAGAAAGACTATTTTATTATTCCATTTATCCTACATAAACAGGATCATGGGACGAAACATCCCATGATCGTATTAATTTACAATACAATCATACTCATGACTTTAACTTACATATAAGTTCACATCTTATTATAGACAATGAAGCAAATAAAACTGAAAATAATTGATTATATATATAAAACCTATGGAATTCAAGGAGTCCAAGTTTAATTGAAGACAGTTTGTAACTTACAAATTATTTGCCTAAAAATATAATTTTATGGTTTGCTTTATCTGTTATCTGTTTATTTATAGCTTGTTATAAAAAATCAGATATATATTTTAAAAGCTATTTTACTATCAATTATTCTATAACCCATTGTTTAAAAAATGTTGTTTGTCTAATTATTCATTTTTATTAAGATTGAGGACTAACTGATAAGCATATTAATATTAATTATGTTTGAACAGCTTTAACAATAACTGTTGTACTGATACTAATACATTCATATTTTTAATTTTTATCTAATCATTGTCCTAAACTTTTTGTGATTTGTTTTATTTAACCAAGTGATTTATTGATTTTATTAGTGGTACAAATGGGATATGAAGCATTAACACAACTTTCTTTTAATCACTGTAAATGAAAAAGTGCTTTTTCTTGTTAAAATATGGTTTTATTCTAAATATAAAAATAAGTATTTAAAATATATAATTCGAGGGGTGAAAAAGTACTCATCTAAATAAAATTGTATACATTAAATTAATATCTGAGATACTTTATAAAGATACCCAGCTGATCTAGATTATGGCCATAGTTGGTAAATTATGCTGAAGAACTAGAAGGGTCTCCGCTAGGCTATTACTTCTCAATCTTTATTTCAGTTTTATAAAATTTATTTCCTGTAACTTTATTGGAGTAGATACTAATTTCCCTCAAGAGGCTGAGTGAACCTTGACCTGACCTGATAAAGAAACAAAAAAAAAAACGAATAAAATCCTCATAGGAGCTGGGAATGAACCCTGGGATTTTGGAGTTGCTAGTCAGGCATTACTCTTCTCCTTAAAAGTTATTAAGTGCTTCCGTATTACTCAACCTTGTCCCTCACATCAAGTTGGGGTCAATTTTGCTTTTTTATGTTATTTTTATGGAACTATTTTTAGTTTGTCAGTACACTTAGCCCAAAATGTACATAATAAGACATGTTTTGAGACCACTACTATCTAGCTCTTCTCATGATTCTCAAGTTATTTCATACATATGATTTCCTATTGAATAAAATCATATCCGCTTAACATTCTCTTGTTAACACAAGTGCTGTTAAATAAAAACAAAAAAATTATTGGTTTTATTTTTGAATTTATTATTTTTATTATTTGTAGCTTTATTTAAAGATGCTTCTTGGAGAAGTGATGGTAAAGATGAAAAACTTGAAGTAAAGGTAGATAAAATTGATGTAGAGATGTTTCCAGAAGCAATAGAGGCCTTGAGAAGAGAAACTGCAAGTATTCAATATTACATTATATTTTTTTAATGAGAAAATATATTTGTTAAATATTAAATTGTTCTGCAACAGGAAGTTAAGACAGCTGAATTAATGGAAGAAACTTTAATTGAAAATATTGTTAAAGAAACAAATCAAAATTCTGAAAATGAATCTACAGGGGATGGTGTTGAAGAAACTGAAGGAAGTAAGTACTGAAAATTTTTAATGAAGAACAAAAACAAAATATGAACTAAGCTAATCCATTACAAAGAAATCTAGTATTATTTTCAAATAGCTTCAAATGTGCTCTAGCTCACTATGTTATTCCTTAATTGAAATAACACATTTATATTTCAGTACAACACAATCATGTTCATAAACATTCACAAGAAAATATTTTTCAATCAACTTGATTCCTTCTGTTCTATTTTCGTATTGCTTCCATTCTAAAGGGTTAGGCAAATAATGGTTGGGTCAATGGTTCAATGGCTTTGTTGGAATATGCAATAGAATCAACTGATGAAAGGAATAATTGAACCTGTCTGATGAGATAAATTTTAAACACAGTTCTGGACAAAAGTTAGGATAGGATATGCCCTTGCTTCAATACCATAATAGGATACCCTTAAATGTTAATGTTGTTAGATAACGGCTTAAGTAACTTAATTTTAATGTTAGTTAGGTTGTATTGTAGATCAGAACTTCAATATGCAATATGATCAAAATTGATTGAAGCATATTAAATAGACAAGTGTGTGCAAAGTTTTGGCTTGTATGTCTTTATATACATTTTTTCGATCATTATGATGTGACAGTGTTATTTATAACTTTAATAAGGTTGTGCTATTCAAATTAAATGCAATTGATTTTCTGCAATACTTATTTACATTAATTAATATTAGTTATGACAATAACTACCAATGATTACTTTTTATTAACACTATGTTGCTCTTTACAATTTAAATTATAGAGAGCACTCATAATCAGTATGCAATCATGATGAGAAATTAATAATTAACATTTTTTATGACTTCATATCACTGCGTTTTAGAATGGAATGGATTTTTCATTTAATTGATTAATTTTTTTTTTATTAGGGAAATGCAAAGTACAAATGACTTAATAAAACTACATTAGACAGGTGATATTTATACCCTCCAGTTTGTTTGTTTTATATTTTATTGATTAATATTTTCAATGCTTTGCTGTATCTCTTCTTAAGATAGAAGTTTATTATAATAATGTTTGAGAAATTATAAAATGCACCTACTGAAATATAATAACTATTATTGATATAGTAATTATCTATATTTTCATTCATTGAAGTTATAAATGAAGGCTTTATTAACCAATACTGAAAAGGCTTATTATAATCTATAGTTACAGAGATGGTTATGAAAATTTTAAATTGTGCCTAAATCCCAGGGAGATTCAAAAGAAACTGAAAGATCAACTATGTAAAGGAAATAATTCTTAAAACAGTTTATCTATTCATTTTTTCTTTTTATTCTACATTGCAATTAACAAATAAGTAATATTTAAATATTATAATATTTCATCGTAGTAGTGGGTAATGTTGTATTGGATGAGGTAGTGTTGGATATTGGAAAGGTTTAGGTTAGGAGGCCATGGCAATAGACAATACATTGAGCCCCGGGTTATTTGGCTTGTGTTACAGACTGCTGTGCTATGTGAGCGCCGGTTGTTAATCCTACATAAAGAAGTTCAGGTGTCAATTAGTAGTAAGTAAAGAAACAAGTCTGTTTTGAGTTAGCAAGAAAGAAAGGTGGTGGTCAGTTCTTAATTAGAGTTAGAGAGAGTCAGTGTTGGGGATGTACACAGTCAGTTATTAATTGTTGAGAGAGTAAGCCAATATCATTGCTTAATAAAATAAAGCAATACAGAAGTATTTAACAAGTCAAGCAAGCGATGGGAACTGAATTATTTAATCAACATGGTACCGAAACAAGCAGACATCTCACAAAAACAACTCTGTAACTATTTATAGTTTTCAAATTTATTTATATAACTTCATTAATTAACTTCATATTCAATGTTTTAATTGAAAAGTAGGAGGAACTCTTAGATTTTAAGCTTCAAATTATTAAATAAATTTCTGTTTGTCGAACAAATATTTTTTTCACTATTAATAATTATTTAAGAAGAACTCCCTATGTCGTCTACCTCTCTTGATATTGTTACTGTGTTTTTCTTATGGATCAGTCAGATAATTGGAAAAGGAACATTTTGATGTGTTCTTTGCTGGAATAACAACAAATGAGATGAAGTATATTTCTCAAAGTTAATTGTTATAAATAAAATACTGAAATTGTATATTGTTACTATTAAAATTGAATGAAAAAGGCAGAACATATTGCTATTGAATGACAAGGAATAAAGCTTGCATAAGAATCAAAACTTATACATACTTTATTATGTAACATGCATTGTGTAATATTTTATTAAATGGAGTATTAAGCTTTTTTATTTATTAGAAAAAATATTAAATAAAAACATAGCATTAATATTACGTCATTTTGGTTTGGTGTGTTATATTATTATTTTATATAATTATTTCGGCTATGTACAACAAATTTTATGAGAGCTTACTAATGAGAACTATTAAGCTCTCTTTGAATTTTCAGTGGCACTCAAGTTTGGAGTGGGAGTTGCTTTAGTAGTTGTTGCCCATATAGTTCTTGTTAAGAAGTGGAACAGTTGGGGTGCGTAGTCCAACCGATATTATGCCTGTGCTCTGTTTACATAAATATGTATTATATCCTTGTTGTTGTATTGTTAAATAATTTTACTTGAGCGATGTCAGATTTACCTCTCTAACTTATTTCTTTGCATTTCCCTGAAACTAATATTGTTTACATTAGCATTACCTGAAGTGTTTGCTTTGATTTTTGTGTGTTTGCTTTCAAGATAGATTTTTTTTTCTCCTTCAATTGACAAAATTATATTCTCTAACAAAACAGCTAACAGTAATTTATATTATGCTTGCGATTTGTTTGTTTTGATGAGTTTCCTCTGATAACTCATATTTTTAAAATATATAAAGAATATAATATAAAGAACAAATTGAAATTGAAATTTTTATATTTTAGTACCAAATTTACCTTTCTCCAAGTATTTATTCTGGTCTTATAAAAAGTACTCTCTTGACAATGGTCATTTACCCACTAACTGGCAATGTTTTGTTTTTTTTACTGTTGTCTCATTATCTGGATTACTAGTAACAATACTGAGGCCCTAGAGATATGTCTATGAGATGATCTTAAAAGTAAAGGTCATGGCAGATGGAAAACAAAGACTGATTAGATCTTTATACTGCCTATGAAATAGTAAAGTGTATCTCCTGCCAGTCATACCTGGGAGTTGGGCTGGACAAGTCACTTTGCTAATCTAGTCCTGAAAGGAGAAAATCACCTAAAATTAACTTAGAGGATATACTTAAAGGGTATGATCTCCTGCTTGTCTACAAGTAATATGTGCACCCTCCTGTGGAATATGGAAGTATGTATGTATCACATCAATGAAAGCTCTGAAGAAGTTAGATAGACAGCAAAATAAGGCTTGGAGAAGACAAGAGTCCCGTGCTCGAATCCAATAGCTGCCTTGCTGTTCCCAGCAAAAGTGAAACCATTGTATTGTCGATGAGAAGAGGCCAGCTTCAAGTGTCCCCACCTTGATGTTTATATCTCTCTCTCTAAATCTCGTCGAAAAATTTAAAAAAATAAGACATCCCAGTGAGGAAAATGAAATCCATAACTCTTGATGGAATTTGTTGGGCTTTTTTTATTCATGATGAGTGAGTTAGAGAGAATAACCTGTTTAGGAGGACAAAAAAGAATCTCACATTACATATCTCACACACCATGTACAACCCAGTTTACCGAATATATATCAATTTATAAAAATCAGGAACCACCATTACGATAATTTAATTAACCTAAGTTTAACTGATTTTAATGGATTTAAATTTATAAATTACAAATTATAACTGTGCAATTATGAAATCAATTAGTTTTATCAAAATATATTTTACACAGTCCAGGGTATAAACTGGACTTTAATCGCCCTGAGTAACTAGAATTAGATTCATAAATAAAATATAACCCTCTTTCAAAAAAAAAAAAAATATATATATATATGTGTAGTTTTATGAATAGTTTCTTTTATTATTTAAATTAATAAATTAAATATTTTAATATATACTAACAGCTTAGCTATGGGAGCAAGCTCAAATGCAGTCACTGGTGTTCTAAGGCATTACAGTTGTCAGATATCATAAGAAGGCTTACATCCAACTTTTACGAGGTGGTCAATGCAGTCACTGAAGTTGTTTTGATTGACTCACGAGTGGTAACAATATCTATTGAACACGGAGATCTATCACATACTCTGCAGAACTGCCTTATGTGATTTGCTCTAGACAGAGGAGGTATATTTTCTTGCACTGGATTGACTTCCACTTCTGGCTTGATAAAAATCAACCTGTTATGGTAACTGGCCTTCCAGCAATTAGCGGGGCAAACAAATAAACAATCTTAACTGAGTATAAAAACGTATTTAATAAAGTCATGAAAAGTCTTTTCCCAAGGAAATTATTTTGGAGACAAAACTTTTAAATACTGGGCTAGGATTAAGATTTTAGTAAGACAAAATAGTTTAGCAGTAACAAAGTAGACAAAGGTTTGTGTACAATAAAAATGTGACTTCTGGTGATCTTAACAGTAAAGGTTAGTATCTATTAATCAGTTAAATTATTGTATCCTGTGTGAAACATTTTACATTGAGATATTTTCTTGATTTGAATGCTCAAGATATAACAAAATGCACTTCCAAGTTTTGTGCTAACCTGAAGAACATATATTAATAAGATATTATACACTTAATAATTTCAATTATTTATGCTGCTTTCACCTCTAAATTCTACCTAAAATTTATCATAATTGTGTGCACTGCAGACTCTTTTAATACAGATTCAATAGTTTGATTTTTTAATAGCAGAATTTCAAGTTTTTGTTGCCGGTAGTTTTTGTTTTGTTTTAGTTATAGATTTATCTTATTATCTATTATCTCTTTGAGCAAGGGAAAAAAACATTTTGTTTTTCCTACAAAACTCAAAATTAATGGCATATAGTATTTTTTGTGTGATACTAGTGTTCATGTCAGATGTAATCCGAGAACAGCTATAAAAAGAATATAGTTGGTTAGGGGGAGGGTATATAGATCAGTGCTATTATATTTTTTATGATGTATTAAACAGTATTCATGTGATATTTGGTATGAATATCTCTCCCTATTTGATAGCATACTCTATTTACTATATGTATGGGAATACTCATACAAAGTAATTTATTTATTTTTGCTTTGGCCTTCTATAAAAGGGATTAGTATTGCGTGGAATGGAACCCCAAATTATATGAGAGTGCAGTGTACACTAAATTTTTAAATAAAATATGTATTTTAATTTAATAAATATTATTTTGGAACATAATCATTATTTTTTAATTAGCCTATTTATTTTTAGCAAACAGCGATGAGATGGGTAATACAATGGAAGACCTTGAAATCCCACCTGAGTGGCAAAAACCAGTAACAGAAATGCCAGTAGTTAAAGCTGCCCCAGTCGTCACAGAATCTTCTCCAACGGTGGCACCCCCACCACCACCATCTGCTACACCGCAACCTAAACTAGAAATCAAACAAACAGGTTTGCGATTTGTTCTCATGCGAATGTTTTCTATCACCAACCAAACTAGCTATTTTAAAAAAAAATATGTTTGGGTTACACTCTTATGTACTTCAACAATGGCAGGAAGGGCAGGCTCTGAAAATGAACTGAACCTTGTTTTTCATATTTTATATCTTACCCTTGACTGCTTTAAAGAACACATATATCATCCTTGTTAGTTTCCATAACATATTTAATTTAATGTTTCTTATTTTAGAAAGCTGAAGAAAACAAAAATTTGTTGTTACAATTTTTGTAGCTAAGTTCGTGATCATTTTACAATTAATGCTAAAGATTAACTTATTTTTTTTCAGATGAATCACCAGTTGAAGAAGAATCAGCTGATGAAGGGTCACCAATAGAGGAAGGATCACCTGCTGAAGATGAAGAGGACGAAGATCTGGAAATTGACAAAAAGAAATTCCATGATCTATTGGCAAAATATGGACAAGAAACACCTGAGAGTAGCGATATTGAACAGTCAGATGATGATGCACGTAGAGCAGATGTAATTATCTAAAAATATGTGTTAACAATTTTTTTTTACTTAGCCCTGGGTGTAAGGAGAGTGTTAATGAGATTAACACCTTACCGAGATATGAAATGCTTTTGGAATTTCAACTGTTATTGAAATTACCTACATTGCAAAACCCTTTTTTTCCACAAAAGTTTTTTCCTTGGGCTTCAAAAATAAAATCAGTTTAACTGTATCTATCTTGCCTGTATATTTCATGTAACCATCTATGTATCCTATTTCAGCTCAGGCTAAAGAAGGGGATTACCAAGAAATTTTTACAGGAACTTAATTACTAGCTCTTTTGAATTTTTGCTTTATCTAATATTATTCTTACTCTATCCACTGTTTTGTGCATAGAATGCAAAAATTGGGAGGAAAAAGCCTTCTTTAAAATAAACCAGAGTAATAAAAATGTTTGTTTGAATGTAAGTTTGTTGAGCCCTCCTTGAACAGTTAACAAAATTAGGCTCTGTGATTAATTAGCTGAAATGGCAGCTAACACCTTAAAAATGATTCTAAAATTTCAGTTTCGATAAGAGCGAAAAAGTTAATGCTTGATTTTACTACTTTTTATTTTCTTCTAACTTTTCAAATGAAAGAGATTCAATTTTTGTTTTCATTTTGTTTTAAAAGGGATTAAACCCCCATATTTCTTTTACTTAAATTAACATACCATACCAGCAGTTACTTACATTTTAATCTGAAATCAGAAATCATCTCTTTGAAACTTCAGATTAAAATATTTCAGATTTCAAAAATTGACAACTACAGGCGATAGAAATTTAGTGCAAGAGATTGAAATACTCTGAACTTCAGGTTTTACATGGTGACTAACATTTTAATTTTAGACGAATTCGAATCCAATCTCAAAATGTCAATTACCCAGATGAATTGCTTTTAAAAATTACATGTTGTTTTCCACCTTTGGTTGTGAATATTCTGGGGAAACATTTGTTTTTCTTATTAAAGCATTCTTAATTCTTTAAGTATTCTAATTAAAGTAATATTCTTCAAACAAATGGGCATTTGCACCAAAATGTTGCTTCTTTGGACTGGAAAAGATCAGATTCGTTGGTTCCTTTGAAATCAAAATTGTTTTCTTCTTTATCACCAATAGAGATTTTGTCATCATGTTATTCTTGTATTTCTAGGAAGTCTTCAACATCAGATACAATAAAAAGTGTGTTGGAATCATTTTCTGTTATCTCCTGGGGTTCGTCTTCAGATTCATCGTATTGCTAATAAGCGATGGCTCTGGCCTCTTGTACAATTCTTCTTGTAGGAGAAGAAACCACACGTTCTATTTTTAACAACTATGCAGTTGGAAAAACCAAAGTGAACTGAGTTGACAAAGATAAAAAAGTAGGTGGGCAATGGAGGTTTATTATCAGAGAATATCTGATAACTGTTATTTTGTTCATGTGTAGAGAACAATGGAGACAAGATGAGAATAGAAACTATGATTAACAGTTCTCAGTAGTGGTTACTGTGCTCCAGTGCTCATTTCTGGTAAAATAAAGTTCTAAAAATAGGGCACCTTCAAAATCAAAAATTCTATATAAATTTCAGAATGCAGTCTAACACAATCCCATTTCCAATTCTAAACTTTCCAGATAGTTTACGGATAAAAGTCACGGAACAACACAAGAGATAGTAGACTTCTTGAAAAATTATCATAAAAACAAAATTTGTATGGTGTGGGGTCCTCTAAAAGGACTCGGAAGGTTAAAGGATTTAACCTATAATTTTATTTGATATATAGATATTTTTTATTGTTGCTCAACTTTTATTCCCAAATGACTACTACATGTTTCTATTATAACAATATTTTCATCTAATGGTGGTTTTTTAGGAGGGATTATTTATAATTTTTGTTATTTTGAATAGTATTCAGAAGGCGAAGAGAGTCCAGCTGGTGGTGATGAAGTAGGCAGTGAAGACGAAGCAGGCAGTGATGATGAAGCAGGCAGTGATGATGATCTTAAAGAATGGACAGGTAAAAATGATCAATATAATATGCTAAACTTTAGCACCAGAGCGTGTTAGGTTTTTCTAAGGAATAAATGTTGTTAGATTACTGTTTAATGTTTTTGTTAGCTAAACGCTGATAATAGCTTACACAAGATTTTAAAGTAACAAAAAAACAACAACATTTACATTGTAGTTATAAAGTACCATTGAAATGTCTAATTATGAATTTTATTAAGAAATAGCTTTAAACACTGTCGTAGTAAAAATATTGTCATTCAAGAAATAATATGTGATAATTAATTAATATAGTTTTACTGGAGTTTTCCTTCTAATTGAATAGTATCAAAAATTATCACATTTCATACATATTATTCTAATATTTGCTTGATGCATTAATAATAATAATTTAATTATATTTTCTTTCATATAATTTTAAAAAACTTTATATTTATAACTTATACGTTATATCAGGGTTCTGATAATAATTATATAGGAAACTTCTGGTAAAAGGAATATTGGTTTTATTTATAACACATTGATACTATTAAAACTAACATTAAAATGGTACCTTGTAAATTATTCGTAACTGTATGCTAATACTGGCCAGTGCTTCTTGTGGATAATCTTCGATGGTAGTCTTCTATTGCTTGATCCGAATCGTCTTACTTGCGCGTCTTCGTGCTGAGTGAAAGTGGGCCCCACGAGGCGTTGGGTCGCCGTGCCTTCGCAAGGGTGCTTGCTACCTGGGCCCTTCTCTGCCTGCTCCGGACGAATGAATGAAATGAAGAATGTGGGCCTTTTTATATTACATACCGCTCCCTTCTTGACTTTCAACTCGTTGTTTAATGCCAGTTGTTTTGAATATTTATACTTTGCTTAAATTAGAAGTTTATCTAATAAATGTTTATATTAAATATGATATTATTTTATTTCAATTATTAATAATTAATATGACGACAATAAAAACGTTCATAGTTTCAAAAATGAATCACGGATCGTTATTACGTTAATTCCGAGTTTATTTAAACAAACACTATTAAAAATCATCATTTTAAAATATCACAACAATATAATGATTAATTTTCTCAACCAGTTTCTCTTGTTGCTTAAACAGGTATAAAAAAAAGTGATATACAAGTAGAAACTGACTCTGAGGTTGAAGAAGAAGAGGAAGAAGTAGAAGAGGAATCTGAAGAGGAACCACCCCCGCCTCCCCCTCCAAGCAAGAAGAAAGGGGGTGGTGGTCAGAAGGATGTAGAGGAAGTATGTTTAGATATGTAGTAATTAATATGAGACTATTAATTTATTTATTAACTATCTTTAATTTATTATTACTTACAGAATTGTGTTTGTGAGCTGGCCATTAAAAAATAAAAAATGAATCAATAATTATTCAGTGTTTAGTTGCCTCTTTTTGAGTTTTAAAAATTCAAGTCAAGTGTGAAAAATCACTATTTCTCTTGGGATTTCTTTTATTTTTATTATCTTCAGTGTCAATACTTCTGTGCACAGTATCACCTCTGTGTGAAAATTAAAACACAATACATGCCATTGATGATAGGATGTGTGTGCTGGTTGTGGATTCATCAATAAAAATGTCTGCCCACAAATTAGTACATTTAATAATATCCACTAATGGTTTCAACGGCTCACCCTGCCATTTTCAAGTGGTAATATTGTTGTCCATGTGGATAGCGTCTATCTGATCTTTTACTCAGACTCAGGTGTACTGCTGAGGTAGAGATCAGACTCAGGACAGCTTCCTCGTGGGCAGTATTATTAGCATTCGAAAATGGCAGCATGACTTATTGGAAGCACTAGTACTTATAATTAATATACTAATTTGTGTGTAGACGTTTTTATTGATGAGGTTGTTGACTCATTAAATGTTTACCCTCCATACACAATATTATCCCTGTAAGTTTAAAGGGGAGATAATCACAAGAACAGAACAGGTTTATTTTTTAAAAAAAACAACAACCAACAAAACCCTAAAAATGCGTCAGTGATCATTAAGAAATGCAATGAATACATGGTGTCCTAAGAGGCAAATAAGTATTAAAATGAGGGTATACTAAAATTTCCCTTTGGTCCATAAATGTCCTATGAGAAAATAAACGTGTCCCCTCAATGCTTATTTATTGCCAGAATTTCATGCAAACCATGTTTAGCACCATACAAATAACAAATGGTAGGTACAGTTAGGGACACACATTGAAATTTGTTGGTCTGAATACCCTGATGTTGGATTATAAAATGAGTGAAGTTGCCAGATATTCTATTTTATCATTACAACTGGAATTACCCAGATAAAAGATAAATTAAATTCATACCAGAAATTTATGTTAAGTTGAAACTCTCAAATTTAATGTATACATTTTTGATAAGGATGATATTATGGTTACAGGACTATGCGAACACCTTCATCACAAATGATGAAGATTGGGCTATTAGAGAAGAGCTCGACCGGGCTGATGAAGAGTTCAATTATGAGGTAGATATAAAAAATAAATGATTATCATACAATTATTAAATAAATTATAGTCATTATTGTCACGTTAAGCAACATTTATCCCTATTGAGATAAGTCAATTTATTAATTATCCTTTGTTTTTGTTTTTTACAATTAATGTCAACATTAGTTTTACGAACTTGGATATTGATGTGAGTACAAATTTTTTCAGGAATTCTACTTTTAAATCCCCGAACCCCATTTTCCCTATCTTGTTTAATCTGCTTGTGTTTTGCTTTTAAGTTGTTTGCTCTTCAGTCACTTTTTGCCTGTGATTCCTTTTTTTTTTATTTATAAATTATGAAGTTTTGAATTTGTGTATAAGCTGTTAGCTATATTTATGATATTAAATATATAGCTCTCATGAAATCTTCTTTTATTACTAAGTTTTGTACATACTGTAATTTATTCGCTTGATGTTATATGCATTTATAATATTGTTTTCTGTCGTAATGCCAAATCTTTTCAGAATAGAAGTAAAAATAAATTGCACCCACATTTAACATCTTTTATTTATTAACTTCTATCCTTTTAAGATTTGAGCTAGTTTATTTTAACTCATTGTTATAAATTTTCATTATTAGGGTTTCATTTTGTTATTGACCATCTTATTTATGCTCGGAATGTTCCTTTTTATAGCTACCAGTGTTTCATTTTTTGTTTTCATAAAAGTCGCTATAAAATGAAGACTTTTTAATGTTTGTATGTGAATCACATAATAACTTAAAATTATAAAACAAAGTACATAAAACTAAACAATATGTTTTTATTTTTAAAAACATGGAATTATCCTAAACAACCTTTTTTATGTAACAAAATGTTATATTTTTTCACAATAATTTTGTGATGTGAGTTATTGTAAACAAAAAGTAAATAATAGGAATGATATTTTTAATTTTGGCTTATCAGAAACAAAGTAAGTGAGTTAACATGAGGTTATATCTAAACCATTTCTATGTTTGATGAGTGATGAAATAACAATTACTTTTTGAATTTGTTAACAGCATATATTAATATATTCCCATGGTACTTTCCTCGTAATACCTATTGGTTTCCTTTAAACCTTTTAGACAGCTCGAAATATGTTCCGAGCTCTCCTTGTCAAACATCCCAACTCTCCAAGAGCTCGGTATGGGCTCTCTCAGACCTTTGATCGCCAGGCTGATAAGGAGCGCAGTAATATCATGCTTGACCTAGCTATTACGGGATACAAGGACACTCTTAAAGCCCCCAACATAACAGACATCCTCTTCATACAGGTTGCTTCAAGGCTCATTGATAGGCTCAGGTTTAGAGGTATGTTACTATAAATAGATTCAATTGATGTATCTTAATTGTATAAAAGGGCTAGATGCAAAGGAGTGCAAGTGACAATATTGAATTTTAAAAAAAAGATCCTACAAACCTCTTCTAGTTTACAGATCACATTAACAGGACCACTAAGATTATGAATATCCGGGCTGCTTAGCTTTATACCAAACCACTTGACTTTCTCGAAATTTCGTCAGGCGCACCCCTTAGCATCTAACCCCATCAATTGCATTCGTGTTAAAAGAATTTATTTTCTATACTCAATTTCATTTCATGGATTAATCAATTGTTTTTGTTCCTAATTCTTGTAATTTTAGACTATACCAGGGAAAAGTGTGACACATTTTCAATTTGGGCCCCTATGATAGCCTAGATGCCTCCTGAAACCAAATTGTAGGGATAGAATTGTTAATTTCTAATTAATTATGCACTATTGCGAGAGAAGTATTCACAGGTTGAATGAACATAAATAACGACTTAAAAAAAATTTAATTCCTAAAATACAGTAATTTTTTATTTAACTTGTTCTGTTGATGTGGACTAGTAGTCTAAATCTTAGCCTAGCATTTAATAAATTACAATCGCAAAAATTTTTCTCTACAGAGCAGGCTGGCCAACCATCTATAATTGAAAAAAATTAAAAAGTTTTTTCTAAATAATTTAATAAGTTTGTAAGAAACTTGTGGAGTACGTATCCCTTGATATTATTTATTCACTTTCTACTTCTTTTGTTTAATTTATATTATTTAAAAAAATTAATTTAGTGAATAATTGATGAAAACAAATTTAATCAGAAAAAAATAGCGAGGCCACTGTTCCTTCCTCTAACTAGTCTCATTCTTCAAAACATCAATCTTATGCTTGAATTTTCTTAATAATTTAAATATTTTTCATTCTATGACTGTTTATTAACTGTAGGCTATTCATCTAGCGTAGGTAGTCATAGATAAGTGTTGATTAGCTGAATTTAAATTTTGGCCCTACGTTCTTTCATTCTAGTTTGTGGAAAATGACTATCTAGAATCTCCTTTTTCAGGTTTTAGCCAATAGAGTTTAAAAAAATAACTTTAACTTTATCTCGTACCTACTTTTTTTTGCCTGAAAGCCCTAGAATATAAGTGTCTAATAGAATGTAAGAGATTAGAATTACACATGAGCTATATATTTTGTAAAAATTCTGGTTAAAAAAATGTGGTGTAGATAAATCTGTTTTAAGTTAGAGCACATATCAGTGTTCTTATTTCTCAGAATTATTATTTTTTTTTCAAATAATATGCTTGTGGTTTCAGGCCAGCATATGAATGCAGTCCCTGTACATAATTTACTGATTGAAAAATACAATACTACCCCCGAGTACAGAACGGACCTTGCCATCACTTACCTTATGGTAAACAGGTATTTCCGATCAATCATTGATGTATTAAACAATAGCATCATTAAAAAAATGATCAGATGTTCCATCATTTTTCTTTTAATAAAATTTAGTAAATATTATTTAGATTAGAAGATGCTCGATTGGTGCTGAAAAATTTGTTACACTACTGGAACCATGACCCGGCCGCTCTAGCCCACTATGGTCTGGTACTTAAACTACAAGGTATGTTATACTTATCCATATCCATTACATTATCAATGAAGCAAAGACATATATGTGTGCAAAAATAAAATCAGTTCTGGTTGAGCCTTAAACGTTATGATACCTAACTTAGTTATCGGTAAACCCTCTTCTTTTCTAAAAAAAATCATATTTTTTAAAAAAATGAGCTGCATTCCAAAAATGCAGCTTAAACATCAATATAATTCTTGAATTTTCTTAATAATTTAAATATTTTTCATTGTATGATGTTAACTCTAGGGTAAGTGTAATATACAATTTCGTCCATCTCCCCACAATTTGATATGCATTTTCAAGGCAAAAATTGTAGGAACACACAAAAGAAAATTAGTTCTATCAAAAGTAAGCTAATAATATATGATTAACATTTGAAAACATTGAAATGCCTTATATAAATAAGTGACACAGTCAAAATCAATAAATGTTACTAAAATTGGTATTAAAACATTTTAAAATTCAGGCAGCATTATAAAACTTACAGCAAAAAAAAAATATCAATTTTGGGATTTGAAGTTAATTACATAATATCAGCAGGAATTAAACAGGTTTATGTTACAACATTAAATAGGGGTGACAATTCAATTTTTTTTTCAAATTATAATAGATAATAAATCTAATACAATATAAAAATAATTAGGCTGTATGTTTTAAGGATTTTTTAGTTTGAAGGAACACACCAAAGATTTCATATGTGAATTTTAAGATTATTCTGTAAGATTGATGTTATTGACAGATTATATGTCAATATTGTTTCTTCATTTTCTGTGCATTTTATATTGTTTTCAATTCAAAATTTCAAACAATTGATACTGAAAAAAGTTTTAGTTGGTGATCCTTGGTTCAACTAGGTATTATCAACTCTATCCATGACATGATATAAAATATAACATGATATTTTTTTAGTATTTAAATTTGCAGTTCAAAAAATGTTGCCTTAAGATATTTTTGATAAATGTATGATGTGAACAGGTAACATCCATGGCTGTATAAAATACTTTGAGGAAGGTATACAAACATCATTTAAACCTCCGTCTGATCCTAGGCTGTATTTCCATTTCGGAGATGCGCTGACCCGCGTCGGCAGGGAAGCAGACGCTCTCAAGGTAAATGGACTGTGGCTCTTGGAATTGTTTTTGTCTTTTTTAACAATGGCTTATACACAAATGGCTGGCTCTCATATGCTTGGTGACAGGTTTACGATTCAGCTGTTGCTTTGGGGCTGTTTAGATCCAGGTATCAGAGGTCTTTATACAATGTTGATAGGCTCTCTGCGAGGCCTTGGTGGACACATCAGGAGACTACATATGCTTCCTTCTTTAAGTAAGAAATGTTTACCTTACATAATGCTTATGTAGTGTTTGTTTAATAATTTTTTCTCAAAATACATCAGTATGAACTTGTAAGTAACTAACTGTGTTTTCTATCATTGACTATTTTTTATACAATTATCCCTATACGGCTCCTGGGAGAAAACGCTTAGTTTCCATAAATAGGTCTGGCGTTTTGTGTTTTTTCATTCTGTCGATATCTCGGTAACATGTTATTGTACATTACTGTAAAAATATTGATAGGGAATTTCTGGATTGGCTTAATAGCCTTTAAATGGCTTTTATGAAATGTAATCCTGTGCTAAATGCAATGCCTAAACCTTTACAATGCCAACAAAGTTCAAATGTCTATATTTCAGCAGTAAATAGGTATTAACAGCTGATTTACCTCTCACTCATGATGGGAAATGTGTAGACCAAAGGAAGAAAATACCATTTAGGGAAAATATTCAGCCAAGGAATTATGAACAAATATCAGAATAAAAACGTTAAAATTGAATTAAAAAACTGTTTTAAATGACAATTATCTTGTTTACAGTCAGGTTTAAAAATTGTTTTATATTCAGAATCAACTTTTTGAAATGAAATTTTTTTGTGTTGAATTTCTAAAATCTGTCAACAATTCTTAATCAGAAAAAAATCAGAACATTTCATAAAAACAACAACTTAAAATAACAGATTTTTATATTTTGATTTGTTACAGTTTTTTGTTTGTTTTATATATATATATATATATATATTTTTAATCAATTATCTACTGTCAGATTTCCCTCCATTTTGCACATCATTGACAGTGAAATTTTGAAAAAGCTTTGCATAAAATCCAAACAGGAGGAAATTAAAAAAATCCAATGAGATTATTATTGAGAAACAAAATCAACATTTTTCCAGATTCAAATTTTTCTTAACGTTTTGGCCCTTAAAGGTCCTTTGTAACCAGTTTAATATTTAGTTAGTATCATTTGATGGGATTAGGAGAGATTCATGAATAAAAAATCAATAGCTCATCTGAATGTGAGCAAATAGATTTTTTTCCTCTCAATGCTTTTTGGTATTTGGACATATGATAAGCCAGAAAATGCAGATTTTAATATTTGTCTAATGTTAAGTTATACTGGAGACTTAAAAAGTATGGATTTTTTTATTTATCATTAATATGTACTAACCAATGTTCTTTGCATCATGCTGCATGCATCAATGTTTGAAAAAAATGTGTAGCACTGTTTTTTTTTAATATCTATGTACTTGAAGTAATACTTTCTGCTGGTGTATTTCTTATTTAACAACACCCTGGAAGTATTTTTTCTAAGAGACGATTCTCATTTGTCATATTCACTGAGAGAATAATAGGTAGGTATAAATATTATTATTTATAGTATGACACATTTAGTTTATTTTACATATCTTCAGAGTATTTTATGTTTAAGTTGAACTTTGGTTTCAAATAAATAAACAAAAAAAATATTTTTTTCTTTAAAGGGCTATAGCACTTACATGTTACTAATTAAAATACTAATGTTTAATTATTTTTTATTCAAGAAATGGGAAATAAATAAATAGTTGAGTTATTTAACAATTTTTTTAGAATATTGGAAGATAATTGGGAAAGGATACGTGATGAAGGAGCCAATGCCTTGAAACTGAAAGGTATGTTCAAGGATGAAGCAGAAGGGCTTAGAGATAAGGGCGACTGGAAGCAGTTTGAACTTTTTACACGAGGTAGTATCTAGCTCTACATTTTTTTTTTGCTGACTAAATTTTAAATAGCTCATATATTATTTATTGGTGTATAAAATGCACCCCTTTTTAAAAAAAAAAGATGAATAAAAAAAATTAAAAATCATTTGAGTAAAAGTATAAAAAAAATGGATATATGTAAGATTACAAATGAAAAAATGGGTATCCTCAAATTTAGGCCATTACGATAGTTTCACTCAAAAGCTTTGCTAGTTTTTATCTCAAATGATTAGTTATTTTTGTTATTTCTCTTACAATTAAGAATTGATTTTTTTCTATCCACTTTAGCAGATATATCACTTTTCATTGAAAATTTTATGGATAGGACATTGTCTTTCGACTCATACTGAAATAAAAATGGATTGGAGAATTATTTACATTTTGTTTCATGTAAATAGCCATAAAAATAAAAGCAGATTTTAAAAATTTCAATTCCTCCAAAATCCTACTCTAAAGGGCTGTCTTGAGAACGAATATTGCTGTTAATATTTAAGGAGACCCAGCCCATAGATAATTTAAGAAAATGGAGAAAAAATGTCAATATCAAGGCAGGGACTTGGGGAATCTTAAAATTTACTGAAACCAGCTCGACTTTTTTAATTGTTAATACTTTGAGCATATTTGTTCTTTGTGTGCATAAAGCCTAGAAATCATCAGTCTTTGTACTAATATTTTTATTATTAAGAATGTGGTTGTATTTTATCTCCAGGTTATTTTCAAGTATCAACATTTAAAATTGTTTACTAATAGTAGTATAGAAATATAATTAGTACATTTGGAGGGATTTTTTTAATTCAATGCAGCTTCAGTTTATAGAAGCTAAAAAAAACAAACTGTAATTTATTTTTATTTTGTATACTTAAATGAAACTTTGTCTTGTTGACAATAGAATTCATCTTGGCAACTGGCAAGTTCATCAATAACTAAACTTGTTTCAGGTTCAAAAATAAAGAAAAACTGTGAAATAACACCTTTTACCTGCTCGTTGATTGGCAGTTTTGAGCCAGCTGCTACATGTAAACGTGGTCAAAGCAAATTCAGCATCATGGATGCAGGGACACATGTCTGGCCTCACTGCGGACCTACCAACTGCAGGCTGAGAACTCACCTGGGCCTCATCGTGCCACCTGGGCCCAAGATAAGAGTTGCTAACATTACAAGGTAGTAAAAACATCTTGTTTAGGGCAGGGAAAATTTGAAAAAAAATAATTTTTTAATACTAAATAAATGGACATATATTTAAGATTAAAACTTTAAATGTAAGTTATGAAAATGTATTTATTTTATTCCTTCTTAATAGCAATCTTATTTTTGATTACATCAACATAAGAAGAAAAATAGTTAGAAAAACTATAGATTTGAAGCAGTAAATTAGGTAGAGATCGCTCTGGACCCAAAGCTTTGGGGCCGGGGGCTTTGCTGGCTTTTTCGGGTCATTGTTGAAGTAACACCTGTATGAGTCTGTTGAAAGCAGCCTCCAGATCAACTTGGTAACGTTGGCCTACCAACTTGGATGATCTCAATCTTTTTCTCAACTCTTTCGAACTTGCCTTTCTGTTGCCAACGCCCCCTGCAGTTGTCTTTCAACATTCCTCTTGACTTCCTATTTTCTCTCCACCTTGTGTTTACTCCTGATTTACTTTCAAATTATTGCTGCTATTTAATAATGACAGAAATTATGATTTCAGAATTAAATGAGTAATGACGTAGCTAAATTTTAATTTCATCACTAGAAGTTTAAATTTCTTTCCTTATTATTTAATTGTATCTTCGTTTTTTTCTTAATGAATACTCGTAAAAAAAAACAGTTAAAATTTTTTCTTTTTCAATATACTAAATTTATTTATAATTATACTAACCAGGCCTGGTATTTAAGTATTGCTATTTCTTAATTTTAGAACTAACTGCACATACTATGGTGTATTATTTAATTTTTTTAATAAACTATTGTGATTTGTTCATAAATTCATATTCAAATTGTGGCATAAATTCATCATTTACTGTTTATTTTACGCCCTTTATATTTTTTTGGTCAGTTCATTTTTGTGCCATAGAACCCACCTGTATTTGAGTTATTACTGAACAGATAACTCAGCATAGTCCCCTCTTTCAATAACATACATACATATCATAAAATCATGTACTCTTGTTTGTTTATTTATTTATTCCCTCATTTCAGGGCTAAAAGGTGGGATATCTCATTGGTTGACACCCGTTTCTATTAACTTCAAACAGAACCGTTATAAAATAGATAAATGAAGGAGGGATCTATATAGATTCATTTGGGTGACAATTAGGCCTATAGTCTTTTTTTTTTGCTTACCCCTGTGTTGTACGAATTTTCTTGTTAATGCTCAGGGAATCTCCTTTAATATTTTTAGCGAAGTCAAGAATTGATTTCCACTTCATAAAATTAAGTTCCTCTATTAAAATCCTGTTGCAGCGTTGGGTTTGATGAATACTTCACATTCCCCTAAAAAGTGGTAAAATATTTCCTCCTCCAGTGTACAGTCAAGGCTAATGGAGTTCTGGGCTACACCTATTAAGGTTAAGTGTTGTCTTAATCTGCAGGGCCCAGCCTGTTATAAGATTATGTTTTGTCGGCTGCAATTCAATAACCATGAGTGGTTTACTTTTAAAGGCCTTTTGAAATAGCTGGCCTGTCTACAACTGAAGATGTTGGAACATTGCTCGTCCACCAGCCCCTTATGGAGGTAGATGGGGCTTTAGACAGGCCAATGGCTCTGGACTAAGAAATGGTGAGTTCACTTTTTGCTTAGCCAGTTCATCCGCTTTCTCATTGCTATACCTGATGAATGACCAGGGACCCAGTTTAAGCAAGTCTGTTTCCTTGATCTAAGGTTGACTAGGACTCTCTTATTTACTTTAACAAGAGGTGATTTTGGTTCAGTTAAATTATCTGTTCCAATCTAACACCTCATTTAATATTATTGATTTTGATTTGGGAAGCCGTATTGAATGGTCTATGGTGTCAACAGCTTTGGAGAAGTCTACTAGAATTAAGACTGTTAGTTTTTGTTGATTAACTTCAGTTTGATATCTGATAACCCCGTATGAGGCTTCCGCCTCAGGTAGGGGCAAAAAAAAAAAGTTTGATACCTGATACCTATAATTCAAGAAAACTTTAATTTAATATTAATAAATCAATTGATTTCTAATAACTTAGATTTTGGACCTGTTGTTGAAATATTGATTAATCTTTTTTTAACATTTAATTTTCTATTATAGGACATGGGAGGAGGGTAAAGTTATTATCTTTGACGATTCATTTGAACACGAAGTTTGGCATAATGGTAAATCGCTAAGACTTGTACTGATTGTGGACATCTGGCACCCAGAACTGACTAAAAGTGAGAAGCTGTCATTGTCACCTATATAGGCTGGCAATGTTATATCTATGAGATTGTTGATCCAAAGCCATCATTAACAAGAATCAATATGCTAGTATTAAATATTCAATATGTTCCTTTTAAATCCTTTACTCATTTGTATCTTTTTCAATGTTATGTGATTATCATTATTATTGTTGTTGTTTGTTTTTGTCACCAATTTATGAAATTATTTATGTAAATGTTTTGTTCTTATAGGATAGTGAATTATTTTGTTATAATAAACTGTTACTGTAAAAAAAAACTTTTTTTGTGTGTTATAGCCCTTGTTACTATTGATTATTATTTGTGGCATGCGAGCCCATTGTTGTAAACTTCAATAATTATTTGTTTAACAAAGAATTAAGCTGTAATTTTATGACGGTTTGTTCTGATTTCCTTTAGTATGCCTATCTAACTAGGCTATCCCATGTCCTCTCCTCATTAATGAGTCTCTTTACTTCTCTGAAAACATCATAAATTATGATATTTAGGAGTCTTAGCAGACTACCATGTAGTCGTCATCTTATAATTTATTTAATGTTTTGAAAAACACAGACCTTGTTTTATATATATATATATATATGTACATAATATATTGCATTAGTTGATTATTTTTGACAATATCAGCTATTATAAGTATTGTTTCTTCAATTCAAGATCTTCTTCACTTGGTTTATAACTAATGCTAAATTGAACAAAGGAAAAAAAACATAATTTAAAATAGTATTTATTTTACAAAACGTTTAGGGTCTATAACAATTAAATACCCCTAGGAATGATTACATATTCTCAGTTACACTGCTCTCTCTAATGATCACAATTATATTATTTACATATCTTTAACTTTCCTTTTTTGCTTATTCAACAATAGCATGTACTTTGAATCTATAAGTATTCTTATTAAACTACATTTTCTATTGAAATGCCCCATACTTGTTACCCCTTTTTATCATTAACATTCATATGTAATACTTTATTTTCAATCGGCACAATGCTATCAGTAAATCATAAGCTACCGTTAATGCTTAGCTCAAGAAGCATTAAGAAAATAAAGAATTCATTAAAAAAAACCGAAGTACATTGTAAATAAAATTATTTTATTGCTTTAACAAAATAAACAGAAAGACAAGCATTACCAGGACCTTATGCATTTAATTGAAATCCTAATGCATGAATAATGTATAAGCAAAATAAAATTTGAAGGTCAGTGAATTTTCATCTCCGCAAATTAAGGCCAATTAAATAAGAACTAAGTTTAATACAAAGCCTCGATCCTTTAGTTCAGGCCTTGCTCTATGTCATTCTATGCTTAGGCCGTATTGATAACAACTATAAAGTACACTTATTAAACTGAGCTTACGTTTCCTCTCATGACAATTCATTTAATTTAATTGTATTCATTAGTTGAATGTTGATTCTAATGCAAGCCCAATTAAATAGATGATAAAATGTCAACAATAAGTTGCTCTGTGTCTGTACACTCTACACAGGTGGTCAGACCACCCTGTATGTTATATTTTAAATACATTTTATTTGTTCAAGGGTTTAAGTCATTTCAATAATATTCTTTTTAATTGTGACACAACCATTTTAAGACTAGGAATTACTTCTGACTTATTCTCTTATAAATTGCCATCTGTCTTGATATCTTCAACTAAATAACTGTTATTTAAACTTAAACTGCTACTCAAGTGTAAATTTGGTAAACTAGCAACGATTGGTGGGCGTACGATTACATGGTTGTATGTTTTACTAATGTCGCTTGAAGCTATGATTCTATCTATTTGGCCTATGTGTGTTGAAATGGGTTTGGTGTTTCCATTGGCACCATCAATTTTCATCCGACAGTTAATGCAAACTTGTCGTACCATTTGTCCAGAATTTTCTGCCTTTCTTGCTGAGCAGTTATCACTCCAATTGTCTCCTGCAGAATCACTGAGCACTGGTTTCCACCTCACTCCTTTCCATTGGCTCGAGCTGCTACTTAGCCTACGAATGCCCAGGCTGCCCATGATGTGCCCGGTAGACAATGTCACCGAAGATTCACTGTCTGTTCTTCTTATTCCACTCTTCTCAGTTTCTAGAATTTCTTCAACATTCTCTTCTGTTTCAGGCGGTGCTTTGAGTGATGGATCGATGATTACATTTGTTGTTGAGCAAAAACTGTCTATAGTTGAATTGGAAGACCAATGCTGTGTTTGTTGCATTTCAGGAATGTTGAAATTAAAAGGTTTTTCTCGAACAGCAGGTGTCGCAAGTCTAGGGGCTTTTCTGAAGAAATTTTTTATTTTTGATCCATGTTGCTCTTGAATGGAAGTACCAGTCTCATCAATATTTTCCAGCCGTTCAATATCAATGTGTTCACCACTCTGCCTGTTACAAGTTATTATTAGTACAAAATAATGTATGTAGACAAATAATATTTATAGAATATATATATTATATAATATTTGGAGAAAAATAAAGTTTAAACAAAACTAAATCACACATAATAAAAAGCTTATCTTTATAAGAGCAGGATGTTGGCAGCTAGTATTTTTTGACAAGGAAAACAAAGCTCATGCTCATTTTATACAAAACACTTATTAGAGCAGTCTATTCCTATGGTTTTGAAACATCAAGAAGGTGGGACACCAAGCTGGATCCTTCACTCAATGGAGAGATATACAATATATTTCATTCAATTAGGATGTCTGAGCCGGCCAAGTAATTAGGATGCCAGATGAGAAAATGCTTCTCAGGAGAAAACCTCACAACAAGGAGGGAAGCAATAGAACGATCAATAATACTATTACAACTATACTCACTCAGAACTATGGAAACTTATCATGAAGCCCATAACCCAGAAGCGGGTCATTTGTTGTGCTAATGATGATGATACTGGGATTTTCATGCTGCTTCTTGTTCTTCACCAAACTTATGATGATCCCCATTATAACCAGAAAACGGACACACTGGGTAAAAGATAATTCTGAGGATAGATTGTTGACAAATTTTTCTTTAGACTCACATAAAGTGGAGTAGTCTTTAACTATTTCTCTCAATATAATAACTATTGAACGTTGAAGAAAACATTATGGAAAATTATCTATTTGAACTCTTATCCTCCTAGCTGTTGGAAATAAGTGGTAGAGAGCATATAAATTGTGCCATTTTTACAATTGCTATCCCTCATGGTTAATTAAAAACGTATCAGCTCACATATCTGGGATAAGTGCGATCTTTACAAAATTAAATGGGAAGATCCTATCATATTTGTGAAGCATACAAGTCCTAAAAAAATAGAATGAATAAGTCTCCAATATTGGAAAGAGGATTTTTTAAAAATAAAAAATAAGGGACAGGAGGCGGGTCCTAATGCACAATCTTACCGCCAAATACCTGCTGAGTCACTGCTAGCCGAATTATGGTGAAATAGGTTAGAGAATGATGATTTAGGAGTACTTTTCTGATGAATCGAGTCTGTTTCTTCCTCTTCTGAGATATCAGGCAAGAACATAGACTGTTGATCTTCTGGAACCCTGTAAAATGGAACAAGTTGATTATTAAATACATTATAGCAATGATAGGTTTAATTGGGTGAAACGAATAAAAAGTGCTTTAAAATTAATTAATAAATGGAAGCACTACACTACATCTCTGAAGTAATAAGGCTGACCAAGGTTGCCACCATATTTGGTAAATGACAAGCTAGCTGGCTCATGGGTGGTGCTAGACTATAACTTCTCAAATTTTAATTCTGTTTTCTAAAATAATTAATAATGATGTTAACTTTCTAGCAATTCGATTAATTGACAGCAAGCAGGCTTCACACAATAGCTGTAAGTAAACACTTGAAGCTACAGTCATATCGATGACTTACCTCTAAAACCTTGTAAGTCAATCATTAAAACAAATTTTACCCAGGAAACAAAAAACTATATTTCTATAGAAGAAAAATAAAAATTGTGATTTTCACAAATCATCACAATTTTTATTTCCCTGTTGTACTTTGAAATATCCCCGACATTTAGGTTTAGGAAAATTAATGCCATACATTATGAGTTTTAAAGTAAATAAGTGAGCATTATGTACTTACAAGATTTTGTGGAAGAAGTGAATTGGACTTGAAAGTTGGTTTTAGAAATAAGGTATCAATATACTCCTGCAATATTATTACATGTGGGAATATAAAAATATATATATGTATATAATAGGCAAGAATACTTGAAACTAGAATAAGTGTAAATGTGAAAATTAAGTGTATTTAACACATAAGCTGTGTGAGGTGCTGAAAGCACTTGTGTGTTAAATACACATAATGTGTGGGTAGACACTTGAAAGTGAGTCTTTTTTTCTATCCACTTATTTCCCTTAGTCACAGATGTATTAATACCGCATCGGTAAAATGGTTTAATGTAAAGACATTAAATTTTATCTTTAAAGACATCAAATTCCAATCAATGAAACAATATTTTATTAATAACAGTAGTTCTTCAAGAAGTAATTTATGTGATCAATGGCTCAACTAAACTTTCAAATATGGAATAAATCATACTTGACTTTGAATTTTTGTTTTTATCTTGCCTTTTGTTTGTCCATTTTATTGCATTTTTGAGTATTGTGCTTTGCCATCTAGCTATTAACTATCTTTTAAACAAGATGTTTATAGAACAAAACGCACTAACATCATATTGTGAACAGATCCTCGGTATGTTTTCTTCTTATAAGCAACAGCTGCTCCTGTGTATGGAAGAACTAGATTAACATCATCAAAATATTTGTCCTTCACAAGAGGTGGTGCCTTTCCCATCAAAGTGTCCACTCCTAAGTACGAAACTTTGGTGTGTCTGTCTATCAGCCAATTCAGTTCAAAATCTTCATCATCATCTCCAAATGGATTTATCAACTGCTCTGCTACCTGAAAATGTCCCTAATTATGAATGAAATATAAGAGAAACATGTTTATTTATTATTTTATTTAAAGTCCATGCAACCATCTGCGTTCCAATTAAGGATTGTTAGTTGTTCCAGAAAAAGTGTTTTAGGGTTGATCATTTGAGGCTGAAAATATTTGGCATAAATAATTTGTGAAAAATGATTTAATTTTTAGTATAAACGGCCTGATTGCCTATTATTTGAAAAACATCTGAGTTGTCAGCTGTAGTGTCATCATGGTTACTGGATGTGGGTCCGGAAACGCAGTTGGCCTGGCCTCTCTAGGTGGTTTGTTGAACCAAGCGTTAAGGAGAGGGACAGCAATGTAGTTTGTTGTAGCAATTGTTTTGTCAAGGTCATCTGTATGGGCTTTTTAGCTTATGTTTGGGCAAATAGTGGCCCACCACTATTGGTACATATTTGTATCTCACTACATGAAGTGCAATTTTTATAATTGCTGAGACCCAGCACATATTTATTGATCAACAAAACCTATCAGTCCTTATTATCCTAAATTTCTCCAAAGCGTTTGTTGTGGCCATCTCTTAATTACGAATAATTAGACGTTCTTCTCTTCTCGGGCAGAAAATATCTATCTATGTTTCCATATGTTTAATAAAGCTTATGACGTCAGGCGGAGAGGGAAGAAAAGCTAGTGGGGGAAACAGCTGCAGATGGGCAGCCATCCCCACCATGGCTGGCCTGCCTATATAAACCGCGCATCCTAAGACGGACAGCAGAAAAAACTTAACCGGCACCTAGAACACCTCTCTCTCTCTCTCTCTCTCTCTCTCTCTCTCTCTCTCTCTCTCTCTCTCTCTCTCTCTCTCTCTCTCTCTCTCTCTCTCTCTCTCTGGACTGACGCTTGCTGCTCTACTTAAACCATGGTCTTCTCATTCAACTACCTCTGCATCTCTCTCTCCTAACCTCCCTATGTCTTAATCCGGTGTTGTCAGACCCCACACCTTCCTAGTGGAATTCTCTGCCTTCATCTCTCTAAAACTTTGTCTGGGCACACCTTCTAAGATCTCCTGGAGTCAGATCAAAACGAATTAGGGTGAAAGACCACAGGTCCACCCGCCTTATCTCTTTCTAGGCGCTCGCCGGACGTCGGCTAGAGGCTGTAGCGACCCTAGCCCGCGGCGGGCATCTCCTCCCCACCCTGGGGACTCACATATCTGAGCCCGACAGCGTTTGATACCATAGACCACTCAGTTCTTCTTTTCAAGTTAAAATCATTAACCTTCGCCTATAGCTCTATCCGCTGGATTCAACCATGTCTGCCAAGAGGTCGGCGTAGAACAGATGCCTGGGCTAACCTGATTAAACTAAAGTAGTAAAAACTCAGGAAATTGTTATCGGCTCCAGTTTTCTCCTCAGATTCCTTACTGATTTTCCTGTGTTAAAAACCTAGGTATAGCCATTGACTAAACCCTCTCCTGGAAGGATGTGAACAACACATCTCCCAATTTCCCATACGTCCATAGGTATCCTTAAGCTTTTCTACTTTGACTAAAGCTGTGGGGTGTATGGAGATCTCTTTAAGGACCTCTAAGACAGAACTGCTGCATTACATTTGTTTTTGGGACTCCCCAGCGCCTCCTTGTCTCCAACCTCAAGGCAGAGTTAGGGTTGCTCTTCCCCTCTTTCCTTACATTATATTTCCTTGGCTCATTCCTTTTCCAAAACATCAATTCTCGTCACCATTCTTATATATACAATATTATACAACGTTAATCCTCAGTCTACTTCCCGAATGCAAGATCCCGTCTCTCTAAGCTTTGTGCTCATGCCCACAAAACGGTAGGATGTAACCACTCCTTCCCCGCTTGCTGGAATTCTCTACCTCCTAATATCCATTAGGAGGTGCCATGCTTCATCCCTACAAAAAAAAAATCCTTCCTATTCCAATGCCTCCTTCCTATCCAGGCAGATGCTTGCTAGTTGGAAACGATTTAGTTATCAGATTATTTTTACATGATTTTTTTTTTTCATTATTGTGAATTTAGCTGGTATGTACTTTTTCTAAGGCATTAAACATGTAACTCCTAACAGCTGGACCACGCCCAATTAAAAAGAGTCTTTGCAGCTCACGCTTTCCCGCAATTGTTTGGATTTCACAAACTTTTTATAGTTTCTTTTCACTTTTTTCCAATTCTGTTTATTACCATAGTAACGATCTAATCACATTTGGGCAAACACCCTAGTCAGCAATTTTAAATAACTTTAAAAGTCCAGTGTAATAATTAACAAAATCCACTGAACCGAAACCGGTGTAACCATAAACTAAAATATAGGATTAAATCCAACAATTACTCACAAATTATAGTCCAGTAAGACAACTGAAACCACATTAAAAATAACATTAGAGTATGTGCATGACAGCCTGAAGATCCCAATCCTTGACCTTTCCCCCCATCCAACCATCCACACAATGACTCCCTTATGGGCTAGATTTCCTACACATTATGTCCTGTCCTATGTGCTGAGTCTACTGCCCTCCATTTGTGCCTTCCACCACCCCAGGTTCCATAGAGCCTTATGTCTGTAATTTTATATATTGTTTCTATCTAATTCCAGTCCTGACAATTGATTACACACAGTTTTGTCATTTGGGTCACTCATTTGTTGCCGCCTCTTTCGAATTTGTTTGTTTTTAACATTCAATGTATCATTCATAGTATATTATTAGGTATATTATGGGTCATATTTTGTGTTCTGTCCGTGCATTTTTTGTATGTAGAGCTCTGTATAGAAGAATAAACGGCGTTTATGAAACGGTATTATTTTACGGTAAAATATTTTTAAATAATAGAAATAAAAATACATTGAATATAAATCCTCCCTTGATGAATTAAAATAAAAAACCCTCAGTTCCCCAGAACGTAGCAGCACGTTGGGGGAAAGAGGCTGGTGAGGTAGAGGGAAGTTGAGTAATATAATTTAAATTGTGGTAGGCCGTGTGTCCAGAAGAATAAAATACGCTTATTTTTCAGAAAAATAAAAATAAAACTGTTGAGGGGAAGTCATGTGAAGACATCCTGGTCCCCCAGCTTACTGATCACAACTTGGGCAATCATGGTAGGCAACTGCTTATACCTAGCCTGTGGTTATCTACCATGACAATTTAAAACCTGTTTTTTTGTCTATGCCTACAGTCTTGGCCTCTTTTATAATTCAAAACACTCTAACCATCCAACTCAACATCAACATGTTCAAAATCAACCGATTGGTTCATCGCAACTAATAATGTATTGTTCTAACAACACATTTTTATGAGGAATTTTTATATATTACACTATTTTGACTATTTGCAATGAGCTTATACATCAAGATAACACATATAGTTTCAATTTATTGTTTTTGTACTTTTTGGCAGTTTTCATAACAATTCATATTTTTAAAGGATTTTACTAGATCATATCTTGAAAAAAAATTGATTAATGCTATTCTTATCAGTATGGTAAAGTGCTTTGTAGAGGGTGATTTGATCTCCCTGATAACAATATGTTTCAAAAAGTTCTGATAATAATTTTTTGTGGTGCCACTTCATAGCTTGATGATTTTTTACATACTTCACCTATATAAATTTAATTTTGACAATAAATAAATTAATTTGTAAAGTTAAAAAAAATTACTTTTAGTAATCCCATGAAGAAGAAAAACTGAAGAATTGTGAATACAGGCAAATAGATGTCAATTTCCATTTGCAGTTGTTTTTTTGCATTTTCAACATACTGCCTTCCAACAAGGGCAGCAATGAAGAATGAATATGTGGCCAGTGTGACAACCTATAAAAAATGTATATTAGTTTATTATATTACTTTAAAAAAATTACAATAATTATTTTATACGTACTTGGGTATACACTAATGGGATAGAAATCCAGTCATAGCTCCAAAGAAGTCCACATTTAGAGCGAAATTCATTAAATTCCTAAGTGCAACAGACATGTACGTTATTAATCATAGACAATTTTATATTATAAAGGATTGCATTTTTTTAAATGTTTTTTTCTACAGAATAGGCTGAAAAAATCTAGACATGGAAATAAGCATTCTCTTAGGTGTTATAGAAATTATCTGGTCTCAATGAAATAGAATTTTAACAATTTTTAAGTTATGATTATTTGATTAATTAGATTAATTCTACCTGCATTATTAATTTGAGGCCCTGAGCATCAGTTATTTTGTTTCCTTTTCTGGCGTCTTTCAAAAGTGATATAAACCAAGTACATGGTATCCAATAAGTGTTAAATTCTACACTAGGAACTGCTGCAAACATCTCCAATTCGATTCTTGTCATGAACCCTGGAACATGTATTTTGAGAATTATTATTATTTTGCAGTTTCAACGCATTTATTTATCTAATGGTAACAAAACACTTTAAACCCTTTAAACTATAACACAATGCATTTATCAACCAGCAGTTTTCATTGCATTCGATTTATTTATACCTGTGCATTACTTAACAAATAATAAAACAAGGTAATGTAATATTAGAAATTCAAGAATATATTTACTATTATTGTTGTATGCACTTTCATACATGTATGTAATTTAAATATATTAATTTTTTCTTGTTGCCAGATTTTTTTTTCAATGTTTTACAAGCAGCTCAATAAAGATATTGAGTCTTGCTTGGTGAGACCCATTGGCATTTGCATCTTCTATGGCAGAGCACCTGAACGTGTGTTCTGAAGTCATATCTTCTCCCTCATTGCCCAGTGGACAGTGAGGGCTATTGAATACACAAATGGATTATGGTCTGTGTACAGATAATCATGTCTTGTAGTGAGCCAGAAACATGCAGTTGCATGGGTCTGAGGCGTTCTGTTAGGATTCTTTGTCTTTCCTTGGTGGTATAATTTAATTTAATTTAAATAATAATTTGGCCAAGAGACTGTAATCCGCTAATAATAAGAAATATAATGATATTTATAAGGTCACTTTTAATTTAAAATAAGAGTAATTTTTATTTTTAAACCATTGTTAAAATCATTTTTGTGTCATCATTAAAAAAAAGAGTTTTTTTTTTACAGTCAACAGATAACCTGCAAGATCTGTAACAAGAAGTTATATTAAAGGTCTCTATTGATATCTTATCATATAGATCTAAGCCTTTTTAAGTACATACTTCAGTTTGTTCATATGCTATTAAATATAAAAAGTACATTTAAAATATAGAAAAATAAATCAATCTGAGATATAAACATGTTGATCATAGAAGAACTTAGTTATTCCTTTGAAATTTATTAAAATCAGTTATTTAAATTTAGTACAATGTATTCCAAAGATAACATATTGGTTACCTGCCTCGACGAGGTGATCCATGGTGGGGAAGCGACGTTTCACCGCTGAGCTGATGGAACGCAATACTAGGATCAATGATAAATTAAGATATCGCATCATAGTTCTTCTTAAGATTCGGGCCTGCTCATCATTTGACCCCACGTACAATGCCATTGAGTGCATCACCCTATGCATATTTAGTCATTATCCTTATTGTAAGAATTAATTACCAACAATTAACAATTTTCAGGTTGAGTAATTTATGAGTAATAAAATATTAATTCAATGTTTTATGACAGTAAACATTTTGTGCCTGATATTCGGTTAAGTGTGATGCATTTGTTTTGAAGGTAAAACTCAAGGTGTCTGTATGTTCATGGAAAAAAATGTTTACAGAAATTGAGTAAGATTTAACTTAAAAGGCTGAGATTTCTTCTTTAACAATAATTTATATTTTTAAAAACACAAAATATTTAACGTCGTCAAATAAACAAAACAAAACAAGTATTGAATTTCACGAGAATCTTATTTGCATAATTGAATATTACAGTAAAATGGCTCTGTAGAAATAGAAAGGTTTCGATAAAGCTAGGAGATACCAATTTAGGAAGAAGGCATTTAGCTTGAGCACAATAAGAGAGAGTGTAGGCAAATGAAAAACATAGAATAACAAGGAACCATAAATCTGAAATATTTTTTATTCTTTCAGTATCTTACATTTCTCTTAATCTTGGATAATTAGCCAATGACAAAGTTTGACAAAGTGCTTATGAATCAGTCAGTGATGGAGGCCCTGTTACCTAGGGACAACTGGCTCCCTGAAGTCCCTTAGTGAGTAGTGCTAATGTAAGAATAGAGTAAGAATGAAGTCAGAATAATTTAATAATGAATAATAATTTCAGTGGGAGTATTAAAATACACTGCTTATTAAAAATAAACTAGTTTTATACCAAGTCAAAGTACATAATAGTCTAAAATTGAAAGGGAGAAGTAATGTAGAAGAGGGCGTATGTTACAAAACTGAGTTTTATGAACACTAGAGTATCATTTCTGTTTTCTTATAACATGTACTCTCTTAAAACTTTTCAACCCTAAGCAGGACACTGTCTTGTAATGACAGGAGCCGAATAGCAGATGAGAACGGTCAGAAATTTCACCGTCAACAAACGGTTAGGCCCGATCCTCCCTCTGTTAGAGGGCGGATCGGCCAAACCTCAACGATTTACGTGACACTGCTAAGGCTCTGCGTTAATTGCATACATTAGCATATAGTAGAGAAAATATCCCAACATTTGTTGGTTCCCAATTGAGAGATATGGCAAAATGCTTACTATGCTGGTTGCCTAGCTTTGTACCACCCATGGAATTTTCATAACGATCTGAACTTTTCACTGCAATTTCTTCACCTTTTTCCTTTTACACACCTTTGCTTCTGGTCCAATCAAATAAACAAACATAAATAAATGGACTATCGTGGGCCACCCATGCCGGAAACACGCTGATAATGGCAATATTACAGGGGTGATGCACCGGTGATGACGACGAAACAGGTGGGTCAAACAGACCCTGAAGGAGGAGTCGGATCCCTTGGCACGTGTGACGCTCAAGGGACAGGCCTCCTGCTGGCTAAAAATATATTGCTAAGAGCAGAATCATCTTGCCTACTCAAAATAACAATGTCGTGAGGTGGAGAAAATTACTTTTGGCCCAACACCAATTCGGAAAAAATATTTCCATTCCTATGAGTGGAATTTAGAACTTTTTCTGAAGATGTCTTACAAGGAGAATACTTAAAATCTGTTTACGTTTGTCGTATCGATTTTCCTGACTAGTTCCTGAAATGTAACATACACGAGAAATGTACGGATTATAAATAAGCTGTTTTGCAATTTATTTCTAAGTGTACTTATTTGGGCACAGTCAAGCAGAACTGCTTGTCTAGACGCAAACTGTTTTTATTTCAAGTCATAGACGATGTGCGTGCTGCCGTTAACTTAATAGGTAAGGCGGAAGGTGAGTACGGGAGGAAGGTTTTACACTTCCATTCTGAAGTTATCAAAGAGTGTGGCTCCTTAAAAAAACTAAAGAAACTCATAGGCCCGCTACACATAGAACATATTTAAGAATTTCAAGAGGGGTTTTAAACGTCTTTTGGAGATTTTCGAGGAAACAAAGATCAATTTTTCAATTATTTCCGGATGAGCGTTCATTTCATTTGACGAGCACGCAGTAAAAGTCGCAGACAAAATTAAGTCTCAAGATACTTGGATGAGGCCCTCCATTGCCTTCTCAATAGCCAACAATGGACTGAGAGATCGCAACTGCAAGTCTGACATTGTTGTGGCGTCATTCGCTAGAAAATAACGACCATTTTCATAAATGAACGTACGGCACCATAGCGGCACAGAGCTATGTTTGGATTACTCCATAGGATCCTGTTTTTCAAACCGTATGTACGGCTTCGCAGTGGCGAAAATCGCATGTTTGCACCGGGATTTAAATAACAATTGGGGTTTATTTGGTTACATCGAATTTACCACTCATTTACTCACTGGGATGGACTAATTTCAAAGGTATGTCCCAGCTTGAATGGATCGGATCACACATTCTTACGTCTTTCGTCCAATTAATCAGTGAAAAAAGTATCATAAAAAATTCACTTCATATTATAACTTCACTTGTTATTGTCGAGCCCGAAGGGAGTGGCTCTACTTTTAAACAGTTGCCGTGTGACGGTTTCGCCTGCTTGCATGAAATGCACTGTAAAAATAATTCAATCGTACTGAAATTTCAAAGGTATGATGGTGAATCCTGTTTTCGTTAAAATAAAATATCGGAAAGTATGCCAAAGAAAAATCCGTCCTCGTTTCGCTGACATTCAAAATTTTTCATTTCTCAGTACAGAAACTATTTAAGATTTAAGTATCTGATTTTCTACAGGGTTAAGGACACACTAAAGGTGGTAAAGGCACTTTTGATATCGTCCAACTGAATTTATTTGTTTTGTCAATCTTTTAACTGTTTAACTTTTCTTTTTGAAAAAACAATTTTCAGTGAGTGGTTCAAGAAATAAAACGAGCTATTCTGTTTGTGAAAAATACGTTATAGTTAGTTCTCTCATAATTATTTAACATGCTTTTAAGGAAGTATAAAAAGAACCTGTCTCCCTTTGCCAATTACTGATTCGTGGTACGTGGTGTCGAATCGATCAACGTCCACCACGATAACGGCACTAAGTCGATCCTAAGATATCGTGGTGGTCATTAATCTTAAGATATCAACCGCTGGTCCCTTAGGTCACATTGGGTTTCTTGAACTTTCTTCTCTTTTCTTTGCTTAACTACTTTGACAGCTAGCAAAAACTGAAATATTTACCTAAAACATCATTTTCATCTCCCGTATTTTTCATTTATTAACTGTATTATTATGGAAAAAAGGAATTCAAAGAAAATGTGATGGACCACACAATTAAAGTTTTCGTTATGGTTGCTAAAAAATTAAAAAATGATTTTAAAGCATTTTTATAATTACTGCCCACTAAAGAACACTTGACATGATCGGAACATCACTATTTTTCAAGTGTAACCTTCTGGCAATGTCGGTACAACTGTGCATAACATCATACCTCAAGTTAAACACAGGTTGAATTAAAGTTATGACATGACCTTAATGACAATTCCACTTTTATTATGACTATGACTAATGTAATTATAGTTATACCGTCTTACTTATCGGGACATTGAAATATTTAATTTGATAACCTATTCAATATGATAGGAAAATATTTATTTTTCATTTACCAAGTAATTCATTCATTAATTGCGCTAATAGAGTTTTATGAAGTTTGCGGTTTAGGAAGTTACATTTTCAAATGGGAAGGGGAGAGCGGGGTTAGTTGGCATAAATTTTGGTTTCCGATTTTATATTTTTTTTTTCTAGACAACAATGTGGATTTGGAAGGTCTCTGGGCTGTTTGTAAATACTGTATGAATGAGCGAGTAAATGAAATTTGTAAATATGGTATCTATGAGAACATTTATCACAATTACTTATTGTTCAATAAGGCAGATTGTAATTTTATTACAATAAAGAAGTCTATTGAATATTTTTTTCTGTGTTAACTCCAGTAAATATAATTTTTGCTAATAACAGATTAACTCCTTCTGGATCCATTATTTAGGAAACGTGTTCTGTACCCCCAAAACATGGGAAGGTCCTCAGCAGCTAGCACTGTTACCACTAACCCAGGGGTTAATTGGCAGAGCTGAGTATATTTCATACTTTATCCATGGAAAAAGTAATTTATTTTGCCGAAATAGGTAAAAGAAATGCAGGTAAACATTGAACGCTATTAAACGAAAATTGAACCGAAATTATAATGTGCCACAAATTTGTGTTGTTATATCAACAGGAAATAATGTTGGCTGACTGCTGATTTATTTAAAAGGGTCGAGTTTCCGGAATATTTTTCTCCTTTTATGCCAAAGACGATCCTAGGCGTCTGGAAAGTTCACCAGCCCTGTGCCAAATAACCCCAGACTCCAGAATGCCAACTAACCCAAACCGCGTTTTCAAAACAAGATGGGCTCCCTCCCTACCTTTTCGCAAAATAAATTCAAACGACTATCGCACATAGTTGCAAACATCATTAGCCACTCGAGCGCAGGCGATTATTGGAAACATCACAGAACGTTCCACAGCTTCACCAAATCAAAAAAAAAGATTCGTGAAAAATATTGCTTAACCGGCAGAACAAAAACAGGAAATTGACCTCAATCAAACGGAAGCAGTGGTGAATGATGCAATTGACTTGTCACAGCATCCAGACGACATAGCTCTGACGCCTCCGTGGCAAAAGTTTGAAGCTGATTGCTAACTAACCCTTTATAGGAACTAATCCCGATCTCCCCATCTCATGTAATATTTCATGTCTCCAGATCGAAAAGGTCTGTCATACGAACCACACACAACAGACTGGACGAAATCCGAAAAGTGATGTCAATGGAAGCTAAATCCAACGATTTCTGATTTGTTGTAACGTTCCACTGCGATTGCTTTTCTTACAGCATGACTTTATCGTTGCCATGATAGGTGCAATTGTTTTGCGAAAATATATTGTGTGAGAGTATCTCAATCAGCTGATATATTATAGTTCATATAACAAAATATACTTTCTTTATTTCATACTTCCTCTTTCTAGAAATTATTAACTTTGTTAACTAAGGGTACTTTCAAGGGGCAAACGAATACAGTTTCGCACAATGTGAGTGTGATGCGGGCCAATCAGACAATGGTTGATTCAGTCCCCTCGTCTTGAAGGGGTAACGTCTTCCTTCGTTGGAGAATACTGGCATAATATAATTCAAGGAAAGAAAGGTGTTTATCTACAGCGTATAACCTCATTCAGTCCACAATGGGAATGCCGAATTAATTTCATTGAGCCACCGCAAAATGCAATTTGTCGCAGAAAATTTGGAGAATTTATGTTGTGTTTAAAGGGACTTGAAAGTATTAAAGAGGGACAGACTGAATATCACTCTATAGTAGTTATAAAAGTTATTAAACTGTTTTCTATTCTCTACTTATCTATGAATAATATACAAAACTATAAGGTGCGTTCAAATTAGAAAAACTGCACCACCTAGGTATCCTATTAAGAGATATGGCGACAAATATTATGAATATATTTGTTGTAGATCATTTCATTTGTTAAATCATTGAAACTTTTCAAAAATTTACTAATAATGTTAATATAAAAAAGTATTTAACCTATTCCTGAATTCTATTATCGGCTCTCAAAACATTATATTTTGAAATATCTTACTTTAGCGTATTTGATGTGCTTTAAACATAAGGAAAAATTAGAACTTAAAAGATTTAAATTATAAGTAAGTGAAGTAGGTCCGGTGTATTGTTTCACTTTTAACCTGTTTTTGTTTCCGTGTTTATTGTAAACCTATCGAACCTAGAAGTATTGCAAGGTGTTCTGGCATATACACTCAAAATCTGAGCTTAATTGGATCCTTTTTACTGTCACTGTCAAATTACGCATATAAGACAATTTATATTGTTATTTTTTCAGTCAAACCGACACCTTCGGACTTCTGTTGAGTAATTATGTAATTAGCTCACTAGAAGAGTACACTATTAACCAAACAATAATTAATAATTAAATACATGTTGGATTACTGACTTGTCCGGCCAAGGGATGGCCATGAACTGCTGCCACCATCGCCCCGCAACGTAGGCTACGTAGAACCCGAGGACGAAAGACAACGGGATGAGGTTGATGAAAGTGTCACAGTATATCACAACTTTCTCGAACAGTCTGCAAAGTGAAAATAAACTATTTCAACGATCTTGATATACAAAAATATTTTATTGTGGGCATAACATATAGGGCATCAGTGTGACTAATGTAGGCGATACAAACAAACTTAATATTTTTGATATAAAAAAAATAATTAAAAATTACAATAAGATTAAATATAAATAAAAGCTCTTAAAAAATGTTATAGTGGAAAAAGATAAAATTTGTGCGTAAAGATAGTGTGACGGGGAGAGTCGTGTTGGCAATACCAGACTGACCCATGGCTGCCTAATGGCTAATAAACCCGCCCTACTTGTCAATGCTGTTGATCTGAGCTTACAGTCAAGCATATTTTGGTCGACTGTCCTGAAAGCGAGGAGGAGTGGAGAGCATGTGGCATCCTTTCTTTCTGAGGCCTTTGCCAATTCAAAAAAACATGCAAAGAAGAGATGTATCAACTTTAAAAATGTATTTAAGATGGTAAAAATTCTGGATTATAAGCGTAGTAAGTATTTTTTAGTTTTAAACATAGATATTGTATTAATTACTTTTATTTCTTCAATTTAAGTAGATTTATGATAAGTAAATAGTTTTGAAAGTTTTTTATTAGGGTTAAAGAGCTTTTGATTGATTTCTGTTGATTCCTGTCATTGTCAAGTGTTGTAACAAACACATTTTAAATTACTAAAAGTGATACCTAAGTGAAATATATTATAAGAAATATTATAAGTATGTTCTATTTGTCAAACTCACTAATTAAACTACATAAAAGTATATCACAAGTATTCACTTCACTTATGTAAAATTATGATAAAAGTATCACGGCCTAAAAAAAAAAAAACTGACCAAATTAAAACTAGTAAATAAATTGAATATATAAAACCTTTCTGTTCCTAATTGAAACTTTTAAAAATAAATAGCTAATGGATTAACTCTCCCCTCTACAGCCTGTTTCCAAAACAGATAAGCTTAGATAATACTCCATATTTAGGGATTCTTATCTTGGTTTTATAAGCTTAATCGGTGGAGATATACTTATTATCTTCTATTATTACAATTAGGCATCTTTTATAATTATTATAGTTGTATGTTTTAGTTTATTAATATAATTATTAGTTATTTCTTCTCTATAATTTCTTCGGTTTGTTAGCTTTTCTTAATTTGTTAGTATAAAGTATTCGTTTTGTTAGTCTGAAGGAGGTGAGACTCTCACTAAGGCTAGATGAGTCTTGAATAATTGTGGGGATTGTTTGATCAACCACTTCTTTAAAGACTGGCTCTGCTTGCGTATTGTTGGGTAAGGATGGCTTGGAAATGGGGTTTCCAAGATTCTCACTCCTAGTGGTGAAAGATTCTAGAACTATCGCCTTTTTCTGACATGAGCAGGTGCCCACTTATACCGGGAAAGGGTGGCAGATACCGCTGGACGAGAAGGACGATCTTCGGATCAATAGTCGCTGTGCTTAATAGCATTAAAACCCCCAAAACACGTTAACCGGTTTCTTCCTAAGCGCTGTAAAATAATAATAATAAAAGTTAAAATCACAATCAAATCGTAAAAGAAATCCAAGAAAGCAGTCTTATTTATGCGGGCATCAACAGTTATATAATGCTAGGAATGTTATAATGCCAATATTATATATAATGCTAAAAGTAGAAGCAAGCCCCTTCTAGTGTAACCTGCCTTGTGACTTCATGGAAGTCAATGGTGTTTCATGTTATTTTTTAAGTAAGCGACCGCATCCCTTCAACACCTCCTTCCCAATTCCTAGAACTACCCTCGGCTTTAGCCCCAGACCCCACTCGTTCCTGAACCCTCCATCCAGTATGTGGTAACATAACTCTTAATATTTGTTTATCGGTTTGTTAGCTTTTCTTAATTTGTTAGTATAAAGTATTCGTTTTGTTAGTCTGAAGCAGGTGAGACTCTACCAGTGTTTTGCTTGTACTACATAATAAAGCTTTTCTTTCTTTTTCTTTTAAAAGACTTTCCTATACAAAAATTATTTAACTAACGACTCTTTGTTGACATGCCCACAAACAAAGACAGAATAAACTAACGCTTAGTCCTACGAGTATCGTTTTCCATAGTTTTTTTACTTTATTTGTTTATAACTATTTAAAAAATACGATTCAGCTCATGATCGATGTAAAAAACAAACGGGTAAAAGTTTAAAACCAAAAAAAGGTGAGACTACTGATCTGATGGATAAAAAAAGATGAACTAGCCCTGGGACACGAGCAAACCTTACTATAACTCGGGGCCAAGATCACGTGATATAATGAATGGGAATTCGGTTCGACCGGCATTAGGACACCCTCATTGCCGCCCTTGACAAATACCTTAATTGCCCTGACTATTTTTAGCACGGCTGACACACAAAAAGGCCAAAGCCGAAATCTCATATAACTAATAGGCTGCGATTCGGAGACTCAATAATAGATTTGTTTATTTCTGAAACTAGAGAATGACTTCTTCTTCCGAGCCGGATAATACAGTTTTACAATCAAAATATGTTATGAGCTATTTTTTTTTCTTTATATGGCCTAGGAAAAAAACAGGCTTTTCATCAATAAGTATCAACAGGATATTCTTGATTTTCAAAACAACTTCGCAAAATAATTTGAGAAAAAATAACGCAGGAATTTAAGCGTTATTACTTCATAGTTGATCTATGAATCAGCCTTGTATTGTTTTTAAATCATGTAACAATGTAATGTTAAATGGCATTAAAGCCCCCAAAACACGTTAACCAGTTTCTTTCTAAGCGCTGTAAAATAATGATAATAAAAGTTAAAATCACAATCAAATCGTAAAAGAAATCCAAGAAAGCAGTCTTATTTATGTGGGCATCAACAGTTATATAATGCTAAGAATGTTATAATGCTAATATTATATATAATGCTAAAAGTAGAAGCAAGCCCCTTCTAGTGTATACCTGCCTCGTGACTTCATGGAAGTCAATGGTGTTTCCTGTTATTTTTTAAGTAAGCGACCGCATCCCTTCAACACCTCCTTCTGTAGGTGTTGAAACCTGACGTGGTTTTTTTTTTTATGGTGAAAAAAAATTATTTACATCAGTTATAATAAGTTAATTGACTTAATCAATTACTAGTTAAAAACAGTAAATTTTGGTATATATGTATTTAAATATTTATGTGTGAATAACTAATAGTGAATTACTGTGTGTGTTTGCATGTGCGTGTTTGTGTATATTTTTCTAGCAAGTTCTTGTTTTATTTTCTTCATTATGTTTTTGTTTAGTTCTTAAAGAATATGTGTCTTTTATTTGTATATAGGCAATTTATATCTCTGTATATTGTAAATATTGGACGGGGCTGATACTGCCAAAGATCCCAAATTTTGATAAATAAATATTTGTTCTTAACGGGCATAGTCCTAGGATAATAAAGACATTATTATAAACTAAATTATGCATTTTTATGTATTTTTCGTTACCGTTTTAATGCGTCATCAGAAACAATAAAAAAAAATTAAATCTTAAATAGCTTCTGTGCTGGAACTTGTGAAGTATTAAAATTAATTAAAACGGGTCAGACTTCTTTCTCGTTTAAATTTATTTTCAATATTTCCCTGAGTCAAATTCCTGCTAAAAAACGAGCTAATTGTAAAAAAATGAAGCAAAAAGCCTCAGGCCATCCCAGAATTATTATTCAAATTTAGATGAAGCAAAATAACCTCGTTACATAATTTTTTATTTGTTTATATTTATCTGGTTACGTCTGAAACAAACCTATATATATACTCGTAAAACTGGACGCTACGGAAATTCATGAATGACATTGATATCGTAGGAATCCAGAAGTAGGTCTGCTAGCCAACTCCTCATGTCAAGAAAAACAACCATTTGTCATTTTGTTATAAAAATAAGGTGAGTAGAAATATCAATAAGGAAACAGTTTTTTCCGAAGTTGAAGGACACCTCTTCATTTATAAGCAGATAGAAAATAGTCACTCGTAAATATATTGGGAAAATGTTTTTGATCGTAAAAATTAGGTAAGCGTTTTATGTACATAATTCAGTTGTTCAAGTATGGCCCGTTTCGTTAACCTTTCATAGTCCAAACTCAGAAACTATTTAATATTTAAAATTACGATTTTTCCAACATAATTAAGAGAAGATTTAAAATCTCAGCAGGAAAATAATTTCTGTATATTCCCGGAGCAAGTTTTGAGAGCCACCAATAAAAATCGCGTATTTTAGTATATTGTAAATCGGTTTCATATTTCAGTATATATGAAATTTATTTTTAAAAAGGTTTTTTGTAGTGTCCAAGATAGTTTAAAAAATAAAGGTCTGTTAAAAATACTCAGTAGGTTTTAGGGTTTCTTTGACTTTTTTTTCAAAATTTAAAACTGTTACGTTTTTACTTGTGTGTGTATGTGTGTCTGTCCTGGCATTTGAGAGTGCCCTGTTTGACCTTTAAACAAGAAATTGCATTTTATCATCCAACAACAATGAAAATATTTTATATACTTAAAACTTAATCAGGGGGTTACTAATTAATTGAATTAATACTTTTAAATAACAACATATGTCTTCTCCTATTAAATATCTCATCGCACTGATTAATAATATGATAATATGAATTTAATTTTTATTCGTGAACTGAAATCAAGCAAAGTCCTTAAAATTGTTATTAAAATCGTGTTTACAATTTTAACTCATACCGTGTTTTACATAGAGAGATATTTTGCATCTTTGGTACATTTTTCCTAGGTGCTAAAAATAAAGCATGTCTCATGGTAAATAACAATGTGTCATGATCAATTAGTTATTCAATTTATACCAATTTTCTATCATATTGAACAGGGGAAATTAAAGACCTCGTCACAATTATAATTTGTATTTTTTTAAATTGTAATTACAAAAAATCATTAAAATCGTGTTTACAACTTTAACCTTCACATCCTTAATAAAGAAATCCCTAGTGTTCATCCCTTCATCTAGTGTTGAAGAATTCCTTACCTCTCTTTCATTTCCTGCAAAGCCAATCAATCCCTCTTAGGTCAATTACCTCTTAAGCCACCTACCGCTTCGTAAATCCCACGGGTATGATCTCTCTGTTCAGATCCTTCGAGAACTCTCAACAAAAGAAATAAAGTTTTCCTGGCCTAATATTTTAATTGTATCTTTAGAACCACCCAATACGTCTTTGGAAATATGCCATTATTGTTCTTTGTAGGAAAGGTAATATCCCTCGTAATTATAGCAATAACTAATGATGCCTACCTAGCCTTACCATCTCACTTCTGATCCTCTCTGTCGAAAGATGACTCCTCCTATGCGAAAAAAAGAAAATTTGGCTTCCGTTCTGAAAGTCTAGTGCTCAAATTGGCCTCCGAGTTGTTTATCACATACTATTTGCACTCGAAAGCAAACACTTCTGTGCTTTTCTTGACGTTGCCCAAGCTTTCGAGTAGCTGTGCCATGGAGGTTTGCTTTACAAGACAAAAAATCTTCACTACTGATCCTTTTTCTAATCCTTCAATCATATCTGTCAAAACGGGCTTTTGGGGCTCAGAATATTCCAACTATTATCCCATACAAGCAGGAGTTCCTCAAGTCAGCGTTCTCGGTCTTATCCTACTCGTATACACCCCATACACCGCTGACACCCCCGATAATACCAGCACCTTGCAACTTTTACTGGTGACACAGAAATTATCTCGTTTCATTCCTATTCGTCAACCGAATCCAGTAACCTACTAAGTCACCTCACAGATGTAGAGAACTGGTGCAACCATCAAGGTCAATGAAGCCAAATGCATTAATCAATTACACGTAATAACTGTGTATTTAAAAAAAAAAGGTATATCGTTTAATTTAATGATGTCGGCGTTTGATTAAGAATATGTTGAGGGTTTAGTGGACTATAATTACCACAATAAAAAATAAAATTAGATTAATTTTTTTATTTTAATTAGGGGCGTGTTAGAGAAGCTTTTGTACGTGTATGTTAATAAAAATAATTCAATAAAACTCAGCAAGAGGGAGTAATCAGTAAGACCGGCGTATGCATTGTGTGATACTAAACATAACTATTTTTTTTATACATAATACATAGTTTAATAAATTCCTAAGAATCTGAAGGGGAACACGGTCCCGAACCGTTATTCGTACCCCAGCTTAGAAATATCCTAACAACTTTGAATATATTTTGTTATGTGTGGAGGGCATAAAAAGTTTGTTTTATAACGAAAGCAATCCTCGGACAGCAATTAGATTGTGTTTTCATTCATTGCCAAAAATAATTATTTTATACCTAACCAATCCGAAAGTTTAAGTGGTCAGTTCTAAAACACCAGGCCTTCAAATATCAACCGAATTAACAGTCCATTCGGGCTGATGGCTGATTCCATCTCTAGTAGAGAGATTCGGGAGGTTGGAGCGTGATACTGACCACTACACTTCCTTTGTAAAACCGTTGGCTATGCATTTGTATTTTAGATAGATTATGCAGTTGTCTGTTAGATCTCAACTGGTTATGTCTTTAAAAACATGACACAAGATTTCAACTATACTTGTGCATAAAGTAGCTGAAACCATCATTCTTCAAAAGTTGTGAATGAGAGCGTACCAAATATGTCACATAAGATTCTTTCACCAACAGTACCAAATTATGTTATAATATATTATATATAAAAATATATTATATATTATGTATAATATATAGGTTATGTATTACATATTATGTTTTATATATAAAATATATTTTGTATTATAGTTTAATATAATTGTATAAAGCTTTAGAATGCAACATTACATTATGTTCGGGCCCTTAGGCAGTAAATAAGTTTTTATTAAACTTAATTTTTTGTTTGAGAGGGTTTTTTTTTTTTATGATCGTAATTATTTTTAAATTATAAATTTATTTTCTTTCTGTTTCTGATTGTTTCGGCTGGAGACAATTAGTATGTAAATATTGTATACATGGACATATATTTGAGATTAAAACTTTAAATGTAAGTTATAAAATGTATTTATTTTATTTCTCTTAAACAGAAATTTTCATTTTGATACATCAACAGACAGAGGAAATAGTTCGAAGGATTATACAGCTCGAGGAAGTAAATAAACACGTCTTTGCGTATTAGAGGACAAGGCTTTAGGCCTGAGCCTGTTTTTAGTCAGTGATGAAGATAACTCCATACCGGACTGTTCCCCTGCGAACACGAAGTCGCTGTTTCTACAACTGAACTTCTCGGCCGGTCTGCCTGTTTATCTCTCCGTGCACATCGCCGCCCTGCGGTTGACTGTCCGAAGATCACCGTCCTGCGGCTGCTATCCGAACATCCAGCGTATCGTGACTATAAGCTTTTTCGTAATTTTTATACGTTAATTATACTAACAATTATTTATACTAATATTCAGGCCTGGTTAAGTTGCTGATCAGTAGTTTTTTAATAAAATGAATTGTTATTTCTTTAATATTTTTGACTTTGTTTATTGCATATGCCTTATTGTTGGCAAATTTGTGAGCTAGAAGACACAATCAAATATCCAGCTACTCAAGACGTAACCGGCGCAATTTTCTGGCGTTTGGGGACTTCTTAATTTTGAAGAGCCCTAGTGCAAACACATTACGTATTATAACTAAACATCATAGTATAATGAAGAAGTGGGTGAAATAGGTGAACTTCACGTTTTTGAAGTCAGTGCATTCTAAATGACTAAAAGACGGATTCAAATCGATATCTTCAAAAGTGAGTGAATCATCGATTTATTTACATAAGGCATGCATCTTGAGGCCGCCCTTCCTAATCCATGCGTTGCTTATAAAGGGATAGACATTTTTGTTTTATTGACCATGTAATTACTACATTTTTTTTTTCAAGGGTTCACTTTATTTTCAGAATCAAAATATATTGTCACTGCGTCAAACGAAGAGTAGATTTTAACGGAATTTTTGTAGTTATAGTCCTCTCAAGTACGAACACACATTACATATTATTGATCAGGACGTTGAAATACTTGATTTGATTTTTCGACTCCCTGCAATACCTGACAATCCCGGTGTTTAACACTATAACCCTCGCTCCGTTCCCCCATCAATGACAGGACGCTGTCGCGGCTGGAACGCTTTAGTCTTAGGTTCTAGGTTAGGTTTTAGTTTGTAAGTTTTTCTCCCACATTTTTAAACTGAAGGTGAGCCCCATCACCTAGAATGTTTTTGACCTATTAACTTCAATCTGATTATTATGTAACCCAACCTCCTTCAAATGCATCTGCGCATAGCAGAATGAGGAGAAAAATTTGTCAATTCTTTGTTCATATTGTTCATATTTTTACATATTGTATAAAAATTAAAGGGGTTAAGGGGAAAAAAAAAAGAAAACAAAAAAAACTTGATTTGATACCCTAATTAATACAATAGTAAAATATTAAATTTTAATTCCTTAGTACTCAATTGTTTAATGACAAAAATGTTTTAACATAGAAATAGAGACAACAGATAGGCAGCCACAAGGGTGAAAACGTAAGGTTTTTTTAACGTCTTAACATATGATAATGTAAATTTAAACTTTATATATATATAAAAATACAACTTTATGAAACTGATGTTTTATTACACAAAAAGAACATTTCTATATCAACGACAAATATACTAATCTCCAGCTCGAGTTACTCCAAATCAATCGATACCTATTAAACAAATCAAAAATCGATATCCCGCAGGTTTCTAGTTTATAAATATAAATTTTTCAAACCACATTTACCTTATTTCTTCTGTTTCCACCGGTTTTTATTCTTCACTGGCTACTTTCTAAAAACGTTTGTAATCTTTGGTGTCTACTGCTGTTAGTCACCGTTATCGGTAGAAAGATTATGACGAGGAGGGCGAATACCCTTATGCTCTCGCGTTTATCCCATCTATTAATATTCCAGTAATTCACCCGAATCATCTCTCGATAAATTTGTCTCGCTGCATTACAGGGGTCCTTAAAATATAAGGGGAAATTTCAGGGAGGCGATCCATCATTTGTCCACTTTGGCTGATTTACGGATAATAAATGAAGAAAAATTAGGTGTCTCGTGGCACCAGGCCAGACCACACAGTTGGCTTAGGACTTATCGCGTTCGTGCAAAGAGGGAAATTTGTAGTGGTCCTTTGATTAAGGAGGAGTAGTTAGCACCGCCTCGGCGATTGCTTCATTTCCACTAAACAACTCACCCAGGTGTGCCTCCCGTCTTTCGGGTCAAGGGTATCCGTTCACTTATTAGTTTTTTATTACTCTATAAACAATATAAAGAACCACAGGTTCACCATGACGTGACAATTTAAAGTAACTCTTAGAATAATATTACTGCCGGTAAGCCATCCTTTCTATCTACTAAACTGATACATATGTATGGAATATTATGTTAAAACCGCTAGAAAAAATTCTTTCTTTTCAAAAAAAATCGAGTTAGAGTGACGCAGCGCACAATAGGCCAATAACGATTTCAAAAAAATATTTATTGGTTTTTATAATTATGGTCCACTAAATGCCAAACATATGTAGGATTAGCGTATTCCTTAAGAATGGAGATCAGTTAACGCGTGGCGGTAGTAGAAGAATGTCCTTCTTCCGATTCACCTACATTTCTTTTTTCCAAACATGCTGTTCCGGAAACTCCTTCATTTTTCAGAGGAACCGTAGAGGCCCATAACAGCGCAGTGCAAAATCAATTCTTTAACAGAGCAACTTACGTTGGATCCTTGATAAATGCCAAGAAGACCAATTACATTCTAACAATCTTAGCTTTTATGTGTATCAATGAAATGTTTTATTCGTCAACTAGGTATAAGCTCGTGACCGTGTTCTAGGTGCGGTTATGGGTCTGAAATAGTTCCCAGGTCACGAATTTAAGATCATGAATAAATGATTAATAAATGAGATGAATTAGTGAAAATTGTTTTATTAACGAAATAGGATAGTAAAGACCTCTTACAGTCGATGCATTATGCAGAGTCTAAAAGTGACAAAAAATACGTTTTTAGAAAAAAAAATGAGTTTTTAGGGCCACAGCTTATTAACTCGTGACGTTTGAGTTCAATCATTGTTAGTCCTCTTGAGGCCGATTTAAACCAAATTGAATTTCACATGATCTAAAAGTGACAAAATATTAGTGTTTAGGGTCACCGTGTAAAATTCAGAGCATTTCTGTGGAGTTTGAAGACCGACTCAATCTCACTAAGTAGATTCTGGATTTCCAGATCTAATAACTTGTGAGAATTAACCTGGCACGGATGCGTGGAAATGCCTGCTTTGCCTATTAAGATCAAATAAATGTTTTTACATACATTAACTTAGGTTCAAAATTTTGCCAAGAAGTTGCCAAAGCTGCTTTCGTGTTAAACACTGATTAAACCTGGCGTATCCTGCGGGACATTTAAGAAAAAATAAAACTTATTTTGGAGAATCTATAATGAGTGATACTTGGAGACGGCCCAATCAAGAACTCAAATGAAGATCCGAACACGACAATTAGTGATCGCTAGGGATCATTAGAAGTCATATTTTCTGACCCTTATTTATCATTCATGATTAATGACATTTTTTAAATATAAATTTTCCTCAATTTTGTAATGTTTTGTCAGTTATGTATTTTATGTTTATTTTTTATTTGTCAATGGTTTTATTAATGGACTGAATCATTCCTTCTGTGAAGAATTATGTTAGGAACTGAATATAAATTGTAATTTTTCATATTGACAATGTTGAAATAGTATTGGGACATACATACGACGACTTGATTGAGATGGATGCTCGAACCTGAGGAGCTTGAATGCAGACCGATCGCTGGCACGGCTTCAGCGACGCCACCCACCTCACTGTACGGCCCAATAATACTAAGCGAAAATACAAATATACCGGTAACAGCTGGTTGGACAACAGAAATAAACTTGCCAACTGGAGACAGCTCTAAAGATACCGCTGTGCCAGGCCGTCCTATCTGGGGTCACTGGTCATCTCTTATCTCGGGGGGGGGGGGGGGGGGGGGGGGAGAACATCTAGGTCTTCAGGTGAGAGGGCTACAGTAGCTGCGTAAGACCATTGTCGAGTCCGAAGGGTGAGGCCTTACTCTGAAACACCATGCTCATGAGTCTTCTTGATAATTATTACTGATATAAAACTTCCGAGGAGAAGATTTATAATAAAAACAAAGTTTTATTCGAAATTACCTTCCCTGCAGTATTTATTTTATGATTTCACACTCAAGAGCTTTAGCTTAAATCACTTTATTATGGAGGGCCTTAATCAGTTCGGCCAAATATGAAGCCAGAACAAGTGAATGTGTGGCAAAAATAAGAAACTTTTTATGCTCAAACAGACAATTTATACATTACGTTCTTTAATGCAACGTAGTATGATTTTGTACAGATACAGACTGTTTCCTATATTATATACGATACTTGCGAATATATTATAATTCGAATGACCTGAATGGTGCATTTTAGTCACATGAGAGGATACGATTAGATGTACTTGAGGCGTCCGAGCGATGAGAACATATACTCCAGTTTCCTTTGTTGTTACGATTGTTTTGTTTATCCACCCTACTTTAGTTTTACCGTGCTCAGATATTTCCCATTTATATATATATGTATATTTAATTTGTTTTATGCTATATGATTTGTTGTATGTTGTTAGTTAATGTGTTAATTGTCGTTTCTTATATTGTATTATATATTTTAATCCACTTACATCTAGTTCGCGTTCACATTAATAGAGGGTCTCATTTTATTTCTTCAATAAATTAAATATTCATAATCCCCTGAAGTGTAAATATTCTTTAATCCACGTAGGCGTCCATGACGTGTACATTTCTACTTGAGGAGATCCTTCTTTTCGTTTACCTGCCTTATGGTGCGTGCAATTTTACTAGGGGCTTATATAGGAGATATAGGATTAGAGGTCTTCAAATCACGTACCCACACTACACTCATACACAGGCTTATATATTGCTCATCCGGTAGGGCAGCGTTGTATCTGATAATATTGCGATTTGGTAGGCGAGATCTTCTCTTCCTCGAGGTGACCTCATTCATTTTAAATAAGAAAACAAATACCCTCTGCCATACCAGAGCTAATCATTGAGACGTTGCTCCTTTATCAAACTTTTCTTACAATTATGGTAAGTTGCCTAAGTAAACGTATAGTTTTTTATATCAAATTGGTTTTCAATAACGAAGGGAGACACTCGTCTTTTTGATCTGAGATGCTGACAGTAAAAGTTATTCAATCGATCTGAAATTATAAAGGGATATTTCACAATACCTCGAATTATGTTGAATATTTTTTGAAATATATTTTTATACAATGATTGGGGCCCATATCGATAACTTCAGAGGTTGTAACTTAATCGCACGTTCCTGCTCATTCAAGATTTAAAGTTTTGTCCCATTCCCCATGGTTAATGTCATGTAAGTACGGTAACGGAATATGTTTTTTAAAGATGTCTAGACAGTAGACAATCATATTTTACTCCCGTTCTTGCCAATTTCATGCTTAATGTGTGTCTTGCCAATGCTATTTTAGACCTTAGTCAAAAGGCAATTTTCAGCGACTTATACGGTTCAACAAGTAATGTGAGGCCTTCAGAAACTGACGAGAAGACGCCACCCTGAACACTTGACTACCTCTCAAAAATTTCCCATAACTTTTCATGTCCCTTAATTTAGATTATATGTATTTTTAAAAATACAAGTTATAGTTAGTTTTATTATAGATGAAAAAAATACGCCACTGTAGAAAAAACATGTATATTTGATCAAATGGAACAAAAATGGATAGACAACTAGACTTTGCTTGATATATAATAACAGGGCCTTTTGAGATTTTGACAAGATTTTATTTTGAATAATTAGAAAAAAAAAAACTGAATTTTCAATGTGGAATAATTGACGTAAATTTCTTTCCATAAACAACGGAGAAATTCCTATTTTAATATAATAAAATAAATAACATTTAAGTTAAAAATGAAAAGTTTTAATTAATAACAGTTGCTTTAAAAAATGAAAAGTCGACTTTCAAGGGAAACTAAATCCACAATACTTATGTAAACTAATTACAAACTTCCTACCACGGTGTACAAATGAAATACAAATAAACATTACTCTCAATAATCTTCTATTTTGTTTATAAACCTTATTTGAAGAAGAATGCCAAAACTGTATTAACTTGAGGTTTCCTAATCAAAGAAAATGAGAGTATTGCTAACTTAAAGTTAGCTAATCGAACTGTTCGAAGAATGAGAACGAAATAAATTTTTCATTGTCCGAGTTCTGCTTTATTGGGCAATAATTGTGATAAATTTTCGCATTCACAATTTTCATTCGCTCGCTCATTCATACAGTATTTACAAACAGAGACCTCCCAAATCCACATGGTTGTCACCTCCCTCGCATTCGAAGGAGATAGTAGAGTTTTGGGAAGTCCCCCACGCTCCTACGTCAGCCGCGTCACCGGATACGAACTAGTGGAGGCTGATTAAGAGCGTGAGAGCCACATACGCTCAGGACATGATAGGAGAAAAAAATAGCAGGTCACTAGACCACAACCGTTTTAGTCTCCGAGGAAGATGATAGGGATGAGTGATGCAGTGTAATGACTGTGCTACTGGATTGGTGGTTGGATAGGTTACTATGGAATTCCATGAACTTGGAAGGGATGAGTTCAAGAATATAAAGTATACTAAGATCGTTATGAAGGGTTTTATTTCAGATTCAATAAGGGGCCTTTACTATTGTTCTCAGGACTTTTGATTGAAGCGATTGGATACGCTTGATGGCTTTTTTGCTGTCTCCCATAGCTCTATTCCGTACTTCCAGATTGGCTTAAGTATAGTAAGATTAGTAATTTATTTTCTATTGAGAGATGAGATGTCCTTTGAAGTAGTCTGTACAGTATTTTGCAGTTTCTGTTTAGTTCTTGTATTTTTAGCCTCGTATGTGGGTTCTATATCAGCCGTTTGTCGAGATGAAAGCCTAAGTACCATACTGTCTGGGTTATAGGAAGAGGAATGGAATTAAAAAAAACTAGTGGACAAGTGTACGTTTAAATAAGAGTAAAAAAACGATGAAAACATAAACACACAAGAAAGACCCAAAGTGTTATGGGTAGGTAAACCTACGTCCAAAGAGACTAACTTTCGATAGTTCGTGGACACTATAGTTTCGAAGCGATGAGATGATGATGCCCATATCGATGCTTCTTACAAGTCGAATATCCAACCAGCTCTGCTCAATATCAATAATAGGATAGGCTAATCCAAACACTTCGAATATAACTTGAACAAACTTGAATTATAAATTCCGAAACCTAATTTAACATCTTTGAAATAAGAATAAATGAATTGAATTTCTCGTTTAAAACTTAAATTAAATCACAAATTAATTATTTACTATCAAAATCAAAATAAATATTCCGACTTAAACAACTAGGACTCCCATTTTTCATAGTATTGGTGACCTTTCAAGCACGGCAATGTTACAAGTACTGGTTCTATTTAACTCAAGAAACAAATGTTTAATTTGGCAATAGGGATTTTTCATATTATTGCTAAACAAGTGGAGAAGCAATAAAGCTCGCTTTCACCAGTGGAAAAAACATCCGAGACCGGATGAAGTTATGCAGGACAGGAGTTGAGGAGTTGAGCCTGAGGAAATGAGAATCCTTGGCTCGCGGCAAATGAGTTGGGGAGGTGGTGGGAATAATATGATGGCTGGTCCTCGCCCGGTCTGTGGCACAGCCACTATAATGTAGATATAAATTATTATATTGTTATCCCTATAATCTATATTCGGACCTACTCATCTATCAGTAGCCTCATTTTTACCCAATAGCATTTATTTAAATCAATCATGAGCTTGGAGCTGTTTCCTTCAAACTTATCACTGCCAGTCAATTGCTGACACATTCTAAGCCACAAATTTGCCATCGGCTACGAATATAATTATCAGTCTCAACCCCGACGGTATAGTAACGTCCTTAAAGATATAAAACTCGCGGTGGTATATTGAAATATTATTTATTATTATTTAATCCAGGTCACTACAATGTATAGTTTGGATCCTTAAGTCATACATTGAATTATAGTTGTTTTGGGATGACCAGTCAATAAAGTACTCGTATTCCGTACGCACCATTGACCGGCTCGTTTTGATAAATCATGGTCGCTCCTCCACCTCATCCTAATTGTGGATATATATATGTAAGACAATTATTGAAGGTGGGGTGAATAAACTGAAATCAGTTTCTTTGTAAACAAAGAAACGACAATTACAGTTTATAACTATCCATTCTCTATTCACCCTATTTACATGTTCTGTTACCTCACATAACCTTCTCTATCTGATAACTGCTGCTCCATCTGGTGTCAGCCAGTGGAAGCAGCACGGCAAATTCAAATTAAAGAGAGGACACTTTCATTACATATATATATATATATTGCAACATTCATGATATTTGAGAATAAAGATCATGAACCCTCACATATGGTAAGGGTCATTTTCCCTTATACTCCTAGGAGTGGGTATGAGATAAACTAGCAGTCTTCGCCAAGCCTTCGAGAAGAACGCAGTGGCAAGCTCCCGATGTTACCATACTATTGAAGAACCAATAGTAGAAAGTAACGTTGGTTGGATTACAGGAAGAGAAGAGAAGAAAAGCAGTTGAACGTTATTGAATACCATGGTGTATTTAGACAGATGGGTGGATAAGTTGTAGGTTGGTGTTATGAATATTGTTTATTATAATGGATCCATTCAAAAAATTGGATCCATACAATGTTTTGTAATTAGTAGTAGCTATCATAATTTAAAAGGATTTGAATTTTTTTATACATTTTGTCAATAATCTATGTTAATTATAATTATTTGTCATAAACATTTGAATATATTTCACAATTCCTAGTTTCTCAATTTATTAATAACCACAACATTAGCCTTGAGATCGGGCGATTCGATCGGAATAAATTCCTATGTCAAAGACATAAAACAAGTTGAATTAAAGATCTCATGAGGGACCTGCCAAGTTAGTTAAGTTAAATTGATCAAGTAAAGTAAAAAGAGATAGTAAAAAATGAGGTAGGTTACAATATATATATATTCCTTTATTGAATAATTTTCTCAATTTTTTGACTAGGTAATAGGTATTATTGATCAGTTTCTTTAAATCAAAATTTTAATTTATTTCTGGTGGTTCCACTGCGGATTTCTTCAGGATATCAACAACTTATAATCTAATAACTCACTTGTGCCTGGCTGAGATAGGCCATGATGGTGTTTATATTATTTCACAGGAACTCCTTCATTGGCTTATTTATGGCGAGTTGTTCTCTTGCACTGTTGTATTTTTTTCACTCAATCAGGAAGTGTTCCACCTTTTCTGAAATTACTCACTTTATTTTGCTAATCCCTCCTTGACTTTGAGTTAGAGACACTGTTTAGAGCACTCTAGGAGTTGGTCCCAATCGTAATGCCCTCCTCAGTGTTCTGAACATTCACGACAGCTTTACAGGGGCCCATAAATTCTGCTGTGTAAACGCTGTTTGCCACATTTTATACAGGCCTGTTTAAGGAGCTGACACGCTCATTCTTTTTAAACGTCTTAAGATTTTTTCAATATAAGAGTAAATAAACCCAGTTCAAAATTTTTAAAATCGAATAATTTTCGTGTGAGGTGAGCCTTGCATACAAACAGGACCGGCCAATTCGGATCATCCCCCTCATCAGCATAAATACTGTGACCATTTTTTGCCAACTGTTGCCAGCTGAGCTGATTTTAGCAAATTAGGTTGCACATGTTCTAAATGTATTTTCTTTCCTTGAAAAAAAAAAAAAAGATGACCTGGATTATTGATTTACCTGTAATTGATCACCTGTAATTTTAATTTTGATATAATTTAAAATTCCGAACAAGTGTCCTCTCCTTTGGTTAATGGGAGTGAGCCAGATGGCATTGAAGAGGGGAAGGTTAATTCACGGCTATCCTTGAGTGAAGGGTGTACTCCCGTTTGTAGTGCATCTGTTATTTTCAAATTATTGAAGAATAATTATACTATGATATAAAGAAAATTTACACTATTAGCATAGTGGTGGGGGACAAGAAGAAGCACTGTAGCCGAAGAATAAATTTTCAGGACATACTGAAGACTAGAAAAAAAGGAAAAAAGAAACGAGGTATGTTACAATATATATTTATACAGCTTAGTTATAAATATAAGATATATTTATTTATATTCCTTTTTAATTGCTACAACTAGGAGGAATAATAATTTAAAAAAAAATATTAGTTGTTTGATAGCTCTTTAACTTTGCTCCTAAGGTGTTTATTCATTAAAGGTTTTATTGCCGTAAAATATCTTCACTCTTTTATTATTTAGCAACAAATAATTCACGAAGCCATGACGCATATTCATAGAAAAAAAAAAAAAAAGAACGTTAAAACTCCATCAGCGAAATCTATTCGAATGACATTCCACTTCTCCGAGGGGTGAGAGGAAGCCGGCAGCTCCAACTGTTTCGAATATAAGTTGATAAAAAGTTTTCTCATAAGGCTTCGAACCATCAAGGCCCTCCAAACTACAACGATATTTATTCGACTGGCTACACTTTTCAAATACATCCTCATATCAATAGGAAGCCAACCTGGGGCTTACGTCACAACGGGCGTGGTTGTACATTGCTCAATGTCTCCAAGTCAATCGAATCTCGGATACTGTGGCGAACAGCCGGTTGGAGGAGACCATACGGCAAGTTTTATGAACGAACATGGAATGCCGAATCACTCGATAATCATGTTTGGTAAGACAAAAAAAAGTATGTGTTGAGCCCTACTTAAGATTTCTATCGTATCTTTCACGACCAGGAAGGAATGAAATTAGTAGTTTGAAGTATGCTAGCAAAACAGTGTTCCATAAGGAATATTTCATTTACTGTATACTCTCACCGGGGCCCTTACAAAGTGTTATCTATCGCTAAACTTCTGCCACAGCTAATGAGATGAATATATAATATTGAGTTAGTTAAATTCCTTTATTGTGCTAAAATTACAATCTGCCTTTTATAAGGCAATTAGTAATTAAGATAAATGCTCTCATTCATACCATATTTACAGTTCATCATTCACTCGCTCATTCATACAATATTTACAGACAGCCCAGAGACCCCCCAAATCCACCGCGAAGAGAAAGCGGAGTATATAATATTGAATGTTCATTTTTCTGTCCATCTCTTTCATGTACCCTGTTCGACCAAGAGACATACAATTTAAACAGAACTTAGGTTTCTCGGCCAATCCCGTGAAATATAATTAAGATTAATTAAATTACATATCATTTAAGAAAATATATTTTCCTATTGATTGAACCTTGGTAGACTCTCACTACCTTCCTGACTCCATCCGCCTTTCTAGGCATTCCACACCCCATATCCTTCTCATACATCCTTCAAATAGGGGTCTCCCCTTAGTGAAAGGCACTTTCCAGCCAAAAATAATTTTCCTTATTTTTCCCACATTCCTATTTTTTATAATTTTGAGAGCTTAGGGAAAAAAAAAAAAAAAAAAAAAAAAAAAAAAAAAAAAAAATGATTGAACACGTTGATTGATTTATTCTTTTTTTAATTACAATTACAAAACGTCTCAAAAACTGTAATTAAAAACGATTTCGCAGCTTCATATCAACCGTTGTCCGTTGGTGTTTTGCGCAGTATTTTCATTTGATGCATCGATGATGATAAAAATAAAACTATCATAGGAATCAATCATAGGATTTTTTTTGAAATTACTGATTATTAGTAAAACTCGCTTATATATCTATACTTTGGACGTCTTCCTATCAAACAGGATCTCTTTGTATAATGCTTCGTCTCTACTACTAGGGCATAGGACACACCTACAGGACAGACAGACATACGGGGGGGGGGGGCTTCTTGTTTTGGAAGTTAATAATAGAAATCACTCCGATAGCTCGTCAAATCGATTATAATACGTTTATTTCGCTAAATATATTAGCTATTTAGAATATTTTTAATAGTGAAACGAAACAAATCTTTATTGTGATAAAATTACAATCTGCCTTATTGGGCAATAAGTAATTGTGTGCAATGTTCTCATTCATATTATATTTACGCTTCTTCATTCACTCGCTCATTCATACATTATTTACAAACAGCCCCGATACCTCCCAAATCCTCATGGTTGTCACTCTCCTCGCATGCTAGAGGAAGAGGAAGGGAAGTCCCCCAAGCTAGGGAATTAGGGTTGTTGGATGAGTTTTGGCGGCATTTCATGAACTTGGAAGGGATGAATTCAAGAATGTAGGGTATATTAAGATCGTTATGAAGGTTTGTTTTTTTTTGCTGACGTAATAAGGGGCATAGCCTATTGTTCTTAGGACTTTTGATTGAAAGGATTGGATGCGCTTTATGTTCATACAATATTTTAAAAAAAATGTTTCCAGTAACCCAAGGGAGGTTTAAGAAATATAAAAAAAAAGTTCCTGACATTTGATTAATATTTGAATTACCACCGCAACTGCTGGTCTACTGTTAAAGATACATTTGATCACGTACTGCACATTTCAATTTAATTCTTTATAAATATTTAAACGTATCTATATATTTTACCTAGAATAGAGAATAATCCTAATGTTATAATTAGAATAGAATGATGTAGACATAATAACGGATTTCTAATTTTATACTACTTCATTGCGTTCCTTTATATATCTGGCGATGGTCCAGTCCGGTGACAAACCACGTTTTATTTGGCGTATAGTAAATCTAACAACCTCGCAAGTAAAGGGAGTGTCTGGCTGCTTATTTTTCACAGGTGTTTATATTTACTTGTTTATGAAATTCCATCTCACGCCTGGCGATAAGCTCTGATAATATGAGGGCACAAAGGAGACATCATCATAAGTCAATATCAGGTGTAACGGCAACCTCTGCAGTCTGGGAGAGGTGGCAGGCCGGCATCTGAGAACACGCCCCGTGGTTAAGTTGCAATGCTTTGCCGTTTTAAATAACCTCATAATATTTTCCAGCCGGGGGCAATATAGTGGGTAAAAAATCCCCAGGAGTCAGGCACTTTGTTCACATGGTTCTACAAGAGAAACGAACAAACATACAATTGAGAATAAATAATACGTGAAACTAACGCTTAAAGTACTACTTTCAGATTAGTCAAGTTATAGGAACAAGTGCTCTATTCCAACAAAGGTCAAAGCAAAGAAGTAAGTATGTAACAGCTTCTGCTCCGCCGGCAATGCCGTGTTGCTGGTGATGTGGTAATTTGTTTACCTTGAATTAATCGTAGGTGACATGTTTTGAGTGTTCAAACAGATAATGAAAAGGCCGACCCCAAATATGCTCAGGCATTCACCTAAGGCCCCATGGGGAAGTATCTACTTGATACAGAAGAGGTATTAGAAGCTACTAAGCTTTTAACGTAAATGACGCTCTTATTACGAGTTGTTTTTACGAGTAACATATTTCAAGTCTTTACTGTTGTGAGATCGTTAATTGTTGAAAACTTACGGTCTAGGTGGTTACGTCAACATATATAAAATAGTTTGTTTGCACGAGTGTTCGCGATTTTAAAATTACAATTAGTTATTGTTAAGACCAAAAAATCGTGGAAACTCCACGATATTAATAACTTTTGTTTGCGGTCCTTCCCATCGATCTTCTCAACGAAAGAGACAAAATTTTCATTTGCATGCCATTTTAAAGGGATGAAACCTATATGTCTGCCTAAGACTAATATATCACCTGCTTGGTGTTTATATGTTAATTTTTTCTATAAAATAACAAAACCTGTATATAATGTAGCGATGATACAGGAAATACAAAAATAATTTGTAAATAGATTCGCCTGAGGATCTATAATTATCTGTAAATTTAAAGGGGCTATGAAAGGAAAAAAAAAAATGTTAATTTAAAATGAAATCGTTTCCGAAACTTCACATTGAAATGTCTAAAAACCTTCAGATAATAGAAACATTTTGTTGTGTAGGCGAATGAAATACTCGGAATTTATCTTTTTTTTTTTAAGATACTCTACAGAAGAACCTAGTAACTACCCTACACCATGGAAGGAACAAAACAATATCTCGATAGAATCTGCTGATCTGAAGGAATTGCGGCAAATTGCTGTTAAAACATCCACGGCACCCTCTCATAGTTGTGGAATAGATAAATTTAAATACATGACCAGGATTGTCGCTTTCGTTTGTGATGAGGGGCATTCGTGCCTCTCAACTTTAACTTAGGATTTTCTAATAGTAGCTACTCAGTTTTCCTCATATGTCTGAGTGATCATAGATCTGTCTCATTCCCCAAAGATAAAATCCTAAGAGAATCTGGTGATCTGAACCGGATCGCCAAAGTTTGAAGTGTATGCGTTAAACCACTAGGGATTACTGATTGTCAATTGTTACAATTGCTGTAAACAATTCTTTTCCATTGTCGGGTCGTCACTAGGGAGGTGCCTGATAACCCTAGCCCTGGTGACAAGTGCGGATTGTTCGAGTTTATAACATGGACAATCGTTCCATGACGGCGTTATTATCTGACTCCATTTTTGATAGGTATGTGCGCCGACAATGCACTATGTTCAAGAGAAGAGGTACAGAGGTTTCATAAAGAATTAGTCAAGTTTTCAGAGTTCGAGCGGAAACCAAGCAAGCACCACCGAGTAAAGGTCGCGAGAGACTCGCGAGGAGACTGGTGAGGAGACTAAGAGACTAACTAACAGGGCCAGTAGCCCTGCCTTAAGTACCCTCTAAAGGGTTGTTAAGTTTATGACTGTTTATGACTGCCAGCTGGTGACCCTTTCTCGTTTATGACTTAGTTGGCTTCCGCCTTTTATTGCTTAACACTTTTACAATGATTTACATTTGTTTATAATACATTTAGTTCATGTTATTTTACTTTTGCTTATAATATATATGCAATAGAGTATAGGGTGAATTATCTTATGTAGTTAGCGGTCGCTACACATACAATCAATAGTTTATGCGTGCACTTTTGAAAAGGTTCCTTAATAAGTAGCCGGAGGGATCACCTCACCAGGAAAATTTAAGAATGAGCAGTTTCCTTGGAAAAGACTCGAATACAGGCGAAGAGGATCAAACTACTCCTACTGAAACCTGAAGTGGACCAAAACAAAAGAAAATTATACTATTAACCTGACAAAATATACTTGTAGTTGAAAACAGCCTTATTGCTTCATGATATCGTTATTGTAGGGATAAAGCTAGTAAATTAAATTAATTATCCGTTAAATAATGAATAAATAAATGATCATTTATCCTTCAAATGGCTATATTAAATAAAACCTGATTTAGATAAAAAATGGTTATTACCACGAAATTGAACGAAACGAATCACGCGCAATCCTTTAAAAAATAACTGACTGATGAAGATAACATATTATAAATGGTCTAGCCGAATTTGGCGAACGATCAAAATTCTTAGTGCAACGTTCCACCGCGACTATATATATGTATATGTATATATAAGTTATCGTCTCCCGGCTTTGGACGATCAAAAAAGAGAGAATAAGGATGCTAATAATACACACAGGTTTGAATGTTAACTGGCTTTATTATCTTCTCATCCACTATCAATACACAGGCTTTGTTTTCATTAGGCCCTGTGGTATTAGGCTTAACAATGTCTTGCCACTAGCCATAACATGTATATTGTATACCTTTTGTTTAACGAAAATTAACAACTTTTTTAATCTGAAAAACAAGCCATATTCAGGTGGATATTATTAATGTAATTAATTTCCTTCGAACAAAGCTTAAAAATAAATTTTATTTGTATGCATTGTAGCTATGGGGGACAGCAAAAAAGTCGAACATCAAGCGCATCCAATCCTTTCAATCAAAAGTCCTGAGAACAATAGTAAATGCCCCCTATTACGTCACCAACAAAACCCTTCATAACGATCTTAATATACCCTACATTCTTGAACTCATCCCTTCCAAATTCATGAAATTCCATAGTAACCTATCCAACCACCCTAATCCCGTAGCACAGTCATTGCACTGCTCCACTCATCCCTATAATCTTCCTCGGAGACTGAAACGGCAGTGGCCTCGTGACCTACTATAAATGCGCAACATTGGGAGTCCTGGCAATGGTCAGTTTCTCCAATCATGTCCTGAGCGTATGTGGCTCTCTTCGTCACCCTCCACTGGCTCGCATCCGGTGACGTGGCTGGTGGGGGAGGGTGGGGGAGTTCTCAAGACTCCGCTTCCTCTTTCGCTTGCGAGAGAGGCAACAACCGTGTGGACTTGGGGGGCCCCTGGGCTGTTTGTAAATGTCTGTAAATATTGTATGAATGTGCGAGCGAATGATGAATTGTAAATATGCTATGAATGAAAACACTTATCTCAATTATTTATTGCCTATTAAGTAAAGACAGATTGTAATTTCATCATAATAAAGTTGTTAACAAGTGTATGCATTGAAATTTGTAATTATTGATACAGTTAACAACAAAACCTTCAGGTACAGCGACAAGTAGAATATGTCACCTAGTTTCGGGAATCGTACTACATGTAAGAGAGAGGTTTGACCACTAAACATTTGTTTTGGTTTACAAATTGAGAGCGTGGGCCTTTTATAAATGGGTTATATTGTTCCAGAGCTCAGCGGAGTTGGTTTGAATGAATTGGACGGAGCTTATATACGTAGCAGTCGATCTACCGCTGCTTGCGCTGGCTTAGAGGCCAATGGCGTTTCTCTACATTTCCCTCCATTCTACAAGACGTTCATAATTATTTGGAGATAGCTTCTTGCTTTTTCTTCTTCTTCTGTGATGTCAAGTAATTTTCTCTGTAAATGATTATATTTTGTTACTAAAAGTTATTTGCAGATTTCCTCAATTGTACTTATCCCCAGTCTTTCTCTGCTTCTGGATTGTACCCGGCCACTCTGGTCTCACATTGGAACAGTGCGGTATTTTCGGTGTAAGTGCGGTTGTATAATTATAATGAGATATTGAACGAAATATCATGCCCAAGTCCTGCCACACTTCATGAAAAAATATAGAACTCATTTATATATTCACAATTTTTTTTTTCCTTGTATTGCTTGAACTTTTAAGTTTCTTAAGCACCATTAAATACTAAATTAATATGCAACACTGTTCCACTAAACTAAATTGTGTATAGGTCTTCCCCTCTCACCCTTGGTGGGACTGCACGTCGTTCTGACCAGTTTTTATTGAGGTCATTAAAATTAGACGTCTAACAGGCTCGATAGTACATTTTAAAAGGTGAGATTTCGGACGTAGGCCAATAGGATTTTTTCTATAATTTACTGGGCTCAGGATATTTTGTCTATTGCTATTATAATTTTCAAATGTCCAGACATGGTTTAAATTTTAACGTTCATTGTTGCCGAGAGTATTTGGAGTAGGAATTTAAATTGCAAGAACCTCTATGATGTGCGTTCCACGACACCGCATTCCTTCTACCGCCATCTGCATCTATCTTTTACTCCCGCTACACTTCTTCTCCAAGTCAGTAGGGAGCCTCCCAACGTGTCTCTTCCTCTGATAATTGTTTTTGAATATTGAGATTTTTTTTTAATTTCTTAAATTACATTGTTTCTGTTTGCTCTTTGTTCCATGTACACACATCGCATTGTTTTAATGTCCGGTTTGTGATTATGAATATTTTTTTAAAGTTCCTAATACAAATTTGTCAGATTTGTTTAATTTAGGTAGTTTACTATATTTATATGATAGAGTTTAGTAATAAAGATAAACTTTATAAAACATTTTTTAACTCAATGATGTTAGCATAGCTTACAGTATTCATATAAATTTACACTTCAATTAATGCAAATTATATTCCTATACAAAAAGATTATTTCATATGTCCTTTCATAAATCTTGACATACTAATGTATTTATAAATACACGCATATAAAAATGTATTTTATATGTTGTAGCCACTGAGGACTGTTTATGGCTGAAGCACTTTGGCTAAAAATATAACAAATTTTCCTGGCAGACATCTGAATGTTTATTTATTTAACGCATTGTATAAATTAACGGGAAAACAACCATTTTTTCTGCTACCTTAGTGGAAATGTTAGGATGCCTACAAACATGTTGACATCTATCACAAGAATCGTCGTTTAAAATGTGTCTCTCCGTTTCTTTAAAAGTGATCTCTTCCATTCGTTAATTCTATTATTGAGAAATGATGAACGAGGAAAAGAACATCTAAACTTTTAGGCCGAGCGTGACTTTTTAAAAAAATTGTTATAATTTCCAAGCAAAGACGATATCATGACGTGAACTTTTTCCCACGAAACGCAACTTCGTACAATTAATCCTTCCTCTAACTAGTCAACTTTCCATTCCTTTTTATTTTTTGTTAAATCCTCATACTTCCACTAGAACAGAGTATTAGTCAATTAATAATTTCGTTAGTAATTTATTTAATTATTTATACCGTTGTGTACTTCCATTTAGCAGCGAATACCCTACCAACAAACTTTAATGAATGTGACATAATATCCACTGTCTACCTGAAGTTTTGAACCCAGACTCTTCAAATCATTAAGCAGTTACACCATATGAGATCCCCTGAACTAACTATTAATCTATGTTAATATTCTATAAATCGTTAGTAATGTTATCATTTAACTATTGATGTTGGCAAGAAAGTAATTTCGCTTTTTTAGTGTGAAATAAGACTCAATTTTTTCAATACAAAAAAAGAGCTTTAATCAGTCAGATATCTTCCATTCGGTTAGATTTTTTGCCGGTTTTTTTTTTTCGACCTTTTGCCATCTTTCTGGTAACTTCATGATCCCGCACTCATAGAACTGCTGGTTCTTATCAGCAAAAAACTCAACCAAGTGCGATATAAATTCCAAATACGATTTCAGTCATCGTTATTACTGAAATTGTTACCACTTACCACTTAACTTGTTACCACCTAAGAAGTTTTGTAAACTTCGAAATAAATGATAAGCCGATTGTGCAAGGTCGGGGCTGTATGCGGGGATGCGACATTCCCAACAAAGCTCCAATAGTTTCGTACGTGTTGCTAAAGATGTCCTCGCATTGTCTTGGTGGAACCCAAATATCGAGCTTCTTAACAAGTCCAAGACGTCTAATATGATTTTCAATTGTTGTGTGATACATTTAACTGTTATCTCTCCCACAGTTTTATGACGATTCGATTCAATTATGGCTTTCATTTTGTCATCATCAACATCAGAAGGTCGACTAGAACGTTGGTCATCTTTCAATGAAAAATCTCTAGAACGAAAATTTTAAACCAATTCTGACACGTGCGTTCTGTTAAAAAATCAACACCATACACTTCATATATCTCTTTGCGAGCCTCTTGCCTTTATGAAAATAAAAAAGTAAAATGTGTCGAAAATGCTTATTTTTGCACTACATGTTAAAACTGACCATAAACTGACAGTTGTAAACAAAATTACACGGAATTTCTTTCTATAGCAACCTGAAGGTATCGACTACCAAATCTCAAAAATTCTAACATTGACGAAAGAGTAACGAAACAAACATAACGCTATCTACTGGTGCAAACCGAAATCACTTTCTTGCCAACCCAATATAACCATCCTCCTCTACTTCAAACAGAGACAGTAAAGTACCTTGAGCTGACACTCTAAACGGATAACCAGGAACCCCCACCCAATTAAAAAAGACAAACTTTAAATCAAAGATTAATACTGCTATACCATTTGGTAAACATTGCTAACAACATTTTGGGCACATGGACATTTGGTTGACTTTGGACAACCAAAAATCAAAACTAGTGACAATAGAAAGATTTCAATCAAAACTTCTTCGACTTATAACTAGTGTACCCCAGATGTCAGAATTACGACCCTTCCCACAGTCTTACGAATCACGCACCTACCTAAATCAAGGCTCTGTAAAGACAATGACGTCAAGAGCTATACGGGCACCCGAACACTAGCAGCACAACTTGACTCACACTCCACGATGACCCCGGAAGAACTGGAGTAGGTATTTATTAATTTAAATAAACTTCCATCAACATAATCCTTCATATGGGGAGGCATCACTGGATCATCTTTACCACATGTCTATTTGTAATTATTATTCAATCTCCATATTATTCACTGATAACTTGATAATTTTCAGGATCATTGATATTTTTGTGTTTATTATGGAGCTAAATAAAATGTAGAAATAATTAGTGCATTCAACATGTACTCGTCGACAACGATCGGATATGTTTGCTATAATGAGTTGTTCAATTTGTCTAGCCAGGTTTTAAGTTCCTAATTTGATAGTGATGTATATATTTATGTTGCATGTAATTTGTTCGTATTTTTGTTTTTTTTATTTCCTTATTTTTTACTTTCATGTATTAAATATATTACAGATCTGTATTATGGAAAAATATAATTACTTTCATTCTGGGGGTACTGGAAGGGGGAAAAAAAGTATTCAATGCTATTTTAAGGCTTAAATAAAATATGTGAAGAGTGAATAAGAAAATTAATTATGTAACATAGTTTCACCTCCTCCCTTTTTTTTATGCGATATGTCTGAAAATTTTTGTTTTGACTTTTGTATAATTAATTCGGATTAGTGACTGTAATATCAATTTATTTTGTCAAGGGTTGCAACAGAAGAATAGATGTATGCGTACGGGTGTGTATCCATCCCATATAATTTTGATTTATACAAAAACATTCATACTTAAGTTCATGCTGGAATTAAGTGTGATTAAGTGCCAATCCCTCCAATATTCTTCGCATCCAATCCATGCAATCCAGATTCCTCCCCAAGATAGCCAAAGCTTCCTTCGATATAAACAACCGTTCATGCTGATATCAACATCCCCCATTCATTCAAGACCTAGCAACCTCCCGCAACAAGAACCCGCCTCCTTGGCCACCCTAATCTGTATGATAGTCCTTTCAGATCGTTGCGGGTACGGTGGATGAATTCATCCAACGTAGGTATTTCAAATTTTTCGAATCCCTGCAATACAGTGCTTCCTTGCCCTCACTCTCCTGAAGGCAGTGCAATTGGAAACATTTAGTACGCGCTAATGCAAGAACTGACACGTGATCATTTCAATACTAATGAAGGCCAGCAATTACTGCTCCTAGCTTCAGTGATAGATAGGCTCATCTTCGACTGCCTTGCTTCTAATTAAAGGAATACTTGGGGCCTAAACAAGCCGGTCATCATCTTCAACAGCCCATCTCTTCAACGGCCTCTCCATTAGGGGTCCGCTTTTTTCTTTTTTTGTACGGTTTTTGAATCAGCGTAATAAAACCAACTGGCGCAATAATTTACCGAGTAACTCCCATTTAATCAAAACCCGGAGACGCTATTAGCCTGATCAGGAGATAGAAATCTGCTTACTTAATCTGCTTTGTAAATTTGGAAAGGCGTTTAATTTTATTTTTCTTGATGCTTATGTTTTTGCTGATATGTACTTTACGTTTTTAACTGTGCGGTAAATCGATCAATCATTTTATATTTTATCATTATTGATAAAATATATAGGAAAATTATTAATCGATAATTTTATTATGTACCGCACAATTACAAACTTAAAGTACATACCAGCGCAAACATAAGCATGGTGTATTCCCCCAATCTATCACTGCGTCTCAAGCTACTGATTTACAAGAGCGTACTCAGGCCCACTCTGCTGTATGGTGCACCGCTTTTTCATTATCTGACATATACGACAGCTCGGCGACTCCAACATTTCCAAAACGGTATACTGATGAAAGTGGTCAGAGCTACTTCATTCGAGCTGCGGAGCAACAGTGAGCTTCACGAGATCTTGGATGAATTCATCCAACGTAGACATATCAAATTTTTCGACTCCCTGCGATACTTGACAAACCCGGTGTTTAACACGATAACCCCCGCTCCGTTCCCCCATCGATGGCAGGACGCTGTCGCGGCTGGAACGCTTTAGTCTTAGGTTCTAGGTTTAGGTTTTAGTGTTAGTGTTTTCCACGGTAGCAAGCTGAAGGTGCGCCTCATCACCTAGTGAGTGTATGTGTATTGGACTTATTAACAACAATCTGAAAGTATTATATTTTATGCACTCCTTAATATGCATCTGCGAATGCAGCACGAGGAGACAGCTGTAATTCCAAATTTATTTTTGTCATTATATATATTTTATCAATAAAGAGGTTTTGAAAAAAAAAAAAAAAAAAAATGATAGTCCTTTATCCTCCGTATCTTATCTCCGGCAACCCAGAGCGATGAGCGACCCCTAAGACAAAGATGGCCTCGCGACCTTGTCTTTACCAACTAGCAATTTTATAGTGAGCTGTGTAGAGTGGTGATAACTGAAGTGACAAGTTATGCGCTTTTGGAAATTGGAGTTATGAGCCTTTCCCCCAAAAAAGAAGAAGACGTTAAATTTCTAAGCACTGCTTAAAAAACCATGTAGTATTGATTGCATGTAAACCTTTCTATAAACGTTTATAAAAAACTTAATCTCATGACTTATATTATACTGATCGAAGGCCACAAACAACGGGCAAGGACTGATCACCATGACAGACTCATATGTGAAAACAAGAATTTCTGCTTAAGCATTCTAAAAACATTATTATGGCAATGCTCATCTAAGCAATAGCACTTCGGATAGATGTCATCAGTGGGATGACCCATATTTAGAAGTGATGATGAACTTTACTTGGCAGCGAATTTTCCACTGTTTGACATTCAGGCCACTTTGCTCTAAAGGTTCCTTAGGTATCTGAGGTAAATTTATGGATTTTAATTGTATAGAGGAGAATAAGAAGGAATAGCCTCACTTCAATTAATAAAGTGAATGAATAAAATCTTCAGTCGTTGCTCAATAAAATTGGTCCTAAAATGTATAAATAACAAAAAAATCGCAATGCTCAGAAATTTTTGAATTTCGACGAGAACGACTTAATAATAATTATATATTATAATATAATTTCTCACACTTATATATATTTCTGCATATTTTCCTATCGTTATACTACGTTAAGTATTTTTGTATCCTTTATTTCATCTTAATTAAAACTTTGTGCACCAACTTATTGAAAATATTTATTTACTATTGTGGTAATGTCTGAAAAAATAATCCATCAAATATTCACTCAAGAGAATGATGTCAGCGAAACTGACACGGCATCCAGTTAAACATTAGCCTGGAACATCTGTCTTGGTTAATTTCATTCTACATAAAATTGCATGAAAATGACTTTTATCTATATAATAAATGGCACGCTTCATTAAATAATAAATTAAACAAACCACGATTTTCCTTAGGTTTTATCAGGTTTGTCACAATAGTTTACTTTATCATGTGTTATACTGTAAAACTATTTTTTCTCCATCGAAAAAATCGCAACACCAATAAATCTCGGAATGTTTTAGAGCCTAAACCCTGTTTTATATTATTTATAGTAATAGCATTAGTTACATGAGTGACATTACGGATTATTCAGTTTATGTTTCACTAAATGTATGTCTCATTGCTCAGTGCAACTTTTGTGATAGCTCCCTCATCTAAATTATCTACATATGTCCACTCAAGGAAACCATTCATACCCTGAGGTGAATTTATTTTTTTATAGGTGATCCAGTTGGCACATATTCAGTGGACAATCCTCTTGAAAGTCACCAGGGCATATGAGTGAGACTGACCGTCATTAGATCTTACAACGGTGGATCTAATGGACCTGTTTTTTTTTTTAGTAATGCCTTAGAGACAGACTCAGAAGAGTCTTCATAGAATTTCCACTTTGTATATACACTAAGATAATAGAAGAACAGAAGAGGTCGGATGACCTTGAGGATTGGTAATCAAGATGGACAAGGAACCGTCCATTTACTCCATTCAAGTAAAGGCTATGTGTGAGATGGGTCCTACAAACTATTTGACTAAGCACATCCTTACACCTATCTAGAGAGACTTCGCACCGGAGAACATGCATGACACCTCACCTTGGAACAGGTGCTTCTCTTTGTCCACGAATGGAAGGAGACCGGGCATCACCATTTTCAAGAGTGGCACAGGATGCCGTGTCTGTATGTAACGAACCCGACTAGGAGGACAACGACCTAAAAACTGATTGCATTGCATTCGAAGTCGTAAGAAAGAAATATAATTGAATAGCTTCCAATGGGCAGGTAAGTGTTCCCAACTGTGCCAGTAATCGTCGCACTGAAGCATCTGACCGCAGTCTCCTGGGCCTTTACCACGGGTTTGGGAAACTAAAATCCTACCTAGGTGTGGCTAACCATAGACTGATAATCTGCAATGGTTATAATAATACCATCATATATATGGTGGTATCTTACCGGAATTAAACTATATTTATAGAGATATCACACTCTTTGGAGTAGAGATGGTCCTAAAGCTTGATTCGAGAATTACTATAGCAATTCGAGACTTACGATAGCACTTGGCTTGCGTGTGTTGTTTGTTGACGTCAAGAACGTTTTACTGATAATTTCCTTCAACGCCGTTTAGAACAATTTTGAAAGCCAATAAAACCCTGAGCCAAATACCACATTTGGCACTACCCCATAGCAGGAGACATTAGCAGGAGACATCAAACGTGTTTCAATTTTACATAAGTTTTTGCGCATGCGCTACTTTCTGAAACACCTCTCAACATCGCTCGTCCCTCGAATACTCTATTCTACCATTTTTAGGCCACAGTACAACCAAAAAATTGTTCTACCAGGCAACTTACGTGAGCTGGTCACGAGGGAGCCCTCAAGACGTAAGTAAATCGCTTATTTCATTTGTGTAGAACAAAAGTAAAAGTGAAATCGGATCGAAAAGTCGGCCATTTTGAGAAGCATTTGTCATAGCGCCATCGGATCGTTCACTAACGTCACTCAATTATAATCTCTGAGCCGCTACGTTCTGGTGGCTCAGAGCCAAGACCCGTGACTCGTGAATGAAACATGCGTTTCTATCAGCAGCTAATGTCAGCAGATAATAAAAAAAAACGTACAAGGTCGTTGGGACCTACCCCCACTCCGTCGCCGGTTAAACGTAAGCCGCGGCGATCTAACCGAAACATAGCACCTGAAAACTCTTCGGCTCCCAGCAGCTCTATGGAGGAACTACCATCACTACCATCACTACCTAGCACATCGAAAAACACAGCAACAACCACTCATGAGTCTCCGTTTTTCACGCCCAATAGCTACGAGGTGTTGACAAATATCGAAATAGAGGACATGGACTCTACACAAACACCCACACAGCCCAAGCCACCAGCAATATTCATACGAAACATCAGTAATTTTAAATTACTATGCACCCAACTAAATAAAATTGTAGGTACAGGAAAATACACTTGCCTCAATCGGTCCCGGGACACAAAAGTATCGCCGGACACTCCCGAAACATACCGTACAATAATTAAGTACTTAGAAGAAACTAAGGCCGATTTTCACACATACCAATTAAAGCAAGAAAGATCACTGCGGGTAGTGATTAGAAACCTGCATCCCACTACACCAGCGGACGAGATAGAGAAGGAGCTATTAAGCCTAGGATACAAGGTTCGCCAAATTACCAATGTGCACCGTGAGGAAATAAAATAAAATAATGCAAGCACCAAGATACCACTGCCCTTATTCTTTGTGGAACTAGAGCGAACAACAGGAGTGGAAAAAATCTATGAGGTCACCCACTTGTATTACACAAGAGTACAGGTCGAAAAGCCTTACCCGAAACGCGATATAGTACAATGCCATAATTGTCAGGCATATGGGCACACCAAATCATACTGTTACCACCCTCCCAGGTGTGTAAAGTGCAGTGGGCAGCACAAAAGCGAATTGTGCAAGAAGCCCATAAAATCACCTGCTGTATGCGTGCTCTGTCAGCAAGGGCACCCGGCAAACTATAAAGGCTGTGAGGCCTATAGAATTCTAAAGTCCAGAAGCGAACAATGTCGTCGCCCAGAAGAAGAAACGCCAGCCACAGGTAGCCCAAGAAGCGCCCCCGCCAGAAGTTTGAGGCCTTCAGTATCTTTTGCTGACGCGGTTCGGAATATAGAGCAGTCACAGGCATTGCCTACTCCTCCTCCGCAAGTTCTTCTTCCCCAGCACTCCATTCATCTCAGCAACCAGCAAACTCAATCCCATCCTCAACCACACATCTCGCATATCCCGCCACCTTCAAGCTCTTCAGATCTCACCAGCCTCTTAACCTCATTCCTAACAGAGTTCAGAACCCTAATTACCCCTCTTATTTCCCTTCTTACAAATCTTGTCTCCTACCTTATCCCCGTTAAACAAAATCCATAAGTGGATCCTTCCGACTCCTTATCCATTCTCCTTTGGAATGCGAATGGTGTTCGCACCCACACTAACGAACTGACAGCATTACTCCATGACAAAAACATCGATGTAGCTCTTATCACTGAAACAAGACTCACAAGTAAACGATCATTTACCGTTCGACAGTACCAGACTTATCGAACTGATCACCAAGATGGAAGAGCTCATGCAGGCACCGCTGTCATTGTCCATAACACCATATCCCATCACATAGTTCCTTTGGTAGCACATGATTTCCTTCAATCCACTGCAGTGTCAATCACCACCCTCACTTTTCCCCTTACTCTAGCATCAGTGTACTGCCCTCCCAATAAATCCATTTCCGATTCCCAATTCATCTCCTTTCTAGACTCCATCGGGCATCGTTTCCTTGTGGGTGGGGACTTTAACGCAAAGCACCAGCACTGGGGCTCAAGATCCACAAATACACGAGGACCTGCTTTGCTGTCTGCACTCACACGGAGACATTGCTCCACTATCTCTCCTGACACAGCTACCTATTGGCCATCAGACCCCAACCGAAATCCAGATCTCCTTGACTTTTTCTTCTGCAATAGTTTAGGAACACTAAACTATTCACTCAAGCGCCTCGATGACCTCTCCTCCGACCATAGTCCCTTATTATTAACCATTTCCCTAAATCCAATTCACAAACTGCCTCCTCCTTCATTTATTAGGGGCCCAGTTGACTGGGACCACTTCCGTCAGATTCTTACAGACTCTGTAGACCTCAAAGTACCACTGAAAACATCCCAAGACCTAGATGATGCAGTGCATTCCTTCACTACTCTGATCCAGAGGTCGGCCTGGGAGGCATCGTCACCTAAAAATTCACAATCAAAATCCTTTACCTCAGTATCTCAAAGACCTAATCAAATCCAAACGCCACTCCAGAACAGTGTGGCAAAGATCCCGACATCCTGCTGATCGTGGCTCATACAATCAGTACTGCAGGCTTGTCAAGCGGCAATTGGCATCCTTCCGTTCCGATTCTTTCAATTCCTATCTCTCCTCCCTGTCTACCAGGGACAACTCCCTGTGGAATGTAACTAAGAAAATCCTAAAATATCATCCTGTTTCACACCCACTCCGTCGTGATGACGGGTCCTGGGCGGCTTCGGATGGCGAGAGGGCGGAGGAATTTGCACTGCATCTTTCCCGTACTTTCACTCCTCATCTTACCCCTCAAAACAATAATCACCGTCCAACTGTCGAAGATTTTCTCACTTCCCCTATCCCTCTCTCACTACCACCAAAAGCCGTTAACCCCTCTGAGGTTAAATATCTTCTGAAAAAATTACCTTACCGAAAATCTCCAGGATATGATCTCCTTACTCCTCGAATCCTCCAACAACTTCCTCTTAAAGCCATAATCTTCTTAACCTATATATATAATTGCATTATCCGAACGACGCACTTTCCTCTCCTCTGGAAACATTCCATTATTCTCCTATTCGCCAAACCCGGCAAACCACCCAATGACGCCTCATCTTACCGTCCAATTAGTCTACTCCCTATCCTCTCAAAAATTTTTGAAAAACTCCTATTAAAACGCCTACTTCCAATCGTTGAATCCAAAAACCTTTACCCTACTCACCAGTTTGGTTTCCGCCAACGACATTCCACAGCTCAACAAGGCCTTCGCGTTGTTGATCACATATCCTCAGCCCTTGAAACCAAACAGTATTGCACTGCTGCCTTTCTGGACATAGCTCAAGCTTTTGACAGGGTCTGGCACGCAGGTTTGCTTTACAAACTCAAAGGAAATTTACCGCAAACCCTAATCCTAATCCTACAATCCTACCTTTCAAACCGTTTCTTCCAAGTCCGCTGTGGTTTGGAATATTCTAACTACTATCCCATCAAAGCAGGAGTTCCACAGGGCAGTGTCCTGGGTCCCATCCTCTATAATCTATACACTGCTGATGTCCCCTCTACTACCAATACCTTCTTGGCAACATTCGCAGACGACACTGCAGTCCTGTCAACCCATCCAGACCCTGATATAGCATCCCAAAACCTTCAAAAACACCTTGACGAGATCGAGTATTGGTGCAACCAATGGCGAATCAAAGTCAACGAAGGAAAATGTTCCCACATAACCTTTACCCTCTGCCGCAAGTCCTGTCCGCCAGTCTTTTTAAATTCAATTCCTCTCCCTGTGTCTGAGACAGTACGGTATTTAGGCTTCCATCTCGACAAGAGACTGACATGGAACCCACACACGAGACTAAAAAGACAAGAACTAAACCGACGCTTTGGACAACTGTACAGACTACTTCGAAGGACATCCCACCTCTCAATAGAAAACAAACTACTTATCTACAAGGTTATACTTAAGCCAATCTGGACATACGGAATAGAGCTATGGGGGACAGAAAAAAAGTCGAACATCAAGCGCATCCAATCCTTTCAATCAAAAGTCCTAAGAACAATAGTAAATGCCCCTTATTACGTCAGCAACAAAACCCTTCATAATGATCTGAATATACCCTATATTCTTGAACTCATCCCTTCCAAGTTCATTAAATTCCATGGTAACCTATCCAACCACCCTAATTCCCTAGCACAGTCATTGCACTGCACCACTCATCCCTATAATCCTCCTCGGAGACTTAAACGGCAGTGGCCTCGTGACCTGCTATAAATAAGTGACAGTGGGAGTCCTGGCAATGGCCAGTATCTCCAATCATGTCCTGAGCGTCTGTGGCTCTCGCGCTCTTGGTCAGCCCCCGCTGGCTCTTATCCAGTGACGCGGCTGAGGTAGGGGCGTGGGGGACTCCCCAAGACTCCGCTTCCTCCTTCGCATGCGAGGGAGGTGACAACCATGTGGACTTGGGGGGCCTCTGGGCTGTTTGTAAATATTGTATGAATGAGCGAGTGAATGATGAATTGTAAATATGGTATGAATGATGACACTTATCTCAATTACTCATTGTCTAATAAAAGGCAGATTGTAATTTTATCTTAATAAATTGTTGTTTTCTCTAAGGAATTTTACATATTGGATGTTGTTTGAAGATTGAGTGAGTTGATGGTTATATATATTTGTTTCTCAGTTAAGTCCAGGCGCCGCTAGTGCCCAGCCTTAATCCCCAAACATATGTTATCTGTATATGTTTACAGGTAATACCTATAGATAGAGGTATCTTGGTCTAAATAAAGCAGTCTTGTTATAACGTTCTACGTGTTCTTATTACCAACCTTTCTTAGCTTGTAATTCAATAAACATTAACTGGTGCCGAAACCCGGGGACCGTGGAGAAAGAGAGTTATCGAGTGCGAGCGTAATTTTTTTTTGTTTTTTTTTCTTCTATACGCGAAAGAGAGAAGATGACTGAAGGAGGAGTTTTGAGACAGCCCGTCTTGAATCTCGTAGAGGGAGCAGATATTAGAAGAGTGGGAACTATGCCAGAAGTTCATGCCACGGCGCTCGCGCTGATGAGGGTAAAAGCGATGAATACCCAGGATCTGAGGAAGGCTGTTGCGGAGCTGGAGAGATTCACTGGGGAACTGGGTGAGCTGAACCATTTCCTAAAAGGAGGAGACCGTCTCATAGCTTTAATTGGAGCTAAAGCAGAAGAAAATTTAATAGATCCCAGAGACGCGGAATCGTTGAAGGCGGCCCTGATATGTCGGGTCAAGAGAAGTATACTGAATCAAATTCAGGCAGATGAAGAAACCCCGTGGGAATTAATTAAGATGAGATTGAAGAAGGCGTACGGAGGAGGACGATGGACTCCCGAGGAGGACATATTCCAAATGTTTAGGGAGACAAAGTCCCCAAGACAAAGTAACGGGCAATATGCTGCGGGGTTAGTAGTCCGTTTCAATAAGATAACGGAGAAGATGAGAGAGTCGATTAGCGTAGAAGAGGTGGAGGGTAGAATGGGATTCTTATCCACAATTCTAAAAGTGCAACTGGCCAAGGAGACAGGAAGAAAGGAAGGATTCTCTGATGAGCGCTCGTTCTCGGAGTGTGCACAATCAATGATCGACACTAGTGCCAAGGAGGAAGAAGTGAGGGTGCAAGACGTCGACAATGAGTGGAGCCGAGTTGCATACAAAAGAACCCGGACCCTGAAACCAACCTGGAGGAGACCAGAAACGTCCGTTATTGGCAGAGACAAGGGAACGACAGGAGAAAGAAGATTTAGAGGAACGAGACCGAGGTATGCCCCGCCCAGGGAAGAAAGAAAATGCCACGGATGTAGGAAGGCAGGACATTTAGTGGCACAGTGTCCTCGAACAAAATGTTTTGAGTGTGGCGAGGAAGGACACATCGCGAGGCATTGCCCGTATATCTTCCGGAGGAGAGAATACCAACGACCAGAACCAATGGAGGTAAACACTCAAGAAGTAAGAGAGAGACGGAGCATGACACATGGGGAGAGTGGATCATCAGAAGATGAGTTATCAGGGACTTCGGGAACTGAAGGAGAAGAAGCGAGGCGCAGCAGAAACAGGAGACAGACAGGGCAGAAGGTCGAATCACGTAGATGGGAGCAACGTGATGAAGCCTGAGGAGCGTGTCGGCAGAGAGGCGACCGCATCCTGAGATGTAATGCAATTCGGGAGAGGATGTGTGCGTTGCCAATAATTAGGGTCAAAGGAGGAGAGATGTGTCTGGTGGACACGGGAAGCACCAACACCATTATGTCCCGCGGAGCGCTGGAGAGGCTGTATGGCGGAGAGAGGGCACTCCAGATTCAGGTATGTAATTGTAGTTTAATCACCCTGGGAGGCCCTTGCGAGGTAGTGGGAGAGTTAGTCATAGGGCTAAATAGGTGGGCGAAGAAAGGGGGAGATCTAAAGATACATATCGTAGGAAACATGCCGCGGGAGTACCAGGTGATAGTTGGGTGCGACATGTTGGGGAAGGTAGGTGCGCGTGTGGAGAATATCGGGGAAAAATGGAACATTAAGTTGGGGAAAGTGGAATATAAATGTCAAGGGACTATATGGGACGGAAGAGCGCGGATAGGGGCGGTTAATAAAATAGAGGGCTGGAGGGAAGGCCTACAGAGGGAGTTTGAGGATATTTTTTACGTAGAGGGAGACACGCTAGGAGCGACTGGGAAGACGGTCCACGAGATCCAGTTAAAGAAAGAACGCGTCACATACGTGAAAGAGAGACGATATCCGCAGGCACTACGTAGGCATATTAGAGAGGAGCTAGAGAGTCTCAAACGGCAAGGGATTATAATTGATAGCACTTCGCCATATAACAGTCCTCTATGGGCAGTGAGGAAGAAAAATAGACCTGGGGACGAGACGGAGAAATACAGGGTAGTTATCGATTATCGGAAGTTAAACGAGAACACGACGGACGAGAAGTATCCTATTCCCCGATTTGAGGACATATTAGACAGATTGAACGGGGCGACAATATTTAGTACCCTAGATCTAAAGGCAGGCTATCACCAGATCAAGATGAGTGCGAACGACCAAGACAAAACGGCCTTTACATTTGAGAGGGGGCATTATCAATTTACCAGGATGCCATTTGGACTGAAAAACGCCCCGATTACCTTTCAACGCCTAATGGATGAATTTTTGAGGGGAATAGACGAAGCGGTATGCCAGGTCTACATGGACGATCTGTTAGTTTTCAGCAGAACGGAGGCAGAGCACGTTGAGCACCTAAGAAGTGTATTTCAAAGAGTCCGCGAATTCGGATTAAAATTGTCCATGGAGAAGTCTCTGTTGGGGAAGAAAAAAATCAATTTTTTGGGCCACACCATCTCACAGGAGGGGGTTAAGCCAGACTCTACGAAGGTCGAGGCGATTAGAAGGATGGTGGTGCCCACAGATGTAAAGGGGATCCGTCGACTTCTGGGGACGCTTAATTATTACAGAAGATTTGTGCCGGACATGGCGGCATACCTGGTGCCTATTAATAATTTACTGCGAAAGGGAGCGAGGGTGGTAATTACCCCAATCATGGAGCAGAACATCCGGAAATGTATGTCTAGCTTACAAGAGGAACCAATATTAGCATTTCCCGATTTCCAACATCCCTTCACAATCACCACTGATGCCAGCGAATACGCACTGGGGGCAGTGTTGTCGCAGGAGAGAGACGGTGGGGAGCGCCCGGTGGCGTACGCTAGTCGACGGCTCACAGAAACGGAAGCGCGGTATAGTGCTCTAGAGAGAGAGCTCCTAGGTATCGTCTGGGCTATAGACCATTTCCGCCCATATGTCTTCGGCAGAAAATTCCGTGTTCACACCGACCACAGACCCCTACAATGGGTAGGAAAGTTAAAGGAGTCCTCGGCGCGGGTCACGAGGTGGAAAGAGTTTTTGTCCCAGTACAATATGGAGATCATATATAAACCCGGGAAAGAGAACGTAGTGGCAGACTGGCTGTCCAGAGCCATTACTGTGAATGCATTGGAAGAAGGGGAACCATCCGGGGAAATCCAACAGTTTCTCCGGGAATGGACACCCGGGGAGGATGGAAGCCTCGGTACGCGAGGAGATAGCGAAGGTGAGGAAACCCTTGAAGAGGAAGGTTCCGCCGCCGAAAGACCTGTTGAAATGGAAGTAACAGAAGGGATCGTGAACGACAAAAGACGGCAGATCATTTGGAAATCCAAGACCTCAGGGCGGCTGCATATCGCATATGACAGTTATGGGAGAAGTAAAATCGCGACGATTTGGTCGCCACCAGGGGTTAGGAACGACCAAATTTGCCGTGCATTGAAAGATGCCTCGGAACCCGGAAAGACCCATCATGTATTTGTAGGGAATGCCACTATTTGGGAGAAAATTCGTAGACTCTGGCGAACGGAACAACTTGGAGTGGATAGGATATTTATTCGGTGCACGTCGATGGTGGAGACACTCAAAGACAGAGAACAGCAGCTGGAAGTGACGCTGGCCTATCACCAAGGAAAAACGAACCACCGTGGAGTTCAGGAAACGTTGCAAGCGTTGCGGCGGAGGTACTTTTGGTGGGGAATGAAAAAGAGCATACAAGAAATGATAGGGGCATGTGCAGTTTGTCTCACTACGAAGTATGACAGACATCCGCCACGGGGGCGACAAGAAGAATCGCCCACCGCCGAGACACCGTTGAGTGACTTACAAGTGGATACCTTCACTTGGAGGGGGTATAAGTGGGTTACCACAATCGACAGCTTTAGCAAAGTGGCCATGGCGCACCCGGTGCAAGATAGGTCATCAGACGCGGTAATGCTGGCATTAAATACCTGGTTCCAGTTTTACGGAGTACCAGACCGGATCTCGTCGGATGGGGGCAGAGAATTTGACAATGCCAACATCCGAAAAGAAATGAAGACTCTCGATGTCTTTTGGCATCTTAATACCCCAGGGCACCCTAAGAGTAGAGGAGGGATAGAAAGATTGCACAGCACCCTGAGTGACCACCTGCGGGTATATCACGCGGAAAAGGGTCTGCCGGCGAATGAGGCAATGCCGAAGGCGGTGGCCGCTTACAATCATTCGATCCACACCGCGACGGGGTTCTCCCCGTTCGAGATCCTCTTTGGGCTGCGCGAAAGACGGAGAAATGGGGCAGAGACGGTAGCAGACAAGGGAATGGCGGAGAAAATGGCGAGTAATACTGTCGGTTTGAGGAAAATTTGCGTCAAAGTCAGAGAAAGGATAACGAAGGACAAAGCGAGACGAGTGGAACGGGAAAACCTCAAAGTCCGGGATCGAATGGGGGAACTTAAAATCGGGACTATCGTCTATAAAAAACTAGGGTCAAATAGGAGCAAAGAGCTGGTGCGATATGAGGGCCCATTTAAAGTGGTCGTGATTAGGGAACACAACGTCGTGACAATTGAGAGTATACGACCCCCTAAGAAGCGGCGAAACGTCCACATAGAACAGTTAAAGCTTCCACCAGGGGGGGAGGTTGTAGATCAGGAATGAGCTGGAGTGTCCTCGCAGCATACACGCGAGGAACATTGTAAATAGTTATAGTTATGTGATTTTTCCCACAGAAGTATTGTTTTTTTTTAAAAGTCAAAGTTTTCTTTTATGTTTTTTGTTTACAAGTGACAGTTGGTTTTTATGTTTTATAGGATTAGAGCTTAATGTGAGGGATTACAGGCTGTGTACGGGCGGGGCTGGCCTTTGCTCCTTTGTAACATTAGCGGAGCATTATTTGAATGGACTAAGACGTCCGAGTGTTGGACTTCAAAGTTTGCGAATGGGTGTTCGTAAACTGGTGGGGGGGAGTTAAGTCCAGGCGCCGCTAGTGCCCAGCCTTAATCCCCAAACATATGTTATCTGTATATGTTTACAGGTAATACCTATAGATAGAGGTATCTTGGTCTAAATAAAGCAGTCTTGTTATAACGTTCTACGTGTTCTTATTACCAACCTTTCTTAGCTTGTAATTCAATAAACATTAACTTCTCCACAAAATGTATGCTTTAAGATCAAACGATTTCGACTGGGTTCGTTCGATCTAGACCGAAATGGTGTTAGTTCGATTCTCAACTGAGGGTCCCCTAGATATCCTGCGTCTCATACAGTGATCCGTAGTGAAAGGTTAAAAGAAGAATGATAACCCAGCTTTTCCGTGGTTTGTTTAACAAATTATATTAAATATTTTTAGTCAACAATATCTAGGAGTTCTTCCACAGTCATGTAATAAATATTTAAGAATTTCCAGCGCTCGCGCCTTTACAGATCTAGATACTGTTCATACACTATATACGTCCTTTATTTTGATCATATATATTTCCAAAAATTCAATTTAGCCCATAATTGATACAAACTAGGTAAGAAATTAGATAGTGAAAAAATTATTTAATTTAATGAGAAAACAGTGACGCAGCACCATCCATTGTAAATTCGCCACATTCCAAAACGAACGATAAAGGTGACGGGAGGATTTCTCCAAAACATGTGTATGTATTTCGTGTACGAATGTAGGCATGGATCTATACTCTACATAACGATTGATTGGAATTGTATGCAAGTTATGATTGAACTCTTAAATAACAACTATTAGAACTGAATATGCACGTACTTGGTCTATAAACCCCATGAATATGTGCAATAGGAACCCCAGTAAAAAACCTTAAAACTGGTAAAAAAGCGTTATTGATGAAAAACTTACCAAATATTGAATAAAGCCAAAAGGGAACTTACAGCTAATGTTTAAATCATTCTTGGAACCCTGATAAATGGACCTCATAATGTCCAGTCTATTTGTTATTTTGGGGCTAAGAAAAAAAATAAACGTCGACATATATTCTTCGAAAACACTAATTTCATTAGTTGTATTATTATTTGTTTGGTTTCTAAAATGTCTGTCTGTCAACCTGCGCAGAGTTATACACCTTGAGGTCCTGTCCGTGGCTTCGTTACCTATTTTTTTTATCTAGAGAAACGGTGTCACCTTGATTGATGCAAGGAGCTAACTGCTACTCGCATCGACTTTATGCATTCACCATTTTTGGATTACATCTAATTGCACTTCTAGAATTTTAAATGTATAAATTATTTTGGGAGTAAGATATGGAAATTTTACTTGTATTCCTTGGAAAGAAATATTTCACGAAGGGAAAGGTTGTATTTTGAAATGTCTGTTTGACGCTAGCCATCATTAAATGATTCAACTGATCAGATATTGTAAATATATATTCGCATACGCCTTAATGCTGATTTAGCATTAATAATAACAATCCTTTATTACTTTTTTAAAAAACAATATACATATATATTTATAATGTGCATATATATTGGTGTAGTAGGGGTGGTTTAAGAACAAAAGTTTTACATGTTGGGAAAAATAACAAAATGTCTGAATAACAAAATAATGACTAAGTTAAATAGAAAATGAAGGATAAAATAAATAATAATATATTAAAATAAGCAAGATGATCGTTATATTTTAGAACTGATTTCATATTTGGGGTGCTAAATCTAAATATGAAATCAGTTTTTCACTATCTGCTCTACTTTTTGAAATCAGAGTTGTCGTTTTTTAACGTGCAGTCCTAACACAATTTTGTGCAGTTCTAAATCAAATATACAAGGATTATTCGTGTATTATTCTTCTCTCGAGAAGAAAATCTTGTATTTTTTCACGAAATTAAAGGACTCCTGGAAAAAAATGGGCCTTCCTGATTATTTTCCAGATGATTGGTGCCTATTTATTGACAGCTCAAAGCGAAGTTTGAAATGTGTCATTCTACACAATGGGAATAAATATGGTTCAATTGCTCACTCAACGAAAATGAAAGAAGACTATAACACGATAGCTAAGAAGATGAAGTATCATGAACATCAATGAGTGATATGTGTGGACTTAAAAATGGTAAACTTTCTCCTTGGGCAGCAAAGTGGTCACACCAAACAGCCTTGCTTCTTGTGCCTCTGGGATAGCAAAGACAAAATACACCACTCGGTTAGAAAGAATGACCTAAAAGACAAAACATGGACGTAAGGGAAAATAATGTCGTTAACGAACCCATAGTTGAACGAGAGATCTTTCTTTCTTCCACTGCATATAAAGCTGGGCCTTTTGACGCAGTTTGTAAAGGCTCTTGATAAGAACGGATCATGCTTTGCATATATGAGTATATATTGCATGAGTATTAAGGTGCACTATTTACACAGCCACTTAGACAGTTTATCTGAAAATTTACGGAACACCAGTGAGGATGAAAGATTTCACCAAGAAACTAAAACTATGGAGGCCCGCTACCAAGAAAGATGGGATACGCACATGATGGCAGATTACTGCCTGAGTTTAAAGAAGGACTATTCTAAAATGCAGTCAAGAATGTCACGGAAAAGAAGCTTCCGAAGTGTTCAGTGACTAGTTTGTTTCATCGATGACTTTTTCCTCTATCTTTATAATATTATAATAAAAATTCCGTGTTTAGTTTTTTCATTTGATCCATGGATTTAACTTAAAAAGGTAAAACGTATATTTCACTAAAATTTTATATCTTAGAAATTTGAGCTCTTAGGCAAAAGCTATTTGAATAGTTAGCTATATTTGGGGCGCTGAATCTAATGGCATATTTTAATTCACGGCATCAAACTCATATAAAACCATTTTCAAATTATACGGCACTAAAACACCTGTTGGCCTGTTTAATTTAAGTTTGTGTAAATTTAGTATAATTTCTTATTTCCATAATTAGTAGATTTATGGAGTTAGGGCAATTGTCAAAGAAATTTTTAATTGGCGAGTACAACAATTTTTCAATGAAAGGATTGTTAATTAAAGTATGGGTACACTTTGAATATTGTTGCTTTTAATTTGACATGCTGGATAAAAGTTGTTTTTTAACTTGGTGTACTCCTCGGTGTCGCATGGTGTTGAATATGGGAATTTATTTAATTCTGTCGGGTGGTTTAACTGATGACTGCTAAAAAACAATATAATTTTTCATATTTTTCTAGTCCCTGCTCAGACGCTGACTATTTGACATCAAACTCATATGAAACCATTTTCAAATTATACGGCACTTGGGACTATTATGACAATTCCCTATGATGAAAATTTTTATGATCACTTACCGCCTCTGTTCTATTGTGAATACGTTCCTGTAGAGTGCACTGAGGAGGGCGAAGGCTACAAGGAAGAGAAGCAGCTCGCGGTAGATGAGCTTGTAGAGACTCCCCCGCCACAAGAAGAGGAGACGCGTGAACCCGCCGCTGGTGGACGACGCCACTTCATACTGGTAACTGACCGTCATCACCACATCGGCCGCTCATCGCGCACTGCCCCTGCCTGCCTCCGTCTCTTCTACCCTCTCTCTACCCCTCTTTCCGCTCTCCCTTCTGCTACTCGCTCTTTCATCTCTTCCTGCCTCGCTTAGACAGGGCTGTAATGTTATATCACATCAGCAGTCTTATATCTGATTTTAGCTGAACCCCTTACATGATTTTTTTTTTTCACTATTACCTAATAAACCAGCGTTTGAAACGAAACAGAAACATAATGGCTCACCTGCTTCTTTGCCCATTGCTCTTAGCAACTCTATTCAGAAATAAAATGCCCTTAAATCTTATAATTTATCTCAAGAAAAGAAACTTTCATCTCCATCGAGGGATGGTTCTTCAGAAATTCAGCTACCTCACCTTGTAAATAAAGATAGTTAAATTGAAAGTTTTAAAAATCGTCTGGCATATTAGTCTTTTTTTATGTATGCGTATGTTTTATTTTAATCAGTTCTATGATCAATTTTGTTTTTCTAATGGTTTTTAATGAACAAAACTAGCTATACACATAAATAAAATTTGTATTTGTTCTAAAATAGAATGTACCTATTTTTTACTTGAATCACAAAAATATGTTACTCTACCCCCCCATTGTAGATTATTAAAGTCTTCAGAAAATACTGAGAAAGAAAAGGTGGTCAAGGTAAAGGTACCCCCTCATAGTTCTATCCAAAGTTTTAGACAAAATTTGTATTTTAAAATATGTATAATCTCTACGTGATTGTGTTATCTACAAGTGATTTTTTTTCTTTTGAGCGTTTATAATAATAGCAGCTAGCAGTACACCAATATTCATTTTCCCTAGCATTTTCAGTTAGAAATGCATGCACTTGCAGCACAATACAAGTACCAGATTAGGTATCCTCATAAGCTGTGCAGGTAATGTTGTAATAATTACGAGTACGCCAGTGCATATTAGACAATTGTTCGTTCAACACGTCACTGCTATAAGCAGGATAGCGACCAAAGAATGTATTTGTTTTTTGGATCGTCATGGATTTTCAGAATGTACTCGCTAATTCATTACTTTTACTTTACGTGCCTGATCAACTCCTGGCCAATGCACCTAATTCACGAGGTACCCTTTGGTTATGTCTTCCCAACTTCCAACTCGAATCGCTGATAACAAATACATCAAAGTAATCAAATAATCGAATATACCACTGGATTGCATATTTTTACATACACCATTTTTTTTTATAAATTTTTTAGACGTTTGTTAAGATGTGATGTGATGGAGTAATGGTTTAAATCAGTAATTGAACGTGTGTCCGGAAGAAGGGCCTATGTCACGATTTTTTCGAAACTCAGATTTTTGTCGAATAAGGGCCTATGTCAAGTGGTGTACGTATTGCCATGGTTATTAGTTGAAAAGGAAGCCGCTAGAGGTCAAGAGAATCACAATCGTTGAGAGAAATCACAAAACTTGAAGTGGAAGAAGGGCCTATGTTATCAGTATTGAAGCTCTTGTAAAATTAGGAAAACGTGACATAGGCCCTTCTTCCGGACACACATTCAATTGCTTGTTATTTTTCTGGAAGGTACTCATGTTTTTAACATAGCACCATTTATCTATTATATAAAAAAGTTTTTTTTTCACGCTAAACTCTATGTGACATCTGTTGGCATCCCTGGAATTACTGTGGGTTAGTTTCATGTTTTTCCGATAGGTAACATTAGAATTAGCCAGCCTTTTACTTCACCAAACACCATTACCAGTTTGTTTTTTGTTTCATATTATAACAATGAGAAATTAGGAAATAATGTGTCTAATAATAATCTCTCATAATAAGTCTAATACCTTCTCGTTATGTCATGTTAAACTTTTATGGGCCAGTGTTTAGGTTTAATGAATCAATTTTAATACAATATAAATTGTTGCAATTTATAATTGAGGCGTTGCTGTTGAAAAGAGGGCAAGTGCCAAAAATTAAATTACACCGATCTTTGTGACGATCAGAACTAAATCAAACAAGCTAAAAAAATACTTTTAGGAAATTTGGGACATGGCTCCTTTTCAACGGCAACGCCTCAATTGTTTATAATGGTTTTTTGGGTTTTTTTTTTTTTACCCTTCCTGAGGACGAACCTCATACGGGGCTGCCAGGATAAGCTGTGAGCAATCAAACAAGAAATAAACTCAACTGTCTTTGAGAGAAGTGGGGTGATGTTAACATGAAACCCATGGTCTGTCTACCCTCTCGGTCCATCTGGTCTATAGGTCAACTGAGTCCTGTTTTGCTGTTCCTGCAGTGTGCGCTAGGTCTGCACCTCTCAGGAATATGTATATTAATATTATAGAATATGTCAAATGTATATCATTTGAACACGTATTAATTAATATAATGTTAGAGAGACTCAAGTCCCTATTAAAGAAGTCATTTTGATTTTAAATTCAAGAATTTAACTAATCTAATGAAATCTGAAATCCTTTTCCAGGAAGTTGAAATTGACGTAGAATTAAATAAATTAATTTAATTATATGGAATGAAATGTGAAAAAGTGATTAGAAATTAATGCATTGGCATTTTATAATATTATACTGTAGTTTATTGATTAATTTAGTAGGCTCAAAAACATTATTTAGCTAAGGTTGTACGGTGATGTCTTGGGTATGTTGAATGTTGATTTGCTGGACATATTCACTATTGTGGATCCAAATAAAATAATATATTTTTTTTATTTTCATTTATTATTATTTGTCCCTACACAAATAGAGCCAGACTTTACAGACAACATCAAAACAGTTTTATATCATTCATACTATTAAATACTTTGAATTTTACAAAAATATAAACAGGTAAAATATTTTAAAAAAATTTTATAATAGGCAAATACTAAAATAAATCAAAAAAGTTAAAAAGAAGAAGATGAGTTTTAAAGTATTACCCTATTCCGATATATCACTACACCATAGAAGAAATAATGAAGTATTTTCAACTCTGATGGAGTAATAGGATTAAGCACCTTGGCCAGATCTTTACCATAACAGTAGTTAAGAAATGAGCCCTGTTGGCTAATGTACATTGGGGAGATCAATAATATGTGATGATGATCTTCAGTTCCTTTCCTATTACAGAGAGAGCATTATGTCTGTAGGTCTATTCTTCCTATTTCATTCTGCATTACCAGTTTTATTATTAGGAGTTTTCGGGATAATCTGAGCTGGGCTGTCAATTTTGTGAATTTAAATGAAACTCAAATATTTAAGTAAGATGTGCCAGCATTCAACTGTATGTAGATTTTGAGAAAAGTTCTCATTTAAGATTAATACTGTATGATCTGTATAAGTCTAGGAAAATACTATTAACTTATTTTTAGTAAATATTTATCATAAAAATATGATTGCATGATTTAATACATAGGTATTGTAACTATTTTCTTCTTCATTAACAATATTTTTACAAGTAAAATAAAAGAACATTTATAAAGAATAACAGTTTATTTTAAAGTGTTTAATTGGTTTTCAAAATAATATTATCTCAGGGCTCAATGTGGTCCAAGTGCATAATGTTTCTATTTCAAATGTTTCATATTTACATAGATGGTTCAAGAGTTTTATATAGCTAAAAATAATAGTTACCAAAAATATATCAATAATGACATTGATATTCTTCGATGTTGGGTGATGAGCTTTTCTTCATTCCTTCTTTTTTCCTTCCTTCCAAAATCTAACAAATTGCTCTATCTTCCACACTTGTTTTTTTTATTTGTTCTCTATAATTTTTGTGCATGCAAATTTTATATTCAATTATTTATTGTTAAAGTGCTTCTAGCGTAGGTCATTAATCAATGCTATGTCAGATTCTTTGGTTATATTTGACTTTTTGGGTTCATATGCCATAAAATGAAGATCTAGATTCATGAGGGAGATGGCAGAAAACTGGTAAATAGTTTTCTTTAGCATTGTTAACAGAGCTTATTAAATCTAAATTTGGTAAACTCTTTGTTACAAGAGACAAAATACTAACATTACTACATTTTTTATAGTCATCATAAAACCTATTACATTTCCTTATCTGGTCCATTTTCATCATAAGTGGATTTACATGCAGACGAATGCCGTATGACTCAATTTGACAATTTGTACAAGTTAGTTGTGTTGACTGTACAGTTATATAAACTTTTATAAATCAATGATTTTCATTCCAAGTATGTCCTGCAGAATCTGCTGACACAGGTCTACATCCTGCTCCTTTCATTTACTTAACATGTCCATGTTACTCAAAGGATTCCCAGTTGTTAAGTTAACAAAAGTCCCACTACTTGATCTTTTCCTTTGAGTTTTTGTGCTCTCAGATTCTTTATTATCCTCAATGTTTTTTTCATTCTCAGGAGATGTTTCAAATGATGAATTGCTCATACTTTTCATTGAACAATAACTGTTTATTGCGGAATTGAATGACCGGCGTTGCCATCGTTGCTTGAAAGTTTTATATTGATTATTGGCTATCCGGATGCTTGCAGTTCTAAAGAAACTTTTCATGTTTGATCCTTGATGTTCTTGAATAGGAGCTAACCCCTTATTGAATTCTCCTGCTTGTTCAATATCAACATTACTAATATTATCCCTGTAACAGATATAATTATTCACATTCATCATGATAATCAAGTGAAAACATAGAATTGAATTTTAATGAAAAGTATTAATATTGTTATATCACTCAGATTATGGTGCAATTAGGTGAGCATGTTTTAAACATAACTTATCTTACTGTGGATATTTATCTGAGAGTAGTGTTAGACATTTATTGTACCAGAAATGATTTATTTGGAAACAAAATAAACAGAAATACCATTATTATAAATAATTCAAAAGAAAGACTAATTAATTAATTGAGCCTAATTAAACAAATAAATTGAACAGTTATGTCATCGTGATTTTGAACAACGGTCCTTTATTGAATTAATTTTCCTTAACCTATTAATCTAAATAAATGTAAAACTGTTGCTTATGAACTAACTTAGGAATGAATACAATTTAAAATTAACTTAAATTAAGGGATTTCAGAAATCAGCCAATGCTGTTAACATGACAAAAGCTCCATGAAGAATTTAAAAAATATGGGATTAGAGATAGAATGTAGAGATATAATGTATACCTATTCCTTCCTGAGAAGGAGGCCTAGATATAAAATATAATAGATTTTAAATATCTAGATACTTAAATTCTGAAAAAGCTTTGAACTGAATATTAATCTCAAAATCAACAAGAACTAATAATAGTTACACAGTAATAGTTAAATAAATAATAGCTACACAGAATAAAAATGGATCGAGAGTGCCAGGTTATAAGTAATCCTATACTTCTGTGGCGGGCAAGAAACAGAGAAAGTCCAGAAATGATTTATCCGTACTGTGAGCTTGTTGAGATTTATGTCATGTAAAATTAGTCAAGTCTGGTCCCGTTACATGAGGAATAATTCCCAATGTGAAGTTTAAGGTAGCTTAATTTTGTTCGTTTTACTTCATTGACTTGATTTGAGCAGCTTAATTTCAAAAGGGCGCATATCCAATGTTCTACTTTTTCAAGACCGCCACAGGATCTTAACATGATATAATGAAAAATAATAAATGAAAGAATTGAATCATTTTTGGTATTTTCTTTATCATATTTATTTTCATGAACATGAAGTAATTTTTGTTATTTAATTGTGTATTAATACTCTAGTTATCTGTTCTTACTAGTTTTTCGCTTCATATTTTTGTCATGCTACATTTATGTCCTAAGTGAAAAATAAGTAAAAAGCTCAAAAATCTTACTGCAAAACATAAGCTGAGTTACTTTTACTAGATATGCTAGGAAATGAATTTCTTGCATTTTTTTCATCTTGAAGTTTTTTTTCTCTATCTTTATCATCTGGCAGGTACATAGGTTGCTGATTTTTAGGAATCCTGTTGAAAAAATATTAAAAACATTAATTGTAAATTAGTTAGTTTAAAAAATATGTTTAAGGTATGTGAGAGAGTATTTAAAATATTTCAGAGAAGTAACAAGGGGAAAAATCACAGATTGCTACAAAATATTATACAGGATAAAACAAACAAGGTTGATGAGGATGTCTGAGAAGAGATTCACAAAAGCCATCTGCCAATGGACTGTCCAAATAAACAGAGGAACAGGAGAATCATGGCTTAGGATAGAGATAAATGGAAAGGAGTTGTTTCGGTGTCCTAAACTCCTCCAGGGATTTAGTGCTGTTGCTATGGTCAAGGTCGATACAATTCTTGGGTGTTTGGTTTTTTTTTTTACACAGTTTTGCTCATTGAACATAAAAATTCAAACAGCTAAGCTCTTTTTAGAAAAGAAAAATTCTAGAACTTATCAAACTCCAGTGATCATTCTTATATTTTTAATGTTCTAAAAATACTAAGCATCTTTTTTTTAATTTGTAAAACACTTTTAAAATTACTGGAATATTATAAAAAAGCAAAAAAAAAAGTTTTGTAAAAACAAACCATTATAAGGAAGGGTCATGCCGTAGAACAATGACGTCACTGCCAAATTCGGTGAAAGTAAGGTTAACATGTCATAATTGTCAGAAAAAACTTGATTTATTAAAAGGAACAATCTCTTAAGGCCCCAGAGGGTAGTTGTATCATTATTGAAAAGGCAGTAGATAGCAGGTAACCTTCCCCTTCCAGCAAAATTATAGTGCTTACAGTTACGTCATGGTTCCACAAGATGAGAGATACAAAAATCTATTAGTACAAACTTCATTCTATAAGTGGATCCTCTATGAGTTTCTCTTTTTAAAGGTGCAGCCGCATTCGTATATGGAAGGGTAATATCAACATCATTAAAATATTTGTCCTTCACAAGAGGAGGAGCCTTTCCCATTAGAGTGTCCACTCCTAAGTACGAAACTTTGGTGTGCCTGTCTATCAGCCAATTCAGTTCAAAATCTTCATCATCTTCTCCAAAAGGATTTATTAATTGTTCTGCAACCTAAAAATAATTAATAAATCACAATCATAAAAGATAATTAAGTGTTACTAATTAATTGTTTTGTAATAAAAAATACATATTATTCAATCATATTGAGTAAGAAATCAAATTAATGACCTTATTACCATGGTTCATGATATATAATTTTTATTTTTTATCTGTAATTACATGAAGTCATTAAAACTATCATTTAATTTGTGCATGCTTTTTTTTATCCTAAAATTTTAATTTTTAAACATAAAACACTAGGGTGGATCTGGGAATTTAAATCCAATTTAGCAAATTGTTTCCTCTTTTTTTATCTATTAGAAAATTTCTCCTAAGTGCAATTCGCATTTCATCTTCTATACAGTAAGATCGAGTCTGTACCTGTTTTATACTTCTAAATCCTTTTAAGCTCAAACAAGATTATTCAAATTTTTTCATAGTGAACCTTTAAGGTAAAATTCATATTTCAGCCAGATCAGGTCACACGGTCATGACTTGTGATCCTAAACCTCATTTTTGGCCACTTTGTCTGGGTAATCCATTTTTCATTGATAAAACATTTTTGTTAAAAAAAAATCAGTTAATACTTTATTTATTACTATGTACGATACTAAATTCACAACCTGGAAACTATTCCAGACCTGTGACTGATTTACAACTTGTAGATAAATATCTAAAACTCTTATAAATTAAATTTAAAAATAATAATAATTACTTTCAGAAGTCCCATATAAAATAAAAACTGTAGGATGGTAAATACAGGCAAGTAGATATCAATTTCCGTTTGCAGTTGTTTCTGTGGGTGATTGATGTACTGTCTACCGATAAGTGTGGCTATAAAAAATGAATATGTTGCCACTGTAACAACCTAAAGAAAAGAATGCATAAACAATAAACTCAGTAGACCATGATTAAAATTATATATTATGTATTACGGGCCAAATTTAGATATCTTCAGATCCCTTTTTAATAAAGCCTTTTTCAGATTTTAATTGGTTTTAATTTGTACTTCAGAGAGTGACGTAACTATTTTTATGATTTTTTGTCAAAAATTTGACAACATAAATTTTTGGGGCCCTTCAAATAAAATTGTGTTAATTTGCCCACTGTGGGTTTAATCATACCTGGGTATACACCAACGGGATTGAAATCCAATCATAGCTCCAGAGAAGTCCACATTTGGAACGAAATTCATTGAATTCCTATAAGCAGTAAGATAGAATAAAACTAATCTGTTAAATAATAACTTCACAATATTTTATTTGCATGTCTAATTGAAATCGTGAACACAAAAAAAATTTCAAAGTTGAAAATTGATGAAACCTTGAAAGTTGTCATTTTTATAAGTTTAAATAATGGCTAGAAACTATAACTATAAATATACTTTAGATATTGTAAAAAATAAAATGTATATTAATCCACATGTAAGAATGATACAATAACAAAAAACCTATACTATTAAAATAGCATAGTAGTTAGAGAACGTTTAAAGTATAGATATAATTAATGCATTATTATTATTGTTGAATGATACCTCACAATATTTTTTATTAAATGCTATACTAACAATTATCAAGTTCTATATTCGGTGCTATATTTTACAATTATAAGGCTTGGTTATAATTCTGGGTATAATAAAATAATACGGATTCCGAAGAGTTTGTAGTTTAAGATATTTACTATTACAGGTCATCCTTCAGGATGGTGATGGGTAGGTAAAAAGTGCTCTGGTCAGCATTTTATACACTATTGTTTTAGATTTTATTAGCAGTTTGGATGACTTGCAAAGGAATAAACAGCTATGTAATAGCAGACATGTCTTATGGAATTAATATGTGCTGTTATTCTTAAAACTACACATCAGTCTTCAAGTTCTGTATCTTAGTTTTTAATTTGGGTTTATTTTAAGGAACAGATTTGCTTTCATTTTTTGAAGTATTCATTTTTAATTTCTATCTGTAAAATAATTTAAGGTCTCTGGTTAGCATTTGAGATACTGTTTTCCACCACAATGAAGATGTGGTGATTGCAATATTGGTTCATGGAAGTAAATTTATTTTAAATGACATAAATGGGGTGAGATAACAGATCCCCTTGATAGCTCCAGCATGCATTGAAGTATAACAGACCTTTTTTTGTTTCTAGTTACATCCTGTGATAATGAAATAAATAATTTTAATTAAACAGCTAGAGACTTGGAATTTCATTGAGAGTAAACAATGTCATATCATACAATGCCAGATAATTAAAAATTACCTGAACTATTAATTTGAGTCCACTTTTATCAATAATTTTGTTTTCATTTTTGGCATCTTTTAGAAGTGATATAAACCAAGTGCAAGGAATCCAATAAATATTAAGATTGGTCCTGGATATTGCTGACAACATTTCCAACTCAGTTTTTGTTATGAAACCTGCAATAAATAATTATATCCGGATATAAATAACAGTATTGATAGAGTCTTCGATAATATACTATCTACTATCTATTAGAGGAGAACTTGAATAAGCCTAACATTGCTTTCAAATGTGAATACATTCAGAAATATTCTTAATAAACTCCTCGCAGGACCAATAATACATTTTAATGTTATTAAAGAGTCCTTGTTAGATGAAGTATGTAGATGAAAATAAGCGCAAACAATGCCAAGCTACTGTACCGCTTTATTCAAAAATATTCCAATGAAAAATTTTTCCAGAGGCAATAAAAAGTATGGCATAATTAATATGTTCTGTGGTGGTTTTGATGGTTTTTTTTTCTATGTTGATATTTTAGTAATATACAATTCTTTTAATTTGTTGAAAGGTGAATTTCAGTGAACAAGTCGGTTTATTTCTGATTAGCTATACAATGTTTTTAAAACAGCTTTATTGCCTTTCCACAACTGATAACCTCTTCATTATTGTAATAGCTCTTTTGCCAGCTCTAAGCTATCATCTTTAGTTATCTCTACAATAAAATAAAAAGTAAAATCATAAAAACTTACCTGCACATATGGAGACAAACTAATTACTATTATTATAAGTAACAATGGCCTCAATCGTTGAAATAAATTATATTCACTAACAATGCCGAGCTACTCTTATTTTGAAATTGTCCTATTCTACTACAATTAAAATTCAGAAATGCAATATCTACGTAGTAGGTAATAATTAAAATTCAAAAAACATGATTAAAAACTATGAAATAGCTATTAAAACCATAAAAAATTATTAGAAAAAAAAATTTCAACAAGTTTTCATAAAATTATAAAAACCTGCTCATATGGCTACTCACACAATTGGTTATGTTGGATATATAACTCATCTAAAATACTAATATCGTTTTTATTTTTCAACCATCCACGCTCCTCACTTTATGACTGGCTTTGTCCAGGAGGTTTTCAGGGGGTGGGTCTCTTAGCATATGCGTGTTGGCTATTTCTTCCTTTTTATTAATAATGTCCAACATTAGGGAATATATTTTTATTTCAATATATTCTAGGCTATTAATTTATCTTTTATTGTTTTTATGGTGTAGCAATGTAGCTTTCTGTAGTGCTTCATGGTGCCTTTCTTCCTGTAGGTGTTCTTTACATCTAATTGACAATTTTCTATTTGTTCTACCAACATACAATTTATTACATTCCCCACACTCTATTCTATACATCCCTAATCTATCTTTAATTGAATTGGGTCTTTAGTGTGGGGAATTAAGTTAGATAAAGTTACTTTACTTTTGTAGGCCTCACCAATGCCCGTGTTTTTCAAAATATTCCCTAGATATTTCTTAGATATGGGATGGTGCACCATTTTTTAATGTCCAGGTTATTTTTAACTAACTTCATTAATCTTTTAACTTCAATATTCCGTTTCATTCTCATTATCATGTCTGTGTTGTACCCATTGGCTATAGCTACTTGGTGTATATGCCTCATTTCTTTATCACAATCATCCCTGTTTAGTGGGATGTTACCCAATCTGTTGATGAGGAAGTGGAACATGGGCATCTTGTGATTGCGATGGTGGGAAGAATCATTATGCGTTACTAGATCTGCCATCATATCTTTCCTAAATATTCTAAATTTATATATACTCCCACTGCTTCTCACTGTTAAATCTAGAAAATAAATTTCTATGTTTGTTTCTTTTTCAGTCGTAAATATAATTTTAAGAATTTCACCATTATAGGCCATACTTGCCCATGAAGATGGGAATTGGTTTACTTTCAAAGTTGTCTATCCTACGTGTTTCAGGTATCATTTAGGCTTAAAATCCTCCTCATGCATTGAGGCAGTCGAGTATCGACTGAGTTTAACGGCAAGCCCACACGACTTCTCGGTCTTCCGGGCTACCAGCCTATGCACCTATTAGGCGTCCATTCTTTCATCGTCTTTACGTCTATACTTACATTCTCCTCATACATTAATAATTGTTTACCAATCCAATTAGGTACACTCTTAAAAAAGTTAATGATGACCCCGAGCTATACTTGATAAAACAATCATGAGAGGTAACCCTGAGGGGAGAAACCTTCTCAAGCAGAGTTTTAGTATTAGTGAACGTTTTAGCAAATCGATGATGGTTTAATGATATTGCGTCAATAAAATAATAGAAAAGAGACTAAAGCTTAATGAACAACCCATAATCCAAATTTCTCTTTATGTAGTTTAAATGTAGTCAATATCTTGGAAAATAATGTTATATTTCCAATTTTAAAACAATGTTTTTATTTTAAAATGTTTCTGAATCATTAAAATTTGCGTATGTTCAAAAAATAACATTGATATGAAAAGTATAAAAATTATAATTAGATGACTTTTACAGATTTATAATGTCATTATCAAGTTATAAATAAATAAATCAAGTTTTTCTACTAAATGTGGTCAATAGATAAATATAAAATATTTCCACACAGTGTTTTTAAAAAATACACAACACCTGACCTGCCTCGACGATGTGGGCCATGGTTGGGAAGCGGCGCTTTACAGAAGAGCTGATCGAGCGTAGAACCAAGACCAGGGACAGGTTTATGTACCGCATCAAGGTTCTTCTCAATATTCGGCTTTTTTCGTCTTCCGAACCCACGTATAGTGCCACTGAGTGCATCAGCCTGCAGAAACCATTTTGAGTGTCATTATTTTACAAGCATTTCAATAAAAATACAATAGATGAAAGCAAAAATGTTGCAAATTTTCAATCAAAACGTTTTTAGTTGTTTAGTAGTAGTGTAAACATATTGTTCTCATAACGCTTCTTGTTTCCTCACTAATCACAGCTTTCCCAATCATCATATACCTCACTGCGATCGTTATCTCTCTCCTTAAACCCAAAATACATACTTATCTGTATTTATACTGACTGATTGTGTTTGATATTTGTCTACGAGGTTTGATAAAAAAGTAACGAAAATTTTATAATCACTGTTTTTTTTTCGATTTCAATGGCTTAGTGCATCATGAGTTCCTGCCAGAAGATCGTACGGTCAATAAAGTATATTACTTGGAAGTAATGCGCCGGTTACGAGAAGCAATCCGACGAAAACGACCGGAATTATGGCAAAACAATTCGTGGAAATTGCATCACGATAACGCTCCCACTCACCCCTAACTGATTGTTCGTAATTTTTTAGCAAAAAACAACACTGATGTGTTACTTCAGCCACCGTAGTCGTCGGGCATGGCTCCCTACGATTTTTTTTTGTTTCGGAAGTTGAAAAAAACCTTGAAAGGACGACCAATAATGAGATAAAAGAAGAATCGCTGAAGGAGCTAAGAGCTATATCGAAAAGTGCTTCGAACATCGGAAAAAGCGCTGGTGCAAGTGAATTATATCTGAGGGGGATACCTTTAAAGGGGGGAAAATTGTTAACGATGACTAAATAAAAATTTTTTAAGATAAACAAACATCCTCGTTACTTTTTGATCAAATATTAAATAAAATATATATTAAAATAGAAGTAATAAAATAAATTGAGTGTATTATTCACAGTTTATTATAAATATATTCAACAAAACATTGACTCTAAGCCGCAAACGTAGTAACATTCCGTAAGTAAAATAAAAATTATAGTAAATTTTTCTTACTTTAAAATATCCTCAAAATTACACAGTATTTTATCCATTTTGTTTACGTGGAACATTTGTTTTTGTCCTTTACCATCTTTAATGAGTCCAAAGTCTTAACTATATTTTGAGTAGACACGAGAAATCTTAAAGGTTAGAGACAAGGTTACACTTTACCCAGTAGACCATTTTATGGAAATGAAAATTACTATAATTTGCAAATTAATTACTCTTTAATAGGCTTTTTGAAACATTCTGTTTTAACTTACTTGTCAGGCGAAGGTATAGCCATGTACTGTTTCCACCATCGATCAGCAACATAGGTCACGTAGAAGCCGAGAACAAAAGACAGCGGGATGAGCTGGGTGATCGAATCGCAGTACACAACAGCTCTCTCGAAAAATCTGAAGTTAGATTTATACATTCAAATTTCAAAACAATATAATGCTATATTTGGATCATTCACACACCTATAATTTGTAAATAGATTAAACTAATATATGCGAGGATTTACAACTGTAAAATATAATTAGCACTAAAGCAGATTATCGTTTACACAAAATAACTTTAACACCCGTATTGACTTTTTTATATGTGAGAGGTCTTAGCTAAGTGATATAAAATGATCTAATCAATTTGTTTCAATGATGTAAATTAATATGTTTTTCAACCTCGTAGCTATTCTGACAATATAGAAACCAACATACAACAGAGAAAATACCTTGGAATTACAAACAGATCTTCCAGGTAAAAAAGCCTACTCTACAACAAGGTACCAGAGAAAAATGATGGGTTCTTGCTCACCAACAGCAACAAGACGGAATTAGTTAAAAAAGGAGGAACCGAATTCGGTACCGGAATTTTGGTGGGCTACAATGTTATAAAACCATCATTTCAGGGGAAAAAAAACCCAGGATCTGAAAAATGACGTGAAAAATTCCAGAAGTGAAAAACGCTACCAATATTAAGTGGGGGACTTCGGAGATGTATCTGCTCCCATTTCTATGAATAAGAACCTTTTTTCTCTCTGCTTTTGTTCTGTAAGTGGTCTGCACTTGAATTCGAATTAAATTCGAATTAAAAGCGAATTCGGCTTGGGACTTGACTCTGCTTACAGATGGAACCTGTGGTGTCTTATCTACAGCTTGGACTTCAGTGAACCAATGGTAATATTCCACCTTACATATTATTCCTAGGTAAATAACATGGTGAGCTCATATAAGTTTTTATGAAATATTGCAATATTTTTTTTTTTATAGTATAGTTGTTATGTTAACTTCATACCTGTGCAGTACAGGAACATTAAGTTCCCATCGACATAAATAAATACTTCAGTAGCGACCGCTAACTACATAAGATAAATCACCCTATACTATATTGTATATATATTGTAAATTAATTTAAAACAAATGTAAATAACATAAATAAGTCATTGTAAATGTTGTAAGAATAAAGAAGTCGCTACAATAAAGAAGTCGCAGCTGCAAGTCAATTAAGTTAAGAGCTGGGAACTCGCTACCCACATCAGTTAGTAAAACGACCCTGCCAGGCCAGGTCTACAGCTGCCGGGGACAAAGCCCCACCGCATACTGGGGTCTCATTGGATACAATAACGAGTCAGATGATTGGGTCTAACAAGCCACCATTAACTATAAATAGGGGCAGATCTCGGGCTGTAATTCATTCTCCCGACGACTAGCCACTGATGACTTGCGGCTGCACTGATGTTCAAGAAATTGGCCTTCTCCTTTATGAAACCCTGTGGACCTGTCTTCCTATCCTCGCTATGTTTTAGTCCGGCCTTGTCAGACGCCACACTCTCCTGGTGGGATTCTCTGCCTTCGCCTCGCTAAAACTAGCAGCTCCTTTGGAGAGACCTCTCACTCGCGGACAACGATTGTCGTGGCCCTGCAAAATTTACCTAGCAGTGTCTCCCGCGGCAATCCAGTCTGCTTCTCTCCGGTTCACACTCGCCTTTGGGATCCGGATGGATTTCGCCTACCCTCAGATACCGAGTGTGAATTCGTGGTCATTCCAAGACCCCACAAACTACCTACACTACCTACCCTATACCTCTTCTCCTGAACATAGTGCATTGTCGAGGCACATATCTATCAAATATGGAGTCAGATAGTTAGACCGTCATGAAACGATTGTCCAGGTCATAAGCCTAATCAACGCTCATTTCGTCACCAGGGCTGGGGTAACTAGGCACTCCCCTCGTGACAACCCGACTACTTCTATTATGTTATATTTTCAGGTTATCATGTACCTATCCTTCCACTTGTCTACAATAAACACCTTCGTGAGTGGAGAAAGGGTTATAGTGTTGAATCGTTAATTTAATATTGAACAGATCTATTTATTTATTTTTATTTTAATCCCAAGAAATGGCTTATGTGGAGTATGCCAGAGAATCCAAGCTCGAGCAGATAGAATAAGACCTGAATATTGGCATCCCATTATTTCTGTATAGTTTTATTCTATTAAAGTAAAATTGAATAATTATATTCAGAATAAATTTGTTTGAATTGAAGCACAAGGGGGTTGTCAAGTAAGGTTAGTAAATGTATAGATATATATTCGTGAGACGACATCGCATAGCAATAATCCTCCGTTGGTAAGTTATGGTACACTGGAAAACCCCAACATAATATTAGTTCCATCCAGTTTCATAATATGAAACCTGCATCTACCTTTAGCCAAATTGTTCACTCTTTATTGAAGTTTATTTCCTATGAATATAATTTCCTCATAAGTTTATGATGAACTGTATATTGAATTACATTAATTTGAAATTTTGGTGTGATGTATTAAACAATTAATTGGTGGCAAAAAAGTTGCGAATAGATTTTTTTATTATATTCTTAAAAGTCCAAACAGGTATTATTAATCAGGAATGCAAGGTCTTTGATTTGATGTCCTACTGAATGTGATAGGAATATATTTATATTAATTATGTAATGGTCCTTCTTTATTTTCCACGGAGTTGCTTATGTTAGGCGTTAGGAGAAATTGGTGTTATTTAAACCTTTAAATGCTATTTTCAATATGCGTCTAATACGACATTTTGTTAGGTATACATATTTTATTATATCTACTGTACTTATTACCATTGTAAGCAGATAAAATGTGCAAAAATGGTTTATTTCAGTATATTGTTTATTAGCACTGACATAACATTATGATTATTAACATAAATCTTGAAGAGAATTTAATCTATATTGGGCGCCTTCGACCTTCATTTGGGTCACGATCGAAGTTCTGTCAAGACAATTCATCAGACCTTCTTCTCTTTAATAAGAGAGTTTCCCTGTTTTACCTTCTCTTTAATAAGAGAAGTTGCTAATGCCACTCCTCATAATTGGAGTCAATCCATGACTGATTGATCAGAGCGAGGGAAATGAAATAATTGTTTCCTTCATGAATACTTTCATAGCTTAAGGAGATGCAATCTCATGGCTACATAACTCCTTATCGCGATCAACAAGAAATCGGTGACGAAACGCTAGCGGAAACAAGGAAACAATTTTGAAAATTGAGCTATTTCGTTTGATTTACAAGTAATAAATTTTATCTGTTTACATACTATTTTTACAAACAATTCCGTTTACACTGAATAAATAAATTATCAGAAGTTTTTCCACAATTTAATTATAATGTATTTATATTGTATAAATTCACTTCCCTTTACAGTTCACACAAAGTCTTAAATGTCAGTTAACATGAATGTATAATGATCTTAGGTTTAAATTTTTTCTGCCAGTGTGAGCATTAAACACGCTTAAAGTCAAAGGGAATGTTTTAATGAAACAGCTTCTTCTTTTTTTTTTAATTTAATTCCAACGAAGCCAGTTGTTCTTAGTGTACATTCGATTTTGGAAATAGTAGCAACTCGAGTCTTGTTTTGGTTTAATCGTGGCTTCGGGGCATTAAACTTGACTAAATGGACTTTGACAACTCTAAAAGATATAAGACATAAAATATCGTATGAGGAGAAAAGAAAGAACAAAAACTTGAGGAGGATCTTGAGGTCACTTGGGCTCGGATAGCAAGATAGTATTAAGTATTAATGTAACATTCCTTTGAAGAATCACCCATTCAAGCGATATTTACAATATTCCTGTTGGTTAATTTCATTAAAACTTTATTATAAAGGTGCGAAGTTGATTGTAGTCACGTAAATATTATTATTGTGTTGGAGAAGTCAGTTTATTGCGAAGTAAACACTTAGCTTTATAAGGTCAATGGAGACAAACGTTAGTTACTTTATTAAGTTAAACTTATATTTCTTCAGTTACAATGGACTCTTAACTATATCCTTTGTGAATATGATGTTCGTTGATTTTTTTTCAAAATCAAAAAGCCTATTGTTTTCACCTATGTCAATCGAGCGATTATTAGTTCCCTGTTTTACCTACGAGTATAAACATGAAATTTTATAAGGAGATTTCGTTTGAATACCATACTGAATCACATTTTTAACTCTATAAAACAATTAAGGTTTATTAATTAATTAATTGGAAAATTTTCGGTTTGACTATGGTATCAAATTAAAGATCTCGATTAAGTTGTTAAGATCGATGTCTTGATTAAGTTGTTTTTTTTTTAGCTGTAGTTACACAAAACCTTAAACTATCATTAAAACCAAGCGTTCCTAATTATAAATCATGCCATTTTTACAAAGGGAAATGCTCTTTTGCATTTAACATTATTTTAATGCCCGAATAATTCTTAAAACAAAACCAGCCCCACAGTATAATTACGTTTCATAATTAATTATGTACTTTGTGATAGAAAAAAATATTTTCATATTATATTGGGATCAAATGAATGCTCTGATTAAGAGTACATTTATATGTTGGTTTAGTTTAGAAGAGTATAATTACAAAAAGACATAAAACAGATTAATGATAAAGTAAAAAATAATATTTATAAAAAAGAACCGCGGGTGGCCGTGGTTGCAAAATCCATGAAGTGCAGAATCAATCAATGGAACGTGTTGAAGAATCTGCTTTTGAATGTGTTATTAAATATAATTCAATAGGCCTTAAGAGAACAACTAAGAGGAGAAATCTGTAAATATTTGTTCACTGATTTCGTTCACCTATTGTATAATAAATAAAGGGGTTATGGGGGGGTGTATGATAGATGTATTTAGAACAACAAATAATTGTCTGAAGGAACCGATCAAATTAATATCAGTCATCTAAAATTATTAATTAATTTACATTCACTACCCCCTCCTTTATTAACTTTCTGAGCGTAATAAATTATAAATAATGGCTTACTATCGATCTCGATGAAAATTGTCTTAAATGTTGAACTATTTATTAACTTAAGCTTTTCAAAGGAAAATTCTTGGTCAAACTTCTTCAATTTGTTTTCATTTTTAGCCACCACTATGGACAGCTTATTTCTGTCATATTGAGGCTATGACACCATGGAAGTGAAAACCAAGTTGATGATGTAACATATACCCTGGGACCTACCAGGGGCATAGGATAAAGGAAAACTCGCATCATAAAAAAGAGCACTTCTAAAAAAATGAATGAAGGAGAGTCTGATGATAATATAGTATAATATAGTAACAATGTTAATATAAAAAATTGGAAACATAATTTCCAGGCTCCATGTAACAACTTTCCCCGATTCCCCCCTCAATTTTTTTTTTAACCAACCAATGTTACCGTGGAATGTGGATTGTTGTTCAATGGCGCGTTTTGTCCGACTTGATATAATTTACCTTAAAATAATTTAGCAAATATGCAATATTCTGTCTATTTTATCGGCATGACTGATTGTTTCAATGACTAATAGTATAGCATGACTAATATTTTATCATAAATGATAGTTTTATCAAGTTATGAACAATAGAATCTTTATTTTAAGACTTTATCATGTCCTCATGATGAAAATGAGTACTATCTCTTATGCATATGTATTATATTAATTTATTTAACTTAACGTTTAACGACACATATTTATATGTATTCATATACGATCTGCTAATGATTTGCAGGGTTTTGATGTTTTTTCCATGGCTTGTGCCTGTCTATTATGGTCTTTGTGGTAAATACAGCCGACATAAAACATGACTAAGTGTCCATTAATAACTATTCGGCATTAAAAACTAATTTTCTTAATGATATTGAGTAGGATATAGAATCCAAGATCACTACGTCTTCCATTAACAAATTTATATTGTTGTTTTTTTAAACTATGATTATAAAAAGCCATCAACACAGTACTTATTTAGAGGCAAGAATTTTTTCATATTAGTTCCATTTGATGCTTCAATGGTGCTCAAAAATTAATCATTGTTTAATAGTTAAAAAATTGACATTTTCCTGTCATATTGTATCAAAATCTCGACGTCTCCATAAATAATGAGGGCCATTGTTGGGACTTAAGAGGACTATAATTACTAACATCGTTAAAATTGTTTTTGCTGTCGACACGAAAATTTCAATTGTGCAATACATCACGCTTGAATTGATTTTTTTATTGTTTAGCTCAAAGCCTGAAGATAAAAGACGTATGCAGTTGAAAGCGCTTGCTATAAATAGACGTATTGAAAAGTCGCGAGCAAGATTTTTCCCGGAAAACCGTAAGAAATCGTCATATAGAAATCATAATGCAGAAAAAATTATCGTACTGCAGCAATTATTTAAATATGTATCTTGATAGGGTGAGCTAGTTTAACGTGTGCTAAATAAACCTGTTTTGATAAATATGGTAAGGGGTACTTTTATTCCATATTTTATGGGGTTTTTGACAAGTAATTAACAGGTACATTTTTTTTCAAAAATCAGAATAGGATGTGTTTTACTAGAAACGAAATAGTTTACTTAAACATGCCTGCTTATTGCTTGCATTAATCAACAAAAGCTTTCTGACATGCGAACAAAACGAGCCTATACGTACAAATTGTATGTAAACGTTATTAAGCTACATAGTGGTAATAAGCACACAATTATTTGACCAAGTTGTCATGCCTTTTGGGAAAGTGGACTTACTTCCTCTGTTCTACAGTGAATACGTTCCTGTAGAGTGCACTGAGGAGGGCGAAGGCTACAAGGAAGAGAAGCAGCTCGCGGTAGATGAGCTTGTAGAGACTCCCCCGCCACAAGAAGAGGAGACGCGTGAACCCGCCGCTGGTGGACGATGCCACTTCATTCTGGTAACTGACCGTCATCCCCACATCGGCCGCTCATCGCGCACTGCCCCTGCCTGCCTCCGTCTCTTCTACCCTCTCTCTACCCCTCTTTCCGCTCTCCCTTCTGCTTCGGTCGATGGAATTTTGATCTGTACAATGTTGGGAATTTTAAAGTCGCTATGAAGGAAGATACACTGAGTGCTGTTCTTAGAACTTAAGGAAGTTTTGAGTTGTTGGTTTTAGTACGGCTTCATATAAAATTTTGTTTTCGAATGTGAGTTGGAGATGCCTGTAAAGTAGTCTATACTTGTCCAAATCGTTGTTTGAATTCTTGCCTTTTAAGTCTTGTCTGTATGGGTTACAAGTTAGTCATTTGGCGAGGTGGAATCCAAACTATGGGTGAAAGTCACATTTTTTTTTTCATTTTGCTTTGTTAATTCTTCATCTTAATCAGTTTTTAGACGATGAAGGCTAGTAAGAATAATATATGTTATATATGGGACCCTCACATATTCATAATTTTGAATCGATTAAAGGAAAGTAGTCGGCCAGGTCAAGCCTGGCCCGCCCCGGCAGGGGCCTGAAATAAGTCGGCCTCTCGGCCGGAAGGTCGACCCTGCTTAAACAGGTAGATGGGGTCTTGTAGCTTCGGTTGAGTCGGCTGGGAGATTGGCATCGATTTCTCGGCTGGGTGTAGATCTTCAATCTCCGTCAGGGGGCTAGGGTTCGATCACGTCCATCTGTCTCCAGGCTTCGGCGGTCCAGTACTTCCATCTGACGGGCATTGGTGGTGGTTGAAGGTCGGAGAATGGTGGGTTGTGGCTGTGTCGGAGTAAGAATTCTCATTTAAGTCAACCACCACAAAAAAAATATAATAATTTAGTGTCCTGCCAAAGAAAACTCTTTAAAATAATATTGAGCTTCATATAGTTTATCTGGAAATAAACATATCAGTTCTTAAGGAAACAAACAGTTCTTCATTTATAATAAAGAATAATGATTTGCTTTATCATTTATATATACTGGGTTTATTTGAATATTTCTGAGCTATTGTACTCATCAATAAAGGGACAGCAGTAGTTACTTGAAAGGTGGACCCTTAAATGATATACCTGCCATGAGAAGTAGCTGGAACAATGGAAGCTAAAAGTTGAGTGGTCAAAGGAGCAATGCCCATGATTTGATTGTAGGTATAAATATTGGATTTCTAAGAACAAGAAACGTAATAACGATTCCGGATACTCCATGGTTGAATTTCCAACGTAATTCTTAAGTGGAAGGATATAAGAACAGGTCTTTAAAGATGAATAGTGGCTGCGATATGAAAAGAACCAGTCACAATGTTATCGAGAGAATTGAATGGGAGTAAACGCCCATATAGCTCCCATTTATAAATAAATATACGCTCGACTAAGAAAGGGGAGTGGTGCGGGACCCTATACGTTTAAGTTAGTTGTAGGTGCCTCATTTCGTAACTCGAAACTAGGTTTAATTTTTACTATAATCTAATTTCTACGATCTTTTTACACTCCTTCAAATTCAGCTGTGGTGCAGCAAAAGGAGCCCATCCTCACCAATGTACATGCCTGCATGTTTTTCAGTAAATAAAGGATTTACTGGACCAACGTTTAAAACTTTGGACCCTACAACACAATTTAAATCTCACGTTTAGTTATTGTTTTTCCAGTAGAGGCCGTACTAACCAGTAGGTAGCTCTGCTGTAGGAACCTTTGGAGCTATCAAATATTTATTTTTATTTCCGGGAATGGAACCGGTGCTTCAAAACGCCTCCATCCGGAACGTAGCGGGCCTATCTTTGAATACACCTCTGAAGAGTATATTTATTTCCAATCGAAACCACAGCCATGTGAGCAAGGCCTATCTATCAAGTATTAAAATAATATGAGGATCAGTGATTCTTTTTTTTTTTTCCATTTTCTTGAAGAAGAAACGCCTATTTCTTTTAATACTACCTCTATGGTTTTGTGCTCTTTGGTGAGACATTTTTAGAGGAGGTATTATTTTGAGCGGTTTCTTGTGTCAGTATTTTTACAATGAATACCGTTACCAGCAAACTATTACAGCTGAAGAAATTCATAAGGACGAACAATAGTAATTTATTTTCTCCCCTTGGATGCATTGGCTCTCGATCTTGGTATTCCGATGTCAAAGCAACTAAATTACCTGATGGTCCAGACCTTAAACATTTTATTATGGGGTCTATGCTTCAAGATAATGTTGATTTTGATAACCACGAAGCAATTCCTTACCTAAATAAAAACAGTTATGGTTCCAGTAGAAAAGGTATTTGGTCCTATTCTAATTTAATATTTGTATATAATTTATCTTCAAAATAAAAATCTCAGATTTTTATGGTAATGTATGAATTTATTGAAATAAGTAATATATGCTTAGCATTATGATATGATTATTATTCACATAACATGAGCAGTAATGGTATTATTAGAGGCTGACGTATGCTTATTATGTAAATTCCGCTATTTTAGGAATTTATCCGGAAAATGAGTATTGACTAATTTTTTGACTTTCAGTTTTTATCGACGTGCATGGTTGTCAAATGAATGTAAACGATACAGAAATCGTTTGGTCCATACTTGAATCTTCGGGTTACCTTAAAACTTGCAAAATACAGGATGCTGATGTAATACTTCTTATGACATGCGCTATTAGGGAAAATGCTGAAACGAAGATTTGGAATAAGCTAAAACATTTAAAGAGTATGAAAAAGGCCAGACTTAATTTCAAGAGAAAACCTCCATTGAAAATCGGGATTTTAGGTAACTTTTTTTTTGAAGATGTTAGATAAGGTTTTTACATTGTCTAATTTGTCTGTCAGATCTGGGATGATCTGAATTTCAACATTCAATTCAAATCGGTATCATTTTTCAATACTGATTTGAATTGAATGTTAAAATCATTTTTAGATTGTGTTTAAAATAAAAAGAGTCTAAATTTAGAAAATAAGAGATTGAATAAGTCTGAAATTGTAAATAAAGTTTTATACATACATGTAGTAAATATAAAATTTTAACATAACTCATTACCATAGTCTAATGGTTTGCATGCTGACTAACTTCCTCTGCTAAGACTCGATTCCTGGCTCTCCTAGGAGTTTTCTTTAGGAGATGGGTCTGGTTGGGGTTACTCAACCTCGTGAGGATAAATTAGTAGCTACTTGGATAGAAAAGTAGTGAATCCGGATTAAAAAACAGAAATTAAAGTTAAGAGGTACAAGCCTAACACTAACCGCTCTTGTGACACCTACCAACTGAATACATGCAATGTAACCTTTGGTTGGGTCAGAGGTATAATTCTCAGCTGTTTAAATCTGTTAGCCATAGTACAATTAATAATTATAAAAAATCTTAGTTACATATAGAACTATTGGTAACTCTGTCATTAGGATGCATGGCTGAAAGGTTGAAGCACCAGCTGGTAGAACAGGAGCAAGCTATTGACATAGTTGCAGGGCCTGACAGTTATAAGGACTTACCTAGGCTCCTTGCTTTAACTGAAAACAATCAGACAGCCATAAACATAATGCTGTCTCAGGATGAAACCTATGCTGATGTCATCCCAGTCAGGATTAACAAAGATTCTGTATCAGCATTTGTGTAAGTGTATATGTCGGAGCTTTTTCCCAGTCATTTGACACCACCAAAACATTTGATTTAATTACCATTTTTGTTATTTTATAAGACAAACTTCATTTTGTTTAAGTAAAATTTTAAAGTTTCAAAGATTAAGAGTTAATCTATGAAAAAATGTGTTTTCGCTATTTCAGGCCATTGTGGAACTTTTGTCACTTATTTGTTAAACTAAAACTTATTTGTTTTTGTTTATTTGACTGGATTTTCTCAAAGCTTGAGTTCACAGCTTTTAATTTAAAATTTGAAGTGTACAGCATACTCTTAAGACCGTTTATTTAAATAAGAGAAGAATTTAGGCAATGTCTTAGAATTGGAAAAAACAAAAATTATTTCCTTACTAGGATTATGATGGTAATATGTGGTTAGTGTCTAAGGCATCCCAATAACCCATATTCTGAGAATGTTTTCTCATACTTCTTTGACATTCAGAGATTTTTTGGGGAATAAATATATTTTTTATAACCCTGAAAAATAATCATTGTTTGAGACGATGATCCGATCCCCCTGAGTTGGGATCCGGACAGTTTTCGCCTACCCTTAGATACCGAGTATGAATTCGTGGTCATTCCAAGACCACATAAACTATCTATAAACCTACCCTGTTCCTCTTCTCCTGAACATAGTGCTTTGTCGGGGCATACCTTCTAATATCTTATAGAGTCAGATCAAAGCGAATTAAGCTGCCCGCCGACTAGGCCGCCAGCAAGGGTGAAAGACCACAGGTCCACCTCATATTATCTCTTTCTTGGTGCTCGCCGGACGACGGCTAGAGGTTGGGGCGACCCTAGCCCACGGCGGGCATCTTCTCCCCACCTTGGGGACTTGCACATTTGATAACTCCCCGACAATAATTATATTGCTTTACCATGATAAATTTACAAATAGAAGCACACAATACCCTTATTTGACACATAATATAATATCCTTACACAATATCCTTGTTTGACAAAGGAATCAAAATGTTAGTCATCAAAACTGCCTCTCCAGACTTAAAATATTTATATCCTAGGTAATTAGTGAATCATGCCTGATTTGGTTTTTTTAATGAGCTCCTATGGAAATAAACAGAAATAGGTTGTTCACTCTATAAAATAAAACATGATCTAATACCACATTTAAAAAATAAAGTTCTTTAAAATTCACAAAAGAATTTAAGGTGTAATTTTTGCAGGGTATCAGAGAAGGGAAAGGAAAAGAAATATTTTATTTTAATGCTGTCTAACTTTATTTGATTGCTAATATTTTATCTCCAGTTTTTTTAAGTGAAGATTGTGGTTACTTTGTCTAATTTACCTCGGATATATTTAACATTGACTAATAATGATACAGCTTTACACTACCTCTCACAAATTTAATTAATATTTCAGTTCAATAATGCGTGGCTGTGACAACATGTGCACTTACTGCATTGTTCCTTTTACCAGAGGCAGGGAAAGATCTAGACCTGTTGCTTCCATTCTCAGAGAAATTGAGCATTTATCAAATCAAGGAGTAAAAGAAGTAACACTTCTTGGTAATTCATACTATACTTAATTATCTTTGTCTACATTTTTTTTCAAAAATAATTATTACATGTAATTAAATAATCATCTTATGTCAGGACAAAATGTTAATAGCTATCGTGACTTATCGGAAGGAGTAGAAAGCAAAGAACTCACTAAAATTGTTCCCGGTTTTAAGACTGTGTATAAATCAAAAAAGGGTGGTTTAAGATTTGCACATCTACTTGAAAGAGTTGCTGATATCAATCCTCAAATGAGAGTTAGGTTTACTTCACCACATCCAAAAGATTTTCCTGATGAAGTAAGAAGCCAATGAAAATAATTAGATTAATAAGGTTTGTCATGAGTCTGTGTATATTTATGTATAAAATAAAACATGTACCTTGTCATGAAAATGATGACCTGTTGATCTGTGAGAAGTTGGTCAGATTTTTTCAAATTATTTGTTATCAGACTTCACAAATTTATCAAACTAACTATACAAATTTCTAGTCTTATCTTGCCAATTGCAATTTTTTTAAACCAGCTTTAAATGCTGTATTAACAGCTTCTAATTAACCAGTATCTTAGAAAGCATCTCATTACTCGCATTATTCTGTTTTTTTAAAAAATGACAGCAATACCCCTTAACACATTTATCAGTAAAGTTAAGGAAAAAATAAATTTTTATGAAGTAGTCAAGGTGTAACATACACCCATATTTTCAAGCTGATGTTTCTTATCTTATAAAGCAAGAAATACATTAGTTTAAAATTTAACTCACTCGTGTAAAAAACAATGTATATATTTATTATCACTCAAGTAATAGGTATTAAGTAACATTGGATAAGATGGATCAAAGCTTCAAATTGTTTATTAATTACAACCTTAAAAACGCAGACTTTTGACTCATCCTTATATTTTAGTAAATTTATTTAAATAATTGATATGTTTGTTTTTTCCTAATGATTACCATTACAAGCTTTTGTTTGTAAATGTGGTTAATTTACATGTTATTCTTCAAAGTTATTGCACTAATCACATCACATATTTGCTCTCTTGTCATTATTGAAGAAAATTCCTACTCTTACCAAAATTATTTTGCATGTATCTGTAGAATACTGTGATGAATCAGTTTAAAAACTATTCAGATATATACATGTCACCAAAGCAAATAACTATGATAAAACGTTCCTGTAAATTTGTGGAAAGAATGTGTATTGTTGTTCACTTCTTGGTTTTCAATGGGCAATTCAATGCTTATGATTTACCCCTTTTCTTCTACTTCCAACTTTTTCTTTTTTATGCAATAGTATAAGTATAAATTTAAATTCATGATCAGCAGAAGTTGTTTTGTTTTAGGTGCTCGAAATGCTCGCTTCCAAACCTAACATATGCCTCAACCTTCATCTGCCAGCCCAAAGTGGGAGCAGCAGTGTTTTAGAGCGAATGAGGCGCGGTTACTCCAGGGAGGCTTATCTGAAACTCATTGAACATGTCAAAACTAAGCTTCCAGGTAATTTTAATTCAACTCTGTAGCATTCTTTTAGAAACACTGATATGATTTAATGCCTGTTGTCATTAATATATCAGAACTAACACAGGGCTGCACAGACTTCACAGTCACGGTATTCCACACTATCTATCAATACTATACTCTGATTATATCTATCAATTATATACTCTGAATGGAATCGACGGGAGTGGAGTGTGAAAGTGATGTAAGGAGTAAAATTTTGTTTTCAATGCTGCTATAGTGTATTTTTTATGTTATTAAGCTGAAGTTATTCCCAATTCTCACATTTAATATCAATTGAGAGTGATAGTTATAAGATTTTTACTCCCTCCCAACAAACTTTTTCTAAAATACTAAATGTTATTCGTTTTAAAAGATTACCCAAGTCTGACAATAAAAATAATTGATGCTTGAATTAGGTGAAATTCGAGGTTACCTCTGGAGGAGGAAAGGAAAGGACTCTTTCCTGTGGCTGCTAAGTGAAATCTTAAAAGGAGTGTATATTTGAATAGTGATATTCTCTTAATGCTAATTCATACCAATATTGTCACTGATTTGAAAGCTTCTAGAGAGCTCACTTACAATTTTATGTTTTCTATAATTAACCTAATATTAAATGGTTAATAATTACTACTGTTTCATATAATCCTGCTGCTGCAAATTTTAATAATTTTTGGTCAAGCTGAAAAAATAGTGACAGGGAATCAGAAAGTCGCATGTTTGAATCCTAACTCAGTTTTTTTCTCTTTAGCCAGTCATTACATATGCTATTCACAATATTAATGTCTATTTCAAACCTTAGCCATTGGAATAGTTGTGGTATAACACATGAATACTATTAATAATTGGTTTTGATAAAAATTATGATTCAATTATCAACACATTTCAACAAATGCCATTGCTTGCACATGTAAGTGTGTGTTGTGATACATTAAGAAAACCATTAACATAAAATTTCATATAACTTGATTCCTTTCATGTCAAAAATTTCCTCACTTTGAGAATTAAACTAATGAAACGTTCAAGGATCCGTTAATTACATTATATTTTTTGGTAAAATTCTTTTCTTTCTACAAATGTAATCCATTTGTTTTAATTTCAAAATTTGTTTTTAATTTTAGGCGTAACTCTTTCATCTGATTTTATTTGTGGATTTTGTGGTGAAACTGATGAAGAATTCATGGAAACATTGACATTAATGGAAGAAGTTCAGTACAACATTGCATATCTCTTTGCATACAGTATGAGGGAGGTTAGCTATAATTACCTTTAGGCAAATAAGGAATATCATAATCATAATATAAGTCAATTTTATAAGATACTGTTGTGATATTTTAATGTTGTGATTTTGGATGGCGTTTTTGAGATGAACTCGAAAAAAGCGAGCGTTGATGAACAATATACGACTCGTGTACCACAATTCACGAATGTTTAAACACTATTCGTTGCGTGTATCTACCATAAATATTTATAATAAAAATAAGATCGATAATTAAATATAAATATTAATATTTATATAACTTCAAACAAGAAAAGTAATCATATATGAGCCAAAGAGGATTGAACAACCCAAGAGATCTAGATGGCAGCGAAAAGTCACTGGCGTTTGACCCGGCATGAGGCCACAAGGTCACTCTTGCACGGACGGCCCGGCTGAGAAGACCCTGGAGACCAGATTATGATTACCACGAGGTAGCAACGCAATTCACTTTCACCCGCCACCAGACCATGCTCGCAACGAGGACGCTCAAGACCAAGAAGATGCAATCCGAACAACACAAAGAAACACTGGCCAGTATTGCAATTAATAATTAAGGTAATTTTAAATTTAGTTTTAACAGTGTTATTTTATATACGTACGTATTTATTTGTATATTAATTTTAAATCAATTTGTGAAAATAAACAATTATTCCTTTTGCCAGAACTATCCTATTTTTATTAACAGAACCTTGAGATAAAGTAAAAGTTGAATATAAAGATTAAAAATATAAATTATATAAAAAGTATATAATTAAAATGTATAAATAATAAATATCGTAATATTACACTAGTAAAATTATAATCTGTTGCAACAGCGAAATTGGGAATAGATGACAGTTTAGTAGATGTCAATAAACCTTATCGGGTTAGATGTCGAATATCCCCAAAGTAGGGAGAAGAAACCCGCCGCGTGCTAGGGTCGCTACAACCTGTAGCCGCTGCCCAGCGAGCGCCAAGAAAGAGATAAAATGGGTGGACCTGTGCTCTTTCACCTCTTCTGGTGGCCTAGTTGGCGGGCAGCTTAATTCGTTTTGATCTGACTCCATAAGATCTTAGAAGGTGTGCTCCGGCAGTGCACTATGTTCAGGAGAAGAGGAACAGGGTAGGTTTATAGGTAGTTTATGTGATCTTAGAATGACCACGAATTCACACTCGAAGGGTAGGCGAAAACCATCCGGATCCCACAGGCAAGTGTGAACCGGAGAGAAGCACACTGGATTGCCATGGAAAAGACGCTACTAGGTAAAGTTTGTAGGGCCACGGCAACCGTCGTCTGCGAGGGAGAGGTCTCTCCCAAGGAGGTGCTGGTTTTAGCGAGACGAAGGTAGAGATTGCCACTAGGAAGGTGTGGGGTCTGACAACGCCGGACTAAAACATAGTGAGGCTAGGAGAGAGAGAGAGAGATGCAGAGGTAGTTGAATGATAAGGCCATGGTTTGAGTAGAGCAGCTCCAGTACAAAGCGAGAGAGAGAGAGAGAGAGCAATGTTCCAAGTGCCGGTTTAGTACGTTCTGAAAACTGCCTCAAGACCAGTTATATAGGCAGGGTGTTCCCCCACCTGCGGCTGTTTCTCCCACTAGCTTCCCTCTCTCTCTTACTTGACGCGTTAAGGTCTTTATTAAAATATGGAAACATAGATAGATATTTTCTGGGCCGAGAAGAGGGGAGCTTCTAATTATTCGTAATTAAGAGGTTGTCACAACAAATCTAAACCAACATATAATATTTTTGTCTTAATATTAGCTATTATGTTCCTAGTAATGCTATTCATTATGAACAGTTTTTATCTTTATTTCTTTTTAGTTATTTTTGTATAGTAATGGTATTTACAGAATTTGGTAATTATTAAGAATCTGATAAATTGATATTTTTGTTGTTTGCTTCTCGTATACTATCTAGTAGATTAATGATATAATGATTTCAGAAAACAACAGCTCATAGGCGCTATACAGACGATGTACCCTCAAAAGTAAAAAACTCTAGGCTTCAAGAAATGATAAAAGTTTATCGAAAAAATGCTGAAAAACAAAACCAATTATTTGTTGGCCAGGAACAGACTATTCTTATTGAAGGGGTTAGTATTATTAAGTTTCAACCACTCATTAGTGATAAAATGTTTATATAAAATTTATTATTATATTTTTAATGTTAGCCATTTAAAAATTTAAAGGTGCATTGAAATATAATATTACCATTATTGTTTGCACAGTTCAGTAAAAAATCAGATCAATGCTTATTTGGAAGAAATGATGGGAACATCAAAGTTATAGTACCTAGCATGAGTATCCCCAATGCTTATGACTCAGAACATAAAAAACCCATAGAATTTGGAGACTATGTATCAGTTCAGGTAAATTATTGTCATTAAAAAAATTAATAGTTGTAGAATAAAACTTAAACTAAAAAATAACAATACTTATTATTGGATCCAAAGTCATAAAACTCAGCTACTTAAGTTCCCAACCGCAATTAGCTCATGCCCTAACCAATACTGCCACTCAGTCAAACAAACACCTTAGCATAACCATTGACTGGACTTTTTCATGGAAAGACCATGTTTCCTCAATTAAGAGGTGCTCCATCTCTATCCTTAGTTTGAGAATCTTCTAGACTTTTATCACATTTATTAGTAAAATAATAAAAATATACACATGAATAAACAAGTTTCATAATTAATGTTGCAAATGTAATTTTTGTTCCAGGTAATGGAGGGTAATTCTCAAGTATTAAAAGGAATGCCATTGTACCATACCTCATTGCCATCATAAATAATAAATTCTGGTGACATGATTATTTTTAGAAATCACTCCTAGTTATGTTTCTAAATGCTCTCCTAGTGCTCCAAAACCTTATTTATATTTTTTCCAAAATAGAAACAATCAAATCTAAGTTGTTTGTCGACTCACCAGAGGCCAGTTTCTTCAGCACAAGTAATCATCAAATCATTGAAGCAAGTGGAGAGAGGACAACCCTAATTTGCCAAAGATCTAGTCAGAGAAGAAAACAAATAAAAGCCACCATCGTTAGTAACTCTTGTGTCGAACCCCAGCTTTACCAAATCAACAGCCCACATTCCAGTTGGAGTTTAGTTCTCAAAGACATGGATCAGAAGGAAGAAGAACTTTTCCAAACCATCCTAAAGTTTCCTTCTATTCTAAGTGATCAACCATCTTTCACAAAATTGTCTCCAGCAAGCAGTGGTTGTTGTGAAGACTAACCTGGAAAACCAACTTCATGCCTGAGATATTCTACCTTGCTATTATTAAGTTTGTAGAAGGATCCATCTCTAACATAAGGACCAAAAGACCCACAAGTTATATAACAATGGTTTAAGTGACGCATCTATTTTTGGAAAAAACAACAACATATGTATATATTACTATCTAGAAATATGGGCACAGCCAAGTCATAAAGCATTTTGTCCTACCAATCAAAGGTATTAAGGAAAATCGGTATAAATCATGGATGAATTATTAAAGTAAATTCAATAAAAATGAATGTAACTCTTAATTGTGGGATACATCCTACTTCACTAATTTTGTTTTAAACAATGAAGGTTCATTTTAACTGCCAGTAGTCATGAGGAGAGGTGAATCTCCCCTGAAATTAGAATAATATATTTAAAAAAAGATTCTTTGTCTCACGAACTTTCTACTCGATTGTAATCATAAACATGATTGATATGCAGGGTTAGAGTCTGGTTGAAAGGTTGAGAATGAGCCAGTGTAGACAGTTGTTCCTAGCCTATATAGGCTACTTGGTTCTACTTAGACACAGTGGAAAGAGTGAAGGCTGCTTGTTTGTCCCTTAGAAAGTACTCAATTGGCTGCAGGCTCCTATCTAGACTGAAGTGTTAAGGTGGGCAGTTCGGCTTCAATTGTCTATTATTTTTGTTTGTTTGCTTTATGCTAAGCCGACCTTTGTTGCGATACAGAGTAAGACATATAACTCTAATCAATGGTCTAAGGTTGCTCCTAGGTAGTTTATGGAATGGTACCAGGGTATTTAGGAATTGTTTAAGGATAAATGGTGGTTTAATATTGGTCTACATCTGGTGAATACTATTACTTCTGTTTTAAATGGGTTAAGTTTAATTTTCCATTTAATGAAATAGGTGTTGATTTTTCCATTTGTTTCTGTAATCTATTCATTATGGTGTCTATTCTAAATGATCCTGTGAAGATTGGTGTGTCTTCTGTGTATAAAAATCTTTCCGCTTTGGGCTGTGATGTATAGGTTAAAAAAGGGTAGGAGATAGACAAGTGTCTAAGGATGGATTGGTTCTATTTGGGTAATGTTTGGATTACATTATTTTTTGGTTTATATGAATGTACAAAAATCATATTGTAAATAAATGTGTACACACAAAAGATATATCAGAATAACGATAAATATATACATCCATACATCTTTGTTTTCTATGCCATATTCTTCTAGTTTTAACATTTATGGGTGTTAGTTTAATGTTCTCCTGTTACTTAAAGTAACATTGGTACTTTACACGTTTAGAGGCGAATATTCAGATAGGACCGGAAGGTGTCTAACATCATTATAGATAATTGGTAAGATGTTATAATTCACAGTCAATTGTAAAAAGTTATTTTTATTAATATCTAAGATAGTAACTTTATGAGTAATATTTTGTACAGTTTTTTTCACGGAAGTAAACCTAAGTTTTAACATAACTTCTAAGTGATACCCTTGTTCTAATTTTATATTTACATAATTATATTAATTGTTACAGTAAAATTCTTGGTTATTGCTTACATAGTTCTTAGAAATAAAACAAAAACAGTACTTCTGTTTTTAATAACCATAGTTTTGTCTATATGTATTACAAAAGTTTTATTATCTTTTATATAGGTATATGAGATATTTAAATATGCCATCAATCTAAATGTAACTGGATAATATAGAAATTAATTCCTTTCTGACTTATTGAACTAGCTAGTACTTTATCTTGTTAATCAATTCCTTGTTCAATTCAGCATCTCTAGTCTGATTTCATTGAATAGTAAAGTTAAATTCCCATTGTCCAAAAATTAGCAGTATTTATTTATTATGTACGTTTTGTTTACAGGATGTGTCATAGCTCCAGGGCCAGTAGATAGTTTTTGAATTTTCAAATTCATTACCAGTGTTTGAAGCATCAGTAGCAATGATATCTACATAATCTGACTGTTTTCCATAGTGATCTGGATCAATATAAACGCATATTTCTTCGTCTAATTCTTTTATCATGTATTCTATATTGTCATGAATAATTTTTTCAAGCCTCCCTTTTGAGTCTTTCCTCATTAAAAGGATCCAGTTTTTTTTTTCTTTTTCTTACATTTTAGGTATAATCTTCCTACTGGAATTCCCCATTTTATTTAATAGTCTTATTCTTTATCCTGCCTAATTCAAAGCGTTTAGCAATGTAATGATTTTAATTTGCTATATCAATATATATATCAAGGTCACTAGTAACAAATAATTATGATTAAGTGAAATTCAAATAATTGTGGGAAATATTGTGACATAGCAAAGACTACTTTCAACGAGTGGTTTGTGATGTAGAGATGCAAGGAGTACGTAGAATGTGCTGTATCGGCAGTGAGAGGGTGAAGACACGCATGGTGTGAGTGCTTTCTTTTTACAAGCATGAATAATTCTGAGCAGCACTTGTAAACAGAATGCACAATGGTGCAATAAAAAAACCTAAGTTCCTAAGATTGACCAACAGACAGCAATGCTTGTCAATTTACCAATGAAATACTCCCCTCTCTCTCCCTGGCCAGTACTGGAGCTAGTTCTAATTCTACTCAACAGGTGGGACTGGAATATGTTTTTCTTAAGTTAGTTCCTGATGTAACTCAGAACAGTTGAGTTGCAATTATTTACCTAAAATAATCTGTCTCTCTAATCCCTTAAGGCTGCGAAATTTAAAATCAGGAGACTGAGATCTAACACTCAATCAGCAAATAACTTATTTATCAGTTAAATTTAGCTTTTGTTTTATATGCGGATTATGTAATAGATTTGTAATGTTTACAATGAAGAATCGTAAATTGAAACATGTACTTTTGTGTTTATATGAATCTTCTATGTGATTTACCCCATAATACTTGGAAACTGATGTTACTTGTAAATGTTTACAAAATATGAATTAAATAATAATGGTGTATTAACTTATTGCACGAATTTGAAGTTGTGCATCATTTACATGAGTTTGAACTTACCATAAGTTACCTCTTTAAATTAGAGATGTTCACAGCTCTTTCTAATTACTTAAGATGAGACTATATGTATATGTGTGATACTCCAATTAATAATTGCTAATCAATATAACTTCTTTATGAAATTTCATAAGTATTAAATATTTTCAAAACTAGTTAACTACTTAACTAGTTATTTACTAGTTAACTAGAAACTAGTTAGAAAAACTAGTTAACTACTTATTAAGTAAATAAACTTAGATCAGTATGGTGATGAACTGCTATATTATGTATACAAGTTTTATTCCCAAGGTCAATACACTAGAATAAGTTATTTTCATGTAAATACATCATTAAATTGCCCAGATTACGTTAATAAATAAAGAGTGAATCAGTTTTTGATTGCTTACTGTGTTTATATAAGTATAAGGATGGTAAGCCATCCTATTTATCCAAGCAATGCACTTTTTATTTATTGCGATATTTATGTGTTAAGTTCCATATATGATAGTCTTGATATTAAAATATGATCACATCAATATGTCCATAATTTATTCTAAAATATTTCTAAATCGGCTACACTTTAAGTTGAGAGATGGTTCGGTTCGACTTCTGTCATACTATTTTTATCTTTATTTTAACACTTTCATTATTAAACTGTTTCCAGTAATCAGTTAGCAAGACATAAAAAGAGTTTATCTAAAATTAATTTTCTTTGAGACTAATAAAGTTCATAATATCATATTCATGGCTTATTGTAATTCTTCAATATCCAACTTTTTTTGAGAGGGGGAGACATATTTTGCATGGATAGTTCCATTTGATGCACCGACTTTGTTCAAAATAATAATAATAAGTGTTTTTAATACAGTAACAAACGGAGAAAACTATTTAAAAAATATATAATTGGGAAAAAAAGTACAAACAAAAACTGAAAAGTGTTTCAAATAATTTTTTGATGTTTATTTATTATTTTTTAAAAATATTTTAGGGCTCTCAAATTATGGTTTTAAGTCTATAGAATATAGCTAGTTTAGCTGAAGCTTAATTAAAAATTTAAGCTGAAATAGACTGATAACCTAAGCGATGTTTTTCCCCTCGGAAAATCATACTAGATTCCATTCTATCTTTTGAGCCTTTTTTGGAAAAATAATATCAGTAAGGTTATCAATCTCAAAATACATGAAACTAGTCCTTGGACGGATTCTATCTTATTACCCTTTTGGAAAAAAAACATCCCTTACATTATCAATGTCGAAATGAGTCAAAATCAATTGAATTTTATCATTTTAAGAAAAAACATCTCTTCAGTTTATCAATCCCAAAATTTGTGAAAAACGTTCTAAATTGGATTCTATATTTTAAGCCTTTCTGAAAAAAAAAATCTCTTAGGATATCAACCCACATGGACAGAGATATTTAGAGTGAGGGGGGGGGAAGTATTTCATTAAAACGAATTGACATCCAATGCTACCTGTGAGCGATAGTGGAACTAAATCTCTCTCACTGGCCCATACTCGAACTAGTTCTCATTTCCCTCAACAGACACCACTGCAAGGCTTGGAATTGATCTTTTTTTAAGTTTGTTTTAAATGTTTACCAATAGATCGCACTGCTTTCCAGTTATTTAGATTAGATAATCTTCACTAATTTATTGAAATTTTGGTTATTTTTTCAGATGAATCATTTGATTTCACTATAATATTTTAGAAATATTGGTACCATGGACTCAAGGTATTACCCAAGTAACTTGGTGGATAAATGGGAGGCAATGAAGCCCCCCCCCCCACACGGCCTCTGGCCATTTCGCTAAATGGCGAAGACCGGATAAAAAAGACACAAACGCTCAGGATATGAGTGGGGATGGCGGCCAGTGTCAGGACATCATATTTTTACTATAGGCTGTGATCTACCGTACTGTAGATGACGAGGAGGCTTGTAAGAAGGAGTTGGCTATAGGATTTGGATGTACGGATAAGTTTTCATGGAATTCGGTAAATAAAATCAAGGACTGTAGGTGCATTGTGACGGGATGAGTTTGTGATGTAGAAGACTATAGTTCTAAGGACGTCAGATTGAAATATTTGTAAACTCGAAGTTGAATCGTTGGACAAGGAAACAAATAGTCCAGTGCTTTTGCCGTGTATATTATTTGTTGTTTTGAGTCGGACAGGCACTTTTTTCTGAATCGGAACTTTGAGTATAAAATATCGTCTGTGCTTCAGCTCAGTCTCAACGTGAGATGGTTTAAAATTTGAGATAAGTGGGATGGTCAAGAGAAGAGAGAAAAGCACTTTATAATTTTACAATAAAGATTACCTGCTTAAATAAAATTAGTTCCATACTACACACCATACTAATCAGTCCAATGGATAAATTTTGATGTACAAATACAGTACGGAAATATATAAAATATAAGATAATGTGGACTTAGCTAAAGCACAATATTAGTAAATAGTGATAGAACATAAAGCGTGTAGTAATATCATTTTACAAAAAAATTAAGGTAAAAAAAAGCCGATTACGGTTGGTATAGATAATTGGTTATGCCAAGTGAAGGCAAAATCGTAGTCCACTCCCATACGTTTCTCATAATCACAATAATGTAAAAAAAAAAAAAATCACTTGTAATTTAAGGAATACCGTTTCAACATAGAAATCATAAGATGCAGAACTGACCTAAACATTTTTTATGTGTAACTGAGTACAACTTTTTTTCTGATCTTTAGACATTTTCGGAGTATAATGACATCAAAACCATTCAAGCCTTTCTATCCTACTTCTCCGTACAGACCTGTTGCACTAGGAAAAAATTAGAAAAACTAATTATAATTCAAATCCTCCCTATTCTATACTCTCAAATATATCCCCCGTTCGTTATTTTGGGTTGAAGGGAAGTCATTCGATAATCCACTACCTACACATAACTGTTGATTACATCTGGGACAATCTTGAGTGGAAAAAACTACTTTTCTTAAATTTTCCTGGATGACAGCCAGGCATTTGATTAAGTAGGGCACGAAGGACTCAAATTAAATCACTACTACTACATAGCTACTATGTTCTTCTAAAATCATTTTTGTCTAATCTATCTTTTCGTGACCAATCCCGTGTTCAACATGATGGCAGCAGGCGGTCGAAGAGGGAACTATCTTGGTTTAAGTTAGTTTTAGGACTCTTATTTTGTAACCCAAAATGAGCCCCGCCAACAATCAGGTGGTCTCTTTACATCGTTAATTTTTTTCAACTTCAAACACTCCTTAAAATCTCCGATGCAGTAATATTAAGATATAATCCTATCGCAACCAATGTACAAGCTTGTAAATATTTTCTGAGTACGTAAATAACCAGGGGGAAAAAATTAATAGCCCATGATGGGGTATCGAAGCAACAACATCGGTGGAAGTCATTGAAGTGAACTGACACCCTCTGATGCCAACCTGGATCCAGGTGTAGAACAGCTTCCACCAGCCTTGGGCAGCCGATCATCACTGCTGGTAGCTTGCAAGCCCCAGTTGACCCACAAAAATATCCCCCACCCAACTCAGGAGACATTAGAAGTGATCCAGGTGCCCTTAGGAGCCCCCACAACAAACTACGACTTCAGTAATACGAAGGGCCTCACCGTATACCCTGAAGACGAGGTGGAACACCGGAAATTTCTGGAGGTACATGAAGGAATAAGAAATTCCTCTTGGGGTTCTATACCCAGGAAGACATCGCAAGTATTTGAACCACCTTTTTGGCTACCCATGAAGTCATCGACGCCTGACGACTCCGTAATACGGGGGCAGCAGGACAGAGGAGGCACCTCTCCTGTCATAGTCATAGCGTCAAATCGTTGGTGCCTGGTACCTGTGCGATGTGCAACAGCAGCCTAAACTAACTACTAAGACCTACCATTCCAGAACAGAATACGTGTGAAACTGGTTCGACACATGGTCGAAGAATACATTCATATATATCCACACCACCTTCCCTCATCGATGGCCGCTGGTGGTCGAAGATGGTAGGTACCATTTAGGTTTAAATTAGTTTGTAGTCCCCTATTTTCGTATCACAAAGGTGTACCTTATCATCTGTTTCTTGTTCTCACCTGCTCCTCCTTGTAATTTGTAACATTTTAACTGTAAACCGACTAGGGTAGATTTAATTACCTCTTCAAAATGCAACTCTGGTCAGTATAAAGAGCCCATCCCCCCCCCATATAATGCTTCAAATAAATAAATAAAGGTGTTAAAAGAAAAAAAATATAATAATTAACCATGCGTCTCTGGTATAGTAAAAGACAAACGAAAGACGATTACCTCGTGCCAGTTTGAAGGTGAAGCCTCTTTTTCGGGCCTGGCAGATAGCTTTTGAGCTAGGACTCCAGAAGGCTCTCTAAAGTTATCGAAATGTGTCCGACTTTTTCAAGTTCAGTATTAACCAACCCGAAGTCATTTCATTTCAAATTTTTAATAAACATAAGTTTAAATTTCGGATTAATAATTTTCACGACCGATATAAACATAAAGATGGGCACAAGACAATTTGAAAATCACTTCCCTCCGGATTAGGGAATAAAGTTTATATATCTTTTAAATCAGCCCATTAAAGTTGAAGCTTGAACAATTAAATTGGTGACAATTTTGAATAATGGCGGTAACGTTTTATTAAGCTTTTGCGCATGGCTATTAAGCATCGAGTTTCTAAAATATTGATTATTGTATTATTTCTTACGCTTTTGCTACTTTTCTAAGAAAAATATTAAATGCGACCCATCCCAGATAGGCATGACAGAAACGGTTAGAGTTAGACGACGGTTAGACGAAACAACCCTTGATTAATAAAAAATATTATGAAAAAATTTTAGTTAGTCAACTAATTTTTAAAATACAGACCTTTATTTTTAAATACCCACCCTTCACTTTAACGGAGTTCTTAAGTGGGTTAAGTTAAAAGTGCAAAAACAGAATTGCAACAGATGTTTTCTTTATCCATTTGCAAGGCCCCAGGGAGCGAATTACGTCACTCTCCCTAGTCGGTCGGTGAAAGTACTATATCTGTGGCTTTCAGTGCCTGTGTTGTTCCAACCATCATTTAGTGGAATGGGATGTGGTTTAGTCTCTAAACAACAGACATCCTAGTGCGAAATATTCATTTTAATTTTATAATAAACGACGATCCGCTCACAACCCTTCAAGATGTTGACGTTATCGAGATTAGGTGTTATCGGAAACCTCTCGAGGTAATTTTTTTCTCGCTCTTGATAAGCTCCTTTATCTTTTAATTGGGTTGATTGAACATTGTAAGACTGTGTCGCTCGTTCTATTATCAATATGCATTTAAGCTGTTTGAAACAAATACAAACACTACATCAAGGTGTAATTTTATCAGGAAGAAAAATCAATGATTCCTCTTACTCCCATATAATTTAGTTATTTAACTATTTGTAAAGAAATTATTTAAAAATCACTGCAGTTCCTTTATTTAATCCAAAATAGACACATTGTTTGATCATCAGTTTGAAATTATTTTTGACAATTTATTATTTTCTTGACAGTTTAATATTTTTTTTTAGAATATCTACGAGATGTGCTTCTTCTGTAGTACAAGAGCCGAAAGTAGAAGACTTTACTGTTAAGAATGAACCAATTCTGTGTAAGGGGAACAATTATTGTTTTGTCAGTTGTCATTGAACTTAGTTCTTAATAGTTTGTATAACTTTCAGCTTATCTCCACGGAAGCAAAGAGAGGAGTGAGATCGAAGCAGCTCTTAAAAAGACAGCTTCAACTTGTGAAGATGTTCCTATCATTATTGGGGGTAAAGAATATCGAACCCCTGAAGTTAAGTACCAAGTTATGGTAAGTGTCAATGTAGACATTTCTGCCAAAATTTACTGTTTATGTTCAACTACTCTTGGACATAATGTGAAATTGGTGTATGTAATCCGATTCTGAGAACCTTTCCTTATAATTTTTTTGTTTCATCACATTCATAAGATTTCATTTGCCTATTGTTCATAATTTTGACAGTTACATAAGTTATGTGCACTAAATTTATTCTGAATGTTTTATTTATGAATACAATACAATGAATACAATATAATTGGTATTTATTCAGGTTGAATATTTTCATTTAAAACATCATTCATTATTGTTTTGTGTAACCATTTTTTTTTTTTTTTTTTTTTTTTTGCAAAATTATTCTAAGTATGAAATAGGTCTATAAAAAGCAACACTGAATCATAATGAAAATATCCTGAAGACATTTTACTCACAGTAGTTATTTAAATGATATATCTTCTAACATATTTGATTTCTATCTTCTCAGTTATTATACTTTTGTAATAATTTTTTTCTTTTCTTTTGGCCATTGGCCAGGCATACTGTTGGCTCTCAAAAGCTTTTATTTTTGTATTTGAGTTAGTCTTATTTGTGTATATTAATAACTTAACTGCCCATATGATTATCAAAAAAAAAGTATTAGGGTTGATGACTTTTTTTTATTTTAATTTGAGTTGTGACTGCAAGTTAAATTTGTAATGTAAACATTTCTTATTGAATTAAGCTGTTTTGTCTCCCTACAGCTTTCAAACTGGGGAAAGATGGAACTGCCTCATTAATTGAGATTAACCACTCTCTGTGCCAACTAAAATATTTAGCGTATTTAGAAATGCTAAAAAACTATCAATTTTTGATGATTTGTATTTTTATTTAAATTTGAAGTATCAACCGCAAAACTTGGATTTTTAGATTAGTTGCCGGTAGCCAGTTATTTTGATGTAATATCTGACATATTCATGAGATCACTATGTAGTTTTTACTTACATATTTTATTTATGATAAAATATATATATATGAACTTTTTTAGCTAACATCTAGAAGTTTAAGTTCCAGCTGCAGTTTCATGGTTTAGGGGTGGTCAATTGTAAATTTATCATGAAATTCCTTTGTATTTCTTTATTTTATTTTTTATTTTTTCTGGCCATTCATGTAGACTTTCTTTTTGGGATTTAAAAGGATAGCACATTTTTCTAGTCCTGCACCGTATATGCAACCACCCACAGGATAGGGTGTGCATTGGTTGTCATTGTTTGACACTCGTGAGAATTTTATTGGGGAGATTTTATTCCAAAATAATATTAAAAAATGGCAATAAATATAGATTAAAATGAAATCTCACGAGAAGTGAATTCTTCTGCAGCACTAGTGCCACCTTTGAATTGTGATATTTATTTTCAATTAAATTTGATAAACACTGGAATTTATTGGTTAGCTATCCTAATAAAAACCTCCAAATTAGTGTATAATGCTGTATCCACCAGTCCTGTTCTTTTTTCCCCCCTTCTAAACATGATCCAAGAGACTTTAGAAAAAGTCTAAATAAAGATTATTCAATTACACTATACCCAAACAGATTTTAACTATTAGGGAAATTAATGAAAATAGACATTTAGATGTTATTTATAAAATAATTTTATTTACAATATTGTATGCAATAACAGTGGCATGGCAAAAAGGAGGGCAAGGACAGTTACAATAAACTTTATCCTCTGCAACCCAATTTTGTTCTGCTTAAAATAAATTTTTAAGAAGTATTAAGTTTAAGGAACTACTTTGAGTTTTTAGTTAAAAAATAAGTGGGTCTTATAATTGATAAATACAGTGTTTCTTTGAAAATATCTTTTTTAAAACTAGCAAATCCATTGAAGAGAAATTTTTTAGTGAAGTTAACAGGCTAAAAAAGTGTCATTGGCTTGTTTAACTGGCATTATGACCTCTCCTTATAAGTAAACAGCATTTATGTCTGTTGGCCTTAAATGGTGAAAGAAATATACTTTTGTTTAGGTCATAGGTTTTTTTTATCTAACAATACGTTAAATCTATGCAGTAGTTTAATTTATCTTTATATTTCTGTATAAAATGACATTCAGGGATTTAAATTTCATGATGGTGGTTATATCAATTTTATTTTTAAAATCAATCAAGTTTCAATTGCTGTATTTATTATTTGTTGTTTGCTTTGTCTTTTCAAATGCATGTACGTGTTTGGCTTTCACTATATTGGAGCCCTACATAGCCTTCTCCTAATCTTTAACAAGTACTCCAGCATATTTTAGATGTTCTCTTTTTGAATAGAATGACTTGTCTTTAAGTTTTCTAATGGATGGCCATGCAACCTATTAATATAGGACATTATTTAGGTGAATCACATTACTGGGAGTTTTTATCCACATATATTTTTTCATTGACATTTGAATTAATGAAAAAAACTTATTACAGCTGTGAAACTAATGACAATTTTTAAGACTTTTTGTTACAATATTCCACATAAGCCCTAACACATATTTCATATTATTATTTATGATGTCAACATCTTTAATTTAATGCCCTAATTTAATATGATAAAAAATTTGTTTTTTATTACAAGTTATTGATTAATAATTGATAATATTATTTTGTATAAGGGCCACTTTATTTTCAGTATCTCTAGGGCAGTAAGTTTAACTTTTATCCAAAATATTCTTCTATATAAAACTGGGATTACGAATACACCTTTGACACTGTAACACTTGGACTTTTTCATTCTAAATAATTCTTTTATAAACTATGTTACTTTTATAACAATTTATTAATCTTATTCTATTCTGTGGAATATCTTTCTAAATGCCTGCTAAAATGTTTTGTAAATATTTAAATAAGCACCACCTGAATATGGATGGCACGGCCTAATTAGAATTTATGCTGTCACCCGTTTGAATATGGGTGATGCAGCAGTCGATGTAATAATAACTTTAGCCCATCACATATTAATCAGGATGAAAAGATCTTTAATTTGATACTCTGCTCTAATAATATAAAGATATTAATTGTATTGTAATTATTTTATTGCTTATTAATTGATCCTTAGTTATTTTACATTGGCTGGTTTTATTTTTAGCATCATCAGGGCATCAAATCGAACTACTATGCAATATATTATGCCTCAAAAAAATCACCAGTTGATTTAAAGTTGTGATCATGATGTTAATGACTCCTTATAATTATAGCTAAAAAAAAACAAAATTGTTGGCAAATCTTTCCAATATCAAATGGGACCTCCATGTAAAATTTCATATCCTTACTTTGAACAGGGGGGCGAGTCACAGAGACTAGGACATATAGACAGACACATGGGTGAAAGCATAATAGTTTCTGGTTTTGAAAAAAAAAAAAACTTGCTAAACCCTATAAATTAAACTAAATATACTAAATTTTGTGTAAATGGTGCCAATGTGTTGCTGATTGTGTTATAGCACTCAAAGCTTAGAGAAATCAGCCAGCACTGGTCTGGGATGCCATTAAGTGTTGGAACAATCAGGAAATGCTAATTGAAGAGGAATTTAAATCCTAAGAGTAGTAGGAACGTACTAGGGGTATTAGAAAGGATGAGCAAATGGTCGGAGATCTCATAAGTAGGGTGGATTCATAATTCAAAATCAAATAAAGTATATATGTATAGAGGAGTTTTGGTGGAGTCATACCCTGCAAATTGCTAAATACAATCAGCTCCCTAGGGAATTTATTATTAAGTGTTTGTTATGAATTTATTTACTGTATACTAACAGAGTCTTTCTATTTTTCAGCCCCATAATCATAGTCACAAGATAGCCAAATTCTATTATGCAACTCCAGTAAGTAGATATATTGTATATTTGAGCAGCATTTTGTTGTACTCTTAATTGTTGTCAAAGAATAATGATAGTGACATTGCTGGAGTTCTAACCCGGGACTACCCTATTTCTGGTCAGGTACGTTAGCCTCAGAGCTATTTCTATAGAGCCCTCCTGGCTAGTGCTCTAGTGGATAGAGTACCCGACCCGAGATAAGATTTCCTAGGTTTGAGCCCCTCTGTAAATATCTTTTTTCTTTCACTAATAATTATTTTTAACAGTGGGGTTACTGCTAATAATAATTATTAATATTGTACACTTATTTTATAGGAACTTGTAAAGAAAGCAATAGACACCGCTGTGGAGGCTCAAAAGAGTTGGGACCTGGTTCCTTTGAAAGAGAGGATATCGATATGGCTGAGAGCAGCAGATATGATGGCAACCAAGTATCGACAGACCCTGAATGCAGCAACCATGCTCGGACAAGCGAAGACCGTTATCCAAGCCGAGATTGATGCTGCTGCAGAACTGATCGACTTTATCAGGCAAATCACACTTTCTCACATACTAATCGTCGTATGTCGTTCCTTATCCGTTTTTTAATTCTACATAGTTTTGTGTTATGTTATTAAATGAATATTATATACAAAAGTTTCCCTTTTAATAAGGCATAAATAATTGCTTTGTAAATAAAAAATATTGTATTTTTAAATGTACAGTTATGATGAGTTCGGTGTTTTTTAGGGTCACTTGAAGACTAATTAGGTGAGTTATTAAATATTATTTTAGATAAAGCTGATTTATTCATTTTGAGGCCATTTCGCTTTAAATACTTCATGTATTAAATCTCATTTTTCAATGAGGAACTACATCATGACAGTTAGACTTCAAATAACCAATAATTTCTTTAAATCAACTTTTTGAAATACATCTATTTCTATTAAACATGCTACGTGAAAAGCTTTATTCATTTTATTTTTTTAGTGCTCTTGTAACTTTTTTTTGGTGGTGAAACAGGTTTTCTTGAAAAAGGCAAGCTAATCTGGTGATCTGCTGCTATTTTATTTAATTGGTTTTCCTATTTATTATATTATTGCTAGAATTATGTAGCAGTCAGCAACTTTTTGATAAAATTAAATGAATTAAATATTCCTGTTCCTAATTAATTAAAAGTTCCTGAAATTACTTTTGTCATTTGTAATAGACTTAGTAGACTTCATTGATTTTAACTTTGCACAAGCTTCATTAAAAGTTAAAATCCATCCTGTTTTGTTTTTTTTAAATTGTTATTTGTTCAACTAATTTCTTTATTAAAGAACCACCCAAGAAATCTTGTCTGTTCATTCTGTCTTATAAGTTTTGATTCCATTTCTTTACTTGGAAACGTTTTATATTTTCTATAACATAATTATATTATTTATATTTTTCTTATATTCCTGTTTGAACTCTCTTAAGATGACTAGATCATTTTAGCTTTTTATTTTTTATAGTGTAATGTGTTCTTTTATATATTTTTTTTTTTTTTTAACAATTGAGGTATGGTGCACCAATCTTATTTTACAAGGTAGCTTTTTGGGGCAGATTCTACATATTGCGCTGTACTTCATATAAATACCAAAATAAAAACAACAACCTATGAAATTTGATATCAATAAATATATATTGTTGTTCAATATCAGGGCTCTCATACGGTATAGTTGATTAAAATTCACAACTTTTACAAAGTAATTACTGATTAGAGATTATTTCTTTCTTAAAAAACAAAAAAGTTTAAACTGAATGCTATATCCATTTGTTAGGGAATCCCTACGTCTTAATTATCGTTTATCTTTTTTTTAACTAGGTACCATATATTATATATGATTGTTTTGAGTTTAATAGATTGATATAATCAACTTTTTTATTTCTTTAGTTAATTTATTTTGCTACAAAACTAAATTATCTGAGAGCTCAGCTTTTAATATCAGTTTGAAATGTACAAATTTTTTTATTTAGTTATTGATAGTTTTTAGTTTATTCATAGAGTTCTAATTGTGATATGTACATATGTGTATTTCTTATGCAAGTAACTTGCCTGGCTTTTTTTTTTTTACATTAAATAGTTAATTACTTGATTATAGAGTAATCTTACAAAATAATTATGTAAATTGCTTTTTTGTATCAAGAAATAGAAATTAACGTGTTTTATATGCATAAAGGGAAAGGAAAATGAGAAGCAACATATACTTAAAGTAGCATTTTTGAATTTGCCTAAAGACTTTGTTTTTTTTAAAAACTCCCTTGTAAACTACTTTTTTTATTTGATTCTGGGATGTGAAAACTATTTCTCCCACACAACATCCTGTAAAGTTAGTTGCTTTCATCATGCTACTATTTAAAGACTTCACCTACAGCCTGGTGCCATTGCAAATCTAAAGAGATATCAGATCCCATAATAGCATTATTAGTTCTCAAATTTTCAGACTGAGGTAGTTGAAAGAGTTGAAATCCCTGTGTGAAGGGACTCATCGTTGTAGTGGACCAGGTGCTTTATCTCTACCATGGATTCCACTGACTGAAATCTCACCAATCAATGGAAAGGTTTCCAATTACAAATCATCAATGCCTATGGCATGTGATTAGCTCTCCTTAAGCAAACTCATGTCTGTAAAGTATAGATCAATCAAATTACTTAGACTCTTCAAATTATTAACAACTTACAGAGATAATATGTCATCATCTTCCCTTAACTTTCCCTTGTCAATTTCTAGAAGTAACTTCCTCTGCCCTCCAGTCACCATTGAAATGGAGTCTCACAATGACTCCCTAGGATAGGACTAATCCATTATGGCACAAATAGAATGAGGTAGGCTTTTACCTCATCAACACATGTGCCTAGACATTTGAAATACTACTTTTTCTAAAAGTACTAAGCATTTTTTCTTGTGAATAATGTTTATTTAGTGTCCAATGCCAACCTCTCTCAATTTGTCATCCAACTTCATTTTATATCCTAGATATACCATAGTCCTGTTAAAAAGTTTGCCTGAGTTGTTTTTAAAAGATCTGCCAATGAACAAAACACCAATATGACAGAAAATAGTTCCCGGAGCTGTTATGGGATTTACTCACCACATGCTTTCCCTAAATTTATCTCATATTGTTTAAGAATGAAAAAACTTTTTATTTGTAATGGTTGCCTTCATTCTTCATGTTTCCTGTAAAGATAGCATAATTTTTGTTTTTTCATTATTAGGTGTATATTTACTTATTTTTTAGTTCTAGTTCCCAGTCAATAAATAATGCTACAAATCACTGAAAAAAATCATGTCAACTACTAGGTCGAGTCATAAGTAACTTCCGATGTAGCTAAGTAGAATCTATTGCTCATATCTACCCGCTATGAGTTACCATGAAAACAAGTTTTTGTTTTCACTATATAGACAAGGCTTCAATTAGTCTTTTGTCAACTGTTTTGTGTGATACACGTTACGTTAAACTGTTTTTTTTTAGCCTCTGAAATGGAGTCAACATATTCGTCATGTAATGCTTTGGAAATTTAAACAAGGCAATAGTGCTAGGGCAACAGCTGAAAAAATATGCAGTGTATATGGTGAAGGACTAATAACTTTCAGGCAGTTAGAAATTGGTTTATAAAATTCCGTTCTGGACCTTAATACGACCTTAAAAGACGAACCGAGGGCGGGACATCCTTCCGACTTTGACGACAACCTTTTAAAGGCAATATTGGAGCAAAATCCACGTCAATCAACAAGAGGTGTAGCAGAAAGGTTAAATACGTCACAATCAACTGTTAACCGCCACCTGGAGAAATCATAGAGGGAAAGTCTGCAAGTTAGGAGTGTGGGTACCTCACAATCTCAGTGAACGGAATAAAGAAGATCGCATGTCAATCGCCACAAGTCTGCTCTCACAGGTAAAAATTAAGCCTTTTTTAAACAGGATTGTAACAGGCGATGAAAAAAGGTTACCTAAGACAATATAGTCTGCAAAAGACAGTGGCTTGATAAGCATCAACCACCCCTACTAGATCCGAAAGCAAACATCTATGGCAAAAAGGTTTTATTGTGTGTATGGTGGGATTGTCAAGGAATAATTCACCACGAGTTGTTGAAGTCAAATTTAACGATTACTGCGGATAGATACGTTCAGTAGTTGCAAAGAGTGCAAGAAAAACTCCATGAAAAGCGTCCTGCACTCGTCAATTGCTAAAACGTCATTATTTTACACGACAATGTGCGACCACATGAAGCAAGGGTGACTCAAGAAAAAATTCTTGAGCTTGGATGGTCTGTTTTATCACATCCACCTTACTCCCCGGATCTTGCCCCGACAGACTACCACCTTTTCTGTTCCTTACAAAACTTTTTGAACGGAAAAACCTTCAATTCTGAAGAACAAGTCAGGCAGGCTGTCGAAAACTTCTTCCAGTCCAAACCAACCACATTTTACAAGGAAGGAATTGATAAACTGCCAGGAAAATGGGAGAAGGTTCTAGATAATAGTGGTGAATACATAATAAATTAATATAATTTTGTTATTTAATGAGACCAAAATAAACGTCTGATAAAAAAACGGAAGTTACTTATGACTCGACCTAATAGTTTATAAGCCAAAAGTTTATCAGTATAAAACATTTTACTTCAGCATTGCAATCCCCTTAAATCTCAGTTATTTTTATTCAGTTGCTAATTTTAACTAGTAGTCAGAATATATTCAATGCATATGTTTGCTATAACCATTCAGCTTTATAACAGTTGACCAAATCGTGAGTAAATGCTTGAATTGTATGGTTTCTTTTAATGATTTGCTTTTCAAGATGGCACTGACTGCATTTCTATTTATAGTTTTATGTTTGTATTTTATGTTGACAGATTGAACGCTTATTTCGCGAAGGAGGTGGTTAAGTACCAGCCTATCAGTCCTGAGCCAAAATCAACAATCAATTGGCATAGGTATCGAGGGCTCGATGGGTTTGTAGCCGCTGTGTCTCCGTTTAACTTCACTGCCATTGGTGGGAACCTAGCGTATACACCAGCTCTCATGGTAATTAACTATTAATGAAAATTCTTGCTATAGTAGGAAAAAAATACTTATATTTAAACATAACAAAGGTGATTCAAAGCTAATTGAACTGTTATTAAGTAGAATAAACAAAGTGTGTTTTCACAGAAACTGAAAAAACAGAACTCCCCATAACCACACAAAATCTTTTGTCCAGTTATTTCCTCAAAAATTGGAAGTTGATAGGTTTTTCCAAAAAAAGTTATTTTTTATTAAAAACTTTAAAATATAATTTCTAGGAGCAACAACAGTGAATTATTTAATGTTTAACACTCAATGGTGCTGATTTTATTAGTTTATTCATTAGAAGAATAAATAAAATGTTTCCCTCACAATTTTTTTTTTTTTTTTAAATGCCGAGTGCTTTTAGCAGCTGGCATAACTATTTTTAACTTTAACTTTAGCCAAAATTCTAAAACACACACAGCAGAATTTTGGTCAAATTGATGTAAAAACATTTAAAATAATTAAGTAACATTATAAATTTTCAACATGCAAAAAAACTATTAAAAATTTCACCATTACTATTTCAAGTAATAAAATTCACTGTTCCAAGTAAATAAAGTATAAGGCAATATTATTGGAAATGAAATGTAAAAAAAAAATGTTTATTCCGGGACTTAGTCCCCTAACTATAGCAAAAAGGTACCTAGGAAAATTTCTAGATTACATAAGTTATATTATAAGATAATTTGTGTCTTGTGATTATCTTATAACAATATTATATTATTATAGCATTCATTAATGGTGGATTAAGATGAAACCAAAACCACAGTAATAAATAAACAAAATATATAAATTAATAAAAGTGAATAACTTTCTATAACCACTGTGTCTAAGTAGCATAAGTTAAATTGTTGGGATGATTATTGAAGGAAAATGAGAAAGAAAGGGAGCATGGATTGATTGAATTAGGGGAAAGATAATATTACAGAAAGGAAGAAATGGCGTATAAATAAGATAATGAATTATTGGACTGAAGAGAAGCAAGGTGCTGGTAAAATCTGGATTTAAAGAATGAGAGTAATGGGGAGCGTCAAATATTCATAAGAACAGAGTTCTACAGGTTAGTGGGGTGGATTAGAAAAGAATAATCTTAGGAGGCAGATCTAAATCTATGGGAAGGGAAGTAAATGATGGATGAGCAAAATTAGGCATTACAAGATTGGATAGCTGTTACGATTGTCAGATTGGTAAGGGGGATTTTTAGTCATGATGGTGCAATAGTGGAGTGATCCAAGGAAGTATGGCGACAGGCTGAAAGGTTCAACCATCCCAACTTGTGTTGCATTGTAAGTTCTTTCATAGGGTGGGTGGAATATGTTTCTATCTTTCAAGGATATGGTTTGATATAGGATCAAACCTGAATTTTTAACTGATGTATAGGGAGGGAGTCGATTGTAACTTGTTTGACGTTAGGAATATCACTTAGGGTTTTGAGGAAGGGATATGAACCAATGATAATTGCTTTGGATTTTTCCATGAGTAGTTTAAGTATGTGTCCTGGTCCCGATTCAGTTCAGGTCTTTTTGAATCAATATGGAAGTGGATTGGAGCAGTGAAGAAAAGATATTCAGATTTGGGTGTCTTCGCCATATAGATAGAATGAGTAATACTGCTTTTGTGATTAGAGCTCATTATTGATGTAAGGGAAAAAGATTAATGATGAATTAGATGAACATCACACTACACTAGCAGACGGCAATGGAGGGGAGGGGGATTGATCTGGGGCAATGGTTCTCAGAAGTGCTCTGATATAGAGGTATTAAAATAACAGAAAATACAAAGGTATTAATAAATGTTAATTTGCTGCATTTATTTTATAGGGATGCTCTACGCTATGGAAACCATCAGACACAGCTCTTCTATCCAACTTCATTATTTACAAAATTATGACAGAGGCTGGTGTACCACCAGGTGTTGTTAATTTTATCCCGACAGATGGTCCAGTGTTTGGTGATAATATCACTGCTTCCCCTTACCTAGCCGGCATCAATTTCACAGGATCAGTACCGTAAGTATTTTTTGTATTATTTCATCTAGCAAAGAGAAAATATTTCTGTCTTCTATAGTGCTAGCTAAAAAAAGCATTTTGAAATGAAAATTGATTAGCATTAGGCTTCTGAAACTTAAAACCTTGGGATATCTTTCATTTTTGACAATGTTTTTGAAAAACATAAGTTCACTTATGCCTTTCTGTCAGCAGTGAAATATACAGTTATACTTAAATTAAACATTTTTAACTAGCAATAAAATTATTATTTTACTATGTTAAGGACCTTCAATCGGCTCTGGGCCCAGGTAGGACAGAATATCAACAAGTACAGAGTGTACCCACGCCTCATTGGTGAATGCGGTGGCAAGAACTATCATTTCGTTCATCCCTCAGCCAGTGTAGAAACAGTCATTCCCGCCACAATCCGATCTGCATTCGAGTTCTGCGGGCAGAAGTGCTCCGCCTGCTCTAGAATGTATGCTCCACAGTCTCTATGGCCCAAGGTTCCTACTTGTTTTTCATAATAGTGATTAAGTTAAAACAGTTTCACCTAGCCTCAATACTCTTTCTTTAATTTATATTTAATTTCTGAAAGAAAGACGACACATTTAAAATAGCGTCCCTCTTGTTTCAATTAACATATTAATAATTAGTAGTTGGGGTTTGTAATCCCTCTAATTATCAGCCAAAGAAAAAATTTATAAGGCTAATAATTATTATAACAGTTGAACCACAAATCACAATTAGTAAATATTGACATTTATACTATTACGGTCTTCAAATAAATTAGTTTTATTGTTAACTTTAAATTTATTTTATTTACTATTTACTATTAGGTTCTATTAACAAAAATAAATCTGGCAAAAAGATGAATTTAATTACAAAAAAAAACTTAAATTAATTATTTATAAATACTTGTTTACAATTTTGCTTCTTCTTCTTCTTTTATCCTCATCAATTATTCCCTAACTAAAAAAAATTTTAAAGTTTTTCTGACACACAATTTACAGCTAACATGTATCACAGGCTGATCCCAAAACTAGATGAGTATAATGCTCCGTGTGTTTTCATTCTCACATCAACAACTATACTATACAAGTTTTTCCATTATAACTAGACCCAGACACCTATACACCAGGCCGGTCCCATAACTAGATAGAGAATAATCATGTGAGTGTTTTCATCATCACAACAACCAGTATACTATCTTTTGTTTTTTTCATCCACTCTCAATTGTTTTTATTTTGCCTTCTTGATAAGTTGGACCAAATCTTTACATTTAAAATTCTTATATAAAAACTCCACAATATCTAATATCACAACAATACATAGATAGATAAAAAAAATCTTTGATTTGAACTATGTTCTCTATGAATAACAATGTAAAAATATATAAATCCAACTCTGGATAACAAAAAAGAAACAGTTCATCACTTAAAGGGGGGGGGTGCATCAATAAAGGGTAGCTCAAATTATAAAATATCCTAGAGTTTGTTTGAATACAAAACAAGGTAAAATACACAGTTAATAAAATCAATAAATATTATTGGTTTTTATAAGTTGGAGGGGTTTATCAAGAGAAAAGTTAAGTGACAAATAATTTCACCAATAATTTCATTTATATTGATAAACTCACTTGAAAAATGGCATATTTTTGAAAATTTGTTCTGTCAAACTTTTTTCCCATAGAAACAGGCTCATATGTCGTGAACCGAGCCACTCAACATTCATTAATTACTAACCTGCCAATTAATTGGTATTATTATTATTTTTATTTCACATTCGGCATGTTTTGTCCTAAATAAATTATTTCAGAAATTTTTTGTTTGTATTATTACTTGCTAATTTCCCAGATATTTGGTTAAGAGCGTTGCCATACCATTAGAGTTGTTATTACTATTACTGTATAAAGTAACTTGTAACAAATACACAATTGGAAGGTATTTACACATTTTCTAGGGAATGGAATGCTCTACAAAATTGATTCTGCACATTTTTATTGTGAGAGGCTCAGTTTACAACATATAAGCATGTTTGTATGGGGAAAAAGGTTGACAAAAAAATGTTCACAAATATGCCATTTTTCTAGTGAGTTTATATTGAATACTATTAGATGTACAAAAAAGGTAAAGAGAACCTTTGTTAGAGAGTTTTTAATGCTCTTTTATTTTGAATCAATAAATTTTTTGCTAAGGTTGGTAGTTTTTGAGATATATTTTGAAAAAAAATACGTGTTTTTTTCAAGTTCCTGACACTAGCTCACATCCTATTCATGATGACATTTGTTGTTAGTACTATTATTTGCTAATTTGCCAGATATTTGGTTAAGGGATTACTTTCACTAGACATCACTGGACTATTAGTTCGAAAAAGCACCTGGTCAGGGGTCAGGGTCTGGTATTATATCTTGGGTTTGAATTCTGGCCTTATCATTTTTTTTTTTTTTTTTTTTTTTGTGGCTAATAATTAATTAAGTTATTATGGATTTTGGTTTGATAAGAATTACCTGTTGCAATGCAGATAAAAGAGGGGCTCCTGAGCCTGAGGAAGGAACTGAAATTGGGAGATGTTAACGAGTTTGATACTTTCATGTCAGCCGTTATTGATGACAAAGCTTACAAGAGAATCAAAGGCTACATCGACCATGCTAAAAGCAGCTCCCATCTTGAAGTTATTGGTGGTGGAAAGTGTGATGACAAGTAAGTTATTTTTGTATGCAATTTTTGGACAGGTATAATATTTGTTATTTTTCTAACTTATACATAAAAGTTTTTTTGTGACTGTTATTTAAAATTTGGTAAATAAAAGCTTTAGAATGAAGTCACTACCCTCTACTTCTACTTGCTTGAACTAAAAATATATATTTATATTGAATAGCAATAATGTTGAAATAAAAAAATACAGTTTCAATTCTAATTTCAGCAATCTGATCTATAATCTTCGCATTCAGTCCTAATAATCAATATTAAATTATTTTTGTTTAGAAATCAAGGAAATGAACTTTGCTTTACTAAGTTATATTAATTAGATTATTCACTATTAATAATTCTTGTAAAATATCAGATCTCAAGTTGTGTCTGTATTCACTTAAAAGCTAAACAAGCTCCCACTAACTTGTTTATTACTCCCAATAACTGTAAGTGTTACTGAAATGTTGATAATAAAAGTAGTAATTCTTATTTAAAATTCTATTGTTTTATTTTTTACTTTGTAGTTTAATTTTTTACTTTAGTTTACAACCAGTTCACATTTAAAGATTAATTTTATTTTTTCAGACGTGGATATTTCATTGAGCCAACGATAATTGAGAGTAAGGATCCTTTGGACAAAATCATGACCGAAGAAATCTTTGGACCAGTTTTGGCTGTATACGTCTATAATGACAAGGACGTTGACAAAACAGTAGATTTAGTAGATTCTTCAACACCCTATGCTCTCACCGGTGCTGTTTTTGCTCAAGACAAGTAAATATTTAAGAAATTTTATCTTTTATTTCTGAACATGCATCTAGCATGTAAGTAATTACAAATGGAATCAATAATTTACTGCATCAAGTGCTGAATCACTAATTTTCACAAACATACAGATAAGTGTTGATATGGTTTAGTCTTAAATACATTTTCTTTCACTACTTACAAACATTGCTGAGTGAATTAATATAAAACCAGTCTTGCATGCTATTCCTGAAAACCTGATGACACCATTATATTTTATTTATCTGATATTTTAACATTTTTTTTAGGAATTTCCAAAAAGTTGCTCTCGAGAAATTGAGGAACACTGCTGGCAACTATTACATTAACGATAAATCTACAGGGTCTGTAGTTGGCCAGCAGCCTTTCGGGGGTTCACGGATGTCAGGTATTTCTTTTCTTATGGATTAACAGAAATTATTGCTGTAAAAAAATATATTGTTTTGCTATCTAAGCAGTATTAAGTGGTACTTTTCTGCTGCTGGGATAAAATCACCATTTGTATTAATAATCAGCATAGAATGCCTTAATTAAATATAACCGAAATGAGAGTAAATAAAGTGTGGTAAATACTATTTACTTTTTTAATGTGTACAACAGCAGGTATATTCTAGTCTATGTCTAGATTGATGCATTGCTAGATTTTAAAGACTTATTACAAACTTGGTTTTGCTATAGAAATTAAAAATACGTAAGTTGCACCAACTTCTTCACCACCAATAAATAGAAATTCCCCTCTTCTCGTACCAGAAAACACCCACCTGCGTGTCTATATTTTAATAATAAAAACCTTAGGCGTCAGTTACGGTGGGGGAACTGGTTCACGACATGGAGCTCACTAGAGGGCGTGAGCATAGTCCGGGTCTCTGACCTGCCTATATAAGGCCGAAATTTGGAGCTTTTTCCATTCATTCGGAACCCGGCACCTGAAGTGAACACTGCTCTCTCTCTCTCTCTCTCTCTCTCTCTCTCTCTCTCTCTCTCTCTCTCTCTCTCTCTCTCTCTCTCTCTCTCTCTCTCTCTCTCTCACTCACTCTCACTCTCTTTCTCTCTGCACTCGCACTTGCTGCTCTACTCAAACCATAGCTTTCTTATTGAACTACCTCTGCATCTCTCTTTCCTAATCTTGCTATGTTTTAGTCCGGTGTTGTCAGACAACACCTTCCTAGTGTAAGTGTGTAGTAATTAGCACTTGTCTCGCTAAAACTAGCTACTCCTTGGAAGAGATCGTTTCCATGCGGACGACAGTCTCTGGGGCCCTGCAAACTTTACCTAGTAGCGTTACCCCAGCGATCCATCTCTCTCTGGTTCACACTTGCATTTGGGATCCGGACGGTTTTTGCCTACCCTTAGATACTGTACCGAGTGTAAATTTGTGTTCATTCCAAGACCACATAAACTACCTATAATACCTACTCTGTACCTCTATATATCTTCTCCTGAACATAGTGCACTGTTGGGGCACACCTAAGATCTAATGGAGTCAGATCAATATAAATAAAGCTGCCCGCCAGCAGAGGCTGGGTTGAAAAGACCCTAGCCCATGGTGGGCGCCCCCCCCCTTACTACCTGACAATGTACAATTCTTAGTTAAGGCTAAAATAGTCATAATAAAATGCTATAATAATAACAATACAGCATGATAAAAATAATGGTGTTGAACACAATTTTCCTTTTATTTTAAACTAATAGCAAATAATTCATGTTCTAAACTTCTTTACTCAAGTATTTTAACAACGATGACTAGTTCTGTCAGCTATATCAACTAATAATAAAAACTTTTTTTTTTTTATCGGTACTAATCACATTTATAAAGCGGAATCACATTTTTCAAATTGAAATTACCATTTTATTACCCACTTCATAAACATTATTGAAATTAAAAATCTATATTGATTTCTAATCAAAAGTGTTTTAACTTGACAGACCTTTAGGTTTAATAAATCATAATTTAATTATTAATATTAAGTTGTTTAATACTGTTAATCAGTGTAGTTTAATGTTATTTCTATTCGCTGGCTGTTGTTTCTTGGACTTTCAGTTGCTTCCCTTTGAAACTGAATCATTAGTGGAGAAAGTATATTAGCCTGTGGGCTGCACTCCTTGCACCCTCCATGCTTTTTGCATGTACTTCACAGTGTTTTTTGAACCCTTCTGAGCTTTACCGCAGTAAATTCAAACATATGTTGTTGACTCATGCCTAAGTTGGTACTAATATGAAATAAATAGGAATTGAGGGTAGGAGAAAAAGACAATTTTGAGTTCATTACCACCACAGCATTTTTTGTAAAAGTAATACATGTCAAACATGACAGTTCAAAATTATGGGAAGGGGTAAAGTATTAATTTTGTCTTTGACAAATGGTGTGCAAATATCTTTACCGTTGTGGAGCCCCATACATAGATACTCTTCTTCTTTTTATATTACTTATTAAAAAATAAATTAATTAAATTTTTTGTGTGACTTCTAGGGACCAACGATAAGGCTGGTGGACCTCATTATGTTTTGAGATGGGCTTCTCCGCAGTCTATTAAGGAAACATTCGTTCCTCAAAAAGAATGGGCTTATCCCTATATGCAAAAGAAGTAAGGGATATAAAAGTGTAAATTATATATTTATATTATGTGTTTCTGTATATACCGTTAAATGCGTATATACTGTGATATTTGGCACCCAGTATTTATATCAGTATTGAGTCAGAGCCCCTAAGGTGCCGGCATCGTTATATCGCGATTCAGGATCGTTACCACAATATTCTTTTTTATGATATAAAATATACTAATATTAGTTATATGATCAAACTTATGATACATTTAAATTTAGAGAACTTAGAGGATCTCTGTTGTTTTTTTTATTTATTTATATATTTAATTTATAATTACATGTTCGAAAGTATATATATATGCATCTATACACATTGATGTATGTTCTCAGTATATATGTCTAATTGCATTTGACAGATCTATTATCTACAATAATTTAAATAATTAACTCTTAAAAATTTTGTGAAGGTAGTAGTCAAGACTAGATATCTTTATGTGCTTGTTAATAGGAACGGTGAGATTGTTGTATGTATAGTAGGCAGCCTGAGGTAAATACTATAAGTTAGAAATTTATTGTAGTTTTTTGATTATGTTTTATTTGCCTTTCTCCACAATTATAATTTTAATATGACATTATTCACTATAGTAAAAGTTAAACTTTTTGTAAAAATTATTAGTTGCTTAGTACAGAGAATCGGCTTGTGTTTCAAGTACACACACACATACAAACATGATACAAAATTTTAAGAAAATTATTTTATTTTAAATATGACACCTGTAAAAATACATAATTATAAAAATGTATCACTATTTCAATTTTTCTTTCCTTTCTTCCATCCGCTTCCTGCTGTGCTTTTTCCCCCGAATTTACAAGTTTTCATCAGGATAAACATATGATGATGGTACTCATAGTTATATTAGGTAAAGTGAAAAAACAACAAGGAAATTACAATCCAATGGCCCATGGTCAATCTACTAATCATGGAGACCGAGGTTGGTGATGGTTCTAGACAGGTTTTACTCAGTCTCCTGACGAATATCTAGTATTGACTTGAATAAGGAAGTTGTAGATCGGATTCCCATTGCTTAAAGTTATTTTAATTTCACCTACCTGTCTGATATTAAATTTCATGGTGTTGATTTATTTTTTTTATACTAAGCCCTAATTCATTAATATCAGATTGTCAAATAGAAAATTATCTTTTCACATTCATTAATCATTTGGTGGTGATGCATTGCATTGCAATTATCGTATCCCTTGAAGAGCATCCTGGACGAATTTCGGTAACACAAACGCAGATCTATGAATATCTGCAGTGTAGTACTTCAGGTTGATTTCATTATTCAAGATCCTGTGCGGACTTTTAAAATCTGACTCCTGAAAAGTAAACAACTCATTTATATTACTGGAATTTCTTCTAAAATGGGTATTATATCTAATTTAACATTCACTATTAAAGTGTATACTTTTAGGTATCAGGAAGATTTTGAAGAAACTTCTGTCAGACGTGATCGTGTAGCATGAATGCATTAACTTTAACGTGGTTTACTTCTGAGATGTTGATATCAAGAAAAACATTTACCATTTCCCTGCTGATAAATCTCCGCTGTTTTCGTTTTATATTTATATTGGAAATAAGTAAATGTATTAAACTAAATTTAGTAAATAAATAAAACTAGATTTTTTTTAAATTAATCTCAATAATTTATTCAATAGTGCTTGATTTTATTTATTTTTTCTATATTTGTACTAGATGTTTCAGTAGTACCTGTTTTGCAAATAAAATGTTTAAAATAGTTTGTAAACTTATATTTTTTATTGTTTAACTAGGCTATTAGTGCAATTATACTATCTACCACATTACAATCCAATGGCCCATGATTAATATACTAATCATGGAGACCGAGGTTGGTGATGGTTCTAGACAGGTTTTACTCAGTCTCCTGACGAATATCTAGTATTGACTTGAATAAAGAAGTTGTAGATCGGATTTCCATTGCTTAAAGTTATTTTATTTTCATCACAATCTATGTAGACATTAAGTCTGTAATACAATCCCCTCATGATGGTTTCTATGATAAATACAGATAATACAAGGAACATTTATAAATGAAAATGTTTGTATATTATTTTTTCTGTTACTGGTAATCATCTTAAACTGTTAAAGGGAAAGAAAATATTTTTGCTTTATTTAAGTATTTTACTTACTTTATTACTTTGTTGCATTCTATAGAAGTTTTTGTTAAACGTGAGAACAAGTTTCTAATATGCATATTAGAATGAACCTTTTTTTCTTGCAAAATTATTATTTATAAATTAAAAAAGTAACATTGCTTAGTGTTTGGGAATATACAGCCTCTCTCTTTAGGCTTGTTCATTGTTGTGAAAAGCATAAGGGGGTCGAGGTTTGACTTTCAACTTAATAGATTGATTAGGTTGGTTATTAAAATACTTTCACGAGGTGAACTCTTCGTATACTTTAAAGTTTTGATATTCATACTGAAAATTGATTGTGTGATTCAGGGAAGTTTATTTTTAAATATTGTCATTTAATTTATCAATCGTTCTAATAGTTTACCGTATTCAAACTTCCTAGTACAAAGCCAATCTGTCCCGTTGGGTAGGTCGGAACACAGGTGTAAGCATAGGAGGTTACCGGAAATGTTTCTTTGCAAATTTTGTATGTTTTCTGGATAATATCAATGTTAGTCCACGGCGTTCCGACCTGTGAGCACACTATCCCTCCTGGTTTCAATGCGCTTCTCATAAGTTCGAAGTACTTCTTTTGAAAAAGTGGTATAGCTGGACCTGAAGAAAGAAAGAAAAACTTGCTTAAAATCTAGAATAAGATTTATAAAATTCTTAAATGATTTTGTTAAATAGTAAGTAAAACCTCACTATTATAAGGCCATTTAGACTTATTGTTTTATTGTGGTGATGTCATAAATTAAAGTGGGCATTGTTAATTATTGAAAGATTATGAGGGATTATAAAATAACAAAACAAAATACAAGAGTTATTGTTTTATTTTTTCTTAGGGTCAGTGACCAAAACAGGGATTTGAACCCTATTAACTTCTTGCATGAATCAATATCAGAAATCTTAATGAAGAATGGAAATCAGTAAGGATAGAGCTACTTCAGTGACCTAATGACTGTCCAAATAAGTTCTTTGTTTCCTCACCTTAAGGGGATATGGGATCCTACCAACTCCAATTGTTATGTAACACTCTCAGAAATAGGCTGAGGCTTATACTCTATGTTTAATAGCAATATGGAAGTAGCAAAGAAGAAAATTATTAGTTAACAGCCTAAGAAATAATATACTGGCAGGATTCAAACCCGGTATCTCGCCAATATCTAATTAGGGCTATACCAATTAATTTTGTTCTAGTTCTGATGATGCCAGCTTATTTGTATCTTCGGATGTTAATTATTAATAAGAGTGGGATCTATACCAAAACAAAAATCGCTGAAGAAAATTAATTATTTTTAAGTATTAGATTCCAATTAAATAACTAACCTACTGGATCTGATGAATCAGTAATAATGACATCAAATTCAGCCTGGTGCCTTTCCATAAATTTAAACCCATCTTCTACGTGCAGTTTAAGCTTAGGATGTGAAAGACCCACAGCCATATTAGGCAGGAACTGTTTGCACAAATCGATCACCCTTTGATCAATTTCCACCTGGTAGGCTTCGATGACAGATGGGTGCTTGCAAACTTCTCTAGCCACTCCTCCATCTCCTCCTCCGACGATCAACACCTGTCAAAAACAGTTATAAATAATCATACAATAAATTACTCTTATTAAATTTATCATCTGCTAGAAACTAAAATCATCATGACAATTATGTCATTTAAACTGACAGCATTGTATTAACAATTTTTTTTTGAGACATTATTTTTTGCATGGTAGTTTCATTTCATGTTAGTAATAAAACAACCCTGTGAAAAATAATGACAGGTCATTAATAAATTAGTTATCAATTGTAAAATAGTCATTTTGTATTACATTCAAGATCGAGGTTCATTAATGCATTGCTTGTGTTATTCATGTGTTGGAATTTAAGTCGACTGAAGTTACAAAAGGTGATTAAAACTTTCATTACAATAATTTTCACACGAATAAAAACCTTCATTGCATGATGCATCACACTTGGCTTGCGTTTTTTAAGGAGCATTTTTCAGTAAAAGTAAACTTACTATCAAACAATAGTACTCTTACCAAACGCCTCAAAATTCTGACATTCCGGTTTTTTTCTCTCACCATGGAGTAGGAATGAAACATTTATCGACTACCCAGCTTGATGACCTCTCCCCGGTCATAGCCCTTTATTACTCTTCTTTCTTTTGATACATCCAATCCTCAAACTACCTCTTCCTTCATTTATCAGGGGTCCTCTTGGCTGGGACCTCTCCATGAGCTTTTAAACGATTCCTATGACCTCAGAGTTGCCCTAAACCCCTCAGGATCTAGGCAGTGGGTAGATTCTTTCATCTCCTCGAACCAACAATGTGTAACTTCTGGGTAGGGCCAAGAAGTTTTTTTAGGAAGATTAGTGGCATTTGGCAACCTTCCGACCTCTTAACATTTAATGCTTACCTTCCTCTTTATCAAATTAGGACAATTCTCTTGGGAGAGATATTCAAAAGATCCTGAAGTACCATGATGTGTTACATCCCCACTTTCAGGACTATGGTCTGCATGAGACGCAGAAGGATATGAAGCATTCATACAACATCTGTCCCATACTAACCAGTGAGTGAAATCCCTCCCATGCATCTAGTGTTGAATAATTACTTACTTCTCCGACTCCTCTTTCATTTCCTACAGATGCGGTCAATCCCTGTGATGTGAAATGCCTTTTAAGTGACCTACCTTTTCATCAATACTGTGGAAATGATCTACTCACTGCTCAGATATTTTGACAACTCCCATCCAAAGCTATAGTTTTCATGACCTATTATTTAATTATATTTTTAGAATCCACTTCTCTGGAAATATTTCATTATTGTCTTATTTTGTTTGCTTCACAACAGGCTAAAACTCTCTTTACTGCTGACCCTTTTTCTAATCCTTCAATACTATATGTAAAAGCAGTTCTTTTGAGTCCATTGTGGCTCAGAACATACAAACTATTATGCCATTCAATCAAAATTTCCTCAAGGCAGCATCTACACACTGTTGACATTCCTTTGAGGCCTTGCAACTTTTCTGGATGACACATAAATCCTCCCTGATCTGCTAACCACATCCAGCAACCTCAAAGAGAGAGAGAACTGGTTAATGAAGGCAAATTCATAAACAGCACTGTCACCCTTTGGCAAGGGACACATATCCAACCATCACCTTTGATTAATTTTCCTTCCCACAACCAATACAGTTCGATACCTAGGCTTTCATCTGGTCAAAAGAATAACGTGGAACCCTCATACAAGACTTAAGAGGACAAGATTTAAACAGACTATTTGGACAGCGCTTCAGGGGGAGCTCTGTTGCCTCAGATTTTTCCACCAGTTCACTGGGGTAATACCTAGGGGACTCCTGGGCAGAATGAGTAAGTATATTTTAAGTGAGTAGAATTATGCAGAAAGGTATGAATGGGCTCTCAAATCACAATTAATCATGCTGGATAAGCATATTGTGATTTTTACAAATGAAGAACTGAAAAAATATTTTTGACTTCTGATTTATTTTTAATTTTTAGAATCTATACCTGATGCTATATAATTAAAAGAAAATCTATGCAATTAATTATCTTGTAGCAAATGATCAATTTTCAATCTGTGTATATTATCCTTCCCCAACCTTAATCATCACCAACCTTCATTAATGTACTTGTTCTCCTGAAATAGATAATATAGCATTGGTGTTATGAAATGTTATACATACATATATTTTTGGGGGAAGTTTTTAGTACTATTTCTAATTTAAACATGAGTATTATTATTAAAGTAATTTTTTAATCACATTTATGAATTTATCGATTCATAGTATTTATTACTTTTTGCAGAAATTTGGAGGTGACAAATGAATGATGTAGTGAATTGATGTAATTATTTTACCACTTTTATTATTATTTGTTGGCTGTGAAAATTTTTATTTTTCATATTTCAAAAGTTATGTTATTAGTCTGGTAGATGCATGAATGGGCGATGCCTTGACATAAATATTATTTCATAAATGAATAACAAAACTGACAGACAGTCTGTTGGACACATTAGAAATTTATTTTTCTATATTTTATGTAACATATTGCCCTACCTACTTTAGTGATCACATGCTGAGAATGGTTCTCTTGGTTTCTCGGCTGATCGTGATCGGCCATTGAAACATTATAAGATATTTTGGAACAGTATTAAATTTAGTCCTTTATTGCTAATTAATTTACTAAATGAAAATATTTGTGTTTATAATAATACATAAGTAAAAATTGACAAGAAAATAACTTTTGAAAATGGAATTTAAAAACAGAAGATTCTTTCATATAATTATATGATGAACCCATTATTCTGTTATGTTATTAAATATACTGTTAAAAAAAATTTATTAGAGTTTGATAATTTTTTCAATGATAAGTAAGCCTTTACTATAAAAGATCTCACATTCACCAGATTGTAACTCTTATCTAATCTGATCTTTTTTTTCTTCATATAAAACATGTTTCCAACTAAAAATAATTGGATAGTTTTGGAATAATTAAACATGTCACAAAATTCTTTAGCTTTCAAGCTATAAAATCAATTATATTTTTTAATTGACTATAAACATTTGTACTTATAAATGTGTTAAGAGATAACTTAGAATCTTATGCTTACTAGTAGAATATGCTACTCATCATAACATTTATTGGCAGACTAAGCGATTAATACTTACTTTGTAATTTAAAAAAATTAAAAGGGTTAATTGTTTTGTAAATTCATTAAAAAATTAGTTTATATTTCATTACATTTCTCTTAATGTTTCTCGAATGTATTTAATTTTTGAATGTGCAGTATAATTCAATATACTTAATCAATACCTTAATAAATATATATATAAAGAAACATAATTATTTGTAGTAGTAAATAGAAATAATACTTTCTGAGGATTTGGATGACTGCAGAGGGGTAGAAAAGAAATCATTTCTTGGTATGAAAACTCATCCAACTCCGTGCACTGAATGATACCGTCCAAAATGAGAGCACGGCCACATGATTTTCTACAAATAAAAAGTGCATTTATTATTAAAAACAAATATAATAAATATCATTAGAATGAAAATATAAAAAAGTTAAATTTAAAATTCATTGGACCCCTTTAATTTTTATATTCCACTATTATTAATATAAGACTACTTTCCAGTAAAGAAGAAAATTCCCTTCCTCCCTGAAACCTCTTAAAGATTAGAAAAGCATTCTAATTGAAGTAGGCAAGACTAAATCAGCAATTTTACTTAACATGAACACTAAATAAAGAACAGAAAAGAATTTATAAATAAATTACATGCAAACAATTACGTTTCTAATATAATGATGTCCTGATATTTTGATTTTTCTTCATGGAGCAATTTTGAAACTTCCATAGACATTGTTAAACCTGGCCAAAGTTCACTTGTCTCACTAAACCACCCTTCTTTCATTGAGTTCATGGTAGTCTAAAAGCAATATGTTTACTTCAATAAAATACTTTGATGGAATACAATTGTAATAGTGTTTGTACAGATGAAATTAACAGCCTGTACAAGAAATAAAAATATCTAAACAGCTCTAATTTGGAAGAGTGATAACACAAATCCTCTACGCATGTAACTCTGTTGGAAGTGAATGAACAATTCATGATGAATTCCGCAATTTAAATATCTATCTACCTTCTGCTTCTTCTTAGGGCTATCCAGAGAAGACAGACAATCTTCCAACCACGGTTTGCTGAGGGGGAATGAACTCAACAGTAGTCCTTAACTTGAAATTCTGGAATCAGTGATAAAAAGCTGGCAGATGGTGCTCAGATCTGTCTATGTTGTATTTAATAGACATATCAATAGAGTGCACTAGTTACAAGGCTGACAAATTCTCCTGGAACTTCTTCTCTTGACAAATATGTTTATGTAAAGGATTTATGGACATAGTTCATAAAATGGTCAAACTGTATTAGTTTAAATATTTTTTCTGAATATACGTACTCAATTATTTATTACTAGTTGGTTCAGGGATTAGTAACATACATATATATATTTTGTTTTAATTATTTAAAAGATTTTGTTTTAATATTTACCAACTGAAATTTTCTTACCTTAATTATGAACTAAATTATTCTATTTTTAATACAAATAAACGAAATGAAAGACATCTAAAAACAATACACTATAATATCATTTTTTTAAATTATAAATCTGTTCTATTGTTTGTCAAACAAACTCGTTCATTTTAATCAGGTTTTCATGAGCACTGTAAATTCCTAAAATATTGAAGTCCAAACAACATTAAATAATGGTTTTCTACTGCCTGTTGCCAAAATTTTATTTTCGGTGATCTTTAAAATAAAGTTTGCACTATCACATTTAATATTTTGTTAACCATGGGAAAAAAATCTGAACCTTAAATCTTACTTAATATCTGAACTGCACCTTGAGAAATCTTAAAAGTTAATGTCAGTCAACATTCCACCAAATTAAACCTTTATTTGACATCCTCACATGATATGATGTCTCATAGCACCAATGACTAAAACTTACTCAAATGCAACAAACTGTAAATTTTCCTTGACAATTATGTTTTTAAATGAGGATTTGTGTTGTAGTAAAAGACTAGAAAGATATTTAATTAATTATTTATAACATACATTTCTTCATTATTTTGCCAATGACCTAATTCAAATTTAGTATCTATACTAGATGAAAATTTCTAATTAATAATATAGAACGTACGTCAGTAGGGCATTGAGTTTTTATATCAAATATTTTACACTTGCCCTCTCTTTTGGGGGATGTTTGATTAAAAAAGCTAATTATTTACAATTTGGTCCTGTGGGAATATTTGCAGGACTAAGTAGGGCGAGAAGGTAGAATGTCTGATCCTTAAAGTTAAAATTCAATATATTTAACTTAACTTAACGTTTGTAGGATACAAAAGCATCTGGTATGTTGATGGAAATAATTGACTCTTTTTTATTTTAATAAACGATTTACTTTAACAAAACACTGGAGGAATATATACCTATGTAAAGAGGGGATCAAAAACTTAATTGACAAAAGTGATGTTCCAATGCAATGGATTTTTTTTATGCTTCCTTTATCATCTAATCACAGAATACTTAAAGAGAGTAGAACTGGCAAGCCATGGAAGACAAGTGTCACCAGCGACCTCCTACCCTATGTTGTCATTCACGCCGTTTTATTTACAATGATAGTTTCTCTTAATTTACTTATCTAACTTTGTTTACCATTCTGTTATTCGACAATCTTCAGTACTCTGATGGATTGTGTTATTTTTAATTGTTGACCATTAAATTAACGTGATTTTTTTAGTCATGATTAATGGTAAAAAAAAAACTAGTGAAATGCTGTGTTGTGCAGCTTTTGGTTGCAGCACCAAAGCTCAAAATAAGGATGCTATTTCTGGAATCACGTTCCATTTGTAAGAACCTATATTCCTAATACTCTAAATATGTTCTTTCTTGTTTCTGACCTATCCAACCATAGGCTAAAAATAAAGAAATATATTTGACGTATTTCTTTTTAATGCTATTTTTCCCACAACATGTTTTGGGACAATTTCCCCTTTTCAAATGTATTACTAAATGGCCAGGAACAACTTAGTAGTCCACTGGAAAAGAGGGATTCGACCTGAAACATGTTGTTTAGAAAGATAACATTAAAAAGAAAGAGATCAACAGTTTTCCTTATTACTGTGCGAACAACTTTTTCGAGCAAAAGAGAAAGCTAAAAGCCACAGAATACTTGAAGAGTGCTCTTTTCACATTCTTTGATAAAAGCGATGTATTAGGTTTTGTAGAATCGTGGATCTGCCTCTTACTAAAAATTCAGGGAAACAGTATTTTTCTCGGTGCAAACATATTTTAGTTGAATACTCTCACTATTCACTACTTATTAGATCTATAGGACTTCAGTTCTTTCGAACTAGTATTGATCATTATTTAAAACAAATCAACGACGATCTTCACAAGAACAAAATATGAAACATTAGTAACAAACACATTCTCTTTCAGTGGCCAATAATTTTTATTAATTTTATTTTAAGCACTTTTTAGGCCTAATTTTTGTAGTTTCAGCCTTCAGCCTGGCAATAGATTGAAGTAATTTAAATAAAATTATATTATTTGGCTTTCATGGTCATACTTTAACCATTTAGGTTATTTAGGATTAAAAACAAAATTTCCAGATCCATTAATTTGGATTATTTAGTTACCCTTTTTGAGATTACTGGTACTTTATAATTTATTTAGGATCTAGTAAAAAATTATTAATAATATTTTTTGCCCATAATTTCTTTATAAGTGTTAGTAAACTCAAATGGGAATTATTAACAAACGGGTTTTGAAGAAATTGAAATTAATTGATTTGAAGATTTTGTTTTTAATTGTTACTTTATAATATAATATATATAAAATTATTAAAACTGAAAAGCTTGTTTGTTAATTTTTTGTTCCAATGAAGGAGCATGAGAATGAACCTAAATAATAAATATGACATGTAGGGAATGCTTGGTCCTAGGTGATTGGGGTGGGGATGTCCTATGGAGCTGTCAGATCTCCTTACCCTACCGCTTTGGATGCTGCTTCTACTCTCTTTATGTATTCTGTGCATCTGACAGGAACATAGCAGATAATAAAAAAAAAAGTTAAAATCATAAAGATTAAAGCTATGAAGATGAGGAATAAAAAATGTCACTCATAAATGTATTACTATATTATTAAATATAAAAGATCACAGCATTTATTCAGAAAACATCATGATACTTAATAAAAATTAGTAAATTAGTAGAAGTATAATAAAACTAATATAAATAATACAATTTAGTCTAAAATAATTTATATGAAATTTAAAATCAAAATTATTAATTAAATACAAAATTTATCTATTGGTAATATGTAAGTACATTACTTTTGTATTTCAAATCAAATGATGCCCTTCTGGTAAAAAAATATTGAAAAATTCAGTAAAATGTATCAGAGTTTAATTATTTTTAAATGTTTACCTATTGGAAGTATTATATTCATATTTTTATTAATTAATGTGAAGTATTTAATTTACACATTGATACAAAATTAAATCACTACAAAGTAATTTATTGCTGTATGTCCGTTAAGATCATATTTTATGAAAGCATTTTGGTCATACACGGTAATTTTATAAAAATAAATTTATTACATTTCAAAAAATATATAAACTTATAAAACACTAACATCTTGTAACAGATCTTACTTAGTAACACATAATGTTATGTGTATAATTTATTTTTTTACCACAAAAATTTGGTTTGTGGCTGCTTAAATTTACTGAATTTTAGTTGCCAGACAATAACATGAATTATTTTGACTAAAATACATTCTAGTATCAAAATTTACATCTAACATAAAACAAACATATACAAAATAAATCAAATGTATTAAAAATATTACAAAGTTGCTATCAATAAATAAAATAACCTAGACCTAGATTATTGTCACTAAAATTATTTCTATTAAGGAAATGTTTGGGGTTAAAACTTTCTTCTCGCTAATACCAGAACCACTGAGGATGCACTGGCTCAAATTCCCAAATATCTGGTTGTCCGTAGTGAGGTAGCTGTTGTAAAATGCTATTCGACCATTGAAAGGGAGCAACTTCACTTGAATGCAATGGCCCAGCAACAGCCAAGTAGTCTGCATTACCAATGGCTATCTGTAACATAATTAGTTATTTAAATTACTTTTCAAACATTCACAAAACTAAAAAAAAATCCTATTAACTGAATAGCTTGCTTATGCAAGTCAATTTACTGTCCTTTTATACAGCCTTATGAACGGAGAGTGAAGAGAACGAGCCGAGCCTGTACATTGGGTGGTTCTAGTTATACAGGGACTTGAAAGGAATGGGAAATCATCAACCTTATTGCAAAGCGGGGAGGAATAATTTCCAATAACCCATTACGATCTCGGCTCATTCTTTTTATATTATCTTCAACTAGCTTTACCAGCCTTTACGCACTTTCCGACTTCTATTAAAAGAGCTTTCTCTTAACCAGGCATAGCCAGCTATTTAAACCTTGATAATCTCTATAATAGCATTATTTTACTTAATTAATTTATTTACTAAAGCTCAATAGCCATGTCATTTGAAATAAAAGTCAACTTCCTTGATTTCCCTTTCATTTCATGTCATCAGGACCTGAAGTAGGCATAAACAGTATGTCGAAATGTTATAATATTGATAATGATGGATAAATTTGATAAAAATTTAACATTCTTCTTTCTTCAACCTAAGCTAATTTCCAACAAATAAATCCACTTAAAAATAAATCTGATGGTATTTGGCTTATCTTAATAGAATTTATCATTTCTTCTTTTGTGTAGTAGTATTTATGCATATTTATTAGTAGGTATAACATACATATCGAGAACATAATCTAATTTCTTTAAAAGTGTGTATAATCAACAAAAATACCTTGAGATCAATAACTCCACTGTCATTTGGATCTATATTTATATCTTCCTCATTGTTATTATACTTGATTATATCAGGCCTCCCCAAAGCAATAAGTTCTGGTTGGTGCATCAGTCCTAAGAACTCTTCTGGGGTTGTTACATTCTCATGACTTGTCTTCAGTGATTCAATAGCCTTGCCAAATCTAGTGTGAGTAATGTTATCAAAACCAAGAATACGTTTTGTTACCTAAAAATGAAAAATGCTTTATTACTCTTTTCACAATTCAGATATTTTGCTAACTAAAGAATATTAACATTTTTATTAGTACATTCAAAGGTTCTTGGCCACACATATAGATATGCTGCTGCTAAAATTGCAATTACTAACATTTCTTAAGAACTTTTAAGAAACAAAAGGTGAAATGAGTAAATAATAAAATGAAGTAAAAAAGATTTGATAAAAACTCAGTAACAGGGTTTTCTTCAGAAAAAATCCTATCTGATCAAAATTTTTATCTTGCAGTTTTGAAAATTATTTAGTGATTTTATCAACTTTAACTTTTATTTTGTTGTTAAATCCTGAAAAAATTAATTCCTGATCATTATTTTTGATAATAATAGAACATAGAGTAAAAATCAGACATGAATGCCTATTTCTTTTGGAACTTGTCTTGACTGTTCATGTTGTACGTACAACATAACTTATTGTTAAAAGAGCATTTTCAGCTTTGAAGTACATGCTGGCACCAGACTACTTTTTGAAAATTATATTTTTAGACTTGTTTGAGATAATTTTTCCGATTGAGGCAATACTTGTTTATTTTTTTGAATTGTTGAAACCAGTCATATATTGCATCAATAGATGATCAATGGGAAGATTGTGTACAAGTTAGTAAATTTGCATTTAGTAGTGCTGTGCAACCCCAACATTTTTTTTAATGCACCTCTTGAACCTTTTTAGAGACCTATCCTTGATATTAATAAAAACTTATAGACTACTGGCTCACCCTCTAAAGGGACAAATTACTAATTCAGATACTTAAAGTCTAATTGAATAAAATAATTCATCGAGGATAAAAACAGCTGTTGGTGTGAGTAAATTATAATAATAAACTATAATAAATCAAATTTATATTATTAATTACCTCAAAATAAGGAATTCCTGTGGATATCCAATAGCCCTGATCTTCTAAAAGGTCAGTCTCCTCGGCACCGAAGGCAACACCCGGCCCTTGCTCAACTACCCAGAGCGACAGAGGCCCTTTTGTGTCAACCACGAGCCATTGTTTCCCTCCGGTTCCGCTGTGCTCTTTATTGATAAGTGCTGGCCAGTCTCTACCTTCCTTCGACAGTCTGCAGGCGGCCATTACTCTCGGCCCGATAAGCACCTGTCATGTGCAGGCAATGTGATTAAGATGAAATAATTTGTGTCTGTTAGTGAAACTAAATTGGTTATTGACAATTAGTTTTGAAATGGTTTCCCTAATTTTCCTTAAACATAACCAACATTATATATTTAAATATTTAGTTCTGAAAAAAAAATGCTCGGTTGAACAGACCGCATAGAGAGACCAGGCCGATTGCATTTCCAGACCCACAGCCAGTAACCATGACGACATTACAGCTGACAACTTATAAGATCATTTTCAATTATTTATTAGTATAATCAAACCATTTTGCCAAAAATTAAATCATTGTTCACAAATCTTTAAGACAAATATTTTCAGTCTCAAATGATCAGCCCTAAAAAGTTATTTCTCGAACAACTAACAATCCTTAATTGGTTTAAAACCTAGACAAACTGACTGACTTCACTACTAGGCATGACATAGACATATACTGTATCACAGAAATCCACCTTAAGTCATTAGATGTATTAAGAATAAGAGAATACGACATTTATAGATGTGACAGAGAAATTAGAGCTGGGGTGCTTCGATTCTCATTAAGAAAAACATAGCACACACTGAGGTACTTCCTTCACGTCTTAAAACTCTAGAGGTAGTTTGCATTGAAGTAATGTTAGGAAGCAATGGCCCCTTAAATATTATAGCTGCATATAACCGGCCGAGCAGAAGACTGGTACAGAATGACCTTCAGGACATCTTTACTGGATCACCAATGATATTTTTAGGCGACCTGGACAGCAAACATACAGACTGTGCCTGGAGAACTTTAAACAACAATGGACTACGATTATCAAATGTGATTAGATTGTTACTATGGTGAAATGTCAAAGTTAAAATTGGGCTTAGTTTCAAATGCTGATTAAAATGTTTTAATGTGGATTGAGCAATGCAACAACGGTGTATGTGATTGAATTTTAGGGAAACCAACTTTAAACTTTAAATCAAAAAATTGATTTATTATAGAAAGCATTCTTTGTGAAACATATACACTGATTACATTATGTTTCTCAAATCGAAATTAAAATACCTCTTAAAAGTCAGTTAATTAATGATTATTATTATGTTATGATTATCAGACATTTTGGATAAAATTTAGAAAATATTGAGTAATTAGAGGTGTATAAAATTGTAAAACTTTGAAGCTTATGGAAAGGCTAACACTATGTCTGATTAATAACATGTGCCTAGTTAAATTAGCATTAAAACAATATTTACCTTGTTTAAATCCACACTTTCCATTGCACTTTCATTTTTCATCCTTATAGCAGTTCCAGATATAGTCAATGAGCTCCCGCCTATTACCTGGTCATATAGAATAATGATTAACAAAGCAATTGCCTTCGGATATATCACTTAAAAGATAAAATTAAGTATGTGCTATAAGCTCATCATTAATTTGCATACAGTTTCATGGCACATCTTAACACTAAATTTTGATAAAAATATTGAAAGTAAAACTTTATAGAGTAATATTGTTAGTTGTATAATTACCTGATAAAAATCATCGAGGGAGTAGATAGAACCTGGGTACGAAGTAAAAATAATAGTTTGCCCTGGGATAGGTTTGCTTGTATTGGAAGAAGTTTCATGGAAGCCGAAAGAATACTTCTTTTGCATTTTTAACAAGTCCGAGTACCTGAAAAAAACAAAACAATAACAGATAAATAAGGGAGAGATGAATACCAGAATATTAAAAAATAAATAAAAGTTTGAGGGGGAGAGAAAATAAGTTAATAAGTGACTATCAATTTCCAGGTGCCTGAAATCAAAACTACACTAATATTTTGCCAAATATAATTTCTAACAATAGCAATTAAAACCAGAAGAAAAAGTTCTTTCCCTATATTTTAGCACCAAATTTAGAAATTTCTCGATCTTCTGGCATTTATTGTGTTGTATAGTGTTTTTTTTATTTCTTTTTTAATAAATAATTTACAAATTTTCTTCAATATTCAATTCCCAACAGGCACAAGTTAATATAAAGGACCTGTACTTGTAATTAATTTTTCTATTATGACTTTATATGAGATTAAACTACATTTTTATATACAAACGTATATGCAATTATAACAATTTTTAAGATAATTTTCATGAGTTTAATATAATCATTATAATAATATGACTGATTATTTATAAACAACAACTGGGGAAAGACAAAATTGGGGATTGTTTACTGAAGTGAAACCGACAACCAGCAATGAAACCATAAGTTTAAATGAAAATAACAGCTTGAAGGAATAATAGTCCTTTAAATATGACCTTAAGACAAATTATAATATTTCTTTAAATTTATAAATGAATTTATCCATCATGCACAGTTGTGATGTCAAGTAATGGTAAATTATAATTTGCAAACAAAATATTTAACAAGATTGACAGGTAAATATGAAATTAATGATTTAAAGTTAATTTAGAAGTTTTGAATACATACGGTCCTCCTGTCTCATGCGCCAGCATGAACTGAGCACTTGTGTTGGGCAGAAGTTTCAGTAATGCCAAAGATGCAAACTGCTTTGAATGTCTTGATCTGCCTAGGTACCCATTTTCCAAACTGATGATGTCATTCACACTGTTCAACCACCTGTAATAATATAGTCAAATAAATTGTTAATATTATCCAAGATAAAAAATTACTATTTTCAGTCAATTTTGTTGAATTGAATAAATGATTTTGCATACATATAAATAATGTATTCAACTCACAGGAAATCTTCATGCTCGATTTTCAGATGTTTTTGTTTTCTGCTCCGTGAAACCCCAAGCTTCCATCCTTCCTCTAACCCGTCTAACTGGGTATAATATAAGTTAATCTGTACAGAAATAACAACTGTCTTAATTCTCAGGGTTCAATAGTCTTTTTTTGTTTCATTTTGGTGGTAAGCTGGTGGTTTGGGTATCATCTTGAACATTAGTTCTTAATCTGTAGCCTATGAATTATTTAATGGTACATAAGTTTTATTTTTTTGAAGCTTTAAGTTTATTAAATTTCTACATCTCCCCATGAATGGACAACATTTTTAATTGTTTGACCAATTATTTAGTTCAATTTGCTATGAGACTATTTGATATGAAATCTATATTTGTTTTCAATGGTTTATTTCTGGTTATGGATTTATTTAATTAAATAAAATTTCATGGTCTCTCTATACAGTTCTTTATTTAGTACAACCTATCTTGAGAGCTCTAAGATGTCATCTTTAGGTACTAAAGAGTCATATGACAAATAATGCATTTAATTTTCTATATGGAGATACATAAAATCAATGACTCTCATATGGTGTAGTAGTTAGCGTAACTGTTTTCAAATCCCTTGATGAGCAATGTATTTATTTAGTTTCCATGAATAGAAGTGGGTAGTTTCCTGCTCCTTTGAGTCCTGAACAGGATTATATAGGGCATACATACATAATAAACAATAAATAAATAAACAAGCAGACAAAGCATTACATCATAATCATAATTACTAAAAATAATATCCAACAATAAAAACATACTCATAATAATTAATATTGAAGAACAAATATCATAATCTGTAATTATTTTAAAAAATTTCTGTTTTGATTTTTTGTGTAACTGATTTCTAAAATTTAGCAAGAAGTTTTTTTTAAAATTTAATTTAAAAAATGGTTTTGACGGTCAAGGAACTACTGTTTGGAGAGCAATTACACATTATCTCAAGACAGGTTTAGTCAGGTCAGGGGCAAGTGACAGAGCCAAGAGATGACCAGTTTATTGTACTACAAATGCTTTGGAATAGGTTTTCAACTGCTACTGAAACTGCTCAACTTCTTTGTATATCTTGGGGAGTGACCAATATGTACAGAAATTGTTACATGAATACTTGCTGAAGGGAATTTAAACCCTCAGAGATTGTGTTCACTGTAAAAGAAATTCCACCCTACTCCAAACTTTCCCACACCGAGTTACACAAGAAATTAAAATGGAAATTTCTGTATAACTTTTTTTTAAACAAATTTTTTGCATTTTAATTGGGTTTTCTCTTCATATTTATATCAAATATTTGAATTTTTCTAAGTGCACCACTTTTTTTTTCTGGGGCATTGTGTAAACGTTTTTCAATAGTTTTCATATCAAGTAATTTATGTTATGTGTAGAGCTATAACTACTGACTTATGGTTGTATTCATTTGGAATGGAAGGGATTGATCTCTCAGTATAGGAAAGATTCAATATTTCTTCTTTTTTGCTTAAATTATTGGATATAATAGAATACTTTTAAAAATAAATACAGAAGATGAGAGCTCAAAGCAGTCAAAAATCAGTGTACTAAATAAAGAACTTTACTATAGAACAGACCAAGAAGTATTATTTAACTCATTAATGTTTTGTTTTGTAACTTAAATAAGTTACATCAAGTTAAGTAATTCTACAAGTAGTTACTTTTTTTTTTTCATCCAGTGTTAGGAAATTGTTTCCTTAGGGCTTCCTAAAAGCCCAATAGTTTGATCAAGTACCATATAATATATATGAACCGCACAACTAGTAAGCGTTTTAGCCCAGTGTGAACTAGTAAGTTCATTTTAACTTTCTTAACGTCTTAGAAACAATTTTTATTTAAATTTAAAGATAGAGAGAATCACCAAATTTGATTGATGCTGAGATGGATATATCAATGAATATTTCTGAAAAAATAGTTTTAAAGCTGAGCGGAAATACCTGATGCCAATATTGATCTGTTGACTCTTCCTGTTTTGATTTAGCCTTGCTTTTTTTTTCCACCTCTCTTAATTTGGCCCTGATAGAATCGCATAACTGCTTGTTGTTCTGGCACTTGGTTCCTATGATGTTCATCCAACGGGAGTAGATTAGCTGCCAGCTGAGGCTTCCTTCCAGGAGGCCAGCGGCATACGCCTGAGCCCAGTCTGGGAATGATGCTTGGGTTTCGATCTCTATACTGGCCCACCTTCACATTATATAGAATTATTACAAATGGGTCAATATTCATTATATATTTAAATACTCACAGAATAGGCGCAATATTTTCTTTTAGATAAATTTTTTTCTAATTTTGGATAACCGGTATTTGAAATAAACAAGAAGTTACAAAAATCAAATTCCTCACCATTAATTTTGATTATATCATTATAAACATTTATATTTTTTTTATAGCTAAACTTTTGTTATATTAATTACAAACTAAATTATATTTGTTTGAATATATTTAAAAATATGGATAAATTAAAGGGTTATGACAATACTGCGAGGGTATTTTTAACCAAAAATACTTCACTTAATTTGTTAAACCATCATCTATTAAAATCACTCACAGGCATCCACTTAACATAATTTGTTTCAACAATTATTTTTTTCATACCTTTGAATTCTTTTATTCTTATCACCTCTAATTATGGTATTAAGTTAAGTTATAAATATGATGGAAAATTACAATGTTTGTTCTGAAATAGATTCTAAGCCGAGAATTGATAAAGCATATTAGTTAGAGGAGTGGTACCAACTTTTTTCAGGTTTAATTAATTTTCTTACATTTCCAGTTGATGTGCCTTAACTGAAGTGAGTACAGTATAATATGAGATATACAAGCAGATGATTCCTCTGAACTTTTATAAAACTGAAACCTCTTCCTTATGGCTTAGCAATAATAAATATAAAAATATTTATATTGTGTGGTGTAATAAATATACATAAATATGTCTTACCCAGTTTTATGTGTTGTCGGTTGATAATAAGCTCTTGCAATTCCCTTCTTCACCTTACTGGGTCTGTTGTTCTGCCCCCAAAACTTAACATTGAAGCCTGTCTTACGGCTGTAGAATGCAGTCGCAGAGTACATGCCATCATCGGTATTGCTAAAAAGTATATTTAAAACATATGTTTCAATAATTTCTTTAAACCAATATTTAATTTCATTGAAAATTAAATGTCCAATGCAACCACAGGGGCAAACATTTAGATCAACGTGTCCCTATTAATCATTACTCATAATTTATCTCATTTCTCAAATCTATTCGTCCCCATTCAGTTGTAGGTGGAGACTTCAATGCAAAACACCAACAGTGGGGCTCAAGAGCCACTAACTCCTGAGGGTGCGCTCTATTAGCTCCAGTTTTATTCACAAACTCAATCACTAACTCTCTCCTCAATTTCCAATCTATTGGCCTAATGATCCCAATCAAAATCCCGTCATTTGTGCTTTCTTCTCTCACCATGGATTATCAATTCGTCCACTACACAGCTTGATGACCCCCATCCGATCATAGGCCTTCACTCCTCGCTCTTTCTATACACCCCATCCCAAAATTATCTCTTCCTTAATTTATCAGGAGGATAGTTTACTAGGACCTCTCCCTTGAACTTTTAACCGATTCCAATAACCTCAGAGTTACCCTAAAACCCCCACAGGATCTAGACCATGTGTACATTCCTTTACTTCCTCAATCCAACAATGAGCTTGGAATGCTTCAAAACTTGGACCATATCCAGGAAGTTCAGAACAAAAGTCCTTTACCTCAAAACCATCTTACATCAAATGTCGATCCAAAGCTTCGTGGCAAATGATCATTTACCCCGCTGTTTCAACCAAAACTGTAAATTACAAAGACGGCATGTGGCAATCTTCCTATTTAATTCCTAACTTTTCCTCTTTATCTACTCAGGGTAATACTGTTTGGAGAGCTACTCAAAAGATCCTGAAGTACCACTATGACTTTGTGCCGCATCCACTCTGTCCGGCTTCATCAAACAGTGAAAGTAACCTACCTCGTGGTAAATCTCCAGGGCATGACCATCTCACTGCTCAGTTCCTTCGAAAACTTCCACCTATAGCAATAGTTTTCCTGACCTATGTATGAAATTTCCACTTCTTTGGAAATATTTCAGAAACCTGGTAAATCGCCTAATGATCCCGCAGCTTATTGCGCAATTAGTCTTCTTAACATAGCGGATTCTCCGGTATTAATATTAAGCTATGATTCTAATCATCACACATGGAAACATATTCGGTTTTTATTTTAAACGACGAGAAACGGTGTGGAAGGAAACTCCTGGAATGTTAATGCGGGTGTATCCTACACTGTAAACAAACTAAGAAAGCAAGATTTGTTTTTAAATATTTAAAATGCCAATGACGAAGAACTTTGTAAGCTCCTTGGTTGATTTAAAATTAATTCTCCTTGATGAATATCAATCTTGTTATTATTGGATAAAACATAAAAAAAACAGATATTCAACTCACAATGGGATTTCCAAGAATGAAATCGTCAATATAGCTCCGACGATGACAGTTGCCAGCAATATGGAGGTGTACCTGGTCTGCTCCCAGGAAGCCCCAACCACCTTCAACATCACCTTTTACACCTGGAAACAAAAATACAATGACCTTTTATTAGTCAAAAATTGATTAAAACCCGCTACCAGTTACTAATAATAATTTTGAAATAGTAGTTGATAATTAATGTAATATAAAATTTTTGCAAGATACTGTTGGATTTCAAGAGCACTTGAATGTTTACGTGATCCTTGGATTTATTCTAACACATGATTTCCTTCATGCCAATCTTATCTTACCTATGGATCATTACAGTCGCGAAAGATGCACCAATTTGTTTTTTATTCGTTAGATTTTGATATCCGCAAAGGATATTTATAGGAAATTACCTGAACAGTTGAACAAGGAGTCGACTAGGGTTATAAACATTCTATTTGAGTATTGTAGGATGGCTTTGTTGGGATATTGGTTCAGGTTGTTGAAAAAATGACGTTACATTGTCATTAACCAACGCTGATATCCCAAACAAGAAATCCATTTAAAACCCAATTTACATCCCACAGAGTTAAGATTGACAAACCCGCTTCTGGAAAATTAACGTACGGGTCCCCGCCGTGTACATCTGCACCAATGTAGTACATAGCGTAGTTTTCGCAAGGGCCAGACCCACGAGAGTGCATATCAGGAAGGTGGTCCCTGCATCTTGCTTGTAGTTTTTCCTTTGGCTGTTATTTATTAGTAGCTAGTTATGGGGCCAATACTGCAATGAAAATCTCTCATGTATTAACATTATCCAGAGTTTGCGTAATTAGGTTTAGCAGAACTTCTTCCATGTACACCAAGTATACATTTGATGCGGCCAAGCACAAAACAAGCGTTAATTCAATTGGAATCTAAGATGTGTTTAAATGAGGCCAGGGGTATAAATAACTCCGTTTACTGCTGAAACCGAAGTTTTATTTTAAAAACAATTGGAAATCGTATTTTTGCACGTGTATATGTTCAAGGATCGTAACAGTAAAAATACATCTCAAAATGCAATGGATAAAATCGTGTTGAAAAATTAAAAGCTTAAAAAAGAACAGTTTCTCTCATTTCAAAAATTTCTTGCGCTATTTCAGATTCAAAGTTCTGATTTTTACTAATTACAGATAGAAATTATAGACGGTAACGCCAGAATAAATACACATAAAAATAAATGCTCCAATCACACATCCCGTATTCTACCAACGAGAGACGGTTTAACTCGATAAAGAGTACTTTTGTTCGGAAATACCAATTTAGTTTCTCACTATTGTTTGATTAATATTTAAGAAAGAAAGATGATAAAGTTGATTAGTATTAGAAAGATCACTAGGAAGAAATAAAGGTGATCTACCATAGGGTTAAGCCGCATTAGCAATTGTAACTGCTGCGTAACATCTTCATTTTTATGATTATAATCTAATCACGATATTTAATCATTTTTGTATACTATAAATTTTAATTTGTTCCTTTTAAAGCAGCTACGATTCGGGTAACTCTCCTATTAGCCGGTGATCTTCCAAGTGAGGAATGCTCCAGGATACATTACCGTGATTGAGAGACTACCAGTCTTTAGTCTGTTCCCTGCTGTTCGAGTAATCCGTTCTTACTGCAATGCTATCTAAAAATTTATTAAATCTCATTCATTTAATGAAGTATTTGATCAATGTGAGTGAACTTTCGATTAATTTTCAAACCCGAAGGGTAATCAACTTTTTTGAAGTTTGGGGGGGGGTCACCTATCGTTTTTAATTGTGTTCTACGTGATAAGGCCAGAATTAATATTAAAAAAAAAAAGTTTGCTTTTAATCGCAGATCTAAAAGTTCTGTAATTTTAATGTCTCAAAAAAAATCTTGCTTTGTCATCACTTCATATTTTAATTTATTTGAATGAGTCATAAATAAATGAAACCGCTTAAATATTTTTTAAGGAAATATCAAGAAGAATTTATATTTAGAGAAGATACAATTTAATTAATTGTATTCATATATGTTCTATTTATTGTGAGCAGTAGCAGCCGTAGTCACTTCGATTGGAATTAAGCACCGAAGCGCACTAGACTTGTTTTGGGTCGTGGGGCATCCCTTACCCCTTAGGGCTCAGTGTAGAACAGGCGTCTGAACAGCCTTTTCGTCTTAAGGGATTGAGAGCCTTCTTGTTTCTGATCTCACCCCCCTTGGAACTTATAGGCCTAGCGAGCCGCTAGCATACGTAGGTCTATTATTAATAACCAACAAAGATATTTTTCACAATTTTATGGATGACTCTTCAGAGTAGTCCCAAGATTTATATAAGCCATTCTCAATTCTACTTTATACTTTATGGCCATTCTCAATAACCATAAATGTTTATATGGCGAGGTATTTCATGAATCATCTTTAAAAAAAAGATTTTTTTTAAACTGAAGGTGAGCCCCATCACTTTGTAATGTATTTATGTCTTTTCCTTCTAACTTCAATCTTATATATGTAACCCAGCCTCCTTAGAATGCATCTGCGCATAGCAGAATGAGGAGAGATCTGTCAATTCTTGTTCATTAACTTTGTTCATTTTTCACATACTGTATAATATAATTCAAGGGGTTAAGGGGAAAAAAAACAATTTTTTTTCTCTTTCCCCCCTCCCATAGCCCCTTTAAATTTACATATAATTATCTGTAAATTTAAAGGGGCTATGAAAGGGGAAAAAAAAAGAATCATCTTTATCAGTGCAAGATGTAAAAATTTCTCGTGCTGCTTAATACACAATTTTTTTTAATTTTAAATTTGTCTGATTGGTCCAACCTACCAGGATTAGTCAGATTGTGTGCGAGACTCTTCTGGGAAGTCACAAGATTGACATAAACTATTTCACAAGCTTGTCGCTTATGATGTCATTTTAGCCAATTTTTAAAAACTTTGAAAAATTGTACTGGGTAAAGCCACCTTGAGAAACTGCTATACAAAATTTCTCTTCAAACTAAATGATGTGATCTACCATATCCGCAAATCTATAATCCAATCTTCTGAACAGTTGCTAGTTCTCGGAATATTAGGTTTAAGTTTGTAAGATAGTTTTACGTCCCTCTCTCTGTAAGTTTTGTGTCCCTGGACCTACTTGCATTGTTTAGATTTTTTAACCGTAATCCGATATTTGTTAGTTTGTAAGAACTGCTTAAAATGTATGTTAGCTTTGCAGTACAAGGATCCCACTTCAGCTCAATAGGTATTATTTGTATATATTTAATTTTTGATAAATATATAGTCAAAGAGAACAAATTACAAAGGCAGAGAAAGAATAAAGGCACACTAAGTAAAAAATAAATAAGTAAATATACCTAATACCAAAGTCTAGACACAATCTAATAATTAATAAACAACGCACATTATTTTTCCATGGTATTTTATCAAGTATAGATCACCAAAGCCATAAAAATACATATTAATTGTCAGGATAGTGAGTTATTTTAATTTTATTCCCCACTAAATATGATGAGAAAAATATTTATTTCGTTTTATCAGGTAATTAATTTATGCCCCTTCAATTTTTCTTTTGCTGATTGCTATTTTTTTAAACATCATCGGGGCATTAAATGACTATCTTAGGGGTTAAGGGAAAAAAAAATCTGAGGGTCTGTCTGACTTGTTTGGTTTTGGTGGTCTCTTGTGTCTGGTGGCTCTGGTATTGTCTGGATTATCATCGACCTCGATAAGCCATTTTAAGTTCCATCTTCTAATGCCAGCAAATCCGGTCTGCTTCTTCCTACAGACCCAGGAGACCAACTCAAAACTCAAAAATACCGAAGACATCAACTAGTACAACATTTAGGTCAATAAGAACTTCGAGCTCATTAAAATTAACTATTAAACTGCAGTATAGTATTGGATGATATCAATTCATTAGTTAGTTAATGACTATATTATGTTTTCATTTCACATAAAATTAATTTTCTTTTAAAAACTAACAAATGATTCAATCATATCAAACTAGGGGTTTATTTTTATTATTCCACAGGTATTCCTTCAAGGCAAAAAATGAATAATACATAAACATTCGATTTTATTAATTAACTGATGTTAGCTACATCAAATTCAACATTAAAGATTTTATATTACATTATATTTTTTTTTTAAAGGTGATAATCGTTGTATGCACAGTGTAATCAAATAAAACGTCTTTCGACTAATGTAAAAACATATGGCGAGGCTACAACTACTAGTAATAATTTAGTTCCAATTATTGTAATAAATTAAATTGTAATGTTAACTAGAATTGTAGCCGGAACACTCATCGTTGAGGAAACTCCTGGGTATTTCCGACTTAGCCAATTAGCACAAATGTACAATACAGTAAACGGCAGTTTTAACCTTCTTCACGAAGGTGAATCCTTTGTTCCTTTCTTTCCCAGGTCACACACCCCAAAAAACACATCATTCGTCCACACAACCATCTAAAATTTAAAACCACTGCCTGCTCAAACACACCGACGAGCACCATGATCTCCAAGCTCCTTCCAAATCACTTTAGCAGTCCGTCTTTGACTTGTTTTCCTCAAACGTCTTGTTTATTTATGATCTATGCTCAAGCTTACAACATTGTTGGTCAAAGGAACGACTCGGTATTTTTTATCAATTTTGTTTTGTTAAATATATCCCGTCAATGAAAATCGTCTTATAGACAAATAAAAAAAAAAGTAAAATAACCAAAATCATTAACATATAAATAAAAATATAACAGAAAAATATGAAGTCCCTTGTAATGGTGGACGAACATACACAAAGAAAAAGCAGCATACACGGAGAAAAGCCAAGAAAATGGAAAACACAGATCTTTAGATCTTAAGCAGTTTCTGAACTGACTGAAGAAATTTTAATGTTTATTTTTCTCTGTCATAGTTCCGAAAGGTTTGGCACAGATCATTTTCGGCCGTTATCGTGTTATCGCCACTCTAGCGGAAGACGGCAACGTGGTACGAACGGCTTCATGGCGATTTCCGTAAGTTTTGGAAGTTCCTAAAGACCACTACCAAGAAGGAATCCGGTGTCCGTCTTCTTGACGGGGACACACTCAACACAACGGAAGAACATGCGAAAATACGGGCCGACCATAATACCGCAGACAACGCCGCTAGGGCAGGTAATTACCACGAACCTCAGCAGCTGGAGATAGGTCAGAACTACATGTTTGTCTCCCCGAAGCAGCTCAAGGCAATTCTTCGCCGGTGTAAGGGAAACCGAGCATCAGGGTGCGACGGGGTTCAAACTGTAATGCTGAAACAGCTGCCGAGGAGAGGGGTCGCCCAACTCGTTAACCTGTACAATTCATGTATCAGGTTGCGATATTTCCCGACAGCGTGGAAACAAGCTATCTTGTTCCCGCTGCGGAAGTCCAAGGAGAAAGGCAACCACCTAGCCCACTATCGCCCGATCAGTCTCCTCTCTTACATGGGGAAGATTCTCGACAAGATTATTCTGAACTACCTGAAGGAGTTTTGTTCGGAAAATGCTATTATTCCGCACGAACAGACAGGATTGAAGGTTCATCTGAGTACAGAACATCCGCTTGTGAGGGTACAGACGGACGCCACCCTCGGTATCAACAATAACACAGCGACTGCTATGATCTCGTTGGACTGCACCCAGGCTTCGACAGCTTTGTGACTGGGAATGCCAAGAGCAGCTATACACGATGTTGGTTTCCTTCTTGAACGAAGATCGGTGAGGGTACGGGTGGGTGATTGCCTCTCTGACCCATTCCCTCTGACTTGTGGAGTTCCTCAAGGAGTGGTTTTGTCTCCGGTTTTTTTCAGCATGTACGCATCTGAAATCGTTGAGACAAACTATAAGAAAGCTACGGTAATCGCTTTTGCCGACGACATTGCGGTTTACAGCAACTGCATGAATGCACAAAGAGCACTTACACAAGCTGAGTCACGTTGTAACGTAATCAGTGACAGGCTGGGCAAGTTAAACATTAGTGTAAACGCCGGGAAGACCGACTGCGTAATCTTCTCTTACCAAAAGAGCAAAAAAGCATTGCCAAAATCATATAGTATTGGAGGACAAGAGAACTCACCAGTTTTCTCATTCTACTATCTGGGTATAAAAATGGATAGGCATCTCCATTTCTCTACTCATTTTAGTAATAAAATAAAAACAGTACGACAAAGGTCTTACCGGCTATCGCACTTGCTAACTTCACCTAACCTGTCGCTTCGTCTCAAACTGATGATATATAAATGTGTCCTCCGGCCAGCTCTGCTGTACGGTGCCCCGCTATTTACCCACTTGACTGACGCTACAGCCACACGTCTCCAACGTTTCCAGAATGGGATCAAGTAAATGACCTATTGTAAATATATTCATTTATGTAGAATCTATATTGAATTCTTTAATATTTTGGTAACAAGGGGATATGGGAAAAATAAAAATGGAGCTCATTCCTCAACCCCACCTACAGTTCATTCATGCCTGATTGATTCTCTGTCCATTTTTTACCCTGTCACTCTTCCTGAACAAAGCCCTGAAATGTAAACTGTGGCATTATTCCTAGTTGTTTTCATTAATAAAGGGTCATAAAGTCTTTACAGCTGGGAGATCATCATTTGTAATAGAACAGACAGACGGTCAGAACTAAATACAGACGAAAGCGGACGTGCTTCCTAAATTTGAAACATATGTTCCTTCAAGCTCGGCTTGTACCACAAAACTGTTATTATTACATAAAATTGATTTTTTTTTAGTTATATCGATGGCGTACATAAGTGGGGGGCCAATGGGCCTAGTTCCCCCCCCCCCGAAATATGTTGAAATGTTTATAATTTTGCCCAGTAACTAATTAAAATTTTGATACAAATAATTTTTTACTTTATTATTATTAATACATGTTACCACTTTATTACAAATAATTGAAGGTATCTGATTATTACTAAGGGCATAGGTCCGACCAGAGATAAGAGAGAAGTCTGACTCACATAATTAAGGGAAGGGAATCGGTTAAGTTGTGAAAAAAGATTTTATTGGAACTTTTCCACTAAGTTCACTAAAGCCACAACAGAATAACCTGGAAGACCAAATCTCAGATGTCATGCCCAATAATTATACCTTCATTATTTTTCTTTAACATTTCTGGAGCATCAAATAGAACTTCCATATAAGATAACATCCTACATGAAACTGGGGGGGGGATATTGGGAATACACTTTTGATGAGGAATTTAATGATTTTATGTAATTATATTTTACTTTAAGCCCGAACAAACATGATTTATCAGGGAACCAAGATCATTAATTTAATACTCTACCCAATATGATAGAAATATATTTTGTTAACTACTAATTTCATTCTTTAAAGTTCGGAAAAACAACACACTAATTACAACACATTGCTGATCGGGGCGACGAAATATTTAATTAAATATTAACGAAATTCTAAAAAGTAATTCAATAGCCAGTTAATAGTGAAAAAAAAAGATCAATAAGCGTAGAAGAAATAAGATGTAAATTGCTATAAAATATTAGCCTTTTACGATACTTCCTAATATCTTAAAAGCTTTTAATCCATCATGAGACATCAAATAACTACGCCAATTGCTCAAGTGATTTTGATGTAATACAACCCTTTATTGCGTGATACCCTTAGCTGTTTGATGCATTACTTGAATTGACTTTTAAGTTGAAACACTTGCAATGAGTTGAATTTTTTAATTAACTTACAACTTGATGTAGATTAAAATGGGTGGCTCCCTTTTGGGTTGGCCACTTCCCCTGCCCTTCTTTTCGAGTACTTAAAAGAAAATACAACAACATTGAAATAAAGGAGATCAGTATTTTTCCAAACGTTAACATTGTTCAAATACGTAGTTTAAATAAATTGAAAAGATAAAACGGTATGTTTACTCAATATAGCTGATATGTTTACTTTAATGCTGATAGTTAAACGGGTCATTGCTATTGCGTATTGTGGACTACCCATTAAACTTCAATGAATGTTTGTTGAATTTAAATAAAACATTACTAGCTATGGTTAGCAGATTGTCACAAACAACTCCTTTCGCGGATTCCTTACGTTTGAACAGCTCTTGTATTAGATGTATCATATAATAATCTAATATCTAGAATAATATAAAACATTATTAAAATGGCTTTTAATGATCTTAGGAGATAATATCATGAAAAAAGAGATCCTAACGACGATCTGTTGTTAATTTTTTCTTATACACATCCATTATTAGTACTATGAACACTTTCATTCTTTCATCACAACACTGAGTTGTGTGAATTGTATTCTTCTGATATATTGCCACGATAGATTAACTTCTTAAGTCTTATTTATTATGGTAGCTGATTCATGAAGATAGCAAATATGCGAAATATTAGAGAGATGTATAATAAACTGTTGTTTTTTTTTAGAGGAAACCACAGGCTTCTGTAATGAAAATCTTTACAGAAAGAAACTCTTGTTTTTACATTGTCTAGCCTGGTGATGGCGAGTCCCCTTATTTGATCAATAAACATGGAATTTTATACCCTTTGATGACATGGAGCTTCATTTTCATGACAAAATATTTTCAATTCCATATAACGCGAATAAATTATTTGTTAATTAAAAATAAATATTTTTTATCGTATTTACAGGAATTCAAATTAAAGATCTCGATTAACAATGTATTTTTTTTTTTTGATAATTTCGTTAACCTTACGATCGTGTTCACAACTTTAACTCTACTAATCTTGACAAACGACTGACCTGGAACCCACATACGAGACTAAAAAGACAAGAACTAAACAGACGCTTTGGGCAACTGTACAGACTACTTCAAAGGACATCCCATCTCTCAATAGAAAATAAACTACTAATCTACAAAGTTATACTTAAACCAATCTGGACATACGGAATAGAGCTATGGGGGACAGCAAAAAAGTCGGACATCAAGCGTATCCAATCCTTTCAATCAAAAGTCCTGAGAACAATAGTAAATGCCCCTTATTACGTCAGAAACAAAACCATTCATAACGACCTTAATATACCCTACATTCTAGAACTCATCCCTTCCAAGTTTATGAAATTCCACAGTAGCCTTTCCAACCACCCTAAGCCTGTAGACAGTCATTGCACTGCGCCACTCATCCCTATAATCCTCCTCGGAGACTGAAACGGCAGTGGCCTCGTGACCTGGTATAAACGCGTGACAGTGGGAGTCCTGGCAATGGCCAGTTTCTCCAATCATGTCCTGAGCGTCTGTGGCTCTCACGCTCTTGGTCAGCCTCCACTGGCTAGTATCCGGTGACGCGGCTGACGAAGGAGCGTGGGGGACTTCCCAAGACTCCGCTATCTCTTCGCATGTGGATTTGGGAGGTCTCTGGGCTGTCTGTAAATATTGTATGAATGAGCGAGTGAATGATGAACTGTAAATATGGTATGAATGAGAGCATTTATCTTAATTACTTATTGCCTTATAAAAGGCAGATTGTAATTATAGCACAATAAAGGAATATAATAATAATTTAACTCATTAATAAATTTAATTAATTAATTTAATTAATAAAATTATTAATAAATTTAATAATAATTTCTAACTCTACTTAACTTTGGCGTAGAAGCATGACATTTTTGCTAGAGCCATTTGATGCCCCGACGATGTTTAAAATAAAAGCAACCAACAAAACAAAAATTAAAGTGGCATAAATTAATTAATCGATGAAACAAAATAAACATTTTTCTATCATATTGAGTGGGGTATAAAATTAAAATAATTCACCACCCTGATAATTATTATGTTAACCAATATTATTGGTGAACTATAGTTGAAAAAAAAACAATCGTTCAGACAATGAAATAATCATGTTCGTTGTTTATTAATTATTTGGTTGAGACTAGGCTTTGGTATTGGTTGTCTGCCATATTTATTTTTTAATTAACGTGTTTTTATTCTTTCTTTGCCTTTGTAATTCGTTCTCTTTTACCAAAAAATAAATATGTACAAATAATACATATTGAGCTGAAGTGGGATCCTTGTACTGCAAAACTAACATGCATTTTAAGCAGTTCTTGCCAACTAACAAATGACGGATTACGGTTAAAAGAACTTAACATTGCAAACAGGACCAGGTGATGGGGCTCACCTTCGGATTACAAAGAGAGCGACATAAAACTATAAACAGACTTTTTATAAAATAAAATAATTATGAAAACAAAACACTTTACATTTTGAAAACGTAACATAAATAAGGCTAACTTACAAACTAATATTCCGGGAACTATCAATTTACATAACCTTTGTAATTAGTTATCTTTTGACTGTATAGTCAAGGAGAGAGAATAGTTTGGTGCACACTACTATTGACCGCTCTTTTTCACCTATTCACCGACCCTTTCAAGCCCTAATACAAGCTATCCATAACATATCTTGATTTCAAGCATCTCAAAAAGTAAAGCTAGTATACCCCGCGGATAACAGGTAAAGGTCTGAAGTATATAAGTTTTGTCACGTGGGCTTGGACAGGTTTTAAAGTCCAATGAAATTTTTCAAACCTATTCTTGCTTCTCTACCTCCTATAGAATCCGTCTAAATCCTCAGATTTCTGTATAAACTTTTCGGGTCGTCCCAAGGGGGGACGCCGGCCGCTGTCCGGTGGGTTTCAAAAAAGAGATAAAATGGGTAAATCTGTGGTCTTTGACGTTTGATCGCGGCCTAGTCGGCGGGTAGCGTTATTCGTATTGATATGATCTCTATAAGATCTTAGAAGGTGCTTTATGTTCAGGAGAAGAGGAACATGGTAGGTATTATAGGTAGTTTATGTGGTCTTGGAATGACCACGAATTCCTACTCAGTATCTAAGGGTAGGCGAAATCCGTCCGGATCCCAAAGGCGAGTGTGAACCGGAGATAGACAGACTGGATCGCTGGGCGAGACGCTACTAGGTAAAGTTTGTAGGCCCCCAGAGACCATCGCCCCCAAGCTAACGACCAGACATTTTGAACTCTCAATAACTCCAATTCAATATAAGATTGTGCCACAGGTGAATACGATATACAAATCATTATAAAACAGCTTTATTGCCTTTTCACAGCCGATGACCCCTTCTTTAATGTAATAACGCTTTCAACGTGTTCAGTGTTGAACTGTACTCATTTTAAAATTGTACTTTTATTCTACTACAATTAAAAATTCTTAAAATTCAGAAGTACAGCACCTCTGTAGTAAATGATTAAAATTCAAAAACAAAATTAAACACAATGAAATAACTATTAAAATTATTAAAAAACGTTATCAACAAGTCATAAAATTATAAAAACCTACTTAAAACACAGCTATATATCAATGTTATGGCTACACGCCCAATTAGTTATGTGGGTTATGTAACTCATCTAAAACGCTAATATCTCTTTTATCTTTAACCAGGGCTGCTACATCCACGCTCCTTTACCACTGGCTTTGTCCAAGAGTAATTTTTTTTTACTTATGGCTGTGACCAGTGGCGTAACTACCCGGCAGGGCTGGCAAAATTCCACGGGCCCCCGACCCAAGAGGGCCCTGGCCCAAGTGGCCGCGAGCTCAGAAATATTGTTTTAATATTGTACCTATTTATAAAAATATGAAAATATATATACCATATATTCAATATATTCAATTGAAAATTGTTATTGGTTGTGGGTAACTAAACTACTTGTAAGCATAATAAAGCTTAATGATAGGGCCCCAGATGATATAGTTACGCCACTGGCTGTGACGTTTGTTATGTAAAACAATAGTAATTAGTTTGTCTCTAAATGCGCAGGTAAAAGTTTATTATCATTTGTCTTTTTATTTGATTGTATAGATAACTGAAGATGACAGCTTAGAGCTGTCGAAAGCGCTATCAAAATTAAGAAGAAATTATCAGTTGTGGAAAGACAATAAAACTTTTTTATAATTATACCATTCCTCAATCCAGCAGTAATTTTTTTTTTTATTATAGATAAATCATTTTGTCAGATTTTCTAAATAGCATGCTTTTGAATTAATCGATCGAAACATTTAAAACTGGTATAGCTTGATATCTTTAAAAACCTCGTGAGCTACATCACTTCTTGGTGCTCTATCTCTATGGTTGTGCAGTGTGGCTCAGGGCTAATTTGAAAGTTTTAATTCGGTGTACGATTTGGCATGGTTCGACCCATAAAGAAACACGGACACTTCTCATAATAAAATATATATCTTTCAAACTTCCCAAGACAAAGAAAAAAAATATCAAAATTGGTGTCCACATTTTTATTATATTCTTAGTGAAATTTCAAAATGGAATCATACTAATTAGGTTATTTCCACCGGTACGCTATTACAACAGCACATGTTTCTGTGATCATGGTTAAAATTTATGCGAGAAAGATTTAATGAAGTTTGCCGATGTCAGCAACGCTTTTTGAGGTTGTTACTTGTTTTATTTTCTTTAAAATAAAAACAAAGCAAATGGAGGCCGTTTATGGCGAAAACCATTTTACATAGTTACTGTTTATTGGAAAATGAAATGATCTAAGGAAAGATTTGTTTCCTTATTATTTATTTTAGTTATGTTGTAGTGTTATAATTACGCTTAAAAAGTCATCTTATAGACTTTAAATAACATTATATTGCTAGTCCATATTCATTAAAATATATTTTCAATTACCATCCATGAATTGCAACTTTATGATTGGGGCTCTTAACAATGAGTGATAATCGAAAAAAAACTTTCATTTGACGTAGGGCATCAAATTAAAGACTTGAATAATAATATGTACTATGAGTTTGGTCTTTAGCGTACTATAGTTAGAAAAATGAATTCAACTGTCATTAAAGTAATATAGGTAAAGCTATAGGCAAACAGCAGACCAGGGAATGAGGCGAGCGGGGAAGGTCCTGGGCTTATGTGAAATAAATAGCTGGTGAGATTTCTTAAGAGGATAGAGCCGAACTCTCTAGCGAGGAAGAAACAGGGAATATTCCCCGCCAACGAACCATTCACTACCTCTGATTCACCAAAAGTCGGGGTTTTCTGTCAAGTTAGAAGTTACTGTATACTTAGAAGTACAAGGCGCAGAAAGTAGCACAGTCGACATATTTCCTGTTCAAACGGTGGTTGTTAGTGGTTCACGGAGTTCATCGTTTAGAATATTTTTTTAATTTCACGGCAACAGTAAAGCAATACAAGGTTTGTGTTCTCGATTATAAATATTCATCATGAGATCGATGATGGTGCAAAGAAAGTATAATTTAAATGTCTATAGATCAGGACGGTTCGGAGTTGTTCGGAGGGAGAATATTTCCACCTTCGGTGAATCGTGAGCAGTACCGGGCTATAAAGTATAATGTAAATGTCTATAGATCAGGACGGTTCGGAGTTATTCGGAGGGAGAATATTTCCACCTTCGGCGAATCGTGAGCAGTACCGGGCTTTAAAGAACCTATGCCCCCCTGGGAATTTCAGGACTTAGGTCATGTCACATGTAGCCAAAACCTAGATGAGCATACTGCCATACGTGGTGTTACCTTGTCCGTTGTGCGTATGGAGCGAAGGGTTTATGCCAACTATACCGACGATAAGCCGCAGACCAAGACGCATGGATGCAAATGAGATAATGGATCTTGCTAACGAGCTGTCCAGACTGCCAGCTCTCACGTACACACCTCGACGACAACGGACACTAGCGCACTGATAGCCCCAGCCGAGTACGCCTCAAGGAGATTTTCTATCTCGGACGAATCAAGATTTGTTTTATTTTTTCGAGTTGAAAAGGGATCGACGTATGTTTTCGGAGAGGAATTGTTATCGAGAAGGGGTTTCGAGTGGGTGCACTCAGACGTCAATGTCAGGGCTGTTATGTTTGGACTTGGAGAAGCATTCTTCATCAATTGTTGTGGTTTCCTCAAGAATCCGTTTGTTTTATCTTTATTTATTTGAAACATTTCCCCTTTCCTTCAAAGATGGAGGAGGGTAAGAACAGCAGGAGCGCAAACAATACAGCACTCAACGTTATTCAGGGAACAAAAAAACAAATCTCCCCCAAAGACTTCTATTAGAAAGACGGAGCATCAGAGCTTAGATAACTAAGCATGAACAAATTAAGCCAAACTTCGGTTTGCCTGGTTAATTTCTAAGATTTTTCAAGTCCCAGCTCAGATTTTTTTTTTCAATGGTTAAGGAAACATTAAGACTGCAACGCAAAAAGAATTTCAAATATATACTAAAAAAACAAAGTGTTCCCAGTGAACAAGATGTATTATTAACTTATTTCATCGGATAAAACGTGTGTTTTAATTTTTTCTTCGCTGAAAAGGCTATTATTCCTCACTAATAATACAGTATAAGACGGTTTTTTGATATAAAAAAAATACCTGGTATTTTTTCCTAATCATTTAATAAGTTTTAAAGAGTACCGCGAGTATTGATAAGATTTCATTTCTTAGTACAAGTTTCATTTCGTACATATATTTATTTTTTTGAATGCAATTTCGGGTAAAATCCGAGGGAAAAAAATTATCGGTTAAAATTAAAAATAAATCTTTTAATAATAATTAAAAAAAAGGCAACTTGGATCAGCAAATGTAAGGTACTTTTTCATTTTATTTTTTTTTGGGGGGGGGGGATTGAAGTGATTAATCCTTGATGGCTTGTAAAGTAAAAAATCTGGCAAAGGTGCAGAAGAAGAATATTTTTGTGATGAAAAAATGCTACAAAATTGTTTTTTTTTCTGGTTCTGATTAGAAGGGAAAAGCACTAAATGAACACTTTTCAGCTAAAATGTTCTGTGTAGAAAATCGGCTAAATTGTTTTCCAATTTCAATTTTCATTTATTTAATGTTTTTTTTTTTTAGGGAACACAAATAATTCATTCTGAACTGCCCATCAAAAAACAGCAACTAATTATTTCTGGGTGGTCTGCGGTAAACATCCAGATCGAATGGTTTCCTTGAAATTTTTGCGGAAAACTTTCAAGTTTAAAGTATTTAATTCGGAAATTACATTTTTGCTCATTAGGGCACAATTTATTACTTCATTGCGTTTCATAAAGCGTAGCGTTTTGTTAAGAGGTTTCATAATTGAAACAGTTCATGAAGTTAATTGCTATTGGGAGTTTGTCGGTCGTAAACTATTGAATTTATATGCTTATTTGAAATTCTTAGTTATGTTTTATATTTATATTAATTATAAGTGTTTTCATATATTTTTGATGAGTGGCCCGTGTTTGCTGTTTTCCGTTATTTGCGTCATTTTACCACTCGAGTTTTTCAATAAAGACAACTTCAAAAACCCACTTATGTTTTTTTTCCCATAGCTCTCAAATATATAAAAAATAGGATGTGGAAAATTATTTTGGATTGATGGGTGCCTTTCACTAAGGGGAGTCCCATTTGAAGGATGTATGAGAAGGATATGGGGTGAACCCATTTATGGTTATTTCTACTGAATTAAATCTCAGAATAAAGAAATAGAGTGTGAGAACAAAAAAAAACAATTTTAAGGAGTGGCTGGTTGTTTTTTTATGTTATACTTCAGGTGTAGCAACTCTAGCAAGAGTAAAAGCGGTTTGTACTTCTTTAAACAACGGAACTGTTAATAAATAAGCGTTAGACTTCAGATTAGCATAAATGATTAGGGGGAAGGTGATGAAAATAGCACATAAGTGATGGACTGTTCCACATACGTACATCGTTCCGGTGAACTGCTGGGAGGTACTGGAGGCTACTATCTTAGCGGGAGCTGTCAATTGAACAGCGGAGAGGGTAATGGGGCTTATTAAGGATGGAAATCCAACGTTTTTTTAGACAAACGCCATTTCGTTTTTGTCAGGATTGTCATTTCCTGCTCCTGGGAAAGGATGTGGGTCTTGTGGAGGTTTACTCTGCATCGTGAGAGTTTGCTTCAACAAAGATGCAACCGAACCAGTACAGTCAACCAAAAAAAATGGTTGATCACATCGACTTAGCCCTAAACTTAGTACCAACTAGTAGTTATGGCTCTGTAGCTCATGTTCTTCCACAAAGTCATACAAGAAGTTAGTCAAATATTAGCTAACATTTTATGTGAAATTTAAGACTGCTTGATTTTTTAAATAATAAACATTATTGTTTCCTTGTCATACTGAACCTATAACTGTCTAAAAAGATCTTATCAACGAGAACTGCTGTCCAGCCTAGTGGTGTCACTTTTGTCATCACTTTTGGTAACTGCTACTGTTCTTGCTGTTTATTTTCATGTCCTATTTGTCTTTTATATATTCACGTATTATTTGTAAGTAATAACAACGCACTAGAGGTGGTGATAATACCAGTGTTAACCATATGGTTTTTGAATTTGTCCTCCAGCTGTACGGCGCCCCAATATACCCACTTGACTGACAATACATCTAAAAGTCTCCAGGAATTTCAGAATGGGATCATGAGCAAAGTGTTCAGACATAACTCCTCTTTCAAGAGGTTAAAGAACGCCGACCTGCACCCGTTGCTTGGTGTGCCGTCGGTGGGCGAGTTAATCCACCGGAGACAAGCCAAGTTTTTTGACTCGTTGCAGCACCTAACAAACCCAGTATTTAACACTATGAACCCACCACCCTTCCCGTATCAATGGCAACAGACTGTTGGAGAAAATTAGGTTAGTATTTTGTTGTTGGATGTAAGTTAGTTTTAATTTTATGATTCATAAGGTGAGTCCCATCACTTTTAAACATGTTTAGACAATCAATTTATAATGCACATTATACTTTTGAAACAATCACAAATCGTAATAAAAAATTATATAAAATGTAGCCAAGCTACAAGACATATAATACCTACTGTAAATAGATTTATTTATGTAGAATATATACAGATTTCCACAATTTATAATAACAAGGGGACATGAAGGAAAAAAAAAAAGTGGTAACCATGGTGTTCATATTAGTGCTCTAATGATAATCTGCAAAACAAAAATTTGTAGCGATATTATTGAAACAAAGTGCGTTTCTCAACACCTCTTCAGGCAAAGACGAAAGATTTATTCACTTTAAAGAGAGACCAGTAGTTATCATTTATATTTTTCAAAAATGCCCGTTAGCAAACCCTGGGATAAACAAAATAGGAGACTGCAAAAAAGAAACAGTGAAATGATATGTTCACCACAGGACAAAACGTATACTTGTAAATGTAAAATATTGCCTTATGTAAATATTTATTACAAGCTAACTCCGCAGATTAATTGTACTGTTAGAGAAGACGAACCCTTTAAAAAATTATCCTTTCACAGTTAATTAACCATAACTTTATTAAGTAAGGTAATAATAACTTTTTCATTTATACTTCAGTCTGAGACTTCTTATCATAACACCAAGCTACCTTTATTGTTAAAACATTGCTAAATGTAATAATACAGGAAGCGAAATAATACAGATTTTTCTTATAATAAAAACAAATAGTCCCTGTAATTTACTTAACAGTGAAATAAGTCTAATCTCAACAAAGTACTTTTTTTTTTTTAAGTAATGAAGGGGTCAAACATAAAACTGAGTTTTATTTATTACGGCCCCGAAAAGTATTTTATGTACACATTACTTGAGTACATTTCAATCTAAAGTGGTTTAGAGGGGTGTTTTGTTAGTGATCTTCTTTTTTTATGATTTATAGAAGGCGTGGTTACAAATGGTTTTACGAATAATCAAGACCTTGAAATACCATTTCGGATAATTTCTCAATTAAAGTTTGATTTTTTTAGCATTGTTATATGCACTGCGACTTGGTACTTTGGTTTGGTTGACTTTGGTACTCTAAGCATTTTCATTTTCAGGCTGAGGGGTTCCCACAGCCTCGTGAGGGACACTCAATAGTTACTCGAGCAAAGAAGCAATGGGACAATCTTCTGCCTCTTCATTTGAAAAGTACCACAGATTTATTTGAAGAAGCAATAACCTCAATGCTAAAAAAATTATAACAACGACTTAAGTTTACATAATTATCGCAATAAGCTAATTATTTGAACTAACTTTGTGCGTGAGAAATATTTTAGCATTTCTATACCCCCAAGTGATAAGACAAGTAAAATTGTGCGCATAAACCGCCGCCTCGAAGTATTTATAAATTGATGAGTAGCTATTCAAAGTAAAATTTAATTAAATATGAAATACTTATATAACTAATATGAAATACTTATATGTATGAAAAAAAATACTGGGATACTTTTATTAAGAGTTTAATACGGTTATATAAGTGTTATTGTCTTTTCACCATGAACTCAGTTTGGAATGGCAAAGTTCCTTTTGTCCACTCATTATGTAATAATAACTAATTGTAATAATTAAAGAAATTAAATAATCTCTACCTAAATAAATCAAGTGTAAAAAGTATAATTTCTCTTGTTCAGGCGATTTGCTATCACCCTAAGGGCTCATGGTAAAAAGAGGCCAAAAGAAACTATGGTTAAGTACCAAGTACCAAGTTAGTGTTTTATTGTTAGTTGTACCTTGTTACTCGAGTAAACATGGCTGGCGTAAGGCTTACATTTGATGAAAGGAAGTATGTTTTAAAGTGGTATTTTAAGTACGAAAACATTAATGAGGTTCAACGGCAATGGCGAAATGTGTATCAAACAGAGCCACCAACACGTTTAACGATTCGTCGCATTCGAGACAAATTTGAAGCCGAAGGCTGTGTTAAAGATGTACACAAACAACGATCTGGACGACCTGTAACAGTAACAAGTCCATTTAACTCCCATCTTGTGTTACAACAATTCACTCGCTCACCACAGAAGTCTGTGAGACAGTGTGCCCGTGAAACTGGAGTGAGTCGCTCAAGTGTTCGGCGAATTTTGATATCTTTAAGTTGGACTTCAAGCTACACTTTCACCAAAAATGAGACAACTCCGTCAATTAGTTTGACAGTTATGGACTGTTAACCAGTGGATACATTTTTTTGGACCCCTCTGTATTATTAACTTCGAGATTTTTCATTTTTATTGACTTCCCTCGCTCAATATTATAACGGAAAACATAAACTTTTGTTTCCCAAGCAATTGATTCATGATCTTTAATTCTTCTTCATGTCGCTTTTTGCCCAAACTGAAAGCATCAAATACTAAACAATTAAGACAGGGCTAACATGGGGCTGGAACCTCCAGAACATACAGACAATTTGCCCTTCAGACAAATTTGACCTTCCTGCTCTAATGAGATCTTTTTACATTTTAGAATGCCAACTGTATTTTTGACGGTCGAGTTCTTTCATCAGACCCCGGGCCGACTCCCACGCTCATTTTAAAAACATGGCTGGCAACAATTCTTAAACTTGCTAATTTTCCCTTGTATTACCTACCAAAAGTGTTCATCATCACCGCCATTGTTTATTATTATGATTTTATGACAGTCGAATCTTACCTCCTTTCTTAGAGACATTTTTAGTCAAAATTATGTCAGTAGCTAAAGCTAAAAGATGCAAAGTCAGTTACCGAAATGGTAAATTTATACAGCCTTTCAGTATAACCGTTCACATACATTTCTAAATGATTAATGATTTTCAAAGTGATATAAAGGATTCAGAACCGGCCACTCAGTTTATATAGGTGACATAAATCTAAATATACTTTACTATCGGGGTACTATTTGGAAGCCCCGGATTTAAAATCCTATTCTAACACCTTTCCAGGTGACTCTCAGAGGATTGTTTTATTCTTTCATGTTTAGTAATACTATTACTATCATATTTTATCTATTATTTTTAAACTTTAGGTAATTACTACCATTTAACTACTGTTCTGTCGATAAACCCTTAACTACTAATATTTATGTAGTTAATTTTATTACTATTATTTCACCCTATTCTTCTATTTTAATTTGATTGCGTATCGTTATACCTACTTATTCTTGTAAGATATTTTTTAATTTAAGGTATACCTTTTAGTTTTTTGTTATAATTTTATTTTCTACCCTTATGTGATTTATTGTTTCTTATTTGTTGCCCATATCTGTGTTTATTTGTTAATATATTTATCTGTGCATCGCTGTTATAAAAAAAAAAAAAGTGACTGATATAGTAGCTGCTGGACAATAAACAGTACTGTTCGTAGGATGGCTCGAGCACTCGGCCTTGATGAGTTAAAACGGATATTTTATTTATTATAATTATATTTTATTTTTATTAATAGCCAAATGAACGATATACTGGCAGGAGTCCTCTCCAATATCATCCGGTTTTATGGGGGCTTCATAAAAGTAAGCAGCCATCAGAACTGCCTACTAAATTGTTTTCGCGACCCTAGTTTAATATACAGGTGTTCAACTCCATGAGAATGAATGAAGGGTCATTTTTATAATAAGAATTCTTGTCTTCCTATAAGGTTTTTTTTTTTATGTTTTACAGCACTTTCGGCAGTTCAACTGCCATCTCCGGGTACAGATATGACAAAAAAAAAAAAAAAAAACAACTTTAATAGCGCTGTAAAACCAAATAAAACCTTGGATAAATACAAGAATTCTCATTTCTTACAAGAGTACAAACCACAATCGGCATCCTACAAAAATATGTCTCTTATATACTGATAATTAATCTGTAAGATGCGTAGTAACTTTTGTCTTTGATTATTACAAATTATTAAAACTGTCATTACAATCGTTTAATCCACACGATTTGAATTTTTAAAATTAAACTAAGAAAATATGATAATAAAATGAACACAATAAAATACCACTGAGACGGGTTGAGTTAATTTTGCGACGATAATATTAATTCCAGTTTCAATGACTACCCCTACGCAAAATAACATTTTCTTCATTGCCGGATAAATAATTATTTCGTATCACTTAAACGCATTTTATAGGGGAGGCTACAATTGTCATGTCTTCCGTGTATCAAACGAGACCTCAATGTAAAATGTCATGTGTCTCTTGCATCTGAAAACGTTTGTTGAATGACTTTTTCAACTTTCAAGATAAATTCATGTATGGGGATTATTTTATTAATAAAACACTAAATGCAACTGTTTGTAGCACCCCCTTCCTTTCATTAATTCAAACGTATGTAGAATAACTACATAGTTATCACTGTGTCATCAGATTCTTAAAAATCCTCCAAATCAACTTAAGTAATTAGAATATAATGATAACCGATTAAAACATGATCTGGCATCCAATGTTTGATTAGATAATTAACACAGAATATTTTCAATTGAATGCATTGAAACGAAATAATAAGTGTCGAAATTAGCACTTTTACCAAGAATGGAACGATACGAAAAAAACCGTGTTTCGATGACGGTTTTTCTACAGTAATAAAGTACGATCTCGAATGTTATTGAAATATGCATGCCCGGGCAATTAGAACATACACCCTTCAATACACATCATAGCTTCAAGTGAGTTCATAAACATTCTCAGTCACTTAAAATTGATCAAAAAAAAAAAAAGTAAATATATAAACATAAAAAGAAAAAACAAGTAGACAAATAGGCCTAGACTTACTATAAATATTTTTAATGTCAAACGTTAGATATAAAAATAATTATATCTATGATTTTTGATTTTCATCTTATGGTCTATTTTTTAACGTTTAAGTTATCCTAAATAACTTCTGAGCTGACAATGCACATTTTGACAAGTACGTAGTAAGATGTTATTTAATAATTAAATGGAAAAATATGTTAAATAAATAAATACTTAATACGAGGAAATGCCTAAAGAATCAGAGTATTTTTTCCTCACGAGAAATATTTCCTCATCTTTTAGACGATAAAATTATACAGTGATAAATCTACTATTAAATGTTAAAGGGAAAAATTTGTCATCTTGAAAGATGATTTATTGTGTGGAATATTGGTATAATCAAAAGATAAAATCAAATAAAAGGATTTATGATCTTAACAGTGTACCTTTTTTTGGTTTCTGACAAAGAAACCCCTGCAGACGCTGAAGTTAATATTTTGAGTGGTTAAGAAGGAAATCAATCATACTAAGAGATGTTTTCTGATCAGTTATCAAGTATCAGTAATTAAGATTTGTTGAAAATACTGTGATGGTGTATCAAATAAAAGCAGAATTTTCCTCAAAAATACCTCAAAGTTGTAATTTTTTATAAATTATAGTTTTAAACAGTTTTACGGTGGAGCCCTGAAGTATCTCTGGAATTCATTTCTCCACATTATAAGTCCTTTGTACAATTCAACAACTTTTTTTTTTTTAATTAGTCAATAACTGTAACAAATTTATTAAAGCATCGGAGTTTAGTATTTGTAATTTGATGTAATGGTAGACCATTAGAGACAAAGTTTGTTTTGAGTAATTTAACTTTTTACAGACCATACTTTGGCAAACCACCAGTTTAAAAATATTTTAAATGTTTGATGTAATATTATATCATCTCATATAAAGATCGCCACCAGAAAGAGTTGAGTAGGTACTAAAAATGTTATTTTATGACGTCGAGTCTACCCTTGCATAACTACATCCATCATTGGTATTATTATAGGAACAATATATTTTAATAATTATTGGCGAAAGAGAAAATATATTGTCATTGCTGGGATTCCAATATACACTGAATAAGTAAAACGAAGAGAAAACCTTCAAAGCTACGAAAAGAAAACCTAGTTTTGTAAACCAAATTAAAAAAATTAAAATTTGAGTCATTTCTGAAAAAATAGCACCTGAACTAGGTGGTAGGCTTTTTCAGAGTCATTTAGAGAAACGCTAGTGAGACTTGAAGACGACGAGGATATTTCGTTAGAAGAGCGGCCTGAGATTTATTTTTTATTTTAAAAAAAATTGATTAATGACAAAAATTTGTGGGTATTTTGTATTTTTTTATGTAACCCTGCTCGGCTGTGTGAATTGAAAAATACTAAAAATAGCGAAAAGGACCGACTTTTCTCACGCTTGTTTTTTTTTTTTTTTTTTTCATACTTTTCATGATTACATTTTAACCTAAAAAAAACCAGCAGTTTTTAAGTGGTAAATCACTTAATAATTACGACTAGTGCCCTAGAACATACAGACAGGCAGACGAACGATGTCCCGTTTGAAACTAGAGAGAAGGGAGATTTGAACTAATAAGTAATCGAAAGAAGAAGTAATAAAAGGATCATTTATCGCTATGGCGCATTAATTAGCCTCGATATCCCAGCTTAAGCGTCATTACGGTGCTATTTAACACGATTGCGTCAATTAGTTTAATTCAAGTGCAGAACCACCGTTATCTACCACTCCATATTCGCATCGTCATTTCTCTTAAGAACACTAATCTGAAATTCTCTTCATTCCAAACAAGCATTATAATGTTTCGTGACATGTTTGAGTGATGGACTGGCCTAAACTGAGCATGCGACGTTCATGGGGAAAACATTGCTGTCTGTAGATAGTGATCTAAATCCGTGATTTTATTTATTATCGTTATTTAATAATTTGATGAATGGATAAGTGATTATGCGCCCCAGCAATTGACCTCAGAATAAGGCGCAAAAGTTTTTCTTAAGAGTGTAAACAGCACAAAGGCTTGGTAGCCCAACAAAGGCCAGTACAATGTGACTAGTTAACATTGGGCGATTGGCACCCCACCAGCAATGCAGTGCATGTGATTACATTGTGCTGTTGCAATTAGTTGAGTTAATTTTTGCTTACTATTGTGGGTACCCTCCTGGGAATTTACCAGGATAAACCTCCCGCTTCAACTCTACTCCAGGTATCAAGTCCTACAGCCTTCCGAATATACACCAAGAAATAAACAAACCGCTTCGGCACTTCCCCAACTATTTCACGTGGAACTAACAGTTATCACTAGTATTATAGTATTATTATTATTAGTAGTATTATTATAGTATTTTCACTAGTACTATAGTAACAGTATCACGTATAAACTCTGTAGAGCATTGATCTAGAGCTCATTTTCACACCTCACCCAGTCTATACCTAAACATTATTGTACGCTGTTTTTATCAATTAAGAGTTTCTAAGTCTTACAAAGAAAACATACAGTTTTCTGAACGATCATTTGCTGCGACTGGGTGCTTGAAACAAGCGCAGACCACAGGTTTCCCGCTCGCCTTGAAAAATAAGTAGGGATGGGTATGGTCTGACGATTGGAATAATCTAATAGCAAGTAATATATTACAGGCATGATCGGTTATCTCTTGACGAGTGATCTAATAATGCACATGAAAAAAAATATCTATTTTTATTGTAATTCTTAAACGTACTATTGATTTTGGACGTTGGTTTCCATGAATTATTTTTGTTAATTTAAAATGAATTAAATTGACGATGGATTCACAGTTCGAATATGATAAAAAAAAAATCGTTGCAATTTGTAAACCAATGTTAATGGGCTTGACCAATGGTGCTTGCTGAAAAGGGCTTAAGTCATAATTTTTACGAAAATAAGGATTTTATGTCTTCTTGACCAACGGGGTTAATTTTTTTTTTTTTTTTTTTCAATTTATTTAGATAAAATTACAATCTGCCTCTTTATTAGGCAATAAGTAATTGAGATAAATGTTATCATTCATACCATATTTACAATTCATCATTCATACAATATTTACAAACAGCCCAGAGGCCCCCCTAGTCCACATGGTTGTCACCTCCCTCGCGTGCGAAGGAGGAAGCGGAGTCTTGGGAAGTCCCCCACGCTCCTACATCAGCCGCGACACTGAATAAGAGCCAGCGGAGGCTGACCAAGAGCGCGAGAGCCACAGGCGCTCAGGAGATGATTAGAGAAACTGGCCATTGCCAGGACTCCCACTAACACTTAATTATAGCAGGTCACGAGGCCACTGCCGTTTTAATCTCTGAGGAGGATTATAGGGATGAGTGGTGCAGTGCAATGACTGTGCTAGGGAATTAGAGTGGTTGGATAGGTTACTATGGAATTTTATGAACTTGGAAGGGATAAGTTCAAGAATATAGGGTATATTCAGATCATTGTGAAGGGTTTTGTTGCTGACGTAATAAGGGGCATTTACTATTGTTCTCAGGGGTTTTGATTGAAAGGATTGGATGCGCTTGATGTTCGACTTTTTTGCTGCCCCCCATAGCTCTATTCCGTATGTCCAGATTGGCTTAAGTAGTCTGTACAGTTGTCCAAAGCGTCTGTTTAGTTCTTGTCTTTTAAGCCTCGTGTGTGGGTTCCATGTCAGTCTTTTGTCGAGATGGAAGCCTAAATACTTTACTGTCTCAGACACGGGGAGAGGAATCGATTTGTAAAAGACTAGCGGACAGGACTTGCGGCAGAGGGTAAAGGTTGGGGTTAAAATAAAAATATTTATTTAAAGTTCGTATTTTATTATAATGTTTAAGATAAGATTTTGTCTTTGTTTAAGATAACTTAGTCATTCAGGAATAAATAAATATTTATACAGGATTTATAATGATTTTTCAGAAATTTGGAGAATCGTCCTGTAAACTTCACATTTCATGACTTAAGCCCTTTAGGTCAAACGTCAGTGACAGATATTGGCATACTGGTTAGTTGTTTTAAGAACAAAATATTGATTTTAAATCGTTAAAAACAATTAAAACTATGCTTAATTTAAAAGCTTTACGTACTAATTAATTAGAGAAAATTGTTCTCAATATAGATAACGGAATCTATTCCATTAATTCAAATTCATTCGTACGAGATTATTATTAAAAATTATATAAAAGTCCGTTCCGAAAAAGAAACCACAACTTAAACTTACAGTTATACCAAAGACTAATAGTACGAGATTCGAAAAAGCCTTCCAAATCCTTGTTCGGTCAAAGTGTATACCTGCAATAAATAAAATATGACTCCACAACTAGTTTGTAATTCTGAGGTCTGAAGTCATGACTACGAATTTTTCTCACGGTCGAGGTCCTATTAAAGGCGGTGCGGTTAAAAGATATTCCAACAAAGAAAACGAAAAAATATGGAATAGCGACAATGAAATAGTTTTTATTTCCGTAAGTAGCCCTCGAATGTCTAGTGCAACCACGACCTGACAGAAGAAACTGTGGGCAACTCCCACTATCCCTCACATGGTTTCGGTGCGCAGACCAATTTAATCACTGATTTTTTCTTGAACGGTCAATGTAATTCATTTTTCCAATTCATTGTTGATGCAATACATTCTATAACTATTGCTGAGTTAATTGTTTCTACTTGTGCCCCAAACAAGTCGGGAGAGGCATGACCTGGTTTGGGGCACCTTGAAACACAAGGAAATGGGAAACAATGAAACGTTTCATTCCCAGCAGTTGTTTGGTTAGTTCCAGACGCGGCAAAAATACCCGTGACTTAGGGAAATTCCCGTAGGTAGACATAAAACAAAGGCTAAAAACGCATAGAGTTCCTGTAATGGGAGATCACGTCTTGGTCCAGTTCGACGAGAAGAAAAATGGCAAGATGTCTTACGTCGCTCAGATCATCAAAAGTATGCTGAGGGGGACTATGAGATGACATTCCTAAGAAATTATTAAAGTAATTAATAATTAAATTGAGTATTAAACAAGTCCGTCGAGCCTCCAAAAGACGACATTGCTGTGGTCAAGGAAAAGGATATCAAGATGCTATTGGATGATCCTACTTTTGCCAAAGGCGCAAAAAGACAGCCAGCATGTCTCATTTGGCACTTACTAATTACAGTAATTTGAACCTTGGTTAAATTTTAATAATAAAACCTCCATATATTTAAGGAAAACTCGGATTAATACATTCTATGATTAAAATTTGTTTGGATGTGATATGATCGAATAGTAAAATGTCTTTATCAAAACCCGGTTTAAGGTGTCCCCAAATTGTGCCCAAGCCATCCCTTGGGATGAGACAAAAATCCGTTTCTTTAAAATTGCCTGTCATGCTAACAAATGAATCTTTTTTTTTTTTTTTTTTTTCCCCGCCCTACCTGAGGCTTAGCCTCAAACGGGCTTGCCCCACAAGCCCGTAAAGCGGGCTCGTGGCGTTCGTAGCCTGTGGTGCGCGTATTCTGGTGCAATGGGATTGTTGCACCGGTCAGCGCACCTTCGGTTATTCTGTTTTGTTTCTTTAATTCTAAAAAAAAAAACCCATGATAACAATAATATATAAAAAGAAAGAAGAAAAGTAAAGTAAAGAGAAAAGAAACACCTCTAATAACTTATTTACAAATCCTAAACTAGCTATATATACATTTTTTTTTTTTTTTATATATAGCTAGTTATCTTAATACTACTTACAATTTTGGATCCGTGTTCTACCTATACCTATACTTAAAACTATATTTACATGGGGTGTGCATCCTCCGTCCCCCTATAACTAAACTTATGTCTTTACCATATACTTCTCAGTCCTACCTTATATCTATATATACATATTTGCAGCGACTCCTCTGGACCCGGCGATACATGACCCGGCGGTAACAAATGAATCTGGGAAAAAAATCTAAGTGCCTTCAATTTATTGCTTACAGACATGTACTTCATATAGATTCTTTATTTGTTGAAAAACTTCACTCACGTGAGAAGGAAAAATCAAAACACTTGTTTGTGTGTCATTGTGCCCCATCCTCCCCTACAGTTCGCTGACAAGAACGATAATTGACTTTATACTGTTCATAATTGAAGTAAACAAATTCCACTTTTTTTATTCATTATCATCATCACTATTTATTTAAAAAATCATTTCAATAATGAAAAATAAATGATAGCGAGGCCAATGATCTTTGGATCAACTAGTTGCAGATAAGCTCCATGTCCTCTTCACGTAATAAGATATTTAATATGCCAAATTACCCGTGTTTTCCTAAAAAAACAATTATGGAGCAATGGTCTGAGCGATACCGTTCAAAGTATTCGTCTTTTTATAAGGTGGGTTTGTCCCGAGGTTTACAGATCGTAACTACAGCTACTCATTATTGGCTAGATGTGAGTAGTTTAGTGGATAGAGCACAGGAACCAGGAATGTGTCGGTACATTCCACTCAATCAATGAACCCAACAACTAGTGCCTGCCACTTCAGTTACATCTGTCGAATTGAATGACTTTCAGCGTTAGAAGGTAGTGATAAGATGCAACACTCCATAAAAATGTCTAGTTAAAAAAAGTAATAATTACCTTGACAAGAGTATAAACCACCTGTTTTTTATTCGAGTACACCTATTTCACTACACAAGCTGAGAGAGACTTTTTTGATAACTCATTTTATGTGTCTTAGGTTCGTTCGTTACGTATAGTCGCCAGACACCTGAGCACCTCTAAACTAAAACTAAAATTCAATGAAAACGTAAGATTAAAATATCTACTTATTCATAAGTAGGGAAACGGAAACAAAAGAAACTACAACTATACGAGTTGTTCTGAGGAGTAGTTGTTTTAAAATTTTATTTTTTATCAAATATATATAGACGATATCAGGGACGATCCTGTTCAAAGGAACGATATTGAAAGATGTCCCAGTTAAGCTCTGAGACAATGTTAATAACTTATTAAATGCTTTTGAAAAAACTACTTGGTATTTCTTACCGAAAATTCTTCTTTTCATTCGATAAACAACCTTGACTCTGAAAATCGCCCTTTCAAATATGTGTATATATGGAATATACAATAGCTAAAATATTGACATACAAAAACACATTAATGCCGGCTCGGAAAATATTAAACATACAATTTCTATTGTAGGCATTCAAATATTTTGGTGATATCTTAGATTATTTTATTTTTGTACTTGACATCTTTAAAGTGTCTTTAACCAAAGGGAACATCAACGCTTGGAGTATGTCTAAGCATGAGCTTGAGAGATTTTAAAAGCGAAATGGGCCCGACCTTTTTTAACGTTTGATTTTTTTATCGTACTCCCATTATTTTATTTAAACGAAAAGCTAAACAATAAACAAACACCTCTCTCTGGTCAATCAACAATTTATTGTTTATTTATAATATATATATATATATTTATTATATTATTTATTTACTTATTTATGTAAGTATAATGTAATACATAAATATAAGTGCTTACGTTTTATTTTTGGTTATATAAGACTTTACCTCGATCCTCAAGCGTCCATACAATTTTTTGTGAATAATTCAAAATTCAAAAATATTTAGTTATGACACTTAAAATTATTTAAAAACATCAAAACGTAAAACTCAGGACGTTCAGATCTCTCATTTGATACTCTCTCTCTAACTCGGTCTATGTCATTTTTTTACGTTTGAAATGTCCACATGCCAACATAAAACTAATCCAAGCCTAATCCTTATCTATTGTATTGCCTAATCCTTAAGTATACTTAACAGCATATATTATGTTAACAATTCGTCTATTACTAAAATATACTGCACAGAACCAATTCAAAAACTGTTTAAAAAAAATCATAGTTACCTTATAGTTAAGATGATAGAATAGGATATATATGCTCAAATAAATAATAATAAAAGTGAAAAGTTTATAAAAATATCTTTTTTAATATTTTTTTCTTATGTTAATGTCTAGTCTCCTGATCTAACGCAGTCAAATCTGTTGGATTGGAATAGGAGTAGATTTATCAATATGAATAGCCCAAAACCAGCCTCCCAACATAAAAGTTAATCAGCGTATTTTGAATGTTTTTAAATACACCTTTAAAATTTCAGATACAGTGAATAATATTCATGGGTACTATCATGGAACAGACATACTTGCAGGCATGAATACGATATACGTAAGCCTGTTACCTAAGTGAAAGTAGAACCTCTCCCTTCGGGGTCTGCAATACTGTTCTATCATCACCTACATGTGACAACTGAGCCAAGTATCTACTGCTTAACTGAGCTTACTTTAAGCGGGTAGATATCGCAGTCTTGCCGCCGCTTGAGTAGAAGACATTGAATCCCCCAGACGATTACTCAGCTGGCGAGCTCTCGCGGGCACGTGTGGTCCCACCTCTGCCTAGACTACCTAGAACCTATCGTCTCAGCACTTGTCGCCTTTATCGATCACTCCCATCCTTATTATACCGAACGATTATCTTCCGCCAGTATATACGAGTTGCCGAAATGGAGTCGTTCACTTATCTCTTCAGCCACCTGCGAGGTCGGAACCCGCCCCACTTACATTTATTAAGGGAATTGTATTTCCAATCACTGCGCGCTTATCTCCTTATGTAGAAGGTCGAAGTTTCAATCCGTGGAAATCCTCCGGGTTACAATTTCATGTTATAAGTATAACAAGAAAATTCTTGTTATGGGAGGTGAGGATCTTGAAAGAATGCGATGTTAGGATCAGAGTGAATGAATTGGTTCTTGATATAGAACGAAGCTTTGGCTATTTTGAGGATTTTGTATTGCAGGGGCTGGATGCGAATATTGAAGGGCTTGGCACTTCCCATCAAAGTCTATTCCGTAGGACCAGGTAGGTTGGAGTATAGCAGTGCAGTGTTATCTTGTGTTTGTTTGTAAGCAGCAGTGTTTGTCTAATGGAATAGTCTGATCGCTTCTTGTCGTTTACAACTATAGTTAAAACAAAAATCACATATTATTATTCAGGACGTTTAGAATGTCCACATGCCAACATAAAAGCAATCCAAGCCCATCATATATGTAAGGTAGTTACCGCTGAGCTGTGATATGTCAGTAAGCCACACGCTGCATTATATCAACGGCATCTTGATGAAATTTCAATACTATTTTCATAATATTACTTTTCTACAATGAAGTGATTTTTTTGTATTACTGTTGAGAGCAAATTTATCTTTTGAACATAGTGCCATGGGCCAACTGAACAAATATTTGTATTCAGCGCAGGTTATTAAAGAATCACATTTGGTTATTTTCAATTGCATCAAATAAATAATGTCATAGCAGTGTCCTGCTTGACTGCAAGGTACATTATTGAGTTTTATTAAGCTTGTGTACTCCCATCACATACGAAATATTTTGATCAATTATATACCGAATTGTATGTTTTGAAACGTTCATAGGGGTCTCCCCATAATGTAAATAAAGACATTGTTAAATGGTAACAAAAAAAACTACTCAATAATTGAACTAATCAGTTATTTTGATCAAAAATACTTAATTTTATTTTTAGTAGCAACTCGCTTACACAACAATTGCCTTTTCAAATAATAAAAGGAAACATGTTATTTTTTAATCTTTTTTTTAAGGATCCGATTAACCTAAGTATTCTATATTTTTCCCTCACCCTGAATTTCTAACTAGAGAGCTTAGGGGGAAAAAAAAATTATTACAATCGATGTTTTATCTATTGTTAGTGCTTTATTCTTTTATGTTTTATTAGTGCCTAGGTTGAGATTCTACTTTGGCACCCAACAAAAAGCCGATTTAAAATTTCTGATTTGTGATTCCAAGATATCCCAAAATTTCTTATTATTACGATTCATTAAATTGTAATACTTTAGTACTTAATTTTTGATGTCTTCATTTGCTAATCAATTATAAATAAACCTATTGCCACATGACCTATACATTACACTGGCTGGCGTTAGGTATTAATAGTTATAAGGATCACACTTAAGGACAGAGATTTGGCAAACCGAGGCATGCAGCAGATGAGGTAAAAACCTCTTCTAAATTAGCTAAGTTGGCACGGTGTGTCGAGAGCAAGCTATTACGCAAATGCCTCACGAGTTGAAACAGCCGCTAATATTTCTAACAAATAATACAAATTTTAAATAGTTGAAATACTGCCAAAACAAATCCCTGTTGAAATCAGCTGTAACGACATTAGCTCCTGTCGTTAGGTACTGTAACTTTATTTTCTGGTATTATATTACAATCGTAACTTTATTTTCTGGTATTATATTACAATCGTAACTTTATTTTCTGGTATTATATTACAATCGTAACTTTATTTTCTGGTATTATATTACAATCGTAACTTTATTTTCTGGTATTATATTACAATCGTAACTTTATTTTCTGGTATTATATTACAATCGTAACTTTATTTTCTGGTATTATATTACAATCGTAACTTTATTTTCTGGTATTATATTACAATCGTAACTTTATTTTCTGGTATTATATTACAATCGTAACTTTATTTTCTGGAATTATATTACATTGGAGTTACCTTCTATAATAGTGAAAAAACAGAACTTTAAATCTTAAGTACCTTCTCAACAGCGACTTGAGAAAGGAAGTCAGAGATAGTTTGGTCTCTTCACGTTTAACTATTTGTCATATACTTCCCGCTATCATATCTTTTAACACAGACCAGGATTGCTGGATATGAATTCCTGATAATTGTTTTTATGGCCACCGTCGTCAGTTGCGTACTAGAGCATTTACCAACCTTACCAAAATCAAGAGCGGCTATTAACAAATACTCAAAAAAATGAAATTTATTTCTTTTGTTCAAACAGATTGTACACATAACGATCCAATGTACGCGTTTTTATATATTTGTTTGTCTTGTTGTTTTTATCATTAGACAAAATTCATATCATCTGTTGTTAGCTGTGTTTCTATGGAAAGTATCGCCAAACCTCGATTTTACCACTAAGAAACTTTTCTTTATGTAGTCATAAAATTTTAAATTTAATTCCAAATTTATAGAAAGCGTTTTTTGTCTTCTTACTGATAAGCATAAAAATGCCGGCTTTGAGTTAGTCCAGCGGGGTCAGCATGCATTTCTGTTCAAGTTAAATTTATTATCAACTTTTATTGTCTTTGGTTATTATACAACATTATTGTATTGTTTATTTTTATGTGATTCAGACAAAAATAACTCTCCATAATTTGGGCCCCCCGCCTGGAGCCACCCACTAGGTCACTGCTAACAGGTCGTAAAACAGACGCAGGCAGACAGAATGACAAAATACGACATTTTTATGACACTTCTACCAAGGGCATATTTAGAAAATGATTTATTAATGATGAGAAGTAATCGAAAGTATCTATGTTTGAAGCTCGCCAGCGAATCAATCCTTTTGTTGCTAAAGGTGCCGCAGGTCTTGCATCATTTTGTTTTCATTAGATTTCAAGTCTACCCTACCATTAATACATTAATTTGTCAGCTCATGTTTAACTTTAAGGAAGCAAGGGACAATCTTTTCACGTCTGTCTGTACAACGACCGCGGTTGTAAAAATGATCCGAGCCATATGAAATTTCAAGGGCTGACTAGCATTAGATTGGTACATTATGTTAATATCGAAAAATGTTAGAAACAAAATTAAATGAGAATAAAATCAGTTACGAATCTTCTTCGACCTCAGAAGCTATATAAGATACAAAATTATATTTTTTCCCCGGTGGCTTACAGTATAATAAAGGGGTCATTCCAAAAAATAAATTTATTATGTTCTAAAAACGTGCCTGACATCCTTCTGTAACGTTATTTATCAAGGGTTTGTTGCTACGTTTCGTTGTGACATCAGTCATTCCTTAGGCAGCATATGTTGTGCGGTACAAAATAAAAAAAACGAGAAACAAATTTAAACAGTCAGAAATTTTTTTATTTTGAATAACGCAACATAGCTACAAACACTTGATTAATAAGGTTAAGAAGGCCAATATGATCAATTTTTAAACATAATCAACTTTCGCATCCTTTTGTTACTACATTAGCTATTTACAATTTTGCGATTTTCAGCGACTTAGATGGTTTAACAAACACAATCAAGTATTATGGTCTATGTAGTGATTGCTAATCACATATGTAAATTACTCTATGCTCTGGTGCATAATGTATTATAATATAAATGCAAATCTTTGTAAACTTCTTGTAATAAATCATAAGAGGTCGGTAGTCGTGAAACAGGTAACAGAGGGTCAAAGGTCCTGCAATAAAACCTGAGAGGATAAGCCACTGCCCCTAATAAAATAGACCCGGGCAGACCTTCAGTCACTGTCCGGGGTCATAAAATCTAAAGCCATGCCAATAAACAGTCCTTTAGGGGACGAGCGATCACGTATCTCGGTAGGTGTGACATCATAAAACACACCCTTTTAGGCCAACAGTCATAAACTTAAGGGGGATTAGCCACCTGGGCATCATAAAACATACCCCCTGCAGCCGACTCCACCTTCCACTAGGAGGGGGGTACAGTATTTAAATCATGGGGTTTCGCCCCACAAAGATTTTGTTTTGTTTTGTTCCTAGTGTTTAGTGTTGGTGTCGGTGACAAATAGAAGGTGAGCCTCATCACCTAGTGTTGTATAAGAACAATGAACTATTAACGACAATAAAAATTTATTATATTTAGGCACTCCGCCAAATGCATGTAAATGCAGAAAGAGGAGAAACATGTAATCCAAATAATTTGTTATTTTTCTTTTTTGTACATTGTATTGTTTTGAAATTTAAAAAAAAAAAAAAAAAAAAAAAAAAAAAAACCCACAAAGATACTCTTTTTCCTAGTCTCTTCATCTAGATAGTCGCTATCACTCGTCGCGATACGCCAGGGCCCCGGGGCCCTGGGAGTAAGCCCACTCAGCCTTCCACTAGTCTACTCTCTCTGTGCCACACCTCTAGGCAGTCACCTCGTCTCACAGCCTCTACAGACCTCTGACGACTTGTATCTATTACGCTGCCGATCTCTCGCCCGAACTCTGAAAACTGGTCTTATTCTTTATGAACCTCCGAACCTCATCCTGAACACAGTGTCTTGTTGGGACACATCCCTATCAATAAAATGGAGTCAGATATTAACGCCGACATGGAACATGGTCCATGTTATAAACTACAACAAACCGCACTTGTCACCAGGGCTAGAGTGATTAGGCACTCCCCTAGTGACGCCCCCCGACAATTGTTGACACCCGACAGTCTACAATTATAATTGTGGAAATTAGATCTAATCTCAACTTCTTCTCGCATTTATCAAACCGGAGATTTTCCTTGCAAAAATCTCACATTAGTAACGACTCAATATTGATTTCATGTTCCTCCCGAAACCTTCTTTAAAATTCTTTGATTTTTGTTTTTGGTTCTAGGCCCTTATTTCTGTAACTTAGGGCAGAGAGGCAGGGTATCTTATCGGGAACCTTATGCCAGTCGGAGGCATATTTATCGAAAATAGGTCCTATGATTTTCTCTGAGTTTTATAAATTTTATTGAAGGTTTAATTTACTGCTTTATGTGTTTTTGAAGGTAAAATTTTGGTTTACAACATTTCATAAACAGATTTATGCGTATTTAGCCTTTTTTGAACAGCAATTACATAATGCCCTTAATAGTCTTTGCTTCAACTCGTGTTTTACAAAGAGAAGGAATATTTGGCATGTCTCATTTATTGCCTCAATAAGGCTAAAAATAAAACTCGTGGTGATTACAACGAATATTTAATTAAAATTTATAAGATAAATATCGATTTAGTTTATTATTCTATTGTCTAATGAAAGTTTGATTTCAGTAGTGTTTTTTAAACGCTTGTTAAGTATTGCTCAAAAGGACAATTTTTTTTAATATGCGTTCATGCTGCGTTTCGGCTACAAAAGTACTCTATTATTCAAGTACTTGACTTTATCCTAGGCCTTTAAGTAGCATTGCTCTTAAAGTAGGTTTATCGCCCTCGGTAGACTCTCACTACCTTTCTGATTCCACCCGCCTCCTTTAGGCATACCCCACCCTATATCCTTCTCATACATCCTTCAAATGGGGGACTCCCCTTAGTGAAAGGCACTCATTAGCCCAAAATAATTTTCCCACATCCTATTTTATAAGTTTGAGAGCTAAGAAAAAAAAAAAAAAAAAAAAAAAGTAGGTTTATTGATATACTCCTATTGCTTTTAACCCATACCGACTTTTGTTAACATAAGCATTAAATCGGTTTTTAACTTTTCGTATTAAGACATCTGAAATGTCTTGCTACATATATACACATATATTGAAGACCAAGGCAGACAACCAAAAAAATAACGGGACACTAAAAAAAGAAACAGTTACAGAAAAAAAAAAAAAGCAATTTCTTTTCTTTTCTTTTCTTTTTTATTTTGTTAAACTGTCCATGTTACTAAGTGCCTTTTTGTTATTTCAATGTTGTTAAAGTTTTTAAAAATGCTAATATCATCTGTGACTTTAGTATAGGTAACTCGAGGAGATTAAAATCTTTAACAAAAATTAAGTTCAAACGTATTATTTTTAAGGTTTACACTTGTATTCCAGTCAATAATATATGTCCATAAATCGAAGAGGTAAAAAAAAAAATACGTACAAATATGATGTTTTGTTTTTTACTTCCTGACGGCATCTTTTAGCCGAGATTGTCAATTTCTACGTGTAACATATGCACTAGTGTCTATTTCTACGTGTAACATATGCACTAGTGTCACTTCAGCACCCCGTGTCTATTTCTACGTGTAACATATGCACTAGTGTCACTTCAGCACCCCGTGTCTATTTCTACGTGTAACATATGCACTAGGGTCACTTCAGCACCCCGTGTCATGTTAGTGCTTGTGCTATCAAGTGGTTTGTTTGTATATTTTGTTGCTTGTGGAGTCATGATTATGAAATTGTTTGTGAAGTGTTTTGAATTTTCCTTTTCCTGGAATTGACCCAGCCTTTTCACCATTTTTATAACTTTCTAATTTTAATAATATATATTTGCAGGTGCGTTTTATAATATATATTATTTACCACTCATTTCAATGTGATATTTAAAAAAAATTAGCTACTTTTTTTCTGAAATACTTATATTTCTCTAGAAATTTAGCTTGGAAATCTACTATACTAAGCTATCAAGCACAACACAAGAAGGTTCACGATCTACATATTTTAAACAGCATCGTTTTGGCCACCAAATGTAGAATAAGCTGAGTGAGTCCGTGAAACATTTATAATTTTAATTTAACATGCAATTTTAGTTGTTTGTTCAAACGGGTTTCGGTTTATTTAAGCAGATGCAATTGATTACGGGACTCCTACAAGGTGAACACAAACCAATTTTTTTTTCTTTTATAGCCCCTTTAAATTTACAAATAATTATAGATCCTCAGGCGAATCTATATACAAATTATTTTTGTATTTCCTGTAGCATCGCTACATTATATTTTATAAAAGTTATATAATGAATAAACAAGTATAATAATACACATTATACGTGACTGGACTAAACTGACTAATAAAGGTGATGGGGCTCACCTTTCTGATCAAACTTAAAACTAACTTACATACTAATTCTTAACCTTATTTTTCCCCTACAGTCTGTTGCCATCGATGCGGGAGGGGTGGTGGGGTCATAGTGTTAAACACTGGGTTGGTTAGGTGCTACAACGAGTCAAAAAACTTGATGTGTCTCCGGCGGATGAACTCAACTACCGACGGCACACTAAGCAACGGGTGCAGGTCAGCGTTCTTTAACCTCTCTCGAGAGAGGTATATCGGACAACGCATGGGCCTTAATCAGCCCTTTTTTTTTTTTTTTTTTCCTAAGCTCTCTAGTTAGATATTCAGGATGAGGGAAAAATATAGAATATTTAGGTTAATCGGATCCTTATACTAGGAGTACCTGCTTGAAGGTGGAGTGAGAGGATTAAGGGGTGTGGGAAGCCTCGGTGGAGGTTGGTTGTTTCGGTACAGTGGTGAGAGTCCACTGGTGGCTGGGCCTAGAGTATCTCTAGGCATGTAGTGTATTCTTATTTAGTCTGATTAATCAGCCCATTTCTATTTGTATTCCACATATATAGATAAGTATTTCAAAAATAAATGCTGCGAGTAGGTATCGTTTACTGATATTTTTTTACTCTAGCGGACAATGAAGTTCTTACTGACCTTGAGAAAATTTTTTGTGGACTATAGTAAAATATATCAAAACTTAATACCATCACGACTAAAATTCTAATTTTTTACCGTAGCCCCATGCAAAATAAGGTGCCAAATTTCCACCTTAACAGTAAAACAGTAGTTATTTAGGGATAATATTTTTATCAAGTGGCTTCAATAAATGTTTACTCCATTTCAAAAAGAAATACTCCATTCATGTAAAGGTGTTAACAGAATCTAAGTCTGATAACAATATTTATCATAAACTCTGCCCCAGAAACCAAAAACAAGTTCCGGAAGAACCTGCTAACAGCCTGGAAGTTCTATCGTTGAGGGTAGGAAAGAGCGGAATTCTAGCTAGACCTGATAATTCGAGATGTAAAGGTCAATGTCGAACCGAGGGCTCCCCTTAGGCAAGTGCCTACCTCTCGACGACATCAAGCTCTACTTACCTCAAAGATGGCAAATCAAGCCACGGTAGGGCCGAAGTTCTTAAATACCTCTAAGCATATTATGCATTATATGTAAAACATATAACTAACTATATGCAACGCATTAGTGAGGATGAACATGAAATATCAATAACATTGTGAAATATCTATGTTCATCATTTGAATACACTGTATTTATAATTATAGACATTATAGGCGTGGTCAAAACTGTGCTACCTCTCACAGACATTCCTGAAGTATGACATAAATTAATCATCTGTCAAACATTTAACGAATAAACCAGCCTTTCTCAGCGTGAACACGCGCTTGTTTGAGTTTTTAGCCTCACACCCTATACCCAGTGGCGTAACTATATCATCTGGGGCCCGTGGCAAATTCCTTTAATGGGGGCCCTATCATTAAGCTTTATTATACTTACGAGTAGTTTAGTTGCCCACAACCAATAATTTGTATTATGGTATATATATTTTAATATTTTTATAAATAGGTACAATATTAAAACAATATTTCTGAGCTCGCGGCCACTTGGGTCGGGGGCCCGTGGCATTTTGCCAGCCCTGCCACCCTGTAGTTACGCCTCTGCTTATACCCTAATACAACTTATGATTATCAGTTATATAATAGGCGCGTCTATTACTTGCCTTCAAGTAGAACTGGATTATCTTCGGCAAGACTTTTTGGGTCCTGCAGTTTTTCTATACCACTACAACCATCTTACATTCATCCTCAGCGAACCATAAATTTCGAAACGGTATGGTTTCATTGAATTTATATTTAGATTAAAAGTGAAAATACTCTAATATTGTCGATTATTTTCTGGCATAATAATACTTGTAGCAGGTTCTTTTCAGAATATTGTAATATTAGGTCTTGTCTACAAAGATTTATTCAAGTTAAAGTATTGTGAAAATTGTGTATTTTTAAGATAGAGTACTTTATTTTATCTGCATCTTCGACCAATAAAAAATGTTTAAATAGGCAATATATTGAAATGAAAACCCGTTTTAATCCGGCTTGAAGCGTTTAAAAAATATATTTCTTCTTTTGATGGCTCTCAAAACTTGTGCTAAGGATATCGTGGTGATTGTTTTTCCATTACTGCATTCGATGTCCTTTTAACCATTGAAAAATAATTAGAAGTTGTAAATCATATAATAGCTTCTTAGCGTGGGCCTTAAGAAATTTTAAAGTTAGCGAATTTTAGAGTTATGCAAAATTTCTTCACGTTGAATTTGTTTTCAACCAAAAACTAATCAGCATTGAAGTGTTGTGAAATGAATATACCTTTAAAGTTTTAAAGAGATTGAATAATTTAGGACCGCAGCCGTAGAATGTATATGTTTATATGTCGACGTATGACATATGACTTACCACATCGCACTCTTATAAACATAGAGGCTACCTCTTCCTTGGGAATGCTATGAGGACAGTACAGCCTCGCCCATGGATGTTATAGTTTCTGAAGGACAAGGTTACAGTAACACAAAGGTGGAAGCGTGTTCTTCAGACATAGGGGAACGAACCCAGTGTCTTCTCTATACAGACAGCTTAGAAAGAATAAAACTGTGAGACCAAATATGTAATGAATGTTACTATCTAATAAAATAATGAAAACATAAAATCGGATGAATTATTTAACTGTTAATTTATAGTTGTTTCTATTAATTATAACTTACCTTGGAACAGGATGTGACAAAATAAACTCCCTTTCGGGTCCTCTCCCTCCGCTGTTCTCCGGGACTAGAGAAAAAAATGGTTAGCATATTTCAATGTTAAAAATTATCTCCACACACACACACACATTAATAAAATATACTCTACCTTTGAAGAAGTCGAGTCAGCAATCGGATACTTTGATCCTTTCTCGTATTTCACCGTGCAGAGACCTACAAATGCAAGTTACAGTAACGTGATAGTCATGTGACATGACAAAACTTTTCCAATGTAAAACTGTTTAATACCTTTCATAAATTGTCGCCTAAAATGAGAATCAGCTGTTATTAGTCCCTGTTAGGGTCTTTGGAGTCCCACCACCAGGAGAGGCCTCCGGTACGGTGATCTGAAACCATAAATATATTATTTAAACAATAAGGATGTATAAATATTAAATTATTTTAATAAATCTAATTGTAAAAGTGTCTCATTCAGGGGACTGTGAGTCCTTAGTTAGCATACAGTTTTATGTTTTAACACACGTTTTATAAAATGTTGTTTCCATGCTCATACAATATCACACAAGGAGGATCTGTTGCGGATATGCTAATTTCGAAACGCCAGTCCAAAGTGAACATGATGAAAATAAAACTATTTTATTTATTAGTATTAAAAAAAATGCAAAAATTATGAGTATATAACAGACGGATCATGTAGTTCTAATAAAGATTTTTAAAGTAAGATTTATTTCGATAACAAAACAAAACCGTCATTGGTGATGTGTCCAATAATTAACGATTTCTTTAACATTGGATATAATGTTTCATGCGTTGAGGTTTCCAACAATTTGTTTAATTATTTTATATTGGATTGCTATCATTTGTAGAGTCATCAGGGCATAACATGTTTTAAAGTATTTCCTGCTGAGAGTATTCTTGCTGTTGTGATATGGTGAAATATGTATTCCCATATATTATTTTCTTTTTATTTTACTATTTTCATATGATGATATATATTTTTGGAAAGAATAGAATATTTCATGACCATGAGGAGGTGTCAAAAGTGAGACATTTTTAATGGTAAGGAAAAATTAATTAATCAAAGTGTTCAGGTCAAGGCTTATACTTATTGAGGAAAGTGACTTTATGAAATTCTTTCTTATCTTCGTGAACAGAGATTTAACTTATTTAAGTAATTAAGAAGAATTAATTAGTTAAAGTATTTCTACATGGTAAGTTTTTTAATTCAATAATAAAGTTGTTGTTTTTTAATTGGCGTTATACACGCTTATGTGCTCTGACTGGCGAAGTAAGGAGGGGTATCATATTAGGAGGCTATAATTTATGATCTCAGGAGGCACAAAAGAATCCGCTTCTCTTTAATGTACTATTTTTTCTTATCATCTATGTAGCGATTGCCAACCACATATGTAAATTAACCTATACTCTGGTGCATAATGTATTATAATATAAATGCAAATTTTTGTAAGCTTCTTGTAATAAACCAGGTGGGTCCATGCGGCAGTTGTAACAAGGCAGGTAAACAGAGGGTCGAAGGCCGCCTGCAATAAACCTGAGGGTAAGCCACCTGCCCCCTCATAAAGCAGACCTCTTGTCGGTTTCCGGCTGTCATAAAATCTAAAAGCCATGCCATAAACAGTCCTTTAGGGGACGAGCGATCACGTATCTCGGTAGGTGTGACATCATAAAACATACCCCGTTCAGCCGGTTCCACCTTCCACTAGGAAGGGGGACCAGTACTTAAATCAGGAAGTTAGGCCCTGTAGGTCTACTATCTCTGCCACACCTCTGCGCAGACACCTTGTCACGCAGTCCCCTTGCAGACGGTCAGACGCCTCGCTACTGTTACACTGCCGTGCCCCGTTCTAACTCTGATCAAATCTTATTCTTTATGAAGCCTCTGTACCCTTTTCTTTTGAACATAGTGTATTGTCGGGACCCATACCTATCATAAATGGAGTCAGATATTAAATCCCGACATGGAACAATGGTCCATGTTATAAACTACAACAATCCGCACTTGTCACCAGGGCTAGAGTGATTAGGCACTCCCCTAGTGACGCCCCCGACAATCTACTTTAATTTTTCTGTTAGTAGTACTTTGATAAAAATAAATAAATTAATAAAATCCAGTGATAAGACTGGTGTAGCCATTTGGGGGGGGGGAGAGGAGGAGCAAAATACCCTGAAATTCACTAAAAAAGAAATTATATATAGAAAGTAGTATACTATGTATTATGTTGTGGCATAATTGGCATAAAATAGCTTCTATTGTATTACACATTGCAGTAATATTTTGGGTTCATAAAAAATAAGTAATATTTCATTGTAGTAATACTCGAAAGGAGTTTATGACAATAGATTTCCTTGGGTGTTATATTTATCTAGCGAATAGTGACATAGAGAAAGTCACTGTTTGTCTAAAAAGATTAATTGGTGTTTGAGACCAATAGTTGAATGCAAACTAGACCCGTGACTCATCTCATTACATTGCTTTGTCATAGAGTGAAGATCCAACCTCTATTCATACAACCCTAGAGCGAGATGACTCCTCCACGCTGGAACCAAGGAGGCATTGAAAGAAAAATTATTTTGTTCCAATATTAGGAAAAAAAGAAAAGAAAAAAAAGATAAGCGGCTGATAACCTTTTCTATTCCTACGCTCGTGACGAGAAAAAAAAAAGGTACTTGTGAAGTTCCACGCTCACATAATTATGATTTTGAATTGATTTATTTAATGCCACCTCTTCAAGATAGAATGTACACTAGCGCCAATTGACATTTGATTTAAATAAATATCACCTAGGCGACTCCAATATAAATAATATAATCATGTTGTTTGAGTAATGTTAAGTTGTTAAAAAATCTTTGAATTATTTTTAACTTCATATATTTTGTTTTAAAGTAAATCTTTCGGTGTTCTGCTTGAATGGTAAATTGTTTCGTGTGTAATTAAAATGTTAAATATATTTCACCCTCGTAACCATTTTGTCAACAATCAGTAAATATGTATTAAATTGTACGTCTTTATTGATTATTTGTTTGTCTCTATGATTAAAATTCAGCATTCTTTCTTAAGTTACATTAGATGATTTCCGATTTAAATGTATCCATCATCAACGACGGTTTGGCCTGAACTAGTATGGTGTTCTTGTATAAGGTGGATTGTCTGTAAAGTGTTTGAACTAATAAACTGATAAATAAATTAAAAGAAAACGGCAAAATGATTAGTAATTAAAAGAAATAAATTCTTAAGAATTTATCTGCAATTGTACTGAAATGCATTACTTGAAATTTCTGGATTATAGCAATAATAATAACGCAAAGTTTGTGGAAAAAAAAACCTTTTCGGATCCAGGAATATCAATTGCGTGCTTGACGTCGTTTGTGCAGGTTCGAACACGTTTGGTCTATAATTTAGTTACAATTTTTTTGTAGTAAAAAAGGCGATTTAGAATGTCCAAGATGCTTTGCCAAATAAACTGAAGTATTTTCAGGCTCAAAAATTTATTTTTAGCAGTCATTGAAGATGAAACTATAATAAAAAAAACCCTTGGCGTTAGATTTTTCATTTATATTTTTCCTAAAGTTAAATTTATATGCAGTTCAAAGAATTTATTCGTAATCAGGAGCGATGATTTTTTTTTTTTAGATGCATTGGTTTATTTTTTCATTATGTAAATATGGGCAATAAATTGATTAGATTTGAAATGAAAATTAAAAAACCTCTTCCAGCACCCGGTCAATCTCTCTATTCTGTCCCTTCACTCGTTATTTCGTTTGTAAATATTGCAATAGATACAACTTAGTTGATACTTTAATATATTTTCGTTATAAAATGACCGGTGGTTAATCCTTGAATCAATTTCATTCTGCAACAGGTCCCCCCATCTGGCTCTAGCTAGTTAACCAATCTTTAGCCTAGATTCAATTAGTATTTTGTTGTTTGTTTATTGATTTTTACTATCTGTTTACACAGAACGGATAATATGAGAGGCCAGTGCCCTTTGGATCCACAAAATACCTCTGAGGCAAACGTTAATTAAAGAGATACTAGGTGTATCCTAGTTTCTAGAGGTTGTACCATGGGTTTGGAGTGAGCCAGAAATATCTCGCGTCACCCTGACTCCTTTAGCCGGTCCCTGTAATCCGATAAGGCAGGGAAGATAGTTTTGTCTTCAGTGGGCGAGGTTAGATAAACGAAAAGGGGGCCCCAAGGATTGATAGTTGCTATTGAAGTCTCCTAGCAAGAGTTTGTGGTATGTCGTAATAATGATGTAACCAAACTGAGCATTGTGTTGTACGCTGACAATAAGATTTTTTACGTAACTTCATATCGAGTCGAGACTACTATAAACTGCTTAGGCATTTATCTCGAAAAAAATGAACAAAACTACTTTAATTCGTATGAAAGGAAAATAAGAATGCTTCTTATTATCATCAATAATCATTGCCTGATTTCCGTTTAGGTGCTCTTCTGAAAAGGTTTTATCATTCTTTATGACAGAGGTACCGATGTATATTCGTTCATTATATTTTATTTTATTTTTATTTTTTCAAAGGACAATGTCTACATTATTCCCAATAGCTCGTTTGTTTCTAACACCATTATATGCGTATAACTCGCTTATAACAAACGTGAGGGGACAGAGTGCATTTGTTTCTAATATCCGAGTTTTCTTAGAACCAAGAAGACCCCCCCCCCCCGATATTGGGATATTAAATACATAGTACATAATTGGAGGTTTGAGTAAGATAAAATCTCAACAACTACTAATAAACAACTGTATTTATTATATATTATATATTTATTCAAATACATTCATATCTACAAATGAATTTATTTATTTTAAAAAGCAGGTAATTTTTGTATTACAATTTTTTAATGGTTGGTTGAACAATAATTGCTCAGAGTTTCGAAGGCAACGATGGCAAACTGGTTTTAGTATCGGTTCGTTTCCTCTTCCTCAACTTCATCCCCTTCGTCATTATTGTCGTCGTGGCTGTTGTTCGTACATCGTACAGGATAATATGAACGAGGCCACTATCGTTTGGGATTTCGCTTGTTGTGTCATTAGAGTATACCAGATTGCAATCCTTCAGGCTTTCTTCTCACCCGTTTTTACAACGCGGTGGATTTGGGAGGTCTCTGGGCTGTCTGTAAATATTGTATGAATGAGCGAGCGAATGATGAACTGTAAATATGGTAAGAATGAGAGCATTCATCTTAATTACTTATTGCCTTATAAAAGGCAGATTGTAATTATAGCACAATAAAGGAATATAATAATAAAAAAAAAAAAAAAATTTTACAACGCCTTCTAAACCTATGTCGGTATTCGACGAGAGCCCTGCGTGTCTGAACGATTTTTTCACTGTGTCTTTGGGCACGCCCATCCATGCATTCTCCTTCTCCTTTGAAAATATATTGAATAATTTGCTGCTTCATTTTCTTCCTGAAGTGGGACTTTAATAACCAGATCGATACTGTGTTCGTAGGTAGTTTGTCAAATTGATCTTGGGGTGAGCAATGCAGTTATCGACCAGAAGAAGAATTGTTTTATCTTTTTTCATGAGTTCCTGGTTCCATTGCCAACGGTGCGTCATGAACATTTCGGCAGTCATCCATGCGTTCTTGTTAGCTTCGTATTTTACCGGTATGTTTTTGACGTTCTTGAAGCACCTAGGTTCTTTGGAGATTCCTATATTCAAGAGTTGCTTTTTGCAGGTTCCTGTCATGTGGTCACAAATCAATACAGTGAGGCGTCCTTTTGATCTTTTTCCTCCTCGAAAGGAAAGCGTTGAATCGGAATAGAGCAAAAAAAACTGCCCTGTCTCGTCTGCTTTGTAGAGTTGGCTACCTGCGTACTCCCTTCTGATATTTGGTCAAATGATTGTAACACAATCGCTACAAAAAAATAGTACGAAATGCCCACCACAGGCCTTGAAAAGTTCGAAGAACCCTGAAACGGAACTCGCGGTGGCCCAGTTTGACAGCGAGTTCGTCAGCTTTCGTTTTTAGTAATGCTCCGGAGAGAGTTTTTAATTTCCAAATGCATTGAAAGCGACTTGATTTATGAGCAAAAATTAGTGAAACGCGTGGAAATAAGAGGTGAAAATGAGATCTTAACACAATTTTTTCATGTTCAATTGATTGTTTTCAAAGGCCTAAAAGACTTTTTTCTTCGCAATAATGTTCCTCACACTTGATGGAGGCATATTGAATTTTCGAGACAGGTGAACATTACTCGAACCACTTTTAATTTCTCTGATTACCGCGACTTTGTCTTGGAAGGAGTAAACCTTTTTCTTTGACATTTTAAACTTTTTGCACTGAAGCACTCAAGAACGACGGTAGAGTTGTGAACGCCTGAATAAGTTTTTCAGCTCGAAAAGAAAGACAGAGGGAGAGAGGAGGGAATAAATGTAGGAGTCCATCCTAGGGCATGGTATTTCCCTTTCCAGGGAATTCCCGGTCTATTTTCACTTCTATTGTTGAACAAAACTGAAAAACCTAGGTAATTTTTGTTTCTTATAACCAAGGTGTTTATTCTTATAACCGGGAGTACGTCTAACCAGGGTCCCTAGCCTTTCCTCTTAATGCTGGTGACCCTTATAACCGAGTATACTGTAACTGTATAATTAATATTTAAATATGCAACATATATTGGATATGGTTTGGAGGTTCGTGGTTCAAATCATGGCCGCGTCACTAATTTTACCTTCGTCAAATAATTATGAAAACAGTGACATTTCATTCATCAATTAATAATGATTAATGACCGACTAATTCACATTCAAGAAAAGAAGACCACGCCACAACATCAATGTTAAGTGGGCCAAGAGATATGAAAGGACAATTATGTTTTAAATTGGCCTGTTGCCTTATATCCATAAACTCTGAACGCTCAGCCCACTTTTATTCAACAATTTTTGTCGTCATCAACAAGGATAAATAGAAGAAGTAAAACACAATTTCGCTTAAACATTTTCATTACTGTAATCGAATCACAGAGGGCGTTATAAACATTGGCCGCACACATCCGATAGTGAATTAAAAGTTATTTAGTTACATGCTTGCGAAAAATCTTAAATAATTTCCACCTGATCCAATACTCTTTTAAAGCAGTTGTATGGGAATAATTGGTTTTTATGATTCCCTATGTCCGCTCTGATGATGATGGTAAAATAAACACATGACTAACGATTACACAAGGTGATATATAACTAATCTATATACCATATAATCAACATGAAAAATACTTGAGTATATATAAACTTCGAAACTGCCCAAAATACGAGACACAATATATTTAGCAGGAAGCCTTGCTTTATTACTTTAGTAGACAACGGCCATGGTGTTTGTCAAGCTAGCATGTTGGAAACTGTGTGATGTTTACATCAAAACATCCTGTTCGGTTAAGACAATGTACGGATTGGGGGGATCTATAGCATCGTGCTACTTCATTTGGAGGTTTCTCCCCTTTTTGGACGGATAATAGATTGATTTAATTGTCAAAAATAGATGGAGCTCCCCCGAATGCATAGGAGCGAAAAAAATATAACGATAATACTCAGCTCTCGAAAATACAATTCAAGGAGTCAGTGTATGAGATGTATACCAGGCCAGTGACTGGAATATTATGCTGGTTATTAAGAACCATTATGATGACAATTATGGTTATTATGCTGAATATTATGCTTTGAACAAAAAAAATATGGTTTTAGTAAATGTTCTATTATTGAAGCGGCTGCATATTTAATTTAAAAAACGTTGTTAATTTTTAATTTTCTCGATGCTTGAAAATACAAAGGAAGGTTGCAATGTTATTGGAGGTACGTTGTATAACTGATAATGTAACAAAATCTGTCATATTGAAATGTAGTCAATGTTATCTACTACCGAAACAAAAAAAACTGTATTAAATTACACAAAATAGTGAAATCTGTGTATTGTGACAGTATTTACAAATGCTACGAATAAGCAGGGGCCTTCCCCATTTTACAAGACCGTATGAGCATCGTAAACACTTTTCTCAACAAACAAATATCATATCGTTGTTTCTGACATAACATGTCCATTATGAAAATTATCCATAGCATATCTAGTAGTTGCTCAGCCACATCCAACCCCTCATCAATGTCTATATGTATTTTCAAGTAATTTCTCTTTGATGCTCCCTGCCATATCAACAAACCACTGTATTTCCAAAGGTTTCTACTTTGGAATGCATAAAATTAAATTTCCAGATGCAACTAACCGTCATGTTTAATAGATCCTTCGGCAGTGAGAGAATTTTAGTTTTTAATCTTAAAACAGGAGCCGTATCGTATGCTTCAATTGCTTTCGTTTAAAGCTGTTATAAAACAATTATTGTATGTATATTCAATTTTATTAAGATAAAATTACAATCTGCCTTTTATTAGGCAATGAGTAATTGAGATAAAAGTTATCATTCATACCATATTTACAATTCAACATTCACTCACTCATTCATAAAATATATACAAACAGCCCAGAGCCCCCCCATGTCCACAAGGTTGTCACCTCCCTCGCATGCGAAGGAGGAAGCGGAGTCTTGGGGAGTCCCCCACGCTCCTCCGTCAGCCGCGTCACCGGGAACTATCCAGTGGAGGCTGACCAAGAGCGCGAGAGCCACAGTCGCTCAATATAAAACAATTAAATGTTTAAATTTTCTGTTTGATCGAAATATTTATTTTTAGAAGATAAATCATCTAGACTGCAGACTGTATTATCTAGTATTCTCAGCCCTCGAGTTTTTTTAACTCCTATATGAATTAGTAAATTACCCAAGTGGATGTGTTCCACAAATGCTTCCAATAGTTTTTTTGAATATATTTACAATAGGTCAATCTTTTATGTCCTGTAGCTTGGCTACATTTTATACAATTTTACACTGTGATTTGCGATTGTTCCAAAGTTATAATGTACATTATACACCAATAGTTATTAGATATTCGTTTCGAATTTGACACCTCGTCGTTAATTTCGAACATTAACGATGATATTATTAAAAGTCCCAAGCTTTAATGGACTACAAGGAGCTAGCCGAAAGGTTGCAATTCCTTGTTGTTCCACTGCTGATCTTAACATTTAATACGGTAAACAAATAGGGAATATTTGGTAGGCTGGACCAGTTGTTTGGCCAAGCGGACGATTTTGAGTTCACAACCCCACGCATTAAGATGTTTTAGTTAAAATCAAAAAGTATCGAAGAAAAATTCACCCACGTTCCGCTAATTTTTAAAATTAGAATCTATTAAAGATTTGTAGTCCTGTTTTTTTTCTCCTATGGCTAAGGGCACGTTAAATACTGTAATGCAAGACAGTTTTTTTAGAGATTTTGCTACAAATTTATTCTTGAGAGTCACCAATAGAAATCGCGTTTGTAGAAAGAGCGATTTTTACTGATATGGTTTAACAAATAAACTGAAGTATTTCTTGATTAAATTAACCGGCATTTAAAAATTAAATTCGTTTATATTATGTACATTTAGTCCATAATAGATTTGAAAATATTTTATCCTGTAAAAATGAAACACTCGCCGAGTTTACGCCTACGTACTTTTTTTATTTTATGTAGCCATGCTCGATCTAACCTAACTACAATAAAATATAAGTAACTTCCAATTTTGTCCAATTCTCATTATATTAAAGCAGGTTTTGCAACCACTTTCAACTAAGCTGCGGTTGTTTGCTCAGCAAAGGCCATATAATGAAAGGACTTGTTTGAGTGGACTGGTGTACTTTATATGTTGGGCTTTTTGTGCTCGAATTGATAAGGCGTTTCAATTCGCTTCCATAACTCTTTAGTAATTTTGCTCAATCTCAAATTTTGAGACGATTTGTTCATAGCGGCTTGAAGATTGATTGCAGTTTACCTTCAGCGAACCAAAGGTGTCTCTTGATTACTTCATTGTTGAGTTGAGTGAATGCAATTTAAAGGGCCATGTTGTTAGTAAGATCCTTGCTTCACGTTTATGTAAGATTTAAGTGTGATAAGTGGGCGCGAGAAATCATAATTTTCAGTGCGCGAGCACACATGGAAGAATATTTAGACGTAGCGTTAACGGCTGTTAACATCGTCGACCTTAACAGACACTAATTACTGGCGGGGTCTAAGACGACGACATTGAGGTTCGATTGCCAATGATAACAAGGCCTGCTATTTTGGTCCTATGAAGCGCAATGATCAATCCGAGAACGTATTATGTTGTTAATTGTTAATAGTATTATTATATAACGTATTAATAGTTGTTAAAGTATTATTAAAGGGCTAAATTGAAAACAGCACTGTCAATGAGTGTGCCCCAAAAAGCTAAATTGCTTGGTATACCATACATATACTGTGTGATTGATGTCCTTGAAATACATTTGTAAATTACACAATCACACGGTGTTGGCGAAATTGTGCAATATTTGTAAAGATCATTTTTTCATCAGCCGTGAAATTAAAAAAAAAAAAACGATCACTACGGCACCTCATCTGAAATTTAATCGACCGTATGTTAATTATTCTTAATCAATATAAACCCATGCTGTAAATATTGCTTCAATTGAGTGTACAAATAAGTAAAAGTTGTAGTCCTTTGAGGTAATATTACTAATATATTATTTGCAGGAATTCGTTAAGAGTTTCTAACAACTAGTTTGACTAGTTAAATCGTTACTAAATCACTGTTACAAGTTGATTCAACGATCAGTAGATTCTTCTTTTATGGTTTAAATGCTGGTTGTAGGTTTAGATTAAGTATGTAATGTCCATTTTTTCTCGAGTGCTCAGAATGTTGCTAATATTAGTGGTGTCAGAATTGTTAGTCAACAGCCTCTCTCAACAGTAGCAAGTCCGACATTGACAACATTTCCGCCAACGATTCCTTAGGCAATAGTGGAACTTCGAAGGCTGCCGGCCGTAAATCTACCATTTCACTCGGTTATATAAAAAAACTGACCCGCACGTCGTTTAACTGAACGTTCGTAGTCCCGGGTTTCGGCACCAGCTATCGTCTATCGGCTTTAGGCGATTAAAACAAAGAGAACGAGAGTAAAAGGAACTGATGTCTGAACAACGGCTAGGTTTAAACTGTCTTTATTCCGCTTCTAATCCTCTATCTCTATTTGCAGCCTTTGTTTACATGGTATTAGGCCTAACATTGCCGTACCACGAGCCATAACTTATATATATATATACTTATATATAAGTTAAGCTCCGGGCACCATCAGTACTCAACCTTAATCCCCGAACGTCGGGATGTAAACATCCCGAGTGTAAATATACAGGTTTATAGACTTGAAATAAATAGCCTAGTTCTAACTTTCATGCGTATTGTTTCTCTGTACCTTTTTTTCGTTTGTTTTGAATTCGAAAGCCGATAAACATTAACTGGTGCCGAAACCCGGGATTCGTGGAGTGGGAAGAAAACTAAGCGACGTCTGTTTGATTTTTTTTTTTCTCTTCTCCTTTTTGTCGTGTTCAATCAAAGAGTGGATAGAGAAGAAAGAATGGCGGAAGGAGGCGTGCTACGACCACCTGTTCTGAATGTAGCGGATGGCGCGGAACATGTAGCAACGAGAAGGGTGGGCGTTTTGACAGAAGCTCATGCTTTCAGAGCTGGAATGGTTCACTGGCGAATTAGGAGAACTCAACCATTTTCTGAAGGGAGGAGATCGCCTCACGGCGTTAATCCTAGCAAAATCAGAGGAAAATCTTCTGGATCCCAGGGATGCAGAGTCACTAAGAGCGGCCCTGATATGTCAGGTCAAGAGAAGTATTCTCAACCAGATCCAAGCGGATGAGGAAAAGTCGTGGGAATCGGTGAAGATGCGGCTAAAGAAAGCATATGGACCCCAGAAGAAGATATTTTTCAGAGGTTCCGGGAGACAAAATCATCAAGGCAGAGCAGCGGCCAATATGCCGCAGGTCTTGTAACCCGTTATAATCAAATAACGGAGAAAATGAGAGAGACAATGAGCATCAGAGAGGTAGAGGGCAGAATGGGATTTCTGTCTACTATACTGAAGGTACAGTTGGCGAAGAAAACAGGGAGAAAAGAGGTATTCCCTAATGAGCGCTCATTCCTCCAATGTGCCCAAGTCATGATTGACACCAGCGCCAGGGAGGAGGAATGGAGGATACAGGAGGATGAAGGAGAATGGAGCCGGATAGTGTACAGGAGAACCAGGGTCCCTAAATCAAATTGGAAAAAAATCGAAACACCAACAACCGGTAGGGACAGGGGAGCGGCAGGCGAAAGGAGGTTCAGGGCGGCGAGACCTAGGTACGGACCCCGCAGAGAAGAGATAAAATGCCATGGGTGCGGGAAGACGAGTCATTTAGTATCGAGTGCAGTGAGGAGGGGCATATCGCTAGGCATTGCCCTTACGTGTATCGGAGGAGAGATGTTCATAGGGCAGAACCCATGGAAGTGAATACGCAAACGATGTGGGTAAGAAGGAAGATATCACCCAGGGCGAATGGATCATCAGCTGAGGAATCTTCAGGGGCGTCAGGAACGTCGGAAACAGAAGGAGAAGAGCCGGGTCGCGACAGGAACCGAGAGCACGAGCGACACAAGACTATTTCGAGAAGGTGGGAGCGGCGTTTGGCAGCCTGAGGTGGGTGGCAGCAGAGTGGCGACCGCACCCTAAAGTGTAATACAGAGAGAGGGATACTGTGCGAGTTGCCAATAATCAGAGTCGAGGGGGGAGAGAGGTGCTTGGTGGATACAGGTAGCACCAATACCATAATGTCACGCGGTGCGTTGGAGCAGCTGTAGGGCAGAGAGAGGGCACTCCAGGTCAAGGTATGTAAGTGCAAGTTAATTACCCTGGGCGGGCCATGTGAAGTGGCGGGAGAGGCAGTCGTGAATTTAGAGAAATGGGCAAAAAAAAAAAAAAAGGCGATATTAACGTACATATTGTGGCGCGAGTATCAAATAATCGTGGGGTGTGACTTATAGGATGGGTAGGTGCGCTTGTAGAGAACAAGGGAAAGCAGTGGTGGATCAAGTTGGAGGGGGGGGGTAACTTATCAATGTCAGGGGACCGTAAGAGGTGGAAGTGCGCGGATAGGGGCAGTCAAGAAAGTGGTGGACTGGAGGGAATGCTTACGGAGGGAGTTCGGAGATATTTTGTACGTGGAGGGTGATATGCTAGGGGCAACGGGGAAGACAGTACATGAAATTCCATTAAAATCTAATCGAATAACGTACGTGAAGGAGAGACGATATCCCCAGGCACTCCACCAACATATCCGGACAGAAATCGACAGCTTAAGACGACAGGGTATAATCGTGGATAGGACAACACTGTATAATAGCCCTCTGTGGGCAGTACAAAAGAAGAGTAAGTCGGGAGAGGAGGAGGAGAGATATAGAATCGTCGTCGATTTTAGAAAATTAAATGAGTACACAACGGATGAGAAGTATCTGATTCCCCGTTTTGAGGATATTCTCGACAGACTGATTGGAGCCACAATCTTCAGCACCTTGGACTTGAAAGCAGGGTACCATCAAATCAAAATGAGCGCTACCGATCAACACAAAACAGCGTTTACTTTCGAGAGGGGGCACTATGAGTTCACTCGGATGCCATTTGGTTTGAAGAGCGCTCCGATTACTTTCCGAGGAAGATGGATGTCACGGTACGTGGAACGATAGCGATGGGAGCGAACATCCAAGAGATTATAGGAACGTGCGATATATGTCTTAAGACTAAATATGACCGACACCCACCACAGGGACAACAGGAGGAAACACCCACAGCAGAGACGCAACTGAGTGAACTACAGATTGACACATTCACTTGGAAGGGATATAAGTGGGTTACGACAATAAATACCATCAGTAAGGCAGCTATGGCGTATGCCGTACAAGTCATCCAACGACGTCTTGCAGGCATAACGAACGTGGTTCCAGTTTTATGGGGTACCGGACCGAATCTCGTTGGATGGGGGTAGGGAGTTCGATAATGCAAACGTGCGGTCGGAGATGAAGAATCTTGATATCGTGGGGCACCTGAACACCCCAGGACATCCTAAGAGTCGCGGAGGCATCGAAAGGTTGCACAGTACCTTGAGTGACCACCTTGGGTGTATCAGGTAGAAATGGGTCTGCAGGCGAACGAGGCGATGCCGAAGGCAGTGGCGGCATGCAATCATTCCATCCACTCCACCACGGGGTTTACGCCGTTCGAGATCCTCTTCGGAGGTGCCTGAACGTGGCAGAGACGGTAGCGGATGAGGGAATGGCGAAGCAAATTTTAAGCGCTCACTTAAAACGCGGCAAACTTTGGGGCAAAGTTCGTGACAGGATCGTGAGGGAGGAGGTCAAGAGAGTGGCTCGGGTAAACCTCAAAGTCCGGGATCGAATGGGGGACCTGAAAATTGGGACGATTGTATATCGTAAAATTGGATATAATCGGAGCAAAGGGACGGTCAGATACGAGGGTCCATTCAAGGTGGTGGTGATCAGGGAGCATAACATCGTCACCATCGAGAGTACAAGACCTCCGACGAAACGGAGGACCGTCCACGTCGAACAGTTAAAACTCCTACCAGGGGGGAGGGTGCAGGACATGAGTGAGTTGGAGTGTCCTCGCTTCTGCACGGAGCCAGATTTGGTATTGTATACATACGTACACTTTGTACCATTTTTAGAAGTATTTTATTTTGTTGTTTTTTAGAATGTACACAGGCTGTGTAGAATTATTGATTTAGCGTAGCGTGTAAGATGCCATTGTTTTCTGTGAGTAATAAGCCATGTAATTTTTTTTTGTTTTTTTGTTGGATTTGGTCACTAGTGTTGAAGGCAGCGTTCTATTTGGTGTCTTAGGAATACGACCGAATGTAAGGGATTACAGGTTGTGTACTGTTTGGGTTGGCCTTCGCTCCCTAGTACGATTAGCAGAGAGATCGTAATATCGCCTAAGTCGTCTTCAATTCAGACTTCATAGTTTACGAGGAGGTGTGCGTAAACTGGAAGGGGGGAGTTAAGCTCCGGGCAGCTTCAGTACTCGACCTTAATCCCCGAACGTCGGGATGTAAACATCCCGAGTGTAAATATACAGGGTTATAGACTTGAAATAAACAGTCTAGTTCTAACTTTCATGCGTGTTGTTTCTCTGTACCTTTTTTTCCTTTGTTTTGAATTCGAAAGCCGATAAACATTAACTTATATATATATTATATTAATATTAATAATTATAACAATATATTAGTATTATAATATATTATTATATATATAGGCTATATATTATGAGGCCCATTAGTGTGATGCCATGTGTTCTACTAGTGGGTAGGCGGTTAAACGGTAAGAGATTTGAATTCTGTAGGATTACGTTTTAAATTTCGAGGCCCAAATATGAGAATGCTCACCAAACAGGCTAGGGTAGCGCTGGTGTAAACAAGCATCATATCGCGGTTTGCTTATTTCTCTTCTGAAAGCTTTGTTAATGCCTTCTAAGTCCTGCTTACGAGGAAGGAGGTTTTGGAATAAACTTGTTCTTCAGTTGATCATTGTTCTATTGATAATGGAACAAGGTTAATTAATTGATTCTTCTTTCCAGGTTAATTTTGACTAAATCTGCCATTTTAAGGCTGATTTATTTACGCTAATGTACATTAAAATCTACGTAGGTTTCATTGATTTCAGGCGTAGGGCGAATCGACTTTCACCGGAGTACAGTTACTTCCCGATGCAATGTAATTAAAGCAATCTACATTAAATGTACCTTTTTGGTAATTTCCTTTATCTAATACTTTGTTTATACGTTAATGTAATCGTATGTAATTATTTCATTGTTTTAGTTGTATTTATCGCAATATCATTATAAATTAGAAGCATTAATATCCAACTGTCCCCTCTGTATGACTCCTCCTACAGATCAGTGCCATGTTTACAACTTTGCTAGAATATTGTCAAGAGTAATTGATATTGACAGAATCCGGTTCGTTCAGTGATATCTCAAAGGTAGGGCACACAACAGGAGATTCTGAAGGTTCTAGGCTCCAGTATGGTATATTTATTTACTGTACGCTGTTCTCTAAAGTTGCCTTTAACCACGGGGTAGCACACGTCAGGTACCAAAAAGTATATTAATATATTTTAGTTAGAGATCAGCCAAACTGTCAAAGGATATTACTGTCATTAAGCACCCGCTTATCCCGTAATAATGACTAATAAAGAATAAAGTTGATTACACTTTGCTTCCTACTCTTGTTCAGCAACAATTGACTTGGAATTAGTACAAGCAATTTTCCTTAGTGAACAATTGAAAAAAAAAAACTTTCTCATAGCTGTATAATGCTGATACATTTTTTTTCACGTTATCATCGAGGAAATTTCTACAATCAAGCAGTTATTTTTCCACGGTCTCGTTTTATGTTAAAATATTTTCTACTGAACTGGCCGTATTTTGAAGGTACATTATCCCCTATAACAAAGAGAAATCCGACAGTTAGTACAAAATCCTGTCACATTCTTCCGTACACCTGAAGCTGTTTGTCGTTGCTCGTGATGAATATATGATATAACTCATTCCCTTTTCTTTAGAATTCTACTGGATTATCAATTATAGTACTATGAAAGGGATGGAGACATCCCAAAACGTATCCAAGTTTGGCCTCTCCGATGGGTGGCTTGATTAAAACTTGAACAACTCTGAAAGTAGAAGGCTGAAACGCCAAAAAGGTAGTCATAGAAAAATACAACAACGGATAGACATTATATATTAATATGAACTACCTACTTAGACACGAGCCAACTAACATTAAATATTTTTGGACTGAAGTGGTATTTCGCCCGTGTGTAATGAATACGAGAAAAGGGCTCGAACTGCTTCCTTGAGGACCTGCCTATTAAGGATCATTAGATCGAAGGAGGAGAAACCTCATTGCCCGTCAAGGGATCGAATTTTCCCTTTTCCAAATAACACCTCAATGGCCTTCAGGATGTGTGTTCTTTAATTTGTAATGGAGGCCTTGGTGCCGTATATGTCAAGGAATGCTCAACTAAAATATTCTAAAATCTAATTTTAGTATCTAGTATGGAGTAGTGATCAAGAGATCTTTTACAAGATATGAAAAAAATCAGCTCTATTAATAAAATTAGATAGCATAACAAGTGATAGCTGAACCTTTCATCACTAGCTGCACACACAAATGACAGCGCTAAATACGAAACAACAAACTTTTAGCTCACTTTATTTACTCGCAAATAAGCTCATGGGATAGAAAATAATATAGCTAAGCATAATAAACCCCTTCCCACGTTTGAATTGAATGAACGAAAACTTCTTTTCGGACTTGATCCGGTCAAAATCGCATTCTTTGACGAACACGCTTCCTTAGAAGGGTAATATCATGCATTCAACTAGCGCACGGTTGTTGAAGGTCAAAGCTTAGGATATCATTAACAGTGATGAATAAAAATTAAATTAGTTGATATATATTACTTATTATTAATCTGGTGGATGACATAATTTGTGTAGCCTATATAATAAGACGACTCCCTGCGAGGAAATTCTAAAACGATTTAACAGAACGAGCGAGACTCCATGCAAATTATAAAAGGAAACCGTGAAGTGATGAGGTGAGCCCTAACACATTTGTTCTTTTTCCCTAGATTCTGATCTTGACAGCAACAACGAGTACTTGTGAATCGATGAATGCTATCTATTAATATTCACAAAGACGTAAATAATTCTTGTGGTTAGTCGTCCTTAGCTGTTAGTTCTTTTTTAAATGCATTTGTGGGAAAACAGGGTATAGATGGTTTCATCTCGGATTTCATAGAATATTTAATCCCACCAGAAAACGTAAGAAACAAAAACTTTTAATCTGAATATTGAGCAGATGGGGCAATAACACAACTCTTGTTTTACAATGAGAAATGATTTTATGCACGATAGTTCCCGCACGCAACGATGCTAAAAATAAAAGTAGTCCTATGAAAAAATAGTGTTAGTACTATATAGTTTTGTCTTATTAAATATAGATAATATTTTGTTTATGAAAGAGCAATTAAACACTAAACAATTTATCCCCGATAGCCTTAGCTATAATTATTGTTAAATTTAGTCTAAAGCATTTCATGACATGTTTTATTTTATTTCCAGGTTGTACGTATATCGACTGATGTGGTCCCATTGCTTAATAAGTCGGAACAATAAAGAAAAGGTATTTAAAAATCGTAATTATTTAAATTTTTGATGTTAATGAAGCAATAATGACAATGAATCAACTATAATTGACGATTTCTTGAAAATTCTTGAATTATTTATTATTCCCGTATTTATTCCTAAATTACAGTGACATAGTGACCTAGGTGAAGGTTTCAGTAGGTGTTGAATTCATTTTTTATCGTTAGTACAAAACCACTGTAATAAATATTTTTTGTTGTTTTATCTATTTCATTTTTTCCCTTTTACTTTATTATATATTTATTGGAAAAATTAATTCAGTCAACTGAGGTAACGATATTCCACTATTCAACCCTAATTAAATAATCCTTAAAATCGTTTACTGCCATTAAAACAAAACCCCTGGAATAACTGACAAAAATATAGATGGAAGACCGAAAAAACAAACAAGCTGACATTTTCTGATTAATCTGCGTACAATTTCAATATTATTACTGTGTAATGAAAAAATATTGTCCCCAGAATATTTTATAGCTTATCAAATTAAATATCTAGATTGAATAAATAACGTTCAATTTTGTCTTTTTACTTTACAATCGTTTTCGGCAGCTATCATCCATCCTGCCATTATCAAGTATTCAGAATGTTGCTTTTATTCGAGGTGTCAGACGTAAGTAATAATAAAAATACTAACTTGCGGGAAGACAAAAATGAACTTTGTTTACTTAATCTTTACCCACAACCAGCAATTAAACCATAAAAATAAATCTTGGCGTGCCGATTAAGAATATGTGCAATATGTTCAGAGTATTGTGGACTATAATTTAAAAGCCTTTTTATTGATAGAATATTGCCACGGTATTCTGGAAATGTAATATTGTGTACTTTTAAACACCCGATTTTTTAAGTAAATGCCCTATGTAATGCTAGGAATTTCGTTCAAACTCTACTTAGTGCCAAGGCAAAGGCTCTACTTTTATACAGGTACAGGGCAAGCGTCTTACGTCTGTACGTTCTATTATAGTTGTAAAAACGATTCAATCTATCTGAAATTTGAAGGGTATACTTAAAATCGTCTCAAGATATGCCTTTATGCCACTTTAAGTTAAAACATTACTTAATATAGAATTATTACTAATCACTAAATTACTAAGTCACTAAATTACTGAATCTATTTGAGGTGTTTTTTTTTTAGTTCTGAATTTTGCCTTCAAGGCTAAGAGCGAGAAAAAATCGATCATAACGCTTTCGAATAGTTCTAACCCATGTTTATGTTGACATGAATCTGGATGCCTTCTATGAAGCAATATTTTACCCACGCTATAAATTGTTAAACATTTATTGTTTACAACATAGACTAAATGAAGAAAAGACGTCGATCACAATATTCTACATTACTGAAATAGTGAACTGAATAAATACAAGCATAAAATAATAAAATTTGCAATTATTATTACAAATACATTATTAATAATCGTATAAAAAAATGAAACGAGCTTTGTAAAGGGAAGGCACGGGCTGCGTAGTGAGACTTCTTATTCGAGCACGTGGGTGAGTTTGATAACATTTTTGCAGAATGTTCCAACTTTTTCTAGACTCGATGTCATTCCACTGACATAAATTTCAAGTCATTTTTATACATTGATTTTGACAGATGAGTGGTTTAACTGAGCTATTTTGAGCCATGATGTGGGGACAATACAAACATTGCATAAGTCTTTACAGTATATTTACCCTCGCTTTACAATAGTTAAATAGAGCGTTCCAAGTAATCGGAATCTGTACGGGCAGGCGTAAGTGGAGTAAATAAAATAAAAGAATTTTTTTCTTTGTATGACTCATTTTATACCGTTCGTCAACAAACATTGAATAAAGATAAATAATAAACTAAAAATAAATCAAAATATAACGAGAAATTTTATTTACATAAATTCTAACTGCTAACATTGACAGATTATGTGACGGCGTAGTAATCATTACTCAGGCTACGTTTCTTTAATAAATAAGTCCGATTAGAAACTAGACAAGTGAGATTAGACCCACAAACAAAAAAACAGATGGGGTTTTGTGACCTGGTAGGCCTCTTTTAGAATTCCGTTGGCTGCAGCGGTCCGTAGAGGCCTTACTTATATAACAGTATACTGCATATAATCACTGCAGTCTTTTCGGTATCCTTGTTTTGGTGATAGCTGAATTCATTTGTTCTTTAGTAAATTTGTTAAACATTTACTCGAAAGTACAAAGTACTCGAATGAAATCCAATAAAGTTAGTCATTGCAAAGCGTATACCGGACTCGTCATGTACCGGGGCTTATACGAACAAACGCAAGGCACATATAATTTTTAGATTCAAATTGTAGGTAAATAATGGCAAAACCACTACAGCCATACTATAACAACTATTACACTACAACCATTCGTCCTTCGAGCTCCACAAGGGCTAATCTTACCAACCAAGCACCAGCCGTGCTCTGACCTGTTCAGCATCTGGCATATAATGACCTGAATACTAAGTAGTTACATTTGTGATTACCAAGCCCTAAGGTATAGAACTCTAATTTCATTCAGGTAAGGGGCTTTCGGCGAAAAAATGATTCATTTAATCTGAATTTTTGTAAGTATTAACACCTGGATTTATGCTGACTATATGTCGGTTAAAGTATAATAATATGATTGGTTGCTGGTTGTGGGTTAAGATAATGAAAATGTTACTTTATTTTCTTAAAAAAAAAAAAAAAAGTGAGCCCAGTTTCATAAATTTCTCAAGTGGAAGGAAGGTCTGATGCTATTTAATATTTCTATTAAGACTTTCTATTAAAATTCTGATTTTCTTGATGTTCGATAAATGTTTAGTACCAAAAATCAAGTATTATTGGTCAGTTTTTGCACAATCATTAATTGAGTGTTTAAATATCTGTAGCGGCCCGCGCCCGGAACACTTCAGGATAAAATCACTTCACTTCCTACTTGCTTTATTTCCTTTATATAAATGTATACACACATGTTTCAAAAAGATAAAAAGTAGTTCGAAATTGATGTAACAAATTAGATAATCTCCCGCAAGGGGTAGAAGCAGTACAGTAAATAAACAGATACACGAAACAATCATTGTTGTTTTTTTAATTATGAGACATTCCTCGGATATTTTGAAACCAGTCTTCTACCTTGTCTCATTAATGTAGCTCTTACAAATACAGCCTTTAGATATGTACTCAAAGTTCCGTACTACGTCCGTTAGTATCAAAAGTATAGTTCTCACCCAGTGACCAAGGACCATGAGAAGTACATGACCTAAAGTACCCGAGAGGAAGGCAATAAGATGGTGGACATGAAGGGGATACTCACGTAAGATGATTCCTCCCAGGGCGATGTCGGTTATAAGCATCACAAGAGCGGTTGGCTGGTTGTGGAACGTGTGCCCGTACAGACGGCAGACAAAGTAGCACTGGCGGGGTACACTTCTAGGACCCCCTTCCACCTCTGGGTTCCACGGCTGGCAGTGTGTCTTATGTGGTTCCATGGATCGGAACCCTCTCCCCACGTGCTCGCTGTGTGCCGGACAGGCGTCTTCCGTATCTTGCTGCCTTCCTCAAGCTCCGTCCAGTTCCCTGCAGAGAGAAAGTTTGTCTTAATTGGGTACTCTACCGCTGATGGGGCCAAGGGTATCTCGTAACTTTCTATGATTCATCGTTTCGTACATGGGTAGAATAGAAAACAGTTTTTAGTGTGGAACCATGTCCCTTATGAATAATAAATAAATATGATACTGCCAAAAAAAAAAATTACGTAAGGGGAGGAGATAAAATAATAATAAAAAACTAAAATGTACACGTCAAAATCAAAAAAAAAAAATTTCCCTTCATAGCCCCTTTAAATTTACAGATAATTACATATATAATTATAGATTTCTCAGGCGAATCTATTTACAAATTATTTCTGTATTTCCTGTACCATCGCTACATTATATACAGGTTTTGTTATTTTATAAAAATTATATAATGAATAAACAAGTATAATGATATACTAAAGGGTGATCTTTTCATGATTGTCGTGAGAGTCTCGTTTGGCGAAGATAACTCTGGACGCCTGAACCGTAATTGTTGGCACTTAAAGCTAGATCAGCTTGGAACTTGGATCAGTCTGTTGTCTTTGCTTGCTAAATAGAAGTAATATAAAAGTCATAATTAACTTTTAAAATAATTTAATTATTGTATGTAAAATAATGTCCATTACAGCACATAAACATTACTTACTATTAGTGAAATTTTTGAGCCTGTTTGGATTTTTCTAGTTTTTTAATGTTCGGTGTCAAATTCGTCATTGAGAGCTGCAGAGAATTCTACAAATTTGAATCCGTTATTCGCGTCCGTGTGTGACCGTTAATCAATTTCATTGGTGAAAATGCTTGTTCGCATCTTTTTGCAAATTTCCATAGCTCTGGGAATTGTTCACATAGTTATGAAAGCCAGAAATTAATTACCTCAGAAGCATTTTGATTTGGTAAAAGCTCATTACTCTTGATTTATTGATTTTGTTTTTAAAAATGAATTTGTTCTTAAATCAATCAGTTCCATTTGTATGTTACTAGGCATCTGCATTATGGGTTTATAAAGGCGAGAATGCAGCTTTCTTCTTAAGCAAAATCTTCAAAACGACTTTCAAATGTTCCTTGCAATATCTTGATTTTTTCAATATATTGATCAAATTGCTATTATTCTTAGCACATTCACTCTGCTCTTTCAAGCATGGAAATTGAATCAAATACTCATTTTCTAACTGAGAGATGAACAGTTTTAATTAAATTTCAAATGAACTGATGCTATTTACTAAGCTAGGAAATAATTTATTCTTGCCTTCTAGTTTTAAATTTAGATATCAACTAAAAATTCCAAATCAAATAGCCAGTTGTTGTCAATCAATAGAGTTCTTTCATCAGGTAGTTTATTTTGCTCTTCTAAAAAACTAGAAACAGCATTTCTCGATTTACAAAATCTACTCAGAACTTGGCCTCTAGAAAGCCAGCGCACTTCACTATGAAGTATAAGATCACCATATTCCAAATCTAACAATTCACAATATTCTCTGAATTCGCCTCTGTTTAATGCTCTTGCTCTAATTTTATTCACACATTTGACAACCGGTAACATTACCTGTTGCATATTTAAAGTTTTGGCACACAGTGCCTCTTGATTTATAATACAATCATATTTTAGAATAGGACGATTTAAAAAAATGTCAAGCAAAGTCACAGTGCCATTGACTTTACCTATCATTGATGGTGCTCCGTCTGATCGCTGATGAGTTTGCTACAATCTAATTTTAGATTTTCTAGGCATGATTTTACTTTTTCAAATATGTCTGATCCTCTTGTTTTACCATGCAATGACTCCAAACTGGCAAGTTCTTCAAAAATATTAAAATTATCATCAATTCCTCTTATAAAACTGGTTAACTGTGCAACATCAGCTACGTCCGTTGATTCGTCCATAGCTAGAGAGCAGGAAGTACAAGAATGGACAAGGTCTTCCAACTGCTGGGATACATCCAGAGAGAGTTCCTCGATACGCCTCACAGCTGTCTGCCTTGATAAAGCAATTTCGTCTGCTTTCCTTTCAATACTTTTGTTATTAAGATGGCGTTGGAATATTTGGAGACAAGGCTTAACAATTTCTTCTCCGTCAGAAAAAGGTTTCTTTTTTTTCGCCAATGTTAAAGCAATTTCATATGACGCTTCTGTCATTATTACGTCTTCACAACTTACTTTAGCAAATATATTTTGTCTTCTTCTGATTTCTTCCTTTTTCCAAGTCACATATTCTTTTTGCAACTCAGACCTAAGAACAAATTTCATTTGTTATTCTATGTATGTCTGATGCTGTGTTTTATAGTGCCTATTAAGATCATGCCTTCTGTTATGTTAAAAGTACTTTCACAAATAATGCAAAACGGTTTTCCTGATGAATTTGCTATAAATAATAATTCATATTCCCACTGTTCGTTAAACTCACGCTAACTATCATTTTCTGTGCTTCTCTTGGTCATTTTATTTGACTCTGTATTGAATAAAAGAAATTTAAAAAAACAGAAAAGCACAAAACTGTAAAAAATTTGGCTTAATTTAACTTTAGGAAATCTACTCCGATTTGAAAGAAAATTTGTGAGAACCTTAGTTTCCGCCTCAAATGTTTCAGTTTACAGTTGAAATATTAAAGTTCTTAAACATTCGCGCGATTGTGCACAAAGTGAGAATTGTAAACAAATAGATTACAGTTACATACCTCGTATCACACAAAATAAAAGAAAACACAAATATACAAAACGCTCTTGCAAAAATTCTGCTGCAAAACTCAACACAAGTCAGAACTGAAGGTGAAAACGCAATGTAATGTATCGGTTTTGATTTCCTTACAACTTTCCAACCACACATGAAATTGTGTGTCACACGATGTGATGCCCCGCGCTGATGCAATAAAAACACAAACCCGATTGGGATTATAGCGCTACGGACAGGCAAACATAAGAGACCGCATATCTAGCCCCAATCCCCATACATTTGCTGTGAGCGTAAGCCCAGAGTTCAAGTATCCATATGTGATATATGTATATGTCTGTATGTGTCTTCCTTATTGCAGATCTAGCCTCATGCACTTTGTTTGTTTACACCAGTAGCTATGAACACGTTAACAGTTAACTTAAGCCAAAGTTGAAGGTAAACCAACTTCAAGCTTTTCACGTGTTGCTTTTGCATATTAAATATATTCAGAGCTCAATGCAAAACCTCAACGCACCACGTTTGGCGCATGCGCCATGGTTTGGCCAACTAGGATTTAAACTGTGGGATATTCTAAACATACCGGGGTTGCGAGACTGAACAATTTGAAAATGTATGAACCAAAGGAGTATTGACTACGGACGGTGGAGAAGAGCCATCTTAACTCGGCGTAGAGATGTGGTACACGAGAACACTGCGGGGGAAGTTTCAATATGTGGCTACAATATCAACTGGTGGATAAAAGTTGCCCAAAAAAAATTAAGAGTAATGTAATCGCGTAATTTTAAGGGTTTCGTTCCGGATACGAAAAATATTCTAATGATAGTTCCTAAAGACTTGTCATTATAGTTCACCGAAACCTCGACACATATTGTATATCTGATAATCAAAAAACACGTCAAACACTTTTTTTTTTAAATCCTGCACAATATGGTAGACACTATTTATTTTTTTATTAAACATTTTTATATTTTTTGCATAATAGGGCCATCAAATGGAACTACCATGCATTGCACCACACCTAAAAAAATGAACATTCTGATTCAAAGTTGTTATAACGATGTTAGTAACTGTTTTATTGATTTTTGTAATTGTAAACCACAAAAAGCCTTAAATAAGTTTTATTTTCGGTAAATTGTCTGAACCTACGGTGAATATTGATCAAGAACTGTACCCTTTGATTCAAGGTGAATTTATAAAACAAGCCAACTTAATAGCAACAATAACGTTCCAACATTTAATATGATACCCTACTCAATATGACAGAAAAATGTTTAGATTTTATTACCAATTGGGATATGTATGCTGATTGTGTTTATATTCATCGACAATAATGGCGGCCCTAAGACCTCCTCCTGCCATTATCAAGTTCTTATGATGCTACCTGGCAATCAGGACAGCGTCATTACGGACTGACTGCGTCATTAGCACTTGAAAATGGCAGTGTGATCTGTTAAAAGGGCTAGTGCGTATAATACATTTGTGGGCCGACATTGTTGTTGATGAATATTACCAATTGATATATACATATATATATGGCCATCGGGTAATCTCCATGTGAAATTTCATTTTTATAAGTCAAACAGGAAGTCCACGATATCCTAAAAATCTTCTTCTAAAAATATGCCACAGTAGCCTTTGCTACTTAGAGACTATGTCAGTTAACACAAACAGCTAAGGTTGGGTTAATCAACTTAAACCAAAACTTAGCACATGCAACCAGTGGGAATTTCATAAATATCAGAACCCAGCTAAAATCAGCCACAATATTAGCTAAATGCAGACAACCATAACTGAGTCACCTGAAGCAGCATGACATGCAATTCATCCAGAGGACATCTTAAAATTCAATTTACGCCTCTAACACACAAACAAAATGCTCATCTATGTATACACTGTGATTTTTTTTTCTACCATACTATCACGACAAGAAACCTTACAGCTGAAATAATATTGTCATTAACATTAACTCAATATTACTGACACTACAGTGTTATTGCCCCCCCCCCGTTTTCCCTTAGACCCTACACTGTCAATATTCTCTCCTTTATGCAGGAAAGGCGAAGTGGGGAAAGCTTTTAGAACCAAGATTGATTATTGATGAAAATCGGCTATTATTTTATAGTTTAAAAATAAATATGCAGTGTAAGTGATGGGTGAAATAATTCCTTTTGAAACTTGACCAATAATGCCGCATCAGTACACATTTTAATTCATTGAATAAATAATGAGATATTACTCACAGTTCAAACTACTATCACAAATAATTACAGTTGAGTGCACACAAATTTCAGTTGTTAGTCACAATAGTGAAACCATATTTATTAAGTTTTCTGTCAAGTTATATTTCAGTTGAGAAAAAAGTAGGTTCGATTTTGCATCATCGAATTACTGGAAGAAATATGGAAGATATAAAATTATCAGACCTAATGTCGACTTCAACTATCAGTAATGCCGTCTTGAATGCAAATCCTGCTGCCTGTCCTTCAAAAGTTTATGGAGTTTACATCCACAAAGTTAACGACAAATTAGTAAAAATATTGACATTACATATTGACTTAAATAGTATTGCCAAAATGCCTCACCTCTTTACAAAAGTATTGACGCAAATATTGATGCGCACATACTTTAATATTATTGTCAATATCCCCCCCTTTCTTCATCAGGATTGACAATAACATTGTTGAGCATACCCTAGCTCCATTATTATGTTCAGTATCCCCCACTACTAGCAAGTACCCACCCATGAGTGGGCTTCCCAAAAGATTTTAAATAAACAAACAATGGTGTTGATGACCATAACTATTGCGCCAAAATAACCCCAATCCAATTTAATCTAGATACTATCGCTAGTTACTTGTTGTTAACTGTATTTGTGTATCTCTCCACTGTTCTTTTCACTTCTTGTTTAGTAGTTTGTAGCTTGCTCGGCTAGTTAGTAGTACTCATTGGGTACGTTTCAGTTTTTATGTTGTAAAGTAAGTTGATAAATTTGTTCTATATTTTATATATGCATGATTGTTACGTTGGCCAAGTATCTCTTTTTGATAGTATCCCTACTATAATTCCGTAACAGTCCTTTTTGAACAAATGGCAGTTGTATAAAAATGTTTAAAATGTAAACAGTTTGGACGTCACAATTGAATTTAGTAAGATAGGTATAAAAGTATTATAAAAGGTTATTAAAGTGAGGAAACAACAAATCCAACAATGTGTATGCCATATATCTTAGGTAATTCAATCAAAAGTTATTAAGTTTAATTTGATTGAAGTTTGTATGTGTCGTTTTATTGTTTCAGATGCAGTTTTATGGAGAACCGACCAGTATTGTTTTAAATACGTTTGAAATGCCTTTGCAGTATATGAGGCATTGTAGAGGCAGCAACTTAACTGAAGAACTTCGGACTATCATCAGGAGCCAGGATGGTTTTTCTTAAGGACGCCAAGTCACTCCTCCTGGAATCTTCAAGCTTCTTGAGTCCAGCTCACAGGTCTGCGAACAGAACATTATGCTATTCCTGAGGAAGTGTTGATCACAGCAGAATTACTGGGAATGAAGTGGCCGATCACCTTATGAGAGACACCAAACCTATAAGAGTCCAGTTCGAGGAATGCTGAACTCTCATCAAGTCTCATTATAAAACAAAATGGGAGGGAGAGCACCCGGATCAAGATAAGGAGGGTGCTTACTATAAACTGACTCGGAGTAAACAAGTTGTCCTCTCAGGACTGATTACTGCTGCCTGAATGATCATCATCTATTCAGGAAGTTTTGCATTGGACAGGAAGGTTAGTGCCAATGTGGTGAAGCCCAGCAGGCAGCCCTCCATACACTCTGGAGCCGTAAAAATTGAGAGAACTGAGGAATCTCGCATGGCCAAAAGAAACCACTCTGGAGAAAAAACTACCAAAAGAATCTTGGGAACCTCCACTGAAAGGGGACCTCTGGCATGGCTAGCTGATATGGCAGTGAATGAATGAAAAAAACTGACTCATGTATGTAATTCACAAATGAAAAGCAATCATGTAAAAAAACAGGTAGAAATATTCTTAAATTTCTAGAAATTTGCCTAGTCTGTCAGCTGATCAAACAGGGGAAAAAAACGAGTCTGAAGCAACTTTCCAATACTTGATCACTGACTACACATTTGGTATAAATGGAAGGTTCCTTTCCTGGGCCAGAGGTTTCCACAAGATTACCTCCTTTAAAACTATTCCAAGACTTAGACAAGAAAAAGTAACAAGATACCCAAAGAGTGACAACCCGACAACACTCCAATGTTGAGTACCAAACAAAGAGAATATATTGAAAGAATTTTTTTTGTTTATTCACCCTGTAACCCTGGAATTTATCTACATTCTGTAGTAAAAAACTGCCTAGTTTTTTTTCTGTATGCACCTTACAATTAGTATACACTATATAATTCACAATAATTATATTTTCATATACTATAGATCTATCACACATAAAGAAACATTTAACAAAATAAGGATCCAATAGGAGGTTTTGAGTCTATTTCAATAGCAAGGAGCAAGTCAATCTCCTTTTGTCCAAACGAGTAGTGTTGAAATTATTATTGGTTTTTGATGCATTATGTGGGCCAGATGAATCTCAAGTTACAGCTCATAAGCTATTTAAAATTTATTTCTGGCATGATTTAGACTTTCAATATGGGGACCAGATTTTATTTTGTGATGGATCACTAGAATAAATTTAGCATTTCCCAATCTGGCTAGAATATGGTGGTAAACTATATGTGTTCTTACACTAATTTACAGTCTGGCTGATCTTACCTAAAATTTGAACATTTATCATGAAGAGATTTGTCTGTTATGGTAGCAGAATAACATTTTATACTGAATATTTTGAACGTACTATGCTTCTGACAGTTTTCCTCAATGTCTGCTTAATAATTGTTCAAACTCTTGTTAAGATCAGTGTGAAAGAATGAAAATTAGTGTAAGGACGTAAAAAGGTACCACCCTTTTTAACCAGTCCAGGAAATGCAAAATTTATTCTCTCAATCCATCACAAAATAAAATCTGCTCCCCCACAGCTTAAAATCTAAATCATACCAGAAGCCTTTTAAATAGCTTCTGAGGTGTAATTTGTAAAAGCTTATATATTTCAGAAATGTGATTTTTTTTTTTTTACTTTTAATTGTTGATTCTCGCATTGCTATATATCAGCTAAAAGTATATATAAGCATAATCCGAAGATATTGATAATATACTTTCAAAATGTTAGATCCACTGCATCATTTTTAAAACAGCTTTTCTAGTACCTATAGATAAACAAACAGATAATCAAAATATGATTGCCCTTGACCCGTTTCAAAGTGCCTTACCTCTCCCTTTAGGCTTGGCAATACCAACAATGAGTTTATATATTGTGATAGCTAAGCAGTTTCCAATGTTGTCAAAGATCTCATTTTTATGAGATACTCTTAAATTAGGCTCTGCAAGTATCATTTTTTTTTTGTGGAAGTAAAAATAAATATTTCAAAAATCCTACTCGCTATGCTGGCTTATTGGAAATAACTTTTTAAAAAAATAATACAATTATTGGATTCAAATAGCAGTTCTGATATCCAAAAGTATTTTTTTCCTTTTTAAAATAGCTCATAGTCGATACAAACTTTATCCAACCCCCCACAATTGGCATCTCGTCTAATAATTTCAGTAGTTCACATAATAGCCGGGGGATAGACCTCCAGCTTTCTAAAAAAAACAAAGCCTATTTACCGTAATTTATCTTGAATTCTATTATAAATACTAATGGCTAATATATTAATAATTTGTTACAATTTATTTACTACTGAATTAGCTACAATAATCAGCAGTTAGCAATCATATCATAATAAGTAATGATAACTAAACAGAATATATTTATAGAAATATATTTATAGTTTTTCAGTCAATTGTATGAATATTATATTTATATTGTATGATTGTATCAATACAAATATAAAAAATCCATGTCAAGAGTGATACATCACACAAACAAGGCTGTTACATTTTCGAAAGCAATTTTATTGAAAGTTTCAATGACTTCTCTAATAATATTTCACAAACGCCCCAACACATGATATATTAGTGGCCTCTATTGTGTTAATAGTATATATTGATTAGAATATAATGTATTAATAATACGTGTATGAATATAATTAATAATATGTATTAAATCTCAGGATATTAAGATAATAATAATTTTGTAACCTTTATAATGAAATAGCCAAATATTAACTTTTTAATGGCTTTAAAAAAAATGGTTGAATTAAAGTTGTGAAAATGGTGTTAATGATCATTTTAATGACTTTTTGATTATTCATTGTTACTTAGAATAGCAAGATCTTTAATTTGATTGATAACCTACTCAGAAGTATATCATTTTTTTTTTTAATAAGAAGTTATTAATTATTCAATGACACTCATGTTTCATGTATCCCTTCAATCAAATTACTACTCCATGTCAAATTTCATCTCTCTAGCTTTTAGGGGAACTCACAGAAACCAAAAGACATGCATTCAGAAACATGAGTGAAAACTTAAGGGCTTCTGATTTTGAAAAAAATAAAAATGAAAATGAAACCCTAAATAGCAGTTTTACTTAATTGAATTTCAAAAGCATACAAGGCCTTTCCAAAGTTCAGGGCTCATCAAGAAGCACTCAAAGATGTGACCAAACTGAGCTCCTGCTCCTTAAATTTAATTTTGAACTACCTAGTAAGAGTTGAACAATATTAGGAAATTTTTAGTTTTAATTTGTATCAAGGGTAGGGTAGTATAATAAAAAAAACACTGGTTATCAATTTAAAATATAAAACTGTTATATTGAAAATAAATTTTATGATATTATTAAAAAGTATTGTTACAATTATTTTACTCAACAGCCCTCCGGGTCTTCTTCTATTAAATCAGGATCAATTTCTAACGACTGACAAATTTTTATAGAATTAATGGAACAGACTATCGATCAATGGAATAAAATCTATAGAGTTCTTCTTTTTAGCTGTACTGATCAGGATTAGGAATACTGAAATATATCTTTAATTCATGATCTGATGCATGCTTTGTTCTCATTAATGAAAAGATAGAGCTCAAAATTCTTCTACATTGCTTAGACTCGTCTTAGAAAAGTCCGGAGCCATTGTATCTAAAAACATCTTTCTCTGTTAGTGTCAGATTTCTTTAAAATAAAAAGCCCACCTTTCTTGTCTAGGACACAAAATAATAAAAATCCTTCAAAACCATCAGCGTTACTCAGACCGGATTTTTCTTATTGCACACCCTTATTAGCTGAATCCAGTCATTTCAGCGTGGTTGCTGTCACACCCACCCCATATGAGTGTGACACCTAACCATAAATTTTGATTTATTATTTTCACACTACCCAAATTCTGTATCACAAATAAAAAAATAATTGCTACATTATAATTTTTAATTTGCCCACCACATGTCCAAATAAACAGTAATCTCCCTATCACTTGATGGGATATCCTGCAGCAATTTGTAAATACACGAGTCTATTTGATTCGATCCTCTACCTAGTATTGTTTCATCCCTTAGAAAATAATTTGCTTGGTCATTAGCAAGATTATGAACTGCCAGGTTGAAAGACCATAACTGTCTTTTATAAAACGAGACGGATGTGTTCAATTAAGAGGTTGGTAGACATTACTGTAAGTTAAAGGTGAACACCATTGTTTTGTGTCTTGCCTTTTCATTTCGTATGCGCTTACATCTGCATTGTGATGAGCATCACTTTCGCCTATTAATTTTTTTTTAGCAACTACATTTTTACAACTTGATATTTTCTTCTGGAAGACATCAGATTTGCGATATGTAACAGTTTTTGGTGGTTTGAATACAAGATTTAAACTATGAGAAATCCTTATGTCGGGTTCGGATATGTGAATATCCCCAAAGCGGGAAGGAGACGTCTGCCGCGGGCTAGGGTCACTACAACCTCTAGCCGCCGTCCAGCGAGCGCCAAGAAAGATATAAGGCGGGCAGACCTGTGGTCTTTCACCCTGGCTGTCCGCCTAGTCGACGGGCAGCCTGATTCGTTTTGATCTGACTCCATAAGATCTTAGAAGGTGTGCCCCGACAGTGCACTATGTTCAGGAGAGGAGGAACAGGGTAAGTTCATAGGTAGTTTATGTGGTCTTGGAAAGACCATGAATTCACACTCGGTATCTAAGGGTAGGCGAAAACCGTCTGGATCCCAAAGGCGAGTGTGAACCGGAGAGAAGCAGACTGGATTGCCGTGGGAGACACTACTAGGTAAAGTTTGTAGGGCCACGGCAATCGTCGTCCACGAGGGAGAGGTCTTTCCCAAGGAGGTGCTAGTATTAGCGAGACAAAGGCAGAGATTCCCACTAGGGATTTTTTTTTTTTTCTCCTAAGTACCTAGAAAACAAAATTTGCAGATTTAAATTTTTTTGTTGGCAATTAGATGTTATTAATAATTATACGATAATAATAATTACGATATTAACGATAATTGCAAGACAATTCCCAATGTTTGCTCACCACATAGGTTTTCTGGGATTTTTTTTGTATTAACTACCATTGCAGAAGGGACAAAATGAGCTATTTGATCTCTAGAAGCTAATCTTCAATATGAATTGAAAATAAGACTTTTTTATCAAAAAAATCATAGTTTGACCTCAGATTAGTTTATTTTTTGAAGTAGTGTATTCCTGACCTGTATTTCCTGGTTTCCTCTATTTTTCGGTCAAGAAGGTTATTTATATTTTCTTTCATATAGCCCCAAAGATAGTTATATGGCAGGTGGGTAACTCACTTTGAGCCTTTGTCAATCACCATCAGTCACAAAGAGAAAAAAAATAAAATGAAAGTTTATACTAAGTTTCTTAAACTAATGAAGAAAAAGCAGTTATGATGACTTACCTTATTTTCAATTCGAATGTCATTTGTACAATCACAATAACTTAAATTTCATTTATCTGTACTTTCTGTGTGTTTCTAAAGTTGTATTATAGGTAATAATTAATCACCAATATTTTACAATTTGATATGTACATAACAAATTAATATTTGGATAATATATAAAAAGTTCTTAGCTAATTATTCAGATAAAAAAAACAAAAACTATTGGGTAAACAGTGGCATACATGGAATCAAGGGGATATATCCCCCTCCTCTGAAATTTATGAAGAATAATGTTTTTTATGTCCTCTTACACGAGTTTAATTTTTTTATCAGTTCTTATATACAGTTTTCACACAAAAATATTGCAAAATTTTGTGAGTGCAAAGATTTTTAATTTTTGATCCAATTTTCATGCTTTTGCTTAAAAAACTTACATCCCAGTTTAGACACTTAAGGTGGGCATTTTGAAATCAAAACGCTTTCCAAATTTTAAATACAATAAATAGATCCGTCATAATCACCGGTGCTTACCTGCATTCTTCTTATTAAATCTATCTGGAAAAAAACCCTGGGGCTAAATAAGCATCCATACAGCCATCACAACTGAGGTTGTTGAACTATTTAAACATTTCTTCATATTATTAAACTGCTTATTTAATTCTAAATAAGCTTTGAAAATACTGTGAATTTCCAGTATTTATTCACTGCTTAAAGTGGATTTATCAATTAATAAACATGAATTATTACTAACATAAAATTATTTAAAAACTGAACAATAACTTACTCTGAAAAATATGAAAGTCGCTTCCTGAAGTAAAATAGCTCAGAAAATGACAAAATAATAAGTACTCATTCCCTTCAAGACATGGACTAGGTATCAATAATATTTTTTTCAGGAGCCATTTTAGTAATATTTACTTCTGGAAAAACTGCAATATAACAGTTATATTTCGCTGAGGTGACTTTAAATTTAAGGAAAAATGTTACAAATGGGATGCAGATAAAACCTGGTTTTCATGAAACAAATACTTTTTTTTTTGCCCTAGACCACCAAATAGGGCTACTTAATAACTTAATACCATATAGTTAGATAACCGACTTACTTCAAATCTGTGTCACCTGTAAACTAAATTAGATTGGAAAGTGTGTATCCGTTTTTGCTTTTATATGTCAATTGAAACTTACCAATAACATTGATTAGGTTATGACATATCTAAGATAGTTTATAGCTACAAATGATGGATTTATATCTTGGCCTTGCATTCAATGTGAAGAATGTCAGAAATCTTTATAATTTTTATTGAAAGAGAAAATTAGTGACCCACACAGGATTAGAACCCAGGTGTTATTAGTTTGCATTCGATGTTCCAACAATGAGCTACAAATTATTAAAATTTAAACCAGTGAGAGTGCTTACCATATCTAATAATTATTAAATTATAAGGGTTTGTTTATTGTTATATTGGTATTTTGATTATAATTTCGTTATATTGATTATAATCAATGGAATGAAACATATAATTAATATCCATATAGTAACATCTTTCCAAACAGTTTGTTTAATATTATTGTCCATTACTTATTACTGCAAATCAATTTTATTCTAACAATATGTTGCCATGGTGACAATATTGAGAAAAAGTTTTTATAAATTTTTATTGGATTTGTTTTTTATTATATGTATTAGGAAAAGTAATTTTTAATACTTAAATATTTGGCAATTAGTTATGTTTTTAAATATCTATATAATTTTCATATTATAAAAAAAAGGGGTTGCTTCTGTGATCAAGTAATAAACAAACCAACTAATTTCAACACTGTCAGTGTTGCCAACCTTTTATTTATTCATATACAAATAGCTTTAGCTTTATAAATTAACTATTATTAACCTTTAAAAAAACTGTAAGTACAACATCAGATATTTTAACAATTAATCATAACAAAAAAATTATTTTTTGGAATAAATAATGTTACATTTATTTTTTATATTAAATTTAGTGGGCAGCACTGAAAGATTTGCATGTTCTTTATTGCTTGGCTTCCTTAACTACTACATATACCATGGGTAAGAAAATATAAAATAGACTGTTTATACATCTATCCTGAATGCTTTTGTGAAAAACATTAAAAAATGATACTTTTATAGATATAATTCAAGTAATGCTGTAAGCTGAATATTGCAATATGAAATTAAGACCTATGTGTCATCTATTTCATTTTTCTTTAAAAACCTTTTTTATTTAGTAATACAAATCCTTTAAGAAATACTATATAAATTATTAAATGATTGAGGCAAAATAAAATATAAACTACTGCCTTACCAGTTTTCAATGAATATAATTTTTACTCAATTTAATATTTCTTTTAGTCACTGAATATTAGCAATCATTTTTAATTTTACAAATCATTGTAAAATAAGATAATGCTGTATGCTCCATCCACCTGCTACTTATAGTATTCTAGCAGTCCTACTTAATTTTTCTAATTGTGTCACTTTGTCATTTCGAATATTTCTCACTAAAATATTTGATATATAACTATCAGTTCAAGTTAGTGAATTCCAACTGATATTTTACTGGATATTGAATTATGTATAACTAAAAATTAATGTTTTCTTTTTTTAAATATTATGTGTAAAGTTGTTTTTTTCACAAATCAGAACTGTTCATCATTAGCTTATTAAAATCTAAAATACAAGTGCTACTATTGCATACTTTAAAGAATCTTTAATTGTGATAAATAATTTGTATATCTTCTTCTACAACATAAGATCTTCTAAAGTTAATTGTTAAACTGGTTTCTATAACTAACAATAATGTTTCTAATGTGTTAATGTAACTAATGAAAACCTTTTAGTATATACTATACGTAGGTACAGTATAATACATACAGTATGGCTCTATTTTTTTTTCTGACTGCTGGATGTAAGAAAAGGGAGTATTGTATTTTCAAATAATCAAATGAAACACTGAATTATTAAGTAATTAAATAAGGTATTATAGTAAAAAAGTGGTTTAGCATGCATAAAAATAAATATACAAGAAGAAGAAATGGCAGTAAGGAATGGTGGGACTTCGAAATAGTTTGACTCCAAGCAAGGTAGCATTCTTTCACCAATAATTTTCTCCTTGTTTATCAAGGGTATTGGGGAGGAGGTGATGGTAATAGTGATAGGGAAAAGAATATTCAGTTTTATGCTAATGGCAAATTACCGACGATATAAAACTACTGTACATTTTGATTATTAGACTTGACAAATATTGTACCAAATAGAGATAGTTATTAATATAGTAAAATCCAAAATAACGATATTTAGAATAGGAAGAAGTTATAAAATTCTTCCCATGTAAGATTTCTGTTTTGGGCTACCTAAATAAAAAAAATTATCTAACGTCTTATATATCTGAAAACTGCTTTAGGGTACAGAAAATGGCTTATTAAGGAAAACAAGTTCATTAAAACATTTGTTGGTATTAAGTTTGCATTATATTTGTTTATTTATATGTTTCAATGTGTATATCAGTATGTAGGTGCAAATGAATAGTAATTATAATTGAATTATTGTTAGGTATTCTTTTCATATAAATTGTAGATTCACTATGGAAGGTACTTTACTTGTATGTATAATTAGGTATTATTTGTAGGTAAGTTTTCAGTCACCTAACTTGATAGATTGTTAGATAACTATTCTCTAGAATGTTTAGTTTATTACTTTTAACTTACATTTTTTCATAATGCTAATAAATATTGTTATTTTTGTTAAAGAAATTTCTAAAGTTCTCAACTCTGTTAGTTAGACAATAGTCTTCAGGTCATGGTAGTGTTTATTGACTATTTATTATTTGGACCCTGTCACTTCCTATTTGATTACATTGATAACATTATATTCTACATTCATTACTATGTTACCAATTTATATGCCACATTGTGATATTATTTCAGGCCTATCCTTATCAATATTTTGATAGAATTAATAAAAAATTTTCAGATATAACATTACTTGCCCCTGAATTTAAAGCTGGGATTTGGTACAAGTACTTCAGTTGTAAAGGAATGGACAAGAAAAATAAAACTTTAAATGCAATAATTAATGAAAAATTGAGATTTTATAAGTTATATTATCCATTCCTTGGAAAGAAACAGATTTGTGGTAAGGCTTATGAAGAACTTGGTATTCCTCACATTTGTGGAGATGTTAACAGGTAAATAAACTAAATTAAGTTTCGTAAACCATATATTCCAATGCCATGACATATTTGGATAATTAATCTGTTTAATTTATTATTTTTTTAAATTGAAGTAATATTAGGATTTAGTAGATAGATCACATAGATCAAAATTTGATGACATATACATACAATAATATCAATCTATTTTCACTCTGCTATCTTCAGAGAAAGAAATAAATACAACTTTTTACAAACTTGGCATGTTCAGAAGCTCAGAGAGAAGTCGCTCAGCTCAGGTCCAGGGAAAGAAAATTAAGTGCACTACTAATTTGGAGTTATTTTCCAGGACATGCTACTTGATTACAAAAAAAAAAATGATTAGAGTTATTGGATCATTAGCCACAATATTTCTTTTCTATTACGAAAGCTATTTTTTTTTACCAACTAAAATATTTTAAAATCAATTACGCACTAAATTTTATTTTTTGAAATATACTATTTATAATAATTACATCAATCATGGTTAATTTAAATAGAAAAGAAGCTAATTTTCCTTTCCTAAACAAAACCTAGCACATCAACAGCACGGAACAGATATAATATTTTCCCCCGAATCAATTTAATTTGTGTTTAATAAATATGATTAAATCAATTTATTTAAAATTTACTTGTTTCAGGAAAGAACTGTATAAATTGTATCTACAAGAAAGAAAGAAACAACTTATGTTAATGAAAAAGTCACGTAAATATAAAAACAATACACACAAGTATGCAACCTTACCTATTAAAAATATTTCCCGAAAAAACAATGATTCTAAAAGCCCAGTCCATCCATTAGCAGCCAAATGTACTCAAGCAACAGTCATTACATCTCAGAAGAAAGTTGAAAATTCAAAACTAGACACTTTTTTTGATAAACTATTATCTTCTAGTACTGATATAAAGACTGTTGCAATAGAAGAAGCACTTAAGGAGAGATTTTTGAAAAAGACAAAAAGTGTCAGATTTAATAATGGAATTGAGATTCATAGAGTAAGTCCATCGCAACCAATGTACAAATTGAAACCTCTCGGAAGACTTTTCGACGAACCTTATTCAGTATGCTCACTGAATGAGCAATCTCATACCAGTCAAGAAATAGAAGAAGAAATTTTTGAAAGTGATTCAGAATATGATGCTGACACAGGTATTATGAGTGATAATGATGATGATGATGATGATTTCTTTGAAGTCTTGCCTCAAGGCAAACAAATAACACCTGAAGAACGTACTAGTCAAAACCAAGAAATCATTGCAGATACAAACTTACAAGATATAATTTCAGAACAAACTGAAGCTAGGACTATTTATGACCTCCCAGAAGATGAATTGTCTGGTACAGACAGTGACATGACTAAAGAGGGATATGACCTCATCTTAAGCAGCAAAATTATAAAAGTTGCTCAAGGAAAGTGGCTAAGAGAAACAGAGCAAATTGTTGAAAATAACAATGAAGATAAATCGTCTAGAAATTCTAATGCAATAGTAGAAGGTGAAGAGAGGTCCAAATCAAGAAGTCAAGGCCCAAAAATTATTAGATCAGCAATTCAGGTTGAGCAAAACGTTACCATTGACGAATTTTTGATAGAGAAAATAAATTCTTTGCAGATATCTAGGCTGTCAGAACAGGAAGGAACTGATTCACAACTTTGTTCCATGCAGGATGACAGAAAGGACAGTGGTGAAAAAATCAATATAGAAGACAAGATAACAAGAAAAAGAACTTTTTCATATGAAATTCCTTTAAAGAAAAAAACAAATAATCTAAAGATTTCATTAGAAAATAACTTAAACAAAAATTTGGTTGGTGAAGAAATATTTGCAATTGATGCTGATAAACTTGTTTATACTGAGGATTTGTTTTCTAATACAGGCACTGAAAAAGATTTGGAAAAGAGGGTTAGAAATATACCTGATAAACTGCCTGATGATGATAGCGATTTAATTAATGATTGGTCTTCATCAAATAAAAGTATTCCAGATGAAAAACTGCAAAACATTGATGCCTTACACATGGAATCAAAGAGAAATAAATCAATATTGACTGATGTAACTACTGCAAGAAAACTGGATTTGAATAAGAAACTAAGTATTCAGAATTCCCTAGAAATCATAAGCCCAGAAAAACATAGGCATAGTGCAGAGATGATTAAAAATCCATTGGACAGAGAGACAAATTATTCAGATGAAAAAGATTCAGTTCAGTTAAAGATAGTTACTGACATTACAGAGCATTCATCCCCGCTTCCAGGCATGTTAAATCCATTACGCATTGAAGAAACTCTTTACCAAAGAGGCGAAAAAACTAATGTACTGGCGACTAGCTCTCCTGTTGTAGCTAATATTAACAACAAAAAACAACCCTCAAGTAGGGAAGAAACTCATAAACAGAATAAAGATAAGGTAAATTGTTCATCGACAGCATTAACTGGAAGTGTAGTAGATATAACAAAGTCTATCATAATTAAGTCAAAAGGATTTAAAAAGGAAGATGATTATGACTTCAGCTACATTAGATCAAAACAAGAAGATACAACAAAATGTAAATTAACGTTATACAAGTCAAAACCTTCAAAAGACTCAATTAATAATATTTCTGAACCAAATGAAAATTTGTTTTTGAAAAAAAAAGTAATGAATATAGGCGAAAATCAACCAGAAAAGAAAAAACCCTTTTATGAAAGAGATATATTTGAGAAGGAATTGTCAACAATTAATGCTGAAGGACTTATCAATGACAAAATAGAAAATGATATCAACGAGCTTCAACTATGCAGCACATCAGTCATTGAAATGTCCCTAACAAATGATTCAGAGACTACTTCAATTATTAGTCATTCAACAGATATGCTGAACATCAATGAAGGAGACATTTTTAAAGCCTTCAATACTGACCAAAAAATTGATATGGACAATAATCAGAGTAGTCAAGAAACAGCAGAACTATATGAGGGCCAAATAGTCATCAAAGGAGAACTGGGGGATATAAGTTACTTATCCAAAGTACAGATGTGGTCAATAAAATCTAAGGACTATCTTGCAAATTTTCCGCTCCTCCCTGAGCCTTTGTCAGCAATAAGCAGTTCTAACACAGGTCTGTCCGAAAGAAAAATAACTAATACAGGAGAGGAGGCCGATAAAGATTGTGGAAGCCTGGACAACCAGCTGGAAACCAGTTTAGTTTTTGAGGGCAACAAATCTTCAACTGGCCTTGATAATGATATCGATACACTCACACATGAATCTTCATTCAAAAAGTCTGAATCAGAAAGTACAGATGAACATTATTCCGAAACTGAAAGCAGTTTTGGGACTGTTAGGACCAGTAATTACTTTAGTGATGAAGTAAGTACTGCTTACGAAACAGACCCTGATACTGGAAAATTGAGGATGAACCGCCATTTAAAACCAATCGCAACATCTACTCCTGTTGGACTACCAATCAAAATGAAGAGACAAGAGCATCCTGTTACAGAAAGAGAATCAAATGAAGATTATAGCTGTTCAGAAGTGTCATTAAATGGTAGTGAATCACCGGATCATAATTTTGAAAAAGATAATAATCAATTGAGCACTAAAGCTGAAACCAAAAGAGATGACTTTCCCCTTGAACCTAACTTTGAAGGTTATTTGAAAACCCTCAATCACAATTATGAAAATGAAACTCATAATGTTAATAATCCTCACAAAAGCCATTTACCAAGTGTGAATACAAAAGTAAATATGACTAAAACATCTGCTATAACAAACATAAATCATAAACATGATGAAACTAACAAAATAGAAAGCAGCAATGAAATAAAATATGGAGGTTTCTCTGGCCAACAATGTGATAATGATAAAACAAGCAGTGAGAGTATTATAGAAAATAGTGACCCAGATTTCTCTAGGAAATCTAGGATGGTTAAAGATAATAAACAGCTTGAAGCGACTAGTAAACAAATTGAAGCGACTAGTAAACAAATTTCTACTGAGAAACAAGAAATTACTGCAATCATTAACAAAAGTGCTTTTAACATTATTGACCAACAAAGAGACAACAATAAAACCCTCAGTGGAAGTATAATAGAAAATAGCAATCCCAATACATTTAATGAAAAACTGACTATGAATATTACCCCCACGGCTCACCATATCAGGATAAAAAAAGAAGCATATAATGAGATTGTTTTAAGCAGTGAAAGCAACAGTGATTCCAACATTTCTTATTCTGAATTCCCAACAGGCAAAGATACTAAGAATCTTTCAGCTACAACTGACCAGGTCATCCAACAAGAAATAATGTCTGATGAAAAAAATAGTCAGATTTTAATAAATAATACAGATCAGAAAACAAAGAAGGTCAACACGAACACAAAACAAGCTGAGGCTGCTTCATCACACTTCAAAGTAAGTAATAACAATACCATCCCTAATCCAAGAAAAGTTTCAGAGACTAATTATGATTTTGATGAGTCAAATGACATAGAATCGCAAAAACATTATGCTTTATTAGACCCTCTAATACTAAGAAATCAACCAAGCTATCCATCAAGAAAGAGCCACATAACTTTCTTGATCAGAAATAATGCTTCAAAAGAGTCTTGTGATAGTGAAACAGATGCTCAAAGTGTCGATTCTTTAAAAAAAAAACCTCAGCCTGATTTAGGCAAAAAATTAAACAATCAAATAGGTTGTTTTACCCCAATTGATAAATCTGACCCAGTAACTAATCATGGCTTTGTTGACAATGATAAAAGTGGAATTTCCAAAATACAAAATCAAATAATTTCAGATAGTGTCTATGAAGAGGATCAAGTACTATCTTCATTATCTGAAGCACACAAATATGATAACAGGTCAATGGATCCCATAAGTATAAAAAGGAAACTCAAAACAATCTACGAGATAAGTTATGAATCCACTAACTCTCTTTCATCGGATGATGGAATTATACAGGATATCACCTCTAATTCTAGTACCATAATCCTATCAACAACTGGGTGCAATACTGAGACCTCTGGAGCAGCTGAATCAGGAAGTTTAAAAACTAATTGTAAGAGGATAAATACAAATATTAGGAAAAAGCGAGCAAAACTGATTAAAGAAAATCCAGCAAAAAGGAGTATTACTTCTTCATCAGAAGATGATTTGAAGATGCCTCAGCCATTGAAAATAAAAGGTAGACTATTACCAGACAATTCAAATTCAACCCAGGCTAATTCATCCCAGGATCCACTAGATTTTGATGTTGATTATAACAATAAGCTCATTAAAGAAGAAATTATGAAAGAAAGTTGTATTAATCAAGATGAAGATTTGGTAGAATATAACTTTTCAAACTTGCCTATTTCTTCAGAAAATGAAACCAAACATCAAAAGAGTCAAATTGTAAATAGCTTGATTACAAAATCAGATATGAATAAGAAAGCTCACGTGTCAAATGATTTACAAAAGGTTGCATGCTCGGGTTCCATAAAAAATATAAATTTTAGCAGAGCAGAGTTATCAGAAAGTTTGGAAGTAGAAGCAGGTCTGAAAAAAGAAACAAGACCATATAACAAATTTCCGACCAATACATCACCAATTCTCAAAAAAACAATATCAGGGAAAACCCCTCTGTCCATAAATAATGATTGTGTTGGCTCCGAACACATAAACACTTCCTCAATGAGAATAAAACAAGAAAAAGAGGAGGGTAGATATGCTTCAGAAAAGTTTCCCTCACACAATGAAGAAAATGATAAATCTCAAAAGTCATTTCAGCAGTATAGACAGGGAGGCGCAACTAAGGAAAATACTAGTATCAATCTAAGACGGTCAAAAAGGAATAGTAGTGACATCAGTTTAGAAAATACAAATCCCAAGGAATTTAATGCATATACATCAAATGATGTGATCGGTCCTAAAAGAAAAAAAAAATTACCTGAAAAATGTGAGGAAGATGGTTTAATAAACAGAAATAAAGAGAAGAATGTCAAATCATCTGTAGTTCGTTGGGTTGGTAATTTTGAAACAAATCAAATTGATAATTCTCCCGAAGTTAACACTTTATTGCGTAGAACCTATTACATGAGGAACAATTAGTAATCGGTCTCTTGATTGTATTGTCTGAAATATTACATTTACAGTATTTATTCACAAATATAAAATAGAAAATCAAATTTAAGTTTATGAATTATTATTAAAATTTGTTGTACAGATTTCATTAAAAACTATATTATGATATTATAAAAATATAAATAAAATTGTTCATTGTTAAATTTAAAATGTAATCTTAATTCCTTTCTTTTTACAAGGGAAAAAATTTATTATAATGTATTATTACATGAAATGTAATATTAATATTAGTAATACATTAAATTATAAAACAAAATGATGGCATAAAATGTAACATTAACCAGAGTTATTTACAAATATGGAATATGAAATTAAATTTGAGTTAATAAATTATTATTAAAAGGCTTGATAGGCTTATTGTTAAAAATAATATTATTAAATTATGTACTAGCTAATTTGTGATGTTAACCCTATTTTGCAAGGGGGACAATTTATTATTGGCTATATTATTACATGGAATGTAATATTACCACAGTTATTGTGATAATCCATATATTTACAAACATGGAATACAAAATTGAATTTATTTATAAAATAAAATTAAATTTTAATATTATTACATTAGCAATAGTTGTTTACAAATATAAATTTGTATTTATTTTTATGAATTGTTATTAAAGTTTATAATAAATATATCATTAAATATTTTATTTTTAAATTATAAACATTGTGTTAATTTTTCATCCTACAATAAAAATGTCAATTTTTACCCTATGTTACATTCTCTATAGTGATTGAAATATGAAATTAAATTTAAGTGTATTAATTATTATTAAAATGTGCAATAAATATATATTGTTAATAATAATACTATTAAATTTCCAAAATATGTATTCATTTTTCAAGCTTAAACTATAATGTTAATCTAAATGCAATTTATGAAGTTTAGTACAAACTCGCTGATTATGTTTTCATAAATTTAATAAAACATGTTTATGTACAGGTGTTATTTATTTAATAGATTTGCCTGAGGATCTATAATTATATATAATTACCTGTAATTTTAAAGGGGCTATGAAAGAAAAAAAAAAGTTTATTTATTTTAACATTATTTATTGGGAATAAATTGGGAAACTACATAAGTGTTACTGCCCAATTCCATCGGATTGTCTATTACATTTTTAAAACAAATAACGTTGAGTTAATACAATTACAATTTCAATTTATTCAACAAATATAACACCACGTCAGTAAAAGATACTATTAGAGAGGTCTGTGATATAATTAGTAAGTAAAAAAGCTCAAAATTCTTAGCTAATTATAAATAATTGGTTCATGATTGAAGATCCAAGGTGTTTAAATTCCTATACTAACAGAATATGGTAATTTTATGACCCAATAAGATTGTTTTCAATATTGGATATAAATTGTTTCTGGTTTCTCATCAACAATCCATTTTTAAACTAGAGCACAGAAAACATGGTTTATTCAAATTATAAACATAATAAAAATATAAAAAAAAAAAAAAGAAGAAAAATAGGTAAAAACTAGGAATGTTGGAGGTAAATCTAATTAAGTATATAACAGTGCAATAATGGATGCTAGTGTGTTCAGAATGTTAACTTCTAACATGGGTTCAATTTCAGCCTCCCCTCAGGGTTTTTTTTCTTGGTGGTCAAGTCTGGTCTCATCAAACATGTACTCATAAATGAGTAGATACTTAAACAAAGAAATAACGAATCTGGTTCAACCAAAATCATGGTTGAGAGCACAAACCACATTAATGTTTCAGCTATGGCTTCTAGCAACAACCTTGGTTAGCTTGAACTCTTCATGAGGTGTTGCCCCATAAATTCATTTATTTATTATTATTTTACAATGGGTTCTCTTAAGTAAAAGATAAAAAAGTATTAATTGTGACAATCCTTCCCAGACATATGACCTTTATTTCCTAGCCTTCAGCAGAATTAAGGGGGAATCCTGTGCCTAAACATAAAAGGGCCCTTAGGAGTAACGAGGAATCCAGCACTCATGGTTGTATCTCGTCTAGAGGATAGATTCTGTGAAAATTCGCCAGTGAAGTTATGGGCTGAGGCTGCTCCTCCACTGTTAACTGCACTATTTAGGTAGAAAGAAATCACAGAAAACAGTGATAGGGAATACTAATGATATCAAGTTAATTTTATTTGCTGCCTCATGGCAAAAATTCTATCTGGTCAGAACATTCTGGTAATCGCTAAAACAAATCTGAATGAATTCATTAAATAAACAAACACTCCAAATAAAAAAAAAGAAGTTTTAACTCATAATCATAAATCCTCTTCAGACCAATTTATTTTATTTCTCAATTGAAAGATATGCCACAAATTTCATTTAACTTACAGATAACTTAAAATCAGCTGGCTTCAAGCTAGAAAGTTACTTTCAAAGTTTAGCATCCCATATTAAATGAAAAAGACGTCAGCCTAAAAACTAATTCAAATGAATTATTATTTCTTCTATGAAATACTAAAATCAAAAAACTTTAGTTTAAATAGAGAAGTGGAGTTCTCATATGGCGTAGCGGTTAGTGTAACCACCCAATTAGTGAGTGCTTCATGATTCAAATCCCTAAATCTAAAGTGAATTTATTTTTCAATAGGAAATACAATACGGCAAGGATAATAGGAAAACCGTTTACCCAACCTTAAGAGTGTAAATATTTAAACCAAAAAAAAGAGAAGTTTCATGGTTTAATCAGGTAATAAATAATAAAAACAAATTAGAGACACTAGCACAACACATATCTTAAAAAATATAATTTAAAAGATATTCACATTTTAGGAAACTGATTGTTGGAGTCTGGAGGAATGAAATGAGGCAGTTGTTTTTATAACTGTGAAGACACAATCTTGAGTTAACTGTTGAGGGGAGTGTAAGATTATTTTTTTAGTGAGAGTAAGAAGCATAGTTGAGAACAATATGAACAGTTTTGAGATACAGTCGTCAGTTGTACAAAAAATTAGCTCTGCAAAAAAGAAGTCCTAGAAATGAACATGATTTGTTCATTGTGAGTTGGAAATGTAATCTCAATAATTAAATATATGGTGGTGTTATTTATATTTTAGTGTTTTGTTATTTTATTAATAGAAACATTTAACAAAAAAAAATATATATACTGTTTCGAGTTATCATAATTTTCATTCTTGATTTGTCTTGTTCCAGCTTAAGTAATGTGCTTTGTTGGCCCTAACATTCCAAATTATAATGCCCCCTCCCAGTGGTTTCCTGTAGATTCTGCGTCCTATATATATTAACAATTTTAAGAGTAATGTTTTAACGTATACATATGAGGTACATGCAAATATGAAGAAATGAAATACAGGGATTTACATTTCTATAAGAGGAAATATACTGTATGAGGGCCCTCACATAAAATATGTTTGACCATCCCCAAAATCATTATCAACACTTCTCTTTTCAAGCTATTCTAAACTGAACTACTAACAGCTGTTATCAACTAACTCTCAGCTGTTCCATTCACTTGCTTGAAATTAAACTTTTTATAATTTATTATTCCTTCTTCCAAATTACTTACCTGAAATCACAGTATTTACTGAACTCTGGAAATAAAACACTTGGTAATAATGGATATTCCACTGCTGGGTTTCCGATATAATTTACCAGCTAAAAATCCTCAAATGAAACTAAACCCATTTTATTTATAACATTTTTCTAAGAGATAAACATACAAGGAGTTCTTTCCTACATGTAATATGTGTGGCCATTTTATCTTGAATAATTAAATTTTGTATTCTGTCAATAGTCAGTCATTTTGCTTTCAGCCAGAAAAAAAAAACTTGCTCATTTTAGAACTTTGGCAGTGGCAAGTTACTGACCCTAATTAGTAAGAACACCAAAATCCCACACCCAAAATACATCTGTACCATCCATAACAATAGATACAGCCTACCCGATAATTTTTTATATGATTGCGATATTTTATCAATAAGTATTTATCTATGACTTGACCTACTATTTCTTATTAAGGCCAACTTCATTTTAATATTTTGAAAGTGTTTATTAGCACTTCTTTGAATTCAATCAGAATGATATTAACAAGTGTAGAAGCATCATTTAAGGCTTTAAATCCCTAAATTAATTTAATGACTGGCTAATCATTTTTGAACTACTTTAAATCTTTTTTCTTGATAATGCTTTCACCTGTGAGTATGAATAAGAAGTGCTAAATTCTCATGTTATTTATTTTTTATCCCCATTTACTTAAGTAAAAGTAGGTGGATTAATGTCTTATGGAATGTACCAGAGTTAGAGCAATTTTATAGATTATATAATGTAATGATTCTTATTATTAATAAATTCTTATACTTATTATTATTTAGACTGAATTTAAAAAGGAATTCCCCAGCTAAAAATTATAAATCTTATACATATGGTGACTTATACAAAATTCGTTTTCTTTATTTAGTTTTATTTTTTCGATGATATTATTAATTGTTAGCCCTAATTTGGTTAGAATTTTATTGGGTTGGGCTGGAATAGGAGTGGTTTCTTATTGTTTAAATGCTTAAAATGAGACAAATTTTAGACCTGGCAAGGAACAGGTGTTCTACCAGGGGACAGGTAGCTCTCAACCCTGGAGTTTAACCTAAGGTTGCCAATTAAGGCTGGGCAAGTAGTAATTCACATGTCAATGACTCATCGGAAATACTCAAATTTTGAAGTGGATGTAGCTCACCACATATGGAGAACAAGTCTTGTTGCTCTCTCCATTTGCTGGAGTTAGTATGTCTGAATGCTGTGAGAGAGTCAGCGGTCTTGTTGCAGTTATGAGAAAGAGGTGACAATTTGAGGCCAATAATTGAAGAAAAACTTTTACAACAACCAACAGCACAGAATAGTCTCATTTTTTAGGTATTTATAATTTTTATTGCGAAACATTCTAAGAGTAACTGTATGCATGCACTACGAATAATTACAAACCCTAAGATATATCTTTGTTTTGTAGGGCAGACTAAGCAGGGTGTATTACTGTAATTCAAGAATATTTTCAAAAAAGAAAACTGTTTTAATAAATATTAGTCTTATTTCTATTTATGATAGTTAATAAAGCAAGGGACAAAAAAGTGAAAGAAATTTTTCTATTGGCATTTATTTATTCCAATTATACACTTGTATAAAAAAATTTTGTGCTGAATAAAACACATAGTACAGTTCCATACAATAAAACAATCTGCAATAATTTTTCTACTGGCATCATTTTATTTCAATCATTCACTTCTTATGCAATGATCGAATATTTTGTGCTGAATAAAACACGTATTACTGTTCCATATAATAAAATAATTTAAGACATCCTGTCCAATTACAAATAAAAATAACATTTATCCGAACTGAAAAGCTATTTAAAACTAACTAAAGGACAAAATGCAAAAAAAGCAGTCAAAATATACGGCAGCAAAACTAAAAACAACATATATCAGTATTAAAAATAATAATAAAATTATAAGCAATAACACTACAGAATCTCTGTTCCATTTTCTCAAAATAAATGCTATCATGTAATAAAACTCAAATATGCAACATCTTACATAAATCTCTATTACCTTATATTGTTAAAATAAAGTGCACAGTTATAATGCCTTTAAATTAAAACACTTGTTAGTTTTTTTTTTAAGCAACAAGCACCTAGTAGACATTTTAAATACAATAATAATTTTAAGTATATACAAATAAGAAATAACAAATAAAAATTTCTACAATTATACATTAAAATACTTTAGAATAAACAAAATTAATACAAGACTATTTATTCGATAATTTATATACATAGTGTCCTATAATTATTAATACAACTTAGGCCACATACCTCACTTAAAGCAAAATATGAAAAAAAAAAAAAAAAAAATTACAACAGTCGGGCATCAATAAGATGCTTAATTACTATACATTAGTCTGATCAAATTATAGGAGATATATTAATTTGCTTCTTCTGCAATCTCAGTTGGGGGCATACCATTTTCTATCAGTGGAATATGACCATTAGTTGTTGTGACAATGGCCACCTGAGCTGGTGGTTCCTCGTTTTCACCAATAACTTCCTTTTTACTTATTCTTTCCACTTTCTTTTCTTCTATTTTCTTAGTTAGAGCAGTCTTAGCAGTCAATTTGTTGCTAGCCTCCTTGGAGCTCTTGTCAGTAGGAGCGGTAGGCTTCTTGATAGCAGTTGGGGCAGCAGGTTTCTTATTAAGTGGCGCAGCTTTTGCAGGTGCTGCTGCTTTAGCTGCAGGTTTGGCTCCTGGCTTGGCACCTGCTACTGAGCCAGTAGCTGGCTTAGCTGCACCTAAAGTTTTGGCTGGAGCTGGTTTTGCTGAAGATTTAGTCACTGATGATGTAGTGGTCTTTGGTGCAGCAGCTGTACCAGATGTACTTTTAGCAGAAATTGGCCTTGCTGCTGGGGAGGGTTTAGTGGCAGACGTTGCAGGTTTAGCAGGTGCAGGCTTGCTTGTAGGAGCTTTAGCAGCAGCTGTTGGAGCAGGCTTGGCTGCTGAGGGCTTGCTTGGAAGTGGCTTGGCTGCTGTTGCCGCAGGCTTGGCTGCAGCAGGTCTGGTTGCTGCAATAGGAGCACCACTCTTTGCACCAGAAGCTGTAGGTAGCTTCTTGGCAGTGGTAGCTGGTGCGGCTGTTTTTGATACTGCTGGTTTCGCAGAGGCAGGTGCTGCTGGTTTTGTGGAAGCAGATGCAGGTTTTGTAGTGGCGGGTGCTGCTGGTTTTGGCTTAGCAGCACTTGGTGCAGCTTTAAGGCCAGTTGGTGTAGACGGTTTGCTTGGGGGTTTAGCGCCAATTTTCAATGTAGGAGTACTTGGCTTGGCTGCCAATGTGCTAGATTTCACAGCTGTAGTTTTTGCAACTGGTGAAGATGGTTTAGCTGGAGGCTTGCTGATTGGACTAGAAGGCTTGCCAATTGGAGTAGATGGCTTGCTGCTAAGTGCGGAAGGTTTAGCGTTGAGAGTTGAAGTTTTGCTAGCTGGTGCCTTTGCAAGGGTGGCCTTTGGAGGAGCTTTAGCTGATAAACCAGGCTTAGTTGATGGGTCAGTCTTTTTAATTGGGGATTTCTTCTCCTCGACTTTTGATTCAGAAACAGCAACTGCAGCTGATCCAGCTGCTACTGCGGTAGCCACACCTAAACATTTAATACCTGCCATTAATATATAATAGTATTTTAGCAATAATTTAGTAATTATAAAATAAAATAAAAATTGTATTATTAAAGAATGGCACACAATCCCATATGGGATTTGATAATGTTAATTTTTAACTTATTTACTGATGTACATACTATACATAAACCATATAATATTCATAACGCCTTAGTCTAGTGAATTTCATGAAGAAATTAAAATTTGTCAGTCGCTCGATTTTAAGATCAGTGATCTCACATGTTTTTATCCCATTAAAGCAAAGATTAATTTTTATCAATTTATACCAACTATAATTTTGTTTCAAAAATTACAAAGTTAATTACTTATGTAACTTCCAAAAATTTAGTTTTTGAAATACATTCAAAATCCTTTTTGAGTTACAGTCGATAATTAAAGCATCAAAGAAAAAATTCAAAAATGTTATTGTAAAAATCAAACAATTGAGAACTGATAACATAGGAGGATGTAATGTACTTTGCCAACTGGTGTGAAAACGATTGCTGACCCTTAAAAACCATATGCCACAGGGCACTTTTTAATGTGAATGTATTTTCTGACATGATAATAAATATATCATAAGGTGTTAATGCATTTTCACAAAAATATAACATTTGTAGCTCCATAAACTGAAGAGAATGGGTGGTTCTTCTTCGTGTCCTAATGGGAGCTCATAATGGCTTAACACATTAATTGAGAGAAAAACATAAATTAACTAATGAATCACTCTACAATAATTAGTAAAATAAAAGTTTACAATGATAACTATTAGCCAAAGAAATAAGATAGTGACAGGAGTGGGACACAATCCTGGGACATCCCAATCTCTCACCAGGAGTACTTTTCAACCCCTGTTGAGCCAGTAGCCTGACCAATACTTAGTTAAGCCCCAGATCTGTCAATATATTTTTAGACATTCAGAAATTATTGATGAAATTGAATATAGTTTAATGTAATAAAAAATGTTTTACCAGCAGCAGCTACAGCTGCAGCGATGAGGCCTTCTTTGGTCTCCATCTCTTCGTTGAGACCAGGTGCAGGGGTGGCTGGAGGTGTTGCTGGTGGGGTGGCAGTGCCGTTCACCAATTCAGTCCTCTCCATTGAATGGGGCTCCTCGTCCGGCCTTTCCAATGGCTCACTCACTTCTTTTGGTGGTGATTCCATAACTACATCTTCCTTTTGAACCACTACCAGTTCTTCTATTTTATCACTTTCCAAACCAGTTTCATTACTTATGTGATTTATTAATTCAATTTCATTACTGACCAATTCATCTGATTTTTCTAAAGATTCTGCTTCATTTCTATCCAATAACAATTTCTCATTTAGTCCTCCTGCTTCTTTCTCTGATTGATATCTCATTTCCATTTCAATGGTAGATGCCTCACTAGCATTGATGATTTCAAAACCTGAATCGCTTTCGTTATCTGCTTCAGTCGGTTTCTCCTGCACTTCAAACTGAAGTTCCTGGACCAAATCTAACTGGTTGGACTGTGCTTCTGGCAATGACTTCTCTTCCCCGTGATCAATCATAGAAGAAGACATTTCATCTGTGAAAAGCTCGTCTTGAGAGCTAGTCTGTACAGCATCTTCAGATTCTTGTTGAACCATTTCCTCCTCTTCAGGAGTTCTCCTTAAAGGACACACCGAATTCTTCTCAGTGCTACTGTCAAATACAACAGAATTTTCAGTTTGATAATCATCAAGTCCTTTCATTGAAAGACCTTCTACAAGTTTTTCATTAGTCTCGATATAATTAGTCACTTCACTGCTACCAAATATATAGGATTGAACTTTTTCTTGAATGGGAGAATGGAAGTCCATTGAAGAATTTACTTCTGCAGGCTGGATAATTTCTTCTTCTAGTTTGGCTGGACAGACTTGCCTCAAGGGACAAATAAGATCTTCTTGGTCCACAACTAACTCTTTATTTTCTTGCGGACTCATAAGTTTTTCAAAAAGGTCTTCAAGTCTGTTGACTTTAAAATCGGATTTCATGTCCACTTCTTTTTCAGTGATAATTTGACTTTCAATTTCTAATGCGTCATTTTCTTTTATTTCTTTTGTAAGTGGTGATAGTTTAATCGGGCAAATTAATTCTTCATGCACTTCTTTCTTAATGCAAACATCATCTTCAACAGGCATTTTGGTTTCAGCAGATTCATGGAATGTGGAGGACGTTACTATATCTTCATCATAAACAGCTTCTTTTTGTTGAATGGAAGGTATATCTTCAGTTGGTTTAATTTCCTCTGCAAAATCATTAACAGAATTTGTTTTTTCATTGTGGATCAGAGATGAAACCTCATTTGGAATAGGGTGTTCTGACAGTTCTTCCTGATATTCTTCTCTATTAGGTAAAACCTCTTTTGAAAACTCATCGGTAACAACCTCTTCCTGACCAAGTTCATGGTGAGATTCTGTAGCTTCATTGCAAGACAAATTGCTAGGTATTTGGATCTCATTCTCATCAAGTGACAATCCCACTTGAGGCTCTGGTGTTTCACTGTTAAACACTTCTTTACAGGTTTCAGATACTTCATAATTTGTTGCATCAAAACTTGGCTCTTGAATGTCATTTTGAGAAAATTCTGAACTTGGTTCTACCAGTTCATTAAGTTGGTTGTTCACACTTAGTAAAGGAACATCACCATGAATAAATTCCTCACTCGGCTCTAAGAAATCTTTGTTATTTTGTTCCTCATTCAATCTTGTAAGTTCATCATTTGACTTTTCCAAACTTCCTTCAGGAACTTCACTATGACTTAGTTCTACGAGCTCCTCCCTATGGGAATGTTCTAGCTCATAAATGGCATTATGAGTTAGTTCAGCATTTGGTTCAGTTAGTTCAATGTGTGATTCCTCAATACTAGGTTCAGGTGTTTTACTTTCAACAAGTTGTCCGTTTGTTTCAAAAGCATCAATATCCTTGAAAGATTCTGTGATTGCAATAGTCTCATCAGCCCCATCATGTCCAGACTCAGTTACTTCACTTCGGAGTTCAGCTTCCTCTACTTTGTCAATCTGTTCAACAATATCAAAGTTACTTTTTTCTGGAATCACCTCTGATTCCTCTGACTGAAATTCTTCTTTCCCTGTTCGTCTTAAACAGCAGATTTCGTCTTGAATAAGTTCATCTGTGTGGTTTGAGAATTCATTCTTAGTATCTGTTAAGTTAAAATTCTGATAGTTGAAATCTTTATTAATTTGGCAAATGAGGTCACTGCCCATTTCAGATGAAGTAACTTCTTCAATTTTACTTTCGTCCTTTTTCATTGGACAAACAAGTACATCATCTTGCTCTGGTTCACTGTCAACTGAAGTTTCCGGACCTTGATGCGAGCTTTCCCCATCAGTCAAACCTGAAGTCAAAATAGACATATTTTCCATTCCATCATTAACTTGTTGAATCAAAGAAAACTCAGATATTTTGTCATCAGTCTCTTCTTCAGTGCTGACAATATCATTTTCTTCATTTGTAAGACCAAGGCCAGGTTCAGGAGATTCCCTTAGAAGAGGAGATTCTTGTTTGGATCTTATTATTTCCTCAACATTAAATCCATCACCAAAAGTTATTTCAGAAATATCATTAACATTGCTATCATTAACTTGTGTTTTTGACTCAGCATGCAGTGAAATTGGCGAAATTAAGTCGCTTTTGTCACTTTCAACCATGAAGTCAATCTCTGACTCATGCTGAGATGATGGAAATGGTTTGAACTCAATGTCAGGAAGAGAGAAATGTTCCTGAGCACCGAGATCAGCAAAATGATCTTGAACAAAGTTTGGCACTTGAGATGTGGCAAAAGGATTTGTGTCTTTGAGGGCTTCACTATTTGTCAAGCTATCTAAAGTACTATTCAAGCAAATGGAATCATCGCCAAAGACAGCCTTTGTTGATAAGTTAGTCAGTGCATCTCCATTCATTGAAGTTTCATTTTCACCTGAAAAATTAAAAATCAACTCATTAATTTATGCTTAATCTTAAGTTATACAATCATAAGTTGCAGAAAATGAACATTAGGAAAAAATAAAAATTTTGGCAGGGAGAAAATTACATTCTGGATGAGAACAGGGCTGATCATTTGGTCAAGTATGATCAGAAAACTGGCTTAGAAAATATATTAATGGCAAATGGCCCTTAACACCATGGTGCTAGTGATTATACCACCAAATGACCTACCGTGACCAGTTCCAAAAAGAAAATGTGTTGATGAAATCCATTATACTGGATTTATTTTAGATTCTACATCTATTTGTATCATTCGTTTTAGAATTTATCCAACTTGAATACTGTTGGAATATGTTGTATTTAAAAGTATAACACTTATAGATGTAATAGGAACAAAGTGTAGTACTTAATTTCAATTCTGTCTTTTTATTACATAATTTTACAGATAATAAAGTTGCCCTTTTAAATTACTTGAAAGAAATTTAATTTAGTAAAGAACATTTCTGGCCAAATAAGTTTTCTATTGTAATCTATTGGTGATGTGGCAAGTCCATGTGCCTAGGCTAGTTATGTCTCTAAGAAACTTGATTGTTGCTTTTTGGATCAATTTAAAATTACTTATTATTATTAAATTGAACAAAATAATGTTAGGTCAGTTTAAGAACTCATACCCAATTGACTATATTCATGCATTACTAATTTTATTCTCTTCCATGGAAAAGCACCTTTCGAAGCTGTCACCTATATGCAAGCCTGGTTTAGCCGAACAAGTGACACAGTAATGAACCTCGGTTCTCTTCTTCCACCCTTGATGGATGTTTGGGACATACCACTAACTAATATATCCAACATGCAACATACAAATTTCAAATGCATCATAGTGTTTATATTCCTCTTCTGCTGTTTTTTTTAATATAATATGTACAAATTTATAGTTGTTGTTCCCAAGCCCCCTCAAAAAATGTTCCCGACCATTTTTGGGAATTTTACATTACACATTTCTTTTACTGCAACATCAAATTATGTATGCCAAATAGACTGTTTTGATAAACCGCCAGATGTTAATCAATGGTAAGCAGACCTTTATCCAGCTATGGGTAAGCTGGCATATGGGATATGTGGGATTGTCAGGATATTGGTCGAAAGAAGGTTTAAATATTCAAATTTCTGAAAGTATTTAAACCATTACATGGAAAGAAGTTTCAGAAGATATTGATACTTCATGGACAAAACAGCAAGAGAAATTAAGAGTAAAATTGTGATGTGTCTACATCGTCTAATGGAAAATTATATATTATTCTATAGGCAAGTAAAGAATACACAGGGCAGTACTTATTGAGAAAACAAATGTCAAAATAAATTAGAAATCTAAGAGGATATGGTGGTTACTAAGTTCAGGTTCATACTTATATACAAAAAATTGCAATTATTCACAAACCTATGTCAGATGGCCTCTTGCAAATTTCTTTGAAGAAGTCGTTCGCAGTCGGAATCATAACATTTTCTAAGCTTCTTTCCATTCCCTTTTGAGGGGAACTGGCGATATCGGGCTCGATAGCAGTGCTAAACACTGGCACGAATTCTGCAGCATTTGGGTTCAGTTGGGATTCCATATCTTCTCTGCTCAGCTCCTAATTGACAATTAGTAATATAATAGTTGTACATGTAACCTAACATTTGACTTGAAGTCAAAAGAAAATGTTATTTAAAATTAAAGTACTAATTGCATAAAATAAAATAAAGCTGGGAGCCGAGTTCCATCAGAAATCAAAATTGAATTTGCAAATCATGTTGCTGTTGCTAGTCAGTACTAGTATTAGTTATTAGTCATGTGACATGACATCACATGTAATGGAAAACCTTATCCACCTGTCGTCTACTCCCCCCTCCCAAAATTTTATGTTTTTAGTTTCAACAGTGGAAGGTTAAATGTTCAGTTACTCAGCAAAAAGTCCGATGAACATCTCGCATTGTCCAAAAATAATGAATAGGATTATTCATGTTTCATTACCCATGTTTCAAGCAAATATCTAATTTAAGGATTAGGAAAATGAAATTAAAATTACAAAAAATATTTTAAATATCAATGAAACAATTAAATGTATTAATAAAATTGGTGTTAAAAACTGAAACTCCTCTTGGACATAGAGACCAACTTTAGAGAGATGACCTTGTGACCTCCCATTCTCTAAAGTGTATTCTTTCCTGGTTTGCAGTCATCCTACATCCTCTCCTTGGTGAGAGGAAACAGTCTAGCCAGTCCTGTCATGAGGTTGAAGCTGTAACAGCTGACTCCCATATAGACATTATTCACCAGAGATGGAAACCAGCAGAAGTTTGCTGGTTTTTTAAGTTTGGACAACGAGCCTAATAAATAAACCTAACTTCTACATTAACTACATTATGGTCAACATAGTCTTTTATCTAACCTAGGTATGGCCAAACAAAATAAAAATATATAAGTATTGGCGAAAAAGTGGCAGGGCATTTAATAATACAATCACTATTAACGATGAATGGTTTGATAAAATAGTTTGCTTGTCGCACATAATACATTAATAGGATAGGATCATTGCAAAAATTGTAGACCAAATGCTACTTCAGAATCTAAGCAATGTGGAATTGTTTAATTTTGTTTCATGGGGCAATAATTAGTACCAAAAAAATTCTACTTTAAAAGAACTGGAGAAGATCGAGAGAATTCTGAAGGAGGAACTAGTGATACCTACATTTATCGGGAGAAACAGAGTTCCACTCACAGTTGATCTCAGCTTTGGTTAATAATTTTCACATAATAATATACATTGAATTATAATTTTACATAGAAACATTACCTCTTTGTGTTGCTGATTTGGCTGTCTGTTTTCCTTCCCACTGATATAGTTCCACTCCTCTTCCGAGTCTTCTCCACTTTCAGCTTCTCCAGCTACATCTCCAGAGTCGTCTCCTGCACAACAGAGCACAAAGTCAGTGATTATCTTGAGAAGTACAGACAAATTCCACAAACCCATCTCACCTTTAGACCCCTCACAATTTGTGATTACTCTTTATCAAAATTAGAAATTATTTGAAATGGAAAAAAAAAAACCTATACTCTATAATAAATAAAATTATATCTGGATTGTTTTATTTTTAAAGTATAATAGGGTTATGTAAAAAAATTAATTAACAGCACAGGGCCTTGAAAGTACTTCAGTAGTAACTAAGTAAAAGGTGACACATGATTACAAGAAATGTCAAATGCCGGCAGTACTATACTATCTAACTGGAGTTATGTGCTGGAAACCAAACATTACATATGTATTTCCATTTAATACTAGCTAACACCAGAATTAATAAGTGTTAAATATCTTAAATTTAATTAAGTTAAGCCAAAGAAGAATAAAACGACACGTTAAGTGAGGGGCCTAAGTTGGACAGGGCTCAGACTGGCCGCCTGGAAATGCGACCTCTATTAATAGCGGGCTCAAGCTATGCAACCGTGTGTTCTCTCTCGCCTTCGATGGCTACTTTATTTAACTTCACCTTTCGAGACAATGCCCCCTCACATCTAGTCATCGACAGATCTACACCACAGCAGAAAATAACACGGCGTTAAAAGTCATAACTGAAAGACTGTAAGAACGCATTTCTTTTTTTCTGAAAAGTCTATTGTATAAGTTCAAGTAGAGGTACTCTCCCCCAAAGATGAAATGGATGGCTAAGGTTAAATCAGTAACAGAGTTTATTAGTGATTATTAGATTATCGAGTCCAAGTTCTGAGAGACATTAGCGCAGCAGGTATTTTCTAAAGTAAAATAGTTTCAAAAATATTCAAAATTCTAAAAATGCTAACTGGTATGTTGTTGTTTTTTGGCCGATCGCAGGTTTATTTCGATCAAATTAAACAAAACACGGCGCCTGAACACAGCATTTTATTTATAAACAAAACAAGAGATTTCGACAATCTTTTAGTTTCCAGCTGGTGGCTACAATATAAAAAATACACTCTAGCGAGCAGATGATGACAATTTGATTGTTGAAAGCACCAGTTACAATAAAAAATAAAATATGTGAAGACACCGTCTGTTTTTATTAAAACCGTCAAAGTATTACTTTGCTATTGACAAAATAGTTTGTATTGCAATATACAAGTTACCGAGCAAGCACAGTTATTATTATTTGCACAAACTTTCCGATGGGAACACTCTTTAATAGGTACCCGGGGAACGTTCCATACAAGAAGGCGTTGAATCTTGATTACACTTATACAAAATTATTGAAAAAGTCTGACGGGTTTATACATTATTTCCAAGCTGAACATGATGAGAGATTAAGCCGATGAGCCAGCTATAGATGAAGCGAAAATCGGCCAGCATTGGCGAACAGATGAAAACTACAAGCCCTTAATTTAATAACCACCCTACCCAAGGTCGCTACAATAAATACTCCTATTTTAGTATACCAGAGAGGGGTAGTCGGAACAGTCGCAGTTCCGGTCTATGTACGTCACCCACAGCATCGTCTTTTGAAGAGGTTATATGCAAGGTTACCGAGGAGGCACAGATCGCGCTACAAGCGATATTACAATAATTGTCTACACTACGAGTTCGTTGCTAAGCCGTGAATTTAGATGATTAATTATTGGCATACCGGCTTAAGTATTAATAAAAGACGACATAAGTACATCAAATATCAGTATGAGCCTGGTTATCACATATTTAAGAAGCAAATATCTTGGGCTCTCCTCAAGTGGTGAAGTGTTTAGCTTAACTGCTTCACGATGTGAAGGTTCTGACTAATGATCCCGGAGGTAAAGCGAATTTATTTCCCTGGGAGTTCATTGTGAGCAGTGAATGTGTAACCGAGTGGTTGTAGTTGCTGGGATATCGGCTTAATATGACGAAAGGGAGATGTCAGACGCCAAACAGGACATGAGAAGGTACAGAGTTCAAACCCCATCTCTGCCACTATTGTTTTTCTCTTGAAGCTATACTTATTGATGATTTGGGGGAAGGGATCTGACCTCCAATCCAACCCCTGCTGTATAAATATAACCACTATCAGCTCAGATTATCAAGTATCCAGTTAGCAGTAACGAGATTCAACTAGTCCCCATCCGGCAACATACACATATAATGCCCCCTGGTGCTCCCTTCGTTACTTAGCTGGCTGCCCAAGTTTATCTGTACATACATAATATACAATCCCTGCTACTAAAAAAATAAATAATACCATTTATTCAAGAATCAGTTAAATTAGAGCAGGCTAATTTTTTTATCTGTTGTTTTTAATTTTATTTGAACGAAATAAATGACGTAGAAAGAGAAGCAACAATATCAAGAGATGGCCAGGGCGAAATTTTCGATACTTTAGGCCAAAAAAATTCATTTTGTTTGTTAAATAATCACGGTCACTCCTCATCGTGCACTTTTCATGAAAAAACAAAATCTTTTAAAATATTTACCAAAAAGCTTATCGGTTCAAAAGATTCTGTTTTCGCGTTTCACTCAGATACGGGAAGATCTTGTTTCGTCTTTCTGCATGTTCTCAGAAACTAAGAAAGATTCGAAGTTCTGTATTTTCTACATGGTTAAGAACACTTCAAAGACAATTACGCGGAAACAAATTTCCAAGATGCTTAAAAAAAATAATGTTTTCCGAGACAACATTACAAATCGCCTATTAAATCTTCCGAGTACCATGGGGTAATTGTGCAAGGAGTCCACCATATTTTTATCCCTAAACTATCTGGAACGATTCGAATCGGAAATGGGACAGGATTCGAGAAAGGGAAGTGCATTCTTGAATTTTCAGGGTGTTAGTTGTTTAAAAACGTGACTAGGGCCCTACCCCCGTGGTATTTTGAAGGTGCCCTATTTTTAGAAATTTAGAAAACGTTACCAGAAATGTGCGCTCGACCACCACTATCGAGAACTGTCGAAGATAAGTTTCTATTCTCATCATACTAAAATATTTCGTCTTCTTTGTTTTCTGCACATGAACAAAATAATAGTTATCAGATATCTTCCAATAATCCACCTCCATGCCTACCTACTTTGTCACACTTTTTCATCATCGTCAACTCAGTTCACTTTGGTCTTTCCAATTGTACCTTAGTCATAAAGAAAAGGGTTAATCCAAAAATGGAAAAGGTATTGTACAGACAGATGGCGCTTCTTTTTGCTCTCTCTTGGTGAACTGCTGGTTGAATAAAATAAAAAACAGACGGTTGAATGACCCAACCATTCAGAATACACTATCTAAGTAAATGCTTGAGATGATGAAAAAAACAGGTGGAAACCATTTCTGAGGTCGAAGAAAGATAAAAAGATAAAATCTGTGAAGCGCTGACTGACATCAATATCGGGAACTGGTGATAGGCAGCGGTGTTGGTGATACATGTGCCCACGAAAAAATGGTACAAAAATCAATCAATCTTGCTTTAATTGCAATAAATATGTACGTAAACAACATATACCGCAAATACTTAAGTGTGAATAATTTCTTCTTTATTTTTCACATATAGTGAGCGAGTCGTTACTGAATATCTGGGATTTCTGAATAGCCAAATAAATTAGCAATCAAATACGAGCATTGACATTTTTTTTTTTTTTTTTTTTTTTAAATCTAACTCCTCTTTGTAATATATTAATGCTACGATGAATTTTAAACACTCCAATGGGGAAAAAAATGTTTCCCCAAAATATTTATGACAAAAGTTGGAAAACGACATGTAATTTTTAAAAGCAATTATAGAGCTTTTCGTCAGGGTAATTGACATTAAGAGGTTGGATTCGTATTCGCCATCTAAAAATCCTTGTTATTGCTCATTTTGCAACTTCCTGTGGCATATCCACAATGAAGAAACAATGTTTGGGGCCCGTAAGGACCCCCCCCCCCCGTGGTTCCTTGCGATTCAGAATACATGACGATATTGGAGGGTTAATGTTGTTCCAGCCGATTTCAATAGTTTTTTTTTTTTTAACTTTATTGTTTTAGAGATTTACAATTCTTTATTTATTTAAAATATCGATTATCTATTCAATGACTGAGACGTTTTGATAAATAGAATAATTTTTTTTCAAAAAGCAATTTAAAAACAAATTTCAACAATGCAAAACGTTCATATTATTGAATAAGTTTTTACGAAAATCACGCATTGTCACAATTGCTTGTTGTTATTATCATGCCAGTATCTCTATATAGTAATCCTTCGCTTTCTGCATCCTTTATATACTTTTTTGAAAAAATAAATAATACAATTTAAACCAAAATCATACATAAAATGTTTGTCGGTAAAAATTAAAATGGGCAAGACTACTTATCGGTGCCAGTCGAATAATGTTTTCTTTACAAGTTTTAGGAGTACAGACAAAAGAGTATGATAAGAAATATTAACAAGAGGTGACAATAAGCGTTACTGAAATAGACAAAAAGGCCAGCTATGAAGCTATTTATATTTGTGACGCTTAATGCCTTGGCTGTGGCTTGGGTTTAGAGAGCTTCATGGCTGAGATTCCCCAACGGCTGTATCCAAACAATCACACTACCTGGGAGTATGGGAGACTTCTATCGTTAAACATAGCAGTGTAGGAAATGGACATCGAAGGCCGGAAGTATACATAGTACAAACTAAGCCGGTATGCTAAAGGTGTTCTTAGAAGCAACAAGATAACCTTGATGCACCAGCTAGCATTTTCCTATTTGGTCTGTTCGTTCGGCCGGGAAAATATAAAGGAAAGCGATGTCTAATGTGTTGCCACGTCAACAGGATTTTTTGGTTGTTGTCACGTGGCTCAGAATATAGTTACTGGTTGCTGGTTATGGAATAATTATTCAACTAATCAATAATCTTGTCTCCCACATTGGGGCACGTTTTGGATTGTCCTTAAATATTCGGAAATGAGTCTGTAAAAAAGGCAAAGAGTTTTTGCTCGACGCAGAATCCAAAATTGAGGCCGTGGCACACATTGACAGCCTCATCATATTAGAGGACAACGCTTATTCAAATTGATTTAGTAGTTATTTATTATTTAAACAAGCTTAGTAACTTAAAATAAAGTATTTTATATAGCTTTTAGCAACCCCCCCTCCCCGTTAACTGAGAGAGTAGTTCAATATGGCGGTTCTGTCCACTTAATGAAGTTCACTATAAGTCTAATTTTTTTAATGGTTTTCACCCATATATCCGGGGCAGTAAAAACACGTCCTGTTCCTAGCCACTTGCAGTAATGAAATAAAATTTTAAGACTATCTAGAGATTATGAATTGCTTTTTAGAAAGAAGTACAACTTTATGATCACTAATAGCACAAGGAAAAGGTACTGTAACGGCTTTCCGACATTCTGGCATTTGAGGGATTAGAACAAGGACTACGCCGGTTGTGCATGCCAACAAAGCTCCCCCCCCCCCACGTTTCAATATTTTTTTTAAAAGACGAAAAAAACATTAAAATAATAAATAGAATGTTCCATGGATAACTAGTATAATTATTCAATGAGATTCACAAGCATAATTTTTTTAACAAAAATTCTCCAAATCTGCTGCTCAGAACCAACCAGTCTATACATTTCTCAAGTAACACTGTCTTGTTTCAACGCCAACAAGAAGTAGTCTCGTGTGAATAGGATGCGAGTATTCAGTATCGAATCAAACATAGATGTGGAACACTCTTATAAGGTGTGTCTTCCGCGATAACCACTTCCTTCCTCTGACGGATGACTTCTCACTAAGGATAAATCTCCCATCTATTCCCGTCAGAGTCAAGAGTTTATGGAAGGTGTACAACGAGCGACGAGAACTTATCGGTTCCAGTAGAATAATTTGATTCAGATTCATTGATCTGTTGAGCTGACAAGCATGACCAAACTCCAACGCCTTTTAAAATATACACAAATTCATAGTTTCCGTCCATTCTCAACAGCAAACGATTGTGTGTATATATCTACTGTTTCCACTAGACGGAACTAACCAAGCACCCTACAAAAGCGGGACGTCCTGTCTTACACCTATCAGGAAAGGAAATCTCCATCTGCCAGTAATAAGTGAAGGTAACTAGAAAGCATGGCAGCCATATTCTCACGATGCTGCACTCCTGGACACGGTGTGAACGACGGTTCGCGTGAGAAGTCCCACCGCTGATGTCTTCATCCTCACTTTTCTTTCTTGGGAGATCTTGTACCTCATTACAAGCATCAAAGGGTTTTTTTCTATTTTTTTTCTTCTTCTTGCAAGCATGTGAGATGAGCCCGATGGAAGGCCAACTCTCAGGCTATAAAGAATATGTATGTTTATTCTATGATAACGGCTGTAAAACGATTCTACGGATCTGAATGTATTCCACAAAACCTGGAAAATATATTGATTAGTTCTTGGTTAAAATACAATATAGGAAAAATGACTACATAAACAATAATAATGATTAAATCATTATTTTTAAGAAGTCAAGTTTTTAAGAAATTGACACGCTCGAACACTTCACATGTAATTCACAGTAAGTCTACTTGTGAACAAAGTAGTTTACCACAGGGCTATCAACTAGACGGTATCTTAAATATCTTTGTTTTGTACAGGCTAGCTACCTTATCTTTTCTGTTCTATTGACTGCTGGGAAGAAACATACAATCGTTCTTCCAAGGAGCCGGCGTTTACCATTAATTTTAGGCCCGGCTTCTGAGCAGAATATAACGTCGATCACACGCTGTAGAGGCACGCTAGGACGAGGGCACACGGTACGGCTGTGAGATATGCAAGTGAAGTAATTAATAGAAGGACCACCTGAATTGATTAGGTGTTTTCATATTCAGAAAGGGTCTGGGACAGCAGGGCACCTTCTTCCCGAGTAATGTGTTTAATTATTCTTAATAAATAAGCATTATGATCCTTATTTTACCCCATTCTCGCATAGTATGTACCCTTGCTGTCCTTTATCGGTGTACTGCCGAAGCTGACCGAATTCTTCCAACTACCGACTATGTAGTGATGCTACAGGAAACACAGAATGATTTGTGAATGGATTCACCTGAGGATCTATAATTGTATATAATTGTCTGTAAGTTTAAAAGGGCTACGAAGAAAAAAAAAAAAAATGACCGAATTATGCATATATGTACATATAGCTTAAAAAAACGATGGTGTCATAAATGGTCTCGCTACTTCAGACCAGTTAGCCTGGATAGACTACATTAAGGTCATGAATAGTCACTCGATTATTTTTCTTTTGCCAGAAAGATTGCTTTTTAACCATATTTTCTTAACCTCATATTCTCACCGAACGTTAGTTAGATTCGCTTAGGTGGTCCAGAGAAGCCTGAACTGGCTTTGACAATCGGCCATGAGGCGGATCCATTAGGAGTAGAACGTGACTACGACTGCGAAGGGCAAGTATGATGTGGTTTCTCAGGAGTTGCCTAAAGCACACCGTGATATCATCCAGGTCACAAATAAATCATTTCCCAACACTTCGAGGCCAATAAGTACATCATCAGTCATTCTGAGAAACAAATAACTCTTACCCACACTGTTTTAGAAATTTATCGATCATACTCATTGTAATAAGTACTAGTTGATCAGAAACTGACTTGTATCACTATTTACTCTTTCAGATGGAAGATTTCGAACTATATACAGACGGAACTAAGAAGGTAAAGGGACAATATTATGAGATGGGAATATCATTTATATCTTTAAAAAAAAAAAGCGTCACGTAACGCTAAACTATTTATAACCAAGTGCTTTTAATGATATATCAATTGTTAATATCAATAAATTCTTGCAATTTATAATGGTTTATAACAGCCATAAATACAATAAAATATAAACTAATGATCAACTCCATTATACCGAGTCGCCGTGAGGGTCGGAGTCGTGTATGTACATGTCTATAAGCTACGCGCATTCCTTTGCTAGCGCGAGTCGTATATGAACATGCCTGTGACTCACACAACCCCACTCCGAGCGAGCGGCGTGAGTGCGGGTACAGAGGGAGGACCCCCCCCCCCCCAGTGGGCTATAAACCTAGTAAAAATAAGCGAAAAATATTGCCATGAAACTTTTAAAACCGGCTAAGAACGGATCAAATACACAATACGGATCTATTCTTGGTTATCAAAACCGTGATTTTAGTTGGATTAGAGATATAAATTAATAAAAATCTTCATTTAATATATTTGAGAATCACTATCTGAGAATAGGGGAGGTATCACTGCATTTCATCTGCCTTAATGTCAGAAAGACATGCCATTTTTCACATTTACAACACGTTTGTAGTGACGCTCGTCAGAGAAGTGAAATAATATAAATAAAGCTTGTATGCTGTTTATGTCTTAGGCCTTTGCTATTATTCACTCTCTATTCTTTGATAAAATCATTCCAGCTTAATATTTAAAAATCACAATCTATATTATAAGGGAAAAGCACACTGTCAGATAATGGAGAAAGCTTTTAGCATTGATGGTCCCCGTCAAGAATATTTCAGGTGAGCTGCAATGAAATGTCGTAATCATATTTCCATTTTTTTTTTTATTAGAAGCATTTCATACTTTATGTCAAGTTGACGATTTTATAAATTGTACTCTCTAAATTTATTGACCCGATCCGGGAGTTTACGTACATTTTGTTGCAACAATAATATCACAGAAAAATTCCTTTGCTTTAGTCCTTTTGCTGTCTTATTTTTGAGTTGATAATAATAATAAATAAACACTATCACTACCAGGATTGAACTATCATAATCATGCATGTAACGCGATCATAAACACGTACTTCTTTAAAAAATAGGAAAAAGAAAAAAGTTAAAATTTTACGGTATGGCTATTCCGGTATTAATTGTCCAATAAGAGATATTTAAAATAACAATATATTATTCTTATATTTGAAACAAGAAGGGAAGCAAATGTCACATTGAAGAATATTAAATTTAAAAGATTATAAAAGTATACTCACATCCTTTGGTAGTGAGGATTGAGGGTACAATGGACACGCGATCTAACCTTCCCACAGAAAAAGTTGCAACAAGAGTTAATGAGTTTCCAACTGGACTGGTTGGCGGGGTCTTGAGATCGCCTCAAAGCTGATAACTGACATTATTCACAGGAATAAAATATCTTAAATATAGCTTTCTTATTGTTCAAGCGATCCATACAGCAAAACGACAATTGCTCTCGATTTTGCTGTTTCGACAAAAACAAAATGAGTATATTTTTTTTTATAATTTATGTAATTTGATTAATATTCTAAACTCAGAGTTTTCACATTTATCGATTATCCAACCCCATTTATTAATACCATTAATATAAATTTCAATGAACGATAACCAGACAACTAAAACCACTAAAGTAGGCCATTTGTCATTTGAACGAAAACTGACTACGCAGGCGCGGGAGCCCCCCCCCCGTGATGGTATGACACCTGCCATCAAAATATTGCACATTAAAATATCAACGGGTTTTCACTAAAATTAAAAGAACTAAATCTGATTCTCCAGAGTACTTCTATCAAACAGCTATCTATATACATATGTTGGTAAAAAAAGCTTGGGAGTCTCTCTTAATATATTATATTTCTATTGATATATCATCCTCAGTCAAATTTCGGTTATCATTAGGGCTACAATTAACAACTAGCATTACTTTACATACCATAACACTTAATTTATTAAATAATAAGATTGGAAAACAATGAATAGAGTATGATAACAAGCGTGTTATTGTAACAACAGGTGAAACGTTGACTGATAATGATATATCAATAAAAATATATTTTCTCAGCCTCCAAGTTTTATTTCAATCATAAACATATAGTGCATAAGAACAATGTCTGTGTAGTGGAGAACATGGAGGTAATTTATATTCTGTTATTTTTCCTTTCTTAGTATAATTGTTATTTAAGCAAAGTTACATCTATATAAAGCTTTTGTTTTTTTGTAGATATGATATTTTGTATAGTATTTCCATAATGTCCCAATGGGAAAATAAAAGAAGCTCCTCAATTAAAATGGTCTTTGATTAATCTATTAGATACTATTCTTAATCTTAATGCCATGATTGGAAAATGAGATATGTAAAATGGGGAATAATTACTAAGTCATTATCACAGTGGTAACAAACATTATACAGATAAGAGGTTATAGGTTTACAGTGAGTTTACCAACTCCTGCTTTTGGTAATAAGAGCTAATAATGGAGTTGAGTTTTATTTATACAAAGATGAATCCTTCCATTGTTACAAGGCTTTAGAAAACTCAATTAAATCTCGAGCAGGACGAAAGATAGGAGTGACTGAAGTGAAGAAGAGACCCAATCACTAACTCAATTAGTTTACCAACTTCATAATTAATTGTTCAAGGCAGAGGAGCTTGAAGAAGCAGTAGATGAAGGTTGGAGAATAATTGAAAAAGAGAAGGGATACAAATGGGAATATGCAGATGTGGTCGGTAGACCGCGGAGCAGGCAGTCTTTGGCGTACAATAGCTATTTAAGGGCAAGAGCTTTTTGCAGTAGGAAGAAAATGCGATCGATGGACTTGGTTAGCACAATGGGGGGAAAAACACAAACATCTTCCCTCCAGCGGATCGGATTACTAAATACTTTTGCTAAATATAATACCATTTATCTTTCATAATCAGACTCATCGTCACCTAAATACATCCAAGTAAACAATCAGAATACAAATATTAGCACGCTGAAATGATTGCTGGCCTGTGATATGATAGAATGATATCCTACTTTACTTACTACAAGACATGGGCTACTACAAAACAAAATTCAGCTCTCCCAAAAGAGGATAAAACCATCTCCAAGCGAGAGCTCAGCTCTTAATATAATATGAAGTTGATCGAAACACTATTTTTTTTTATTATCCATTAGATAAAAAATATGTTTTCATATATATTTATTTAAATATGTACACGCGTAGCAAAGGCGATAGAAAGGTTTTTAAAGGCATGCCAACTAAAACGGTTTATATAAGGTTATTTTCTAGATTTTGATTATCGAATAAGAAATTGGTCAAAGAGTTCTTTTTCTACTATCACGAAAGCAATAACAAAGCACCAGGTACCCCTGAAGCCTACCGAGAGGCACCCCAATCCCGCCTGCCAGGTATTCTCATTTTAAGGACACGAGGGCTGATCGGAGAATGAGGCTAAACCACAAGTATTTTGCACTACTATATTAAATACATCCCCTTTTAACCTCATGTATGAAACCATTGTGAGCTCATGGTTAACTGTGAATTAACATTATAGACAACCTCTGGGAAATCACCAGATATTACAATGAACTTATTTTTGTTCCCACATCAATCTCGATAATTCATTTTCTAAGTAAACATATTTTTATTTTATAGATGTATTCCTTCATAATTTACTAGACTTATATTCTTGTTTATAACTGTGCATTAACTTATTCTCACTTAGAAGTTACAACTAGATCGTCAACAGTTTCATGTTTTATCTTTTATTTTTGTCAATGACTATCTTACACTAATTTTCATATCTCCCTGTTGTTTTTGTTGTTGTAAGAATCCGACCTACATGGGCAGTAAGTCGAAATGACGTCCAGGAATAAACTTGATGGTATGTCTCATAACTTACATGTAAACATATACAACAGCGTGATCGAAGTGCTTGTTGTTGCTATACTTGTTGTGAATTGTTTGCTATACTTTTAAAGGTTAGTCCAATCATCTTCGTATTGTACCGGGGACGCGAGTATTCCCGGTGCCTAGGTGTGTATTCAGGTGAGAACAGCTAAGCTGATAATAAGAGAGGACTCGGGAGGCTCTGCGTAGCAACAGGGCACGCACAACAAATCGATAACCCGTCTGGTCTACCGTCTCTTGGTAGTCTCTGGCTTGATGTCGCTGACCCCAATATTGACAAACGGATGGATGGCTGTTAAACCAAGAGGTCATCAACGACTTGTGGTATTTATCTAAAGTAGTGTTCAAGAACGCTTAACCGAATTCCGGGGCCCACCAGAAGCCGAGATCCTGGCGGCACACCAGGTCTACACGCCAGGCAGAGATTTCTTATTCTTAAGGCTGGGTGGAGTATTGCCACATCGGGTTACTACCAGAATTGAGCGACTGGTGTGTGATGATTATCACTGCGGGAGGGTTTGGGGTGTGGCGCCTTCGACTTTCATTAGTTGCTTTCTCAAAAATAAGACAAAAGTCATAGGGTCCTAGATCCTCAACCAACTGCTCTTGCCTAGATTTGTTCTGCAGACCGTACAGCTAGGTAGGCTGCCAATCAGATCAGCTGACATTTACCATGAGCTCTAAAACTGCACTAAATGGACACCGTGATTAATAACACTCATGTTTTTAGTCATGATTCATAACTCATTACAGTTTAAGGACCATAAAAAAACGACCTAATTGTTCAAATCCAATCAAAAGTGTCGATTGCGATTAGTCTGGACAGAATGTTAATCCATATTAAGACGATTTTAACATTAAAAAATGTATACTATATGTTGCTTCATTCAGTATCGAACAACTGTCAAAGTTCAAGCGATTGGAGATTCAATTTGAGGAATGGGCCGTCTTAAGAGTGCTCCACCCTTCTGAATAGAAAAGGACTAACAACCAAATCCACCCCCAAGCTCTCGAATATATGATATCTTTCATATATTCATTTGGTACTACAGCTTTCAAGCCCAGCATACATACGCCTTTTTGATTGTAACAATTCCAGTTGGAAATAATAGCATATATACTGTTATGCTTTTTATCTATATTGTTTATTTTAATTTAATCTGAGGTTTTAAAGGTTCAGTTAATATACAAAGAGGAAAACCCCTGGCAAAAGGAAAACTTTTTAATTACAAAACTTTTCATTGAATTTTTTATATAAGCACGTCTGTGACATAATACAATATTATTAACAATTTTCATTTACGTTACTTGTTATCGCTCGGGAATGGCCATATTTTTACTAATTATTACTTATTTTCTTTGTCCGCCACGCGGTCAGTCTTATCCACGACTATCACCTCAATCCTTCTTCCATAAACTGTTCCTACCTTTGCTTCTATCACCATCAAATAAAAATTGTTCATCGATGTAAACCCGCAACCAGGAATCTTAAAATTGGTTGTAAATGTTTTTTGAGCATGAGAAACAAACTTTACTTTTTGCCACACTATATTTTTCAAACTTCCAGCTAACAAATTTTAAACGAAAACAAATCAGCATATTCCAAGGTGTTGTGGAAAATATCTTTAAAAATTGATAAATTGAATTAGTCATTTTTACTGTATCCGAACGAATCATTCTTTGCTCTTGGGAACCAGTATTGAAGAAGTATGAGGCCGTGAATTATGTAAAACCATTGAACGATTTTTTTTTTAAAAATATCATTGATAGGTTTGAACTCAATATTACACAAGAGTTCGCATGGTCAGCGGATGCTACTTGTTAGGCAATCTCGTGCTCATGGAGCAATTGTGTTTGAATGATCTCTGCTGCTAATAAATACACTCCGGGTAAGGTGGGACCCTTCATCATAGATGAGGCAATTAATCAGTAAGCCGTGCGTGATCTAATGGATGCCTGAAATGGTCAAGTGGGTCACCACAACACTCCCAGAGTGGATAGCCGAAAAAGCTCAACGCCTAATTAAACTTCAGCTGTTACGCCTATATAATGCACGCCACATTGAAGTTTTGAACAGCCGCTATCGGATTTCTCCTTGGGACTTCAGAAGGAAACAGTTTTTCCATCAGAATAATGCTGAAAGTTTCGAACCCGTTAGCGAAGTTATACAAAACTTGGACTGGTGAAAGACCGATCCTATCAGCTCCACCTCGATTATTCGCTCGTACACGACCTCTTTAGCTCCTATCTCTAAATCGGACGAACAACGATACGCAATCTAATAACAAGAGAAATCTAATTGCAATGCATCAGATAAAGAAATTTCACATAAGACCAACTCATCGAACATTCAAAACGTATTGCTGACAAATTATTTCTCGTCGTGTATATAATACAAGAAATCTGAAATTGTAAAGGTATAACGCACACCTCGAACTATGCCCTTTAGGTTTTGGTTAATGTCCAATAACGGAAAGTACGAAAAGTTAAATTAAACAAAAAATCTAGCCCGTTACTTAAGTTTATTGCTTCACAAGTCCCGTCTCAGATAATATTTATGATTTAAATTACTTATCATTAATTAGCTGTGGCAATAATAGCCTTTTCGCTTTATAAAACCAGTGGAATAACTCGGAGATTTAATGCGGTTATAAGAGTTATTGAACCTCTACTGTTTGCCAAGAAGTGAGGAGGACCGGAAGAGTCAGGGACCACAAAAGAGCTTGCTGATATTCTGATCGGAGGGGTGAACGGGCGCCAGGTCCAGCAGGCTCCACCAACTGTTGTGTATCAATTGGCTGGCTGGCCGATCTTTACTTAATAGTGGGCCCAAGAACACGCCCCTTCACATTTTTCCACACGTTTTGGAATTCTCAGTAAACTAAGGGGTCTGACTGTTTACCCACCGTGGAAATTAATCGCTAGAGTTTTCCAAAAGATAATTCATACTGATAATATACTCGTATACGAGTATACTAGTGCAAGGTTAGCTCAGTTGGGAGAGCGCCCGGCTAAATAGCTGCCATTATATTTTTTCTATAGTAATAATTATTACTAAAGGTGGGAACTACACTACAACTAAATAGCGATATAAATTTTTTATCTAAAAACTGTTTTATTAAACTCAACAGAAAGCCAATTTATTGCAACCGATTCGGATATTAAATTGAATAGAACAGCAATATTAAGACAAAATTATGACGTGTAACAATCGATGCATATTTTCTCACAATAGCGATTAGCCTCGTGTAGATTGAGAACATTTGTATAAAACAAAAATATTTTCTCTAAGCTTTATATTGATATTGTTATCTACGGTCGATCCTCAGCTTATAACTTGCGTCATGACTGGTTTACACAGATCTGAATAAAAATAGTTAGACAGGGTTCATCTATAAAAAAAAAATCGCCAAATCGCTAACACAAGCTTCAGCTATGACTATTGAATACCGGGCAGTCATGGATAAACCAGCTTCGAATGACATAGGACTTGCCTTGACACAAATTCTAACCAAACATCTTAACGGTAAGTCACGGATCCACGGAGACATCGAAACCGATTAAATACCAGTTTGAAACACTCTGATGGACAATAAGAGTTATTAAAAGTATACAAGAAAAACTATTTTTAACATGAGTTGATAATGCCAGCTTTGGATCGCCAGCATCGACGATTAGCTGTAGGATGGCGGAGAAAGTAATCACAGGTTGGAAGTTTACTGGCCCATGGCCACAACCGTGAACTAAATCGCTTTTCAAATGTGGTATGCAATTAGATGACAGGTAGATATCGTAGTTGAGCGTTCCGAGTCTTCGTTCGGAGGCGAAGTGAAGATAGAAAGATATTTACAATAAACGAAATAATAATGAGGATATGGAAAATTTATGACTACTCACATCACATCAAGAACATTCAACGAAATGTAAAGCATTTCGGGGGGGGGGGGGGGTCCCCCGGGGCGTTTTGAATGGAGATTAATTTACCCACCGTCGATGAAACTACAACTAACCGTCAATGCTGAACTGCGAAGAGAGGGAATGTACAAAAACTGCGAAGACATTCTAAAGTAGTAATGTTATATAAGACGCCATTTTTTGTAATTAGACATGATGACGTTAGAAAAGAAGAGATGTAATTGTAATGGTCTTGATGAGGGAACAAGGCAGGCCATAGTTGAGATATTTTTCAAAATTTCATGACATCCACAAAACCAAAGAGAAAAGAAATAATATGATTTTAATCTAAGAGTACTTACATAAGTTTTGTGAGGTATATGATGTACTAGGTACACTTCACAGGTTTTTACACTTAAGAATTCTTAAGCATTACTTCACCCCCTGAACTTTTAAACTAAAATGTCATGTCTCTGGGTCAAACAGCATAAGGGGGGGACTTTCAGTCACCAGAAAAAAACATATACATGACAAACATACGAGATTTTGGTTTTGAAAAACAAAACCAACTTTCAATCGAATTAATATCTACAACACAAAATCAATTCTAATACATACAAACCACTATCGCATCTGAAGTCCTGGAAAGATGATACAACTATCATGACAGGATACCAAGTGCAAGAAAACTGGCAAGCGTGCTATGACGCAAGCCTGTATGAGTAATTGTCGTGTTCATCTGACACACATGTCGAGCAAACATTACTTTAATCCTCACTTCAATCAACATTTCTGATACCACTGAAGTTTCAGTTATATATATTTCTTATTGTATTCTAGTCGTTAACATTTCAAGGCTATTTTTAGAATCTGCCTTTCTAGTTCTAAGGACTTGGTGGATACGTATGTCAACGTCCTTTATAAATAAATAAGTTGAATTCTATTTTATACAGCCAAACCCTACAAATTGATGAAAAATCAAATATTTATATCTGACACAACAGGTCGCAAGAATAAGTCAAAAGCAAAGAAGCTTAACCATATTTGTTACTCTTTTCTAAAATTCATAGGACTGTGAGTAAATTATACAGCAAAATAAAGTAAATTTTAATAGCGGGATTCTAAACCGGAACGGTGGAGTGAGGGTCACTTTTGACCTTTCCTCATTGTAGGAGTCGGGGTAATCAAGAGATCACCTCAGCAATCTCAATCAAGCAATAATTATCGTTTGTAGTGTCTAACCCCGCTGGTGTCAATTTCGATAAAGATAAGAAAATAGTGACGGGGGGAAAACCTTTGAATTGAAAATTTAATCGAATAATTTTTCTATCGAATCCGAATTAAAAAAAATAATTAATTCTTCTATTGGATTGATAGTACATATTTTTTATTTTTTTTTAATTTGTACAAGGTTTCCTTTAACAGAGATCAGTAAGAGTAAAATCAGAACCTGACTAAAAATAGATTTCGTATAAAACCGACTCGATGGGGCCGTGTTCTTTGGCCGGGCCAGATTGGGCCCGGGCCATTAGATAGGAATCTCTCGCTTATGCCATGTTTACATCTTTTTATTCATCATTAAGGAGTAGACATACCTGACAGATGTCTGTTGATGAGAAAATTATTTACTATGTAGGGCCATGAAAAAAAAATATATGCGGTATATACAAATACCGTCAGCAACCCGAGCTGGGTACGATGACCATATACGCGAGGCGCCAGGGACCAACAACGCCCAACTTGCCATGTCCATATACAGCAATGCTCTCCCCGTGGTGAAATATTACAAACTTTCATTAGAGAAAGTGATCCAGTCCCTTTTTCGAATAGGTCGGGGTCTTTTATATTCTCCGGTTCGCCTAGCCGTTACTGATATTTTCATTTCCGCTGAGTAGAAAGTAGCACGGCTTCCGGTGACGAAATCACTCATTTTGTCGTTTCTTGTCAAGCCTGAAGGTGCTATATCCCCATTGGTTCCCATCATATGAACCCATTGGTACTAGGCCTGCACGAAAACTGGCTCAATAATCGTCTTTTCAACAATTATTTATTATTACATATTATATTATTTATGATTATAGTAGCGTCGAGACCATAAATTTGATATCCAAAAAAGTTATCAAGCGATTAAAATACGGAAGCTAAGCTGAAGAAGAAGTAGGAAGGAAGCGATTGCTGGCTACGGACTGAAGTTACTGTGAAGAAATTGCAAAGATGAAAATGAAAGAATTTTGGAGAAGTTGGAGGATGAGGTAACTAATTGCCCTTAGAGAAATTAAGAACAAAGAATCTCCACGGGAGATTTCGTTTATATAAATTAAACTTTCAATCACTGTGACATACATCATTAAGAAGAAAACATCTTATGGAAAAAATTAAGTATATGAGCTAATAATTTAAAATTTCCTACTTAAATGTAAATTTTAAAGCAGATGCACAGTTTAGGATGTAAACAGATATCAGTTATGTCCGGGTCGTGTAGTATGCACAGGCAAGTCAATATAATTAAATAATGTAAAAGAGAACATATAAGAATTTTGGAAATAACATAATGAATCGTTTTCGGTAACTTTTAAAAATTTTAGAAGCTAATTACTTGTTTTTATTACAAAAGAAATTGTCATAATAACACTATTATTAATAAATTATAGCACAAAAAAAATCGTCCCCGGTTCTAGTCCCGATCTTGCCAATAATGTTTTCTTTGGCTGTTAATTATCAATAACTATTATTTTTTTATTGATTGAGACAATTATCTCAGATATTTTTGTTAATGACAATCACCAGTGAACTTCTAAATTGTAAGTAATAACTATTGGTTATGTCTTACCCTTGTAGGTTTCTTGTAAATATATCAGCATGTATACAATTTTGTTGTCTTTATGGATAATTGATTTAATTGCTAAAATAAGAAATGTTTTTCTTACAATAATTTTCAATTTATCAAACATTTACATCCATCGTTCTAGTGCATTTTTTTTTATAAATAAACTGTATTGGTCAATATAGGACACAAGGTTATTGATAATTTCGTATTTTTTTTTTTTCAGCTCTTCGTCAGCCTCCACTGGCTCGAAACTGGTGACGCGGCTGACGAAGGAGCGAGGGGGACTTCCCAAGACTCTGCTTCCTCTCGCATGCGAGGGAGGTGACAACCATGTGGATTTGGGAGGCCTCTGGGCTGTTTGTAAATATGGTATGGATGAGAACATCTATCACAATTATTTATTGCCTAATAAGGCAGATTGTAATTTTAGAACAATAAAGAAGTTTCAATATTCCTCTTAATATGCCCTTAAATTGAGCATTTTTAATACAAATCTCAGCTGTTATATAGGATCCTGTACTTTTAATCGAATTAAATTATATAGATAATCTTCAAGATATCTGGACTGTAGGGTGTTGATTATGAAAGTGTAAGCAAGCGAGTTTATTATACACCATGTTTATTATATTATAATGTTATTATATAATTTATAAACATTTATAATTTATATGATGTATTATAATGTTTATTATACAGCATTAGAATGGCATCCCTTGTGGGGCACGACCACTAGTGCTATACCACACTATCACACACAGCAACGCGCGGTTCATAACGTTTTTTTTTTTAAATAACACTCATTGTAAGTGAAGCACCTTCAATTGAAGTTGAATAAATAATATTGGCTTCTTGCAGTGTTGCCACCCTTGCAGAAACATATACCCAGTGCATTATAATGCTTCCCTCACGATTCCCGGGGCTTCTCATATTTTCTAGCTAAATGGATGAAAGCTATTTCTATGAAAGAAAATAATAAATGTTATCGTTGAAATATTCTATGGAAGAGTAATAAAGCACAACTTTAAATTAGCAATTGATTTCGTTAGCGAAAACCAATCAAGTGATTAAATAATTAAGGGTTTCTTATGCCGTTTTAATGAGTTCGTTATTTACAGTTCAATGAAGTGCCAAAATACATTGAGTACCATTAATCAGCAATTAAAGATCGTTAATTTGATACTTCAAATTGGGTGAGTAATTAACTATTAAATGTCACTTAATATGGTTTTATTGGGTGGGTTTTATTTTTTTTCACAACTGCAACAACTGAAAACCAAGGGGAATCTGCTTTTGAAAACACAACACATAATATTCATAAGAACTTACAAGGAAATGGCATTCGAGAAAATAAAGTATTTTAATGTATATAGAAAATAATGCATATTTGTGTAAAACGTTTTTTGTTTTTTTTTTAAATAGTTTAATGATTTCAGTATTTTAAAAGAATTTAAATGTACGACTATGCAGATTTATAGAAGACATAATCTTTTTGATAAGTTACATATATAAGAACCTTATGTATAAAAAATAAACTATACATAAAGAATGATTAAACTTTAGACATGACTGCCCAGGAGCAAGACTGTATTGATCCGATGCACTAGTAGTGGCACAACTAGCTCGTGTGCAGGTGGCAAGCTTCTTTTATCAGGGCAGAATAACTTCTTCAAAGCCAAAACACGTGTTTTTTCGATTAGTTAATAATCCCTCTATTTAAATTTATCAATAACCATTTAAAGAATGAACTAAAACGTAACCAGTATTAATTTCATGTCTTTAAACAAGTCCAAACAAATGGCTGACTTGCATATAACTGCTTCATGTCCAAGAGAGTCGATTTTTTCTATATAACCGCTATATCATTTATAATGAGTTCGAAATGATAATATCAGGAGTAAATATATGTATAATAGAGCATGTAATTTTATTCACGTTATGAAAAGAAGGTTGCAAAGAGAAATATTTGCACGTTTAACTAGATAGTCCAACAATAGGATAATTTCTCTTCGTAAGGGTTTTATTTTTTAAATAAATCTAGAAACTAGAGTGTTTTCACTTAAGCTTGACTGATAGACATGAAATGTTATACATGGTTCCCCTTTGACGAACAAGAAAAATACTTAGAACTAAATTACTTACTTCGTAATTACAAAAAAACAAAACAATATTTCCCTGTCGTTTCGAGCAAGGGATCAAATGAAACTTATAATCTTAATTAGTAGAACATAATATGTGTTGAGATGGGTGGGATATAATTAGAAAGTCGTTAAAGGCCATCATTAATATTATAATTTCGGGTCCTTAACCGAGTTAATTTTGCGGGGAAGTTCAATTTGAAAATGATGCTATGCTATCAAATAATTAATTAATTTCTATTTTTTTAATATTAACAATGACTAATGAATTTCTAAGACAATTCATCGCATATTCATTCACTCTTGATGCTTTCTAATGATTTTTTTTTGTCATTATATCGTAGCCACTGTTAAGCCGAAACAGTGGGTGTAAAGTAAAGTAGTTTTTCCTAGGTATTAAAATATTTTAGATAAACTGTTAGTGCCGAATGGACCCCGTTTGAAATCAACTGAATGTGGATCCCTATAAAAATGCAGTATTCAAACGTGCCTTTATAACCGTACAATAAAATAGTATGGGAAAAGCAAAAGCAATTCGAGCTGAAGACTCCTAAAGAAGGCATCGTAAATACAACAATAATGCATAAAAAAGCGATAACCCTTTGTAATCAGATCCGACATTACAACAAAAAAAGTCGAAATGGGAACAAAAGGATTATTGGAATTGAAATCTATTGAACACCTTCTATAACCGATTGATTATTGGCAGTTCGTATTTATCCGACCCATTATAAATCAGTAGCTATTGAACTAGACTACTATTACTACTACTACTAATAATAATAATTGGTTTAGACACGTCCGGGATTCGAACCCACGCCCTTTTAAAATGACTTGATCAGGTGGTCAGGCCTGAAAAATATCCTTATTACCTAGGTTTTCAGAATCAGAGAAGTCGATTTGACATCCTGGCTAAGGTAATGTTTTTTACCCCTTTAACTAATAGTCATTAAAATCTGCGCTACGTTGATTAAATATCTCAACTAATTACTCTATTGAGGAATTACTCTAAGAACACGTGTAACTATTTATGACTGATCATAGTCCACAAATAAGGAAATTCTTTACTTTCAAAACTAGTTGAACGAAAAATGGAGGTTAAAATACTTGCCAAGTGATAACATTCTAACAGGTGAAATTATGTAGAACTGCTAATATATATTACTTGATAAGTAGAGACCAAGAATGCTGGACTATTTTATTTCATCACGCATAAAATAAATTTGTATCTGATTTCAAGTCGATGATGCAAAACGTCTGAAGTCTATTTTGGACATTTAAATAAACACATATGAATATGAAAATTAACAAAATATAAAAATTAACTATTACTAATTATAACACAATATACAAAGAAAGACTATACGTGCATTCCTATTAACTATTCCGGACACGGCATACTTTTCTCAATGATTAATTAAATGAAAATTTTTACGATTTTCATTCAAAATACTTGTGTCGCAAAATTGTTTTTCTTCAGAATATTTTCTTATTGCATTTGTGTGTTACTGTTTCTAATTTGTCCATAAACTGGGGGAACGAAATAGTTTAAACATTTCAGAAACCTCATACGTTCACATAGGAGTACTAACATAGTATGCTACAATTGATATTTACTTAATTTATGACAGCAAAAGAAACCAGGTTTCTCAAGCTGCTTTTTAAGTTTCTTGAAAATTGAGTAGCACAAATAATTTAGTAAAAAGTATTGTGAACGATGTTTCAACTGGGAAGAAAATACATAAAGACATTCATTATATTTTTAAGGACATCACTCTTTTATTTGTATTAGTCTTTTTATTACTTCCGTTTTTCTACATATAAATAAGTGGGTATTTTAGCTTTACGTATAAATTATATTTGGAGTATTAATTGGAGTTTAGAGGCGCTCTGGCGTCTGTCAATCAATGTATTTAATGAGACCATGTAACATAAATTATTTAGAAAAAAGAAGAAGTTACAGAACAGGACATATTAGTTCAAGGTAGTTACGTACTTCGATTGCATATTGATTATGTTAGATTTCATCTTATTCCCTATCACTGTACCTACAGACGGACAGACAAATTATAAACAGCAAAGAAAAGATAATCAATGAAACATTCTTTGCACTGCTTGACGGTTATATTGTTTTATTATTTTTTATGGACGAAAGACGCCCGTACACGATTGAAAGAAACGGTTTGGGAATCGTATATAACGAGCGTTTCCAAAAAAAATAAAAATATCTTCGAAAGGCAACCTTTGAGGATTTTACGACCTTAAGGAAATCCTTGTGCAGTTTAATATTCAAGGCTGTACAGTAAAAACGTACGATGACACTGCTTTGAACATGACAGAATGATAACGATATCATAAAATATTCAAAACTTGTTGGATTTAGATAATGTTAAATTTTTTTTTTCGAAGTTTTTTTTCGCACATTTTGATCGATTCAGTCGAAGTGTATTATGAGGAACTGTTTTATTTTTTATATTTAAAAGAAATGAAAGGACATTTGAAAAGAGAAAATCGAATTAGAATGCCCGAACGAGACTTCGCATGGGAAAAGTGCTGTTGCACTCTGCAATATAAATAATTGCATGAAAAACACCTTTGGAGGTCATGTGCGAATGAATAATTAACAAGGCACACTAGGGCCGATTTGTAACCGAAAGTTCTCGATTAGCACATGAGTCATGTCACTGAACATTTGTTATGTTATGTCAATGTTAATTAAGGTTGCATTTGAACACTACGCAACTTGCGCCAAGTGGTGAAAACGTCCCCGTAACGTATTTTAAACGATACATATTGACTCGACGGTTGACAAAATACTATCTAGAACTTTAATGATTTATTGTTAAGGCTAGAAAGACATTGTTGCGTTTATACAAAAATGTAACATATTCAAATTAAGCAACAAAAAAATCAATAAACTTTCTGTTTTAGCGCTAGCTAACGCCCTACATACAGTCACTCCTCCATTTAAAATTACATTATGTGTAAAAACAAATTTTCAAAAAACGATCGAGACTCTTCAATTATTTATTTATACTTTTACATCAGTCGAAGTTTTGCCTATTCAAGGACCTTCAGGAAGATTATGCCATTCGTAGTCCTGAAGATGTCTGAATAAGCGAAACGTCGACTGATATAAAAATATAAACAAATAATTGAAGATACTCAAAGGTCACGTGTTATATTTTAATAATAATTGCCGAGTGATGATTAGAATCTATCATTATCAAAATTGGAGTAAGTAAGATTGTAAAAGCGTTTACTAACTAGGAGGTTTATAGCAGTTAAGTGTGGTTGCACGAGGATAAGGTTGTGTCTAGGAAGCACCCAGCCATCAATTACGCTATTAATAAACCTACTCGGGAAATTAAATGATCCTATGAGCAGAACTATGTAGGAGAGAGGGAGGTTAATAACATGGGTCACGGAACTTTCTATGTGAATGTTAACAGGTTATGCATCTAGGATTACATTTTTTTTCTCTTTTAAAGAAATAATACAATAGAAAGAACCCACCATACCGGTTGTTTGGACATCCATTATCAGAGGTATGACAAAAACAAAAAAAATGGATACTACACTAGAATTGACACAATATCCCGTCACTCACTAACTTTTGTCTAATGAAATGGCCTTAGGTGTACGATGAGAAACCACATAAAATAATGTTAATGACTAAAATACAAACAAAACTAATAGCTAATATTGTTACAGGACTTACTTTTATTACAGCAGCTATAAACTGCGATGGAAAAAAATCTGAAACACTGTTTTTAGGAAATAATCAAAAAACTCTGCAACGATTGCCAAATGAGGAATAAATACCGACGTTAATATTGACAGCACTTTTAATGACTGAAGAACGACACTGAGCACACAACGAACCCTGAAGACAGCAGTAGACCGGCAAGACTGCGGGCTGGCGAGGTGCCGGCCCAGGGCTGCCAACTCACCCTGCTCAAATATCCCTGTCATCTTCCCTCATCTTTTTCTCGTCTTCTTTGTTGTATATCTAATATTTATTTACTAGTAAATACATTTTTAAGGCTTCATCAATTTTTTTTTAATGAGAAACCCTTATGTTTTCACCAATGATCATTAAAATCATTGTGTGTATGTCTGCACTGAAATTTTTGAGTCCTGTTCTAGAAAGAAAAAAAAAATTTGACGGGAGGCCACATTTGATATTTGAGGAAATATATACTTATATTAGGGAAATATATTATTGTCTCGTACGCCAGATTCTAGGAAGTATTATATCAGAAAGTTTCGTGATTCGTGTATTAGTCTTCTATTCGCCCTTTCTTTATAATTTCCCCGCTCCTAGTAATATTCTTTGTTTTTTTTATATTTTGTGTTTATATACTATTATGACGTTTGTTTCATCTCAATCTGCCATAAGTGATACAAATAAATCTTATTTATAATGAATAAAAGAAATCTTTCGAGTAAAACGAACAGCGAGAGAGAACAAAAAATATAACGAGGGTGGGAGAAAATGAACCATTAACAATCCAGATAGATTGTGGAAGGTGGGAAAAAGTTGGCCGGCCTTGAATTGCAGAGAGCACACACCCACGCTACGACTTAAGAATACAATAGTGACCCATCATTTCGAGAGGTGGTCACAGAATGGAATGTTTACGCCAGATAAAATTAAGTCCGCGGAGTCACACTTCATGAACATACATGCCGACCGCGGTTGTCACAGACACTGACGAGCTAGTATGGTTGGCACTAGGTTTTATCGTCTCAGCCTTTTTTTAGGTTAATTAAACACAATTCCTTACGTTTTATCTCAAATAGCTACTAGTCTTCCGCTAACGAGGGCGAGCGAACCAGACCCATCATCCTGTAAAAATCTTCAGGGGGAAAACAGTAAGACCGAGTCACCATAGGAAGTGGTCAGGCAAGTTTCCAGACCACTAAGACACGAAATTCGATTATTTTTATTCCACAGGAAAGTAATATTAGTAATATGATTCAAAGTGGGAAAACCACACTGACACAACCATACTCAAGGAGGTTAATTCGTGTTCACAGAAAAATAATACCACAGGCGGTGTGTTGATAAGATAAGCGCTGAGGCTGGTGGATAACAATTTCTGTTTTGCCTTCTGCCTCTGACTCATAATTCCGTCAGCACACAATGAACAAAGGGCGGAAATGCACTAAACTTACAAAAACATTTAACAATATTTAGTAGCTTTTTTTTTTTAATTGTGCTTCCCGTCATTAAGTATCCTATTGAGAATCACAAAAAAAAAAAATAATTACGCAAGTAAAATAAAAAAAAACACAAGGCCCTAATTACTAAGATTAAGTAGATAATCTTACTTAATAAATGCACAGTTATTACTATCATGAAAGATTTATATCAATATTAACATACATTAGTGTATTATTATTATCACCCCTAAAACTTTACGGATGCAATCCAGCCACTCCTTCAGGGGGAGGGGATACTTTATAAGAGGTGATCGAAAGTTGAGAGAAAAATTGAAATTAATATTAGTAACAATAGTTACTAAGAGGAACTAAATCTTGCCTGAAATTAACAATTATTCCAAATGGGGTCAGTGGAAGGGAAGGGAGCGATGGCAGAACAGAGTAGGTTCAAAAAAAGGTTGAGAACCATCGAACTAAATCATTTCAAACTACAGAAGGATTTGTACCATATTTGGAATTACAGGAGCGGTGTAGGCAATGTAATAAAATAAAAATAAGAAAACTTAAATATGTATATTTTACTTGAAATTTGTCATGTTATGTGCAAATGGCTGTTTTTATTATTTCAGAACGTCGTACGTGTCAATGTATGTGATGTACCATTCTCAATTTTCAATCTAAGAAAATTCGTTTCCTTGAAACGAAAGGATTATCTTTGCATATATTATTGTTTACCATTTATTACAAAATTTTAGATAAATTTCACGCGAAAATAATTATTAACCATATACTGTGTTGTAGGGTTAGAAGCCTTTAAAATACAACTTAATCGATAAACGATAGATTAGACGGGAAGTGTAACTAGTGTTAACTAAACCAAAAAAATACCCCATAAAAAGGACGGAAGCCGATTTGACTCCTTAAATAATACTAAAACGCAAAGCGGTAAGGCAGTGCTGTTTAGTTTGCGCCTGAAGATCCTACTTCAATTAAGGATAAATCTACTTTAAAAAAAAACGCTATGTACATACTGGATAAGGCTTTTTGGCTTAGGACAGTTTTGTAAGAGACAACATTCAATTCTTATGAATATTTAAGTCTAAAATCCCACATAACCTTAAAAGGATAGGTCCTTTTAAGTTTACATGGGATTTGCCTCTCTTCACAGCGGATCCGATTAAATAATTGTACTAAAACGTAGGTTACCTTGCTTCCAAGGAATAAAACCAGAATAGCCAATGAATCATTTTAATAGGGAGGTGAAGAGATTAAAAATGAACCATTTTCAAATCTAAATCGACTTCTTTTCCCCAAAAAATTGTTTCAAATACAACCCTTTTTTTTTTTTTAACCCCGTGTTGCAATTATTTTCAATACGGCAGATACTTGTTAAAAGTACAATCAATGTCGTGTAAATCGAGCCCACCCTTCAAATAATGCGAACGTAAGTGATATTAACATATGCCAGGACTGTTCCTAGTTATAGGAAACTACGTGTGTTTACAGTGCTAGCAAACAAATAATCATTTACACCACTTTTCTAATCTGCCTATTCGAGGAGGCCATCTGCTCGCTAACGAAGAGACCAGAGGGCACAAAAGCGAGAGTGGCCTGAACCACAGCACTTAGGTCGAGAGGCCACTCGAGTGGCAGGACAAAAAACAATTTGTACAAGCTGTCGTTAGCTCTCTCTAATGGACTGTCGCCTGTGCTGAGGTAGTTATTAGTACCCGATAAAGATACGTTCATGCAGTCCACAAAGACACGTTAGAATGTTCTGTCTGCTCGTTTTTATTGACGACTAAAATTACGATCAGTACATCACTCATGAACTAAATGACACTTATGAAATAGTTATTCTATCTGCAATATTTTGGTATACATGGAAGCTGTAAAATTGTAAGACCACTCAATTTTTAATTACTATAATGTTGTAAAACGATGTCTGCAGAAATCACAATGCGCGTATGTGTTGAACACAAAGTTATCATCATGACAGAAATCATTAGATCAACAAATGTTTTTTGTTCTGACCAGTCTTATGCTATGGGTATAAAGCATGGACCATTTACCAAAAAAGGTGAGCAGGAACTCTTAGGACGGGTTCCCACGGGGCGTGAATAACGAAAGTTAATATTATTGATAAACTTAATGCGAATTAAGGTAGTTAATTTTGTCCTTACAATTCGTGTAAAGTTCCAAATCGGTTGAACGGATAGTTTTGAATACAATTAATTTCCTTAATCAGTATTATGTGTATCAATTCTATTTGATAAATCAACACTGTCTTAAATAAAAGAGTCTTAATATTAAGTAAAAGTCTTACTTAAATTAAAAAAATAAAATAAATGGCTATAATATTGACCGAAAAAAACTAAAGAAATCAACTCAACGTCATTTCTATTAACGGCCATCAGATTTATTTTAAGCCTTTACATTACATTACATTCAAATCAATTTATTTGCAATATTTACATAATAAAAATAATCCTGTACTAATATGCAATGCAAGTAGTCGGTAAACAAAAGACTAACATCATCGCTCTTGATTATGGATACAGTCTTCATTGAAGTACATATAAAATTTTAATTTAGGAAAAAAATACAAATAAAAAACCCAACGATATTAATGCCTACTTGACTACGGGGAGAACTAGAATTTCAAATCTAAACCAGTTTCTGGGATTTTCGTTGAAAAAGCCTAAGTATAGGGAGAAAAGCTTGAGTGTAGGAAGTGTGTAGAGTAGGATATGTCGATTTTTTTTCCATATTCCCCGTTATTTTCCCCCTACTATGGATCAGTAGTCAAAACGGGTTGTGTTGAACTTCCATACAACCTCGTACCCAAGTTGTACCTGAAACTGATAACCGAGGCAAAAATGGGCCAAAGGCTGGCCTAGTTGTCGGACCAAATAATTCCCCCTTCAATTATCTACTTAATCTTAATCAATTTAAAAAAAAAAAAAAGTCACCAGACACCATATAAGGGCAACATACAAATAAATTCAGGGGAGGATTAGGCCATTCATTGATTACATTTGTTTCACAATACAAATATTTATTGAAGAATCACGTATCCAAGTATCAATTCAGCGCAATCTACCACCTTTACCCTTTACTGGAAATGCTTTTAATGCAATCCTTGAATCTTTAAATGTCAATCGAAATAACTTGATTTGCGGCGTTCCGTTCTAACATTTATACAATTTAAGAGTAAACCAACGTAGTTGCAGGAAATAGTTAAGCATTTTAGGAAATAGAGTAAATTTAAAGAAACGTATACTTCGATTCATAAGTAGGGTTGTGTTTTAACCCAATCCTAACTAAGATAGGTAGCTTCTTATACATAAGGAATTCTGGGAAATGGAGCGAATTCAGGACAGCTTCTGTGAGCGGGTACATAATCCATATTACGAAGTTTCGCCCCACCATGAATAAATAAATTCCTAAGAACAATAAAAAATTCACCTTGGCGTACTAGCATCTCCTTATTACAGTATACCAATGGCATTGACTTTATTTATGACGTACTCTTGGTCAGCATCCACTGGCTCTTATCCAGTGACGCGGCTGACGGAGGAGCGCGAGGGACTTCCCAAGACTCCGCTTCCTCCTTTGCCCGCGAGGGAGGTGACAACCATATGGACTTGGGAGGTCTCTGGGCTGTTTGTAAATACTGTATGAACGAGCGAGTGAATGAAATTGTAAATAAGGCATGAATGAGATCATTTACCACAATTACTTATTGCCCAATGAGGCAGATTGTAGCAACAATAATTTAGTAAAACGTTTATGTGAACAATTTTTCAACTAGGTAGAACATACACAAAGACATTAATTTTAGCCTTGAGGACCACTGTTTTTTTTGTTATTTTTTCGGTTTTCCTACAGGTAAATAGTTAATCAAGTTTTTTGTATTAAGTATTTTAGTTTTTGTTTCGAGGCGCTCTGGGGTCTCCCAACCACTGGGGCAAGCATATGCATTGGTTTTTGTTTTTCTTGTACACCATTGATACAAAAAATCATAGTGTAAATGTATTTAGTGTCTAGGCAACTTGTGAAAAGTGACACAATGAAGCATGTGCATAACAAATGGCGCTAAATGATAACGACAGAGAACTAATGCAATAACAACCGTGGCACTTATATGTTCAATCGGAAATCGTGATTAAGCATCGCAATCCCCGGGTGAGTGATGGACATCGATATTGTTAAGAAAATTTTATAAACTTAATAATACTACAGATGGGGTAACGAATCTTAGCCAAATTTTCTTCAGTTCAACATACAATATTTGGTATTTACAATAAGATGATTTCGATGAAAGGATTTAGTACCGATTGATTGATGTAGACAACAATGGGTTCTAGCACGAGTCACTTAGAAATATGCTCGAGGCCTTCAGGCGGAGGGGTGCGGGGTGTAGTTTCGCGATTTTTTAGATTAATATTTACAAATATATACATACGAGACTACAAACATACGTACGAAGGTGGTCTGAAAAGTTTCCGACCTCGACATGAAGATAGCAGCAGTCGTAAAAAAAAACTAGTGAATTTCGTTGTTCATCTGTTGACAGTTACTCACCAAAGTTTCAGCCATTTTGGACGCGCAGTTGTTGTGTAACAGTCGTTTGAGTGAGTCGATGTGAGTGTTTTCATGAAAATGGACAAAATCGAGTATCGAGCTGTCATTAAATATTTGTTTTTGAAAGGGAACCCGCCTACGCAAATCAAAGATAAGTTGGATTCTGTGTATGGGGACTCTGCACCATCATTTACCACAGTGAAATTTAGGGCAGCTGAATTTAAACGTGGTCGTAAGAGCTTGGGAGACGATGAACGTTCGGGACGTCCAAAAACTGCAACTACCCCGACAAAAACATCGCCAAAGTTCACCAAATGGTGCTAGACGAACGCCGAATTAAAGTGAGAGCGATAGCAGATGTTATGAACATGTCAAAAGAACGTGTTTGTCACATATTAAATCAACATTTAGAGATGAGAAAGCTGTCCACGCGTTGGGTGCCGCGTTTGCTCACGTTAGACCAAAAACGTGTTCGAATGAACATTTCCAAAGCTCTGTTGGCGCAGTTTAGGCGCAATAAATCCAAGTTTTGGCGCCAATTAATTACTGTGGATGAAACTTGGATACACCATTATACACCCGAAACAAAAGTCCAAACAGTGGACTGCAAAGGGGGAACCGGCTCCAAAAAAAGCAAAACCTGTTTTTTCGGCTGGGAAAGTGATGGCGACTGTTTTTTGGGATAGTCATGGAGTTATTTTAATCGATTATCTTCAAAAAGGAAAACCATTACAGGAGCATACTACGCATCATTACTTGACAAGCAAAGGCAGAACTTGCGGGAAAACGGCCACATTTGCAGAAAAAGAAAATCCTGTTTCACCAAGAAACGCACCGTCTCACACCTCAGCGGTTGCCATGGCGAAAATCCATGAATTACGGTTTGAACTGCTTGACCATCCGCCTTACTCACTAGATCTAGTCCCAAGCGACTTAGTTTTGTTCCCTCATCTAAAAATTGCGCTCGGAGGACGGAGATTTTCGTCAAATGAAGAGGCAATCACCTTCGTGAACGATTATTTTGCAGAGAAAAACGCCGAGTACTATTTGGACGGGTTACAGAGATGGGAGCATCGCTGGGAGAAGTGTGTAGAGTTACAAGGAGACTATGTTGAAAAATAAAAAAAAAAATTCTGAAAAACGTCTTGTATCTTTGTTAGGTCGGAAACTTTTATACAGACCACCCTCGTATATACATAATTATTCAGTTTTCGTTTTTGCAATTTTTCATTCTTTTCACATTTATGTACTGTAAGTGTTATTAAAAATATAAACACTTAGTAATTCTATCCCCCCCCCCTATCTTGTTAATTCGAACTTATTGATAAATAAAAACGCTCAATATTTTGAAATTATTCTGTGGTCCCTTGCGTTTCGAATTGTCGATTGTATCGAGTTCCCCGGAGCTCCGGAACTTTTTTTAATAGCTGTGGTGTGACGAGGGCAGGATTAGAATTGTAAATACAAAGACTGCCTCCCGAGGGTTTGTTGGGCCAGATGTTGGGGCAGCTTAGAAAATATAGTCCTCAGATGGTGAGCTAAGTGCCTGGTCTAGATTAATTACAAGATGACAGTTCTATTTTCGTCACGGTCTCCATGGGAGCTCGTCGGAGGGGGCATAGGCCATTCTCTTTGTATCTTCTTCTTCCTTCTGTCTTTTCTCATTCTTGGTAATCACCTTTGAAGGATACTGTAAATCAATTCGATCGACTAACAGTCAAATTACCGAGCCCGAAGGGAGAGGGTCTAATTTCAATCAGGAACTGGGCAATCGCCATTTATCTTATGCATGTTTTTTGCTGTACTAGAAATTATTCAATCGATATGAAATTATAAAGGTTTATTCCTCAAATAACATATCTGGATGTACGGGAAAAATCAAACGCGAAAAAGTTAGGACCCCGTATCTCTGATAGCATTTGAAATATCTTCACAAGACAGTTAATACTCCCTTCCTATATCAACAAACATACTCAATCACGCTGATCTTAACACCCCATCCATTCCCGCCTCCCTGACTATCCTTCCGTATGCTAAAGCTCTATCTCATTCTCGGCAACCCAGAAAGCCAAAGGCGGAGGGGACTTCGCCACATTCTAAAAACCAACTAGCATTTTGTTTAAAGTGAACTCTATAGAATGATGATCAACTAAGTGTATTTACTGAAATAACTATAAAATGTCTTATAGTGGAAGTTTGTAATACCCTTTATAATTTAAGTAGTAAAAAAAAAAAATTAGGAATTTGGAATACCATTAGCATGGAGTACCATGCTGGTTTGATCTGCTCGAACTACACAACTACAGGCACAGCGTAATAGCGAGGGAAAGGAATATTAAATGGCTTAGAGTTAGAAAATTTTCACAGCTGAAGTTGGTTGAGTAAGTCGGTCTAAGATTTAAGCAGCGTGAAGAGGATAAAATCGGATCAACCTTGGATGCCGAGTCAACATTACTTCAAAGGACTTAAAAACCCTGATGACCTCTGAGGCGGCTCGAGGAATTAACCTTCATACAATAACCGAGGGTTGGATCCAGCATAAAAAGCAACGAGAGACATTACCGAAGCATCACAAGCCTTGCTGCTAATGTGTTGTAGCCGGACACAAGGTTCCAAGTGCTAATATATATCGATAAATGTACACTAGTTGGTACAAGTATCTTAGGAATTTCATTTTTTATTATTATTTAATTATCAACTAAAATTTTTCGTACATACTTGTTAAGTAAATAAGTAAAAAAAGAAAAAGCAAATAAGTAAAAAAAGAAAAAGCAAATAAGTATTTCGTCAAAAAAAATCTTCTCAAAAGTCATTAAAATATACGTGACCTTGTTGCGTACACATATACTATTTAAATGAGATCAATGCTTCCATCTCGACAAATGACTGACATGGTACCCACACACGAGGCTAAAAAGAACTAAACAGACTCTTTGGACAACTGTACAGACTACTTCGAAGGACATCCCATCTCTCAATAGAAACTACTTATTTACAAAGTTATACATAAGCCAATCTGGACATACGGAATAGAGCTATGGGGGACAGCAAAAAAGTCGAACATCAAGCGCATCCAATCCTTTCAATCAAAAGTCCTGAGAACAGTAGTAAATGCCCCTTATTATGTCAGCAACAAAACCCTTCATAACGATCTTAATATACCCTATATTCTTGAACTCATCCCTTCCAAATTCATGAAATTCCATAGTAACCTATCCAACCACCCTAATCCCGTAGCACAGTCATTGCACTGCGCCACTCATCCCTATAATCCTCCTCGGAGACTGAAACGGCAGTGGCCTCGTGACCTGCTATAAATGCGTGACAGTGGGAGTCCTGGCAATGGCCAGTTTCTCCAATCATATCATGAGCGTCTGTGGCTCTCGCGCTCTTGGTCAGCCTCCACTGGCTCGTATCCGGTGACGCGGCGGACGGAGGAGCGTGAGGGACTTCCCAAGATTCCGCTTCCTCTTTCGTATGTGAGGGAGGCACAATCATGTGGACTTGGGGGGCCCCTGGGCTGTTTGTAAATATTGTATGAATGTGCGAGTGAATGATGAATTGTAAATATGGTTTGAATGAGAACATTTATCTCAATTATTTATTGCCAATTAAGTATTAAGGGAGAATGTAATTTCAACATAATAAAGTTGTTTTATATAAATGAGATCAATGATCACAATTAAAGGTAGATTGTGTAATTTTATTTGAAAAAAAAAAGGAAATTATTTTATCATTGATACCCGGAATATGTTTGACATTCTTTTGGCTTTACCGTTTTTTATTGATCCTCAATTATGATGAATAATTCAAAATCTTCAACACCTTCTGAACAGTAACTTGAGAGACATCTCACAAGACCAATTAAAGCTGGCCTGCCGTTGAGATTGACTTGTTTCAAGTTCATTTTTGTTTCCCACAGACTTCCTGTAATTATATATGAAATAAAATATACACATCGTAGCCTGGGACGTCGTTGAATTCATACTTAATACTTCAGGTCAACTGAATTACTCTTAAAGCAGAAATCCAGTAACATAATTACTGACGAGAGATGATCAAAAGTCAAATTACATCTGTCAAGGACACCTCAGACCTTCACGTTAAGCAGGATAAATAAATTAAATTTGAAGTTTTTAATGTTTTAAAATTGTATCAGATAATAATTTGCTATGAGGTGTGGCAAAAGCCTTCTTAATAGGTGGATAACGATCAGTTTGACAAGACGTTCTGTGGGTAGAAAAGTAATCTATCATAGATTTAAATGAATCGGGGGGAAAAAAATATAATAAAGATAGCACAAGGACAGACATCTTAATCAACCATGTTCTGGAGGAGTGTATCGATCATATAACCATGTTCCATGCTAAGACAATCAAATGCAAGCACGTGATGTTGACAACCATTATATTACGTCGAAACAGTTTCCGTAAACAAATTTGATGAAAATTTAATATCTGTTATATACATCCACTCAAATACAGTTTTTAAGTAAAACAAAAAAACCAAAAAAAAAACCTTTATCCTCCTAGACCATAATTGTATCTTGTACCCTTACCATAAATAATGATCGTAAAAAATGTAGATACGGACCAGAACTCCACTAGATTTACAGCGCATTGTTTTATTCTTTTTAATTTTCCCAAAGATAAATATGAATGAAGTACGTGAGTTGAGTTAGTTAAACGACCAAAGGAAAATTATTTCAATGACACAAATTGAATGTATCCAATTTGAATACAATTGCTTTCCCAGCAGAGGATATTGTGCTACCTCTGTATGTAAATTGGGCATGGATGATCGTATGTAAAAATAGATTAAGTAAACAAATATATTTTAGAGCAACCCACCCTCTAATGTTAATACCCTGTTAAATTAGGGATTTCAAAGGGATACCTGCAATAAGTGGCAATTTTTTTTGATATTACAAAAAATAAAGTTAAGAAAGACAACAATAATCATTAGTTATTCAATAGTGTGTAGCCAATTTCGGATAGGCTTTCTGACCATATATTAACAAGTTGGATTTTTTTTTTTTTTAATTTGGTAAAAAGAGATTTTCGGTAGCTCATGTACGTATGCTAGGTTAAAAAAAAATAAAATTCATAATCATTTTAATAAGTGTTAATTGTTAATCATTTAATTATGGTGGCTATCCATAGGATTTCTTCACTATTACGTCGTTCATAAATATATTTCAAAAACACTACTTATTAATTCTTAATTTATGAAAACCATTTTGATTAAAAACAAAAATTGAATAATGAAACAAAACAAAATTGGCAAGGTAACCATAGATTGCCCAACAGAAATTTTAATTATTGAATAAAGTTAATTTCTGAATAAGTGGTTTCGAATTCGTTCACGATTCACTATCACTTATTTAGACAATGTTATAATCAGAACACTTAAACCCCAATCGCGTGGATTATACCTAATCATCGACCAAGTAGTGCAGATTATTTGAAATTGACCATTGTATTACAAATACACGAACAAATTTTAATCCGATTCAATATCTTTGATTATATGCAACTAAAGTGCTTTTTAGAGTATAACTGCTTGATCGAAGCGGGAAAGCTTCGATCGTTCCAGACAAAAACGGTAATCAAGCAAAGATAGCCGACCCTGGAAATTAAGGGTACTTAAAAGGTCTGGTAGAGTCAAACCTCCGCGAGCCACTCCCCCGACCAGCGCACATGAGCGCCTACAAATTGTGTGATTAATAAATTGTGGTCGTCGATACAGTTGCTGTCAACTAGTGATAACTTTAGCACCAAGTACAAAGGGACATGAAAAAACTCGAGGTATATTTCATATAAGAAAGAAAAATCTACTATCTGATAGCTCCTCAAACAGTTACTGGGTGGCGCTGGCGTCAGGTCGAGTAGTTCCTCTTTTCGCCGTACGCTCACCCATACTAAGTCCAGGTTCTTAGTAATATAATATATATAAGCTCGGTTTTCTCATGGAGTTAAAACTGTAGAATATGACTATAATATCCACTGAAAACTTAAGATTCTGCAGCGAGAATTCTCTGAATATTTAATAAAACATCTAAAATAGTCACATGTAAATATTACAATACAATAATGTACGCTCAAAAATAAATAAACATAATATGTATAACGTATATAAGGATTATATAATATGTATATAACGTACCGAGAGGAAATGAATTAAACCAAAATAATGTATCAATCAATTCAATCAAAATACTTACAGGACAAACAAAAAACCACGTATTTGTTATGTTGATACATAAAAAAAATAAATGAAAATATACAAACATGAACAAAGAAACATCAATAAACTTTTAAAACGAATAACTGGCAATGATAATTATATAAAACACAAGCTAAGAAAATCACGCTCGGTAAGTACCATGTACTTGCATTAAATTTACTATGAGATGCTTTTTCTATGAAAGTTAAAATACTTTCTATGAAATCTTATCATTTAAATTATTTTAAATGTGTTCTCGCTAGATTAACTGATGTTTTCGGAACAAATTTTTAAGAGCTTCAAATCATTGGATTGTATTTGATATCACAGATTTTGTTCAAATTTTTCAGGATAGCGAGACCCGAATTCTTCGCAAAAACCTGTACCAATTTTTTGTTTTACATCGCCAGGGACGCGAGTGAGTTGCACTTGTCTTTTATTTGATTTAATATTTTACAACCATACATTTGCTATATTTATTAATTAATTATAATGTTATTTTTCCGTTCTACGGGCCTTTACTTATCTCTATCGATTTTTTTGTGGACGGTGGTTTTTAACGTATCATATTTTTAACGTGAAAGACAGCTACTTCAATCCAGGTACTCAACTTCTTAATCATTGTTTGGTTCTCCCGAGAAATCGAGAACTTTCTTTGTTATCATCATCATGTTATGAAAATATGCATCTATGATTGATATCTTGAATTCGCTCTTTAGGGTTGCATTATAATTTTTTTACTTCTATCATATTTTTATTATTACAATCATCAAAATATGCAAATGAATTGTTTTGTTTTTTTTTCATTAAAGTTCGAATCTACCACCAACAGTCATCCATCGGGTCTAAAAACGATAACCTTAAGATTGACCTATTGATCTTATCTTCCCCGTCCGGAAGTCAATCTAAAAGAAAGCAGATAAGATTGGATTATGATATAACCATTTGACGGCGCACGATAAAGATAACGTCGGAAAACTGATTTGGCAGACTTTCCTTTAGGGGAAATAACCAGTGGGAGGCATGGGTCATTTAAAAAAAAACACTGTAAAACGTTTTAAATACAAAAATAAAACTTTAACCTGTTCTGTTGGGTACCTACTTGGTTCAACAAAAAAAAAAAATGTTAGATTTGATTTTTTATATATTTGATAAGGACGTTTTGAGATACGATATATGTTTGCATCAGGTCCTGATAACATCACACATGACCAAACAAATGAATGTAAACATAATATTAGTCGAAAAGTTAATTGAGTTTATTGATTACTACCCGCATGTGACATTGTTGAGTCTTTCATATTAACAATTAAGAAACTTTACACTTTTATGAACATACATCTAAAACTACACATCAGTTTTACCGAGTCAGTTACGCTTCAAAAAGAAGTTACTTCTCTAACTATAAGTAAGAAATCGGTTTGACCTCATAACAAGTTTCAAAACTTAGCACGTCTAGTAAATTTTTAATATTGCATTGGATAAAAAATTCAAAATAAACTGTTATGTGTAATAGGGAATGGCAGAAATAAATTACCATATTAAGGAACTCTTACGAATCTGGTATTGATTAAAGAGTGGGCCAACGGATCTGTTAATATCGGAAATGGGCAGTCCGTATGCTAATGGACAAAGTTCCGATCAATCAGGGAAAGAGAGCAGAGTGGAGGACCACCAGGTACCATGGTAACAGCCACGCCCATGCTTCTTCCAGCTAGCTTCACCACAAGCATCTGTATCACTGGATCTATAGATTAGTAATTTCACCATTTTTTTTTTTTCAATTTAAACATTTTTACCCATAATAATTAATAGTACATATAGTATAATGAATTGTATTTGTTAAATACACTCTATATGGGATATCTTTGGAAATGTTTTATAATTTACAGCTTTGAGTCTGTTCTTAACAGTGAAGAAAATTCATAACGTTAAATTTTCATGGAGATAGTTTTTCTCGAAATATCTTTTTAGGTATTGTGAAATAACTTGTCTGTTTTGAAATTACAATAAAGAAGCGAGTAGAAATTGAAGGAGCAATATCCATAGATACGTTCTGGGAGTGAGCTCCATAAGATTCTTGACTAACCATGAAATAATTGCCAGGGAAACAAATTTGGGACAAAATACTTATTATTAAAGTACCCTGCTCACTGAAAATGGCTTTAAAATGGAAGAAAAAACCTATTAAGGTCGGGTCGAACTTTCTTTAATAAGTCTTAAAACATAACCATTTTGCTTCTGAACTGTGAATTGAAGCTTAATTTTTTTATGGCGGGCTTCACGTTACCGTGTTTCAACCAAAAATATAATTGTTTCCATGCTCCATTGCCATTCCATGCTTCGAGCTGTTATGGAATAAATGTTAAAAATTTCGAATTTTAAACTCTCCAAAAGAGAGAATGAAAATCAATAAGTAAAAATGTAACTTGTATGACTTGATGGAGGTTAGTGTTTGAGGGGTTTTCACCTTGCCTGGCAGGCAGATTTGAATAAATGGAGATTGCTGCTTTCCTTTCGATATCGAATACTATACTATTTGAGAGATACTATATATATTCGAGGAAGAACTTACGCAATTTCCTTCCATTATGTAACTGGATGGTCTCTAACCACTAGGCTACATGACTGGGTGTACTCGGCATAACGGAGCCGAGATTGCAAGTACTCCAAGTACAGGGAGATGTGGAATCAGCAAGGATGATAAGGTGCAATTATAGTTGCCAGCGGGCCGAGGTGAGGCCTCTCCGCAGATACCATCGCATCTACCCAGGATAGCCCTGTATTCATGGACAATGCGAACAAGGAAAATAGATCTTTTGTGAGCTCATCACCTGTCGCTTCTTTAAACAGCGTTTACTTTTTATTGTAACAGGGAATGAATGCTACTGGAAAGTTTTGTCACGAGCGAATCTAACATAGATGGAAATAATCAAACAATTCTAAAGAAAATTAAAAAGAAGAAAGTCGAGGATGTGTGGTTTCGTTACGGCGGCGAAAACGAAATAATTGAGAGTAAATAAAAAATTAAGGGGCCAAGATGAGTTAGTAGGACTTTCGTTTTTACCACTGCGTCTGTATGTGTTCTGGTCTTAAGACAAAAAAAAACACTATTAAGTGTCATTCAATAAATTGCTCGGTAATAATACAGACATTAGACCATCGAATTAATGATCGTCCAAGTAAATAATCGTATTTTTTCTATTATCTAGCATTATAAGCTTGTATCTAGCTCAAACCTTCCTGGTCCTAACGGAATAGAAGACTGGTGAGTACCAAGCACTACGCTATTCCTCGTATTCCGTACCTGCACTCTAGAACTATTTGCCTGATAACCAATGTTCCCAATTAATCCCATTTATCGAAGACCCCAGCCACCTCCCACTACCAGGACTTCCATACCTATCCGCCTCCCTGGTCATCCTAATCCGTAGGGTAATACTCTATATTCCCATCTAGAATGACGCTAAAGGCGGAGGTGGCCTCGTGACCTCCTCCAAACGAACTAGCACTTTGTTTATACTAAGCGTCATAGAGTGGTGCTTACTAATGTGCCTTTCCCCCAAAAAATAGTAACGTAAGACGTTAGCACTGAAGTTCTAAGCACTACTTAAAATATGACTGTATTGTAAACATATATACAAATATGCTTCACGACATCCCAATTATTAAGAAATTGATTGGGATCTATTAGCAATAATGGATAGTTACAATTACCATCAAAGTGATCTGCAAGATTGCCAACAAGCAATTGGAGTTATAACCTTAAAGTGTTTCTAAAACCTGGAAACTCGACATTTGAGGAGCAACAAGCCTCTGGTAAATAGTGCAGACGGTGAAAAAGCGCCAGCCAGACTGGCTAAGTTTACCAACAGGTTGCTTCATGGTCCAGACGTTTCGCCACTACCGCTGCACTAGCCTTCACGCTCTTCAGACCAAGGTTCCTGCTGCACTCAACAAAGCTCCAAGCCGCAGTCTATTGGCGTATCTCTCTTTCTTATATTTAAACTTTGAAGAAACCAGCAACGATTTCACCTGCTTGTTAGTTTTCGTGTTTTTTTTTAAATTTCAGTTGTTTAGTCAATAGCTCATCCCACCTCGCTAGTATAGCACAAATGCTAACAATTTATTAATTAAACTTGTAATTTTTTAGTGTTTACTGAACTGTGTTCCATAAGAAAATTTACTAAGACCAAAATAAATATTCCATAAAATACTCCAATTGAGTGCGTGGAACTGTGTATAAGTATGAGCTCTTAAATCACAATTATTAATGCTGTGTCAGCAAATCGTAATTTTACAAATAATGAACTTTTAAAAAAATTCTATAAAAGGCTTCCTGAGAGATTTGTTTTTTACGGTAAGGGCCTACAGGAGATGATATAATGACGAAGCATGCAGTAACTTTATCGATAATTCCGATCTCTAAAACAAATGATGAAACTTTAAATAAGGTAACTTATTCGGTTCGAAGAATTATACTGATAGAGAATATGTGGACTGACTATTTAGGCTAATATGAACCATTGTGATAAATGATTTCAATATACAAGTTAGAAAGCCCTCTTTACATACATCCGGGAACATTTTGGATGAATATGCTTAAAAAATCCATGATTGCTAACAGGCAATCCTATCAAGGAAATAACCTAATCAACCGTTGGTCATATTACATTGTGCTTCAAATGAAATCGTAGCTAAATGCAAGTATACAAATGTTTATTGATTACTTTATGTCACCAGTGAAAAATGGCTTAAATAGTTTATATTTTTGGCAATCGCCTTACTTTCGTAAAATAAAATAACTCGTAAAATAAGCATAACTAAAACAACTGGTCATATTGAGATAACTTAACGAGCGGGTAATTCTAATTTTTTTTTTGTCTTATAATTATAAGCCTTCAAAAAATATTTAAGATTTTATTTATTTCAGTTAAAATTCATACCACTGATTAAAAAAAATAAAATCAATAAAATGTGTATGCTAAAACGTTTGCATTTGTGACTCTAGATATTTTAAATTAGTTTTTTGAGTAGTGAATATATTAATTATCCTTTGAGGCGAGACTAGAGAAATTTAAAAAATTAAGGTGGCCTACTCTTTGCACGTTGAATTATATATTTTTCTGGCCTGCACACTATCTCGTATTAAGTATTAATTATTAATAATAAGAACTAATTAATTGATTCTTATTATTAATAAAAAATTATTAAAACGAAGGGAGACCCCCCTTCGGGCTCAGCAATGACTAAAATTAGACCTTTTTTTTAGATGATATTGCTGTTATACTCACTGTGAGGGTTCTTGAGCTATCAATCAAGTATACAAACGGATTTATTAATAAGTTAATGTATTTTTGTTATAGACATAATCTTGATTTAATTGAATGACTTTGATATTATAAGGGGATAATGAACCACAATAAAGAGGAATATTTTTCATACACAGGCCAAAAAGAGAAATGTATCTATAGTCAAATTCGTTGTGGTACTGTATATATTATAAATAATTATTAGTCAAATAAAAAATGTGCAGGCAGTTTGGGGTTTGAATCCTGGACGCCATTTGTACAGTGTAGCTTAGTCAGTAGGTATTGGGAAGATCCCGGCTCGAGTCCTAAACTCTAATATATAGTATACTATAAATTATAAACACTCAGGTAAATACATCAGTATATTTATTCTTTTGCTAATAGGTATTGTATCTAATTTGCACCTTCAGGTATGGGACGTTCCATTCGGTAATTCCAGCTATCGTGTGCATGCAACATGACATGTTCCATTATTGGATGCCACCAAGGAGCAGAGGGCAACCCCAGGGAACAACGGCGCAAGTCACGTTCCAGCCTGTGGGAGAGGGACCTTTCTGCAGTAGAGCGCCTACCTTGTGCAGGCTTGTTCACTTGGACAGATAACCCAGGCAGTAATTGCAGGCACGAATCGCACTGATTGCAAGGCATCATTGCACAGCATGGATTCGGTTTGACATATTGACACTACATAATACGCCTGGAGTCGTGCAAGAGAGAAGCTTACTCTCTCAGGATACCCTACATAGTAATATCAGATACTTACAGATCACAGCTGAAATTAACGTTACTTTACAGATCAGGGAGAAGAACTGTGGAGCAGAAGATATGGTGCAAATACAAGAAATACGACTGTTATATTTTCTTCAAGAATCAAATCTGTAATACCACATTTTAGACCTTTGACACATAGTTACAGTAGCAATATTTTCCTAGGTGTAATAAGGCATATATAAAAATTAAATGAAAATGTATATATAAAAAGATATTGAGGTGATAAATATGTAATTTAATACTAAATTAATGGTAATTGAAAAAGCATTCCAAAAAAAATACATATCAGCCAATAAAACATGCATAAACTAGATAAATACAAAGACATGCACAGTAACCATCCAGTATTTATTAATAATTACAAACATGTTGTAAGTACTCATCGAAGATATCTCATTCCAAAGAAGTGTTTTTTTACGGATTCCATCCACCTGTTAGTGATAAACATTTCGTCAAATGAACCTAAAGAAAAAATGAGTAAACATTTTGTATTCCATTTCAAATCAATGACCTGTAATTTTATACTTACTTTTTAAAAAACGATTTTAAACAGCAAGACATGTTTTGTTAGACAAACTACTCTTGAAAAATTCAGTTAATAATTCACATCGATTATGGAAAAATGAATGGATTAATTGAGTAGACCATTTCTTACAGGGGTGGATGAGTTATTAAAGAATAAATATATTATTACGTCGTAGTTAAGTCTAAAAATTCGTGGACCGAATTTTATATTTTGAGTCAAGCGCCTGAGATACAGGATACATTTTATAACTTTGATAAGTCACAATTTTCAAATGTTAAAGCGTTATGTTTTTAATGGATCGTCTTAACCGATATACCGTTTAGAAATGCATTAGAGCTGGGTTTAATATGAATATAATCATGAAGAAAAACCATGTTTAAGTTCAGGTGGCCAATTTAATCGGAGAGGCAAACAGTTTGGTACTGCTATTAGTTTTATTATTAGTGTCCTTGAATCTTTATTGTTGATGACTTATTTTAATTTGTAGGACGAAGTTAAGTTCACAAGAATTCTACTCAGTTACTTATGAATGAAAAGTGCTTTTAAAATGTGTGAAAAATCCTGTTTTTTTAATAAACTATAAGCCTCAAATAACCAGAAAGTCTTTTTAATAATGCTAATTATTGTCATTCATTTGACTGATGCATTCATTTTACAAAATCGTAGTATTACACTGGAGCTTATAATGTTTAGAGTGAAGGAATGGTTGCTATTTCGTAAATGTGTGTGTTGCTGTGTTACCCTGCATTTCATGATGTGGATCACTACTGCAACGAGCATTTTAATAATTGCTATTATAATTATAAAGTTTGATCTAGGGGATTTTTACATATAAATGTTTGTCTGCGCAACGCTCACGCGGTTTATATTCAAGAATATTACCTCATCCCCTGAAAGAAATGGCACATCAACGATAGAGTTGAAAGAGATACTATCGGACAGGAAGGCCGTACCATCGGGCATGCCTCTTGCCGAAGACACACAGAGGACAAATGTTACCTTTACTGAGGGTCTCTTCCTTGTCTGCTAGGTCAATCTTCTCCTCCACTGCTTCCACTGCCGCTTCCACGGCCTCCTCTGCTTCTTCCTCCTTGGAAGGCTCTTCTGTATGGGGTTCTTCCTTCTTCGGCGCCGGCTTTCTCAGGACATCTGCGTAGGACCAAGGGAGCGTCTTCAACCACTGCTCAGCGTTCTGGTCCAGTCTATGAGGGGCTGAGGAAGCAATCGCTTTAGGTGTCTTTGCCAACAACAGGATAACAGAACACCAGGAAAGAAGAAACAAGAGATTTCCCTAAGCAATGAAGCCTTTCAGAACAGTGCACGGACCAAGATATAAGTAAATACTCGAAAATCGCAAACTAGGAGTCATAACAGGCCATTACATCATTATGTAACGACTCATGGGAATCAGCTTTGGTACACCAAAAAATAAAAAATAATTGCAATATATTTGTATTCAAGACAAATTCATTACATTTATAATGTTCACAAGATTGTTTGAAAGGTACTTACTTGTACACTCATAACTAAAAAGGAGTTAATGTAAAAAACTGAATGGCGAGAAATTACTTTAACCACAAAAGATGATTTTACGGCACATCTTACCATTAAGAAATGGAAACAAAACAGTTGGGCATATATTGTAAAAGATTTCTAATTTTGCGATCTTGTGTTGAAAAACATGCAAGAAAAAAGTGACACTGTTTAGAAAGGCTCCCAGATAACAAAACAACTCTCAGTTGACTCACAGGACTATTTTAGACAACAAACCATGAAGCATTCCTAACAGATACGATATCTCATCACCTTAGGCGACACAGTATTCCGGCGGAACGTTTATCAATAAATCTACTTTCCATGAACCTCCACCAAGTTTAAACTCTGGACATGGGACAGACATGGACGATCTCGAATACCTGCGGTGTTAACCATATACCTAGAAGAATGGACCAATGTTTATATACACGGTTACAAAGTTCCAGACTAATAACTACAAAACAAAAGTTATTACATGCACCATAATGTGAGTAGTTGGTTGTTTTAATGTGTTGTTAAAATTATCTACAAAAATTACAACCGAGTGAATTATCGTCCCTCTCATTTAATTAATCTCAATATCACTGTAATTAGTAAGTGATATAAATTTATTATTAAGTTATTGTAATTAGTGAATTTAAATTGACAAAATTTGTTGAGCCCTGTTATTGAAGTTATTTTTTCTTTTATTTTGATTTTATAGATCAGGTTTGCTATTTCGTAGTAATCAATACTATTAATAAACGCACAACAGTAATAACAGAATCCTAAACTAAGCCGTTAAAATCCCGAGTGACTTCGAGTCAAAAGTCACGAGAAAAAACGTCCATTGTTTTTGGTGTAGACAATAAACGCCCACTAACTGGGGGGAGGAGAGGGTTTATGGTGCTCAGCTCCAAACTGGCGCCACCCACAAAGTGTCCCTCACCCGAGCGTCTCAATGTTCCAGACAAATGATCATGTCATTCTGTCTATTGATGGAAAGGTGTTATATTGTTAAATGGAAAACTAACTACAATGGAATATTCATCATCCAATCTAGCGAAAGGCAAACTGGATTATTGTCCAATTACAATAATCCTAACCTAATATGTAACATATACAGTCATTTATTAATTGTTTTAAAGCGGTTAGCCATAGTTTATACACCTGCAACTTCAGGATTCAATAGGGACGAATCGGTATTAATAAAAGTAGATTTTTTTTGGCATTCCACCTTCCCTTAGAGATTTCCTAGGGAAGTAAGTCCGACCCGAGCTTATCGACGATTACTACTGATACATTGTGCAAACGGGATCGTTTACAGCTTTTCCATTTTTGTTTATTACACAATGTACTCAAAAATGCGCCAAAAGGAACAATGGGGCTGAGAGCGCAAATGACATGACGTCACCGCCCCCATGACTCACTCGACAGTGGCCAACCTCAGTGTAATCCGAGAAATCGGTATTGACCATGAAGAATGGAGGTTCTGATTAATTTCAGCATGAGACGGACCGACCGTCAGTACTTTCTCAAAGCCTGAATTATTCATACCAGCCTATATACGCCGTTCTCATTTGAATTGCATGTATCGGCGAGAATAAGGTTTTCTTCCCTTATTGGGTTTTAGCAAGGATCAAAAGACCGATAACCGTGAAATTCGATGGTTACAACCAACAGGAAAAAAAAAGTGGAAAAAATCAACCCTTTAAAAAAATAAATAATAATAAAAAGCAGCAACCCTCAACTAAGCACAAAACATGTTCAAGATACAAAACGTTACTACGTTAGACATAAAAAAAAAAAAATTGCAGGAGTGAATATGTGCTATATTGCCAAAAATAAAAACAACATAACAAAAAAACGTGACAATTAAAAAAAAATAAATAGCTAAAAAATATAATAACGAAGAGGAATATCAGATGTTTCAAATGTAATTGATGAACACCATTGTAGCTATTAGGTTTTCATAACAATAGTAACATTTATTTATTTTAACTGTTACTTGATAACTCTGATATTCCAATATTATCGGCAATACTGGAGAAGGGCATGCCTCCATACAATATAATTCCCAATTAGTAAAGTTAATTAGTCCCTATAAATTACACTATTTGTAGGAAGACATGCCCGTTCTTGTCGCAATAAATGCTATGCAGCCACTGGTTAAAGAGTAAAAGCCATTTAAGAATTAACTTGACGGTTGCATAATGCAAAAAAGTATCAGTGCCATAAACAAATTAAAAATCTGTCATCTTGTAGCTGATCGTTTTATCTTGGCATAGCTGTTTCAAATATATGTGCATAGTAGGTAAATAGGTCGGCCAAGTAACAAAGAGACTTCCTATGCCATTGTTGAACAAATTATATTTCTTATTATTTTTTATATTAATAATAATATAATATTGAAAAAACATTAGAAAATATATTCGTTTGGCAATATAAAAACAGTAAGTTTATTCTTATTTATTGTTAGTCAAAATTTGTAAATGAAATTAAACATATTACCATTTATAAGTATAAATATTTTATTCCAATTTTATTTATTGTTTGTTGTAATCAGCATGTTAATTTATCGTTTGAAGCATGCAGGACAATACAATTGACATTAAGGGTAGACGAATATATAATTATAATTGAATTACGACTATAATGCAATAGGAAATGAATTTAACCGCTTAATTATATATCAAAGCGAATGTAGGTAGACTCTATTGTTTTTTTGTTTTTTTCTAAGCTCTCTAGTTAGAATTTTAGGATGAGGGAGAAATCTCTTGTTTTTTTGTTGTTTTTTTTCCCTTCCTCCTTCTTCATAGCCCCTTTAAACTTACAGACAATTATAGATCCTAAGGTGAATCCATTGACCTAGTTTTTTTTTCTCTATTGTTTACATTGTAATTCTATTGTTATTTGCCCAATACCAAATCTACCACCGAGTAGTGAGTTGTCCTTCCCTTTTAATACCAGTGAATCTCTGACCGCCTTACCAACGCATTTATTTTTTGAAATTCCTTCGTTTCTAGACGAATTCATGCTTGGCCGACCTACCAAGGCAGTATCAGTCATTGTTCTCATAATTATTAACAAATTAAATTATATATTTCAGTTCTTAAAGGAATCAAGGATTTCCTAAACTATATAAATCACAAAGGTCCCTGTATGTATGGCATGATTCGAGTATGTATAGATCTACAAAGCGAGAGCGGTAGGTTCGACGCCCATGCCCTAATTGAAGGATTATAAGGTAGGCGATGGATTGGACCTATCATTCTCACTTCGGAGACCTAAACTGCATTGAAGCACTCAATGGACCTAATCCTGATAGTTATTTTTTGTTACATGTGCTGTCCGCAACGTAAGTTATCTATTAGATGATTATCACGTGTTGGTCTGTCGTGGAAACGTTAATGGTGTGTGTTACCATATTTTGCGAACAGCTACCGAAGACTTGTTAGTGAGATAAGCGAAGCGGCTGTTACTCCTTCACCAGCCTACAAAAGACAAAGCTAAGCAGAGGTGCCAGCTACTGGAGACTTACCAGCCGTGATCTGCGGAGATGGCTTGAGATTTCTGAGTACCGGAGGAAGCATGAGGTCGTCGGTGACGTCAGCCTCTGGTTCCTGGCCGAAATGGCCGTTCTCCAATGTCGACATGTCCAGCCAGGCGACTACAACTGAAATGTTGTCCTTTGAGCCCAGCGCCTTCGCCTCTGTGACGAGACTCTTTGCCACTCCCGATCTGTCACCTGAAAAAACGAGAAATAGCCATTAATAACTGAGAAAGAAAAGTAGTAGTGGAGTCGAATGCTCTACTTAAGTCTAAGATTGTAAGGATGACGATATATATGGTTGATTATGGCGAAAATTAATTTCAAATCCCAAGAGACTGAGAGGACTCAATATAAAGATTGTTTTTTGATTACCCAAAGTCAGCAGCTATTTAAAATTGTTTCAGAAACAATTCCACACTTTCCACCCCTCCCCAAAACCCCTTTTATTCAACAACATTTTTACAACTTATAATCAAAATTCAATGAACAATATTTACAATTTTCTTCTCCTGGTGCATGCGCAGATGCATTTGAAGGAGGTATATTTACAAGTACAATTGATAAGGTGATGGGGGTCACCTTCGGATTACATTTAAAGGGAAAACTTACAAACTAAAAACTAGAACCTAAAGACTAAAGCGTTCCTGCCATCGATAGGGGAACAGAGCGGGGTTTGTCGTGTTAAACACTGGGTTTGTCAAGAATCCGCACTCACACAATTCCGCTCAGGTTACAAAAATGGAACTTCAAAGGTCCCCGGGAGCCGGCGAGAGGAAATGCTGAAAGCTTTAACAGACATCAATCACAGAAGTCACTTTAACAGTGAATGGCAACTACGGGGGGAATCGTTTCTTTAGGAAACCACTTGTTTGAAGAAATAAAAAATTGAAGGTATAGGTCGCGAATTTGATTAGTTAATTTGAATCCCTAATTGATTCTACAAAAAAAAAAATATGATTTTTCATAATGGTGCTTTTATGCTTACCATCTTTGTGGGATCATATAATAGCACCCCTTTACGTAAAAGAGGAATTGCACTTTTGATGACTGTTTCAAAAACTTTATGTGATTATATTACTTTTTTAATGAAATTTCATTATTTTTAGCATCATCAGCGAATCAATTGGAAATACTGTGATCAACAATACAGCTCCAAAAACAAATCACTGCTTGAGTTGCAAACACGATGTTAATTACTTTTTTCAATTATATTTGCGAACACATATCAAATTATATATTATAAAACAGTCTTTGTCTTTAATTTGACACCCTACTCAAAAATTAATGAAAGTATTTATTGTTATTATTATGTAGTTACTATTCTACATAATTAATAAATCACACTTATATTTTATATAGGCTTTAATTCCCATTTCTTCTCAAAAACCAATGAGATATGCATGTAAAGTTTACATTCTTTACTTTGTACAGTGGACTCGCAAATACCAACCAGCTCAGACACACGGGGGGGGGGGGGGGAGTTCTGATTTTGAAAACCACATCAACGAAACCATAATAACTACTGATTTTATAAAAATGATTTTATCGAAACTATTAAGGCATGTTTTTTGTCTTATTTCATAAATATAATTAGTAATACGCACTGAGAACATAACAGTATACTATTTTGAGGAAATTGAGACATACAAAACTCACCCATTGCTCATGAAAGAGTTCAATAAAGGATCGGTTGTAACTGATCCATTCGATACAAAATAACACTATCGATGACCCTGTCTTGACCCTATGGATCGAATATTTGAAAAAACCGTTACGAACAGCCGTTAGACATTTGACCGTCAAGATGAGCGTTCTCTTAATTAGCGCTACATTATATAAATAGTAGCAGTCGAAAAATACTAACAAACAATTTTTTTTTGTAATCAGAAACCAGAGGCAGTTGTAAAAAAAACAGGACATCTGGTCGAATAAGACCGCAAAATGAAGTAAGATTATTACAACATAACCGCTATGTTACCGGAAAAGCGAGGTTTTACTTATTTTAATTAAGCATTCGCGATGCATTGTTTAGCTGGTGTATTGTTTTGTAATTTAACAGGCACCTCAGGTAGGTTTGTTACAAAGTTGCATACAACAATGGCTGAACTGAGCTTATCATCAGACAACAATCTTGGTTTCGGCCAGCTTTGTAATTTAAGTGTAAGAGGCCACATAAACTTATAGATTCGTGTTTCACCAAGGCTAGAATATAATGACAACTGTAGATAGGTTTCGCCTATCATAGATATTCGATACCGATCCTCGTAATTTTAAATTGTTAACAATTTAATGCCGTCAACGGCATAAGAAAATGCATAAAAATAGTTTTTATCAAGCAGTTTATATAATTTATTCACTGCATAAATCACCTTGATCACAACATAAATAACCCATTAATCAAGCGAATCACTTGTTTGAGTTATATGGAATTTAATCTTCTATCTTGAAGTAATTGACTAATAATTATCTCAGCTCTTTAGCTACACATATCTATCGCTGATCTCGTGTCTAATAGTCGTGACACCTCCGAGACACTTTAAAATAAAAAAGGAAAAAAACTTCGATGTTGGATATTGTGCAACAGCAAATAACTATCAGACTGATAACTGATTATAACAATGCATAATTGACACGTAATCTTGATATATAGATAACTTAACGTTCTACTCAAGATTGATGGCATTGGTTCAACGTGCAGAAACCTTTTATTCTGGATAATTCACAAAAAATATATTATCCAACTCATAAATTATTTCCAACATGAACATTGTTTCTTAGGATTTTGTCAAAGCGACGAGTCATGACTATTTCCACTTTACAGCATCAGTCGGTAGAGACATGCTGATACTAAAAACAAAGATAATTTTCTTTTTCGAAAACCTTGTTCATCAGTTAAAAACCAACACCTTGGCTTTTGCTCACGCGACGGTCTGTTTCGCTGATTGTACTCCCCTGTTTTGTTTGAAGATTATTGAAAGATAACAAGGCGTTCTGAACTATGAAATCTTGGCAATTCAGCCTATCACAAATAAATGTACTTGAACAATTGGTGAAATTCAAACCTAAATACACCCTCTCTTTCCATATAACAACCCAATTATTTTTTTTTTTTAATTTAAGCAATTGTTAGCTTTGGGTTGACGCAGTAATCATTTTTTTATTGAGTACATGAATATCCTTTTGAATCCCTCTGAAAACCATAAGCTTAATGATAATACTCCTGTTATCCAATAGACTGAGTATCTTTCCCTATAGGTTACTGATTACGCTAATAACTAATGTCGGGTCGTCACTAGGGGGTGCCTGACCACCTAGCCCTGGTGACAAGTGCGGATTGTTCGAGTTAATAACCTGGACAATCGTTCCATGACGGCTTTACTACCTGACTCCATTTATGATAGGTATGTGCCCCGACAATGCACTATGTTCAAGAGAAGAGGTACAGAGGTTTCTTAAAGAATAAGGCAAGTTTTCAGAGTTCGAGCGGAAACCAAGCAAGCGTCACAGGTACAGGTCGCCAGAGAGTCTGCAATGAGACTGGTTTACAGGGCTAGAAGCCCTGGCTTAAATATCGTCTCTACTTCCTGCCGGGAGGCTGCGAGTGTCTAATCCGGGTTGGGGGGTGTGCACACCTGTGGTGCTGTACCCACGCTTAATTACTTAACCCCTCGCCCCCTAATGGACTGTTTATGACTGCCAGCTGGCGACCCTTTCATGTTTATGACTGCCAGCTGGCGACCCTTTCTCGTTTATGACTGTTTGGCTTCCGCCTTTTATTGCTTAGCACTTTTACAATGATTTACATTTAATTATAATACATTTAGTTCATAGTTCATTAGTTCATAGTTTGCTTACAATATATATATGCACTAGAGTATAGGGTGATTTAACTTATGTAGTTAGCGGTCGCTACAACTAATATTGCCGATTACAAAGAGAGAGGTTTTATTCTTCGGCCAGTCTGCGCTACGAAAGCATGATAAAAAATTTGGCTCTGAAGTCCCCACTACTCGTAATATATTTGCACATGGTTGATGGGTATTAAAGACGGTAATGCAAATATAAAATATTTTCCAAAAACAAAACATAAAAACCATAAGAATTACGAATTTAATGTTGTATTTTAGTTTTTTTTTTGTCAAAAAACCATATCCTCAGTGACCGAGAGGGTTTAACAAATGAAGTATTTTTCGTCAAAAATGACGGTAGTCTAGTTAGAAATTAAAGCGGTGTATAATATCTTTCAAAACTGTTCCTCGCTTTTCAAGTTCATTTTCATCTTTTTCAAATTCGTTCTTAATTTATTTTTTCTGATGACGAGGACACTGATGTTTGGATTTAAGGATAATAAACCGCACGTCTTTAGCAAGTCATGCAATTTTTCGAGCTTGGCTGGAACGCGAGTCTTGGAGGTGCCCATGTCACTCCACTGATCGCAGTAGCACTTACTGCATAAATTAATCGGCTCTGACATTTAACCGCTAACAAAAACAACAAGGATAGAAAGCAGAGGAGATAAGACAAGTAAGGCACCACTTCCTCAGAGATAACCAGCTGCCAAGAAAGGCGTCAGTAATGAACCAACCGGCCCCTATCGCCAGTTAAGGCTGAGCATGTGATCTTAAGTCTTTATGCATATCAGTGAGCAAGATAGCTACCTCGATGCGTCACCGTATCTTTAAAGCGCTTTAAAACTCAAATATTGCTTTAAAAGCAGTAATAACATCCATGACTAATAGTTTCGTTGAATGATATACGTACATTAAAACACATGGTGTGAAATGTATGGAAAATGTCTCATCCATCACTCTACCCCGCCCCAAAAAAAGAACCATTTCGGACTTTTTAAAGTGCTGTACATCCTACTAATGTTCCAACGTAGACGTGTTATAAAGAGCTCTGCCAATACACCATAACGAGGTCAGCGAACAACAGACAGCTGAAGAATATGTCAATGAAAAGGGTTCTCATGAAACATACAAAGGACTATGGTAAGGTGTCTGTCTCAAAGACCTTGGTATACCCGATATGCCTTCCAATGTGATTGGCACTCAGGTAAACTATACGAAGAATAATATTTCTTAATATACATACCCTAAAGATCGTCCAAAATACCGATTCACGTCTCAATACAATAGAACAAGACTTAAATAAGACCTGTGCTTGGAGAATATTTTGGCGAAATCCACATAAAAACTATAGGTGTCATGAGGCTGATATTGTTTATTAAGGGTGGAGGGGCATTTGGCAAGGATGTCAGACTAGCTTGCATTCCTAGTAGGCGATTTTTAACGCAATATTTTAAGAACAAAACAATAAATAAAAATATAATAACTTTAAGTAACAAGGGACAAAAAACAATTATGCTTACATATCACTATTTTGGTAAATTGATTTAACCAGTGCTGTATTAACATAGATATATTATTAAGCAACGGATATGTTATCCGAGATATCAGAATTCAGAAGCCTTGAGCCGATATAAAACAAAAAATACTCTTGTACAATTTGAGGCAGACCGCTAGTACATGAGGGCTCACATAGAGATGAGTGGTTTGTCACGGATTCCACACGGAGGTTTTTACAAGCCATGGCGGGGGCGGGGTCAACCACCGCCCCCAACGCCGCACCACCCACCCACCACCCCTCGTGTACAGTTCGGGGTTACTACACACTTGCGTTTATCCAATTTATTTGAAAAATTACAATTCGATACATTGTACTGATATATCAAATAAGTTGATGTTCTGAGGTCCTGTTTATGACACTGAAAAAAAAATTGCGTTGTACTTGAGTTATTTATGAATAATTTCGGTGTTTCCTCTTCTAACGGTACGTAATAAATGGGCAAACAGTAACAGGTAAAACACTGAGTTCTCCTGGGAAAATCTTAGCGAGAAAGTGGCAATAGAACATTTTCCCAACACTGCCAGATACCTATCGCACCTCGAAACCCAATTAGGAATGGCTTTTTCACTTGTTCGTGAACTGCAACGGCCCAACGGTTATCGGTATCATTACACAATCATAGTGATATGAGGGCACAAGGTCTAGTGATAAATGGTACCCTTGTCTAGCCCCATTGCGTACCTTCAGTGATTCACTCCGACCTGTATGCCGCAATATATAATACATTTCAACACCTGCTTCACCGCATTGTAAGGATTGCATACATAAATCTTTCAACCGCTAGTATATGTTCTCCTTGAATGCTACGAGCATACCTATTCACACCTTTACACTGATTAATATTTTTAGCGTCCACAAGAGCTTATTGATTTTCATCAAAGTAATGAAATCAAGACAGACAGTGCATTCATTTGTAAGAGTTGTAACGAAGCTTGATACAAGCCTGGATCTTTGACAGGTGCGTGTCTATTTGCCCGACGCGAGTACCAACCGCATTTAGTTAATGCTATTTATTATGGCTGGAGAGGAATGTCTAGTCGACACGCTATCAACGTGAACAATGCTCATGGTTTCGCTTAAGTGTATTCTTCGCTTACATTGTAAGTACCTAAGTCTAATAAAGTACGCCTACTTACATACTTTATGGAGCAATATTTCATTTTAGCCGAATCTTCGCAAGAAAATTATAAACAAAAAATAATTGATTCTACCCCCCCCCGGTTAATGAAAATAACAACTAATATGCTCTAGAATCCAAAATAAATCTTACGAGCTACTTACCACTGCAATTATGCCTATTAATTATCCCATCAAAAACGAAGAAGGGTCATTAATATATTTATCATCCAGTGAATAGGTAGGATTCGAACCCGAGACGCGTTGATCTCTGGCAAGGGACTGTTAGCTGAGCTATCCCTGCGAATAGGGTTTTGAGAATAAACCTTGACGTCCTGATTATTAATATGTCATGTGTTAAAGTCATTATCGAAGTTATTTTTTTTTATTTTCAAAACCTCTTTATTTTATACATACAATGAACAAAAAATTTTTTTGGATTACAATTTTCTCCTCGTACTGCATTCGCAGATGCATTCGAAGGAGTGCATCAATATGATACATTTGAATTTGTAGTAAAAAAGTAAAAAAACACATCTACAACACTAGGTGATGAGGCTCACCTTCAGCTATAACCGAGAAACGAACTAAAAACTAAAACCTAAACCAAGAGCCTAAGACTAGAGCGTTCCTGCCGCGACAGCGTCCTTCAATCAATAGGGGAACAGAGCGGGGGGTTATCGTGTTAAACACCGGGTTTGTCAATTATTGCAGGGAGTCGAAAAATTTGATGTCTACGTTGGATGATTATCAAAGTTACCTAAATTGTGTCCATAATTTGTTAGCGGCTTTTTCCATTTCGAGAGCTAATAAATGTTTTCCAATCATATTCAGTACTTAATCAAATTTAAGTTATAGAAGTCTTGATTGATAATATCTTCCGAGTGTGACACTTTCAAACAGTGATTAATATCGTTTTCGCAGCTATAACGAAACCCTTAATTGTGTTATGCAGCATCGCACAAATGATCAATCATTTAAACTTGGTAGATATTCAATGTTCCTTGTTTTTTTTTGCAACAAATCTAGACTGGGATATATCACTGTTGACAACACTTGCTCTAGGGCATATTTGTTGGTGTTTTCTTTTGTTTATTTCACCCTTATCACCCCTCTCCGTAGAATGGCCGTTACACGCTCATGAAGAGCGAGCCTGTTAAGCTGGAGACTGCATTGTGCTTTAGTGCTGGCCAGGTGCAATACCCCCTACGGATCGGTGCGGACCAACCTCATTAGAAATATTCCTCGCACTCATGGCGGAGGGCACACGCTTTTAATTACTCCCATATTACATACTTATTGTCTCGCTCATAACATCGCACCACGTTTCATCTAGTACGCTCTAAAACACTTCTTTTTTTTACCTATACCCTCAACCCACTTAAAAACTTTGAATGTCTTTTAATTTATCTTTGGTCGGAAGGTCGCTGTCTGCAGCAGACCGCATAGCCGGTGAAGATTTTACACGCTTTCGATCATTTTCCATCTTAAATTGATTACATTTGCGTAATTCGTCGTCATAACTACAGCCGATAAGGCACAGAGTGAATTCCAAATTGATAAAAGATATTTTTCCTTCAGTCGAGGTGTCCAGTCAGGTAAAAGCATTAACACCACCCATAAAACATGTATTAAAAGTGCTTGTGTTCATATTTGATCTGAAGTAAACCTAATTATGAAACATATACATCTTTGTATTATGTATTTATATAAAAACTAGCTATTTAACTCTCTACTTGTTTTTAACAATAGTATAAAATGCTATTTTAACATATTGTTTGCATATGAGAATGATTGTATTTATGCAATGGCAATTTTGTTTTACATGATTATTTTTTTTGTTTGTGAATGTAGGCCTATATTTTAATTTTTATTTTAATAAAAAGCCTTTCAAATCGCTTATTATGAATATTTATTTATCAACAACTTTATGTAACACATTTTGACTTGGTAAAAGCAAAGTAGTGTTAAGTATGTAAAAAGTTATACCCCGCTTAGCGCGATTAAGGTTTTTACGCCGAGGAACGCAGCTCTCGCGTTAAGCGGGGTACGACTATATACTGTTTCTTTGATTTCTGCATTTATTTCTTTGATATATATTTTTTTCAAATGCGATACAGTTCGGTTACTTAAAAAAACAAACAAGAAAAAACGTGATAGCCTCCTGTGTCATTAACCCTAGGCGAATGAAAAATATGATGGCGTCATGTGGCAGATGTCAGGCATCCATTACGTCATCGAGCGTGGAATAAAACTTCACATCTGGTAATACTATAATGAACTTTTAATTCATTTGGTGCGCTGCAGCACAAATACATGTAATGGGAAATCAGTGAAGTTGAAGAAGACAGAGGAAAGTATTTTAATAAGATATAAAGAGGAAAAAAATCAACGGTGGTTTATCGCACAATTTAAGTTTTCGATACGGCTGCAAAAAAAGTCACTAATGCGATTTTAATGACTTCTTGTAATTATAGTCCACTAAAAAAAAAAAATCACACACAACATATTATTATTCAAGACTTCGAAGATCTTTAATTTGATGCCCAACTCGTTATTATTTCACAATATTATCATTTAGGGTTTTGATTAATTAATCAAATACAAGGTCATAAGGGTTATTCCCTTATCATCATAAGGGTTTCTGATTTTGAACCAAACAATGAAACTCTAAAAATTGTTCATAGTAATAATAGTTATCTATTATTATACTAGGGTATACTACAGTATAATAATAATTATACTACATCTAGGTCACGGTCACCGATAGAATCGTTTGATCAAATCCTTAGTGAATCCATATCGTGTAACAGAAATATTCAACTAGAAACACCGCCTTAAAATTTCATTACGACTTTTGAACTAAGCGTATCTATGTCGAAACGATGAACGTTATATTTTCGTGTTCTCTCCCAGTATGAGTGACACCACAGCTGCCAAAGACGGGCACGACATACTCAAATTAGCTACTGTTTTTAGACAAAAATCTGAGAGCCTTTTAAAAATACAACCTCTCCCCTACCCTCTGCTTCCTCTTCCCCTCCAGGGATATTTATTGCCCTGCTCCCTTCAAGAGACTGGGGGATCACCCTCCTCCGGCTGGAGCACATCCATCACGCGTTTCTCTTATCTAGTCTGCCGTCCGTATCTCGGTACTGCTATTTCTGGGTGTGCAACTGGTCCAACAGAATCTGCCGAGCTTAACACTCAAGGCTCGTAGCCGACCCTACTCAAACGGGGACAGTAGCGAGATTAGGAAAATAAATAGCACAACTGACATAAATCTGACGAATTCCACTTGTTACAAATGTTAATTAAAGAATGGAATTTTGCTCGCCTACAAAACAAAGAGGTGAATTAAGGTAAAAACCAACATGACAATCAACACGACTGATATCGCGAAGCTATGAAAACAACAGGAAGTGTAGATTAATATCCTCGACTAAATAATGTCGGTACAATAACTATTTGCCAATCCCAAGAGAGAGGCATGAGGCATATCAATGAGGACAGAGCAAATGTCTTTGAATAAACACTCTACGATACAGGTCGTAAAAATAATACAAGATTCGCAAGGATTATAATAATATTCTCTATAGCTATAAAAAATAATAAGCATATAAAATTAAAAACCGAAATAGTAAAATAGAATATGTTTTTTTTTTAAGTAAATAAATCAGTTTTTTAGTAAAATTAGAACAGTGTCAAGAAGTGAACCGATTGCGACTAGTACGATTTGTTTAAACTCTTTCTTTAAGATCGTATAGTTGCTACTTACATTATGCGCTTAAAAAACACTGCAAATAGCTAATATATAAAAAATTGATTAAAGTCGGCAAGAAATTTGGTATAAGTTGATTGTCTTAATATTAAGTTAAATTAACTGTTTATTTTATTAACTTATTTAATGTTTTCTCAACCTTGGGAGAAACGGATGTGTCTTAAAGTAACGAAAATAATTTGCCAATTCTTATCAATACCATTTGAGAAATTCAGATAGGACAGTAGGATGCAAGCAAGCAGTTACATCTAGAGTGTTTGTGTGTGTGAGAGAGAGAGAGTGAGTGAGTGTGTGTGTGAGAGAGAGAGTGAGAGAGAGAGAGAGAGAGAGAGAGAGAGAGAGAGAGAGAGAGAGAAAGAGAGAGAGAGAGAGAGAGAGAGAGAGAGAGAAAGAGAGAGAGAGAGAGAGAGAGAGAGAGAGAGAAAGAGAGAGAGAGAGAAAGAGAGAGAGAGAGAGAGAGAGAGAGAGAAAGAGAGAGAGAGAGAGAGAGAGAGAGAGAGAGAGAGAGAGAGAGAGAGAAGAGTAACTAACTGTAAATGGCTAGAATGTACATATACAAATGAGCACAAGTAGTAGATACTAACAAGGAAATCACTACTGCTATTGTAGAAACAATCGATATCATTAGTAGGTTCGACGTATAGATGTTGCAAGCGAACTTTCTCGGCGTGACATGAACCTGACCCGGAGCGACTGCACTTACCCACACCGTGACTGGCTGCTACTTTCTAGGAGAGAAGGCCACTAGTAATCTAATAAATACTTATAAAAGCGAGCAAAACGTCGGTTTGGTTATTACCCTCACCATTATATGAACGGTAAACTAAATATATTTTTATTTTTAGTAACTCCAATATCTGTTGCAACCATAACTAAATAGTCGTGAGGTTACAATTGAAACCCACTAAGTCAAAATTACCAATTTTCGGATTTTCAGCTTTTTTTTTTATCTACAAAAAGGATATATTTCGACTGGTTAAACCCACTTTTTTTTTCTATGTTTTGTAATCACACTATGTATTCAGATAATTAACTCCGTATCTATCCTGAGGATCATGATATAAAATAGGCATTTAAGAGCAAAGACTGATCCATGGTTTGCAAAAAAAAAAAAAAGGCCAGTGCTTAACTTAAATAAATAACATAATATTAGTACCAAAGAAAAAATCATTGATCAGCTATTTCTCAAAATCATGCTTTTTTTACTCAGCGTGTTTTACGAGTAATATATATATATATACACACACACATATATAATGATATATATAATGAACATACCAGATCAAAACCTAACGTACTATCGCAAGTGCCAATGTACACCAAGCTCACAAACTTAAAGACATTTACTTTAGCACTAAAAATACAACCTTTTTTTTTTTAGTGACTTTAATAACATTATTTGCACAAAAAAGATAACCCCAGAATCAATATTCGAGGATCGACACGAGACTATTAAACACTAAGACTAAATTCATAAAACCCATCTTAAATTTGTAAGTTACTAAAATCCCGATACAGAAATTATTATTATTACTTCTTCTACTTTAGATTTTGATATATAACGTTTAATTTTTTCCTTTTGTGATTTCTATAGTCACAGAAATATGGACACACTTGATGAAAAAAGCATCCGACATAAAATTCAAATAAGTAAGGATACTTCAAATAATGTACAAAAACACTCACCTCAAACCCTGCGATAAAAATCCAGTTAAATAGTAGTCTGTTTTTGTCGTAATTCGGAATGTCACTCAGACAGTACAAATAGGTTCTTTTGAAAAATCACTGTGATTTATAACTTGATCCAAGAAGACAAATTTTTGAGAATGGGTCTTTGGCCTCGTTCGAGACTGAATGTTGCTACAGACGTCGCAGGATCACCGGGCATTAGGCTTTGTACTTTGGTCTAAGTTGTTGGCAACAGATGTTTAGTATCGGTAAAGCCTCTTTTTGGCTTTTAGGATATTTCAAAATATTAGGACATCTCCTCGGAGTAAACATTATAAATAACTTTGTATGTCAAGACATTCCGAGTTATTAGGTGAAATGTAATTGAATGTAACCTTCCTGAATTATTTGTATTATCAAATTTATCCAAGGATCTATTGCCTCATCATATTTTTCCTATAAGATCAATTATTTTGTCATCAAATTAAGTTTGTTTACTTCAATTATAAACTTAATTGAATTTGGGGTAATATATATAAAAAAATCAAGTTTTGAAAATAAGAATTTAAAACTAAAAAAGCTACTAAGATTGGAATAAGAACAAACTGACAAACGTACATGAATACAAGTAGGGTCTCACTCTTCGGGTTCAATGAACAAATTAATTACATAATAAAACCACCTAATCAGTCAACCTGGGTTTTCATTAATTCAATAACAAGCTTGACATAATTTTTTTTTTACTAGAAAAAATGTTTGAAAAAACAGTGCTTCGATAAATTAAACCAAAACAGATAATTATTAAAAATAAATAATTGACAACTTTGAAAATATAACACTCAAACCATAGCTGGAACATTTTACCTCGGAGCAATCACGATACGTAACTCAACTGAAGCACTTGCAGAATAGGAAACCAAAAATATATTATTATTCTAAAGTAAATACTCAAAATGAAACCTTTTGAAATTTGTATTGCGCATTAAAAAAAAAAAATCTTTAAGTCTCTCACAAAATATATTTTATGATTTTTAAATACTTTCCTCATAATGATGATGTCACCAACAAAACATATTTTTGGAGAGACTTCACGCTTTTTTTTTTTGAAGAACTAATTTTCACACAATATATTTAAATATCAAATGTATAATACTAATATTTCGTCTAGAATCTGTTTGCCTCACAAGGTTGTAAATATAGTAAGTGCTTTACTGATTTTAACAGTAGTTTATTCATTTAACAAGTTATTTTGTCAACCGTTTTCCTAGGTAATGGGTTTCTGGAATAATGTTAATTATTTGGTTCGCTTCAGAAAATTATTCGTCGAAGTCGTATGTATTGATTATTTTAAACAAAACGAGAAGATATAGATTTTTTTCAGTCATACTTCAATAACATAAAAGTAACTGACCACTGGTGTTTAGGTCTACGGGAGAATATATGCAATAGGATGAAATCTACTGACGGATAAACGCTGCATGAAAGCCAGTATCCTATGAAGAGGCTTGCACGTGCCGAAAACCACAAAAATAGAGACATTACTTAGAAAGAGGGGTGATAAATACTCTTAGCTGATACACCTATGGCCTCCCAACTATTCCTGTCTGTATGAGATTTTTTTTGTTTGTTTTATGTCTGGAGAAGGTCTGGAGACAGTGCTATTTCTGGATGGACGCTCTCCCAGGACATGTCTGCTCTGGGCGACTGTATAGTTTCACTACACCGTGCATCATGCATATTGAATCCTCCTATTGGTTTGTTGTGAACATTTAACTCTCAGTTGTGATCTTAAAAACAAAATAATCCTAATAAAATAAGCCCTACATCCAACGGAGATAAAAGGTTCAGTAATAAATAAATAAGACACGAGTTGTTCAAGGAACATTCAATAATTATTGATGTTTAAAGGACATATACCATTTTTTTTTCTTAATATCCCAAAGTTATTATAAATTATGGAAATCAGTATAGACTACATAAATAAATCTATTTACAATAGGTCCTGTAGCTTGGCTACATTTTATACAACTTTTAATAATTTTACATTTTACAATTTGTGATTGTTACAAAGGTATACTGTACATTACACATGGGTTGTCTAAACATGTTTAAAAGTGCTCGATGGGACTCGCCCCATAAATCATAGAAATAAAACGAACTTACCTCTGACAACAAAATCGTAACCTAATTTATCCCAACATTCTGTTGTCATCGATGCGGGAATGGAGGTGAAGTTATAGTGTTAAACACTGGGTTTGTTAGGTACTGCATCAAGTCAAAAAACATGATGTGTCTCCGATGGATGAACTCACCCACCGACAATACACCAGGCAACGGGTGCAAGTCGGTGTTCTTTGACCTCTGGAGAGAGTTATGTTTTCTCATGATCCCATTCTGAAAAGGGGATTCTGGAACATTTCGAAATGATTGAAATGTTCCAGATCTAGACCAATAAACTAGTCAAGTTTATTTTTCGAGTAAAACAATCTATAGTTAAATAAACCAATGATTCCGATGTTTTTATGATGCCAACATATATATATTTTTAACTAATTAACGTATATTTGAAATAAACAAAAACGTAGAAAGTGGGGACAATATCGAGAGATTCACTGTTCATTTGACAGTTTAATAAAAACATAAGTGCGATACCAAATAGTTTTTTTTTTTAATAATCCACTTATGTTTTACTAATGGTTATTAAATTCTTGTGAAAAAAAAACTACTTAGTATTTTTAATCTAAACCAATCATTTTATTCACTTAAAGTCGACAGATAAAACAATTTAAGCACTCATATGACATTAAACCCTATAAAAACTGGCTTCATGGTACCCACTTATCATTGTTATGGGTCTTAAAACCTTACTTATTTTTTAAATTATAGTCAAAAAAGGTATTGGAAGTAGAGCTTCTGGCTCAAAACGCACACCATAATATTTAATTTGATTTTCTCTCAGATACCGCCGAATGAAGGAGCAGCCACCGGAACCATTAGACGTCTCCGAACCGGCAAAATTAACGACCTCACCTTTATGAAGGCCTATCCATAAACAAGACCCACTAATTACAATTAAGAAACCCTCTCCATCATACCTAATACGGAGGCCGTATGACAGATCCGAAAGCCGGGGTTTCTTCTGAGCCCGACAACATACATCTTTCACTTCTCCTGAAAGAAAGTCGGACAAAGACAAAGAAGGCGATAGAGAAAGAGATAAATGGTTGAGAGTGCGGTGACACACAGTTCCGATTTGGACCTGTCGATAACACAAATCTCTTCCCCAAGGAAAGGTATATACTTGACAAATGGGTCTAAATGGGTTCTGATGGGTTCATTGACACTCTTGCTCTGCTGAAATAGTGCCCTACTGTATGAATGTACAAAGGTATTGTATGAATGTGACACACACACCTCGCTACTGTCTATACAACCTCTATGCCATTATGAAACATACCTGACCCATGCAGGGATGTATGTATTTTCAGCTTAAGAAACTAGGTCAAAAATATTCTTGATGAAATTACATTATATTTTCAATCAGACAAGCAGTTAAACAAAAAACCATTAAACGGAGGCAGTTAATTTTAAAAACATGACATAAATTACATTTAGGCCAATGCAAACAGAACACAATAGAAAACTCAAGCAATACACTATAAAATACGGATAACGCCTCACTTGTTAAAAAGTATTGGTATATATAAATTTTTAACTTTGCGATGGAAACAATAAACGGACGACGTACGTAATTAAAAAAACAAACAAGCCAATTACAGTTTTACACTCCTAAACAAAGGGGTTAATAACTATGCCGTCATCAATACGGACAAAAGATATATGATGGAAAAAATACTCTACAAATAAAATACACAAAAAACATAAAATTGAAATATAAAAAAGGTGAACTTTCTGGTCACGAGGAAAAACAAATTTACTGTAATTTATAACGCTTACTAAAGACTAGAGAGCGTAAGAAGAGAGAAAATATTAAATAAATAAATTCCTTGACGATACACACTTTGTATGAAATAAACAAAAGTTTACTCACAGAAACAAATTACAAAACATTTGTCCAAAAAGTCGATACAATTTTTAAAATAAGCTTTTTTTTGTAATATCATTGATATGATGTCTCTTTGCAAGGAAGGGAAGCGGCATGTCTCAGCAATGAAAGATAATAAATTTCCCAAACGAAACCGGCAAGGAAGGTTTGATGTTTTCCTCGTGAGCGTGTTGCAGCAATAAAATTTATATTGCGGGCAATAAAAATTTACATGAATATATCTCCGGACGGAGGAGTTTATTTATCTCTATATTTCTGCACATCAGTAACGGGTATAACTTCACTTTAAGACCACTTATAAAACATTATCTAATAATTATTAAATTATACACCTGAGAGAATATACCGCAACTTGTAATAATCGATTTGTTTATATTGAATCTGCAACGGCAATAATAGTCTTTAGAAGCAACGCAAAATACGTCTTAAAATATATTGTGTGAATTAATCATTTATTATTCAAATAAACCATATGTTTGTTCTTATTTATGAAGATTTCGAAGGATTAAAATAATACTGACAGCATAATAGAACATTGACCTTATCGAAATTTTTTTCTAAACGGGATAAAATAGTTTCTTTCGTCACATACTTATTTGATCATTACTGTTATTCGTAGCTTTACACAACAGTATCAGTAAAATAATTTCGCCAAAATGGTAATTATTTTTATTTAGCAATGTATGCAATTGTCAATGCAAATAAACATTTAAAAAAATAACATAATAACCTAAATTTGAACGCCACGGCCAGATCGGGTACTCAGTATATAATACTTAGGTTTCTTGCGATATGAACTTAAAAATACAAAGTCGGCTTGGTAACGCATAGTCAGAACTGATGCGTAGTGGTTTTTTGTTTTTTTTAATATTCCTCTTTTTCATTCGCTTTACCGCAGTATCTCGGAGAAGTTCATTTCTTTACATCTATGTTTCTCGTCCGACACACATCACCTTTCTAAAGAGTGAACCTCTCCCTAACAACTTCCTTGATGAGATCATTAAACTTAATTTCACGTGGAAAGGTATACGAAGAATTGGGTGTCCATATCTTTCTTTCCTCATTCGGTCGAATCTCGTTTTTTCAATAACTTTCTCTGAAATTTCATTCGGGTCTCGAATTTAACTTGCGAACATTACTAATTCAGATTCTGATATTCTGTATATATATATATATACAACCTAAACACTCTAGATGTAACTTGCATCCTAGTGTTCTATCTGAATTTCGCAAATGGATTTTAAAATAACAAATTCTTTTTGACGCTCACCGGCCTGCGCTAGGACGACGAGACCTCCCGCGGTGGACGTGTCCAACTAGAGAACCCCAACTTGTTTCAAAAATAAAAGGGACACGGCTGGAAATAAGTTGGAAATCCCATTCCTGAAGTCCGCTGACATGTATTTTCAGATAAGGATATATAAGAAACATATAGTCGTTAGTAAACATATAGATATAAATTGACAGTTAATTGCAATTAAATTTGTACTAAACATTATATTACTTATTGCTGGTGAACACGGGTCCTTATTTCAGAAGAACGTGCCACAGGGCTGTGAGAAGAAAATGTAGGAGCTAGTTTTACGGCCTGCAAGGCTTAGCACCAACCTTCCCCTGGGCCGGGCAAATTAAATCCCGGTTATTAACAGGGAACGTCGTTTGGGATAAATTTCCTTTCAAGATATACACGGGGGGCAATATCACGCGCTGCCCTCACCTATAAATTCAGTAAATGAAGCTAGATTTTCTTTATCCCCCGGATCCCACAAACACACCATCCGTACTAAAATATTAGTTAGCATAAGGTAACGAAAGAAACGTACCTAGAAAAGTTAGTGAAATTTATTTTTTATCATTGCGACGTATTCAAACACGAGGATTTTTTTGTTTTTCGAGTTAGCCACGACGGAGTGAGTTTGCCTGCCTGTGTAAAGAGTAAATAGTCTCCGGTCCAAAAAACGGAAAAGAAAATACTGATGATAGTTCTGGGAGAAACTAATCCTAAAAATACTTAGCGCTGCTAAGCAACTATTTAGGTTGATATATATAGTCACTTTAAAGTAGCTTTCCTCCGAATATTATTTTATATTATAAAAAACATATTATGTTAACACGTGTGGACTTGGGGGGCCCCTGGGCTGTTTGTAAATATTGTATGAATGTGCGAGCGAATCATGAATTGTAAATATGGTATGAATGAAAACACTTATCTCAATTATTTATTGCCTATTAAGTAAAGGCAGATTGTAATTTCATCATAATAAAGTTGTTTATACAGTAAAAAATATGTTAACAAGGATCTTCTGGAGGAATGATATTTATAAATATTAAATTTAAATTATTTATTTATTTTAACTATGAGTCTGAAAGGTTTTATTTTAATATATTAAGATAAATACTCTTATATAGATATTTTATCAAGCATACTCCCCGAAGTAGCGTGGATTGTTTCTAATCAGTCTTTTATCCTCTGTTCCTTAGTTTCCAATCCTAACAAGTATAATTTTTACAATATCGATAGTTAGGTTTTTTTTAAGGGTTTTTGTTAATTTGCTACAAATTCGTAGCTTTTGTTCGCTTATTAACTTCAAGAAATAGAAGGATTTTGGTAGTTGGGATGCTTTCCCGCCACCTTTTATTGATCACTGAAGTGTCTTTTCCTATCTAAATAAACTCATAGTTAGACATATTTAATAATATACAAGGGTGCTGTTATACTATATTGTGTGTGTGGATTGTTGCTATCCGTGCTGGCTCTGGAGAGAACCAGATAGATTTAAAGTATCTATCCTTCAATCTTGAGCGAGGCTACAGTTAATCTATTCTTACCTCTTGCTGTATTATTTGTTTGAAAAGGTTTCATTAAGCAAAAGTATCCACTTGTAATAAAATGACTATTACTATGACTATGAAAAACAGCTACAGATAACTATCTCATTATGTCTCCGAAAGCTTTCACTATGGGCCCGAGAGAGGGAGGCATTTTAAAAGGAGATTTCATTATTCAAAGCCATTTCATTGAGGCAGGGCTGACTGAACTGATTCGCACTCTTGTCGCCTTCCTTTGCTGATCCCAATGAATATTCCATTCATCAGACCGGCTCCTTTCTCTTGGAGCTGAAGGGAGTCGTGTCGCCTCTGTGAGCTGGCGAAACATTTCTCATACAGAAGTTACTCGAAGCCGGGTTAGACAATAGCGATGTGATCTCTATCGAAGGATACCTCCGCCCCGCCTATTATTCATATTCCACAGGAGGTTTCCGGCCTGAAAGGTGTGCGGTGATAGTGCAGTCCCCATTCGCAAATGTCTTAAGTCACTGCCTCCTATAGATCTGGCCAATCTGAATCGTCTGCTTCCGTTTTCACCTTTCCATCCGTTCCGCCATCTCGGTTTACTATCGGAGATCTCTTATCTGCTTCCCTCCTTCGTGTAGATCGCTGTCCGATAATTTCCGATAACAACAGAACAATAGAAGTTTTGACATTTACAGAACGCTTTCGAGCGGCTTAAAGAAAACCCGCCGCCTTACGGGCGCAGGATCGTGTAAAGGAATTAAACCAGTTTTTTATGTCTTATTCACAAGCTCTTTCAACAGTACTAACCTTCTAAATACTTGAGAATGGCAAACTATATATAACTAACTTGTCTGAAGAGAAAATTGGACGTCATTTACTTAATCTAAACCCACAACAACTAGTAATTAAACTGTAAGCAAATAAGGTTCATTAGTGGAGATATTTTATCGATACTTTCAAAAATATATTTTCCAATCATGAGTGAACCAAATAGAACATTCTGATTAAAATATGCCAGGTCTGTTAAGGTTTAGACTAATAACAATTTCAAACTAGTTGATCTAAGGGTCCGTGGTTTCGACATTTTATTTTCATTTTCGCAAACTAAAATTATGAACTAAACTATTATATATACATATAAACGAAATAAATAACTCTGGTAGTGACATAAAATAACAAGGAATGGTACTGGTATGGTTTAGAGACTCCACGTGAATGTCATAAACATATTTCATAGTATGTTTAATCCCCACCTATGAACACTAAAATAAATTGCAGAGATCAATAACACTAAGAATAAAACTGTTAAAAGTTGCCTGAATCGGTACACTCTTTCTGTTGGCTCTCAAAACATTCCGAATACGTTTGAAATTATTTTGTTTATTTCATTTTTTGAAGCTTTCGACGTTTGTGGTCTTTGACTATGGGATTTTTCGTGTAGCTTCCATTTTGATGAAAATGAATCAGGATCTTTTATAGCCCAAACAAACCAGTACAAAAAATTCTTGGGTGTGTTTTAACTAAAATTTTATAATTTACACTATATATATCAATTTTGTACATATTTCAAGATTGTGAGAATAGAACACCATAAAACCAAACAAATAGTACGTATTATTTTTAGAAAGCTAACTTTGCTAGTACATACGACCTTCGTTTTCTAAACATATGTATTTTGAGTCAAGCCCTTTAATAAGTAAAACATAATCACGATTCATGTAATTTTATTGTAACTTTTTGGTACCCAGGTGAGGACCCTAAAGTTGTAACTTAGCACATATTGTCTATGGTGTCGTTTAGGGCATTGTCGCTCTTAAAGAAAGAATAGAAAAAACTCTCCACAAAGCAAGCTTTTAAATAATGAAGCTATGTTTAATACAATGCTGTTCAAACAAAGACTAGCATAAATGTTAAAGCCTTCTTTACTTAGGACGGTCTTCTGAATAATCTCCAGGTCAGCAAGGGGTAAAAACCAGCAAATGTGAATGAAAATTCCTGGCCGGCTCTCATGTTTGTAAAAGAAGCAGAAATCAAATTTAAAATAATATATTATACCACATTGACAAAGTGGTGTGATTAGAATTACTCAAATAACAGAGTCTGGCTGTGACAAGTACAAAATAGCAGATCCCATTTACATTTCCTGTGTTACGTTTACAATTGTTTCTATTCCGGGAATACCATTCACCTACTACTCCTCTCCTTATAAAGGTTTTAATGAGTTCTGCTTCTATATAAATATGCCTTTTGCTGCTTCTTTAAGCAGGCGTCATCAAGAGCATGACATGATAAATTACACTATAAACATACATTTTTTTGATAAGTAGATAAATTCCACAGTAAACATTTTCTCGTCTTTCCATAACATTTATTTTCCCCATCATCATAATCCATTTAATTTAAGCAGACAAATTAGCTTATACAATTCGTACAACAGTGAACAATAAGACATGCTATGTTTCATAATATTTCTAATGGTAACTAGAGTACAAGAGAGAAAAGGCAAAACAGCATTTCCTTAGCTCGTCCATTGTTTCTACAATAGTACTTGGAATGGATACGATACGCTTTCTATGTTGCACGAAACAATGTGCCACCGAGAGCATGTACTAACTGGTTTCAGAAATCGTAGCGATCTTCAACTTGTCTGGCAATTCTCGAAATAAAATTGTTATCGTATAAAGAATACTTTGATCTATTGCCAATAAAACATGAAAATATTAACGTGTAGGCGGTAGCTTTAGCGGCATCACAAGGAAGTCTTTTCTTCTATCCGAAAATATTTTCCTATTTGAACAATAATTACTAAAACGTTAACACCACTGGCATCAGGAAATATTACTACGATAATACATACAAAACATTATAATCGATGAAAAAAAAAAAACTCGTCAAAAGTATTCACTCTAAAAAATGTACAAACGAGAAAATCTACTGCTAATTATATGATTGGCATTGCAAAATATATCAATAATTACTAGTTAGGTATAAAATAAATCCCGTGGGTGAATTAGGATCAGTTTCCATTCCCCACCCACCATACACCAGTCACAAAGTTTTTCTTGTATGCAATAAATAAATGTACATTTATAATGTTCAAATAATGCTCAGCTGTTCCACAACCTGACACACAACCTCCTAGCTAAAAGGACCCCTTTCACTATAATAATTTCCATTTTTATTTTTCCCCATTTCTATTTTTTTGATAAAATTAAAACAAAAACGTTAAATGATTCAAGATATCGTGGAATCTGCAAATCTCTCTGTGTATATTTAATGAAGGGTTTTGAAAAAACAAAAACATTATATATATATAAAATTACAAGGGATGAGGTATTGGATTGGATAAGATGATAACGTTTAGGTTTTAAACGATTATTGCTGATTTTTAAAACAGATATTGTAAAATTATTGAGAGCCTGAAAAGATTAAATAATTTCACAGATGATATGAAATTAGGTAGATATGGTTCAGTTTTTTAAAAAGCCTGAACGATAATCAGAAGCTTGGGTTCGAATCAAGGCACTGACTACATTTTTATTCCTTTTCAAGCAATAAAATTATTAAGATTATTTGACATTTGTTTATAAAAAGGTTAATTAAATTTTTTAATCATTACACTACAATATATTTTAATGTGGCATTGGTTGACTAAGTGTTGAGCTATCTTGCAAGTATACTAAATTATTCACTTCAGAAATACAAAATACAAAACAAAAAAACTACACCCAATTTCCTTTAATAGTGAAATGAAACAATGCTATATAAAAAAAATATACAAGGAGCAAATATACAAAGGAGCCCCCTCAGGAGTACTTACCATAAAAACAAACACGGCGTCGCTCCATGAAAACCCATAAATTTTAATAAGTCTGAGTCACCCCTCCACAATATTGTTGCAGGCAACTAGGGTGGCGACCAGCCCACTTGTTGGCCTTATATAGTTGTACCACTAAAATATGTTTGTAAAAAATTATGACTAGTAAATTGCCATTTTTTTCTTTCGGGCTACTAGTCAATGCCAATTAGAGAGCAAATAAAAAAAACAGTCAGATTATTTTCATCTTTGATGCCTATTGCTACCAAGCCCGAAGGTTCATTCATGGAATGACGGGCGATCCTGTTGTCTGTTCGTTCTACGATAGCGGTCCTTACAATTATACAAACTAGCTGACATTTTACAAGTATATTACGCAACACCACGGAGTAGTAATCATTAGTCATTAGCAGAAAATATGACGAGCCCATCTCTCAAAAGTATAAGATTTCGCAAGTTCTTATAACCCGTTAAAGATTAAACATTTTTTGTTATTTAAAGAAGAATATGCCAAAATATTACAAAAAAATAGGTTTTGATAACCCCAAATATGATCCGCGCACTAATACTACTAATAGTCTGTCACTTCCCAAGTCGGTTTAAACAGGATCTTTAACGTGTCGATATTGCATTTTTTAGTGATCGGGATAGTTTAAAAAATAATATGAAGTACTTTTATATGTATACTTTTATATATTATATGTAAGTACTACTTTTTTCTTAGTTTTTAAGAAAATGACTTGGCTACACCGAATCGAACCATTTTTTTTTTCAATATCGTACCTTCAATTTATAGATCCTTAATTTTGATTAAATATATTTCCAAAAGCACATTACAGTTTATAATGCATTAGATATAAGACAATAGAGGAGGCAACTTACCCAACCCCAAATAATCTACCTCTGAGATCATTGAATGTTGGATTGTATTATTATTATATGATCGTGGAAGGATAGATCGGAGGTAGAAATCTTCTTTCTTTGGCTAATAATTATTGTATTATATGCACACAACAGGCGATATACATCTACAAATAAACAATACCATAGGAAGGTTTCTACTACGAGACATTCGCCACGCCCATAGCCAAGACAGTTACCGTAATGGATTTTACTCACGCTTCTCGAAAGCAGATCCCAGCAGCACCGGCTCCAAAGAATGCTTTCCCTCGAAATTCTCGTGTGATATCGTGCTTCAGGACTCCGAACTTTAGCAGTATCAGTCGTGACCGGAGTTCCAATAATCATCTTCCACTTAAGCCTTTCCCGACCTCAGCTCTCAGTTCCGGGGATAATTTCAACTGGACTCCAATCGGTAATTCTATTAGTGAGCAATGCAGCATAGAAAGGTTACTCTAGCTAATTTATGGACCAGTCATTTAAAAAGGTACATTTTTTGCTCTAATTGTAAACTCAATGATATTTTTAACAATTAAACGAAGGTAATAAGAGAGAAAAGAAAGGATTTAATGGATCAAAAGAGCATTGGACCGCATGCGTAAAACAGTGAGAAAATTATTCGGTCTATACTCTAAAATAAAATTTTTTCCTATATTTGTTAAACATTCTAGGACATTGAAAACTACCACTTGTAAAATAGCTAAAATATTGACCTAAAACTAAAGACAACCAGAAGGGCCCATACGCGATTTCTGTTGTTCACTCAAAGAAGTTTATTTTTGGAATGGGTCAGTCAGTTAATAAATGCCTGGCATATTTTTTTCAAGTTTAATTTTTTTTCGCATGCTTCCCACAAGAGCATATACACATATATATGTAGACGAGGTTCCTGTGAAATACATCTTTCGTATGGAATTATATATAATTTCAGATCGTAGAAAATATGCGACAGGCGGTGAACGTGCCTAACATGTTTTACAAAAACCTGGTGATAAATGATGAACTTCAGAGAAATTCTTGAAGTCATTTTACCATTGACCACCAGGTAGTAAATGAACACAAAACAGGATATTGTGGTTAAAATATTATAAGTTACCTAACGCTTGATATAAAAATATGCTTCATTATTGGCAAAATTTGACGATGTGAAAGAGTAGAAATGCCAACAGTAAAAATTGTCTTTATGATTGGATATAAAAGCCAGCCCAGAGGCACGCCCTAATATCTATTGGGAGAAGAAATACACTGATATGATTCACTTGACCATCTTTAGAAAAATGATTTATTCTTCTTCGACGCCAAGGTTGTAGAACAATACACCTCCTCCGCTAAGCCATTATCTTGTGCAATTACGGGAACAATTAAGGAAAATTTGTTTTCGCTTCAGTGCCCCAATTATACAAATAGGTATCCACAAGCATAACAATCGTACAGATGACCGGGCATTACCTCGTCTAAACTAGCTCAATAATTATTTTCTAGGCACACTGAGGCCCTTAACATACCTTACAGCTAAGGGCATGCACACGAACATAGAATACAACGCAATGTTCAGCAAGCAAACGAACATACCTCATTATATAACAATGTATGTACTAGGATATTTGGCTCCTAATATATAATTTTCTAAAATCCTTAAACAGTTAACAGCCACGCACATGCCAGGCCTCCCCCCGTCCAGAGATTTCGAACAACAATTTTTCATTTCACTTTGTTTAAATATCAAGTAAATATTGAATCATCATAAATCATATTAATAAAAAGGAATAATGCCAATAAGAAGAAGAAATATCCACCCTTTCTACATGGAGGGAAGCAGGTGTTATTGATCCACAAACCGGCTTATCTTGGCTTGCAAGCAAGCCACACTTCATTGCCAGCATAGAAGTGAAATTCCGAAAGTCTTTTCCAGGAAGTAGTATTATCATAAATTAATATTCTATCCAGAATTATGATCCTGGAGTGCTGGGCCCAAGGTTTTATTACTCTATCATAGCATAGACTAGAACTCGTAAATTTGAAGCTTTTTTTTAAAGTACTGGTTGCATTTCGTTCTGGACATCGAGGGAAAATTTGACATCTTTATCTCAAATACGTACAGGAATAAAACTTGATTCGAGCTCAGAAATTCAAGAAAGGCTTAACACACGGGAACTGTAAGAGCTACGCTACGTTAACGATTTATGTGTCATTGTAAAGAGAAATGATATCGCTTTCTAGAAATGCGTTCGTGTGTCAGGTCAAGTGCGTGCGATAAGGTAGGGTTGCCGCGAAAATGGCCATATTTAGCTGCACTGCTTTAGCAAACACGGACCAATTGCGTCGGTTTCTTTAGATATTTTAGACGGCATATTGAAACGAATAAGAGCAATAAACTAGGTATATATTTAGGTGTACGGCTTATCAGAAAGATATTAGCATAAAATGAACTTTGATAATATATCATTCGATAAACAGAAAATCCAAACGAACCATACCAACTGTTGTGCGAAAGTCTTCACCACAAATAAATATAAGTTACCCTCTTCTCGGACAGCAAACACCCACCTTCCTTCCGTCAGTATAGAGAAAGGGAACTAGTTCAGGATCCAGACACGTCAAGAGCTCACTAGGGGCAAGGGCGTAGTAGCCCATGTTTAGGTGAAATAAACAGCACTCATTCGGTCAGGAATAACCTGCCTATATAAGACAGAAATTCTGAGCCTTTTCAGACTGTCGGAATTAGGCCTTTGAAGTGAAGATTGTTCTCTCTCTCTGCACTGGCCTTTGTTGTTAAACTCGAACCATGGCGTTCTTATCAATTACCTCTGCACCTCTCTTTCCTATCCGTGCTGTCTTTGTCTCGCGAAAACTAGCACATCCTTAGAAGGAATCACTTCCATGCAGACGACGATCTCTGGGGCCCTACAAAATGTACCTAGTAGCTTCTACCCAAGCGGTCCAGTCTGCCTCTCTCCGGTTCACACTTTGTGATCCGGACGGTTTTCACCTCAGATACCAAGTGTAAACTCAGGGTCATTTCAAGACCACGTAAACTACCTAGCCTGTACCTCTTCTCCTAAACATAGTCCACTGTTGGGGCCTTCTAAGGCTTATGGAGTCAGATCAATAAACAAATGCTAATTAAACTGTCCACCGACTAGGCCACCAAAGTGCAAAGACCACAGGTTTATTTATCTCTTTATGACGCCCGCCGGGCAGTGGGTTAGTGGATGGGCCGACGGGACTTCCCCCTGGGTGCTCCCCCTTCACTAAGTGTTTCCGAAAGCTCTGCCACTTACACCCTTTGGCTTCTAGAACCATCACAGTAACATTTAAACAGGCTCCCATAGGAAGCAGTAATTATGGTATCGCAACCTGATATGAAGGAGGGGTCCTATAAGATTACGGAACATGCATAAGGGTTGGACCTTGACAGATATTCAAGTTTGAGTACCTTGAGAGAGCAATGCCAACAAACCAGTTTTGATAGAAATGAATCATTGGATTAAGAGGTAATAGACCCCACTCCGCAACTAAGAAACATTTGTAAAGAGGAAAACGGCATGTGTAATTCCATCCATTTTACGTCAACTCTTCGTACGAGTCCTTGCCCTTTCAGATATCTTTAGAAAAAAAAAACTTTCTAAACCAAGGGGAGGATAGAAAAAAAGGTTGCATTTTTTTTTCGTTGATTTTATTTTATTCTTACTTTTATATTTATAACAACCCCCCCCCCTACAATGTTTCTGTTTTACTTATTAAACTGCTTTTATGATTTAAATGTTCTGGATTAAATGTGCTCATATATATGAAAACAAACCCAGTATTTAACACCATTCCCGCAAAGATGGCTACAGACTGTCAGGGAAAATTAGGTTGAGATTTTGTTGTTAGATGTAAAGTCTATGTTAGTTTTAAGTCTATGATTGATGATGAGCCCCATCACTTTTAAACATGTTTAGACAACGAATGTATAATGATTATACTTTAATAACAATCACAAATCGCAATGTAAAATTATTAGCTAAAGGATATATAATGACCTACATTAATTTATGTAGAATCTGCACTGATTTCCATAATTTATAATAACAAGGGGATATGAAGAAAAAAAAATATACATATATATAAATAAATACTATACTTGTAGGAAATTAAAATTTATATGTTTTATATAAAAAGTTGTATAGCCTTTAAGGATGTTATATAATTTTAACCGTGAAACTCAAGAGAGGTTTCCTTGGATTAAATGTATTTATGTTCTCTAACTTTATGGGCACTAGCACTGGGTTATCCACAGGTTACAGCCCTTTTCTAGCTAGAGTGGCAATCATAAGCAATGGTATAATAACTTTGATCATAATGCAGGCCAACCGCGAGCCACTCGTTGCGGTTCAAAAGAGATGAATCCAATTTGCAGATTGGACAGAGTTGCCATACCGACCTCCTAATCAATAACCTTATCTCAATATAACCACCCTTCCGCAACGTATATAACTATATAAAAGAACTATGTGGAGAAAAATAGAAAATTTATTAATCAGAAGGAAACACAAAAAAATTTTAATTAAGATTTGATCAATTGCTGTGGACTGAAATAATTTTTCCTAGTAAAATAAATGCACTACTCAAAAACATGTATGTATGCTTGCAAACTTTTACAAAAAAATAAATTTGTTTACAGTATTGAATAGTGTTTTGAGCTGTTATGTTACTCGGTTCAGGATAGCCCTGCTATCTATCATGTTGTGAGCTAGCCATAAATTTTTAATAAGCTAAAATTAATAAAAAAAAAAAAAAACTTCTGTCCGCCTAAGGATTTTAACCCAGATCATTCGGATTAGTTAATTGTATATATTAAGTTCTTGGATGGTTGGTTTTCTTTGTATCAAACTCAAAATCATGTCAAAAATGTTAAGCGAGATATCCCCGTTTAAACAAAGCAGCTGAACAGCCGAAAGTTTTTTAAGACGTCCCCCATATTTATTCTACATAAAAGTTTGTTAAAAACCAAAGTTTCAGTTGGACGGAAGCCAGAGAAAAGTTCGAGCCAACGCCATTAAAGTATGATTTATCGTGTGCACATATAGCCATAAAAAAATACAACAGGCAACGCTTCCCCAACACTTGAGGACTATAAAAAAATTTCTGGACTTGAGAGAACTTTTTAGCATTGAATAATTTTGTGTATTGAAATCTCCCCAATGTTAAAAAAAAAATGAGCTGAAAGTTTAATTCCCATTATCAGAGGGAGAGGATCGCTATTATAAAAATGTACGACGCGATCGTCTATCGGTACGGAAACTTATTCAACCGATGTCCCATTAAAAAAATATATTCCTCGATAGACCAAAATATGATTATTATAATTAACATCCAAAGAAAAAATAAAGGGGAAGGTTCGGGGGGGGGGGGGAGCGCTCAATATGAATTTGGGGCTCCACCATAAAAAATAGTACAGTAAAAATATAATATTGTCAATTCTATATTGGGTCTATGACCCAATTGAGCAATCAAAACCTATTTCTATGCTTACGGGAAATCTCCGATTTAGCCTAAATCTTTAAAACTTATCTTATAATATATATATTCAAAAAAATAGATTGTAAGGTAGTCTCTAAAAATGAATGCACACTGATGCTGTTATTTTATTTTTTTTAAGTCGAACTACGAAATATAAAATAAACTATCGAGATTAAAAGATTCAGGCTAAATCGGGGATTTTCTGTAAGCCCATAAGCCCTACTCGTTATAATCTGATGAGGATCCCCTCTTCGTGACAAACCACTCGAGGACTCAACAACTGCGAGACGGCCCCTCCGTCCTACCAACCTGAGGCGCTAATCTGTGAGGATGAGGGCTAATGCGGGACTGGCGGAGGAGATAAAGCAGAAGACAGGCCGAGAGCCGCGTTCTTTGTACGTGACTATTGTACCCAGTCCTCTCCCCCTGCCTACCTTGGATATTGTGAGCGCTTCTTCTCAAGTCTTCAGCTCTGCTAATAACACAGGATAGGGACTATAGAAGCAACGGTTACATAGTGGCTAACTATAGTACAGTCCACTTCACAAGTGTCGAGTCAACTATAGCCAAGTACAGTCCGTGCAAAGCTATGCATTCTTTAACTACACTGCAACTACAATTGCAACTTGACTAGAATAAACCATGCGGGAAAGTCGTTACTCATAAATTTATGGATCAGGGATAAGGCCAAATTTCTTGTTCATTTACCAATATTTAAAAAGGGAGTTAGAAATGCATTTTCAAAGGTGGGGGATGAAAGTCATAACAAAAGCTGGAGTACATAAACCCATTCTTTATAGAACACAAAACCATAAGGACCTAAATTATAATAAACCAATAGTTAATAAAATGCTTGTTAGGACTCAAATATTAACCTATTCTCACCATCCTGGAGTAGGAACGGTGAGCATCTCAAGACTACACAATGCCACTGACATTGACTTTATAAGGTAATAAAATAAAAGAAAGCCATTAAAAGTTTCTTGAATTTCTTAAAGTTTAGAGTAGTAACAACAATTAAGTAAAAACTGCTGTGTATAATGTTTTCCTGAGTTTAAATAAGTGGGTATTTTAGTTTTTATTTACTAACTGTATTTTAGTTTTAGTTTAGACGAACAACCTTCTGTGCATTGAGCCTATGTACTACATAAAATAAAATAAATTCTTCAAAAAAAAAGAAAAGAAAATTAAATGAAATATATTTTCTAATTACACAGGATTAAAACAAAATTTAAGCAAAAGATTGATTAAAAAGTAATTTATTCAATTTTGGTCTCACAAACATATTAGCTGTTATTCGAGTTATCATCGCTACGTTAGACAAAGGGTAATTTCAATTTTAATAGAAAAGCAAGCTTTTGACTCGTCGTAGTAAAACGATAAGAGATGTTATGGTAACTTTACAATAAGAAGATTTTGTTTATGTTTATTTTTATGTTTACTGTTGTTACGAGGTTACTTTACATTTATTTTTTTCATCAGACATCTTCACGCTTTCTGACGCTTGCGTCATCGAGTTAGGCATGGTCGGCTGTGCGAACCATCCTGAGGTAAATACGCTGGTGAGGGCATCCTTTATCTGAATACTTGCTTCTCAGCGTATGTCCCATCTTGTACTCATCACTTAATCTTGTACAGAAACGCCCAAAATTAGTCCTTGTCCGAGAAAGTTGCAAAAACCTTGGCCAGATAACGCTGAATATGAGTAGAGAATTACAAGCGACAGTACGTTGCACCTGATCCACTGGGCGGTTATCTTGAAAATAATGTCTATATCACTGCCACCAGCAGCCGTTCGTGGGAAAGGCCGATGTTACCGGTCATTAGGTAAACTTGCATTCTGGGTAATAAACAGCCCAAAAACTATGTTCGCACGGTTCTGATTCACAATCAGGTTTCCTCAAGCGTGACCCTTAACAATTAAAAACTACACTTTAATTTCGATACACATTCCCAAAAATTGTTTTTAACGTGCCGTAAAAAAAAGTAGTTATTTCTCCCGTTGATTGAAGTCGGATTTGTTTCCGCTATCAGCAATGGAGTGAGGGGTAAGATCTTCATTTGAAGCAAGATAATCTCCAACCTTTCTCGAAACATCATGGAATTCCATTAAGGCCACGTTATGATGATACCGCGGGGTTATCTGCTTGGGTAGGTCAACTGAGAAATATGCAGGGGTTCATGGGAGCTTCCCCATATAGATATTTATATGCATTTATTCACTAAAGAGTAAAACAAAATGGCTACGCATATGGAGACGAACAGAAAGTCCGGCTGTTGGCTCGTCCTTAATTATATTATTTTTCATTTGGGTGCATAAACATATAATTGATTCACAATGACAATAAAATACTGGTTAAACAATAGAGATAAAAAAAAATCGAAAGAAATACATTAAGAACATTTTATTGGCTTTTTATTTTTGAATAAAATTATATAATTACTCCGACACAGAAAATAGATTTTTCAAATGAACTTTAAACAGTTTTTTATATCGTATTTGGATCTCAGACCCCCCCCCCCTCCATATCCCATTGTTATCAAAATATTAAACAATTCAATATAGATTCTACAAATGAAACTATTTACAATAGGTTATTATTATATGCTCTGTAGCTTGGCTATATTTTATACAATTTCTAAGTATTTTACATTGGGATTTGCGCTTTTACAAAAGTATAATGATGTACATTATACAATAATTTTATGAACATCTTTAAAAGTTATGGGGCTCATCTTATGCATCATATACTTAAAACTAACATACGTAAAACAACAAAACTTAATCTAATTTTCCCACCCAGTTGCCATCGATGCGGGGCGGGTGGTGGGGTCATAGTGTTAAACACTAAGTTTGTTAGATACTCCAACTTTAAAAAACTTGATGTCTCCAGTGGATGAACGCACCCACCGATGGAGCACCAAGCAACGGGTGTGCAGTAATCTCAGACAAAATCTGATCATAGTCAAAAAAATTTGTAAAGGCGAAAATACACGTACGGGAGTTTGAATATTTTAAATGATACCACGAAAGGATGGACTACTGTAGGTGAAAACGAAAGAAAAACCATTTGTTGTCACAAATCACATAACTTCATGGATTTTTGAACTTAATATTAGTAATGACTTTCATCAAGATATTAATAATGGCATTTCACAATTTGTTCTATAAGATCAGCCCCTCTCTCCTTCAACAAAGCAGTGATTTTAAAATTTGTTATGCTCTGAAAACGTATACTGTTTTATAAACCTCATTCGGATGTTATTCGACGCAATTTTTTATTTTTCTCTGAAGGAAACGCTTTACATCCATCCTGTCTTGAATGATCCGATATGAGAAGGTTGCCGTTGTAGCTCAGATGGTCCCTGGATCTTGCCTGCCAATAAATAATATATTTTTTTGTTTAGCTGTTAATTACTAATAATCATAAATAGTGGGATTTGTCGTCCTCTGACATGAAATCACGACCATCGTCGAATATGCTATCCTATTAGAAATTTTGACTGCCTATTTAACATGTAGCCAACCAGCCCACTAATAAACGCCCCTTAGAGAGCTCTTGACTTGATAACTCAAACCAGCACTTGGATGATTCACGAGTTAACAACCGTCCGTAGATGGCGGTCGCCAACAAAGCTGCCATTGTTGGTCAACTTGTTTATGAGCCATTGTTTACTAAAATGGAAAACTAGAACGATGTTCGTTACGACAGTTCCACATCTAGGCCAGTCCGGTTCGTCTCAATCAAAATGTCCCCGGTCTCCGGTCGGTTTTGGTAGTAACCAGCTAATGATTATTACCAACCACCCCTTTAAAATAAAATTTGATTTTATTGTTTTTTGTTGTGCTCACAACAATTTTTTTTTACCAATTAGTATTTTCGAAAGTGAAGAAACATTATCGCCATTATAAAAAGCAGGTTTGTATTTTTGTTCCGAAAAACTTTGTTTGCAAGAGAAATAGGCTCATTTTTATATATGAAATTGAGTATTAAAAAAAACATTTACAGCAGACCCTGGGGCATTGGTCAGTATAACATTTCAAATCTATTAGGCCATTTTTACGGATTTTATCGAAGAACAGCACCTAATAAATATAGACATAAATGTCTAAATGTAAGTAGAGCCATCCGGGCTCGACAATTAATTACAAAGGGTTTCAGGAGAAAGAACTTCAATAGTGCGTTAACTTAATGTCTACTAAACCTCTTTTTGGTGTTAAATGTAGTTAAAGTAATAGTAACCTTTAGTGCGTGCGTTTCCAGTTTAAATATATGGTAGTCTTGCAATATATCAAATATTAACTTGAAGACCTTAAATTCTAAACAAAAAGTTTACTATAAAGATTATGATTAAATGATGTGCATAATATCCTTCCAAATTTTGTTAAATAATAGTTTTTTGCAACATTTCGGTTTGGATAATCAAATTTTGGATCCTTCGAAATATAGTCTATAATTATTTCCGATAAATTTAATCTTAAAATATTTTATTTTTTTAGAAATTCAATATTTTCAAATATGAAAATGTTTGTATTTTGGAATTTTACACATAGAATCAATTTTGTTCAATGAGAACAATCAAGGTAGGGGAAGTGATATCTACTACATTACTTCAGTGACACCTCCTTAGTCACTAACTACCCCGGCCGGGTTGGGATGACTTAACCCATCTGCCCGTTGCCAATACCTCCAGGATCCATCATCTACAATACTACGATGACTAAAAAGCCTCCTTACCTTTAAAACCTCCTCCAAATCAAATTAGCGATCAAATCCCACCATATTAGATCTCGCCCTCCTGATCTGTTTCCCTTTAAACATATCTGCTTCCTTTGATCGTTTCTTTAATGATCGTTTCACAAACCTTTGGAATTCTATTCCCATCGAAATTCCTCGTTCATCAACCCTTCCAGTCTTAGATCTAGGTTTTACCAGATCCTTATGTCCCAAAATTCTAACAATTCATTACATATTACTATTATTATTTATTTTTAATTAATCTTATTCATTTCCTATTTTAATACATCGCCGCAAACTTTCATACTGAGTGCTCTAGTAATTATTCCTATACTTTTTCACTTCTACTCATTTATGTGTTTTGGTTCAATCTTTAGCTGTTGGTTCATTTCAGACATCAAATATGTTCATAGTCACATTTTTATTTATAGTTTATCATTTCAGTGATATGTTATGTATTTTTTTTCTTTTCTTATCGGATAGACATTTCTTATTTTGTTATTGTTAGTGAACAACGTCCCAGAATAAAGTGGTTTTTTTTTTCATTTCATTTCCCCTTACGAGATAGTAGATAGCAACATCCTTTTACAACACTGAACCTCTGGCCCCTAACTCGTTGATTGCGCAGGTTAGGGGTGAGCGGAGCGCGTTCTTCTCGGGAGGAGGCAATCTGGCAAGACGTGACACAGCATTTAGTCAGGCTGGATTGCTTCACTTTCGCTACGTACATTTCACTTGAGAAATTCACAACAGCGCAATAGGCTTTTAGAGAGCTAATAAAATTATATGAGACTACAAAGACTGAAAGTCGATAGCTTTTTGTGTGCGTGATCACAGTAATGTATCACTTTTCACGGCTGTCGAGCCGAATGATGCGACAGTTTACAATTGTGTGTATATAAATGACCAAGTTACGCAATATATACCCTTACCTAAATTAAAAGAAAAAAAATATAAAGTGGTGAAATCGAAATTGAACATAAATATTAGTTTAATACACTACTAAATATCAACCATAGTAACAAAAGTCACAATTATTAGCTGAATACCAATAAGATAAACATATGCAAAACTTTTATCCATTATCATATAGTGGAGATTTGCAGACGATTTGAAAAAATCTTCGAAAATATAAAAGTATTGTACATGATGCACTAATACATTTATGTCCAAACCTGAAAAGGGATCTACACTCCCAAATAGATACTGGTAAATCATTTTTCGTTTGTCTGTCTACTGGTATATTCAACGATAGCGATCGTCAAATTTTACATAATTCTGCATTTACTCTTAAATTAAGATGTATTAAACAAAACCTCGGTTTATGTAGATAATCCGTTGCTTATACTACTATATTATATACTAAGTATGAAAATAAAATAGGAACAGCTCAAACAGAAGCGATGAAAGATTTCAACTTTTGATTTTTACATGATTGATCATGATACAGTCTTTCATATCACAAAAAATTAAGTTTTAAGCCAAGAATCAATGTCCCGTATTTAATACCATTCGAGCAAATAAATTCTTTAACGGTAACTCAATTAGCTATTAACTAATTCTTTTTATGTTTTAGATACAAAAGGTGATTTTCAGAGACCGAGAATATACTGTGTAATATTTTTGGTTGAAAATACCAATTAGTTTTCATTTCAAATCATTTAATAAATAATTGATAAACTCAAAAGGCAGACTCCGAACTCCATCCAGAATCTCGATACTGCACCTTCGCATTTTTCGAATATTATTTTATTTATATATGTTTATGTATTAGTTAGAGAGTAAGCCATTTTCATTATCACCCCACCGAATAGACAAAAAGTTCTTTAGACTTTCGAAAACCGGTGAACCCTACTCCACATTATTTCATAAGATCCGTCGTAGATATTTGAAAAATTTGAATGTTAATAAAACTACTGAATGCACCATCCAAAAAAAAACTGCATACAAAACGTCAAATAGATGCAGTGTCCTTGCCTCGTAGCAATCAGCATTGGACGCTGCAAGGTCAAGACACTTAAAAAAAAACATGAACAAGACTTCTTTTTTTGCAAAAAAATATCAACACGGTCACGCAGCGTTGACAGTTTAAACTATACACATTTAGAATAATATTTGGCTTTCGTTTTATTAAACTGGTCAGAAGTTTTAATAATACAATTTTTAATAAGTTTACAGAGATATAACTTAATTCATACTTACCACTAACCACCATCTAAAGTTTCGCAACAAAATGACACTTACCTATAAAAAAAAAAAAAATATTAATATGATAAAATTGAAAATAAATGTTCAATGATTTCAATAGACTACAAAATATCAACTGAAATAACACAAGCCACCATAGCTGAATGCCAATAAAACAAACATAAGCAAAACTTTATTATTTTTATCTATTATAAATTATAGTAAATGAATAACATAAAATATATACAGAACGAAAAGAAATTGTTTATAATAATATATTCTATTAGAAAATTCGCCATCACTCACAGTACATAAACAGAGATAGAAAGGAATATAACGTTGACCCCGAATTGGCAGACCATGGTAACTAGATCTAGAAAGTGATAATAGAGGTGCTCATTTCGACTGAGCGACTAGAGAAATTTCTAGAAAAACTAAAAAAATGGGGAGAAATAATGAGAAACTTCTCATAAAAAAAAATGAAGAATGGATGTGACACAATTACAGGAGTAGCGACGAAACAGTTCTGCTCGGAGCATTCGACTATGTTGCCAAATTTTGGGCAGGCAGATTCCCAGAAAATGCACCAATAAAAATATTTCGTTAACTAGCAACAAGCGATTTTTTCCCTTTGAACTTAGGTATCATAACATTTCCAAGAACTTGCCAACTCGACTATAATGAGAATTTAAATGACTGAAATTATTAACCTTTTATCACCGTGTAATTAATTAGTCATTGACGCGTGATCCTATTTAACGGAGTGAGCCGTATGAATAACAGAGAATAAATCATAACAATTAATTAATAGCTGAGGAACTGTTAAAAATATCATTAAACATTGGTATCTGCAATGGAACGTATGTATATCGGGGTCAAACAGAAATTTTTTAGTGCTGCCTATTAATTAAAAGATTCTAATCTGAAAGAACGTTGCATGTTCAACTATAGCGGTGACTATTAAGCATTGCATGCAATTAACCTAATTATCACAATACACTAATATGTAAGTGGAAAGACTAATATGTAAATGGAAAAAATTACCAAAAGATAGCGTTGACAGGGACAGATAAAAGCGGATCAAGGTGTTAAGGATAAGAGTATAAGAGAGAAACGGCAATTTTAATCTGAAGCTCAGACTTCTAGTTGAGTAAAAGATACTTAATTAAAAAAGAACTTAAAATAATTAAGATGAAAAAGATCAGCTACAACCGTAGGCAATCAAGATTTTAAATGATTTTTGATGGTGTTGACCAATCCACAACAACAAATCAGAAAGCACTATTTCACTGCAACTGTTAAAATTTTCCTTAAAGACTAAGAATAACAATACAGTACAATAAAGAATCATAAAACAATTAATTAGTTGGTTTAAATTAAAGCTCTCCGTGCTCTTATTAATAAAATGTAATAAATATTGGCTAGTACTTCAACGGATTTTATTAATATTATTTATGGTAAACATTCAACAACGTCAAGTCTTTGAGCACCACAGTTAGACATGGAGAATTAAATGCGATTTAATTTCAACTAATAATGTGATAATGTTAAATGGAATACCTGAATTCTAAATTCACGAGCAATTCTGGCATGATACATAGATTTTTTGCTCCAGTTATATTATCAAAGAGCATACATTGCGTCAAATTCTAATAAAATCAGGGTATTCTTCAAAGCGGTTTGTTACAGGGTTTCAATGCTGCAACGAGTAAAGCCCATTTTTATCAATATTTAGTAAAATATGTTATTTTTTTTATCCCAATGACGACAAATTTTTAGGGTTTCGTAGGCTTTTATTCAAACCAGAACACCTGTTTCACGTAGAAATGAAAAATGAAAAAAATAATAATTCCGGATACCAATTCAAAGATCTCCACTTCAAAACTCGTTTAGCAATGTGTAGTTTGCGTTTCGTTTTTAAAACTATAATTACATTAACATCGCGTTTGATAACATGCTCTCTCACCGTTGAAATGTTGACCATTAAAAAAATTGATGAAATTTAATTTATTTCTTTCATCTGCCTAAAACAATATTTCAACTAATATTTCACTCATATATAAATTCACCAGCGATGACTAAGGACTCCCATTGGAATGATCTATGTATAGCAGGTGGATTTAATTCGGAGAAAAGGTGTTTCTCCCGAGGGAATACATTAGCCAGTTATCAGCATACAAAGGGTGCCTGCGAACAGTTTATTCTCACACCAGACCCGGGATAATTAACATAATACCAACTCGAAATATCGGGGGAGGCCCGGTCACGTAATGGAGTTGAGTTATCCCAATGGAAATGGCGATGGTTACCAAGTTAAGCCGGGCCCTAGCATTAATCCCTATTAGAACAGCCCTCTGTTCCTTACGAATTTTAGGGCTTTAACGTATACAATAAATTATAATAGTATTTATTATCCTGGGACTATGGAACTTAAAAACATAAATTTAATATCTATACATACTTCTATGACAGAACCAGTCCTCGCTAATATATTAAAAAAAAATTAAAATGAACTAAGAGAAGGTAAAATAAAAAATGTACATACCCCACAAATGAAAGACACATTCCTTTTCAAGAATTTTACAAATCAAATGTTTATCATGATAAAATTACAATCTCCAATAAGTAATTCATACCATATTTAAAATTCTCATTCACTCGTTCGTTCATACAGTTATTAAAAACAGGCTAGAGACCTCCCAAATCTCCATGATTGTCACCCCCCCCCCTCCTCACATGCGAAAGAGGAAGCGGATTCTTAGGAAGTCCCCCACACACCTCCATCCGCCGCGTCACCGGAGTGGCACGGCCTCCAGGCAGTGGAGGCTGACCAAGAGATCCACAAACGCTCAGGACATGATGGAGAAACTGGCTATACTCATGACTTCCACTATCACGTATTTATAGCAGGTCACGAGGCCACTTCCGCTTAGTCTCCGAGCAGGGTTATAGAGATGTGTGACGCAGTTTAATGACTGTGCTTGGGGATTAGGGTGGTTAGATAGGTTTCGATAGAATTTCATGAACTTGGGAGGGGTGAGCTTCATGGAATCAAACTATATATAAACTGAAATATTTATAAACAAAAACAATCTGAAGGAAAATAAACGAGAACTTGCTTGAAAAATAAAAAAAATATCTACAAATACAAACTGAAAACCATTATACTACTTATACACCTCGATTCATACTCAGAAAAACAAAACAAAATAAAAATTCCCTAAGTATATATGTACTGCTTCAAAATAGTAACCTACATCATAGTCTAGAATGATGAAAATCAACTCTCTAACAATACTCAGCACTTTATGTCAGGTCTCATTTATATTTTTAATAGCAAGCAACTAAACAGTCTTGTTTTGATCAGATTTAATGAAGGAACATGGCGACTTAAGGGGGAAGGGAATTCCAGAAAGATATTGCGATAATAATGATACGTCAGCTTTATTGTTAAATATGTAATAGAGGTATGCAGGCTGTTAGGCAAGGAAGAGTTAAAAGAGGGAGATACCAAAAAAGTACGGTACCAAGAGAGAGGATGGTATGGAGCAAGCAATCTCGAATAGATAAATCCGTGGCACGATCACTCCCAATAAGACACGTCCTTCAGTGACCATCACAGAAGTTGGTAGCGGAGGCGTATATATCTGTCAAGCAGAAGCAATGAAAAAATCATTTCCGAGAAACTTTAATTAAGTTTTTTCGAAAGAATTCCCTACAGCCTTGTTTAAGTGGGTAGGTATTTACCGACACAAATCTCTGTGTAAGCGCTGAGTTTATAAGAAAAATTGTTGAATAAAATAATTAATCTCAAAGATGCCGAGATGCTTCACATATGCGGATTTTCCGGACAAGTAAGTACTTCTAATTCAAGGAAGTAGACGTTAATATTACACTGTCAAAAATGGTCCATGCATCTACAACATTTATATGATTATAATTCGTTTAACCTCGCTCTTTAGATTGCAAAAAAACGTTTTGTATGAAATATAGAAGAGGGGACAAACAGGATAAAAAAAAAAGTTGGAAAGGATGAAATATGACCTTCCATAATTTTGAAGAAGGGTCCTGGCCCCCTAAAAAATACCCTTCCTCACCATACTTCGCTAAAATATAAGTGTATTTAAAATGGAGTCACCTCTCCAGTATCAGAATGATAATCAATATTCTTTCATGATCACATTTTTATTCTCGGTTGATTGTTGCGTAATGAAATAAAATATAATCCCCTCCCTACCTGCCAACAAAACAAAAAACAGCAGCAGGTAGATATGAGCGTATAGAGCAATAAACAATAATATCCAGTAGTTATTATCATTGTAAATTAAGTTAGATGAGACGCCCACACCCTAACGATAGATGTATATTCGAAGCGCTTACCACTTTAAAAAGGGCACATATCAAATTTGGGAAATTTTTTAGTAAGGTAACAAAACGGATGAATAAACCAGTAAAATAATTATCGTTGAATTTCCTCTTTTAATGCACGGCTGGATGTTGGCTTGTTGACATACACCTTTGACTCCAAATAACCACATAAAATGAAATCTAAAGGTGTTAAATCGCACGATTTAGGGGAGCAATTCTGATCACCGAAACGAGACAGTACACGACCTGGAAATGTTTCATACAGTATTTGAATTGTTCCATGGTCTGTATGGCATGTGGCACCATCTTGTTGAAACCACATATTGGCCACATCAATATCATCCAATTTCGGGACAAAGAACTGTGTTTACGACGCCTAATTGATGTTCCTGGATTTTTAACAACACTCTCACGCACTGCTTCGATATTGACATTTGTCAATATAATATAACGGCTTGTTTATGGACAACTAGTGTGTTTGGTGTCTCCAACTGAACCAGTCTCCCTAAATTTTTCAATTAATCTCTTCACAGTTGATGAAGTCAAAACACTATTCCAACCATATTTTGTATGAAATTTTCGAACTGCGGCCACCAAACTTTCATTATTTTTGAGATAATGTTCAACAATAAAGACACGTTGTTCTATCGTGTAACTCTCCATTTTTTACTAACCCTAAACTGTCAGCTGTCAAATTTTTTTTTAAGGGTTGCCAGCACTTTAGCGGCAAATTCAAATCTTGCGTTAATTCTGGGACACCCTTTATTAATAAATTACAAAAAAAACATTCTAGGAATAAAATATTTTTATTCAGTTTATCTAAATGAAATTAAAAACGCTTTTTGCTTATTTTATGGATATGTGCCCTTTTAAAAGTAAGCTCCTAATTTGACCTAAGATGATATTGCAGTACAATATACAATAAGATAATAATTACCAGACTTTTTTTTATTTCAAAGTACACAACTGCATATTAGTCGCCATAAATTATTTTTTATGGAACAGAAGTACATAAGTGATTTTCATTTTGTGCCTTGACTAAGTAACTGGCCTGAAAAGCACAGAAGGGATTGAGACTAAAAGACAATTCGGAGGACTAAAATCCCACATAAGACCCCATTTTGTCCTAAGAAAAGAAAATACTTATCTTAAAAAAGTATCAGAAAACCAGTTTGGAGCTACGGTATCGAAATTTGGGGAGCAGCTTCTAAAACTTGGCTCTGTATACTCAATCATTTACGAGAATCTACACACTGACTTATTAACTCCATAAATACTCCAAGTTGCACCACAGAAATATACAATTTCAATTTCAGGCATTCCTTCCTGCCGTTCTTTCAAAACAATATTATCAAACCCTCAACGCAGCCGTCATATAACTTGATAGAGGGATTTCCTGAGTCACATTGGCTTGCACTGTAACCAAACTGTAACTGCAATCCACCAACATATTTTCAAAAAACTTCCTTTCAATCATGTAAGTGTGCAAGGTGCACATAACTTCCATCACACTATAGGCATTGCAACGCCCTCTGACGAAGACATGATGCTAGTGGCATTGTATCATAGATGAGACAGATTCGGCGGATACCGTCCTATACGGTCTACAACCCCCTTAAGTATCTAGAAAGTCCTAATCAGGAACAGAAAAGGTGACTGAGCGAGATGGCCGACTGAGGATGGTGCAGCTATTTGTCCAAGTACATGTTGCATGGCAGAACCTGCAATGTAATCTGATGCTGGGTGCACTGCAAAAGGCATGTCGTTGGTAATGTAGCGTATAATGAGGACTGGCGGCGAAGCCAACGCACTGGAAACCTGATAGTACCCGATCTAATCGACCGAAACTTAATAGTGGGCTATTGGTCGTTTAATTGGCAGTTAATCCATAACGGTGGGTCATTTATGATAGCATCACGGTCATTTGATTGTTAATGATGCTTACTGAATGAGGTCATATTGTGAATATCTTCAATATGATATTAATAGTAAGTATGCTATACCGTGCGTGTCGTTAGTAGTTATGGCGTTTGTGTCCTTTCCCCGAAAAGAGAAAATTGAATTCAAATTACTAATATTAAAAAACAAAATACAGAAAGTTCATTATAATATTTGTTAACTGGCGTTAAGGTACGGTAGGTATAGGTTAAGAAACATTGCAGTGGGCAGGCAAAATGAACCAGCAATATTGTCAAAAATATTTTTCAAACTATAAGGTGTCCGGTATTTCTTGAGTGAGTGAGCTGATCGGCGAATACGTTGCGTACATCCTTCACATAGTTATGTACGGAAAAATCAAACATTTGGGGAATGGACAGGGTTAATACAATGAGACGGGGCTTGATTTTGTATGACTACCTGTCACGAAGATAGAAAAAAGTGACTTTTGACATCTTATAACAATCGGGTCTAGAATTTTAATTAGTAATATAATGCTAATATGATTGATTCTAAACCAATACTTATACAATAATTATAGCAACTGGTGATTCTAGGAATATTTGAGTGTATGATATATCTCTTTTCAATATTGCACTCAATAATATACCTCACATTACCAAAAGAAATAATTGATCTATAATTATATTATTCAAGCGATATTGTTTTTCTTCAAAGACACCATATTTCAGTTATTAATTAATGAATTTCCGAATTAAATGTAAAACTTATTTACATAGGCCTATAACGACTGGGGGGGTCCCAGTATAATCCTTATACTGGGCCAACCCGCAAAGAGCTGAGGGGGAAGCGGAAAATAAACTATATTGACATAAGTACTGCTAAACACAAAATTCTCCAGCTAGGTAGGTAACAGTCATTCGATCTCGGCAATGTGGCCCGGCCAAACCTAAATATTTTGGCATATTCCCCTTGAGCTTCTCTGTTCCGAAATATTTCTCTCTACTTGTAAGAACAATAACCTAAATAAAACATCAAGTAGATTAAATTTATGTTTTTGTATAAACCTTGTACAAGGAAGGAGTTAGAAATGAGGATTTAGAAATTTTACAGGAGTGTTCATACTTTACAATAGATTCTAGTCTCTAAAAAAAAAAATCAGTGGTGGTATTGATTGGTCATTTAACGAACAAGACTTACCCAGTACGAGTTCAGCCAGTATTGCCAGTTAGTATGGACCATCCATGAAAGAAATTAATAAGAAATCCATTACCAGGGCAGAAATCATTAAAAACGCTTTAGAGTCGGAGCGGAGAGACAACGTTACAAAATTATATCTATCTCGCTAGGTTTTATGGAGACTGGGCTACTCGCCTTCATAATCGGTGGCTCAATCATTGGTTTATAAAAATCCTTGCTAAATATTTCACAGGTATTAAATATGTCTAGAGCGTAGACTATTAAAAGGGTATACAAGTATTGCAATATCAGAACCGACCTCAAGACTTGCCCATCGACATGTGCTTTGCCAGAGAAGAAGCTAGAGGGAAGCCCAAGTCTCCCACTCCCCTGGATGTGGTATATGAAAGAATAGACTCCCCTAAGCGAAACTGACACAGTGCGGCACTAACAGGTTGCAGTAGCAAATGGGGTGAACCAGCAAGGAGGGCGCTGAGGACAATGGTGGGACTAGACCGTGTCCTTGGGCCCCATCTGTCGTTTGCCAGCTTCTGCTTCACTTCTTCCACTGACTGTACTCGTGTAAGGTTCATGCCTTCAAGGGTGGCCTCTGTGTAGGGAAAGAACAGTCCAAGCAACAAGTTATATCAACGATCCCCATGTCTCCTCGTTTTGACGACCGCATATTATTAAACTGTATCCTTATTATGACATGATTCATTATACTCCCCCCCCGAAAAAAAAACATATATTTATTTTGACATAGTTAGAATTACAATATTTAGAACCTACAGGGAACTAAATAAACTCAAATTACAACTGGTTTTATTTTTCTGTAGCTAAGCTCCATTGTGTACAGGATATGCGGACATATAACTAACTTACTTATTGCACTTATATAAACCCGGTATTTTGAAATTTGAAGGAAATGGGGCTCACCAAACAAACGTACGTCGACTAAAACCAGCTTAATCTAAATTTTCCGAAATTCAGTTCCTATCGATGCAGGAAGGGTGATTGAAAATTACACCTTATAATCATAAGAGAGGTAAAATGCAATATAATTCGTGGGCGTAAAGTCATATCAACTATCAATATAATAAAATAACCATATTCTTGTTTTTATACAATGCGCTCATAAATTATACCTGCATATGTATCTAATTTGTATTGCGTTAATGGAATATAATAATTGCAACGAGCAAAAGAATTAGGTGCAAATTGTTAATACACACACGAAACCTTGAGAAGATATCTTATTCTAAATAAAATTTAGTTTTTAAATATATTTTTGTAGTTAAAATTCACTCCTGTGAATTTATTCTTTTAAATGTTTTGTAGCGTAAAAAAGTGAAACGTTATACAAAAACAATTTAAATAGAATGATAGATTTGTCAAGCAGTTGATTATTGATCGCTTATATATTATGAGAAAATGAGAGACCATAGATTATTGTATGCATCATATTAATACCGTATGTCGTTCACGAAAATAAAACAGGTAATTAATTTTATAGTACACACCACATTTCGCCATGAAAGTCAATTATCATCTCGCACAGGACTCTCCCATACGTCCTATACACGCTACTGCGTCCATAAATAACATATCATTACGGGGAAAACACAGGGGCGTAAAAAGATACTAATAACGTCCCGTGAAATATGTAATCTTTTTCCGGCCTCGCTGTGAAAAAAAGCTTGAATGGAAGGCAGACTACAATGGGCTCGTATGATTATAGTAAACTAGAGCGAAGGCACAACAGGTGCTGCCGAACAAATCAATGGAGATCCACTCCAGGGTTAAGACCAAGGGCACATGTCTTCATGCAGCGCAGTTATTCGTATTTAAAAAATAGGGATATACTATAATATAAGGGAATATAATAAAGCAATTAAACTAATATGGGTTCTAGAGAATCGTTTATTTTGCTCATGAAAATTAATATAAGTTTTGCGTACATTATCTGTTGTGGTCGACTTTCTGATATTGGGTTTTGATCAAGTAATCAACAAGCCCTATTTTTGTCTTCACACTTGTAATTTATTACTTTTTGCAAGCCTTTTCAGCAGTGCATTGAATCGAGTCAAAGTAAGAGGTGTATTATGATCTGCTCTGAAAAGGACATGTAAGAAGAGAAAGATATGACGACCTGGTGGTTTATTTTATAATATGTTAGTTCATTCTGACAATTCATTAGTAGAAAAACGGCGGAAGCTTTTACTACCAACGTACACGCTAATTTACTAAACAATAGATCACACCGCTGTGCATTAGAAAAAAAATTAGCGTTAAAACTTCTATTTATTATTTGTCGTCGGCAGTGGCCTCGCGATCTGCTATAAATACTTGATAGTGCGAGTCCAGGCAATGGCTAGTTTCTCCAATCATGTCACGAGCGTGTGTGGCTCTCGCGCTCTTGGTCAGCCTCCACTGGCACGTATCCGGTGATGCGTCTGATGGAGGAGCGTTGGGTAGTTCCCAAGAATCCGCTTCTTCTTTCGCATGCTAAGGGGGTGCTATCATGCGGATTAGGGAGGTCTCTAATCTAAGAGGTCTGCACGAAAGAGCGACTGGATGAAGAATTGTAAATATGGTGTGAATGAGAACATTGAATGCAATTACTTATTGCGCAATAAGGCAGATTGTAATTTCATCACCATAAAGATTTTGGTTTGTAATATTTGTCGTATTTTAATAAAGATCAGCTCAACTAATTTTGAGGATAAAATAAAGGAAACATAAAATCAATAATATTTACAGCAAATTGTTAAATGTTAGCTCAGTTTAACAATTTATTAGGACATCAGCGAGAGAACTTCATTTATTTATTCGATAGTAACTAGTTATTAGGATAAAATTAGCGAGAGGGATTATATTTACTAATATTTTTTCCAATTTTATTAGGTGGTAGATCAGTTAAACGAAGTTAGGAGAAACTTATCGAGTGTTCCTCACAGATATTAGCTTCATTTTTCAATATGTAGTACATTTTTATTTTTTTATATTAGGTTTTAATCATTTATTAGGATAAAATCAGAAAGATAGCTCTTGTTTACGAATATTTTCCGCGTTGATTTATGCCAATAAAGATTTATTAGGATAAAATCAGCGAGAGAACTTTTATTTAACCAATTAAAAAATAACCACCCTAAGAGCCGAAGGGATTAAGAGGCCCGAAGTTGGATTGCGGTAGAAATGAACTTTCTTTACTTAGCTCTTAATTGATTAACTTGGTGCTGGATAGAATCCTCCACCCCCTGGGTATATTCTTAACTTAGTTCAAATTGAAGATCCAATTAAAAATCCCCTTTGCTCTTCTGTTTTATTTAAAGAGATAATTAAATGTTAGGGTATCGGTATCTGTTACTACAGACCATCATCAGGTTTAATTGCCATCAAGGAACATTTATTTATTTGTTTAATGATAACAGAGTGTGCTAACGGTGAAATGTTACGGTATTGAAGTTCAAGTTACTTTTACATGCTTCGCAATGGCTAATGCTTCCTTCAACTTTTATAAAATGTTCAACTGGTATAAATTAGCATATACATTTTTTTGTTTTTTTGAAACACTAAACGTGGAAAATGGATATGAGGCCTTCACACCAGAAATAAATCAATTCAACATCAATTTTTGTTCGGGTCTTCATTATAGATATTTCGAACATACTCAGCATCCTTTTGATGCTTGTTATTATCTTCATAAGCATAGAATATACTTAATCCCTTTGAAATAGTGATAGCTGTTATTATCTCCTACCAAAAACTTCATTAACTATTTAGTTTAACTAATTTAATAAGCTAATAAATTAATAATTTTAAAACTTATTGATTACCTAGCGAAGGTGTGGGAAACGAGTTCCCCCCCCCCTAAGTTTTTAAGATCGAGGATAAGGGAAAAATATTTATTTTATTTTTATACTCTTTATTGGGCTATAATTACAATCTGCCTTTTATAAGGCAATCAGTAATTGCGATAAACGCTCTCATTCATACCATATTTACAATTCATCATTCACTCACTCATTTATACAATATTTACAGACAGCCCAGAGACCTCCCAAATCCACATGCGAAGAGAAAGCGGAGTCTTGGGAAGTCCCCCACGCTCCTCCGTCAGCCGCGTCACCGGATACTAGCCAGTGGAGGCTGGCCAAGAGCGCGAGAGCCACAGACGCTCAGGACATGATTGGAGTAACTGGCCATTGCCAGGACCCCCACTGTCACGCGTTTATAGCAGGTCACGAGGCCACTGCCGTTTCAGTCTCCGAGGAGGTTATAGGGATGAGTGGCGCAGTGCAATGACTGTGCTACAGGATTAGGGTGGTTGGAAAGGCTACTGTTTTTTTAATGAATTTCATAAACTTAGAAGGGATGAGTTCTAGAATGTAGGGTATATTAAGGTCGTTATGAAGGGTTTTGTTGGTGACATAATAAGGGGCATTTACTATTGTTCTCAGGACTTTTGATTGAAAGGATTGGATACGCTTGATGTTCGACTTTTTTGCTGTCCCCCATAGCTCTATTCCGTATGTCCAGATTGGTTTAAGTATAACTTTCTAGATTAGTAGTTTATTTTCTATTGAGAGATGGGATGTCCTTTGAAGTAGTCTGTACAGTTGTCCAAATCGCCTGTTTAGTTCTTGTCTTTTTAGTCTCGTATGTGGGTTCCAGCTCAGTCGTTTGTCGAGATGGAAGCCTAAGTATCGTACTGTCTCGAATACAGGGAGAGGAATAGAATTAAAATAAACTAGTGGACAAGTCTTGCGACAAAGGGTGAAGGTAATGTGGGAGCATTTTGCTTCATTAACTTTGATCCGCCATTGATTACACCAATACTCGATCTCGTCAAGGTGTTTTTGAAGGTTATGGGATGCTATGTCGGGGTCTGGGTGGGATGACAAGACTGCAGTGTCATCTGCAAAAGTGGCCAAGAAGGTATTGGGAGTAGAGGGGACATCAGCGGTGTATAGGTTATAGAGGATAGGGCCCAGGACACTGCCCTGTGGAACTCCTGCATTTATGGGATAGTAGTTAGAGTACTCTAAACCACAAATGGAAAAATAAAGGAATTTATTTGGGGTGAACGGATCGGGAAACTAGTTCTCAACTTCAGAAAAATTATTATTAAACACCGGGAATCGAACAAGTTTATCAACAGGGTAGAAAAAATATCTATTATTACTAAATTAAGACTTATTGTATTGTACTTGTTTGTATGATGCTTGAATAGGCGAAACGTTGACTGACAGGATAATATGTCAATAAAAAGATTAATTGGCGAGGCTCAAAGCTAACAAAAAAAATCTACTTATTAAAAATAAATACGCCTCTGTTTTATTATCAATACTCAGAAAAATAATATGATTGAAAACTAGCTTAAAAGATAGCAAAACTGGACTGACTTCGGACAGTAGACAGCATAATTTGAGATGCCAATGGAATAAAGTTTTATAATTTCACTTTTGGCTCATTTATTTTGACGGTCTCTGCAAGCATACAGACGAATACCGATTGTGTCATTTCTGCTTAAAATTGGAGCCTCTCCCTTCGCTTCGCAACGGTTTTTTTTTTCCCTATAGTTATAACTAATTCATCTATTTAAAATTAACCTTATTCATGCAATGGCACGTGGTCTTCCTAGAATAAGCACGGACTAATGACAGCAGTGCAGTGGGCCCTCGTCGTAAGATGAGTCAGAAGAAGCAGTTGGAAGGGAGGCTCAGATCCGAGGAGGCAGATGCTATTACTGTGACAAATCAGCTCGTTACACATGGATATTGTGTTGGCTGGGGTCCATGACATCCCACATCTTCCGCATCCACCGTACCTCAACACTCTCTGCAGCGGAAAGATATGTTCCATCCACCGAGATCGTGGCTTTTCCATCCCCATCACACTTCATATTTTCTCGTGAACTCCAAGTCTCAGAGAAAACTCGAATGGCCAAAACATCAGAATGCCTTGAGTCGAGTATTTGGTGATATACGCAAAATAATTTTAAGTTTATAATCAGAGCAATAACTCTTAAATAGCTTCCACGTTACAAATCTTTAAATCGCACGTCAGCGAAGGGGGTCAGACTTCTTAATTATTCACCTATAAGTTTTGTCATGTTTTCCACTACTGTCCCGTTTTCATCAACAATGTTTGAGATGTAGTGTTAGTGCTAGTTTTATCTTAATTTTTAAAACATTGTTCATATTAAAGCATTTTGATTTTACTAATTTTGATTCTATCACTATTTTTCTTCTGATTGCGTTAATAACTTACTGCCCAACAAGGCATATTGTAATTTTATCACAATTTTGAATATCTCACTCTTATGATTGTGTAGGGATTGCATGATGATGGACTTAATGAGTCCGAAACGTCTCCATATTAATACGAATTCATAATGAACATCGATACAGAAAAAAGGATATTGCGCAAAATCGTGATATTTAATAAAAAAAAGGCATTCTTCAAATAACAAATATTAATTTGTAACCTTTTTAGGGAACCCTCACTGAACATAAACATAAGGCCTCGTCCCCAAGTCCCATGGTCGCAAATGGTCTGAAGAGAATGTAAAAAGACAGGCACGATGGTCTTTATGAATAAAGCTTTTTTCCCATTAGTTCATGTATTAGTTCGTATTAGAAGGCGTTTTATCCCTTATTCATTATCTTGATGACACCTTTTGTCTCTCCACAAATTTATGGATTCCTACCCAAACGGTTTCGCTGGTCTGTACCGTCATCCTTAAAGGACCCAGTTGAAGCCGATCGTAACTAAAGAACCTGTCGGATTGGCTATCAATCGACGTCTGGATCAGCCTGAATAGCCATCCCGGTACTATAGTTATTATCAGCTACTGCATAGTCCTTCGAAAACGTTCGGGTAGAAATCAATAAAGCTAAAGAGCTTAATATACACACTCCACAGCGGCACCAAGCCCTTCAATGATTAATTACCTTTAATGATGATGATTCGTAGCGACCACTAAAGACTTATGTTAAGACAAAGTGAAACTAACCCTTTCTTTACAAGTAAAAATGAATATTAGTACATAATCTTTATTGTGATAAAATTACAATCTGCCTTATTAGTCAATAAGTAATTGTGTTCAATGTTCTCAGTCACACCATAATCACAATTCTCCATTTACTTGCTCTTTCATACAGTTTTTACTCCATTCAGCCCAGAGACCTTACAAATCCACATGGTTGTCACCCCCCTCACATGCGAAAGAGGAAACGGAACCTGACCAAGAGCGCGAGAGCCACAGACGCTCAGGACATGAATGGAGAAACTGGCCATTGCCAGGAGACGCCCACTATCAGGTATTTATAGAAAGTCACGAGGCCACTGCCGCTTTAGTCTCCGAGAAGGATTATAGGGATGTGTGGCACAGTGTAATGATTGTGCTAGGGGATTAGGTTGGTTGGATAGGTTTCGATGGAATTTCATGAACTTGGAAGGTATTACTTCAATAATGTAGGGTAATTAAGATCGTTTTGTTAGGGATTAACTATTCTTAGGACTTTTGATTGAAAAGATTAGATACTGCTTGATGTTTTTGAGGGGTCCCACATAGCTCTATTCCGTATTTCCTGATTGAGTTTAGAATAACTTTGTAAATTAGTAAGACAGAGATGAGATGCCCTTTGAAGTAGTATGTTAAGTCGCCCAATGCCCCTGTTTGGTAAAGATGAATTAAGCGTTAAAAAGACGGTTATTTTTCATTGCACTAATTTAAAAAACGTTAGAAGACGTTTTTTTTAAAAAAATGTCAGTCTGAAGATTGGTCACCGACCGCAGAATGGCCTCTTCTATCCCCTTGCCGGCAGTGTTCCGTTTTAATTCGCCGACCGACGGTACTTTCTAGAGAGGATTCCAGGACAGGCTTATCGTGGCAGCACATCCCCGTAGCCACGGCAGATGCCGAAGGCTACAGGGGCACAGTTGTTTCGTCGCCGGCAAATAGAGCAGAAAACACACCGTGAGCCTTAGGCAACATAGATTTGGTAATTGCCCACTATTTTCTCCAGAGGTTCAAAGGCGATGGCAATTGTCTCAGGTTCGACAATATTCTACAGGTGAAAGCACAAAAAAAGTATAATTTTAAACATTTAAAATTATAAATCGTTAATGGCCTACTCCATTTTTTGGGTTTCCTTGATTTTTTTTCCGAAATCGGATACCCTGTGTTCCTACTCGACGTCTAGTCTACACTGGTACTTTGCGAATCCCTAGTTTAAGTTTTATATGGAGGTAACACTTTACATAGGGAAGAAATGAAAAATATACACCATCACAAAACATAATTAAGTGACATTAATTAATTAATTGGTATTAAATAAATATGTTTCTATCATTTTGAGTAGGTATTCGAATTAAAAATGTCGACGTCTTGATAAGCAATCTAGTTTTTCAATCAAGGAGTAATCATTAATGTCGTACAACTTTAACTCGAATGGTGATATTATCAGAGCAGTGATATTTTACAAAGCAATTCCATAGAATGATCCGGGAATGGTGCTAATAAAACCAGAATTGGAGAAAAAAACATTGCAAACCATTTCTAAATCAATTAGTAGGCAAAAAATTAATTTTTGAAATAATGAGTAATAAGGAGTGTCGAATCAAAGATCTCAGCGTGTTGATTAGTCACATGTAATATTTGATTGGGTTAAAGTGAACCCAAATTTACGTAGTGTCACTAGAACTGTCATCATGAGTGTAACATTCTTTTTCAATCATAGTTTCAAACCGAGGATAATAATGAAGAGGAAATTATAATTAAATAACTTATAATAAAAATAAAATCTTCCGATCATATCATGTAAGGGGATCAAATTATGCCCTGATTAATAATATGTATTATGTGTTTCGACATTAATATCTATGTTACTGCGATTAATGAACAATCAAAAAAATGTTACTTACAGAATCAAAGATTTGAGGTCATGAGGAAAACTCGCGTGCGAAGGAGGAAGCGGAGTCTTGGGAAGTCTCCCACGCTCCTACGTCAGCCGCGTCACTGGATTCGAGCCAGCGGAGGCTGACCAAGAGCGCGAGCGTGGACATGATAAGAGAAACTGGCCATTGCCTGGACTCCCACTGTCACTGCAGGTCACGAGGCCACTCCCGTTTTAGTCTCCGAGGAGGATTATAGGAATGAATGGTGCAGTCTGTGCTATGGAATTAGGGTGGTTGGATAGGTTACTATGGAATTTTATAAACTTAGAAGGGATGAGTTCAAGAATATACCCTACATTCAGATCATTATGAAGGGTTTTGCTGCTGAAGTGATAAGGGGCATTTACTGTTGTTCTCAGGACTTATAGCTGTTTCTATGATCGAAATATGGTGACGGAATAAACGGAACTGTAACACAAGCAGTTCGCTGACAGTTAAGGCATTGTATGATGAAATAGACCGTCGTAAATTGATGAATGTTTTCTTTCGATGAACAATGGGAGCTCTTTCAAGTCTAAAAAAAAAACTCTGAACAATTTAGCAAATGCAGCAATAACGACAGATATTACAATAGTTCAGAGGACTTAAGAAACACTAATGATTAACAATATATATTATATGTGGAGCTTAAGTGAGCTAGTATTTAGAAAAAGCCATTAAAGTAGGTCGATTCCGCTACTGCGACGAAACCTCTATTAGTGCTACGTTTCATCTGAGATTTTTTAATAAATTAAAATAAGAAATAGTCATGTCAAAACACCAATTAATCTTAAAACGAAAACTACTATTTAAGAGTATAAGTTTTACGGTGATAAGTGAGCTTCCATTGAAGTAAACTAAGGACACTAGCAGCTTAAAATTTACCAAAAAAGTTGTTCCTTACTACTACTCTATACAAAATTGTAATCAAATCACTGAAGACAAACAGCTATCTTTATCATTTCTCAACGGTCACATTGACATCAAGTGAACTGACTAAAAAGGAAGGGGCCCCTAACTAGAATCTGATTTCACAAAAGGCAAATGATGTGTAAAAGAAATACTTCCGCAACGATGCACAAAGATGAAAAAGCATGAGATCATTGGACTGTATGGACCGCAAGCACGGAGGTGGTATGCGAGCTGGAATCCGGCACACCGTTACAGACCGCAGAGTGACCAGTCGGGAAAAGGGAAATCTCATTTTCCTCAAGGCATTCCCCTCCATTCTCCTGGCCAGGGATGTCTACAGGCCTATATTAATTTCAAAGTTAACTGTTTCTTCATGTACTGAACATAGTACATATGATAGAAATGGTATTTGTGATTAGTCGAACCACATGAACTAGTACTTACCGACGACTGTTAAAGGTATACTCTTAATATACTGATCCCGAATAAATTCAAGACATTTGCTGACAGTAAATTAGTATAAAAATATACCTTATTATTATCACATTGAGTAAGCGCAACTACTCCATCAAACAAACATAATGAATATATATATATTTATGTGGACCAATTTATTGGTATTACACACATATTTTCAGCATGGAGAGACACAAGTAAAATAAAATAATCGAATGAGTACACCCATTTTACTCATATAGTCCCAACCCATAATCTTCACCATACTCCTTGGCATGTTCCTTGACCAATCCAACATGGCAAGGACATAGATAAAAAATAATTAGCCTATCCATTTCCTTAGTTACATATAAGCCCGCTGATAAAAAAATCTCAGAAGACACAGATTATAGATGTAATTAGCTTTCTGCGCGCGGTCAAAGATAGGCTCGCTTATTCTGACTAATCAGAAAAACAGTTATTCTGGAAAATTAGGGGTCGACTACGCCATCGCCCCTAGGTGAGCAATCGCGGTGTCGGAGGAAGTGTGAACTAATCCTGTCTCTCCTTACACTGACGCCGTAAGTTTATTGATAAATAAAAAATATGAAAAAGCAGGCGTGTCTTTCTGGGCCGTGGGGAGGATACCTTATACTTGTCTGCGGTAAATTGGCACAACACTCCTTCCTATATTTTCCTTTTCGACATTGACGGTTTCTCTCGGCATCTCAAAAAATGTCTAAAACTCCTCATGAATGACCTCTTCCAATTCGCAATGAATATCCTAAGATTTTGCACCACTTTGCGTTAGTCACTTTCGGAGAGATATAAAAAATATCTACTGAACAATAAAACTAACCGTCGAGCATTAGATAAGTTTTACATCATCAGCCAAGTAGATGTGGAATTTATCGCATTCCCCTAGTAACCTAGCCAGCAGACAGACCCATAAGCCGAAGGGTGGTTGAAGAGACCTTTATAAGTAGCAACGCCGACAACCCTCGACTCAATTACGATGTCCTTTTATTGTCGAGGAAGGGTTCACAAGGGGAGTGTGATACCCCCAGCTGAGCTGAGGGAAACTCTCCTAGTAAAAGACCGTAGTCTCGTACTTCTACACTAAATATAATGCTCTGGTTTTATCAAATTGTTGGGTTATAGTCAGCAATTATACTTGAATAATTGTTGAGAATCGGGAAAAAAACATGTTAGTTAAATTTATACTTGATAAATAAATGAACAACGATTCCACGCATACATAATTACCGGTATTTCGGTTCAATTAATCTCTGAATGAATGCGTTGCGGTAAATTAAAAAAAAAAAAAAGTATTATTCATAAGGCATTTAACAATTTGATAAATTATGTTATTCATACTATTAGCAATATTGTTTTTTTAACTCTCTCTCTCTAATTATACAGCATTTACAGTGTACATTTAAACAATGCAGACATGTAGCCCTTTTTAGCTGAACGAATAAAATAACAGAATTTTCATGTTCAAAGTTTTCTTATTATGGAAAGCATTCATGTAAGCATTGAACATTGCATCTGATGAATAAGCAGGAAAGTTTGAGCATTTCAACTGTTTACTCGAGAACGAAGGGTTCGCTCATGGCGAAATCTCTTCAGGGAAGCAATCCAACTTTTTGTTCAAACAATTAACAATACAATCCAAGTTTACTCAAATAAAAAAACTATAAGAAATGAGACATTAAAAGATTCACTTCTAATTACGAAATAGAAAACTATAGTAACAGCAACTATTAAAACATTTTAGAGACGACATTACGATTTAAGTAGAATATTTATCAATAAAGTTTAAAAGGGGTAAGAGCTTAAATAAAACCAAAATAATTTCGTCGAAATGCGTTCAGAAGTTCAACACCACTATTGACCAGTGCTGCCATACATCTGCCACAAACAGATGTTGGACACACACACCTGTCCCGATCCCACTACCTGGTACCGGGACCTAACCTTGTGATTTATTATTTCTTTCATTCTAAATATACATACTTCAATTTTCAGGTAACATAATAACAATATTCAGCAATAGTTATATGAAGAACTGCCCTGAACAATCAACAAATGGCACTAAGCACTATGACAAAGTACCTAAGCACCTATAAGACCTGTGAAAATAAGTCAAAAAACGTCGCTCATAGATCTCGAACCCTAAAAAAGGAAAAATAAAATTTTAAAATGTATATTTAAAACGTTTGCGAGGTTCTTCAGTTATAATGCTTGTTACTTGTCATCGCTCTTCAATCTTCAGAAACTACCATTTTTTTGGTTTTCGACTCTTTTTACCCTGTGCTTAATAATACATTTTTTGTCACTTCCAATTGTCCTTTTGACTAATTATTTCCTCAAAAAATAGAAGACCCTGTTATTAGGTTATTATGCAATTATTTCTCGCTTAATTGTCCAAAAAAGTGTTATTTGAGACTGCAAACTGGCAAAATAAATAAAATCGTTAAGTGACATTTTTTCATAAAATTTTCAACACGGTAAATTTATTAATTTAATATTCCCAAGAAAAATCTACTTTGATTCATAAAACACAGTTAAAATCGTAAATCAATATTGTATAAAATCTGAAAACCTAAATTTAAAATACCCTACACAATAAAATCCTTCAAGGGATTCCAGTAACTTTGAATTTGAAAGAGCAAAAAACATCATAAAACCTTCAAGAGGACACACGTGAAATTCTATAAAAACCTAATCTAAGTAACCCTGGCGTTTCACGCCTCAAGGGATGTTGAAATCAATCACGATTGGCAGGGTAAATAAATTAAATTTAAATATTACTAAGTATTCGCCGAAGGTTATACAAAAAAAATCCCGATTTTCGCAGTTTTTTATGGGTTGAGACTAAAGTGCGTTGCACAGAGTATATAAATGAAAGTAGTAAATCAAATCAACAGACAGCGAGATCCACATTTTTTTTTTCAAAATAAAACAGCGAATAAGGACCACTAAAGCACTTCTCAGGGGTCATATTTCTAACGAATTAGTTTTTAATTTCTTTAACTTAGCTGACTTAGCTTCATTAATCACGAAGTCGAAAATTATTATCACAAAACTGTTAACTGATGAGAGACGCCTCAATTTTTTGTCAGCATCATCAGTTGATTATTCAATCCCTATTCGGACCGAATACGTAGAAATGTATCAGTGTCGTTGGAATTTTCTTATCACCTATACGAAGAATGTGATACCATTGTAACACCCACCATATATGTGTGTATTTTACATGCCGTCATGGGAAACATTTTCTTCAAGACACTGTGCTATTGTAACATTTAAAACTAAACAATTGATTTTTATTTATTAACATCAATTGTAATCGGACGGTATTTTAAAAACACACACATATTAACAAAACTAAGGTCGTAGAATCATAGTGATGAGTTTAGACACATGTCCGTGTTTCCATGACACCTTCAGAACATCTCAAAATCCTGGTTCAATTGACCTGTTAAACCGTATCGTCCATTTCTGAGAGATTGAATAAATTGTACGTGGTTAGAGGCTCTCAGACGAAGGAAATACCTAAAAAAGAAGAAAGCATGGATTCTAACGCAATAAATTAGAGTATCTATTTCGAAATTTTCAATTAAACGGCGATGACCCGGTGTGTGTTGAGCACAGAAGGAAAAAAAGGAACATTTTCCAATTCATCCAATCCAAGAGAAGAGGAGGACCGTCCTATAGAAAAGCCTGAACTATTGTAGTAAGACGCCACATTTCATTCTCCATGGTTCTATCGGTCACGGGCGTGCAACTCAGTAAATTCCACTCAAGCCTTCCATAACTTGGCATTTTCCACGGGGTATACGGCTAAATCCTACTAGAGGTGGCACATTTTATAAACATTATGGCTTTCTATACTATTTCCTATTGCTTTCAGCAATGCTCGCCGTATCCCGTTTCAAAAAACTATAACCCAGCCAATCTTTGGTAACTATTTACCTATCACTCATATTAATTAATGTAGTTATTTAAGTATTAGTTAAACAAAATTATACCTTCTAATAGCTGACCATGGAAAGGGAATTCATATGACAATAAAATGCAGTCAAAAATTAGGAAGTGTTTCCAAGCTATTATAGTACCAATAAATTTGGTTTGACGTAAATGGTAACTAGAACCAAATTTAGCAACACAGTCCAAAAAGCATATAAGAATTGGTACTAGGCAACTACTGAGTAGGTCACTAGGGATAGATTAGGCTGAAATGCATGTACGTACAGACAGCAAAAATCATTCCAGCTGAAGAGTGCATAATACTACAATGTGTGACCGATGGAAAATAGCATACTATTTGGCGGATAAAATAAAAATGTTTTTTTAAAGTAGTTTAAAGCTCGTAGCTACGTCGAACGGAAACCTCTGAATATACCACAAAATTCAAGGTTACCTTTGGTCTAAATATAGCGAATCAGAAGTAATGCGTCAGAGGATTGCTAGATAACACCACGTGACTAAGGAGGGCCAGTCACGTAGATGGTGGTTCAGAGAGGCCGCATACAGCATACAAGATAGCGGCAGGAAACTGCAACGGATGTTGATCGCTCACCGATGAAGCAATCTGAACCGATGAACGAAACCGCAACACGGTTGCTGTGGACATGGTATAGTGTCTGAACAACGCTTATATTTATCGTAGTGCAGCTTTCTACTAGCTATATCACGTCGTAAACGGATTGGAACAACAAAAGAAGTTTAGCGCAGAAAAGGTGGCAACATCTCCATTCAGTCATAAGATCATTAAATCCTATTATCACCTTCTGTAGGCTACACTACTCTTGCTAAGGACATAGCAAAGTGCACCGACCCCAGAGAGAGCATATAAATGAGATATGCTAATGCCTCTATGCTTACGGCCTAATTAGCAATTAAAGGGAATTGGAGCAATTACCATCCTAAGAGAGAGAGAAAACAGTCTAGTCTACTGCTTCATCTAATGGTTCGGCCTTGTTCAGGCAGAGGGCTTCCAGCCATATAAGGTGGTCCAAGAGGAAAGGGTTGAACATAAATCACATTCTCCGTTAGACTGCGTCTATTATCCTTAGGAGTACGTCCTAGAGTGAAGAAGGACATTTTGGAACTGTCAAATCTAGAGATTGTGATGATACTTGAAATATCAGCTCAACTCCTTATCCCCATCTAATACTCTTACCCTCCCTCTTAAGTGCTATACACCAGTGATTCCCCAGGTCAAGTAATCACAAGAGACGTCCCGTTTTACCTTAACACGCCCTGATATTTCAAGTCACCCTTATCTTTTTCCACTTTTGAGATAGAATGGAAGAGGGGTGGGGGGCAAGTTTCAAGATAACAATAAGATAATATCTCTAAAATATCACTTAATTTATTAGTGTACTCTACCCCACCCTAAACCCCTTCAGTGCCTAGTTTCAACCGTCTTTTCTTTAAAGTCTCATTTCCCTTTATTTTTAGAGTAAGTATCAAGTTTTCACTATCAGATAAGCGAACCTATTAAAATATAAAAGCGAAATACCGCTATTTAAGATAAGCGTTGCCCTAATGAAAGTAAGGCATAGATAACAGTAAATCACAGCAACAGAGGCTAATTGCAAACGGTAGCCTAATGACCGTATCTCTAATGCATGTAATTTGCTATCTGCCCGCCTAGCCCCTTCATTTCACCCAGGCGGCATTAGAGAAGAAAAAGAAAAGAAAGAACACGGGGTGAGCAAATTGACTTAGACTGATTTGATCAAGAGTGATTAAATTTACATCAAAGTATTATTCCGTTACCACTCTCCTTTGTACATTGACGTCGGCATATTTAAACAAGAACCTAGACCGGCGGGGATCACATCTTAAGCACTTGGAATCACAACCTCAAGTTCTACTTACAATAAGTCTTAACTTTGGCGAAATTTTGGGGTTTTGGAACTTTATATGTGTGGTCCGGTTGGTGATGATGACCCCCGGTTGCTTTACTAGGAAAAGTCCACGGAAATGTCTCGAACCCTCACACTCATACAAGCTTCAGATTCAGTCAAACTAACGCCACTCATATATCTAAGCCGATGTCCACGAATTGTACTGTCACGATGGATCAGTAATTATCACTGATGTGATAAGATTCTAATAAAACTAGATAACAAAAAAACTTACTTATGCAAGATAGAGCTGTTCCGCCCAATAGCATGAAGTAAACCATTAATAAAGGCCTTTTTAAGTCCATTATAATTCCCCTTTACGTAGTATTTAACTGTTACGGTCGTCGATAAGTCCTTGCTTGGTAATTCGTAGATAATTAAAGATAAGAAACGGAGGCAGGGGGAGCAAGGAGAGGATATGTCCTTCCTACAAAGAGAGGGAATCCAATGGATTAGTGCCAGAATCTGCTTCACCTTCCGTTTTATGTGCATACCCTCCGCGTCACCTTCTAGCTTCTCCCCCAGTCAACTCTTCTTCAGCGTACAATCATTATTGCAAAACTTTTTTATTCTCAATGAGAAGAAAACATAATATGAGGCCGCTCTAGGGAGTACATGTTCTAGTTAATCACTCATGATGTAAATGGCCTTGCTTTCAACTCTAAAACGGGCTTGGAATTCCCTTAAGGTACGAAAATGTTGAATGAAAATTTCCTAGTTAAATTAATGTACGATATTCAAAACTCGGTGAAGAAATATGCAGGTAACTTTTTAGTAGATACGAAATAATATAGAGAAAACTCTACTGATATCGAAGCGAGGTCAAGAATAAATTTATGTCATAACTTTTAAGTAGAAAATTTAGAGGACGAAAAGTTCACTTGATAGTAATAGTTTCAGGACCACTTTTAAGTTTAAGTTGTTTTGAAATAGTGACATAAAACTTTTTATAACAAAGTGTATCATACCATTAATTTTTCTACTAGATTTTTAAGCGATTTATACTTGATGAGTGTAATACTCGACAATGTAAATCATAAATCTAAATAGCCTCAATTGATCTTTGCAGCATCAGATATCAGGAAATGTCAAAAAGCGCAACGTTAATAATTTTCGCAACCGTGATAAAGAGATTTTTTCTCTTTAGCAAACAATTATTAGTAAAGGTCAGATACTAAAACTAACAATGAATTAGCTAACAACTATTCAGAATTATTATATTAGACTAATTATATTCATAATTCATAATTAGAACAACTTATCAGCCTTTGTGTCATGGATCAAATTGTATTCACAAAAGGGATGAGTGTGTCCACAACGGTTAGAAAGTGAGGGTTTGTATTTTTTTTTAGATATTTTCTGTATTACTATTTCGGTAGACCAAGTATTTAACCACTCCTCTTGTACTGTCATGAGATACATAACTTGTACTACCATTACGGACAGTTCCAGCCTTCCTTGAATTAACATGCGAGTTGTAACACTAATGTTTATATAACCCTGGATAGTTGGGGATAAGGATTCGGACTATCCATTACAAACAAAAATCCAACGGTATTAAAAATTAATAAAAGGCTATCAGGAATAATGGGCCTATATCGGCCCCATTGACTCCACTATATAAATGTGAGTGTTAATCCGAGCTGAGATAAATGGCTGCTGGTACAATAGCTTGAAGCTGGTAGCCACCAGTCCAAGTTCGATCCTAGCAAACAGTGCCAACAAAAGACCAGGGGCTCGTTAATTTTTCCATTAGGGCCAGAAGCGTGCGACCGGCGTATGCTGGCCTTATGCCGCCCTCACTCCCCTAGTCGTTAATTAACAACGTTGCCTATATGTGCAAATGGGCACCACACGGGGTAACTATGTTTAATTCATCAAGTAATAACACTTCACTCAAGATATATTGGCAATGCCGGCAAATATAAGTATTTAATAGAAGATGCATTAATCAGTGGCTTTCCAATTTTCATTATATAAAAGACTAATTGCCAAGCTCGGAGATTTTTTACTTTCAAAACCATTACAAAGCAGTCTTTTACACACCTGTGCATGTTTGAGGACATAAATCGAGAAAGTGCGCACAAGTATGATTAGCTGACACAGTTACCAGCTTCATCGTCCAGGTAATCTTACTAAAAACACAGCTCAAATCCTCCAAAAATTCTGGAATATATTATAAAAAAGTGTTCCAACATTATTTACTCAAAAGTGGAATAACTGTGAGATTTTAGATTCACTGAACAACCTGACGAACCCGGTATTCAACACAGCAAAGAACCCGAGCTAGAAACCCTATAAAGGTTTCAAGATTGATAATTCTAGCACTGACCCTGCTAGAAATATAAACCTCATTTTTTTTCAAAGCAATATTTTTATGTGAGCATAATAACAATCACAAGCACTTTTAGGGGTCTTAAAAGCTGCCTGTTGCACTAGCTCAACTTCATCATGATATGAAAGTTCTGGCTTTAAAACCACGGAACGTGGTAAGACGTAGCTAAAACAATTTCAAAGTTCACGATATTTTGACATAGCAATCCAAATTCGGTGGAATTGCGGCGAGATATGATCACAATAGCGAAACGCGGGAGGGGGGATGGCCAAGGCCAGCCAACAGCTGCCCTCCGTCACCACAGGAGACTCCACTTAGATCTCCAGCTCCTGATAAATGGTAGTTAAATTATAATGTATGATAAAAATAATAAATAGTTTAAATACAATGCAAAATACTAAAAATTGTTTGGGTCTCAATTAATTCAAAACAGTCAATGCCTTAATGAATAGAAATAGTTGCATAAGTAGCACCAAATTGAGTTTCGTTACGATTAAAAAAATGATATTACTGATAGTTTTAATGACTTTAAATAATAGTGGACTTTGTACCACTGAAGTATTAAGTGATTAATTATTCAATGAGGTCGAAATTCATAGAGATATACTTCCAGGTCAAGCACATGACTCCCAATAACCAAAAGCAGACAAACCCAAGGAATGAAAACTAGAGGGTTAGAAAAAGAAAAAAAAGGCAGTCCCCTAAGTTGGTTTTAATACAGACCAGAATAATTTCAATTCCATGATCATATTTATAACGATTTGATTTTAAAACAACATATGTACGTAGAAATCAATAAGACAAATAAAATGATAAATATTAATAATAAGAGAGAAATATTTCAGTCAGAAACTGTGACGAGTTCCATAAACTATTGATTTGTTCTGATAGCGAAAAGGAATTCAAAGAAATTATTTTTTCTGATCCATATTAAATTATCACAGATTAATTTTTAATTGATCATTAGTATCTAGCTTTCACAATTCCTGCATATAATTAATACTAGTTGATTTTCATAACAATCGTCAGAAGAAAAAAAAGAACTTTATTTGTGGTCAGGAAAGAGTTAAAATATATCACCTTTAGACAGAAACTAGTAAAATCAGAAATAGAAATGATAAAAAATAGTTTAAAAGAGCGAAATGTCCTTTTCCATTAATGAGCTGTACATCCCTAAGTCCTGATGATGAGAGAAAACTAAACATTGCTTTTTTTTTCCTTTCATAGCCCCTTTAAATTTACAGATAATTATTTATAGATCCTCAGGCGTCAACCGAGAGAAAAACTGATACTTTAAGCTTATAAGTGCTCTTAGGTTGCAAACTTAGCTGAATGACTCATTAACTTGAAATGACAATTGGACAAACAGAGATATTCGAGCAAATGACAAAAAGAACATGACTGGGAGGCCGTTGACAAAGAATCGGTTCTGGAAGAGCGCTCACTCCATAGGAAATCGCTAAGCCCAAGATAGGAAAGTGTTAAGTCAGATGAAGTTGAGCCATTAATAAGAAAGTAAGCAGAAGAAGTAACCCTTCTTCGCCTCGGCCTTCCCGATCAGACCGGGAATCGCTCGAGAGTGAAGAGTATTTTCGAGCCTCAATCAATCATGGGCGTTCTTAGCAGAAAGGGATGCAATCATTCAGCTTCTTTTCTAGTATCTCAACAACTGCATGCCTACAAGCGAGAACGAAGTAACAACATGACCATATTCAATCAAAATATCTCTCATAAAGCAAGAATTATTGAAGTTTATTCATATTCATTTTTTTTTAATAGGATTGGAATTGGGGGAAGAACTGACAAAAATTTGGTCGCACTAATATAATTAAATTAAAATCAAAGTATTTTTGATCCCTTTTGATTTTATTGCAAGAAAACTTAATAATTTAACACAATCAAAAGAATCAAATTAAAGAGCCCTTGCGGATGACACGCCCTAATAAAATCAATCTTGTTGTCCAGATTGCAAAACGTATTTTTTTTGTTTATTATAATTTATATGATTCTCCGATGGTGCTAAATATAAAAGCAAACACGAAAAATAATGATTAAAAAAATCACTTGGTAACCAACAAATTAATACTTTTTCATGTCGGATATTAAATTAATGATTTAGAGATCCATATTTTAAAACTACCTATGTAATATTCATTAGGTCTTTGGATTTTATTTAGTTCATTTTTTTTTTAAATTTCAAAACCTCTTTATTATAGCATGAACAAAATAAATAATAATTAATAATTGAAATACCAATTTCTCCTCTTCCTGCCATTCACAGATGCATTTGAAGGATTGCATAAATATAATACATTTTGTTTTTGTGGTAAAAAGTTTAAAATATGTGACGCATCACAATTGGCTTGATTTTTTTCCGAGGTAACAAGGTGGACTGGTTCCCACCCACGGCCATTTATAGCGCCACCAGCCATGAGAAAGGAAATGACACATCTTCACAGGAAGACAGTCGCGAGGATTTTAGTGCCTCAATGATCCCAACTGTAAATGCAGCCAGTTTATTTTTTAATAGGTTGATGCATAGCTAGTTTGTCTTTTGGCGGATTTATTTCGGCGTATAACACTCAGGTCATCAACGCCTTTGTTTGAAAATTGATAGTTACGGAGACCATCGATAATGAAAGGACGAGAGCGAAGCCAAGCCAACCCAGTCCCACAGATCAGGCGGTAGTTGAAGATATTGTTGTATATCACGAGTTATAATCGGATGATGTGGAAAACAAATCAATACAATCCGTTAATATTTAAACTTTCATATGAACGGACAAGTCCAAACCCTCCAAATACCTCGGAGCTAACATGTTCTAGGTTTTCGTAGTTACCCACTAGCATCGAAAATTTATTTGTATTACTATTTACAGAAAGTCTAACCTAGAATATAATAATTTATGTTTGGACGATTCAACGAATGTGTATAAGGATGTACTTGAAATAACCAAAGATGAGAGGGTGAGCGAAGGGATGTTTCCATGAAAAATGCATTCGACTCAACAAGAAGTGCCATTTTATCCACCAAGTGCCTATCCCGTATCCTGCATTCATTAAATATAGGTGAACTGGAGGGTGCTAGGAGAACTGATTTACGACAGGATCAAACCAGAATATATTTCCTTACGAATTGCTTTTGAATAAATTATCAAAACATAACTTTTTAGACAAGAGGTTTAGTGCAGCGAATTTCACCAGCGCCAGCTTACCTTTCATTATTTTCTCGTCACCGCCAAAAGCTTGAGAGTGAAAAAACCGTATGATAAAACTTCAAAATAGAATCGACCACGATAAATTGTATACAGAACATGTCGAATTGTGAGGAACCACTTTCATATTTTAGAAGAATGAAATCCGAAATCAAGGTTTCTATAAAGGGAAAAATAGAGCAAAGCTTGAGAAGGGTGTACAGCACTCCGTTCTGCCTGTAAATTGGTCCCCATCACGCACTATCTTTAAATACATACATGGGGGATCATTAACACATAAATTTCTCGCTTAAAACAAAATAATTTGAAGAACAGACCTGCACCAAGGCATGAATCAGTGTATCGCGAACAACCTTGGTCATCGAGAACACCTAACTCTTATAAAGTATCAAGAGATTATTTTTAAGACATTGGTATTTTTAAAACTGTACTCGCCAGATGGATAGCAGTATTAAAATAATGCCTTCAGCTTGGCAGGTGCAGTGGAAGATTAAGGAGTCTGGGAAGCCTATTGTATCAACCGGCGGCTCAACATGTGGCAAGAAATCTCACGGTAGAATTGAATATCCACCAACAGACCAAAGGAAAAAAAACTTTGGATTGTGAAGGGACTAAGGGTAGAATACGGGAGCAAGGCTGCACCATGCCATAGTGCCCGCAGGGTCGTTGTGTCTGATCGCATTCTCTATGGGGCAATTTCAGATAACGGTCATCCCCCAAGGAAAGAAGGAAAACGCCCTCTTACCTACTTCTGCCGGCAGCAGAATGCCCCAGCTCCTCCTGGTCTAGATATTACCTTCAACTAGAGCCTGGATGTGAGCGGAAATGTGTCCCTGGGTATATTAATATGGGGATTAATTCTTGATCAATCAAAAACCCTTATCATGGAAACCTCAATGGCTCCCTACAATCCAGAAACGGTAGTAGCGCTGCCAGTATGAACACAATTAAAAATAAAAGATGAAAGTAAAAATAAAAGAATAGCAATACAATTAATTGTTAGTAACGAAAATAAGTAGCACTTTGCTAGGACAAAGACTCGTGGTGAAAGAGTAAGGACGGTGTCGAGTCACCGAAGTGAAGGACTTTCCACTGAGTCACACAAATGCAAGGGGAATAACTCTATGGAAAGGTCACGTTTCAATGCAACTGTAGACTTTCATAAGGACCCACTACTGTCAATACTTGGTATGATGTAACTTACTAACAATACTAGTGTGTATTCAAGAATTTTCAGTGTGTTTCTTCGATTCCAAAATTCTAGGCGACATTTTGGAAGAAGCTGACTTTATTCTACAATAGAACAATGAATTAATCAACTTCACACAAGCTAGAAAAGATTGGTAACTTGTAACTAATCCTTTTAAACTTCCTTAAACCTAAGCACGTATAAAATCTTAGTTCGAATTGGCACTTGGATCTCACTCCATAGAATATAATTAATTTAATAGAATATAATAAAATTTATTGCCACACGATCTTTCTTAAAAATTTATTTTTTACCACAGGATAGATTACCGCCCGATTAAGTATTTATTTCTCAATAATTAATGCATGACAATTTGAAAAGTTCTTTCAGTTTTGCAGACGAATTAAATTTCGCTCATAGGTTAAAGACAAACACAGGCTTTGAAGGAGATCAAAATAACTTTATGACTTGACCTCCAATTTCTTATGACCGACGAAGATAAAATGGTTACACTGTTAAACAACAAAAATAGAAAAATTCCTTAAGTGATTTCCTACCATTTTTTTTACAATTCATTGTTACAGCTCAAAGTGAGAGGCTATACTTTTAGGCTTTGCCCATTATGAAATTTGACGAAAATCTAACAAATCTCTTTCATTAGCCAGAGCGGGTGTCCCAAGAAATTTGTCCAATGAGTTAGATGTAACAAAATTTGGAGAGGCCACTTGGTTTAACAAGAAGACACATATCTCGATCAAAGTCTCCGTTGTTACTTTGCAAAGTTCCAAGAAAGCCCTTACTTTTCTCTTATTGCTAATGGCTAATTGACTACGAGACGAGCCAGGGTAGAACAAGTACTATTGTGCTGGTGGGTGCACCAACCGGTACCGCTCTAGTGAACTTGGCCCGTCTGTTGTCTGTTCCCAACGCTTCTTATCCTTGACCTCGCCCATTCTGGATGTCTGCGCCGTTTCTTCAGCGCCATTGCTTCTCACTCCTGCTAAAACTACATTCATCAATTTGAACTAAGGTTCTCTTTCACTTCGAATCAGTCTAAACCTCACGATGTGGGTAACACAACAGAATAAGAGAGATGGGTGGTCGGGAAAACAGAGGTAAGGTTGACTGAGATATATGAAAGCTAAATTGAACCAAAGCTTGAGTCAGCCGCGGAAGAAATCCCGACGATCTTCCCGCTTCAGAGCATCTGCTGATACAAATTGTGTAATTCTGTTGCACTAGTAAGCTTTTCAATTATCAAAAAAAAACAGCATTAATCGCCATACCCGAAGAAAGGAGCTCTACTTTAAAAGAGAGTGTGTAAAAGAGGAGCTCAAATCTCGGAAGCTATTTTCGATTTTCCAGTTCGGAATTATTGCCCCATGGTTAATGACACATTAAAGACCTAGAAAGAAATTGTAAAATTTTCCAAACAATATTTGGGAACTTACAAAACAAAAGGTTTTTCAATAGTTATTTTTAGTTAATATTGTAGCTAATTTTGTTTTGTCGAAAACTGGAGTTCAAGTGGTACCAAGATGGTTTAGCAAATGAAATGAATGATTTCATACCAAGTTAGACAAAATACAAGTTTCGTTTTCACAATCATTTATTTTGTTGTTGACTACATTCCGAACTCAGGCATATTTCGATGATGCTCCTCCACTTTCGAGGTCCTTCAATCATGTTTTGTTTATCTTTGAAAGATTGGCATGATTTTAACTTTTTTTAATCATATTTAATTAGAGGATCTCATATTGGTAAAGTTCATCTAGTTGATGGCCAGTAGGTGGTATGGCATACACCAATGTGTGCAGACCCAATGTAAAATAAATTTTACTACTTTATGTTAATAAAAACTAGTCATAAGTCTATGACTCTAACCCAGCACTATTTAGTTTCTAAAATGTAGGAAACACTGAGGCTGTCGTCAATTATAGCAATGAATTTGTATGAGCGATTTGACATATGAGGTTTTGGGTTCGATCTCCGGACATTAAAATATTGTGATGCATAAAATACAAATATAATATGTCGAGGGGATTACGTACAATTTATGAGTCGTTTATTTTGAAAGTAGCCCAAGAATGTTTTTCAAAATAAAAAGTCTTTGTTAACTTTTGATTTTTAAACATAGTATAATGTAGTAAGGCTCGCTACCAAAATTATTACAGAGATAGATAGAGTGATAGAAGGGACAAAAAAGGGGATTTCACCAGCAAATCAGACAAAAAGTTGTACTTTTTAACATCCCCTGGTTGCTCCCTCCAATTTAAAATGAAAAATAAATGTGCCCTGCCCTACTGCAGCTAAAAAGAAGAGCGGGGTGTTAGAGCTGACTAGGTCGGACAGGCCAATATCTGGGACGGGGAGGGTTTTCCTCCTCTAAATAAGGTAGGGAGTTACCATGGAAACCTCGGGGAAGGTAATTAGGGATATTGGGCTTTGGGACAATGAACCCGGGAGTCGTGTTTGTGAAATCGGCGGTTGTCAGTTCCTCTCAATCAACTGTACGGAATACGTTCAACGTTACGTTAGAAATACGTGTCAATTAGTCACCAGAATGTACTGGCATGGATGGCGTAGTTAATTTATGAATCCTCAAACCTAAAGTAATAAAACCTGTACGTACATAAAATATGCGATAATCTTCGTGCAGAGATAGGACATAGTAACTCACTTATAACTATGTCGTATAAAACGATCTTATGTAAGTAATCAAATTTACGTAAAAAGTAAATAAATAAATTATGCTTGTGACAATAATCTTTACCTAATAATTTGTAATAATGAATCGATTTTATGCAAAATGTAGGAAAGTATGAGTATGACTTTAATCAGATTTTTTTTTTTTAATTCCGGATTTAACGATCTGAATCCCTAGGTCTTATGAAGATCTTTATAAGCGAATTTCACTGTATATAAGATTTATAATCCAACGTAAATGAAAGGGAACAAAGTTACAAACTTCTGGATTATTAAAAAAAAAACACATAAGAATTTCAGACTAATATAGATTTTTTACGTTTCAAGGCACGACAACCACAAGGATCATTGTAGTCCAGACAAATGAGGAAAAATAAAAAATGTTATTCTGAAATTCACTGCAGTTGTAGGGGGAGGGGGACTGTACTGTGCAATCATCTCGCAAAGGAGTAATATTGGCAAAAAGTATTTTTTATAAAAAATCAAAGTACACAAAATTGCCCATAAAAAAGTAGTTACTTGTCATCAGGGCAGTAAGGGTGGCCCGAAACGATGATAAATCATTATAGCCACTTGCAAAGAAGACCCACTTGCTCCTAACACAAACCTAAAATCCACTTTATGTCGCTTCAAATGGGTACGGTGAAAATTGCGGATATCGGAAACCAGGGATTTTAAGCTCACCTGTTTGTGGCAACTGCCACGAAGCATGTACCAAGGGTTCACCTCACGAACAGGCATTGGTTTCAAGCAAAAAGATTACCTTTGATGATGATAGGGTACTAGTGTGTAAACAAAATAGTTAATTCATCCTCATGCGTACATAGTAGTTACCGATGTGGTTGCATGCTTCTAAGTTATATGATAACAACGTTATACTAATATTGGTGTATTTATTAAAAATCTTACGTTTTGTTCAGTATTTTTTCTCTCTCATGAATAAACCTCTTTAACAAAAATTGCGAAAATGTTTTTTAAACCTCGCTATCTCCGAAACCATTAACTCAACGGAAAATAACGACAACACTTTTTATTATAGGGAATTATGTTTACTTTAATGTTTTACTTTTAGTACTTTTTTAAGTCACTAGTTTGACCTTCAAACCGCACACTCCTTACTCTTGGATACTTTAAGTATGTTGTACAGGACACTACCCCCACCAACCAATTTGTTTTTTTCTAATCGTCATATCCCGGCCCTTAGTGATCTTATATTGATATTTTCTTTGGTGATGGGTCTATTTGACTCGTTTAATAAAACAATTGGTATGAATGAGAGCGTTTATCGCAATTACTGATTGCCTTATAAAAGGCAGATTGTAATTATAGCCCAATAAAGAGTATATATATAAAAATAAAACTAAATGAGTTGCTACTTGAATAATAAGTGGGTTTAAGGTTAAACGCTTAGTACTTATCACACCTCAGCAGGGCAACTACATACTATGGCAAAAAACGATATATCGGCCCTATTTCTTAATGAGGTGTTGCCCTATGTATTTAATTTAATGATTTGCGAGAGAGTACTGTCAATATTCAACAACGCACCTGACTGCGCAGTGTATGTTTTGGATAAAATACAAAAAAAAAACCTGGAAAACAATATACATGCCAGGAAAAGTAGGCTAGTGATAGGCACAGCCTCGTACTCCACTGACATCAAATCACTTCATTAAGTCACGGCTCAGAAGATGAATGGCATCAATTTACCATTAAGACGGTAACAATATTAAGTTTGAAGATGTCACGAAAATTAAAATTTTTAAACCTATATTGTTGGTCTCTTTTGCTTAATACGTTTTTAGCCGACTTCACTGGGTTTTTTTTTTTTTTTTATATCAATATTTAGTCTACATAGAATCATTTTATCAGAAAAGGCGATTTTTCAAGGTGAGAAAAAATAATTAGAGATCACTTACTCTATCTATCAATCGTGAGGCATAATTTTTTTTTAAATCGGTGTTACAATAATGTTATAGTGATACGTATTTGTAAATAAACAATAGCAATAAAGCTAAATAAAAACAATGCAAAACCTAATAATAACCTAGTTCCCATGAATGTATGTACGATTCGTAAATAATCAAAAATTGTCGTTTTCGCGGGAACCATTATGCCCTTCATGTTGAATTACAACTCTTTCTAGAAACCCCTATGTATTTTTTGGAATGGTTTCTCTGACGTCAAGCCACAGACCTCTAACGGTGAACATTCTTTCACCAAACGATTTCCTGAAAGGGACACACTTATATATCTCCCTCTTTTTACCTTCAACCTTTTCTGCTTAGTCCCGATTGTTGGATTTGTACACAATCATTTCGACGATCAGTGTCGACTATATCAGCGTCGGAGCCAATGCAATAAACGCCATCAAAGCAGGTGAAGCGTTTTTAATTCAGAAGCCTTCCATATTTCTCACGCGGTAATGACGGCTCGTAATGAGAAGATATAATGAGGGAATTTTCAAAACATAAGCTAGAGTTTCAGACTATTTCTTCTCCATATCTGAGGCAATGGAACAGAACGTCTCCTGACACTAGTCCAACACATGTGACTCCACGCGTGGGGCTTGAATTCATTCAGCTTGAAGCATTCTTGATAGGGCACTTACTTTGTAAATATACTAGTTTTATTTTGAGGTATCCTAGAAATATATCCTGCCAAGTTCAGTGAGTACATTCCTCAAAAGACCACCCGGGGTGACTCCCGAAGAATTAAGAAAAAAAAAACTCATTCGGAAAAAACCCAAACTATTTCTGACATAATGTTCATTACTTAAATAGCCTTTTATTTGTACGATTCGGTCCATAAATGACTGCACAATATTAGGTTGTAGAAATAGTCCCACAGTGGGGAGTACACTTATCCTTGAGTAAACTATTTTCGTTTGTTTCACATAATTTTAGATGATAGATGTGTGTTATATCACGTTAGCATATAGGTTAGTGTTACAGGGAATCGAGTAAGCACCTGGCATTCTACACTTTCATCGAAGCTGTATGTGCTTATTAGATCGATCCTAATCTCTTATTTCCTCCAATTTATGTGCGGCAGGTATAGTATTGATATAATTAGTAAAAACTATAACTATGAAATGAACCCATCAGAAATAGGCCGATGCAAGTGACTTTTATACGGAGTAGCGTAACGGAATGACAAAGAGACGAGAATGCAGGCGCCCTGTTCTCACAGGATTTTACAACGGTTGATAACGGAACTGCAGCGGCTCTTGTCGCCCTGTTTCTTACAGCTTTACAGACCATTTATCCTAACAGCGGCAAATTGCTAAAGTATCTTCTTTGATGAGCTCAAGGTCTACATCCCTAGCATCAAAGGCTGGTCCTCGAATAATTAGGTAATACAAAAAATAAACAACACCAACCAAGAAAAAACTTCACCATATACCACCGTTTCATAGTTAGTCACGTTCTAGGTGCTTTTATTTTAAAGGCATTGGGAGTCTTTTTGATTCTTAAGGTCCAGGACATTTAAGGAACTGATATATCTACACCTTCAGGGTAGTATTGTATTATAATTCCTTCATCGTAATATTGAAGTGAGCCTAAGTAATATGATCAACGGAGTCACCTTCATTTGTTCTAGACCGAATTACAAGTGTCTACAGATAAGCGCCAATGCTAGACAAGACAGAATAATATTAAAAGAAGAAGTTAAAAAATAAACACACTTATAAAGTTCTTCCTTACTAACTGACAAAGCAAAAGTGAATTGGGAATTCATAAGTGTTTTCAGCTTCGTGGCATCGGTTTGTACAAGTGGAAAGGGCTGGATCACACTAGAATTCTATGATTCAATGACTGGAGTAGAGGGCGGTTCATAAGCGATGACTGTAGCTCTTAATTGAGATATGTCTTTAATTGAGGCGATTAACCAATTCAGCTAAATGATACTGAGTAAGTACATTGAGCAATTTAGACGGTCCTTATCCAATTAGGGCCGATACCTTAAAGAGACAGATTGTAGAGCAACTGGAAAATAGACGCAACTTAACCACTTGACGCCGAATCCACAATTCAGGGGTGGGTGACAAACGAACGGTGTACGGACAATAGCTAGGACTGAATCATGCGGATTTCCGTCCAGTGCTGTTTAGATAAGCTTTAATTAACGGTGTTAACATAGCACGGCCAGCAGGCAATACCGAAACACCATGTGCAGCGTACGCACTAATCACTTTTTTCTTTTTTTTTTTTTCTTCATAGCCCCTTTAAATTTACAGATAATTATATACAATTATAGATCCTCAGGTGAATCTATTTACAAATTATTTTGTATTTCCTGTAACATCACTACATTATATACAGGTTTTGTTGTTTTATAAAAATTATATAATGAATAAACAAGTATAATGATACACATTATACGTGACTGGGCTAAACTGACTAATAAAAGTGACGGGGCTCACCTTTTTGATCAAACTTAAAACTAACTTACATACAAATTCTTAACCTAATTTTTCCCCGACAGTCTGTTGCCATCGATCCGGGAGGGCATAGTGTTAAACACTGGGTTGGTTAGGTGCTGCAACGAGTCAAAAAACTTGATGTGTCTCCGGCGGATGAACTCACCTACCGACGGCACACCAAGCAACGGGTGCAGGGTCAGCGTTCTTTAACCTCTCTCGAGAGGTATGTCGGACAACTTTTCGCATGATCCCATTCTGGAAATGTTGGAGACATTTGGCTGTATTGTCACACAAATCACATAATGCGTATTTGTTTAGTAAATTGAAGGGGAATTTTCAATTTACGAGAATAAAATACTCCAGAGATATTTTACAGTAGAAATATGTGATTGTGATATGAGAAACGAGAGAGTGCACTCAGCTACTGAATAATCCCCGCGATTAAGATGCAACCTGCATTACTTATGCTGGATAAGAGCATTTTAAGTGTGAATTAATCGCAGGGCGTGAATATATTTTCACACATCCCCGTTCCATCTCATACCACCTGTTCTTTATCCAGAGGTCAAATGAACAGTTATTTCCGAGATATATCCTAACGCAATTACAAATTTTCTTACTCCCAGTGCTACCTAGGAGTAACTCTAGACCACTATCCCACAAATACGCAGCATGTTAACAGTAAAAGCAGCAAAAACAAAATTCTCAATACTAAAATGTATTTAAACTTCCGCATAAAACCTAAATAATAACTTAAAAAAAAACTAATTAATACTGCATAAAGCACTAATCCACCACATAACTAGTGCCACTGGTTTATAGTGGCATTGAAGTATCCTACGAGTTAATAAGCGTGCTTCATATAATAGGAAATTATAAGTCATTTAGAACTTAAATAGAAAGCTATTTAATAGTATATATTATAAAAAAAACAGCTTATATGTATCCACAACGCACATAACGGAAGGTAATTTTTTTTTTCTTGCCTCCACATTCTAGATTTTATTCATAACAGCCCTAGGCGATTAAAATATTCATACTTTCAAAAGATACATCGACAAACGCAATCGAATCGAACTATTTGCGTAAGAGCCCTGGTAGAGTTGAGAATATTGTAGATGGCAAATCATATTAAAAAAAAAAACATTGGAGCATCTCCTCTACTTCCTAGGCTTGATTATGAGATTCATAGAATAGAAATATAAACTTACAACTAGATATATCACTGACAAGCCTAAAAAACGTTTTGTGATTTTACTAAGCTTAAGACCCAACAGACATTACTAAATATTGACCCGGACAGCCGACAAGATTTTTAAATAAAAAGAGAACCAAACCTTAAGACTCCTTTGAATGGAGGAATCCGAGTTAAATGTCACTGGTGTTTAAAAGAGTACAATCATAAATAAGAAGCAGAACGGGTCAAATTGACCCTTACTAGCTATACTTCGTCTAGTTTATTACACTGGGTGGTGAATGATGATAGCTTCCCTCACAGAAAACGATTTCCTTCCCCATTACGGATATAAACGTTTTCAATGAGCGCGTAAGGTGGAACAATGGATGTAATTGTGTTGTTGAATACGTAATAGGGGAGGGGCAAGGAGCTCATAAAAGAAGGACGAGGGGGCACGGGGGCTTCTGGGAGCGACAAAAAAAAAAACTTGCCCGACCTGCTCAGCTCGGCTAGAAATCATAAAGTACTCACGCCATGCTAAAAATATCGCTACAATAACTCACAACACAGAAACCGAACTTCAAAATCCATTAGGAAGGGAACCCTCGAGGGCATAAATAATACTAACGATAGTTTTAAATACTAGGTTCAATGAACACTTATTATGATTACATTATAATTAACATTGTATTAAAGTACATTTTGACAATTCTATATGAATTATTCTGCACACTGGGTTCAATCATCCTCAGGGATATTAACATCACAGTTCTTAGGAAGAAGCAAGATTCGAGTAAAGAATGTATATTCCTTAAAATACCCAAACAGAGTAAACTTCAAGTAATTTAATAGTGAAAACAGTAAGTACGACAGTAAAGTTTAAAGGGATGCTGTCTTTAATTAGTGGCAACCCATACATCGCTTATAGTTAGTTTTTTTTTAAAGTTATTATTTAGGTTTTAAGCGGAAGTTTAAATACATTTTAGTACTGAGAATTTCGTTCTTGCTGCTTTTACTATTTACATGATGCGTATTTGTGGAATTTGTCTTGAGTTACTCCTAGGTAGCACCGGGAGAAAGAAAATTTGGAATTGCGTTAGGATATAAGTCTGAAATAACTGTATAGGGTTGGGTTACATGACCTTTTCAACTCAATGCTTGGTTATTGATCGTAAGATAAAATGGGGAGAGCTCATTTCTTTGAAAATGAGTTCGATATCGCAATAGTAGAGCATTCATTGTTAGGAAGAAACATATCATAAAACAAAGTACATCCAAAAAGAATCATAAATGCATCTGACCAAGTGATATTGGGTCAAGCGAAGAAGGTTGTGAAAACATAAACAGGACAGAATTCAAATAAAGTTTCGTTGGAAGTATCGGGAAATGTTCACTAATTTGTAGAACGAAGCGGCCTCATAATGAACTATGAATGTTCCACATAAACTGTGGAAGGTACAATAATAAAAAATAACGATCTGCGCGTTATTAATAATCACGATATTAACAATAAGCCAACGGTGAAAGAGTAATATCATGTACTACGTTTTATAACCGAGAAAGAGTTTACGAATTCGGTCAGAACTTCAACAACATGACGCATCATTATTTTCATCTTCTTTTACTGAATTTAGATCAAACAAAACTACCGTCAATGGAGTGTTAAGACATGTAGGGTTTCACAGCTCAAGTAATATTCGTCAAAAAGTAAACTGTTATAAATGGCAAACCTGCTATTGCGTGTTGTAAAACAATTAACCTGATTATTAACATGAAACAACTGAACGAAAAATGATTTCCCTCACATGTAGACCAGTTCTTCAACGTCACAGGGCTACGGCGACTGGCAAATACCATATAACCAAAACACATACTGAATACAGGTAAATAAAGGATCTGACTTGTGTAGTGGCTACCGTGACTGGTTTAACATTTAAAGGGGTCCGAAAGGGTGGTACCCAATAACAGTCAGAACTTAATAAGAGTACGTAAGTGCATAGAATCCAACTAACTAATGTGTTAAAAAATTACCCTCGACAGTTAAAATAGACCCAGTGTTTGTGGCGAAAGTAATGTCTTTTTGGGTGTGGTCCTCATTCAAACGTAGAAATGACGTATTAGCTTACAAATTATTTTTAACTCTGGTATTGCATTCATTCCAGATAAATTAATATAATCGATAATTGTAAAGGCGAGAGGTTACAATTATAATGAGAAACTATTCATTTTTGTTTAAAAAAAAAAAAATACATACATTATTTTTAATAAATTAGGGTGTTTAATTAGAGATGTGTGAACAAGTAAAAACTTTACAACGGCGAATTGTAGTATCAAAATCTGCACCAAACCCCCAAAGCAATCTCGACATCTGGATTATTATTCATGAGAGAAGTGTCTATTTGATGCAGGTGACTAGCTGGAGCCAATCCATTTTATTAGTCACATAAATAAATACATTATTCAAAGCTATAGACTGGTTGTTAAAAGTGTAATTAACATGAAATAAAAGAAAAGGAATTAAAAAAGCGGATGTTCCCAAGGGGTGGTGCGAAACAGGCCACGTAAAACCAGGTGATGCATTAGAGAGAGGGGAGTTTCGTTTTTTTTGCCGAGTGAAGGAATGCGAGAGAAAAAATAGAACGTTCTTTAAGGCCACGTTCATATTACAAGTTCAGTAACATATACGGCGGATACTGGGAGCTAAATCAAAATTAAATTGTCAGGTTAACTTTAAGTAATAAACTGGAAAAAAAAAAATTGTAGAGATGCGAATCTTTGTTGTAAGTAACCGCTAGGTAAGAGTTGTAAATGATACATGACGGCTACCTTCAAGTGTTTTGAACCATTGATGAACACTATCACAAATGGGTACAAAGATGTCGTTTCGATCTTCCTCAGGGACATCTTATTTATTGCATGAAGCAAGGAATACGCATGTGTTTTTTGTAGATAGACCCAATTTAAGTTCAGATTAAACCAAATAAATAAAAGATATAAACAGTGAAGTGATTTTCAAACCACCAAACAGAATGATCTGGTAAGTTATTAAATAGTGTGACAGTACAGTTTAAAGGGAAACCGTACTGGAGCATTCCTGGACGTACAAGACGCGTTCGACAGCGTATGGCAGAAAGGCCTCCTCCTCAGCAATTAATAAATAACGCACTAAGGAAATGATACGAATAATATTAAATGAAATTGCGAGAAAAGTTATCAAATACTTGAACTGATAATCAATCTCAATCAGTTTGAATTGACCTTCAAATTCGTAGGATATATATGGGTTAGTAATTTCCTTTGATAACAGAATAGAAACAAATTATAAAAATTAAGGATGCGGAATACAATGGCACATTAAGACATGATGGAAGACTTTTCTTCTTGTTGGTAGCCACCCAATTTTGAACCAGTTACTGGTCATCTCGAGAATGGAATCCTAGACGTTTAGCTGCCGATTGCATCTAAAGTATGGATGGTTGTGTGTACAGTATAGTGGTGAAGATCTAGCTGGAAAGGGTGGTTGCCTGCGGACGTGAGACCGGCAGCTGGCTCGCCGACGCCTAAGCAGACTCGACCAGCCCCAAGCCAAAAGGCACATGGTTACAGTTTAGCAGATATGCGTGAGAGGGACTTACAGAGAGCAGAGTATCCTGATATGTGAGCTGTGGAGCGGATGAGAGCTTGAGGAGCGACCTGTGTAAGCACTGTCACGGCACTGTGTCGGAGGCAGCACTGAATGCACGGCTGGGGGCAGGGGGGCTGACTCACCTACCCCCACCACCCTCTCTTGGAGAACGTACCATCTCGGGGGTATTTCTTGTGGGGCCGATGTGTGTCCTATCGGCCATCGGTGGACCACAATGTTACAGAGGATCGACCGCTTAAGCGAGAGGTTCGCGGCGATTGAGGGGTAAATGATATGATTACAGAAATAAATGACTTTAGTATTATTAAAACAAAACATTTTTACCAATTCCGAGGATTTTTTTCCTGCTCTGGTACGACTCCCCTCCCCTAATCTCCACGTTAGCGAATTCGACTAACTTTTTTTTTTATGTAATAATTATTACTTATGTTATCTAATCTCACTAGTGTAAATTAATAAATCATGTTCCAATTATCGAAAAAAATTGGTATTTCAGAATTTTATTAGAATTAATGAGGCGCGCTAAGAAAATAAACAAAATGTAATTAGACATGTACGATATGGGATAGTTAATCAATAGGTTCGAATCAAGGCTCTGTCACTCACTATTACGGCCTTTAAACCAATAATTAAAAGTGTGGTTTTGTGAGTTGAGCAAGGAAAATGAATTTCTACTTACTGGTGTAGTTTCATGACTACTAATGACAGTGAAACATATATCTACAAGTACCATTCGCATCTAGAGGTATATCCAAGGGTATAAAGGCACTTAAATTTGGCCTCTATAAAATATTACTGTTTTTCCCTTTGTATACAAAGTACTTACAACGTCGTAGAAGTACAGTTCATATAGCTCTTAATTTATAAAGTAACATTTTTTATTATGCAATGTGATGAATGTAAAATGATTGAGAATGCTTAGTAATGAAAAACTGACAGAGCCTGCGTTTGAACCTCGAAGTAATTTCCAATATGTCACTATATTTCAATAGTTTATTATTCCTTTATATATTAAATAAATGTATCACTACTGCTAAAAATAGTTAGATCAATAACACATTTAACGGCTAATTTTATGATACAAATAAAAAATATTCATCATGGGCCGTTGAATATATACAATGACCAGCTTTAATTGAATAAATTAAATTATTACGTCGATTGTAAGTTTTAAATGAAATACATGAATTATTTCCGCCCTTCACAGCTTCGCAGAGTCAGACATAGGGCCTGTAGCATAAATAATTACAGTATTTCACTGAAGAAACGAGGTTCGACCCGAAACGCATCGAGATGCAAACAGCTGCAGCGGTACCACAGACAATTAGCCACCCTGCTAGTCCTGGAATGAACTAATATCATACATACATATACATAACAATCATTTATTATATCTAATCCAGTTCCTCATTTTAAGAACTTCCTCATCAGGAGTAAAAACGCCAATATATAAATACAAATATATATATAATGGTTCTTAGGGACGACAGAAAAACAAGGTTGTGTTGCTCTGTAAAACAAAGTTTATTTTCCTTTAATTGTTAATTACTTTACGGGTTTACAAATAAAATATAAAGTCATACCTGTAAAACAAAGAAACGACATTCAATGTTTATTCTCCTGTCGATTCGGTTTGTTTTATAATAACAAATAATAAAGTCAAATATTAAGTTTAGCTTGCTTTCACTGCTTGCCTAACACTCACGTAACCTCCCTGCTGATAACGCTAGTATCATTCTCTTCAACGCCTGCATTATCTACGTTGGTGCGGCGTGCTAATTCAAATTAAAGAAATACATTTTCTTTACATCTCCCCCCCCCCCAGAAGCGAAAATATTCACAAAGGAAGAAAACTTTTTCGCTGATAGGACATCCTTTACTCGGGATTGTCCTGAAAACTAGGGATAAGTTTTGAAACGTGGAATAGATTTGATTCGGTTTTTCTATGTCCTGTGTTGATCCTGTATATCGAGTTTGATATTTTCTCTATTATTTTATATGGTCCAATTCTGAGTTCGTCAAGTTTCTTCCTGTTTAGTTTGTTTCCATTCTCTATGTATACCATATCGTTTTCGTTAAACTCGTGATCCTTTCGGTGCTTGTCGAATAGTTGTTTGTTGTATGTGTGTGATTTTATTGTATTGTGAAGCGCTTTTTCTTTATCCTTAATCCAATCTCTGTTTGCTATGTCTCGTTTCAATTCATTTGGAACTATTTTAAAGTCTGTACCATCAAGCAAGTAGCTGGGGGTGAAACCGGTAACGGAATGTTCTGTGTTGTTGTATTTATCTATGCACACTCGAGCTATTGTTGTCCATGCCGTTTTTTGTGTTCGTTCGTTTATTTTACACCTTATTTTGTTCACTATGGTTTGGTTTAGCCGTTCATTCAGACCATTCGAAAATGGTGAGTTTACTGCTGTAAAAATTATAGGGATTTTTTTTTTCTTTAAAAAATTTTTAAATTCTTTGGAGTTTATACCTGGATATTGGTCACTAAGGATTGTACCGATTTCACTTGTTTCTATCACTTCATTTACTAGTCTTATAAAGTCCGTTGCATTTTGCGTTTTTGAAGTATGTATGAAAGCATACCTTGTGTAGTGGTCAACCAACAGGTGTAAGTATTTCTTCGTCGATCTCGAGCCTCCAAAGCCTCCTATCGTATCTATCGACATTATTTCGAAGGGCTTTGTTGCTGGACCTAAATGGGACATGTGGCCGAATTTTGTTTGTCCTCTAGATTTGTTTTTAATACATACCTCACAATTGCTGCAGATATTTTTGATATTTTTTGTTAGGTTTTTTGCTGTATACAAGGGGCCTATTTTGTTTTGCATTTGTTTTATGCCAATGTGACACATGTCTTTATGTACATTTTGTATGAATTTTATACTAAATTCCTCAGATAGTAAAATTTTTTCTTTGTCTTTTATTTTCTTGTAGTAGACGTCGTTTTTTTTTGTTAAACCTGTTTTATTTAGTAGTTCTTGATTTCCTGACTGGTCTTGAATGATATCTGATAATTTTATTAGATTAACAATTTTTAATTGTTCTTTTTTGTTATCTTCTGGTGCCAGTACTGGGTTCCTGCTCAAACAGTCTGCTTCTAGATTGTATTTACCTGGAGCATATTTTATATTAAAATCATATTGCGACAAATAATAAGTTAGGTCTCCTAGCTCTTCGTCTGGTCTGGCTTTTATATTCATATTTTCCAATGGTTTATGGTCTGAGTATACCGTGAATGACTTCCCAATCAACCAATATTGCCAGTATCTAATGGCTTCTTTAATAGCTAAGCATTCCAGATATATCGCTTTTTTTTTCTTTTGTGCTTCGTTTAGTTTTTTTGAGAAGTATGCTACTGGTTTTTGTTTTCCGTTTTCTTGTATTTGTTTTAATACTGCACCTAATCCTTCTATTGATGCATCGGTGTATATTACTATTGGTAGATTTTTGTCGTAGATTTCTAGTATAGGTTGTGAGCATAGTAGTTTTTTTATTTTTTCGAACGATTCTTGACATTTTATTGACCATGAAAATTGTACATTTTTCCTGAGTAAATTGTGTAAAGGATCTAAAATTATTGCACAGTTTGGAATATATTCGTGATAGAAATTTATCTTTCCGAGGAATTGTCGTACGTTTTTTTGAGTCTTAGGTATTGGAAAATTCTTTACTGATATTAAATTATCTTTTATTGGTCTGATCGTATTATTTTCTATTATGTGGCCCAGGTACTGTGCAGACTCTGCTGCAAATTTGCATTTTGTAAATTTTAGCCTGAATCCTTCTTTTTTTATTGCGTCTAATAGTAATTCTATATGTTTCACATGTTCCTCAAATGATTTCGAAAATATTAGTAAATCGTCTATAAAATTTACTACAAATTGAGTTAATTTATTTTTACTTAATATATTGCTCAAGATTCTTTGAAAGATTGCTGGGGCTGTTTTCAGCCCAAAAGGTAAACATGTCCACTGATAATGACCTTCTTGTGTAACAAAACCTGTTTTGTGTCTGTCTTCAATACGCAAAGGGATAGACCAGAATGCAGAGTTTATGTCTAATGTAGTAAAAAATTTACAGTTTCTTGTTTTTATCATTAAGTCGTCTATCAATGGAAATGGTTGTGCTTGAGGTATTACTATTTTATTTATGTCCCTGAAGTCTATGCATAGTCTGCTTCTTTTATTTTCACCTTTTTTAAACGCTAGTGTTACAGGCGCTGCGAAAGGGCTGTATGATTCTTCAATGAGTTTTTTATCTAATAGTTTTGTTACTTGTTCCCCTATTTCTGTTCTGTCTTCTAGGCTGCATTTGTAAGGCCTCTTGCTACAATATTTATCTACCAATAGATCTATATGTGCTTCATATTTATTTACTGTACCTACGTCATATTTATCTTTTGCAAACACTGATTTGTAAGTATCTATTGTTTTGTTTATTTCATATTTTTGATTATCTGATAAGTGATCCATATTTGCTATAAAATTCTCTTCTTTTATGTGCTCGTTAAAATTTACTAAATTTTTTTCTTCATTAGCATTTTCCTCGTTTTGTTGAAAAATCTTGAGGTTTTCATCCTGGATTAATTTAAATTCTTTTATTGTGTCTAATCCAATTAGGAAATCGTATTTAAAATATTCGTTATCTATTATGTGGACATCCATATTTTTTTCTATGTTGAATATTTTTAATTTTAGAGTCGTCAAACCGTTTGTTTTTTGGACACCATTAATTGTTATCAAACTTGCATTATTACCTTTATTATTATTTTCTTTTTTATTTTTTATGTTTAGGAATTTCGAGTTTATTAAAGATACATTTGATCCTGAATCGTAAATTCCACAAAGGTTTATTTTGTTTTCTATAGTTAGTTTGACTTTTATTAATGGCGTCATTACTCGTTTTTTTGATCTGATTCGTTCAATTCGGATTCTATTACTGAATTGTTTACGTGTCTAATATTTTTTGTACCTTTATCATTTTTTTTATTGAACCAGCAAGCGGTTTCTGCGTGGAATCTTTTCCCCTTATTTAATTTTTCGCATGTTGTGCATGGTGTTTTATTTTTATCTTCCGCGTTTGTACCGGTTTTTTTATTAAAAGATTTTTTTCTCACCATGTGTTCATATTTGTTCAACTCGCTGAATAAATCTGAAGTTTCTCTTATCATTTCTCTATCAATTCTGTTTAAAATGAATTCTGGAAGTCCTGCTGCAATGAGATCGATGAGAGTTCCCTTATCTATTGTTTGTCGCATATCTATTAAAAGTTTTTCTTTTCTTAGTGCATAATCTATTAAAGGTCCTTCTCTGTATTTGAAATGTAGTGCATAGGTAACTGGGTTCCAGCCTTTTGCAGCGAATGTTTCAGAAAAGTTCTTTTTCCATTCATCCCATGTCCCATGCACTGTTAATTTTGTAAACATTGAGCTGAACCAATCTTTGCAGGACCCTTCCATGAAGAATCGGAGTACTTCAACTTTTTGGGAGTCTTCATTTATATTAAATCGATTGCATTCTTGTTCAAAAATTTCCATCCATCGGCTTGGGTTTGGATTTTGACTTGTGAATCTGTCGATAATGAATTTCTCTGTTATGTGTTTTAAATTGTTAGCTCGTGGATTTTCAATTAATGTTTTAAGTAGTGTATTTAAAGTACTTACGTCTGCATGTCCAGCAGTTATATTTTCTGTTTTGATATTTTCTAGGTATACGTCATCAAATTGTAAATTTTCTTCTTCATCTACATAAGTTTCTTTGATTTCCTTTGTCAATTTTATCCAGATATTACGCTCGTGGTGCCTTTTTTTCAACGAATTTTTTACCTTCTTAAAAGCGTTAGTGGCGATTAATTGTTCATGAAGGTTTGCATTTTGCAATTCTTCTGGGATTTTGAAAATTCTATCATCCTCGGTAGTTATCGAGGTTATACCAATTACATTACTTTTTCCGTCTGTTGTTGGGATTACTTTGAAACAGAATTGTAGCTTTTCCATTTTATAATTTTCTTATAACCCTTGTAATTTAAACGGGAATGTCGTTTTATAATGGTTCTTAGGGACGACAGAAAAACAAGGTTGTGTTGCTCTGTAAAACAAAGTTTATTTTCCTTTAATTGTTAATTACTTTACGGGTTTACAAATAAAATATAAAGTCATACCTGTAAAACAAAGAAACGACATTCAATGTTTATTCTCCTGTCGATTCGGTTTGTTTTATAATAACAAATAATAAAGTCAAATATTAAGTTTAGCTTGCTTTCACTGCTTGCCTAACACTCACGTAACCTCCCTGCTGATAACGCTAGTATCATTCTCTTCAACGCCTGCATTATCTACGTTGGTGCGGCGTGCTAATTCAAATTAAAGAAATACATTTTCTTTACATATATATACGGTAAAGCAGAAACCATATGAATGTCACTGCCAAATTTGTCCAAAAGAGAAGACATACTCGTACTTCAGCTCTCGGGAGAGAAGTTTTTCAGTTAAGAAGTATATAGAGTAAATATTTCCATGACCTGCATGATGGCGCTACATTCAATAAATTATTACATGTGACTGATGATAGACATGAGACAATCGGTATAATGTGAGATATTCAATAGAATGAATAAAAATTAAAGAATTCCGAAGCCCTTCTATTCCACTGAGCAACGCGAATAACACAGAGAAGTAACTTAACCTCTTTCATATCACAAAACAAACTTTCATCCAGTCTCACTTTACTTAAGAGCTTACTTCAACTCCCACGTGGAAACATTTATAAACATTAAACTGGAAAATAATTTTTTTTTTTTATATTAGGGTAAACTTGACACAGTTATCGACACCGTTCATTTCTTTTCACCGTTCATTCACGTCAAATAAAGGAATGTCAATTATGTAAAATATATTGCAAAATAACCTTTTCTCTAAAAGCATTCATTCAATTATAAGTAGAGTAATTCAGGAAATGCTACAACGAATTTCAATTCGATTAAATCATTTATAGTTTACATAATTTATACTAAAAATTCATGGGGTGTCCATAACTGTCTTGTTGACCATAATTATTATTGGGATTACCTATTGTTGGGGGTTACCTTATTATTGGGTTACCATGGATCCATAAGTTCTCAACAATTTGTCTTAGGGCCCGTTTAGCTTTGTTTCTAATATTCATCTGTTATCGCCCAGACTTGTCGCAATGTGCCACGATGGTATTCTACATAAGTTTGGCACTCTTAGAGAGACTTTAAACGTGAGGACTTTTCTCAGTAAATTTTTGGCATCCGATCTACAGTCTTTGACAGGTAAGACCCACTCAAATCCATCGAATTGCTACGAATGGTCGTTAAACCCTACGTTTAAATTTAATTATGCAACGAAAACATAAAAAATCGCCCAAAAAGTAAATCACACTCACTATTTATTTCGAGGCTTATCACATCTAATAATGCGATAAGCACATCAGTTGCCTCCAGAAAGCATGTGTGAGCAGATAGAAGAAAATTGAAAGCTGTGGACGCAGGGCCCTAAGCGACGGGAGTCGGTGACAATAAATATTAGAGAGGAGGGATAGGTTGCCATGGTCCCCCCGGATCCCTCGGGATAGCTGGCGTACCATCGCCCCAAATATTGCGGATAGTGTACCAAGCGTCACTTCATCTGCAACACCTTGAGCCTCAGCTGAAGTCAATGCATTGTGGACATTTCCTGATAGTCCTTATTAAACAGTCAGTCACTCGCAAATGATCGTGCTTGCATAAATGTAGAGAACAAGCCGAATACAAAATATTTCCCAGGTTTAAACTCGACCAAAAAAGAATCAAATTACAGAGAGATATCCCAAGCCCTCGTAAATGAAACTAACAAAAAATCACATTCAATCCAGTATACAACAATGAATGAATATGAATTTAATGATACTCACAAGTGTGTCGATTCTTGTATCCAATTCAAATACTAATTAACTTGTAAGTATGTTGTTCGAATTTTAGTCGTGAGGATGTCTGAGTAGACGAAATGTCATTTGTCACAATTTCAAATTCAACAATCTTTATTGCGATAAAAATACAATCTACCTTTTAATGGGCAATAAGTGACTGTTCTATTTACAGGCAATAATATTTACAGTTCTTCATTCACTCGCTCATTAATCCACTATTTACAGCCTAGATAACTCCCAAATTCACATCGTTGTCACTCACCTCGCACGCATGCAAAGCGGAGTACAATATCAATAATAAAAGATATTTTTGGAGAGATTTCATCTTTTTTTTTTGAAAGTTTAATTTGCTCGCTGTTTACATATTAATGCACAGGTGTCTCTTTTTGAGAGTTACTCTTAAGAATAATAAAAAATGTCCAATAATTAGGACGATCGTTTATCGGATCTTAAGAACATACATCCTGAGAAAGCTGTCATTAAATTGCTTTACTCGAACTGAAATGTTATGGGTTATCACTTAATACTCGAAATAGGCTGATTAGCTTTCGGTAAAATATTATAACGGTAAAAAGGAGAAAAAAAAAACATTTCATTTCAATGCACTACATTTTAAGATTTCTTAACTCCCGGGGCTCGGACGTTGTTTACGATTTAAAGTTCTGACTTCTCTCTGTGTTTAAATGAGAGTACATTAATCATGGGTACAAAAAAAAAAATCAATAAGTAAATACGTTCTAATCCAGTTATGATAGGTCATTGCGTACATACAGTTGAGTTATTTGTATTATTTTTTAATGCAATTTCTAACGACTAAGAAAAATAGAAATTCAGCATAATACAACAATACAAGCCGAGTCTTGCTAAGTTGTAATGTAACTAGATTTACAAATGCACAGAACAAACGCTAGCGTAGGAGGGAGAATCTAGCCCCGAAATATCGCACTAAACAAAGGAAATCCTCGGTATAAATAGCCCAGGAAGTCCCATGCCCAGAGAATATATTTCAAAAGATAGTTTAACTTGCAAAAAAAAACATTATAAAATACTGCAAAGATGAAGACAATTTTTCAGATGTATTATCCACAGTGCTCATTTTACTTGCACTTAAGTACTTAGCGTAGTTGAAGAAAACCACAAAACTAGCTGAACATGCATGGATACTGCTGGGTTCCCGCGGGGCGTGAATCATGAGAGTATTATTGGAACATTTAATACGGAGTATGAGAATTAATTACATTAACATTAATTTTGTCCTTACAACTCGTGTGAACGGTTCAATTTTAATGTAATTAATTAATTCCCATTAAGTGTATCAATAATACTCACTTTCGTAGGAATGAACCCGGCATACCTGTATATGATGTTTCCAAAGCGATCATTACGTACATCATACATCTTCAACTTTGGTCTTAAAAAAATGACTAGGAAGCTCTTCAATCTTCAGTTATACGTAAATAATAAAATTTATAAAAACATCGTTTGCCTGCCCAGTTTTTTATTATAACGAGCTATACGTAAGAGTCACATGAAAACGGCCGTTGAGATAGCATCTCTTTTAAGCAGCTGAAGATGATGGTATAAGCTGTCGAATGCTCATTAATTATTATAAATATAATAAAAAGCAGTGGGCAGACAAAACATATTTTAATAAATTATCGAGTTTTAATATTGAAATGGGTGGTTGTAAAAAGGAAAGACCGTTAAAGATGTTTTTGATTCACTATAAAAGAAGTGCTTTAAACCAGTACTTATTTAATCAACTCTGGATTATTTACAGATAATGGACATATATAACAAACACAAATCTTGAGGCCTCTTTTAAATAAATAATAATATTTCCCTAATTAACATAATGTCAAGAGTTCTTTTATACTTACAAACTAGTAAATATGTAATTACTTATTGATGTTATAATAAACACAAGAACTATTATAAAAAAAAGAATACACCATAGAAAAAATGCATCCATTATCGGTTTTGAAATGAATACATAAGAGAAGTCGACTGAATAATGAATTTTTAAGAAGTTCTTGGTTGTACCTGGCGTTGTACGTAGATGGTTGGCAAAGGTTAGTACCTAAGCAATCTTCTGGGGTTGGTTCCTTTGTTCATGGTGAATAATACTATTCATGGTTACAATGAAACAAACTATTATGTATTTCGATACCGATTCACAAAAAACACCGCGTTAACTGACATTCACACTGATTCATTGCTATTCCAGGGTCTACCGGAATGATACGGAGGGAACTGTTCCCATGATGGAGTGCATGCGATAATAGACTGGCATTTGTGTTTGCCGTCCAATATTTGGCCGAAGACTCTAAGGCTGAGAGTGAGAGGGAGAGAAACACGGGTACCAACATCACTGCACTGCACACAACACTTTTCCCCAAAGAAATTAATGTCCCATAAAACTAATTTGTTTCCAGAGCAAAGACGGATTATTTTTAAATAGAATTTAAAATAGTTATTTTCTGCATAGTCAGACAGGTAGGTAGTTGAAGAGATCGTGTGAATACTGAGGTGCGATGAAGCTACACTACTCAACATAGAGCAGACAAAGGACGAAGCTGGGCGGTGGAATGAAAAAAGAGGGCCCGAATGGCCTCACGTAGGCGGGAATCTCTCCGCAGGCTGGCATCACTGCAATCAACTCTTCGCTGGTACATGACTGTCGGCTGGTCATTTGAATTATTCTTTTTGTCTTCGTTGCCGAATTCCAAGAAAACACCAAAACGGGCGCGGTACTAACAGATTGACGCCATTTACAAGTTCTAACGCTCGACATCTCCTCCTGGAGCGAGACACTACCCCTGACAACACCGGGTCTCAACATTGTTAACCCACCATGAAACAGATGCAATCAGAGATGAACCATCAACAGAAAAAGGGTTGATATCTCTCCCATCTATGCGTTTCGTTAAGGCTATGAAAAAGGTTTTAATGACCACTGTGTTCCTATTCCACTTTACACATTCTGCATATATTGGTCCTGCTTAATCAGAGCAGCAATGTAGTTATTATTAAACCCAACTTCATATTATAAGGAAATATTTATTTTGTAATTACTAAGTAATTAAATTAATAACACAATCATTTTTTAAGGAAACTATTTTGCAGGTCTCCCCAACATCAAATAAACCTGACAAAAACCAGACCAGAGCTGACCCACAAGTGAAAACAATAGAGGTTCTGGACTTGAAAAACAAAACAAAAACAAAGAACGTTCTAGAAGCAATATTATCTAGGAAAGCATGTTGAAAGAGGGACAAAAATTAAAAAAAAAAACAAAAGATAAAGACTATAAATAAGATACTATTGTGTCGACGAAATACATTAGTAATGTTCCAATTCTGCAAAAGAAGAGATGTTCAATGGTTAATCGATTGTACGAGGTCAATAGGAACGGGACAATTGATTGCGAGGCACTAACGACAATAGGTCATCCCTACAGGAAACCTAATGCGGGCAGCTGTACCAGGTTGCAGGGCCTCCAGAATTTGGCTTATTGCCAGTCTGGAATGTCGCTGATTAATAGGAAATCCTTCATTAGGAAAAGCTTAAGTAATGAGGTTAAGCCTGATCCTCCACGCTTATCGGGAATAAGTAAGTAATGCGAGAAAAATATATAATATATACAGAAAAATATATTTGTTATAATATAAGAAAACCCCAATTTAGACGTCTTCAGCAATTTCAGCTACCAAGCTGAAGTCTGGAAATGTTTGAAAGTAAGATAGCCAGAAACTACTTTTTTACTTTTAATTACTTTTCCCACATATTTTCAAATCCATTGGATCGGTTTTAAAGAAAGATGATTGCCCCACTGCTTAAAATATAAAAGCCTTAACGATATCAAGGTATAGAGATGGAATAACCTGACTAAATAATAAAGGGCTTAGCATTCCAAGGGGACATTTTTAATTTCTCTACATCATAGGAGAGAGGAGGAGGCAATGTCCAAGATTAGCAGTGGAGGATCTACACCCTTTACGATTTCGAAATAAAAAAAAAAAAAACATCCTGCGCAATATTTGCTACGTTTCTATTCCTTATTCTGTTGCCCAAGCAATCATTCTCTTCAAAGAGGCTAAAAAAAAAAAATACCAGGAAAATAAACCTTTTGTTTCGCTAAATGCACACATTAATTGCACTTCTGCAATTATGTTTATGCAACATGAAAGGAAGTGGAGATAGAAAGACACTAAAGGCTAAAGATAAACACTCAAGTTGAGTCACTGCTACCTTGAAATGTGATAGTCTCCTTAATCTAGGTTTACACGGTAGTATTAGTTTATTTTTCATTCCCGTATCGTTAACTGTTTTCAATCAACCTGAACTAAAGAAGTATGTAAAATTGTTTACGATCGATACAAAAAGAGAAAAACAGCATACAACTTTTAAAAAAGATCATTCACAAGTCTTTAGATTTTAAACAATAATGTAAAAAAAAAGGGTTGTGCATAATGTTTCGACTACGGATAAGACAAATAACTGCATTTATTTTATCCTCAAGGACCACTAGATTATTATTCTTTTATTTGTAGGATTTTTGCTTCGGGTTTCCTAGATATAAACAAACGGATATTTTATTTATAAGTATAAAATGTATTTTAGTTTTAGTTTATAGACGCTCTGGCGTATGGAAACTACAATGAAATCTAAATGTTTTGCAAAAGAATACAAGCAATGAGATAAGAAAAACGCATCGGCACTAATGATAGCCGATTTATCCATTATTACAACTGCTATTTTCAAACTTTTAAAACTCGTCACTGTCTACATTTCATTTCCAGCTTTTATCTCAAACTACCGAACATTTCCTCTATGCGAATTGAGCATCCCAAGGAAAAATGATTTCTTCGGCCGTTTGGAAAGCGGTTATGCGCGCGTACTCCGGCCAGTAAAGATAAGGGTATGAAAGGAAACAGTTAGCTATCACTGCATTACGGTACAAACAACCATAATGAGGAAAAAAAAGAAAATGGATCCCTGAATAGAAAGTGAAAAACGTTACTTGTTAATTGATGTACGATCATTATTTGCAATTAGCTGCACCGCTCATTAAACATATTCACCCACTGTAAAGGTCACAATGATAAATTTTGTTATAACGAGCCAAAGGGAACTTTTAGCAATGATGATCCACCGGGTTAATAATATTTAATACAAAATAAAAATAATTATTTGTAAGTTATTATGCAAAGCTTGTAACCTTACACGAGTGTGTTTGGGAGCACACGTGTATGTTCCACAGGTGCTTCTAAAACAGGAGCGGTAGTTGCATTAAACTTAGCTCGCCTGCGGTTTAGTACCTTACGGAAAATACTTTTAGGGCTGAGGTAACGAAATCGCCCCTCTCCTCTTGACCTTTATTACCTATCGGATGTTACATTTTGCCAATTATTTTATCTTCCAAACAATTTTATTTGTTTCTACTAAAGATGTCAAATCCTTTTGTTAAGCTATATTGTACGTTCTACTATCTATCCCTGTGGCGTAGGGTGTGGACACTGGTGGTGTTCAGGCTATTCTCGAGGGAGCACGCCTTCTTGCTAACTTACGCAAATGTTTATAGTTCATTAAATAGTTATGTCGGGTCGTCACGAGGGGGGTGCCGGTTTACCCTGGTGACAAGTGAGGGTTTGCTTGAGTTTATAACCTGGATAATCGTTTCATGACGGCGTTACTATCTGACTCCATTTTTGATAGGTATGTGCCCCGACAGTGCACTATGTTCAAAAGAAGAGGTACAGAGGTTTTTCATAAAGAATTAGTCAAGTTTTCAGAGTTCGATCGGAAGCCACGCGTCAACGAGTAGAGGTCACGAGAGACTGATTTACAGGGCAAGGAGCCCGCCTTAAGTACCCTACCCAGCCTTGTCTACTGAGAGAGGCTGGCAAGGGTTGCTTAGGCCTGCGGTCGGTTCCCTCATGTGGTGAGGTACCCGCGACCGACGCCTAATTGCCCGGCCAGCCCTGTGCCCTGGGAGAGGCTGCAAAGGGTTGCTTAGGACCTGCGGGTTTCCTCATATAGGTACCTGCGACTGACAGCTGGTGACCCATCTCGTGTGACTACTTGGCCCCCGCCTTTTTTATTGCTTACCACATTTACATTTGTCTATAATACATTTAGTTCATGTAAGTTACGTTTGCTTACAATATATATACAATAGAGTATAGGGTGATTTATCTTATGTGGTTAGCGGTCGCTACAAGTTATTTCAATCATTCCAAACACCTCGATTATTAGAGAATCCCGGATAACAAAAAAAAACCCCGTAAGTACATATGTCGGACCATATAGAAAAAAAAATAAATACATATGCAACATAATTAAAATATCTGGCAGTATGTTATAAGTTTTTGTTATTTACTCTCAAATTTGAATTTCAAACCTCTGTTTTTATGATTCTGTAATGATGTAATAATTTCCATAATTAGAATACTGATCATCAAAGTAGCCTCTAAGCTGGTGAACTTCATCACTGAAAATCTCATCTTTTACCGTCCATATTTCCGGATGAATATCCTTCATTGATTTTATCTTTAAGAATAGAACGAGGAATAGTATTTCATCGCGTTCCTTCGTGAAATTGGCGTTCCTTTGCGTTTGTACAATGGATACAGATGGGTGAGATAGCGCGTTGTCCTGTAAAATAATAGCCTTATTACTAAGGCCGTTTTCACACTGATATTCGCGAACGTATTGAACAAATTTCTTTAAAAAACCATCTTTAAAAACGCTTGGATTCTTCCAAAACACACCAGAATATCACGTACCCGGGATAATGCTGTTTTTATGTTTTATGCGTTTATGTAACTATTTTTTTATATATTATATAAATATATATAAACATTTGTATTTGATTACCTGTTCAGAATAATATATATTGGATATTTATATTATGTTTAAAAAAGAATATCTCATGCCATAACACCTCATAAAGGCGCAGGGGCCGACCGAAGGTGGATGTTGCAGTTGTTGGTAGATGTCACTGAGGTGCAATTGAAGATAAGCCGGGGATTGAACCTAGGTGTCCACAGTTCAGCATGATAACCACTAATCTACGGGGATGCTCAGTGTGACATTAACCGTAAATAAATAGTTTATAAATACATGTGAAGACACTAAAAATCGTTATGATTTTAAGTGCGCAGAACGGAGCCAAAACTTCTCTAACTTTCAAATGTTTTCAAGTCACTCCCCAAAAAAGCTATTGAACATTAGAAGTTATATTTCTTTGAAATGGTTAAGGGCACATTTAAGATGATACTGCAAAACGAAATTCATCATCTAAGATGTTCCAAAAAAATAGGTTTTGGGTCACGATAAAAGGAAGAGCAGGTCGGCGGATGTACCACTATTTATTCTCCTTTTCCGTTCTGTTCCTAATATGGTGAAGTCAAGAGGTGAATAAAATAAAATGAGTGGTTCTTTTGAAATCCTCCGGGCTCCCATATACCTTGGTCTCAAGTTCGCTTGGATTGTACTAAGTTAAATAATCTTCGTTGAGGAGAGTTATGTTACTACATACTACTGGGTCGGATATTTATGGACTAGTGTCCGGGAGACAACTGTGAACAAGTGGGGACTGGAACTAAAGCTGAGACATATGTGAATATGAGAAGGGTTGTTTCAGGAATTGGGAGGGATGCGGTCGCTTACTTAAAAAATAACAAAAAACACCAGTGACTTCCCGAGGCAGGTATACACTAGAAAAGGCTTTTAACCTTATATATAATATTAGGATTACAATATTCTTAGCATTATATAACTCTACATACATCTATCTTCCAAGAGTACATATTTTTCATGTTGGTTTGAGTTGTATGTTCGTAATTACCTCATTCCCATACAGAATTAGACCCAATTTTAAATTTTATAAATAAATGAGCTTTAAGTTTATTGGGCCTTGTTCTGAGGCGAAAGACCAGTTCCTGATTATTCCCTCTTGCCTTAAAGATTGCGATTAAGATCTAGATCTTTCCATCTCTGACGAATTGTTTGATTAGGTTTTTGCCTCCTCCTGCCTGGGGATAAAGGTCGTACCACTGATTCTTGGATCAGCTAGATTAAACATTAGATTTCCATCATATAAATAAAAACAGGAGGCACCAGATGATACGAGAAAAGCGGACGAGTTAGCAATGTTGAGCAGGTCAGTTGCGACTCGAAAGGTTGCTATAAATAGAACGCCAACAAAAGGACCTAGCCAGCAACTCGAGCCATTCTTTGCCATGCCTCGCTCCGAATACCTTCCCTTCCTGGCTCTATTCCGCCGAATTTCCCGTAGTATGTCCATCAAAATATATGCTACTAGTTGGCCCAAGGATCTCTTACCCCCCCCCCCAATTGACTTTGCATAAATTCTAAACAAATTATGTTTCTGAAAATATATAAACGGTCGGAGAGTGAATTCGGCGTTTGAATTTTTAGAAACACCGGTTTCTAAAAATCTTTATAATAATTGTATAATATCACAATTTTTAATGCCGGGTAAGCTAATCCCATTAAACAAGTCTGTATTTTTAATCAAAATTACTTTGTTTTATATATTAAAATTGTACACAAATCGTGCAAAATTTCAGTAGTATTTTGACGAATTTATCACATGTTAAATTAAAGTGGAATAAACACCAGTACAAAAAATCTAAATAGAGATTCTTTCAATAAAAAAATTTATTTTTCATTTAAATTAATTTCGCTTTAACATTATAAGAAAATGTCCATACTTCACGAATCTTATTCTGAAAAAAAAATACCCACGTATGTATTAAAAAGTTATTTACTGCTCCATCTTATCTTCTTAGGTTTCTCATTTAAACTATGCATTGCAAGTTCTAAGTAAATTAAAGACGTGCTATATATAAACATGGGGTAGCATATTAACTGATTCAGGGACCAACTACGAGATAGATGAAGATGCACAATATTGTAACCTCCTCTGGTAGCTCAGTTGGTAGAGCGGTGGACTGTAGTAGGTTGCTCGAAGCGCGCAGATATCCATAGGTCGCTGGTTCAAATCCGGCCCGGAGGAAATTTTTTTTTCTCACCACCGATGAAGCATACAAGAAATACATGAATAAATAATTTATTTAATAATAACTTTTAAGTATTAATTTGAATCAGAAACATCGCCAAAATAGCCAAACCCCCCATCACAACAACATTAATAAATGATGCACTTAAAACATTCAAATATTTGCTTTTTAGAATTAGTTTTTTTTTTTTAAATTAATATCAACTGTTGTCAATTGCTAAAAATAATAAATGAATATGATAAATATTTTTTTATGATATGATAAAAATTGGTTTTTGGAAATTTCTATTTTGATTACTTTTGTAACTGACACCAAAATTATAGTAAAAGTTTTTTTATTTTTAATCTGAAAAATGGTTTTGACGGTAGAGCAAGTAGCCCATGTTGTTGCTCAAGGTTTACCTGAAACTGCAGTTCGGAGAGCAGTTACACGTGAGACAGGTCAGACCCGGATTAGGTTGGCCGCGAGTGACGGAGCCAAGAGATGACCGGTTTATTGTACCGTAGACCCATCGGAATCATTTTTCAGCTGCTACAGAGACTGCTCAATTTCTTCGTACAACTCGGGGAGTAGCAATATGTGCAGAAATATACTCTTTTAATAATCAGTTAAATAATTAAACAGATTTTTTTATTTAATTTCTTTATTTTGAATGTTTTGTATCCAGTATTCACTAGGTTTCATTGATCTGCTATTGGTAATTAAATTTAACGAATATAATTATTATTACTATTAGACTAGCTCCCATTATTCCTTCTAAAATTTTAAAATATATTCGAACCTAATTTGAAGTTATAGAACTCATTAATGGCCTTCGTTTTTGAAAACGCCTTTAAAAATATTGTGGGATAAAACAAATTGGCCATAACCCTTGCTTATTAACCTAAATAATTTTACGAAAGGATTGTAATTAAAAAATCATTCTTTCAAGTATTACGAACTATTCTATTCTATGTAATAAATAAAGACGTATTTTTTTTTTTTTTTTTTAGGGATATAGACTTGCATTTTCTTGTCGTTACTACCTGCCTGCAAATAAACAAGGTTTCCAACCTGCAAAAATAAACTGTTGCCAATTTCCTTGAGGGGGGGTCAACTAAAGAAACAATTTGTTCACGGTTGAACGCAAAAGCAAACAACCCCCCTCGTTTTTCATGACTGAGCTCCCAGGCATAAGAAGTGCCGGCCTGGATCCTGTCTCTCTGCGACTGTGATGGCAACATCAAACAACAAACTCTTCGAGAAGCGAACCGACACTGCCTGCTGCAGTCCTATCAAAAGAAAACTTCTTCTATAACTTTTATTGATATAGAAGCTGCTATAAATTAAAAAAAAAATACAGCAAGTCTATTAGAGAAATTTATGATAGTACAGTGACAGTGAGTTTGCATTTAACCTAGGAATTTGATGCGAGTAAATATTTTGTTTGGAATCGCCTTGTATTTATGGAAAATATATAATATAAAAGAAAAAAAAAACTGTTCTAAAGACAAAATTCTCCTTTTAATCAGTAAATAAAAACAAGTCGGATTGAATGATATGAATTCCCTTATGCCTAGCCACACTTGTAGATCAGCAAATATGGCAGGCAAATTAATATACTTTCCATGAGTTGTAGGCTTTAATAACTAGTTATTAAGTATTTTCCACTGGAAAAAAATGAACGGGTCCTCTATATGGGTTCGAGGAACTCTTCCTCGTTTTCGTTATGATAAATTGATATATTTGACATGAAAATTATTTTTACCTCTTTCTTTGAATTATCTATTTTTTTTTTGTAGGTTTATTATGTTATTGTAACCTTAATAATTAATTCATTAAATTATGTATAAGAATAGGTTAATGAAATAATTTAACTTTCTTTATATCTTTTCAAAATACTTGTTTCTCTAAAACTTATTAACTTATCAGTTAATTTGTCTCATATATTTAATATAATAGGGTTAATAATGAAATAACAAAAGTAAATTACTGTTAGTAATTGTCCTGTTATAATGAAAGGTTCTTCTGCTGGTCGAGCTCAAATTCATGTTAATATAATAATTGTAGTTGTGAATGTTCAGGATATAACTATCATAACTCTTTAATTGAAAAATAGGGGTGGAAAGGAATTTCATTTTTAATCCTAGAGGATTATTTATTCCTGTTTGATGTAAAAATAATAAAGTATTAGTACTATTGCTGCAATTATGAAGGGTAACAAATAATGTAAGGTAAAAAATCGTGTTAACGTAGCATTATCCACAGGGGACTGCACATAATAAATTAGTAATTATAAGGATATTTGTCCTCAAGGTAAGGTAAGACGTACCCTAAAAAAGCAGTACCTATTATTATTAGTAATAAGATTACTCCAATTATTCATGTTATTTTAAGTTTAAAGTATAAAGAGATTGATGATGGTGAGGGTAAGTCAATTAATGAATTAATGTAATACAAGAAGCAGAATAATAAAGAGGACACTCATGACATCTTCTAAGCCACTAATGGCATCTGCATAGAGCTTGGAATAAATACGACTTGATTTATTCCGAAAAACAGAATGGGGTCACAGCCTACTATCACAATTCCTTTTTAATTGTGGTAACAGGTAATTTTGACTATTTCGTTGACACCACATGAAACATAAAGAAATTCATTTTATCCTTAATGACCGCTAGAAATTAGTGTTTTAGTCGTAGGTTTTAAGTGGATATTTAAGTTTTTACGTATTAATAGTATTTTAGTTTAGAGTAGCTCTGGCGTCTGTCCCGCCCAAAAAAAAAAAATCTTAACTAATTTAAAAATAATATTAAAAAAATTGAGTAACATTGGGCTACTACAAAACAGGTTTCAGATGTTATCATCCTAAGAGATGAAACAATGCGCAAAACTGCTTTGGATTCTTAGTGTCTGATTGATCCTATCTTTGTATGGAATTTAATGGCTTAGAGAATTGATAATGTCATATAGCCCTGAGTTAGATATAGGATGGTTATAGAAAAGCTATAAGATGTGCGATGTGGCCTGGTTCTATATGGTCGGTTTGGATGTGGGTTAAGTAGAGATTTTCACCTCTACGGGCTGTGTAATAAGGCGGCAGTTATCAGAGCGGCGAGCGGCTCCGGTGAAAGACGCAGCTTAGGCTCTTATTTCCTTTTATTTTCTCTTTCTCAGTCTCCTACTGCCGATTTCTAGGTCGTAACATGTTTTTTTGTGTGCGTGTAAACAAAAAACTGAAAAGTCAGGAAAACAAAACTGCCATCTAGCATTAATATAGACGGTACTACGATGGTAATATCTAAAGTAACATCTCAAACATTGAGAATCCTGATTTTACGAGCACGAAATTAAAGTTAAGTTTAATTTAAAGAAGAAAAAATTTAAGTTTAGAACTTGTTACATACGAGGAACGTTACTAACTCTAAAGAGAAAGCGCTAAGAAACTCACCAGAGTCATACAAGGGTCAATCTATTTCTAGAAAAATCTAAATTGACTGATAACGTCATGAAGGGCCTAATTTTTGAATTTTTTATTAAATACAATTTTTTTTCCCTTTCCTCCCCTATAGCTCTCAAACTTATAAAAATGGGATGTGGGAAAAATATAAGGAAAATTATTTTGGATTGATGGGAGTATATAATTTTATAACCAGGCTTGTTTATGTAAAACCAAATATACACGAAATTGCCACAAATGAACCTGATAAATAGATGAAACAAAGTATATAAAAAAATTCAGATTGGTTTTAAATAAAAACTAATAGCAAATGAAATGGAATCTCCATCTAAAATTATATACGATCCACACATCTTAAACAATTATGGAAAGCTTGAAGATCATCAAACACATTCGTGAATACAGAAAAAATAAAGACTTTTTTTAATAAGATGATCTAAAATTAAAATAAGCAATTTAAAGCATGGTGACTGAGTGTAAACTATTTTGATTTAAGTCTTCAGCCTATTCTAGAAAATGTTGATTTAGTCATTAAAGTAAGCCCGGCTTTTAAACAAAATATTAGCGAGGAAACAAAACCCGCAAATCATTCAAAAATAGTTTTGATCAACTTTTGTCTTGATAATTATCTAGCCTACACCGATCGTTTGTTTAGCAGATCGGAGACAATACCGGTCTTTGGTGTTTCGGTTTCTGATGAGGCACCCTGGGTTCGGATCCAGTTGAGGACACAGCCCTCCCACCTCTCCCTCCACAGCCACCAAGGAATGCAACGGGGCCTCCTACCCTAATCTGCCGGCTGGCGTCGACTCCGCGGAGACTGCAAAACCTGGGCCCTCTCCAGTCAACCAATATAAAACGTCTCTTCAGATGAACGGTCTAGGGTTGGAGAAAATAGGATGATAATAATTTAAGGTGCTAGGATCAGGGATGAATCTGAAGGATATTATTATTGGAACTCCTATTTTAATTCGGTACATTTATGTAGACAGGTAACATGTCCACCAATGTGTTTTTGAGACTATAAAACAATTACATCAAATTAGGTCCTTTAATTGTTAATAATAACTGCTTAATAACTAAATTAGTCTTAAATAACTGCTCTTTAGGTGGAGAACGTAAGGAAAATACCCAAAATTTCCTCAGACCTGAGGCACACCACTTAATGACGGAACACCGTGAAGACTAATGAATAAACATTCAAAGAAACCGAGTATAGCTGATAAAGAAAAAAAGACTATTAGCAATTGTAGCGACCGCTGACTACACAAGATAAACCACCCTATACTATATTATACAGAGGGGTCCAAAAAAATGTATCCACTGTTTAGAAGTCCATATCTTGCAAACTAATTGACGGAGTTGTCTCGTTTTTGGCAGTGTAATAGTTTGTAGTTCCGGCAATCGCCATACAAGCGTTGTATTGCGTTGTTTTGTTTTGTCAGATGACAGTCGCCAGATAGTTAGTGTTTTATTGTTAGTTGTACCTTGTTACTCGAGTAAACATGGCTGGCGTAAGGCTTACATTTGATGAAAGGAAGACCGTTTTAAAGTGGTATTTTAAGTACGAAAATATTAATGAGGTTCAACGGCAATGGCGAAATGTGTATCAAACAGAGCCACCGACACGTTTACCGATTCGTCACATTCGAGACAAATTTGAAGCCGAAGGCTGTGTTAAAGATGTACACAAACAACGATCTGGACGACCTGTAACAGTAACAAGTCCATTTAACTCCCATCTTGTGTTACAACAATTCACTCGCTCACCACAGAAGTCTGTGAGACAGTATGCCCGTGAAACTTGAGTGAGTCGCTCAAGTGTTCGGCGAATTTTGAAGACAGCAAAGTGGAAGTGCTACATCCCAAGATTGCTACACTCAATGAACGAGGACGACCCAGATCGTAGAATGGAGTACAGCGAGTGGTTTATAACACGTTGCAGTCAGTAGTTCGTGTTGCAGTTCGGCGGCATCGTTTGTGTGTGGATGTTGATGGTGACCATTTCGAACACCTACAGTGATATCTTTAAGTTGGACTTTAAGCTACATATTCACCAAAAATGAGACACCTCCGTCAATTAGTTTGCAAGTTATGGGCTGTTTAACAGTGGATACATTTTTTTGGACCCCTCCGTATATATATTGTAAATTAATTTAAACAAACAACATAAATGAGTCATTGTAAATGTTGTAAACAATAAAAAGTGCAGCTACAAGTTAATAAGTTAGGGACTGGGAGGGTTCACCCCTCTACCCAGATCAGGTAGCGACCCAGGCCAGCCCTAGGGCTGCCGAACAAAGGGTCACCGCATACTGAGCTGACATTGGATACAATAACGATGCAGATGATGGGGCCAAGCGGCCCACCACTAACTATAAATAGGGGCAGATCTCGGCCTGTAAACCATTCTCCTGACGACTCGCTAACTGATGGCTTGCGGCATGTTCAAGACTTGGCCTTCGCATTTATGAAAACCTCTGCATCTCTCTTCCTAACCTCGCTATGTTTTAGTCCGGCCTTGTCAGACCCTACACTCTCCTAGTGTGATTCTCTGCCTTCGCCTCGCTAAAACTAGCAGCTCCTTGGGAGAGACCTCTCCCTCGCGGACAACGGTTGTCGTAGCCCTACAAATTTAGCAAGGAGTGTCTCCCACGGCAATCCAGTCTGCCTCTCTTCGGTTCACACTCCCCTTTGGGATCCGGACGGATTTCGCCTACCCTCAGATACCGAGTGTGAATTCGTGGTCATTCCAAGACCCCACAAACTACCTACACTACCTACCCTATACCTCTTCTCCTGAAAATAGTGCATTGTCGGGGCACATGCCTATCAAATTTGGAGTCAGATAGTAAGACTGTCATGAAACGATTGTCCAGGTCATAACCTAATCAACCCTGACTTCGTCACCAGGGCTAGGGTAACTAGGCACCCCCCTCGTGACGACCCGTCAGCAATGTCACTTATTGTGATTGTAGCAATTTTTTTATGATTATGTAGATGTTGCCAGAAGACGGTCTAATGGTAGTACGAAACGTTGCAGCAAGCAACACACAGAAGCAGACTCAGCATACATTAGTGCCTTTACATACATGCTCCCTTCCAACAGTTCGATTTTCACCTGGAAAAGTTTTTATTAGAATTCATCCCCAATGAAGAACTTCCGCACTCCTACTTTTCCTATCATGTTAGGAAGCCTGATGAGATTCCACCGCTTCTTCACTTTTCACCTTCAGTTGGACGGGACAGGCCCTGACAACGTAAGTGTACCCTGGTATTCCGTTAAAGTTATAACCTGTTTACGAGGCGACAAATCGACCGATTTAGTTGTCATCCTCTCACCTTCCGTCACGTTCCAAACAGGTCAGGACCCCCCCCCCCCTGGATGGTCTACTTTTGAAGTTAGATCAGATGTTATTGTTTGATTTATTTGAAACTCATTGATCCAAGGACCACAGGAGCAGCTTTGTCATTTTTTCACGTTCTGTCAAGGATATTCTGGGTTACCTCCGAGCAGATTGGAAAAGGCGACTTTTATAGACTAATAGGCTAGTATAGCAATAAGGCTTTTTTCAGACAACAAAAATACAATTAAAATTATTTTTGAGGAGGCTGGAAAGTTTTAGTCCCACTTTACATAAAAAGGCTTTTTTTTCTTTGCTGACTAAAATTGAGTTAAAGAATTATAAACTTTTTTTTTTTTAAATGTATAAAAACGAAATTAAAGAAGTTGTAAGCGAGGGAGCAATATTAAGAAAAATATATCCTACACAACGAGCCTAATATAAATTCACACTTTAATATTTTATTTAAAAAAAAAACATTTCTGCCAAAAGTTAGGTCACCGTGATTTTTTGCATCTACTCAATTTCGGAAATAGTGAGATTTTTTTTACTCTCATTTGTTTAGACCAAATTATCTTAAATGCTACTTGTATTTTTTGAAATATAAATAGACCATTTTATTTTGAAACCACCTCCGATACCTTGAAACAGTTAAAATAACCAGTCCAGAAGGTACTAAATAAGCGGTTTCTATTGTCTCAATATATATATATTTATTTTTATATGAAATTTATTTTGCAATGCCGTATTTAATGAGCGTTAAGCCTAGGTAAAGAATCAGTTCCACAACTCATAAATAATAAAAGGTAGCGAATTGGGCTCGACGTTTTTCACGACGTTTTTTTTTTTCATAATTATCCGTTACTGTACTTTAACTAAAACCTAATGAGAATATTTCAAATTTTTGTGGGGTACACCAACTCGGGCTAAGACATTATGATCAATTCAGGGATTGAAAAAAAAAAAAAATTAAAAAAAAAGTCAAGACTTTGACATTATTTATACTGTCAAAAATAAATAATAGATAAAAAAGAATGAAGGGAAGGACAAGACCCAAGCATAGCCAATTGGTGATTGTATGGTACTCATGCAGTTCGTGCAATCTGGAGTGCAATTCTGCAGTGACCAATGTGCAGCCGGCACGAAATTGCATGCAATTCCGATCGGACCCACTGGCCGGGGCATCAATCGAAATATAGCCTATGAGATCTGAATTTGGTCGGCATTTCGATTACACTTGATACCACCGCTAACAAAGTGGTATCATTGGAAAATCAGGTCAATAGCAAATGGGATCTCACGACCAAGCATTCCCTTAGGCAAGAGAATGTAAAACTAACATCCTACAGCACAGCCATGTGAATTAAGACCTGTTAAAAATGTTACGAAAAAGAAAAAAATTACTATAAAAAGGGTCTCGACAGTTTTTATTTCAGTATAAATATTCAATCAGTAACTTTATTTTTTTTTTAAATAGATCATAAACCTAATCGCATTTTTAAATATACAAACGAATAAATTGACATGCTAAGTAAAAGAGACAAAACCGGTACTTTCTCAAATATTAATTGAACCACTCAATATTTAGAATAAGAGAGTTGAAACCACCCCAGACACTAAAAATCGTAAAAAAATGTTGGTTAGTGTAGTATCACACTACAAAGGATTTGGGCGATCTTCTTAATTACTCACACTTAATTGATTTCTTAAGTAAATGGGAATTTATAACACCAGTCACAGCAGTTTTATAAAAAAAATTTCTTAAATTGTGGTCCACTTTGCCCCTAACATAGAATGCATACCCTCAATTATCATGTCTACATCATTGATTTGAAACCGGTATCATATATATGACAAGAAAACATTATTTTTCCATTACACATTACTTAACTGATTAATGATGCTTATTATTTTTAATGAGATTAATTTTATTTTTGTAACCCGGGATGATGAGGTACCCGGATATTGGTTAACCAAACCTCACTCAGTGCAACAGGAGATATCTTTAATTTTAGATAGGGTTTAATTTTAGATATGGTTTAATTCAACCAAAATAAATATAATTTAATACCAGGCATAAAGATAAATATATTGTTTTCCCTATTTACTAATTTAAAAGAGAAAGTTACATTCATTACATCATTTCATTTTTATAAGATCTTAAGAAATCGAAGATAATAAATGATGCATAAAACCTTTCCAATCAAAATTACAACACAACGCTTCGAAAACTATTATATATATGTACATATCTAGTCAAGTAATTTTTTATTTAAATTTAACAACTCATAAAAAATTATTAGGATTCACCGTTGCGTAGATTCAAAATTTAACATTTTCTCAATTATTTATTTTATATTCTTTTGTAGGTAATTTAGAGGTCGACGGGTGAAGCTCTACATTCAAACAAGTACAGGTATTTTGCTTTGAGCTACGATAGCACCGAAAAATGATACTATAGATGGAAAGTTTCATAAATATATTCAACAACGTTCTTTTCTACTCTGCGTATATTTTTATTAATTTATTCATAACGGAAAATAAAACAGTCGCTGTTTCTTTCTCATTTCTTAACTCATCGCCTGGTTATATTTTTCTCCCATTGTTTGTGTAATGGTTAACATCATATAACATACGTTAAAGCAAAATTAAGTTTCAATATATTTCAAAAAGTTTTAGCAATTGACGATAAAAATCGCATATAATTCTCATCATTTGTTAAAAATAGGATTTTCAGTGACCAAGATGGTGGTTTAGATATTAAAATTAAGGTTTTTTTTAGCGAAAATACAATTTCTTCTCACAATTGATTTTATAACTTATTAATAAACTGAAGAGGAAGCTACGGACCGAAATTTTTCAATAAATACCTTCCTACTAAGATGGCTTCAAGTACCATCTATACAAATTGATTTATGTCATGTTACGACATCGGTAGGTTGTATTATGTAATGAGCATGAGTCTAGTTAACATTTAAGACTTTTTTATCACTTTGAACGTAACATTATGTTTTTACCCAAACAAGGTTTGTGAAAAGTGATCTTCTCAGTGAGAATATTTATTTTTCTATAAAAACAATTCTATGATCTAATGGAAAAGAAAGAGGGGCAACTGATCATTGCAACAACTAGCTGAAATCGAAGTATTTTGTGTTTGTCCTTCCATTTCCTTACCATGCTCATTTAAAACAACAAATAAATCTTCAAACTATCACCTAACGAAAGTTGATCTGTAAAGCCAGGAACTTTTTTTTTTTTTTTTTTAAAGAATTCAATCAATTTTATTAAGATAAAATTACAATGTGCCTTTTATTAGGCAATGAGTAATTGAGATAAATGTTATCATTCATACCATATTTACAATTCATCATTCACTCGCTCATTCATACAATATTTAAACAGCCCAGAGGCCCCCCAAGTCCACAAGGTTGTCACCTCCCTCGCATGCGAAGGAGGAAGCGGAGTCTTGGGGAGTCCCCCACGCTCCTACGTCAGCCGCGTCACTGGATAAGAGCCAGCGGAGGGTGACCAAGAGCGCGAGAGCCACAGACGCTCAGGACGTGATTAGAGAAACTGGCCATTGCCAGAACTCCCACTATCACTTAGTTGTAGCAGGTCACGAGGCCACTGCCGTTTTAATCTCCGAGGAGGATTATAGGGGTGAGTGGTGCAGTGCAATGACTGTGCTAGGGAATTAGGGTGGTTGGATAGGTTACTATGGAATTTTATGAACTTGGAAGGGATGAGTTCAAGAATATAGGGTATATTCAGATCATTGTGAAGGGTTGTTGCTGACGTAATAATGGGCATTTACTATTGTTCTTAGGACTTTTGATTGAAAGGATTGGATGCGCTTGGTGTTTGACTTTTTTGCTGTCCCCCATAGCTCTATTACGTATGTCCAGATTGGCTAAAAGCCGGGAACTAAAAATAAATCAAGCTGAATACAGAAATAACGACAGACAGCGAACCGAGGATGGAGGAAAGTGCATCTTAAACTTACGATAAGCCACTCCACCTTATCGCGATCTACCGGCTCTTTGCGTCAATCAGTGCTGTGGTACCGGTGAAAGTTAGGCGTTAATCGTGTTAATTCGTACTTAGTAGAGAGAAGAATTTTCCCTTTAGGCGAATAGTGATCATTACAAATGAGTACACAGCCGGAGCTTCAGACAGAGGGTGTCTAGCGCCGCCGGTGACGTCATCACCCCTGACTCACTGGGATCCCTACACCGCAACTTCGTATTGGCTGCATGGCTCTTATGTTATTATCAATCAAACTATGCCAGACGGATTTGCATCAACATAGTCCTTAATCTGTCTTGTTCGTTAGTGCTGTCCGCTCGTTCATGCAGAGGATTCTTACACAGGTCGTTAATCATAGTCTTGGGACGGGCTGTCAGCATCTACAGAACTGTTAAGACTCCTAGCCTCGGAGTTAATAAACAAACTCATTTTATATTCAACCGTTTATTAAATTAACTCAGCAGGTCGTTACAGTGACAATATGAAACGCCATTTTTTTTTTTAAGCACGCCATCTGCACGTTTATTTTTGGAGATGGGCCACAAGTTCCTAATTATCAAACATACTGGCAATGATTGAAACCAATATAATACTTGACGTTATATATCAATAATAAAATACAAAGAATAGTATTAACTGGAGTGCGAGATATTAAACATTATTTTTATTGTATATATTGAGACTAAGGGATCCTTTAATGTAATTATATATATCTAGTAGTCCTTGATGATGCCTGAATAGGCGAGGTGCTCCTTTAGTAAACACAATGCGAAACGGAACAGCCCCAAATGCTACTCTCCGTATTTTTTTTTTTAGCGAACTCCTCACAACATTTTCTATGAGTATTTTCATTTAGGTTTTTGTTAAGTTTACGAAGAGTTTTATACTCCTCTCGGAGAGTATCTAGGATATGATTGATTCTCTATCGCTGGCATTCTCGATTAGCCCTGTTGAGCTCTGCCTACGCGAGATCAAAAACAAATTGAATGAAGCATTATTATTATCATTTCTGAGCAGAAGGAATCAACATTTATACAAAACGAAATACACTATAGACAAAATGCCATTGAGGAAAGCATTATTTTTTATAGCAGATTTATTTTAACACTTAAATATAGAGATAGCGGCTACAAAACTGTACCTTTGGAGGAAATTCTAGCGTAAATACTGGGAAAAGCCGGCTTGGAACGTATTAAATAAGCGATTTTCATTTCTTGCTCTCTCTAAATCAGAATTTAATTAGCAAAAATTATTAAAAGCTAAAATATTGACTTAAACAAACGATTAAATAAATAGCTTGGGGCGTACCCTTTATTGGCACAGTGCCTGCTAGGATGTAAAGTCCTGCAGTAAACATGTCCTCGCCGAGTTTTGGTGATGTTATTCAATTTCGGAAGCTTAGGACGGAACGGGGTCTACATAAGCACACGTACCATTCTTAATTCGGACTCGGCAACGAGTAGAAACCAATTCCGAGCTGACAGTGAAAATGTCAGTGGTGTGAACGAGTCAGAAGGAAAAGTTGGAGCCCCGCCGCTGTACGAGATTTATTAAGCAACGGTACAAAATAGGAAGCAGCATTTCCTCTCCAGCAAGCGATGACGGCCGTAGGGCAGATTGGCCGCGCACAGAGATGGCTGATTGGAAAGGCTAATCTAATCGCTAATTGCTGCGACGAAAGTCCGGAGATCGACCGATAACGGTTTGCTGGTCGCTTACCCTTCAGCGCCCTTTGGAAATACAGGCTTCCTGAGTGTGCTGGTTGTCGCTGCTGTTACATGGAACTGGATACGATCCGTTTTTACTACCGGAGAGGAACAGGAGCTGTCGGAAGACAGCATGGAAGGCTGTAGAAAGCAGGTTAGAACGGTACCTTGGTGGTTTGCGGCCTGCACGCTCTTTCATACCCTGATTTCAGATATCATTTATAATAAAAAAATAATTAGATGTAAATTATTGCATTTTATCAACTAGGCATTATTAGCTTCAAACATGTCACTAGATCATGTTAACCTTACAATTAAAAATAGGTGAAATACGTTACAACATTTAAAGACTCAAAATTAACAGAACAGAAAAACGCAAGGTGAAATAAGAGGGTTGCTGTGATATTGCATTTTTATTTTTTGAGCATCTTTTGGAAATGATAAACACAAGTAATATGTGTTTGTTTAATTATTTATGCCCTTTTGTACTTCCAAAGGGAAGTTATCTACTTTTATTTATGAAAATAAAATAAATTCACCTTCCGTTTGCAGATTTGCACCCGGAACATAAGGAACAGCTACACTAATCACAATAAGCTATATTTCAATTATGTTTAGATCAGAATTGTATTTTTTGTACATATAACAAATTAAATTTATTATAATTACTAAAAATGAGGGTTTATAGTTTTTAAACCCGAAAAAGAGTATTTAACTAAGAAAAATTAAATTCTTAATTACTATCATGAAAAAAATAATCGTTATCAATATATATTTAGTTAATCCGTTAGGTTTATTACAAAAAATGTTATATGAAGATTAAAAACAAATAAATAAAATTAAAAATAAACTGACCTCATTTTATCATTAAAAACTAAGAAGTACAATGAAGCAAGTATTACCTGAAACAAATAAAACAAAATGTTATTGTAATTATACACAATATAAAAAGTTTATTGCATCTAAAGAAAATGAAAGAAATGTGTATAAGATAATAACAAAAATAAAATACATTTGCTGGTACTATGCAAATAAAATAAAAATTAACTATGAACATGCACAAGCATAATAAAACACTGAACTCCGATGCATAAATACGAATTAACGGCTAAACAGTATTCATACAGTAGCACAAGTTGTTCTTTACCAAATCCATGTTCATTATTTTAATCTTATTGTTACCCAAACCATTTAAACGGTCCGAAAACCAAAAAAGGCACATTCCAGATATTGGAGATAAACCGGTTGAGTTATAGCGTGTTCCTTTTAAAAAGGTTCTGGAGTTTGGGAAGGGTTAAAAATAAATCTCACCTGACTACAAATGGCAGATGGCAAAGCCAAGATAAAACATGGACCAGATGCAAAGCAGTCTTCAGGCCAAATAAAGAGAAGGAGAAAAAGAATTTAAGATCATTTAGAAAACAAAACACACGTACAATAACCTCCTTTATCGTGAATATCAATCAATTGTTCATTCATCGATACGTGAGAAAATTATGATTCTATGCCCAAAACGTTTCGTGCAGATGTTACAAAAGTGGCATTTAAAAATAAATCGTTTCTACTTATAATTTTTATTTTATATGTACTGGAAATAAATTAACATGATTTAAATTATTATAACGAAACAAGGTAATTATATTAATTGTTGTAACTAATCTAAACATATTTCGTAATTTTGAAACCATTGATAGTTTTGATACTTGGTTTATTCAAAACTAGAAATCTCATAAGAGAGTGGAAATCCGATAAGGAATTCGAAATTAAGGTTATGATTACGAGAAAGCATAGTTCGGACCGTGCATCTCGTGTCTAAAATTATTAATACAGAGTATTCAAATGACGAAGTTGAATATTTTACAATATGCTTCTTAATTAATATATATATCTTGGTTATAAACTTTGTATTTAGGTGCATAGTATGTTTAAAAGTCTTTAGAAAGTTCGGCCTAAGGTGGCTTAGCCCACCATCTTTGTGCTAGAGAGCACTTGGAGTCGACGCCTGTCGTCGTAACTGTAAACGGTTCGAAACTAACTAATAAACGCTCTAGTACCTAATGCTATCGGTATTGGGACTTTAGTGGATTATAGTTGCAATAAAGTCATTAAAATAGTGTTCAAAACATTTTAGCACTTTTAATAAAACTTAATTAATCAGCATATTTGATTTGAATTTATTTTGCTGACAATCAGAATTTAGAAACTATATAATATTTACCAACTCCAAACGGAGTGGCTCTACTTTCATTCTGTTGCCAGGTTTTCTTGTCCGACAGTCTGTGTATGCTGAGCGATAGAAGTCTATCAGAAATTCCACAACATTTCTAAATATACTGTACAGTTTAAAGTAAAGATCAAATTCTAGCTTAGACGCTATTTGATAATCATAATTTTTTCTGATGATTTAAGGACACAATAAAGACTCATCAAGAATTTCAAAGATAAGAAAAATTAAGTGTTGAGAGCCGATAATATAAAATTGAATACGTTTCAGCCCTTTATTATTATTTTTTAAAGCTATTTGTCAAATTGCAATATTTTTTATTGGTTAAAGGGATATTTTTAGTGACCGAGAACAAAGGAATAAAAGTCTAAACAGTAGGGAACCAAAGGACATATAAATGATACGCATGGCTATTAAAACACCATTCATGTGGGTGATAATCAATAACATAGTTTATCGGTTATTCAGTTTTTTTCTCTGATTAATTATAGGAAATTATAATTTAAACACCTTTCACGACGGAAGGTTACAATCTTATCCCTTTCACCAATTCCATAAGTGGGCATTAAACAGGTTCCAGCAATTTACAGCTTGACTCCATTAAAATATTCCCATTACGACTGCCAACCCAGATCCAATTAACAGAATAAAACTGCTTTCACTAGTACATTTCATTGTACCAAAAGGTTCCTTCATGCCTAAAGGTTCAATGTGTAATATCTCATTCGACTGTGGCACCTTTATTATAAAATTGATACATCTATATAGTGGGATATTTAATTAAAACGTTAAAATCTCTATTTTATAATACAGAAATATAAGTTTCAGGGAAAATTAGAAAAAGAAAGTTTTTTTTGCAGAAGCTAATTGATAGCCATTGTTCTAAGTCAGCTCGATAAAAATGTACTGTTTAAGACTTTGGTTTGTTTGCTAAGACCATAAACGTTTTCGCTAGTCTACTTCGGGATTTTTTTGAGCATATTAGTCTCCTCTTCGACCTGAAGGTAGGTTTCACTTAAAATCACTGGTCAGAAAAAAATGAAAAGTACTGCCAACCTCATAAAAAATTATTACGGCGATTAATTAATTTATAATCAGTAATTTAAAATATATTATGTTAAGTACGTAATTTTAATTAAAATTCCCGATGTCCTAACCTAATTAATACCGTGTATTACTTATTGGGATATAGAATCACAATTAGTTGTTAAAAATGGACCTAGAGCTGTGGAATTTCCATTCATAGCAAAAAATAATTCAATGCAATTCATTAATATTCAAATTTTGTTTGTTTCTTCAATTATTTAAGCCCTTATGTACTCTCGTTTACGTATGAAAGACATTAAGAAATTAACATTCCATCTAAGTTATTTCAACCCAGAACACCTTCTTGTGATGAATTAATTAAGCTAACCATTACACACGAGAGTCCTAAAAATGTTTTAATTAAACAAATTACTTGGCAAATCTTGAAAAGCGTAATCAATGGGATATATAAGATACTTTTGTAATATAGCCCGCTTAAAGATAATTATGTATCTGTTTTGTTCCTTTGTTTTTCCAATAATTCTTCAATCAATAAATAGGTGATTAAAAACCAATATCTTTGATAGTGTAGGGTAGGACAATAGGTCTCAACGTCTCAATCTAAAAAATTAGAATCAAGGATTCTTTTTCAAGTATTCGACTGCTGTTACCCAGGAAAACTAATGATTTTTCCCTTTTTCTTGAAGAAACGCAAGAGCGAAACAAGACAACGTTTTTATTTATATCAAACGCGCAACATGATACGGCAGTAAATAGCTCACAACAAATTTTTAAGTTTAAAGTTGTAAAGAAATAAAGAAGAATCATTTTCCTGATATCATTATGACATGTCGGTTAAAAGAACAATCGTGGGCTATCATTAAAATTTTTCATCCTCCCAGACATATTATTCACAAGCAATGGATCTCTGTATTTTGAATAATTTTAAGCAAACTTCCTCTACAAAGCTTTAAGGAAAGGAATATTGGTAGAATTTGACTCGGAATAGCGGCACTGGAATAGATCTGACACAAACAGAAACCTTAGTCACTGACCGCTTTGCTGTGCACTAAGTCATTGCATTCTTTTTCGATGACTATGCGGTATGTCACAATTTAACATGTAACTTATTAATTGTATTTAACAAGATACTGTTATTCTTTTACTAGTGAGTAATGTTATTGTTTTTTCAAGACTAGTAATGTGTCATAAAAACAAGTTGTACCTGTTTACTGCTTTCGAATAAAAAGGAAAAATATATTTTCAACTAGTTTGAGTATTAAGTTAAAACACGGGGTAAAGCTGGATGTATGTGGAATATTCTAAATCATTTCATTTATAAAAAATGATTCACTCTTATCATTAAAAAAATAAAATAATAAAAAAACAAAAAAAAACACTGAGCTTGATAGATGATAACCTTCGAAGGTTCGAAATTTTCATTTACCAAACCGAATACCGTCTACTTCCTACTTATTTAAATTTTGGTTTGACTTTCTGTTTTTATCGAGTCTACTAACAGAGTTCGGTACATACAGAATAAATAAAAATAATAATAAAGAATAAACGCAACTGTAAAGCAATATAATAAATATACAGTGGTTTACTTTTTTTTTTTTTAATTGCATGACTCAATTTTTCTAAAATAAGTCACTAAAATAGCGAGCTAATTCATTGGTGAACAAAAAAAACATGTATACTTTAGAATATTTAAATAAACGATACAAACACAAATGTTTTGAACTTTCATATAACGTTAGGTTCTAATTAGTTCTAAAACAATGGAGGTAAATTCATTTTCACAAGCTAGACTTACTTCGCAAACAAGTTTTTGGAAATTGACCTTAAACTTGAAATAATTTTTCTGCTGGTTGTATCCACAATTATAAATTTTTCGTTAGACAAGTTTGTAGCTTTAATTCTATAATAAATATTTGGTTCAATTAAAACGGGTCGTAATAGTGATTAAACTAGAAGCAGCATGTATGATCTTGTACCTCCACGGTAATAGTTATGATGAAACTATTGTTAATGAAGCATCAGACAAAATAGTATAATTTTTAAATTATATGGGGGATTTTGTGTAGATTTGAGACACAAAAAAGATAGGTAAAAGGTAAAATATATAATTTTATATCTGGATGTAAAAGCATAATCTGTATTTCTTGATATAGCCATACGATTATTTGGGCTGATTAAAAAAAAAAAATTGATTATATAATGATATGTTTGATGAATTACTTTGCTAACCGTGCACCGTTATAAAAATGCAAGACTCCATCGTTAGCATTAAAAGCAGACTTCAGAAGAAGTAGGACCTGTTTATAGACGTGACTGGTAGAAAGGGGGCACTGCAATCGAGTGACATGGCCAGCGCCGCCCAAATATGGCACTGATCTCTAATGGCCTCTTCACTCCAGTTTTCATAATGAGATAATCGTCTATTTGGGTGCCCTCAGTTTCAATATGGGGTTGTCTTCGTCCAGCTTCTTAAGGCATCTGAAAGTGGAGTGAATCACGTGATTCTAAGGGGAGATCTAATCTGGACTATATGAGATATGTACAATAGTTCGTTTCCGGTAAGCAACAGCGCGAAGCTACGATATTCCACTGATGTGCTACCCTGACAGAGTTTATGTTTTCATCATGAGAGTCTGACTTTAACGTCATGTTATTTTTCGGATCCTCTATAAATAAACAATAAAACCAAAACTAAAATGGAAAAGTAAGGTTTCATCGGATTCAGACTGAATGCGAACAGTGCAAGGAGCCAGCACCCCGTTTAGCTACGTACTTAGACCACATCACCTAACGCTAGTCGCAGTGACCTACACTTGATTTAATGGGCGGTACAATTAGTTCTAAGATGGCATCTCCTTGCGTATTTATGGTAGAAAATATCGTAAATTCCTATTGTAATTGTAGCGACCGCTAAGTACATAAGATAAATCACCCTCTATTGTATGTATTGTAAATTAGTTATCATATATTGTAAAGTAGTTATAATATGTTGTAAATTAAATTAAACAAATGTAAAAAATATTATTAGCAAACCACAAAGTCATATTAGTGTAAATATTGTAAACAATAAATGACGTAGTTCAGACGAGTTCAGAGGCAGCCTAGCCTAGCTAGCCAGCTACCCCTGCCCAGCCTAGCTAGCCAGCTACCCCTGCCCAGCCTAGCTAGCCAGCTACCCCTGCCCAGCCTAGCTAGCCAGCTATCCCTGGTTTGGCCCCTTCCAAGCCTTGCGGGGTGGGGTATCCAGCCAGCAGCCAGGCATGCAATACGATTGGCCAAAATAAAACTCCAGCTCATTGGCTGCAATGTGATTGGCCAAAATAAAACCCGAGCTCATTGGCTGCTTAGGGCTATATATACCCCCTAGTTTTAGCCGACTATTCATTGAAGCTACGGCTCAATTATACATACACACTATAGTTACCTAATAAACTTTGGTGTTCATAAATATATTGATATACCTAATTAATTTTTACCTGAAGAGAAAAATACTAACGCTCAGGGTCGTGGATTACAAATACGGCCAATGAAATGAATCTCAAAAGCTGTCTTAAAATACTCCTACTATAAATAAGGTCAGAACTAGATAACTAGAAAGGGGGACAAATTGATATCCTTAAAAATACTGCAGCAATTAAACATAAACTTGCCCCCTCAAAAAATATATTGAACAGTTAAATTCTATTAAAAGTACAAATAGTCAAGTTTTGTGCTTGCATCGGCCCACTCGTATAGTTTGCAGAAAAGGATTTTATTTTATTTCTAGGTATATTAATAATTTGTAGATTTAATTTACTATTTTAATAGTAACTTGATAATTTTTTAAACAGTATGCATCTACTGCGTCACAGGGCTGGAAGGTGAGCTAACCTAAATACCAGGTGCAACCCACTTTTATTTATGGGACAGACGGTGAAATAAAAGTTTAATGTGTGTCTAGGGAACCATTAAATACGGTTATAGTTTTTATAATTTAAGATTTAAGTATATGATCTACTAGTTTACTACCTAATTTCCAACAGTTCAAGCTATATTGATGTATAAACATACATAATGATGTACACCGGTTTATTTATAAGTCATTAACCTAATACAGCATAAGTTCTAACATATAAGTTACTTCGTAACGAGAACGGTTTTATGGACAGGTTTGAAACAGTTATTTTGTTTTCCAGCCAACTTTATAGACAGATTGGAAGAAATTACTTCTGTATGTAAAAATATGCTATTGCTATGTTTCGTTAAGAAGTTGTGATGTCGATGTCATCTCTAAAACGCCTGTTAGTATGCCGGGGCGATATTGAATACATTAGTGAATAATGAATAAAGGAATAGGCTAAGTGAGCTTCCTTTGGATAGACCCTCTCCTAAATACATTACTGGAGCAGAGCAGAAGACCCTCAATTTTATTTATCACCTGTTATAGATACGGATGAAAAACGAACATTTTATGTAGCAAGAAATGAGTTTTGTTTAGTTAATATCTCCCTGTGGGCTTGGAACGGCATAGCAGCATTTCAAACTCCCAGGGAAGAGAATGGCTCCTATTGAAAAATGTTACTTTTTTTAAGCGGGAATTTGGTACAGAACAATCACAACTCGCATCGGCTCAAAGTCATATATATAATATTTTAGATATCCAGTAAAAATATAAGTTATAAAGGTAACCTATAGATGTATAGCAAATACGGTCGTATTACGGAAAATAATGAATCCCCGAAGAACTCCCTATTACTTAAAAAAAAAAACTTAACTCTCGGAACTTAGAACAGAATCTCTTGAATACAAAGTACTTTAGTTTTCGCTTGCTATTCGTGAACTTACCTTCATTACTCCACGAGAAAGAGGGGGGGGGGGAGTAAAATTATCTTATGCACGGCTGGTTTAAAAATGCACAAATTAGATAAAAGGATCTCTCTTTTGCATATCCCGACTGAGGGTTTGTCCCTAATTGCTAGACCCAGGTTTATCTCGAGAAAAGAAAAAAAGACGTTACCAGGTTTATGTATTTTTTCTTTTCCCTTTGGCTTGGGAAGCCTCTAGATATTTTTCTTTATTTAAATATATAAATTGTTTAATTAGGTATATTTAAAACTCCATGATTTTAGTCCTGAAGCACCAATAACATATTAAAATTAATAACTTGGCCACCTTTAACATTAATAAATACGCGATTTTGATTGTTTGATCTCAAAACGTTTCAACTATTTTTACGTCGACGTCTTTAATGTAACTTGAACCATTAGTAAGTTGATAACTTTAAACTACAAATAACTATTGAACTGACACTTGACAAAGAACAAAAGTTTGAGACACGGCTTTCAATTACGATAATGTAGGTTTTAAATCAACCCCGCGTCAATTTACATTTCGACTTAATGTTTTTAAGTAATACATTAATTAACGTCCTCTATTGATCGAAGTTGAGTTCTCAATTATTATATGATATTGTGTGTTTTACAGCTTACTAAGATAATATATATATTAAATCATTTATTGTGTTAGCATTACAGCCATTCGAACTGCCTCATTAAAACAAACAATTCATCGGGAATAAGTCCGGACTTTTTTATTTTAAAGGGTTTAATACAGTTTTCTGCATTTCAATGAAGTATTGCTTACCTTTTGAAACTTATGTTCGTTCACGATTCAGGTCAGGAGTATTGTCATAGTACCCCAAGGTAAATTGATATTAAAGAATACATAAATAAACCTTTCACTTTTCAATAACAGTTGTTTTCCTAACGAATCGGCGACCTTGCCAAATTGCTTGTACAAAAGGTGTTTACGCCGTAGGAAGGAAAGGGGGCGAGGATGTCCATTGTGCCGCCTAGACAAAAGGAAAAAACCAGAAAAAATCCAATAAAAGTAGGCTACTCGGCTTATACGTTAGTCTTGTTTCCTTCCTTGTACACGACTGGAATTCATTTCCCTACAACGAAGTATTCATAATCATTTTTACGAGTTAAAATCCACTACTACGAACGGAAGAACGAGGTTTTATTAAACAATAACTAGGTTTAAGGCCTATTTTTGAAGAATACTGATCCTCTGCTGTATCGCTATTGTCAAATGGAGGAAAATATATAACGAGAATCACTAATACTTCAACTAGTTGTTGGGTTAATAATTCTTATTGCTTCACCTTCATCGGAAGTACAAGCTTTATTTAATTGCATAGTTAGAAAACGAAAAAGCAGCAAATATGTTCGTGATATTAATTTTGTTGTTGTTTAATTTAATTTTACATTTACAGATAGCATACTCTTATTATTGTTTCCAATCTTATTATGTATTATATTTAGTGTTATTGTTATATTCTTGAATTACTTGATTTTTCTTCTGAATAAAGGGTGTCCCAGAATTAACGCAAGATTTGATTTAAATAGAAAACACAGTTTTTAGTATTTTTGTTGTTATTTTTTTTATTGAATTATAAAGTAAATAGGATAGGGTTATTTATGGGATAACGGCTTGTTTTTGGACGACCAGTGTGTTTAGTGTATCCAACTGATCCAGTCTCCCAAAATTTTTCAATTAATCTCTTTACAGTTGATGAAGTAAAACCTCTATTCGGACCATATTTTGTATAAAACTTTCATTATTTTTGAGATAATGTTCAACAATAAAGACACGATGTTCTATCGTGTAACGCTCCATTTTCACTAACCCTAAACTGACAGCTGTCAAATTGTTTTTTTTTTTTTAGGGTTGCCAGCACTTTACTGCACAAATGGCGGAAAATTCAAATCTTGAGTTAATTCTGGGACACCCTTTATATAAATTAAACCTTGTTCTAAATTGTAGAGCTGATGATGGCAGAATAGGCAAAACATCAACTGATAATGGTACTTCAATTAAAAGGATATATTGGGAGAGACCTTCAGGACACATAGGAAAGGGGGAAATCAAAAACATTTTTGCTATTTTACCAGTACACATATGTACTCGTGCTGATATGAGATGAGACTCGTATCCCAGCTGGATAAAGTGGCCTGTTTATACGGGTACCGAAAATAAAAAATGACTCACACTTCTACCCCTTGGAAAGCCCGGAGGAGCGAAGCCAACTGTAGAGGCCCAGGGAAATTTTATTTTCCTCCTCGTGAGTCAACACGTTTAACATTTGGTGATTCGAACCCTGGTTTATTAGGAAGGGAAGTTATTAATTTGTTTGCATTAATAAAAAAATTTATTATCGTTTTTAACATAATAAAATATGTTAACATTAATTATGAACTATACTGTATGTTTTTAAAGGGCGTTGAAAATGAAGGAAAACCCTAAAGAGACTACACGTGAACTTCATAATACTTAAACGCATTGCACTACGCGACACATTCTTGTCCGTTACACATTCCGTAATTCTCCTCGTAGACTAAAGCGGAGTGGTCTCGTGACCTGAAATAAATTCGTGACAGAGGGAATCCTGGCAATGGCCTGTTTCTCCAATCATGTACTGAGCGTCTGTGGCTCTCACCGTGACGCGGCTGATGGATGAGCGAGTAAATATGGTATAAATGAGAACATTGATCACTATTACTAATTTCCAAATAAGGCAGATAGTAATTTTATCACAATATTAATGGGTAATATTATTGAATTTGTTTCTTTTGTCCTTGACCTCAGAACTTTAAATCTTTGATAACTCCTGAGCTGTGACAGTGATAAAGCTTAAAACATTTATACCGTAAATTTTTATTTGCATATTCTATTTGGAGCACACATATTCAGTTAGTTTATTTACAGACGTGGAATATGCCCAACAAAGTTTAGATTGATGGATTCATTTTTACGACCACTATCAAAGAACCTGCAATCGACAGGCAAACATATACAAGACGATACTGTTTGAATATGGGGCCTCTCGCTTTGGGATCTACAAAGTCCCTACAAAGTCCCTCCTGCCCTGTGGGAGAGACAGGAAGACGGCACGACAGAATGACAGGCTGCACACAGAGAAGCCATGAGAGCCAGATCTGAGCCTACTGATAAGGACTACTTACCCTGCTTAATGAGCCCGTCTGCACTCCCACACTATCCCAGACAAACTCTTCTCCCACCGTCATCTCCAAAGTATACTTGGACTCATCCTTATCGTGTTATCGCTCAGGGTGTAGCATTAAAATGAGAGGATATTTATTTGGGCTTCCGTCGAATCCTTATGAAACCAAATATAACAGGCACGTCCAAATCAGTTATTAAAAACGAAATGCAATGCTTTCGACCGCAAACGTGAAGGACAACTTAACATTCAGGATTCATTTGCTTCACTACCTCACACCTCAATGCCTCGAGAAACAAACTACCTCTAATTGTAAAACAAAGGATGATTACACTGTACGTTGCAGTATAATAAACGGCCTCCCTATAGAGATAGTGCAGAAAATAACTAACTAAAACAAACTAAATTTAATAGGTTTAAAATAAATTTCTACTTTTTCAGCTCACCGGAAGAATTAAAAAACAAATTAATATAAAAAAGAAAAATTACTAAAATAGTCTATAACAGGGACGTAGTGGGTTTTTTTTATGGAAGGAATCATAAGTTTAAGTAAATAACGTCCTATTTTGGTCTTTTCGCAAGTTTTTTCTTATCCACAAGCTCAGAAGCCTATTAACCGTTCTCAAGTGCGTAGAACTTTGACAATAAAAGCGGTGTCTGAATTGCCAATCTCAGTATTAGAATAGGTTCCTGAAAGCGCATGTGAATAATAAATAAACAACTAAAGGACATAATTGGACGTTATTAACTTAATCGAAACCCACAGCAATTAAAACAATTAATTTTTTTTAGGCGGGGGGGGGGGCGAGAAGAGATTGTCATAATAATAAAAAACCTATAATTAATCGTTATGTTAAGTTACTACACTATATTACGTAATATAGGTACATTTTTTCCTATTCCAAATCATGGAAAGAAATCCACTCCTCTGTTTACGCAACAATATCTAACTCGCCCATGGACATCGAACACATAAACGACATGGACAGTAAACGGATAAACGATTTAAAAAAATATGATTTTGCGAGCAAACAATAAGCAGATTTGGTCAAAAATGCAGGTACTTTTTTTATTATAGTTAAATACATTTTTTTATTGACTAAATTTGATCTACTATTGTTAATGTTGTTCTTTATAACTTCTTTCAACGCCTTTAATTTCGTTTTAATCAAATTAAAAAGATACAATTTAGATAATTTTTTTTATAAATAGAATTTTCTTTATTTTTAAAATTACAATTATTATTCAGCATGCGTATTCAGCAATGCATATTCAACAGCAATATTTGTAATTTAAGTGCTTATTCATGCCTTTTACACAACTCTACTCACTCAATATATTCAGTTCACGCTCATATAAAATGAGCCATGCACCAGTAACCTCACTCTTCGACCTTTTCGCTATATGGCGAAGGACAGAAAGACGGCAAGAGAGTAACGGACGCTCATGACATGAGTGTCCACTGGAAGATTATATGGCACAATATTACTGCATTAGGAGGAGTTCACTTCAGGGGTTAATGATGTATGTGGATAATAATGGCATGACAACTGATCCTTGGCTCAATTAGTTTAGCCAACGCCGAATTGAAGCAATATGAAGAAGAAGCAATGCACAACGCCTAGTATTCATCAGTATCAACATTGCAAATACGAGCGTGAATACTGAATACTTCATCACCCCCCGCTGGAAGCGATAAGATAAAAAGGGATTAGGTAAATGCTAACAGGGCCGGGAATAAGAAAAGTGGCCGGTAGAGCCCCGATTACTAACATAATCTAGCTATGCAAATGAGCGACTTCCAAGTAGATAGTGGGAGTAGATGAGTCACCGCGAGGCCTTAAGGGGACGTCTAGCTTTCACCTAGCTGTCGCCGCCTTAGCTCTATACTGTAATATTTATCATGGCCGTCTGTGTCTTGTTAATTAGAGGCCAAGTCAGCCCTGTCATGAGCCCAAGTGTGTATAGATAGACATATAAGGAGAAAATAAAACAAAACAGAAGGAGAAAGATAACTTTCTTTTACTAACATCCCCGTATATAGAAACAACGGGAAAAGTTGCACTAAGAATCACAACCACTTGTTTTGGCCACAGTTATATCATCGGTTTAAAGGGACCACTGTGTGTGAATGTTAAAAAAAAGTCAAATTTCACTTTTTGTCATGAACAACATAATTGATGAGCAAAGATAGCGATGGTTTGATTAGGTAAGTATGCGACCTGATTTTTAAAAGCCAAACTTCAAACCTCGTTTTCTCAAAATTAGGAATTTGCACATTCGTGGTTTTGCCTTAGAACTGGCGATATGATATAGTTTTAAAGGATAAGTTTTCGTTTAAAATCAGGTTTAAAGTTGGTACTCCCGAGCTCCAGGGTCTTAAGGCCAGGCGGCTACGGACATTTTTACTCGATGTCAGAACACGACTAGCCCAGACCAGAGGTATTCAGAAATCCAACAAAGTAACACGTTGTCTCTAACAGTACATGTTAAGACTTAGGTGTTTATTTTAGAGTGGTTTTCAGCTATCAAAAGCGTCTAACCCTCCATTAATGCTCAATTCCTAGCTTCCTCGACATTATTCTGTACAATGATTACTACAGGCAGGAGATCATTTCAGATCCTCAGATACTGAAGTAAACTTTTTTTTTCCCCCTGCCGAAGGAAGAAATTCATACGGGGTTTCCCCACAAGCCCGTGAAGCGGGTTCATGGGGCACGTCGCCTGTGGTGCATATACTGAGGTAAACCAATTAAATTTACATTGTCCAACTGTTTTAATAGTGCATCGTGTAATTTCATTACTTCTCACTACAAGTATACGCTACTGAATCCTGGGATATGAAACTTTGATAAGTCAATAATAATAATCAGTTGAGGCCTGTAATATTTGTTAACTCCAGCTGAGATCTAGCTAGCTGTGTTGTGAGAAGGTTACTTTCTAGATAAGACTTATGTTTGTTGTTTGTGTTGTGGCTATCCACTAGAATAGCTGGTAAATAACGTGTAATTTAATTAATCTTTACAGGTATGTTCATTTCGTTTATTTTATATTGTTCAATCGTTTGATGCTTATAATTCTAATGCCATTGTAAATTTTTACAGATTAATAAAATCAGTTATTGAATTATTAAAACCATAAATACAATGAAAAAATAAATACACTAAGAAAGCCAGGACCCCCGCCCTTCACCAAGCACTGAACTCGAAAGTCCTCTGAAAAATCGCCAGAGCGGAGATTGCCGTTTCTGACAGGTCCAAATATGACCCCAGGAATTAAAGACAAAATATCAGGAAAGAGATACAGACTTAAGTGGGAAAAGCCAACAAATAGGGAAATCGTTTGATACTAACGATAGGTAATCTGAGAAACATTCATCGAACGAAAAAATATATTTTTATGGCTATTTCATGAGGATGTGTGAGCAACAGATTGTAAGTGACTGGTCGGTGGGCTTATTAAATCATCTATTTCATGATACAACTAAGACTAAAATCCCTAAACGAACATATATTTTTTCATTTACTCCAAGCTTAACTTATAAGTGGGTAGTTCCTGATATCGCATTTCCTTCTGTACACAGTTGTGCAACATATCGTAAATAAAAACGGAAAAAACAAATAAAAAAAATAAAATTGCCACGCCAAAATTATGACCCTGTTTATAGAAAGCAGTATAAGAAAGTTTTGAAAAATTTTTCTAGTTAAAGTGATATTTTGCCAGTGTAATGTTTTTCTGTTACCCCATATATTAATTACAATCGTTGTGACACTCGTTGGAGCGGTACATTTGTAGAGATAATGTATTTGTTCGGAGAGTTCCGAAACGTCTGAAACAACGTTAGCTATGGGGCGTAATTCTAGTAATTTGCAGTTGCAGCCCGCATTGCACATCATTTACGTACAGAAAGTTAATTGTGATAAAGCACGTACAAGTGCGCTGTGTAGCAACTTAAATATTTTTCCCAGCTATGACTAGTATACAGGAAGTTAACATCGTGAGAATTATATACAACATTTGAGAAAGTATCAAAGTATAAAACTTGGGTGAAATTTAAATAATTTCTTAATATAACGTAAGTATTCGCGATGTTCACCTGTAATATTCGCATAGACCTGTTGTATAAAAACCAGATATTTTTCTGATCCCATCTCATTCATTCATTCTGTTTCATAAACTCATTGAAATAATATATATCATAAAATTTTTGTCCAGGTTTCTATCTCGTGAATTCATTTACTATTTAGATACTCTGTTTGTTAAGGGAAAAAAAAAATCCTTTTGCTAGGGCTAGTTAGGCTTACATATGAAGAATGTCCGAACACCCTTTAAACGATGCGGTTTGCCTGCCTGAAATGTAGCAAAAGTGGAAAAAATATTGATATATAACTACTTACCCGCATACATTAACTATAAAGTTCACCAAGGGAGCGGATTTTTCAACAAAGAAATTTATTGACATTAAGACAGGGATTAAGTAATTTCCAAATGGAAGCAACATATAATCATCATTAAAAATACAAAACAATAAAAATATTATCAGTTATTTCCAAAAGTGAGCTAAAATGGAAAAAAAAATATTAATAACTAAAAATTTGAACAAAAATAAACTTGGCTAAGATTTAATTGAAAATCAAACAACTAAATAGTCGATTAAGGGGTGTCCCATAAATTAGTGTCACGACCGAACTGCAGCATGGCACAGTTACAATTTAAGAACGGGTGAAAACAAAAGGAAAGAAAGAAAGTGTACATTTAAATCTACAACTAACCCACCGAAGCTATTCTCGAAAGGATTAATGTTATCTTTGATTCGTTTTACACATCGCACTGGCACGACTTGCTGTCTTGAGTATAACATTAAATATTCATGGTTTGGAACAACTACGCCCAACTATTTCTTAGTAAGCTTTCTCCGATAGCAATAAATATGTTAAAATATTCATGATGGGTGATATACGGGGTCAATAGCGTAAAAAATCAATGATTACTACAAAAGGAAACTAATTTATTAATGACGGTATCGAAAATGACACAAATTATAAGGCGGTAAAATAAAAAAAAGGTAAACAATAGCTTTTAATACATATGTCGTATAGTAATGAGATAGCTAGTAGTGAAAAAAAATGAGAAAAACCGTTTTTATTTTGCGATTAAATTATTTTACAATTAAATTTCAGTTACCACAGGCATAAGCTCACAAGACTAATTTCTATGAAATAGCAAAAAACTGTAATTAAATTTGTTGTGGCCCCCTCTTAATTATAAATAATTATAAGTTCCCCTCTTCTCGTATCTATGTCATCAAATGAATATCAGAATATATACATTCCCCACACCTTCCCAGTGAGATTCTCTGCCTTCGTCTCGCTAAAACTAGCACCTCCCTGGGAGAGTCCTCTCCCTCGCGGAAGACGGTTGCCGTGGCCCTACAAACTTACAAGTAGCGTCTCCCACGGCAATCCAGTCTGCTTCTCTCCGGTTCACACTCGCCTTTGGGATCCGGACGGTTTTCGCCTACCCTTAGATACCGAGTGTGAATTCGTGGTCATTACAAGACCACACAAACTACCTATAGACCTACCCTGTACCTCTTCTCCTGAGCATAGTGCATTGTCGGGGCACACACACCTTCTAAAGATCTTATGGAGTCAGATCAAAACGAATTAGGCTGCCCACCGACTAGGCCGGCAGCCAGGGTGAAAGACCACAGGTCCGCCCACCTTATGTCTTTCTTGGCATGAAAGAACTTATTTCAACGGATGGCGGCTAAGAGGTTGTAGCGACCCTAGCCCGCGGCGGTTGTCTCTTTGGGGATACTCAGTTATCTGAGCCCGACAAAGTTTTTCATAATTGACAATTAAATACAATTATCTCAGATAACGCAGAGACTTTTGTATGACATGGGCAAAAAACACGGCTGTTATTGATTATATAACTGTTACACATACTTTTAATACAATTTTGACCTCAAAAGTAAGGTCTAAGAAAAAAAAAAGCTATGATTCACAGGCGGAAATACTAAACTGAATAATTTTTAATGCCGTTATAGTTTTATATTTGACATTGGACAAGTTTCAAGAGGCAAGAATAAGCTGTGGTGTGAAAGTGAGTAATGGATTTCGCAAGGGGTGACTCATTTACATGATGCAACACCTGCATAACCACACTTCGAAATTTACTCATTTTCTTCCTTTAAATGCCTAAGTTTGCAGTAACTTAATACAGCCAAGATAAACCCAATTCATAATGTAAGAATTGAATGCCACATTATAGTCAATCGCTGTCAGAAATATTCAATGACGAGTTTGAAATCTGAAATTAAACACCGTCCTGGAAGAGGGGAGGTGTTATTTTTTAAATAAGTAGTCTGTCCGATTTCGGCTAAACTTATTTCACCACTCGAGGGTAAATTTATTTTTATACTGATATGAGTACTTTCCTGGTAGAAATTATCTCACGGGAGTACTAGAAGGATCCAGGCACTTTTGATTAGCCTTTTTTTAGAATCGAAATACAATTCATTCATTAAAAAGTGGATTACGAGACATGTCCCCTGAAGGCAGGAAGCAGATTTAACATTTCTTTCGTTTGCACCTACGCTCATTTTTGAACGATTTGACTCAATAATATTAGTGGTGGTATCTCAAAATCATCTGTCAAATACTTCAAGTGTAAATATGAGATCAAAGAAATCGGAGAAGTTTAGTTATAAAATTATTCAAATCAAAGGTTGGTGGTTATTGGTTTATTTGTTATAGCCGTCCAGCCACAATGAGAGCATACGAGCCTAGAAGGTTTTGTATAAAGGAAATAGAACAGTGAAAAATAGATTCGCGTTACATGCGCATAAACAATGAAAGTTTAGCGCAAGACTTATTGGCATTTGTCAAAAGATGCAAACTAACGTTAAACGAAAGCTAGGGAGCACACCTGGATAATGAAAAACTAAGGCACGGACTAAGGTCCAGAATGGTGCTGCATGATGAATTAATGCCGTTGAAGACTACCGGTGCCCGGTTGGAGGATAGGGTGGCGATGCAAGGAGACAAGCAACAAGAACGAAACGCAAGTAAGTAAATCCATTTTGCAAGAGTGTCATCAAAATTTGCATTCCACATTTCCAAAATTTCTGATAAATCGTCCCCATTAAATCCGATGGCTTTTTAGCGGCTGCTAAACAACAGGTTTCATGCTCACTTTGAAGTCATTCCCTAAAGCTTCTCGCTTACACGAAGTAAATAGATTTTCGCTGCCATCCATTGATCTTTTCATTTCGAGGTGAGAAACTGTGATCAAATCGCTAGACGGGCACTGAATTTTGTTTTGTTTTTTAGATGTAGTTAATGTGCAATACTGGCTGTTATCTTTAAAGGACAGTAAAAAAAGGTTGGTTTTACGTTCTCAAGAAATAAAAATCTACTAATCTGATGATAACGGGAACTTAGCTCTGGTGCAATGTAATGGTACCGTATGGTTACTACCCTGTTTACTTACGTGAATGACCAAAATTAATCCACCAAGACATTTAATATTTATTCATATATAGCCTAGTATTGACATCCGGTCACTAAATTAAGGCATACTGTTCGACAAAATTTATATATATTTTTTTATAGTGTTGCATAAATCTAATTTCTAGTAATCCTATGCAGAACTCTATTTATTCGCTGACCGTTATATAGCGACCAATGTACGACTACTGACCAACTTACAACAACCCCACTTTGGTGCCGACAATGGACACCCTACGGCACACATGAGCTCCGACTATGACTCACATCGTGGATATTGCATGCAGTACACGGCCGCACCAAAACCGACAGCTTCCTGGCCCATTAGCCAGTCCCTCTGCCTCTTGCTGACTCACACCCTCTCTACCGGCACTTACTACATCTTGCCCAAGTACAATGCCGGGAAATTCAAGTACGGGGGACCTTCCAAGGCCTACATGTGCTGAAATTCGCAGACTTCCATCTACGGATGCAGGTATGAATAATGCAAACCCCACGACCTCTTTCTAAAAATACCGGTAAGTTACAGAAGACTTTTTTTGAAGCCTTTGCTTTTCGATTACAGACGTCCTAAAACTCAATTAGTCTGAAACTCATTTTCCATCCTACCAACACTGTGGGGAAGCCAGATAGATGGAAACAAGAGCGTTTCAACTTCATAAAAAAAAAATTTAAGTGAGAGACATTACATTAAGAGTTACGCAAAATAGTTCAAGCTCGGCAAGTGGAATGGCATGCTCTAGGCAGTCGAGGACAGGTACAGGCAGTCCCAGGGATGAAACATCAACGGCCAATAAAACATTAAAAATTATTAGAACAAATTATTTAGAAGCGATCCAACGAAAAGGACAGGAATTGTGGCAAAACAATTCGTAGAAATTGCATCACGATGACGCTCACAGCTCACTAATTGCCACCGTATTCGCCAGACATGGCCAGGCCCCTGCGACATCTTTTTGTCCCCGAAGTTGAAAACAACCTTGAAAGGACGACGTTTTGACACTATTGATGAAATAAAAGAATAATCGCTGAAGGAGATAAGAGCTATATCGAAAAATTCTTCAAAGATTGGAAAAATCACTGGCACAAGTGTATTAAATCTGAGGGTGATTACTTTGAAGAGGACAAAATTGCTATCGATGAATAAATAGAAAAAATTTAAGATTCTCGTTACTTTTTGATCAAACCTCGTATATAATTCGCTGTATGGCGTACAAGCCAGAAATGGTTTGTCTAGGTTGAGCATAGGACCAAAGCCAGCTTGTGTATCTTGTGGCTTGCTTATGACAGGATAATACTTAGAACCTATTAAGAGAAGTATGTTCCTTTTTTAAGTCCTTTATTTCCAGGTCCTACTCGCTAATACGACGAATACTGTCCAAAATGTACACATTACCTGAAAACAGTTTTTTTTTTAAACCTCAACACAAATAAAAATGCTATGTCAAACAGCACGGATGGTAATTCATCAGCCAACTAGAGAACAAGTATTTTACCTACCCCCACTAAAAATATATATCTCCGATTGTGACATGCATCTTACTACCAAATTAAATCTTTTAATATTCTGATTAAACACATGTGAAGTATATTTATCGCATTACAATTACAAACATATAATCGTGTTCACATTTTTTTTGCATTACTTGTTTAACCGCGAGGCATGGTTGGAAGAAGACCAAGAAAATTTGCATGGGTGTTCCACTTGATGTCTCGGCGACTGGAATTTAGATGTTACAACTCTAATTAGTTGGCACTGAATAATGGGCGATAATTGACACTTTCTTCTATGCTAATTAAACACTGATATGTTCCAAACACTATTGAGTAATTGGAATATGTATGACGTCGATCCAGAACAAATACCTAATCATTTTCCTTTAATAGTTTAATAGTACTTTGATACTTGTTCACTGGTCCCAAAGTAACGACCTATCCGTGTGATCAGGCTAACGGATATAGCCACTGTCCCATATAAATAATCATTAAAAAAAAAAACTATTTACTAAACTATCATAAAAGGTTTGATTATATGAGGAAATGATAATAAGCGTTTTAAAAGACAGTATAAACTAGAATTGGCTTCATATAATTCAGTGCAAAAAAATAGTATACAAAGTAACTTCCACTTAATGAAATAATGGGACAACTCCAAATTGTTTTAATTATACTAAATGATACTGTCTAAGTTTTCTTCAACATAAATTTTGGCTTTTTTATAAATGTTTAAATCATTTGGGGTCCAAAAACACATTAAGTGAAACATTGACCAGCAATTCACATGGGACAACTATTTCAATTGAGTTGTCCCATAGGACAGTTCCTGTCGGAAGGCGGTATGTTTAAGATTCATGGAATTTTATAATTAGTACTTTAGTCAAATCAACGAATTAAAAAACGCTGAAAGGCAAAATAGAGCTACATATTCAGAAAATAGTTTCGTTGAGTACGCCTTCGATACAGAATGATTGCTTATAATTATGAACTATTCAAAGCTAATGGATCGTCCAGTTCACGTTGATCTTCACTGATGTCTCCTAAATTTTCAGGAAAACGGTCTAAGTGTAAGTGTAAATACTGGAACTTAATACTCATGGTACACCCAAGGGATTTGTAATCGTTAAGTATCTTGTTTACCAGTTCAACAGTTTTCAGGTTTGCGTTTGCCTGGAAAATTTCCAACAACTCGAACAAATAAAGTACAGATTTTTCGCTCAGCCTCATTCATCGAATTTACGACGGCAGGATCCTTAATGAGTTGTCTTATTTGTAGGCCGTCAAATATTCCTGCTTTAATATTATTAAAGCATGATCGTTCTTATCAAGAGCCTGTACAAACTGCTTCATAAGGCCCACCTTTATATACAGTGGAGGAAAGATTCTCGTTCAACAAAGGGGTCGGTTAATGAAATTCTTTTCCGCAACGTCCATGTTTTGTCTCTACTATTCCAGAGGGACAAGAAACAAGGTTGGTGGGGACACTTGCTGTCCGGCTACGTAAGACCTTTGTCGTATATTTTCTATTTTATTACTAAAATGAGTAGAGAAATGAAGATACCTATCCATTTTTTTACCCAGATAGTGCATTGAGAAAGCTGGTGAGTTCTCTTGCCCTCCTATGCTATACGATTTTGGCAAGGATTTTTTCCCCTTTTGGAGGGAGAAGATTACGCAGTCGGTCTTCCTGGCGTTTACACTGATATTTAACATGCCCAGTCTGTCACTGATAACGTTACAAACTGACTCGGCCTGTGTTTATAATGAAATTAAGTCAACATTTCAAACTTCGCTTTGAGATTTCAATAAATAGGCACCAATCATCTGGAAAATAGTCGGGAAGACATTTTTTTTTCAGGAGTCCTCTAATTTCGTGAGAAAATTCAAGATGTCTTCTTGAGAGAATACAGGTACCAATCCTTGTATATGTGATTTAGAACTGCACACAAGAGAATAACTGATTTCATACTTAGATTCGGCGCACCAAATATAGCTTAAGTCCTAAAACCCTAGGCACAAAAAAAAATTTCTTGTAGGACTGTATTATTGATGCAATTTGATGTAAATCGTGATACGAATACACGTGAACTCATTGTGTTCCTCCATTTATAATAAACAATTAAATGTAACAGTTATAGTCTAGCAAGTAGTGTTATCTACATTACAAGATACTGAGACAAAAATCAAGCGGGGGCAGGTTTTCCGGTCTGTCGCTTCCAAGCCGTTAAAACGAGCTATACAGTTACTTCCTTGCGGCCAACCAATAATAGAGCAATGTTTTGCAAATTTTTTATTGCAATCCTGAGCAGGGTAACGATATCAACTCCTGGCCACCCATATTATTTTCTAATATGATTTATGATAAGAAACATATAATATGGCTTGAGGGTACAAGGATGAATTGGACGAATATAAAATGTTGGATGTATTTGTTTATAAAGTTCATGTAGAATGAGTATCACGAAATAAAAAATCCTCCTCAGAAGTAATAAATATGTTTTATTAGTATTTGACCAATTTTTCTGCCCTACCGAAAAGTTAAGTATGTGTATTTACAACTTTTTTTTACTATTTATTTCTTTCATAATTTAAAAATTACTAAAAACAAAATTTGTATTTTCTTTAGGAGTACAATTAAAGAGACAAAAGATAAACATGGTTAGCTATGCAATTTTATATTATCTATTTTTGTTTTCATAGATAGAACTGTACTCTACTATGGTTGTGACGTATTAAACGGGAAAACCCTGTACCAGTCATAGTTTTTAAATTGAAAGAAGGTTAAATTGAGGTTTCCTCTTCATCGCATAAAGAAGTATGAAGATTATTCTAACGATTCTAGCTCTAGTCATTTTGCTTCTTCTTTCCTCTTCTACACCTGCTGGTAGGATTGCATTAGGGGGGGGGGGCACTGGTCTAATGAGACGAATCGTCTTCAAAAGTTTACATTTTAGAACTATGAAACAAAACAAAATGTCTTTACGGATAAGAAAGGGTGGGTATTGCAGGTAAGAATCGTATAAAATACGTGGGAGTTTTCACTCCTACTATACAAACGATTTTAAACAAGTTATTTAACTTTTTACTTGCAAAATCTCTTGCATATAGAAGTTATCAACGTTAAACTCAGTTATTTTCATTTAATTATGACTCGAACATTTTCAGAATATATATACACCTTCATCGTGTCCTTGTTGGATGGTAGAAGGCGTGGCAGGTAAAACACCTATCATTGAGTAGTTTAGCCTTAAATTGACAACGCATTCCCTTAAATTTGTTTAGTAAATCAGTTGGAACCTGTCTATAATAAACAATAGGCCAATATGTATGATTATAACAGGCTGTGTAGCTTACGGAAGTAAAATAAACGGATAATATAACTGTAGCGACCACTAACTACATAGGATAAATCACCCTATACTCTATTGCATATATATTGTAAGCAAAAGTAAAATAACATGAACTAAATGTATTATAAACAAATATAATCATTGTAAATGTGTTAAGCAATAAAAGGCGGGGGCCAAGCAAGTCACATGAGACGGGTCACCAGCTGTCAGTCATAAACATAAACAACCCTTTTGGTGGCTCCTCTACCTCCAGGGTACAGGGCTGCCGGGTAGTTAGGCGTCGGTCGCGGTTCCTCACCACATGTGTGAAAACCAACCGCCGGCCTAGGCAACCTTGCAGCCCACTCAGAGAGGGTACTTAAGACGGGCTCCTGGCCCTGCTAATTAGTCTCTCACGACCTTCACTCGGTGACGCTTGGTTTCCGCTCGACTTCTGAAAACTTGACTAATTCTTTATGAAAAACCTCTGTACCTTTTCTCTTGAACATAGTGCATTGTCGGGGCACATACCTATCAGAAATGGAGTCAGATATTAACGGCGACATGGAGCTTGGCTCTTTGGAGGAACAGACATTTTATTTACGCGAACTTAAAACTGACAGTTAGATCCTATTAACATGTTTATTTTAGCATATCTCCGAGGGTGGTATTTTAATTAGAGGCATGGAGAATCCCTTCACAAAAGCTAGATGGTCTGAGGCAGAAGGTATTATAGAAAACTAATCACTGAGGTGAAAGAGGCGAAACTAATCAGAGGCGGGCTGTTCCGGCCCCTGGGCCAGTACGTATTGTCTTGTAATGAGCCTTGGGGCTGCCGTCTCCAATTAAGAGCATTTGCAGTCCGGCACTAATTACACACCTACCAGGATGGTGCAGCTGCATCGCGATTGGTGGTGAATTTAAGAATGAACCAGGTGTGGATGAGGTGCATACCTTTAACGCCAAGGGAGGCAGTGTAAAGCTGTTAAAGACGCTTTGAATTTACTTTCTGTTGGTACTCGATGATCTTTAAATTAATACTTATTTAATCAACTATGGTGCTATATCAACTATCAACTGTTAAGATAATTAATTTACTTACAAGGAACATGTTATATATAGAGGCCTCTTCTAAATTAAATTTAAAACTAAGCTATTTACCAACTAGTTTGTATAAACTTATTGAATAAATGTTAGAATAAACAAAACAAATTCAATTAAAATAAAAAAGAAAAACAGCATGCATAAATATTGTCATGAGAAGTTGATAACTGCCTTGGTTGTAGGTGGCGAATAACAAATGTTTGATTTTATTTTTCTTTCTTTCTTTCATAGCCCCTTTAAATTTCCAGATAATTACATATAAACATAGATCCTAAAGCGAATCTATTTACAAATTATTTTTGTATTTCCTGTAGCTATAGGATGGATACAATTAAGTATTTGCTTCAAATGTTTGATTGGCTCTGATTTATTGTTACTACATAATGCTTTGTATTAATATCAGGAATGAACCAATGTTTGAGTATACTCAATCGTCTTTATCATCTGATATCTGGCCAAAGACTGTCAGCCTATGGCGAAAGGGAGGGGGGACAAGGGTACCAGCACCACTGCACTGTGCACAAACAAAACTTACAATTTCCCCATAAACTAGAAGCACGCAAAACTTATTTTATTTAAATTAGTTTTCCTGACAACAGTGAACACTTCCATAGGTTGGCAGCCAAAGTGTGTATGACTTTTGACATTACCTTTGCTCCTTCTTTTACCATCAATATTATCAACCGAAAATTCTTGTCAAGATCCAGGCGTCAAAATTTAAAGTTCAGTTATGGCTCCGAAAACGATTATAATGACTTATTAGAACTATGGTCTTGGAGGATACTACGAAAGCAAAATATATAATTTTTAATTACCAAACAAATGATTAATCAATAAACGTTCACTATTCACCATGGCGTTACTTTTATTTGTTATTAATTATAAATCATAATATCATGTGACACTTGGTAAGTGAAAAAGTAGCAAAATATTTGTACGACAGTTTTGGGGGGGGGGGAACCAAACCCACCGCACTTATATATATCCATTGAAATCCTACATTCCCTCAAGTAACAAGGGATTCTCAATCACCCTCATTTGACCGATCGTTCCAAGACTGAGGCGAACAATACTGTAACTTTTCGTCAACCATTTCAAATAAATATACTATGTCATTTTAAGTGTCTCCTGACCCTAAACTGACGCAGGAAGCAGTTTGAGATGATATGACTCTATAAATGAAAATAACATTAGATTACGTAAATAGTATTACACTCGACATGTAGTTAAATTAAAAACCAGTTTACTAATATACAAATATTAATTTTTAATGTTAGGAATCTAGAAGTACTAGTATAGTTTATTTGTTTTTCCATTTATCTTACCTTATATTTGTTTTTATATTATTCTTATGGCCGTACTTTCTGTTATATTATCTGTTCATTTTACTTCCATAAGCTACACAGCCTGTTATAATCATACAACTACCTATAATTGTTATCCCTTTATGTATTCCTAAGGCAACTATCGACACCTTCTTCGGTTCTTTTTTTCATCCATTCAAATAAAAAATAGATTTCATCGAGGAGGAAACAAGCTTCAATACTGCGCACAAAAACGATTGAACATAGGGTAAATAAAATTAAAAATATATATTATTTACGCTCTTAAGTAAATAGGCCGTGCGGCGAAACATAATTTATACCGACAAAAATTGGAATGTTATCAAGCATTCTAGTTTCTCAGAGTTCGAGGGAGCAAACCAGTTATAAATAGAAATAAATATTTACTCAAAGTACTAAAATTAAGCTGAATTTTAAACTATCCGAGGGTTAAAGTTAGAACACCACTGGTTTCAACTGAATCAGTAAAATTAAAATTGCATTAAAATGATAGTGAATTTTATCATATAATTTGACGTGATAAAATTGTTTTTGCAGCTGTAACTAGTGGTTTAGGACTGGCGTGGAGTACTTCCTACATAAGGGCCATAAACTCGCAACTTAAACTATAATTATGTAAGAAGAGGCTTTGATTTTTTTACTAGGATTTCTACAATCTCTTCGGGAGTAAGGAAGATAGTAGGCTACGTGCCACCATTTCAAGAAGAAGAAAGATACGTTTTAAATGATCACCAAGAATTTAAAACAGAAACTTTTCGGAGCAACATATTATCAATTATCAGTTCAGCTGCAATATACATGTTGTAAACTCCAATAACTGCCTTTGATTGGTTGTAAAGAAAAAAAATAGTGACACATTCGAGATTCGAACTCTGGACCTTCTGATTACCGTTCAGAAGCCCCTAACATATAATATATAATAGACTATGTATTTTCGATCGACGGTCCACCGTCTGGCACTAGAAAATTCCTGGTTCAAATCCCAGCTTTAAAACTATTTTTTCTCATTATCTCATGTAATACCGCATTTTCGGCTACGCATCTAATTAAACTACATCCCTAAATTTCAGGGGTTATGTTACTTCACATACAGTTACTTTACGTACCTCGATATTCTCCTTACAACATTCAATGGAACATGAAATGAATAAAACTTGTGAGTATAGCAGTAAAAATTGAAAAACATCCCAAAGAAATTCACAACAAAACACCGTTACATCCGGTGCAATGCGACAAAGGTTGACAGGCTTAGCAAATAATTTGAAAATACAACATAAAAAAAAAATATAAATTAATAATGTAAGTTTATAAAAAATATAATCATATACAGGGAAATGAGTTACGAGCTCTGATGACACCATATTCTTGTATTTCAGGGGAAATTAGGTTGATTGCCACCAATTATATTAACGAAAGATGATTCTACAAGCAAGATGTCTCAGATCAGGTTCTTAAGTGAAATGTTGAAAATGGGAGTAAGATTAGAACAGTTTAACATGTGCTGGGAAACACAAATAACGTAATAATATTGACCTCACTGTTTAGACAGTTTCTAAAATCTGACATGTTTATTTCATCAACCTAAACCTACTGATCACCAACATCCACTAAAATCTATAATCGGATGAACTCTGTAGTTATAGTTTTAGAGCCATGGACATAAAAAATAAATAAATAAAAATGGTTCCCTAATCTACAGCAAATATTATATTGGGCCAAATTGAAGATACAAGAAAGAAAATAAATCCCCTAATGAAAGCTTAACTCGTGTTCATTAAATGAGCTCGATACTCCGTCGACCTTAATTGGCATACCAAACGTAGTATAATTAAAATATATTGTTTACTGAAGCAATTAGTGGATTAATAACCATACTGGGACCAAACCAGTTTTAAGGACCAAGCTTGTAGCCCCGTGACTAATACAACTCAAAGAAAACCCTTTAATTCCATTCGAAAACTTGTTCTTTTAGGACTTGGTTGGTATTTTTCAAAACTGTAACCCTGAAGATATTAAGCCCCCCCCCCCCCTCCAATCAGGTATTTGAGTCCTCCATTTAAACCTTGCGACAGGGATTTAAAAAAGCGTAGGTAAAATTATTTATTTTATTCAGTAGGGAAATTGAAGTTCCTTACTCCTTAGTAATTAGCAGGTTTGTATTAATAAATTATAATGGCTTAAAGTCATTAAAATCAGGTTCTCAAGCTCATTTCAAAAAAGGTTTTATTTAGGCGTATGCAATTTTCAATGGAAGTTCTATTTCATGCCTCGAACCATAACAGGAACCCCGTAAAAAGTAACAGTTACTAGGAAATTAAAAAATAAAATATTTCTCAATTATATTGGACAAGATATCAAATATTGAAAATCTCAGCGTAGTGATCGATAGTAGCCAACACGTGCTGGTACTGGGAGTTCAGCACGCCATAAACACAAGGATGTCAAAACTGTAATAAAAACCTGTATGGTTCGTCCTGGCCGTGGATGGATATATATAACTACTCCTCGGTCTCTTTGAAATATATTTTATATAACAATAACAACTATATATATATATACAATAATAACAATAAAGTAATTGACAGCTCAAAGCTGGCATCCTCAGTAGCCAATTAGGGCGATTCGCCCTTATACACCCTTTTAACCGTTCTACTCCTAACATACAACTTGGATGTTTTAAAATTTTAGACCTTTCATTGCTTGATGAGTACGACTCCTTAGAAAAGTCGAGAACGTTATCGTTTGGTAAGCGATATTGTGTACAGGCTAAGTAGTTGTTTAAATAATCGTTTTCGCAGAAACAATAATTTGTGTGATACATCAAACAAGAGAGTTCGTGCAAGAAATGAGGTAATATTATAGTGACATTAAGTAAGTACTAAATTCGGTACATGATGGTTATAATGTAAGCTTTAAACTGAAAACCTTAAACTTTAAATCCACCAGACATAAAAATAAATCGACATAGTACCACTGATAAATAAGCAACTTATACATCAGTATATTATATTTAAATTATTACATTGACAATGAGAGACATATAAGGCCTAACAAAACTGCGCCCATAATTGGAAGGTAGCCCTGAGGCCAGACAGCGCCCGTGGTAAGGACTTTCACGTACAAACTTATTTATTTTATTCGCTACATGAACCCTCATCCAAAAATTCAAGGAAATTTAAATAGATTAAAGATAAAAATAGTTTTAAGGTCAACGCTCGAAAAACAATAAATTTGGACTCTTCATCGTTAAACATATTATATCTAGAAGAACACTCAGCTCAACAGATGCAAAATACAGAGTCAACAATATTTGCTTGTAGATTGCATCAGATGAATCGGAGCCAAACTGCTGGATTCTCAACCCTCTGGAGTGTCTCCAGTTTTAGAAATAGACTTATCTTAATATAGACTTGATCTTCACCTTCTAGCTAGCACTCCGTCCAAGAGTTTCTTAGACTCAAGCACGCACGTACAATTTGGACGGAAAAGGTGGGTGGGCAAGACCTGCTCAAAAATTGATTTATAACATTTAAGAGAGTAGCCCAATATATTTTTTAAAGTGTCGGTCATTACAAACAATTTAACAATTAATCCTCAATATGTTTATATTGGAAATATAATGGTTACATGTAACAATTTCAAAGTAATTTTTTTTTATTTGCTTTTGAGAATATAGGATGGTCCGTGGTAAATTGCCACACGTATTGGAATGGGGGTTAGTTTTCATAGACGGAGTCAGGAGCACCTCATAGATATAATAAATAAAGAAGTCAAGGTCAAAAAAGGGACATTTTGCTTGCTCCAGTCTTCAGCCAGCCAAGTGTCCACGCCCTTTTGAGAATGGAAGCGTGCAAGTATACTAAAAAGGTTTACAACTTTAAGGGAAAATGCAGCCAACTGGCATGCCACAGCAATTTTTCTAAACGTTCATTCAACAAAGGTAGGAGATATATTTGAGAAAATATTAAAGGAATGATAATTTTCTCTGTAAAATAAACCACGCTACCATAAAATAAACCAAAGTATCAGACTGTTTAATTCCATTTATTTGGTTTATTGATCGCATCATTTCTTCTTTATTATCGTATTGATGCAAGTTTGTTCCCAGTATACATGAAATGAAATGAAGTTTTTGACGATAATTCGCAGCCAGCAACGTATATTTTATAAACTATAACCATTCAGGAATGTGAGTTCAAATATGTGTTTATTTTCATTAGTTCCTTTCCCTTCGGTCTTTTCATAATAACCTCACAAATAAGTACGACTAAAAAAATAAATACTTTCCACAAGGAAGTAGTTTAGTATAACTACTGAATATTATCCCGAAGCACTTTTGCAAAGTTTGGTTGAAATAAACTCGTGACCTGCTATAAAAACGTGACATTGGGAGTCTCGGTAATGGCCAGTTTCTCCAATCATGTTCTGAGCGTCTGTGGCTCTCGCGCTCTTGGTCAGCCTCCTCTGGCTCGTATCCGGTGAGGCTGCTGACGGAGCAGCGTGGGGGACTCCCCAAGACCCCACTTCCTCTTTCGCATGCCAGGGAGGTGTGACAATCATGTGGATTTGGGAGGTCTCTGAACTGTTTGTAAATACTGTATGAATGAGCAAGTGAATGAAAATTATAAATATGGTATAAATGGGAACATTTATCACAGTTACTTATTGCCTGATAAGACAGATGTAATTTTATCACAGTAAAGTTTTTTTTATGTTTTCGGTTAAAATAAAAAAAAAATAATGGATTTGTACACGGGACATTAACTCAGACAGGTTAGATATTTCAGTTTTTTGTATACAGTCTCGGAGTATTATTATTATTTAAAGACACTGCGCAAGTTAGGTTTCACCACCTAGTACAGACGACTTTATAGGCCACACTATTCATTCGACACCAAAGAAAAGGTGTCATCAGAGTATGTTCAAAAGGTGGGCAAAACTAATATTGCATTTAAGCTCTTTATTAGGTAAGGTTACTGCAGAGACCTGAAGTAGCTTACATGTATATGACTCTAAACTAAAAGGTGAAGAGTTACATAAGCCCTTCTAAATAAAGACTTATGTTTTTAATGTCTGATGGCTGAGTACGAATAAAGAGGTTTTACTTTCATTCAGAAACGAGGCGATAGCGGTCGTGAAAATCCGAAAAATGCACGATAAGCAACACCTCGAAATATTCTCGGTAATTTGTAGTTAAAATGCAATAACGCGAAATATACAAAAAGATATACGTGAAAAAGGTCTGGTCGTTTCGCTGGTCTCAAATCTCAGAAGCTCTTTAAAATTTCAAGTTCAGATTTCCCCCACAGATAGGTTTTTAAAAAGTAACAAGCTGTTTTATATTTTGTTGAAAAAGCGGTTTTCAGCCACGAGACAGTTGGACAAACTTTATGAACTAGGTTTGGTCAAAATACTACGTAGTTTTTCACCAAATAAATATTTGCGAGTTTTTTTTATACTGGCGCGGAGACTCGTAAGTAGCTCTCAACATTGTTCTTTTACTTCCTCTGCTTAGATATATGTATTTAAAAAAATACAATTTCGTTCATAATCGGTGTAGTAATATTTATTCGGTAAGAATAAACATAAAGTATGGCTAGGCTTACTAGAATAATCATTGTATATTATTTCAACTTTGAGCATGATTGTCAGTACGGATTCTATAGCGAATCTACTGCTCTTTACAGGCATTGTAGGGACGTCTAATATGAACAATACATGGAGGTTTAGTCCAAGTATCTCCCAAACCCTGTGAATGATCATTCCACCAAGTCACTAAGGTCCTTCTTGAAGGTCAATCAGTAACTAAAATGCGAAGATTTTTCTTCTTCCTCAGAGGGTGCCAAACAAGTTGAATTCTTCTGGAACCAATCAGCAAAAGGCTGAGCCCTATGCCTTCGGTCGATAGGCAAAATACAGTGAAATTTCTATAATAAATCGATTCTTAATAAATCTTAAATAAATAATTCTATGAGTGCGAAACAGTACGGAATTACTGAAAACGATAAATTAATGAACTACCCTAAATCCCTTGTTTTGGGTAGAAAACCAAGTCAAAGATTCTAATTGTCATCAAAGAAAACACGAAGGCAAGTCTCATACTGATTTTGATAAATTCTCACTGTAAGTCACTTTTTTTTCTATTAAGACAAATAGCCATTTGATAACAAATTATGGAAATGTTTCTTCTAAGAGAGGGTGGGCATTTTGAAAAATAATTATGAATATTAAGTGAGTTGTAAAACGATGTATGCTAATTTAAAGTAAAAACAACCGACTTATTAAAAGTACAAAACCGATAGTATATTTCCGATTTGAGTGAGTATTATTGCGGAATTGAATCTGAGAAGCGACGAACTTTAAATGAATATTGAAAGGCGGAAGGCTTATTTGAAACGTTATCGTCAGCGGTAGACGTTCACTCGATCAATTTATAACATTTGTAAAGAAAACTAATATAAATGTTGGTTGCGTGTGGGTTTAGCACAGCTGGTCAATAACCTGCGTCTCTTCGGTCATTGGTATGCTGTATTAGTTGGTATCACGTGGCGAGGGTTGCCGTCGCGTTGGGTCCCCTACTGCTCCGCACAAAGAGAGGAAACTCTAATTATATCGCCGATGAGGGCCTGGTAAGTTGTTGGGTACGCTGTTGGGACAGGGTACTGGCTGTCTCCACCTTTTGGGGCTGCAATGACTTCCTTTTTTTTTTTTTAAACCGGACACCCAGAGTTTAAAGTTTGCCGTGAATTTAAATTTGTGTGAATGTACTTATAGAATATAGGTTAATGTGATAAAAGGAAGATGTTGGATTTTCATGAACGCAAACCACGAGACCCCAACGCATTCATTCAATTTCATTCACCAAGTGATCATCAACGCCTTGTGGTCTTTGTATTTGTTTTCTAGTAGAGTCTATAAGCACTTAACCGAACGCCAGGTCCACCAAGCCCCGTAATTCCGGCGGCACACCAGGTCCACATGGCAGCCAGGAAATTGTTATTCTTATGGCACAGAGGCTGAGCGAAGGATGTGGATAAATAACCATACCTCTACCTAACACTTGACATAGAAAGTATACGTACTGGTGGTAAGAATTATATGTTCATGGAAAAAGAAGCTATTGTGTTGTCACCTCGGAATCAGTCAGTTCAGCTAATAGAATAGTGGATCCTTTGTTGATCAAGAGGCAAAGAAATTTATATGGAGTTGCATTTGCTTTTCACTGTCACCCCATAATAAAAATATTCCCATATCCACAAAACGTGATACCGTACAATTAATTAATTAAAATATAATAACTTGGATTAGAGTATTAGATTAAAGAAGCAGTCGTCCTACTTAATAATATTTAATGAGGGTTGGGACTTTAGTGAATTATAAGTACTAAGAGCAAATAGAAATTTATTTACATTTATCAAATTCCTCCAACATATTTTCTTCTTCTGCGTCACTGTTAAAACCTGAAAGTCGGAATAGATTTTCTCAACGGGACGTATTTTTCCTATTTCTTAGAATATATCCGAATGAGTGTAATAAATTAATTTTTGCTTAAAACGTCCAACAAAAGATATAAATATTAACGTGTATTACGAAATCATTAGAGAAAGCAATACCTACAAATTAATAAAGGTATGATGATAAACAAATAATTTTTGGAAGGAATTTTGTAATAAAGAAGTTGACATTTACGGCAACAGGTTGGGATTGCTAGAATTCAGTGAAAGTGTTAGTGGATTCAACTAATGTCTGGTGTTAAGTTTACTTGAGCCCCGACTATAATAGGTAAATATCGAGTATGGCCCTAAAGTCAGAAAAGTTTGTTTTGTTGTTGAGCTCAAGAGCAGTTCAGAATCGACTCGCGATAAGGGACCCCAAGAGGAGCAAGGGAGAGGCTGTGCGAAGGCCATCACTAATGATGATTATGATAATCTGGCTGCGACAAAGAAAGGTGCAGGGGACAACGACTCCGGCCGCCACAGCGATTTACAGGAATAAAGCACGCCAGATCGCCCAGTAATTATCCGAAGCCTGCCATGTCTGCCTACCATGGGTTAGTTAGGTTGGATATCACTTTAGGGAGCTCCTAAAGGGAGTCCCTTCAACACTTGTGTTTATTCAATATGACTTTTGACACGAATAAACACGAGCTGCTCACGTGCCAAATATAACGCCATAAAACAGAAAGTGATTAAATAATAAACAATGTTGTTGTTTTTTAAATTCCATTTGAATTAACAATAAACCTTATTGGAATGCAAGAATACAGAAGTAGCCTTCATCTAAAGACATATAAAATGAACAAGATAGAATAGGCTTGGAATGATCATTATTAATATTATAGCATAACATTCGGCTGTCAAAGGGAGTTGATCCAAAAAGTAATAACACCAAAAACAGTCTTCAAATTATATTTTTTATACCAAAAGAAAGTACACTGTTTTATTCTGCTTTAAAGATTTTTCCCAGAAATTAAAAATAACTGTTCATATTTGTTATTGATTCATCAGCAATGCCTTCTTCGTCAGCTGTATATAATGTCCCGTCAATTATTAATTTTTGTAGTAATTGTGTTCAATAGAAACAAAATGTTTTAGCGGATTCAAACTTAGACTACCTTAGTCAGAATGGCTTCTGAGATAAATTATTTATTTTTCAAAGGCCAAACAAATTTTGTTGTTAAATAGTGTTAATCCTTATTATAGGTAAATTTTATTATGAATATAATTAAGACTCAATTAAGAAATTTTACATTTAAATTGTTAAAAAATTCCATATACTCTTCCTCCTACGTATGAGAAGCAATGTGTAGAAGATGGTTATGCGGGGAAAACAATGAATTTCTGTTCGCAATTTAGACCAGATAAGTGTATAAGCCTACAACAGTTTTTTAGAGTGTAGTAAAATTTTTCATTTTTCAAAACCAGCCTTGATATATTGGAGCTATCTTAAGTCTAAATATAGAGGGAGTCTGTTAGATTGGTAGCGGATTTCGATGAAGATTTGGTAAGTGATTCTCCAGATGTCATGTAGAAGAAAAAGAATAAAGTAAATCGAGTGGTCAGGAAGGACAAACATGTTGCTGTTGGACATTTAATGGATTATTACACTAACACTAATAATAATATCCATCTGGACATCACATAAAAACTGATGACGCGTAAATGTAGTTGTTCTTGATTAATTTTCTCTCAAAATTGGATAGGTCATTTGTGTTTGAACCTTCTCATTAACTTACTACTGCCTAATAAAATTGGCTTTGTCAGTAGCGATTGAAACTTGTCATTAAACTGCCACGTGAGTCGTCAAGAATGTAAAACACATTCTCATAAAAAAATTAATATAAATTTTTAACATGTATGTATGGTAAGTGAATTAAATTCAACATAAGTTCAAAGACCTTTTATATATGTTTTAGACCAAGGATAATGGGTTCCGGATGAAAAAAAAACACCATGTTTACACTTGGCCGAAATTAATTAATTAATTCACCATCATGGACCCATTACCGTGTCAGAATACATCACAAATATACCGACTTAATTGGGACATCAACAATAAAAAACGCGTGAAGTAAAAACAAATAATTTAAACGTTAACATACATTCGTTGTATTGAAACTCTACTTAGTTAAGAGAATATAAAACATATATTAGGTATTCACTAAAATAATTTGTATGAAGCTGACACATAAGAGAGACTCGGAATTATTACAATAACTAATATACTAAGAACAAACAGGATAAATAAGATAAAATAATTTAGTTGTTCTATGGATAAGCGGTCTCACTTTTTAATTGTGGCCCCGAGGATGCCTGAATAAGCAAAACGTTGGTGTACTATCAACAATAAAATATATTATGGTTAGAGACTTTAAGCTTTATTTTGAGAAAATAATTTTAACACAATGTAATGATCAATATACAAATGTCTCTGAGTGTTGCTCTGAGGAATAATATTATAAGACATTATTTTTAAACAAATCTTTTGTAATCGACTGGCACGTATTAATGAAGCAATTTCTATTGTTGGCTATCAAAACTTAATTTATTGGAATTCTTCATGCGCTGCAGTCTTCAGTACATTATTAACCATAGGGAAAAAAATCAGAACTTTAACTGTTAAATAGCTTCTGAACTAGAAATTGAGAAACAGCTAACTTGGAGATGTGGAATACAATTTGAGATAGATAAAATGATTTTTAAGATGGCTAGAGGCAGGCTGACGAGAACCAGCCAACATTTCAGAATTACTAGCTCAAAATAAAACCCTGAACCTTCTGCTTGATGGCAGCGTGAAGTGAACTGTACCTATCGCATATTAAATTATTCTAAAACAACTCCTGACACGATCTCTCATTTAAAGATCGTTAAAATTCCTATCCCCGTTGGAAGAAGTGAATTGCACTAGAGGCTCGGACCAGCAGACTGGAACACTGGCACACCACATTTTTGCTGTAAGAGCGGTTTGGTCCGCGGATACACTTTCTAGCCCCGGTCCCACCGCACCTTCACCATCTCTTGAGAAAACTTTTAACGAACCTGCGGTAACTAGCGGCTTATTTAACTTTTCCATTATTGGGTCGAGTCACTAATCTGAGTATCATTAACGACTGAGAAAAATAAATCATCAAGGTAATGACTTTTGAAGCAAGTACTCAATATGGCCGATTCTCATCCTGCACCGATAATCAATTTAAAACGCTTCATAATCAAACTACAGGCATTACTTGAAAACTGACCTATCGATCCACTTCAGATTATGTTCTTACAGGTTATAGAGAAATTTCGGATTTTTTAACGTGGAACAAAGTCTATGTTCAGAACACTAAAAAAACCTCTCTTTAATACATTTTTCGAATTTATCATTAGTTTTTTTATACGTGTTACTACACGATTTGATAGTTAATTGTATCAGAATAAATATAAAATACATCAGTGAGTTTTGAATCATATATCAAATAATAAATAAGACTATATTTCTATTCTATTTGTCAAAAGATAATTATAAACAATTTTAATTATATTTCAGGTGGTCGGAACACAGGCCAACTAATCAAGGAACAATTAATCATTTTGACATATTAATTAATTTAATGTTATTACGTATTAATATTCCCTGGAAAATATCAAATTCTAAAATGTATCTGTAATTGCTTGAAACTTTTTATTAGATACATTCTAATGGCTTTCAAGCAAAATAAAAACTTCAATAAAAATAAAATAACACTTTTATACGAAAGTTTAATGAAACATTTTTGAAGTTCTTATATAGCTGAGAAAAACAACATTTTCCGTAAAATACAAATGCGTTGTACAAAAATTTTTGTGTTAATCAAAACGAAAAACTAGCTGCCAAATACGTGTACCTGAAATAAATATATCTTTAGTTAAAATTGTAGGGTTGAGGCAGGAGCTATAAAGAAATAGAAAACATCTTAAAATCACAATTAAGTTTCATGAGAATTTGACGATATTTATTTCTTACACTATCATCTCTAAAAATCGCCTCCCCCCCCCCAGCCACTTTTCAAAACCATATTATTACAAAATATAATGAAGTTGAGGTCAAGAGCAAACATGCATGAAAAAGTTATTAACTTTCTATAAGTAATTTACCATGATTGAAAGATAGGCCCGCTCTACTGATTTGATGTGCTACATAATTTGAGCATGTTCATTAATTAATAAAAACTATTAGGCTAAAAGAGATTGGGAAACGTTTCAAATTTCGAAGAGACCATCCTGAAAAGCAGGATCTAAATATCTTCCTGTTACTTACATATTGAATATTAGTGATAAAGAAATGTCAAGAAAATTATAATAACTATTTCCGGAACAGGAAAAAATACATCTTTTAGTAGAATTAAAATGTTTTAGTTACAGATATGAAGCAAAAGAGAGGAGTTTGAGAAATAAATACATGATTGCGGAACTAGCAAGAAAAATGTTGGGCTAATTATTAGCGATAAAAGCAACTCAACAAAACACAACAAAATTGCATTTTCTTTTTTACCATTCCGTCTTGATCAGTTTCATCGATCATATTTCTGAAATATTCTTAGTCTAGCCAATACATATAGCTACTAATGTAATTAAGAGAACTTTTTACTTATTTCTGCTGACATAAAGGTTACTTAAATCGAATGAGCAAATGGCAACATTTCAAGCGAGAGCAACTTTAAACACTTGCATTAGTGAATTGAAAATCAACACTCTAATGAACAATTGTTGTAGTTTGTGAACACGTCTGAGTGTACATATGTTTTATTTTTTTAATTCTACAAGTTTTTTCGGCCCTGGTCAGAATTGTTCTTTTATGTCCTGAGCGTATGCGGCTCTCGCGCTCTCCTGCCCCACTGCCCCTACGCGGCGGTAATGCAGCTGTGGGGATAATCCCCATCCTTGCCTCCCCATAGCCAGGAAAGTGAGGATTCTGCGGGGAATTGATGGAATTCCTAGGCTATGTTTATATGTCTATATTGTATGAATATTTATTCTAAATACGACACGAATGTGGGAGTAAATGCAAATGTGTAGATGTAGTATGTATGATATAATTTATTTACAATTATTTATAACCATTTATAACACGTTGAAAGTTCTCTTCAAATAAAACTTAAAAAATAGTCTGTACGCAGCGTAATTTATAAAATAAAGCGTAAAGTAAGGAAAATAAGGGATTTTAATTGACTAGATAACGGAACGTTATATAAGATATGTTGTCCAATTGATTGTTTCTCTACCGCTTTTCTTTTACAACCATTCTGATCTCTCAAATTGCAATACGGATGCCCACTGAATTAGGTTAGGGAATTAGACAAACACCTTATAAGCATGCGCGGGATTCCCGTGTGAAAAATTTGTTGTATGGCGGTTTTCCTCCCTAATAAGCGTATTCTACTTCAACATTATTTAATATATTACAAAGGTATGTTCGAAATAACATATCGAATAAATCAGCCTTTCGCCAAATCCACATGTCGTATTTTCAGAAAGCTGCAATTCTCCACGGAACATATCTAAATTTAAGCCAGGTTTCGAAATTTAAAATTAAGATTATTCACATTAATATATTAAGAATAATAAGAGTTTAAAATATAAAAAAGAGGGAACTGCGATGTTAACCTACTGAGGAGAGTCGCGCATTTATCATTCGCAAATAGAAGACTTCGGCTTTGAAAACAGTTTATTTTATTGAATTGTCATTACTTGTCTGAAAGTACGTATACGCTCTGTTTGGCCAAATAGAAATTCACTAAGGTGTGCGAAAACAATGACACATAACACTGGAATGTTTAAGCCCCCCTAGTGTGTAACTAACGATGATAAACCATACATGTACTATTAAAGGTCACACAAACCTGCTCAGGGATACACCGACTCCCTTGCCTTTTACACTTGACATTAACTCAACTAAAATAACGGTTTGACATTGCCCTAAATATCTGTTTCACATCTGTACATCGACTGCTGGAGCCGTGACATTTTCGGCAACTAAAAAAAAAAAACGAACTGAACACAGTTACTCAAGAAAAACGATACTAAAATAAGGCCAATCTTCTAATATCTGTACACGGAAAATTATACGGGAGCAGATTAACCAATATCAATACAATGACATATATTACAACTAGTTGATCCGAGGATACGTTATCTCGTCTCGCCATTTCCCTCTGCAATGGATCAAAAAAACACATATATTGACAGAAATGAGCGTACACTCCTTAAAACAAAAACCTCCACGTGTCCGTTTGGATTATCGTGATTTTCGTTTAATCGCGGGACTCGTCCCAATCATTACCCTGTTTAATCGAGAGTAGAGTGTATTCCAAATAACTTTCATTCAATGGAGGGAGGGCTGCGCGGTCTAGTGGATAAAGCAGCAGACTATGGAGTTCAGGGTCCACGGGAAGTAGCTGTAGCGGGAAGTTTTCTTATCTGTCTTTTCCACCTTTTGTCAACCCCACAGTCGAAAATACCTCACTCAGTAGAAGGGAAAACTGGTAATTGGAGCGCATCACATCAGAATAGATAAACTTGCGTAGACCGCAAAGTATATTTGTACATTTTTTTTCTAATTATAACCTTCTTTATTATGATAAAATTACAATCTGCCATGGGCAATAAGTAATTCTGATAAATGTTCTACAGTACAATTTTCATTCCTTCTCTCATTCATACAGTATTTACAAACAGCCCAGAGATCTCCCAAATCAACATGGCTGCGACTTCCCTTGCATGCGAAAGAGGAAGCGGACTTTTTGTCCCCCGCGCTCCTTCAACAGCCGCGTCACCGGACCCGAGCGAGCTAGATCTGCATATATATAAACAAGTTCTTTTAGACATAAAATTTCCTCACGGTATCTCCACTTAAGAGATGTTTTATTTCACAAACAATACTTCATGCATAAACGAAGAACTGTACGCTATTTAATTTCCCATACTATCACGGTAAAACTAGTGTAGATTTAATCATTTGAGGATGATGATTCCGTTTAGGAAAACAGTTACAAGTATAATATGTAATTGTACTTCTATAAGTACAACAGAACATTAATGAGGGTAATTATAAATTAAACTTGCTTACTCCTAGGTCTTCGCCTCAAGTATATCTTGGTTCCATTATTTTCTTAAGCTGAACATTTAATTACCTTTGACTGCTTGTATTTGTTAGGAAATGTAGAAAGAGCATAGTATACGTCATATGTACTGTGATAATTAGAGGGTAGAATTAAACTCAGTTCCACAATGTATGTTAAGAAGCGGGCATATTACTTCCAATATCTAAACCGTTGGTTCCCAACATGGGAGGTGCCTGCCACCGCTGGGCGCTGAAGAGATCTAAGAGGGCTTTATGGTAAAAAAAAAAAAAAAAAAAAAAAAAAAAAAAAAAAAAGTTTGATTAACACGCATCGTCGGAGGTGTATCAACAAATAGTTCTAAATGACTCTTAAGCAAGGTAGCCCGTATTAAAACTGGGTATCCGTAATTTATAGATCAACGAGTAGGAGTATGCGCAGTGCACAGTATTTGCGTGTGCATGTTCCGGCTCGAACAACAAAGCTTATATACTACACGTGCACAATAAAGCCTCTATGCATTGGACAGATCCATTAAACATTGATAATGAGGTTCACAATCCATACGAGATTGATCTGAAGTTTCTTCAGAGAAACTGTTATCTTGAAGAATATTTTGAAGAAAGATTTCAGGATGTCATCAATATGATCATTCCAGATCGAGTACTGAAAGCTTTCTCGGACAGCAGAATTATCGCAAAACGGGAGTTAGTTTGGAGGGGGGGCGGTAATTTCTTTTTCAAAAGGAGGCAGGATGACAAAAAAGATGGAAACCGGTGCAATAAACATTCTCATACATGATACATGTCAATACATCCACAAATAAATTTGATCAAAATCTAACCTTTTTTTATTTCCCTCATCAACATTGGTTGTTCCCTATATTTCTTACAGCCATTTTTATGATTCTACCGTTATAATGGGGCACGAGAAGATCTGCGACTATTGGCCCTGATGCAGTTTAAGTCGTTTATTATGTTTAAAAAAAAAATTATTGATATAACAAATACAATCACCACCCAGTCAATATAAATTCAGGGCTAGCTTTTATTTCCAAATCTAATTACTTTATTCAACCATTTTAGTAACAAATTAGAAAAAGTACGACACAGGTCGTACCGGCTTTCACACTTGCTAACCTCACCCAACTTGTCGCTGCGTTTCAAATTGATAATATATACATGTGTCCTACGGCCAGCTCTGCTGTACGGTGCCCCTCTAAACACTCACTTAACTAGCAATACAGTTAAAGGCTCCAGCAATTTCAGAATGGGATCATGAAAAATGTGGTCAGATCCAGTGTTTAACACTATGGCCCCACCACCATTTCCACATCGATGGCAACTGTCGGGGAAAATTAGGTTAAGATTTTGTTTGTAATATGTAAGTTAGTTTTAAGTTTTATTATTCATAAGGTGAGCCCCATTACTTTTTAAACATGTATAGATAATGAATGTATAATGTACTTTAAACCTTTGTAACAATTGCAAATCACAGTGTAAAATTGTATAAAATGTAGGCAAGCTACAGGACATATAATATTGGCCTATTGTAAATAGATTGGTTTATATAGACCTATATTGAATTCCATAATTTTTAATTACAAGGAGATATGAAGAAAAAAAAATTTTAATACTAAAAAATTGCATACAATTCGCCGACACCAGACTAATATGCCCTTTCCTCCACAGAACTTTCTTGTTTAACCATACAATGAGCATTATCAACCTATCCTGGTTAGAAAACATCCTTTTCTAAACAATGGGCTAGTGGGAATTTTAATCGATTCCAATAAAATTGAATTCATGTATAGTTTTTTTTGTCTACGAATCTCGTTTTTTTTTTTTACACCGTAACATAAAATGAAATTACATAAATTAAGTTAATAACAAAAGAGTAGAGCTATGATGGCTAAATGAGCAGAAGGAAGCTGGAGGCAATAGAATGTGAGAAACAAACGCTGAGCAGCTGACTAAAGAAAAGAGAACCAAAGGAGGGAGGAGATAACCGCAGACCGCAATGGAGAACCGCATCTCTCTCTCCTCCGGGAGCTGCCCTAGCTATAACCCTTCCTCCACCAAGGCAAACAACAATCAAGCTTATGTTTGAGGCAATACAACAACTGGCAAAACTAAAATTATCTAATTACCTATTGTTTTTCAAAAAGAAGAATACATATTTAGAATAGAATTTTGCCGTTAACTATTTGTAGTGAAGTTACTTCTATAAGTGAGATTCGGCGATTGATAGTCGCCTTTCCTCTATCAGAGAAACCGAGGGATTATAATACTATATAATATATATATTATTATGGTATGGTGTCTATGAAAATCGAATTGTAAATATAAAATAGTCCAGGAAAAATCAAAACCATCCCATAATAAAAATGATCTTCGTTTATAAATTATGGTAATTATATAAAATATTCAATCCGTTCGTTGAATGTAAAATTGTGTGAGGTGAAATAATTAAAGAACAGTAAAATCGTGGGGAAGTGAGTTTTGTTTCATGTTAAGAGTCCGTGAATTAGAACTTTTAAAAGTCGCATTTATGTTGGGTCTTTGGTAAAAGGGTTGGACCAGGTACCGCGAAGAATGACTTCAGTATTTAGGTTTCGGCATAAAGTCACTTAATACTGTGTCCAATTCTTACAGCAGCTACCAAGCCAACTTAACTATTTTTCAACCCAGCCATATGGAGGGAGAAAGAACCACCAATGAAATTTGAGGACACAGGGTGAAATAGCTAGAGTAAACAAGACCAGCACCAGACCTTCTTTCTACAGTCCATCTCCGTACAAACTCCACGGTTCAATACTTCTTAGATGAGTAAGCGCACAATGTAGACTAATTCATTACTAGTTAGCAGCCAAAGAAAAAAATTACAGGCAAATTCGGGGCTCAAACCTCCCCAATACCTTGTAGACTATTTTTTATCAATAAGCGGCTAAGAGGTGTAACGAAACGTAGTTAGAAACTGCACCTATTGATGATAGACACTTCGTTCTTCATCAGGTCATTCAGAAGAGATCATCAGAGGATGAAAGCTACAAGTGAATAGTTTAACCATCCTTTTTCATCACTCTAAGCCGATTCTCAACAAACAAATCTACTTGTAATCGGATACGTATGCATGTAGATGATATTTGTATTAAATAATTACGAACGATATGCGGGCGTAGTCACGAATATTTTTTTTGCTATTATAGTAACTGGTTCAATATGTTGAAAAACTAAGGATCAGTTACCTCGCCATTTTCGCTATTGCATCAAAGACTTTTATTTTTATCAACCCATTTTTTAAATTTTGAATCGATTATTAAAGTAAGTTATATCTTTTAAAGTATCCCTTTTAAACTTCATATAGGTTGAATCACGCTTAAGGCTGCTATAGCCGAGTTCACAGATATACAAGCGACGATTGTTCAGTAGCTGTTTGGAAGTAAAACCTCCCCCTTTAGCAAAAATAAATAAAATAAAACACCTAAAGTTTGAATTTGGAGTCCAGTGTTCAAAAGTTGTTTGAAGCAGCTCGGCCCACCACCCCCTAAACAACGCTGCCGAAGCAGATAACAGGAAGTGCAGTCGGTAACCCGAGACCGTCGCTAGAAGCCCTACTTCCTCCGTCTTACTTTCTTCAACATCTTGTCTTTGATGTCTTATTTTATTTGTTTGCGAAAAGGCGTTCCGACTACTCCTTTTTACGATAGTAAACTAATTTCAGAAGTGTATTTTTCCAATTGAGTAAGTGACAAGCGACAGTATTTTCAAAGGTCTTATAAAAAAATAAGGTTGACTAAAACTTCTGATTTTAACTGGTATTGGTACAAAAAGGGTTAACTTTTTAAAGGGTTAATTTATTTTTGCCAAACTAACTAAAAACATCGGTATACAATAAGAATAATAATTTAAAGATACTATCGTTCATAGATGTGTCGTTTTATTCTTCCATTTGTTTCAAAATCTTATCATTAAAGTGTTTTTTTTAAATATAAATTTAATCGTTTTGTATGTGTTCTGACTGACTTATAGTCCAAAGGATGCCTGAATAGGCAAAACGACGATTTTTGATATGATAAAAAATATTTTGGTACAGACTTCAAGCGTCTTTTAAAAATTAATTATCACACGATATAAACATCAATATGCAGGCGTCTCTTTTTGAGTGGATACTCTTAAGAATAGTAGCAATATTTATTCTTATAATAATAAGCAAACAGTTGACATCTGTATTTGTTTTTAAAATCAATATAAAATTCTGCAGTCATACTTTTTTATGGTTTGTATATTTACGTTCAAAAGATTGTCTTATAGATTTATAAGTCGATAAACCGTGTAAAACACACAATATTTAGACAAAAGCAAGAAATAAATAAAAAATTTTGTTATTAACAATTCAAAAGGGGATTACCTTAATTAGAGAAAACGATAAAGGTAATAAATTTATAACTCAAATTCAAGCAGGAATCTCAAAAGATAACACCATCAAACAATGTTTTGTAAGACTCCTTAAGGGTTTTTTTTTTAAATCTAAATTTAATCGTTTTGTAAGTGTTTATTACAAAAACTAAATGAGCTTTTTATCTATTGCAAACATAGTACCAGAGCGGTAAAATCATACCGCCATAATAAGAATTGTATGTTGTAATTCTTAAAAAAAGATTGGGAAGAAGAGGAAGTCAAGGCCTTGGGTCTCTCCTGTATCTGAGGAAGTGACAAAACTTCAAAATTTTATTACAATTTCTCTAGTAATTAGAAGCTGTAGATAACATCAAATAGTCATATGATTAAACCAATCGGTAATTGTAATTTTAGAATTCATTTAATCATAGGAAAAATTTATGCTGAGAAACGGTTGCATTGGTGGTCATTTGACAACTTAATGTAATTTAAAGCTTATAATTACCAATTAAAGTGAATTTATAATTGTATTTTTGTTACTTGTTAAGTCAAGATAATGCCAGAATTTGGCCAACGTGGAGCTAATAAATTTATATACAGGAGAAGCCTGAGGTTTATATTTGTATTCTATTATCTAATTGGACTCTATTGGGGGCTTTATTCCCACTAAAGCTACTAAAATTATGTCTATTGAATACTTTAACTGATAAAAGAGAAACAGAAAATATTTATAGGTTCTGACTGTAAGGGGTGAATTTCTAGAAGCAAACTAAATTATTATTGGGTGAACATTTTACTTCAATTAACAAGAATGAGCTAAGTACAAGCAAAATAAAAATATTTCAAATACAACAATTAAAAAAATAAATTATTAGTTCTAAAGTCTAATATGAGGTTTACGAAACATTATTCATGAAATCTACTTTTTTTTTTTTATTCTAGTAATGCTACTAAAGCGGCGTGGACAATAGCACCAGGTAATGTTTACATGATGCATAAGCACGCTCCGATGTAGAATGAAGCTTATATTCAGGCGTTAATGCCGACATAACGATAGAGCAAGAGCTTAATTAAATCATGTTAACACTAAAGGCATCCACACAAGCGGTCAGGGCAAAGATCAATGAGAGTATTCTCACTGCACGCGGCAAAGATCAATGAGAGTATTCTCACTGCACGCTTCGTGGTCAACTCAGAGCAAGGTAGGTAGGTCAACTATAAGATAGAGGAGCTCGACCGATCAGCAACGGCCGGAGCGCTCATAACTTGATTAGACTGAACCACTTGTGTGAACGTTCGGCAGTCGAATCAAATCAACATGGACGGACGTTCTTTAGGATTTATAAGACATCCCTTCCAATTGTCGTTTTCCCCAAAAAAAATTGCGGTTCGTCTCACAAAAATACAATATAGATAGAGATCGCACAAAAAAAACAGCAACAAGGTTATAAGAAAAATGTTTATAACCGTAGTCTTATTGGCCTAACAATACTCTATTCATCCAAAATCTGCGCGATTTTAATTTAAGTTAGCTCAGAGTACGGCATTGTTCGATAACTGAAATGGTTTGGCGTCGTATTTGACCTGACCGCTAGTGTGAATGCTACTAGAGAAATCCTGAATCGTGAGCTGATCGTAACTGGATCTCAATATCTTAATGCGAACATTGCTTGAGTCTACCATACTAATCCTATATACAATCCATCAAATCGACTAGTTGTACGAAGCGTTTTAGTAATAAATCAACAATATTTATCGTTAGGAGGAAGAAGATGAGAATACTGTAAGATCCGACTCCTGCAATAGTGAATGCATCTATGAAGCGGCGGTGCACCTGTGTTTACTGACCTCCGTCGGTGGAAGAAGCAGTACCCAAGCAGGACGAGAGAGCACTCTCGGGCAAGTCGATGAGGAGTTTGCCTTCCTCAGCCCCTCAAACCGCTCTCCGTCACGTTCCCATTCAAATACTTTCCTGTCGGAGGCCCAAAACCAACAAGTCCGCAAGAAAAAAAAATACCATAGCTGAGAGTGGTTTTTCACTTTCTGAAATACAAGGTAAATCCATTTCTGAAAAAGATGACTGGTACAAAAAAAAATGGCTAGGTGTGTAAAGGAGAATCATACTACAGAATCAAAAATGATACTAAAAATAAGCTTGGTGGGTAAAAACCCAAATATCTATAGTTTATTTACTGGGTAGTCTACGCCAGAGTTGTCCATCCACAATTCCTCGTCTAGACTCTCCAGTGGGACCAACAGACTGGCTGCATAACATGACATTATTTCCCAGCATGCTCAAGTTATATATAGCGGGGAGAGAAAATGACCAAATCAATATAGTTAAAAACTCTGTATAAAAATAGATTGATTGCCTTTATCATTTTAAGTGTATTAGACATGTAACACAAGATATACTATATTTCCAACCAATTAACTGGTTGTTTTCCATTTGACTGTTCCCTCTCCTTTAAAAGTGATAAATAAAAACTATAAACCGGAATGGATCAAATAATGTCCTTAAGAGAGGGTTAGATCACGGCACTTTAACTCTTCAGTAGAGAATTGCGATTGTTGTCAAGAAGAAGGGATAGGCTTTACTTTAGAATAGGTACGGAGCAATATTTTGTCCGTTGATTGTTCACCAAGATAGTAAAAAGATTTTCAAAGATAAAAAATAAAGTTCCGAGTCGGTTTGAATTTGAACTTCAATAGACGATTTTCAATTTCCTAATACGAATACAAATATAATGATGAATTTTTGACAAAAACATTCACTATCATTTAATAAGTTCTTTTAATAAACCGACTTCGATGCGAAAAATCGGGAATTTCCTTTATCTAAATTTTTATTTCGTTTATATATTTATTTTAAAAAACACGATTTATTATATAGTTGTCAGAAATATCTTTGAACTAATGAGGAATAGGCAACAAGTTTGATGAATCATTGGAAATGATGCAGTTGAAGGGTATGTAAGGACACTGACAAGTACACATGTCAATCTTCACATTTCTTGGGGACGAGTCTGGTCGGGGTTGGCTCAGCCTCATGAGGAGCTGAGGATCAACGAGTACCAGTCAGTTAAATAACGAATTCGGTTAAGAAAATGGAAATACTGAGAGGACACAAGCCAGCGTAGAGCAAGCGAATACATCGGTCAGCCCTACGTCTTCGTGAGGTTTGCACGGGTTATTTTTGTTTACTGAACTAGAAGCTTTCTAGTCAGTCAGGTATTCTATTCCAGTAACGAAGTGGGAATCATACTTAAATTAATCCAGGGTAAAAACTGTTTAAGAAAATAAGGTCCTTAAAATCTTAAGGCTGGGATTTTCTGCAATAACAACTGACGTAGTACATATCTTCAATAACGGCCTTTGGAGAATATTTGGATCATGACAGCATTTGTTGTGATAAAACACACAAAAAAAAGGATTTAATAAAGCCTGAGAAGAAGAGCTCGCAAAGAGAGGCAGAAGAGGGACCCGGAGGACGTAGACAAAGAGGAGAGAGAAGCAGTCGGTGCCAATTGCTGTCCACTGATGCATTGCGGTAGTCCCTCCGTGGTCCAACGCTTCAGTGGATCTTGCACTCTTCTAAGGATTCGGGTCCTTCTCAACCGGAGATCGTTTCCCTTGTCGTGGGCGGTATTTACTCAGCTAGCAACACGGATAGGTTGTATTCAACCCACTAGAGACATCAATACGAGATAGTGAGCTTTCTTGGGAAATCAAGGAAATCTGGAATACTTTCTAAATCGTTTAAATCGAGAAAATATCCGTACGAATACAACTGCTGATGATAAAAAAATGCAGCAATGAGGCCGTTACTGAAATTTCAATGTGACACATGTAACTAAGCCATGATATTAACAACTTTGTACAGTTTCGCAATAATTAGCTTCGCGATATGTAAAATATTATAAAGTTTATGATTGACATATTTGTTCTTAAATTTTTCTAATAGTTATGGTACCAATGCTGTAATAATAACAATAATATTAATCATGAACTTTATAAACGAATTTCTCAGTCCTTGAAGAAGGCAAAACGTTCGTGTATATGATTTGGCTGCCAATAAAAATATTATGAAGATGCTCAAGTTTTATTACACGAACCAAAGTGAAAATGTACACATGTACATGTCTCTTATCAAACACCAACACCCAAGAATAATAAAATTATACTTATCAGTAGTTGTAGAATTCGAAATTTCTCATGTAGTTAAGTGAATAGACAAAAGTTGTGGTAATACAATCTTCAAAATATACTACATAATGACTTAATACACTAATTGACATGGGGTACTTAGTTTTGTTTTTTTAATGCAAAGAACTCAAATAACTAACTTAAAGCCCAACATTATTATCTAACCCAGCTAACTTAGAGGGAGTAGGGGAAGAGGCAGATAAATCTCAACAAACAAACAGTCGGAGCCAATCCAATTTGGGGCAAGAGGGGCGCCCATTCTATATGGTACTTCTAATGTATGGAGGGATTTCAACAAAAAATACCAAAGACTCAAAAACATGGATTAGGCATTTCACTAAGTAGCATTATTAACTTAAGGATGTTGTTACGCTAGTAGCAATGCGAACGAAATTCTCGGGTCATGGTGAAAGCAAATATTCGAGGAGTTACCACTGAAATAGAGGCACTTTAGACAGAAAAAAAGAAATGACAAATTTTACAGAGGAAAAGGTTCCTGCCGAAAGATCAGAAGTTAACATTTTTTGGGTTTCGTCGAGTTTTTTTTCAAACCGCACCTCCTTATGTCTGTCTGTCAGTTATGAACCCCTGTCTACCACATTCACTTTTACATAAGAGATTCCATTAGATGGGCAGGCAATTGAAGATACTGAGAAAAGTTAGTTAAAGATAAGATTGATAAATGGTATATTGTCATTTTAACTATTGTAAAACTCCCAGGGATTACAGTGGTTCATCCTAGATCCTCTTATTAATGACCCAGTTAAGGCACCTTTGTTCAAAGCTCTCTCACATTTGAAATAACACTTTCAGAATTGTTTCATAATCATCATTCTTATATAGTTTTACAACCATGTCTTACGCCTCAAGGCCTACTGTTTTACCCCTGCAGTCATTTGTAAAACTTTCAACACAACTTTAGGATTTACCCCCCTTTCTTTTAGCATAGACCTGAAGAAGTTTATTATTCCGTTACTTGACAAACATCCAACAATGATAATAGAGATTGCGCTGTTAGTGATATAAGTCATGTGAACAAAGAGCTGTCTGTATTAGTATTGATGTAAACCAGGTATGGGCAACCTTTGACATGTTATGGGCCAAACTTTAGTGTGCAAATACGTTCGCGGGCCGCGTTTAAAAGTAGTGCATTTTAAAGTAGTGTTCATAATTTTTAGCGATAGATATCAGTCAGCCATGAAATAATACGACAATGTTATTACAACACAATTTATTAAAATAACAAAATGAAATGAAAAAATAGGTACCTACAGCATTAAATTAAATCGTTAAATTTAGAATTGTTACAAACTACGAAAGTTAAATAGCGACACCGAAATCAATGAGACACTTGAGCTTGAATTTGGGAAACTAATTCATCGATGTTTGGATTAATTCCACTGGTACAAAGACGTAAAGAATTTTCCAAATTATCGTCAGTCAGCCTTGTACGATGTTTTGATTTATTAACTTTCATCAATGAAAAGAACTGTTCGCATTTATAAGTACTGCCAAACGCACAAATCAATCTTCTTGCAAATTTTCTAAGCTGCGGAAAATGGTCTTCTTCGAGGTATTTTTTGTAGAAATCGCACAACTCCACGTCTTCAAATTTAGATTTTAGGAGTGAGTTTTCTTGAATCTCGATCAACTCCATTTGCAAGTGTATTGGAGCATTTTGTACATTACTTTTTGTTGGAGTAGCAAATAAATTGAAACAGTCTTCCATGTGTTTGAAATCGCTAAATCTGATCGAAAATTGCTCCGACAGTAACTTGAGTTCTTCAGCATATTGAGCGTAAGCAATATTTTCATACGCAGAGAGCGTGGTGAAATGGTAACTGTTACCAGACAGCATATGTGCCTCCCACAAGCGGATTTTGTTCTGAAACGCTTTCAAATGGCTGTACAAATCATTTACTAACTGTCCTTGTTTTTGAAGTTTCAAATTTAAATCATTCAAATGGCCTGTAAGGTCGACAAGAAATGCTAAGTCACATATCCATTTTGCGTCACTCAATTCAGATAGTGGTTTATCTTTTATTTGCATAAATTCTGCTATCTCATTTCTAAGCTCGTAAAACCGTTTCAGCATTTTCCCTTTGCTTAGCCATCTGACTTCACAATAATATGTTACGTCGTCATACTCGGCTGATATTTCATCCAAAAACGCCTTGAACTGACGATGGTTAAGCCCTCGGGATCGAATAAAATTGATGGTTTTTACTACCACATTCATAACATTCTGGAGTCGAATGGACTTAGAACACAAGTTCTGTTGGTGGATAATGCAATGAAGGACTATCAAACCATCTTTTTGCACATTTAATTCAGTTGCTTTTTCATTCAAAATTCCGATGAAACCTTTACGTAAGCCGACCATAGAAGGTGCACCATCTGTGCATACTCCAACTAATTTCGACCATGGCAAGCCAAAACTTGTGAATACCTTTTGAACTTCATTAAAAATGTCCTCTCCTGTAGTGGTTCCTTTTAGCGGCTGTAAAGCAAGCAATTCCTCAGTAATAGTGAATTCTTTATCAACACCTCGAATAAATATAGCCAGTTGAGCTATGTCAGACAAATCGGTGCTCTCGTCTAATGCTATGGAAAATGATTCAATACCAGTCATACGGCCAGTCAATGTTGTTTTTATATCATTAGCCATCATTTCTATACGTCGTACAACGGTTCGTCTTGACAAACTAATTTTTTCAAATTCATTTTTCTTTTCAGGACACAAAACACTGCAAACTTCTGACATACACTCCTTGATAAATTCTCCTTCGGCAAATGGTTTCAATGACTTTGCCAATTTTGAACTAACTATAAAACTAGCTTTCACAACATTATCAAGTTGTGTTCTTTGTCTATGAAATATTTGCTGCTGTTTTTCCAAATTTGCGGTAAGTTTCTGGATTTTGTCTTTTCTTATTTGTCCTGTCAGTGAGAGCAGCGTAGGATGCTTAGTTGAGTAATGCCTCTTTATATTGAATTCTTTCATCACCGAAATGGATTCATTACACATCAAACAAATAGGCTTACCATTGTGCAAGATAAAGAAGAATTCTTCAGTCCATTTTTCTTGAAACTGGCGACCCTCTGCATCTACTTTTCGTTTCCTTCCACCAGACATCATTTTCATTTACTTATCGTTCGATAAACTTAATAAGAAAATAGGTATAATTAGTAAGCACTCAAGATGCACACAAAGTCACAAAGCAAACTTATCACCACGGTAGCTCGAATAGGACTGAACTAAGTTCCGGCCATCCACCCGCTTATATAGGCAAAATGAAGGAATGATCTAGAATCGTCTAGTGTAGAACAATACAATTGCGAAGCAATAATCCTTTGTTGCGCCGCCAGTGTGGCGGCAAACATCAATGGCTTTGAACTTTGATGTTTGCCGCCTCACTCTTTGATGATCACCGCCACTCGGCTTGCTCGCTCACTTGATTCCATGAGTATGAGTAAGTAGTGTATTTTTTTTTTTTAAATTGGGTTTTTCAAAATGTCTCGCGGGCCGGATCAAATCTTACAGCGGGCCGGCTGTTGCCCACATACGATGTAAACAAAGGTATAGCTAAATTCGGGGAAACGAGAGTAATGACACGAGTGGTGGGGATATAAGCTCCGCCTATGCGGCCACCTCACGGACTCGAGTTGATTCTGAGGCAGTTAACACTGGAATGAAAGAAGGCACCTTGAGTTTAGACATTGACATCAAGTGGTAGGTGGGTTGTGAAGGACTTCCTATAGTTACACAGAAGAGAACGATCTTAAGTCGATACTCTCGGCGACTCAACTGTAGGCATGTACCTATGTACAGTTGAAGGAAGGTACCCACCAGCGGGTACGAAAGAAGCTGTCCCAAAAAGCTCCACTGACCCTTCGAGGCCATAAAACAACCACAAAGCGAACAGAGCAAGTAGGTAAATGGATCTCCCGCTGGTTTGATATTGGGTCCTGTTGGCATTGTACATTTTTTACACATAATACGATTACTAGGTTGTAAAAGCTCTTTAAAATCCAGCTCTGAAGCAGAAAAAGGAGCCCACCCTAAACAATACATACGTTTGCAGTATATATTTTTGCTCTTCATAAATAAATAGGGGTTAGGGTATAAAAACACTGGTAATTGCCAGTCTCACAGGCAGGTTTTTTTCTGTTGATAGTAGAATAACTTATATACATAAGACTGCTTGAAGCTATCCGCCACCTGAGTTAGAAGACGTTGATTAGTGACTAGGAGGGGCCCGTATACTCCCTCCCCAAGAGAGCCAACACATAGGGCAACTCCAGGCTATGCAGAGAAAATAAAAGGGACCACCACGGGAGGAGATAGGATTAGAAACACAGCTTTCAGAGCCAACCTTCATTTGAAGGCACTTCAAGAAATAATACAGGAGCGGTGGTTTGGCCATACTTCGTCACGCACACGTTTAACACTTGTGGGATAGAATGGTTCAAAGGAAAAAATTTCCCCAGTTCATTTGTTACATGTTCCTCGTCACGTATATAAAAAGGAATGGCAGTATGCTAGCCAGAAATATCTGTCTGTTTAAACAAAAAACTATTTATAAGACGTGGTTTCATTGTTCACATCTGGTATGATCTTTAGAAACAGTTCCAAGTAAATCTGAACCAGCTACTCAAAAAAGAGGGAGAAAATCGTTATCGTTTTAATCACTGCACGCACGGCCATTATCTCTGCCGTGGACAAGAGCCAACACATAGGGCTATTTGGCTATATAAACACATAAGGCCAACACATTTGAAACTATTGGGCATCACAAAATCGAAGTTGTGAGCTGATGCTGCCAATACATCGATCGACTAAAGCATAGCCACAACATTTTGCTTATGTTGGTCAAAATTAATACTTTAGCCGGATTTTGTACTAAACATATTAAAACAACTAGATCTGAAGAAAAGGGTTTATGAATGCGATTCGTCAAATCAGATAAAAAAAAAAATAGTGACTTATCAATCGGCTCATCAAGGTTTAATTGGGCATATTAAAGTAAACTAGCAAGTCATCGAGAACCATGCGGATCGACATAGAAAATAGAAACGTGACGAATCAGCTCCTGTGTCACTGAATTTCCATTAACTATTTCATTTATCAATTATCTTGGGGCATTGCACAGTCATAGTTCATACGAACTCAGAGGAGGAAATTAGGCCAGATACCATTCGCGTCCTCCTTTCCTTGAAAATGCTCTGAAGTAAATTTGCACCAGGGTGATTCACGCAGTATTCAAATCGTGTTATATGGAGTATACCAATCAACGTCCATTCACGATAACTTCGAGTTCCCTTGATATAAGTCGATCTGTTATACTAAACTCCTTCAATAAGAAGGATGGGCTAATTATGTAAAAAGGAATGAAAAATAAACAAGATAGTATAATAAATTAACAACAAACAAATTATATCTTAGTGCTGGTTATGGAAGGATATAATCAAATATTTATTGTTAACAATAAACAAAGGGATTAATTAATAAATTCAAAAACTAGTATGTCTGCAAATGCATGGATATTGATTTTACAGATAAGAGTTATATAAATTGTATTACTAGGGAACCAAACCCCAAGGATTGCCCTGGTAGTATGGTTCTCATCATAATTCCATACTGGCTTATTGATTTTTGTTTTTAAAAAATAGCTTTGATGAAAAAAAAATACAGTATCTTCTGAACAAATCTTGATTTATGCAAATTCTTTTACATACAATATTTTTAATACCTTTGGAACTTTGAATTTTCAACCCTTTATCGACAGACATCTTGAAAATACCACATATTACTCGCTACCTCAGTGCAACAGGGAGAGAACTATGGAATCTCAAGTTTTTGAAAAATCAAACTTGAATTTTTGATCTCTTTTTGACTGAAATTATTAATAAGTAATACAGAATTGTTCTAGTGTTAAGATTTTTCTTCCTAAAAAAAAAAAAAAAGAAAAAAATAAGATGTCCCTATGTTGCAATGAGCTAGCGATATAGCATTTATCCACGACTAATAAATCTCTTATGTATATTTGCCGCATGGCATAAATTCTGTCCTTGTGACTTATTGATATTTATAGAAAAAGCAAAAATTATATGACATTATTGTCTGTGTAGTGCAAATGGTAACCTGTTCCTAATTTAATTCTGGGAAGGAAAACAACTTCTTAGCCCTGATCTCCAGTCAAAATTTTACCAACAATTAAATGCTTAAGCAATGAACGATTTATAAGCGTGTACCATTGCCATGGCCATACAAATTTTGAAATAGACTGACAATAGATACTACTTTCAACTGAATTTTGCGTACTGGGGTGTCTGTGGGTTTTTATACCATGGGCTAAAAAAAATCCCGATGCAAAATTTAAAAAAATATTTTGGAGCTCTAAAAAGGATTTTTAAAAGTGATGGAAGCTTTGCATATATTGAGAAATCAGCATTAATTATAGCCCAGGGGGAATTTTAATAATTGCTTGAAGACACCATACCATTAGTTTTTTGTACATTTATAGTTAATAGAAATCGTTCATTTATTTCTTAATTTTTAAGGTTCATTTAAGTACCTTACAAAGAAAAATGTTTGTATGATATAAAAAAAATCATTTTATTTATATGTACATTTACTTTATGTATAATTTGTATTTCACTTTATAAAATATTCTGTAATATTCATTTTTATGTTGTCCATTAATAAATTTAACATTTCTCCGTCACGAACCTAATTCAATACCTAACTTTTCCATTCGTTTACATATTTTCTTAAATATTTTGTGATATAAATTAAATAAGTTGTGTTTTTCAGTAAATATTTCCACATTTTTAGCAAATATAAATCAGACCCCCATTGATAATGAACACTTAACTTAAAAAAAATTGCAGTTAGTATAGACAATGAATTGAAAGAATGATAAATGTTTTAACGCTAAACTCTATCCCATGGCGAATTATTATAATATCTATTAATTTTACATTCATGTTACAGGTCTCCTTATAATTCTACAGCTATCATCTCACGGTTATTACAACATTTATACAAACAACATCTTTTATTTATTTTACTCAATTTAATATCTGCGGTCATTAGTTAAAGCCCTCTTTCATCAAGTTGTGAGAGTAAAAGTATATTTAATAATATTAATTTTACAATTAACTGAACAATTTAAAAACAACATAATTTGACATGCCTATGAAATACATTTTTGCCAATAAAACTTTTGTTGTCAAAACAGTTTATCTATTTAGAGCTTCTTTGGTTAAATTCAAAAGAGTTCTTATTCTGGAGTATGATTCTTAAAATGGAGTTGGCATGTTTATCTACTTATGTACCTATTGGACTTAATTACAGTTATTATATTTGTTATTTTTTCTTGTGTGAATACGTATGAATGTAATTTTAAAATACATATATATATATAAAATAGTAGAAATAAATACAAATATTATTTTTTGATGTGATTATATACAATTTTTCTATAGTATAATAGTAATAATAGACTTCTAACCACACAGACCCGTGTTCGACCAAGGATTTGTTCTATGGCAGATCAGGAGGTCCAAGTTATTTTAAAATTGTGAGGATAAATGAGTAGCTACTTGACTAAAGAAGTATTGAATCTGGTTATGAAAACCAAATTTAAGGTTGGGAGGTAGCGCCGTTTTAGAAATTAGATTTCACTTTACTTTATTTTAAAACTAAGGAAAATTATTTTTGTTTGTGCTGGTGGATTGATGCCTAAATTAGTACGAATTAATTTATGATATTATTTGTAATTAAAAATTAAGTAAATATACCAAAGATATAGATTTATCATCAATTTTATTTCAATAATGAAATGTATACATTTAGTTAAATATATTAACCATCAATTGACCCTGTGGTTATAAATTTCATGTGGTGGAAGAGTGAAGAGAAGTTTGACAGATGATGGCCATTGTAATTCAATTTCACTCCCACCCTTGATCACTTAATGCAGCCAACCCCTGGGAATGGGGGGCCTGTCAGTCAACCCTTACCCATTAGAATAGAGGGGTTAACTCTGTTAAAAGGTGTCCAATGGCTGTCAAACTCTCCCTTTATATTTGACAAAGTATTTATTTTAATATAAAAATACAAATATTTTCTATCACATTGTTTTACAATGAAAAATTGTTAATTACTGTAAACCCAAAGGAAGAGAATCTACTGTTATTCAATCACAATTGTTACAGCGTATTTCATCAATATGCTTTATGATAACAGTCCAAAAATTAAAATTTCAGCCTATAATTAATAACTTCTTTGAAATTGACAAGGCTAGGTTTTGATAGGGTTAGCTCAGAGGTAAAGCACTTGAATGGAGATCGAAGAGATCTCGACCCTGTCAACCAACATTTTCTTTCACTTATAATTAAAAGTTTATAAGGTATTTAACAAATCTCGAATTAGGCTGATTAGATTTAGATTAAAATATACGAAAAATATAGAACGTGAAACAAGTCTGGCTCGCTTCGCTAACTTTTAATATTTCTGTCCCCCAGTTCAGAAGCTAATTGTGATTTAAAATTTGTATAGTATCATTTGATCTGTTTTTGAATATTAAGGTTTTTGGTATGTACTCGGATATTGTTTCTTTCTTGGTTCTTACTGTTACTTTCGAAATCTCTATTAATGTAACAATAAATGCAATTTATTTTAAACAAATTTGGGTTGCAATAAAAAAAAAAAAAATGACGTGACAACTGATCCTCAGATTAATTAGCAAGTATTGACTAGGATTTCAAAACAAAATAAAAAGTTAATTTTGCAGAGTAAGGAGAGGGGTCCATTCCATAACAGAATTGAAAAAAACAAATAGCAAGGTAATATTTAATTTTTTTCCACAATATTTAATTGTGTCAATTTAAAAGGCTTTATCAAAAAAAAAAATTGATTGTAAAAATACCTATATTTATGTTATTAATTAAATTATAAAAACAATAGAAAATAAGGATTTGTCTAAGCTGTATAGCCTACAACAAACATACTGACCTACTGAAGCAAATGGACAATGCCACTTGAATGTCAGCTTACTTCTTCTCTTTTGTTGACAACAATGAAAGACACTTCATAGGCCTGACCATTTTTGATATTGAGGATGGGCAGGCAGAGGATGAGAAATGGATAAAATAGATGAATGAAGTAATTTGTCAGCTCATGACAAATTGATGATATTTTGTATTAAATAAATGCCATTCAAAGGGTAAGGAGTGTGGAAACCTAAATGGAGGATGGCTGAAAGAAGTGGATAGGGGCGAAGACATAAAGGTTGTAACAACTGCATTGGAATGCTTATATCCCAATAACTACCTGGGGTAACCAAGGCTACATTTCTCACAAGGTCTGGGCATCCTAGGTCCCCTATAGGCATCCTAGGTCACCGACCGAAGAAAGAGGAGAAAAACAAAATATATGCTTATTATTCTTGGAGTCACAAAGTATGAGGTTCTTACGGTTACAACTATTTTTACAAACATTAATAATATTTTTTATTACCAACGTTTTTTTTTTCATTATTGAATATTTGTGAGGAACCATGCACTTTCGTGTCTTGAGCCTGTAATGTCCAAACACGAGAAAAGCAAAAAACAAAAAATTTACAAAACGGTTGCATATAAAGCTTAAAAATACAAAACACCTATTTATAGTACAACAGAAGAGAAAACAAACAGTGTTAGTAGGGATAAGTAACTAGATCGGAGAGGGAGAGAGGTATGTGTCAAGACTTTCTTGAAACTGAAAATTTAACAATAAAAGAGAATTAATTGGTTTTGCAAATCTGGTGTAACAGTTTGGCATATCCACAGTATTGATGACTCCCTGGGATCGATCAAGAATTCGTCAAATCAATACTTTACCAATACTTATTCCAAATTTAGTTTTGATTTATTCTTTGCTTAATTTATCTTATTCCCACTGCAGTTTCGAAAGGACACCTCAACCTGCTATTGTTCTAAGCAACATTTCCAAATGGTCTGACTCTACTAACAGGAACACATTTACATGTATAGCTGCCATACCATCCATATACATATAATAATATAAAATAGTAACAATTATCATAAATTAAACAACATTGGTCTCGTAGTTGCTAAAAGTTTTTAAAATGTTATTGTTTATACACTACTGCTTTGCAGAGCTCTTCTTTAAACCACTTTTTGAAAAAGGTTGCTGTTTCTTTCCAGTATTTGACAGTGGTATTTGGTTTAAGAAGAAACATCACAAGTGCACTATGAACTATCTAACTGATGGAAGCTATGGAGATATGCCCGTTTAGTTTTATGGCCAGCTGGGAATTAAGTTAATAGTAAGTTCAATTTGATCTGGGTTCTAGCTAATCGAGAGTTCGCTTTAAGATAGTAACAGCTGGTTTCAAATTCCATATTTGTTGATGTTGTAGACCAATTACTGTCCCAAGGGAAAGAGGGTACAATATACTCTCCCATATCCGGATTAATGTGGGAGGGAGTGATCCTGATCTGGGAGAGTGACTAGGATATATGCGAAATAAAGACAAATGTAAGTAATTATGTATTAATAAAAAAAAGACAAATGTAAGTAATTTATTTAATATATTTAGATTAAAATTTTAAAACTTTACAACAAAATATTAGTTTAATCTTATTTGTTTTGTTTTTTGTCAACCAATCCAGAGGCGGTGTCTCACCAGTGCCTTATGAGGATGACGTCTATTTAAATTAATAAAATGTTAATCCCCACTATAGATTGCTCTTATTAAATATGTAAGTTTCATTTTAAAAATGACCACTGTGATTTTTTTTTTTACGTATTTGGCTACCTGGATACAGGAAGGCCGGTTATGGGGGAGTCTACTGTACTTGCTAAATGATTCTTCAATACCTTCCTCTCTGACTGGAAAAGTTAACACATTAAAATATTCATTGCCCTCAATTCCACTCTTTACCCTACGACTTAAATATACTTTTCTTTCACTTCAAACCAATCTTAGCATCACAAGTTTTAGCTGCCTACTCAATTGATTATATTATTGCAACCTGTTCAGCCTAGTTATTTGAATAATGTTCCTCTAATTGGACCTTTTCTTGATGAAACTAAGCATTGTTTTTCATTAGTAACAAAGCAGAACGAGCAAACAAAACGTTTATGTTGCTTCCATCTATTTGATGCTTCCATTTTAATCCTGGATTATTGTTGAATTATGATAGTGCTTTAAGCACTAGTTATATTGTAAAATGATTTGAAGACCAACTCAAAACTTATATACTAAAACATACAAAGAGAAACAAGAAAAAATGACAATACCTTTAGATTCCTTGAGAAAGTCATAAACCTTTTCTACAGCCAGCTGTTCAGAGACAACATCCCAAAGCCCGTCGCATGCCAAGAGGAGAAAATCTTCATTTCCGGTCAGGTCATAAGTACTAATATCTGGCTCACCAGTCACGTATGGTTTATAATCGACATCACCTTGAACAAATATTTTAACTGTTTCAGCTGATTCTAAACCTGGATATCATAGGCATCAAATGTTTCTTTAATAGCAATCAGGAATCATTCAGATATTCCTGATAGTTGAATTAAAGATTAATAATATATATTTCTGATTATTGATGATTTCTGATAGTTGACAAATGCTGACCAGTTTAATTTAATAATGCGATTACTTACCCCACAATAAAAATAAAAAATATGTTAATTCCTAGATTCCATACAACACAGAATCACATACCAGAATAGATACGTAATTTTATTTACTTATGTAATTTAGAGGCAACTAACACGGCCTAATTTTAGGTGTCAAATAATATTTACCTATTGATCTGGATACTGCAAGCTGCCCACCAACCCTCCAGGTCCCCCAAAATACAACAGAACCACCCATGGCTTCTATCCTTTCTCTTTCTGCCTGTAATTAAATGTATGTATATAAACAAAAAACTAATACATACAGTTAATAATACCACTAAATTAATATAGTTATCAAGTAATTTACAATTGAATAAGATAATTTTTTTTTTCTAATTCCTGCATATTTCTTCAAGTATTAACACAGTAAGTTAATCAGGAATCAGACAACACTTATTTTCTTAAGGTATAAACATAGTTGCAGTAGAACCCACAAACATATTGCTAGTCACTGCTTGGCAGTTAATATCAAACACAGGAAAATTCCCAAAGTAATTGATTTGATCCACCCTGGTAAATCAAGTTTTCTCTGATTTACTAGGAAATAACCAAACAAATATAAAAAACATTTCTTACTAAATGATCTGGTCGGTGTGGATTCACAAACTGAATGTAATCTTTTCCATTAACAAGTATGGCTTGTGAATCTCCAAGCCAGGCTACATATACTTTTCCCAAATCGTGCCTTATTAAAATACTAACGGCAGTCGTTCCACTCTTCAAATTCTGAAACATTCATCAACATTAACATATAAGAACACCTGAAAGGTAGAAGCATGGTAATAGATTAAAAAGTATAAACTATAATTAAATCAACATCTAATAACTACTTAAAATAAACTGCTTATCAAAGGAAATAAAAAAATATTGTTAATAAGAAAGAAAATATAAACTTTCATCTTAATAAATAATATTTTCTCGCTTGTATACCCATAAATTTTTTTGTTAAATCATAAGACACTTGTAATGATGTTGCTTGTACCATAATAAAAAAATTGTGGGTAGGCAAGTAGGATAACTTTATTTATTTATATGAATAGCTCATAAACAGCCTATAAACTAATAACTTACTTCTTTGTTAGATTTATCAACAAATCTATCGTCAGCTCTAAGGAAAGCATCCTTAAATGCTTTCTCTGGCATATCTGGATAATATGGGCTTTCAACTAAATATTGGTGTACATGAGCACACGCGTAAATCGCTGCGTCAGAGCCGTTGTGGCCATCAAAAACTGCATAGTAGCTAGCCACTCCATACCCCTAAAAATATAAAAATATTCTTATATATTATAATATCTCAAGCCTTTGTATATGGCCTTTTACACTAAGAACCCAAGAGTAAGAGTTTTGATCAAAAACAAACTTTTAACAAACTCACTTGACCAAAAAACATTGTGTTAAAGGGCTTTGATTAATTTTTTATCAAAATATTCCAACATGTTGGGAATTTTTGATCAAAGATTCAGCAGCACTCATGTCAATCAAATATACTGAACTAGTTAACAAGAAGATTTCAAAAGTAAGGTTACTTTCCTGATACACCTACTGGAAACTAATCATCAATTTGAACAAGACTTTGATAAAAAATTTTTACTGTCTAAAATAGGGAGCCAGTTTGTGAATGAACTCCCCCTTGCCGATCGCATTAGAGGTCACCTTATCACTTGCTTAGACGTAAACACCCTTAATTCCTAATTATACATCTCAATACAACAAAATATTACAATCTTGTTTTTTTTTTTCTTTTAACAAATAAAATAAAATTAATCGTTATAATTACGTGAGTGAAAAAAAAAATAATTAAAAAAAATAGTTGGGACCCAACACCCCCTGGTAGTTGACAATCAAAGTACTAACTATGATCTCTTAATCAAGTTTTTGATTAAAATTCTTACTCGTGTAAAAGGGCCTTAATAAATACCTAATAAAAAAAAATTATCTGTAAGTTTCTTCTTCTTTTTTTCTTACTACAAATACAATTTTTAGGGTTTTTTTTTTTTTTTTTTTTTTTTCAAAATGAGAAACCTTATGTTTTGACTCGAGTCTGTTTGTTCCTGCATTTGTGAGCCCCCTGTTACGGCTAGATACATGGAATTTTACATTTTCTGACTTGAAATAAATAAGACAGGAGAGTTATATCCATCTCCACAAAACATAAGTAAGTGTCATTAATTAATTGTAATTACCAATTAATATTACTTATCATATTAAGTAAGGTATCTAATAAAAGGTCTCCATTAATCAAAAAAGCCCTGATAAATAGTGTGTATTGTGGCTTTTTATGTTTTCACAACTGTAACAAAATCCTTAATTGTTTGATGGATTACAGTAGACTTGAATTTTTTTGGCTTTTCTTGTAAGCCGTATATATATTGCTGTGATATTAGATATTGTGGAGTTTGTATATAAATATTTAATCCAACCTTGAATCAAGAATGCAAACAAAAACAATTGAGAGTGGAGGAAAAAACAAAAGGTAGTATACTGGTGGTTGTGATGATGAAAAGACGCACAGAATAATTTTCTCTATCTAGTTATGGGACCAGCCTGGTGTATAGGTGTCTGGGTCTAGTGATAATGGAGAAACGTTTATAATATAGTTGTGGTGATTATGATGAAAACACACACATAATTACTCACTAGTTTTGGGATAAGCCTGTGATAATATAGTTGTTGTTTGTGAGAATAAAAAAACACACAGAGCATTATACTCATCTAGTTTTGGGATCAGCCCGTAATACATATTATTAGCTTGAGATTGTGAGTAAGAAAAACTTAAAAACTTTGTTGGTTAGTGGTTATTGACTTGAAGCGGAACGGAAGAGAAGAAGTATAAATTTGATTAAAAAGAAGACCATTGAAGAAGAAAAGGAATCAAATTAATAGACAAGTATTTATAAAATTAATATAAGTTTATTTTTTTATGTTTGTAAAATTAAATTCATCTTTTTGCCAGAATTATTTTTGTTAATAGAACCTAATAGTAAATAGCAAATAAAATAAATTTAAAGTTAACAATAAAACTAATTTATATGAAGAATGCAATAATATATATATATTTTGTTAATGTACCAAGACCTGCAGTACATTATTGTTCAGAGATGTAGACATTGCAAGCTGAGAACAAAAGGTAGGCGAAAAGAAAATTATCTCAGAATAAAAGTCAAGTGCCTGTGAATAGAATTTGATAACTAATCATGAATTGTAAGAATAACACCTCATAATTATTGTAAACCTAGCAACTCTCAAATCCTATAAAATATAATTACTACTGTCAAAAATACCTCAATCCCAAATAAGGCATGAAGATCGTTAATGACTATATGTCGATCTTCCATTGTTCGTCGAATATTCTTAGCAGCCGAAGCAGAAACGGACGGAATAACTGGTGGAGGTGGTGGTAGACGACACAGCTTAGAATTATCACGGTATCTCAAGCATACTTCTATTAACTTGTTTATAGTAGCTTGCATTAACTTTAATGTCTGATAATCTGAAAAGTAATATCACAGGTCATTAGTATATATTTTTACATTTACAGTAAGCAAGTAATTGTCCAATGATTAAGGTTTTAAAAAAAAATGTGGTCTGTATATAATACCAAAACAAAACAAGACAAAAAGGTGTGTTTTACATCTTGTTCAAAATAATGCCAATTTTTCAGGTAAAGAATTGTCTTAAAATGCTGAAGATCTCATGAGGGCCCATTCTTCTACTAAATAAAGCCCTACGATTCCTAATCCTTATTTAAATATCATAACATTACTACATTACAACTACCTTAAGTAACCAATATCACTTTAAAATCCTTGAATTTATTCAATTTCCAGAAAAAGTTTTATTTTAAATGATTCACAAGAACTTACATTTCTTAGGATACAAATAACTTGAATGGAAACTATTTAGATAAAAGTTTTTTTCTCATTTACTTCTACTTAACCAAATTGTTGTCTCAATAATATTAAGTTTACTTCCTTGATAATAGATCTAAATGTGATGGGATGAGTCAGGTTCAGACCATCAGATTAGAATTGATTTTTTTTCCTTTGGTCAACTTTTTTATTATATAGCAAGGGTTCCATTTGATATTGTCCAAAAAATTCATTTCAGAACGCTTTGATATGTTCGATTTTTTTACCTGATAAATTTTGAAATAATTATAAAAAAAACTTTTATTTATAAGTTAAAAATATTGTTTTCTCAAATAAAATTTATTTCAAAATAAAAGATAACAATTGTTTTTTTATTAGTTAAACCTGCAGCTATATATAGTCTCAATACGAATGATTAAAAAAATCCCATGTAGATAATAGGTCCAGGGTACTTTAATTATATGTTTCCTCCTACAGACTTCCTCTATTTAAATTGAAACAAGACCAGTCATAACAGGTCATTTTCAAGTAAAGAAACAGAAAACATCGAATATTGAAAAATTCAAAAGGTATAATTTTTAACATTTATCATAATACAATAAAATATTTTACTAATAAATAAATTTGAGTCTGTATCAATGATGCAATTATATTCTATTACAATTCATTGCATATGATTCTATTTGTAAATGGAGTACAGCACCCCAAGAATTCCAATGAGTATGTAACAGCACTGCATATGAAAAAGTCACCATAAATATTGAAATGCATTGGTCAGTCACATAAAAACTGGTGTTGTTATCATTACTTTCAATACAGTTAATATATTTGTTGAATAATAATGATGATAGGGAGTTTTTAAAATTAAGGTTCTTTGTACAATACAAAATATAATAAACAGCTATTATATTAAATTGTCAAAATCTAATACTAATCTGTAATTTAACAAGAAACAGCAGGTATAATAATTTATGGTTTCCTCAATAACGAAAGATATTCCTTTGTACTCCAAACATACACACCAAATAATAATCCCTAATTAGGTATTAAGACTAGAATAAAATAAAGCAGCATTTAAGATAAAAACATGTTTTTATTGTAGATACCATCTTCTTGTGCCCTGTAACCACAACATTCTGGTTCTCTTATAATAATTTCTCCCATTTCCTGCTGAACACTGCGGCATAGAGGAGCAACTAAACTGGATGGACATTTTCTGAAAATTCAACAAATGTTCAAGAATTAAATAATATTCATATAAATTGTAAATATAATGAAAATTGAACAATAGACATAAACATAATAATAATATTAAATTGCATCACTAATTAAAAAAAACTAGTGGTCTTGGAAACGACCAACAAACAGGAGACCTAAGCCAGATTAATTATTATTTTAATAATTAAATTGTTAATTTTCACAATAACATGACAACACTAAACAATTTATGTAAACAAATAATTAGAAAATAGGCAATATTAATCAGCGACAGCCATACCCTTAATATAAATTTAACAATGTGTCTCTGGAAGATGTCATTTTTTATCTTTAAAATTTTAGAAGCAAAATTTGAATTGTCACAATTTGCAGCAATTATTTTTATACCATGAGTCACAACTTTATGAAGAGTAACAGCAACATTATTTAAAATTTTTATGCATACCTGCAATTCAAATACTCGAGGCACCAAGAGACTATTTCTCCAGTGATTTCAAATTCCGATATATTATATTTACCGATATGCACAGGTAGGGGGTTGTTTAATTCTACCGACTGATAGAACTCGTCAAAAAACAAACGGTATTCAGTTAAATAATCTTGATCAGAATCATCCATGGTTAATGTGATTTATAAAAAATAACTTTTCGATTAAAATAAACTACAATTGACAAACAAATTACACCGCCAAATCAAAACGCCCATAAACCGAACCTCTCTCTCTCTCTTCGTTCTCTAACAAACAATCCATTAGTTATCAGTTGCCACAATAATCGACTTCATAGAATCGATATACTAAGTATTTCAACGAAATATCAGTTTTTAAAGATATCTCTTAGAAGTATTTAGCAAAGAGCCCATGAAAAGAATACGAAATTCATAATCTTGTTGGTTTTGATTTAAGGTTGGAAAAGAGTAAGGTGTGAGGCCTAGAATCAGTACTAATTTAAAATAATGTTCCCCCCCTTCCATAATTTCTACAATTTATTGCAACTGCATTTGGTTTAAGTTATTAGTACCTTATTTATAAATATAACGTTGGCAATTGATCATAGAAGAGCACTTACGTACAATAATTATTTAGATGTTGGCATGTAAGATTTAATATTTTAGTCATGAAATATGAGGTATTGGGTAGATACTACTCCCTCCACGATTCCTTGAAGGAAAAACCATATTCAGAAACCTAGCAGCTCTGTTCTGGCATGTACTTGATTTCTCCTATAAAACAATATGAGAAGGGATCAAGGCTCAAGCTTTTTTATAGATGGCAATTGACAAATTACAGCTAGTTTTGTTTCCTTCCCTGTTAATACCATTGCTTCAGAATTTGAAAAATCATCATACTAACAAGCCATTAATGTGTTTAAAGCTTTACACGCAGATCCTCCATAAAATAGTCTAACCACTACACCATAAGAAAGCCTTTATCTTTTTTCAAATTTTGCAAGTCATCATTGAAAAAAATTTAATTAGAATATCAGTGTGATATAATTAAAAAAAAAAGCAATTATTGTTATTTAGAATACCCCAAATATATGATCCAATTAAGATCATAGTTTGACAATATGAATTTACATGGTAAAACTTACATTTTCAATTATCTAGCAAGGGTAAGTTTCTGTTTTAAATTATTGTCAAGTTCCTTTTTTTTGGGGGGGGGGGGATATATATTATAGATAAAGAAAAGGATTTTTTTTAAATAATTTTTCGTTACAATTATACATTTCAATACAAATCTCACCGAGGAAGTTAAGTTTAAGAAATAATAATGGCTGCTATGAAAAATGGATAATGTGCAGTTAAGAATAATTCTGTATGTCAGAAGGTAAACTACTGTCAAATTTGATGATTTTGACTTTAATGCTGTATTTGCATTATTCTGGCCATTTAGGAGAAGGTAAAAGGGTAATAAAAAATGCACCAGTTATATAAAGAGGATTATACAAGTAATACAGTGCGATCTGAAACTTCTATTTGGTCTCCTGTAAAACTTTGAAAACGTGACTCACAATAGTATACCTCTGACCTGCAGAATTATAAGGAATAGGGGTATACAAGGTTTTAGAAAAGAAGCAGACACAATTCTTTTTTTTGGCTTATCAAAGATAAACTCAATATTTATAATAAAGCCATTTGCTACTTTAGTCATAAACAATATTCTCATACAAATAAATTACAAAAACACATCCAAAGAACAACCTTCATACTATTAACATGTTCAATGGAATATTATAAAGTATATACTAGAAAGTTTTTTAATAATGTAGGTAACATTCATTGTAGTTCTAATTGACTTGAAACAAAACTATCAAGATATAACACAAGTAGAAGTTGCTTCCTTGACATCACCTTCTTTAATTTGTTTAGATCTTAAGACTAAATATGAACTTTGCATTCTTTTCTCAATATGTGGTGGTAGAGGATCATTCCAATTTGTTGGCGGTTCGGGGCGCCTTTCCCAAACGTCATTAACAAGGTGCCCAGCAAGTCTTTCTTTCTTTCTCTGTAATTCACCATCAACAAGTTCTTTCTGAAATATTTTTTACAAATTACATTTAAATTCACAAATAAATTCTTACAGTTAAAAATATCAGGACTATCAAATAAAAAATTTTCTTATTCATTTTTAGAGTAATAGATAAATTAAAGATATTCAACAGCACCTATTATGAGATAAATTTGCCCTTTGAGCTCTATAGAATGAAATAAAACAAATTTAATAAAAAATTTTTATAGAATATTTTTTTTTCAAAAACCTTACTCTTTTAACTCACAAATGCTCTTCTATCTTTAATATTATCCCAGTTAATACAATTATTGTAGTCTCTTTTCCATGGTCCACAGTCATCCAGCTTTCCTTTAACGAAATACTGATGAATACGAGAGCGAATAGAGGTACAATCACTGTATTCATCATCATATAATGCACAAGATCTCACCTGAAAAAGATAAAATGAATTCAATTTGAGATTCTAGAAAAACTCAATAAGCTTTAACATATCTGTGGCAGTTGTGAAAAATTGAATGTCGAGTTATTGAAAAATTAGTTAACCGTACTTCAAGTCTCTTTTATTGTGTTTTATATCGCATAAATCAGTCAAGTCGTGTGCCATTGCATTAGGAAGAATTTCCAATGTGAAGTTTAAGGTATCTTAAGTTTGATCGTTTAATATTAATAAGCTGATTTGTTCAATTCTTAAGTCAATAATCTTGACTTATCTGCTTTTTCAAGACCACCACAGATATATTCTTAAACTTTACACATCAATTTCCATTTGTCCTAACAAAAAACGAACCTATAAGGTCATATCATCCCAATAAAAAATTATTAAGGATCAATAAATAATTAATCATTAGGTAGTTAACAATTTTTTTCAATCCATATTGAGTAACATACCACATTGAAGGTCTTAACATTCAAATTATTACATGAGCTATTTTTTTTTTTTATGGTAGCACAAAGCTTTCGCCCACCAAGGGGGCTCCACCACCTGGACAACCGTTCATGCTTCCGCTTGTAGTAGTGGGTATAATACAGAAATGTTTATACATGACTCCAACCCCCACCGTGACTCGGAGGTTCGACGCTAGCAAAGGGATATGGTACTCTAGTAGATCAATTTGTTCAAATTTTTGTATTGTATTTAGGACTGTTATAAACAATTATAAATTGCAACAATTTAAATTGATTTATCATTAAAAACAAACACAGTTTATGAAAGATTATGTCACAAAAACGTTCTTTAACAATAAAGATAAACAATTTTTTTATGGACTTATACCACTTTAAAAACAAAACAAAAAGGCTCAAATGTAATATTTGTTGAAATATTAGTCCATGAGGTGAAGAAGCAGTGTGAATTGTTTGTTAGTTTTTTGTTGTTTGGACGTAATATGGGGCCACAAGTGAGGGGTTTGTCTAGCCTAAGTATAAAATAGGTGACGTTCTGGGATTTAACAGGAACGGGTTGACTGAAAAGCAAAGCTGGAGGACTGACATCTAGAGGATGAAGGTGGCAGGAGAGGACTTGTCAGCATTCACGAAGAGAGAACGGCAGTCGTCAGCTAACTCATAGAGGTAGGTTAAAAGATGAGTAGGCATATTAGGCGACTATAAGGGGAACAGTATGGGACTGAGTACCCAACCCAAGTTGTAGATGTGGAAGAGGCGAAGGATAAACTGAAATATTTTTCTGTTAGGTAAAATTCTTAAATGAGGAAATTTAATCAATTATGCGATGACATTGATAGATAGTGAAGTGCGAGGAGGAAAATCCAAAATGGAGGAGGGGATATGATGGCCGAGGAAAGCTGTCAAGCATTTAAAGAGAAGTTTTTCAAGGATTTTTCCCATGATGGTGTGAGGGAAGTGGCTCTGTAAGATGCTGGAGCAGAGAGGTTTGCATTATTTGTGGATCACTTTGATTAAGGAGAATTCCTAGAGGAAAAAATTATAGCTGATACTAAACTATATTGAATTTTAACTGAGTGGATGAAATTGATAAGATATCAGTTTAGGTTGATGAAAGAGATTTAAATTTTCTTCAATTTTATTAATGAATTAGTGTTCTCCAGTATGATTTGGTCAAAATCTCACACAAGGCAAGGACCTGATTAGAGACTTGTACTTTTACAGTACAATCAGCAGTTGCATTAGAGAGTAAAGTGTAGTACAGTTTTCTGAAACACTTAGATTCAACTTTTTCAAAAATATGGCTAAATAGATCAGTAAATGACTAAAATTTATTCAAGAATACAAAACACACAAATTTTGTGGCTTGTTAAGTATTCACCTGGCAGATAGGAACATTTGTGATACAGCTTATCCCAAGCTGAAAACTATGAATTTATCTGAGTTTGGTAGAGCGTTAATAAAACATAAATTAAAAATCTAGCGATTAACACACAACTAAAAAAGAAAAATAAGATTCTAAATCATCTTCCTTTTCAGTTTCAGGGTAACCCTTTCTCTAAGCTCTCTTGATGAATTAACCACATTACTACTAAATATACTTGGTTTTGGTTAGTTGACTTTTTGTCTCCATGATCCATGAATTAGTAACTACTAACTGAAATTCAACAATTCAAACTATGCACATGCAATACAGATAATTTGGGCTGGTGACTTGCACAATAGTAATTATTCATGAACTTGCTGAGATATCCGATGAACATTTCATCAGCCTAAGCCGATATCCACTCAGTTATAATTCTGGGCTAACAATGAACTAGTATCACACTCTAAGCCTATGTTTCGCATTAAAAAAAAGTAACCAACCATCCAGGAATATTTTTCAATAAATTCATCTGGAACGTCCATATTATAAATTGACTATTTTTAAAAAGTAACTATATAAACAGTTAGAGCAAACAGAGTGGAGACGTTTAAAATTTTTTCCAGACATATAACACTCAAGAAGGTTATTAGTCTATAACCTTTCTATGACCAAACTTTCGTTCTACAGAAAAATACTTTCTACAAAATTATTAAAAGGAATGTTTTCTTTCTTTACAAAAAAAATATTTTTTAGAAGACTAAGTGTTCTAACAAATAAATACAATGAGCTGGCTAAACATCATTAACCCAAATAATTTATGAATGGAATGACACCCAAACCGTTATGGAGTCAGATGGCACTGGTTAACTAATGTTTCAAAGCCGATTTTTGTAAACATGGCTTGACAAATTTAATTTATTTTATTTAGTATTTATTATTGTTATTATAGCCATGCAGATCTCATTAAATAGTAACAATTTTTTAAAAATTCAATTGTGTATGATGTTTTGTTTTACAGTGCGTACTGTGTATTAAATTATATTACATCAAGGAGTTTATTTATTTATTTAAACATCAACCTTTTCTTTTGCAACAATGAAAGGGTTTTCATATGAAAAAAGATACCTCAAAAGACCAAAACTTGGTCCTCCAGATGTGTACCCTCAGGAACCTAAGCAAAAAGAAGTTAGCACTTTTTTTAATCAAATATATATTTGTTTAAAAATCTTTGAGGCGATTTTACATACTCTATTTCTTTTCAAGCCTATAAAAATGTACTTGTATTTCTAGGATGAATTAACAATTAGTAATGTGAAACACGGCTTTGCAGCTTATCCTCAGTTGTCAGATGAATTTGGGACAGCTCGGAATTGCAATGTAACTGCATCAAAGGTGAGAATTTTTTGAGTTTGGTAGATTTTTATTCTTTCTTTCTTGCCGTTACATTTGAGTTCACTGTAATGTTTTTTGTCCAGATCGGAGCTTATTTTAATGCAATCTTAGGGAAAAAAGATGAAATAAACACTCTCCCAGATTCAGGTAGAAAGCGCCAACAAATTAATCCTAAAGATAACTTTTGGCCTGCTACTGCCCGCACGAAACCTGCTGTGGAAGCTTGGTTTAAAGATCTTGCTGGTAGCAAAGCTCTACTTGCTTTGTCCAAGAAGGTGAGAATCTTGCTTGTGTATGAATGATAACATATTTTTGACTCTTCTAACTAGATGTTTGATTTTGCTGTGTATACTATATAGTGACATGGCAGCATGTAATTAAATTAAGATATGTGGGCCCCTTATCAGCTGCCTCCCATTTCAACCCAGGTATGGCCTTAACATGGGCCAGTGGCACACCAGACCCTTATGCGAAAGTTCTTACATCTTCTTGTTACCACGTCACTTGGGACCCCTTACATTACTTCCAAGCAACAAGAAACTAAGATGATTCACACTGCTTCTTCACCTCATGGACAAGTGTTTAAAAATAAAATAGATAACGAGAAACTGATTTCTTCAAATAAAGATTTATTGTGAAACAAACAAAACAACTTTTCGTGATTTTAATCAGCTAATGTTTCATCAAATATTACATTTGAGCCTTTTTTTTCTGTTTTTGAACTGATATAAGTTCATTTTAAAAATAAAAAAAATTATTTATCTCCCTATGATAAAAGAAAGTTTTTTCACGTAATGTTAAACTTTTATGAAAATTTGGTTTTAATGATAAATTATATTGCAGCGTGCCAAAATGTTAAATGTAGTCTTGTTCGACCCAATAATTTGTCTAATCAGGTATCGCAGCCTTTAATCAATCGTATAATTCATAATTGTTATAAGTTGAGTCAATGGTGAGAGATGCTCACACAAAGAGCTGTTGTAGGTCTCCTGGCCTTTTTCAGGCCAGACTCGACAGTTCTCTAATATTAAATAGTTCCTCCCACCAGAGCTTCCTACCATTATCATTATTTTAAGAACAAATTTAAAATATTTATATTCCTGAGGAAATGAACTACTCTGTTCTGCTATGGAAGTGGTCTAGATCTGTTAAAACAGTGGGTATACCTTTCTCAAAAAGAAAGTACCCGAACAAGAACTAACCACTTCGTTGGCCAAGGTTTGCTTTTTATTAACGGGAGGCAAATCAACGAAGCATTTTGCCTTGGTTGAGGTTTGGTCTACTGGTGATAACATCAAAGGGTTGGCCTTGGTACCACTCTCCTGATGTAAACACCAGACCAATGTTCATTGGTTCAGTTTCCCTAGTTGAGTGGATGTGTTGAAAAATACTGTAGTATGTAGTGAAATAATGAGACAGCATTTAAACTGATCTAATAGGTGTTTATCGTGAAAGGGAATATTCTTGGGTCCTACGAACTGTGAATGTAGAAGAGTGAAACTGTGAAAAACTAATTGAAGATGCTTGGTGCGAAATATGCAGAAAGAATGAAGGTAATGTGCAGATGTGAAGAAGAAAATGGGATCTTTATAGATATATTTTAGCCGTGGAAGACAGAGAGAAGAAAGCAAAACTAGGAGTAGTGCTGATGAAGTCGACAAATCTACATGGTTTGTTTTGTTTTTAGCAGTATGGGCTTCTTACAGGATAAAGTTTAAGTCTAACAATAAAATTTGATTAATGTATTTTTAAATTTTTATTTTAGGGCTCAAGGCGTTATTATTAAAATTATAATGAAAAATCGTATTATTACACGTAAAAGACATTTTTGCACTCAATGGAAAACATAACATAAAAATTGCATCATTTTTAATTGCTGTAAAAAAACAAACAATGAATCACTTAAATTACAAAGCCTGTTCAAGTTCACTATGAAATTTATTTTGAATCAATACTTTAAAATAACAATAAATTCAGATTTTACAAGCATACATACTACTCCGCCATCTGAATAAAAATAATCAGTGATTTCCTACTTTGGATTCCTCTTTCACTGCTTGATCCCCTTTTCCTAGGCCTTTTTGGGCGAGGATTGAAAAGATTGTAGGTCATTGTTGTTGTTCGCTGTTCTCCAATATCCTAGGATTTTTACTTCTGCATCATCTTCATAAAAATTACCAGTATGTCTGAAAATATTAGATGATACGTTGCTTTTTTTGTAAACAACTGTTGTTGCTTTTTCTGGAGTCAGTAACGTTGGTTTGCAAAAATTTTAAAAAACAGGAGACAAATTTCCAAAAAAGTTCTCAATAATTCGACGTGCTCAGCTCAATTTCTAATTAAAAAAACCTTTAAAAATAAATCTATCTATCCTATAAAAAGATCTATTGTTTGAGATCTTCAGTTTTAAATTCTCTTAACAGTGGCTTGTCTATAATCCTTTTTTATAACTGTTAATTTTATTTTTGATTTCCTTTTATCATGACAGGTTCAATAAAGTTGCAATAGTGTTTAAAATTTATCGTATTTTCCAACCATGCTTAAACTGACCTCAATGAACTGAATTGTCTACATTTGATTAACTTTCAACTCTTAAATAAGGTTCTGACCAAAAAACAAAGTGAGTGAAATAGCAGGTGTTACTGTGAATATGACAATCACATACACTATAATATAAAATGGAAGGGACACGATATATTAAACTGCCTAGAAGCTAATGACAGGTATGCCAACAGTGGCATAAGTTATAAAATAAAATGCTTCTGTAATTACTTTGATAATTATTTCTAACATTGTTCCTAGTAGCCTGCCAATAAATAAAACAACACATTCAGGATTTAGGATGCATGTTTCACTATACGATAAATAGTGTGTGGACTGGGTGATTGGTTAGTGTGGTAAAACTCGCATGTCTGAATTTTTTTAGAGGATTGAGCAGATTGAATGAATCAGACATAGGTCCAAACTTTTTGGTAGGTATCTTTGGTGGGTTCTTACTAAACAAAATTATGAATTGGACCAGTTTTGGTATCATTAGTCTAATGTGCATTATAACGTGGCTTGAGGTTGTACAGTACATTTTTGTCAGGTATATTTGGATAGTCAAACCTTTAAACCAATCGTAAAAAATTATTATTATATAGTGTGAATAATAATACACACTTCCAAAATTAATGTATATTTATTAGATCTTCGCTTGGATGTTACAAATACATAAACAAACATTTGACATAACAGTTTTATTATTTTTTCCTTTAGGCTCCAAATTTTAATAAAAAAGAAGAAATATTTCCGTTGCTATGTGAATTCCAAGTTCCTATGTTAAGAGCTGCTTGGTTTATTAAATTAAGTTCAGCTTATACCGTTGCAGTTACTGAAGCTAAACTAAAGAAAAGGCAGTTACCAGATCCGACACAAGGTATGTAATTTTTTTTTGTGTCGTTATGTATTAATCTCATTAATTTATAATATCGCTAATTTACATGTCATATGTTACAATATGTAGAGTATTGGATGCTCACTATTGTGTTAATAAAGATATCTGGTATCTTTTACTCCAGCTGTAAAATGCGTTACCACAGATCTTGGAAACTGTTGCAAAATATTAGTTGTTTTAATTATTAGGTAAGAATAAATTTGTACATATAGTCATTGGAAATCAAAATCATCCAGGTGCTAATACCAACTGAATCCCCTTTGCCCATGTTCAAGCAGTGACTTTCTCCTGGTGGTTTCATTGCCCTTTTCGTTTTTAATACAAAGCCATTGCTAGATGACGTGTTCTGAAACCCTATTGCTATTTTTCTCACTAATAATTATTAAAACAGTTTTCCTCTTACCTAGTAATTATAATAAAAAAAGTGAAATAACAAAACTCAACTACAGTAGGCTCTCACATAAAATCACTTTTGTCATTTTTAAAGTGAGAATTATATATCTAATAAGACGAAACAATAATAGGACATCATGCTCATAAGGCGTTGGTAAGACATCCCGGCTCGGGAAAGGTTGAGAACAAAACTAACAAATATTTTGATATAGCATTGTAAAGTTTATTCTAAATATATAAAATAAATGTATAATTACTTACATTTTTCTTTCTTTCGTATATATCCTAGTTACTCTCCCATGTCCGGATCACCCCCGGTCATATTAATTTGGATATGGGAGGGTCTACTGTACAAATAATACTTCATAAAAAGGTGCATGTATTTTCTATAAATTAAGAATTTTCTATAATATGAGAAATAGTTTTCTGTAAAATTCAAGACTAACCTCATTATTTTATATGGAACCTTTATTTTATTTAGTTGTAATTAATTAATAATATTTTGAATTTACTTTAAGAATGGACTGGAACATTATTAAAGTTTTTAAAGGAACAACTCTTAAAGCTCCAGGATTTCTATCAATCTACTACTCAGACTGTTATGTTAGATGAACAAAAACTAGCTCTAAAATTGTGGCACTATAATGCTCAACTTACCAGATACCTTTATCAGGTAAGAATATTTGTTATATGGCAATCTATATTAGTGGTTTTATTTAAGAGACCTATTTAGTGCTTAACTCTTGATGTTATCAAATCTTGTTTATACTAAATATTTTCAGGAGGGGCTTATAGACAGGCAAGAGCTTCTAGTATGGGTTCTAGACCTAGTGGAAAGGTATAAAAATTGGCCTCCTGCTGACGATGGTCCACTTCGACTGGTATTGCCTGTAGTTTTGCAGTATTTGGAAGAGTTCACTCAAAATGAACTCATGGCTAGGAAACTGGCCTACTTCTGCTCTCTCAGGCTTTCTCAGCTTTGTACTAACCAAAGTGGAGGCGGTGTTTCTCCCAATAGTCCTAACCACAGTCTGTAAGTAATGCGTAATGTTCCTTATTACCTAAGAGTATACTTGTATTCTTGTGTATGCTATTTGTTTAATCTCTTATTGTAAGTTCATTCCTACGTGGGAGGTTGGTGTTCATATTATTACAGCATGTTACTAAATATATTAACAATTATTCCAAAGGAAATTATATTAAATTAGACTGGATGTCCTTTTAATTGGATTTAAATAATTATTTTAATATTTTAACTATTTACAATTTTATATAATAATTAAATATATTAAGTATTAAGAATTACCATTCAAAGAAAAGATATACTATCAGGATTGGGACTTAAACTCCGGACCTCCCTAATATCCAGTCGAGAGCCCTACCAACTGAGCTGCATGATTGGACGATCTTTCCAATATGAATCTTCTTTGGCTAAGTCAGTGGCTGTACCACCTGTTCTGACCGTTGTGGAGGGCACAGAATCTGTGCTTTGACTGCTGGGACACAATTGTGACTGCTGGGACACAATGTGATCCCTAATTTAAGTTTCCAAGAGCTCGCTTTCCAATGTTATGGTATTAATTATTAATAGTAATGGTATTTATACAGCAGAAATTGAAATTAAAAGTTTGATGAGTGGAATAAATCACAGATTTTAAAAATTAATTGCTGGTTTTTTGTTCAAATCCCAATAAACTCTTAACGAACTAAGATCCTTGATATTGTGGTAATGTTGCACTAGAGAATGTTTTAATTGAAATTATTCATGTAGGGACTGATTAATATGTTGTATATTAGCAGTGTATTTAATATGATTAGACAGGCAAAAATTGCTATTCTTGTAGGATTCAAAAGTGATATAATGAGGTTTTAATATTTAATATGTTTTAATATAATTTTCGTTCCTGCAGTAAAAAATATGAGTGAATAATATTAGTGTAGTATTCTTGCACTATTGCATGAATTGAAACCCTAAGTAGCAACATTAACTAAAATAAAAGTTTTGGCAATCATGAGAATATCTATACACTTGTAATTTTAATGCTTAATGCATTTATTACAGGATGGGGCCGTTACAGAACAATAACAACAGCAATCAAGCTGCTATAACCTTCAACGAATACATCAACTGCCCGCACCACAAAGATGTCGTTTTAGCTCTCTGCGTTGTTATACAGGTCAGTGTATTTGAGCGAGTAACTGGCTAAACTTTACTTACTATTTATAATTTAAATATGCCATCATTTTTTTTTATCTATTAGGTGATCACTCTTGAGTGTCCGACAGCCCTTGTGTGGAACAGCGTGTGTGAAGGAAAATCAGCCTGCATATTGAATGGATCTCCTTTGGACCAACTCCCATGCCCTCCTACTCAGTTACCTATGCCTCAGAGAAATGCCAATATTCAAATCAGGTATTTAAAAGAATCTAGTTGTTAAATTTAAAAAATACATTATATAACTGAATTATTATTAACAAGTCGATGCAAGGATTAAGAAACAAACACCTTATGTTATTGCGTCTGGCCAGATATCATTGAAAGCCAAGCCAGTGAGTGCTATTGTTTCTAACAGCTCAAACCCTTGAGAATGACGACATAGTCCATCAAAAATATTCAGGAAGATAATCGATGAGGAAAGACAGGTGTTTTATTTCTTAATAAACTCACTCATCATTTTTGCCACTATATCATGTTTTTTTGATATACCTGAAGGAAGAGGCTCTACTTTCTAAACATTTTGAGACTATTGTCTTCCATCTGTCTATTTGTATGCTCTAAGAGACTAGCTGTAAAAATGATCCAGTCCATCTGGTATTTTAATTGCATATTTAACAGCGCCCCGGGATAGCCTATACATAGTTTTGGTTAAGATGAAACAGTGGGAAGAATGTGAAAAAAGTTTGCTGGAAAAAGGTAATGATCAGAAAATTAGCTTGTAAATTAATACAGTTGCTTATTAAATAATATTGAGCCTTTATAAGATATAAATCTGTCCACACTTATTGAATTTATAATAATTGATGTTTTAAATTGCCCACATGGTTGTACCCTTTACGCAATAACTAATAACTGCTACTAGGTTCAATGCAAAACAAAAGAGAAACATTCAGTACTGCAGTCAAATGTACATTTTTATTTGAATATTAGTGTTTAGATACCATACCATTTGCTGAGAAACAAATCTCTTTTCAAAACAAAATTAGACAGGTCACATGTTTCGATTACCTCCACGCAAATCTTCCCCATAGGCAGATCATGCTGCAACTTGTGTGTGATTAGAAACCTTCAGATTAGGGACTACTTCTTTGATTAGGATGGTCTTTTATATATAAGAGAACTGTCTGTTGAGGAAGTTATAACTTTATTTGACATCTAGCGATCAAATGACAGTATGACAAGGACAAGGCAATAAAAAAATGTGTGTGAATCAATAATAGTCAGCAACTATTCTTAATATTTCTAGTCTTTATGGCAATATTCTGCTGCATTGCCAGGTGGTATGGAAATATTGCTGTATCTTATCTTGTATGTATGTTAGTTATGTAAATAAATACTCAACAATTAAAATTTTATTCAATCTATTGGACTTACTTTTAACTATTAATGTTAATATTAAACTTTTTGTTTCTTTCAGAAACCAATTGCGGCTGTCTGAAGAAATTATTAAGCAAAGGAGCAATGCTGCAGAAAATAAGTGGTCTTGTGACAAATGGCAAACTTCTTGTGCTGGCATTACACACCACAGGGTTTTGGCCGCTTTAGATGCGTTGGACCGTCATTCTTTTTATAAAGTTGATACAAACAATTCGCTTGATACATTGTATGCTAAAATATTTCCGAATATACCAGATAAAGCCCAATATGTAAGTTACTGTTACATTTGTTACAATATGTAAGTTTGTGTATGCAACCCCAGTGCTGGGTGTTGCGGTAGTTGAGTGTTTTAGTATGCCCTATCAATTTCTTGGGCATTATCCATATGAGCTAAACAGAATCGTGTATTCCCCGTTGATCTCCATGATCTGCTACAAAACAAATATTTAGCCTAGAGTGCTCCAGTTCCTCCTGAAGTTAACCTCATAGAGTACACTCATGTACAAGACCTCACAGCTATACCATTTGAACTGTAATAGTTCACTCTACTGTTATGTAACATATCTTTTAAAATAAGTAGATGTATTGATTGGGAGGTCTCTAAAGGTTTTTTTTGCCAGTTCCAAAGATTACTGACTAGTCTCCATTTCTGATGAAATCAAGGTCCATTTTCCACTTGATGGAGATCTTATCATCCCCATGAAGTCTATCACATGAGGTAGCATTGTGGGGGCTCCAAGGCCCACATTCTCCTAAATAATGAAGAAGTCTGAGATACCTTATCGCATGCAGAGAAATGAGGACAATCTGTTATACCTAGCTGATGCAGATTACTGTGGATCGGTTAGAATTTCTGATCACGCTGGTTCACTGTCAGCAATGGTTTAAACCATGCTGGATTTGTTGATTGATCGCTTATTAATGCTCAGCTTGACCTGTCTGTACTTAGTATTATCACACCATGATTTATCCATATCTCATATCTGGCTTTCTAGACAAAGACAAATAAGTAGCCTTTAAAATGCCATCATAGGTTGAAGACTTTTATATTTCCATCAACGCCTATTTGAACCCCACCCCGAACCCATGACCGGAAAATATGATACATATGGCAGCCAGGAATGTTGGCTTTCAGATAGTAAACTGTTTTGTATTTTTTTTATTATTATGAATGATAGCTAATAGTTAACAATTTATTTCATACTTATTTAGGTTAACCTTACAAGTAGTTAAATCAATATATAATTTTTAAGACTTTGTAACATTTGTTGATGCTAATTGTAGAGTGTAGAGAAAGATGAACCAATCGTAAATTTACTCTGCTGGTGGGCAGTTAGCGGCGTGAGATATGGGGAACATCGTGCAATGGCAGTAGCCAAACTGTTAGAGAGGAGGAATTCTCACATACTAGCTGGTGGTGGTGACAATAACGATACTGAAGATAAAGATTCATCTTCATCTCTCCCAGCTACGCTTCCCGTTTTCCAGCTCTTACTTATGAAATTCCTAGATCATGATGCTCCTGTTTTAGGTAATTATTATGTTATAATTGAAGAGCTCATAAAAATAATGATATAGTTCATTTGGGATCAGCTGTGAATAGAGAAAAGAAGACGTTAAATTTTCATCAACATTCAATGTCCTGTTGTCAACAATAGAAAATTATTTCTCATTTATTGACTCAACTGCCAATCAGATTCATATATCTATTTTTTCAAAAACTATCAAATGATTAATTCCTGTTATTAATTTTTGTTTTTACTATTTTACAACCTTTAGAATTTTTTAATTCTCTTTAGTTGCTGGACCTAATGCAAAAATACATAGCCTTTTTTTTTTCAGTAAACCAAGTTGATTCCCAAATCAATCTGAGGCTAATTATGAACTCTTAGTTTAATAATTGTTTTATTGTATCAAATATGTTTTCATGTTAATTGATATTTAAATGTATATTGTCATACCTTGTACATTAAATTTGTTTTAAGATGAAAGCAACAATTCTGCATCGAGCAGGACAATGTTCACAAACCTGATTCATTTGTTCTCTGAGCTAGTTCGCCATGAAGTGTTTTCTCATGATGCGTACATGTGTACGCTTATTTCAAGGGGTGATCTGTTACAAGCCAACGCTGCACCAGGTAATTTAAGTGTATCTAAGTTTTATTAAAATAATTCAAACATGTTACAAGCTATTTCAATTGTATTTTTTATTACATTGTACTTGATTCTTATTTGGATTCCATTTATGAATCTATCATAGCCAGCAGAGGGCCAGAGGCTCATTACTTAGCATACCATTCTTTGGCTAGTAAACAAATATATTCTAGGGAGGTAATATAGTGAGGATATAAGCTGCAACCTCCAGGTTCACTCTCAACCTAGAAAAGAACTACATAATATATATTTTTGATTATAGGTAATACAAACCCTGGTAGTGCCAGACCCAACAGTAATAAGCCTATAGATACTCCAACGACTCAGATCCACCTCGACTCTGATCCAACTGCTCTTTTTGACATAAAACCAAATAAGATCCAGGTAATCTTGAATTGTTTTAAAACATACTATTTAAGCACACTATTAAGACACTAAAGTGTATTTTTCATCAGGAACATGGAAGAGCAATGGAGTATGATGACAGTAAAGCGATCGATGATGACCTAGGAAAAATATTGTTATCTATCAATCAACAAAATTCAATGGTATGATGTCCGTATAATCTTTTAAAATATAATATAATAAAAAATTGCCCTAATAAAGAGTTTTCTAGGAACTGGTGCTGTAATAACATACCTTAATAGCTTCCAAGCTAAAATCAGGATATCAACTACACATAACAACCAATAAATTGCTTGATACATATGCCATTTTTTAAATAATGATTGACATTATTGTAAAATGAGGTAAAATATAAGCAATATAAATTTGTTAACATTGTAAAGTTTTTTTAAGGCATTAGGCTAGGCAAAGGTTACATTATATAAAATGAGGTAAGATGGTGTCAGTTAAGTAGGAATATTTTATTAAACTTATGAAAATTTTTAGAAATAGTTCATTGTATTTAAATGACAGCATTGGAAGCGGGCTGCTATGATGGAGGCTGCCCGGCAACAGTTCCTGTAGAGGATTGGTGATCAGTAGTTTTGTTTTGGGGGCATCTTCTTGCTTGTTATGTTTTATACATACAGTTTTCTTGGAAACTATCAAAGCCACCATCGATCTCCTTCCTGCAATTCTACTTTTCAAAGTTAAAATATCTATGGCTCTAAAATATATATAATAGTTGTTAATGTCTGGAAAAAAAGTAAATACTGCCCTGAATTACTTAATATTTCATAACTATTTAATGTTTTCATGTACAATCTATTATTTTTTAGGATGAACCAGTTTCACCTAAGGATGTAGGTGGTCCACTGGTTGGTGGAGGAATGGATCACGATGGTGCAGAACCCACCGATGGAGCTGCGAGGGCCAAGCCTTCACGACACCTCCTCTATTCAACTCATTTTCCTCTACCTCAGGTAATGCATTTCTTATCTACAAGTATATTAGTATTTTGAGAGAAGGTATGGTGTAAAGGACACATCAGACAATATTGGTAATAAAATGCTTATTTTTAACTTATGTATACTGTACTGTTATATTTTTTTTATTGTATAATAATAGAGAAGAACTTTTTTTTTTCTCCCGTGGGAGTTGTAAATACACAATAAAATTTTCCACACTTGAAGCAAAACTTTTAGATGGCGGCAAGGAAAATAGTGTTAGTATGTTAAGATTTCCATGTGGGTTAAATAACAGGCAAACAAATAGTTTTTAATAATCAAATAAGATACATAAGACCCCTATGATTTCAGCTGCAGATTTCTTTACTTTTTATATTTTCTTCTCGGGATACCCAATAGAATCTAGAATTAAGCTTGCCAGAGTGTATACTTAGATTGTAGTGTCACAAGTTTAATTCTGACCTGGAAGTGAATTCAACTTTCTTATTCTAGCTACAAAAAAGTGGTAACATTTGGAAATCTCGACCTTGCACCATAAGTTCTAGCACATAAGTGCTAAACCAAACTATCAAAATAATCTAAATACTTTTTCTGGTTGTTGGTTCTTTGTCTGCTGCTTTTTTCAAAATTTGCTAACCCGAATTAATTAATATTAAATTTATTGAAATCATTACTCAAATTTCAGCTATTATAATACTAACTCACTTTTTTACTTGTTGTCAATGGTCCTAAGGAAATATATTTGAATTGTTCCGTATGGCAATGCTGCTTGTGGCCACATCTAATCTAGCCAGTAATTTATCATTTCATTCACACGTATTATAAACTTTAATTAAACATTGTTTTCAGGACGAAAGCTGCTCTCATGAATGCAATCAGAGGCATGTCTTGCTGTACGGTGTGGGGAGAGTTAGAGATGAAGCACGGCATTTGGTGAAGAAAACTTCAAAAGACATATGCAAATTATTTTCTAAAAAATTCAGTATCGACGTTAGCGAAGGTGGCAAAGTTAAAAAACATTCAAGGAATGAATTCAGCTTTGAAACGACGACAGCGAGGGTCCAGGCGCTGTCTTACTTCGACCAGCATGTTGTTACATGGCAGTGTGCTATGACGGTCTTGGAAATGATTAGCTCTTTTGCCTCCGGTAATTTTACTGAATTATTAATAATAGAAATAAGTAAGAGTATACCTGTTTCTAAATGTGGTTCTGAAATGACTTTAAATAATTGCTATTCTATTGAGTTATAATTTAACTATAAATAATGATATAAAAATGAATTCTTGTTAGTTTATCCTTAGACCCCAGAATAGATATATTAACCCCTTGACATACAAATAAAATGCGTGTTGACGCGATATATATTGCGAAGATAGTTCGATAATTTTCGAAAATATGGGTGTTTCTATTATTTTTCGGTTTGACTAATACATATCTATTTTAGATTTTTTTATCTGCTACATTATAATGCAAAATATGCTCTAACTTCATCATTTGTTAGTGGATACCACTCCTTGTTCATTTTTGTATTCGGTTCTATTTCCATTTGTGCTGTACATCTATTTGTTTCTCTGACCATTTCAAAAAAGTCATCACATAAAACTTGTTTGAAAACACGCAGAGGTGTTGCATTTGTACGCAATCTTTGTAGAACAGAGCAGTTCATGCCTGCAGTTTCAGTAAATTGTTTTATATTGACAGTATTTTCTTTTTCTTTCCAATTACATTCATCCTCTGGTACATCAGATTCGTCACTGCTTGAAATAGGTCTTGCATGTTTACGCACATTATGTCGAACAGAATAGCTTCACTTGAATACTCAACAGTATAAACACTTTGATGACCATTTTCAATCTCACTAGAGTAATCTAATACACTTCCATCATCACGTTCATATAATACACCCAACTGAGACATGTTGGGAGCACTATTTCTAATTACAAATATGTACTACAGCGTTCGTGGCGTGAGGTCAGTACTGTACTGATTCCACTTTCATCATGCGTGATTTACTGGTTTAGCCAATGCAATTTTTTTTATCGGTACTGTTGAGGGGGGGAAACATCTTAAGCAAAACAGGATCAAGACACTACTCCAGCAGTTAAAGAACCTAATAGTATACTGCGAGGCGTTCGCCGAAGAAAGTTCTTACTGTCTCGGAGACGTCAAAGTCTACAATCACCCATGAAATGAATGACGTCTCCCAGACGTCATTGTATGTCAAGGGGTTAAGCTATTATGCATTGAATAAATTTTACTGATGTAAATTATAATTAATTAATCTTTTTGATCATATATGTTTACTTCTGATGTAGGCTATAAATAATTGAAAAACCCACCTAAAATTCAATTAGCCAAATGAGAGCAGAAGCAAAAACAAAAAACATAAGGAAACTGAAATTAGTGAAGATCATATTCAACTAAAATACTAGAAAATGTCTCAATTAAGGGAAAATCAAACATCACCAGAGTGAGCCCAATGAAACAAATAGGAAATCAGGAAGTGTAAGCCATCCTGAAATGGACAGGGACTAGACACTTATCATCATTGACAAAGATTAACATAAAATTATACATTGTGGTATATAATTTTATCTTTGGTCATAAATCTCAAAAAAAAAATTAAAATAGGCTGGTTTACATTACTTAAATTTTTTTTTTCTGTTAAAAAGAAGATTTTGCTCCATAATTATTCTGTCCAGTTTTGTCAGCCGACAGAATGCTGTATTTATTTAATTTTAACTTCTAAAAAAAAAATAACCTAAAAGCCTCGGGCACTTCAGATTAAGCTGACATATTTCTTATTGGTGTAGCTCAGAAACAATTTGCCCCAAGTGAAGAATAGGCCCCATCGACTACAACAACCTATAGAAAAACCAAGGGATAAACAAAATGGGGCCTACTAGGCCCAAATGTCAGACCGTTTATGCCCCCCCCCCCCCTCATTCGATCTATCAAATCTATCCTAAAAAATAAATAAATTAAGTGAATGTATGTAAAGTTAATCTATAAACATAAATAATTAATTGTTTCAGGGAACTCCAATTACTTGCCAGTTCAGGAGCATGTTGCATTCTTGTTTGACCTTATGGAATTAGCTCTTAATATTTATGGTCTCATAGACATTTGCATCCAAGTAAGTTTATTTGTTTAAAATATAGTTGTTTAGTCTTTAATTCTATAAGTGTAATTAGATCCATAAATAAGTAAGGATTTTAAGTAGTTATAAAATGACATATGATACTATCAAGAATTTTCAAGAAGAAAAACATTTTGTTTTTTAACATAGAGTATAGCTCATCTAATTTTTAGCAGTTGTGGTAATCTACCTCAATTTTCAAAGGCAGCTTCCTTGCTCCATTTGTGTGGCAAGCCATTCAAGCTAATAAATGACCTTTACAAGGGGAAGAGCCAATGAAGATTGAGCCTATGGCTATGAACAAAACAAACAATACTTTAAATGTCCTATTACAATATTTGTTTTTGGTTACAAATCTAAAACCCAGTTACTAATATCACTATTCAATTTTGTTATATTTAGATCTTGAAAGAGATCCCGGAAGTTGAAGCTCAACTTGCAGCGAAAAGTTCTAATCATGTGCGGTCTTACACAACTGGGCTTGTACTTTACATCGTTGGAGTGTTGAGAAGATATCATTGCTGCCTTTTATGTAATATTCTTATGCTTTATGTCAATTAGGGTTTTATCAATTTTTTGAAATTCATAAACCTTTATGTTGTCCCTCATGTGTCTATCTTTACTAGTCTTTGTGAGTCTTGTGCTTAAGCTAAAGAAAAAAAACAATTTAGATAGAGTCCTCCTTTGACATTGAAAAGAAACCAAAAAAAATATAGCTATCTCTGTAATTAAAGAAATATATGTTTTTCTATAATTTTTAGTGGGGTATCAAATTAAAAATCTCAAAGTTCTGATAAAAACAATAAGTAATTTTTGTTTAGCTTTATGATTAGTCCCAGTTGGGGAGGATATAAATAAATAATAAATCTTCCATCTCTCCCCCAATATAGTTTATTTACCAAAAACATTTTCGTCAGCTCTAAGCAGTTATCTTCAGTTATTAAAATTAAAAGTCATATCGTCAACAAAGTAAAAACATCGACTGTGCATACAGAGACAAATAAAATCATTCATTAAAAGTAACAATAAATAAAGCCTAAGCTGAACTGGACTTAGTACAAAAATGACCATCCATTTTATTTTTATTAAAATTAATAAAAAAAATTTACACATAAATAAAACAAATAATTAAAAAACTATTTAAAACACACTGATACATTAATGTCATGGCTACTCAACCAATTAATGGTGTGAAAAACTTATTACATTTGACATTATTTCTATTGATTCAAACTTTAAAATAGGTTTGCTATCTCTGCAGACTTCACTCTATAACTGGCTTTATTCAGGAGGTATGAAGGGGGTGGGTTTCTTAGCCTATCTTTGTTTATTATTTTTTATTTATATTTTCCAATGTTAGGATATTAATTTAATTTCAAGGCTGTTAATTAATTTTCAATCATTTGTATGGTGTGGCAAGGGAACTCTATGTGGTGCATCATGATCCCCTTCCTCCTGTAGAAGCTGGTAGAACAGGCTTGTTTTTTGTTTAAGATGTTCTTTGCATCTAATAAATAATTTTCAGTTTGTTCTACCTACATAAGATTTATTGCATTCCTCATACTCCATTCTATATACGCCTGATCCATCTTTTAACTGAATTGTGTCTGTTTTGTGGGAAATTGAGTGATGTAAAGTTACTTTACTCTTAAAGGCTACACCAATGCCAGCTTATTACAAAATTTCCCTAATTCGTCAGAAATATTTCCCAAATATGGGATTGTGCACCATTTTTTCACATCTTAGTTATTATTATTTTTATCCTTTTTCATCACTCTTCTGTTATCTATTTTCGTTTTATACCATTGTCTGTATCGTCCCCATTTTGGTTTTCCAAACTATAATTTCAAAAGATCATTAAAACTATCATAGGCTTCATGTTCATCATTTGGCTTTAACTTTAACATTGACTTTTTTAGGGAGAATGATGTTCTCTATTTAATGGCCTGATGTTGCTAAAAATAAAACCAGTATGTTTTGGTTAAAATCCAATTATAGGAAGTTGGGAGAAGAAATTAAACATGAAAAAATCTTGGCCTGTTTTGTTAACTTTTAAGAATGCTAAATTCCCAGCTCAAAAGCTATTTAAGACTGATTTTTTTTTTCTTAAGGTTGAAGACACACTAAACTTAGTAAGGCAAAAAGATTTAAAAAAATATTCATAAACAAATTTTGGTTGATTAAAAGAAGTTATGATGCTCAGAACAACTAGTTTATTCTAACTTTAGTAATAAAAGTATTTTATGATATGAAATAACATTTGAATTCTCAAGAGTACACTCCGGTTTAAGAGCCCCCACTGTTATTTAGTTATATATATATTTAGTTTCCTCAAATAAATTACTTTATTATTAAGTTAAAAATAGTCAATACTAATACAAATAATAAAGATATTAGTTGTAACAGTACATACCTATCAATGTAATTTATGAAATGTGTTTAAATACTATTTTGCAGTATCAGGAGATCAAACAGTGGCAGTGTTCGAAGGCCTGTGCAGAGTAGTGAAGCATATTTCCAACCCAAGTGACTGCAGCTCAGCTGAGCGTTGTGTCCTGTCTCACTTGTATGACCTGTACTCTAGCTGCTGTCTGCTCAAGACGAGGCCCCACGGAGCAGAGCCGTTTTCAAACGCCTACCCAAAAATAATGAATGCTCTGTATTCCCCGCTCACGCCTAGCCAGTCCGGAGGGGCTGCTGGTCCATTTATGGCTGATGTCATAAAGAGTGTCCGTAGGAACAGTAAGTCTGTAGTAAATAATTTGAAATTATCTTCTATTGAGGTTGTAAGGTATAATTTTTTGAAATAGGATACTTGTTTATTCTTGCTTATTTATCATTCTTATAGACTCATTCAAATATTTAAACTAATTTACACCATCTCTTCTACTGTAACATTAGATTACAGTATATTACTCAATTTTATAAATTTAAAGTCTCGCCTATGCGGGCCTATTGATAAGATCAGTGAAATGGCAGAATTATCCACAAGTGTGTACATAATGGACAAATCATATGTTATAGATTTTATAAAGAGATTTAAACAAATACATTCCCAAAGATGCCTGAATAGGCTAAATGCCATCATTGTTGCTATAAGCAAGTTATATTGCCTATTTGAAAGTTATAAGATTAAAAACAATTAGGGAGAGACCAATAATTTGTTTTGATTAAATTATTTTAAGAAGGGGCATTAGTTACTTCGTCATATTAAGTAACTTCAAGAAACTAAGAGTTTAAAGTACAGCATAATTTCTCAGAGGAGGGCACTAGTCATGATTAATTTTTTTCTCAAGAAAAGTATTTAATAGAATATTTAGGGAAAAAAGAGGCATTTTTTTGAAAACGTTTAACTTAACTTTTTTTTAAGTACTTATAAATATAAGATTTTTTAATACTTATTTCAAGGTTTGATTAGAAAAAGTTTTAATAAAAAAAAATAAAGGCTTCCACTCATTTTGAAATGTGTATTTGCTTGAACAATTACAGGAAGAACACTTACAGATAAATAGAATAGAAATTTCAACAAAAGAAAACATACAAATTTTCAATTCTATTTCTGCTTTTGAATTTTGAACCCTAACAAAGGCAAAAAAATGTAAATATATATAAATGTATAACAAGATGAGTTCATCATATCCACACATTAGTCACTTTAGTTGTTTTCATATTAATAGAATTCACATAGTCTGCTGTTACGCCAAATTTCATTTTGCAGTTTATTCTTTTTATTATTGAAGTGTTTTAGATTAATATTTACTTTTAAATAGTTTTTATTGTTATTGATGAATCTTGGGAATATCTGTCGCAGTGAAAGTAGAGCTTGCTTGGGTACGGCAGTTAAATGATAGCTCTGACAACAGGTATTCATTTGTTTGCAATGCCATCATTGCGGTCTGCTCGACTGGAGACATAGATAGGCTCAACGACCTGGGACATCTATGCGCTGAGTTGACTGCCTCTTGTAACACTTTGTCTTCTGAATGGCTTGGTATGTGTATTTTATATAATTAGGCATTTTAGTATTTTGAATAAGAATAGTAAAATACCAACAAAAGAACTGTTGCTTAATTTTTTCTTAATTTGAATTTTAGTTTTTGATATAATACTTTGCTCCCTTCTATCAGATTGGAGTTTACACGGTTTTTGCTTTGGTATGACAATATTCTTATAATGCTGTTTTCCTTATACTTGAGTCAATTTCTGGTATTATTTCAGTGAAGTAAAGATACTTTCAGAAAAGTATCTCTTGAAAGCACTACATGATGGGACAACCTTGATCTAGGAATTAGCATTTTGCTGAAAGTCTGTTATAGCAGCCAAGAAAATAATGGAAATCATATATGCCATCTTAACAAACCAAGTTTTCATTCTAGTTGATTCAGACGAAATTCCAATGATGTTTCTAATTTCTCCTTTAGGCCAATTTGCATTTTATGCCTGGAATGATCGATCTCCTGTTAATCTAGACTCCCTCTGGTACCAATGATGTACCAACATCATGAGGAAGTATATGGACGGTTGGTAACATTAAGGAAGTGCGTATGGTTGCGTGGTAGCAACCATATTTGTATCAGCTCCCCTGCTTCCTGTGTTTTTAGAACAATTAATAACTTGTATCTGAAGCCTGTCTACAGGCTAGTCACAATACCAGTCACTTACGTAAGGTTACAAGAACATAGTATGCCACTGTGTGGGTCTCTGAGGAAAGATCACAATTGTGGTTTTCTCTTGAAGCATACTTGATCTTGGATTTCTAAAATGAGTTCACTAGAATCAAAATGCGTTTAGGTTTTGTTTGTAATAAAGCTCTTAACATTATCCATGTTAATGAGACAAAATTGAAGCCTTCCTTTGCTATTTAAGCACTAAGCTAATTAAGCATAATTGAGACCACTATAGGTGGTAGGCAAAAATATCCAAGGCCTTAAAAAAAATAACTCTGTTTTATTTAGTAATTAGTTGCTCCTAATAATAATCTTAATTTAAAATAAATTGCTATAATTTTTTTTTATTACTTATAAGGAATAAATAGAAGAGAGCAATGTAGTTAAGCGCTTTTACTGACTTATGTTATTATTGATTTATAATAACTATTATAAGGTCAAACATAAATTTCACTTTTACTTTTTTGTCCATGTCTCCAGGAGTGCTAATGGCTCTATGTTATGCTTCAAGCAGTCCTTCGTATCTTGACGTATTGAGCCAGGTGGATATCCACGATCTAAGCATACACAATTCACTAGCAGTATTTACATGCATATTGGTTGGTAAGTAGGTCTGATTAATCCGTACAGTTTTTTTTTTACAGTATAGCATGTGTTATTTTGTTTTGTAAAACTGTTGCATTATTTAGAAATTTATTTTTAGACATTAAAATTCTTGAGTCTTTGAATTATTTATTTTATTTTCAGCCAGGCATTGTTTCTCTTTGGCAGACTTCGTTAGGCATGTTGCCATCCCTTCTCTTTTGAAAGTGTATAATGAAGGTAATCCTTTCAGTTATTTGATTAAAATGGCCCTATAGACATTTTAAATGCAGACGGAATTAAACTATCTTTTTAAGAAGTATTTATTTAATGTGAATGACTGATAAAATATAATTCTTTTGGTTAATTCTTTGATTTTATTATTTGTAGGGCGTAATGATATCGATATTGATGCAGAAGCTGGTGCCAGGTTAACATGTCATCTACTTTTGCGTCTTTTCAAAACTAGTGAAGTGCCTCAACCAGCTATGTATTCTGTTGGTAAGGATAGCTACAGCTTAAAACTCTTGTTATATAATTTAGTATCTATCCCAAGGGTCTACTTTTCTTGAGGTATGGGGCGGGGAAATTGTCTTTTGTCTTTATGTATATAATATTCTAATATTTGTTATTTATTAATAATATTTTAATTATATATTTTTTATTTATATTTATAACTTTAACGTTATATCAGGGTTCTGTTAATAATTATATAGGAAACTTCTGGCAAAAGGAATATTGGTTTTATTTAAACACATTGAATAACTAAAATTGATATACAAAAATAAAATACGTACGTAATAAAGAATACTATTAAAACTAACATTAAAAATGGTACCTTGTAAATTATTCGTAACTCTATACTAATACTGGCCAGTGCTTCTTGTGGATAATCTTCGTGTGGTTCGGATCAGCATACTTGTTCTAATCTGCCGCGCGTGGTTCCAGACCTCTTTGTTGTCGCATCTGGTGAAAAGTGAAAGTCAGACCTCGTGTACTAAGAGGCGGTGGGTTGCCGTGCCTTCGCAAGGGTGCTACCTGGGTCCTTCGCTGTCTGCTTCTGATGAACGAATGTCTGCTTTGGCTCTTCGTCGGCCTATTTATATTACATACCGCTGCCTTCTTGACTTTCAACTCGTTTAATGCCAATTGTTTTGAATATTTATTACTTTGCTTAAATTAGAAGTTTATATAATAAATGTTTATATTAAATATGATATTATTTTTATTTCAATTATTAATAATTAATATGACGACAATAAAAACGTTCATACTTTCAAAGACATAAACCACGGATCGTTATTAAATTCTTCAATGCTTGCTTTTTCCGAGATTATTTAAACAAACACCATTAAAAATCGTCATTTTAAAATATCACAATATATTCTACAAAACAATCCAAAAAATTATTTAATCGATCTTGAAATTTTTGAAGGTTTATGGACAATACTGCAAAATATAAAGGGTGTCCCAGAATTAACGCAAGATTTGAATTTGCCGCCATTTGTGCAGTAAAGTACTGGCAACCCTAAAAAAAAACAATTTGACAGCTGACAGTTTAGGGTTAGTAAAAATAGAGCGTTACACGATAGAACAACGTGTCTTTATTGTTGAACATTATCACAAAAAATAATGAAAGTTTGGCGGCCGCAGTTCGAAAATTTCATACAAAATATGGTCGGAATAGTGTTTTGACTTCATCAACTGTGAAGAGATTAATTGAAAAATTTAGGGAGACTGGATCAGTTGGAGACACTAAACACACTGGTCATCCAAAAACAAGCCTTTAAAATGTCAATATCAAAGCAGTGCGTGAGAGTGTTGTTGAAAATTCAGGAACATCAATTCGGCATCGTAAACACAGTTCTTCGTGCCGAAATTGGATGATATTTATGTGGCCAATATGTGGTTTCAACAAGATGGTGCCACATGCCATACAGCCCATGAAACAATTCAAATACTGCATGAGACATTTCCAGGTCGTGTACTCTCTCGTTTCGGTGATCAGAATTGGTCCCCTAGATCGTGTGATTTAACACCTTTAGATTTCTTTTTATGGAGTTATTTGAAGTCAAAGGTGTATGTCAGTAAGCCCACATCCACCCATGCATTAAAAGAGGAAATTCAACGAATTTCAACCACATTTATGCCAAATGGTCATGGAAAATTTAGACAAAAGAGTGCGTATGTGCCAGCAAAGTCGTGGAGGCCATTTGCCCGATGTGTTATTCCATAAATAACCCTATCCTATTTACTTTATAATTCAATAAAAAAAATACTAAAAACTGTGTTTTCTATTTAAATCAAATCTTGCGTTAATTCTGGGACACCTACTAATAAGGTTCTGGTTAAAATATAATTTTGGTCCCTATACAAAAAGTGTTTGATCTCGTGGGAGAAAAAAAAGTTGAGGCGACTGATCCTCAGATCAATTAGCTGTATTTTCCTTATTGAAAATAACTTTTGATTTATAGCTCATTAATTATTCAAAGAAAAATTTGTGCATTACCTTTGTTTAGGTACTTCTCCCCACCCTTTGCCGATGGGATCGGGAGCTTCAAGTATGCGCCTTAGTTGTGACCGTCACCTCTTAGCTGCTGCTCATAACAACATAATGGTCGCACCCGTTTTAGCTGTACTTAAGGTAAAAAGAACCTTGATTCTGAACAAATTCTTAATTTTGAGTAATTCCTCTGAATTATTCACTGAACCAGATATCTGTCATGTTCCATTTTCTCACAGGCTATACTAGTGGTCGGGGATGCTATGGTCGGTCGTGGGAGCAGGGCAAAGGTAAAGTCTCACAAGATGACACCTCCGAGTGGCCAGCCTGAGCTTAGTATATCTCATATCTTGGGAACTTCTGACATACTTGCCGCTTCTAGGGATGATCTCTTGATGGAATTAAGGTAACATTACACTTAGTTATAATTTCGTATATCTTTTAATTTAAAAAATATTTGTGATGACTTCTTAGAATTAAAGTTCACTAAAGTCTGAACTCATATTAGGTATTATTAATCAGGGCATTAAAATCTGTAATTTGATAATGCCCTACCTCATATGATAAGAAAATATTTATTTGTTAATTACAACTTAATTGATTTATTATTGAATCTTTATTATTTTCTATTGGGATCTTTTTATTTTTAGTATCATCAAAAAATCAAGTGGAATTTCTGCACATAATAACATGTCCTTTGGTTGCAATAAAGTTGGTTTTAATGGCTTTATTATTATAATGTGCTAAATTGTCAGCAAATGCAAGAACATTTTTAGAATATTAGACTATGAGTCTGGAAAACAGAAAAAAAAAAACTTTTGAACAGCTGTATCTTACAAAAAGTAAGAGATATACGTATATCTACTAATCATAATTTATTTGCGACCATATTAAATTCCCTAGAACTTTCATTTTCTAAAAATTGTTTGTAGCAATAATTGATCTAAACTTATAGAATGATTAAGCTAAAAATTAGTTTTTCAGAAATCATTTTCTGGTTTAGTGTCAAAACAGGAACAAATTTTGCAAATATTTTTGAAAAGGCTTATAGTTGAATATAACAAGTGGCCCAGTTTGAGCCGAAAAATTAATAAAAATTAAAAGTGAACTATATGTAAGGTGGTTCATAAATTGAATACACTGTTACCCTGCCATTAACCTAGAATGAAATATATTTACAAATAAATTAAATATTAATACAAGAAAAAGTGGCCACCCAGCGAGAACAACTAATGAAGTTGCTTTGTCTCCCAACTGGAGATTGAAACTGACTCATCTGATTGATGATGTCCCAAGATGAAGTTGAATACACAAGATATTCGCAATTACTTAATAACTAAAAAATCAGCAAGTATAAATGAAAAGAGTCTTTAGCACATAGAGCTGTCCATATCATTCTAGGGATTTCAAGAAACATTTTATATAATTATTTAATTTTATTTATTCAAGAGGTTTTATTAAAGTTGCTCTAATATTTTTTACTTACTACTATTAAGAAGTTATAGTACAGGTTACTACTTAAACTGAAAATGACATTAACTTAAAATTAAAAAACAATTTTACATATCTGTACGTACATATATTTTTCAGAAAGAAACTAATATATATGTAAATGTAAAACAAAATATCTACATACTAAGAACAAAAACAATTAAATAGAAATAACTGAAAAAAATGTATGAAAAATAATCATTAATTGTTTTTTGTTTCTTAGCTTTAAAAAAGTTATCAAAAACGTATTCTAACATCCTTTTTAGCACTAAATAGATCATCACTTTCAATATCGTTTTTGTCTGCCCATTGTTGTTGGTCACAGTTCACCAAGTTGAAACATCCAAGTTAATAGTGGCTTCATCTTCATCAAAAAAGGATTGAAATTTTACTCATTTGTGCCAAAGAAAAGATTTTTGTAATTTATTTTTATTTGTTGGATTACATTTTGATCCAGATGCTTTAAGCTTACCTTCAGATTGTATGGAAGTGTTAGGAGCATGAAGGGTGCCTTGGAGTGTTATCCAGAAATAGCAAAGCTTTAGCAGGTAGGTTAGTTGTGGTCTGTTAAAAAAAATTTTAGAGTGCAAAAAAAGCTTGCTTGAACCATTCAGTAAAAACCCATCCTTTGGTTTACTCTTTATATGCTACTGGTAAGTAAGAAACAGTTTTAAATTCCCTTGGATGTTTGCCTTTTACCAACCAGTAAGGGGAACTTGTTTGTGCCAATGGAATTCACACAAGGATTAATGTCAGTCTTTTTTTAATTTTTTCTGCCTGAGGTGCTTGTCTCTGAACAGTACAGCAAAATCCTCTACAATAATCCACTTTCATCTGTGTTGTACACTTTCTCTAGGAGTAGACCTAAATCTTGGATTTTCAACTCAAGTTTCTTTTGAAAATGGTCCACGGCCAAAACATCCCTAGTTAATTTTTCTCCTATGATAGTTAAAAAACGATAGATGTTTCACCACACCGCCGGATTACTAAATGCTCCGAATTATCAAGATTGTACTGTAACGTATATCTACATTCAATAATTGTTTATATGCAATTGGAGAACTTACATAAAACATTTCATCAAGAGATAACATGAAGTCACTTTAACATTGACCCATCGAGTTTTGACTGCACTTATTTTTTTTACTTGATTTAAAATGGACGCTTGTCCATAAATGATGTAATATTTTGAAGTGCGGGTAGTATGACACCGAGCGGAGGTCTGTCTGAACTGGCGCAAGTCGTGCTGAAGGAGATGTGCAGCGAGGAATGGATCCTTGAAAGGTGTCTCCAAAGGCCTGAAGAACTTTGCACTCAAGACCTGATGTTGGACAGCATGCTGACAGCAAAGCAGGTATGTACTGTTATATATGGTAATGTGATACCTTTATCCTTATTTAATTATAGTAATTAGTTCCATTATGCCACTGGAAACCATATAATTAATTCATATTTTAATTTCTATAAATACAAAAAATGTATTGGGTTGTTTATTTTTTGCTGGTTGGTTTGTTATTTCTCAGGCATTACAATTTTATTTATTTCAATTTATTGATTTGTTTAATTCCAGATCAGTTTTTTTTACACACTTTCAAAGGTCACATATAGGATATAGGAAATAGTTATTGTTAATCATTATTTTAATTTTAATAAAATATGATATCTATATTACAAAATAATTTCTTTCGCATATATATTTTAAAACATGTTCTTAAATATGATATTTAAATAAACGAATATTTTATTTGCAGGCCCAACGATTGCTTCATATGATCTGCTATCCTGACCGCCCAGTCATCTCCGATGCTAATTTGGACCAGAAAACTATGATAACAAACATACTCGAGGTAACAACTAAATAAATTTATAATCATAAAACTCAACACTTAAAATTAAAATACTTCTGTTTAATGTGTAAGTTAGCTTTGGATTTATTGTAGTGATTTTACTTTTGCATGCTTCTAACCCTCCAGGTACCATAGGGTCTTGTGAAACCCCAAGCACCACAGGGGTCCTTAAGACACCCCAACATTTTTCTCCATTGTGGCTATGCAGAAGTAGGTAGGAAATTGAAAATGAGCAATAATACAGTTTTAGATGGTGAATGCGAATCCAACCTCAAAATGTCAATTGCCCAGATGAAAAGCTCTATAACTGCTTTTCATACTACATGTTGTTTTTCACATTTAATCGTGAATATTTTGGGAAAGTATTTTTTTTTTCTTATTTAGGTATTCTAATGTAAATAATATTCTTCTTAGGAATGGATCTTTGCTCTAAAATGTTGCATCATTAGACTGGAAAAGATGAGATTTGTTGGTTCCTTCGAAATCAAAATTGTTTGTTTTCTTCAGCACCAATAGAGATATCATCATGTTTTTGATCTCCAGGATGTCCTCAACATTAGACACTGTCGGGTCGTCACGAGGGGGGTGCCTAGTTACCCTAGCCCTGGTGACGAAGTGAGGGTTGGTTAAACTATGACTTATGAAGCTGGAAAATTGCTTCATGACAGGTCTTACTATCTGACTCCATATTTGATAGGTATGTGCCCTGACAATGCACTAAGTTCAGTAGAAGAGGTATAGGGTAGGTAGTGTAGATAGTTTATGTGGTCTTGGAATGACCACAAATTCACACTTGGTATCTGAGGGTATGCGAAAACCGTTCGGATCCCAAAGGCGAGTGTGAACCGGAGAGGGGCAGACTGGATTGCCGTGGGAGACACTACTAGGTAAAGTTTGTAGGGTCCGGCAACCGTTGTCCACGAGGGAGAGGTCTCTCCTAAGGAGCTGCTAGTTTTAGCGAGACGAAGGCAGAGAATCCCACTAGGAGAGTTTGGGGTCTGACAAGGCCAGACTAAAACATAGTAAGGTTAGGAAGAGAGGTCCAGAGGTTTTCATAAATGAGAAGGGCAAGTCTTGAAACATCAGTGCAGCTGCAAGTTCACCAGTTAGAGAGCCGTCATGAGAATGATTTACAGGCAAAACCCGGGTCTTATTTTTACTCGGCGTGCCTTGTTAGTACCCAATCATGTGAGGTCTTATTGTGGCCAATGATATCCCAGTTTGCGGTGGCGCTTTGTTCTCGGCAGCCCGCAGCTGGGTCGCTTGCTACCTGCTCTGGGTAGAGGGTAAAGGTTTCCAGCCTCTGACTAGTTTATTTGCAGCTGCGTCTTTTATTGTGTACAACATTTGCAATGACTTATGGTTTGGTAATGTTATTTACATTTGTTTAAATTAATTTACAACATATTATAACCAATTTACAATATATTATTCTAATATTTGCTTATTTATTAATAATATTTTAACTATATATTTTTTCATATAATTTAAAAAACTTTATATTTATAACTTTAACGTTATATCAGGGTTCTGTTAATAAATTATTAGGAAACTTCTGGCAAAAGGAATATTGGTTTTATTTATAACAAATTGAATAACTAAAATTGATATACAAAAATAAAATACGTACGTAATAAAGAATACTATTAAAACTAACATTAAAAATGGTACTTTGTAATTATTCGTAACTTTATACTAATACTGGCCAGTGCTTCTTGTGGATAATCTTCGTGTGGTTCGGATTAGCGTACTTGTTCTAATCTGCCGCGCGTGGTTCCAGAGGTCTTATGGCCGGATGCAAGTCTGGGGCTACGGGGCCGTAGTAGCGTAGGTCCGCTACCTGATATGCTACCTGCTCTGCCTGCCTTCGGACAAAAGAAGAATCTGTGCTTTTTTGGTCTATGCCGGCTTATTATATATCTGCATCTCTCCGCTGCCTTCTTGACTTTCAACTCGTTATTTAATGCCAGTTGTTTCGGATATTTATTACTTTGCTTAATTTAGAAGTTTATATAATAAATGTTTATATTAAATATGATATTATTTTTATTTCAATTATTAATAATTAATATGACGACAGTAAAAACGTTCATACTTTTAAAAATGAATCACGGATCGTTATTACGTTATTCAATGCTCGCTAATTCCGAGTTTATTTAAACAAACACTATTAAAAATCATCATTTTAAAATATCACAACAATATATATACAATAGAGTATAGGGTCATTTATCTTATGTAGTTAGCGGTCGCTACAGACACAATAAAAACCATGCCAGAATCATACTCCATTACCTCCAGTGGTTCGTCTTCAGGTTCAATGTTATTGGTAATGAGTGATGTCTCTGGTCTCTTCTCCAATTCACCTTGTATGAGAAGAAACTATACCTTCCATTTTATAAAAGCCACACAGTTGGAAATACCAAATTGAACTGATTAGAAGATGATGAAAAAGTATGACAAAGTAAGTGGGCATGGAGGTGGATTATTGGAAACTATCCCATTACTATTATTTTGCTCATTTATAGAAAACAAAGGAGGCAGTCGAAACTCTCCAGAAAGATAAAAATAGAAACTATGATTAACAGTTTTTGGTAGTGTTTATTGTGCTGGAGCCCTCATTTCTGGTAAAATTAATTTCTAAAAATAGGGCACCCTCCAAATACCATAGGGGTCCTGAAGTACCCCAGTCACATTTTTGAGTAACCAAAATTCTATATAAATTCTAGAATGCACTGTAACACTCCTATTTCTGATTCTAAACGTTCCAGATAGTTTAGGGATAAAATTCACAGAATGACTTTGGTAGCCCATGGATTAAGAAATTCATTGGGTAGCTTGCTCGACATCATATATTTTACATCTTCTATATTGTAACTATCTTGGCTGGTGTTTGTTACTAACTATGAACAGACAACTGACCATCACAATGTCCCAAACACCAACTAATACTCTCTGTGTCTAAATACCTGTTGACCTCCCAATAGCCCAATGTTTGTAACTCCTTACCAGAGTAGTATAGAACACAAAGCATCTGCTATTGACATGATGATGATTCATCAATCTTTGCAATATTATATACTAAAATGAAATATTATGTATATAATTATTGCTTATTTATTATCTATTTTCACAAATCCAAAATATCACTATAATATCTGTATTATTTTTTTAATTATAGAATTTGGAACTGTGGACACTTCGTGTTTCTTGGCTGGACATGCAGCTGATGTTGAAACAGTTTTCGCCAGGTGCACCGGAACTTAACCAATGGTTAGATACTGTGGCCAAGGCTGCTATTAACCTGTTCAATCTCAACTCATCGGGAAAGTATGTAACTATTATGCTGTTCATTTTTACATTGAAATACCACAATAATTGTTGGTCTAAAACATCATTTTTTGTAAATCTTTGAAATTATTTACCATATTGAAATTAATATATACCAGGAAGAAAAATTTTAACACTATTCTTAAATAGTTCATGAGCAATAATATGAGAAAAGTCAGAAGAAGCTTTTTTCATGTTTAATTTTCTTTTACTTACTTCCCAATATTATATTTTAACCATTTTGTGTGGTATAAAACACACTTTCAGACTGGCAAAAGGTACCTTCACTTGTACCTTTTTAAAAGTAGAACCTTTCTCTCATTAAGTACATCATTTAGGATTAAATTGTGAAATTTATACTGGAGAGCATAGATGGTGTATTAATTAGCATATAATCATGATGCTAAGAGGGGTTATAGTAAATATCGCTAGAGGGACAATGAATCTATTTCATTGCATTGTAACAGGATATGATAGGACAGCCTGCTTTTCTACTATAAATGTAAATATATAAGGGAAGAAAAAAATAAATATGTTAAGTTGCACTATACTTGAATGCGTTTTACATACTTTTATAAACTGATTTAATGAGTTTTAATGTAATTTAAGGGAAGAAGCAAGCAAGAGTAAGTCACAGTCGATGTGGCTTGTGGCTCCATTGGTGGCTAAACTTCCTAGTCCAGTTCAGGCCAGAGTCCTCAAAGTTGCAGGTAAACATGGCTTACAATTCATAAAAAAATTAAAATATCTGATTAAAATTTTTGAAATATGATTTTATATCATCATCCATAATGTTAATATTCCATACCTTACTGTGTGTAATTAATCAATTTCTTTATATTTTATTTCTATCCTATCTTTATACATTCACATATATCTTCAAAAAGTTAATTATGGAAAGGAAAAATGATTTGTCAACACTTATAAATGATTTTGACCACAAATAGTTAATTTTATTTGTTAAATCATCTTTATCACTAAAAATCGCCTTTTAAACAAATTAAAAAAAAAACTTGTTAATTGCTAAAATATTGACATAAAGGACGCCTCCTATATGCAATTACTATTGTTGGCTTACACAACTTTAACTTTTATGTCTTTAACTACAAATATAATATAATAATATAACTGTATGTTAAAAAAAATTATATAACCATATTAAATGTGTCCTTAACCATACGGAAAAAATTTTAATCGGCTTATGAACTGTGACCTGAGAAATTTTTAAAATTATCGAAATGAAAAGTAAAAAAAAAAAAAAGTTGCAAATGTATTGGATAGAAATATTGACAAAAGAAAATAATACAGTTTCAATTCTAATTTGAGAGGTCCATGTGCTGTAACCATCTATCAATAAAATAAAACAGCAAAAAAAAATGTATTATTAATATTTCTTGTGAAATATCAGATCCTAAATCAGTGGCTACTTAAGTAACCACTTTAAACCTTTCTTATCAATAATAATTTTAAGTAGAACTAGAACTTATCTCTAAATATTTATCCAAAACTTTTAATTATATTTTGTAATTCATATAATTGTAATATGTTTGTTTGTAATTCAAACAAACAATTAAGTGCTATAATAATGCGTGTAATAACATGTAAAACTTAGGACAGGTATTAGAGTCGTCGAATTGGTTTACAAGCAGCAGAAACAAGGGTAATGTGCGGACAGGGCCGCAAGTCGGCCACCACCAGCCCTTCCTTGCCCTCGTACTCACCTGCCTCAAAGGCCAAGAAGACCAGAGAGAGAGCCTCCTCATGTCGTTGCACAACCAGCTCACTCAGTGTTTGCAAGTCGCAAAAGAGGTAAGTTATAGCACCTGGGTATTGTATATCAATATTTGTCATTACCACCAAAATTAAGTTTCTGTCTTGGTTTAGTTTATAAACTTATTATACAAGTTGATCGGAGGGTAAGTGGCCTCACAATTTGTTTGATCACAATTGTTCCCCCATTAGAGCAAACATTGCTTTTTTTAATTTTCAATTAAAATTTTATGTTTGTACCTCATTGGATTGGTATCATTACTATAAAATATTTAAAATTATTACTAATATTGTTGTTTTAGAGTGGCCAAGACTGTTTATATCAAATATAAGCTAAATTAAGGGCATGTAGGAATAATAGTAATATCAGGTAATGGCCAAACTCATATAAAAAAATTTCAATCCCTAATTTGTGCTAAGCAGTACAAATCTGAAAAGTCTTTTACTGTGATGAGGTTAGTGGACTGGCTTCGTAGTTAGCAGAAAGCAAAGCCTTGATGAGGAATGAAACATAAAGGGTAAAAGAGGTAGAAGGTGAGTGGAGAAAGACCTTTTAAAATTCACCTCTATCAATTTTGTGAAATTTAAAATTTTATGAAATAATCGTAAGGAAATAGAGGGAATGTGGGAAGTTCATCCTTAAATTAAGACAGAGTATGCTGCAGACTTGACCATTCGCACTATTTCTGGATGTGGCATGTTAAAAAATAAAAAACTTTTATGGAAAGAGTCAGACTTGACTGTGTGAGTTGTGAGGTCACCAGAAAGTCCCAAATTGGATACCAGCTCTAGGCTGAGTGTTTCCTTTTCCTCTTCGCTTGAATATCAACCAATTTGATTCTGTTATAGTGGTTTGTAGATCGGTTGGCTGGTTGTGGATCGTAGATTTTATATTAAGACAAAGGTATTGTCAATCTACAGTGGCTTTATTATTACACAGCTATCCTATTAAACTGTGCCATACAGTCATCTTTCATCAAAAAAATCATTTACATAGTTTTGACCCCAATGAAATTTCCAGCATGATTATCCAACCTGTTTACCTCTTCTTTTACTTCCTCACTATAATCAGGCCCTTACTTCCATTCCTGGACCCTCTCAAATTAGGACCTGACGTTAACATACATGGTATGTCATCCATAAATAAATTTGATGAAAATTTAACTTTTTTCTTTCATCAACCTAAGCTGTCCCAACAAATGCATCTCCTCAAATCTAAATTTAAGGCTAAATCCAAACTATTACTTTACTTTTATTTTATACAAGGTTCTTCATTACATTATGTTATTTTTGGACAGAATCTTGTTTAATACTGCATACTTTTATCTAGAAAGAATGAATATTTACAATGATTATGATATCTTTCAGGACCGTAATTATGCGTATGATACAGAGAAGAGTCGCTCAATGATGCAAGATGCTCTGCTTCTTAGATTTTCTTTGGTTGGCGGGATGTTTGATACAATACAGAGGAACACAACCCTTACTACTGATTGGGCTATTCTCCTCGTCCAGCTTGTCATCTATGGTGTCATTGATCTGAACAATAACTCGTATGGCTTATTTGTATAACTTACGTTTAAATCTACGAGATGATGTATTTCTCTTGAATTAATTTAATTTGTTTTTCATTTCAGGGAATTGTTTAATACAGTGATAGATATGCTTGCAACACTTATACATTCGACACTTGTATCGGATTCTCAATCTGACAAGTGTGAAGAAAATAAAAAGCACTATCAAAATCTAATGAAAAAACTGAAAAAGGTTTTGCTTGTAAATTTTATTTTTTATACCTCTCATTTATTTTGTGTAGTAACTCTCAAAATCTACCAAAATTACTATATTTGTATGTTTTCCTTTTTTTTAGGAAGTTGGTGAAAAGAATTCTCCTTCAATACAGTATGTAAGGCAATTAATCCCACCTCCAAAAAAACAGTTTGAGGTGATAGCGTGTGGGCACATGGGTCTTTTAACAGATATGAAAGGCAACAAAATCGCTTTTGACTCAGTTGACAAACATGTGAGTGGATTTCATTGTATTTTATAAGAATGATTTACACAATGGACTTTTGTTATCTACATATAAATTTCTAAAAAAAAAGAATTTAAATCCATATCTGGTACTAGGCAATCGTCTATATCTTAGCTTAATAAATTGTATTTGCTACTTTTTTCTTCTTGTAACTTCTCATTTTTTTCTCATTACACCGAGTGAACCCTGACCAAATCCATCAGCCCATAAAATATTCCTTTTGGGGAATCTGCCTTTCCACAGTTTACTTTGATTCCTTTGCTAGAAAATGAGTCAATCAATGGCATAAATTATGATAAATTTTGTGTTAACTGCTCCGTAACTTGGCTTCTATAAGGTAAGGTATTAGTTCTAGAATGGGAGCTGTTCTAGTTTCTGGCATCCTTTATACATGGCTGAACCATCAAAGGGGGTGTAAACAAAATGCCATATATTTTGGATAGCAGTTCTGCTAAATTTGTATTTATTAAAAAATTCATTGAAATATTACTTCTAAGAGGAGGGTGATATATTGGCTGTGGGTATCTTTATGAATGGTTTCCAATGCCAGAACTCAAAGCTCATAAATTAGTGTCATTTTTACTTACAGGTTGGTTGAAATAGACATGTTTTTTGTACCCTTCTGTAGAGAAGAATCTCTTTTAAAATGTTGCATCCAGTGAATACTTACTTCTATTATGTGAGCATTAAAGCACTTTCATTTTTGCAGGGTCTCCATGTGACTGAAAAGCAACGGATGTCTCCATGGGATATCCTGGAGGGACAGAAGGCACCAGCTCCTCTCTCATGGTCTTGGTTTGGGGCAGTACGTGTGGAACGGCGACTCCTGCCTTTCGAAGACACACATCGCCTTCTTCATTGTCATACTCATTCGCTTATAAAGGACTCATCGTACTATCTAGATCCTCTTCCACTTCCTCCAGAAGATATTGACCCTCCTAAACCTGTGCGTATTGCATCCTCCTGGTGTATTTTAATAGTAGTATTGCCGTATTTATCTGTGTATAAGATGCATCCCTTTATAGAGCTTTTTTCCTCCAAACCAGAAACCCTCTAGTTTTCATCCGTTTTGTCTGTCTGTTTTAGTCTTTGTGAGTCCCCGTTTGATCTTGAAACATAAAATGTTTACATAGATCCTATTTGATGGTGTGACAACATGAAAAGTTCTGCTATAAGTTCATTAATTAATTACTTAGTAATTAAAAAAATTAATATTTTTTTTATGATATTGAGTAGAGTAACAAATTTAAAATCTCATCATCCTAATTAGTAATATGTAATTATGTTTTGTCTTTTTAACAGTATATAATTTGTTATTTATCTTTTTAAACTATAATTACAAAAGTAATTAAAATCGTGTTCACAACTTTAACTCAACCCAAGTTTGACATAGAGACATGATATTTTTCATGATCACTGCAGTCTTTAATCCACTTCAATCACTTTTGTTGAATTGCTGGAACCAATCATAAACATAATCAACCTCCCCTGTTCTAAAGATCTGACTTTCTCATGCTATTGGATCAATAAATAGCATATTTGTTAATAATATGAACATGAACAAATAAAATTTTAAATATATTTGTATAACCTGGATCAAAGTGTTCAACTTGAAGGTTCTCCTTGGTAGTAATGGAAGAGCCTAAGTATTTTGTGGTACTTTCTTATATGTTCTAAGTGGTTGCTAAAGCTGCAGAAATTCAACTTGTGGATCTATCTGACTGTTCTTTATGAACTGGGGCTATTTGGAGTACTGTGTTCTGAAAAGTTTAAAGTCCACATCTAACTTCACAGATTATTCAATTGTAACAAAATACAAAGATATTTATTTATATAAAAAAAATATTAATTTAAAAAAAAAAAAAAGAATCATCTTATGCACCGATAAATACGATAACCAAGTTAAGTGTTAGTGGTAAAATATTAATCTAGTCCATACTGCCACCGTTTTATCAAAATTAATTTCTTACCCTCATGTGTTTTCTGTTATTAATTTATAATATATCACAATTGTGATTTGTTCTTCTTAGTTATTTAATTTTCAAAAAAATTTACTTAGCTCATGATAATATTAATTATTATTATACAGAAACCACTTTTTTCATTAATATAAATTCAATATTTTTCTTAAAAAGCACTAAGCACATGAAAAAACATGAGGTGTTATGCTATCCGAGTGTAGAGAGACTAAATTGAATTAGTTTTGTATGTTACTAGCTTTTAAAGATTTAAATAAACTTATTTTTGTAACAGAAAGTTGAAAGAAATCGAATCTGGTAATTTAAATTCAGTTAAATGTTTTTTAGAAGACCTATCAAATATTTGCCCTGATATCATCTTATCCTTTAAATCTTTTAGAATTAATATTGATTAATATATTTTGAAAATTCAAATAGCAGTTTGAGATATTGATTCAAAATTTCAAATAATCAATCAAATAATTAATTAATGCTCATTGACTTCATCTGAAATTTAAGTGTCTATCCTATGTGTGCCAAGTTAATTTAAGAGATATTTTTTGTTTTTGTTGGAGGAGGGTCCATAGTGGATTGGTATTTATAATCTGGTTACTTAGAAATATGATATTTAGTTATGCCTTGCCTGCTCAATTACCCTAACTTAGAATTGCATGTGTTATGTACGTTTAGATTTAAGTTATGTTTGGTTTCTGTGCACTTGTCTCCCAATTATATCACAGTTTGTGTTTCACCATATGTTTGTTGTGTACTTATCATCAAGTTAACATTACTAAAATAAATCATTGTTTTTAATAAGTCTAACCCTTTCAGCAAAAGTTAATAACCAATTATTATATGCCATGTATTTTTATTGATCAGTATTTTGTTGAATTGGTTTACCATACAGTTTTACTCTTTTTAAAAAAAAATTGATTATTATAATTGAGAGTGACTCGAACATCTTTGAATTATTCAAATTGGTGAAATAGCTCCTCAGTTTCATGTTTGTCCACTGTCCTATCATTCCTATGTACTGGTGGTGTTAATATCATGTGTCTCTTTTTTTTTAGTACTGTTCTCCTCAAAATAAGCTGGTTTTTTTCTTATAATTTTAAGATGCAGTCTTGAAACGTACTGCACTATATTAATCTGCTTTGTTTTAGTTGTCAAGTGTATAAGGTCACTTTTTATAAAATCAATTACTATCTAGTTGATCCAAAGTCTTTTTTTTTTTACAAATGAATGAAATTATGATGGGCCAACATTTTTTTTGCATCAACTATGAACTAAATTGTAATTTAAGAAATGTAGAAATATAAACGAGATAACGCCTGTTGGAAGTGAAGGAACTATAGTTGATGATGAACAGAGGAATTTATCGGACCGTTTAAAACTTATTAAATGATAGTGAAAAAACTATATGGAATTTTTTTTTTTTTATTTAATTTGATAAATTCACTTTTAAGTAAATAAAAAAAATTTAAATAGCCAAAATACTCTGCTAAAATAATAGTATTTGTTGACATTGAATGCACCTTATCTATTTTTGTAATCGGTTATTTAAGGTTTGCCTTTAGTTTTTGGAATATCTTTGAAATTATTTTTGCTTTAATACCTCAAATGTATCCTTCACCCTGGGGGAAAAATCAGAACTTGATGTCTTATCAGCTTCTGATCTTTAAAAATACTAATAATTAGTGAAATGTGACTTTTTTTTTAGGTTTAATTTTTTGTTTTAATACTTATAACAAATGTAGAAACAGAATAAACAATATCAGAGATGTATTCTGATATTCAGTATTCCGACTGGTTTTTCTCAAAAACATTTAATGATTATGAAAAACTACTGCATATTTACTTTTTTGTATATTTCTTATATATTTTAATATTTTAAGGAAAAATAAACAGTTTATTTTGAAAGATCAGTAAATATCATTTTCTCTGAAATGATCTGTGAGCTACTGTCTCATATTTTAGCTATGAGGTACTTCTGACTACATCTCAGGTTCTCTTTGAAATTAGGGTCTCTCTATTTGGACTAATCAATAAAATTGTCTAAGTCAGCTCTTGTTAAGCAGGATCTGCTTCCTTGTCGTTTTCCCCTCATTGTATTAATGATATATTTTTTCATGAGTTATGAACTAAAATGTTCTGGTTTTTAATTATTTAAATACATATAAAACACAGAAGTAAAGGAACAATATCAAGAGATTCTGGAGACAGTGTCAATAACTTTTAAAAAATGCTTGGCATTTCTTATCAAAAAGTATTCAAACATAAATTAACTTTATGAAACCGTCTTGGGCCGACATTAATTATGCAATTTTTATTGTTGACTCACTTAACTTAACGTTTTGGAATATTTTTGAATTTTTTACATTACGGCCGTTTTTAACAATGAGGAAACATTTAGAACATTACATCTTAAAATAGCTACTAAACAGTGACATATAAAACCTAAAAGTCTGAGAGAAGTGGGTCAGTTAATACTTATGTCTTTACCAAAACAGTATTGAATCATTTTTAAGGCTACTATCGCAGAACACATACTGACAGAGGGATGAAAAACAATAACCCTTAGTACCTTAAAAAGTAAAACTCTCCTCTGTCCCAGCATTAAAAAAACTTGTGCATATTGTTATGTTTTTTATCTATATTGTTTGTTAAATTAATCTGAGGTTTTAAAGGTTATGTTAATATAAAAAAGAATTCTCTGGCAAAAGGAAGATTGTTTATTGACATTACTTTTCATTAATTCTTATATACAATCACGCCTGTGACACAAAACTACAATTTACTAAAGAAATGTTTATTCTATTTTACCTTATTATTATTTTCGTGACTGGCCAGATTTACTAATTTTCATGTTGTTTTCTTTTTATGATGCATCTATTTTCTTCATCCTTCTTTAACTTGGCCTGCCACGCGGTCAGTAAAATCCAATTATCTCTTCAATCCTCTTGCCCTGATAAAAATCTTCTTCATAAAACTGTTCTACCTTTGGCTCTATCACCATTAAATAATATTTCTTCAAGTTTCACCATGCTCTTCTGTTCTCTTCTCTCAACATTACTTCTGTTCTGAATTCTCAGCAAAACAACAACTAACTCCATCTTGTTTTTTCAAAACCTCCCTCCTTTGCTTTTATTGCCTTCTTGATACGCGGGTCGATTAACGCCCTTTTATTTCAAAATTTCAAATTCTTGATAAATAAAATTTACAATATCAAATATCACAACAATATATTTATTTTTTCATTTCCCTACTCCCTTAGTAAGTGACTGTTGTTAGAAAGAGATTAGGGTAAAAAGGGAGTAGTCGTTCCCAGGACTGATTAGAAGCTCTGCTAGGATTTTTTTCGAGCCTTTGTTTTATTAGCTGTCCAAGCAGATTATGTTTGAGCAAATTGCTGGTTACTACAGACCATGTAGCTTAGAAAACATTATTTTTACCAAGGTCCCAGAGTTGAGAAGGCTTGGTACATTATGGAACCCCAGCATCAATTATAAATTTCTTTCATTTTATTCATTGTACCGACAAATGGAATGTATGCTGTCAATACGGTTTTTATTTGGTTAATTTTTCCAGAGCTGTATTAGTGAACAGGAGGTCCTTGCAACTTGAATGAAACTTCAGAAGGGAAGAGTAACACCCCCTTTATGCTTGCCAACGAGAGATACTATGGTGTTAGTCATTAAAAGCCTTCGTAAAACGTTTGTTATTCTCACTGGGAAAAAAAAATGATCAGCTTTAAAAAATTTCTTCGAACACTATTAAAAGGTTTTGAGTATTCACAGGTACAACTCATTATCTTTATTTTAATTTTTTTATTAAAACTTTTTCGTAACAAATCCTGAAATAACAGTTTTAAAAAAAAACCTTTTATTGTAACTTTGGACAATAACAGTTAGAACAAATTTTTTTAAAGAATTTTAAAATTAACTGCGTGAGCCCAATTTCAAATGAAACTTTTTCAAATTAGAATGAATCAATTATGCATTATGTAGGATAAAATAAATAAATTACAATATTAGTTGGGGGAAAAAAATATATTAAGTCTTTCCATGTTACCTGAATCCTGGATTTTATTGAATTTCTTTTATCTGCAAAAAACAGATGAAAATTTTACTGTGAATAGTTAGTTTTACAAACTTGTGATATTTTGGAAAATAAGTTTTGCCAGGCTCTGTATTTCCAATTTATTTCCATAGAATGTGGATGCCCTTTCAAGTTTTATTTATTATTTTTTCATCTAGATTGTTTTGTTTGCTAACCCATTATTTCATTTAATTAATTCTCTCATTTTATTTGTACTTCCCATTTTTTATTGATTTATTTAAAATGTTAATTGTAATGATTATATGTAGTATATTGAAGTTTTTTCTGGAAACATTTCTTTCTCTGCTACTTCACAATGTACTGGAATTTCATTTATTCAGAGAAGTTTAAATAACATATCTAAATAGTGTTTTATTGGTAGTTCTAATAGATGTTCTATTTATGAAGTTTAAGATTTGTAGAATGTTCTTTATAATATTGTAATTGCTTATTTTTGTATTACTATCAGCTCCTGTTGGCCACCACAACTGCCCTCTATTTTATTTTATTTTTATTCTAAGCGTTGAACTCTAGAGTGAGTTTTTCCCTTATATTTTCTTAAAATAATAAGGCAGTTGATATTGATTTGAATATCTATTATATTTCATGGATCTTTCACTTCAAGATGAATTATTTTTTATAATATATAAGTAAGGAGTTTTCTATAAAACATTTACGGTTGCCTGTCTGGTCAGAATAATTTAGTTCTGTACTTTTACTGTTCAGATATTGGTATTTTGATATCATATTTCGATATAGTTTTGTCCTTTCATGAAAATCGAATCGTAGGGTCACTGTGTTCCAGCTGTATGTACACAGTCATTGTTTCAGAATTCATTGTGGTTATAATTATGTACAGTAATTGAATTGTTCATTTAATGAAAGAGTATATTTGTCTTGTAAGATATTTCTGCGTGCGTGTGTAATCAATGTTAGAATCAATAGAATTTTTTTTTTTATTGTTTACCGTTTTTATTATTTACATTGTATTATTTGCTTGTTGATATTTTTGTGTTTTTCTTGTATTTATTTGAGGGGCATGAAATTGAGGAATAAATTGGTCAAATAAGGGTTTCGTTACCTTTTTTTTTATCTATCTGTCAAACCAAAATGAGCAGAAATAACGCCTAATGCGTAGTGTACGTGTGTCTATTGTGCTCAGATGAAAGGAGGACTCCACGCGGAAAGCACTCCTCCATCGGTGGAAAGCCCTCGAGGAGGCAAGCGTGCTATTGGCAAGCAAGCAATGACTGCCAGAAGAAGAAAACAGCAGAAACCAGGAACACCAGTAATGCCCCACATGCAGGTAGATATCTTAATATTATGAAATATTCAATTTTATTTACCGATATTGTATTATTATTGCATGATTAATTTTATTGTTGGAAGAAGGGGAAATAAACAATATTAAAGTGAGAGGTTACCTATGAAGTATTAAATTAAATCTGTGGTGCAACATGCCTCTAAGATGCTCTAGCAGGCTATATCATTTGTAATTCATTTCAGTTTTCTAGACAAGATTCAATTACAATGTTTTCAACATGCTCACTAATTTAAATAATTAAATAAATCAACAGAAAGCAGCTCTATATATTAATAATTACTATTTATGGTATGTAATCCCACATTTTTAATAATTACTAGCAAAAAAAGATAGTGACAATGCTGGGGTTCAGTACAAGGACCACTTCCTGGTCTTCAGAATGACTCAGTTGATTTGCACCTGGCTGAAGTTGAAGGGTTTGAATCCCAGCTGTTGCCCTTTTTTTTCTAATAATTAATAAGCAGTGGGATTACAGAGCAGAAATACTTCTGTTCATTTGTAAAACCATCTCGGTCACTATGAATGAATGTTCATAATTCTATTTCATTGATTCAGGATAAATTAAAGATCTAGATGTTCCAATATTTAATGTGTTGGGACTTTCCTGGATTATATTACAAAAGTCATTAAAACTGTTATCAAAATTGTGTTCTAAAGTTTTTGGCAACCCAATTTAACACCCAGTGATGATATTTTGCATGAAATTTACTTAATGCCTCAAATGTGGTAAAAATAAAAATTTTCAATTACAAAACAAATTTTGTAGGGTATCTGATTAAATATCTTGATGCCCTGATTAATAGTATTTAATACCTGTTGGGGTTTTACAATTACAAAAGGTTATTGGGTTGCTTTACAGCCGTAAAGGAATCATTAATTTTATGTATAACACTAGAAATTTATTACCATGCTGTAAGAGAAGAATATTTTTGTAAAACTATTTTATGAAATGAAACTAGTTGTTTGCACAAAACGTAACATATAAGTGTATGCTAATAAGTTTGTAACAACATGAGATGCAGAGTGGGCCTGCCGCAGGGCAGTTGGTCAGTAACTACCAGAACCAGGCTCAGGCCGGAATGTTCCCTAGCGCTCCACAGCAATGGCCCCCCTATCAGCAGCACCCTCCGCAGGTATACTACCAACAGCAACCACAGATGCAGCAAGGTAACAGCAACATACATATTATTTTTTATCTATTTTACAGAAGTCGTGGTCATTTTCAAGGTTGTCACACCATCCATTTTATGTTAAATTTTTGTGGTAATTTTCCCCAGTTAAAGGAACCTTGTGAATAGTAAAAGTAAGATGGGTTAAAAATAATATTGAAGTGTACAACCATACCCTGCCTACAAGCTCTCTCATCACCCATACTACCCAAAAATATTTCATAACGGATGAAAGAAAAAGGCTTTGTATAATGATAGTTGTTTGATTTATGTTTATGTTGGTTTCCAGCAGGGAATCCACGTGTCCAACAAGTGGGTACAAAGCAGGCCCTTTCAAATATGCTACGTATGAGACTGCCTGCATCGAACCAGTACATGGGTCAAGCTCAGCCTCAGGTGCAAAACTTCCAGCCAATGCAGAGGCAGCAAATATTCAGGTACATTTTTCACATATTAGGTACATTTGTATATTGAAATATGCCACACTGTTCTTGTTATTTTCTTCAATTGAGTAATTTTCACAGACAACAAATGCAAGCTCCTAGTATGCAAGCTGCAAATCAGGGTGCCCAGATGTTCCCAGGGCAGCAGCAACAGCAGATGTACCCACCCAATATGCAGCAGCAAGGTTTGTGTTTTTTATTTTTTTTTTTTAGTTAGTTCATAGAGAATCATCTGGGATTGATAAAGTTATTAAACTAAATGATTGTAGGTATGAACCAGAATTATGGTGGTTATGGAGGTGGAGGTGCAGCGATGAACGCTAGTATGTTCCCTGACCAAAGCATGATGAGAACACCAGAGTACCAGCAGAGAATGAGACCTCCATACATGCAGGTAATAATTAGTTGATCCTCAAATCAGTTGATTTTTTACAGCATCCAAAATTTATTTATATCAATTATTAACTTTTCTTTGACGGGGATGAGTCTGGTCGGGGTTGACTCAACCTCGTGAGAATAAATGAATAATAAAGAAATAAAGGAGTAAATCCAGTTAAGAAAATTAAATTTAAGGTCGAGATGTGACACCAAACTATTAATCTGTTGTGCCATTATTTAAGTTATAATTGGAAAGTTTTCTACTTGGGCCATAAATTTCATTACAATTTATGTGTAACATTTTATTGTTATATACATATGAGTATGTATGTTTTTTTTTTAGCAAGCACCCAATGTTACTATGAATTCTATGGGAGGCCCATTAAGCCAACCTGCTCCCCCTTATACCAGACCTCAGCAGCAGCAGCAACAGCAACACTTTAATCAGGTATTTATCATTATCATTTATTGTATGTTATGCTTTTCCATTATTTTTGAGGAACATTTCAGTATAGGAGAAAGCAGGTAGTTCCATAAGCAATAAATTTAGAGAAAAAGCTAATAAAATGAATAAAAGTGTTTTATCTATTATTATTTGTTACTGATTTAATTATTACCATTCCGAGGTATTCAGTTGTTGCTGTTAATGTTAATTAATCCTTCATTATTTTCTTTCTTGTTACATGAATGATGTTTCAGTTGGTGCTATAAGTTCAGGGTTTTATATAGCCTAATTTGTTGTCTATGTGACATGCCTTACTCTAGAAATATGTCAGCCTAAAGAAGCTCCTGTGAGCTGACATTATTCTTAATGAAAGACTTGTTTACCCTAGAAAATATTGCTCTATGGACAACAAGGGATTAACCATTAAAACTCCAAATTGTGATGTGGAATATGTGATTCTCGGGATCCCTAAGATAGATCAAAGATGCTGCCTTTGATAGTAGTGGTAACACTAAACTCTTCACTATGGGTACTGGTGTAAATCCAAAAATATTATATAATAAGTACATTGACATAATTATCAGGAAACAAAGTCAATCTTATATTTATAAAATATTATTTACTGATCTTATGATAAATCTAAAACAAAACTAGTTTGTATCGGTATGTTGTGATTTGAGTCTCATGATCACTGACCATTGTTTCTTTGAATATTAGCAGCAACAGCTAAACCAGCAGAGAATGAGACAGCAGCTAATGGCGATGCAGCAACAACAGCAGCAGCAACAACAACAACAACAACAGCAGCAACAGCAGGGACAGGCACAGAACACTAACACAATAGTGCAGCAGTTGCAACGGCAAATGCAAAGCCAACAACAGCCCAACCAGCAACAGCATATGTACCAACAACAACCGCCTCCGTACTAGTATTAACTTTTCCAGTCACTATGTTATCCAACAACAAAGTGAGAACTGACATTACATATTTTTACCTGCGAATAATTTTATTTTTTAATCTGGTGTACGTGATCAATTCCTCATAATTTTTAATGAAATAGGCTTATACAAGTTGTGATTTTTACAGTTATAAACATAGGGATTTATGTATTTCTGTTTCATTTTACTGCGGTACTTTGAGACTGTAGCAGATAAATACATAATAAAAAGCATTACTCTTCATTTTCATTGCCGGTTAAAAATTAATTTCTAATAAAATTAGTTCATATCCATCCATCCATTAACATCAGCTATAGAATACATATAGTTTTATTATTATGTCAAACTGCAATTCTACTACCATAAAAAGCAATTACCTAATATATTTAAATTATTTTAACATTTATTAGTTCTATCTAAAATGAATTTCCTTAATGTAACTCACCATTTTCATAATTTGTTTTCTTTTATTTTATTTAGTCTTTACTTGTAACACTTTCAGCTGAGAGTTTGTAATCTTTTTCTGTGATAAAATTTTTAGATTTGTTAATTCTTTTAAATTTATATATATATTTCTGTGTTATGCCGGTTGTGAATTTTGTTTATTGATCGATCCATACAACATATCTAACATACAAACTCCATTCTCAAGGGCTAAGGAGTGTTCTCACCGGACATAGGCTGGTGTCTTCTCACCACTAATCTACAGCACTCCTTAGCCTTTGAGGATAGCATTATTATGTTATAAGCACTCAGTATAATAAAAATACATCAATAATTTGTGGGATATACAAACCATTTCATCCATCCATAAATTTATATCTCATTATCTTATAAATTTGCTCCTATTCAACTTTAAAAATAAATTATAGACTTTATCTAATAGGAAATTAAATGTATATCTCCCCCAAATTCTGTGCGATATGTCTACAGATAGAATTTTTAGGCCGACATACATTTAATTTCCTGATCATTAACCCCAAACTGGCTCCTAAATCGCAAATTGTCTATTGCTTTTTTTCAAAAATTAAATGGATATAATCTGTGCCTAACAAATGACATTGTTGTTTGTGCCATATTTCAAAGATTCTTATGACATCTTGAAGGTAGTCTATTAGTTTTTTGACAATGACAGCCTTGTTCTGAATTTTATCTTTCTGTTCTTTTTTTCCATGTTGAGTTGTTAGTTCCTGTAGGTTTCTGTACCTCCTCCCATTTTGACTTTCTATGTCTATTATAGCTGTTAAGTGAAAATTTCTGGTATCTTCCAATACCTGTGTTTCTTCAGTCACCATCGCAGTTGCAGTAGTTTTGATGTTCTTAATTGGATTTCCTCTTCCTCCAAATAGGGCCTTTATTGTGGTACATAATTTGTGGCAGTTCTCATGACAACGGATTGAAGGGTTTTTCAAAAGCCTTGGTTTTGGCTGTTTTGTGATATTTCTTGCTTCTATGCTTGGTTCTTTAATCCGGGTTGATTTCTTAGTGTAAGGACCTATTATTTTAATCTTTCTATTAAACTGTATTTACCTCTTCTATCGTGCCTCCATCTGCTGAATTTCTCTTTTTACCCAGAATCGTCCAAACCTTTTATGAAATGTATCAGTTGTTTAAAATAACATTTATGACTATATTTATTTATATAATTGGGGGTTAAATTGGAGTAGGTAATATATTCAAGTTTAAATGACACCAATTGTTCATAGCTACTTTAATAATGTATTTATGTACTTATACGATTGAAGAGGCATAATCAATTGATATAATTTAAACCTAAATATTTCCTTACCCTTCGATTGATTTATATTTCGATTTGTTTTTGTAGTATGCTTACGGTAGCTGAAAAATTGTTGCTTTTTAAAAATAATTTGCTAATGACAAGGTTGTTAGGTACCAGCTATTGCTAGTTCTTTACAAGTGTGCATACCTTGTGATGAAATGATGTAATTTCACAATCAAAGAGTTAAAGGGTTATTTTTATAATATACCTCGTTTATATTTAGATATTTATTAGATATTAAAATTTATAAAAGTTTGTTAAAACCAAGTATTTCTTTTTTACGGTTTAAAATTATTATTACATCCTTATTAATGGAAACAGTTAAAGTCTGAAAAGTTGCCAGTACCTTTAGTCCTATTTCATGTTTGAATGCTCAGGTAACATTGTATATAATGCCAAAGCACCCTCTCATTTGTTTTGTATATATAAGTATATTTATATATTGTAATTAAGTATAAAAATGTCGTAAGGTACAAATTCGTTAGTTATATATAATATAAGTAGCAACTGTACTATAAGCATAGATAGGTATATATATATATACTATAAATAATCAATCAAATGATAACCTACTTTATTTTATATATACAAAAATATATTAATTGAAGTTATTTTACTTTTTTAATCCACAGTGCATCATAAATTTCATATCTGTTAAAGGATCCCTATATATAAAATATATATTTTTGTCTGCGCATAGGTTATTTATATGGTTCGGAAACAGCACTGTAATTGCTGGGTAGCGTAATAAAGCATAGGGTAGTAAATATCAGATCTACTAAGAACGCCCAGATGACAGTTTAAACCAGGTATGGGCAACCTTTGACATGTTATGGGCCAAACTTTAGTGTGCAAATACGTTCGCGGGCCGCGTTTAAAAGTAGTGCATTTTAAAGTAGTGTTCATAATTTTTAGCGATAGATATCAGTCAGCCATGAAATAATACGACAATGTTATTACAACACAATTTATTAAAATAACAAAATGAAATGAAAAAATAGGTACCTACAGCATTAAATTAAATCGTTAAATTTAGAATTGTTACAAACTACGAAAGTTAAATAGCGACACCGAAATCAATGAGACACTTGAGCTTGAATTTGGGAAACTAATTCATCGATGTTTGGATTAATTCCACTGGTACAAAGACGTAAAGAATTTTCCAAATTATCGTCAGTCAGCCTTGTACGATGTTTTGATTTATTAACTTTCATCAATGAAAAGAACTGTTCGCATTTATAAGTACTGCCAAACGCACAAATCAATCTTCTTGCAAATTTTCTAAGCTGCGGAAAATGGTCTTCTTCGAGGTATTTTTTGTAGAAATCGCACAACTCCACGTCTTCAAATTTAGATTTTAGGAGTGAGTTTTCTTGAATCTCGATCAACTCCATTTGCAAGTGTATTGGAGCATTTTGTACATTACTTTTTGTTGGAGTAGCAAATAAATTGAAACAGTCTTCCATGTGTTTGAAATCGCTAAATCTGATCGAAAATTGCTCCGACAGTAACTTGAGTTCTTCAGCATATTGAGCGTAAGCAATATTTTCATACGCAGAGAGCGTGGTGAAATGGTAACTGTTACCAGACAGCATATGTGCCTCCCACAAGCGGATTTTGTTCTGAAACGCTTTCAAATGGCTGTACAAATCATTTACTAACTGTCCTTGTTTTTGAAGTTTCAAATTTAAATCATTCAAATGGCCTGTAAGGTCGACAAGAAATGCTAAGTCACATATCCATTTTGCGTCACTCAATTCAGATAGTGGTTTATCTTTTATTTGCATAAATTCTGCTATCTCATTTCTAAGCTCGTAAAACCGTTTCAGCATTTTCCCTTTGCTTAGCCATCTGACTTCACAATAATATGTTACGTCGTCATACTCGGCTGATATTTCATCCAAAAACGCCTTGAACTGACGATGGTTAAGCCCTCGGGATCGAATAAAATTGATGGTTTTTACTACCACATTCATAACATTCTGGAGTCGAATGGACTTAGAACACAAGTTCTGTTGGTGGATAATGCAATGAAGGACTATCAAACCATCTTTTTGCACATTTAATTCAGTTGCTTTTTCATTCAAAATTCCGATGAAACCTTTACGTAAGCCGACCATAGAAGGTGCACCATCTGTGCATACTCCAACTAATTTCGACCATGGCAAGCCAAAACTTGTGAATACCTTTTGAACTTCATTAAAAATGTCCTCTCCTGTAGTGGTTCCTTTTAGCGGCTGTAAAGCAAGCAATTCCTCAGTAATAGTGAATTCTTTATCAACACCTCGAATAAATATAGCCAGTTGAGCTATGTCAGACAAATCGGTGCTCTCGTCTAATGCTATGGAAAATGATTCAATACCAGTCATACGGCCAGTCAATGTTGTTTTTATATCATTAGCCATCATTTCTATACGTCGTACAACGGTTCGTCTTGACAAACTAATTTTTTCAAATTCATTTTTCTTTTCAGGACACAAAACACTGCAAACTTCTGACATACACTCCTTGATAAATTCTCCTTCGGCAAATGGTTTCAATGACTTTGCCAATTTTGAACTAACTATAAAACTAGCTTTCACAACATTATCAAGTTGTGTTCTTTGTCTATGAAATATTTGCTGCTGTTTTTCCAAATTTGCGGTAAGTTTCTGGATTTTGTCTTTTCTTATTTGTCCTGTCAGTGAGAGCAGCGTAGGATGCTTAGTTGAGTAATGCCTCTTTATATTGAATTCTTTCATCACCGAAATGGATTCATTACACATCAAACAAATAGGCTTACCATTGTGCAAGATAAAGAAGAATTCTTCAGTCCATTTTTCTTGAAACTGGCGACCCTCTGCATCTACTTTTCGTTTCCTTCCACCAGACATCATTTTCATTTACTTATCGTTCGATAAACTTAATAAGAAAATAGGTATAATTAGTAAGCACTCAAGATGCACACAAAGTCACAAAGCAAACTTATCACCACGGTAGCTCGAATAGGACTGAACTAAGTTCCGGCCATCCACCCGCTTATATAGGCAAAACGAAGGAATGATCTAGAATCGTCTAGTGTAGAACAATACAATTGCGAAGCAATAATCCTTTGTTGCGCCGCCAGTGTGGCGGCAAACATCAATGGCTTTGAACTTTGATGTTTGCCGCCTCACTCTTTGATGATCACCGCCACTCGGCTTGCTCGCTCACTTGATTCCATGAGTATGAGTAAGTAGTGTATTTTTTTTTTTTAAATTGGGTTTTTCAAAATGTCTCGCGGGCCGGATCAAATCTTACAGCGGGCCGGCTGTTGCCCACATACGGTTTAAACTGTTAAAAAAATTTGTGTTTTGGTGGGCAGGCTAAAATATATTTTATCTATCTAGATACAATTGGCTAACCCTTCAATGAAAACCATTCCTATTATTTGTATCAGTTATCAGGAGGAGTTAGGTGTGGAATTCTTTTTTCTGCCTCAATTTATGATGAAAATAGTTACATATTCTACTATTTAATCATTTCCTATTTAATTTATTTAAATATTACCCAAAAATATAATGGCACTTACAAATCTCAATTAGTCTATCAGAGATGAAATGCGAGTTTATATTACATAGAACAGTTTTAACTGATTCTGAAGAAATATCAGTCCAGAGTGATATGTTCAAAAACCAAATTACACTGTTGAAATTGAATGGCTGACTAAACAGGTGGTTTCGCGGCACTCCTGACTCTCCTATACTAAAAAGGCCATTATTTAAATTGTTTTGTGGGGGATCGTTGACGTACCTATCTCCTTATTCCAAGGAAAAAAATATATAACATAATATTTGGCATATCGCATCCTTTCAATTATTGCAATTACTATTCATGGTTCCAAATTTGCAAACGAAAAATAAAGTAGCTCGTTACTCTAAATAATTATGTATTTTAGAAGATTGCTTTTGTTTTTTTCAGTATACTCTTGAACAATAATTAATGTTTCACATATCACTAGTGATAGGACTTCAATACCCTTGTGAACTCCAACTGAAGGCAGAAAATGAAGTTTATATGCAGGTACTGACCCATTTTTGACATTGTCTTGACATGAAAGAAAATACCTAGTTTTTTTTTTTCTATGGGACCACCTTAAAATAAAATAAAATTTGACTCCATCTGCACTTTTCCAGTTTAGAATGATTTTCACACATTTTGGGATTGATAACCTGAAGGGGGGTGTCTTTTCTCAAAATGATAGAATTAATTGACTGATTTTCGAGCATTTTTATATTAATAATCTAAAGGAGGTTTTCCAAAAGGGTAATAAAGTAGAATCTGTTCAACGGTTAGTTTCATATATTTTGAGATTGATAACGTAGGGGATTAAAAAACACAATCGAATCTAGTTAGATTTTCAGAATAAAAAAAAATTTCAAGTTATGACACGATTTTGATGACTTTATGTAATTATAGAAAAATTATTTATTAATCAGGCAGACAAGATCTTTATTTTGAAACCCTTCTAATTCTCAATAGGAAAGGATATTTTGTTAAATTACCAAGTTATCAATTAACTTAACATGTAATTTACCATTGTTCTGGTTTTATTTTGCCATCATTAAAGAATTCAATGAAATTTACTTGCCAAATATAATTTAACTGACTGAATGTATTCTGATTGAGTGGTAGATCTCAGGATCCTGAATTAAAGTTCGAGGTCCATAGGGATTAGAGAGAGAGAGAGAGATAAATTATTTTATATGCATAATTGGAACTCAGCACGATCTATTGGTTACATTCCAAACTAACTTTTAAAAAATAGATAAATTGAGTACAATCTAGTGCTACCTGTTGGAAGAAGCAACATCTGAAGACCCAGCTCACTGAAGAATATGGATACGGTTATGGAGGTAGAGACCTCCAGGAAGCGGCCAGGTTCCATACCACCAGCAGTAGACAACGAAGAAGAATTAGTTGCCCCGAAAAATCCTGCAAAGGCCAAGAGAACAGCCAAAATGACCCCTACTCCGGTTGGGAACTAACTCGCTAGCGAGTCACCGGAAAGCCCTCAAGCACAAACACCGGCGACGAAAAAGCCACCACCAATATTTGTCTCCGGAGAGACAACTACAGCATTAACACAAGTGCTCAGAAGAGCTGAAATTAAAATTCGCCCACAGGAAAACGAAGGAGGGCATAACCATCTACCCGGAACGAGCCAACATCATTCAGCTACTCCAGGCAAATGGAAAAGAGTTCCATTCATTCACGCCAAGGGGTGGCCTTAGGAATAAGAAATTACTTATTCTTGGTATAGATGTCCATCAGGACATCAATGAAATCATCGCTACCATAAAGTCTGCAGTGCCAGAAGTCGACTCAGAAAACTGACTCCACCGGACAGAAGAAATATATCTCCCCAGTGTTGTTGACAGCCTAGCCCAATGAGACTTTGAACACCATCAGGAAGATCAGGGCAATACATTATGTCCTCATCAGGGTAGTCCTCTTCAAGGGGCAGCGAGGAGTCCCGCAGTGTTACAGATGCCAGGAGTTTGAGCATACCCGAAACCATTGCGACAGAAGATCACGTTGTGTGAGGTGTGGAGGACCTCACGAAGCAGCCCAGTACCCTAGGGCCGAAGCCACCCCTCTAAAGTGCTGCAATTATGGAGAGCTGCACCCAGCCTCATACCGAGGCTGCCAGAAAAGGAAGGAGCTTTTGACCCGACCTAGCCCGAACACCCGCCAACCACAGCAACAACCTAAGAAGAGGACCTCCGAAACCTGCACCACCAATGCCTGGGACCGCCCCCTCTACCCCAGGCCGGACCGTTCTGGAGACACCGCCATGACCCCAGGAGCGTTAGATGCCGGACCAGCCACCAGCAGCAGCTATGCGAGACCTGTGGGCCCTCGTATCACGCCTGATCCAAGACCTACACCGAGATGGGTGGCCGCTTTAGTGGCTCTGTGCAGCCAGATGTTCGCGGCCTTCATGTCTGCTAACTAGTATGGTGAGTCACTTCATTTTAAATTTCAATATAGACGTACATGACCAAGATAGATAAATTGAGGAAGTAGAAGTGTTAATAGCACTCTACCAACCCGACGTTGTAGTCTTGACAAACACGAGAATATCTATCCATTTTAAGGGATATTCAACTGTCATCGGTTACGGTGGAGTTCTCGTGGCCGTACGACATGGTATCACTTGGAAGTAAGTGGCTTCACCACTGACTACAAGTAATCCCAGGCTCCACCACCTGACAGTAAAGGTAAATTTGGAGAAACCCATTTACCTTACCGCCTTGTATCGGAGACCTTACGTGACTCTCCAGGAATAAACAGTCCTGCTACGCACATCCGCACAAAGGTCTAACCACTGGGTGGTAGGGGACCTAAATGCTAGGCATACGTTGTGGTATAACATCATAAGTAACAAGGCTGGGAGACTCATTGTGAAAACGCCGTTTACGGTCGTACACCCCAGACTTTCGTCTGAGAGGCAACCAACAAGCCACCTCAACTATAGACTTATTAATGATCAGAGAGCCACGCCGTATAGTGATAGCGGTGATGTTGCACCGTTCTCGACTTTATTACGCCTGACCACAGTCCAGTACTGTACGCAATGGATGGTAAAGTTCTGACCCCTCACCCACGAGATACGACTTCGGTCGTGCCGACTGGAAGCTGTATCGGTTGCTGATTTACCATAACCTGCATACTGCCTTTCATTACTGAAGTGATTGTCGACGCCACGGAAACTGCTATTCCAAAGTACAGCCCCATGCAACTGACCCTGCGACCACCTCCAGACCATATTCTGAAACTTATTGCCTTGTGCAATAATTAGAAGAACAAATGGTACATGACCAGATATCGTTAAGCGAAGGTAGCGAAGCGAATTCTCTCACAACGCAAATCCGAAGTGACTCCGTAGCACTCACGGCGATCACAGAAAGTTCTGGAAGCTGTTGAAGACTACAAAACGCAAAACATCTGCTGTCCGCCTTCATGAAGGGTGCATTATTTTGACTGCAGAGCAACAACCAAACAAACTGGCCGAGCATTACGACAGGGATATCACGGCTAGGACTGGCGACTACCAAATACCTCCTTTCCTAGAAACAGAGCAAATATATGTGTTCATTTTAAGTGTCTGATTCCGACTATCTGAAAAGCTCAGAATATCTGACTTACACAGTGACCTCAGCTCCGGCCGTGTCGGGATCGTGAACTAAACCCTTCTCTTATACGAACGCCGAAGATTTGTTCATTAAATATGAAGAGTTAAATATAGGGGTGTTTTATGGTCCAAGAAGAGGGCAACTTCTATTTATTCGTGGTGAAGTGGTAGGCACAACATAGCTCCCCCAGAGATTCTCCTCGAGAACTCTTCTCGGTGATCTGAAACAAAAATAAATAGGACCGGTGTTGCTGTCGCAGACAGGCTTCAGGATCCCCCAGTCTGTAGCTCCAATCCGGATGTACTCGTTTGCAGGGCTGCTTGGTTGATGTCGGTGGACTTGAGTTGTCGTTCGCATCTTCGTTGTTGTGTCATCTCCCGGGTGTCACAGGTCGTCTATATGGAGTGAGTAGTTCCACCGGGGTTTCGTGTGTCCTCCCGTAGTCGAAACGCAGGCGTCCGGGGCAGATTCCAGCTAGTAGGTGAACTCGAGGCAGTCCGAAGAGATGATAGTCGTGTGAAGAGGTCGGATGTTATCCAGCCATTGTAGAAAGCGATGGCTACGATTGTAACTAACATGTCGCCGATGTTCGACGGCTCTGGCCGATCTTAGTGAGTTCGTATCCCATCCTCTCAGGTGGTGGTAGTTGTCCCATGAAGTCCAGGTTGACGTGTTGACTCTTCCTGCGTCAGTGAATTGTCCTTGAGGAGTCACCAGTTGTCTTGCTTCGAGGAAATGTCGAAATTATGCTCACCCAGTTTTTGAAAATACTTCTAATCGGCTATGCAATTGATCAGGAGCTCTCTGTAAAAAGTGCTTCTCTTCACTGTACTCTGCTTGCTTGTCTGTATACCTAAACCATGACATTGGCTATTTTTCGTGCGCTGATAAAGAGCCTCATGTCGGGGTGGTCTCGTTGACCCTGGGCATTGCCCGGCACGTGTCAGAAAAAGATGCATGGATAAACCTGTGGTATTTGATTTTTGTTAGTGGCCTAGACGGCAGGTAGCTGAATTCGTATTGTGTTTATTGATATGACTCCATAAGATGCGCTATTAATGTGTTCCCTGACAGTGCACTAGTTATCAGAAGAAGAGGTACAGAGCAGGTATTATAGGTAGTTTACGTGGTCATGGCATTTATTAAAACAATTACAAGAATTACTGCATTGCTATGACTGAAAAGAATTACTAATCTAATTTATGCAAAATTCGTAATAAAGTTTAAATTATTTTTTTTGGATCAGCTTAGAAGTATATAGAAAATATTTAACTCGTTGGAATAATTCATTGGCGATCAGTGAAGTATTTTTTGATTCAATTTGTATATTAGAGCGTAGAAGATAAATTCCAATCGATTCATCACGACTAAATTGATCAACATCCGCTTCTTGTATACATCCCCGATTCTTCAACACAGTTATCATTAACTAGCTGACGTGTGGTGTCTGGATAATAAAACAGCCTCCTCTTGCGCGGAACTAAGATTTGCCTGGCCGCATGCTATCTGTGGATCTCGTCAGCAGTGTAAACATTGTTCTGGACCCGGTCCAGAGAATCTAATCCTTTGTTGTAACTTTCCCTTAGATTATTTTTGTGTCCACAGGTGCAAAAGCCCATAAAGAAGCTGGTTTACAGTTTCAACTTAAAAGTGACGGCGTCCAATAATAATAAGTCTGCCACATTTCATTGAAAAAATGTAATTTACCATTACGATTCTACGAAATGAAAACCTTGACTTAAATTGTCAGATGCTACGGTTGAAACAAGAAATTTTTTGTCAAATTACATATATGCTTTCTCAAACAAATTACAGCATAGTTAAATCACCATACCAGAAGTTTTTACCTAATTGCAATGAATTACCTACTTATTGTCTCGTATAATTTTACTAAATAGCTATGGCACTAGATAATAAAGCATGTACGTATCCCTACGTCAAGTAGCACCTGTAACTTATTGTAATGTATTTGGTATTATATTGCATGAATTAACCAATATAACGTATACCACGACCATAACACTTGATCACGGTAGTTGAGTGGGTTACGTGTGCGGTACAGCGTATCTCTTTAGTTGGTGCATGGGCTCACAATATTTAACATAATTTATAAAACTTCTTTGAAGCCATAGTAGACACGTGTGCCTACTGCCATAAATCTAACTACGTACATGTCCCAGCATAAAACGAAATCAATTCAAGTGATTATTTCGTCATGTAATTGATACACAACTTTCTCAATCAGCGAGTCTTAGATGTGCGTTGATAATAGAAACCAGATTCTGTCCGAAAAAAAACTCCTACCACCCACCATGAAAGTGAATCGCCCACAAACGGGTAGACTGCCCCCTGCTCCACAGTCTTCGTGTCATAAGAAATTCACTCCACATCGGGTTTCTTAGACAATCTGGCCATTGCCCTGGGGCCAGTCGTAATGATATATTATTTGTTGTTGATCATCGTCCAACGAAAACTCATATTGAGCAACAAAAAGAGTGCTTGGATCTTCCCCTTATTTGACATATTTAGGGCGGAAGGTACCTATATTGTTATAAAACATTTATAGACCAGTGGAGGAAGATAATGGCAGTTAATATATATTTGGTTAAAATATACCATTCCACGATCCGCCGGTAATCTTTTTATAATATATTTCGTATTTAGTTAATAAGTATTTAGTTCACAAGCTATTCCTTTTAAAATGTGGTGAATAAATCTTATGCATTTTCTTTGGTGGCCTTTCAGCTTTCAAGAGTATTTCCAGGTAGTTTATTAACGGTAGCCTATTGAAATTAAAACCTGCACTTTTAAATATAGCAGCAAGATTAGTGGATTTATAATCGATATTCAAAGTGTATGCTTTCTGTCCGATAAATTTAGAACTTTACGTCAGTTGATTCTATGAATTTATTACGTTAGTGACAGCGTTAATAAACCTGGGTTGTTGTGAAACAGCCATCTGATGCCTTGAAAGGGGAGCAAAGCGGAACCAGTGTTAGTTACCAGAGGTTTTACGACCTCGAACCATTAAATTACCTGCTTCTAAATAGTTTCGGCTGGCACGTGATCGGGATGTTTCTTCTAAAATTGGACAAGACGTTAGACGTTTCCTCGGGGGTATATATAGAACAATTGATTTCGTCGAAGGTCAGATTCTGTTTTGGAAACACGTCTAAAAGGGTTTAATTACCGGGCCACCAACTAAAACGGTATGTTTAAAGGTTCTCGCGTTGGTATAAACATCAACAACTGTGTTGCATTTGTTTTGAATAATAACAAACTCATATTTACATGAAAGATCGGTTGCCAAGGAAGACTGGAGTTATTTATAACCATCAACTGAGTAACTCATTCAATTTTTTTTTTTTGGTTGTGGGTTAATCTTGAATATAATGTAACAACATGCCCTCCAGATTATGTATATTTAAGTGTTTTCAACAGCTCAAGTTGTCACTATCAATTGCTAAGTATATTAACAATTTCTAATTTAAATAAAATAGTTATTTTTTTCTTGTTTTTAAGTCAAGCAGAAACCAGAAAACTCAGTATGTCAGAAATACGACACTAGACCCATACTTATGGCACTACACACGTACATACCTACATCATGACTTTGTTCAGACAATTCCATGAAACATTATACCAATGCCCTCACACACTTGGTGCTAGTCTAAGACTTACCTGACATACCACGACGACTCCAAAGGAACTTGAGTTTTAATAATTTAAAAAAACTACGATCAATATGATACTTCATATGGGTAGGCATTATTGGATGTTCTTTCTATCGTGACATTTATGCCTATTTGTTATTATTTTTAATTCACCATCTCAGTCACTAGTTGTATAATTTATTTTCTGTATATAGTGGTGAATAAATAAATATGACTAAAAATATAATTTCCGTCATAAGATCTTTAAAAAAAAACCGTTAAAAATTGCTATCGTAGTCATTGATGCTAATACCCCCCCCCCCAATCCCCTTAAAAAAAATGACAAAACTTTTATTTACTATAGTTTCTTAAGCGAATCTATTTACATACTACATTTTATATGTCCTGTACCATCGGTACACTCTATACAAGGTCTGAATCGCCATAGAGGTTAAATAATCAATACAAGTACAATGATACACAATGTACTTGGCTTCATTGACAAGACTCTACTAGGTGATGGGGCTCACCTTTTTGATCACAACAAAAGAAAACTTAAAAACTAAATTACATACTAATTCTTAACCTAAATTTTCCCCGGCAGTCTGTTGCCATCGATTCGGGATGGGTGGTGGGGTCATACTGTTAAACACTGGATTTTTGAGGTGCTGCAATGCGTCGAAAAACTTGATGTGTCTCCGGCGGATGAACTCATCCACCGCCGGCACATCAAGCAACGGGTGCAGGTCAGCGTTCTTTAACCTCTCTCGAGAGGTATGTCGGACCACTTTTCGCATGATCCCATTCTGGAAACGTTGGAGACTTGTGGCGTACAGCAGAGCTGGCCGGAGGATACATTTATAGATCATCAGTTTGAGACGCAGTGACAGATTGGGTGAAGTTAGCAAGCGCGAAAGCCAGTAAGACCTCTGTCGTACTGTTTTTAGTTTACTACAGATGTGAGTAGAGAAATGGAGATGCCTATCCATTTTTATACCCAGATAGTAGAATGAGAAAACTGGCGAGTTCTCTTGTCCTCCTATACTATATGATTTTGGCAAAGCTTTTTTGCCCTTTTGGTAAGAGAAGTTTACGCAGTCGGTCTTCCCGGCGTTCACACTAATGTCCCTGATTACGTTGCAAACTGACTCAGCCTGTGTGAGTGCTCTTTGTTCATTCATTCTGTTGCTGTAAACAGCAATGTCGTCGGCGAAAGCGATTACCGTCGCTTTCTTATAGTTTGTCCCAACAATGTGTGCATGCTGAAAAGAACCGGAGACAAAACCGCTCCTCGAGGAACTCCACAAGTCAGAGGGGATGGGTCAGAGAGGCAATCACCCACCCTTACCCTCACCGATCTGTCCTTCAAGAAGGAAAGCAACATCGTTTATAGCTGCTTTGGACATTCCCTGCCACAAAGCTGTCGACACAGTATCCCGTGGGACAGGACACTGAGTCGAAAGCCTGCGTGCAGTCCAACGAGATCATAGCAGTCGCTGTGTTCTTGTTGATACCGAGGGTGGCGTCCGTCTGTACCCTCAAAAGTGGATGTTCTGTGTCCTCAGATGAGCCTGAAACCCTGTCTGTTCGAACGGAATAATAGCATTTTCCGAACAAAACCCCTTCAGGTAGTTCAGAATAAGAGAATAACTTCGGGATAACAGTGTTTGCTGCATCGACGATAATCTCGAAGATACCTGTCGATCCACTTCCACTGTAGTGCGGAGAACAGGATCCGTATGCTATTGGTGGTAAAGTTGCGATCGATATAGGTCCCAGTCAGCCCGACGATAGTCGTACTTCGTGGGACGCGGGATCACAACTCTACCGTCAATGGAATACAATACTGGTAGGTGGTCGGTCGTTACTAGGTCCAGGGTCTCACAATTGTTTATCCTGTGCGGCTGTTTTGTGAGTAAAAGATCTAGGGTGGAGGTCTGTGCACTGTTACCTCTATGGTGAAAGGTGTAGTTCTGAGGGTGAACGACAGTAAAGGGCGCCTTTACCAAAGCTCTCCCCGCTTGGTTGGCGGTGGCATTATTCCACAAGGAATGCCGGGCATTTAAGTCTCCGACAACCCAGTGGTTATTTCTCTTGGCACACTCTTTAATAAGAGTTGAGAACTCTTGGAGAGACGCCCTCGGTCTCTTATACATGGGGGTGAGATAAATGGGTGTCCCCAAATTTATCTTCACCGTCAAGTGGTGTAGCCTGACATCAAATATAATCAGTGGTGGAGCAACGTTCATCCATGTGATGCCGTGCCGTATAGCCACCAGAACTCCACCGTAGCCATCGGTCCGTTCGACGACAACAGAGTAGCCCTTTAGCCTTACGCTCTGGTTGACTATTCTCGTGTCCGTCAGGACGACGATATCCGGCGTGGAGATCGCTATGAGCGCCTCCACTTCTTCGAGTATGGTCATTAGACCATCAACGTTAAAATTTAGTATTTTGTACTTACCCATTTTTTTTTTTTTCCTCATAGCCCCTTTAAATTTACAGATAATTATATATAATTATAGATGATAATTATATATGAATCTATTCACAAATTATTTTGTATTTCCTGTAGCATCACTACATTATATACAGGTTTTGTTATTTTATAGAAAACTTACCCATTGTGAACTAATCCGTTCAGATAGTAGTCCGAAGTACAGCATGCTGTTTGTTGCGTTGGGAAGGAAGAAGAAAGCTATGTTGCCTGAAGGAGAGAAAAATTCCTGTTTAATTGAGGACCAAGAAAACAGACAGCAGGTACAAAGAAAGATGCAACTTTTTATTTATTTATTTTGTTTGCCTTTACCCTACCTGGGATTTTTATCCCTCAACAGGATTTCCCCATTGCTCGTGGTGCGAAGACATAGATCCTATGACAGTGATCCATTATCGCCAGTGGCGCACATATTCCAATACACTTGGGATTTCTGCGCCGATCAACGCACCTTTGGTTTATTATCTCAAACCATATTTATTGTTAAGTCGAAGTAAACACCTTTTCGAGTTGTTGTACCAACTTCATCATCACGAATAAATAGAAATTATTGTCTTCTCAGACCAGAAAAAACCCACTTACCTTTCCATATTTTATTAATAAATCTTCAGTGTCAGTATAGAATGAGGGGCGATCCCGACATGCAAGAGCTCACTAAGGGTAGGGGCGTAGTAGCCCCTGATTGGCCAAAATAAGCGATCATATGATTGGCCGAAATAAACATTATATAGGACAGAAATTTTGAGCTTGTTAAGATAGTGTACCGATGGTACAGAACATATAAAATGTAATATGTAAATAGATTCGCCTAAGAATCTATAGTAAATAAAAGTTTTGTAATTTTTTTTAAGGGGATTGGGGGAAAAACAAAAAACACTCGAATTGAACACTGTTCTATCTCTCACTGTTCTATCACTGGCACTAGTTGATCTGCTTCAACCATGGATTTCTTATTTAATTATCTCTGCACCTCTCTTTCCTATCCTTGCTAGCTTAGGCCGCCATTGTCAGATTCCACACCTTCCTAGTGGGATTCTCTGGCCAATCGAAATTAAAAAAAAGCGAAACTATAAAATTCTCGTTACTTTTAGATCAAAACGCATCGGCTTAACACGCAGAGATGAATTGAAGTCAGACAATGTGAAAACATATAAGACTATTAGCAATAATAATTTAACTCACCATAAATATTCTCCGTGCGTTGATCAGTTTTCTTAGGAAGTATTCTCTTTCCCGTTGGAGGTTTGTCGGTGTTTGGCCACTGCTAATAAAGTTGAAAGGCCAGAAGAGTTCACCCAGAGGGGCATATGGTTTTTATTCCAGCAAAGCTATCAATCTCCAGAGATAACTCTTCTAAATATACCACGATCAAGTGGGCAGGTTGATTGTTTACCTCTGCCTTCCAGATAGTGGGGATGTAGGGCTCGTGCCAGTCAAGACCACGACTCCGCGTTCGTCCGTCAGTAAGCTACTAAGGTGAGTTGCCTTTAACGGCTATAAAATTGAGAGAAATATTGCTAAATAACTTAAAATCATAAATAGGTAGCTTCTGAGCTTGGATTTTAGGAGTTTTAAAAGTTTATTAAACGAGACACACATTTTTCCGTTTAATTTTTTTTGCCAATACTTCCTGTTGATTGTATTTCAATCATTAACTAATCGGCATGTTTCTATATTCTATGGGATGTTTTAAAATTTCGGATCTACCGCCAAGGACGGTCCCCAATTTGCCGCCCTTTCTAGCTCAATCAAAATCAAGAGGGATTATTAACAGTTCCTAACCATAAATAAATAACAAATATTATATACTTTTTTTTAAACAGATTGTACATATAACGATAAAAACGTAAGCTTGTTTATTTATTTTTCTTTCTTTTTTTATTACAAAAAACTTGAATGGCATTGGCAAATTTTATGTCATCTGATAGATGTTTTTTTGATAGATGTAAAGTATCGCTAGATCTCGATTTCGTCCTTTTTCAGTGATTAGGCGTGAAAATTGCATACTACAATCATTTACTATGACATTATTATATTTTTTATTTTTATATAATTTAGACAAAATATACCCCCCCCCCCCAGGTATGCCTACTGCACTACAACAGAAAATACATACTTGCCTTATTCGTAGACATAGACGAAATACGATCGCTCCATATTTGGATTATATATACACTGGTATAGATTTTAGTAATTATTGGGTAAACTAAACAAAAAAAAAATGGCAGGTTAAAAACTAAAACCTTTCATAACCATTCAGGCAACCTTTGTAGCCTATAGGAAAATGTGTCAAAGCAGTAACCAAAAAGCGCAGGGTTTGAATCTCGCCTCGACACTATTTATTTTCTTAGGCAATAATTACTAAAATATTTGTACATAGACATTTATTGGTTGTAGAAATAATATTGCGAATATGACCAATTAATCGTTTATTTAATTGCCAAACCTAAAGGGAGGGGTATTACTTTCAAATAGGTACTTGGTTATCCCCTTTTGCCTGCATGTCACTCTGTTTTCTGCATTAGTGGCTGTAAAAATAATAGAATATTTCTACAGTATTAAATGAATACTCAACAGCACCCCAATATGTATATTTTGGCGGGGAGTAAGGGCAAAAAAAATTAAGCATGAAACAAGTGGCTCCCGAATTTATTAACTAGCACATTTATCTCTTGACATTTAAGATTACTCAAGTCACAGCTAAACAGATGTTTATTAATTATTATTATTCATCCCGCTATTTGTAATAATTATTAGCCAAAGATAAATACATTTTCTGATTGGGCTGAGACTCGAGTTGCGATTTTCATTGACCAAAAAAAAATTTGTTTGGTCAAACATTATCGGGTAGTTATTCACAATTTTCAGAAATAAAAATCTGTAATAGTATCTGAGGTGTTACTTGAGGATGCTTTTACGGTCATTAGGAAACGGGTTGGTTAATATATTTGAAAAAAATAAGAGTCCGTGGTCCGACCGAACGTTGTCGCTTAAGTTAAGTATACATTTCAGTTTTGAATTTATGGGTGGCTGCATTTAGCCCCAAAAATTGATTCTAAAAACTAAAACTAAAACCTGAAATAATAGTTCACAAAAACTAATTAAAACACTCCTAGAAAATAATAAAATTAAATGGTTCACGTATATATACGTATAATGGATGCATAGAATATAAACCAAAGCTGAATAGAATATTACATGTAAAACTTGAATAAAGTTACCATCAAGTAACAATCCTATAATAATTAATTATTTGAATTTTACAATTTTTATATTAATTAAATATATGCCTCCCACTACCATCTATTTTGCCACTAACGTTTTCGACATTTTAGTGATTATTTCAAGTAGCAGATCTATGTGGGCAGACATGTATATAATTTATTTATATAAAACAGCCCAACAACTGGCATTTTGTTTCGTTCTATAGAGTACGTACTTTTTAAAAAATAATTTATCCTGTACATCTGGTCTATACATAATATAATAATAATAGTTAAAACGAGAGTTTGCGTGTTTGTAATCCCTTGGCTAAAATTCATTCACCAACTGTTGAGAGGTTCAGGTTTTGTCATGAAATAACTCAATTTGAATAAAGTCTGCATAAATAGCATGTTGAAATTCCAGCCCATAATAGTAATATTTTTTTCGCACGGCTTCTTATTCGATATATGTTGCAATTTTATCTAAGCTCACTTAGTACACGATACAGAAGCGTCTTGCAAACGAGACGTCGACATATCAAGTTCGTCGGTTCCTGAATTAACAACTTATTTTTCCGTCAGAAGTTTAAACTTCTTTTTTAAAATAAATTTATTAAAATATTTTTCTTCCGATTTTTTTTTTTCAATTTCATGAGACTTCATATTTTCTACTGTACTTTTTAAAATAAATTTCTTAAACTGATTGAACCAATTGAAATCTAAAGCCCAGTTAAACTTCTTGATAATTCTTCAACTCAACATTTTTTCTTGTTACTTATTAAATTAAATTAGGTTGAGTTAGTATGTTAATGTTTTGTTATACTGTAAAAGCTTTAAGCACCTCATTTATTATGTCTAAATATCGTAGGCATCTACCTACGCACAGATTTTTCTGTTAATTTAAATTGTATAACCGGTAATGTTTTTTGTACAACATTTGTTCTCTGCCGCTTTTAAATTTTGACATAAGAATGACATCGTTGGGTAGATGCCTAAAATTAAAACAAAATAATAATTATTATTATTCAAATAAAAACTATATAGAAAACAAAAACTTTAAATGTTATTGAGACCAAAACGAAAATAAAATTTATATCAAATATCCTGTTGGAAGAGGTGTCATAATGTCGTGAAGTTTAAATGGTAAAATGTAATAAAAATAAAATTTTAAATTATGTTTTCAGATTGTCAGCTGATAATAATGTATTTCTAAAATGATTCACGGGGAGACGGGGAAAAGACGAGAAGTTCCCATAAAAAACAAAACTTTCAAGAGCTAGTTCACATAAATAAATGAAATTATCCTGCACTATATTAATACAATAATGGTACGGAGAATAGATAAGTTGATTAAATATAAAAAAGTTAAAAGCGTCACTCTAATTTTGTAAAATTGATTTAACACGTAGTTTAAATAATACAAATAATAATGGATTATATAAATTATCTTTTTCTGTGGATGAAAATGTTAAATAGCCATCAATAAAGCCGATCTTAAATAATGAGTTCCAGATCTGTGTAGTATGTACCATGCTGGCGTTTATCCAGATTTTAAAGAAAAGAAAAGAGATCCCTAATCCTCCCTCCCAGGTGAAATATCTTTGATTTTTCTTTTGCTAATAATTATTAAAACAGTGGGATAACATACAAGAACTAATGTTTCCCGCACAACCAATTTCATACAAATTCTCTATAAAGAAAAATTTACAAATGTTGTTATGTCTGTATTAATTGGATTTGTAACAAAATAGATGTATGTAGACGTTTGTTTGGTTCAACGTAACTTGACTGGGGCAACTCACACCAAACTTGCATTTTGAAAAAAAAATACTGAGGGGGTAAGACCATTAAGCTAATGAACACGAGTTCACACTCGGTATCTGAGAGTAGGCAAAAACCAGCCGGATCCCAACCCAAGGCCGGAAAGAGGCAAACTGGGCCGCTGGAAGAGTCGCTACAAGATACATTTTGTAGGGCCCCAGAGATCGTCGTCTGAATGGAAACGATCCCTTCCAAGGATATGCTAGTTTTAGCGACATGAAGCCAAATAATCCCACTAGGAAGGTGTGGGGTCTGACAACGCCGGACTAAAGCTAACAGGGATAGTAAAGAGAGGTGCAGAGGTACCTCATCTGAATAAGTTCAGAATTTCTTCGTGAACTAGTCCCCTTTCTCTAAGCTGACGCCGAAGATTTATTGATGAAAATTTAGAAAGGTAGAAAAATGTTTCCTCGTCCATGAAGAGAGCAGCTTCTATTTGCTCGTTATGAAGAACTTGGCACAAGGATAATTAGTGAGCCTGAAAACTATGGATTTGACACTAAAATCGGTCTTTTCCGATTACTTTTATATCACTCCCCCCCTCTCAGGGTAGCTTGGGGACTGTAGGTAATCATACCCCCCAGTATTTTTTTGCCCAATTGAAAGTTTGGTGTAAATTGCTCCAGGCATTTTAAAGTTACACTGAAACGTACATTTTTATATAAATGACAACTTGTTACAAATCCATTTAATACAGGCATATCCAAATTTTTAATTTTTCCTTTATAGAATTGGTATGATATTGGATGTATGGAAATCATTAGTTGTTGTGTGTTATCACAATGTTTTGCTGTTAATTAGCCAAAGAAAAAGAATTTCACTCGAGGGCTCTGGATTCGGGATCTGAGGTTATCATAATAGAGACAGCCACCTCCTCCATTCCATTGGGACAGATGATAGGGAGAAGGTAATTAGTGAGGGAAACAAAATAGAAGGGGATGTTGGGTTTGAGCAAGGATTCAGAAACAGCTATAATGTGATAAATGTTGTCAAGTAAGAATTGGAGGTATTCACTCAACATGATGAATGAGTAGGGAGGAGTTAGGGATTAAAGTGGCTGGTTATCAGGACATTATTTATGTGGAAGAGAAAGAATGAAATGATTCTGGAAAGTGGGTAGCAAGTAAAGAGCTGGAAAATAGTCTCATGGAAGAGAGTTCCACATGAGAACACTTAGGTGCATAGTGCTTGGGAGTAATATAAAATAACTTAAATCTATACAGAGCATGGTATAGTCCTAACAGAAATTAAAACCAATGTTCAAATACACAAGTGAGATGGGAAGCAAAATGATAGTTTGTTTGGTAAAGGTGTTTCATGTTCTACATAACAGGTGATTGAATGTCAGGCCAAGATGTCTAAGTCCTCCGCCTTCTTTATATATTATAACATGAGCCCATTGTCTGAACTGGCCACCAGCAAACCAGAAAAATTTGACCTTACCATCCATCTTCATCTGCCTCGCTAACCAATACAGATGCCGGTTTCCCGGGGACATATCTTCGTGCAGGTATAGGTATGCTTGAGTCGTCCTCCCAGTTTAGATGCCCCATCTTTGTTATTTTACAGAGGCTGATGATGGGGGGGGGGGGGGGGTTGTTCCTTAACATGATATGTCAATCATACTCCAATGAGATATACGAGGATAAAAACAAGACCAAATTAATTTGTTCAGTACAGGTAAGGCTCTCAAGGTGCAAGCTTGGAATTTATTTTACAGTGGCACCAATTTTAATTTATACTAAAAATCTCACTAATTTGTTTGAGTTTACACTAAAATGATTTAATGATCTATTTTGGAAAGAAAACTTTATTTAGTGTCAATTAATTTATTTTAATTTTTGTTTCATAATCTCTTAAACCATGTAATACTTAATTGATTTATTTATTTTATAATCCAAAATAAGTTTATTTATCATTATCTAGTCATTTTTCCTTACAGGATTTTCTCAGGATTGAGGTTCTCCTCGCCAATCAACACCATTATTTTTATGGGGTGATTTATGTCAGTAATAAACAAATCCAACAAAAATTAAGGTGCCAAAGAAGGAAGTTTCACATGAATTTCATTGTTTAAACAAATAGAATTAGACATCTAACACTTAATCCTAAAGGTATATACAATAAATACCCTCACTTGTAATAGCTATTGTAAATTAATTTGTGTGTTTGAACACACAATCATAGTAAATCTATGAAATCAATTTATTTACCTACATGCTAAATTGATTTGTAAACATTTGTATTTCAGAATGGCACTATCAAATATCACATTTCCGGGGAATTTTAGTGAAGCTCTGTCAAACATCACGAATCCAGGCGACTTCATAGATGCAATTACCAATGTCACAAATCCGGGGAATTTAAGTGATGTACTGTTGAACTCGACAGTGAATGGAGAAAACTGTATGGGCAATAATTGTAACAAACCATTCATAGCCATGCATGAATTTAAAATAATCAAAGCTGTTTTCCTAGGTGTTGTGACAATCATCATTCTAATATCCATCTGCAAAATGGTGTTTCAGTTATTTGTAAAATATTCAGTTAAAAGTGATAGGTAGATTTATTATTATATTATATTTATACATCGATTGGAACTATGAAATTATCATACTTTTTAATACAGTGATAGGCTAGAATATCTACAAACACTCATTGATGGTCGTCATTCCATTGGTATTTTAATTGCAGAGGAAAAGTAAAGAATGGAAAAAAGAACACACCTTGTAGATGAAACACAATACATTTTTTTTTTTATTTGCTGTAAGTTTCTTGTTTTTGACCTATTCCTACATGTGTATTGGTAAATTAATTCTGTTTTTACAATATGTAAATTGTGGTGTCAGAGGGAATTTTGAAAATGTATGTATGTAACAATTTAAATAAAATAAAGAATACATTTACTTGTTTTATTTTCATTAGGATATTATTACTTATTAAATTGGATATTTTAAAATAGTTTCTAATTAACTATCGAGTTTCCTACATTTTTGAATACTCATTTACATAAATACATTTTTTTATGGGTCCACTGTTTTTTTTTTTAAAAGTTCCATGTGATGTCCCAATTCTAACAGTAACATATGAGAAATTTTTGTTCTAGATTAGCGAATGGTATCCTGGATAGGAGGCTATTCCAGTTGATTCAAGTTAAAGAAATATAGATTTATTTGAGATGCTGATCACTTGTGAAGTGGGATTCATAACGCTCATAAATAGCACAGAACTAATAATGACAGCATTCGACATCTTTTAACATTACTGGAAGCGCATACTGCTGTAATCACAAAGATATTATCCAAAACAATATTGAAAGAATAAAAATAAACTTTAAGCTATCTGAGATAACCCTCATCTTGAGGGTAAGCTGTATAGTAACTAAGAGAAAGAAACTGAAATTGACTGTAAGGAGATAATTTTTTTTTTTTGCATGAGTAAACAAATATTACTATATGAATCAATGTTTTTTTCAAATCCAGTCCAAAAGCTGATGCACTGTTGAGGGGCTCAATAGAAATTTTGTGCTTAACACATATATGTGTATACAAAAAAAAATGTCAATTAGTAAAGAAAAAAATTTACTAAAGAATAAATAAAAGTTCAAAAGAAAAAATTAGGATGTGTTTGGGAAACATTCATAGCTTTGACATGAATACATCGGGATTGGCTGATATTTTCTTTGAGATATGTAAATGGAATGAAAGAACACACTTTGAAACATGGCTTTTATTGCAAATGTGTAGAATATGTTACAATTTTGTTTAGCATTGGTCAAAAGTATTGGTGCTTACTAAACCGACTGAAAAGGAAAATAGAAGCATAAATCATGCAACACTAGTTAATCTTTAGGAGTCCCATCCCCTCAATATCTCCTATACTTTGTCAATTGATTAGAGAATATATACGGGTAATACTTATTTTAAAAAAAAAAAGGAATACATAGAAAGAATATAAACAATCCGTTTGTAAGTAATTTACAAGGAATCACCCCTTGCGCTAAGATTTCTCTTATTATATTTATATTATTAAACTCTTCGCAAATAGAAACACTTCAATGACTTATTCAAAGAGAGACATTGGTCTCTTGCAGATGAGGCTTAATTGGTATTCACTATTAGTCATAATTTTTTAGTGACTTAACTAATGAGTAGAATTAATTAATATAAGAACCCTTAAATTCATGAATTGTTGTCAATATAGTAAGAATGGTAATTATAATATCAATAAATATACATTTTAGTATTTTATTAGAGTAACATAAATAATATCAATCGAATCTACACTACACAAAATTAAAACAAAAGTTATATTAAAAGTGAGTGATTACTGAATGATTATAAAATAGGTAAGTTTTTAGGGAAGAAATTAGTTCTGCCATCTATTTTCCCCCAAATTGACATAATTCGTAAACCCTAATTATTAACAACCCTAAGCATATGACTTTTATAAATGGAAATAAATTCCAGTGAAATCCACCTATGATCGAGCTTTAACAATGACATGACAAACATGAATTTATAAAGGAGAAATAAAAACTTCACGTACAAAGTAAATAAACAATTATTATTTATGACTGAAACATCAACTACAGTAAAGTTAAGATTAAAGGGGGAAAAAAAGTTGCTTAATTTTCATAAAATTATAAAAGATGAGTGATTGATAAACATCATTTAGTAAATATTCAATAAAAGCTAAAAAAAAAAAAAAATGGATAAAAAGAAAGAAAACTTAGTAATAAACAAATTAATTTATGTGAAGTATAAATATAATGAGATTGAAAGCAGATAAATAAAGACTTAATGTATGATTGAACAAAAACATATAAGCGGGCAAAGCTTTAAAGTGGTCCATCCTCAGAAATTTTTGTCCCAACATGTTATGGGCCACTCCTGCAGTTTGTTTTTCAAGTTCATATAGACCATCCTGATTGACAAAAAAAAAAATTATCAGCTGCTCTTAAAAATAATAACAAATTATAGTTCATAATTGTCAAGGGATAGGAAGTGACTACACAGGTGGTTTGAAAAGTTGGTTGAAAAGTTTCCGACCTCAACATGAAGATGATAATAAAATAAATAAAAGCTTTGTTAGGTCCCAAACTTTTCAGACCACCCTCGTACAAATGAACATGAAAAAATGTCATGAAATCTAACAGTAACTAGCCCATTTATTAGTATATTTATATACTAAATATAATAAAACCCATGTTTTGCCAACCCCGAAAAAACTAGCTGTAAAATTGGGGTGAATATTATACAACAATAAACGTGAAACCTCAACACTTGTTAGATGCTAAGATTACTGACAATAAATTATATAATTTTTCAAGCACAGAATCCTCTCACAATGGTTAGCCATAATAAAATAGCTTTGCCTTCATCTGGCGAATACTACAGATAATTTTCACAAGAAGTAAATGCTCAAATCACATTGAGTGAAATCAGCAGTCATCCAGTCTAAACTTCTCTCTAATGATTTATAGTATGTACAAGAAATGGTTTTGAATTTTGGTAAACATTCAATGGCTTGTTTAATTGAATTCTACTAATAAAAATAAGAATGCTAAGAAGAAACAAGAAGATTATAATTACTACCAATACAGAAAATGAGGAAGTAATTGTTATGACAATTTATTTATTCCTTCATAAGATATTCACAATTTAAAATTTATCCATTTTTTTATAATTTATTTCATTCATTTATTAGAATGTGTTATTATTTAGCAAGACCAATGTCTTCAGAAATGAGATTTGTAAGCGGACATTGGAGTAGATGAGTTTATTAATTATGTATATTAACATCAGCTAAGGCCAATATAACTAGATTTCAGTCCTCTTTCTACTAATTAATTATATAGACTGATTTAAGTAATAATAATAGGCTATTCACTAAACACATACCCATACTATATAAAAATAGACCATAATCTAACACAGTTTATTTCAGTACTAATCTATGATATCCTAACACTATTGAGGAAAATTAGGGTTAAAATGGTAAGATATCCTTCATTCTAGGATGCAAAGAATTCTCTTGTGCTTATGTAAGCCATAACTAACAATAAAAATGAATTTGCTCCAGGGTTTGAGCTTCCTTCATGAGAGTCTATTATTAGAATATTAGTTTTTATAAGTAGTTAGATAAGATTCTTCCAGACAATTCGAGCTGGGTTATCAATGTTGTGAATCTGAATGGCTCAAATTTATGTCCTACTACTAAATTCAGTGACCCGGAATCAATTCATGGCTCTCCTAACAAAAATGAATTTTATTGGATGTTTCATTAAGAAGGTGTAAAGATTAAAGAAAGTATGTCACTATCAGCAATATTCTATCAAATTGACACAAAATTAGGTTTTTTTATGGTACAATTTGATTCACCGAATTGGAATTGACTGCAGGGTAGGGATCACATAAGGAAGATAGATGGGCAAGCAAATATAGTGTTTAATTACAAAAAATAGAATTAAGTTTACCTTACATATAAAATAATACATTAAGACATCTACTCATTAACATAATAAATGAACACTTATGGAGGTCACCATAAACCTATGATTAAGTAAATAAAATTAGTGCCCTTAAGTAAGGTTTTACAATATTTTTTTTTATAGTTTAACAGTGACAAACTTTAGGTTTTAATTTATTCACAATAAATGGGCCCATCCTCAATGGTTGATGGAAGAGTCTTCAGGCAATAGTAGGAAGTTGGGATGGCCTCGATTACTATAAATGAATATTTGCTACTTACACCAACTCAGAAGATTACAATGGACCTCTAAGCTGTAGATCGTTTAATCAAACCCATAACATTTTCTAATTTTATTTAGAACTCGAGAGAATAATTGATCATACTTATTCATTGATCATAAAATTATGGCAAAGAAAAAAGATGAATAGCTTCGTTTTATTTTGAATTAACAATCCTAAAGAGTAAGTTACCATGTCTAGCAAGACATACAATAAATTTACAATTTAAATGAAGGTTATAGTAATATTATGCATACGAAATTCTTATGGGTTTTACAAAAACATAGACAAAAATGTCTCAATAAGGCACCTAATCTGAAACATAATAATGCCACCCCAAGGAAGATTTAATCAGTCTTTTTTTAATTAGGCCCTTTAAGGAAGGAGCTTCAATTACTTGATGAAGTACATCCCACATCACTTCAAAAGAGAGATTTACAAAGAAAAGTGTCTTTTTTTTGACAAGAACATATCAATCACAAACTCATTATAGGTAAAACGAGGTCATTTGTTCCAAAGCTGCTAGTAGATTAAGATCCTACAAGTGGCAGGCAAAACTGAGGTGTCAACTTGTGACTCGTCTCAGCACTCCCTCCAATAACATGACATCCTTCCTATAACAAGGTGACTAGGCCTAGCTTAAAATTAAATCATAAATCTAATTGAGAATGAAAGGTAAGTTCTCCACAAATTCTCAGGCTTGAAAGACTTTCCTAACAGATAAATCAAACCATTTGCCTACTTGCCAATATGGTTATCCAACTAAAATTTCCCAGCACCTTCTACTAGCAAGTTGATAGCAGACTCTATGGCAGGAAGAGGCATGTTATTAAAATAATATTTATATACAATGATGCATTATTATGTTATATCCAGACACACAGATAATGAATGTGTAATCTCACTAGGTCAGGGAAGGTTACACTACCTCTGTTATTTAACAGTGGTTATGCTAAATATTCAAACGATAAAAGTAAAATAACAAATTGAACCATATCTACTAACCCCTAGGAGAAATACACCTCATTGGGCTACCGAATACTTTTAGTTTGAAGACCTTTCAACGTATTACAGAAGTAACTATCCTTATCTTGGCCTCACTCACTATTTGAAATTGAATGTTTCCAGTATAATACATTATAAGTTTTATTGTCCCAGATACACTCATGTTCTTAGTAACACAACAGAACTACCTTATATCAATAACCTAAAAGTCAGAAATATATCATAAATCAAGATGAAAGATTCAAAAAACACTTTTTTACCTTAAAGGCTATCGTGCAGTGCAAGCCTGAAGATATCATGTTGAATATAGAAACTTGTACCTACTGGTTTGAGCACAAATGTTTGACTATAAGCATGTGGTGGATCTTCATCGGTCTGTAAAATTATATCAATAAGTTCTGCAGAAAAGTTAACCAACACTTTGCAAAACCAGTGAATAATTTATTTGATATATTATGTACCTGCAGCCTCCCAAGAACATTTATTAATACACCTCCATCGAACATTGGCTGGGAATCTACTGCTGTGATAATCCTATTTATCTTTTGAAATGTTAATGCCTGAAAAGAGGTGCAATGAAAATTCTTATATTCCAGAAATAATTAACTATGATTTGGGGTATTTAAACCCCGGTAAAATAATTTACCGATAACTTTTCCATAATTTTTACAGCTCCTTGCAATTGCATCCCTTCGAAAGTCATAAAGGATGTTTCTGCCTGGAAAACATACAAGAAGGGTTATAGAAGACAAGCAACTTGGCTATCAAATTACAACTCAAGTTAACCAAAAGTTGTGAAGTTCAGTTAAACTTGTACATGCAATTACTCACATTGTACATATTGCCTAATTTACTCCTCTCATTCGGATCATCAAAAAGTAAATAGTATTGAGAGATGAACCCCTTTCCAATAGCTTCATAAGCCGGATTTAAAGCCATAGTCGAGCTAATAATCTTTTATAAATCTAATTGGTATCAAATATAAAAACTCCCTTCTCCTATCTTTCTAAACTTGTAACAGACCAATTGCTGTGACAATTCACAAAACCATGCACCCAGGCCACTAAAGGCGAGGTGAGCAGAAGGCTACAGTAACCACAGCCAGGCTTGATAGATAAATAGCTTCTGATTTCAGTCCCGCCTCTTCTGACGCTCGTTATTTGCAATGCGATTTATTGTGTTTTAGAGTTCAACTGTCCACCTAAACGAGCAATCACAAAAAGTAAAAAAAATGATCTACCCCGTAAACAATGAAATTTCATCTAAAGTAAAAAAATTATCACCACTATAATTTTATTATTATTATACTAATTTAATGATAGAGATTGGAGACACAAAATCTTTCCTTAGCATATCTACATTATATAATTTACTCAATGAATTATCGCAGAAAACTTTTCTATAAAAAGCATTAGCAATCCTTGTATTTGTCGGTACTAGTGAGTTCGCCGTAGGCCGCAGTCAAAATATCGGATCACTTCAAAAGGAATGGACAGGTAATTACGCTTGTTAATAACATGCAGCATTCTCAACAACTTATATAATGGACCACAAACAGATCCAGTAGCGTACTTGGGGGGGGGGGGTATAGATCCTATTCAGAAAATCAACTTTACTAATCATATTTTTTTTTCGAAACCCCCCCCCAAAACTCATATTTTGAATAAAACACACATACATATATATATATATATATATACTGATTACGTACTGCAGCCGAACCGCATTTTAAGAAGTAGGTGATTGCATCTAGATTGATTTATGTCAAGAAGCTCTAAAAGTGACAGCTCACCCAAGAGTTTGCGATAGTGGGGAAACCGCCTGTCCCTATCCATGGGGAAAGGTGCACGAGACACCGGGTGTGTCAGTTTGTTCAGCGATTCGAAGAATTTGTCAAATTTCTGACGTATGAAATCATCCAGCGTAGGCATCTCGTGTTGTTCAATGAGACAATACTGAAGAGGGTGGAGTTCCATTGTTTACTTACAAAGTAGTTTTTAATCAACGCCTCCTCCCTTGTAAAAGGGGATTATTTCCCTCTAGTCAAGTCTGTCTATGCGGTGTTTACTATGACGTTTACTGACCCTCTCATGGATTGCGTTTTTAACTGACTTAGTCTAGAGATTGCTGCTATACACCGTGGTATTTTCAGCTAATACAGCTGCATTAAAGTCCAATAATTAAAGTGTACATATAGAAAAATACTAAGGACAGCTCGAATCCCCACCCAAGTGAGGCAGTAGGGCGATAGAGGAGGGGGGGGGGGTCCCATTCTGCAGAGAGAATGAAACCCCAGCACAATCCTGGTTAGACACTGCCATCACAGGTCTAAAAAAACCAACATAGATCTTACATTAATGAGCCTTTCATACCATGACAAGTTCTGCTCTTTTATTACAGATATCTCTGCAGGATTTGTTGACATAGCACACTTTCTAAAAGAGGAAAAAATACTGCTCTGATTATTGAATTCAAAATTCTATTTGAGACCAACAATATGAACAAGCCAAGCGACACTAATATCACTACTTTCTAATTATTTTAACATGTCAGTCCCTCTTTCCTAAAAAAGAGTACTATGGTGCACAGTACTTTTCCAGATTGTGAGTCATACGTGTACCAAGTGTTGAATAAATTACTCTGAGCATTCCATAGTTACATTGGAATATGGACACAAATCTATTTAGATATAGATTATTATTTTTTGTTAATATCCTTCATTTCCCCAATGTCTTAACATTTCTATCCAAAGAGGGCTTCCGGTGCTGTTCACTTGAAGGGACAAATGCAGTATTTAAGAATTACTATTTATCAGTTCAGAGAGGCAAACCCTGAGTACAGGGTTCTAAAAAAGGTAGAACACCTTGAATTTTGATGAGATATGAGGCTAGATACTGATTATAAAGCCCTGGTAAAAGCTAGACTTTGAATCTTGATGAGATTATCATCACTTACTCTTAACTATCAGTGTCATGAATTTAATGCTTGCAAATAAGATTGTTATTAACATTCCATTGGTACAGAGAATAGAAATTAATAATCACTTCATAAGTATCTTTTTTAACTTTATTCAAATATTTGAAATCAATCAGTTTTATTGCTTAAAATTTATTTATTTGACTTTTAGTGGTCTAAAATGCTTAAAAATATGTGGCATTTCATTGTACAATAAATTACTATTTTTGAATATCTAGTAGTAATATTCCTTTTTCTATATATCCTTCCTCAATATGTTTTTTTTCAGTTAGGTAGGAAATTCATTTAGATCCCCATCTCAACTGGAACTACCACACCACATAAATTCTTAACTAACCTGCACTTGGATGGCTGACAATGTAGCCCCTAATAAATTGAAAGTCAATTCTAAAACCGGACATTGCACTTTTAATTTAGAAAATCATATTACATCCTTTACTAATGTATGATAGTGAAATCTGGGGTGCAACATCAGCGATTAAAAGGACAAAAAATGACTAGTCTTTCCAAAATAAATTTCTTTGAACAGCCATGGTTTATCAGAAACTAGGAAACTACAGTGCTGCTGGATGCATAATATGATGTCACGGTGAACACAAGAATTATCATAAAATAACTTAATTTATAATTCACAATGAACAAGTTAATAAAACTACTATGAGTTAAGTGTGAGATGACAACTGTTTTATCTATCTGGGAGTGACATATTTATAGGAGAGGGAGAGAGGACAAACAAAATAATATATATAGTGAATATACATTAACCATCTATATGCTGTTTGACTCATTTTAGGAAACTATAAAAAATAAAAATTCTCCTTGCCTTTTATTTTTTTATGGTTTTAGTAGATAAATAAATCATTAAAATTAGAACTAAAATTTTTCCAGATATAATAAATATATTTGTTTCATATTTATGAAATACAAATTCAACAAAGAACTTTAATAACCTCTTTACAATTTTTTCCACTTTCGAATGCGTTAGGTCATTATACAAAATAAACAAATAGCTCAATGATGGTGAATTGGAGAGTCACTTGGACAATTAAAATCTTGATCTATTTACAAACAAATAATAGAGACAACAAAGTTTCAAACGTATTGTATTCAGAGGCCATAATAAAAATATTTTTAAGATCATTTAATTTTTTTTTTTTTGTTCCTCGGCTGGTTGTAAATTGTATTTAATTCATAGAGAAACATTTCATAGGTTTAAAGCTATTTTTTTTCTACCAACAAAACGTAATTTTGTTCTTAAGCTTTTAAAGATCAGCAATTCACTGCGGGGTGCAACCAAAATCAGTATACAATAATACTAACAGAAGACGTTTCTTTTTAACCTATGAAATATTTCCTCATTTATCACAATTTAATAAATAAAATTTCTACTAAAATATTTCACAAGTTTAAAGTTCAACAGTGTTAGTTAAACAACGTTCTTTAAAAAACCTATGTTTCTTTTTATCGTTATCACCTGAAGAGAAAAATGACTTTACAGATGGTATATTTTTAGCATTTTCTTCTTCTTCTTCCTCCCTAAACAATCAATATAAATCAAAATAATTAGTTTTCAATGATAAAATTAAAAATAGCACAAAATAAATCACTACTAATAAATACAACTTATTTAATGAGAGAGATAAATATGTCCATTTGTTGTCCTTGTTTACTTTTGTTATTAAAGTGTAGAAGAGCTTGAGATTCCTTGAATTAATTAATTTTATCATTAAATTAATAAATTATTTGGGGATGTAAGAGAAATAGATACAATTAAATCAACACTTGTTCAAATTTCTTTAACATAACTTGCTATATTCATAACTAAATTAAAGGCATAACTGTCAAGTGTTGTTAACAAATTATGTTATCTTTAATTTTTAAAAACTTTAAGCTTGTAATTTGACTAACTAGGTTCCTGAAGATTGTTTTTAGAGCAATAGTGGAGGGGGGGGGTTCAAGAGCGGGCAAGTGAAATACACTCACTGCTGAGCTAGGAAGGAGATAAGCGATGACAAAAGAGCTTGTTAATAAAAAAATATTAAATATTTTTTGTAGAGGTAGCAAAGTATTATTCACAAACATATGAACTTGATAACTTGACAACATAGAAATTAAAATGCTTGCAACTAGTCAGGGTGTAAACTTTTTAAACCGCCCATTGATGTGAATAATTAGATCACTGCAATGAAACTGGACGGATATCTACACCTTACCCAAATCAATATGTAGAAAATGTGCAAATGATCACTACTAAAATTGTACATCTTAAGCCCAAGCAATTTAAATTTGGGTGCTTTTAACCCCTTGACATACAAATAAAATGCCTATTATTTATAATTGATGCCTGCAGTTCCAGTAAATTGTTTTATGTTGGCAATATTTTCTTCTTCTTTCCAATTCCATTCATCCTCTGGTACTTCAGATTCGTCACAGCTTGAAATAGGTCTTGCATGTTTACGCACTTTTTGTCGAATAGAACTAGCTTCACTTGAATACTCAACAGTACAAACACTTTGATGATTATTTTCAATCTCATCATCAATAGAGTAGCCTAATAGACTTCCATTGTCACTTTCATATAATAGATCCAACCGAGACATGTTGGGAGCACTAATTCTAATTTTTACCGAATTCAAATATGTACTACGGAGTTCGTCGTGCAAGGTCAGTACTGTACTGATTACTGCTTTCATTGTGCGTCGTTTACTGGTTTAGCCGATGCGATTTTGTTGATCGGTACTGTTGAGAGGGGGGAAACATCTTAAACAAAACAGGATCAAGGCACGACTCCAGCAGTTAAAGAACCTAATAATATACTGTGCAGCGTTCGGCGAAGAAAGTTCTTGCCGTCTCGGAGACGTCAAAGTCTACAATGACATATGAAATGAATGACATCTCCCAGACGCCATTGTATATCAAGGGGTTGATATCAGATTAGCTACGATGCTGGTTCTTTACTCTATTCGAAGCTAATCAGTGATGTCTAAAGTAATCAAATTTATTTATTATATTGTGTTATTTGTCTGAAGATGTTAATATGATTGATGTAAGCACTTTGGCTTAAAATATAGATTTTATGGGCAGACAATTGATTCATTATTCAATGATATAACCCACAATTAGTTATCATAATTTAAAATATAGAATGTTCTTGAAATTTCAATTACCAATCTACTTGAACTGCGTGTTCTTCGAGGACTTTTTCAGCAGTTGACCAGCTGAACCTGACCAAATTTGGAAAACCAAAAACTGAATCCATGCTGCTTGTCAAAAATTTTTTCGTGATGGGATCTGAAAAAGTTTACAATAGCTCAAAAAGTTTTAATTAATCATAAAAAACATTTGTTGAAGTTTTATAACCTCCTGGATATCCGCTACCCCACTTCTCAATAGTATCAATTTCCGTAAAGGTCCATGTTTTTAACGACCAATCTCTAGTGACTTTGGCACATATACTAGCTGCACCTACAATAGGGTATATTGAATCAGCTTTCTTAGACACTGTGATGGATATTTCAGGAAACAAGTTTTTTAGTTTAGCCTGAAATTAATTATTTAAGTCTTTGTATAAACTGTGCAATAAACAAGTTAATTAGGTACTTGGTTATTATGAGGGCCACATCATTCTGGTATCCATATCACAATCTACCTTACATAAACAAACTACAGACGTATTTTTTCTTTGTTCATTAATAGCATGGATGCTAAGATGATGTGGATTAAACAATAATTGAGTACCATGAAGTATTCAATAACTAACATTAATCTTACTTCATATTTTTCAGCAGGTCCAACTGTATCTACAAACACTTCGGTAACCAACACTCCAGCATCTAAAGCACGCTTCAGAAGACCAATCGCAGAATTATGAGAAACATCGTTAAGAGAAATTTTCTGCCTGTTATAAATTACTTTGAGAATAAATATATTTGATTGTAATGCATTCAATAAGTATATGAATATTTCTGTCATCGTGGCTCTTTAATTTATGCAAGTCCACATGTGATGACTTGAAACTGCTCTTACCATCTGACAATCAAACAAACTAACCATACCTAAGAATTCAGAGACAGTTCTTAATTAAGAAATAAGCAGATTAATTGTTGGGATATTGGATTTGGTTGCTAAAAGCTAAATGTTAAATTTGGTCTTTAATCAGGCTTCAATCAAAAGTGGTGAACAAAAAATTAACAAGCCAATTTACATGTGTTGCAAAAAGTTAAAATTTTTGAAGATTTCTGACTATTATTGATTGTTAATTTATTTGAAGTCCATAAGATGCCTAAATGGGCTTTGAAGTTATAATATAAAAAAATAAAATAAAACATTGTTTATTAGGGTTCTTAGGTACTCATATTCAGGGCAGGAATGGCGGGCGACCTAGCCTATTGACATGCCTCCCTCCGATTTGAGGATTTTAACCAAGACCTTTCATATTATGCCACAAACAACCACTAGAGCCCCATGTAATATTTAACTCATCTGCTTATATCCTTTATTCAGAGATATAATATTTTGACGTAGAATATGTTCTATGAGAGGTGTATTTGGAGGGAAAACGTCATGACATCATGTCAATGTGACAAATATACATATATTTCATTTCTTCTTCTTTCGATCCTCTCTCCAAAAAGGTCGTTTATTTTAGAATATCTGTTCCAATCCTGCTTACAGGATATTACATGTATGAATATATTACAATAGCCCTGGATTGAACCATGATGTTGCGATAATCTTGAGTCGCTGAACAATGGTTCAATGGAACTCTTATTCAATGAATATTTTCTTTCCTGTGGACATTTAAATTTTGTGTCTTTCTGTGACACCAGAAATTCTGAAAATCCCACCTTATTTAGGGAATAGTGTAATTCTATGCAAACTTAAAAAGCTGATTTAAGTTTATAACAATTATTACCCATGCTAATAGCAGAAATTTTTACAGAAGCGCCAATGTTATTCTTTTAAAATAATTAAATTAGCTGATATTGCTTGCTAGCTCGCAAGGATGAAATGAAATTTAAATACCAAGCAACATTAAGGGGAGCATGTAGCCAGAAGACTAAAGAGCAAGCTGACAGGTAAGTCTAGTTAAACAAGGTTAGATGGTTGAACCTTGTGTAGTTCGGTTCGGACAGCAACATACTACATTAAGTAAGAAAAGGCCCATCAATCTACTGGAGACCACCTATCTAATGGGCTCCCAAACTAGAAATGGGTTAAAACCTTCTTCCCTAAAGAAACAAGAAATGTGGTAATAATAAAATAATCAGAATTTACAGCTGCATTATGTTACTGTGAAGGGGCATAAGCACTAGTTAAACAATAAAATAAATATTGGAAAATAAGATACATTTAAAACAGACCTATGATACATTGAAGAACAGATAACTGCTGGGGAAATAACTTCAACTTCCCAACCAATATATTCAGAATGCTTACATATTTTCTCAAATATAATTTCTCTTTTAAGCTCTGTCATTGATTTAGAATCATCACAGCCAGTTTCTTTCAAATCATCTTCCTTAGATTTAACACAATAACAAATTCCATAGACCATAGGCCCTAAAAAATATTAATTCCTAGCATATAATAAATAAGGAATGCTAAGACTTTGTGCTTCTATATTTTGTTATAAAAACAAATTAAATTAATGTACCTAAAACTGGGCCTCTCCCAGCTTCATCAATGCCAAGAATACAATGCTGTTGTTTACATATTTCAGGAATAGGTGATGTTATAAAAAAGTTTTCATTACGACTGCTGTTGGAACATCGTGTTCCTAGGTCTTCTGCGGTTTTAGGATACGAATCATTCTCCATGGCTATTATAAATTAATTGAAGTGAATATTTCCCTGTTTCACAACAAATACAATCACGAACCTGAAATCGCTTCCACTAAGAACATTCATTTTGAGCGGGAAGATATATTGCAAAACATAGAGGATATAAAAAGAACATATATAAAATCAGAAACTCATCCCATTTGTGGAAATCAATAAAGAAAAAAATAAGTATAGGAACAACAATTAAAGCAACTTATAGTACTGGAAAAGTGAAAAATCTCTAATTTACCGTCTATTAAATTTTCAATTCTTTTATTCATAAGAATGCCTGTTGTCAACAATGAATAAAATCAGTATCTCTGTTTATCGGCCGGAATGAATATAGGTATGCTCTTTATTATCAGCATCAATTTGGCTGCCTTCACACGCACTGTGTGTGTCTTTTAATACCTAAAATCAACCACAGTGCGCAGGATACTGTGTGGGCTCTTACGCTGTTAGAAGAACAAATGCCCAGGTAAAGTCAACAGGATGCAGGGTGTTCATCATACGACAGTTGACCGAGTTCTTCACGGTTATCAGCAGACAGACCAAAACTCCAGGATGAAGGATGGCCGAGGTCTGTTTTGTCTTTGCTATCCCAGAGGCATAAGAAGCAAGGATATTTGGTGTAGCCGCTTTGATGTCCTAGGAGATACTTTAGTTCACTATTTTTTTCACCCACACAAATCACCCATTGATGTTCATAATACTTTATCGTCTTCAGCACCGAAGCTATTGTTTTATATTTTTTTTTCATTTTCGTTAAGTGAGTAATTGGTATTGAACCATATTTATTCTCACTGTGTACTAGGACACATTTCAAACTTCACTGTGAGCTGTCAAAAAATCGGCGCCAATCATCTGGAAAATAGTCAGGAAAACTCATTTTTTCCAGGAACCTAATTTCGTGACAAAATATAAGATTGTCTTCTTGAAAGAAGAAGGGTAGCAGACCCTTTTCTCTTGTACGGTTAAAGGTAATATTGGTTTCTTGTTCCAGCAAATTTTTGTCCTTCAACCTGTAGCCCAGTAATTTTGTATCTCAACCTGTAGCCCAGAAGCTTCTTTTGTCAGGTTAAGATCTCTGGTGAGCTCATTTAACTCATCCTTGGTAGAACGTCGAGGAATTTATGACATCTCCTCATAATCACTCTTTCCTTCATTAGTATCATAAGGGTGATAGGATAAGAGAGATATCATAAGACAAAAGAGTGAAAATACTCGTCCTCACGAAGATCTGGTTGCTGGTGAAACGCTGGGATGGTACTTTCTTTGGGTAAGGGGCCGGCCGTATTGCAGAGACTACGTAAGGATAAGTCCACTTGCTATGACTGTTTTGATTGACTCCAGTAATATTAACTAGGCATAAATAGCAGTCATTGAAGCGGTTTTTGGGTTCTCTCCAAAGCATTGGTACACCGAATTTCAGACTTGTTCTTTTCCCGGTAGTTTACTGTCGCAAATGTTCTACACAAGTTTTACAGGCCTGATGCGGAGCCCAGGTTTTATCTTGATCGCCAAGACTAACACCAAAGTATCCAAAATAAGCTAGCTTTACAAAGTCACTCGCAGTTTTTCAGTTTTATTTTGATATGTATTCTCCGCACAAGTAACACACCAGGACGATTTACACAACTTCTTCTACTTGAACTCGTTTTACTTCTGTTCAACAACACAATAGTACGTTTTAGGTTGAGTTTAAAACAACTCTTTCCTAAACACAAATATCACGGAAGGCCAATTTTGATCTACCCTGCACGGCGAGAACTCACAAACTAACTTCTGCTATAGTTGAAGCGTTGAAGGTCATTTAAGTTACCGGATGTTTATTCCATCTGGTGGATTTTCCTGAAACTAACTATACAGGAACAATTCTTCTAATAAAGGGTTGTAGAGCCTGAGGCGTCAGTTAGAGAGGGGTAAGTAGCTCAATAGAGGGCGTGGACACGGCACAGCCTCTGACCTGCCTATATAAGGCCGAGGACATGGAGATTTTTAAAGAGGGGTTTAGTTTTTAGTTTTCCCTTATTGTAACCCGAAGGTGAGCCCCATCACCCAGTCCAGTCTATTGTTTTTGTAATTTTAAATGAAAAGCGAAAAAGTTTTGTAATTCATGTTATGAGGAGGTTATGAAGGTGAGCCCCATCACCTAGTCCCTTTACATTATATAATTTTTTAACCACAAAAAGAAATGTTAGTTTTTAAAACATGCACTACTTACAATGCATAAGCTATGCAGTACAAGGAGAAACCCTCAGTTATTATTATATTCTGTTTATAATTTTATTCATTTTTAAAAAAATAATACAGGGATTGAGAGGAAAAAAAAATTTTTTTTCCCCATACCCTCGGAACCTGAAGTGAACTCTCTCTCTCTCTCTCTCTCTCTGCACTGGCGCTTGTTGCACTCTGGGGGCAGTGACATTTTAATGAGAGAAGTGAGGGAGAGGGGGGGTTAAAGAAAGAGAGAAAGGAATGGAGTAATTTATGCAGAAATTTTCCAAAAGCAATTTTAGATATAAGAATACTAACTTAAATTCTATGAAATTGCACGAGTGTGAAACGTAGGCACTTCACGGCCCGGAACAATATGCAAACAAAGTAGCTGGTACAAGAACTAACATCATTTTATTACAAAAGTTTCTTCCCTTCTAGGGCTCCCACTGTATTTTTTGTATATGTTTATCTATATAAATTATATTGATGCTGCTGCTTAATGGTACCTTGCAGATAGAGTGCCTCATTAGTTTTCTGTGTACATTTGGAAGGTCTTCTAGGTCTTCTAGCCTTTTTCTATGAGGAACAGTTTTCCAATAAGTCCTTGCCTTCCTTTGACAAGAGTGGTATTTCTTCAAGAAACGAAGTTTCCTGTGTTTTTCTCTTTAATAGGGGAAGATTAACCCCTTAATATCTCAGAAACTAACAATTTTTCGACCGGAAATTAACAACAATCCCTACCTGTTTAAATTTTAATAAATATAAATGGGCTATTATATTTACTCTCATACATTTGTGATTAACTATTTTTATTAAGACAAATTACCAATGTATATCTGCGTTTTTTTTCCATTTACCTATATTACAGATACTCTGGTCAATTTTTTTATTTATTTTACAGACTCAAAGATAGTAATCACTTTAAACTGGAACATGTGCTTACATTCAGTTAATCGTGAGATATAAAGAAATTTGATTGAAAATCCCGGTTTCCTATCCCAGCTCTGTCAACATATTATTTCTGGCCTGGATATGATGTTTTTTCTTTCTAACGAGTTCTTAGAATGATATATTACCTCTTTGTTTATTCACATTTTCATTATGATTGGCATGTCAAAAATACTGTGTTATGGTCGATTTTTGAATAATTCAATTCGAAGTGCCTTTTCATCATGGAATATTCTATTGTAGAATTTATTGGTGACAGTAATTCCTCGTGTGGGTACTGTAAATCTGATAATCGGAATCATAATGTTGGTCAGTTTGATTTATTTAATTTAAAGATTTGCCACAAAATATGAAGTGATGGCGATAAATATTATTTTAGTTATAAAATTTGCAAGATATATTTACAATATTTTCTATTATCAAATATGGTTTATCAATTTTCAACTGTTGATTAGCAATTGAATTACTTTCCCATCCTTCTTAGATAACATGGATACCCTTCTATAAAGTTATTATTTATTTTATAAAAGAGTTTTATTAATTTTTAAATAGGTTTTGCAATGGTTAAGTTCTGTGACCTAGTTACATCATAATTTGGAATTAATACACAGATAATGTAACAATGATTTAAACTAATACGGCAATTAGGTAAATGGTTCTATGTAATGATAATATTTCTTTTAGCTATGTTAATTTTCTCGGGCTAGAAAGGTTGGTATCCTGTAGATAACCCACCCTTTCTTACCCTGTTACAATGTACAAAGAGATTAAAGCCAAGTATATATTTTTAACTTATTTACTCTTATATTAATATTAAAATTATTTGGTTATATTAATTTCATTATAAAATAAGTTATAGTGTGAGGTGGTTAGCATAATTGGTTCATGGATTCAAATCTTTCCTGTGGCTAGCTGCTCTTCATTACCTATTTTTTGTAATAATCACTCTTCCGAATCTTTATTACACTCTTAGGGCTGGCTTTTAGATCAGGAAGAATGATATAACTTTTCTTGTGTTCGCAGAAGGGTCTGAATAATCAGTATGTTTTTTAACAGGCCAAAAACTGTTGGTTGTCGTCGTTCCTCAAAAGTTGTATAGAAATTAGGTTATTTAGGCTATTAAAAAGTTTAAACTAAAATAAGTTAAAAACTAAACATTTTCTTTAGTTGTAAACCAGTTTGAGCAAAGGTTTTTTTTTTATATTTGGATATATAGAGAGGAGGCCCATAATTCCAGGTACCTACTGCCAACTTTTTGCTCTACAGAATCCACTCCACCATCCAGTGGGGCCAACTTCAACTGGTGAATTCCACAAGATCACCTCCTCTGCCCTTATTTAAAGCATTGTTTTGCCTTGTATTGGTCTATAATCTCCAAGTTCGTCACTTGCAGAATTATTGGGAATTATTTTGGCTGCTTTATGTACTTATTCGGGATTGTGATACTTATTTAAATAATGTGCAAAGGTCTTTTCAATGGGGGTGGCATTTGTGTGAAAAACATCTATAGCTATCAATATTTTTTAATCATTTAAAGTTTTAAATTAATTATTAACCATAGAAAAATGATAGCGATAAGTCAAGGGCCCGAACTGTGGACCTTCCTGATCTCTGGTTTTACATTAATTTTAACATAACTAAGTGTATACTGTTCCTGTCTGGCTGAACTGCAACCAATGATTCAACTTGCCTAGCCATCTAGTTTCCAAACCAAATTCTACCTTCTTGTCAGAATAGAGAAGAATAAACGAAATGAAAAATTTTGAGATAGTTTTCACTGGCGTGATTCACAAGTGAAATGGTTATGGTTTGGATGTAGATCCCTCCCCAAACCATAAATGAATTTCTCAACAAGAGTGGAATAAATGTTATTTTATATTTGTACTGTTAATTTATGTGAATTATTTTTCTTTTATATATTGAGACCTACCTCATTTTTCACCATTTCCCTTTCTACTTTATTTGATCAATTTAACTTAACTAATTTGGCAGGTCCGTCATGAGATCTTTAATTCAAATTGTTTTATGTCTTTGACATAGGAATTTATCCCGATTGAATCGCCCGATCTCAAGGCTAATGTTGTAGTTATTAATAAATTGAGAAACTAGGAATTGTGAAATATATTCAAATAAAATGGTTATAACAAATAATTATAATTATATAGAGTGCTGACAAAAAGTATAAAAAAATATTCAATTCCTTTTAAATTAGGATAGTTACTACTAATTACAAAAAACATGAAATTTGAGCTCAATTTCTTTTAATGGATCCATAATAAAAACAATATTAATATCACCCAATCGATGATCTTCCTGTAATCCAATCAACGTTACTTTCTGCTGTTGGTTCTTCTCCTCTCTTCCTGTATGGTAACCGCCAATTCGGGAGCTTGCTAAGTCCGTTCTTCTCGACGGTTGTGCTAAGACTGCTGGTTTATCTCATCCCCACTCCTAGGAGCATAAGGGAAAATGCTTACCAGATGTGAGGGTTCCTGGTCTTTATTCTCAAATATCATGAATGTTACAATATATATCTTATTGTTTTTAATATATTTATGAATTATATTTACATATTATTCCTAATTGTCATTATAACAGCCAGAGTGATCTGTAAAATGATTTTAAAAGTAAAGGGTCTTTTTCTATTGTATTGTGCGGAAATTTGAATTAGCAGGTCTCTATAAATTATTCTTGGTATTTTTCTTATTGTTCTTATCTGCTAGTGTAGTAAGGCATAAACATGTTTCGGATCAGTCCATTTATTTCAGTTCTTTTTTGTACTAGGCCAATCTCTTCATTTCTGGTAAAATCTTTCTTCTCGAACGACCCAGATGTTCTGTTTAGTCTTGATATTACATTTGAGATCTCCCGCCTTTCTGGCCTGGCCTGGTTTACAGCAATCTTGCAAATGCAATGAACCAAGTGGCCTTATTTCTATAACTGTTTTACATTTAGCTCCTACAAAATCATATAAAAAACCCTTATAGGTTTAGTATATGCTAAATTGAATTAATATACTAAAACATTTTGTTTCTTTATTCTTGTAAGTTATTTGTCTATCATTATTATAATTCTAGTAGTAATTAACTTTAAACAAATCTAGTGATATTATATTTTACATAACTGATAATGGTATGTGATTTCTGGTAATGGAAGGCTTACTAAATATGCAATGTTATAAGCATATTTACAGGCTGTACTGCTAGAAAATAAATAATAATATATTGCTGTAGCATATTTTGATTTTCTTTTGTTTCATCAGGCATGTGGGCATACGCACTGACTGTTGATGATTATCAAGATTTAATAGATCGAGGATGGAGAAGAAGTGGCCATTATTGTTATAAACCATGTCAAACCTTAACTTGCTGTCCATTGTTCACAATCAGGTACATGTGTGTAGCGACCCTAACTACATAAGTGTTAAATCACCCTATACTCTGGTGCATATATAATGTATTGTAATTAGATGTAAAACATGGTAAAAGCTTTTTCTTGCAATAAACGCACGGGCCGGCAGTCGTAACAAGTCAGGTAACAGCCTAGGGGCGCCTCTCATAAGCCTTAATGGGTGAGTCCCTAGCAGGCCATAAACTAAGCAACCCTTGTCCCCGGTCACGCGCCTTGTGACAGAGGTGCAGGTGTGACATTATAAACATACCCCTTTCAGGCCAGGCTCCGCCTTCCGGTAGGAAGGGGAAATAATATTTAAACCAGGGGGTTTCACCCTGTAGGCCTACTTTCTCTCTCTCAGTCTCCTCATCTCCGCCACTTACTCGGTCCCTTTACGCCAGGGCCCCGGGGTCCTGGAAGTAAGTCCACTCAGTCTTCTACTCTCTTTACCCGCTGTGACGCGGTGTCACTTTTACGCCTGGGCCACTTGGCCCTGGAAGGCAGTCACTTAGACTCCTCGTCAGCCTACTCTCTCTGCAGCACCTCTGAGCCTGTCACCCTGTCACTCAGCCTCTTTGCAGACCCTCTGGCGCCTTGTACCTGTTACGCTGCCGGGCCACCGCTCGAACTCTGAACATGTCTTATTCTTTATGAAACCTCTGTACCTCTTCTCTTGAACATAGTGTCGGGACACATACCTATCATAAATGGAGTCAGATATTAAACGCCGACATGGAACAATGGTCCATGTTATAAACTACAACAATCCGCACTTGTCACCAGGGCTAGAGTGATTAGACACTCCCCTAGTGGCAACCCGACAATGTGTATACATTTTCAATTTTTACTTGAATATACACTTTTTAATAATTTTTAATTAAAAAAAAAGATTACTTCCAGATTGTGGAATGGTATAATTATAAAACAGCTTTATTGTCTTTCCACAACTAATAATTTCTTCTTTATTGAAAAAGCGCTTTCGACAGCTCTAAGCTGTCATCTTTAGTTATCTATACAATCAAATAAAAAGTCAAATGATAAAAAACTTTTACCTGTACATATGGAGGCAAACTAAATTCTATTATTATACGTAACAATGGACACAGTCATTAAGTAAAATATAAAATATATTCCACTAACAGTGCTAAACTGTACTTAGTTTGAATTTTCTCTTCTATTCTACTACAATTAAGAATTCTTAAATAAAAAAGAAAACAAAATTATGCAATAACCATTAAAACCATAAAAAGTTATTTAAACATTGTCAACAAGTCATAAAATTATTAAAAGCTACTTAAATTACAACTATATATCAATCTTATGGCTACTCACCCAATTGGTTATGTGGTAGGCAGTTTTATAACTTTTGATTTCTCATTTAGATGTGTTGTAACCACTTTTTATATTTATGCTATTTGATTTCCATGCTGAGATACCATTTATTATATGGTGTACATAATGATAATTGAGATAACAATACTTGTTGCTTTCAGATGTGATGCATTGGATTTAAAATTGTCAAAATCTCAAAAAAAAATTCTGAAGAGAGTTGGAAAGTATCTAGTTGAAGGAGATACAGCCAAAACCTCACATCCTGGGGATCCTGATAGTGGCCCAGGCAATGAAGTTGAACCTTCAAGTAAATATTATTATCATGTTTTATAACGTTTTAAATCATCTTTTTATCTCAATAATTAAGCTATTATTTCATTAAATAATTTTTTTCAGGTTGCAATATGCTTGACAAAAATATTAGTCATATTTTAGAGCAAAAATCAGAGGATGTACTTAATGGTTTAATGGATGTAGATGCTTCCACTGATAGTGGTAACTTATACTTAGTTATACTGCTTTGAACTCAACAATTAACTGTGTGATAGCTTCTTTATAACTTAGATCCTGTTTTCATAGGTGGTGTATTAACTGCATCAGGGGAGTCACCTCAAACTCCATGTCAAGATGAAAATATTGAGGGTCCGACTAAAACTGGTAATACATTTAACTTTTGATAAAATGCCTTTTTCTATTTGTAATATAATATAATGTTCCCTGAATTTACTACGTTTTAGGATTATTTTAAAAATAAAGTTCATTTGTCTTCACTACCTTCCTACATTGTTATGTAGGGAGAATTACACTTGCACCTTTCCTGTTGGTATTTTTTCTCCTCTGGATAATACCCTCTCCTGAGGGCACTTTTCCTATCACTGCTGAAGTCTCAGTGTACTTATTTAGAGCTTCGCCTAGGTTAGGTCTTAGTTATTTTGCACTTTATCTATCTCCCACCATATATCCATGGCCTAACTATCGAAACTTGGTAAATTGGCTAGATTTCCTTAACCTCTGAGCCTGTCGCCCTGTCACTCAGCCTCTTTGCAGACCCTCTGGCGCCTTGTACCTTGTACCTATGAAACCTCTGTACCTCTTCTCTTGAACATAGTGTATTGTTGGGACACATACCTATCATAAATGGAGTCAGATATTAAACGCTGACATGGAACAATGGTCCTTAGATAATTCTGCAAGTTCGAAAGCAGTCCCATTGTTTTACGTCTTACCAAGTATTCATCACTGGTATCTCATTTTGAGTTCTGTCCCTTTACTGATGTGCTTATTAAGAGTTCTCCAATCAGTACAACAGAACATGCTGGTATATGAACTTAAAGATAAGCTCATCGATGACTTCTTGTTCCTATGTTATAGTAGAACACACCATTAAGTAAAACACATTAATGGGTTTTCCGACTTGATCTAGAACCTCCTATTATATTCTTCCACCTCTGCTAATAATTGTGCTAACACATTGATAATTATCAGCTTCTTCTTGAGCATCTCCATCGAATTTGGTATATATCAGATTTACTTTCATGCATACTTTTCAAAGGATTAATTTTGTTCCTGTCCTTTTAACTTTTTATACCATTTTTCAATGACGAGCAGTTTTTCTTGGAATCAGCAACCAACACAGATCAGCTGCATACGGGTAAGCCTAAACTTACACTGATATCTTGTCCCAATATTTGACTGTTAACACTGTTACAACTTACACTGTTAACCCAATATTTAACTGTTGTGTTCTTTTATAAACTTTCAATATTTTATCAAAGATGTCAGACACTAACATATTTTTTTTTACCTCTTTGCCATCTAGACTTAATCCAATAATCCTTACTCTTTCTGCATTGTAGGCTAAAAAAACAACAACTATTGTTGACTAATGTCTTCTTTGGTGTTAATAATACACACAATAATTACTCTGTTACAGTTTCAAAAACAATTTCTGAAATCCAGCAACAATCGGAAGATGGATCGAAACAAAGCACTACAAAAATACCTAAACCTGGTAAAGTAGGTCATTTTCTCATTGATATTTTATCTATAGTGCAATTTGATTGAGATTAATTTTTTATAATATCTATTATCTAATATCTATATTATATATTATTATATAAATATCTACACGGTCATCTATGAGCTATTTATTCAAAATTGGACTGAAAAAATTAATTTTGTATATTAAGCCAGTGGTTGCTGTGCAAGATTTTTTATTTAGGTATTTCAAGATTTCCATTGAGTCCATTTATCTGTCAGGTTTTATTTGTCAGGATTTATGCAGTTGTTCAAGTTTTTTTTTAAAGAATAGTGGTAGCTTCAAATTATTTTAATGATTTTACATTTATTTTTTAAATTTATGGTGCATGAAATATGATTATTAAAAAAAAAATAGTTTTATTAAAGTATTTTTTTTTATTTACAGGTGTTGGAAGGGATACCTCAAAACCTGAGAGTAAGAAAGCAAAATTGTTACGCTTGGAAAAGAAACAAAAGAAAATGTTAGAGAAGGGATTGTGTGTAGATACTGTTACAAAAAGCAAACAGTCTTCAGAAAAGTCATTAGAAGATTTCATTAGGGAATCTCAAACAGAAAGCGCTGTTAATAAATTAGAGGTAATATTTCTTTGACTATATGCATATATTTTGTTAAACAAATCATTATCAATTTTATTTTGTATTTTGAATATTTAGAAATATACATTATCCATCAAAAGTATCTCTGCACCTAAATGTTTCTGTTAATATTTACACCTAATTAGAATTCTTGACTGCTATGTTTATTATGTAATGTTACTAATAACAAAAGGGAGAATCAAAACATTTTTAAGATTAAAGCAGGGTTAGTAACGTTAATTGTGTAAACATTTTTAGTTTCCCATTAACCACTTCCCTAACTACTTACTAGCGATTACTGACTTTTTTACACGGATGTCCTATTTAATGCTGAGGAGACTTGAAAAATACTATTTTTCAAATGAAAAATATTTTTATTTTTATAATAAAAAAAACACGAGTTACTTGATGTCTTAACGATATACAAAATGTTTAAGTGTTGCAATACTTTGAAAGGTTTGTAAAAAAAACAAGGCATGCATATTTTATTTATTAATTTTTAAAGTTTAAAATATATAGCAAGTGGCTTCAACTTAACAGCTTGATTTTAGGGTTTTATTGGAAACCCAATCTGAAAAGAAGCCAGTGAGCTCATTATTGTTTCTATTGAAATTTATTCTACTTATTCAATGCAAAATTTTATCATCTACTGTGTTTATCCAAACATGTTCTAGGTTTACTTTAGTTATAAGTTTCAGGAAATGTGTTTTTAAACATATTTTTAACCCAATGATTGCTGACCAGAATTAAGTATATTATTTGTTAAAAAATTTTATTTACTATAATAGCACTTAAATCATGATGTCGGGCCACCTTTCAGATAAGTTTTTTAAATCATTTTTACAAATATTGCTGTTCTTAATTTTACACTTATATATGTACTAAATGCCTTTTGGTCAGTTGAGATTAGTTCGTTCATTTCCTCGGAGCAGTGAGTTCGAAAATACTTTTAAGGATGAACACCAGCTCTATCAAAAATACCAAGTAGCCGTGCACAAAGATCCTATCCAAAAGGTTTCTGAAGGACAGTTCACACGTTTCCTTGTATCAAGCCCCCTCAAGGTAATGCAAATATAATTGCATTTATATTGAGGGACACTGACTGATTTGCTTAGGAGATTTTCAACATTACATTAAAATGCTTTGTATATGCAAATAGCTTATAATTTAATTTTTATAAAAAAAAAAAAAATAGTGTCAGTATGTCTCCTACTAACTTTTAATCTTATCCCAACCAATTGAATTACATCATAAAACACTTGGTGATGGAGATGTAGCTGCCGAAAACGGTTGTATAATATAATAACAAAGAAAATTTGTGGGTAAACAAGGCACAGAGCTCTATTATGAATTCTTATTATTATGAATATCTCACAACCAGCCTTCCAACATGATTATATTTTAAGCTGATCCTTGAAGATGCCTCATAGGAAAAGTATTCTAGTGATAAGGCAAAAAACCTTTTTAAGTAAAAGGAGACCTTAAGCCTGTGAAAGTATTTTATTTTTTTTTTAAATTGTTAGAAAAGGTCTCATACAAAACAATTTTTTTTTTAATTCTAATTATTCTATTTTATTAAGTAGATACGCTTGTTGCCTTCAAATGATAAGGAACCATTGATAACTGAAAGTTGGCACTTGTACCGTAAATACCAAATGGCCATTCATAACGAAACAGAAGATGACTGTAGCTATCGTACTTTTAATTCCTTTCTTGTGGCATCTCCTTTAAAGGTCAGTCAGTGTTCGTCTTATTATTTTATGATGTAGATATTTTAGATATTATATGTGTTCGATTGCATGACATTTAATTAGATATTTTTTTTTAATAATGCAGTATTAAAAAAAAACATTTTGAATAAACAGTGGTTTTTGTAATTTTTTCAACATATAATTTCATTTATCTAGAAATGAAAACAAAACTAATGTTGGTACCGTTAATTGACATGAAAATGAGAAAGAGTGCTGGGCTCAGCACCTTGTCACACTTATTTTGCACACACCCTTATTATCTCTTCCTAGGGACTTTTCAGGGACAATAGTTGTCCTTGTTTTATTAAAATCTTTTAATTTATATTAAATTTGGTCTATCAAACAAATATTAAGTAGAGAATACCCAGAATTGAAAAATCTAAAACTCTTTTATAAAATTTGTTGATTTGTTAAAAAATTAGGTAAATATTATTGGTACTTGTTTCTATTTTCCTCTGAACCCTGTCTCATTTCTGTGCTATTAAAATAACTCCCTGCCTATTTTTCAATTTCTTTTACCACTCACTTAAAGACTTAAGTTTTGTTAGATTGCTTAAAAATGTATATGTATTCAAAATACGTTTTGCACCTGAAAAAAATCATATAATTTGTAAAAATTTATATGACAAATTGTAAGGGATTTGTGTTTTTACTATCCTCTTCATTATCAAAATATAAACGTTTTATTCCATTTTAGAATTCATTTGGTAATTGTCCCAAATAGTCAGTTGCCTATTGGTTTACCTCTAGTTTGTCAATCTCTGTATTAAGTATAAGTATAAATATATTAAGAAAAGGTGTTTGAGCGATACAATAACTTGTATTGCTCAAACACCTTTTCTTGGATAGATGCGAGATTTTATTGTTTAGATTAGTTGTTTGTTTTTTATTTAGTGTGACTGTTATGTGTATTATTTGATTTCTCTATTTTACATTTAAGCCACAGAAAAAGCTTAGAGGAAAAGGTTGTCCCATAAAAACTGGATACGGTTCCTTCCATCATCAATATTGGTTAAATGGAAAGCTGATAGCAGTCGGAGTTATTGATGTCCTACCAAAATGCGTATCTTCTGTGTATTTCTTTTATGACCCTGATTACAGCTTCCTATCACTGGGGACATATGGATCTTTAAGGTGGGTACTTGCAGGCCTTTAAATTTAAATATTATCAAGAATCAAATAATTAGTGAGGAGAGTTGAAACACTCGAATTAGAATTGAATGAAAAGTGTGTTTTTTAAGCTTCTTTATTTATTGCTTATTCTTTACGTTTCTTATTGCTTTTTCTCCTGAATCCATTGGAGGGGACTTTTCAGGGACAATAGTTGTCCTTGTTTTATTAAAATCTTTTAATTTATATTAAATTTGGTTTTATTTTTTCGTGTGTGTGCGCATTCTATGAACATTTCTTGAGCTTACTTGTGATTATTAATCTAAAAGAAAAAGTAATGCTCTTGAGGTATTAACAAAAAAAAACTTTACAGGGAGATGGAGCTAGTCAGGTCTTTGCAAAAGCAGTCGGCCGATATATCCTATTACTACATGGGCTATTACATCCACAGTTGTCCTAAGATGCGTTACAAGGCCCGTTACTCTCCATCTAGCCTCCTCTGTCCAGAGGTGTACACATGGCAGCCAATAGCGGAATGCCAGAAGAAGCTAGACCATACTAAGTACTGCAGGTTTAATGATGATCCTTCTGCCATTTGTGAAGATTCTCTTATATTTATTAACGAGGTTTGTATATTACATTCTTTTTTTTTAAGCTGCTTATAAATTATTACTTTCAAGTTAAAAGTTTCACCCATCTCATAAAAGAACAATCTGAAACATTTTTTGCCACTTGCAACCATACCCATTTGGCTATTCTCTTCTGACAAGCTTGCTTATCAATGTTTTATCATTAATTTAGTTTACCATAATATTATTGCTAATTTGTTTTGCTGATTAATTATAATTATTTTGTAAGTAAACAATTTACATGACTATTTAGTTTATCACTGTCATGGTTATTTAAAGCTTACAATTTTCTTTACTACTTTATATAGTACTCTATTAAGCATAAAAATATGTACATGGATATAGGCCGCAAAGAGTTCTAAAGTAATAGGAATAAACACACCAAATTAGGCTCAGCTACAGTTTAGCACTTGACTCAAGTACTTTTCAGTATGTTATTAAAAAATATTTACCCCTTAACTTGAATTTATTATCAAGTTCAGATTTACTCCCCTCGATTCAATTCTTATTTATTGCCTTATCAAAGATAGTTGTTAGTATTTTATGAAAATAATATGAGAGGGGGAGTGCGACTCGACGGATACTTTCTTTTATTTTATCTTTATGAATGATAAATAAAATATTCAATTAAATGTAGTTTTCAGAATATATTAATATTATTAGCAATTTATTTTAACATTTAATATTTGTTTAGGTTCAAGTTTTATACAACCGTTCGCCAATGTCTTACCCCACTTACGTGAGGACAGCAAGAGGCATCACAGTTAGCGATGAGGAAGAGGTAAGACGCTATGCGGAACTAGTTGGCAGAAGATGCGCTAAACATATGCTGCTGTATCGCCAGCCTTGATCTACACGTCGTATTTTAGGAAATTTAATTGATGCTGTCAGAAACATTTTCATTAATGTAAAGCCACATTGATAGATTTGGACAATTATGCAACAGTTGTTAGTTTGTATTTTATGCCTTAAAATGTATCATTATGGTGCTATTAAGAAATTGATTATCTTAATGAATAAAGTATTCCAGTTAACCCAAACCAGTTTTTTAAATTTTTTTTGTTTGCATTATTATAGCCAATTCTTAACAATTATTCAATCATTTTTGTCTATGATGAAAATGTATATACTTTTTTTTTAATTTGTATAATTAAATAGTATTATTATTAATAGTCTTTGTATTAATATATGTATATTTATTAGTTAATGTCCTGTTATTTTATTCAATTCTTGTTACCAATAAATATTAATTTTCTTATTACATTTTCATTTTGTTTCCGAATATTAATATATTATTATTTTTGCATTACTACTTTAATTGTCAAATTTCACCGGTGTCATAGAATGATAAGAAATTGGAGATAACCCAATCTGTGAAAGTACAAAAAGAAGATTTTTTCCAACCACTCACAAATTAAATACACATTACTTACATAATAAAAAAAAGTTTGTTATCTATAATGATAATTTTTGAGTAATTCATTGTGCATGTAATGCTACTAAATCATGTGTCAGGGTAAAAAGTCTAAATTATGCAAAATACAGTTATTACTTTGAGAGAACCAAGTACCCCCTCTCCCCTAGAAAGACATTTCTATTCGCTAATGAAGTCTGATCTTCCATGCTCAAACAATGGTGGAAGGCTCTCATGTGCTTTGGAGTCAAAGAGGCCACTATATTGTATGAAGGTTCTAGGTTCAAATCCCTAGTCAACAGACAATTTTATTTCACTATAGACAAATGAAAATATATCACTTATACATGAGATTATTTAGTGATTGTAGTCTTTTCTTATCCAATAGTATGTTTCTTCAAAATCTTGTCTAGCAATCGCAATATTAAATAAATAGCTTTGTAGAATTTTTATACATTCTTATTGGGGAGTTATTTGGCTGATAGAGATTTTCCATCTATCCACATTAAATAAATAATTTTTTTATTCTACTGATGAAAATGACAAACACCGATGCACAATAAAAATACGTGACTAGAGGGCTAATGTAATAAATTTTTGGTCTGGTGGAAATAACTCCCGCAAAAGAAATTAACATTTATCTAAGTCTACTATAGTAGACTTTACTATGTTACTGGCAAATTAAACAACGCTTTGTACCCCTCCTGTCATTTCAATGTAGTAATATCTGCTTGTGTATCTCAAATTATAACGGAAAATTCAGAGATTATTTCTGACCTTTAACCAGAGCGATCCTGAATCATAAGCTCTTAAGATTTTAATTTGTACCATTTGTTCATTGTTGAATACTGTGGATAAAATTTTTAGAATGGTTTAGTTTCGAATTTCACAACCATATAGTTTTATTGGGCCTATTATTAATTCTGATGTTAATTGGTTTCATTAGCTTTTTGATTAGTATTTTAACTTTGTTGTAGCTAATTATTATTTTAAGCATTATCACAATCATTTGTGCGATGAGTTTCTAATATGGGAAAAACATTATATATCAATATTTAGTGGTTCCTTTTTTCTGAATTGGGCAATGACAGATGAATTAATTGGGAAGCATTTTACTTTAGTATTATGAACCACTGGGTAATATTCCTTAATTATATTATTTAATAATATATATATTTTGGCAGAGTGAAGTTGGCAGGAGTTGAGACTTGGGTAAAGTTTATGAATGAATGAGTGGATAACTTGAAAATGGGTATGGAATCAGGAGAAACTGTTGGCCATGAAACAAAATTTTCTTATCAAAAGGATTTTGTTTCCTTCTAATCCCCTCCAGTTTTTGAAATAAGCAGGTTGGCTCAACTGGTTTTGTGTATCTTTTAACGTTTAGTTTGATAACTGGTTTGGCCAGGATCCCATCCACTTGGCAACCGTATACTTTCCTGTCTAAGTGAGAATACGAGTTCGCATTATGCCGAATTTTATAACTTTATTCGTACAATAGAATACATCAATTAGTTATGTGATAGTAATAGTGCTAATTTGTAACAATAATTAGCATTATTTGCTGGTTCGGCATTAGTGACGCTTTTACAATTTAAAAAAATATAAATAATTGATATGTTTTCACGAAATAGCAACAGGTGTTCTCAAATATTACGATATTTTCGACGAGCTAAATTGCCGCAAAGTGAATTTTCTTCAATAGCTGGTTTTCGTACGGTTCAACCTAGAGATAGAGTCCTTTCCCCTAAATATTTGAGTAAGAGTGTTTTAAACAGTTGTAAAATTACATCAATCCTTAGACACTGTAAGTACTCGTGATCATATTTCTATTATGGTTGATAAACATTTTAAAACTTTAGTAATTTTCTATTTGATTTAATTTATCCAATTAGAAAGTCTAAAATCATTTTTAAAAATGTCAAAACTGACGTATAACTTGAGATTTTAAAATTAATATCAATAATTCATTATTATCACTTATTATCATCGGCATGACAAGTGGAACCTTCTCACTGATATGATAAAGCCTTCTGATGCCTCTTGTCAAATTCCACTTTTGCACCTTCAGCAAATGGAGTATTTTGATGCCATCTTGTAAATAATCGGAAAATTAATTTATTCACTCTTCATTGAATAATTAAATTTGTGGTTGGATTGTTTTGTAAGTTCTGCACATTTAATAATGGTTTACTTGTTGGGGGGGAACCTTCTTGTTTTTGAAAAATATTTGTTATTTATCTTTAGGAATGTTATATTAAAGAGCTATTGTATTGTTTAAATATTTTTTTAGGAGTTACAAGTCGTCAATTCCTAATGCCATTGTAGAAATATCGAATCAACAGGTGTTTTTTATTTCAGCTTCACCACATTTTTATTCGACATCTCAAACAACAATGGATAACGCTGATGAAGAAATTGATGGCAATCAAATTATGGCAGAGAGTCTCAAGGAACAGGTAAACCATAGTTTAGTTACTTATTTAATATATTTACATATATACACCTATATTATTAATTATGTATGATAGCTACTGAATAGTGCTCTTATGATGAATGATACCATTTTAGTGTAGTAAAAGTCACTAATAAGTACTACCTTATTTTTAAATGGTTAGTAAACCTTTATACTACAATTTTTTTAAAATAATCATTCTGAGATTGATAGATCATTTGTTTCATGTTGGTTAAAAATGACTTGGCAGTTTTTTTGTTTTTTTTAATGTTACCACTAGAAAATTGATAATCCTCTTGCAGAGGAAATATTCAGTAATTGGTTATAATTAGGTTTTACTAAAAAAACCATTACATTTTAATCATTTTTTAAAAAAATTACTCTCCTTTCTGAGCCTGCTGTAATTTTTCATTTTGTTTCGGAATCATTGGATTTTACATCCATTCAATTGTATATTATAAAGTATTATAATATATAGATAGTAAATTTATAAAGTATTATCTATAATATTAGCCCCTTAATTTGATAATTAATGTATAAAATTAAATTATATCCATGGGACATTATATGGTTACATAAGGCCTTCAGTCTTAGTATCTTAAATTATTTCTTAAAAGAATTTCACTAAATGAATGAAAAGAAGTATTTATTCTGTGATATAGTGTCCTTAGAATAAAGTAATGAACATGAATAATGGTTATACATGAATAATTATTGAATAAATTAAACAAGAGTTAATGATATTTGTTATTTTGAAGGATGTTTGTAAATTAAATATGGTAAAATATGCAAAATATCCTTCTATATCGGTTCTTATTATCAAGCCATACAAAATTATTTGTGATGTTCCGGACTCATTCAGGCCATCACCATGCAATCTATGTCGTGTTCAAAATAAATAATTAATAATACAAATTAAAATGATCAATAAATATTGTCACTATATAAGAAATTAAAAACATTTTTAGGAATGGTTTATAAAAAATCCATCCTTCAGCACTATCTATCAATTCAGTATATATCTACAGTATTTGTTGATCATTTTAATTTTTATTATTAATTATTTATTTTGAACAAAACGATATGGATTGTATGGTGATGAACTGAATGGGTCCAAAATGTTGCAAATAATTGTATGACTTGATAATAAAAATCGATATAGAAGGATATTTTGCAAATTTTGCGATATTTAATTAACAAGAATCAAATTCCTCTTCTAATGTAATTAACAATACAATCTGCCTGGAAATACCAAGAAATATAAATTAGTTATGATGGAAAATATTATTAACAATGCAGGATGCATAATGATATAGTAATGTATACAATAAAGATAGTTTTTATTTTATTTAAATTTACAGGATATATGTTGGATCTAGGATTGAAAACAAATAATTTTCTCTAGGACTAATTTGTTTCTTTAGGAAAAATTTTTAGTGTTGTAAGATTTGGTCTCCTTCCTTTATTTTGTCATATCAACCAAAACAGTCATAGTAATTGCCTAGACGTTCTATTACTTGTATTTTATAAGTTATTCGTTAAGGACTATCGCCCAGAATATAGTTATTTTTCCATTCATTCATGTTATCGCCTTCATCCAACGTAGAGTATTAATTGAACGTTGAACAATACATTATAAAATGAATTATCATAGTATTCATCATGTGTTATAATTATATCATTATATATAAGTTAAGGTTCGGACATCGTAGGTAGCCAGCCTAATCCTCAAGTCATCGGGATGTAAATATCCCGAATGTATTTAGAGAGGCTTTAAAAGGCTCAAATAAAAACAGTCTTGTGACAACTCTCGTTCTGTAACTACATTCAACCTCTTTCCTTTTTCTTCACGTTTTTTGTTGACGATCATTAACTGGTGCCGAAACCCGGGAGCGGAGTGGGTTCGAGTCATTAAAGTGCGAGTTGGCTTTTGTTTTTTTTTCCTTCTCATTCGCTTTTGTGTGATTTAATTAAAGTAGGTAATGGTGGACTTGCGGCCGGCAGCGTTTGAAGTTCCGCAGTTACCTAAAGAAACCATGGCTGAAGCCCATGCGAACTCGCTGGCATGGATGAAGGTGCGGGCAGTGACGTCGCAGGACATGAGGAAAATAATCTCAGACCTCGAAAAATTTTTGGGGAACTAGGTGAGTTGAATCATTTTCTCAAAGGTGGGGATAGAATCATGGAGAGGATACAAGCCAAGATGGACGAAGGGTTACTCGACCCAGGTGACTCTAAGTCAATAAAGGCAGACCTGGTGTGCAGGGTGAAAAGGAAGGTGCTGAACCTGATACAGCCGGACGAGGAAACCCCATGGGAGATAGTAAAGACGAGACTGAAAAAAGCATATGGGGGGGGGGGGAGGAATTCTCAGCGCAATACAATCTGGATATCATGTATAAGCCAGGGAAAGACAACGTCGTGGCAGATTGGCTGTCGCGCGCTATTATGGTGAACCCCATAGAGGAAGGGGAAACATCGAGCGGTATGAGGCAATTTATTGAGGAATGGACGCCTGGAGAAGCAGGCAGGAGCAGCACGAGGGAAGATAGTGACAGGAGTGCGGATCCACCATCAGACGAGTCTATAGGAGAGAGACCGCGTGATATGGAGATGACGGATGAAATCATCAATGATAAGCGGAGGCAGATCATTTGGAAAACTCAAACATCGGGTACTCTGAAAATACTCCATAGTACGTATGGCAGGAGTCAGATCGTGACGATTTGGTCACCACCGGGAGTTTGTGGAGATCAAATTTGTCAGGCTCTGATAGGATCCAAAACCTGGCAAAACACACCATTTATTTGTGGGCAACACGACTGTGTGGGACAAAATTAAAAAGCTGTGGCAGAAAGAGCTGTTGGGGGTGGATCACTCGTTCATTCAGTGTCTTTCCGCGGTCCAGACCCTGTGTGACGAGGAGCAGCAACGCGAGGTAACACTGGCGTATCACCAAGGGGAAACCAACCACTGCGGTGGGCAGGAGACGGCGTAAGCACTACAAAGGCACTATTTTTGGTGGGGAATGCAGCGGACCATTCAGGAGGTAATCGGATCATGCGAAGTGTGCAGGAAGACAAAATATGATAGACATCCCCCGCAGGGACGCCAGGAGGAATCAGGCAGAAGCACCATTGATGGAGATTCAAGTGGACACCTTCACGTGGCGGGGTTTTAAGTGGGTCACTATCATCGACCCATTTAGCAAAGTGGCTATGGCCTATGCGGTGGGGGACAAGTCATCAGATTCCATATTACAATCCCTCAACACATGGTTTCAATTCTATGGCATACCGGAGAGGATCTCGTCGGACGGGGGACGGGAGTTTGACAATGCAACCGTGAGAGCCGAAATGCAAAAAGGGGATGTGGCATGGCATTTTAATACCCCTGGGCATCCCAAGAGCAGGGGAACCATCGAAAGGTTACACTCACGCGTTTATCAGGTGGGTAAAGGCCTGTCGGCGAACATAGCGATGCCCATAGCGGTGGCGGCATACAACCACTCAATACACACCACGACGGGGTTAGCACCCTTTGAAATTTTGTTTGGATTACGAGTGAGACCGAGGAACTGGCCAGAGACGGTGGCGGATGGTGGCACAGCTCCATAAACCCACATACAGCTCGGTAAGATGTGGCACAAGGTACGCGATAAGATTATGCGCGAGAAATCCAAGTGCGTGGCATGGGCAAATTTGAAGGTGCGGGATCGCATAGGGGCAATATCGATTGGGGCAGTTGTGTGTAGAAAAGTCATGTCAAATCGTAGTAAGGAACTTGTTCGGTATGAGGGGCCCTTTAAGGTCATCATAATTCGGGAACATAATCTCGTGACCATCGAGAGCATGACCTCCCCAAAGAAGAGGCGAACCGTTCACATTGAACAGTTGAAACTCCCACCACAGGGGGGGGGGGGTGTTGAATGTGCGTAAGATGGTGTGCCCTCGATCCGATACGGAGCAACTGATTCGGAAACATATGCTTCACATGTGAAGCTCAGAGGGAGTTTTTGTTTTCATTATTTATATTGTGGATAAGTTCCATGGTTTTTTTTTTCACCTGGGAGCCGCGGGGTCATGGGCGAATGTATTATATTTTATTATTAGTATTATTCTTGTTTTATTTCTGTATTATCTCTGTTCTTTGTGTTCTGTTGTTTGGTGCGGACTATGAATATATTAGACCGTAAGCGTGATGTAAGGGATTACAGGCTGGGTGCTGCGTGCGCCGGACCTTGGAGTTTACGAAGAGATATGCGTAAACTGGCAGGGGGGAGTTAAGGTTCGGACAAGTCTTGTCTATTAATTTGATTCTTTTTCTTCTTCAATGGTCTTCTTTTTACATATATCAGGCTGATTCCAAACTAGAGTGAATATAACACTCTGTATGTTTTCTCAGAACCACAACAACAACTCATTATAACTGCTAAAACTAGAGAATAATTTTATGTGTTTTTCTATCATCACAACTACCAGTAGACCGTCTTTTGTTTTTTCTTCCACTCTCAATTGTTTGTTTGCCTTCTTGATTCAAAGTTGGATTAAATATTTATATACACACTCCAATATCTAATATTACAACAATATATATAATTCTATCTGTAATATAATGATATCATTAGAATTATTTGCTCTTATCCATTTTTTTTCTATATTGTTGTTGAACTGATTGCATTTAATTTTGTTTTAGGGAGTAGAATATGTATTTGGCATATTGGGCATACCTGTCATCGAACTAAGTATGGCCTTTCAAAGAGCAGGAATTCAGTTTATTGGTATGCGAAATGAACAAGCTGCAGTCTATGCAGCACAAGCAATCGGATATTTGACTCAAAAGCCTGCTGCTTGTATGGTGGTGTCAGGACCTGGCGTACTCAACCTTCCTGGTGGGATGGCCAATGCACAAATTAACTGTTGGTAATATCATTTGATCACATCATTTATAATGTTTCAATATTATTATCGTGTTTAATAATGGGCTTCATTCATATTTTCCTAAACTTAGGCCTTTGATCGTGATTGGAGGATCTTGTAGTGTTGACCACGAAGGGATCGGGGGTTTTCAAGAATGCCCGCAAGTAGAACTGATGCGACCCTATTGCAAATATGCCGCTCGTCCTGCAACGCAAGTCCTTATACCTCAGCATGTAGAGAAGGCGGTCAGACTTTCAAAATACGGCAGACCAGGTAACCAATTGTATGCATATACTTTCGTTATTGTGTATATAGCACACGGCTGGATCAATGAGAAGAAAAGTAAAATAATTGGCTGGGTTTATTATCCAACTAATTCATTTTATAAAAGAACAATGTTCCAACATTGCTAGCTGCAGACAATCCAAGCTGTCAACAGACCGTCCAAGGTAAACAACTCATGGTTATTACACTGCGATAGAATCCCATTAGAACAACTTAACTCCAAGGCATTCCAGGTGGAACGGTGACAAGGTTTGGGTATAATACAGTGGCTGACAAAAAAGCCTAGTTGTCGGACTAACAATGCTGTTTAGGTGTCCCCCCCCCCTTCCTTTTTCTATATTTCTATTATAAAAGATTAACTTGAATTCAATAATTTTAAGGATTTTTTACCTAAATAGTTGATTTTGAACTGTAAACTTTATTTGACTGTTTGATGTTTATTAGAAGTAAGTCTCTGTCACTCAGAATAATAAGTAATTTGTGACCTGCTGAAGGACTATGTTCTAAGGCCTTGAATATTAATTACTTTGTTATAATACATGTTTAAAGATCCATCTGATAAAGTATGACCTTGTATTAAAATGTTTTCATCACTCATAATTTAATTGTGAGAAAATAAAGAAGCCTTTAATTATTATGGTGTTTGTGGTCATTAGCATATATTAAATGATTCTTTTACTTCCTAATTGGTTAAAAAAATATGTTTAAAATGTTATATTTAATGTTTTGAACTGTTGACGAGTTTATTTACAAATATTATATTATCTGGATAGTGTTGTTTGGGAAACAGGGCACATGTCCATATTTATTTGTTTTTTTGTTATATCAAATTGTCAATATATACTTATGCTCGGTAATGCCTGATTTGATAATGGGGAATTATTGGAACTTTAGGCAAACAACAAAAACTCATAATTTTGTACTTTTTACTTAATTGAATAATTATAATGTCTTTACTTATTTTTTTTAATGATTTGAAACACCATGTAGGTTGTTTATATTGTTGTTACTCAATTAGCTGACATATTTACATTTTATTGCTGATTCTTGAAACTAATTTAAGCCTCACATTGCTAAGTGAATTTCCTTCCAAAATTGTTTGAAACTGCATTCTAGTTCGAGTGAGTTAACAGACATTTTTTGAGTATGAGGTAAACAACTATCCTCAATAGAACATATATAGAAAGATAAACTAAATTGTGTTTGTTGAATAGTGGGGGGTTCTATTTGTTTTTAATTGCTACTTAATTAATTCAAATATACAGTTAAAAATGTCTGTTCTAGTATTCTGGTTATGACGGTTATTATTGATACATATTTATTAATTTTTATATAATTTATGTGAATATTCAAGAATTTATTCTTACTTTTTTATTTGTTTTTTAAATCTTGATTTTGAATTATTTGGATTATATTTTGAATACATCTTGTACTGGAATATTAATATCTCCCTAATTGGGTGTCAAAGTGAACTTCGTAATTGGCCCCTACTACTACTAGTTAACTTTAATTTAATAACAGCAAAGAATACTTAATATTTAATTTATTTCTCAGAAGTATTTAGGTTCCTTTCATTGTGTATTTTAATACAAATGATTCTCAAAAATAAATATATGGGGCCGGGCTCCTGAACTCTGGCACTCCGCCAACTGAGCCAACCCATCAATAAAATTAATTAATTTAGATAAAACTGTTCATGAAACAATAACATTGTCCCTCAATTTTTCAGACTGATTTAACTATTTAAATGGGAAATTATATCTGAAAATTAGGATTTTGCTCTTAAATGACTTATAGGCATAATAATTACAAATACATTATGATTAACAAAATATGCATGTATTACTTAAAGAAAATAATAATCTCATTATTATTTTTCAGTTTTGATAACAGTTTCAGTTCAGTTTATCTACAAAGATGTTTGTTGCTCTAGGTGTGAGCTACTTGGACGTTACCAGCAACTTGCTGATCGGGAACGCTCAAAGAGGGAATGTGATGAGAGTTCCGCCATGTCCTGATCCACCTGTGCTCTACCCAGACCCAAAGGCCATTGAGGCTGCTGTATTGAAGATAACCAAAGCGAAGAGGCCTTTAGTTATTATCGGCAAAGGTTTGTTATATTTTACTACATTTTTTAAATTGAAGTCTTGTATAATTGTTGAATTACTTTAATATTCAATGATTATTACTTAATAATTTTGAACAGCATAGTGTTAGTCTTTCTTCAATCACTCTGGTTGTGCTAGGATTGCAGCTGTAAAATTATCCATTATATCTAAAAATTTTGATTTTATTCTGTTTAGGCCAGAGAAAATGTGGGGATAAAATAATGTAAATGTTATATAAATGGATATATATTTAATATTAAAACTTTAAATTTAAGTTATGAAATGTATTTATTTTATTCCTTCTTAACAGCAATCTTATTTTTGGTTTCATCAACTTAAGGCAAAATAGTTTGAAAAACTATAAATTTGGAACAGTAAATAAGGCAGAGTGAGCTCTGGACCCAAAGATAATGCTTTGGGCGTTAGGGAACGAGGCTTTGGCTCAGTGTTGAAGTTGCGGCTGTAGGAGACTGTTCCCCTTGGAACTTGAAATCACAAGATTGACTTGGTAACATTGGCCTACCAACTTATTAGTGCCAACTGGGACGACCTCGATCTTCTTCTTAACTCCTCCCTTTGGACCTTTCCGTTGATATCACTTCCCTGTAGTTATCTTTCAACACTCCTCGAGTGGCTGACAACAACGTGAATATAAACTTGTATTCCTTTATTCACTTAACAATGCTTACTCCTTATTTATTAATCATTGAGGCTATTTATAATAACTGGAATTTAAATAATAATAATAAATTACGATTTAAGAATTAAATGAGTAATTACCTAGCTAAATTTTAATTTCATACCTAGAGGTTTACATTTATTTTAAAATTATTTCATTGTGTTTTTTTTTAACAAATACTCATTGGAATAGTAAATTCCATTTATAATTATTCTAATCAGGCCTGGTATTAAAATATGGTTATTTATTAATTTTAAAACTAACTGCGTTTCCATTGTGTATCATTTTTATAAAAAATAAAGTGTATTGTGATTTGGTATAAATTCGAGTTTGTTGTTTATTTATTTGTTTGTTTTACATCCGTTGTATTTTTTGTTCAGTTCATTTTGTGCCACAGAACCCACCTGAGTTTGAGTTATGACTTGGAGGAATTATTTACAGGTAACTCAGCGTAAACGTAATCAAAACTGTATTTGCCTTGGTTGAGATATAATGATGAAAAGGACGAGTAAAAAATTTAATTTAAAAAAGGTCAGCCCTGTTACTTATGAACTTACCCGGTTCCTACTGACTTTTAAGACTTCTCCACTCCCATGTCAAAAGTTATTTTAGATTTAAAATTTTGTTTTTCCACCAAGTTTATAGTAGCATTAAAGGCCGAAACATAAAAAGAAATTCAAAGATATTCCGAACTATGGAAATTACTCTACTGTTATAGTCAATTTCATTAAGTATTTTTAGACTGGTAATTAGCCCAGAACTAGAGTCCCAGCATTCTCTGGACAACAGGCTTCCAGGTAAGGCTGGTGATATGATGTAAGGGTTGGAAAAATCAGGAGCAGGTATGGAGGATATTGTGGCCACCTCTTAATTATAAATAATTATAATTTCCCCTCTTCTCGTACCTCGTATCTATGTCATCAAATGAATATCAGACCTCGTATCTATGTCATCAAATGAATATCAGAAAATATGTATCTATGTGTTTAATGAAGGTTATGACGTCAGTGAGAGTGTGGGGTGGAATTAGTGGGGGAGACAGCCGTAGGTGGGGACTTATCCCCACCCTACTGGCTGGCCTCCTATATAAGCCTCGGCTTCAGACAAAATTAACATAACGAACCGGACCGTCACTTGAAACACTACTCTCTCTTCTCTCTCTGCACTGGCGCTTGCTGCTCTACTCAAAACCATGGTCTTCTCATTCAACTACCTCTGCATCTCTCTCTCCTAACCTCGCTATGCTTTAGTCCGGCGTCGTCAGACCCCACACCTTCCTAGTAGGAATCTCTGCCTTTGTCTCGCTAAAACTAGCACCTCCTTGGGAGAGTAGCCTTTGGGATCCGGGCGGTTTTCGCCTACCCTTAGATACCGAGTGTGAATTCATGGTCATTCCAAGACCACATAAACTACCTATAAATCTACCCAGTTCCTCTTCTCCTGAACATAGTGCTTTGTCGGGGCACACACCTTCTAAAGATCTTATGGAGTCAGATCAAAGCGGATTAAAGCTGCCCGCCGACTAGGTCGGCAGCCAGGTAGAAAGACCACAGGTCCGCCCTCCTTATCTCTTTCTGGGCACTTGCCGGACGGCGGCTAAGAGGTTGTAGCAACCCTAGCCAGCGGCGGGTGCCTCCTCCCCACTTTGGGGATACTCAGCTATCTGAGCCCAACAGAGGATAATTAAGTTTTACATATCTACACACATCAATGAAAGCATTGCATCCCCTAGTGAATTCATTATTGCAGAAATGGTTTTTAACCTTGTTAGCATGATAACAAACAAAGAGAGACCAAAATAAGGAGCACTTTTGAAGAAAATTATGTTACAGATTAGAATATAAAAATTCCTAAAATATAAAATATTTATTTGAATAGTATGTTTTTTGAGAGACATCAATCTTCTATCTATGATATTTAGTCATTTTTGTGATGATGAACATAAATGTTTTCAGCAGGAGAGTGATATCAAATTATCCCATTGAGAGTCCCAAGTCACTTATAGGTTAAATGTTGGAAGAGGAAGTGGTATTGTTAAGTTTGGTCGAGAAGAAACTTCACTAACAATTCATAACAAATACCATAAGGTTGTCATGAGTGTAAGAGGAACCAATACTGTACACCTGGCGAAGTATGCGGAGGGTTTATTGTACTAATATCATTATTTATTTGATTTAATTAGAATGGATGGGTTATGACATTTTATTCTATTTCTTTTATGACTTAAGCTAAAACCTGTTTTTATTAACATTTTAGGTGCTAGTTATGGAAGATGTGAGGAAGAAGTCTTCAATCTAGTGAGCTCAACCGGACTGCCATTCCTGCCTACTCCAATGGGAAAGGGAGTGGTACCCGATAGCCATCAGCAGAGTGTGGCCTCTGCAAGGACGGCCGCTCTCCTTGGAGCTGACACTATACTCCTCCTCGGTGCACGCCTCAACTGGATGCTTCACTTCGGCAAGCCTCCCCGCTTTGACAAGGATGTTTCAATCATTCAAGTAAGTAATCCAGCTTACAGAAACTTATGGCTTATTCTATGCTAAATTGCTGTGAACTGTTTGTTTTTAATATATTACCTGTCTTTTATTGTTGACCTGCAAATATTAATTACAAATGAGCGCTTTTGGTGTCATAAAACGTGTAGGATATCAAAACAATTTTAATTTAATAAAATAAATAATTTAAATTTAATAAAATGAATAATACAAATAATTTAAATTTAATAAAATAAATAATACAAATAATTTAAATTTACTAAAATAAGTAATAAAAATAATTTAAATTTAATAAAATAAATAATAAAAATAATTTTAATTTAATAAAATAAATAATGAAAATAATTATAATTTAATAAAATAAATAATAAATCAACAATCAGGAACTACATTTCACTTTCTGAAATTTCTTTTTCTTCTGGTACTACAACCAAGGGTGATTCTTAGCCTTGTCCAGGTGATTCCTCCAAGAGATTCTTGTCCTGCAATACTGTTTTTCTCGCTCTTACAACTAGGAGAGATCTCAGATCACTGGAACCATCTCACCTCTGGTGGGAGCTCCCTTGCGATATCCTTTCCTCTATGCTCGACCATAGCAGCCAGCATCTTCAGTCAGCGATATCATCCATCCTTGCAACATGGAATGTTCAGTGCATAGTCTTCCAATTTGAATGTATCTCACTACATCCGGTTCACACACAGTCCTTAAAGCTATATGTTATTAGTACTCCAATGGTCACACTCTCTCGGACTGGTACATAAATCGATTTTCAGAATATATTTAGACAAAAGAAATGACTTGGGGAGTGAAGGAATAATGTTAAGACAGGTGTGGTGGGCTGAGATGGAAAAAATAAAAAATGACTATATTTGAATGCTGCGAGGGAGGAATAATAAAAAATAAAATAAATACTAAGGACACTGTTTTGTATGAGGTGAGAGGGGGGGGGGGGTTGGTGTGCGAGATGATAGAAAAGATCTTATTTGTGAGAATGGTTTGAGGATTTAAATTTAAGGAGACAATATATTTTGTTTATAGTTATATAAACTATAATTACTTTGAATCTTTGAAATCCAGAAAAATTAAAAATTTATTTAAATCGTCACTTTTGTAGATGGTGGAAACCTAAGCAATTAATTTTATATTTTGGGTAGTTTAAGCTTCAGTCTCTCCAAACAATTTTTTTATTGACAATACATCTACTGTCAAAATTTTGCCTATTCAGTTATCAAAGTACACATGCACATACTTATAGAAAAAAATAAATACTTACGAAACTTCATTCAAATATGTTGTAGTCTGTTATCAGTTTTTGGTTTTTATTTTCAGATTGGATTTTACTAATATTTGTTCTTATGCTTCTTAAAGCTATATTTTCGATTTAAATCAAATGATACCACCTCCATCTGTAAAATATCACTTTGGGAAGTGCTAAGGCTTGCTTTGCAAAAGAATGTCAACTATTTGGTCATCAGTGAGCTGTTTTTACTCTTTATCGTTCTTGTCACTTTCCATCCACTGAACCACATAGGGTTTTGTTTTCCAGAAATGTTGCTTAGAATCAGAAATGGTTGCTACTGTCACATGTTTCAATGGTGTTTAATTCTTTATCATGTTGTGGATTTTGGTCTCCAACTTCCTTATTGACTATCAAATTTTTATCCATGCAGTGTTCTTGAAGACAATCTTTCCCATGCTTTACAAACAGTGAAAATCTCATCATTTATCGTACACATTTTCAACACGTCCTCCACATCAATTTTACACAGCTTTCTTCAAAAGTAAAGCCAAGAAAAGTCTTTCTGTACCTTCTTTTTAAACTGGCTACCACACCTTGACCCATGGGCTGAATTAACAAATTAATTTACATTAGGTGGTAGATAGTAGACAAAAGTTTGTCTGTCATCTGTTTTTTAAATGAATTCAGATGGTTGAGATAGCGTGTTGTCTACTAAGTCTAACTTTCTAGTAAGTCATTTTCGTACTGATATTCACGGGCATATGGAACAAAATTTCTTAAAAAACTAATTTTTAAAAACACTTTACCACGCTATTCGAGCTTATACTGTACATATTAATACTCAGGAAAATAATAATAAGAAATTATGTTAGTGTCAAAATTTGTATTTTGTAACTTTAAAAATAAATTAATTTTATGGACATTTTGTATGCATGAAAGGGCTGAGGTATAGATGTGGACAAGGTTTGGTACATGAAGGTCTCAAAGAAGTGTTACTGCGTGCTGGAGAGGAATATCCATTCTGATTAGTGATGCAAAATGAATGAAGCACTAGGGATTCCGATAATAAATTGGAAGAAACAGTTCATAACATTTTTTGCCTTTTATCAAGATGCTGAGCGAGACCAACAACTTAAGCATCTAGTAGTCAAAACCAAGAAAAGAAGTTTGCGGGTTTGTTGTGGAAGTTTATTTATTTACCTGGTTGTGAATGTTTGAAGTTTCAGTTATTATTTATAATTTATCAAAAAATGTTTGAATTGAACTTATTGTCTGACATGTTTTTAGGTTGATATTTGCGCTGAAGAAATGCACAACAGTGTTAAGTCAGCTGTTGCTATACAAGCGGATATTGGCACTACCGCAGATGCTTTGTCAAGATCTCTAGGGAATTGGAAATTTGATAAAAATTCAGATTGGTGGACTGAACTCAGGCAAAAGTGTGAGAAAAATAAAAAAGTTGTGGCTGTAAGTTGTAACTAACAAAACAAATGCATAAAAAAATTCACAGCCTGTTGCAGTTAATTGGTTAAAATAATTAATTTTTGTTCTTTCAGGGAATGTCTCAGGATACCTCAGTACCTCTGAACTATTATACTGTCTTCCATCATATGCAGCAAATAATCCCTAAGGGTGATTTATATTTTTTCCTTAATTTTATTGCTTTTTAAACTAAAACATTTTGACAAAAATCAATAATAAACTATAACAATAAAAAATAACAACTATTGACAAAGTTAGCTATAATTATATTTATTGTGGCAGGGAATGATTGAATCGTTTCTGTAGGACTTATAAAGATAGACATGTCTCTAAACCTGTCATTACTGACTTGTAACAATCACAGGAAATTATACTGATGAGAGGAAAACTATGAGGTGATCAGAGAAATGAATTCTTCCGTTAACAAATCAATTACTTACTTGATCCATCCACTGTCGGGTTTTCAGTAGATTCTATGCAATTAACATGGTACTATAGTTGCCATAAAAAAATTAGAAGCTTGAGGGGTCTCTAGTCTCTATTACGGGTGCAATACATTGCAAATAAATTGCAAGCCTTGTTGCCGCTCTATGCACTACTTCTCTTCTAGCCACTTGTTTCTTTTATTTTGATAATGTAAATTATTAAGCATAATAAGCAAATTAATTATTAGAAATGATGCAGATATGATTTCAATTATCATGAATGAAGGCTATAATTTTATGAATAAAAATACAATCAGATTTTTTCAAATTTTCATTTTTTTTTTTAAAAAGTATAGTGTGATTTTTCAGATCCTAGAAATATATATTGTAATGTTATTTCTAAGGAGTAATTTAGTGGAAGGAAAATAAATTGTATGGGTAAGTTGAGAAGAGTGATCGATGACAGACGGTGGAGAGTTTAGAATGTTGGAATACTGTGTTTTGCTGTTTAGGGGATAATCAAAGATATTTTATGTGAAGGCATGTATTATTTATTTGCATGTGGAAGCATTGCGTGATGGTTGTTATTATGTGAAGGATGCAGACCATATCAAGGAAACTGACCAGGCATCATTATCGTTTGGAATTTCAGGATCAATAAAAGACACTTTAAACTGGAGCAAGCCTAATTAAATGACAAAAAAAAAAACGAGAACATTATTATGAGTCAATTATTTAGTGTAAAACTTTTATTGGCCTTTTAATACCTGGTATTTATATTTTGTTATATAAACATATATTTCAATTACTAAATATTGTATTTTTACAATTTCCCAGACTGTATAATTGTCAGCGAAGGGGCTAACACAATGGACATTGGCCGTGGAGTCCTGCTCAATGAATTTGCAAGGCACAGGTTAGATGCAGGTACAGTTTTACAAAAAATCTATTTCTACTGGTCTCTCTATGTTTTAATTGTTTTATTTAAGGGTAATTGCTGAGCCCAAAAGGAAGGGACTTTTATTTTCAAACAGGTACAAGGCAATCTTATCTTTTGCTATCTGTTGCTTAGTCTAACTGTCAAAAAAAATTAATTTATTAACTCAGTTTGGTTCTATATTCCCAATTGAAAACATAATTAATAAAATAGATTAAAAATATTTACAGATTTGTCTTCATCCTTTCAGTCAATAATGGTGTATAGCTACATGGACCAAATCACTGATGGTCTTAGAACTATTTTTGCATTCACTGATTTCATCATCTTTCATTTATTATGTCGGTAACACACAAATGTTATAGGTAGGTCGCAGAAACTCAAATATTTCGGATTAACATAACATTGGACATTAACATACAATTCGAATCATGATCTCGATACTATTACACTCCTTTGACAACTGTACTCCCTTGCGTTTTAAATACAACTGCCCTATCTTGAGTCTGAATCATAACTGCACTCTATTGAGTCTATAGAACAACTGTACTCTCTTGAATAAAAAGGACAAAAAGTGAAATGAAATATTTTGTTTTGTTTTTTCACAATCATTGAATAAGTTTTTAAGGAACTGAGGAGATTCCAGCCCAAACTCAGACATCTCATCAATATTGTTCCTTCACTATCTTTAGTCTTCAACTTAATTTATACACTACACTTTTAAATTTAAACCTTCCAAATATGGTATAAAGGGCTTGTGTTCATTTCTCACTTGAAAGAGCTATTGTTTCATGTTGGCCTTAAGGTATAATCTCAATTTGACGAGATATTAACCAGTCAGCCAACCTTCCTCGTTTGACTAAATGTATGGTTTCAACCGTGTTGGTGTAAATTGGTAAGGTAAATTGGACACATACTTAAAAATAAAGCATTAAAAAAAAAAACCTGTGAAGGGAACTGTATAATTATGAAGAAGATAAGGGCTGAAGGTCAATTATTATCAATTATCAATTAGAAACTGTGATTGATCTGATCCTTATGAACATTTAAGCTGAGCCTTATTCATTTCGGTCGCTGGCCAGCCTTTTCTTCTCAGTTTGTTCTCTTGTTATTTGGCTATCTTTGTGATCCCAGGTGTCTCACAATCTCCAATTTCTCTTTACTAGCTCATCATTTACACAGAGAGTAAAAGAAAAAAAAAGTGCATGCTTTTTATGCAAAAATCGTCGGGCTTAACATTCAACTTGTTCTTGCTCATCGCACAGTAAATAAGGATGTTTAACTCAAATGGATAAAATAGTTCTATCATTAGTTTAAGATTCTGTAACAACTATAATAATAAATTTTATACTGGATGTTTCTTATAGGGACATTTGGAACAATGGGAGTAGGGCCTGGCTTCGCTATAGCTGCAGCACTACACTGCAAAAAACATCACCCATCAAAAAGGGTCATCTGTGTTGAAGGTGATTCTGCTTTTGGATTTTCAGGAATGGAGGTTGAGACGATGTTTAGGTAAAAACTGTTCACAGTTGAAACAATACCATTTATTTTTTTAATTTATGCCTGGACTTAGAACAATGCTGCTATTTAGCTCTTGGCCTTATAATAAAGTAGTGCTCAGGATTAGTAGGGATTATCTGTTAAAAAAGTATTTCTAATTTCTACGAGAGCAGAACATTAGTCCAGAACAAGTTTGGTGTGAATTGCTCCAGGCATTCCAAAGCTACAGTGGAATACATGCACACATACATTTTTGTTTATATAGGCGATACACTTAACAAGTGTAATCAACGTGCCATTAATCATCAACCTTACCTGTGGGTGTCCAATTTATGGGTGGTTTGTGTTATTCATTAATAGTGTGGGTATCATTTTCTTTTCTGCAGTTGACAATTATCGGTAGGCATCAGATGTAAATGTATTTTTTGTGCTCGTTTCACAATAATAGTTAACCATATATCAAATTGAATTTTTCCTTTAAAATATTTTTTGATCATTTATTGGGTTAAGTAAGCGATAAGTTGGTATTGGAGCACCGCAATTCAAATATATTATGATTCTACCAAAACATTGTAAGAACATAAATTATTAGGATTATCTTGTAGTTTAAGCTTTCAAATAGATATTTTTATCGTTTAATGAGAAAAAAATATTTTCTCTAATAGTGCCAATAAAATTGCTGGCAGCCAAAGCCATATAAATGCTCATCTCCTGCTATTAAAGTGTTATGCCACACCCGTGGTCACCCGACCTCCTTGTGTTGGTTAGTTCTGGCTGCTTGCTTCCCTCTGGGTAAGATGTAGACTTGTCAGCCTACAGGAGGCAACATATCAAGGGAGCATGACCTGCTTATCTAATGGGTACCAAAATTATGAATTGTTCCAAATTTACCTCCCTCAAAAAGGCCTAAGGGAAATGTCAATAAAGGGTATTGGAAAAAAAAAAATTACACACAAAAAACATACATTACATGAGCTTGTATTTTATATTTTCAGATATAAACTTGGAATTATAATTGTTATTGTAAACAATAATGGTATTTATGGTGGCCTTGATAAGGATTCTTTTGATGGTATCCGCAGTGAAGGAGTTATCGGAGAAGTGTAAGTTGATTTTTATCATAATGTAATGTAAACTGTTATTATTGATATGAGTTGAAGGGTTTGAAGATCATATTCTAACTTTAAATTAATGGTTTTATCATTGTTTATAGGTCACCTCCAAATTGCCTATCGCCCGATGTACATTATGAAGCCATGGCTCAATTATACAATGGGAAGGGTTTCTTCTGTAGAACAGTTCCGGAATTGCAAAACGCCCTTAAGGAAGCTTTAAAGGTAAATATTTGTTCTTTTATTTATTTAACAATGTTTTTCTCAATTGTTTATAATGTTAATAATTCTATTTTATTGTAGATTGAAGATGCCCCAACCATCATCAATGTAATGATCGATCCATCTGCAGGCAGAAAAACACAAGCTTTCTCTTGGCTAACTGAGTCAAAGTTATAATTTAATAGCCCTTATTTTAACATGTGAAATGAACATTGGTGTTTGATTTGTTATATTTTTTATAAAATGTTATTGTTAAAATATTTTTAAAAATATTATGTTTTACGTTATATTGTAAAAAAAAACTATAATTGCAGAAACTTTAATGACTGTATTATAATAAAAATTTTACTATTTTTAATAATAATTAACAAATGGTGTGAATAATGGTGTTTGATTGAAAATGTGATGATCTATTAATATAGTATTGTGAATTACATGTTTTCGCATGTTTACTAAACAATAATGTTTTAGTTGTTAGTTAACCCTTAGGTTTCTATTTATTTGTTAATTTGAATTTAATTCTTAATTTTTTTCAAATGAAAGACTGATCAGAATTTATGGTGGATAATTTACTCTTTTGAGTCACTAAAAATTTTTACTTAAAAACTTTAAGGACTGGTGATGTCTTTCTGGAATAATCTGCAAGTGCCTATGGGAAAAACAAGCATGATTTGCAGGTGTAGTAGCATAAACTCTTGGATAGAATTTCTTATATACAAATATGTTGACAAATAATACTACTGTGAAAGGTCCACAGCTAATTGAGGAGTACTCAGAATAAATCGGCTAATATCTTAGTTATCAAATATACTAGATTGACATGCCCTAACACAAAAAATTCCTTCATCCAAGTATTATGTTTTGTGATCCTGACACTCCAAACACAATGGTGCCTCAATGGCCTCCTGTAGACTCCACCAATATGCAAATACGATGTGTGAGGGGATATGATGGCATAATACGAAGAAATAAGATAAATATTATAAGGGTCATGATGTCAAATAGGTTTGACCATCCGATAACCTCTCCTTTATACCATCTCTAAACAACTGCTCCTCTCTAGGAACTATTAACAACTGAAGTACCAGTGTTCTTCTAAGCTGTTCCAATTACTGACATACTTCCTGCTGTTACATTCACTTGTTATAAATTGAGCTTTGTTATCATTTATTTTATACAATAAAATAATCCTTTTCTCAAATTACTCTTGAAAAATAACATTACAATATATACATACTAGTTAGAACCCAAAATGCCTACTTTTTAGGGTCAACATTACAATGTCCAAAAAAACTTGTGTTTTGTTTTCCAATACCTATCCATCATGGAAATTGAATTTTTTTTCTAAACCCTCAATTTTTATGTAAAATTTAAAAAAAATTGCCTAACTGTCAATGTGACTAAACAAAATATAGCACTAGTATAAAATTAATTAAAGTTATTTAAGAGGGACCATTTTAGGTAAACCATTTGAACAAATGGAACTTCCATCATAGAGAAGTAGAGGTTCTCAGCTTCAAGGTGTTGAATTTATAAAAAAAAGCTTAAACATTAGAGGTAAGTTTGAATATCACAGGTGCCGAATAGAATAATAGGCGCAACAAGTCTTTCTGGCAAGATTAAAATTAATTTTTATGGAACAAATACTACCTGCACTAATAATAATAACATTCATCATTGTAAAAATTAAAAAAGAATTGATTTTTTTCCTGGCTTTTTGAAACAGTAATTTATGCCAAATATTAGTCATAGCAGAATCTTCCCTTAATGGGTTTCATTAAAACGTGAATTGTGTTATAAGGGGTCACAATTACAACAAAACCACATAATGCGTTCCAACTTCTTACTCCATGATTCATTTCAATAATATAAAATAAATAACTAATAATTCAAAAAAAATACTAATATAAAAGATAATCAAGGAGTCCGGTTGGTGATAATATTAATTTTATTTAAATTGTAAATCAATTTAATCAAAATGGAAACTAATACTTTGATCAAATTTAAACCAGAATAATCAATTTTAAATAAAAATTCAATTCAAATATCCTTTTTTTTTTTAGGAAAGGAGTTTCATGAAATATTAAATGGTGTAAAAAAACCCGTAACCTTATATGCACTTGAAAACTTCACATTGTTTTATAACTTAATATTTGTTAATTTTTCATCCTAAGGGATAAGTTTCTCACTAAACATCAAATAATGTTGGGTGTAAACCAAATTAATTATTTTTGTTTACCACTTGTATTATAATAGTTTCAATTCTGGTTAAAATCTAAGTATACTTACATTTTTCATATTATTAGAACAAATCGTACAGTATGATCAATTTGAATTGATAGTTAATTTGTTTCAAGTTGACATCTGTAAATAAACTTAAGAACTACCGAGGTAGTTCTACTGGTAAAGGTAGCATATACTGAAATTATTCTAAACTAATACATTAACTTGCATGGCATCGGGAGTGTTACTATTCATCTCAGCGACCCCAAAAACTACATTACTCTTGAGAGTGCTAGGGTTGTCTTACCCATGCAATATTTTTTTGCTATTGTAAGCCATATGTGTGCCAAGTTTGGTGTAAATTTCTCAAGGCATTCTATAAGTAAGCCAATACACTCAGACATTTATATAGATTTACATTTTTTTTTTTTTTTTTTCTAAACCCCTTAGTTATACAATGAAGTTATACAATGAAAATATCAATAAGACACTTTGCAAATTTCTCCTCATTCTGCTATGCGCAGATGCATTTGAAGGAGTTCGTGTTACTCAACAATACAGATTGTGGTTAGAAATATAATAACTTGAAAACAAATCTAGGTGATGGGGCTCACCTTCAGTTTAAAAATGGATACATAGATTTACATTGATTAATATTAGTCATTATATAAACTGAAACAGCTATTTTAAATCCAGTGCATGATTTCTAAAATCTTTTAATGAAATCAGATCATCTCCTGAAAAAATAAAGTTTCAATAAAATAGGGAAGATTATTTTATGTACATAATTGGAATACTGCACGATCTATTGCTTAAAATTGAAAACTAACTTAGCTACTAAATAACTAACAAGAGTAGAGAGCAAATTGAGTCCATTGGAGTGCTACCTGTTGAGTAAAAAGAGAACTAGCTCCAGTACAATCTGGCAAGAGATATTTAGAGTGAGAGGCTGGTCCTTTGGAACTAAACAGCAATATTTGGCATATTTATTGTATTGTGAATGTCCTGCATTCCAATTATTTACATAAAATTGTTCTCATTATTTTGTGGTTGTTATGACAATATTGGTTTTTTTTTTTTAGATATTATTATATTTTTGTAGAGAATCATTAAAACATTTTATAAATAATCCATTGATTTTAAATAACAGTGCTGTATACGTTAATAAATGTATGAGCATAATTATGGAATGGCTGGAGCAATTTTCACCAAGCTTGAAACAGTCAATTGATGTACAGCGCCACTTAATGGGGTGTGTTAGAGAAACTCATTTTGAATGTGCATCATAATAGGTATAATTCAGTAAAACAAAGGAAATCAATTAAAAATGAGAAAGTAGGAAGATCGTCAAAACCCTAACTAAACTCCTAAACATTAATAAACTTTTTTAGTTAAAAGTTTTGAGATTTTGTTTCTATCAAGGAGTCTGGTTTGTGATATTTATTTTAATTACAGGGCCTAGATTACAATAAAAATGAAGACTAATATTTTGATTACATTTAAATAAAAATTCAATTAAATTATTTCTTTTTTGGAGTGGTTTATTGAAATATTAAATGGTATAAAAAAAACATACACCTCACACATAAATGGTAAAAGCCAGGAGCAAAAGACATACAATTTGAGGATGCTCATAATAACACAAAAATATCTATAAATAAAAAAAATATACCAAGAGATAAGAGATGTATAAATCTCCCTGACGCTCTAACAATTTTTTTAAATCATCTGTTAAAATCAACCGGGACTGAGAGATAAAGTACAATAAAAGTAATTTAACTTGTAATTTTTAAGTTTATTATTATTAATAATGAACAGCCAAAGAAAATATATACTGACAGGATCGGCTATGCCACAACTGAAATCTCTTATTTAGGCTTATTGTTTTCAAGCAGGTGCTACTCTGCTTACTTTTCTTGTGGCGGGTATACTAACGAGTCAATAGCACTGCTGCCAGTAATTTTTTTTTGTTCAGTAGCAAGCCTAAGTGTGGTGTACCACACAATTAAGAGTTTTGATATAGTTGCAAAAAAGATTTTAATGACTTTTATGTAATTATAGTCCAATATACATTATTGATCAGAAGATCTTTGATTTTGTACCCTACTTAATACGAGGGAAATATTTAATTTTTAGTTACAAATTAATTTATTTATGGGGCTTGCTTTATTTATAGCATTATCACGGCATCACTAAACAAAATATCATTCCTCTAAAAAGAACACTGGGAAAGTTGCAAATATGATAATGTTGACTTTTCCTAATAATTGTTTGAAAAACAAAACACATATTACTGATGGCGTTGAATTTGACCCTATTCAAATTTTAGAATTTTTTCTAATACCAACCAATTAATGACATAGATCATATTTCATAAACCGGGCACTCACAAAGACCACAACATGTAGATACATGAATGAAGATATGAATTTCTGATTTTGAAAAACCAACGAATCCCTAAAAAGATTGCTGTTGATTGACTTATATCACACATTTTAATTTTTATCATTATTTACTCATATTTGTGCTTATCAACTTTTTTAACACCAAATATAAAATCATCACCGTAAAGCTGACAACATGATAAAAAAACACAATTTCTTGGAGAAATCAGAGACAATGAATTATTTTTAAAACTAAAAGTCTAAGATGATGGTTCCCATTTCCATACCATCTCCAAATTTTTATTTATCTTGTCTAAAACATTTCAATTTTAGAGAAGATTTAATATACTTAACTTTTTCTATGCAGATTGTTGATTTTTTTTTTTTTAATCTTGACAAAAATCCTAAATCGTGAAAAAAAGTGAAATATTTTCTAGATGGAAAAGAATTAAGCAGAAAAAAAAAGTGTAAGTTAATTTGTTGTGATTGAAATGTATATCACCCTTAAAGTATAATCATGCATGTAAGAAAAGGGTGAAAACCTGTAGTTAGCCGACCCCTGGGTAATGTGGTCCATCAATATGGTGACCAAATAATAAATAAAACGCACTACTGACTGTTAAAGAGCCTAAAAACCACCTTTACAATCTCTGGCAAGCTGGCTTTCCACTCAGTCTCCATCATCTCTTATCAATGTCCGAGCTCTCGCCTGGCCAATATCAAATTTCATTAGCTACACAAGAGCGTATATTATTAAAATAAAAAAATAATTACTTATCAAAGTAATCCTTTTTTTCAAACAAATCCTAAATCAATGTTTTGTCATATTTATACAAAAAAACTATAATATTATTAATGAATTGAATAATAAACAGCAACAAAATCATAAACTTAACTTGCCTGACACATTTAAATTGTTAATCTAATCTGAAATGATTAAAACATTAGAATGTAATTGTAAATTAATAAGTTAATTACAAATGAATGAAAAAAAATATCCAATCAACATATTGAGAAATATAACATTGCGAGAGGTTATCATTAGCCAGATTTTAGTTCCGGAAAAAGGGAGGACAAAATACTGACTTTAGACATGTTAATACAAAAAATAAAATCATTCGAAGAGGCAATAATGTTTATTTTGAAAAAAAAATTCAATCCCTTTACTATTGAATTGGTCTCTTAAGATGCTAACATGTGTTAATACACTTGGAATTTATTGAAGTTTTGTTTGGTTCACATTAATGATTTACACAGCTATTTATTCTTTTTATAAATTAATAAAACATAAATAGAACCTTATGACAATAATACATAATAAAAAAATCATAGATTTAACAATAACAGTCTTGTTAATAATATAAATAAATTAATGTAACAATAAACTTACTATCAACAATAACAAAAGTAATATAAAAACCTTGGGGACCTTGGAAGTGGGTCTCTTTCAGTCTGTTAGCATTACACTTAGATTATTAAATGTACAATATTTACATATTTCAAAATTATGAAATATTTACATCTATAACACAAATAGCTCACATTAACTAGAATTGTAGAATAAGTAATATCTAACTTGAGGTATCTCTCAGAACCCCTAACATTTATGTATTAGGCACAACATTGAAGTAAAACATTTCATGTTTAAAATTTGAATACCACTTTACATTGATGGATTATATTAAGATAAATGTGATTAATGCATTGATAAGGGCGATTCAAAATTTTTAAAAAAAGTAGCAAATGAAAACTAATTTTTTTTTAAAATGTTATTTTAATGTTTTATTTATTATTAAAAACTTATTCTACAATCATTTTTATAAAGACTAACTGCTTTTACTCCGAATAACAGAAAAATAAATAGTAGCGCTTAATGCTAATCCACAAACAGCCGCCATTGCTATGAGGACTACTTTGTGCTGTCTGGATCTTGCTATCATCAAATTCATGATACGTGAACTTCGACTTAATTCGGCGTCTGCTTCTCTCAACTGGAAAAGATGATGGCACAAGATTAATTATATGGATATATATCATTCTAATTTATCTAAATTTGACATCTTAAAATCAAATTTGGTAAGACTAACAAAATTAATTTAACACACAAAAATGTGAAAAATAATTGTTTACAGATGGACCAGTTATACGGTTTTGTTGGATTTCTCAAAATCAGAAACACACACATTTTGCCCCTTGTTCCTGTCTGTTGATTTGATTGTGAGCCATGCTGGCCTAAAGACATTATACGTAGAGTCCAGTTGACCACCCAATGAGAAGAAAAATATTGCAAACTCCATTAAACATGATTAAGTCTCACTAATTCATTGTTAGCACAAATTTTCTATCATATTAAGTATATGTACTATTACATTGGCAGCATCCTGATTAATAGTATTAATATATGTAGAAACTTTAGCAGAATATACTTATTAAAAATCATTAAAAGTGGCAGTAATATTTGTCATAATATTTCCTGATGATGCTAAAAATTAAAGCAACCTCATGAAAAATTAGGGGAGGTAATTATTAACTAATCAATTAGAGATCTCGAAACCCTGATCAATAACGTATTTGTACGTAAGTGGACTATAATTTCGCAAATTGATTAAAAATATCATTAAAATTGCGTTTGTAACATTTTTGCAACCACTTCAACAGTTTGATACCTCACACTTTCCTAACTTTTTATGAATACAAATGATTTGTATACGTGGCCAGATCGGAAGAATTAAGCGTTAGAAAAACTATTAAACAAGAAAAAATTGTAATTGTAATATTTCAGCAGTACCTATTCACAGTTTAAGAAAAGAGAAGTAAATTTTCATATGGGTTCCATCCAAACCAGCAATAACTCACTCCAGAATTTAAAATTTATGTTCAATATATTTTTTTAATCACAGGGTTTTTACGCGTTACTGTGGATACAGTAAGCTGGCTAGTCTCCAGAGCGTGAAAAAAATACAATTTATTTTCCTAAATTTGTACTTACACTTAAGTTATGCCACATTCAAGCAATACATTTACAGTTTTTATAATATTTTAATATATTTTTATTCATACTATATCCTATTGGATTCGTGATCTATATCATTCATAACTGGTTATAAAAACTTTTATTTCAATTGTAATAAATATACATTAGGGAATGATGTTAGTTTAATACAATGCCTTGTATTGTAGTAAAATAAGTTGAATGGGAAGAAACACTCCTGAGGCAAGGAATTAACACAAATGTGTCTCATATGAGCATTTCAAACCAGATTTATATTTGAAAAAATAACAGAAATTGGCAATTACTTTTTTAGGCTTTTGGGTGACAGTCATTTATAAATGTAATAATACCTTGAGCATTGAAAAATTATATCCATACTACATATTTGAATTACTTACTCTTGCTCTAGATTTCTGTATTGTCTCTCTTTGACACTGTAAATCTCTAAGAACCTGGCTGCCTATATCTTCCGTTTCAAGCAGGACGCTGTAGCAAGCAGTCAACTTATTGTTGGTCCTTTCAATTTGTTCTGAACTATTCAACAGTTGCTGTTTTTGTTCTTCACGGATACTGATTTCTCCAAAGATTTCATTTGGTTCACTATATCCTTTAAATTAAAAAATATTGATGATTAATATTAAATTATAAACAAAGTTTTAATATCAAATCTAATAAAATTTTAGTAATCCTTGTTGTAAACGTTTATGATGATAAAGGTTGATGAGATTGGTTTATAATGGTTGTTCTCACATGAATAAACCTTGGTTAATTAGTAATTACTGCATTGAAGTCTAAATAAAAAATTAAGATTAACCCGTGACAAAGTGACAATTGGTTTTGAAATTGAGGAACTCTTTGCTAAGTCCCAGCCCAGCTCAAAGATTTATTCAACTTGGTCTTTATTTTTTTTTTACTAAGATTTATTAACATTGGTCTTTAAAAGTAAGCCAATCATTCATTGAAGTGTACAGAGAATTAATTAAACACTTTTGCTTTATGTTCATTTTGTTGTAAATCGATTAAGGAAACATATATAATTACATTAATTAAAGCTTATGGATACTTCAGGCTTACAAAGGCTCTTGTTTTAGTTTCTAGAATCTAGCTGCTGGAAGTAAATATTTTGAAATGTGAATTAATTTAGCTTGGGCAAAATAATCTTTATAGTGTATATTATTTTAGCAATACTCATCCTGCAGAGTCAAAGTTACAAGGGACTCGAGTGATAACCATGTAAGCTACCTCACAAGGAAGGCTTGGCTTATCTGATAGAAAGGTCTTTCAAATCACTTGAACCTGAAAATTTGTCAATTAATAAAGAGTAAACCTTTCCTATGCAAGGCCTTATCTTAATTAAATCTTTTTGCACTATTAACAAAATCAATACTACACATTTATTCTCAAATTTTAAAACTCGAAAAATAGAGTTAATTTATCTCGACGAGAAAAATATTAAAATAAAAATTCGAGGTATTTTCGGGGCAAACAAAGCCTATCAAACAATTTACACTTATTTCATTTTGACATAAATTCAACTTACCCACTTATTCCTTGGAGTCACAGCAATAGATACAGACAGAAATGTAATATTACATAAAAACTGACAAACATACTAAATACATGAAAGTCCTAAAGATGGGAAAGAATGCGAAGCAAAATTTTAACTACGCCTAGGACATTTAATCATTTCCAATTTCTATAAAAAAAAAAAAAATTATCAATTCAATGTACAACTAGTTTACTATGAGCATTTTGGTAAGTCCAGGATGAATGAATCTTTGACCTAATGTTGTTTTTTTAATATATCAAAACCTCTTTATTGAAAATTACAATGGACAAAATAAATAATTTATGATATACATATTTCTCCTCTTCCTGCATACACAGATGCATTTTCATAACTAATAATTATTGCATACTTCAAAACACTGTCTAATACGGCATGTCAACACTTTACAATTGTAGTAGTCGCTTCCCCCACTATGGCTATGTATATAGCAAGGTGACGACCCCACAAATGGAGCCGCTACATACCTCACTATGAAATATTGCAACCATATCCAGAACTAAATTGAGTAATCTCTATTGCAAGTGACATTGAAAATTAAAACACGAGTAGTGCACATAATTTAGATACAAACCATTTTTACGAAGAGATGCATTACTGAATTCTTTTTCTAATCGCACCAATTCCGCTCTGTAACTTTCTACTCTAGTTCTCAATTTTGGACGTAACATGGGATCGACATCACATACTTCAAGTTCCATCTGTTCAAGCTTAAAAATTATTTAAAAAAAAATTATTTATAAAATAACAAACAAAAGTAGTTACACTTTAAAAAGTTTAAATTTTGATAAAAACATACTAATTCTCGAAGTTCTTCAACATGTTTTTCAAGATCCTGGATTAAGAACCTCCTATCAGCTATAATAAGTAAGAATAATATTAAAACTGCAATCAATTATTCAAATAAATACTTTTATCTAATGGGTTAAATAAACTTACAACGTTCAACATTAGCTAATAGTGCTATTTTCGCTGTGAAGTGGGCAGTAGAGACAGCATATTGCTCTTCGTATTGTTCTATTAAAGAAGTCATGACTGATCTGTTTAATGCTTAATTGTTTACGAAGAGATTAACAGCGAGCTGATGAAGATTTTAAACTGAAATTAGTACTGATAATGAACTCTGACATAAGACAACATAACAAGCCTTATCTACGGTACAGAACCTTCTTCGCTGATAACCGGCAAGCCAAGCTTGCAACGACTGACAAAAAGAGCAATTTCAACCATCTTACATATTTTTTATTGATTTAATTACCAATATAACTTCATACTCATATCGTAACTTTTCTAAAAATAGTTGTTAGTTTGCCAGTTTTTAATCTACGAATCGCCAATCGCAATAACGAATTACCTGTAATATGAAATTGTGTACTAAACGCACATTTTATGGTCATTTTTGGTTGCGGACATACGTAAATTGTGTAATCAATTGCAAAAAGTAATTCGAAATTGTCATCAGTTATAATTACGTTATAATTGTACTTCTTGAATTGTAATTTAGTAGTACATTATAATTAGTAAAATTAAGTTAAAAAAAAATCTATTGAGAGACATTTAATTTACAAAATAATGAGAGACTGCTGAATTGTAATTGGGTTAAACAATATTAAATCTGGTAACAATAGATTATTTAAAAAAAACATGTTATTAGTGTTGTTAACAATAAAAAATCATCCCAGTTTTGACGAATTGTGTCATGTACTCAATTGAAGCTTTGAAGTAGTTTTCGGTGGTGGATGAGAAGGATTTTGCTTCGGCTATTACAAGTTTTATTTTGTGCAGGTAAGCCTTTCAAGTTGACAGCTGTCACATTTCCAAATCATAAACGTACGTTTAATTTATTTATTGCCTAGATTTAAAAGGGAGGTTTAACTTAAAATGGTGTCGTCAGGCAAGCAGTCGCTTGTCGCCTATCAATGTGACCTATGGTGGTCGTAAATTATCACACGGTTAGGGTCTTCTTTGAACATACTGTCATAACTTTCCCTTGAACGATACCTCAACAAATATTAATAACTATAAAATTCTTTGAAGATACCGCAACAAGCAAGCACGATTTTAGTGACTTTCTATAATTGTAATAAGATAAGGCCACAACACGCAATACGTACATACGTTCAAGGAATCGAGATTGTTAACGCGATGCCTTTCTTGATATGATGAGAAAATAAATTACGAAGTTTATGATGTCTTTGTTTAAGGGGGGTCGGGAAAAATTTACTAATACAAGTTTAATGACTTTTTGTAATAAAGTCAATTTAAGACCCATAAAAAATAGCAAATTAAATAATAAATAGCAAAATCTGGACGATCTCATACCATTGCCATCCGATACCATTGCCCAATACGATCGGAAAATATTTATTTTTAAATTACCAACGGACTAATGAAAGAATTTTTTTTATGTACTTTCTTTTATTTTTAGCATCATTAGGAATCAGGTGGAACTGCCATTTTAATATCATGCCTCAAGTCATGTTGAATGTTGTCTCGAAATGTTGCCTTCTCTATTTTAATGACTTTTGTGATTAAACTAAAGTCCTTATAAATCTTGTGTTAAGGCTTGTTACATATTGTTCATTAGGATGTTGAGATGTTTAATTTAGCGCCCTTTTCAATAACAGAGGAAAATATATATTATTTTAATTACTACATAATTACTTGATTACACTTAATCGTGTTTTATTGGGTCTTCAAATGGAAACTGCGTGAAATTTCATGTCTCAAGTTTACTTAGGGCACTTACAATCACTAGAGAAGACACACATAGGATACTACAGGCGAAAACTTGAGGGTCTGCGGTTAATAAAAAACCCACGATCTGACAAATTTATTTGTAAATTGTGTATGTTCAACAACAGCCTGAATCAAGTTGTATTTGTTTGGGTTAAACTATAATAACGATAAGTATGCCAAAAAAATATTCAACGTGAAGAAACTCGATCCCGTTTATCTTAACTAACCTGCTATTTGTTTGGTTTGTATATTTAATTAACCTGCTATGCGTTTTCAAGTTACTGGTCAAAAGTTTTATAAGAATGACACTCTTGCTTTTTACACGTAAAACAAATACTTAAAAATAAAATAAAACATCTGAGTCTCGGAAGGTATTTAAAATGGTGGTCGAACGTCCTGAATTATTTAACAAACAAGGCTGGGGGACTCCTGTTGAGAACGCCGTTTACGGTTGTTCACCCCCAGACTTTTACTTTTCGACATAGAGGTAACCCGCAGGCTACCTCGACGATTGACTTACTACTGACAAACTGACAAAACAACCCCACCGTATCACTAGTTGCACCGCCCTTCACTTTATTACCTCTGACCACAGGCCAGTACTGTATGCGGTGGATGGTAAAGTGGTGACTCCTCGCCCCACGAGATACGACTACCGCCGTGCCGACTGGGAGCTGTATCGGTCACAGATTTACCATAACCTGCATACGGTGCCGATTCTCCGCACGAAAGAAGAAGTAGATCTTCAACTAGCTTTCATAACTGATGTGATCGTAGACGCGGCAGACACTGCGATCCCGAAGTTCACCCCCATGCCACCTTCCCTGCGACCACCTCTAGACCATATTCTTAAAATTATTGCCTTGCGCAACAATTGGAAGAATAGATGGTACAGGACGAGAGATCAGCAAGCCTATATCGTTGTGAATACTCTCACAACGCAAATCCGGGGCTTGACGAAACTCTGGAAAATAGCGCAGTGGCATGAGCGACTTCGTAGCACTCACGGAGATCACAGAAAGTTTTGGAAGCTGTTGAAGACTACAAAAGGCAAGACAGCCACTGTCCGTCTTCACGAAGGCAACAGTGTTCTGTCTGCTAAGCAAAAGGCAACAAAACTGGCCGATCATTACGCTAGGGACATTACGGCTAGGACAGGCTACTACCACATGCCTCCTCGGGTAGATTCTGAACAGAACCACATGTTTGTATCACCGAAGCAGCTCAAGGTGATTCTTCGCCGGTGTCAGGGAAACCGAGCACCAGGGCACGACGGGATACAAACAGTGCTGCTCAAACAAATGCCGAGGAGAGGGATAGTACAACTAGCAAACTTATACAACTCTTGTATAAGATTGCGGTACTTTCCTGACACATGGAAACAAGCCATGTTGTTCCCATTACTCAAGCCAGCAAAGAGCGGAGATCACCCAGCCCACTACCGCCCGATCAGCCTGTTACCTTAGATGGGAAATTGTTTTTAGAAAATTCTTTTGAATTATCTCAAAAATTACTACTCGGAAAACGACATTATTCCGCCAGAGCAGACTGGATTCCAATCCAGTATGAGCGCAGAGCACCCCCTTATGAAGGTGCAGTCAGAAGTTAGCCATAATATGAATAGAAACATAGCCACGGCTATGATTTCGATTGATTTCACCCAAGCATTCGACTCGGTGTCTCACGGGACACTGTGTCAAATGCTCTGCGACCGGGTATGCCCGGAACAACTATATTCAATTCTGACTAGCTTCCTGAAAAACAAATCGCTGCGGGTGCGGGTGGGTGAGCTTATCCGAAGCTGTGCCACTGACCTGTGGAGTACCCTGACCTGTCTTATCCCCTGTACTATTCAAAGTATACAAGTCTGAAATTGTAGGAGCCCGATATAAAAACACAACAGTTACTGCTTTCGCAGATGACATAGCGGTGTACAGTAGCAGCATGAGCGCCAAGGTAGCTCTTAGACAGGCTGAAGCAGCCTGTAACCTGATCAGTGAGAGATTACGGAGATTCATATCTAAGAGGGTAAGACTGACTGCGTAATTTTCTCTTTTCAAAAGGGAAAAAGTCCGCTACCTACTAGTTACATAGTAGAAACGGAGGAAAATTCACCAGCCAACGACCTAGTATATCTGGGAATTAAAATGGATGGACACCTCCATTTTAGTAACCATTTTGTGAAGAAGTTGAAGCAAACTCGCACGAAGTCTTACCGGCTTACGCATTTATTAGCTTCCCCCAATCTATCACTGATATTCATTTACAAGAGTGTACTCAGGCCTACTCTGCTGTATGGCGCACCGCTTTTTCGTTATCTGACGTATACGACAGCTCGGCGACTCCAACAATTCCAAAACGGTATACTGATGAAAGTGGTTAGAAATACTTCATTCGAGCAGCGGAGCAACAGTGAGCTTCACGAGATCTTTGAGTTGTCTACGGTGGATGAATTCATTCAACGTGGACATATCAAACTTTTTGACTCACTGCAATACTTTAAACCCGGTGAAACACGATAACCCCCGCTCCGTTTCCCCATCGATGGCAGGACGCTGTCGTGGCAGGAACCCTTTAGTCTTAGGTTCTAGTTTTAGGTATTAGTTTGTAAGTTTCTCCCAAATAGTAAGCAGAAGGTGAGCCCCATCACCTAGTATTATATTCATTACATTGTTAATTTTAACGTCAATCTGATATTGTATTGTAACCGAACCTCCTTCGAATGCATCTGCGCATCGCAGAAAGAGGAGAAATTTGTAAATTGAAATCTTGTAATTTGTAAAAATGTTATAATTAATTAAAGGGGCTTAGAAAAAAACAAAAACAAAAAAAAACTGAATTATTGTATGTATATAGCTTTATTGAAATTTTTACATGCAATCAATAGGTAGTATTTTAAGCAGAACTTCAGTTTTCAACGGCTTGTTACGTTTTTTAATAATATTAACTTTTAACTTTAATAATCACCACAGAGCTCATTATAAACAAAATGCTAGTTAATTTGGAGGAGGTCACGAAGCCACCTCCACCATAGGTTACACTCTGGATCACCAGGGATGAGATGGGAGTACAGAGCACTAGCATACGGATTATGCTGGCCGGGGAGGCGGGTTGTGGAAGTCCTGGTAGCGGGAGGTGGCTAGATCTTGGATGGATGGGATGTTGAGCTCAGCATGATGGTACAGTGTAGTTAAATACTTAATTTTCAGAGGTGTTTCAAAATATATACATATCTGTTTGCAGATATTACAAGTGCTTTGGATGAAGGAAGATTTCTCTGGGTTCAGAAAAATACTGATAATTTCACCAGTGGTGAGAAAAACTGGATAAGACCTACAAGATGGACGAGATCCATCTTCAATTGGTTGCACAGTCCACTTATGAACAGCATCCAGGAATCCTTCGTTCTTGACTCCGTATACGAAAACGTGGAACCTGAGGCTAATTGCAAGAAACGTAGCGTCACCGCAAAACTGGATTATTCGAAAATTGAAGAAAATGTCGAAAACGAGTTTTTCCTCTGGGAGGACGATGGAGGCCATCCCTTGGAGTTCGGGCTAAAACAGGTTCAAGACTTTAAGCCGTCCAGTCACTTGAGTCGGGGCAGGATCGTAGGTCGAAGCGTTTGGGAAGAGCCGATGTTCTATGAAGACAACTGGGATGCCAATGAAATCGACACGAATCATTTATCGTATCACGAACAATTGAAACTAAGCGATATGAAACAAAAAATGAATTCAGCACTTAAGCAAATCTTTACATCAGGACACACAACCAAACCTCATTCTAAATATTACACCATGACTCCAGATTTTACTACTATCAGTGTATTAACCTCCAAAAATATATCCAATAAAGATTACTCTTCCAAAAAAAAAAAATATGATTCATATTTACGGCCTGAAATAAATAATTATACCAATGGAGAGGAAAATTGGACATCAGGCATCAGTATTGAAAATATAAGTAATAAATACAGCGCAAGTTCACTTTTCAGAAATTATTTAGGAAGCTATTCCAATTTCGATCGTATAAATCTGCCAGTTGTTTCTAATTATCGATTTGAGAACACAAGTAGTCATAACGAGCCATGTTACGATGAAAAAATAAATACAGAAATTAATATTAAAGATTCAGATGAAATTTTCAATCACAGCTTGAAACCACTCGTTTCACACAATAGAGACATTTTCCATAGTTCAGAACCCCTCTTTAATTTACTTAAATCAAACCCTAAAGGGGTAGAGTTAGGAAATTATTTTATAAATGAAGTTAAAAAAAACAAGCGTAATCAAGAGGAAACTTTAAAACCTAGAGTCACCCATAAATGCTTTTCTAAGGATGCTAAGAATCACAGGAATTTGAGAACTGTTCTTAATAGGAAATTTCCCAAACATGGAAGGAAAGCTAACAGGAAGTTAAAAAAATTCAAGTTTTCTGATGGGCATTCATACCAGTATGAATTGTTCACTGCAAATTTAAAGTCTTATCATTAAAAAATAATAAAATATATATTAACAATATTGATATATATAATTTAAATGTAATCATTACCCTCCCGAACTTACCCCCAAGTACTGGAGTATTTTCGTTAACAATTAAACATGATGTATGACTGGAAGAAATTGGTAATCTGCAGGGATCATGTTCACATGACTGTCTGCTCATTTTGATGATGAAAATCTTAAAAAAAACTTATGTTCTTACAATTTTTTTGTAGAAGAAAAAATTTAATCAATGGTGATGTATCACACAATTAAGGCTTTGCTATTTTTGCGAAAAAGATTTATTGATCCTTAGGTTTTTTTTTGGGGGGGGGGCTAGTTTCATTTTGAGCATCATCAGGGAATCAAATAGAACTACAATGTAAAATATAATGGCTCTAAAAAATGTTGAGTTGTCTCGATGCCTGTTGAAAGTTGGTAACACAACGTTAGTAACATTTATTTTCAATGATTGTTTGTATTCATGTTTAGAAAAACAACAACACTAATTACATACTGGTTATCAGGACTTTGAGATCTTTAATTTGATATCCAACTCAAAATTATATAATCACATTTTTGGAATACCAACTAATTAATTAATGACACTTAATCATGTTGTATGGATATGGCTACATTTATATATCTTTCGTTAAGACAAGACAAACAACGGACTGAAAGATAAAGGTTTCTATAGGTTGTTAATAATATTTTTTAGCTTCCACTAAATGTAACCAGTGCTATTGTCATATTCCATATATATTGTCAGGCATTTCTTTTGTGTTTCAAAAAACATCCAGAAAACCCTAAAAATATTGGCATAGACATGCCATGAAAACAATATCTACCTATTGACTAGACGACACCTATGATGTGTTGATTTGTGGCCTGTACCAATAAAAAAAGTTAATCAATTAAAAATCTACCATCACCCCACAACATACTTTATTCACCAAAAAAACCTCTAAGCTGTCATCTTCATCTGAATCAATTGTGCAATTATACCTAACAATTAAGGATTTTATTGAACTTGCTCCCTCTTTATTGATACCCTAACCATAATAATACAAACAAAATTCATTGATTTGATGAAGGGATCATGAATAAGGAGGATAAAGTAAAAATTATTGTTTGACATCTCCTAATCTTTATACAATCACCAACCTTATGCAAAATAAATTCCCCACCAATCTGATACTTGCTATTTATAACATGTGATTTAGCTATTTATGTGTGTGACTGACCATACATAATCAATATATATATATAGATATAAGTCAATATATATCACCGATACAATAGATGGGAAATGATTTAGAATATTTTTTTTATACGTCAAAACAGTAATTGAAATAGTCTAACCTATTTTTATGTGACAGAAGTTGGATGTCCTTCATGATTAATTTACAAACAAGCACCTAAAATAAGATAAGCAGGTTGTTTGAAAATTCATCTTAAAAGAGATATTTAAAAATTTTCAAACTGAAGGTGAGCCCCATCACCTAGCATTATATTCTATTCATTGTATTTTTAACCACAACCTGTATTGTTAAGTAACCCAACCTCCTTCAAATGCATCTGCGCATAGCAGAAAGAGGAGAAATTAATTTGTTCATTGATTTTGTCATATTTTCACATTGTATAATTTAAAGGGGTTAAGAAAAAAAAAATAAATAAACAGCTCTCTTTCAAATTTGACCCCGCCACGAACCAGAAGAATTCGCCGAAGGACGTAAGAAGAGTAAATCTGGCCAGTCGCGATTAATGTTAACAATGTTTTTAACATTGTAATTTTATCACGAACGTGCTTATATGTATATTAAATTCATGAATCAATTTGTAAACAATTTTCCTTCTGACAACCTCAGATTAATAAAAAATACAAACAACAAAGATGAAAAACGTAATAATATATAAATCTTACAGCTTGATATATATAAATTACTTTAAACATAAGCGAGCCATGAAAATATTTTAATAGATGTTATAAAAAATTTTAATCAATCACGAATTTATCATCAATAAAAAAAATGTAACTATCAAACAAAATTCGTAGGAAACATTCTTTAGTAGCCTGCTGCAATAACTGGTCCACTATTTACAGGTATAATTTTGATATTATTATTTTTATTAAATTCATTCCTTACAGCTTTAATTTCGTTTTTTCAAATGTGCAGTTGATTTCATTTAATTTTTTTGTGTACATATATAGTTATCTTATTTTTACTAAATATGCTTGTTATGTCTTGATTTAAAAATGTACTATCCTCTCCTTCTCGCTCTATTTCATGAGAAAAATGTCATGAAGAAATAGAAAAAGTATTATTATATTCATATCAGATTCAATTATGTTCATTTCTTTTAGATTTGTATGTTAAAATTGTAATATTCTGAGGATTCTTTGCTGGAGGTGGTGAGCATCACTTTTATTTGGTGTTCAGATGCTAATCTGCTAATGTTGCCCAAATAAATAGTTATGTAATGTATTTAGCAGAATAAAATATATATATATATATATATATATATATATATATATATATATATATATATGATGATGATGATGATGATCCTTGAATCAAAGATTTAAGATTACTCTTTAAGAGAATGAATGGGACAGGGTTAATTCAAATTCTTCAGAAACATAAACAATTATTCTTTAATAAATTTTATTCTCCAATACATCAATAGTACTACACAACATATTTTAGTAGGTTTGTTTCCTTTTTTTTTTATATTTATTATAATTTAAAGGTATCAATCAATAAGACATAATAATGTTTTATAAACAAACAACTTATGCCAAAATACATGTTTCTACAAAATAGAGTTTTGAACATCCAAATATTAACACATTCATGAGGAAACAAATGTTTAATGTAATGCCATACTTTGTATATAATTTTTTTTCATCATGATCGTTTAATTAATCTGAGAGGTTTTCTCTCAAGATCCTAATGTCGAGAATACATTTATCTGAATATATTTTTTAAAAATAAATTATATGATGTACAGGAATATAATGTAGCTACACATGTTGTAGGCCTATTTTCATAACATAAAATTTCACACCCATTCAATAACATACACACTTTTTTTTTTGCTTTTTTAGATGGAGCTTGATTGTTTTACCATTGCAAACCTATAGGAACTTAAACATAGCAAAAGCATTACTTAGAGTAAATACTTTTAGGCTGGTTCATTAGAACTTTTTTCAAGTTTAAAATTAAAATGTTGCTACAATTCTAACTCATACAACATATCGTTTCTGTTTTTTTTCCGCCTAATGGACACTTTCTTAAATTTGCATATAATTTTTTTTCAATTCTATTTGAAAGAAACTCATATTTTTGATTTAGTAAACCGGAAATGTCAAATGGTTGCAATGTATGATCATGCACATAATATAATGACCACCCCTTAAGTCATGCAAATAATAAACCTACTATAGACCAAAATGGTGTGATGTGACAATATGGCAAACAAACAAACATGAACAACTGTATTACTTGGTACACCTATCAGAGAAAGATAAATACTTATTATATTAACTGTATTATGGCTGATTATATTATATGTATTCTAATAAATATTGAGACTACTAAGACATCCTGTAAACTATTACATACTGTTACAAATCAAAATATCAATATTACTAATAATATTACTGTTGTAGCAATTATATTGGACTTATAGCAGAAAATAAAATAATAACCTGATGTTTGTTTATTCAAAACCAGTTAGCTATGTATAAATGTATTCACGTATTGTAATGCTGAAGTTGTGTAATAATTTCAAGAAATACTGTAATAGTTGGAAAAATGAACAAACATTTGAGACGTGTTTGATCATCAGCTATTTTATTTAATAATATGAACTGTTTTCTTCTGTTTGGGACCATCAGGTTACTATTTGATTAGGGTATAATCACAATGTACTAATATCAGAAAATGTTCACGGGCGTTTGCGAATTGTGCTTCACCTAGTTAACAAGACAGACTAATAGAAAACAATTAACCATTTATGAAAGAGGTAGGAAGGTATTATAAAAATTACACTAAAAAATTGGCCTAATAACAAATTAAACAACACAACAGGGTTGAGAACGAGTAATAATACAGCTACTACTTAAATATGAGCAAGACATACGGCAACAGTTGCATTAGTTATAAGGTACTATTGTTATCAACAGAATTAATATTGAACATTTTCTGATATGAAATGACTCCGAATGCATTATAATTAGTTAGTTGTAAAACATTCATGTATCTTAACATTCTTGCTTACTTAACAGATTATAAAGTAGAATTAAAAACTATTGTACTAAATTGTTCATATGTGTATTTAAGTGAAGTAAAGGTATATAAGTAACAAAAACTTGGTAGGTGCCACTCGAATTTCCAATGAGTTGGTATAACATTTCTGATTTTTTTTTTTCTTAAATGTATTGTCAGAAGTATTTTAAAAGAACTGTTTAATTTATGTGCACCTATTAAACAATCTACTAATCATCATAATGAATGACCAACAAACTATAAGAGAAGGCAAACTGGAAGGAGAAGGAGATAGAAGAAGAAAGTATAACTGAACATGAAAACATTAAAGTAAAAATCTAACATGGTAACACGAGAACATATATTAACATGGGAAATGGTTTCTGCGTGTGATTTGTTTTTCAAGCATACCACAATATAAAACCACAGCAAACAAATAAAGATTAATAACTATGAGCTTACAATTACTTTTATCTGTAACTTAACGGTTACAAGAAAAAATTTGATAATATATTTTATTATGGAATGTAGTAGCTTCATTTGAAGAAAAGCTATTACAAGAAAAACCTCGTTTTTTAGGCGAGACAAATGATTACTGAAGGTATGCAAATACTGTTACATCATTACATAATAGTATTTGACATTATGTATTGACACTGTTCTTATGGAGTGAATTATGAACGTTTTGCAAATACCACAGTAAATGTGGTTCCTGTCTATTATAAACAGCGTAAAACTGTATCGGGCATCTAGAGTTTCAATCTGGCTAGGCCAAGTAGAGATTGATACATGGTAGCCTTCAAGAGGCGACCATGTATTTGGGCTATTGTAAATAACACAATTTGTGGTGCATTATGGTGCGCCCCAGTCTGTGGGGACCGAAGCACAATGGGCTATTGCAGCATTAAAAAAAATGACTCGAATAGACCTTTAAAGGACTGTACAATTAAAATATATACAAATACTGTTTACATAATAACTTTGATTATGCAAATGGTCTATTGTAGTCGTACATAATTGTGCCATACTATTTATGTAATTTGGGCTATATACAATCATTGGTACGTAATAGTATCAGACTATTATAATGAAGCCGGTTTGTCGTCTTATCAAATTGTGTGTATATGGTACATAATAGCAAGTGTTATTATGTATTAGAACTATTGCGAAGTCATTGGGAAATTTGAGTGAGAATATTGAACGCCCCAGTGTCCGACTGAGGCGTTTTGGGCTATTGCAAATCCATGAAATTGGTGTATATGGTACACGCTCTGGAAAAACCGTAACGTGTATTTGGTACTATTTCAGTTGTGGAAATTTTAAATATTATGATAATAGTGTCAGACTATTTGTACTGATTTGTATTTTGAAGAAGTAGGCTATTTTGTATTTGTTTTAGTTTGTTTTTACCTGTAAACAAAAAGAATGTAGACAAGAAAAAGCTGCAGTCTGTAGTAATGAGGAAGCTCTATGTGTGTCGATCGAAAGATGGGGAAGAACTTATGAAGTGAGAAGCAGGCAAGTGGAAACAATGAAAAAAGGGAACACTGTCTGAAAAAATAGAAGAAGATAATTGTGAAAATTTGGTTGATTCGGTATCATTCAACAGTGACGCATGACTCATATGAACTTAGCGCTTTGAACATTTTCAGAAACAAAATCTTCAACAGAAATGAAAGAAATGTTTCTTAAAAGGTTAAATACAAATGCAGGAACTGAAACAGCGAATAAAGTATTACAACTAAATCACTTATCCCCTACCTAATTTACTAATAATAGAAAAATTAAACTTGTTCACACAACTCACATCACCACTATTGAAATAGGTTCACATTGGCTCAAGAAGGAGGTCATTCATCGTCTATTTTACCCAGTCTTTTCAGCAGTGTGGTATTTTAGACTTTGAGGGATTAAAAAATGTTTGTAATAAAATATTAGACAATGATTTGATCTGAAAGGAGCAGATAAATGTGAAGGATTGTCATCATAGCCAGTATTTTTGTTAAAGAGGCGTCACATTCGGGTGAGAAATAATCAACGAATATAAGGACAAGCAAGCATAAGCCAAAGTACCTTATATCCGAAGTAACACTTCTATATGTACAGTACCATATTTCTAAAAAAATGTATTTATATATGCCAGCATACTTAACAGCATATACATCTATTTTTATTTTTATACACTATGGATTGATTTACATAAAACCGGGTCTATTGTTTTACATTAATATTTACAATTATCATGAGGGTTATAACTTTTAATGTTATTCGAAAGACATTAAGGCTGATAATAATTTTAGGTTTTGGCAAATTGTTCATTATATATGCGATTTTTTCAAGGATTATTGACCGAAAAAAATTGATACATTTTGAAGGGTTATAACCCTCACTAACTTACACATAGGTTGCTTAAAATTTGCAATTTAAGATTGCCAACTGTTATTCTACAGTAAAAAAATTACCTAGTATTGTCCATTTACATAAGATAGATGCTGTAGATTGCACCAAAATGTGTAAGTGCTACAGAAATATAATATACAGAGTATATAGTTACTGTTATTTAAAAAAAGGAGAAATATATTCATACATCTGAGCTTGGTGGGGTGATTAGATATGGAAGGGAAACAAACACTCTAACAACATCCATACAAAATAAAAAAATAATAGAATAATAATTATTTTAAAATTAAATCTTTATCGGGAAAAGAATTAAATATTGCTTTGTCAAACCTGACTTATGAATTTAGCCTAAGAAATCAACAGCCGAACAAGTCGATCATAACTTAACAACGTAAAGCACCATTAATCCATGGAACAACTAACATAGAAAAAGAAATACACAACACAAACAAGATACAAAACACAACAATAAACAAAAGTAATCCAACTGAACGATTTCATTATAAAAGTAAAAAACAAAGTTAGAAAGTTGGTCAAGCTTGACAGGTTGTAATTTTCCCCGAAAACAAAACAAAAAATTATCAACAAAATTTGCCTAATAGTGCCCGTGTTGATTGCAACTTGAAGTGAAATGTTATATCTTTTACATGATCTATTCCTTAATTACCTACTTTAAACAAATATTCTTGAGAAAATCAGCATACTAAAGAATATATTATTATCAATTACATCTGATATATATATATATATTTAATATAAAACATCTCATATATAATATCATATAATTATTGACGTTATTTTTTTCTTTTACTCATATAATTCTTTGTTCTTCTAGGAAATATATTAGTAAATTCAAGTATGAAACAATAAACAAATATATATATTATAATAACATTTATCTAGATTTCAAATATTACAAAAAAAAAACATAATAAATTGCAACCCCCAAATAACAAATAAAAGTGAATAATATAAAAAAAATATTTTAAATAATATCAGTCGTCGTACTTAATTTCTATCAAATAAAAATAAAAATTCTAAAGAAGGCGAGAACCTCTAACCACACCTATTGACATAGTATACATTTCATACACAGGCTTATCACGCAACAAATTAGCCAGAATGATGTGAACTTTACAATCTAAACTTCGGATATCATAAATTTATATTCTTTAAAGAAACTTAATAATTAAAACAAATCATCTGTCTAGTAATATTTTATAGAGGAAATACAATCATCAGCCTTCCTCTATTCTAATTTTGTATAAATTTCTGTTAGACATATTTGTTAGTTTTTGCATACTTTTCCTGATTGTCCTTAATATAAATTTACTAGAAATATATTCCTTTAAACCAAAATTAAATACCTTTAAGATTCCGAATTTAGGTAAAAAAATTCACTTCAACCAGTTATTATACATATAAAATAATTAAATTTCGTTGGTTTGATTTTATTTGGAAAATATTCATTGTTTCAAAAATACAATAATCTACCAATCTCAGGGTATTTGTGATTTATTAACTAAAACGCTTATTTCAAATTGTCGATAATAAATAAAATTATATAATTATTAATTAATACAGTAAGTTTTCCATATACACTTTAACAAGTACGCATATATCACTAACACATTGGATAAAAGGAAGGAGTTGAAATTGCGTGTTCAGCCTCTGGAACGTCCGCTCATGTGTCAGCCTGGAGCTGGCAAGCCATAAACGCCAACAATATAAATTTTATAGTCAATTCACCTTTTATTACAAATATTTTAGGCTTGCCATAAATTCGAATTTATACCTAAATTTATAATATAAAATAACCTTAAAAATTAATAATGCCCAACTAGAGGAATTTGAATTTATCTTTGCTGCCAGGCCACAATAGAACAGACAATTCCCGACATGCTTTGTATTCACTACAGTTCTGGCATAAAAGACTGACGTTTTTCAAAAATTAATATCACAAGTGTAGCAGATTTATGGTGTTCTGTAAGTGACGTTTGGTAGTCTTTAAAAGTGAGATTTATTACATAGCATTGTTTCTAGAGAATAATTTTCATTAAGTATTGACCAAATGTTTCAATTAATACCTCAGTCTTTCCTTAGGATACATATTTTAATTAATTTCATTTTGAAACCAAAGTAGTGTCAATAGATATATAATTTCTAAATCTAAATATTAACATTTTTCGTTCTATTTTTAAAAATAATTATATCGAAAAACGCTCTTTTCATACAATACTAAATAACAAACCAAACTGCTAAACCAAACCCTAACATCATAACCAGTGTAGGACAAATGGGATTTCACTTGTACTCACTACACATTTTCAAAAACAGTCAGCCATCTTTGCCGGCCCTGTATTGTAATATAACTAAATATAATTGGGAAGCGTCAACTCAAAACAAAATCTATGTACACGATGCTCTGATATACATGCTGTTTGGGAATATAAAGGGGACAGTGGGAATTTGTACAACATTAGCTAATTAAGTAGATATATAAGATCTAGTTCAGAAATAGGAGAAGTCTCATGGGTTGAGGTGGTGCTGCTGGCTGTTGGACGACAGCGAGAAGCCGAGGGCCCTAGGATCGCCGTGGAGGCGGAGGGCCTGCTCGAGACGTTGCTCCTGGAGGCGAAGGGCCTCAGTGAGGTCCGGGGACACCTGTCCAGGGTAGCCTTGGCCGCCTTGTTGGGGCCCCCTCATGCCATTATCTGCATTGGAGGTGGAGGCCACAACAGCCTGGGTCACTGCCAGCCGAAGGGCAGCCTCTGCTTGGGAGCGCAAGAGGACCTCCTGCATACGCAGCCCTTGGTCCTGCTGCGCTTGCAACTGGTGCCCAGCTGCATTGTCCATCACCATCGATGTCATCGATGCTCGCACCGCTGCGTTCATCAGCTGCATCGCCGAGGACATGCTTTCCGCGTTCGACGTCACCTGTCCATTACTGTAACATCAAACCCCTTCGATAAGTGCAACGTTCATTTTATGCCCACCTCAGTAGAAGACATCTATGCAGTATAGACAATAGTAAAAGGAACAGATATTCGCTACCTGTGGACTTGCTGACTCTGCTGAAGAGCCGCCGAGGACTGGGTCATGCGCATGGCAGCAGCTAAGTTGGCCGCAGCCACTTGGACCACGGAAGCCGCCCCGCTGGGGGACTCTGCCGCCGACACCCCCATCGCCGCAGCTGCTGCCGCTTGCTGCTGACCCACGATTAGGGCAGTCGCTGCTCGCTGCAGGTCTTCGCTGTTGTAGTTCTGGCTTTGCTGGTTCAGGAACGGGTGACCGTTGCTTCCGCTAGCGTCCACCAGTCCTGCAGGGGCAAAGGATATAACATAGTATTGGGCTAAATGATGATGAACGGTAGGTCCATCTATAGAAAGAAAGGGGTGACTACTAACCTGATCTAGCTGCCATGAGCTCGGCTAGCTTGGCGGTTGCAGTGTTGTTATTGTTGTTATTATTATTGTTGTGCATGAGGAGGTTGTTGGGCGTGGATGCTGTCGGTGCGGCAGTGTCGGAGCCGGCAGAGCTTAGCCTGCCTTCGCCGCCTCCACTGCTGTCCGAGTGTGCCGACGGAGATCCGGGGCCGGGGCCCCCGCCAAGTCCGGGCAGCCCCAAGCCCCCAGCCGCTGCCGCCAACAGGCTCTCCCTTTCTCGCCTTTCCGCAGCCGCCCGTGAAAGGACATACTGCGCTGCGAACTGGTGCTTCGGGTCCATCCGCATGTGCTCCATGTGGGTGAGCAGACCTGTAACACCGTACAACATGAGCACTTGTCCTAAGCCAGTGCATGTATGGCTAACATGTATATGTGAGTTTTTTACCTGACTCATGTGTGAAGACGGCCTGGCACACGGAGCAGGGCCACATCCTAAGGGACGTCGCGAACTGCGCTGTTTCCGGGTGGCAGGCTAAGTGCTTCCTGAGGGAGCCCTCGTTGACATAGTGCTTGCCACAGACCGGGCATGGGTGGTTCGCTGTCCGCCGCTTAGCCACGTATGGGCTACCTCCCACCTCGCCGAAACCCACTGAGGGCATAAGCATATCTAAATAACAACACACATGTTAGCAAAATAGAAACATTTATTAATATCTTACAATTATATAATATATAAATATTTCCCCCCTAATACCCACCCTATTTGACATTTCACCTTTGTGCTTTTCAAGGTATTTTTTTTTCTGATTCTTCAGTTTTAAATAAGTACGATGGGATCGTATTTCGTTCATAATTCTATACGTATGAGATTTGATAGCAACCGTAAAAAAGATAAAATCAAACTGAAAAGTTAAATTTTTTTTTTCATATATCATATTGTACATGTTATTTAAAATATAATGGCGGGAGGTATGAGAAAAATGTTAATGAAAGATATTTGGGAAGAATTCCAATTATACCCTAATGTTTCGCCAAGTTCAGGCACATTAAAGACTTGAAAAATTATTCATAATCCTCGTTGAAAGTATTAAAACACTAATTTGTAATGAGAGCTGAGAGTAGAAATCGCCCTGTTCACTCGTCCTAGCGGATTTAAAAAGAGTTTTATTTCTAATAGTTACAAGGTTCCTTACAATTACGTAACTTTTGAGTCACAACTAAAAATATAAACCAAGACTTATCAGGATTTCAAAGGAACATAAATGCATTTAACGCATTAACGGTCGACGGTGATCCTGCGTGGAATGGTTTATAGTGTGTGGTGGATCGATTACCACAAGGAAATTGTGTTTTTGTCGGTCCGTTCTCGAATGGCTTTTTAATGTTCACTTCGGACGCTGTACGGATGGTTTTTCCATAACTAGGAAAACTTCTGTGATGATGGTATGAAAACACGAAAAATTATTCCTCTGTGGGTCTGGCTACTTATGCGAACCCCGATTCGGCTGATGGGCGTGAGTGGTGACGGAAATGATTCTGGAAAAGCTATTGGGAATTTTTTATCAAAAACACTTCATTGTGTTTATGTGACCATCTTGGTCATTGAAAATTGTCTTTTCAACAAATAATAAAAATTCTCAACAGCTAAAATATTGACATAAAAAAAAACTTATTCTCTCTCGTTTTTTTTTTCTTTCTTTTTTTAATATCATTGAAATTGTTTTTGCGTTAAAGTCTTAAATGTGTGAAATAATAAGAACTTTAAATGTCAATAACTTCTTTGCTGGGACTTGAGGAATTGTAAAAGTGGGCGTAGAGTTCGACGTTTTTCTCGTTCATTTTTTTTTATGCATACTTCCCGTTAATTTAACTAAAACCTAATAACCATATCGTGGAATACGTAGAACCTAAAATCAGAAGGAAAACTATATCTCCCGTACCCATTTGAATGTATAGCCCCCACCTCTCGCGCTTTATCTGGTTCAATTGATGCGATGAGTGAGGGAAGCGTTTTAATTACCTCCGCATTTATTGTTTTATCTCTTTCAATTAGTTTCGTTATATTTATATTCTCAATATAATATTCTGCCTGGAATGTGGTACTGTTACACGAACGTTACGACGCCAGACATAAAAGCTCACATTAATGACACCATCAGAGCAGATGTGAGGCATAGCGACAAGGCTGCAACATGCAACATGCACTAAGAAGCCGAAGAAGCATGTGGCGTGTTGCATGAACTTAATTCCGAGGGTCCGTTTTAACTGGCCAGGGATACAGGCGCAACCTCACTCGATCCCTCTGGCTTCCTTCTAATCTTTTCTTATTTTTATATTTACCTTTTATTTTTTCTTTCACGTGTTCCTCTTCGTCCCTTTTTGTATTTTTTCCTTTTGCGAACCGCGGGAGGTACGAGTTCATAAACCAGTCTGGCCTCTGCAAAGCCTGAATTGTGGTGTGGGACTCATCTCAAGAACTCCTAGACACCGTTCAACTACTGACTATTAGCAAACTTTCGAAATAAAGTTGCTTCTTTATCATTTATTTTTTTATATTTAAATATTTTTTTATCGGCTAACCAACGTAAAACAAGAATAAGATCAAATAGGGACGGTTGACTGTCACGTATGAAAAAAATAAATGTGGTCAAAACTCGACCGCAAGAAATCTTATTAATTACTCCTGACCTTTACGCCAACAACGATGTCACCTAGTGTCACATTACACACGAATTAAATATGACCTCCACTATCGTGATTTACATAGTTTTCATATCTGTTCATTTACAATACATACATTTAAGAAAAAAATATTTTGAAAATACTCACGGACATAGAAAGTGATGGAACAATATCGATGGATGGTTTGGGCCTGAGTTCTTAATAAATGATTCCAAAAAACTACACTGTATCATTGAACGAAAATAGTAATTTTTTTTTATGTCAGGCCATTGAAAATATTTTCTCGAAAAAATTAACTATGATGGTATTAGCCATGAGGATAAATTCAGAACTTAAAATCCTAAATAGTTTTTCATTGCTGTTTGAGAATACCAAAATGTTTGAGGATTATTTTTACGATTTATATCGATAAATGAAGTGAATCTTCTCCTTTAGTTCACGATAAGAAATCATTAAATACTGATTGGAGCCAAATCACTCACTGAACATTCGGGTGGTCCGGAAGGGGCAAAACTGAGCACATTTCTTTTTACTCTTGTGATTGTTAATGTGCTGTTTAATGTTGCTATTTTTTTTCTCAAGAAACTATAGATTTTGCCCGCATTGTGCTTCGCATCTAGGCCCATGCCCTCATGCTAGGAAGTGAGTTACAGAGGAATGTGATGTTGAGTATTGATTCCCCTTGCGGTCCTAGTGTGCTGTGCCGTTGGGTGGGATGTATTAACGCTCGGCTCTACAATAATTCAAAACGGCCCTCCGTACCAAATGACGTTTCACTGTTTGTGAAATAGGATTAGCCATTTGTGGGTGGAGCGTTAATATCAATGTGCGTTAGTGCAGTCTAGTGTCTCTTTGCCACGCCTCTGACGTGTTAGCTCCCTGCCACTTCCCATCAATTACATTAGTTAATACCCTTAATATGTGTATTAACGGCTATGAACGCACATGCATGTTTGTAATGGTATGACACCTTTCATCTTCGATCATAGTTCACTATTTTTTGTTAAATGGTACTAACGTTAAAACTAACAGTTTTTTATCTGCTGTCACTTGTATTATATATTTATTGAAGTATACATTTATCTGGACATAAGTCATGGTAGGAAATGTTTAGTTGCCAGGCTTATACTTGAAAAAAATCATATATTGTATCGCTATACAAGGTATTCTATTCCCTATTTTAAATCTCTGGTGTTAATATTTGTAAAAGTGCAACTACTTGTGAAATTTGATCCAAGCCCAGCTATTATTGGCAAGAAAAAAAAAATTAAAATACCAAATTTGGATGCCTGTTATCACAAAACAGTCACCATGGCCACACCAACATAATATAACCTGAAATAGAATTCATTCCACTGAATGGGTTAAGTCAACACCTCTCGAACTCGAGATGGAGTTTGAATTGTTCTTGAGGGAAAGTAATAGGAGCATGACAGTACCTAGGTCAATGGCTGCCTTAAGGGAGACTCTACAGTGGCCAAACATAGTGCAATGAATTCTTCAACTTATTCCTATTTTAAAAAAATGTATTTAGAATCTACTAAATAACGGGAGTCTACTTACTCGGCATTGGTGCGGTGGCGGGGTCCTTGTGGGAGTGCTTCATGTGGTCCATGAGGGCCTCCGTCCCGAGGAAGATCTTGTGGCAGATGGGGCAGGAGGTGGTGTTTGGTCCCCCGATAAGAGCTGCATGCTGCTGCAACACATCCACACGGAGCTCAGCCTCCTGCACACAACACAGCCAACGCGTTAGCGTTTTCACAAACCGCATTCCAAACACACATGCATTTGGGTAAGGAAGGGGCATACATACATGGAATTGGCTGGAATAGGAGAAGAGGACGTCGTATAGGGAACCTTGGACGTTTACGAGCATGTCTAAAAATGCTCCCCGCGTCTGAATTGATATACTTCATAAATCGCCGAAAGATATGAAATGAAAAAAATAAATACTGCTTGGAAATAAACCGGAAAAACAATCGTTCGGAATTGAGCAGCCTAAACATTTACTGAAACCAATGAAGGTACTTAAATGAAGGTACAAGAAGTACTTAAAATAGGTATGGTGGATGACTCCAAGCACTAGGCAAGTTCTTTGATTCACTGAACGAACCAACAAACCCGGTGCTCAACACCATGTCTCCTCTTCCATTCTTTTTTCAATGGCAACTGACAGTCATCGAGAGAAGCAAGATTTTTTCCGAAAATTCTAACCAAAGGGTTTTATTATTTGTCTTTTTAGCTTATCTTTTCAATTTCTGACCCCAAACATAAACGTATTCGTTTATATATATATATAGATATGCTAAATAAATTTCTTTTGTTGTTTAGAAAAATAATTAAACATTAAATTAATCTCTAAAATAATTAGGAAATATTTGCGAACATTTTTAGGATCATTGTACCGCAGTTTGCTTCTCAAAAATACCAACTTCTAAAGCTACCAAAACCTTTCAATTTTCATCCCTTTTTCACTTACAACACATGCAAACACAGCGATCCACTGAAGCGATCACTACTACACATTCCAAACTATTTTACACACAGAGCATTACCAAGTATACACAAATTATAATACGTAATTTATTAAACTAATATTGAGGTGAATATTGAACAATTGCTAATATAAATTAATAATAAAAACTGGTGGATTGAAAGAAAACGAAACTTTACAACTTGTGTAACGAGTGAATTATTTTACAAATATTGTTGCTTAAATTTCTCAGTTAATCCCATTTTGATATTTTCAGTTTAAAATAATCGATGTATTGCGTTATATTAATGAGACGTTAACAACGAATACCAAAAAAGTTGACAAAATTATTGTGCGGTTCATCTCAATTAGATTTCTTATAAGTAAATATTATAAATTATGTGAGTACGATTTGACCTTGATCGCAGAGATTCACCCAATATCGGCTGTAATCATTATTGGTGGGTGGGGGGGGGGGCTTTCCCTATTCATCCGAAACAGCGTATTCGGCTCCTCTTGGCCCTTATTCCAGAGTTTGTTTTTCTGGGTCATTTGTAGAAGCTTTCCATTCAGATTTTTGACCCGATTCGTCATAGAAGAGTAAAAAATGGTCCAACTTACGCGGCTGCCCCATACATATAATTAGTTGTGCAAACAGGGAATAACCGGAGAGGCTGAGGCCTAGCGTCAAATAGACCAAGTTGCTTGCTGTTTATATTGGCAGTGGTGTGTACCAAGCGACGCCCGGTCGTCAAACACTACCGGTGGTTGACGATCATTGTACCGGCTCTTTGAGCACACCTCTTTCAATAATATAGGACCCACCGGTGCCATTTACCTATTGCCAGCTCCTCCAATAAACACGCGTGTAGCTGTAACAGGAACATAAACAAGACAGGTGAACATTGTGAGATCATTCGCAAACGACCTGTCTCGCGAAGGTCAAGTGCTGAACTAATTAAGTGTGCTGTATCAGTGAGTCTTATTTACCAATATATCAATATTGGAGTGTCTCAATGCGTACCAACGGTGAACTTTAAGCTTTTTATTCTAGAGGACTTCTTAAGTTTATTCAGCGTCCTAGTTTTCCTTTATTTTCATAATTTTTTATCAATAAAACTTCACTAAATTATGCGGGACATTAAAACTTTGCTAAAAAATTCTCTACCAAAGACGCTTTACCTAATCCTTCAATATAATCTCTCAACCGGTTCTTTCGGGTCCGCTGTGGATCAGAATATTGTAACTATTATCCCACACAAGCAGAGCTCAAGCCACCGTCTTCGGTCCTATCATATATAGCCTATAGACCGCTGACATCCCAAACAGTCACCTTAGATACAACAATACTTTAGTCTCATTCTGAGGATCCAGTCAAACAGTTATCTTTAATTCGACACCGATTCCCACGTCCTGGGAATTAACACTGTCAGATACCTAGGCTTTTATCTGGATAAAAGACTGACGTGGAACCCCCACACAAGGCTTAAGAGACTTTTATAGACAAAACAGACGTTTTGAACAACTTGTCAGGCAGCTTAATATAAACCCTTTTTAATATACTGCACTTATACAAAACTATTTGGACATACGGACCAGCACTGTGGTATACAGCAATACGGCGGTGGCATCGCGATCTATTTTAAATAGATAAGTATGTCATGGGGTGGCTACAATCCCCAGTCATGCACCCTTAAGCGTATGTGGCTCTCTTGTCTTCTTTCCGGTCTTGGTGGTCGGAGAGTGAGGCGGGGGAGCTTCACTAGGGAAATCCTCGCGGGTAGGGGCTGCTGGGTAGATTTTCTATGTATATATTGTATGAATCTGGTATGAGTGTCAACTATAGACATCGAATGAGTGGAATTGTGTATAATTTATGAAGATTTAAAAAAAAAAAAAATCTTTACTCATATTGTGTGGGTTATATATCCGCTAAATCCATCTTTAAAGTAAGTAAACTGATATTAAACAAATTTGTGACCTCTCATTTCAAAAGTGAATAAACACAAGAAATTGATAATAATTTGAACATGTGGAAGTGGAGGTAAATAAGGCACAAGTACAGGTTCCTTTCTCGGTAGGTCAAATTTAATTAATCAGCTCGGCACATGTCACTCGCGATGTAGTGCAGTGAATGAACCATTCACAAGTGATCTCATAATGTTCAATTGTCTTGTACATGTTTATGTAGCAGATGCCACTGCACATGTACGTTTAATGGCTGCCTCTGTTTGTCTTCCCTCGTGCCAACGGCACTAGGAAGAGAATCGCCGCTACAACAGTCCACTACTCACAGTCTCAATCAGCCTCTTGAAGCGAGTACTTTCTATGATGAAACAACAAGACCCGTGTCGTCCAAAATACAAGCGTATGCATAGGCAGGTCGGTTTGTATCAGCATTAATATTCAGCCCCGCAATAGTGGAAGCCGCAAACATAAGATACAGCGGTGATGTTTGGACCCGCAATGGAAGAGAGAAAACAATAGCAGGTTTGTTATGGATTTGTTAATATATTCAGTTGCCCGGCTTGTGTTTATTCGGCCGGAGAATACAGTCGCTCGGAGGGTAGGACGTCCGAATTCTGCAAATATAATTGGACATCGTCGGACAGAGCGTCATAGAGCAAACAGTGCCACCGGTCTCTAATTCTGGTTCCGAAACATCAGCTAATAACAAATTATCATTTGCCCCCCCCCAACCCACCGGCTCTACTCTACCCATCGGTTATTATAATTCAAACCAAACAGGCGCCCGCCAAAGGTAGCCGGATAATTAACAAACATTCTCTATCATAAACAAAGGGGCTTTTAGACGTGTCAGTGTTGTCCGCCCGCAGTGAAAAATCCAGCCGGTTGGACATTGTTCCAATATTCATGAGTGTGTCTCGCTGCCCCGCGACGGCCGTATAACGTATAAAATGTGACAGAGCTAATTTCATAGCTTTGTACCTCAGTTTTGATGTAAATGAGTTATATTGATTTAATAATATTTTCCTTAATTCGCAATTTAACATCAGCATCGACGAGCGGAAACGATAAAATACTCGAAATAAATGTAATGGATAAGCCGTGTAGAGGCTCTCAACGAGTGTGATATTTGTGCGTCGGTTGCGCTTCGGTACGTTGTATTCAGAATTAAATTGATATGCATAAAATAACAACGCATCAAACTTCAAGTTACGCGCAATAAGGCAAATTTGCATATGTCATTTATTTATTGGTGTGATCCGGCTCTGGTTTTCGGATTTTCTGAATATTTTTTCCAATGGGGTAGGGACAGGCAGGCTCAACTGGGCCTCGTTGAGGGAAAATTAGTAGAATCTAGAAAACAAATATGATGATCGCGATTGGCCTTACATCCTTACCTAACTGTTCTACAAATTATTTTTCTTTCTGGTATAGGTATAGTATTTTGCACATTTGTTTTTAGTTTGTTTTTCTCAAAATCGTATTACCGCTATTAATTTTTGTCTAATAATTTAGTAAAATGATCTTTAGTATCCAAACTTTGATAGATTAATTATACGAATAATAAAGTCCGTATTGAATGCTAAGCTATACTCGGGAAGTCTGTGAGTTTTACCCCTTCGTACAACCGACCCCTTCGAAGCCGTACAGTGGTCTCTAATGATTTTTGTAACAGCTCTTAGAACAGTGAAATTAGCGAAGCCAAAAGAAAAATGACCCCCTGATTGAATGGCGGAACAAAGTGAGTTCCCTCTTGACATGTTTCGAGCTAATATCGGTGATATAAAAACGGAGGGCTTACTTTCTAGCGGATAACTGTCAATCGTATGTTGGGATCAGTATTGTACAATAGTGGCAGTAAAAGTTTCGAAATTATAATCCGCAACATTTCACACTATACTAACAAATATATAACATGGTCGGCCCCGTTTCGCTAAATTTTATGCTTTCTCCGATCAAAGCACAGAAGCTTTTGCTTAGAAGAACTTACAATGTATTAATTTTTATGATTTTCACAACCATTTTTTTTTTTGTTCAACAAACGGCTTGGGCTCACAGCATCCGTGGATATTTCGTCTTGAAGAAAGACGCTAGTTAACTCATTTTCATTTTTCGTATAAACATCATGTTATTGATAGTTAATTATTGACAATGCGATTCATTGACTTATAGAAGAGATAGATTGCAAGGCAATAAACATTTCTGCCCAGTATAGCTGGAAATTATTATTCCCTTTAGTTCGATCTATAACTGATGACGCATTCTGTACAATTTTGGGTACTGTCGTTCCGTAAGACAGGTAAAAGCGCGCCCGTTCGGCTTTCCCTCTCTTCTGCAGCCCCCGGCAGATGGCAGACCCCAATCCCCTTCCAGTTGGGGTAGGCCCCAGGGGAACGACTCTGGAACAAGAGAAAAAAAGGAGTACTGCAGAAGAATGCGGTCTCGACTGGACTCCCCCGCGCCAGCCCGTTCCCTTAATGCTATGCACTCTCTTCCTACTCTCTTCCCTCTATATGTACATATAAAACATATATGTGTTTACCTATATACAAACAACCTCAAGCCAATTAACACTTCATGCCAATTGTAACCTGCGATTCGATTGGGTTCAATTAGCAATCATAAGCATAATAAATATTCTTTATGCACAAATAATTGTGGAAAAATATTCCTCGATGCGTTATATTATACAAGGGAAAATAAATCTCTTGACCGAATTGTACTTATTCCCTTAAAACAAATAATGATAATTAAAGGGTTTTTTTTTTACCAGCCATAAAATACAAAAAAAAAAACATGTAACATCATGAAAAATATTCTGAATAAACATTTAATATATTTCGGTGTAATTCTGTTCAGTGCCTTCTGCACAGTAAAAATTACATGCGGCCGACCGCCCAAGCCCGGCAAAATGATTGCGGCCACAATTCCGCAATATTGTAGAAAACATTTTTCAAGATATTCACTCGCCGGGTTCGTGAAGAAAGCCGACCATGTTTCTCGATCGAGTATTGTTGACGACCACCATGGCTGAGATCATCGACCATATATTTTTTATATCACATACTCTACTTAGTTAATAAGCTATAAAGCCATATAATTAAACGCTACGAATGCATCGGCAGAGAGCAATAAAGATAATGATACGGCCAAGGGGAGGATACTTTACGGTCTCAGGTCCTTCTAAAAAATTCTAGGTCATGTATGGTGCTATTGTTCCTTGTACAGGAATGCTTTAGGACAAAATGGGCCAGTAAAATACGCTAATAGCAGCCATTTTATTCCCGTTTTATTCTCTCCTTAACTTTCCGTTTATCCGACAGCCCTTATACGGTATGAAGATATTTTTATGTACCATCCTTTGTTCGAGATACAGACAGAAAAGAGCTGTAAAACATGAAAGGATCAGGATTAGTTGCTTCGCCATTATTCCCGTATAAGATCAAAGATTTTCTTTAGATTGTAAAAACTGAATTAAACTCTATTCAATTCGCCCACTGCATCTCAAGAACAATAAGGGCTACGGAGCTGAAATTTCGCATAGCGAATTTTCCAATACTGTAGAGGTAATACAATAAGAAAGATTTTGAAAAAATCGACAAGTTATATTATTTCCGGCATAAATATTACTAGTGTCGACATTTTCCATGATTCTTTTAATAATTTAGAGGTGCACTAAGAAAGATGTTTTGAATACTCGACTCTTTAGAGAACTGAAATAGATCTAAGGCCTTTTTTTTTTACTATTTAACAGTTTATTTTTAGGATGAGTAAGGAGCGCTGAAATTTCGCACTGTGGTTTTCCTAAAAGCTCGTGATCTTTAAAAAGTCTTTAGTGAAATTAATAAACATAGGACAAGTTCGTTAGTATTACAAAGGAATTAACTGGGAAATTCCTAATTATTTAATAATAAAGGAATTAAACTAGGAACGTATTAATTAGACAATTTTAATTGTTAGCTCTCAAAGCAATTTTTTGTTTGCATCTTTATTCAGTTATTATTTCATATTATTATATTATCAGCGTTATTTTTTTGTTACTTTATTTAAATAGAAATTACAGCTTTTATACGAACACTTTACTGTTACTATGCAATGCGGGTCCGATTTGTTTTTTTCCATACTTTTCCATCAAATTACAGATTGTTTAAGTTCGGAGAGCAAGGCGGGTGGAGCTTCATTCCCCCCGACTTCTCCACAGCTTCACTGGTGGAATCCTATTTTATGAGTACATACTGTACGAATGAGGTGGGAAATGTATTGAGTGATTGAAATTGTGTATAAGGGATGAATGAATGATAAATCAAAGTTATTAATGGTGGGTAAGCAAATACTGCTAGTTTATAGCATTCAGAAGGCAAAATAACTTCTGTTAGGTTCAATACATTTTTCACAACGCCCAACAAGGTTTTGTTTTATCAATAAGTTTTGGCTTTAGAATCAATAAATTCATGTAATGAAAAATTTAGATAGTCAGTAGGCGACAAGTCAGGTGAATATGGTAAAACTTCTATTTTCAGATCACGTAATTTTTTTTTTGTCAACTGACAAACATTTCAAAAAAGTTTCTGGCGATCAGTCAAATAAAGACCGGATCGGGCACTCAGACCGGATCTGGGTTCAAACGGATGGTTCATGCGAGAGGGTTCATGGGTGATTTGATAGAAGGGGGGAAAATGATATTTGTATATTGATTGGGCGCAGATTCTAATGGGATTGCTGGCTATATGGAATATTGTAGAGGCACTGCAAACAGGCACAAAGTAAATCAATTAACATAAAAGAGGAGAGCCGCGGGCTGTTGTACCCGGACCCAATGTACACCAGTGCACGTGCCACAGCCGCTTCTTACCGCCACTTTTGCCACATGTACCCTGGTTAATGCCCTCGGGCAGTGCCGGTCCGTTTTAACCTCTACACCTACCTCCATCTAACCACGAACCAGATCCACACGGCAAGGTACCCATTCTGTTCTCATAGAATTTCGTCGTGCTCCAGTATGATTTGAACAATCAAGGGAATTGCGAAAAAAGGCGTACCCGAATAATTAATTATTAATATCTAAAGTTATGATTTTCTCAGTGGTTAACCCCCTGATCACAACCCCCGGCCAATAACACCAAGTCTGGGTGTAATTTCATCATTTGATGTATTTACTCTTTTTAAACAAAAAAATCCGGATGATTAATAAATAACGTTATGTTTTGGACCTCAAGGTCTGACTATACATTTTTATTAATTGTTTATTGAAATATTTTTCTCAATGATCTCCCGAAAGCACCTGGTTAGGAGGATACTAGTGATGCAGTCGACCTCGAAAGAAAGGTTGACGCATGCGTGAAAGTAAAACGTAAACACAACCAGAGCAAAACGAATATTTTTTTTATTGAAATTTGCTCTGACACTCCAGCCCTCAACCCCTCAAAATGATGATTCCAACACTTTATATTTCCCATATTAAATTTTATATCCCTAAAATACGTTTTAGTTTATAATTGAAGTAATGAAAAAAATACCAGGCATCTGACCAACTACTCAATCTGCTTAAAATATTCTCATATCGCACAGAAAAGGTTTCATAATCGCTATATGTAAAAATCGCCAATTCTATTCCCAACTAACTCAATTTGCATGCTATGTTCCCTTAATTTGCTTTTCGGCATGAATGACAGAGACTTTTCGGGTAGTAAAAGTTATTGCTGAAGTTATCCCTCCGGATTATGAGGGCGAGGAGTTGAAGTTACCTCACCTCCACAGCGGGAGCCACATGGGGCTGAACAGCCATTTTGCGGTCGTCGGCGTCGGCGAAGGTGGAAAAAAAAAATTCTCCTATTGGCTAACCCCGATCCCCACCCTATAAAAAAAAAATCCCCACCCCCAGACATCCGGTAGGGGTAGCCGTAGGGAAAAAAATTCCCCACTCTCCCAGAGGCTCCACCCCTGGGCTCCTCCCCTAAGATAATCCTCGCTATGTGTTCCGGCCAGTGTTGTGACAGTCACACCCTTTTTTCTCGATTCTTTTTCCTTTTGAGCCACCCCTCCTACTTTTTTTCTCTCCTCCCTCTAGACCCACCCACTTTTTTTTTCCGCATCCCCTCCTCGGAGGGGTGAGGCCAGCAATTACTCTCCCCTAGGCTGGCGAGACCGCTTGCATTGTCGCTCCCCTTTGTTTTAACTGGTTTTTTTGAAAGGTAGTTTAGTTTTTTCGAATTTTTTTTTTTCGATTGCTCAATTTACACAGCCGTCATAACGCCTCGTGCCCTACGAATCACCACTTGTACAAATATGTACCCATTGAATAGGAAGGATTTTTTTCATTCCGCTTCGATTTTTTTTTTGTAACGACTCACTCCGTTTTTTTTTTTCTTGGCTACAATGACATTTTAATTGACTGTTGTACGATTGTATAAAGCCCCGGGCTTTATGAAGATAAATTGATTCAGCTCGGGGCAGTCGGCAGGTGCTCTCTGTTCCTGTACACTCAGCATCGTATGCTTCCAGATTGTAACCAACAGCTCAGTACATGAACCAACAAATGTAAATGGCGTTTGTATATTTATAGATAAAATAAATGTTTATGAAATGTTTATTGTTCTAATTTTTGATAGGTTTAATCCTATACCCGTGGCACCCCCCCCATTCATCTTTTCGTTGAGATTTGTCATAATATACTGACTATTATTCTTTGAAATGAATATTCATTATTGCAGACTGACAAAATATGATTGCCAAGTATATGAATCCTACTTGACCTGGCCAATCCCCTCAGCAATAAGAAAATATAAAAAAGAAAGGGAATTATAGCAGAGGAGACCTCCCCAGTTCATTAATTGAAAACTAGCAGCAATTAAAAAGATATTCTTGCCACCGGATTCCTAGTGCCTATGAATCCATTCGCTTTACAATGGCTATTAGCTGTATCCGGCTAACGGCCAGTTGTAAAAGCTCTTGCTTACTAACCTGCAATTTAAAAACCTTGTAATAGCCATAGTTGAGGATTTTTTTTGTTGTCTCGGCTCTGGCGATAGATAGGCAGGAGAACTTTGGATGCTATTAGTCTGTGGGAAGCATCTCAATAGTACAGGGAGTGGGAGAGCTAGTCGAATGTGCGCGATAAACAGCAGAAAAACTAATTGGGCATTGGTTTACCGGAGGTGCAAACTTTGTATAGGTTGGGAACTGCACGAGTTTGGGAACTCTGACAAATTTACTTATAATAGACATTCGAACTCTTGAACTCGACAGGGCACGATAGTGCTCACTAGGTAATTCTGTTCAAATTTTTAAAACAGAAAACAAAAATGTGTTAACTCTTGTGTCAGTCTCTTCCGGTCATTATACCCGTGCCAGACTTGGAGAAATGAAAAAAGACATGGAGACCCAACATGACAGAGGAAATAGCGTAAACCCCACGACGCAATAAATTGAGTACCGATCAATAAAAGTCCTGAAATATGGCAATTAATATGATTTTTTGACATAAAATACCTAGATGATGACCCAACAAGACAAAGAATGAAAGAAATCCATTAAGAAGTAGTTCAGTTTTGATTATTGATTATGCGATCACAAAATTAACTTTAGTCATTGAAGATCTAGCTCTTAAAAATTGAAATAAATGTATACTCTCTTGGACCAAAATATATTGTATGCTGATACAAGCGCTTTCGGAGATTGTTGACATTATTTAAACTTATGTTTTTTTCCAAAAAACTTGTATGTTCTATTCTATAATTTTAATTATGAGGCGATTGACAATGATATTATTGCCTCCGAAAGCGCTTGAATCAGTATAAAACAAATTTCTCTTGTTTCGAGGACCCTAAAATTCGGTGGCCACAAGCATGGTCGAACTTGATGACCTGAAAATAGGGATTCGAAGAGTTTCTGGCAGTTCCCTGTTGAGTTATAGTTGTTACGACTGAAGTTTGTTCTGTTTAAATCTATTTCTTTGGCGATTTCATTAATACCGGCCCAGCATTGATTTACGACTAGAGGGATTCGGCATCGATGACCCGCTAATGAATTTGAAAATAAAATCCCCACTGGAGGAGATCGGCCGCTAAGGGAAGCCAGGGCAGATGGGGGTGGGTGGGATAGATGGATCTCTCGTGCTCACGCGATGCCACACCACCGCGCTCCTGTGCCTTGTAATACCGAATATTTCATCCTTACTCGTTTGAGAATGTTGGTTATCTTTTTAATTGTCTCTACTCACAGGCTAGGGCTGTTGTGTTCAAGATATATTCACGTAGGGAGGATGTGACTGGCTAGGGTGGGGCCCAGATGGTATCGCATCGACCGCTCCTCACCAACAACTTTATATTCAACAATTATTATTATTATAACGATTTATAACACCACTACTTAGACTGCGGATATATTTATAGATAGAGCAATCTTGGATTTTATTACGGTGCTGCGAAAAAGTTAAGAACATCTTTCTAATGGATTGACGCAGTAATCAATATGATATCAAAATACGTATGTTTTAAATATCATAAAATTGTTTAATGACTTCTCATTATTTTGGATCGTCCACCCGTTGATTGGAACTGCCATTCAAATCTCATGTCTCTAATCAAACTGATGATATATAAATGTGCCCTCCGGCCAGCTCTGCTGTACGATGGCCCGCTATATATTCACTTGACTGACAATACAGCTAAAAGTCCCCAGAAATTTCAGAATGGGATCATGAGAAAACTGGTCAGACATACCTCTCTCGAGAGGTTAAGGAACGCGGACCTGCACCCGTTGCTTTGTGTGCCGTCGGTAGGTGAGTTCATCCGCCGGAGACACATTAAGTTTTTTGACTCGTTGCACCACATGACAAATCCAGTGTTCAACACCACGACCCCACCACCCTTCCCGCATCGATGATAACAGATTGTAGGGGAAAATTAGGTTAAGATTTTGTTTGTTAGATGCAAGGTAGTTTTATGATTCATAAGGTGAGCCCCATCATTTTTTAAACATGTATAGATAATGTATAATGTACTCCCGGCCGGTCCCGGTCTCCTGGGCTAGCATTAGTCTTTCTACTATCTTGGACTCGGTTATGTTGGGTACCCAAAATGAGTTTACATATACAAACAACAGCAGTGATGGCCAGAGGGTTTCACACAAAAAAGAATTCTCTCTCTCTCAAAAAAAAAAAAACCCCAAAAACCCGTTTCAGAAGTTTTAAACAGGTTTTTCGTAAGTTAACAGGAATTCGCTTACTAACCATTCACTATCTATGTTCTTATGTCAGAGCATTTCAACAATATCCTTCCGATAAAATATAAATTGAACGGCTAAACTAAATGCTATTGACGTTGAATAATTAATAAAGAGGAGCTATTAATTAATTACGAAATCCTTCTGGGATTACTTCCTAATCGTCACACGTTTCTTTTATAACTTGCTCAATCCCGGCGCTGACTTGCCCGTCAACGGGGATAATTTTCTATTATCACCGAGGAACAGTTAGCGGTAGGTCTATATAAGGGAAGAAATAAAAGGTAACTCGAGCTAGGATATTGCCAATTAACCTTGTCCTCGAACAGTGAAAGCCGCACTACAGTTATCGATACGATTAATTGATATTTTGTTCTAAATGTAACCGTTAGGTTGTACTTTGATGTTCAGTATAAATTTTTGGAAGAGGCAAAAAATGACTCTACTGCACGTTAAAATAACCGGAAACCCCAGGTACAGTTTATGCATATTTGCACGAAAACTCCAGCGTGAAATGAAAAATATATTGATAATTTTGACATCAATACTGAACACAGATTTTTGGACAACCAAAAAATCAGACCTATAAACAATAGACAGATTTCATTTAAAACCACTTCGACTTATCACTGGTGCAACTCAGTATAAAATACGAACTTCCACCTGTACATTCTTATATCGAGACTCTGTATAGACAATTCCATCAAAAACTATACTGACCCATGATCCTTTCAATGGATGTTCTTTCCCGCATGTCATTCATGCCTATTTGTTACCATCATTCACTTTATTTTCTGTATAAAGCTGTGAATTAATCAACACTACAAACAAATAAGACTTCCGAAGAAGTTAAACAAAAAAAAAATCGGTTCGAGAGGGTAAGAAATGAGCGCCATGGGCAACCAGGGGAAATATTTTGGAAACCAGAAAAACAAACGCTTCCATGAGTAAAATGAGAAATCGTGGGAAGCTGTTTAGATATGAAATCAGGTCTTTGGTAGACTGTTGTCAATAAATGAATTGCATTTACGAAGTGTGAAAATTTCCGAGTAAATCCGATGACTGCGTCGGCTCCAAATTGACTTTAAGTGGCTCACGTATCGGTAATGGAGAGGTGTGCTCAAGTGATTTAAACCAAACGGCCGTAAAACAGATTAAGGCACCGGTGGACACTTGTTGATAGGGCAGTGGCTGCGAAAAAAAAAAAAAAAAAGCAAAAAAAGCGCTTGATATGATGAAACTCACACGCAGTTACTCTCGTAAAAAAAGCGGAACCTTTAAAAAAAAAAAATCCCCTTCACACATCAAAAACGCTACTAACTTTCCTAAATCGGTGGCGCAGTTGATCCTTCTGACTCCATTACCTATTTATTCAGTACGCTGGTCACTTAACCTCATCCTCCCCTCAGTTTTATTCGTCGGGTTTTTTGTTGCTCTGGTCCTTTAAAAGCATTCCATCATCCTACACTCGACACTACACTCGGTTAAAGTGTTACATAAAATGTGAATCTTGAATATTTTCCCTAGTTATTATAGTGAAGAAATTATGACGATAAACCCATGAATTAGTAGAATGGTATTAAAAACTTGAAACACATTAGGTTTAATTTTATGCACATTTTATTTTTTTCTAATCACCAGATTTCTCATCAATGTTATTGCATTTTTGTTAAATAACGAAGTAAAGCAAATTAAAAAAAATTACCACTTATACGAGTTTTTCTCTTAGAATTTACCCAGCGTGGAAATTCCCTTAAGAGCACAAATACTTTACTATAAATAATTACTTCACTTTTCTTTTTTTCTCTCAGTTTGAAATGTAGGAATGGGAGAAATAAGATGGAAATTATTGAAGTGAAAGAAGTCCATAATAATAACTTTACAACTTAATTACAAAGCGTTTGCGAGGGGCGAATAACTCATTCGTTAGGTCAGATTCATTTTTAAAAGTGATCTCAGCGCTCCTATTCAAAAGTCCTTCAACCTATGTGGTTTTCGGTTTCCTGAATCGTAGCTTGTGGTTTTCGGGTTCGCATGTCTATCTGCTGTGAGATCTGGCAAGAGAGGTACTGTCTTTCGAAATGGCGGTTTTCTCGATTGCCAGAATAACTAGGCTGATTTTTATTAAAGGACTAGTAAGTGTGTAATCCAGAAGATTTTTTCGATTTTATTTTTCGTTGGGGATTAGCAGTTGGATAGCTGAGGAGGCAAGTCAGTATCAAGTATTCAGAAATTGTTAACCAGTCAGGTGAAGTTCTCTCAAGGATCCATAAACTTGTGTATTTATGTTTACATTTAAAATTTAATTAATATGTTTTTCTCATCAGTACAGATCGAATAAGAATACTACATTTCTTTTTCTTTAATAGCCGAAGTAAAAAGTGTCTATTAGATGGAATGGATAACGTGACCATTAGATAAATTGCTGAATCATTTTAATAGTCGCGATAAATCAGAAACACCGTCTAAATAGATTATACCTAATTGATCATAAAATAAAAATTGCCCACATATAAATGATTTCTAATGACCTACTATAAAAAGGCGAAATGAAAAAAAACAAAAACATGTAAAAGTAAACGACGCACCTTTTAGACTGCTTATTTCCAGCTTTCTTCCAAGTCCCTGCAAGGAAGAAAAAATAATCCATTTTTTTCCCCTTTCCATGACTCGTTTATTCTGCTTTTTTGCATTCGCGTCTTGTACATTTTTTTTTTCTCTCGAATTCTTTAGGATGTTTTATCGGGTACACACTCACGCACACCCGCCCAGAAGGACGAGCACTTACAAGACACGGGCGCACGGAGAGCCGGCCGGAAACCGGTTTGCGAAGGCGATCGTCTGTAGTGTATTCAGAATTGCCTTACCGTCTATGTGCTGGCACTTGGGGGGACTTATAAGTACTTGGCCGTGTTTTTACAAGTCCTTCCCTGCCTTTAATGGCTTCATATTAGTCTCGAGAGCGGTCCAAATGGGCCAACTGTCCCGTGACAAGTGCAATAAAGGACTTTTTTATTTTTTGGAACGGCCTATGATGAACGCCTACTCGCGACCTGTAAATCCCCTTATAATTGTTATGCACATCTCATACATCCTGATTATAACAGGCCTACGTTAATAGCTCTTGTTCATTATGTCAATTTTAATAAAATAGATCTGATTAACGAAAATATAATGAAATCTATAAGCAATTTATGGCAACATTAAGGATTTCATAGGACTATTAATTTGAATTAATAGAAGCTTTAACAACTTTTCGTGTCTCAAATAAGTAATCATGGGAATGATCATCAGATCAAGTCAAATACGGGCTGCGAATACATTCAAAAGCCTTTTTTACTTTTTACCTAAAATTTAGCAACATGACGGATCAACTGTTTGGAACAAGTTATTTCTGGAACTTATCCTGCGACATGGAACAGGAGCAGCTGTCATGGAATGGATCGTACCTGTCGAAGCTGTAACTAGACAACTTGGGCCGATGGTAAGATATCCTGAAAATGACGTCTCCGGTATCGTACGATCGGGTATCAGCCCTGGATATCAGCCACTAGATCCGGAGGAAGCTTGCCGGTGATGGAGGCTGCAAAGGAGGTAAGCTCTTGATGAGCCACGCCAATGAAATTTTCAAATTCCGATATAACTTTGAAAATCAAAGATCAAAGGTTGGTGGCTAAAGTAAAGCTAAAAAAGGTCCACTGTTGTATACAATTTTCACTTTTTCAAAAAATATTTTTCTCATAGTAACAACCACATACAAATGTTGTTGATGGGTGTAACCGGCCGTTTTACAAGTCTGAGACTTCCCAGGAGTCTTATTATAGTAACGAATATTCGGTCCTCCAAGGGATGTTATAGGTATTTATAATCACGATAATATTTAATAATATATGAAAGTAATTAACAGTTTATTTCTTCGAGGATCCAGGGTTTGGAATAATAGTAAAAATAGTGTGGATTAGTGAGTGGACAATCGGATATGGGAATTGGTGAGGCGTTCACTGGCACCCTCTGCTTCATACACTAGGACGAATAGACGGCGTGCAGGCAGCCATTCCTATCGATCCGGCTCTAGCTAATGCTAATAAATATGGCACTCTATGAGTCGGTCCCATTTCGTGGGGGAGAGGAGACGGAGTGGGGGTGGGACTCAGCCGGGTTTAAGTTTTTATTCTGAGCAAATCACATAATTATTAATAAACTTAGCTCCATCTCATTCTTATTTAAATCAATTACAAATGAAATCCATGAACCACCTAAGTAATCTAGCCTGGTCACTTTTTAGCTAGAATGGGAAGATTTAGTAGCCGTAATGGAGGAATTTGTCTATACTGGTAAAAAAACACTAATTTAGCATTAAACAGGCCCGCAAAAAGCAGGACTCTTCATGAAAAACAATTTAAGTGTTTAGTTGTGGCAATCCACGGAGTATTACGCTATTGTTATTATTGTAATAGTAAATAATTATTATAATGCATAATCAATTTTATATTTGGTCGGGAGCCATTTACCCAGGGGATCGAACTTGGTGTCTTTACGTAACGTAGTTTCCTATCAAACCCACATTTTGTTATTAAAAAGCTTCACTTAAACTATAGTTTTAAACATGTAATTTAGATTGGATGATAAATATCACAGTTCATTAAGCGGGGTTGTATTTGCGATAAGTTTTCTCGGCGCCGTTTGAGGCGCGAAACGCTGAGAAGGCGGGAAAATTGTTTCCAGCCGTTCGCTCTCTCTCTCTCTTAATGACGTCACTAATATGATTTATGGAAGTCTAATTGCCATCTCTTGGCCAATAAAGAAAAAAGTGTTAAAAAGAAATCTTGGGGCGCAGGGGGGTAGAGGACGGGGGGGGGGAGTAGAAGCAATTTGGAAGAGTGGGAAGGGGGAAGACCTCGTTTAGACAAGAGTAAGTGAAAACGTCATGATAACTCAGAGATGAAGAAAATTGAGGATTAAAAAGGGTGTTAGGGTTGTTTCCGGCGCAGAGCACCCCAGGTACATCTGCGTACGCTTCTTTTATAACCAATTTCTTTTTCGGATGTCTTGACGCGATCCACGGTTAGCGTACACCAGGTTTGTTTCGATGCTTTAGAAAATAATTTCTAATAATAATCCCAAACGTAAAATCATAGTTAGAGAACTAACTCTGAAAGGCTGTAGGTTGTCTTATATATCTCCTCCCTATGCCAATTAAGCATATCTCCCTAAACCAATGCCAATTAAGGCGCATTAAAATGTTAAAGGAACTTTTACAACAACAAAATATGCATGGAAAAAACGCAGTGACATTATAAACAAAGGGTAGATACGGATAATCGATGTCTAATCTACCCTGCGTGTCTAGATAATGCAGGGATAGAAGAAGAAAGGGCGATACGATCTCCCCACACTGCTGGGCAATATAATAAAATTGCTGGAAGGGATCAGGTGGGGTCCCACTTCTTCAGACTTTCTAACGGTCTCCCTCCTCCTATCTGGGGATGATATCGAGGGAAGATAAGGGTATTTCTTATTTCTTTTAAGTTGAACATTCGTAGCAGGGCGGGCAGAAAATGACTTCACATCTATCTACTCGCCGGGAAAAATGTATTCTATCATATAATTCTGAACAGGAAATAAATGCCGACGGATGGGACGGATTAGTCAAGGGCGAAGGAAGGGTCGGAAAAGGTGATTTAGAAAATGAAGGTCTCCGGAGTCACCGGCGGTAGGCAATTTTTGAGATTGGGGGGGCGCGCCCTAGAGGGTATGATGGCGTGTGGAGCAATCAAACATCGGAACTGTGATAGATGGACCCAGAGCCATGACACGGAACAAACTTGTACAATATAATCTCAGTTTTACTAACTTCATCTGACGGCCGGGGGGAATCTTTTTAATATGAATATCTTCTTTGGGGCAGAATTGAAGTATCAGACATTAGGGACCCGAGATACAACTTAGAAATATTTATTGCAGACCAAACCGTCACACTTAATCGGTGGTTAATGCATAGTTACTAGATACAGTTCTGATTCTTGGCAATGATTGCTGCAAGAAGAATTGAGCTATAAACTCTGTTGTTTAGAGGAAACATCGCTGTGAAAGCACACTACAGAATGTATTCCAAGTTTATTCTTCTTATAATAGCTCACGCATTTTACTGTAATCCGACATCATACACCATTGTGGTAATTTTATAATCCTTGTGACTGATATACCCAACCCCGTCACGGTAGAAACCATTGTCTCCTTCCTTGGTCGCCATTGGCGGACAGCCGCCACGGACCAGCGATCACGTTGCTATGGATATGTAAGCAGGCGGCTACAGGAAACCAGAATTACCATATCTGGGAAATCATTTCCCAACGGAAGGCGTTGGTCTGCCATGCGTAATGCCTCTGAGTCTAGACTCACCTTCCAAATGTTCAATATTCCGGAGAAGTTCAAGGCGCGTTCAATTTTTTTTGTTTAGGTAAAATCGGGAGAAATAGAAGTAACTATTTAAAGTCCTTCAGATCCCGCCATCAAGTAGCTTGGTGGTCCACCGGTTTACGAACCATGACACAAATTGTTTAGATCTCGATAAGCAGAAATGACCCTCCAGCAACTCTTTCGGAGGAAGATTACTTAGTGTAAAAATATTGTTAATTTTTCTTTACAGGATTTTGTGTGTGTGTAGCGAATCTGATTTAGTAAAGCGAATTCCATGACTAATACCAGTAAAGTATTAACTTAAACAACTTTTAATACTGCCAAAGTGACCCTTACATGAACTACTAAATTGTTTGAAGAGGGACACTCCCACTGAATATTGGCGTTGTTTATTTTTAGTAATGATCCATTCAATATCAACTTTTCAAGCGGAAAGTTTCCGGAAAAACAAGTTCAATGTCAATAAATAACAATCCAATTTTACTTTCAGGTGTTTGCTTACTTTTCCTGAATGCCGAACTCTGGGAAATAAATATCTCCGCAATGAGCTATTGTGAGTAATAGTTTCGTGCTAACATTTACTAAAAAATGTATATATATGTATATGATAGAGAACTACACCTGTTGCGTTAGTAGAGAAATCGTCATTATTCTCAGTAGTTACTCAAGATTGAAGACATTATCTAAGATTATGTTTATCAATTCATATTTTTCAGATGTGAATAATTGTTCAACTTCAAACTGGAATGCGTTTTTTCTGGCGAAACTAGCACAGAAATTTTAAAATATTTAGGAAAAAAATCATTAATAATATAAATTTAATAAAGTGATTTTGTACGGAGTCGTTTAGAAGCTCACTTACTGTAAATGTTGCTACTGCTGACTATTGTTTCAAGTTAAACACTCGATCAAGATAAGTTAGCGCAAATAAAAAAAAAAAAAAACTCAAGAACTTTGATTGCTGCTGGGAAGTGCGAAGTCTTTGTGGCGGGGCATGGAAAAGGATCCGGGGGGAGATAAGGTATAGAAAACTTTTCCACGAATTGATTTCACAATGCCGATTTGTATGTTGTCAGTATGATTGCACGTTTTGCCCGCTGTTTTCCTTTTTCTCCCCTTTGTTCTAAGTAAAGATCCGCATAACAAAAAAAAAAAATACACGAAAGCTTTTTAAAAATCACTGAAGTAAATAAGTTAAACTCAGAAAATAATTATATTCCGTCAGAATGTTTGAAACCTCCCCACTTCTGTGAAATGACAAAATATATAAATAAAGGCGAGGTAACCACCATATTTAGTCAGCAATTGACAATTATGAAGTGCATTACACTTGACATTTTGGGAGTGAATCTTGATTTTTGTTTGGAGAGGAAGCTAACTTTCATCAAAGATTGATTCCTACGGTGTGAATAAGATACTATGAAATTATAACTTCCAAGTACAGAAGCCTGGCGTTGAAAGGATGTTGTTACAGTGTATCGGATGCGTAGCATGACTAATAACAGACAGAATACAAACATCTGATAGCGGCTCACTTGAGATGGCTACAAATTAATTAGAATGAAGTGTCTGTGTGTGTGGAAAGGGTTAGTAGAAACATCTGCCTTGACTTAGTACTTCCTCTTATTACAACTCGTTCTCGGTACTCTGGCCAGCACCTTTCAACAGTCGGTCTGTCTGCTGCTTCAGATGTAAGAATATGAAAACAGGCCGATCGGATAGAAAAAAAAAATCTTGGCACCATCTGGTCCAGGCACTACTCCCACGAGTCCACAGCTGTTGGTGCACCTTGCACCCTTATCGACGCTGCTATCATCCTCCGCCTTTCTTCTGTTTACTGACCTGCTACCACGGCTTCTGTAACCTCTTACAAGTCATTATTGATGGGTAGCTGTTTACAGTCAACACGTCTTCATCAGTCGTCAACGGCTCGGTCGATAATAACGCATTACTAGCATTCATTATCATTAAAAAACAACCAAAAAAAAAACTTGAAGAGTGGTTCTCAATGATCCAAAACAACTTTTCATAAATCCCCGCAGAAGCAATAAGTTATTTCCCTTTTAAAAAGGAGTCGCTAAGTGCTCAGGGACGAAAAAAAATAAATTGAGCCATCAAACGAAGAAAAGAGCGAAAAAGTAAAAAAATGGGGTCCTATAATTTTTCTCTGGTTTTCTTCTAGAGGGTGGGCACCCTATCGGGAGAATGCCCTCCCCGCTGTAGGAGATCCAGTGTAAACAGACAAATACCCCCATTCAGAAGCAGTATCTTGGATAGGCATTTCTCACTTTGCTTGCCCCTCATACATCTATTATCGCAATTATTCATGAAACACACTTTTATACCTTGGAACAGTGTAATAAAAGTTTATATATGTGTTAATACTTAGTGAAATCACGCGAAAGAAAATCAGCAATGTCGAATAATTTACATATACGTTAGTAAAACATTGTAAAACTACATGGGCTGCAATGTAACACGTTATATATTTGCCGCTGACACTCATAACTAATAAAAAACATAAATGTTTACTGAGATAGGCCATGATGGTGACTACGTTATTTGACAGCAAGTCCTAATAATGTGAATCCTTGAAATATTGGAAAAATTATTTCAGTAACAATTTACTTTGATGGTTCTCAAAAATAAATTGTCTTTAGTCATTGCAGGTTTTCGTCACTTTATCTTAAGCGATAGCTAATCGGAGTGATCCAAAGTATTGTGGAATACACCAGGTATTCAGATTAATGTGACCTGGACATACGGAGTATTTGAGTGTAAAACCAAGTCAGAAGGGTGATAATTCTGTGGGTCAACTCGACTAGTTCTTGGATTCCACGGGCCGAATGAATGGCCAATTACCCCGAACCAGATACTGTTCCTCAGACGGTATTAAGACGTGCAGAAAGATCCAGGGCGGACAGACATGCGGCGATAAGACAGAGGCAGTCAGTCAAAAAGGGCCTCACGGCCTACACACACACACAAAGTGTCTGCGCGCAGGCCTCGATAAGAGGAGCAATAAATAGAAGCCGGGCTCACGCAATTGCACGGCCCCACACCTGATTTAGGGGCCTCAAACCTCATGCCTATCTGATCGCAAGTCAGCAACCCGTCTTCATCGCTCTGTCCGGGCTACTTAAAATAGCAAAATCAAATAGTCCTTCCTCCAACGGCCCGGCCTTATCGTCTTCATTCTTATCTTAGAGGTCGAGTTTTTGATTACTCATTTTCGCAAGCAATTATTCATAGCGTAACACGAGGTGTAGAGGTTAGTGTAAGACATATTATGAAGGTCCGCAAGGATATGGAAACCATTAAAATTTTATTACATTTCTACGACATGAAATGGGTGGCTCCCACAAGGGACTTGCAACGAAAACCAGTTTCAATGTTGTTACTTTCAAAAATTTTATAAAGATGATGAAAGTGAAATAGTTACACACAAAAGATATGCTTTCTCGCCTTCCTTCACTCAAAATATCGGTCCGTCTCAAGCTGATAGACACCTTGCCAAAAGTACTTGCAGAATTTCAGAATGCAATATTCAGAAAAGTGATTTCAAAGTCCAAACCAAGGGACGTTTAAAGTTCTTCGACTCGTTGGTACATCTCAATGCTCCTCGACGATGGTAACAGAAAATATATTTACTATTGTGCCCCAACAAAGTTTCTAAAAACATGGGTATAGCATAACTTTGTATTTCAAATCTGCAATTTTGGAAAAGTTGGAAACAGCAATGAGAATTCTAATCTGAGATAGCAGAACTCACTCTGAAGCCCTCTTACCCATTGCCGGATAAAATGATCCGAAATCAAAATTGATTAATCCAGGGCAAGAAACGAAACGGTTATGATTGATTGTTAATGAGAAGGCCCCGAGGAGAATGGTAGACAATTGATTCTAATTAAAATGATAACAATTATACGCTTGCGAGAAGGGTTGGGACTTATTGAGCTACCTCTGCCCGTGCGTGACTCAAGGGCATTCGTGGCGGGGGGAGAGTTTCTATTGCGCCAGACAAAAATGGAAAACCTGTATAGAAAATATTGTATTGCCTAGGGAAGAAGATTGGTAGTCGGCTGGGGGGAGGGGGGAATAATGAGGTCCCAGGACGGGGAGCTATTGGGGTCACCCAAGTTTTATGATCGGCTCTGATGGAAGGTTCTGGAGAATTTTTAACTGGGGCCATTATTATGTTCTGGGTCTATATTGTAAATTGCGGGGAAATCGTACCGATAAATACAGTTTCAAGCGGACAAATGGCACAGATAATAGAGAAAATCATATTCACAGTTGTTAACTCGTTCAAGAAAGGCAAAATGCCATAGCATTCTTGCTACTTTACGAAGCAAGTATAAGGCACAGGCCATAAGAGTCGTTCGACGTATAAGAAAGATAATACAAATACGAAATTGCTCTTAAAGTTAAGCTTTTGTGTACTTATTTCCTTATCCGGGGAAAAGGATTTTTTAACCTTCTATCTATACATAGATAAACCTTTCCAGCCTTACATGTAATATCACGGCTGTCTGTTAATTGGTTTTGTAAGCCAAGGGAGAGCAATACCAAGTCGTTAGGATTATGATACTTATGATAATTAATATTTTTTTCCCTCCGAGGATACGATCATCGCGGAGAGTCATGATGTCTGTAACGGTCGGGTAGGCTAATAATAATAAGGCCGTAAAAGTAACGAGGTGGAGCGTGAGGGAGATGAAGTGGGATTAACAGAGAAGGATCTGCAAGGGTTGTAGGGGTGGGTGATCTGGCAATAAACAGCCCCGAAGAATTCAATTCACCGGGGCCTGTGCGGTCTGGTCCCCCCTGCTCGGGGTTTAATATTTTTTTCTTTTTACCGATTATAAAGTAAGAGTTACAATAGAGCTTATATCGACATAAGGAGTATCAGAGCATTTGATAAAAAATAAATGCCAAGTCAAATGCCGTCTAAACATCTAAGAAATGTATACAGCTTTTTAAAAAAAGCTTGACTGTGTATTGTACGGCATTAATTAGTGTGGTTTGAATGCATTGTTGAGAAGTTCTGGTGTGTTTATGTTTATTGGACATTCGCAAATGTGTGTCTTGGTCAGATATCTAACTAGATTATTCGGGAATATCGAATTCGGGAAACAGAAAAACAGTGTATAGAAAAAAAAAGGAGAGCAACCCTTTAAGAGGTAAAAAGGGAATATATGATCATGACGAACAAATAAGGGCCGGAGATAGGGGAGAATTTATGGAGGGGGCCGCTCCTTTGCATAAGAAACAAAAGGCCAAGGGCCTAGGAGCAGTTCTTAATGGCTATTAGAGCCGAGCTGCCTTTTCTAGCCTCTTATTCCAGGGATAAGAACTTGGTTTATAGCCACCCCCTGTCATTGTGGCCTCCATCGGCCAGGGGAGTTTGTCAATGACTCGCGTCGATCCGCCGACTCAAAGGCTCGATCTCCTATTAGATTATAGTAGCTGTTTACGTATGATGGTATCAAAATCAAAGGGGCGTAAAGCAGTTGAGGTAGTGTAAATGTCACAAGGATGTAAGGGGGTTGTCACTCATCATATCCAGGCTCAGCTTTACTTTCAGACAAGTTCGTCTACCGTCACTCCTCCAAGACAGGCTCGTAACTATGGCCTCTTAGTAATATTAATGGACATTCAACAACATTGTCGATTACTGTGTACAGGTTTGGTTAATATACATTATTGGGAAGTATGCGAACAAAAATTAAACGCGAAAATGCTTCGCTCTATTAAACACTTTGATATTGTAAGGCAAGAAGAATTTCTAAAATTTTGAGAGAACAAATATTGTAAATCATCTATTTAATACCTTCAAGTCGATTAAAGCTGTCTTTTTTTTCTCGATTTTTACTGTTTATCATTATTTTCATTCGTGGAATAGTCAATTATCGAAAAAGCGAGTCGCTGAAAACTAGTGCCGTTCAAGAAATGATTCATCTCTCAATATTGCACCTGGATTCCAATATGTAATTCTTAAAACACACGAAATTAAAAAGTGTAGGAAGTGGTAACTGATTGCTGGATTAACAAGTGTTTGAAAAATTCGTTTAAGTAATGTTTTGTCACTTACACCGCTTCGGTTGTGTATTTATATAAAACTTTAACATAACGGAAAGAGGTTTTTTCCAACCCAGACGACCGAAGGGGTTTTTTTCCCTCCTTTTCTGAGTCATCCGCGCCGACCGACGACCGGCAGCCAGGAAGTGATGGCAGTTATTTTGATAGGAAAATAAAGTAATAAGAGGGACCGGGGGGGGGGGAGGAGAAATTCCCTTAGTCAGTTTAACAGTTGGTAAGAATGCAGAGCAGATGAGACAGATAATGAAGAAAGGGGGGCAGCCCAAAGAAGGGTTGTGTGGTTGCCATATGCCCGCGTGTGCCCATCCGTCATATTAGTGCCTATAATGAGGCACGCTACAATAGGCAAATTGCCGGGTACTGCCGACCGGCGCCTCACCTCTCACCGGCTGTAGGGCTGCTTCTGATCTCTTAGTCGGCGGAGAGTCCCACTTGCGGGTTTGTGGCACCTCGGTGATCAGGGCACAATACCTACAGTTCGTAGAGGTTACGGGGGCAGTTGCCATCAAGCATAATTTGTAATCCCTGATGGCTAGGACGAAGCGGTATTGATAGGCGATTGAATGTAATGAGGTAAACAAATTGTAGTTTCGGGCAGCTTTGTAATGGTGTGTGATTATTAAATTATCTTTCTATATAGCTGGCCTCAAAGACCATACAAATAGTAAAAAAGACAGAGAAAAAAGTATGGGAAAAATTGTAAAAAATAAGATAACAATTGAAAGGGGATAGAAAACAGTTGATACAAAATGGCATTACTTTATTAATACATTGTTAAGCATTGATGATTATTCAAAATGGTATGAAAATATGTAAGGCTTATAGAGAACCATTTATGGCAGCAAACTGAATTATACTATATTTTAAGAACGCCATTTTAATTTCATGGGCAAATGCATCGACTTTTATTAACTTGCAAAAAAAAAAGAGCAGCATATTAAAAAAAATATTTTATAATGCCATTCTATATTATTTGGGGTAAAATAGGTTAAACTCTTACTATATATTAAGGCAAAAGTAAATTCAGGATAAGAAAAATAAATTAGAATTTGAATAACTAACCTTTTTGTCCCAGCAATTCTAGGGGTCAGAAATTCTTTTTACTTTTGTTTTCAAATTTCATTTTTCAGTCATAAAAAAGCATAAAAAAACTAATGTTTTACCGAATCTTTTTTACTTTCATTATGCATTCAAATTGACATGTCAATAAATAAACCATCCTAATGGCAGGGACAAAACAAAAATTGTGTATTTATTAGAATAGGAAAAACGAATTCTAGTTTAGGACTGCATCAAAATGTGAAATAAATTGTAAATTATGCTTTACATAACAGGCCCCTTAAGTGAAGTGTAAAACCATGAAATAGCAAGAAATATATTACAAAAGAAAAAAGAAAGGGGAAGATTGTAATCAATAAAACCGTTGAGAGCGGCTAGAGAACAGTAGATACAGAATGGCATCAAAATGGGAAAAATTTTATGATTTTGTGTTTTTTTAATTAACTTATTTTATCGGTGAGTATGAATGTTTTTAAAATAATATGTATAAAGTATTTATTAAGAGCCATTTATAACAGTAAATTGAACCTCTTACATAACACCGAGTTAGAATATTAATAAATATTTTATAATACCATTCTGTATTATTCGGGGAAATAGGCTACATTCTTACTATATATTACGGCAAAATTAAATTCTGGATAAGAAAAGTAAATTAGAATTTTAATAACTAACCTGTTTGTCCCAGCAAGGCTAGGGGTCAGAAATTCTTTTAACTATTATTTCCAAATTTCTCAGTTATAAAAATGCATAAAAGCTAACGTTTCACCGGATCTTTTTCTCTTTCATTTTATTTCCAGTATGACATGTCAACAAACAAAGCGCCCTAATGGCGCCATTAAAAGGGACAAAACAGCGGAGGATCGTACAATTGGATAAAATGGGCAAAATGAATTGCTTTTTCTGAATGTTGTGTAACTTGTTAAATTATCTCTTTATATAACTTGCCCCTTAGAAAAATGTGACCATGGAATAGTGAAAAACGCGAGAGAAAACATAAATATGGGAAAAGTTGTAAACAATAAAACCGTCGGATAAAAAACAGTGGATACAGAATGGCATTAAAATTCAATAACTGTTTTGCTATAAAAATTATTACATGAAATCAAAAACTGTTATAAAAATTGCTCTTTTATTAAATTTATTTATTTTAGCTAACAGGCTAGTCTGATGATGTTATTAAAATAATTCATACAGGAGAGATTTTCGTTGCGGTACAAGTATTATTTATAATTAACAATTGAACTTTTACGTATTAATAATGCATTAATAGTTTATTGCTAACCTTTAATAACAGAAAACTGAACTATTTTAAAGACGTCATATTATTTCTTGTTATTTTATCAATCCATAAACAAAATAACAAATTAAATAATATATATCTAATAATCGTTATATATGTTATAACCCCATTCCAAATTACTCCTGGATAAGAGAAAAAATAAATATAATTTTAATAACTAACCTGTTGGCCAAAGCAAGGCTAGGGGTCAGAAATTCTTTTAACTTTTATAAACAAAAAGTTCACTTTTCAATATAGAAATGTCTAAAACTAGCGATTCGTCGTTTCTTCACGACTTCGATTTCGTTTCTACATATGACATGCCAATAAATATTAGAAAGACAAAAAAGATACGGTACCCATTCAGTTAGTCTTTGGGCTTTTTAACAATAAAAGAATTCATTATTCTTTTCAAGTGAACACAAAAAATAGGATGAATAAACTCAAAGAATAACACAGGGGTGAACGAAATAGAATAAAAAAATAAAAATTATTAGATAACGTGCAGGTGTTTGTGGAGGAAAAGAATTGTTTGTAGGGAGACAGTCGAAGTCCGTGTATATTGGTAACTTTTGCTACTTGAGCAGACCAGCTATGGCGGACACCCAACACGCAAGCTGCCCTCACACTAATCAAAGTCCTAAGTTTTCAATTAACAAAATCCACTGACTACCAACTCGGGGTTTCAGGCTAAGCGCGGCTTGGGTATGTACTGCTTTGTACGTAACCTTAACTAATACTGTGCCGTCATCAAACGGACCTAACCGATGTATCGTGTAAATATAATTGCTGGGTGAGATTTACGGGTCTAACGATTGATAGATAATATGAAATTCCAAAAATATTTACTATCTGCAATAAATGTTATCAATCTCTGAGAAAACCGGCGTCGATGCGAACATGAGAGCTTAAATGGAGATTCAGGGTTCATTAGATTCAGTCAAACGGAGGGTATAACGGAGAAGAAATAAACGGTATAAATATTGATAATAAAAAACAGCATATTTTTATAAACATTTTAATATTAAGAGAAAATTCCTTCTGGAAATGGTTGAGATCCGAAGTCTAGACACGAAGGATCTCGGCTAAAAGCGAGCAAGAGCTTAGAAGTCCGGCATCCGCGAACTTGTCCATCAAAAACAATTGTTATTTCTCAACGAAAGAAAGTAGGAGAGAGCCAATCTTCCCATTAACATGCTTTTATGAGATATGTCATTTGATGTATTAAGCGGTTAATGATTTAATAGTTAGTTTTTGTGACGTGATTGTAAGCATTGGAATGTTCCTATAAGACCTCACATTTCGAAGATTTGGGCTTCCAACAAGGACCCTAGGATTTGGCAATAATAATAATGGGATAAGTGGAATACTTTCACGGTGATGGGAAACCTAATTGTTGTTTGTTGTTGAGTGGTTGTGTACTGTCATGAGTGTTCGACCAATTCTTGTTCTCTGGACCTAGTCTAATGATCATTTTACTTTTTCTAAGAGTTGTTGATGGTAATATTACCAAATATATTGTCGAACAATATTCATGCTTTGATCGAAGATAGTACCATACGATTTTCCTCTATTGAATCTTAAAAGAATCGCTGTAAAGTGGTGCGGAATTTACGTCAAGCGATTCCTAAGTCGCGAAACGGAGCTAGGAGTGTTTGGATTAGGATGGCAGTTGGAAGATGCGTTGGGATGAGATGTTTGTGGGTTGTGACCGTTGAAGAACTTACCTTGGTGGTGTGGGTCCTGAGGCTCGACTCGGTGGCGAACCCTTTGCCACAAATGGTGCAATGGAACGGCCTGTTCTTGGCCCGCTCCACCTGTGCGTCGTGATTCCTCAGGTGCTGCTGAAGGTTCGACAGCTGGATGAAGGCACGCCCGCATTCGGCCAGGTGGCAGCGGTATGGCCGCTCTCCTGTAGGAAACAAACAAACCAAAATTTGAGAAATGCTACAGTCAAGCAGTTGACAACATTATAACATCCTACAACATATCCTACAAACATATAACAAGTCATAGTAGAAAAAAAAGAGGCTTTGCTCTGAGCGTTAATTGCCATTTGTCTGGGAGTATGCACCATGACTTCAAACTTCAAGCTCATAAACAACCCAGACAGACCTTACCCTAGTTACATTAAGACAGACTTAAGGTTTAATGGGCATACGATATAGATTAAATTATCTCTGCTTTATGTCATGTCGATACTTTATTTATTTTTCAATAATCTTATTTTTGGTCGATGGTTTTATTATCCCTAACCCTCGATTAATTATTTTATAAAAATTAACTTATTATTTCAGAAAATAAATTTAGTGCCTCGATTCGTTCCTGGAATCAGATATTTTTTTCTTTATTGTGCTCTGTTTTATTTTATTAAGTAATTTGAATAATTAATCTTTGGAAGGATTAAAAACAATGGAAATACTACTGATTGTTTGATGTACTAGCGAAAGAGCATCTTTCCTCAGAGAAAAAACATCAGAGTACGCCCGATAGAATCGGCTGATGTTGCCCTTTGTGCACCCGACTAACAGTACACCTATTTACCATTTTCATCCTGACTGTTGTAAAAAATAATATATATGTTTATAACGGGAGTCGGAGCCATCACTGTTGGATGGACCGGACAGGGTTTGATTACGAGCAGATAATTGTTGGAAGACGCATTGTTAGTGGCCTGACTCTGACGTACTGGCGTGGTCCTATTGTTGCACTTAAATGCATGGAGGCCCTTGGCGTCCTCTGCGGTATCGATTGCAAGATCTGCAGTCGATGGGTTTAGGAGCAGTGGCGCGGTCGAAATAATCTTGATTTGAGATCTTGCCCCGCTGCTCGAAATTATTTTTGAAAAAAAAAAAATTTTTAGTAATTACATACTCCCTCGCATTATTATTTGAAGGTTCTGGTATTAAAATCCTAAGATAGGAAGAGGCTTTAAATCGTATACATAAATAAAAGTGGGTTGTTTTCGACAGGATTGCCAATTATTCACCCATCAAAGGGAGTACATAATTGAGTAATGAAGTAGACAAAAAAAGTAGAAAAACAAAGAATGATTCGCGAACCTACAAGTAAAATTAAACTGTAAAATATCTGCTTCGAGCACTAGGAAGCACATCAAATAGCTGTGAATGTTCAGTTTTAGATTATTTGATGTGTTTTGAAACTGTTTGATTTTGGATGCGTTTCAAAGCTGCTATCACATCAAACAGAGGTACATACCATTCATCTTTAAAATGTCGGGTTAAGTAGGGCTTTCCGAGTTAAGTACGGCCCTAAACAACAGATGACTATGTCTGACAAAGTTTCGGCCTCGCCCCGAAATGAGTTATCGGCCTAGCAAGCACACCTGTCCGAGCAGATCCCGACCACAACCGTCCACTCAACCTTTTTAATGCCTCTCTCTTTCTCCCTATGTTTCGTCGCTGCTTGCTTATTTGTACTTTTACGTATACAGTGTCATTTTTATGTTGGCTCATCAGAACCATTAAATAAGGCACAACGAAATGTAGAAATATGAAATATCATGTTTTAACCGGTCTCAAGGAATAGTTTGAAGCGAGGTCGACTAGTAACCAAACACCTATATTTAATGTCGCCAGAGAGAAAAAAATTTCTGAAGAGAAAAATCAGAATGAAATAAAAGCGAGAGCTAAGAGGTATTTATTGCAAGCTTAGAATGCTATCTCGTTATAGAGGTCAGTACTACCAACCTACACTAACCAACTATTATGTAAAAAAACACGTAGAAGGAATGCTATCCATGGATCAACGATCATTCCAATAATATCAAAATTTATTATTAATAAATAAATTATATCAGATCAATTCTTAAATTAATTGTATTTGTTTTTTAATTTACAAATAAATAGAGCAGTCCCAAAGACTGTCCAGCTTTTTCCAACGTGACATTCAACTGGTATAAAGGTTTAGTTTATAAACCATCGGATAATACTTTTTTCTCATAACACAATAGTCTTAAACCACTCTAAAACGGCAATGGATAATCGCGATAAAATATCGCATTCATACCATATTAAAAAATATGTATACAAAAAAAATTGTAAATATTGAACAATATAGGTTATTCATGATTTATACTGTTTTACCGTTAAGGTGTTTTCTAACCTTCTGTTTTCCCTAAGCTTTATTGACTTCTCCCCCCCCCTTGTTTTCGACGGACTATGCCGTCATCTCCAAGGATTTGAGGTGATGGTAACTATAGCCCCCTAAGCTGGCAAGTGAGGTAAAGATCAGCTTGAATGTTTAGTCGAAAACGTTCGGGTATAAATCAATAAAGCTGTGGAGAGACGGTAATAAAGTTGTTTTATTTCTTAATATTCAGGCACGACACCACTTTTGACTTGGAACTCATATTTTTAAACAAAAAAATTTTTTGACTCACCCTATTAGATTGAGCATTTATCACTGACCGGATTTACGATTACAAAAAAATCCACTAGATCTGATAAAAAGCAGCAAGGGGTACTTTTCGCGATTCCGGGGAGTACGTACGCTTCCAATGACACGTCAAAGAGAAAACAATTCCCAGTGATGGAGGTTTGACGTCCGCATTTGTCCCCGGCAGCCTAAACAAGACAGCGGATCCCGGTTCATTACTAATGTAGCAGTTTGTCAGCGCCAGAGCTCTGCTGCCCAACTGCTCAGAATTAGCGTGAAATTATAGTAGCGACGCTCACGTTAAATCTAAACCTATGTCAATGTTTAATCTCACAATTAAACTCGATGTCGGGGCTTATGTTTTAACCGTGCGTGAAAAACGATTCGCGTAGCATTCGCCCTGTACATAAAATATAAAAGCTCACACGAACGAAATTATTTTAAATAAAGAATGTCGCGTAGACCAAAAATGATTAAAGCCAACGAAACGAAATCATGTTAAAAACGCTTTGGTGGGACGAAAACTCCTGATAATTCTCTCAATTGACTTTCCTCTTGACCAGCGAATGAAAAGGGTTGTTTTTCCTTTTGGGATTATCATTTAACGAACAGATTTTGTTAAGGGAAAATACAAATTAATTTTCTGTCGGGAGGTTATTCACAGATTAGTCTTGAGGAGTAAAAATATTCTGAAATTGGTGTTTTATAGACGCCGCAAGAAGTATTTGGATTGAACAAAATAAACCACATTAAAATTTCAAAAATTATATTGATATTAGTTGACAAGCATAGAACTGAAAGTATAGGACAGTTCTTTTATATACCCAATGATTGACACTGTGAACTCATAATCAATGCCGGCCACTGCTGTTATATATAACATTGTTTTGCATATATAACATAACAAGTAGATTCACCTGAGGATCTATAATTATATATAATTATCTGGAAATTTAAAGGGGCTATGAAAGGAAAAAAAAAAATATAACATTAAAAAAAACATTGTCATTAATCTGAATTGCAGTTTTTTATTTTATGTACAGTCCACTAAACCACTAACATATTACATTCATTCTTAACGAACGTGTTGCTGTTTTTAAATTGATACCTTAAACAAATTCACTACATAGTAATAAACTGATTAATGACACTTATTATTATTCATAGGATTACTTTTATTTTTATCAGGATCGGGCCATCAAATAGAATTACTATGCAAAATAACACCATTTGACACGTAAAATTAACCGAAATAATCGATTCCACTGTAAGAATACTGTCTACATATTTTTTTTAAAAAGTCGAATTTTTAGTAATTTTCACCCAGTGGTTCAAAGGCCCACGTCCTCTGCTTTGAAGCAATTCATGTTTAGGTTCTAGGAAAACTATTTAAAACAGTTTACTTACTAAGCAGTTACTTACTTACTAATTTTGGTCCAATCAAGATTGATGGGAGATAAAATCCACGTTCAAAAAGTAATATTCAGTGAAATTTCAGGTTCTTGAATTTCGGTCAACAAGTAGGTTTTATTCAAGGGAGTAGTAACTTTGCATTATTACGTTAGGCCGAAAAGCGAATGAGTTGTCGTAAGTACAAAAACGAAGCATTTTTTGGACATATACATGAACTTAAGTAGCAGAGAGGAAGCAGGCTAGCACGTTTGTACTGTCGTTCAAATTGTAAAAACATTTATACTCACCATGAGGCGTTAGTGTAGAATTCAAATTAGAGGCTTTCTGTAAATCCAATTACGGTTTAATTTGCCGGAGGAAGAGAGGAAACATCGCTTAGAAAAAAAAGAAATAAAAAAGTCCAAGCTTAGTAAGGCACACCTAATTGCGCGAGACTTAAAACTGCATCCGAACCTGCAATTTGTGCGCTTGAAGGCCTCCCCGGAGCCCATATGGCTACATATCCTTTGCCATTTTCAATAAAAACATCCAATTAAACTACAATAAGATTCTTTTGTCGTGATCAAGCGCGTAATTGATCAATGCACCTTAATAATTTTTTATAGGATCGTAATTTTTTTTATCGTCATAGGGACATCAAACGTAAATTTAGTTTCCTTAGGCCGAACAGGGGATACAAAAAAATTGAACACGACATTAATGAGTTTTAAAGATTAAAGTGTACTTATAATCCGCTTAAGTACAACAATTAACCGCCTTAATTATCTTTTATGGATTCAAGCGGAACCTTCATGAAAAATACAGTGCCTAAGTAAAGAATGGCTTTTTGATTTAAAATACCAAACAAAGTGATGGTTATCAATAGGAAATTCAATACTACTGTTTTAATTAAAGTAACTAGTGAAATGTTTGTGAGAACGAGCTTCACACAAGGTATTCGAACAAGAGTGGACTAATGAAAAGATGGAGTGGACATGGACAAGAATGTAGAGCGTATGGTAACAACAAGGGGAGGACACAGATAGCATGTTGCGAAGAGCATGAGTATGTGTGTCATATCCTCCTTGCTCGGAACATCCACCAATATCTTCGTCAACGGAGACGAGTCCCGATAATTATTTATTAAAGTGTAAGAGATATTTTTAGTGAGCGCCCTGAAAGCCATTAAAGAGGAACTAATTCGCCGACGGGTGAAAAACATCAGTTTAAAAATGATTTATCGATGGTGGGATTGGGTTTAGCCATCGGCGGTCTTCGGACAGTAATTGAATGTAGCTCTAACCGAATAGCCCCCCCCCCTACAGTAAATAGATAATTAATATTTCAACAAATTTTCTTCCTTAAGAAGGAAATCTGCTGCTGAACTAGCATTCAAGAAAATGAAAGCACTATAAAGAATTCGTGGAAAGTAGTTTCCAGTAATTTACCATGAGAGAAGCACTCAAGGACTATTTGGTACAATAAAAACGGTTCAATCAATCTGATTTAAAAGAATATTCAACAAGAACCAAAGATTTTCAGATCAGTTTTTGGCCAAAATACAATAACGTGGGTAAAAAAGTGGGGTCCTCTCACTTTTGAGATTTCCCGAGCGTTCTTATGTTCAATGGAATATTCTGGAATCAGATATTTGCATGAACCTCACCGGACTTGCCTGCCACTTCGCAGACTAATCAGCATGTCTTTTCCTCGGACAGGCATGCCAACATGGCAGGCTACATGGCCGATATCCCTGCACAGACCAGGTGGTCCCCCCTTCATGCATATGTAGATGTCACTAATTTCACTAAGACAATGCCTACAACCCTAGGCGGTCTTTTGTCTTTTTCACCTCCCCTGTTACAATGCTCTTCTACCGTCCTCTAATTCTCTGGTTAATTTTTTCACTCGGGATTAATATTCTTTTGTTTCTTCCCCATCCTGCTCTAGGGGTGGATATTCTCACCGAGTTTCCTACAGGTTCTATTTTTTTTTCTCTCTCTCTCTCTTCCTTTTAATCTTCTCCCTCCCCTCTGGACCGTTTCTGTTTCCTACCCCTTTGCTTCCGGCCGGTGAGGGTCTTCCACGGCTCTCTAGATATCTGTGTCAGGGGGTATTTTTTACCCCTTTGCTAGAATCAATACTCGTTTTCTTTGTGTTTGTTAAAAAAATTAAACAAATCTGTTTTAAACTGAAACGTTTTTATTTTATGCAGTATTTGAGTAGATTTTTTCATTACTACCAGAAAGTATTTGTAAAAATATCTCAATGGAGTACAAATATGACAAATACAAACCGAAATATAATGAGCAATGCAATTTTATATAGACCGATAATTCACTATCCGTTAAATTGAATCTGTGCGAATATATGTGAAAATAAATGTTATTAAACTGCTATTAGAGATAATAATAAATTCCTAAGATAATCAACACAAAAACAGGTGTTGTACAAGTAGCCTCTGTTGATGACAAAACAGGGTTTTTTTGTTTTGTTTTTTTAATAACGCAGTAGATCAAGTTTTATTTCGGGCAACTAAGGGTGAATTGGCAGGAAAACTTTTTCAAACGGAGAGAGTTAACGATTCAGCGAAGGCATTGTTCCCACACGAGGGGAGGCGGAAAAGTTGTCTCCAATTTTTTTTTTTTTTTTTTGTCACTTTTTCCTTTTTGTTTTCAACTGTCCTCCACCGAAAGCAGAGAAAACGAGCGCTTATAACAAAGAAAAAGCGCATAGGGAAAAAGTCTCGTTTTCGTATGGCTATTAAGTAGAGGGGTGAACATTATTAGCACATCGGGATGAAAATAATAATACACTGACGAGGGTGTGTAGAGATGGGGGTGGGGGGCTTAAAAATAAAACTGGAGCGGATAAATCACAGAAGAGGGGAAGCGACTCGACAAAGGGAAGCGGTCTAAGGTCGGACCAACTTTGAAAAATCTGTAGGAAACGTGCTTAGAATTAGCATATTTTCCGCTGTGCTATCTACCTGCTATCTTTTTAAACCCCCCTATCTTTTCAATGCCGGCCGACGGGGGGAACAAAAGAAATTTTAATATTAACTTACGCTGTACAAAAAAGACTGCCCTTCCATTGTTACGCCAGTAGCGACCTCTAATGGAAGTGCCTATTTTACTAGCTTTATTTTTCTCTCAAAAAGCCAATCCTCAGGCGCTCTCACTAAAGTTCTGAATGAGTTCCTGTTTTAAATGTGAATACGCCAACGAGTCAATTACAATAATACTTCAACTTATGGATTGGAACTGTACTGTAGTATATTCTTGGTAATATCTTTATTAGCGAAAGAGAAAAAGCTTTTGGAGTTTATTGTCTGTAAGTAAGGCATTATCAGTAGCAAAAAGTGGTAAACCATTTTAAAATATAATAACACAAAGAGGAAAGAATCAATTTGAAAAAAAAGTTACAAGTGATGTATGGTTATGATATTTTAAAGGAGGCAAAATTTGATACAGATTAAAAAATGTGAATAATAACCTTCCCAACAACCAAAAAAAACCTAATAGATTAACATCAAGTTACTATTTTGTCAATAAAAATAGTAATACAAATATTTCCTGGCCTAAACTACTGCTTGGTAATAACTGAGAGGAATATGATTGAAAGCTTTTAATCATAAAGTTATGATACTTTTCCAATATGAGTTATTGTTGCCGAGTCCGGAATTTGAGTTTGAAATTTAATTTTCAGTGACCAGGATGGTTTATCAAATAAAACTATTGTTTCTACTCGCTTAATTTCTCTGATTTATTTTAGCATATACTTGACGTGAACAATTTTGGAAACTTGATAAAACTCTTTGATCTAATAGGGAGGCAATGAATGTTCGGATTAACTAACTTCATGACTTTGACACATCGCCCAGGAATAAGATAGATAGACCACTCCCCTCACCCCGAGGGTTGAATGTGGGAAAGTCCTCGTCAGTTAATTACCTTAGTGTGAGACAAGGAAAAACAATAGAGGGCCACTGACAAAGACAACCATCCCCTGCAGATCAGAAAAACTGCCCCGGGTACCCAAAGGGATCGGATCTTCCTGGTGCAAGGGCTAATCCGTTATTAGCCATTCATATCCGTACTACTGTAGGGCCAACGGCTAGAACAAAAGGGTATTTAGCAGGCTGTGGGAATGCACGTTTGTCGGCCTCCGGTTTGATGACTGCTAGAACAAAAGATGGCCGGACTCGGCCCATGCAACGCATTGACCGTTATCTCCAGTCGGGCCCGTTGGAATATGAGGCGGTGGGTTTTATAGGTCCGGGGATATCGCCACAACGGATATGTCTGTGTGTGGAAGCGGTCGCACGAAAAACGGATAAGGTTTTTATCCGTTAGTGAACTACGGTTGGGATAACCCGAGGCCACGAGGAAGCCCTTGCAACGTGTATATCATGTCACAGTTAGTAGACAATATTATATGCTGAAGTAAAGTTGTATTGCCACATAAATATTCTACCAAATAAACCCATCAGACCAATTTATGTTTGCTATTTCGTAGGAATGGAATCTTCTAAAAATGACAACCGTGGAAGAGTAGTATGAGTATTTATAAAGGATGATTTGAAGACGATTTTTATAGCATTATGGATGCCCCTTAAGGATTCAGATCACTTGAAATTCCTTAATTTTTAAATTTTATTTCATGTTACACGGGCTCAATATGTACAGTTTCCAGGCGATAGAGTGCCTTCAAACTAAAACTGTAATACAATTAATACGTAAAACTAGAATCTCAAAAATATAACCAATGATTTAGTTTGGAAACATAACAGAGTGAAAATCCACACATAAAAGCGTAGGACAACGAAATTTAATTACGAAGATGAATATGTAGTAAATAAAGTAATATTCACAAATAACATGCTTTATATAAAGACTTCAAAAACACGCCACAATGAGTAGATAAATGTTTTCTGAACATTTATAATACTGCCGTGTCAATTGTTGAATGAATAGTTACAAAAACTATCGTCTCTTTAAATCACCGAGAGCAATCGATATTTTTGTATACACAGTATCGTTCATAAAAAAATTAAATGGTATTTTTTATGTGCGTGTTTTATAGGAAGACTTTAATATTAAATTAACTTAGAAAATTCTTGATCCTTACAATTTCTTTGTAGGAGTTTAAATAAATAATTCGACTTATTAAGAGTAGAATTCCTTTCAGTTAAAGTATAAAGGGTAAGAGGGCATGATACCGTCGAAAAAGTTCATTTCTCGGATAAATACACAATTTTAATCACTTTATATATATAAAAAAAAAGAAAATTATAAAAGAAAAAAAGTTTCTTTTGTTTTTCTAAGTAAAGTTTTATCTTTTGTAACTGGGACAAAATTTACTATTTATTCTTACTACAATCAATCTTAGTTAGCAACAAGTACATATTTCCCCCCCCCCCCCATATGTCGTCCTTATCTTCGGATATCTCAGACTTTGTACTGTTACGACATTTTTATTGTATTTCGCGCTTGACCTAGATAGTGAATTTTTCAACTGTTTTATGTATATATAATTTTCAATACGGAATTCATTAGTTGTACTCCCATTTCGGTTTTACTACCTAGTCAGGAGGAAACGGTTTTATTTAGACATGGTGAATATGATAAAACATGATGAAATTATACCTTAATTAGCTGATATTTACATTTGAGCGGATCAGAAGAGATTGATGAGAAAAACGCTGATATAATTCGGATCTGTCTCCACAGTATACCTCAAAATTCCGATTTGAGGCCGAAAATATTTCCTAATATTTAAGCATTAGTTTACTTTGGCTAAGTTATACCATTTATTCCAAGGGTGACAAAGAATCGCCCTAATTTCGGACCGGGAACCGCACAAACATTTTTTTTTTCCTTAGACATCCGCTGATCAATATACTTCGGCAAAGGTGGATCGTAGACCCAATAGTTTTGTTAAATAATGCTTGAATGATTTAATATTCCATTATTTTCACTCAAGCCGCTTTCAGATGATCTCAGAGCTACGACTTGTTTGTCGGGTCGTCAATAAGATGGAAGGACGATAAAAATACGGCCATCAGGACGGCACCGCCTCTTCTGAAACCACCCCCCGGAGAACCCCCTCCCCATTGAATACTTTGTAATTTTCTGTAGGACGGATTCGACGGGAGGAGAGGTTGGAAATCCGTTTACCAGGTGCTGCTCTAATCTAAGAAAAATTACCAGGATTTAGCCGAGGCCTTCGGAGGTGGGGAAAAACTCCCCGCCCGTAGAATTAGCGCCCTGATTATTCTTTCGCCCTGTCCCGCTGTTTATTTTCAATGAGCTCATTACTGTCCCTCCCGAGGGAGGAAGAAGGAAAAAACATATTTATAAAAAAAGTAATTGTTAAGGAAATTAAGCAGATAACAAGGTGAAATCTGCTGAGGATTTAATACCCTCTGAAACCTGCCGTGTAATTTGTTTTGTTTTTTTTTAAAAAAGGTATGATTCTGTGCTAATAGGAATAAGCATTTAGTAGCCCTAAATGCTTTTGAAATAAATTTTCATAAGCCATTTATGACCATTTATTAATTTTTTTTTATTATATACAAAATAAAATCTCCCAATTGGAGGTTGTGAAAAGTGATCTCATTGAAACCATATTATTTTGGTTTATGGTGTATTATTGTGGATCGGCTCTCATATGATACATTATCATCCTCGGAATTGTAACTCCTCGTACAAATTAATAGGCTAGAGTTCGTAGTGTAATTAGGAAAAACTTTGAAAAGAATAAACACATGACTGAGTGACCCCACTATAAGTTAAAACTATATTATTGGATGTTAAAACGACGTTTTTTTGTGATTATGAACCTTTAAAATACTTATAACTTCCCAGGCTCTCCGACATCCACGTTTTTCTATAAACAACTGAGAAGAAGAGGCTTTTTTCTGGTTAATACCACTCGTTGAAGGTAAGTTACAAACTCGTTAGTGATATCATGTGGGTACAACAGACATACAAGCAGTGAATTACATTTAAACTAACCATTAAACAGAAGTTACGAATATGTTTCTTGCCGTCTTGAAATCAAGTGCAAGGAACCACCGCGCTATTTTTCTAATATGTCTCTACAATTTGTAACGCTTTTACAACGCTGTAACAAAACAAACTCTAACAACTCCACAATAGTTTCGTTTGATTAACAACTAGTTCTCAACTATCGCCAGGGGTGACGCAGGGGTTTTCCGTCGAGTATAGGCACGGGGCGTTAAACTACCGATTCAAAACACACAACTCTCTCTCTCTCTAATTCAACTCTGAACCCGATCAATATATACTAATAGCTTTCTAATTGGACTTTCAACAGCTGCATTATCTACTAATGCCCCTGCTGTCGGGCGTAACTTCTGTTTGAATCTCATCGACCTAATTAACAAAAAATGTCATCGTGCCGTTTCAATAAAGGATGAAGGTTCGAGGTGGATCACTGATCACTGTAAATGTTTCATGTATGTATTTAACAAAATCGCCAGGTTTTTCGTGGACTCAATCGCCAGGTTTTTCTATAAACAAATGCAGGGGGGAGCCTTTTTCTGATCGGAACCAATACTCAAACTTATGTTGTAATTCGTTGTGATGATATAATTAGGGCAGTAAAAATGCGAATTAATAGATTCAAAATAATCATTAAACGAATACTACTTATATACGATAAACGTGCTTAACAGTGGGCTGAATGCTAAGCCCTTTCCCTGCCGTACGCCCGAAATAAACTTAGACCCCATTAAAATAAATGGAATGATTAATAACTCTAAGGAGAAATGCATAGTAATATAGTTATTTTCCTTAAATTATTTTAATGTTTATCAATGCAATAATAAGGAGAAAAAAGCAAACAATAAAGCCTTATCAGTGTTGTGCATTTTTTTTTTTCTCGAGTGGATCTGAGATAATATAAGAGTTACTCATTAGAAAGGACCTTGACATTGAATCTTATACTACTCAGATTACAAAAACTGGGTTACTTATTTATAAAATATGACGGCCCCTGAGTTATCCCATTTATCTCAATATTTTTTTGTTACATATTTGTACAGTGTTTGTAACATTTAAACAGCGTGTATGTTCCTAAATTTAATTTATGAACTTTTTTTTTAAATACGAAATTATTTTTTTATATAATAATATAAACTTGTTTATTAATCTGACAACAAGCACGAATGAATACGTTCCGAAAAAACGTCTCTTTTCACCACTTCGGTCAATAATTGTCAAATTTTCAGTCTCTCGCAAAAGTCTACCCACAAAATACATGGAACCCCCGAAAACTACAAAAAAAAAAAAAATTATATGTAATATGAATATTTTTCATATTGAGTGGAGACTTAACTGTCATTAATATAGTGATTAACACTTTAAATCGGACCATGCTTCACGCATTTTTTGCATAGTGGTTGGATGTTTCCATGAATTCAAAAATAAAAATAGCCTCGTGAAAAGTACTGAAAGGCGATTAATAAATTACTTGTTAGCTTAAGTGCACTGTGGTAGTTCAAACCCATTGAAAATGAGCGTTTAATAGTATTTCGCATATTGTTTATGTCAAGTTGGAAATGTGATTATTTGCCCTGTAAGAATGATTGTGGCCCGCCATGTTTTCCAATGACTTATCCGCCATTATTGGGAAAAAGAAGAAAAAAAAATATCCCTAGATAAAAGACAAGAAGACAGCCTGTAAGAGACTAAAGACTACAGGTAAAAAGGTAGACTACAAAAGACCCCCCGCTCGCCGCTTTCTTTCCCTACAGTTTAATACTTTTTACAATAATCTCAGTCCGTTTCTTTCCTCCTCCACCAGGCCGCTCTGTCGGGACTGAGGAGGGGGGGGGGCTGTTTCACTTATTAGAAAATTCTTTCGAGACATGGACCGAGAGAAAAGTTCGCTCTTAAGTGGATTTTATTAAAACAGCTTTTTAATTCCAAAAGTCAAGAAGAGGAAACCCTTCAAACTTATTTTTTAGCCTTTTAACCCGAACCCCCTCCTTATTGCTACTCGGATATCTCCTTATTTTTTTCATTGTTTCCTTATTGGAGTATTTACAATTAATTGTCAAGTTACCAACCTCTGAAATTGAGGACAATTTAAAATAATTCAAGAGAAGATGATACTCTGCATGCGAATTGGGGGATCCCTGAGGTATGTCTACATTCTGTAGATGTATATTGTTAATACGTTATAGATGAGAAAGAAAATGTAAATTTTATTGCCCCTTTTAGGGCAAATTGTAATTTTCATCAAATAAAGATTTATAAAACAAAAAAAACAATTATATCGGCTGTAAGAAAAATGATTTCGATCTTAACTAAATTGTTTAAGGACCTTTCTGTAGATTATGTTCCTGCCATAGCGGGTCAACCCGCGACAGAGGTGGAGCAAGCCCCTAGCACTCCGTCATTTCCCAAAAATCAGTTTAATCTTCTGGACCCCCGATGGGAGTCGTACCAGAGATTAAGCTGATAAGAACAGATACTGCACTTTCAATAAGAACAGATACTACACTTTCAATTAATATTACAATTTGCCCTAAAAGGGGCAATAAAATTTACATTTTCTTTCTCATCTATAACGTATTAACAATATACATCTACAGAATGTAGACATACCTCAGGGATCCCCCAATTCGCATGCAGAGTTTCATCTTCTCTTGAATTATTTTAAAAACAAAATACCATTGTCCTCAATTTCAGAGGTTGGTAACTTGACAATTAATTGTAAATATTGCGGGTTGACTCGGTATTATCAACTATGCCAGTTGATTTGTTCTTATAAGCTCCATAAATTAATATTTAAATGGTTAACAAAAAAATGGTTATATCAGTGATCCTTGTATCAACAAGATGATGATGTTTTGAAAATCGTTTATTGTAATGATTTTATTTAGTATATATTTTGTGACCAAACGGTTGGCAACATTTTTTGGTAAATTTTGTAATTGTATTTTCTTTCTATTGTATTTAGTTCATTGTCTCTTATGTTTTAGTACATACACAGGTGGTCTGAAAAGTTTCCGACCTCAACATGAAGATGATAATAAAATAAATAAAAGCTAGTTCAATACAAGCTAAAATAAAAGCTCTGTTATGTCGGAAACTTTTCAGACCGCCCTCGTATAGTCTAAGTTGTTTTTTTTTATGTTACTATCTAATTGCTTTAAATATTTCTTTAAATAGATTGCCTATTCCTTGATGTAACAACCATAAGTCCCTGAGCTTAGTGTGGTGTTTATATAATATTTATTTTGTATTTACTGGAATAATTATTATTATTAGTCTTGGTGGTGTATTATTTCTTTATTTTGATCTTATTATTATGCATGAGTGCATGGTCGCCAAACAAAATATTTTTTTTCTATTCAATTCTGTCTCCCGCTTGACAAATGTTATATCAAAAATATATTTATGAAAATTACAGGAAGATTTAAATCAGATGCTAGTGTTATGTCGAGGGAGTGATGAGCACAAATAAAAAAAACTCTCGTTTCTCGACCGTCACGTCTTACAATGTACTCGGCTGGAGTAGTCCTGAAAGGAGACAGCGCCCGGAGCAGCTCTCCGGCCGGCCCCAGAGGACTTGGCCATAATTTAGACTTGCAAGTTGAATAATGCAATACAGGAGAGGACGGCGGTCAGTTAAGGCGGAATAACATATTCAAAGTCCTTCCACGGGGAGGTGGTTAACAGGTAAAAAGGGAAGACCCTCAACAACACATGTTTTATTGTGTTCCCCTATTCAAATCGTATGCTCTCTCTCAACCCCGTATGGCAGGCTCGTTGGCCTCCTTCATGCCTGGCGAGCATTCTCCGTACAAACGGCCGGACAAATGTTCGCGCCGAACGGCGCATGATAATACCCGCGCGCGTTATAAGCTCTCTCTCGTGACACGCTAAATTGGCCGGATCTAGGGGGGCATTTGAATCTGAGGCGACGAATGCCTCTGTCTGCCGGCGATATCCCTATTGGATTCGCATTGAATTGGCATTATAACACAATTTTAACGAGCTCTGGCATTATTATTTCTCCTCTGCGCAACACAGCGTGCATTTGCGCAATATCCATTATAAATAATAACAGTGCGAACAGTACCTACGAGCTGTCCACTGATCACATTATTGCAATAAGGGTCCCTGCTTTTGAGAAAACCCCCACAAACATTCATACAGCAGTGGAGATCATAGAAGACACTATCTCTTGAAGTACGCCTAGTGTATTGAAATGATATTTTTATACTCAAATTAAAATTATTTATTATAATTAGATTGATTTTACGGGAGAGAGGCAAGCTTTTTCAGATCTGCACAGAGAACAAACTAGGGAACTTAAGACAGAGCAAGTGTTAGACAAGGGTAGGAATGAACACCAAACATCCAAGAATGTATGATGTTATTGTTGTCATATTATAAATATCGGGTAACTATTATTTTTAACTAAATACAATTTTCTAGACAACTTTTTGTTTATATGAAGCATTTTAAATACACGAAACTAGAACCATGTAGAACCCTGAGATATCATTAATTGAAACATAAAATAAACTATTATTCTTTATGGAGTTTTATGCATGTCCTTTTACTCTTCATAAATTATACAAAAAAAACTTTTTTTCAAAGACAGAATCGGTACAATGTATTGACTACATAAGACTTCACTGGTTATCGACTGATTCAAATTCATCTCGCAACTCCCTAGGTTTCCCTCCCATTCAATGATAGGCCGGGTATTCTGTTTATAAAGGCAGTGCCAGCCCTTGGATAGCAATCATTGTTCCTGGCCTACTTTAAAGTAACCTGACGAATGATTTTAAAGGATTAACTAAAAGATTACAAAAAAAAAATGCATAGAATAGTGGGCATGACAAAAGGCCCTCACTTTAGCAGCACGCCTGTCATATGCATTGACTGGCTATCGGCGGACAGAGGCAATTGCAGACTAATCCGGCCGATTTGCGGTCGGCCCGACTCAAGAGCGTGTCGTTTAAATAGGCACGGCAAAACATGTCGAATAAAACATAACAATGACACGGAGGCACGGGCATAACTGATGAGGAGTTACACTTATACCGCGGGCTTGATTAAAGGTTCTGCCACCGAGGGGCAATCCGCTCGCAATTTATCCGTCAATAATGGACAGTCTTATAATCGGATAATTGATAGCCGCAGGACGTTCTCTCAATAACAGGTAAGTACTGGGTATTTAATGGGAGGGAAAGTCTGACTCAGGTAGTGTGCAAAGAGACACATGCTCTTCATTAATTGAGAGTTTTAAAAATGATATCCCTCCCCACATGGTTAAGTGTGTTAATAATGCACCACTGCTATGCGTGGCATTCGTATGAGGAAATAAGAAAGTCTTCCTAAAGGTAAATATTCAGTTCGTGAAGGGTCTTTAACTGAAACCCTAGGCTCCGCTCTTACCACTTAAAATTATTTGACATTAAACAGTCAGTCTTCACTCTTCGTGAACTCTCTACTCGGTTAGGTAGTATAAATTTAATATTTAAAATACTAACAGTTACTGCGCATTAATTATTTTACCGAAATCATCATGCTATAATCCTAATGTGTAACTAATTAAACATTGGCCTCCAAAAGTTCACATAAATTACTCAGGTTAAAATATATCAGAGCATTCATCAGAAGAGAGGCTTTTCAATTTTTAATCGGGCTCGTAACGAGGCACCAGCCGATAAATTTAAATTTTCAGAACAATGTAAGAATAAAAAATTACTCATTAAAGTTACAAAAGAGGGAAATATTAAACAAGATTTTCCTCTCCTCCGACCGTTAATAAGTCTTGCGGATGCCAAATTATCCGAGCAATAAAAAATATAGCACGTAGAGACCAGGGTCGGAGGGTAGTTGGGTGAGGGGGGGTGGGGGGGGAGTGGTAAATACGCAATATTTTATCCAGAGAGAGCCCTTACCCCTTCCAATTTATAAAGGAAAAACCATCTGGATTTTTCCCCAAGGGGCTGTCCGCGAAGCGTGACCAGACTCTGAGAAAACTCACTCGGGATTAGTTAGTGCCTTTTTTGTCTTTGCGGTATTTTCTCCCTCCTCTTCTTTTATTCTCGCACCTGTGTGAAGAGGGAGTCCCAGTCCACCCGTTAGCCTACGCGAGTTATTACAACTGCTGTTTTATAATATTCAGGGTAAATGTAATATATCAAATTTTTCGGCTATGGGTATGTTTTGACGAGTAAAATAAATTATTTGTGTATAATTTTGATATTAAGTTACTGCCAGTCGACCCAAAGATTAGTAGGCGTGAAATTTTTTTTTTCGTTACAAAATATAGGAAAAAAAAATCCTATTTTAAAAGATATATTATTTACCCACCTAAAGCACGGTTCACACCTGATCGTAAAAAAATATTAAAATGGACTTACACGATAATGAATACACAACTTCTAATGTTGCCTTCAAAACTGATTTTGAATATAATACATTTTAACAAAATGTATTTATTATATTTTAACCAAAACATTTACAGCTGTTGACCGAGCTGTTGATGAAAGGAGATTTATTATTTCTTCTTAAGGGAGAGAGACTAGGTCCAAGAGTACGAGCTTTGGGACGAGACAGCGCAGCTTAGTTTTTGGGCTATGCACAAGGTGGACTTTTTTCTGTGACTAGACCAAGGTGGAAGACTGGAAACGCTGAGGTCTGCTCATTTTTAGAATCCATCGTTGTAATAAGTAAGAAATAGTCTTTATAGCTAGTAAGATTCCTGTAATCATTTGCATCATTCATATTCGTATTAAATTTAACAATTTTTCATAAAAACTTAGTCAAATAAATGAAATTCTATTTGATATAATTGAAATTCTTCCATTTTACTGTCCATACTACGTTAATTTATTGAAGTAAATTACTTTTGATTTGAATATTTTGCAAATTGCATTTTGGTGTAACAGCGTGGAGTTGGAGGGTAAGCCAGGTAGAGATATAAGAGGATACATGTATCCATAGAAAAGATCTTTAATTATTGTCTTACAGTTAGTCTATTCGGATACAGTTTTTTTTCAGATACATTAGCGTATTCGATATGCGGTAAGTGTCCATTGTTTAAAATAAAAACACTCAGTACATCGAACGTAGCAGCTCACAATTTATTTTAGAACGATTTGAGCTCTCTCGGCGGGTATTCCATCATTCTCAAGTATCCTACATATAAAACGATGACGAGTATGACTTCAATATTTTGACTCAGGCCATTTTTCCGCCTTATTCCTGTGACTGAATGAGTACTCAACGGTCGGCAAGAACAGATGTTGGCCAGAGGTCCCGCCGTAGTTGGGTCGGTTCCGACTCCGGATAGTAGAAGGAGCCATACTGGCCGCCGCGACATGCCGTAATAAGCCGCTCTTAGGAGAGAGCTCCTGTAATTAAAAACAGTAAGAGACTGCTGTCCTAGAAAGAGGGTTAATGCCTGGCCCTGGAGAAGAAGGGGTGGATTTTTAACGAGGCTTTATCATCGTTTGGCCGTAATCGTGCGGCCGCGTTAAAAATCGTCGCCTCTTTTACTGCGGGCCTCGTAAACCACCCCTCCTTCTTTCTCTCAGTTTTATATCTTCATTTCTCCTGGCGTCGCTTCGGCGGGAGCCAGTATCCGTACTTAGCGCCATTTCTCTTTAACGGTACTACCATATATTTTCTATAATTCTGAGACTTTATTAGTAAAAATCAATAAAATAATTAAAATTGAATATATATCATTAATGCAGGTTGAATTATACTATACAGGTTTTAGTTACTGGCTCAAAAAAACTTGTGAACGCGATTTTAATATGGCCTAAATCCACTTAAGTCACGCCCTCCTAACAAATAATAAAAAATAATTAATAGGGCATCAAAATCTTTAGATACCAAACTCTAATTTAAATACCAAGTGATTGATTAATTGGCCTATACCAAATGCAACTATAATGCAAATAATTATGCCTCTATATCACGCAATGAGTTAAACCATCGAACCCAAATTAATGACAATTTTTTGTAATACAGTTTTGAAAAAAGAAATGGATCGGAACCAATCCCCATTAAAAGAAAATCTGATTGCAGCCAATAGTTGTATTTCTAAACATTTTTATATTTATGAAATTTGGACATAAAATAGTGTGTCAGTTTCAATTATTTGTTTTTTTTATGTTGTAACAGATTTAAAATCAAATTTACTATCCCTGTACTGGCTATGGAGAATAATAATTTAAACAATCAGTAAAAAAAACACCAACCACAATTTGTTGGTTAGCTTCAAGTATTTATCTTTTAGAACTCTCAGTGTTAGTATGGAGGGATATTTAAATGCTTGCTTCTGTCATAATTATGTAAAAGGTCCAGCTAATGTTGGTGATTCTCGACCCAGAATGGATAACGCGAAATGGATTATATTTACAATGGATGTTAATTCGTACATTTATGGACACGCACTGTAATATGGTAATTGGTTTCAAATATATCTATACGGATATTATAGGAAACAGTTGATTCCTGTGTAAATTCACGCTTTCACCCTCTGATGCACAGGGAGAGGTAATGAATAATCGAAGGTTATCTTTGTTTTTGTGCGTTGGTGAATTTCCCTCTCTACGTGGAGTGTGTCATACATGTTTAACTATTTACCCCGGCGGAGAGAGAAAGAGAGAGGCTCGATGGTTTGATTACGCCGGCAGGGCACATTAAATACCACCCCCCCGTCATGTGTGCACCGAACACAAAAGTGCCATTAGGGGTGGCGGGGGCCGAAAAAATTTTTGGGACCCCGGGAGGGGGGGCCGGGGTGGGCGGGTGCATGTGCATGTGCAGTGGGCGTGTTCTCTAGTGGGCTGATTGACATGGCCGACACACCCCTAGCGCCACCGGTTTGTTGCACCCCGTGAATTATTGCACACCCTCTATAACCTCCAGTCGTTGCAAATTATTTACTAGGCCCATCTAATAGTTAGTGGGGGTGCGAGGGTTGTTCGTTCCTGGCACAATCAATGACGCCCTCTCCATCTCATTTTAAATTATTAACAATTCTCCTGATTCTACAATTTTCAGCTTAAATTGTAACCAAAACTAATTCTGTAGATAGACAAATCTCATTCACTAGCCGGACATTACTAGCTAACGTTAATACATAAATATTAACTACAACAAATACATACCCTTAATTGCCATTGAAACTATTGACATGAATGAGCCAACTGTTTTATAATGTACTAATATTTATGCTGTGAACCGTAATGCTTGAAATACAGTTTTTTCTAATAATACAAAATTTTATGTCGGTGAAAGGATAACTGGGCGTCCTTATTAGGAATTTTATGGAAATTGTATACATTCTTTTATTTTAGGACAGTAGGGTAAATTGAATGAGTACGAGAAATAAAATTTTTATGTATGTTATATGTTTTAATGAAATTATAGGTTCATATGGGAAATGCTAATAAACAAAAATGGAGATTAAAAAAAAATATATATATTACTTTATCAAATGACTAGTTGGTTGGAAACAGTATAAGTCGAAAGATTGCATTCAATCTCCCCCGATGGCCAAGGAATTAGCAATTTACATTTTGAACTAGGTTTTTCAGTTGGAAGCGTTTATACCGTGACAAAAAATATTATGAGCAATCAATAAAGCGGTTGTAAAACTGAACTAAAACAGTTGTTTTAGTGGAAAATATCTTACAATGCAGATGATATAGCAGTTTTAATTAACATCCGTATTCGTTTTAAGATCGAAAATTGATGACTAACGGTCACTTTAACTAAGGACCGTTTCATGATCGTATGTAAAAAAATAAGTTATTAACTTAACAGTTGTGAATAGGCCTAGAACATTCCAGGCAGAGATAGTAATTTTTTTATGGGCTGAATAGAACGTTTTATTGTTATTATTATTAAATCGGTTATGTACTCATGTTAAGTGCACGAATGGTGGGCTATGCTATTGGATAAAACTCTCACCGAAACCTTTCAGATAGAAATGATTCCTCGTACTAGGGACTTGAACCTAGACCATATAGAGCAGTCGGATCTCACCTTATGAAAGCGAGTTTCAGATTTTTTATTCGTTGTAACTACAGACATTATCTTTGATGCCCATGCGCTTGTTTGCATGTCGTCGTATGAATTAGTTGTTGCATGGAACGCTTGATTCTTCTCCGGGCACACGTGACAAGGCTGGCCAATATCGATTGTCCATAAATACAATGAGAGGGTGGAGGCGGCTTTGGCGAGTGGAGGGGGTTAACTGCATTTTAGAGAGGGGGTGTGGGGGTGGTACACAGGGGAAGGTGCATGTGTGTAAGTGTGCACATGCAATTCCGGGCCCTGTTTGCATAATTAGCACTGGCGGCCAGCCTTGTCGTATACTCTGCCTATTGCACCCTTTTGTATATAAAAGCCGTTGTCGATCAAGGGACCACCACCCCGGTCAATTTGTCGTATGTAATTTGCTAGTTCCAAAAATAATATAATTATAAAATTATCTGAAAACTGTTTCTGCCTTGTTTAACTTCCAATGATTATTTTTGGTAATGTTCTGAATTATTGAATTCGGCATCAAGATGAGAAAGTTTAAATCACCCACTGTTATGTCCAACTGTATTTATCTGTCACTGCGTCAAAAATAGTTAAAATTCAGGTTTTCCTAGGCTACTACAATGATAAAGTTGCCTTTTCAACGAGCCAAGCAATAAAATATTGAAACATATTACTTTATAGATGCACTAGTTACTTAGAAACCAAAATTAAAGTTGGGAGATTCCATAGTCATCACCACCATTATACCAACTCGCTAGGCCTTGACTTTTTTCAATAATAAATATATTTAATTAAATAAACGAAATTATTAGAAGTCAGAAGTCAAAACGCTAGCTAGCCACTGGGCTACGGGCAAGGTTCTTTGTACCAGGTCAAATAATTTATTTTGTGTTTTGACGCATAACATAAGCCAGTGATCAAGAAGCAGGCGTCGAAGAAAATGGACAATATGGCGAGATTGGCCTGTAGCCTCGGTGTCTCCTACCACATGGTACAGCATTTTCCCCTGCTAGCGCGGCTAGAATTGATAGGCCGGCATTGTAGCAGCTACAGTTTATTCCTACAATGGTCGTCGCGGGGTTCCGGTCGATGGGACGAAGTTCTTTTGTCCGGAAGCCGGCGGATTGGAAGCGACGTAAGAGCTCTCTTTTAAGAGAAGTCGTCCATAAATACATAATGGTACCAACGCCATCACTGTATTACTTGAAAGGCAGCTCCCGGGTGGGATGTTTGCCGACTTATTTTCTCCAATAACACACTAAAAGGATGACTATTTAATTTCGACTTTTCCGGACCTTTTAAGAGTTCGGGTCGTCCGATCGTTGAATAATTGTGTTCGATGGTGTTTAGAGTCGTATCATAGGTATTAGGGGAAAGCTTTTAATGGCCTGAATTAGTAATACACCTCTTCAGGGCCACAATACTTACTTTGTACTGTAGATAAAATACCAAGGCGAATTCAAATTTTTTAAGTCACTTTTGACCTGTTTAGTAGTCTTGATAGACTTTGATTGAGAACTTCCACAGGCCTCAGGTACATTTTGTGTATGAGGTTGTATGTAAGTTCCAACACACCCCGTATTGAGTATGGTGTCAAATGTAAGACCTCAGGAGTCCCCGGTTGGTGATGTGAACACACTGTTTTCACGAACGATAATTTTTAAGTCATTAATACCGTCGTTAAAATTAATCTAAATTTTCTTTCAATAGCGTGATAAAACCCTTGACTGCGTGATGCACATTGACACCTCACACTTGACTCGCCTTTTTATCGTTACAGTGATTGATTTACATGACTGATCGGTAAAGGTCTATCAGAAGCAGACAGTTATTAAACCAGTGGCTATTGGTTCGGCGAATATATGGCGTGATCCAGATAATTGTCGAATTATCGCCAGCTGACTATGCCGAATCGCATAGCGTGTTGACACCCTGATTCGTCAGTTCTCCGGTTTCAAACGGCCAGTCGATAATATGCGGTCGACATGGAAGATACATGGACACGGTAATGAGCCAATTTCCATGACAGGCCGCGGTGTAGTTTCTTTTATCGGACCCAATTCTCCCTTATCGTATGGAAATCGGGTGAGAACTAAACATATGGGCCGCTCAATTAGGGTGATCCTCCTTCTTCACAAATGGCACCAATTTTATCCTTACCTTTTCTTTATCAAAGGGCCTAACAGACTGGCATGCCCTGTAGATTAGTGCCATTCTTTCTTGTACTTATATAGGACCTTAAGGACTCACGTCAAGGCAGATATCTCATTATTTCCAGTGACGGTCTATTTGACTCCATGATTAGGATCAATGAGTCCAAATTATCCTTTTGATGTCCATCCTGTCTTATTCAGGTTCCTTCCCATAAATATACAGTCTTGGAAGTCAAAATGACGTACAATTCATAACCCAGTATTAAGCAATTTTTTCAGGTTATATTACAGCACATACTGGTGGGGAAGATCGCTTGAAGCGTCATACAAACAAGGCATTTTAATGCAAATATGTATACATGTAAAGATTGATATTGTGTTAAAAATAGGTTTTCAAAAAAAAACAGTCGACGTTTCGCCTGTTCAGGCGTCCTCTGTACTGCAATGCAGACAAGAATGATTGCCAATCTTGTTATTTATAACACTTAGTGTTTTGTGTGTAATTGTCTTCAATACACATAATTAAACTTTTTTGTTCTGAATTTTAAAACATAATAATAAAAAAAATATTTTGTACATTTTCAATGTCATTTTGGGTTGTTCAATTAAGCTTTAGTATCTCCTTAATTATTTTATTCAATATTTAAAACATCCCAGGTTTAGTCGTTAAAATTTGATTTTGTATTTATTTTTAAAGACACGAAATTAGTATACATAGACAGTGTTTGTGATATTGTTTAAAAAATAATTATGAAGATACTCAAGGGTTTATTTAACAACCCTCAGTAAAAATATACATATTTAAATGTCACTTATAAAATACCAATTCCGTGAAAAATAAAAAAATTATTTGGGAGGGAATCGAAGCTTTTTTTTTTGAAAAAAATATTTTTAACACAATACAAATATCAATATATAAGTGTCTGTTTGAGTGCTACTCAGAAGAAGAATACTTGTACAAGTATACTTGACTGCGAAAATTAACCAATATTATTTTTTTATAAAAAAGTTTGACATTTTTATTTGTCAGCAACTAACTTTAAAGTTAGTTAAATTTTAAAATATTAGAATTTTGTGTACTATTAGTACGGAGCATTCCTCCAAATGCCGTGATTGAAGCATTTTGATTTTTTGTTTGTGAGAGCCAGTACGTATTCATAATGATAAAATTCAAAGATAAAAATAAATTAAATTCTATAATTTTTTTTTATATGTGCACAACATGCACGTATCTTCTGGAACGTGGGTGTCAAAATTCTCAAGATTCTCAAGGGTGTCAAGATTAAGAAAGGCTGGTTTTGTTTGTACTGAGCATTGATGTTTCATGGACTAATCTAGAGGTTCGGCATTAGGCCAACCGCGTCTTCGAAATAAATATTTATAATGGACACCCGATCAAAAAAAAAAATACAGTCTTATGAAACTGAGAATTAATGGTATGATGTATAATTCCGTTTTGTTTAAATAAATGTTAGATGTCATTAGGCGAAATTTATTCCTTTATATAGGCGACTTCACCTATCGATTATTGTGCAATGTGCTTTTGATAATTTTTTTTGTTCAGGAATATTTTATTTTATCTACTGGGCGTGACAGTAGTCGTAAGTCTTACGCTGTGCATTGTAACTATTTCTGGCAAAATTCTAAAAAATATTTATTTTAGGATTTTTTTTATGAATTCACAGTTCTCAAGCACATAGGGCGTTTAGGCTAAAATATTGTATATTGTTTTTCGTCAAAATGGAGGGGTCTCTAGTGTTCCCTCACTCTTTCGAGAGCCATTTAAAAAAAAAAAAGAAGAATATAAATGAAGACGAAATTGGTATTATCGACTATTCTCCGAAAGTACGTGGCGGTTCGAGGAGCAGTCCATTATAAAAAATAATTGTAGGATGAGAAAGCGGTGGGGAGCACCACGGGGGTGACAAAAGGAAGCCAGGGCATTAGGTGGAATTAAAAATATTGCAGGTCTTTACTTTGTCAATTCTCGCAGGGGGGGGGGGGGATATTGACAGGGCGTTCCGAAGGGAAATAAAGGGGAATTATTCTTTTATAAAATTGTCTCTCCATCGCTCCTCCCCCAGACAAAGAAGGAAAAAATCCTGGTCTGTCATTAGAGGAGATTTACTCCCCCCCCCTCCCCACTTCGCAAATTCTGGGACGTCCCTTATATTTTTTTTATACTTTTTGTCTTCTACTTTTTTTCTCCATTTTCCCCTGACGGCATTGCAGCCACTAACGGCTATATTTTGCAAATGCGGCAATAGTCCTGTGACAAATCGGCGCTGCTTAGACACGGCAATAAAAGTTCTTTTTTTTTTCCTTTCCCTAGAGCGGGCACAACCCCATCCTTGTTGCCACCCTTTCTTCCTCTCTCAGACGTAAAGGGGTTGGCAATCGGGTTTATAATGGCCTTTTTTTTTGTGTTTTTATAATCGTTAATTCTCTTTCAGGGTTCTAACCGTGATTACACCACTAACGGTCGGCAGTTAATATTTCCATAAGAGCGACTTCATAATTTTTGAAACGTCTTACAAAGTTGGTCAATAATCAAATCGTAAAATTACATGACCCTAACCATGGCTTTGTATCTTTTTATTTATTTATTATTTATTTGTATGGCTTGTAGCTTTGAGTTTACTTTTTATTATAAACTTAAACTTCCCCCCAAAGTTTCCTCAACACTAATGCCTTTGATAGTATTAAAAACTTTATAATTATAATGCACTAAATCTCGACATAAACATTACTTATACCTCATCGAAACAGCGAGACTTTAACACAGCATGAAAAAGCACATGTATAATACGATTGGAAAAAATAGTATTTAGAGTAAAAAGACTAAGAACTTTAATTTATATATATTATTATTATATTTATTATTATATTATATCATACATAACAAATACACATGAAGAAAAGTAGACGCTGCTTCTCTGTTACTATCAGGACTATGCCTTATCAAGTCAATGCCATCAATCTGTTTAAAGTTTGAGATTCTGAACACTACCAATTCACATTAAAGAAGATTAAAAAAAAAAATACAAATTTAGTGTCGTTTCAGCTAATTTCAACATTTTAGGTTACTTTTTTATTTGTTTAAAAGAAATATTTCAGTGATGTTAGCGGTCCGGCAATTTATTTTTTACAAACATTGAATATAGGTTTGGAAGAAATCGGTATCATGTCATCTTCGAATTTCTACTTCCATCATTTGATTTAAATATGTAATACAATTCCGTAATTGCATCTATCTACATAGTTTTAAGGGTTTTTACAACAAAAATGTTGGATTCGTTGTATTGTATAGATACATTATCCGTCTGATTTAACAGGGAGGCAGTCGGACAGTATAGCACAGGAGCAGCGGGCTGGAGTTGGAAATTTGCTTTATGTGATCGAATTCCTCCAGCGATTATTGATATAATGGCGGTGTAATGGGTTTCGCTGATGAACTAACATTAACTAATGGTCGAAACAGGGGATCACCATTAGAGCTCTTCTGTGCGAGGGTCATCCATTGTCTCCTCGCCAGGTCCTTCTTGTTCCTCGATACTCTTTTTGGTTTCTTTCGGAAATTTCCGATGAGTTTCGGCGGTCATCGTAGAGGGTTGAAAGGGCAGCTACGGATCGTGCCGTGTTTATGAACCATTAGTAAATTAACACGTTCCCTTTGTCCGGGGACGGGTTTCGATTTGACTAATTTGGTATGCAAATTGATGGTGGCCGAAGAAGACCATATGGTTAGACGATCTAAAATGTAAAATAGGATTTTTATTAATTATTTTGCGCTGTTTGAAGTACTATTTTGGGAAGAATGACAAAAGAGTAATGTTGAAAACAGTCGGGCCGATTATTAAAATTAATGATTTTATCATCTACGGTTTATATACAGTAATGAAAAAATAGTTTCAAAGACATTCCAACCAACTGGTGTGTTTGCTAACGATTGAGCTCTAGTATTTTTTTTTTCAGGTCGATATTACTTTTTAGAATCATGTTTATATACGAAACATCAAAAAATTATTAATAATAATAGTCAAAAAAATTAAGCCTACTGATCATAGGATTGGCCAATTTGAAGAATTTGTCCGGAAATGTTATCCCCTATGAATTATTATTTTGATTTAATTTATATTTTTCTAGTAATTTACCTATATTTAAATATTGACTCGATTCCGACCCTTGTACCTTATTAGTCAGTAGAAGGAATTAAAGATGATTAGATCACATATATAAATGAATATTTAAATAACGTCCTTTTTTTGTCTCCTCTCAAGTTACTTATGTCTTATGCACAAGCGATTCCAATAGACATTTTCAAGTGTTCAGAATGTTGTTGCTAGATATGTGAGACTTGTTACTCAATCAAAGTATTTTTTTAAAAGAAATTTAAGTGATGCAACTGACTTAAAGCACTACAAATATCTACGCTGGAAGGCGCCGTCATATTTAAGTTCGAGCCATTGCAAACTGGACTACCGTTCTGCCATTCTTTTTTTGTTTCTTCCCCCCCCCCCTTCTGCCGAAGAGTAGCTGCCTAGTAAATCCATTTAGCCCATCCACTCCCATTGTACCGGCCGATAATAAAACCCAAAGTCTCCTTAATTCGTTTAGTGCTCTAGGCTCCAGGGAAAAAATAATTGGACTGTTGTCTCCCGGAAAAGTTTCCACTCATTTTATTATACTTCTTTCCACGACTTTCAAAACTTCCCTCTTTTACTTCTACACGAATTTGAAGGCGGAGAAAGAAACGACTCGACGTAGCTGTTTACTTTTAAGAAGTTAAATTCAGTTACAATATTCAAGTCCGTACACATTGGAGGACAATGGCGAAATATATTCAATTTTCGATCAAAGGCGTTTATTAAAGTAAGATTTAAAATGTCGGAACGGACAAACGTTAATACCCCCAGAAAAGAAAAAGTTGGGAGAAGAATTCGAAACAAAGGGGCTGAAAGAATTTTGAGAAAAGTTCTCGCCTGTTGGGGGTAACCTCTGTTTCAAAACTCTTGTTTTTTGGAACTACTTTCACCTGGAGGGGTTGAATTTTTTATTTGATGTGAATCCGAGCCTACCCCCTCTTCGAAGTCGGAAAACATTCTTTCTTTACCCCTACGGAGAAGGTGGGGGGGGGGGGGAGAGGACTTTTACCTCTTCCCACTCCTGTTTCTTTCCCTTATCACGGTCGGTAGTGAATTTTGCATTAGGCTCGGGCAAAAAATCGTGGCCGGATGGGAATAAAAACGTCAAGGCTGAATTATTGAACTGTTCAGTGGTTTCAACCTACAGCTTATGTAACACGTTTTAATAATGGAAAAGAAAAAAATTAAAAATTAAACAATCTTCTTAACTCTTCCTGTGTAGAGCGGTGCTTTTGAAGTATATTATGTTTTAGTATATTTTTCCGATGAGTTACCGAAACACGAGTAACAGATAACTTCAGATCTTTAAAATAACATTTTTCCAATGAAACATGTACACCATTGTTATTAAAGAAATAAGAGAAAAATTATCCGACATTTTTCTTTTCTGTGGCTTTTTCTCTCGAAGAGTCCATTTTTTCCCTAATACTTCTTTCTGCTCCAGTCGATTTCATCTAAGGCAGAAATGACCACATTACCACAGGACTACAAAGAAGAAACTACGCACCCTTGGAGAAAAAAGCACAAAATAGAAAAATATACTTAAATACTTACAAAAATAAGGACCTCAAAGGATGATGATGTTTCCATTTGTTTGTTAAAAAGATAATATATTGGTGGTGCAAAGATTCAAACCCGGGAACTTGTGATTACGAATCAAACGTTCATTCAAATGCCTGAACACCAGAACATGGCATAATTCATTCTCTTATCTGGTCTGTTAGTTCTTTGATAGCTTTAAGAGTTGTTAGACTTTTACAAGGTTACGATTATTCATTATTGAATCTATTCATATATTTATTTTATCCTTCAGAAATATAAGTAAATTTAATTTTATCGTTAGGCTTTAATCATAAGCCTTAACTCCTGTTTCCATAGAGGTTGTGAGAGCTCCCCAATCTAAATTTCATATCCCCAGATGTAACTATGATTAAGTAGTCAAAACCGGTGCTGTCTATAGTCATACCGAACCACACGTCAGAATGTTATTCACTGAATTAGCTGAGACATTCGGGTGACGTGTCCTTTAGTGCACCATCTCGCTGACTATTAATATTGGATCCGACAGTAAAAGGCTCAGACGACGCCCTAAATATATATCTTATACACTAATATATAAATAAATTGCGTATTCACTACAGCGCTTGTGGTGAGTGTACTTGTGCACTATACTCCGGGGGCCCAGCGTGTTACCGCTGCAAGATGTATGAGGCATTGAATAACCTCGCGGGTCGTAGGGGTGTGTGTGTGTGTGTGTGTGGTCATTATTCAAAATCGATGTGCCTACATTTATCGTGTGGGGGGGGGAGAGGTCGGGATCGATTAGATCAATTTATGAATTAATGGCTTAGTTCAACTACACCCCCCCCCCAGAATTCAGTACGAAGAATGATTATTTTATGGCTATGTGTGTTTAACTTTTGGTCAATTTTAGGACTGTGGAAACTTTTCTACCCGGGCCAATAGACTCATGGGAATAAAGAGTTGCCATCGGAAGAACTTTCACCGAAGAACAAACAAAATAGGTATAAATTATTTCAGTTCTATTCCAAGTACCACTGTTCATTTCTAGAATGTAATAACTTATTCAGTTGTTACAGAAAGTACATAACTATCGAGTTCATATAACTATTGTTTCAAATATTTTCTTTGTAATTATAAACCAAAAGTGCATTTTTTTTAGATATGTAAAAAAATTAAAAACTAAAAAGAAGACAGTGAAGGAACTATGTACGAGTATATCGAAATATGCCCTAGTATATCCACGTGGTTCTCAATCAAGGAGAAATCATAACTTTGCGTTTGAGACATATTTTGATTTGGGGCTTGAGAAATCTTAATCGTTGTGGAAATAATGCCAACTTATAATTATTATTACGATTAGTTATTTTTTCTTATTTACCGTTATTGAATTTTAACCAAAACCTAATTGGTATGTGCCAAGGTGTTGTGGAACGATATTGCCTTCGAAATTTTGGATGAGTTGAATTATTTTTACGAACGTTATCGCAAGGCATACGTACAGCCGAATGACGACCGTACTTGTTCGTAAATACTGCCTCTTTCTTGGGGCTCTGGAATTATTTTATTGTTGTACAAATAATAGCGGCTTGATTTTTCCGGGTGTCTTTTTCCCGCCTGACGGAAAAAGGCAGACAAATAAAGACTTTCATTAGCAGCCATTCCGCTTAAAAGAAAATTAATTTTTAAAGCACCTTTTCCCTCCCTCCAGGCAAAAGGTGCCCCTCTGCTCCCCCCTCCTACCCCCGCACCTTTAGCGTTGATAATTCCTGATTACTTTTATTTTAGGAGGGCAATGACGTATTCAAAAAGTGGAAATCCCTTATTGGATCTGGAAGCTTCTTCCAGGTTATTGCATTAGCATTCAACCCCTGGGCATCTTGGAAATTTTCTCCACGGCTTAAGTGAGGGCGAGGGGGTGGGGGTAGCCGGCCGCGGGCAGAGGGGCTGAGGTGTCGCCGGTTTGAAATGAATTCAAAACTTATCCCATCTTTCATTATATTGCCTTTCGTTATATTGCATTTTCACGCAAATTAAAAAAATATTCTTTCCTCCTTTTTTTCCAGGGAGGCCTCGGATGGACCAGTTGATTAAGCGGTAATAAATTCCCCCTCCAGCTCGTCCAGTATGGAAAAGAGTTTAATGTATGTTAATCTAACTCAGATTTTTATAAGTCCTCCCCCCCATGAATATATTTGTGCCGTTTAATAAATGCAAAACTTTCGACTGGAATGAATGCTAACAAAGATATTTTTACTTTATATTTATTTAAGCTTGTTTGCTCCGGAGCGAGGAAAAAAAAGGCAGCGTTTATTTTCAATACTATTTAATACATGTTATTGTCTCCACGCTATAATATAATGTGCATATATATACACACAATATTTAAATTTATTACAATGTTTAAGATACTGACGCAGACATTTCTTGTTGCTTCACATTCCATGTTTGAAATCATTCCGTAATTTATGTGATAAAATTTATACTGTAAACAATATTATTTGATACAATATATCCTTAAGAAATTATGGAATACACTTTGGTATAAAATTTCTCTTCTATATTTTATATCTTTGGTTGATATGTCACTTTCCCCTCCCCTCCCCCTCGCCCGGTACAGCTCATTTGCTATTTAGAAGAAACATTTTAAGTGCTTTTTGAAAAATTAAAATGCCCCAGCCCACTGGGCCCTGTCTTATTTAAGGGGCGATTCAAAGGGCCGGTCAGCTTGAGGGAAGTGCTTTTATGAAAAAGAAAACCGGAGGGGGAAGTACAGACAAAAAAAAGACAATGAAGAAGCGCCCCCCCCCTCAACCAAACCCCGGTGGGTGCTCGGACGGTCAGTACTAATCATGTCGGCTCATTTTCCAAATGAGTACATCTTTAAAATTAAAGCTCCCGCTGTGGGATCGATCCTGCGTAGGTCTCTCTCTCTCCAGTAAAACATCCCTCTAGCAACCCTTCCTGCTCTTCCCCGACTGGGTCAGTAGTCCCCTGCCGCCTGTACCGATTCGCTGCAATTCGCCACCCTTCGCGCAGTGGGGAACTTTGTCTCGACATGTAATAGCTAGAATGCCGAAACACTGGATTTCCAGGGAAATCCATGTCATTTCAAGTCAACATTTTCCAGAAAAGTGATGGTAAGTTTCCGTAGAGAATTTGAAGTGCTACACATATAACTCACTGCGATCGCTACTAGTGGCAGCTAATTGTTGAAATTTTACAAACCTTAATTCTGCTGAATTTAAACAGGACAGATATCAATAAAAATAATTAATTGAGAACTAAATTTTAATCACATGTTTAGGTATTTTTTAAAACAATAAATGTTTAAAGATCAATTCAAAAGGTTTTTTTTTATTATTAGGATTTTTATAAAATGTTAAAATAATTTATGTAATGTAAAATGATCTGAATATACCCTATATTCTTGAACTCATCCCTTCCAAGTTCATAAAATTCCATAGCAACCTATCCAACCACCCTAATTCCCTAGCACAGTCATTGCACTGCACCACTCACCCCTATAATCCTCCTCGGAGATTAAAACGGCAGTGGCCTCGTGACCTGCTATAATCAAGTGATAGTGGGAGTCCTGGTAATGGCCAGTTTCTCTAATCATGTCCTGAGCGTCTGTGGCTCTCGCGCTCTTGGTCAGCCTCCGATGTCTCTTATCCAGTGACGCGGCGTAGGAGTGTGGGGGACTTCCCAAGACTCCACTTCCTCCTTCGAATGCGAGGGAGGTGACAACCTTGTGGACTTGGGGGGCCTCTGGGCTGTTTGTAAATATTGAATGAATGAGCGAGTGAATGATGAATTGTAAATATGGTAGGAATGATAACATTTATCTCAATTACTTATTGCCTAATAAAAGGCAGATTGTAATTTTGTCTTAACAAAAATTGTTGTTGATCTTAAAAAAAAAATTTTTTTTAAAACAACATCTATACAAACTCAAAAAAGGCTTGTTCTACTCTACGAAATATTGATTATAATGAAGTTTAGAATAAAAGAAAAAGTACATTTATGTAAGTTAGAAATAAAAGAGTATCTCACAATATATCTTTTTTATTGATATACCATCCTCAGTCGGCGTTTCGCCTTTTTAGGCCTACAATTTAAAAATATCTGCATAAATTAAATATTTAGAAGATCAATAACACTTAATTTAATAAATAGTAAGCTTTTTATTTAACCATTGTTCAAACTTTTTATTTCTAACTTACATAAATACCAACAGTCTCTTGTGTATGAATTTGAGTGCTACTACTAAAATGGATAATATTAGAAAAAGTACAGTTATTTCAGGATAGCAATCATCAGCGTATTGTCGGAATAATATATGTGATACTGTTGTTTAAAAAATATGCGTCAATAATTATTTTATTTGAAAATGTAATCTAATATTTTCTATATACACAAAGAATTGCATCGGGCAATTACTTGTGCATCGAAAGATATATTTATATTTTTTCCTCTATTCATTATCTGTAATCCAACAATTATTTTTCCTTTCGTAGAATTTTTTTTGACCCACTTCTCTAAGGTTTATCTTGTAGCATTGTTGATAAAGATAATTCCGCATTTATTATACACGTGCGACGTTACATGTATTAAAAAAAAAGAAGTTTGTTATATTTTAATGAATAACTGGACTGGCGTATCGGATTTAAGAAAAGTAGTTAATTTAAAGGCTGGGCTCTTATTCTGACAACTCCCTGCCGTTTTGGACAAGTGAAATATAGTTGCAATTATGGTTGGAGGAGTATTATGGTGGTTCCTGGTTCTCGACATATCAATACAGGTGATACAATTTTGGGTTAGAAGGCTACCGCGCTGGTTTAAAAGTTGTGGGTGATCACCAGCTGACTAGCCCGTTTCTTTTGCAGGGTTATTGATAGTTAACTCGCCCAATGTGATTGTGGCTTTAGGGGTTATCTTTTGCTAGCAAACGCAAGTTAAATAAAACATTTTGACGTTATTCTTAGAAGTAGAAGTACTCAAAATGAGACAAGTGTATGTTAGGATTTATATTATGTAAGAAAAGAAGAGCCCCTCCAAATATATCTTTTTTCATTGATATACCATGTCTAACATTATATATATAACATTTTACATTAGCGGAATGGAACAAGATATTGGCTGTATTAACGGTGTTTCCCCAAGGCACGATAATACGGTTCTGAAACGGTGCCTGTACTTCGACCCAATAACTTCCCCTTTCTTTCGCCTAGCCGTAAAATCGCCTGTAATTTTTCTTGTAAACAGTGGAGATTGTCGTCCCTAAGTCGAGGAGTTAAGGAGCCATAAAACGCTGGGATAATGGGTCGTGATTGATCCCCACTAGGGAAGGTGTCGTCGATTCCCGCAATTATACCGGAACGTGGCCGAAGACATCACTACCATCTCCAGCCCTCCAGATGACGGTCATCAGCACCATCTCATGTCCAATTAAAACCGACTGCCCTCTCTTGGTCAGGCCAAGTGCCGTATACGAAACCTTTCCCATGGAGAGCTCTATCCTTCTTCAGGTGTGTGGCACATGTAAGAACCACAACACAACGAAGGGAGAGGCTCTTAACTCAGAAAAATGGTTGTAGGTTGCCTGATAGCGTTAGAAGAAATTATTTAATCTCGCATTGAACGAAATACGGATAAAAATTAGATAAGATTTGGAAATAAAAATAAACCCGAAAGCGGATGAAGTGGGCCTATCTCCTTTCCAAGAACGGTCCCGGAGGAGGAGAGCGGGATAAAGATAAGAACCTTTATATTTAAACTGTCTTAGTTAAATTATTAAAATATTGAAATGAAACAAAAAAAACAACTTTATTCTGGGAGATTGTCCAAGAGAAAAAAACACAAAGTAGTAATGTCTACGCTAAAAAAAAAAAGAAAAAATACATAACATTACACTGACATATGCTTATCAATAACTAAGGACCTACATGCATATGTGATGACTGCAAGGAACCAATGAATATTTTTAAACAAAATGTACATAAATGAGTATAGCCTAAAGGGATGTATTAAAATAGGAAACTAATGAAAAATAAACAGAATAATCTAATAAGATTTAGAAATTGGGAGAGTTAATAATGAAAGAATATCGACAGGAAAAGAGTTCAAAAGGTTTGAAGCGACGGATATAAAACGAACTGTCAAAGAAGCAGATTTGTGAGAGGGGTCGGAAGGACGGGATGTAGTACTGCGGGATTTGATCCCTGATTTGAATTGGGCTCTCTTATATATTAATAAACATTTTGCTTGGTTAAGTTGATTTAATTACATTTAAAATGGGAATCAATCAAATGTTTCAAATTTCGCAATGTCTCATAAAGCAATTAGTAATTATGACTTGACAAGAATAAAAAAAAACAAAAGTGTTATTGTTTTTTTCATCAAAATTATCTCAAAGTTATTCAAACAAAAGTTTCAAAAAGAAGTAAACAAAAATCTATACGTTTCGCATTGTCTTATCTGAGATACGTTCAATAAATAATTAAGACTGGTCGGTTAGATTTGTGATAAGAATGTATTTCAATCATGTTTACTATTCTCACTGAAAGTACTCACATACTATTTTTACGGTTTGCAATTATTTATTCGGATACTATAAGATAATTATCACAGCAAATAACCCCCCCCCCACGGGTTCGAATCCCGTTCCGGGTGATTCATCACCATGTTAGGAAAGGCAAGGTACATAACCTCTATGTAACGTGGTCTGAATGGAACCCATTTGAAAATCCAAAAGGTAGAGAAAAACATTGTCAAAAAAATAGTTTTGATAATATATTACCGGAATCATTTCACAATAGTCTCTATTGAGGATTCTAACATACATTTGCTCATATTTTTACAGAGACAAAAATATGTAAGAGCGTTAATGTGGGCTGCAGCTCACCTCGATATTTGGGATCCCTATAATAATAATAATTTTAAAGCGAACGCTGAAACGTAATAAAAAAATTAAAAGTGCAGATGAAGGAATTGTAATTGAGGGACAGGTATGGAGCGGCGTCTAATCAATAACTAATTACTTACGTAAAGCTCTAAAAAAACATTCTTATGAGTGTAAAAGGTGAGAAGGCCCTCGGGCAGCGATTTCCAGTATACTGCTTAGAAAGAACATTATTAATTAATGTGAACATTTATTATTAATGATCTCGTTAATGGATATTAATGGGTTACTTTACCCTTATGTTATGTTACCTATTTAGTGGTGACAAACACTCAGGTAGGCTTGATTACTGTCGCTTTAATCAATACGTCTGCAATTATGTTTGAGGATAATTTTATATTTATCATGTCACCATACTCCAACTAACTGGACGATTGGAGGAGTCAACTATCAAGATGGGATAGAAATTTCCAAGGCTGCAGTTAATGGACCCATTAGCTTTAAATGGAAAAGCCTGTTTGATTATGGGAAATGAGCCATTACTTGGAAATGAGTAATTTTTAGTAATTTCTGTCAGTTTTTCTAAAATTAGTAAATCATTAATTAAAATTAAAAGACAGAGTGGTCATTGATTAGAACTTAGTAAGTTTGCTGCTTCAAAATGACTAATTAGTCAGTTTAGTGATTGGTAATGCATAATTTCTTAGAATTTTATCGGTTCGTCTAAAATTAGTAAGGCATTAATTAAAATCCAGACAGAACCATCTTTAAAAATGAGCCATTGTTAGTAATTTATTAATTTTGTTGATTCAAAAAAATAAGTCATTAATTTGAATATAGCAAGTTTGGAGGTCGGAAATGAATAATTCCTTATAATTTTGTTAGTCTTTCTAAAATTAGTAAGGCATTAATTAAAATTAATACAGAGCAGTCATTGATTAGAACTTAGTAATTTTGATGCTTCAAAATGAGTAATTATTTAGAATTTAGCCAGTTGGTAGAGTGGAAATGAGCTATTACTTGGGAATTAGTCAATTTAGTGATTGGAAATAAGTAATTTCTTAGAATTTTATTAGTTTTGTTTGAAATTGGTAAGGTATTAATTAAAATCCAGACAGAACCAACTTTAGAAATGAGTCATTGATTATAATTTATTAATTTTGATGTCATTAATTAGAATATAGCCAGTTTGGAGAGCGGACCATTGCTTGGGTATTCGTTAGTTTGGTGGATGGAATTGAGTCATTAATCAAATTTAGACAAAGTTGGTTTATAAATTAGATTTTAGTCATTAATTAGAATTTAGTCAGATCGGAGTAATTACTTATTATTTCCTTATGATGAACATTTACGAATGTTGGGAATCCGTGAATTTTATTATTCTGGCACCTTTTTTTTAGTATACAATAACGAGAGATCTTATAGATGAAATAAGGCAATGATGATGTGTTCAGATTTTAGATTATCTTAGAAACTATAAATTAATAGGAGTTAATATGGTTACACAGTCGACTTATGAATATTCTAGTTATGGATGTTATGTTACCTGTGTGTAGCCTGGTGTGCTGCTGGACGTGACTGAGCTGCTTGAACCTCCGCTCGCAGTAGGAGCACTTGTAGGGCTTCTCGCCTGTGTGGACCCTGATGTGCTGGACGAGCTGGTGATTTGATGAAAAGGACTTGAGGCACTGCTGGCACTGGTGTGGCTTGTTCACCTCAGGAGGCCTCGAGAGTTCCCTGGCGTGCATTTGCATCGCCGACTTGTGCATGAAGATCTGTCCAACAACAACAACAGTATTACACGAGGTGGGTCAACAACACGTCCGAAATACAGGCACATCGGGGCACCGGGGCTAGGCTAGCCAACAACGGAACACTGAAGCGACCGGCAACAGAAGTACTGATAAATTGTTACTTTTATCTTTGAACACGTTCCTCGATTTACAAACGATAAAGGAAATTACGCAAACATTACCTAACAGAGATTGTCATTGCATAATTTATGCGGATATGTGGGGGACACAGTCTAGGTGAATAATACAAAGACCTCTATAGTCATAGTTTCTTACTAAACTTACTTTTTTCTAATATAATATATTTGACAAATCTTCATAGTGTTTTTTTTCTATTAAATTTATTATATGCATTTCGGATTAAAAAATATTTTTCATTATTATATGTAGTAAGTCTTATTTAAATAATAATCAATATGTATTAAAATTAATACCTTTTAAAAAATATATAATAAACAACAACGACATCCATACTACCCTAAATACTATTTGAAATAGATATTAAACCTAATAAACAACATAGTTTATTATGAATGAAATTATGTCAATTTTGAAATAATATGGATGAATTACAAATAATTTTATAGTCTCGAAAATCTCCTGCAATGGCTCTAGACACCAATACATATTTTAATCATTAATATTAAAAATGAGAGCTTTAACTTAAAAAATAAAATTTAATTTAATTAAAATAAGCTTTATTGAGGAGTTTTCTTTCACTTGTCAGATATTTTAGTTACTAAATTATTGTTATATTTATACAGTTTATTCAACTTACACATAATGGCAAACACATAACAATATACAATACACAAGAACAATTAGGCGAGGAACATCAAGGATGTGGGAACATGCTGTTATTATGCCCCCGAGATACACATACTGTCCATGCACATGCACTGTACGGGGTGCAAATCGCTGCAATAAGCCGCACCTGGGTTACGCAGTGGCACGGTACAACAGCTCTTGGGTCTTGTATAAAATACACAGGGGCAGTGTGTACACCTTGGCTGTACTCAACTGTACCCACAAAGACTGATTTATGAATGCCACGATCCTAATTAAATAACAATACGCCCGAGTTGGAATGCAGCAATAAACGTCACCATTGATTCATTCTAATTGCATCTTCGCCCGCTGGCTCTGCCAGGGTGGTTTCAGATCTGATAGTATGCTGTGCATAAACATATTAAGTGATTTATAACATATTTAAAAAATAAGTAACTCAGTCGTGATCTGCTAAACTAATAAACAAGGTAAAGAATAAAAAGTGAGTAAATAAAAGGAGATGTTCGTTGAGAGAAGAGTACAAAACGGTGGAAGAAGAGCTAGGAAACGATTGTTGCGGGGAAATTCCTGATAAATTATCACGAATGAGGCTTGTGCTAAAAAAAATGCAAAGGCAACGGGTATCTTTGGTAAAAACTAGACTGTTTGTGTCGAAGTTATGAGAACCAAAATTATACAGAGCGATTTAGTAGGTATAAGTGAAGGGCATAAGCCGAAATCCTAATACCGGAATGAAATAAACAAGTTGCTGCCCCGCCTGAAAAGCGTACAAAGAGTTTTCCCACAATTGTTGGAGCTTGCTTTCTGATAGTTTCTGATTGGCCGATTCCAAGGCTCCAACGTCCGGCCTCAGAACAATGAGGCCTCATTGAATTTTCATAGGATGGGGCTTTATCTGTATTCCTCAAGCGGGTTTGCGAACCTCCTCCTAATTATATCTGTATAATTCTTTACCTTCTTAGTAAGTATTACCATCCGTATGTTGTAGTGTACCTGGATATAAGCCGTGCTCTGCGGGGGTCTCAGGAATACAATTCAAGAACATGCTGCTACCGTCACATAGAAAGTCAAGTCATGCGTCAAATTTTTATCGTATGGTAGGTGGAAATAATAATGGTTTTTACAATTCCTCGCAATATACTGGGTTAGGTTTTTTTAAAAAACAGTAGCGGAATGTATGAAAAAAGAAATTGACTGGGCGAAAAGTTGGGCTCATTTTTTTACTTTTTTATGATTTCTTAATATTCTAACGAGCCAACACTCTATTTAAAGGCTTGAAGGAGAGACTCCAATTATTTATTTTTATATTTACATCAATGCTTCGCCAAGGCATCAGGCATTTTTCGAAATCATTGTTCATGAGAAAAATCATTACTATCTAGCAAGAGTTTTGGTGTAGCGTTTATAGGCTATAGACTTAGGATATGATTTCGTTAGCTCAAGCTCGGAAGGTGTGTAATACTTCTTAAAGCGATGTTGAGGACACATATAAAAAAAACAAAAATGAAAGGAAAAAAAGGTAATGCACCCAATAGCTGGAGCAACTTGTTCGCTAAAAGCATGAACCAATACTGCGAGGATAGCGACAGTGATCCGGCCTGACAGGGCGAAAGGAATTAAAGCTGAGCTATATAAGACAGGAGAAAGAAGAAAGCAAAAAGAACTCGAGTGAAATAAAAACTAAGTTATAAAGGATTCCAAAGGATCAGGGGTTAATCGGAACTGGGGTGGAGTAAAAAACTTTTTTAATCGCTACCCTATTAAGTGCCGCTGGCCTGACCATCGCTAATCCCCACAATTAGGGACACAAAAACCCACCCCCTGTTTACCCCACCTTGCTCTTCCGATATTATTGCACCGTCTTCTCTCTCTACCTCTCTCTCTTTCTGCAGAATCCGTTTCGCTGTTTAATTGCCCCGAGGGTGGGGGTCATTCCTGCTCATGTTTGATCGGTAAAAAGCGCCTTTATGAGAAATGAGAAGTGGCCCCCGAAAAGGGAAAACCGTTGCATTACTTATTTCTGAATTAGATAGGACTCGGGGTGAAAGGGCTTTAAGAATATAAGAGGGTCGACTGAGGAAATCCCCGGGCTCCTTTTTATCATGGCGAGTAATTGAAAATCTCTAAATTTTCATTAACATTTCATCGCCTGAATTTTCCAAAGGGCTTTTACTATCGCTTTCCCCAATGGATTAAACGAAAAATGTTTCAACGTTCGAATCAATTCGCTTTAAATTACAAAAGTCCTTCGGACATGTCCCAAAGAGGCCGAATGTGATAAAAATAAGGTTAGATTGCCTAAGATGGAGATATCGTTTGATAGGTAAAGAGACTCGCTGACTAAGCGATGGTATAAATAGTAAGCTGATTTCAGAACAAATCCATAGAACCTCTTCAGGCTCCTCTGGCGAGAGTCCCTTCCAAGTCAGGGAGATTAAATCCAGGAGGAGGATTCAGGAACCCGAGCCAATGCACATGTATGCTTGGATGAGGTCACATGGACACAATGCAGCAGCCTTTTCTCCCAAGAATCAGAACTTATCGCATAATTTATTTATCAAGCCATCTAGAGTTCATTCAAAATCACTAACGAATTTCTGTTTTCATTAATTTGTTCTGAAGTCAGCGAAATGTACTATTTTCTTGGCTATTCAGTACGAAGTTTTACTGAGACCACACAGAGGATCACTAAAATGTTCGAAAATAAAGCCTTCGCTATAGACCGTTACAATAGGTCCATCGACCTTTTATTGCTTCAGGATGAACTCAGGTGAAGTAGTTGCCTGCGCACAGGTACTAAACTATCTACTACCGGGGGATCTCGAAGTTATCCCAATCCAAACACGGCGCTGAAGACCCCCTATTTAAAGAGCCCTCAGATGCTGAAGAGATGATTGCGAGACTGACTTTTAAGAGAGGACAAAAGATTGGCGATTCGCTGTTGGGTGTGTGTGCGCGCGGCTACTCGCCAGATGTTGTCTCATGGAGCCGGTCACGACTTTATCTGCGGTACCCTCTCCACGGCGAATTTATAAGTCCTTTAATTATTAGAGCCGCGACTTAGAGGACAATCGGCAAGGCTAGGCTGGGCCGTTTCTTCACGCAAATGGCGCGCACAAATCCGACTCACCAAAGGGACCGCCGCTCTCGGCCGGAGGTTGTAAACAAAAACTGTGCGAAAAATAGAATACGAAAAAGGTGAAAAAGTCACGACCCTTTTGAAATAGAATCGCCTGGAGCGGGCATTCAGCCTATTCAGAATGACTTCCGCGATGCTCCAACGCCCGTGAAACTACAACGAAAAGTTTATGAAACCGTATGAGATATACAAAGAGACTGCATGCATTAGAAAGCTTTTCTGAAGAACTCATAACCGTCCAAACGGTTACGGCACAATCATATTTCGTCTCTTTATATGATTGTCTTCTTCGCACTATCAATATTGTTCAAAATAAACAATTCAGTTTATAATTGATGTTGAAAAATCTTTGGAGGACACTGACCCGTGGATAAAATAGTTGTTTATATGAAATTATATTAAACCACTGGCACCCAACCATACTGATATTTTCGACAAGTGTTGCTTTTATGTGTGCGTGTAAATGATCGGCGCGGACTCAATTAACTGATAACCAACTATCACCCAGTGCCGAAGACACCGGGATATTTGTACACAAAGACAAATTAGCTGCGAGTGTTGATTTTGCACCGCTCAGGTTCAATAATTGCTTATCGATCGGCAAGCTGGGCAAACTCGATTGATCGGTTATCTGGAATTGGCACCCCACTGTTTGTTATGAAGTACTCTCCCCGGCAGTTCCCTTCCTGCCTGTCATCAAACCGTCAGCATAATTATCCCCTTTGTCAGTCGTACGGGATAAATGTAGTATATTACATCTTAAAAAATATGGAGGTTGTAGGAAGGCATATTTAACCTTTATTTAGGTTTTATTGGGCGAATCCGCCTTTTCTTAAGCACTGTCTGTGTAATGATCAGCTCTAGGTCTAGTCAACCTCCGACCACCAGTCATCCCACATAAGTTGCTACACCTTTTCTGACAAGCGAGTGATTGAACACCTTAGAATAGTGTGCCACGGTCACTAGAAGGTAAAAACCACAGAACGCTGAGGCCTTACAATAACAATTAAAATTGTTCACGACCACACTTAAATAAATGACCCATAATGAAAGGATATAGTGCAGACACCACCGGAACACAATAGCGATGAAAAATCGATGCTTTTAATCGGAGGAAGAAGGATATCTGAGTGCTGAGTGGTGCTCGGCATTAAAAAGCACCACTTTCTGCCAGTTCCACAGCTGGAAAAATGGCCCACCCCTAGCTTGTAAAACGCCCAGGTGTAGTACATCTACTTAATACCGGCGAGAGAGCGGCGAGGGGAATGGGGTGACAATTAGTAACCCATTTTATATCCATTACTGCTGGGTGGGTTGGGTCGGCGAGAGAAAAATACAGGCATAAATCTCCGTGTCGAGGACACGTATACTGTTGCTTAGGATAAGGATCCCGCGGCTACGTGCGCCTCCAGGGACTCTGGAGTGTAATCCATTTTTATCCCAACAATCCCTTCAGTCCTGTCGTAGGCCTATCTTGGCAATATTTATTTCCCTTAATTAGTTTCTCAGCCGGTGGGGGGGGGGATATCCCGGACTAACCATCTTTAAGATTCATAGCCCCTTTTAACTGTTTCTGGAAAAATTATCAATTTGGGAAAATGTTTTCTTTCCTGCTTGCTGCTTTATTCTTTAAAAAGTACTGTCTCGCTTTAAAATAACTACTCTCCATAATTTAGTACACTTTGAATGATATCGTCATTTAGAAATGGTTAAACTTTCCAATTTTCACAAAGGTTTGGAACTTTATGCGTTGTAATTGCAATTTACTAAAGCCCCGACAAGTTAATACCCCTCCCTCCCCCTCTTGATAGGTAAGTTTTTTGGTATTTACCAATCAATTACTGAGCTTTAATAATTATGTTTTTTGGGGTCTTATAGGGCACTTTTCCAGTCGTTGCATCGTCGAGTACGTCTTATGGTTACCGTGCTGACTTCTATCCCAGGAGTCCCGGGTTGGATTCAAAACTTACCTTTTATAGGTTTTGTCTGAAGCAGATGGGTCTGTCCGAGTTCACTCAGCCTCGTGAGAAGAAATGAGTAGCTACTTCCATAAAGCAGGGACTCATTCCCGTTGAGATAATCGATATTAATGTTTATAGGCAATATAGCATAAGCTCCTAATACAAGGGCGACAACCATGGACTGTGTTACCTCGTCATGAGGTGTTGCGCCATATACTACCATAATTTCTCATCAGGAGTCGTTCTAATACGGAATGACATATAAATTGATAGAATTATAATAACAAATTAAAGGTTGGCCATTTGCATCACAGTGTTCCAGTCGCCGTTAAACCCTTATGATTACAAAATCTTGTTTTTATAATATTTTCCCCCTACTCTCCTCGGCCCCTCTCTTTCTCTGCCCCATCTGGCGCTAAAAGACCTACCGCCAAGAAGACATATTACTATTCAAATGAATTACCATCAGCTCCCGGCGAGGGAAAGGGTTGTTGTTTTAAAGATGGATATTTTTTTATCTCCCGAGGGCTCTTGAGGGATGGATGTGGTGCCTGTAAATAAGTAACAGGTAAGGGCACTCAACCCCTTGATCCATTACAGCCTCATTAGGCTGCGGGGGAGAAACGAGAATTTTTTATCAACGCCAGATGGACAGCACGCGCCCGGGTATCAATTTTTGTTTCACCTAGGAGGTTGTTGATGCTGTTGTTGTTTTTTGTGCGGTTTCGATTCGGATATAATTTGTAATCATCCTATCGTTATTCATATCCCGTAGGCAAATTAACCGTACCATGCCGTGTTTATGGCCCGTTCCAGAAAGTCCTTCCTGTCTTATCCGCCTCAAATTGCTCTAAATTGTAGACATCTCCCATATTCCTGTCAATCAAACCTTAACCAATTTCGAGTAGATTATATTAACGAGTGAAAAAAAAAATACAAACTAATTTATAGGAAGGACGAAATTGAGCCTGAATAGAAGATAAGTACTTTTGTATAATAAACAACGACTTCATAAAATCCAAAAATTTCAAACATTACGCAAGAATTTTAGATTATTTTTTTATTTAAACCAGAACCATCGGATTACCTTCGTGTGATCTAATGTCCTATCTAAAAGAATTCCAAAAGATCTGACAACATGAAAACTACTTATAATGAATAGTCTTTGGGGATTACGGTAGGCTATGCATCTCAAGCTTTATTTCATTGTTTAAACAGGATTCGCTTTTTCTCTATTCAAGCTACTCCCTCAAGAGGCTGAGTGAACTATTACCCAATGAATCCTAATGTGGAAACTGTGAATCGTACCTTTGTCTCCGGTGTAATCAGTCAGTCTAAGAAGAAGACCTATCAGGATGAGTAAGTTATAGAATGCAATTTAGTAATTTCGACGTGAAACATAGGCGATTTATTAATCAATTACTTGTAAAGATACATTGTTATTATTATAAAATTAACCGTTAGCAAGGAAGCCGTTAGTTGTTCTGATACATCAAATGTGCATCAGTCGGTCAAATATAGCATAAAGTGAGTATAAGTCGTATGTTCTTCACTGTTTACGCCCTACGCTGAGACAATGGATTCAGTGGATCAATTAAACAAAATTGTCTTTTTAGGTTTTCGGCTGGCGAAACAAACGTGGAAAAAAATGTTGAAGAAATGCAGACGGATTGCACACACACGAGCCTCAGGCGGACGACGAACACAGGTTCTAAAAAAGGACTTAATAAAAGATTGTTTGAAGCAGCCCGAAGGTCAGTCTGGCCTGCTCGGCCCCAGGCAACGAGATTTAAAAATATTCCAAACCGCTCACCTCGACTCCTTTTCGCGGTGTACCCGTTTTTTCCAAGTTTCGAAACCGCTCGATGTTGAGTTTCGCACCAATTTCCCAGTTCTAGGCCAGGAGTGAGCGTTGGAAGGAAGGCTGGAATGACAACCGCAACCCGCCACGGAGAAAGGACTAGGTTTCTCTACACTCATTTAGCTCAAGCGGGGTTTGCATTTTATCATTATTCAGACTTACACTCAAAAAAGTACACATAGAGCGCGAAAATTAGTATTTAAAGACAAATTTGAAGTCTCTCCCAAAAACATCTTTTATACAGTCAACGTTTCACCAATTCAAGCATCCTCAGAATGGTGGTTGTGAATGGTATTATCTTAAAATTCATTATTGTATAACGACTTTCTACGGTATATAAAAAAACTTATGTAAATGATTCGTAAATGAGAATGGAAAACATTTTTTGGAAGCTTTATGCCTCCGCATTAATATAGAATTTGTTGATCCATGGATCAGAAGCTTTCCTTAAAAGCATATTAAATGGTTGTGAAAAATACAATCAAACAGTTTTTGGTTAAAATTAATTAATTAATTAAGCCATCTCGGTCATTGAAAATCACGCCATTTCCCAACTAGCTAGAACGACTAGATGTAACTTGTTTGTTTCTGTTGTGTGTTTTTACATTGTACAGTGTTTCTTATCATGAAAAGTTTAAATCATAAATGACCTTTGAAGTGACTTTTTTAAGTTTAATTTTTTTTTTTTCACTTACACTCGTTATTTCATCTTAGATTATACACCCTAACCTGTTAAAAATATTCGTACGACATACGTTGTATTAACAAATCTGCGTAGAAAGTCTCCTATTCTAAAGTATTATTTAACTTTTACTTTAATTTTTGAAAAGCCACCGAAAACATTTTTATCAGAATAAAATAAGTTAAGGGTAGAGCAGAGAGAGGTGTACATATATAAATATACATATGTCGTCGAATATACTCCGTTTCAAAGTCGAAGAGAGATCGTGGTCTTTGGTTATTAATAATTACTTGTTTTTAGTGAAATGTCAGTATTTCGAGTTGTATAAATTTGCCACAAACATCCCTGCTCCATTTCCGTTGGCAATCGTTTATCAGTAACGACCGAACGGTTAATCTAAAACTTATAAAACAATCGATAAACTTTTAACTGAAGAGCGGCGCATTAAGTGGCTATTGTTGAATTGCAAATATTACTACAGACGCAAGGAAAAAAATACGTTATTATTATCCCTTGTTTAATAACGTTTTACGGCTGCCGCTGTGCTGGGGCGGAAGAACGGGATATTTAGAAATATTTTAATTTCAACGGATCTCCGCCAAGCTTTATGACTTTCGCGAGTAGTCCAGACGATTTATTAAATTATTAAAACGAGTTTTTATGCGCTCGGGGAATGTCACGTCTTGGTAATCTTGAATAGGTGCTATAAACTATACCCATTCGCCACCTTAATATCCGATTTTCTCCTCAATAATTAATGATAAAAGACTTTTTTTTTATATAGGTTGCTAAGATTTAATTTTGGGCATTACTTTCATAAAGAGGTATACTTTTGAAATTCAATATTAATAAAAAAAAATATTAATGCGTTCATTAAACTTTGCGTCAAATGAAATTCGTCCTTAATAGATAAGACTAACAATAGTAAACAGACTGATTTTAAACTTTTAATATGCATATTATTTTATTATAAAATTTAATTATTATATAGATTTTTTTTTTTTTTTCCTAAGCTCTCTAGTTAGAATTTTAGGATGAGGGAGAAATATATAATATTTAGGGTGATCGGATCCTTGTACTAGGAGGACCTGCTTGAAGGTGGTGTGAGAGGAGTAAGGAGTGTGGGAATCCTCGGTGGAGGTTGATTGTTACGGTACAGTGGTGAGAGTCCACTGGTGGCTGAATTATTATATAGAGGCTGTAATGAAATAATTTATATAGACGTAGTGTTAAGTGTAGACCGGGAATCAAAGGTACTAAGGCTTGGGATATCTGGATATTTTTGGTGGGGGATTTGGGGACATTGAGGTCTTGAGTATTTTGGTCTTTGAGAGTCAGCGAGTTAAGTGTTCAGCAACCATGACTAAATAACATGTGACTAAAGAATATAAGCCTCCAGGAGTTTCGAAACCGTACCTTTCCCCAATTAAGTAGAATATCTATGTAATTATAATTTATATTAGATAACTATTACTTTTATTATATAATACTCTCTAGACAATTATGTCATTGTGAAACAAATAAAACTATGCACTAGAAGAATATATAACCTGAGATCATATTAAATGAACTCTATAAACTATTATTCTTTATTAAAATTTTATAAATAAGAAAGTAAAATGTTTGTTAAAATAATGACGGAAATCGGTAAAATATATACGTTAGAAATTTAAAGGAATTAATCTTTAATAAAATGAAAAAAAATTCTCTAGGAATAAATAATATAATCTTGAAGACTTGAATAATCTTGGAGAGTTTTACTTGTTTGGATCGACATCCACCATTTTGTGCGTTTCCTGCTCCATGCAATTATCTTTTCAACAATTTTTTTTTTCATGTCATCTCCTACCCCCACCACAGAGTGCTCATTGTTCAGAGCTTTTGGAGCGTGAGATCCCAAGTGAAACTGCTAAGGTGAAAAAGTACGACTCATACCACTTAAAAAAGGAATTATTTTTCCATTCCTTTGTGTCGATAGAATGTTGTAATAGATATATATGTAGTATACATGTCGACTATTTGTGACATGTCAAATTCATAATTAATTTCTTATTGCTGAGGATTTTAAACGCTATTTATAAATGTGTCTGGTCGTATCCGTCGAAGATGATGTAATCAAGAACCGAGAGAAATGCCTTTCAGTAAGGCTTCATCAGGTGCTGGATGTATTTTTTAAATTTAATATTTGGCCTGAGGAACCCCGCTCGTCTTGGACTATTCCGATTCAATAATACACATGTAAAACACAGGGTAGCGAATATAAAAAAATTTCGTCCCATTCACTTTCATACGGGTCTTAACACCATGTGGACCAGGTTTAATTATACAAGTATGAAAGTGTGTGAGGTTCGCTGAGCAACCCTTTATACTTGTCCTCTCACCAGTTCAAGGTATAAAAATGTGCGGGGAAGCCGAATTTCAAACTTGCAACTTGGAACCACGTTCACTAAAGGTAGGCAGAAATTAAAAATATACCATACGTTAGTTACTTGGATATTATGTAAGCTATTTTCTTACTATTAAAATATTCATTGATTCGATGGAATATTCTGAAATTTAGTTACGGTTATAAAAATAATACATCTAAGTTGGTGAACAAAATCGCTTTATGTTCTTATGAATTGAAGTTATTTTCTAATTTTCCTAATAGCTGTGGAGATATTATGCAGCTCAACCTCAGATCTGCGTAGCTCCTCCTTGTTGAAAGGAACTTAATGTTGCAACTAGCCTTTATTCAGCACTTAAAGTTTCTCTGGAACAAGTTTCCTTTTTTCGATTTTTGGGCGAATTAACTCTACTAGCTCTGAAACTATCACTGGCCATTCTGTGTAAATTCTTGAAATCATCTGGTTTTTGCTTGTTGATTATATTTATATGTGAAAAATTTGATATATTCATCATGTTTCACCCACATCTGTTTTGTTTTTTTAGTAAAGGGTATCCCAGAATTAACGCAAGATTTGAATTTGCCGTCATTCGTGCAGTAAAGTGCTGGTTACCCTAAAAAAACAATTTGACAGCTGACAGTTTAGGTTTTAGTCAAAATGGAGCGTTACACGATAGAACAACGTGTTTTTATTTTTGAACGTTATCTCAAAAATAATGAAAGTTTGACGGCCGCAGTTCAAAAATTTCATACAAAATATAGTTTTGACTTCATCAACTGTGAAGAGATTAATTAAAAAATTTAGGGAGACTGGATCAGTTGGAGACACTAAACACACTAGTTGTCCATAAAAAAGCCGTTCAAATGTCAATATCGAAGCAGTGTTCCAGGAAATCCAGGAACATCAATTCGGCGTCGTAAACACAGTTCTTTGTGCCGAAATTGGATGATATTGATGTAGCCAATATGTGGCTTCAACAAGATGGTGTCACATGCCATACAGCCCATGAAACAATTCAAATACTGCATGCAGTATGTCTCATGAGACATTTCCAGGTAGTACTCTCACGTTTCGGTGATCAGAATTGGCCCCCTAGATCGTGGGATTTAACACCTTTAGATTTCTTTTGATGGGGTTATTTGAAGCCAAAGGTGTATGTCATCAAGCCCACTCCCACCCGTGCATTAAAATAGGAAATTCAACGCTGCATCAACGAAATTCAACCACATTTATGCCAAATGGTCATGAAAAATTTCGACAAAAGGGTGCGTATGTGCCAGCAAAGTCGTGGAGGCCATTTGCCCGACGTGTTATTCCATAAATAACCCTATCCTATTTACTTTATAATTCAATAAAAAAATAACAAAAATACTAAGAAGTGTTTTCTATTTAAATCAAATCTTGTGTTAATTCTGGGACACCCTTTATTTCCATCATTACACAATTACAAATCTGCACAAGCAACGGAAACCTTCGGCTTATCGGGTGTCATGGTGAAAACTGACATACAGCAGGTGAAAGGGTCCAACAATATCGACCGTATGGAAGTGTGTGGGTAGAGTCACACCTCATACAGAATAAAGAGCTACCCCTCGTCACGGACCGGTATTACGGCCCGTATGAAAGTGAACGGGGCCCTTAATACAGACGAATCGAATAGTGTGTACTTTTAAAGAGGAAAACAGTCTAGAGGCATTCTTTTAAACAGAAAATAGCACGCGAGGAGGAAAACAATTTAATTGCAGGGTGTTTGGGGGAGTGGTGGTGTAAAGTATACCAACCCCTTTCCTTTATTATATATTGTATACGAATTTTTTTATTTAACTCAAATTAATTATTAAACAATGTAGGCAAATTTTATTTTCGTTATTCTGCAAAATTTTGAAAAAGGAGTTACACTGTTTTTCCCCAGGCCCCTTCAATATTTATCCGTATCGGTATGAACAATTAATAAGAAATCTTCCTAGATGGCCTAATAAAACGATATAAACCGTTTGATAAATTTAAATCTAAAATAAGAAATAAATTGTCATATAAAATATACGACTTGCCCACGTCAACTAGGATAGTGTCCTTCGAAAAAATTTGTAAAAGCTGCATATTAGTATGGTCGAGGACGCATGTGAACATGGAAATAGGCCATAACCACCACTAATGAATTCGAGGGAAGCTGTCAGCAAGGTTGTAAAAAGACCAGGTAGACAACCATGTTGTAACAAGGAATTAAAGCATACGGGCTGAATGGGAAACAGGGATAGGACACTCCTGGAGTGACACCTGTTAGAGTCCCTCTCTTCCCGGGAATTTTTTGTTTTGTTTCAGGGCATGTCTACCACAAGTATAATAGACCTTAACAATGCGGAAAAATCATAAATTTTAAACAACGACAAAGCAGTTGAGAAATTTTAAAAGGGGTGGTATCGAAAAGAGTATACCATTTTGATGAACGAATGTCTTTTATTTGAGCTATGGGAAGCAGTAAGACATATCTGAATATGTTATGTATAAATAATCTGTAACCCTGACTAATTAATCATTCGGAAAATGTAGTGTTTTTTTTTAATTACAAAAGAAGAAACATTATATGAATATGTAATAGGATAAAGCATTCACGAATAAAAAATAAATGAAAAATATGACTTGTGCCATATTATTTCCTGACGTCTCAACGCGCCTGAGCTCGAGGCTATATTCCAGAAACATAAATAATTCACTCTTTTAAAAAGTTATTTCTCCCAATGTTAAATATACTGTAATTGAAAATAAATCCATGAAAGAAAATAATTACAAAAAAAAAGAAAGAAAAAGCAAAAAAAAGTCGAGCCCAAGGCTTCAGAAATAAATCAATTTATTCGGCTGTCAGGTCAAGCCCTCTCTTTTAATATTCTCTTTGCCTTGTAAAAGGACGCGAGAAAGAAACGCGAGGCTTGAAATAAAAAATAAAAAATAATAATAAGAAAAAAATAAAACGGAATGCAATCAAGCCTTGGACGACCCGCAAAAAGCACTTTACAGCGACCGGAGCTATGAAGATGTCCATCTGTGCTTTCTTTCTCCATTATTGTTTTTTTTGTCTTCGTTATTCGACTTTTTTTTCATTATTATTATTATTATTATTATTACCGTTCGTTTAGTTATTTAATTATGTGACGGAACGGAAAAAAACTTTCGCTCGAGACGAAAATAATAGACCAGTCGCCGGTGCTCATGGGCAACATGGTTTTTCGTTAGTAAATTTAAGCATTGGTGCAGTTCAACACCAAGAAAGGGATAGAGATTCTGTTCTAAATTGTGAAATAAAGGATAAGAATCCGCATTTTTTTTTTTTATGCAACCCCCACGTGTACCCCGAGTTCATGTTTTGGGAAAATTCAGATGTTCGAGTCATTTCCAGGAGGCAGTGGTGGCAACAATTTATTTACATTATATAAATACTGAAATATATTTATTTTTAAAATATACATAAACGAAATCTAGTAGCAGTGAACAATTAGAGGGCGGCCTCTACATCCCAGAGCAGGCAGGGTACTTCCAGCTTGTTTTTTTAAACTAATATAATGGTTGTATTGTATTCCTTGGTAACTGAAGATTGATTGAAACATTGTAAACATTGCATTACTTTTTCGGGTTGAAATTATTTTTGCTTAGCCTTCTTAAATGTGATCTGAACCACGGGGGGGGGGGGGCATGAATTTAAATCTTAAATAACGGCTGAGCATTTACTCGAGAAGATTGAATGTTTTTCACATTTATGTCGGAACATCCCCGTACAAGGTCATACACAAGATGTACATGTGATCTATGGAAGCTCTCGACAATCTGTCCTCCAGTGCAGTCTGGTTATTACTGCAGTAGTCACCTTCCTTTTCCTCCGATTTTTGTAGAAAATAGAAAAAAAAGAATAGGGCAGGGAAGATGGAGTCTCTTCAACTTTATTGTCAAACCTTCATGTGGTTACTTTCACAACTACACCAATCCAACCCCCCCCCCCCCTGCCCGTGTAGAAGTACAGCCTTCTTGCTAAGAGTAGACCCGGCGGAGAAGAAGGAATTATGCGGCGTATCTGTTTCAGCTAACGGTCTAGGGGCGGACTACACACCTCAAGACCCCGGATAAATATTAAATTACCGTCTAGCCGCTCTGTGGAACAGTTGGAATACGATATTGAGTAATTAACAACATGGATAAACATTACAGCCTCTTTATTTGGAAATCGGCGCCAAAGGTTAAGCGGAGTCCCCCCCCCCCACCCCCGACTGTCCCGGCACCTATTATGTAAAATTAAAATCACCCAGTATCATTCACTATTTTAATTATCAACTTAACAGGCCGATCGTATACCCACACATTCGCCGTATTTTAATTCATTATCTCATATCATGTACTAATATTTCATTCGACTGTAAATCGTGAACGAATACATGGATTTATTTACCAGGATTTGCGAGCACTTTTCAAAATAGGCCATAATATATTCTAGACAAGAGAGATGTAAAAGTAGTTACAAAGTAACCTGTGGCGTACCTGGGGGGGGGTGAGAATGGTCCACCCAGGGAGGCATTTTCGCCTAAATAAAATAAAATATAATATTGTTCTAATCATAAGAATTACGAAGGATTAAAAGGGCGTACTAGCAGATGATATAAATTTTGACAATGTTAATATACCTTACAATTTTTTTATTATGTGTACAATATTTTTGAGCAGTATAAATAAATGTATTTATTTATGTTCAGTAATTGTTAATAACCACTTTTGATTTTTATCATCAAAAAAGGGCGGCAACTTGAGGACTGTCCTAGGCGGCAAAAGCTCTAGGTACGCCACTGTTAAGCAACATGGCGAGCCATATCTCAAAAGCGAACCTCAGTTGGGTCGGTCTCGAAGTTTTTGTAAATGCTCTCTGCTACCAATAAATGCCCCTGTAAATTATTTTTTACTATTGTTCCGGGCGACGGACAATAACCAAATGCCAAAATTACCATTACTCGATAATCATCCGATTCAATTTATAATTGATGAACTTGAAGAAAAATTATTTTTCATTTACATCTGATTTTTGTGTTGTCGAACTATCAATTATTTTCATGATGTATTGAACTAATGGTCGGTTTGAATCAAAGTCCACTTCATTCGTAAAATATTTTTTTAGTCATTTTTTTAGTCAAGTTTTCAAGTTTAGAAATCGGTTCTAATTCATTAACAGTTAAATTCAAAAATCTGATTGTATTTTTTGTGTCTTGAACTTTTAATATTAAACATGTGGGCAGGGATAGGTTATGTTGACTGCCACCTCCTTTATCACATGATGGCGCCACCCACTCAGGCGGCCGGTTATTGAGTTAATTTTAGGCAAGGAACTATTCCTCACTTTATTCTATATGGGGGGTAATAAATAATAAGTGAAATAATTGTAAAGTTATAGTCAATTTATAAAAATAAGAGCAAGCTGATTAAGAACTTATAAAGTTGTGAGTTAAAATAAGAGAAACATCGGACGCATGTTACGACTTGTGCCCGACCCTCAAGCACACCTAGGCGAACGATGTTCTCTAAAAATAATTGTGTGTGGCCTCTCCTTCCATCACCGTGAAGAATTGCCGGGCATAAGTAAGTGTCGGAACATATGCGCGGCCGCATGAATTGATGCAGCGGAGTTGTTGCTTTTTTTGTTTTTTTCTCTCCGCAGGGCCCTCTCTCTGCCACGAGCCGTAAACCGGACGAAGAATATAATTATGGCCGGTAGAGGCCCAAGTCGGATAGTCTTGAGGTAGGACCCGGCTCTGCTATTTATAAAACCGGTCTAAGACACAGCGGGGTCAGGGTCTGCCGTACGGCACGTGGGTCTTGCAAGTGCCCAAAGTCCGCCGAGGGAGCGGGCGGCTAACCGGTGACAGTCAATCAGGGTGCAGAGATGCCCTATATTGGAAAGTAGGCCTGGAGTTTTCTCCTGGATATAGTTAGGTATAGCAGGGTGGGGACAGTGGGGTACCTAGAGCTTATGACGCCTGGGTTGGTCCCCAAATTTGTCATTTTTTTAAGACAATAAAAATCAAGAGAGGTCATAAAAGCAGCTCCGGGACTAATTCGTGCTAAATTGAATATGTTGATTACAACGTCATTAGTTACACAAAAATATAAAAAAAATCCACCACAAAATACGAGTCCCCTAGGTATGCGACAGAGTTTTAACGCTATATATAAAACTATTTGAATCTATGAAATGCAAATTTACAAAATAAATCATAAAAACCAGTTACAGTAAGAATTATTAATGTGATATTATTTATGTTTTTTTCATATATTTAATTTGTTTTGTACATTTTCTATTTATGTACTGTTTGTTGTTGATTTGTTAGTAACCATCAATTTTTCTCAGCTTTGTTTTTATTAATTTGTTTTATTACACAGGCAACAAACCTACGCTACCATAACAGTAACCGGTAGTACGAAATATTGGTATTTGATTTATATATGTATAAAACTACAATATTTTGTTTAATCAGTACACAATATTTACATTTGTGAAAAATAAAGTTTGGAACGGGTAGGAAGCCAGTTTTGTTTACATTACTTTTTCTCTTTCACTTCTTTCCTGGAAAGCCTTATAGCTAGGCCAGAGAGTGGAAGCCACCAACAATGCATACCTGATTGTTGAGCATGAAACTATTTACTCGCACTAATTTTACTGTAATGTGGTATTGTCGATTCGCATACTATTACAAGGGGTTTTTCACATTGGACCAAATAATCCTTAAGAGGAGATAACAAACGTTTGGAAATACCTCTCAAGGAGAAGTAGACAAATCTAAATGAATTCCGTAATTCGGATAATTACATCGCATTAATTATCGTTAGTCACATGTGTGATAGCTATATCAGTTGTGTGTTCCTGCGGGATGAGCTGGGGATTGGAATTCGCCAACATACCGACCGGCGCGAAAGGCATTGAAATCACAATCGGCTCATAAAGCTCGTCGACTCATCTCTATAGTGCAATGAACTGTTAGATTACAGAAGAGCAAGTCTGGAATGATGGCGAGTTTTTTTTTTTGCTAGGGAATTTCATTGATCTAGTTTTTATTACATCGCGCATTCTTCCCGCTAACAGTAGAAAACCGTTAATTTGAATAATAAATTATAACGCTTCTCAAGACACGACGGCTAATATTAAGAAATTGTTAAAAAAAAAAAAATCATTTCAAATGACAGAACTATCAACTTTATTATAAATTACATGAACACGCCATAACACATTGAAGTACAGTATAGGTATGTATTGATAGGGGAAAACACTATATTAATGGAAATTATTTAGGACCATTGAAAATAAAACAAATTTACAAATAAATTTTCTTTATTATTATCCGGCCATAGTAAACTGAGATTTTATGAGACTGCTACTGGATAATAGAATCATTTAATTCTTAACTGATGAAACTGAAGAGAATCATTCAAATCTGTTTTTTGAAATATTTTTCGGTTTGATCAAAGTCCACTTCATTCATAAAATAAATTATCAAAACATTTTTTTAGTCAAGTTTTATGAAATGAATTACTATCGGTTCTAATGTCGGCGTCACATCTAAATTCATACGTAACTTTTTGTGTCTTGGACTTTTAATAGTAAACATTTTGACAGGGATAGGTTATGTTGACTGTAACCTCCTTTATCACATGATGGCGCCCACCCACTCCTTCGACCGCGTTATCGAGATAAGTTTAGCCATGCGAAGGAATTATCCATTACTTTATTTTATATGCAGTGAATTTAATAAAAAGTGGAATAATTGTAAAGTTATAATCAATTTATAATAATAATAAAAAGTATTGATTAGACGATCGACAATCGATGGCAAGCACTGAGGTGGACAGAGACAGCGAGAGATAAGAGAACTGACCACATGACCGATGACTGATAAGAGTGAAGCCAGACGTATACGCGCTGATAAGAATTACGACTTACCTCAGTCATGTCCGTGCGCTCCTCTCGGCTCGGCAGCGGGATAAAAACCAAAAAGAATAAGGAGCCGGGAGTCTGGAGGGGATGCTAGGGAGTGGGGAGGTCACGTGGGGGTCTCCTTTTGTTTTAGCCCCCACCTGAAAGGGTACTTGTGTGTGAGTGTGTTCGAAGCTCATGTGTGAGTGTGTGTTAACAATACTCGCGTTTTGGCGGGCGCGCGTTTTATAGGCCATGCTACAGGAACAGCGGTGTTCCGCAAGGCACCGCGTTCGGTCTCCTGGTCTATTATGCAAAAGAGCACTACTGCACTTGTCGCGCTGTGCTGAGAGCGACGCGTAACAGCTTCGGTATCTGGTTTTATCTAGTCTCAATGTCCGATTTGCTGAACAGAACACGGCATTTGAAACTTGTACGATACAAAAATAAATGCATTTATCTAATCAAATGTGTTTTATGCAACTAGTAGTTATTTTTACTAGCTTTTAATTTTTTCAATATATGAATGAAATTTTTTTACTGAATGTTTAATGTTAATTACTAACTAACTTATATAGTTTTAAATAACGAAAAAAACAATCTTTATAAAATAAAATATTGACAAAAAATATAAATATTACCCCGGTTGAGTAGACTAGTGATGTCTATTGTGATAACTTTGAATTAGTTGTAAAGTTCTGAAAACTTAAAAGAAAGTACTTTTGTATTTTTACCAGCACATCTTATAACAGCTTAATCATCTACATGATCTGAGGGGTTGAAGAATATACCTCATTCATTTCAGAACCCCCCTATAAGCCGGCCTAGATCCCGGTAGCACACCACGTACACATACCAGGAAGTTTTTTATTATTATTAGGACACGGAGGATGGGCGGTTGATGGGGATGAAAACCCTCTACCTAAACACTTACCAGTACATTTTTATGATAAAATAACAACCATACAGACATCAGGTCCTCAGGTACCCTCAAAAAGCCGAGAGTCCTGTTCCGAGCGGGGTTCCATGTGTGTATATAGAAATATAGATTGGGTTTCTTATTCCTTATGGAATCCCATTCAGGGGATTTGAATCCGAAACGCTATGAACCTAAGACTGAGCGAAACACTGTGCCGTACTCCACATTTAAGCACTAAAAATGTCTCATCTTAAAAATCAAGATTACCAAGGGGGATTTCAATGTAATTCAAGTTTGTGGGTACTTTTTCCTATGTACTTTTCGTTGCTTAATGGCTATTGTCGATGGAGGGTTCCGCGTAGTATAACTGGTAAAGGCCACAGCAAGAAAGTAACAGACGCGCTGACACTGCGTCTGTTATCGCTTAAGATAAGAAGCGAGCGCCCTGATCTCGGTCAACGCTCTGCTGGTTATCCCAGTCTGCGCTCAGTATTTTTGCGACGGGGCAACCGGCCAACTCGACGCATTTTTTTAAGGTAGTTAATCTTTTTTTTCTTTCTTCTACTATTTTTTTTTATTTTTATGTTTTGCCAACTTTCTTTCGCTTATGTCATTGATTTATGTCCGATCTTGTTTATATTTGTGCTCGGGTCGCATTTATCAAACCGCTGAAGGGGGAAAGACGCACGGGGGCATTGCGAGTTCGTACCAAGCAAGATATCTGTCAGGTCTAAAAATACCGCATAGCCGACCAGTAAACCCGAACCGGTGTGTAGCGGTGAATTTTAATATATTTTTTCAACTTACGGAGTGCCGCCGGTTTAAATTATTTTTTGAAAATCAAAAAACATAGAAAATGCCAAAAGTATTTAATGAAACTTGAGTGCATAGCATTTGAACCCCGCTTGCCCACTCACTGCGTTATAAAACCGTTCCGTTATATTAAGTTGCTTGATAATACTGAAAAAAATTCTGTTCGTTACCAAAATTTTCCTTATTCTATATCATTATTATCACATCACGTTGTATTGGTTCTTCAACTCTATCCACTTAAATATCGTGAATCAAATGATACACCAAACTATACTTCAACATATATTAACAAATCTTATTTTAAGACATGCATATAAGTCATTCACCAACTATGCTCAAAATGCAATCAATCCCTCAAAAAAATAATAAATAATTAAGGGTCGTCGTGTAGAAGTGATACTTCTCTGAAAGGAATCCATAATTTCATTTGTATTTGAGGAACATATAAAGGTGAAAATGAGGACCATATGAAATAATTATATGCGATATAATTTTTCTGAATGGTTTTCTTTCGTACCGCACTCAATTTCAATAATTTAAAGGGCAAAAAAAAAAATGTGCATTGATCGTGAATGAGCAAGCAAGCGCCATTAGTAAGCTTATGAACACGTCTATTTTTGTACGGGGTCAGGTAAGGTTGATGCAGTTGAAGGGTTGAAGGGCGCTGCTATACAAACAATTCAAGTTACAATTTTTTCTCCTCACCGGAGCACCGTCTCACACTTACACAAATCGCCACAAAAATCAAATTTGTTGATGAATACTTATCAAAACATAACCATTAGTTTTTTGAGCACTGAAGTACCGTCTAGACTTGTAATTGATTGCAGTTCCACGCCTGTACAGCGTGCGGGACACTAAGCAGGAAATAGTTTGGCACGCGGCCTAATTATGCCAGGTAATTTTGTTAGTCGCAAGCGGGTAATTGGCTTTTAGAAAATACATCTCGGTTTTTAAACTTGTATTTAGTATTTTTTTCGTTGGCATTAGTTTATGCATTAGTCAACATCAACGCTCTAATACGAATTGTGATATAAACGCTGGACTCTGATGTGGTTCTGTGGCTGGCGTATCCGCAAGACGTGAAGAAGATTCTGGGTACGAAACTGGGCGGTCAGCTAATATCTATTGAGGACAAGCCCCTACCCGTCTTTACTTCGTTAAATGTAAAAAAACGCAGAAGAGAAACATCTCTCTTAAAATAAAAAGCAAGAGCGCCAGTTTAGTTTGCTGTTAACAGTCAGACCTTGTCAGAGTCCTTAACAATGTGAACTTACAACCGCAACACATATTTTTACTATCTCTCACTCGAGATAAAAAAAAAAGAAACATTCTTATCAAATGTTTGTTCGCATGAGCTCTAGTGGGATCAAGTTCCGTTTGTTTGTTTTTTTTTGTATTTTTCTGCATAGTTACATTCTATCTCAAAGGCAAATCAGCACCAGCTGCAACGCCATCACAAATCACTATAATGAGTTATAACATAAAAAACAATACAGGGATTTATGTTTTTTGATTCAAAACATTACCTTGACAGGCCTGTCCAGATCAAAAACAACAGATTAATAAGAGTGTCGATAGCAACAATTTGTGATTTTGTAATTACAGGTTATTAGATTAATTTATGATTTATATTTACTTTTAATGATAATAAGAACGAAACGACAGTTAGGTTAGCGAGTAAATATGGGCTCTAGTTCGACATGGAGAAAAAACGTCCAAAAAATGTTGATTATTATATTTTTTAAGTATACAAAAAATGTTGATTATTGTATTTTTTAAGTATACAAAAAATGTTGATTATTGTATTTTTTAAGTATACAAAAAATGTTGATTATTGTATTTTTTAAGTATACAAAAAATGTTGATTATTGTAAATCATTCAAAAAAGTAGTTCATATAGCCTAGTTTTGCAGATGGTTTTTTTTATTAACAGAGTTACTTTTTAATGTCATATTCTTTTACCATTTTAAGAATTTATTTTAATTTTACAGATACGTTACCAATGAATAAATACCAATTGATTGGCCATCGTTTTATTCTTTGAAGTCAGTCTTAATATTTATTACATTTAGTGTTTTTGTATGTAATTGTAAATTAACTGAATTGTAGTCCTGATGATGCCTGGATAGGCGAAACGTCGACTGTTGATGTACTTTCAGCTATTTTTACAGACTTAAAAACTTTTTTTTGAAAAAATAATTTACACACAGCATAAATATCTATTATTGAAGTAAATTTCTTATAAGGATTGGAATGCATTAGAGGGAACGCGCCTGAGGTTTTCCATCGCAGGCCCGTAATCGGCCTAATTTAATTCTCGATTCCACCATTATGTACAATTCGGCCGAGGGTTGTGTGATATCTCCTCGTAAAATCTGCCCCGAGCCGCGGAAAAGTTGCCTCAAATTATACAGCTAGCTTGGGTCGTTGGCTGCCGGGAAACGAAACGAAAGAGGAAATTGTGGGCGAGCACACCACACTCTTGCGTAGATACCCGATCTAGAAAACATGCTATCATTGGAGGGAACACTGGCTTACAATTTTATTAAGTGTCAGTTACTGCGGAGCGAGTCTAAAACCCGGTCTTGTGCTCAGGTCGTGATCTGTTTACATGCGATATGTTTCATCGAGTCATAAACTGAGCTAAGAAAAAATTCCCTCTTCAGCAGTTTTCAATCTGTTCGACTGAAGCAGCTCACTTTTTCTTCTATTGATTGAAATATCGGAGTCTTTTATTCGTCTAATCTTAATTACTTGGATATCGTATCCAAAAACATGTAGGATTGGATGTCACAGCCCTGTTACATAACCACAAATTTGATCATCTTACCAGCTGGTATAGATTTAAGGGATAGATGAATTGAGAAAAAAAGAAATTCTTCAAAAAAATGATGTAGTTTAAAAGTTTGGGAAATACGACGCCCACTTGTTCTCCTATTGATCGAAGCTTCGGTCTTACCTAACTTATACAGATCTATTCTTATATATTGGCTCCATGAAATGGTCATAATGTCCTCTATTTAAGACATTGATTTTTCTTACATGTACAAGGCGTCATCGATAGTTTTCTCATTCTGGAAATTTTCAGAAATCTTAGTTGGGAGTTTTTCAAGGAGCTATTATACGTTATTTTTGTCAATCGTCGGAACATACTGCGGCTAGCGCCGTTTCCTGGGCTTATTATATGGACTCATGTTACGAGCGAGCTACTAGTGGGAGGATTTCGAACTTTCAATGTGTACGAAATGTGAACATTAGTGTCATGTACTTCATGAAATTGCTAGGTGGTTTACATGTTTTTTACTCACATCCTCCTATCGGAACTCGTGTCCTTTAAAAACACTATCTACGATCACCGCCTAACACAAGGGACAGATGCCTCGCCGTCTTTGTACGACACAGGGTTGCAATTGTAACAGTTAGGATTATGTTAAATCCACGAAGCTTTTGACCATTCTCAAAGTATAAGCCCCACAGAAGATTTTAGAGATTACTTCCATCTACTAAGTTCAGAAAACTAAAGAACTTCAACTGTATTCCAAAAACTAAAGTTTAAGGATCTAACGTAGTTCATGAACCTTCATCCATGTTAATTTTTGTTGTCAGAATTAGGGTAATACATTTTTTTTATCCATTTACTGTGGCCTAGGTGCTTTATAAACCAAACAAATATTAATAATCTTCGGTAAAAAAAAAAACTAGTATTTAGTTTACTATAACTTGATTCGCATCTAGTCCTAGGATCTAGAGATTGTCCAAGTATGAATGAAGTTCGTGAATGTACCTTATCAATTTAAGTCCGCACAAAGATAAATGAAAACAGTCTTTGACTAACGTCCCCAGACTTTAGACTTATAAAGTTAGCAGACCTGAACCCGTTGAGGTCGAGGTGCCAGTGCTCCGTAACTGTTATTACTGTACCTACTATCGGTTACGGTTTCAAAGTTGAAAATTATCCTCTTAGTAAATATTAATGGCGATAGGTGGTTAAAAATCATTATTCGTCCACCGTGCAAAGTGGAAAGAATAGTCCTGTGCCGTATACAATTATCTAACAGTTAGCCTGGCAATTATATAGACAGTGCATTAATATTTATCAATAGTCCCTTCAGGCGCTTTTCTCAGCTATCAGATTAAATTTTAAAAGAAACACGACTCAATGGTAGTCGTTGATTAGTTATTTAAACATTTTTTTTTTCAAAAAAAGGAAATGATCCAACTGCGGAGTAGAAATGGAGGAAGTAGAAGCATATACACAACCAGAAAAAAAGTCGTGTCCTTCCTCTTCCGGTTCATCAATAGAAATTACAAGCTTAATACCCAGGATAAATTACTCATTTACAATTTGTTAGTCATATTAACTACATCTATTTGTGGCTTTGTCATTCACTCTAATACCAACGAAGTCCAAATAATCCAAAATAAGTTTCTAAGACACATACTTGACAAACCAAGATTGGAAGTTTCGCGACGTATCCAATGCTGATTATATTCTGCATTTAGCAATAAAAACAAAATGTGTAGATAGATCTGCACCCAGCAAGAATAAATTATTTTAAAATATCGCTAGCATAGACACATTACCCAAACATAATTGCTTAGGACGTAATACGAACAAATGTTTGTTATTTACATATTTTTTCCATAATTAAAATTTGCGTGTGCTCCAACGAAGATTTTATTCATAACCAAAAGCGGCATTGTTTTTTGTTTTAGACGCGATGCGTTGCGTAGCAGCGCAGGATTAATTTTATTGTGTAAATATTGAAAATGAATTGATTTGAATACGATTTTAGAAGGTAGGTATTAGGTTTAAGCTGAGTGGTTGTGGTGATGTGTGGAAATAGTAATGATAAGTTACAAGTCGTGTTTATTTTACCCAGATCACCAGAGTGTATATCCTTAAGCCGTAGCATGAATTATAGTTGCTTTGGGATCTTCATTGCATGACCTGCGTGCACTTAATACAGAACACTCGGCTATCCCTCTGCGCACACCCTCATCCTAATTAAGGTGATATAACTTTATTTGACTGTTTAACATTTTATGATGACGTAAAAGTTATTATTGGCAACTTATTTTCTTTAAAACGATATATCAGTTTATTTCTATAATTCTTCTAGTTTTTTTGTGAATTGTTTTATACTAGCTTCCAGTTGGTATTAGTTTAGGAACAAGGTATCCTTTGCCTGAACTGTAAGCATATATGTCGGATGCAGTGATATGGTGTTGGGCCTAGATACAGCCAGGAGCAGCCAGGTTAGTTGGCATGTGGCAACCGTGTTGTGGGTACAGGACCCTGTGTAAATACCCGGACCTGCCCTTCTCTGTCAACACGCTTTTACAGCGGACATCTCCACGGGTTGCTAATGTCATCTGTGTTGTTCCAGTCCTAATGGTCGCAATAATGGCTATGACCTCTGCATCTTGGCGAATGGCCGGTTAGAACGGTCGTCGTTCGGGGACGTAATCGATTTCGGGCTTTTTTAGGGAATAACTCTCTCCGAATTTCTTCGAATAGGCGATAGGGACGGACTAAGAGGCCCTTGTCCGGGACTAACAAGGAAGTGGAAATTTACCTCAGGCTATCTACTGATAACGACCAATTAGTAAGCCCAGCTCCATGCCCGCCCAGCGTAAATAAAGTCCAATGGCCTACCGCCGACATGAATAAAATTTTAATTTCTGTAAGTCCATGCTAAGTTCTGTACGCTAAACAGAACCTGACAACACATATATGAAAACAATATCCTATCAAATTTGTATAATTAATAGTTTGTCACAACGTTTTAAACTGAGTCCATCCTAAGTCAACATCTGCAGAACCAAAATAAATTACTTGAAGGATTAACAAAAATAAAAAACTTCTGTCCATGAAATCGTGTTAATTAAAAATAAAATATGTTATCTAGTCTGTTTTTCTATGGGAGGTAATTACCAGCAAGTAATATCAAATATTCTGAAATTGAATGAAATATTGTTAAAACAAGTTTACTATAAATATTAATTATTAAAAATTTGGAAGGATATATTCTTTTAATTATATTAAATTTTTGCATTCTTCTACTTATCATATATTAAGATAAACTGCTTTTTTTTTTTATAGAAAGTCAATTAATTCTAATAATTTTAAAGATAAACATAAGTAAATTAGTAAGAGAGAACGTAAAGGAACGTAATTAAGGTATGTTCGAGTTCAAAATGGAGTACGCCAACTCCTTAAAAAAGATAGTTCTGAACAAAACCACTCATAATTCAGACTAAATATTCACATTATTTGCCACAATTTTTCGGTCACTTAAAAACGCCTTTTCGAGGATAAAAAATCGCAAATGACTGAAAGTACGGTGGTCATAGTAATTTTGAGAACATGTTTGTGCCGATAAAATTGAGTACCCAAGAGACAAGAAATTTCCATGGAGCTTTCATGATCTGTAGTTATGATAAATTGTAATACATTAAAATGTCACACTTATTAAGTGACAATTTTAAAAACCGATTTATTTTAATTAGAAAAAAGTTGTTTATTCTTTAAACAATATTTCGTGCAGCTCTTGTTCGACATACAGACTTGAACTTGATCCGGATAGGCCTGTTTGATGTACCGATGTTGCTATTGTAAATTAATTATTCTAATAACTAGTTTAGTGAATTAATCACTTACCAGGGGGACGGGGATACGAATCCCCACAACAAACCTATTTTTTTCTCTCTTTGCTCCGCGAGATGATGTCAGATTAATATCTCGTTTTCGAAATCAAACGATTCTTTTATTTGTCTTTTTTTTTTTTCCTTTCTCGGCTGTGAGATTGTGGAAGCTGTTTAGCATTGCTAAATAGGCTGGAGGTCGTCCGGTTGCAGAAACTTGAGGGGAGGAGGCCCCCAAAGACAATAGCTCCTCCTAGCTCTTCTTCAAGGGGGGACAAAAAAAATTATTTTTTCAACTCTCCACTGTTTCAGTTTCGGCTGTTGATTGTGCTTCTACCTGGTCGGTGTCTGTGGGAATGGTCCAGGATGTGCAACTTGAGACATAACGGTTCCCAGGCACCGAAATGCAAATTATAATACATCGACGAGCTTTTTCCTGCTACTAACTTATCATTCATAAGTGAGTACTCGGACGGATCTTAATGAGTTATGCACATTATGCCCGAGCCCGGAGGAAGGCTTTATAGATTGAAACTTGTACACGCAATATTACCTCTTCTAATGCTATAACTGCCCAATCTGTATGCATACAAATGGTACGATCGGTATGAAATTTTAAAATAAATATAATAAAAAAATAAGTCCCAATCAAATAAATTTAAGTCGTTTGAGATTTGATGACTTTTTTCTGATAAACTAAAAATTTAAGTTTTAAGTGTCAAGCCATTGATTCCTTCCTCTCGTCCTAGCTAATTCAATTTTTTTTTGTCAATATTTCCAATATTAATCAAAAAGGCAAATTTCTAATAAACAAAAGCATCTCAACTAAAATAAATAAATAAAAACTATCTTTCTATTAAGTTAATAAGAAAATAACTACTTTGAAAATGGAGGATTAGTAGTTTCCAGCAAATGGAGTAGAATTTCATTTGTATTCGCTCACTGTACATTTTCTGATTAAAAACAACGCATGCTAAATTATTTGTATCATTAAATAATATTTAATAGTAACCATTATTGTAATACAGTTTATTATACGTATTTATAGTAAAGAAAGTACTCAATTTAAATCGATTTTTTTGTTCAATGGTCTTTTTACATCATTTAATACGTATTTAAGAAACTTTTAACTCAAAAAACTTATTTAAAAATTTAAACGATGAAAAAAAAATTGCCAGGCTACTGATCCTTTGATCAAGTAAACTACCATTAAATAGGCGGGACAATTTACAATATTATGTACGCGATATGAAAAGGCCACCATTATTATACAAAAGAAAGAAATAGGTTTGAACGACATAAAATATTTAGCTATGGTCAGTTACTAGCTATCAGACACCAGACAAGCAATGTGTAGGTCAGGCGATAATAATGCCAGACTAAGCTATGTCTAGGTAATGCGCAATAACACCGAATAAAACCTGATCATTCAAAAAAAGGTTTGTCAGAATACAAAAATGTTACCGCTGAGTATAAACGCGCCTCCTAACCAAGCGAAAGTTAATCGAACAGAGATTTCGACAAGGTATACTTCCGATAACTGGATCATTCGTACCGATACGCCGGCCGTGTATGATGCTTAATGATATGCGCATTAATCATAATCAATCAGTTATGTATATGATACATGATAGGAAATGTGATCGAACGAGGAGCTCTACTCACCACTAAGTGGCAACGCCAGCCAGGCCTTGGGACGCACTGGCTGGACAAATCCAGCTACACCAGCTGCTCGCTCAGCAGTATCAAACAACGCGTTTTATAATTTTTTTTTCTTTTTTGTTCAACCCTGTAGTTTATAACAGTGTTGGCAATTGCTCTTATAACTTATGTTATAAACAATAATAATTAAATCGAGACATTCCGTTCAGCTTTACATTTCCCGTATTTCATGCACAATACATGATACATTAATGTATGGCATTAGTTCAAATATCACAGACGTAACTGTACATAACTTCTGCCTCAACACCAATATAAAAAAATCGAATGTTCCTATTCAAATTTTTATTTTATTTTGGTAAAATGTACTTCTATACATAACACCAACATTGATACAAACTTTACATTTATTTTGAGCGGGTGTATTTTTTCACGACTAATCGGTGTAACAGCAGATAAAACATGGGTAAATTTTACAATTTTAATAAGTTTTAAATTGTCACACCTACTTAAAAAGGTTTGTTCTTTAAATAAATAAAAATACTATTAAAAAATCTGTGAGTGCTTGCAAAACAATTTACAATATTTAGTGGGGGGGGGGGGGGTTATCACAGTGAACTGAAATTTTACTTTCAGATACTATAAAAATTATTCAAAATATTTTCAGTGACAAAGACGGCTTAAAAATATTTTGATAAAACATACTGACTAGTTTCACACAATTCTTTAATGAGCATTTTAGAAATTCACACGGAGTATCTCTGAATATTGTTGATATATATGTATTTAAATACCATTTAGCTCTCAATTGGTTTAAAACAATATTTAGTATAAATATTTACAAGTAATAAATTAACAGCTCATCATCGGTAGTAATATTGTGAAGGAAAAAAGTATGCTTTTTTTCAGTAAAAAAATTGAAATTTATTGTTAGCCAAATCTGTGAAGAAAAATACTCAATATGCGTTGGAATATAAAATATTTTGTCTGGTGAAAAGTAAAGAATTATACAATTAATAAATAAGTCACTCTCGACAAGAAAATTAAAACATTTATATAATTGTATCGCTCTGAAATAGGACTTAACGCATTGTATTTTTAACTTGAATTTAGCTTCGCCTGGCTTGAGCTTTGGAAGTGATTTTTCATTGAAACGACTTTCGGGAAAAGTTTTAATTACTAAGCGCAAATTATGATTTAAATGTTATTTATATATATCTAGAACCTTTGGAGCGCATCGTCTCGATACCCTCTCTCCAAGTGTTCGGAATCAATTTGACTAAATAGCCGTGCAAACAGCAAGCCATCACTTATGAATGAATGATTACCACTATATCCTTCACCTGAATTATTATTAATAATTATGGTGATTAGCACAAAATGTTTTAAACCGGATGACATGATTGGAAGGAGAAGATTTCGACGGGAACTGGTTTGCCTGCATATGTAATGAACGGACATACGAACACAGTGACATTTGTCACGTGGAGCTGATGTTGTTACACGGCCATTTTTATCAGTATAAAAAACACTTTATATTCGATATTTTGATTTTTTTTTTTTATAATTATATTTTCTGAACAGCATTTTATCAGAGTGGAAATGAGCACCGTCCGAAGAACCTGAAATGGAATAGTTTACCACTGGTATCATGCAACTACTAAAATAAAAATCATGCACTTTACCGCACACAGTAGAACACTAACTGTCATGATACTATATGGATTTTTTAAAGATGCATTCATCATATAATATCATTACAAAATAGACAAAAAAACACAGTAAAGTTAATAAATATAGTGTAATTTTAATTCCCGGAGAAGTTTTCTTTTTGCGTGTATATAGAAATATAGGCCATAGCTCAACTTGGTTTAATGATCAAAAAGAACAGACAAGCATGCAAACTCTATCATGCAACCTCTTTCTATAGTGGAGGTTGAATTTATTACTTTTTATAGTTAATTAATTTATCGATTTGATTTATTTTTAGATCGTCTATTATGGAATTGAGACTTTATCATACATAATGGAAACCATTCAACTCCTATTCTAATGCGCTTAAAGCACACAGCAATTATATTTTTAATAGATTATATGTTATTACTGTTATATTCATTTTCATAATTGGTTGATTATATTAATGGATTTATTTCACTAATTAGCAGTTTATATACTTTCTAATTGTTAGAATTATAACCAAGGAATTTGAAGTGAGTTTAATTTTTTTTTCACATTCTGAAGTTATATTATTTTACGATCTGTAAAAAATCTGTTTGTAAAATTTATTGAAGGTGTTATACTTTAATTGCTAATATGATTGATTAAATTAAACCATTGGAAAAATACGTGCAGAAGGTTAATGTCATGCAGGTGTAATATCTACATATTTTTATGTATTTTTTAGGATATAGATATATATATATATGCATATGTTGGGAAGAACTATGGATAACTCACTCTCTGAAGAGTGTTCCAGCATTCTTCCAGTGTCCGATCCGAAATCACGCCGGACCGATTCTTCACGTCCCAGCAAGAAGATGAAGAAGGCAAAGAAGAAGGAAATAGATAAAGTTAGTTTTGTTTTTTCCATTACTCCTTGTCAATCAAGTAGTACACATGAGTTGACACATTACATACAATAAAAACAAGATATTAACACATGATGGTTAGGGCAAGCCTCGAAGCGAGGGTTGAGAATTGAGAGAGGGGTGGCCTCTAGCGGCACGGCAGAGAACCACCACCCTGACAACCCCGCCATCCATAAACCAACACCAATTCCAAAAAGTAAACTACAAAAAGAAAAAAAAAACCTGGCACATTCACAAGTTATTAAGCTTTTACTATAGTTATATTATATAAGCTGTTATGAACTTGTATAAGCAGGTGTCTATTACTCGACTGAAAAGATTACCACAAGCCCTTATGCCCTTCCACCAGAAATGTTTTAACCTGAAAATTTTTCATATAGTACAATAATTCATTATTAGTGATTTATGTGTGTTTTAGTGTCCATAAGTGTGTGTAACCTTGCCCGGAGGTTTTGGGGACACGTGGTCTTAGGGTGACTCCCTCCCCTAGGGTAGTGGGGGGTGAGTGGGTGGTGGTGGGGGGAGCTGAGCGCGCATTGGAGGGGAAGTTAACCCCACTCCACCCCCTCACCACCCCTACCGCTCCTATTTCAAAGTCATGTGAGTAGCTCAAGGAGAACTCTCACTTTCTATGAGATATATGTCCTACGAATTAGTTTACATATGTGCAATTATTGCAAAATTACCATTTTTTTTCCTACACAAAAAATGGTCTTAAAAACTAATTTAAATTATCTATCAATTAAGGATGCAAAATAAAGTAACTAAAATTGATAAAAGTCCCTTAAATATAATATTTTGGTTTATGAAAGAATGACTAAAAATAGTCATAGCAGAAAATAAAACAATAATATCCGTAAAATTCTATCATAAATATTTTGTCTGAAATTATGGGGCTAAACAGGAAATATTAAACGGAAGCTGACAAAATTCACATTGACGGTTTTAATCACGGTAAACTTTTAACAATTATCTTTTACCTATTTCATGCTCACTCAAACTAGGATTATGACTTACTATTTTTAAGTATTATCTATGTTTAAACTCTAATTTTAAAACAAAATTTTGTAAAAAAACTACTCAGCGTCGGGAAGGGGAAGAACATTTTAAAATGTTTAGTGTAACATGTAAACATATTACATGTAACATTATTCCATGAGAAGTTCTAAGAATAATTTAAATGTATTTTCATTTTTGTTATTGGGTAAGCAAAGCGGCGAAAATACATTGTTTTTTTACATTACCGGACACTTTGTTTGATTTTTGTTAAGAATCCAAATAAAATCCGGAGTATATTTTATAAGTCAGAATGTGTAAATTCTTAAATCGCACGAATCACATTACATTAATTTTCTAATAGCTTAGAATAAATGACTTAAGTATGGAGTACTATTATTTTTATTTTGCTCTTATCACTTTTGATGCAAAGTCACAAAGAAACAATATCTAAAACTGATTTTAATATATTGTAACCGATATCGTTGAATATTATTTTAATTATTAACACCGGTATATAGTTCTAATTTAACTGAATATTTTTACTCTTTGAAATTAGTCTTAAACAGAACGGAAAAATTATTTTACTCTTTTTCACAACTGTTGACCCGTCATATTATTATCAGGGCAAATTATGATATTTGGTGATAAAATGATAGTCGCGACTTGTAAGAAATGAAGAATATAAAAAACGGGTATGACAAGTATTTGATAGTGATTAGTTCACAAAATGATTATTTATGACGGAAACCGTGCATTTATTTGACTTTATTTATTATGACCGGAGCATTAAATTTACCGAAAACCGTATATTTATGAGTTAGGAAATCCGTTTCAAGGAACCTAACCGAGCTTAGTTATTTGTAAATAATTATCTGATGTCAATATTTATATAGAAGTTAATTGCAATTGTAATTATATATATATTTAATAATAATATAATATTTTAAGAGAAACGAGACGGCACTTATTTTATCAATTTTAATGCTTAAAATACGAACAGGACGATTTCGCTATAGGGTTTGCCTGAGCTATTAGAATTTTACTATATTAAAATTTTCTTTTTTTTTAATTTTCTGATAAATATATTCAAATTATACGGGATGATTTCAAAAAGTTTGATTTGTGTAAAATTAATAATTAAAGTTATCACTGACTTGGTACTCAAGAGATAAGTGAAAGGTACCAGTGTACATACCGGGCAGAAGCGGGGTCAAGGAGAAAAAAAACAAAAAAACAAAACACGGGACTGAATGACACCTGTTCGCGCGGACTCTTTAAACCCGTCGGCAACCATTCCGGCCATAGCTGGCATATTTTTTATTCTTTATTTTTGTCTTGCTCGTATAAATCACAATGGGACAACTTATTTTCACCGGCCTACAAACATATACAATTATCTGTTGATTATTTTGGAACAAATGCTGAATTCAAAGTCGTATTTATTTTTTTATAATATTAAAATTAAAATTGTTTTAGTGATGAAAAAATTATAACAGTAATTACGGCGGATATTTAGGCTAAGTTTCATATTTATCATTTATTTTCAAAGATTTAGCACGGTCATGATTTGTACATTGACATTTTATTTTTAAATTATGACAACAAAAACCCCGAGCAATAGATGTGAAATTTTTCCTAACTGATTTGATCCACTATGTAATAAGTGTATTTATGTGTTTCATGAAACCGTTATATAAAACAATAAAAAATAAATATTTTAATAGGCTAGTTTACCTGTAGCTCACTGACGAGTTTCTCGGTCATGGCCTTTGGATCGGGAAGCTGTAGGGACGGGCTGCCACTGTTTACCTGTAGGTCCTGTGGCATGTCCTGCTGGGGCCCAGTCTGCTGCTGCTGGTTTTGCTGTTGGGCCTGTTGTTGTTGCTGCTGCTGGACCTGCTGCTGTTGCTGTTGTTGCATTTGTTGTTGCTGTTGTTGATGCTGTTGTTGCATCTGTTGCTGTTGCTGCTGCTGGTCCAGCTGCTGCTGCATCTGTTGCTGTTGGTGCTGCTGCATGAGCTGCTGGTGGAGGCCCTGCATCCCCTGAGGTCCCGACGGCGACGGCAGAGGTGGTGACTCCACCTTCACCTTTACCTCGTGTGGGGAGGTGCTGGGCTGTGGTTGCATGTCCTGCTCCGGCTGCGGCACCTGCTGTGCTGCCTGCTGCTGGGGACTGCCCCGGGGGCTGGGAGGCATCGGCGGTCCCCGTTGCCAGAAGTCAGATGCGGGGTTCATCTTGAAGACCGGCCGCTGTATGAGGACCGCCTCGCTCGACATCTGATCCCCCGGAGAGGAACGGAGGTCCAACGGTGTCGAGATCGTGGTGAAGCCGGTCGAGAAACACAACACGAACCCACTAGGTCAGCTGCTCCGACTGCTGTGAACACACAAACACAATACGTTGTATAGACGAGCTCCTCGCGGCGGCACGGTCTAGCACCGACTGAAACCCTCAGCCGCCAAGTAATCACACTTATACCGCTGAGGAGGAGAAAACCACCCCCGATAGGTTTGGAAAAGTTAGGCGGTAGGGGAGGGGTGGGTGGTGGGGGTTGAGAAAAAGACGCGATTTTTCCAAGATCCGGAGGGGTGGGTCTTGGGGCCCCGGTCTCGGTGGAGACTGAGCCCTGTCTTGGCGCGGGGCCCTTAGAAAAAGGCCCCCCCTCCTCTAAGACCTTACAGTTTTCCGCGCCGGCGTCTCTCCCCACCAGGCCGCCCCTACCGCCCCCGCCCCCCCGCCCCGCTAAGATTTCATCCCTTATCCCCTCCACTCCCAAGTCTTCCGCCCCTACCACCCCCTCCTCGGGAGAAAAACCCCTCCTTGTAGGGAGCCTTGATCGATCGTCAAGCCGTCTTAACCGTGTGCCGTGCCGCCACACAAGTAGTCATGATAACATACCGAGATAAATAAAGAAGAAGACAGAGTACCTCTGACAAGAGCCGGAAGGGGGTCCGAAGCCATGCCGGATAGCACTGAGAGGTGAGCCGGGGGTGGGAGGTAAGACTAAATAAAAATCCAGAGGGGAGGCGGGCCTTTGGTGGGGGCGGTGAAGGGGCAGGAGGGGAGGTCTCTAAGATCCCTTAGTTTTTATAGGCACTTCTAATAGGGTGTCTGTCCCTCTATAATAGCTACGTTTCCTACTGATAATGACAACGTCGTCATGCTTTCTTTGTAACATCCGTAAATAGTGCGATTTTATGGGCTGTCACTGTCAAATATTTCATTCAGCTATCGCAAAAATTTACATTTAATAATTCTCTCTACTGTTCCGGATTATAAAATAGGTTTCCGGTAGATCATATTTATTATTTATTAATGAAAACAAAATGTTAAAAAAAGTACACCTAAAAACAAATAATTTTTTTTTAGTTATTTAAGAATAAATTGAAAGGAAATATTATGAAAATAATCTGCATTAAATGATTTATCTTATTTGTAAAATAGTATTATAATTTTACCTGGAGCTAATACAGCTAGGGCCAGGTGGTAGGTATTAACTACACACTACCCTCCCCACCAACAGACAATAGTTTGACCACAACAATTCAATGCTTTCAGAACTAGTCAAGTCAAAGCGTTGAATCGCTGAGTATCTTACTAGATTACAATTAATTTGCCAATGCTTATTTTAGGGTTATTATTAGTGTATACTATGATTATAAATACAACAACATATTCTTCATTAATAGGGTGAGTTTGAAGAGTTAATACATTCATAACTTGCTGGGGAGTATTCCTATTAAATATTAGAACCTTGGCGTATTTTGAAAAATGATTTTAATCAAAAGGAAAAATAAATTTATATATAAAAATAGTTACTGGGTTTTTTGTTTTTTTCCCTTAATAATATTAGTCACATAATTTTTTCTCAATGAAAAAATATCCTAGAATACGATAGTAAATTATTATAATGAATAAAGTATTCATTAAAAAAAACATAATTATTAAGATTTATCACCAAATTAATAATTTTGATAAATTAGAAAATTTACTCCTCACAAAAAATAAACAGCTGTATTAAACTATTAGTTGTCAATAGTAAAAAAAAAAAAATATTTTCCACCATTTTTCCATGCCCGTGAAGTTAGAAAATGGTCACAACCTGTGGGTACCTGACGTCAGGTAGCGTGGTCCACCTAAATGGTACCGAACTGAAAAATGGACGATGAGAGACGGACAGAAAATCGTTAACATTAAAAAAAAAAAATTCCTACTCAAAAATTAGGTTTAATTGGGAAACTTTAAAAACTAATTTTAAGCACTTTTGAATCAGGCGGTACGCTTAGTAGTGGGTTTGATATTTTTGTGCGCTAGTACACACTATAACTTTTAAATTATAAAACAAAAATTAAATTAATTTGAGTAATTAGGCACCCAAAAGTCAATCATGAATCAATCAATCAAGTGATTTATTTTTTACTGAACTTGCTATAGTTCGGATTATATTAAGGGGATAAACCATAAATAAATAAAACGCATAATTTTATATTTTTATTTCAATAATGATTTTATTATTTTATTGTTATATGATATTTTATTTTTGTATTATATTTCTACATGAGCATCATCCCTTCTGTCGAATTCAACTTTTATATAAGTAAAGAACAAAAGAGAAAGTTTTCTACCGTGAAGTACCTTACATTAAAGGAAAAAAAACAAACAAAAAACGAAATATGTAATAATAAATATTATAGCAATTTTGACTCGAATTATACACCTTGAAGTGAACATTAAAGAATTGGAGGGCTAAGAATGCAAATAAGGGTTGTCTGAGGAGTTTCTTAAAATTTCCTTAAGACAGCGGTAAGGACAAGGGGTTGCTGCCTTGAAGGTCTGTGAGGTGGCGCTCCTTACGGCGTAGGGCCGAACCTTGAAGGGTTGACCTCCCTTAACCCTTTAACTTGGGCCTCTTAGGTACTAGCGCCGACTTCGGCCCTATAGTCAATCATAGCATCATTATTTTATTATTATATAGTAAATCATAGTAGTATAGTATCAGTAGTCCCGCCAGTTTTTCCCAGTCAATTATGAACTAAACTGTATCTTTGGAAGCTAATAGCTATTAGCTAAAATAGATCAGTGACGCAGAAAATCAAAGACTTGTGTCCGATTTCAGGCCGGGGAAAAAAATAAAATTTTGATCAGTATCATACAAAAATGAGAGAGCTTAAAAAAAAAGTCCCCCTTACTTATTGTTAATTTATTAACAATTACCTATCAGCATATTTTGAAGTGTTGTTGAAAAATATAAAATAAAAGACTGTCTTAATTATTTTTTCCTACCACTATCGTAGAATTTGTGTTGTTACAGACAGACCTGATTAAAAGTAGTATAAGTAAAGGATGTGTGGAACTTTATTATTGCACATTATGAAACATTTTTTAAATCTTATTATTTTGCTGATTAAAAATGTTTGAGAAACAGAATAACTCTTTAAAATTTCGTAACATTGTTATCGTCACTATCAGAGAAACAAAATGAGTCGATCGGGAAAAAAATAAAATTTTGATCAGTATCTTACAGAAATGAGAGAGCTTAAAAAAAAATGTCCCCCTTACTTATCGTTAATCTATTAACAATTACCTATCAGCATATTTTGAAGTGTTTGATACTTAATATTGAATATTATCATACATTTTTTTTAATTTATTATTTTGTTGATTGTGAAATTTTGTTGAGAAACAGGAAGAGTTTTTTTTCTATGTTGACTGGATTCGAAGAATACCCGTTTAAAATTTCAGATTTTTACCGTCACTTTCAGACATACAAAAGAATATATATAGGTTTTAATTGACTGTTCACCTGGTCAAATTAAAGAATCTCCCTTCGGGCTCAATAATAAAATAAAAATTAATGTCAAGTAATACAATAATCTAAATATTATATCAAATATCGACCACACCGAATGCAAACCGAGCGAACAACAACATTGATCAAACATTGGACCAGTCTATGAGGAGATTAAGTAGCCGCCTCGTGTTGTCTTTGTAAACGTTAAACTGTAAATAACTGTTTGATTAAACTGTGTTTGTGACGTGGCTCCTATGCAGCCAGCTGAGCTCCGATGCTTCATATTGCAGGATTTAATTATCAGCCTAAATTATTTACTGCTTTATTAGTCATATAGTATATACCAAGCATAATGTATTGATTAGATACAAGCAGAGAGCGTTTATAAGGCCTATTTCCTGCTTCAGAAACTTATAATCGTAACTAATGTTATTGGTAATTGTTGTTTGTACGGTGTGTTATACTAGTTTAATAACTGTTAAACATAGAGGAAATATGACAGGGCTGATAGTTAGTAAGCCTGAAGGATCGCAGAACACAACAGGATCAATTGAATAGTTAAATAATTGTATTTTTTGAATAATTGATATATTTAAGCCTTGAACATGAAACGAGCTCTTTAGTAAAAGGCAAAAGATGTATTCACTTTGAAGGGAGACCAGAGAGAGAGAGAGATGTGAAACTGACAATACAGCTAAAAGTCTCCAAGAATTTCAGAATGGGATCATGAGAAAAGTGGTCAGACATAACGCTCTCGTGATGATAAACCACCGGTACACATCAAGTTTTTTGACTCGTTGCAGCACCTAACAAACCCAGTGTTTAACACCATGACCCTACCACCCTTCCCCCATCGATGGCAACAAACTGTCACGGAAAAATTAGGTTAAGATTTTGTTGTTAGATGTAAGTTAGTTTTAAGTCTATGATTCATAATGTGAGCCTCATCACCTTTAAACAGGTTTAGAGAATGAATGTATAATGTGGATTATAATTTTGTAACAATCGCAAATCGCAATGTAAAATAAAACGTAGCCAAGCTACAGAACATACGAGTATACTGACTTACTATAAATAGACCCGTTTATGTAGAATCTATACTGATTTCTATAATTTATAATAACAAGAGGATATGGAGAAAAAAAAAAAAGAGACGAGCTCTCCAAAATTTTAATAAACTACACTTTAGTATCCTATGATATATTTTCGCTCAGCTATACTGAGACCGGCTAAACATATTAATTATGTTATATTTTTATATGGCGTGACAATTAGTTTTTCGTCAAAAGCCTCTCCCGACATACCTTTACAACAATCGACGTGTCGCCTGGCTTGACAGTCTCATGACTAGTATCATTAAATTCATAAATTAAGAGCGTGATAATACAGTGTAGTAATACTCTTAAAGAATGTTTGCTATTATATTTACTGTAAACTATATTGTACATGCTAGTGGTTGCATATTTTTATATTTATAAAAAAATATGCCCAATAAAAATGTTTTATTAGAAAATCGTTTTTGACAGCTCGAACAGACGTTTTCTGCGCTTGACGAGTCAGTATGATAAAATATATATCAAGAACGAAAATTCAAGTTTTGTCTGACTTTGATTTTATAAACTAGTCAAAAATTCTAAATGACGTTTTTTCTTATTTTTATAATCAGTAAAGCAATAATTACCTCTTGAAATACAAAGAATTCCTCCTTCATATAGTGTCTTGTTTTCATTTGTTTAGGAAAATTATTATTTACCATCGTAAAAATAATAATGGCAATAACTCGCATAGATTTCTCGGTAAAATTTTTTTTAAAAAATCCAACAGGTTTTTTACCAGTGGTACGTTATCTTTCGACAAACGAGCTGACTCCTATAAATGTTACGCAATCTAGGAAATGAGACAAGGTTTTTTAAATTTATTTTTTCTTTGCTCGCACTTGACATTGACCGTATCAAGAATAACCCCGGGAGCCGTATGTACAGACGTTTGAGTCAACAGTGGTTGCGTATTTTTATTGCCATAAAATGTCGTATAATTAAAATAAGAGCTATGTAAACAACGCTTATTACAATTCGTCTCCGTGCGAGGATCTCTTACTGATTCAAGTTAAGACCGTAGCATAGTTTTCCGCTACTAAAACAAATAATGAAATATAATCAAATTTATAGTTATTTATTTTATAGAGAATCTTTGCTATTTGGAGAAAGGGAGGGATTTGTTGAGCTCGATCTCTCACTCCTTACTAATCTGCCAATACTGAGCTGACGAAAAAAAAAAACTTATACCAAAATTCTAGAAAATTAAAAATCTATTAATATTTTGGGGTTAAATATTACAGGGAGCTGTGAATTCCTTTTTATTCACTCTTCATTTCTGTGAATTATTTAATTACAAAGATATGTGGACTGTTGAGCAGAATATTAAACATTATTTCACTGTGAAAAAATGCTTCCTGATTGACTGTCCAAAAAAACATAAGCATTTTCTTCACGAATTTCATAAAAGATATATCTAGTAATTCGTATCAACCAATGTTTTTTTCTCACTTATAATGAAATATGCCCATTGAGGGTTACTGTACCACTAATAAACAGGGTTTCTGGTTTTGAAAAAAACCTATTTTGTTAGGACTAGAATTTCAGTCATGCATGTAAACGGATTATGCTCGTAAACTTAATTGTATCGAAATGTGAACTAGTCAAACTTCAAACATTTGAATAAAAAAAACAAAAAAACGAAGTTCTTAAAAGGATCAGAAATCCCTCTTGCCTAGGAACTAGTAATTACCTAACAGGTTATATAGGATACTGCAGGTAGACCTTACGGTGAATTAAAGAAAATTGTAACTGAGGTAAGCTAATTATTACTGCTATAGTATAACGAAAAATAACTCAAAACGAATCTTATTATTGTGAGTAAACATTTTTTTTAACTCAATATTTCAAATTGGCGATTGGATTTCCCATGCTAGTGTGTCATGAACATATTTATGTAGTATGTTCGCTATTGTATCGTTAGAAGGGGTTATTTTAAAGCAGGGACGAGGAATTCTTATTTGTAAGTGTCTGTCTGTATGTACTGCGAAAGTGGTCGTAAAAATTGCCCTATCGAGCTGAAATTTCGCACTTCGAAACATTGACACAACACCGCAGATTAAACTGATTGTTAAGATTGATCACATTTGAACTAGTGTGGCCATCCCAAATCGCAGATCAGTAAAAAAAAAATATTTAAAAGGATTTAGAACGTATTAAAGTTAGTGCAAAAATCAGTCTAACGTAATATGTGAGAGTTGGGGTAGATATTAAAAATAATTATGCTTAAAATATAATTGTACTTCATGTAAAACTTTCATGTTTTAAGGATAACCAGTTCCCAGTATGAAGCCTGTAACTTCCAATATGAAAATAAATTAAATATAAGTATTCAATGCTGTTGGAGCCGATTTCAAATATTTAAAATATTTTAACTATTTGCAGTGTTTTTTTTTTCTCCCAAAGTGTTTAACAAATAAATGATACTTTGAGGTTTTTTTTAACTATAATTTAATTCATATATTCGTAAGTATCTTTCGATATTACTTTTATTTATTGATTTTATACGTCTTTCATTTCGTTTATATGTTTAAAAAAATTGATTTATATATTTGAATAATTGATGTTGGTACAAATAAATCATTGCAAAATGGTCAAAACACTGACCCTTGGGGCAAGTTCAATAAATAAAAGTATACCAATAACAATGAATAACAGACATTTTGGGAGAGACTACAAGCTTTTTTTTCATAAATTAATTGTCACACAATATAAATAGCAATAAATAGGTCTCTTTTTTTGAGTATTACTCTGAACAATAGTTTCAAAACAAAATCTTCAGCCTTATTTCCAAGAACTGTCAAGATAAATTACAACTTGGCTTCAGACCGTAGGGCCAAGGCGAGCGAGGTGCACACAATGCCGACATATGGTCGATTTGTGCATCGTCCTCGCCTTAGCAGTTTGCACCGGAAGCTCCTGTTTACCTGTCTTTGGGCTTCTGCTTAGCATGTTGCATTTGTCACCGGATATGTACTGCAGAAGGCCCTGCACTTCCGAGCGTTCTTCCCGGAAGAAAATTTTTGTAAAATGTACTAAAACGAAGTTCACAAATATCCCACCTGTTTACTAAGCGTTTACGAACAAATGATGCACGGAAGAAACAAGAGCTGTCAAGATTGGCAACATCATGATGCTAAGATTCTATGACATTCAAAATGGAAAAAATGGCGAAGAGCCTTAAAGGTTTTAGAATAGTTTAACGATATTTCGGATTGTAAAGTTTCAGAAGTCAAAGAAAAGTTTTTTTGGGTTTTTTTTTTTTACTAGTTCAACCAAATATGAAGAAAACATACATAAATAGTATTATATATATAAATCGATGCGCTGCATAAAATTTTAAAGAAATAAACTCACATGTGGTGCAACAGAAAATTAAGGGTTTTCTTACAATGATACTGCTTCTATGACATCTTTAGTCTGACATTCTAATTTAAAGTAATATTGTAATCCACCAGTCCTTGCATATATGGCATAATATTAATGAGATGTTTAATTTTGATCCCGTACTCAATATGTTGAGATAACATTCCCTTTTTATTTACCAAGTAATTTATTGATGAGTTTTTGTAATTATGTCCTAACACGTGATGCTTGTTATCTAGGCATCAAGAACTTCAATTTGATCCTGCACCTAATACGATCGAACAATATTTAATCTATAATATTACCATATTATCCGAATAATTAATTACTTTAATTTTATGTACATAAGAGTATATAATATAATATATATTATATTATTATATAAATAACTATATGTACAGAATGCGTATACATAAGGTTGACAACCTATATGCAAATCTATACATGGAGGAGAAAGGGCCGGGAGAGGACAGTTTTTACGCCGCGTCGCTAAGCACTCTCCCTTTCGTTTCGCCATTGATGCGTGTTCTGGAAAAATCGGCCCTACGCTACGGTCTGTTAAACCCAGCCTTGACCCTAAACCTGTGCGTGCCCCAGGGTTTGGAAGTTTTTAAATATTTTTCGACTCGTCACAGACCTATAAAATGCACTCTATTGATACGTAATAATAAATCTTTCTAGGGAAGATTCCTAAGAATAATGAAAAATTCACTTAGGCGTGAACTTTTATTTGTAACTTAGTAAAATAAAGGACTGAAAGGTTTCTTGAAAAGTGTAAGTGTAGCAATAATGATAATAGTACAATAATAACTAGGAATATGACAAATAAAGACATTCATTTTAACCTTAAGAACGACTAGAAATTTTAGTTGTACTTAGGTTTAAATAAATGGATATTTTAGTTTTACCTATTAACTGTATTTAGCATTAGCTTAGAGGTGCTCTGGTGCCCGGAAACTATTAGTAATAATGAGCCTATGTACAAAGAATCTCTCTTTCTCAAAAAAAACAGAAATCTTTGTTTAACACAAAACCAGAAACCCTTATATTACACCTCCCTTGTACTGCAGGTTCTGTGGTATTTGTGAGTCCTATAAATAATGAAAAAATATAAATAAAACTTAAGCAATTAATGATTCGGATAATATTGTAATATTATAGATTAAATATTGTATTAAGTGTAACATCAAATTGAAGTTCTTGACTCCCAGATAATAAGGATCACGTGTTTGAGAATGGGATCAAATTGAACATCTCATTAATATTATGCCATATTTGCTACAAGTCTGGTGGATTACAATCACAAAAAATACTTTAAGCTGATTGAAGGAGTACCATTGTAAGAAAACCCTTAATTTTCTGTTACATCAGACTTGGTATATCATCAGGTCGATGTTACAGCCATTCTCGCAAGAAGGAAAATATTGTGAGAAGAACAATAGAAATGTTTTTCTTTTTTTTTGAATGGTAAGTTTAAAAAAAAAGTTTTTACATTTATTGGAGAAGCTACTAATCCGTTATGCAATAGTCGAAGAATAGTAAAATGATAATGATAAGCGTAACGTCGATTGGTGATGTAACGAAGAATAAAAGATTTTCGGAGGGACTGAAAAATGTGAGTTTCACACAGTGTAAATATTAAAATACTTATGTCTTTTTTGGAGTGTTTCCATTTAAAAATATTTTACTCATTGGATAAATAGACTTTTGGGACACATTTCGGCCTTATATGCCTCCGCTTTAGTATAATTAATTATCTTTCTTAAAGAACAAGAAAAATCAAAACAGTGATTTTTTTTAAGGAATACAATTTTTTTGGATCCGACCCTTTCACTAAACTAACCTATATAACCTGGATTAATAATTAAATCATTCGTAATGTCGTTGAAAATTAATATTTTATCAGGTTCATAATATTTTATATGGTAAAAAGAAGTCAAGGGAAAATGTCAGTGAGATTTGCCATGATCTAAGTAACCAGCACACATGGAGGTTATGGCCAGCCAGTAATGGAGTCCACGGGGAAGACGTCACAATTAGCCAGAAACCAATCAATGTGTCGCGATTAAGCTCGCTTCGATCACAAGCCCGACTATTTCGTCGGGCGCTTGCGACAGAAGTGCTACAGAAGGAAACATAATTATTTGTTTGTAATTAAAAATCAAGTTTTCAATAAATCAACCAATTTTTAAACGCGGTGGAGCATCACGCAACACATCAAAAGGTAGAAGCAGGGCGTTGCTTTTGTCAGTATGTCTGTAGGCACCAAGATGAAAAATCCTATGATGAAATTTTTTATCTGAAATTTAAGTTCTAATTGTAGATTTGAAGCCAAGCAAAAATTCAATGATAATCCAAAAATATGATTGGCAATTCTCTATACTCCATAGCCGGAAAAGTGACAATATCACAGGCGAATATGGGGTTATTTATATATGGTTGTATTGTATGAATGCTGTAATTACGGTATGAATGAAAGAGCAAATGTAAATTTGTAAATATGGTAGGAATGGGATCATTTATCGCAATTATTTATTACCCTTTTAGGACAATAAGGAAAAATAGGAAAGCCCAGCATTTCTGCTGTGGAAATTTTTGTTTTTGTTTAAGGGATTTTAGTAATTTTTAGTCTTTTTAGTCTACAAATATATTCTTATGCTGACAAAAAAATAAGATGAACATGTACTACACAATTAAGGGTTTCTTTATTGAAAATCAAATACGTCAAGTGGGCTAACTGAGTTTTTTCGTCTAATGTAACAAACATTAAATAATCACAACGAATAAAATATTTTTTCAAAATGATCCATAGGGTATCTTGTAATAATTAAGAAATTGTTTAAAATATATATTGTCATATATTTTAAACCATAGGTTGCCTGATGATGGACTAATGGAGTTGAAAACGTTGCAAAAAAAAAATTATGAATAATTCAATAAAAAATATTATAAACAATTCTTTTGAAAACTATTATATTGTGTACAGTCACCTCACATTCGTGTGTCATGGCTCTTGCACATTTGTTTCATTAAAAAAAGTAAGCATTACCGTTACCTTTTGGTATTTTTTGAAACAAAGATACACGAAAAGAAATTACCACTGATTGGATTACAGATGAACATTCTATATTATTAAATATAAACAGCAAATGTGATACCTTCCTCAAGGAGCCATGATGCCACCATTTATTATTTATGTGGGATTAACAGTATTTTTAGTTGGTATGTCTTTAATGTACATTTCATAACATAGTAAGCTGATAATGGAATGACGGTTGACAGACAACGGAATAAGACAAATAAAATCGGACCAATTACAAGTATTATTCAACAAACCTATAGTTTAACTAATGCTTAAAACTTTTAGTAAATTTTATTAGGTTAATTATAGAGAGGGTTGTGGAGTGAAATAAGATTTATTATCGAGAGTTTTACAAGTGCTAAGAAGGGGCTTGAGCAGAACTGTATTCCTGACTAGTGATTTCATGGAAGTCACTCATGGTTCCCTGTTATTTTTAAGTAAGCAACCCTCCTTACTTCCCTTACTCCCTACTTCCCTGAATCTTATCCTTTTCTTATACATATATGTCTCAGCTTTAGCCCCAGACCCCACTTGTGCCTAGACATTCCACCCAGTATGTTCTACCTGATCTCTTAATATTTGTATATACCAGTGTTTATATTGTACTTCATAATAAAGCTTTTCTTTCTTTTCTTTTAAATGACTCTCCTCTACAAAGCTTATTTAACTAAGGATTATGAAAGGTATGGTTGAGATGGTTTGGAGATACAGAGGCGCCAGCACCAGTAGCTCTGGAATTTTTAGAAAACATTAAATCTTTTATCTGAAAGTTTAATACTAATTGTAGATTTGAAGCCAAGCAAAAATTTAATGACATTCCAAAAAATAAAATTTGGTTGGCCATTTTCCGTAGCCGGAAAAGTGACAATATCATAGGTGAATATAGGTGGTTATGTCTCTAAGACTAGTGTCCAGTGGACTGGAAAGTACTGAGATTTTTTTGATAAAACAAAACTTTGTTTTCGAGGTACACCATAAACTGAAAGAATTCCAGTAGTTGTTCGCAGTAGTTTGGATGGTTGAAGCATTGCTAATATATATATATTTTATAATAAAGCAATAAGAAAGGCCGTTTATCTGATCCTAGATGTTATCCCAGGATACGTAGCTGTGGGAGATCAGATAGGGCAAGACGGGACCGTAAAGAGAATCGCCCCATTTCCAGCGGCCAGCCAGCGCATTTACACACACATACTCGTTAGCGTGATTAGCCGAGGCTCGGACCCAGTCCTTCTGTGTTTGAGAGAGCCGGCATTTTTGTGTTTAACTCCCGCTCTCTCTCACTCTCTCTCTCTTTCTCTCTTTCTCTCTGGACTAATCTTCCCCTCTTTCAGCGCGTTCTTTGAGGGATGTGTGTGTGTGTTTTTAAAGCGAAGTCAAACGCGAGATCAAATACACAGGGACGGTTTGACCGTTGCTCGGTCCGAGATTGGGGTAGCGGTCCCGGGTTATTAGTGTACCACACTGAGGTGGGTGCCTTCAAACGGGAGACCAACACCACTCATGGAAAACAAATATATCCTTTGAAAATACCACTTTACCCTGACAACTTGCTACTCAGGACATCTGCTTTTTGTGAGTGAATTACTCAAATGCGACTTTTCTACCATTACAGCGCACGATAGCATCAGGTCCTTAGCATAGTTCATCCAGGAATAACCGATATATTAATTGTTTATTATCATAAATGAACCTTGGAGAACCAGGAGTTATTATTGCGTGAATAAGTGAGAGAAATCAGAATTGTAAATATTGTTAAACCGTAAGATATGTATGTTGTATTTGTTTTTCTTAATATGTTCTTTTCTGTTAGTATATATATATATATATATTTTTTTTTACATTTCATTATGCTAGTTTAATTTATTGCATTTTGCTTAGTTCATTTTATTTTATTTCATGTTATATAATTATCAAATTTCTCTTATAACATATCTCAGACAATAAAGAACACCGTTGCAAGGTTTTCTCAAGTGTTGAAAAGACATAAAAAAAAAAAAAAGACAGGATTTACTCTTGCAGTGAGGCTAGAGGAGGTAGTGCAAATTCGAAAATATATAGCTTATCCGAAAATGTGTATTATTTTTTTTGAGGTGCGTTCTAAAACCTACCGTTCCAAAGTCATTAAAGTAGAATGAAATATATTTCATTCTTTTATGCACACAATTTCAAATATCATAAACGAATATTTTCTTTTTGGAAATGCATTTAGCAGCTGGAAAAACCAATCCAGTTAATTTTTTTTTCTACATCATTTCTTCTTTAGAAACCCAGTAACGAACTAATTATAAAGAAAACAGAGATAAGGAGCTTATCACAGTCAAGTTATTTATTGCATAAGTAGATCATCATGGATTTTTCTCTTCTTTATTTTTCTCTATCCCCTCTCCTCATGCTCACGAATATTGCGTATAAATACAGGCCAATGTCGTTTCGATTCATTGTGAAAAATTTTATATGGGAAGTACCAAAAACTAAAAAAAATTATTGACACTAATATGCTTCCGATGTCTTTTTTTTTCATCTAAAAGGCTGAAAGGGACATTTGTCCGACTGATATTTAAAGATAATTTTTATAGATTAGTCATGTAAAGATATCAATTTTAATTCTTCTGAAATGGTAAGTATTTCGAAAAGGAAAAAAAAAAATTGTTGACACCTATTCCTAAGCTTATTCTGATTTTCCGAGTAGAATGAGGTGAATTGGGCCTGAGTTGCTCGTATTAATAGTTAACAAGTTGTTGTGTTATCGCTAGTTGACGAGTGCATTGTGCCCTAGTAATTGAAATGTTTAATATTTAAGGGAGAGCTTTCCAGTCTGCCATCTGGATAGCCGTTCACTCACGCCAGGCTTGTTTCAGTCATGCCATTTAGAGTATGTTGAGCATTCTGAGGTGAAAATCGATGTTTACCATAGACCCGTGCGCATTATATTGTAATAAACATAATATTGTTGTAAACAGGTTTCCCCCCCCCTTAAGTTGGTCGCATAGTTATTACTAATGACGGTTTTTATATTAGCAAGGATATTAGTTTCAAATCGTGGTTCGGACGGGAAGCAATGTCACATCGATTTTCGATATTTATCACACTTGTGATGTTCGATTCTGTTCAGCGATGGATCGTCACGTTTTTCATTTAGGAGAGGGAGAGAGAGAGAGAGACTTAGATGATTTATGAAACACTGCCATAGAGTCGAGCCGTTAATGTAAAACTTGAAGGTAAGTTGTTGATAATTATTATTTTTAGTCACGAATTGTACGAAATTGATTGATTCTACTCTATTAAAAATAATAATAAATTGTAATATGATTCAAAATAATCGATTTACGAACACTTTGAATTAATGTACCGTGTAATGGTTACTTGTAGTATCAAAGTGTTGGTTTGAGCCTCAGCAGTATGTTTTCCCCTTGTGTTTCCATCTCAACGTCATGACTTTCCCCTAATCTACCATAGTAAAAGTGTTTTGGCCGATAAAACTTTATTTATTTATATTAAAATACAATATTTGGGATGTATGTTACAAGGTCGGCTTGGGTTCATGAAAAAGAGTTAGTTTATTCCTGTATAACGTTTCGACATTCTATGCATGTCTGCATCAGGATGTGGCAGAAGGAGGGTGGTGTCGATTGTTTCAAGTATTAAAGCGAATTAAACACATTTCGGCTCGCTCTGTTATTGGTTGAAACAAAGGAATATTTTCAATAACAAAAATATAGTGCTGGATGAACTGGATTAATTTATTTTTCCCTATTCCTATGCCCTTGTTATTAAAAATTATGGAATTCAATACAGATCCTATATAAATGAATCTTATAAAATAGGTTAATTGTTACTAGGGTAAATAATGTAATAATGTTAAACTGGATAGATAAACTAGTTAAAATTATTATTATTTGATAATATTCTTAAATTGGGGGGGGGAGTGTCCCATTTTACACCGATAGTTTAAATAAACTAGCATTGCTATTTTGTGTTTTTCAAATGTATTCACTCGGTTTCTATGGGTTTTTAATGACTAGTTCTCCGGGGCTGTTCATTTTTAAGTGATATTTCGTTCTCCGATGCAGAATATCTGTTCAGAGACTTGTGCTCTGGAATGGAGGATATGGAAACTCTTCCAGGAATCGAAATCAAATAAATACAATGATTATAAAGTAAAATTTGTCAAGAGCTCCATATTAATTTAACATGCTAAAATAATTTAAGTAAGAATTTTATTGTATGTCGACGATGACAATTTTATGCATATTATAAAAGGTTTTTTTTTTTTTTTAAGTGAATTGGTTAGCTTGATATATTTTTTAGATTATTCCGAAACATCCGCTCTTAATAGAGGGAAATCCATATTCAAACAAAATTTATGGCATTGTCAAATGCACTTTTAAAGTGGAACGATTTACAAGGTGCGTTTCTAAAGGATTTTTGAAGTTATTGAAGTTGAAGTAAAAATTTAAGTTATTGTACTTAACTGTACATTTATATTTCCCCTCAAAGTTATTAATCCATATTGTTTGTTATGTACAACTTTCTATCGGTGCAATAATTATTGGTTCATCAATGAATTGTTTGAATGTTTTTATTGTTTAAGTAACGAGCGGAAACACTCCAGCTGGAAATAATAGAACTGCCAAGGCGAACAGTATTGGTATTTGTTTTTTTGACATGTTGACGTTTGAATAAGTCGAGATGTAAAAAAAAAAACTGAAAATAGAGAAAAAGTTGTGTTTTGGTTACATTAATCTATACTTACAGTATTTAAGTCTTATACGGTGGAAATATTACAACGCTATGCGAACAGCCATTACGCTATTGACCTGGTTTTGTACTGCCTACTACCCTTCCTGCCAATTGCACACATGTTATCACTTGTAACGGTCTTCCTATCGCTAGAGCTACCGACGTACACGTACCATGCGACAGCGGCGACGCATCCAGTAACCGCAGCGGTCGAGTCCATGGCGACGCTCACACACCTACCGCGGGCCAAGATGCAACTGTGTGCATATGAACATTGCACCGGGGTAATGCAACCAACATGGCCGGCCCCCTCCTTCGGTCCACCTCAGCCCTGCATACACCACGCTGGTCCCTGTGTGTGTGTGTGCTATTCGTATCGATTCATCCTGGTACGACCTTCTCCGGTGCCTAAATCTCTCCTGTGACGTGAACTAAGGAATAGCTTTCGAAAAATATGACCACATAAGTACACTATGGGCTCCAATATTTTTAATCACTGAAAAAAATTACACATCTTAGGACAATGTTTTGAAAAATGAATTTTTAAAAAGAGATGTTTCTTAAATTTCTTTCCTTTCTCACTAAATAATATGCAAAGGTTGGCTACACTGCTACAACCTCACATAACCTGCTGCAAGCTCGTATAACCTACTGAACACATGTCGCTTTCTTTCCTGAGGTTATGTGAACGTGTAATTAAATTTTTTATAGGTATGTTTATTGTGTTATTTTTTTCAGTTGTAAATTTACTATTGTAATAATGTTTGTACTTTAATAGAATAAAATCACGACGAAAATACGCGTATTATTTATTACGTTGATTCCTTGCAGATCTGAAGCTCTGCCCTCCTGACAGACACACAATGCAAGGACCCCCCTGTAAACTGGGGGTGCAGTATTTCATAAAGAAAACTTTAATAATGAAATAAATAGAAGCTTAAAACACAGATTACTTGAAGCTCCCTCGAAATTATAATGGCTTAATTAATTCCCAGTGGTAATTTCTTGCAACCAAATCTACTTGCAGTTGGTGTCAACAGTTAATTAAAATAGACCCTGAATGAAAAATGAAAAAAATCTGAGAGAGAAAAACCCTGACTGACGACCCAGTTATTTTAAATCCACTCTTCAGCAACTCAGGAATAAGAAAACGATTCAAGTCAGCTCGTCAATTTCGTCGAAATTTAAATAACTATCTTAGGCATATAACTCAATAATATTCAAGAGAGCATACACTCCAAAAAGAGATACCTGTATTTTGACATTCAGGCTATGCGAAAATAATTTTTTCAAAAAAGCTTTCAAATCTCTCCAGATGTTTATATTTATTTTTACATCACCTACGTTTCGCCTATTCGGGCATCCTCAAGACAGATGATATTTCCTATTAAAATAATTGCCCCACTCGTTCACTATTGCATACCTTCCTCAAGATATATAAATTTTTTTTTAGACTTGCAATAAAAAAACACATTTCTATTGTCCATTCAAACAAGACTGTCATTGTTGAATATTTGTATGGCCCTTTGTTCATTCATAACTATTTTTCTTCTCAACATCTTGCAATTCGTAATTTCTCGTTAATAATCCCGTTTATTCCTAAAGAGTTTCTCGCGATTGTCTTCTGTTAGTTAGGTCTGTAAACATTATTTTCTATGTTTATAAGAGCCAATTATGTAGGTTTCCTCATTTCGTTCAGTTAATAATTCTACGATGTTGAAAATAAAATTGACGAAAATGATGACATGTTTCGCATGATATGGACTAAGTAACCATTTACTATTTAGGACTAAATGGTTTGCGTCAATATATGTTAAAGAAAATATGTAGTGAAGACCCCCATTGTAAACCATACACAATGGGTGTCGTTATCAAACGCTCAAAAAAAAAAAAAATACCATTTTTTTTCAGATTGATTTTTTCATAACAAAACCCTAAATTTCCTTGATTATTCGTAATATGGCTTTTCTGAAACTCTCTTTGTAATGAAACCATTGACAATATAATTTTAGTTTGTATATATATATTTAGACGTCTCCAAAGGAGTCCTAGTGGAGGTAAAAATTTATAAAAACGTAAACATAGACTTTCAGACACATGACAACATTAAATTTTAAGAAGTTAAAATTCAAAAGAGATTAGACTAGATATGAGCGTAATATTATTTTTATCGTGTAAAATTGATATGAAAAAATAAAATGTTAACAACAACCAAAATCAAGTAAGCAAACAAAGTTGTTTGTGCTTAGCAGAAATATCTTGTGATATCTTTAGTATTTACTCTTGTTGGTTTAAAATCAATGTTGCATATATTGCGCGTAGGTATAACTTATTTATATTAAGCGCTAAAGCATGACGAGTCTTTGTAAACAGCTTGAATTATCCCCCGTATGCAAATCGCAGAAAATGTATTTTCTTAACAATTTTCATACACACTTCTTAATATTTATTCCCTATGATATTATCATATATACATATAGATTGTCTTGGAGCAAACATAATCGAAAATGATACTCAAGAAGGCTACCCCTAGTTAAAAAAAGGATAAAGTACAAATTTACAATTCATAAAAATAAATAATTCAGGCATCCAGGATAAAAGCCCATATTTTATCTAGCACTGATGGTTTCTATGAAATATTACAACAGGTTTTCCATCTTCGCTTTTTTATTTTTTTTAAGCCTCGTTTGCATTTATTGGAAGAGTCAATTAAAATAGCTCAGTCTGTATGGGCGGCCACAAGTGGAGTCGGATTGATTTTATTTGCATTCATGTTTATACTGATGGGAGGGGTCTCTACTTTTAAAGGAGGGGTTGTATATATGTGTGTCTGTATGCCGCACGATATATCCTCAAATAATGGCTATTATTATTTAAAACTAAATACAGTGGGGTCCTGATAGTCCACCAGTCCCGATCAATGACATTAAAAAAAACTAATGGAAATCACTCATTTACATACATCAATTTATTAATTTACCAAATTTTCAGTATGCGTACGTTCTTACAACTTAAAAAAAAAAGTACAAAACGTTTCGACTTGAAATTCAAAAAATAATATGATATATTTATAAAATATATAAATATAAATACGAATTTCTTACTAACTTAATTATGACTAGTAAATAATAAATGTATCAATTCCTGAAGTAAATTGTTTATGGCATTGAAAAAAAATAGGTCAAATTTAAATATAAGTGTTGATGTTTCCATTATTTTTTCTAATTTTCCCAATCCCCCCAGAATTCACAAAATAAGAATGAGTAACATACTCCTTAGAAAAATGGATAAATTTACTTGCTAGGGCTTTTGCTAAATATTTCAAATTATTATAAAATGTTCTGTTACTCGTGGTTCAAACAATGGAAATCAGATAAGAAGTATCAAGCAGAGCTGCCAAGGGTAATTTTAAAATTATTTTCACATTAGCAACAAACAAGTTTTTTAATGAAAGTTTAGGTTTTATTACATTGAAACTCCTTTATTATGTTAAACTCTGCCTTATTGGGCAATAAGTAATTGTGAGGAAATGTTTCCATTCATACCATATCTAAAATTTTCATTCATATAGTATTTAAAAACAGCCAAGAGACATCCCAAATCCACATGGTTGTCACCTCCCTCGGATGCGAAAGAGGAAGTGGAGTCTTGGGAATTCCCCCACGATCCTCCGTCAGCCAAGTCACAATGATTACAGATTTTTTAAAGTACAAAAATGTTAATATTTTCAAATTATTGAAGTTAAATGACTCAAGAGTTGTCTTAAAAGTCGTCGCCAGGAATTAAATGGAACGCAAAACTTTTATGTAAAGCAGGGGTAGGTAGCATACAAACTACCAACACATCATTAACAGTTCTACCAATTGTTTTTGTAATTATAATTCATTGAGGGCTCCGAAATATAAAACATATTGTTAATTGGAATTCTTTTAAATCGTCATACTATTTATTGAAGAAAAATTTTGTTTTTTCGAAACATGATTTATGGTTTTGAAGAGAACTAAACGAAAAAATCGATTTAAGTTATTAATTTTTTGCTATGTATTGTGTGATTATTTTACATACTTTTATAGTGTTTCTTAAATAAAAAACTGATGTACAGGATGGATTTGGTAAAATTCAAAAAGTCCACCATCTTGTAGGAATTAAAGCAATAATCAGATGGGCACTTTTCCCGAGTAGCGGAAGTGCGGACAACCAACGGACAGCCGCAGATACGGACTTGACGGCTGAATACATTTCTGTGCTCCTAAATACAGGAAACTTTTAGTACAGATACAGGCCGGCAAAGTCCATAGAATAAAGAGTAGGGGCTTTGTTTAAGTTTTTGTAAAAGTTTGTCGTCGGAGGTTTTTGGATCGCTTCTGACAAGGGTCCTCTTTTGTGAGCGTGGAGAATTGGGAGATGTGTAAGAACAGTAGTTAATGCACCGTTTGAAAAGCGGAAAATACGCTGAAATAAAAGTTGTACGACGGTTCAAGTATGAACAGTTCTAGGGAGAGGTATTACTTTTAAAAAGTATGAGGAAATCGATTGTATCTGAACATACTAATGATTAATCTAATAACTTAAAGATATACCTTGGATGGCGATTAATATGGGTTGGCTAAGATACAATAACAGGAATAATATTAATTACAATAAGGGAACATTTTTCAACTTTTATTCATTCTTACGTCACCAATTCCGCCTGTTCAGGCATTCTTTGGACTAAAATCAAATTACAAATAAAACATATTAAATATTTTACTTTTGTTTTATAAAATAATAAAATTGGTAGCGATCCAAAGAATAAATATCTTTAAATTCATTATTCCATTCTTCCACTATTAGTAATTTTTCTGAAAAATTTAAAATGGTTAATCATATTACATTAACAGGTAACCCCGTCAAATAAAATAGTCATTTACAAACCCTTAATATATGTAAAAACTTTTTTTTTAAAAAAAACTTGAAGTTGAAAAACATTTCTAATGTCCACCTCACAGCAATAAAAAAATAAAGATAGTTATTTTTTGTCAAAAAAAACCCGAATTGAGTAACGCTCAGATACTATTAATAAAGATTTAAAGTTATGTTTTTCCACCCGTTTAATGACAGTAGACCAATATTAATTTAAAATGTGAACAAAAAATGAAGGTACACATGTTTGCTCTTTGAAACTGAATGAATTAGCCCAAATAGAACAAAAAAATCTAAGTAGATAATGCCCAATTTCTTTTTCCCAAAAGTATTTTATTTCTATTTCACAAGCGCTTTCTGCCAAGTTCTCAGAATGTTTTATGCTTGAGTAACAAGTCAGGCACCGCTATCTTTAACAACATTCTGAGAACTTGAGAATGGCAAAGGCTGCTAAAAGCACCAGTAGAACGTATAAATAAAAATCTTGAGCCAAGACAAAATCGGACGTTATATCCTTGATCCCACGATCAGGAATTAGACCATAAAAAAAAAGTTAGGTGTGCTGAAAATCGAATCCTGGTCTCAACGTTCTGTAGTCAGGCGAGAGTGTATGTATCAGAAAAGCTATTGAAATCGAAAGAAAATTTATCGCAGCGAAGAGCCGTTAAGATTACAATGTGCTCTCTCTCGCCTGAGAATCGTTAGATACCGCAGCCTCCGCGTCAGGAGTCAGTAACGTTTACTTAACGGCGCCACTAAACGTTATTTAAACGTTTTGACAGAACCAGAACTGCCAATATCTGATGTGAATGCGGCCGTTTGCATCCCGTTGCGCTACAAATTATGTAAACTGCTCTGGCGTGTTTGTTTTGCGCCGGGCAGTCCGGCACGACGCATTTGAAGGGGTCATTTGTTTGTTTTTTTTATCTCTGATTGATTCTTTCCTGGACATACATCCCGCTACCAGGATAAATATTTCATGGTCCCGAGGGGGTAACACTGGGAAGAGAAAGGGGTAGGAGACATCTGCCTTAATTTCCACTGATAATACTTGTCCTGGCAGTGGCCAGTTTCTTCAATCATGTCCTGAGCGTCTGTGGCTCTCGAACTTTTGGACATCTTCCGCTGGCTCGTATTCAGTGATGCGGCTGACGAAGGAGCGGGGGGGGGGGGATCCAAGAATCCTCTTTCGCATGCGAGGGAGGTGGACAACCATGTTGATTTGGGAGTTCTCTGGGCTGTTTGTGAATACAGCATGAATGAGTGATCGAATGAAAATTGTGAATATGGCATGAATGGTAACATTTATCACAATTACTTATTGCCCTAAAAGGCAAATTGTGATTTTATCACAATAAAGAAGTTTCAAAACAATCGATAATACATGAACGCCCGTGGCAGGTTAGTTTTTACTTTCTCAGGTCTTCAGTGTAATTAAATATACGTTCGCTAACCATCATCACTAAAAATGAAAAATTAAGTACAACGGTAAAAACTACAATATTACACAATTGCTTCGCCATGAACTTACCACCCCCCTTCCATTCACTTCCTTTATAATGCCCCCCCCCCCCCCCAAAAAAAAGATTATTTAGTTATTTACTGTCACAGACAACAGATGCAAAAAGTGCTAATGAAAGTTTATTTTCATAAAATAATCTGTTAATAGTGAATTTGTGCAGATACTTATTTTTTTATTTTTCTAACAGGTTTCTTGTTTTGTTTTATTCGTATCGTTTCGGCTTACACTTATTTTTTTATTATGATTCCTGATTAATTAACATTAACATTAGTTAACAATAAAAGTCTTTGATGTGTATATTTTGCGCATTCTTATTTAATTTTATTAGTTTGTACATTGTAAATTTTAGCGCTGATTGCATGATTGGTTGTCATTATTATTAAAGAACCGTATGAGCTAAACCGTGATAAAGACAACAGAAATAATTCGTCAAGCAATTGTACGTTAATTCACGAGCTTTTTATTTGTCGAATTTCAGAACTTTCTTGGAGATTCTTTCTGACTTTTTTCTAGGTAAAAATTGTAGACGATAGAAAATGAACTACCTTGGTGACACTTTAGACTGCCAATAAAACTTAAAAGTATGGCAGTTGGAGCATCGAATAAGTCTAGGCATGTAACTAATACCAAAATTGAATAAAACTAAGTCGATATTTTTAAAAACCTAATAATGAAAAAAAATGTATATAAAAGAAACTAGATATATGTGATTTTTTCCCATTAATTAATTACAGGGATTTGACACTACATACATTATTAATGATTTATAAATGTTTAAATCGGACCAAAGTTCGGTGGAATCTCATGGGAAGTATAATATACTTATGCATTATACATCATTATATTATAATCAGCCAAAAAAAAAAAAGGTACGCGAGATCTTAAGGTTGAAACAAACAGGTGTAGTTGGCCTCTCAGTTTCGACTTGATCAAGGCCTCCGCTGATACTTACACCGGCAGATGACACGTAAAATACCCGTTTGTAATGGCCACAACAATCGGTAGCACACTCCTATTCTACCCTAACACTTAATTGCACATGGTTAGCGAAGGCCCTGGGGTCCGGCGGAGGGTCCCGACCAGGTGATGACCTACACTACAAGGTCGCCGAGCCCTCCGCAGGAAAAAGCAGGGGTCGCGGCATTGTGTCCATTTTAAAAAATCCGTGGACCACGTGCCTAGGACACAGGGCCCGTCTATTTAGGCTGTAAAAATCCACGTGCCCTTCGGCAGATGCCGGTCACCTGCCTAGAGAACCCTTTTCGACCTTCAAACTGCGGCGCGAGGCAGGCGTCCGCTTGGGGTAGGGAGGGTCACGCATAGGGTTAAAATACTATTCTCCATACATTAAACAATCATGATTAGGTAGATTGCTATTGGTGAAAACCTATTAAAAGAAAGAGGATCATATTTATTTACTGTGATTTGATATAGGAATTAATTTATGAAACTTCAACAGAAATTACTAAAACTACCGTCAACACATGATTTTACAATGCCATTATATTTCGTACTATTGAGAACTAATATTGACTATGCCATGCGCATAAACATTAAATCGTTGGTAGATGCATCTAAGATAGATAGTTATCATGATTTTCGTCTACATCTTCCTATCACCAAACTCCTATAAACCTCTATATATAACCACCACCTGAGAAGTGGGTCTGGGGTGCCTCCTGAGCTCTGCTCTCACCCTTGTGGAATCTCTCGCACGTATCGGCGTGCTCCCCAAATGAGTTTAAATATGCAAAAGTGGTGTTGATGACCAAAGAGTTTTACACCGTAATGAATCCCCAAAAATTTAGTTTGATGTGACCCTGTTGTGATGTAAATCTTAAGTGAAATTATTATATTTACATGACTTTAGCAGTCTACTTACTATTTACAATTACATATAGTTCAATCTAGTATCATCAATATTATATTTCGTATATGTTGCCAGTCTAATGTAATTATTTGTAAATTTTTAATATTTGAAAATGCACGGTTAAGATTTTGGGTTTAATTCATGCTGTGATCTTGAACCTATTAGTGATGTAAATTTTATATTAATTTATTATATTTACATGAATTCAGCATTTTACACCTAACGAATCCCCAAAAACTCAGTACTAGTTATGACACGGTTTTTCACTCGTGTGAAATTAATTTGGGTATAATGAGGAACTTCAGTAAAATAACGAATATTCAATTTTATTAAGATAAAATTACAATCTGCCTTTTATTAGGCAATGAGTAATTGAGATAAAAGTTATCATTCATACCATATTTACAATTCATCAGTCACTCGCTCATTCATGCAATATTTACAAACAACCCAGAGGCCCCCCAAGTCCACAAGGTTGTCACCTCCCTCGCATGCGAAGGAGGAAGCGGAGTCTTTGGGAGTGCCCCACGCTCCTAAGTCACTGGATAAGAGCCAGCGGAGGCTGACCAAGAGCGCGAGAGCCACAGACGCTCAGGACATGATTAGAGAAACTGGTCATTGCCAGAACTATAGTTATAGTTATAGCAGGTCACGAGGCCACTGCCGTTTTAATCTCCAAGGAGGATTATAGGGGTGAGTGGTGCAGTGCAATCACTGTGCTAGGGAATTAGGGTGGTTGGATAGGTTACTATGGAATTTTATGAACTTGGAAGGGATGAGTTCAAGAATATAGGGTATATTCAGATCATTGTGAAGGGTTTTGTTGCTGACGTAATAAGGGGCATTTACTATTGTTCTTAGGACTTTTGATTGAAAGGATTGGATGCACTTGATGTTCGACTTTTTTGCTGTCCTCCATAGCTCTATTCTGTATGTCCAGATTGGCTTAAGTATAACCTTGTAAATAAGTAGTTTGTTTTCTATTGAGAGGTGGGATGTCCTTCGAAGTAGTCTGTACATTTGTCCAAAGCGTCTGTTTAGTTCTTGTCTTTTTAGTCTCGTGTGTGGGTTCCATGTCAGTCTTTTGTCGAGATGGAAGCCTAAATACCGTACTGTCTCAGGCACAGGGAGAGGAATTGAATTTAAAAAGACTGGCGGACAGGACTTGCGGCAGAGGGTAAAGGTTATGTGGCAATATTTTCCTGCTTTGACTTTGATTCGCCATTGGTTGCACCAATACTCGATCTCGTCAAGGTGTTTTTTGAAGGATATGGGATGCTATATCAGGGTCTGGATGGGTTGACAGAACTGCAGTGTCGTCTGCGAATGTTGCCAAGAAGGTATTGGTGGTAGAGGGGACATGAGCAGTAAAATAACAAAGATTTTTTCGGGACTGTCAAAACTTTCCCAAATGCTAATTCTGACCTCCCCTAAGCACGAATACTGCTTGTAAGCTGTGCACATCTGAGCTGAGATATCGGATTGTCACCTAAGAGACCGCATGTGCACTCAAGTGAGAATGACACCCAATGCTCCGGGAGTAGTCGGTAGGTGATATATCGTTTTCCTACGCGCTGATTTACGTAGATTGGTCAGTCCGTCTATCTCGGGCTAACCTCCCGCTTGATTCATACTTTTATAATAGAAACATTTCGTGGGAGGGGGGGGGGGGTATTAATGCAAAATTGTGGTCTCCGAAGCGCGAAAAAATTACTCAAGGTATTGTTTCTCGCTGCCAAGAATTCAGCACTTTCTCAAATTGCACTATTTTTTCAATGTTTAGGCTTGGATGAGGTAGAGGTGGATACATGGACTCGAAACATCTACGGAGAGTGAATTACATTTCCTGTAAAGAGTTTCTTATGCGAAGATACTTTACTTCATGCCATTTTAATTTTGTAATAAAAAAAATTGCGAATAATAATCGTACCTAAATATATCAAGAGATTATAAATAACCAAATGTAATCAACATGAAGTATTTGTCTACGGGGTACTATAATGACGATTGCATGAAGCCAAGCATCTTTTCTTAAAATTGAACTTATTATTTTTACTTTTTTTTTATCTACATTCGGTCATTTCATATTGTTTCCAGACTCCAGAGCACCTCTAAATTAAAACTGAAATATCCACTTATTTATATGTAGGAAAACCCTAACAAAGAAACCTACACCTATAAGACTGGTTTCTAGTGGTTCTTAAGGGTAAAATGGACGTATTTATGTTTAGTCTAACAATGTTCAAGAAACCTTAGAGTGGATTCTTTTACTCCGTTAAAAATAAAGTAAATTAATTTAATACATAATTAAAATACTAGGTAATTTTGATTGGAAAATAATTATAAACATGTAAAATAGCTACTTAAATGCAGCATACTCGGAACGCACGTTAAATATTAAAAGTATAATAGTTCATGATTCCACAATCCTAAAAAAGGCAGTGAAAGCCTAAGAAACTATTCTATTTCAAAAGTTGAAGGCTCCACTTGATAAGAATATCGTTTTTTTATCTTTGTTTAAAGGAAACTGCAATTTTCGTCTGCAGTCTTTTTTAAGTAACATCGAAATTGCTCTAAAAGAAAATAAAATGAATATTTTCAAAGTAAGGGTGGGTGGGGCACCATGTAGTCGGGATATCTTGGTACACCTAGGCGAATTTGTTATTATTATTATTCAGAATTTATTCTGCAGTTCAAGGAAGTACAGACCATACTACCAGGATGGCCGTTCATAGGTCTGACAAGTATTTTATAAACTTTTGTTTAGATTAGATTAGATTGCTAGTTTGGATGTTTTTCAAAAGGAAAATAATGTAACGTTTTATTTTGATAGAATGCAGGGTTGATGTAAGACAGGTCACACCAAGAGGTGAATGTTGAAAAGACCTAAAGATCCGCCTTGATAAAGCAATGCATAGGCAAACTGCATTCTTGCCCAAGATGAACGTGGAAGATCTGTTATTCTAATACTTGTTCATCTATCTTTCGTTTTTGTTTATGCTAAATTTTAATTTATTGCTTACGATTTAGACTATCCGAAGTACCTAAATTGAATAAGTTAAAGTAACTTTAAAAAAAATTGAACCCATTGACAACAAACGCAAATTTTTAAATAAACATGACAATGCCTAACTATGCATTGTATGCTACCTTACATGAGTAGGGGGGGAGATTGTGTCACCATCTATGTGAGGGATGGCAAATTATTTGAAACTATGATGGGGGGGGGGTGTGTGGCGCTCCCTTGCTGCGCCTCACGAAAACCTCACCCTATCAGCTGTTTATATAGAAGCGATTGTCTTAGTTATTTTTCATGCTTTACAGAATCCAACTGAAGACTGTTGATCCAATGATTTGCTATTTAAGGAGTGACAAATTAAAAATAAATTCACAATCTGTCGGTGAATCAGAGCCTAGGATGCTCATATAAGTTAAACTACATTGAATAAGAACCGTATAAAACAATTAACAGGTTTATGATTTTTTTTTATTAGAAAAAAAAATGTTCTATGCTATAATGTTGATAGCAACATTTACATAGTCAACTCCAGACTCTCTGTTGCCTCATATAAATGAAATGTTAGTAAACTATTACTATTGAATTCAATGAGGCAGGCCGAAATATTATATGATTGCAGAAATATTCAATGTTTTATAATATTACTTCTTTTAAATAATCATGTTTGGTTAAAAAAAACAAAACAATATTCTTTGATCTAATTGCTCCGCCAAGCTACCGCACCTCTACACTAACCTCATTTGAAATAAGTATCATGTAAACATTTTGATTTTCAGGATGATTAAGTTAAAAACATTTAATTAATCATCATAACGTTAATTGAAAGCAACTGAAACCATTAAAGGAGGAAAGTTTAAAACAAGTTTCGCAAAAAGTCAAAATTAACTGCGGCCAAAACCGCAAATCCTTCAGACTAATAGGACTCTTGAGCTTGGAATCTTTCACAAAGGTTGTTGATATTGGATGACTTGGAAGTAAGTTTATCTTAGATCACCTGTTCGAGTGATAGTTTGTTCCTGGCAGGCACCAGATTACAGTTTGTTTTATCTTTGCTAAGTACTAATACACTTATAACTATTATGTACGGGTATATCGTTTTTTAATCACTGTTTGGGATCGTCCAGCTCATGAGACCAGACAGATTCCCAAAATCTAAAGGATCATGAATTCCACTTGTGTCTCAAGTTCAAAAATGATCTCGCTACCTCACTTCAATTTGTTTTTCTTACAAAAACCCTTGGTTTTTTGATATATTTCGATTTACAATCTGTGTGGAACTAAACTTGCACCTGGTGCTTATATATTTTCTGTTGTTATGTTACATTTTATACAGAATATTAAGTTATTCAACTGACTACATTATTTAATGCACTTGTATAATGTAAGTATTTTGAGATTCGATGGTGATGGGGGCAAAGATTGCAGACTAAAACTAAGTTTCTCGTACAGGCTGCTGCCATCGATGAGGGAAGGATGGTGTTAAACACTGGCGAGGTAAAGTACTGTAACAAGTCAAAAAACTTGTGTCCCTTCCCGGTGGAGAAATACAACACAGATATATAACGCAGATACGTTCTATTTAAAGGAGAATGAATTACTCGGGCCAGTACATAATGGGATCATGAGAAAAGTGGTCCGACATACCTCTCTCGAGAGGTTAAAGAACGCTGAAGACGCTAAAGAACCTGCACCCGTTGCTTGGTGTGCCGTCGGTGGGTGAGTTCATCCGCCGGAGACATCAAGTTTTTTGACACGTTGCAGCACCTAACCAACCCTAAACACTGGGTCACACTAAACACTATGACACCACCAAACCTCCCGCATCGATGGCAACAGATTGTCGGGGAAAAATTATGAGCATGAGGGTTAGTTTTAAGTTTGATCAAAAAGGTGAGCCCCATCACCTTTATTAGTCAGTTTAGTCCAATCACGTGTAATGCGTATCATTATACTAGTTTATTCCATTATATAAATTTTATAAAATAACAATTCCCTCACTCCACCTTCAAACAGGTACTCCTAGTAAAAGGATCCGCTCACCCCAAATAAATTCCTTTATTTTTCTCTTATCCATAATCTTAAAAATTTGAGAGCTAAGGGGAAAAAAACCCTGTATATAATGTTCGATGCTACAGGAAATACAAAAATAATTTGTAGATAGATTCGCCTGAGGATCTATAATTACATATAATATTCTGTTAATTTAAAGGGGCTATAGGAGGGGGGGGGAGTTGTGCCTGTACATTGTGTCTTATTGTGTAATTTTGAGTGAAAGTGTTTTTTTATAATTGTATTTTTTATTTTTCGAAAACAACACCCAATCATTACATAAAATATCCCTGAAATTTTGGTCCCCTGTTTAGTAATTATTTCGAATGATTATTGTTGTTTTTATCCCACATTATCTACATTCCTTTATAGATGAAAGATCAAACTTGTTTTTAGATTTTAGACCATTCGACTGTGGTTGGGTGTTGAACGGTTCTGGTCATCACCTCGTCGGGCTTATGCACTGGGGGTTCATGTTTAACTTACTCTACGTTTTGGGGAGTACACTTCTAGTTTTATTTTTTCATTTAGCCGGTTTAACTGGTCTTGCTCGATCCGTGGAAGTTTTAGCCTCAAACGCTATCTATGAAGTTGCTGGGTATTTTCCAGGGTGTTCCGTGAGGGCACGAGCCAGAAATAATAACTCACGATAAAGCTATCTCCAGCTATGGAATTATGGTGGAGTAAGGCCCAATGTGCGTGCGGGCTTGGTAAGGCACACTGCAGTAAAGAGTGCAGTGCACGCGATACTAATCACTCCGCGAGAGTCTCAAGGCCTCTTCTTCACAAGCTACCCGCTCGTCTGGGGGCCTCCCGGTCTGGTTCAGGCATTAACTAAATACTATCAGCCAAGAAATAAATACTATCAGCCAAGAACTAAATACTATCAGTCAAGAACTAAAACTATCAGTCAGGAACTATACGGTAATGGTCAATATCTTGTGAGGGGTGGCGGTGGAGTATATTTTGGGTGTGCATATTTTTGTCTAAATTATATAAAAAGAAAATAATCAATGCAATAATGTGGTACATCTTATGGTACTTTCTATAGAAAAACAACTATCTGATGATATAAGTGTTGAAAATGTCATCCAACACTTTTTTAATGAACATAAATAAATACATGAATACACTTACAATTTATCACTGTGTGCACAGTCTACTTAGCAAAATAAATAAATTTATTTATTTACAGTAATTGTTTAAAACCACTCTTGATTTTGATCGATTTAAAAAGGGCGGCAATAGCTCTAGGTAAGCCACTGGATACTTTACAAAAGTGAAATAATGAAACCTGGGACAATTTAAAGTTCTAAAGTAGAAAAAAATAGAATAGGTAAACAAGTTGATCAAAAATTCAATAGCCTCTTTTTTTTCCATTGTTACGTATGAGTGGGAAATGGTATGAATGAGATCGTTTATCACAAGTACTTATTGCCCAATGAGGCAGATTGTAATTTTATCATAATGAATTTGTTAAATTGTGAATTTTCAATAAGCAATAAATTTCAAATAATAATAAACTTCAAAGGAGATCCCATCTCTCAATAGAAAATAAACTACTAATCTACAAAGTTATACTTAAACCAATCTGGTCATACGAAATAGAGTTATGGGGGACAGCAAAAAAGTCAAACATCAAGCGTATCCAATCCTTTCAATCAGAAGTCCTGAGAACAATAGTAAATGCCCCTTATTATGTCAGCAACAAAACCCTTCATAACGACCTTAATATACCCTACATTCTAGAACTCATCCCTTCCAAGTTTATGAAATTCCACAGTAGCCTTTCCAACCACCCTAATCCTGTAGCACAGTCATTGCACTGCGCCACTCATCCCTATAATCCTCCTCGGAGACTGAAACGGCAGTGGCCTCGTGAAATTGTGAATTTGTTACGTATTTTTGAAAGCATGTTGCCCTCTAACTTTTGATTAGAGTGACTGAATCAAGAACGATATCGAGACAAACACGAGTTCAAGCCGAAATTTTCACACCAGTCTTCAAAATAATCAGTAAATTTTAAGCAATAAAATATTATAAATAGTTTCAATATTGACTCAAAATAGCATTAAATACGCGGTTTCCAAAATTAGAAGCACTGGCTCCCAAAACTTTATTTTTGTAACGTGTAATGTGCCTTTTAAGTCTCTGGGAACATTAATTCTTGCACAACTTCTTAACTTTGAAGTTTTTTTTCCACCTACTTCCAAAGTTTGAATTAGTTTATTTCCATTATGTATTTACACAATAAAAATAATCTTATGCTACTATTCGATACATCTAGGCTAAAAAGAAACTAACAACCATGCTCTTGATTGTGATGAATTAAGTGTTTATTGAAGAAATTTTAATTTAAGAAAACTATAAATAATAAAAACTAACAATTCACACTTTCTGTTGTCTATTTACTGTATTGTATTAAACTGTATTGTAGCACATAATCAAGGTAATTCAAGGATCTTGAAACATACCTACGAATTAATGACACGAAATTGACCAGTATTCGCGTTGTTTATTTTCAAGAGATTTCAGTTGATACTGTGACTCTTAATACCATTACTTCGTGGAAAATATTTAGGCCAAAAAAAACAAAAAAACTTGAATACTTCACTATACCACATATCACACTTCTTTAGGCCATCAAATGCTTTGAGAATTTCTACTAGATTCGGATTTACGTGCTCAAAATTAGATTTGTATTCTTACGTTAAATTTTACGTGTATTCTTACACGTATGACAACAATTTATAATAGATAAGCCAATATTTTTTTTTTTCAAGCCAAAAATAAGACTTCCTAAATTTATACAGATAGTCATACAAACGATTTTATTAAACGGAACCCAAATATTAAGAAAAGCTTTGGAAGAACCAAACTAAAGCGAATTCGCATTTTTTTTTATAAAAGATTAGCTCAACAATACGACGGGATACATTGAAGACAGATAAAAGCTGTCCAGTGAAGTAGATGCAATATTTAAGTTTCAGATTCAAAGGATTTTCTTTTAGTCGGATTTTCCAGACTTCCATTTCCAGAAAAAAAAAAGGATCTGGGTTGGATCCTTTTAATAATATCGTATCATTGAAGCTGCTCGCTGTTGGAAAATCACAAATATGTTTAATCGCTCCGACATTTTCAAACGGATCAATAATAATAGCTATTTAACCATCAGGATATTATTAACTAAATTTTATCAGTAACTCTATGAAAATTGTTATAGTGCCCGATTTAGATTCTCTCAGATCCCTGTCACAGGATAATGATGGATAGAGCCAATTCCAACCTCATCGATTGATTTCTGTTCAAGACACTCTCTACAGCACGTACGTCAGGTTGGGGCTACAGGAATCAGAGATATCACTTACGCCATTGAGAATGCATCATGAACATATTTGAATATTTAGTTACATAACATTGCTTAATATTTCACAATGCGTAAATCCACAGCAAGATATTCATGTAAGAGAATATTCTAGACCAGCTAATCATTTTACCTTTCCATTGAAGAAGATCCTGTCCAGGCTCAGAAAAACAATAACTTAGATTCTGTAAGGAGCCATACATCGAACTGTATCTTGGCATAAATAATTGCGTGTAATTGTTTTCGTTGAGTGCCATCATTAAAGCTAGGAAGGTATAAAAATAATATGATGAGGTGGTACGAAGACTTAGTGTCAACAATCTGTAAGTTTTTGAACCACTCTCTGTTCACAGGCATGAAAACAATGATATGTGTATTTATGTCATATTATTATTCTTAGACCAGCCTACTGAGGTTACATGTGAAATATATTCTAGGTTTGCAAAATAAATATGCTTTACAATCGCTGCCAACGAAAAAGTTAAAATAGTATGAAGCTCCCTTAAATTGGCTATCAACATTTTTTTTTGAATTGTTATAATTATCTGTTCCAATTATCAAACGGAACACGTGTTTATTTGTTCATTACAAAGCGTTCCAATCAGCATAACTTGAAAAAAAACTATTTACTCGAATATGTTAATCTTATACATTGGAATATAATTTTAAAAACGTCCTCAAATCAGGTGGATAATTGTGGCATAAAATTGGTACATTGAATGATTGATTAATGGCGGAACAATGAATTTGAAGTTTTTTTTAAAGTAAACTACAAAGTATTAGCTAACAACAAAAATATTACAATAACTCCGGGTAAATATGACAACGGGAAAGGAATAACAGAGTAAAAACAAAACAAAAATGATTGGTCAATAAAATAAATAGGAGACTAGGTAAAAAGATACTTGGTAGGTTCCAAACCGGTCAGTTCCTCACCCTAAAGTGGACCTTACACGATCAGTGTTAATGTCATTACTATAAAATGTCATTATTCCTTCATTACTTTCCAACGTACTCATTTCCATTTCTCTCATTTCATTTCCAAGTCATTCCCCCAGAAAGCACGTTACTGTATCCTTATTTCTGCATATATATAGGTTCACCATATTCAGTGGTTTTTGGAAACATATAATAACCACAGGACTGTTTGTAACGTGTATCCTTATTGTTCAGTTTATGTAAGGAAATCAGTTCCGCTACTTGTACTCGGAACTGTTGGATCAGTTACTTTACAAACGGGTTTCCAATAGTCATGTTTAACCTGTCACAGTTCCAATTAATTCACTCACATCGAGTCAGTTCATTAGGACTATTGTTATAGATTGTTGACACTAAGTCAGCTGAAACTGTCTTTGTTACACCTCATCATGTTATTTTTATATCTGCCTAGCTTTAATGATGGCAGTAAAATATTATTAGACCAAGTTCCTAGTTTTTATCCTTTTCACACACTAATAGTAAATATACTCTGTGATAAAAAATCGGTACTGATAGGGTTTCATTTGTATTAAACAATGTACAATAGCTTTGGTTGAGAATAAGTAATATATTTTCATTTTCCATTTCACATCTCCACTTACCTACTTGTATAACATTAATAGCGCAGCGAGGATAAAGACACGTTGTGCTCACATGTCTACCTTTGCATAGAACAGAGCCTCATACGTAAAACAGGACTCTGAATCTGACGTGCTTGCACATGCGTACTACGAGGACGATTACAGGGCATTTGGCCTATTTTTCCACGAATGGAAGATGCTACAAGGCCCGGCTCATTTGGACATATCTAGGGGAGCAGAAAGCGCCCCAAGAGTCAGAGGTAGAGAAAGACTACGAGCGCAGTAAGAAGTAGAATGTACTGAGAGCATGCAACCTCATGTACATGTTGTTTATGAGGTTGTATGGAAGTTCAAGAAAACCCGTTTTGACCACCAAGGCTTGTTGGGTAATAATATATAAAACATATTGTTCTAATATATAGCTTTTTCGTTGCGGTATAAGAACTATTATTAATAATTGTTCACACGCATATGATAGTAAACTAAAAATGGTAGTCTACACGTATACTCTGCAGACTGTGAGCTAGATCTAACGTTAAAGGGCCTGGATCGGTGGCTGCTTAAGGACCTAGGTCCTGTAATGACTAGCCTCATGTCCCCACTATCCTGGCCAACACCTACATCATTGTAGACCTCTCTCCACTATCGACCATCTCCGTTTAGCATACTCTCTCTCCGCCATCGAGGAATACATTAGAGCCGCCGAAGAACCGGAGGATACATATTATTTATGCGATCCGTCCCCCGAGATATAGGAAGCCCACGCCCTTGGAAAAAGTGTACTTACACAGAGCGGCTGCGGTGATATAGGACGGCCCTTCACACTTTATCTATCCTACGGTGATTATGCCACGGGATAAATCACCTGATTTATTCACTTGCGCCGCCGAGTGCGCGTGGGCAGCAGATGCATTTCCAGATTTATTGCCGGGGTTTTAACCGCTTTTTATTTTTGTCCCCTACTCCTTTTTACCCCTCTTTGCGTTTCTTATTTCTGTCTCCGGCCTGTGTTTTTTTTTCCCCCTGTGTGCTTTTTCGCACTTCCACGATTGAGCAGTTTATCATTGCTCATGAATATTAAATCAAGGGAACGACCCTGTTTTCTTTGGTTAATGGCTCGATTCCGGCCAGCGCAGACAATGACCATCTTTGAAGGACGCAGGATTAAAAAAAAGAAGGAACGTCTCGAGGCCTTGCGCAGGAAATAAACGAGGCCTGGCGTTACGGAATCAATAAAACCGCAAGTTGCTAAAAATCATTTACATTTCGGTATTTTGAAATAGTTTTACAGTCCTGAGTTCGATCATGGATGAACATTAAATTAAATTTTGTCGGCAATCAGAACCACATTGCTGTGGGTTCAATTGAATATATTAACTTCCTATTTAATAATATGTTGCCGTTGTTTTGACGCTTTCAATTATAAAAACAAAAAGTCATCTAAGCAGCTAAATTTCAGTAAATTCATATGGCACCACTGCGGGCAAAAGAAATACACACATGATCGTGAATTGACGCTAGTCTGCATTCGGATGGGTGTCTATCAACGTGTTGTACTTGCTTACTTAGTGTACAAAAGATGTATTTTAAAACAAAATAGACGGTTTTGGGTTCATAAAATTACTTATTCAAGACGCAAGATAGAGGACAATCGCCACAACGTCAACGGAGCTAGGCGTACACTTCCGATCTGACATAGTTAAATTCTTTACTCAACAGTTCGAATTTTTAAAAAACAATTTATTACAAAACATACAAATACTACATCAGCGATATAAATACCATTTAAACGAGCATAATAACAGAAATAGTTTAGAAACTTGAGTGTGTATCTTCCTACGTCATAATATAAAATATGTATACAATGATGGTGGGGTAAATGAATGTTTGATATTATAATCTGTCGTTAAATAATAGAGAGGAAGGTTTAAAGAATAGTTTTATCATATTCTGTACATTTAAGATAGTAACATGTATTTTATATTAATATTTATTATAATTATTATTAGTGGATAATTAGTCATATAACTCAAAAAATGTACCCCCAGCAGTATTTACGTTTCCGCAGCGGAGCCGTACGTTTTAATACCGGATGTGTGCACTGTCTGAGTCAGCTAGTATTTGACGCAGAACCATGTCTCATTTTGCAAAGTTATTAAATTAAATAATTTATATTAGTTCAAATGGAGAACTTTCATGTAGGATATTGTTGTTGTAGAAGATTCCGTTCAGAATACAAAGTCTTTCTTGACCACCTATACAGGTCTCTTCTAAATCCAGTGGCTTATAAGGTTCACAGAACTAAAGGGAGGTAAGTTATTCTCTCGAAATATATCAAACCATCGATACTGATTAATCGATACGTTCTATTACTAATAAAAATAACACTAAAAAAAAAACTTTGGTGTTAAAAAAAAAAATCGTAAAAAGTATTGTACTGTTATTCGTGGACGCACTCATAAATTTGGTCAGTCGACTGAATGTACTTGGTTAGAATCTTCAGCAATGGAGATTAAGATATGATTTGTCATTAGATGTTTTTTTGTCCGAATGTTGCTGGGATTAGAAATAACTAAACAGATAATAAGTTAGCAGATATATACAACGTCGGTAGGTTTGTACTGATCCTTGCTTGACATCAAGCAGAAACCATGTTTAAATAATAGTGGGCGATATGTTTGATCAATAACAAAAACTGGGTTCCGTTTGGAACATATTAACTTTATTATTGGAGAATAAGCCTTCAGGGTCAATCAAGTACAATTTCGTTTTCATTATTGGCCAATTATGTATTTGAAACGCCTTACATGTGATAATGTTTTTTTTTTTCTTGTCATGATTTTTGAGATACTTCAAGCTGAGATATCATCAGTCTGTGAATTGCCTTGTTGCACTGAGTAAAGGGCGCGGCTAAAAACTTATACAGCCCACTAATAAATACAAATTATAATTTTTTTAGTTTCGAAGCTACTATTATTACAATCAAGATACCCATCAGAAAAGGTCACGCATAAAAGAAGGGTTACCCACAGTGTGCTTACCTGTATCCATACGCTGAGGAGTTACCTTTATCACCACGTTAAAGTGCTTACGGAGCTCGAAATCGCTTATCACATGAACTATCCCGTTTAAAAATGCTGATTACTACATATAATTTCTATTTAATGGGTCTGAAAGCAAGAGAGGGCTTTCCAGTTTTACATCGCTGAGCAGTTATCTTATTATCTCCTAGGAAACCAAGATTAATTGAGTGCCTTGTTTAAATCAAAACTCAGAATTGAATGTTGTGAATGTATTTTAAAAGGTGCTATAACTTAGAACCACCAACCTTTTCTGGTAACTAAATCTATGGGTTGGCCAACCATAACCTAGCTGACCTATGAAAGAGTGAGTATAGCCTCTATATACCAATGTTTGATGGCTTCAACCCTTAACCTAAAAGATTATCAGAATTTCCTTATATTCATGAGTGGGCTCATCCACCGGAGACACATCAAGCTTAAGACCATCCACACCCTTTCCTGCATCGATGGATTTTCGGGATAGGGGACAGACTTTAAGGGAATCTTGGTCAAGTTAGTTTTAGTCTGCAATCTTGCTGGAGGGGGTAACTAAATGGGTTGGCCAACCATAACCTAGCTGACCAATGAAAGAGCGAGTATAGCCTCTATATACCATATATATGTTAATAATTCTGTTTGTGTATTTACGTTTGTACTATGGGATATTTGAAAAAGTGAATTAACAATTTCTTTGGACTGTTGCTCCGCTCTGAAGATAGTACACCAGCTCAACCTCCGAAGCGGAAGAGCACATGTAGTTGTGCAACCGGTCGGAGCAGCTTTGTTATCCCACTGTTGGGATCACATTTTTAGATTCATAAGATGTGGTGGCTAGGCTGGGTGTGCTGGCTAGGTATCCAGGAAATGAAGACTCGCTAAAATATCCTCACCAGGGCCGGGTAACGGTGACTTCGTTAGCTCTGGTGGAAGAGCCCCTGATGTCCTCATTACACCTAACGACTGACGATCTAATTGCGACACAGGCCTATGTGTCACCAGTCGGCTTCCTCTCCCACGACCTCCTTGCAGTAGGCGGACCTTTCCAATTGGATCGCCTTTCTTTTACCCATTTTAAATCCTCCAGAGAGTCTCATTCCTAGCGGTTTCTCAATGCGTGCTTAGCAAGCGCCTTAAACGGACTGTCAAACGACTATGGGAGCCCCCGGCCGGGACAAATGATGTTATGCAAGTGATATATAATTCAGTCTGCTTTCCGTTACCTGCGCATGTGCCCTTTTGTGCATTACCGTGCTGTTGACTATGAGTTCGAAACCCCGACTTTGTACTTTCTTACATTCTTGAGCTGTGATATCCAATCGATCCAATGGATATGATAAGTTAACCATCTAATTAGACCTGAGCGGTTATTTTTGAGGTTTTGAATATCAATTTAACATTGCTACCATATTGTACCCTTCCTTAGACCATCACGCAGTATCTATGCAAAACTGTTGCTCATAAATTAACATGAAGAGAATCCAACATCAATTTTTTTAATCAACATTCCCAACAAAGTTACTCACTCATTTATTTCTATCTGTACATTCTGTTGTGAGCCGGTTTTCGAACTTAACATAGAATATTCTAATCTAAGCTAGGTTCTGTTTCTCAATGTTTGATGGCTTCAACCCTTAACCTAAAAGATTATCAGAATTTCCTTATATTCATGAGTGGGTTCATCCACCGGAGACACATCAAGCTTAAGACCATCCACACCCTTTCCTGCATCGATGGCTTTTCGGGATGGGGAACAGACTTTAAGGAAATCTTGGTCAAGTTAGTTTTAGTCTGCAATCTTGCTGGAGAGGGTGCCCCATCAGCTTCTAATTTCAAAATACTTGAATTGAATACTTGAATACACAAAATATAGAAGCATTAGCCGCAATTTTAGTTTATAAAGATTGTAATTCGAACCATAAATAAAGGGAATATTAAAAAAAAAAAAACTCAACAAATAGTAGCTCTCTGGTGTCCAAATAGTCTTTGTTTTTGCTATGCCATCTTAACAGACCATTTGATATACAATTTTCAACATTGAAGCTAATTGACAATATCCTATTTTTATGTGTGAATTTTGATTGCTGATCCTTGGGTTACGCAGTCAACGATTATTTAATTTTTCGTCCATAAGTATAAACAATAATTAATTTGAATTAATAATTATAATGGATTTATTTAAATAACTTATTTTGTATGTACGATTTTATGATGAACTTGATCGGAAGCTAACGATAACGACGAGAAGATTAACTTTGACCGGACTGGGAGTTGCGGCGAAGAGCATAGATTCAGGCCAAGGCGTGGCCGTGTGTATGCTCCATAATTGGAAGTCTACTGCTCTGGGCAATTGGATTGCTCTGCGATGGAAATGTTAGCACCAAAGACACATAACGTCTCCGTACATGACCACTGCTGTCAATTAGGACCGGTTTAAAATTATCCATGTGGAATAATTCATTTCTTTTCCACTCGTCACAATTATTTTGATGTCATAAAAGCCAATAATTGTAAAAACTTTCTGATGTATGCTATCTGATTAAAGTCTTAAAAACCGATGTAGCTATATGTAGGCATCTTATGGGCCTAACAATACTAAAAATTTTGCATCGTTATGTATGAGGTGACCACATCTTATGTTGGAGGAACATTCCCTACTTACTAGTTTGGTTTTTTTTCTTGTTCCTAATAAAATATTTTTTCCTGAAATTATCTTAATTGCTGCATTAAACATTCACTGAAACGTTGGAGCATGAAAAAAAATAATGTTAATTTCACGTCGATTGGCAATAACAGAGAAACAATGGGAAAATTTCTCAAAAGCCTCTTCCTTTGTGTTTAGATTTTCGTGGTAGAAAACTTTATAATTATAAAGTATATTATATTAATAATTAAATCTATATTATACCAGTTGCTTTTATTTCATTTCGCTGTCCATGAATTTATGGTTGCGTAAGAAATGGCAGAGATGTATAAAAAGCCAGTCTTTGTAAAGATGAAGATAAGATAACATAATTCAGTCACTTATAACTATTGAAAAGGATTAATAAAAAAAAGTTATTGATTTTATTTTATCATAAATTATTCTTACATCAAATTATCAATTTGGGGAGACAAGTTAAACTAGTTGTGAGATGCTGTTGAAGATTCGATTGGCCTATAGTTTCTGTTTCCGAACCATAGTTGTTGCTAATGAAATGTGTGAAAATGGTGCCTAGTGTTAATGAACCTAGTGACTAAGCACTAGCATATGTTTATTCAAGTTTAATCAATTGCAGAGGCCCAAAGTCCATAGTAGAAGACATTTTTATGTAAGCTCCCAATTACCTTATTCTCATATGTGTATGTGAGGTCCTGTGTGTATTGTGTACTATGTCGTCGTGTGAGGGGTGGGGGGGGGGGTCAACGTTAATAATTCTGATTTATACCCACTCTGCTGGGGCTGTAGCACAAAATGGCGGTCGGGCAGCGGGGGGTGGTGGCGCCGTGCGTGTGCGTGTGTGCTAGCGAGCTGACCAATGGCGACCCAGCTGGCCGCCACCTCCGGCCAATCCGCTTCGTCCTCCAGGGCACACCCCCTCCTGTCTGATTAATCATTCGTCCCCGGCAGGCTGGGGGGGCTTTTTCCCCCTTCGGCCCCCCTCCCTGTAGAGTGTATGATAGTTGAACTATTGATTGATTGGAGGCTTACCCTCCACGGCCGTGCTGGCCAAACACTCGGACAATTGCGAAAACTTCCGTCCAAATGAAACCCTCCCCCCCTCCACGCAACTCCCCTAAAAATAAAAACAGGAAGAGGAAAAAAACAGAAAAACCTCCCCCTAAGCCGGATATCCAACCCCTGTCCCACGATTTTTTTTTCGTGTTTTCCCCTTCCGCTCTCTTTCATTTCCCATTCGGTGGAAACAAATACATTTTTATGAGAATTTTAATATAGGATGTGGTCGGATATTCCGCATACAGGATACATCCTCTCGATTCAATAAATTCCCAACTCAATTTTTAACAATTTTAAATTGGATTTTTTTTTCCATGTCATGCATATCTCCTTCATCCTTCCATTTCATGAATATTTATTATTTTGATATTGATTCCAAAATATGGAGTTAGTGCAATATTTTAAAGTAATATCTATTTAACAAAGAAGTATTTACTCATTTTTTTTGTATGGATTTTACATACAAACACATAACATAGCTCAAACTATCACTTTCTGGTCCTTTATAGAAACTACCGAGTCGTTGTATGAAAACTGTGGAGAACAGATTGCTGTTCCAATAATTTAATTTATTATAATTTTAGCATTAAATTTTACAAATCCCAAGATGACTGTATAAGGGATCGAAAACGTTTATGCTCAATATAAAACACTGCGCAAAAAAATGAATTCGTTCGTTGTAAAAATGCAACCCAACAAATTACAATTTTTCTGCAACCTTTAACTTGAATTTATACATACAGTCCCCATTTTTTTTTCTATTTTGTATTTCTAATATAACCAGCAGTTTTCTTAACCTTACTAATTGAATTTTCGAGTTGTTTTGTATGTTTAGGGTAGTGATGCTTCCCAGGACATGATGGTGGCAGAGTAAATTATCATTTAATTTATTATAATGTTGAATTGTTCATATATAAGCATATAATTAAAGGGCTAATATACAAACGGGATTCAATTCCGTTAAATACAAACGGGGCTACACACGATTAGGAACTGTAAAAGCGGAATGAAAAACACGCCAAAGAATTTAGCAGTTTTTCACTCTCACTTGCTAATAGGGAAATGAAAACAAATGTGAGGGAAAGCCGAACCCTAATTTTTCCCAATTGGGTGAGGTAGGGGGGGGGGGCGCTAACTTGTTTAGCATAATTGGACGATTATCGGGTAAAAGTTGGGGCCCATTCCGACCGCACCTGCTTTTCCTCTACGGGCTATCCCCCCCCTCGATCCGTGTTTGTCGTTTTTATTTACGTTATTAGTTTCCATTTTTGTTTGTTTGTTTATTCTTGTAAAACGTTTGAGCTGGTTGAATGCTTTTGATCGCTTCGTCGAATAATCGAGATATACTTACAAACAGGGAAAATAGTTGTTATTCAGCTCAAAACTTGCTTTAATAATTAATATCTAGAATTATAGTGAGACACATGCAACCCTGGTGTTGGAATTTCGGCAGGACCAGGCGCTGCACTAGGCTAAGCCTGCAGAGCTGGAGAGCGTTGCAGACCCCAGAATGTCTCTTTACCCATCAACCCTTAAAATTAACAGGTCCGTTTTTGTATATTCTATTGTAGATTTACTAGTCGCGAACGCTTCACACCATGAATGATCAAACTTTTATTTTTATTACAAATTAAAAGCCTGTAATTAAATTTGGCCGTAATATAGATATTTTTGTTTTTTTACTAATTATTTATACAGGTAAACATTTATATATTTCTTGTAAGGTGATAATTAAGGCATATTACAAATATAAACAATAAATTATGCTAAAAAAAATAAAATTAAAATAATAGTAACTACTCGCTTCTAAACAATGGATGATGATTAATGTAAATAATTTTAATTCCTAAAGAGGTAAGTTAGATTGCTTTATGTATAAGGCGCCAGGTTTTGGAGTTCTGCCCGCGGGTTTATGACTGGCAGCGGGAAGAAATTGCATTGCCTGCCTAACCGTCCTTCTGTACACTCCATAACCGTTCTGACTTCATGCCTCCATGAAGCGTTTTTTGCATTGAATTATAATAAAACACGTATTGTATTAAATAGCAAGTAGCCCATCAAAGAATAAGTCTAGATTCCTTGAACACCTCATGGAATTGTTATCATTCCTTTGTTTCAAAAAGTATATGAACGCTCTCACAGTGATGTGGTGAAATAACCGTTCCTAGGCGGCTTTTAGAATAACTCGTGATACAGTTCGTGATATGATCGCGCGGATCCTACCGAACAGCTGAGCCTGGGCCCGTTGTGAATTTAAAGTTGCGGCATAATGAAATCCCATGTATGCTCCGAGAGCACGAATTGTCGTGTGCATATAAGTCATGGCGAGTTTTATGAAGTAGGTAAATGGCACGCCATCCCAGTATTAAGAGGCGCTCTTTCTTCTCACAGCGGATCTCATGAATATCTTCGTGATATTCAAACGTTAAATAACTGGATACATATAACCAGTTACACACACAATTACATGCCTATAACTAGATTCAATTTCAAGAGCCATTCGAATAGAACATAGGAGGAGAAACATCCGGAATATCGACACTCTTTGACAATTTACCACGATGATCTCATATGATGAAGTGGTTAGCGCGGATGCTTGACGATATGAAGGTTCTGAGGTCCAAATCCCAAAATAAACTGAACGGTGTTGTGCAGTTCATGGCTTCGTGAAAGATAAAAAATATTCATAAAATTAGTATTTCATCTCATTCACAAGTCTTAATTACTTTTACATTTATTTTGTGTACATATTCTGCCACAAAGAAGCTGCCCCTTTTTATATGGCGTCTTATATTTTGCTCTATCCATATTTTTTACATGGGTGTTTTATCTGCTATTGACACTTACATATTTATATCTGTTCATGTACTTTTTTTGTATCTATTTTTCTGTACCTAACATGTTAATATTTATAAAGCGTAACTCCTTAAGCGATTCTGGTAGGATAATTATTTTTTCGTCTTGACAACTCATTCTATAAAACTTTCAATATTGTTTAGATCTGGACAACATGCTGGCTACACTAAAGATCGGATTGAAGCGTTGTCCAGGGATAGGAAAACAATTATTGCTCAACGGGGCAGTGCAAAAACAAAAAGCATCTCCAACGTATGGTGCGATTCGGATCCATACTCTTCTCCACTTCGAGCTTCCGAATTAATCCCAGGCCAAAACCATAAACTCTCTCCCGTCGACATTTAATCGAGCTGTCTTGTGCCTTGGTTGCAATTATTGTTTGTGCAGGCATTCCTGATCTTACTTGATGCCGTGCCTTGTTCCTACAGCAGTAGAATGACGATTGCGTAAAATATTCTACGCTAAAAAGCAGTCGTCTCTCTGAGTAGTCACTCTTCTTCGCCCAGTGCAAAGTCTTCTTGAGTATTCTCCTGTTTCCTAATAACGACGGAACGTCCTCCTAACTGTAGTTTTTGGAATGTTTAATATTCTTGAAACATATGCTTGGCTTCTTCCATCTTCCATCAACACAAGAAGGCCACACAAGTTACACTTAAAAGCATCTTTTTTTAAAATGAAATTTAAATGATTTAATGTTCAAATAAATAAAATTGAAACTGAACAAATCAAATGAAGCATTATTGTTAGAGATGAAAGTTAACGAAAACAAACAGTAGTAACGATTTGTTTGTGTTTAGAATGTTTATTTCCCTATTTTGAACGTCTTTATCATTTCTTTAAACTATATGTTCAACAACAATGAATGCTAAACATTTTTAAGATTTGCAATAACAAATGGTAAAATACATTTTTTTAAGGGTGGCCAGTTTTTTTTCTGTCTGTGTATTTATAGCTAGTTAAAACATTTTTTTTTTTATTTTTTAAATTACTAATTATTTTAATGTCGGATTTGTTTTATTTGTATTAATTTCCTTTGTAAGAGGTAGAGATTACTCACACTCGGGCCGCTGACACATCGACGATAGCCAGTTTAGTCTTCGATGGAGATAAAGCTAGCGGCCATTATACTGCCAATCTGCACGTTATTGTTTTCGTTGTCCGCTATTGTTGCGATACGAAAACTGAAAAGACACTTTGTCCGGTCCGGGTGTGGGGTGGATTTGTGACGGTCAATCTCTGAGCGATGGGTCCGCATCATTGTGATCATTATTCACTTCAATCATCATCCCTCCAATGTTACGATATGAAAAACTATGTCATCTAATACTTAAATGTGCTAAACAGATTATTACATTGACTGATATGATTAAAAAAAACAACACAAAAACTATATAATTAACTACCAGACCAAATCAAAGGCTCCTTGAAGTATGTATATTCTTTCATGAACGGTAATTTTATCACGTTGTCTATTAAAAGTTAATAACTAAGTATTCAAACTTGTCTTTTCAAATTTGTTTCCATCCCAACTTTAATAGTTTAGCTTCACGCCAGTTTTGCTATTTGTCCATTGGAAACTTACACAACTAGATTATTTTCTATTTTTTTTTTTAAATTTTAAGTGCATAGGCTTATTACGTTTAGTTTCCAGACACTAGAGTGCCTCTAAACTAAAACTAAAATACAATTAATTCATAAAAACTAAAATATACCCCTATTTATATGTAGAAAAACCAAAAAAAACCTACAATGAAATTGACTAATTTTTAATAGTCCTAAAGGGTATAATGATTTTATGTGTCTTCCTCTCAGCTGAAACAAAATTCGCAATAGGTTTTACTAAGTTATCATGTCTACTGTTACAATTTTAAGTGATTTCTTTTATTAAGTTATAATTATAAAGGGTTAATAAAGAATAAAGGTATCAAGTAGTCGGGAGATGGTAGTAGGTCAAAGTGAATTTGTTATTATTCTTGGGAATTTATTCTGAGTTCTCTGCAGTATTGTCACCGTTATTTCTTTGTCTTGATACACGATTTTAATTTTCGATAGAATTTCTTTTCCTGCTTACTGATCTAGCCGAGGATGACACACCCCAACGCCGTCATAAGTGAGAGATCTCGGCCTGGAACTCCGAAGGGGTCCAGACGGGATTCTCTCTTCATTATCTACAGTTTTTTCCCCTCTTCCCCGTTGGCTCATTCTTCCTCCAGGAAATGTAACCGGTCGAACAGGTTGTCCGTTCTGGTTCCACCCTCTGCCTTCTCGCACCCTCTCTCATGCCGGCCAGGTCGAGTGCCGCCCTCATCTCGTCGCTTAACGTATTTGCGTTCCACTCCACACAATCCAAGTTACATATCTTGAGATTTGTCAGAGGACGCTGATTCCTTGACGAAAAATATCAGGTTTGAGTGGGTACACTTGTTGAGAATCGGCTTAAGCAGATAAAAGAAAAAAAAGGTTTGTTAGATTTTAATCATATGTATTAGTTTTTTAAATATGGAAGCGTTAGCTGGTCCCACTTACTTTGTGGACGGATCTCTTGTTAAAAATCTTACCTCCAACCTATTTTATTCCAAGCCGACCCACAACAGATAAATCTCGACTATTTTCCTCTAAATTTTATTAGAATTTGGATATGCTTGGGATTAAAGCTATGGATCGAGGATTCGTATTTCTAGATTCAGAGATAATCTATTTATTTCATTTGATGTTACATGGGCTCATTACATTTAGTTGCCAGACGCCAGAGCGCCTCTTAACCGAAACTAAAATACATTTCTCGTAAAACTAAAGTATTCACTTATTTTCACGTAGGGAAGCCGAAACTACAACTCATTTCTAGATCATTCGCTATAGAATAGTGGTTCTGATAAAATTTTGAAATCAAATATGAGCCAATTTTCAAAATTACTAGACATGTTGAGGCAGATCTATATGAAAGTAGCAGAAGTACATTCCTGCACATTTGCCAAGTCTTTTAAAACTCTTGACCTGACTAACGCTCGCTAGAAAATTTAATAGAACATAGACTAGTGTAATTAACGTATATTATTGCTTATTTGCTAAGGGAAATGAAGGAAGTGAAGAAAATGATTGTTTGATATTCCTTTATTTAATACAACGACCTAATTTCTCAAGCGTTTTCACTCTTTTCCTCCCCCTGGATCAATGCGAAAAATGATTCATCCCCACGCATACGAACTGAATTAATCCACGTTGCACAGGCTTGCATTTCGATTGATTAAAATTTTATTGATCGTACGCGAACCCCTGCAGTGCCATCGCCCCCACCGCGCGGCCGGACATCGCAAATGTACACTCGGGTGTGACAAGACTCGAGCACTGTCAAATGTAAATATTGATTATTGATGTTCGTAGTTGTTGAAATTATTTAAACAAGAATCGGTTTTTTTTTTTTTTTGATATTCACAGAATGAATGGTATGATTAATATTTTTTAATCGAAAGTAATGAATTGTAAACTTATTCACCCGGGAGCCACCGAACTGTTTAAACCAATGATTTAATTATTTAATTTAGGAATAATATTGGATAGTAACAGCTACAGGTTAAGTACAGTAAAGGTTGGATGAAATGTGAAAGTTTGCTATTTAATTACAATGGCGTGCTGGTAAGAGTATGAACTGTACATATGGGGGGGGGGGGAGCTCGTCAATCGATATTATTAATTATGGGTAAACAAATTGTAAATAAAGTAATTTGATCAGAAAAATAAAATTATTTGTACGCTTAACTTCAATTCAACTCTTCAATGTCCTCATGAATCAGAGTGAAATACTAGTCTGTCATGGGTAAAGTATTGTATTCAAAATGTGTCTTGGAGTTTGTCGGAGTTAACCCAAGTTAATGTTGGTTTTTAGATTTTCATAAAATTTATTAATGGGCGACATTTTGACATACTATGTACGCCTGAATGAGGTCCGGAGATGACGGCTCACAGTAAACTCAAAATTAATCTACAGCAACATCTCCTACCATCTCACAATAGGACCTGATGCAGACATATCTAGTCTGTCGAAACGTTGACCATAAATTCGACGAATGTTGATCAAAAGGACTCTTTATCAACAACCTATATCGATTTCCACTCATTTACATATTATAACAACGAACCCACAGTAATAATAATTGTACTTAGATTTTACGTAGACTTGACTGCGTTAGAATAGGATACAACTATTCACTAACTATATATAAATTCCTATCATTTTAATTATAAGATACTTGAAAATGGTGGTACAGCCGCTGAAAGTGCTTGCATCAGTATAAAATAAATTACGGGTAGAGCAGAGAAAGGTGTACACTTATTAACAGAAATAGGCCACAAGTAGCATTCCTACGCAATTCAGTACTCAAAAGCATTCTAAGGGCCTGAGTTCGGAGACCAATAAGATCTCGTAACATGTTTGGAAAAAAAAGTGTGATAACTGATGATGCATTTGACGACATCGTTAGTAGTCGTTGCTCAAAAAAGTGCCAATACAAATTCAACAGATTATAAAAGAAAACATTACAAAATGACTACCTAAGTATTGTTTATATTTTTTATAGACTTTTACTTGTATGAAATTTACATAACTGTGTTTATTGTTTGATTTCAACGAGATAGTTCTACATTAAAAAAAAAAAAAACTTTGAATTTTATCAAGAATTGCGTGGTCAAATATTAAGCGTTGAAATTTCATATCTTATTATTGCTCCTGATTATTATTTATAACATATGATCGCTTTTCCAGTGAAATACATTTCAAAGATTTCTTTAACTCAATGGACAATAATATTAGCGCTAGAACAATTATAAAAACTAAGTATTAATCATGTTTTAAAACTTATACTTAAGTTATAAGTTCTATGATTTATTTATATAAAGCGCTAACCATTTATATAATGAATTATGACGTCGTCTTTAAACAATTTCATTAATTTGACAACTGAGTTTCCGTGCTGAAAGCTTGGAGTACTCCATAGCTAAATGATTTCATGTACTAAGTAGAATATTTTTGAATCCAGCAGAGAATAATCCGGCATGAAAATAAATTCATATTGCCCTATAAAATTTATAATAATTTCACTTTAGAGAGCAATTTTACTGCTATAGTTCTTTTTTGTTTTTTTTTACGGGATACCGGAGCGTCACCCTCGTGGATAAAGGCGTGTTTACTTTCGTATAAATAAAGAACTATATACGACCAATAACTTTGAGGTTCTATCGCCGATCGGTAATAAAATTATGCCCATCACGGGTTAGGGGGGGGGGGGGAAGGTGCCGCTTTTAAATTGAATGACAAATTTGTGGGATGGCGAATTAAAAAGGCCCTGTGCCATAGCACCACCAACGGTCTCCGAGGCCGTAAAACTCATTTTTATAGTGCCTTGGCCGATTCATAAGTGCACAGTCTCTCTAAACTGCTTTTTTATGCGCGCATTCGTTTATATATCTAGTAGCTGATGTTTTATAGTGGTCTATTTATTTTTTACTGTTTATAGTTTCGAAACGATTTAATATGAGGAGAGATTATTTTGGATATTTACAAATTCTACAAAAGCTATGATGATATTAAAAAAATAAAAATAGTATGCACCTCATTTCAAACGTTATCCTGAGAGGGCGTTAACAAACTGTATTTTAAAAGATCTCAACTTGAAAACTCAGTTTTTGAAATTTCTAGAACCGTGTTAAAATTAATCCCTTCAAAAGATTCAAACTAGCTTTAACAATTTTAAGTTTATAAATATACTTAAGGGTAAAATAAAAATTGTTAAAAATAAAATTCTCGAAAAATCGTTTTTTATTCATTTAAAAAAAAAATAGCTCTAAAGCTTTCAACGTGCAATAAATGTCTGCATCAGGACATGATAAAAATGAAAACCAAGGTGAAATAAACAATAACCTGGGTAAAAGACCTCACAACGACACTGTTTATGGTTAGATAAAAGTCAAGTATGTTAATAAAATTAAATTGAATAATGTGATCTCTTAACATTGGCATTCATGTTTGTTGTTTTAGGTTCAGAAAATATTCACTAAAAATTGAATACAATCGAAAATTTATTTATTAAAAATTTATTCAGTATGCTTCAAAGAGTGATATCTAACTTTCTGTGACATTACTGATTCATTATTTCAACTCTAAAAATGATATTTTAAGAACCTTTAGGAATAATCTCCAAAATTTGACTTTTATGATGTTGTTTTTCGAAGTTGGCAGTGGATAATATTGTGAATGTTTGCGCGCTACTGTGGTATTTACGCGAATAAGTCAAAATAACACTCACCGCAATTGCAGTCCATTTTAATGGTGTTTTACGCTCTCCCACTGCAGAGATAACAATTTATTGTCCAATGTACTTGGAGACAATAAAAAATCACGAGATAACTGAAGCTTCTTCTTCCCGAAGGTGCCCAGTCGCCCTTCACCTTCAAGAAGTCCCCGGAATGCCCCTTATCTCCCTTGTTCCCAAGTAAAGAGACACATTTTTCTATCTTCCTACATCGCCTTCCCATTAGTGGGGACAAGTCTTTGGGGTTATCAGTGCTAACTCCCTCGTGTCTCCCCTTATTTTTATCTTACTCTCTAATTCTTTAATCCTTCTCCAACATCTTCTTGTTTATTTTACCCGCTATGAAGAATGGTCCCGGATACCGACCATACGGTCCGGGAGTTGGGCGTTGGCTACCCAAGGATTGTTGGATCCGGGACAAAGCCTAGAAATCGCGAATGTTGCTAAATTGGAAATCAACATAATATTTCCCTAAACCCAAAATTATAACTAAATTTTAATAGCATCATATTACAGTACAACAGAAAAATAATGTATAAAACCACCAAAGAACAAGTTATAAAGCACATTTTAAAAGTTCAAAATATATTAACCTTTTTCAAACTCAAATAATTCATTATTTCTACATCTGGAATCACAATTTATAACACTCAATATATCTTGTCTTAACATTATTTATGATTTATATAATCTGCAACAACTTTTTGAATTTTGCATTATAATAAAAATATTTTTATGAAAACTTGATACATTCAATGTTCAAATTGATCAAAATTTGATGGGCTTTAAAAACATTGAAAAGCTCGTCAAATTTCGTTGTTAAAGATAGATATATTATTTATCATTATATATGGAAAAAATGTTCAATAACACTGCTTAATAACACTTTATATTTGTTGAACTGATATTGATTACTTTTTAGCAATGTCTGTTTGAAACTATGACGCAGCCTGACTAGTTTCGCAGTGCTATTGATTTTAAACAATGTTACTTACCTCTTGGCCCAAGCTGGCTACAGTTTGGAAACGTTTCTGGCAGTGAATTTGATCAGTGCAATACGCGCATTAAAATTCCTAAGGAATAATGACCTGTGACTCTTGCACTGAACAAATCCGGTAATAAAATGCTTATAAGTAAAACAAATATTAGATTATAGAAAAATTGAGACCTTACCAGTTTTTCTGTGAAGTGTAGAATTGAGTTTCTCTGGTCACGGAGTCGTCCCTTCAAAAGAAGAGACCACGTTCCGGAGAAGTAAAACAGTCCATATAATATACCAGTCTTTCTTACAAAAATATCACAACCATTTTGTATCACAAGTTGACGATAGAAATCTAACAGGCTACCTCTAAAACAATATAATCTTAAGTCCTATGTTTTTTTTTTTTTTTATATAATATAATTAAACTTTTTTTTCTTCTTTCTTAAATATAAATACACTTCGATTTTATTATATTATTCCACAAGATATAAAATTTGTTATTATTTTCATTTTAATTATAGGCCACGAATTTCAATCAGACGATAACGACGAGTTTTGGACGTTTAATAAAGATTACAACAAAAAAACCTCTTGATGACCAAAAAGTCGAAAAGTCTCTCCAAATATATACTTAAACACAATATCGAACGTCTTTTTCTAAACTATATAGGCACATGAAGTATCGAAAGAGTCCAAGTATTCGACGAAGAAAAAAATTATCACCTCGTTCTTATATATGTATATAACAATTACTAGGAACGCGATGCAGCTTTTTCTTGCCACTAAAACTTATACTTTAGAATTTAGACTCAAATTTAAAACTTTTTTCGAGTATAAATATTTTTAGCTTTTTTTGTAATAAATTTTTACACAGTAAAAAAAGTAATTTCTCCTCTTTTTTGTTCAACAATTAAATATAAAGAATTTTGGTATTTTTTTAAATATAACTTTTTTTGGTTTTTGAATCTTTGTGGAAGGATAACCGTGTTTGGAAAGATGACTATCGTCTCGGTATCGGGCCCGTTTTAATATATGAGGTGGGGATTTGATATTTATAGGGATGGGATGGAGCCTGTAGGGTAGAGTGGTTTGTTTTAGACTAGAGCATGTGAGGTGATGAGAGTCCAAGCCGCGTGGCTAAAGCCCGCGGTCACTGATCGACACAACGACTGACTCCAAGTTCACATTTGTCCGGGGCCGGTCATCTCAAGGCGGGAACAGGAGGGTCTTGGAAGGGTTGTCGGCCGCTCTGTAGGGGGTTGTCCTCAGATCTCGCCGTCCATCTCAACTCCTCCCGAATACAGTGTGAGCTGCCTCCCTCTCTCTCGTGTCTCTCTCTCTCTGAGTTTTCCCAGCTGACAATGGAACCCAAAAAACCCGTACGCCGCCGGCACTCGGACTAAACTGCACTTGGATGCAGATTTCTACCTACTACGCGGTCGTGTGGGGGTTGCAATTTGGCGCGCTCCCCACCTCCTCCCCCCCGGGGGTGGTGGGGGCGGACCGCCCCTCCGCTCCCCCCCTCTGGCATGTGCAAAACCATTGCAAAATCCTTTCCCCTCCGCCCCACCACCCGTTTTGGCGCGAGTTTATTCTTTTTTTGTCGGGCTACCCCCGCCTTCCTACCACCCCTACTGTTAGCCACCGATTCGATGAGGGATTAAGTAAAATTAATGACCCGATCTGGGAGGGGGGGTCGTGGGAAGAGGGGGTGCGTCATCAATCTGAAGCCCAGGTGAAACTTTTTTTTGGAATAGTATTTAATTTAAAATAAGCACAATTATAGTAGACGATAGAAATAGTAGAAACCCTCTACGTGAATTACCAATATATTCAAGTTTTTAGCCCTAACTAATGGCTAAAACATTATTTATTCTATCATTAAGTACCAACAATAAAAGGAAAAAAAAAAAGGATGAGAGATTTAATAAATCATGCACTACACCTTTACAGTGAGAGTTGGGGAGGGGAAGCTAACCCCAAGTGCACTGCGAGAGGGGGCGGCACTAAGATGCAACTAACCACGTGTTGCTCCTAAGACCACAAGACCCTGACCTATAAGGGCCCACTCAAGCTACTATGTATTAATTCAAATTCACCTTACATGTATACATATACTAACATTAAATTATTACATTTGAATTGTAAATTTATTGAGGTTAGAATTAAGCCATTATTAACTTAATTTTAAAATTATATTCAAATAATTTTTTAGATTTTTTTAGACATGTATTTCAGTTCTTCCGTCCTTAATTTGTTCTTAAATTAGAATACAGATTTTTTACATACAAATAAGTTAATTTTTCGTTTACAGGCACTCCGGTGTCAGGCAACTATGCGAGATGAGCCCAAGTAGCATAAAATGAAATAAAGAAATTCTCAGTCTCTCTCTTTCGCTCAAAAAAAGTACAATGATTATATTTGTCCGATTAAGAAGAATTTCCATGAGTATACAAGTCAAAGTTTTGGAAAATAAAATTATAATAATAATGTATTCACGTGATTAAGAAACTAAGTATCAAATTATTTGAGACCACTATTTTGGTATGCCGCTCTTACTGCACCTATCTCCTCAATTATAGGCAACTCAGCTTCTATCGCTAAATAATGTTAAACATTGAAGAAAATTTTAGTACTTGAACAAATTTTCATTAGAAGAATATCAAAAAGAAGCACATTTCAATCTGCTCTTTAGGTGGACTATATAAATTTCAGATTTTAGAATTTTTTTGTAGTGAAAAATTACCTAAAGGTTTTCAAAAATCATTAAGTGGATTATTTAACAAATTCAGATAAATAGTGACAAAATCGTTTCCAGGGCATTATGTGTTCCCCCACCCGGCCAGAGATGAGTTAACATCTAATATTATCTGTATTGATATGCAAAAAAGATCTGAAACCAGCACCCTAAACTTGTTTTGATTGTTAGAGATGTTTTCTGAGAAATTGTAAGTAATTGACTCAATGGAGAAGGATAAATGTACTCATGTATGTTTATAAAAAATTTGATATATTTACTGTCTTTTTCAAATAATCTATTACTAAATTGTATGCCTAAATAAAAAAAAAAGTCGTTGAAATGTCATGGAGTTATTGTTCATTGAAAATTTTGGAAAAATGTTTACTTTTTATAAAAAAAAATTAATTAATTAAATAATGAACACATTTTGATATTTTTTATACTGACAAAATACAGACAGATTTTTGGGATTTGTTTGCATGCCGTCACTTAAAATATATTTGAGCTTTTATGGTTCAGTTTTACAAACTTAGTTATCCTAATGTTTCCACATGTGCACCAGCCTGCCATTTCTAGTCTTTTTGATCCCGCTGTTAAAGCTAGAGACATAAACATTTACATTAAGGTCATGTTTTGTGGGAAATATATGAAAAATCTTGATAAGCAATGATTGAGTGTGATCAATTAGTTATCTGATTACAAAATGATAAATGTTTTCCTTTAATTTTGTTTATGGCTTCAAATAAAATATCTTGACTTGCCGTTTGTATATAATAATTAAATTCATGTGCAATTATTGATTTGAATTTTGAATCTATACTTAAAACTACAAAGCCACTTACACCGTCTTATAATCGCGGGCACAACTGTAATTCACACCTTGTTTTTTATCTATGTTATGATTTTAGTAAATGTACGAAACACTAACCTGGAACGCACATATGAGACTCAAGATTCAGGAACTGTTCGGAAATCTCAACCGGAATTTCATCTCACATTAGGAAACGAAGTTCTCATGTACAAAGTCATACTAAAACTAATCTGGGATCGTACTATGAGGACAGCAAATCCCTTGAACATACAATCCTTCCAATCTAAATCCTTAAGGACATCAATAAATGCGCCTTTTTTATGTCATAAATATAAAATTAAATTGGACACTATCCGAGATCAGTTTTACTGAAATTTCCTGAAACTCCATAGAAAATTATCAAAGCACCCAAATCACTTTCAAGCATCACCCATCCCCTACAATTTCACTTGGAAGCTTCTTCTGTAAATAATTAGCCACTGGTAGTTGTGGCCATGGTCAGATTTCTCTCTTCGTGCCATGGCCGTCTGTGACTGAGGCCCTCTACGTAGTGTGGGGATGTCCCCAATCATTGCCTCTCCGTAGCCGGCAAGGTGACATGTGGGTTAATTGGGACTGTGCTTATATTGTGTGAATGTTTATTATAAATACCATATGAGTGAGAGAGTGCAATAATGTAAATATCAATCATAGAGATCAACTATATATTGACTTATTGTCAAGGGTAGATTATAATTTTCTTCAAATAAAGATTAAAAAAAAAAAAAGGTAATGTATGATCTTATTTTGGAAATCGTATTAAATTTCAGCAGAAGAGAAATTACATTTCGTTCACGACTTACTAGATTGGTAGAGCATCCAAGGGAGGTAGGTGTCTGGTTCGAATCCCGATTATTCTAGTAGACCTTTTCTTTCGTTTCTAATCATAAAGAATAAAAATATACGTAATGCTAGGAGAATTCCAGAGAGGGGCGAAATGAGCAAGATGGAGAGACTTACATATGGGTAGGAAGACAATAGTTTTTTCTTTGGTCTAGCGTGAAAATAATTAATTCTGTTTGAAATTTGAAAGTATAATCAGTAATACCTTGAAATATTTGAATAGATTGAAAAAAAACAAAAAAAAATTAACAGAGTATTCTTTAGCTATTCGAAAGCTGCTTGAGTAATGAAACCATGTAGTTTTACTAAATTAATTTATTTATTGTGTCCGAGCCCCGATTTTTCTAGTAGATCTTTTCTTTCGCTAATAATTACAAAGAATAATGTCGGGCTATCAGATGTGAGGATCCCCAAGGTGGGGAGAGGACGCCCGCCGCGGGCTAGGGCCGCTACAACCTCTAGCCACCGTCCGGCGAGCGCCAAGAAAGAGATAAACGGGTGGACCTGTGGTCTTTTACCCTTGCTGGTGGCCTAGTCGGTGGGCAGCTTAATTCGTTATGATCTGTCTCTATAAGATCTTAGAAGGTGTGCCCCGACAAAGCACACTATGTTCAGGAGAAGAGGAATAGGGTAGGTTTATAGGTAGTTTATGTGGTCTTGGAATGACCACGAATTCACGCTCGGTATCTAATGGTAGGTGAAAACCGCCCGGATCCCAAAGGCGAGTGTGAACCGGAGAGAAGCAGACTGGATTGCCGTGGGAGACGCTACTAAGTAAAGTTGGATGGGCCACGGCAACCGTCGTCCGCGAGGGAGAGGTCTCTCCCAAAGAGGTGCTAGAATTAGCGAGACGAAGGCAGAGATTCCAACTAGGAAGGTGTGGTATCTGACAACGTCGTACTAAAACATAGTGAGGTTAGGAAAGAGAGATGCAGTTGAATAAGAAGGCCATGGTTTGAGTAGAGCAGCAAGCGCCAGTGCAGAGAAAGAGATCAGTGTTCCAAGTGGCGGTTCTGTAAGTTATCCCACCTGCTGCGGTTCCCCCCTCTCTCTTACTAACGCCTTAAGCTTATTATTAAAATATGGAAACATAAGTAGATATTTTATGGACCGAGAAGAGGGGAACTTCAAATTATTCGTAATTAAGAAGTTGCCACAACAAATAAAAATATGTGGTATTTGGAGGGAGAAAATTCCTTAGAGTGGTGGAGCAAGCAAGGTGGAGAGACTTATGGGCTGGAAGACAATAGAATAAAAGGACGACCTTTTATCTATGTGTATATTTAGCGTGACAATAATTCATTCTGCCTGAATTTTAAAGTATATTCAACAACACCTTGAAAAACGTGAATAGATTGAAAAAAGATAAAAAAAAACACTTAACAAAATCCGTTTGCTTAACTTGATAAACTTTCTCAAGCCATTCAAACCAAGTAGTTTTATTAAATTAATTTGTATATTTATATTTTAAATCAGGCTACATGCAGAAATAGGCCATGTAGTGATCGAGGTTCTAAAATATTTTGTCTTGGTCAGTCAGCCACCCGATGGCTGCTGTTTGAATACCAGGTTACGAACGATGGCTCATAACTGTACATCATGTACAGCATTCGGGGTCTCAGCGGCCGTTCTATTCTTAGCAGGAACTGCAACTAATGTACCTTGTAAATCTGCTATGCGCTCTAGATTTCGTCCTTCTATCTCGCCAGTCGATAACCGTTGAACGTATGCTAAACTGCTCACGTGTACCATAATCCTGTTCCGGTGAATTGTAATCAGCGAGGCCGCCTGAAAGTATGCTAAGGCGATCGGATCCGACAGCCTACAAAGCGGTTTAATGGCGGCCAAAAGTACGCACGGTACGATGCAACTATTTATTATCTTTGAATAATTACGATCAGAATATATGCAGTGCTCTCATGTGGATTAGACTGTAACTGCTTGACCATATGAAGGTTCATGATTCAAATTCCTAGGAGAACTGTTAGACATTCAGAATGTAACTGCGTATAAAAATTTAAACATCGGTAAAAAGTACTTTTTCTATGTTAGATGGTTGTTACCTAATTACTCGCGTCTTATAAAACACTATTTTTAACCACTCTCTGAAATGTAGGACTGGGGTGCCTCCGGGGCCGGGAGGGTATCGGTGATCTCTCGTCCTCGTAAATGTACTCGGCTTCGTATCGATGGGCTACCAATTAAATTAACCAATAAGTTAATTTAAATGTACAAACAAGCGTGTCGACGACCTGAGGATTTTCCACCATAAATCCCCCAAAAAATGTACAAACTTTGTTTATTTTAATTGTAGCACCGAGAAATGCGGCTGGCTTCAGACAGAATATTTCTTCTTTTCTGCTTATTACGATTGAAGATTGCCATCAAAAATCAAATAAAAAAATAAATTGTACCTCATTTTGTATTTATACATTGAGTCGAAATAAAAACTTAAAATAAATTAAATAGAGATAATACTTGACAAAAGCAAATTTATTCAGTTATTCGAACCTTTCAATCTGAGACCTTCCAATTGGAAAATTTGAGTATAAAATAAATTATTAAAGAATATAATAAATATGGATTTTTAAATAGTTTCGTTGGATGTGGTCTTGTTTCGGTACCACGTTGATTAAATAATCCATTGGCTCTGACCTGTTAAATATTATCTCTTCTGTATTGTAACAGACATTGCTTTCTTTTCTCAAACAATGATCTGTGCTCCTTCACCTGCCAATTAAAATCTGACTTTAGGCACATCAACAAAATTGACTCTAGAATTTCTGAATCCAGAGTTTCTATTGTCACCTGTCTAATCTATATTTTTTAGAATTGTTATACGGGTTCAAACCAGACATGTGAATGCAGTATAAAACTAGAATTAATATTAAAATATAGAATTTACAATGTGAAAGCAAAAAACACTGAGGGGCGACTACCAGGTATAGATGGTCACAAAGGTGCTTCGACGGGCCCAGTCGGATCCAGATATTTTTTTTATAGACTCTCATAAAGACAAATTCGAGGACATGTTACAACCTTTCTTTTTGGGCCACAAAAGGGAGTACCAGAAGGGATGTGGGATTCAGTAGCCAGGCCTGGGACAGTGATTTCATTCTCACTACTGGTTTGTTCCCAGCTTGGTGTGAAAATCATATTCCTTAATTCAAAGTGTCATAAAGAAAATGCCTTCTTAAGAGAGTAACTGGGCCCAAAAGTACGACATACAATCATCAGACGAGGCAGCAAAAGTACGACATACAATCATCAGACGAGGCAGCAAAAGTACGACATACAATCATCAGACGAGGCAGCAAAAGTACGACATACAATCATCAGACGAGGCAGCAAAAGTACGACATACAATCATCAGACGAGGCAGCAAAAGGTACGACATACAATCATCAGATGCGGCAGCAAAAGTACGACATACAATCATCAGACGAGGCAGCAACTTCGTTTTGAGGATTAGCTCCTGGGCGGATCTGGTTCTTTCTGTGACGAGATCTAGGGCTAAGGAGTGGACACGGGTGGACCTCTGAGACGCCGAGACTCATCATCTTTTGAAGCCATCGTTAAAAAAAGAAATAGTTTCTATTAAAGATCTATGTAATCTTTTCATCATATTTATTCATACTAAAGTTAATATTTTCCATTAAACAATTTTAATAAAATATATTGTGTATAGAAGTCTATTTGACATTGTTGAAATACTTTCATTTATGACCACGAGGTTAATTAATTAAAATAAATTACTTTTTGTTTAGAGGCGGCAATTGGGGAAAATATTACACTAATCGAATATTTTGAGGAAAGTATAATTTGGTATAACTTTACGCTAAAGCAATACGCTCTGGATTTGATAGAGGAGTTGTTAGCAATTAAATAGTTAGATCTTTAACTAAATAGAGGTAATCCTGACTTAGTTGAAGGTAATTCAGGTGAATATATGTAATAAAAGGATATATGTATCCATAGAATAGATACACCACTTATATATTACCGTATATTTATGTATTCGGATACAGTTGTATAGCTAATATATATGTGTATCGGAGGTAAGTAAGTATCCAGATAAATTAAAATAAATAAAAACCATATACCCACGGAGTATCTAGAGGTTCCTCGTATCGGTGATAGCACTTGTCTATTTTATTCAAAAGTAAACACCAGCCTTACAAAGGTTATTTTTTTGTTCATTGTATTATTTTTTGAGGTTTTGAAATAAAAAAAAACAAAACAAAGGTTTGTCGAGTTATATTCAAATACAGATAAATAATTCGTATTATCTTTATTAAAAAGTTTAATTTCCAATCCCCATTTTTGTTTAGAACAATCAGTGAGTGAAATTAATTGATTTTCAATGCTTACATAATAAACTATTCTAACATGCAATGCATCTACTCTCAAAACATCATCGCCCTCGATTATGAATAAAGCCTTTATTGTATTAAAGATAAATTTTAGTTTAGGAAAAATATAAATTTAAAAACGACAAAAAAAAACAAACTATATGCTAATAGAACATTTTTTTTTACAATTTTAAGATGTACTAGATTTTTTTTTTCTAAAGTTTACCACCTGTAATTTCAATTTTGATTAATTTAAAATACCGAACACGTGACCTTTCCTTTGGCCGATGGGAGTGAGCCATGTGGCGTTGAAGAGGGATAGGTTAGTTCATGCCTATCCTTGAGAAAAGGACGTAATCCCGTTGATAGTGATCGATTATTTTAAAATTATTGAAGAATAATTATACTACGAAATGAAGAAAATTTCCGCTATTAACATTGTATAGTGGTGGGGGCCGCTTTAAGAAAAAACACCATTGGATCTAATGACGACCGGAAGAAAAATAGGAAACGAGGCATGTTACAATATATTATCCCATAAACCATTCTCTTTGGGTTATTATCTAAATGTTGTCGCTTTTGAAATATCTAGAAGATAATGAACTTTGCTTACTTAGGGCACTTTAACTATTGTAGTGTTCATTGGTTTGTCAAATGTTATTGTTAGAAACTCATTTCAGGATTATTTAAAATTTGTTGATATTGGTGTGACCGACTAGGCGCTGCCTAACTTAGCATGCGCTGTACTAACATATTGTAAGGTAGAAGTTCAGACTGGGTAATTACTGATTCCAATTCATTCTCTTGTACTACATCCCTTATACTCATTAACAAAGACAAAGCTACCGGACAAGCAGCGGGAGGGTCAAGATAAAAAATAGCCATCTGCTACTCCCCCCTCTAAGGTGTGCCACCCCCTGTTGACTCAGGATAATCCTCCTTTCCCAGGTTTTTTCCCCCGGCAACAGGTTGCAGGGCCGGGATTTTTCCCTTAATGACCCTTTTTCATTATTCATCCCGGGGGATCTCTCCTGCTTTTAAACTGGCCCAGTTGTTTTTTTTTCTCTTTTTACAGCCACTTTACAGAATGGTGTAAATTGCCCCGCTTTCACACTGACTTCCCTGTAGCCTTTTAATTTCTCTTTCACTCCCTTGCAATGTTGTTGTAAGATACCTCTCATTTCTTTCCCTCATTAGTCACTCTATTAAAACATTAATTTTATGTGTGTATTTATCATTGGTTCGTTATAACAACCTCTTTAAAGATGCCAGGGTTGTTTATATACAAGCCTTTTTGGTTGCATAGTGTTACTGAGTTATATAGTGTGAACGCTGAATTTATTTCCTTGTAACACTAAGAGAAAGAATCGAGTTTATGTTTCTGTTCGCTGCGAACCTAGGACTACTGATGTTTATGATGTGCTATTTGTCGTCTAATTTCAATTTGATGGACATATATATTTCGTCCTAAGATATAACCCCCCCCCCCCCCAATAATTGTTTTGATTATAAACCATGAAAATTTTGTATACCATTTTAAATTATTCAAGTAAATTCAAATACCTATATTTTAAGCCCGTAATTTATGTATTTATAGATAGAAACTTCTTTATTGTGATAAAATTAGGAAATAAGTAATTGTGATAAATGTTCTCATTCATACAATATTTTCAATTTTCATTCACTCACTAATTCACACAGTATTTACAAACAGCCCAGAGACTTCACAAATTCACATGGTTGTCACCTCCCTCGTATATGAAAGAGGAAGCGGAGTCTTGGGAAGTCCCCCACGCTGCTCTGTCAGCTGTGTCACCGGATACGAGCCAGTGGAGGCTAGGATGTGGACGTGAGGCTCTCCAACGCTCACAACATGATTTTAGAAACTGGCCATTGCCAGAACTCCCACTGTCACGTATTTATAGCAGGTCACGAGGCCACTGCCGCTTTAGTCTCCGAGGAGGTTGTAGGGATGAGTGGAGCAGTGCAATGACTGGGCTAGGGGATTAGGGTGGTTGGGTAGATTACTTTTGAATTCATGAACTTGGAAGGGATGAGTTCAAGAATGTAGGCTATATTAAGATCGTTATGGAGGGTTTGGTTGTTGACGTAATAAGGGGCATTGACTAGATCATAGTAGTGGCGATTAAAAACTGCACTAATAGTAAGATCCGATTTCCAAACCGCAGAGAGCAGGGGCTCTGCCCACCTGTTGTACCTACCTATTAGGACCCTTGCAAAAAAAGGGTATCCAGATTTTTTTTTTTCAGGCCGCCAAGAGAGACCATTGATTAGAGTTTTTCACACTCACACTCACGTAGGGAAGGGGAGGAGGTGGGATCTGTTATTAATCGTGGTTACCTGTTGACTCGCTCCTGTCTGTCTGTGTATGGCCAATAAAAAAAATCCCCTCCACTTACTTCTGCCTCAATTCACATTTTTTTTTTCCACGGGTGAGTTTTTTTTTCGACAACAGGTCGTTACTCGCTTCAGTATGTTCCAGTGTAATTGTTTCTTAATCGCCTGTCTTCCAAGTGGCTTCGCGGTGCTTCGCACTTACAATTTTCGATAATTTTAACGGAGGTATTCTAAAGGATGATTTAAATATTATTATTGTTGGGATTTCACATCGTTATGGAGTACCTTAGAAAAAAAACTAATCCACGTTTTTCTTAAATAACGTGGGTAAAATGTAAACCAAACGTTCGAAACTCCATCTATAATTGTCTGAAACCGAGAACAATCCTTACTAAATTTTATTTTATCACGATTACTACATTAAAATTATAAATTTTATTACTATTAATGCCACTTAATTTTAAATTAAAATATTAAAAATTTCTAAAGAACATAATACACTAAAATTGTACGTGGTACTTCTAAATTTTTTGTAGCTATGCTTCGTTTTATACAGAATATAAACTTATTTAATGCAAATATTTTGATATTTGTCATTCACTAAGCAGAGCATTGAGTATAGTCGTTGTGAAGTCGTGAATGGATTGTGTTCAGAACAAAATTAATAAGGTAAAATTAAAATTCCCACCTATAAAATCAAGTGTAGCAACGTCACTAAAATTGTTTGGTTACCTATGTACAACAATGTAAAATTTCTCTTGGCGAGCAGATCTTGGGATGTATTTTATAGATGTGATTTTTGTCAACTCTCAACGTTATATTTGATTGTCCTGACGATTTTGAAAATTGTCATTTTTGACTCTAACAGAGGGTAAGGTGCATGCCGGAGCAGTCCGGTGGTTGTTGAGAGAACTTTTAATTAACTTTTAAAAAAAACAAAGTACGTTTTAAACCAAGAAAATTGGTAAGTGTACTTGTCATCTTTTTGGCCATAATTAACCACCATTATCCAATTGCTAAAGAACGCCTTATATTTGCAGACGTAAGGATCTTTGAAACGAGGAGATTCCAAAATAGCAGTCAACAAGTTGTGGGAGTGGAAACTAATTTCGGTTGGTTGTCTCTCAACCAACTCATCCCTTTTATCATGGTTAAAATATTTCATTTATCTTTATTTTTAAATATTTTATCGCGATAAACTCACTTGGTCGTTCGTACAGTATTTACAAACAGAGGAAGCGGAGTCTTGGGAGGTCCCACACACTCTTCCATCAGCCACGTCACCAGATACGAGCCAGTGGGACCTCTATACCCTCAGGACATGATTGAAAAAACTGGACATGGTCAGGACTCGTAAACACATTTGATTGAAAGGATTGGATGCGCTTGATGTCCCCCGTAGCTCTATTCCGTTTGTTGGACTTTGTAAATTAGTGCTTTATTTTCTAATATGAGATAGAATGTCCTTTGAAGTAGTCTAAGCAGTTGTCCAGAGCTTCTGTTTAGTTCTTGTCTTTTTAGCCTCGCGTATGGGTTCCATGTCAGTTTTCTGCCGAGATGGAAGCTTAAATACTGTACTTCATTCATCTTAAAATGGCCGTTTAACTCAGTTGAGAATAATGTAAAAATATCCTTAAGCTGTCTCTAAGTACTCTAGATGATCGCAACATCGGATGCATTTCAACACATGATGGCATGTGACTTTCACTGAGTGCATACGGTACTCCCACCAGTACTCAGATGGAAATGATTTATTTTATTTGACTTTGATAGGCGTACGTCAGATGTAATGTAGCCTACCGAGGACTCAACTCATACCAAGAAAATTTGAATAGTACATGTTAGCAATTAGAGATTATACCTATTAGGTAGCCTAGACGAATAGTTTCACCATCATCTGAAACATTCTAGGTGTTAGCTAGAAATATATTGTTTCATTATCTATATATTTTATTCATTTGTTACATTTAATTTCATTACTTCTCTCTTATAATACCTAAAAGTATTAATCCAAGAACTATTTATTTGAGCTCATTGTTTCTAATTTAACGCTTCTTCTGCGACTAAACTTTCTGCACATGAAAACTCTACATCTTAATTGTGTTTAATTGACATAGTCGGCTATTATTTCGTACAAAAGACCAGTCTTCCTAAAATGGAACAAAGTCATTTCATATTTCTTAGTAGTAGTTAATGTGAGTAGGCTGAGACCTGCTTATAACATTACAGTCTAAAATACATTATTTCAAACTATTATCGTACCAGGTGTCCTCGATTCTTAGAATAGGCGAAGCTATAAAACAATTAGACGAAACAGAGCTGTCCCCAAACAGGGGTGGGATGTAACTTTGGTATAAAACCCCAAAATTTTTGTGTGTCTTGCTGTCTGCTATATTTCTCATGAATCGGACGTTAGTCTGTCGTGGCCCTCCCGGAGACCCCTTCTCAAGTGCGTCCTACCCTGGCTTACCTACTCTTTGAAGATGTATCCATTGGATCAACATCCGGTAAGCTGTCAATGGTTAGAAAGGATTAACTTTCGAAACTTCATGGAATAGTATAATGGTATGCAGAAAAGTATTATATGACACCACTTCATTAGTTACTAATTATTGTTCAATTTAATTTCACATAAAATATTTATTACCTTTACAACTAATGAATCATTCGACTATAAAACAAGTTTATGGCTTAATATTATTATTTCCCAACGGGCTATCCCGTCCAGGCCGGTGTCAATAAACATTCATTATTGTTAAATTAATTAGTAGTAACTTCTCTAATAGGGACTCCAGAATTTATGTGTTCGAAAGATAGATCAAAATGACGTCTTGATAAGATAAAATAATATTTTCTTAATTATTAACTTAATTTGATATCTTATCAGTGAGTTATATATATTTATTACATTACTTTAAATGCATTTAGATTGCCTTAATATTAAGACATATTTATTTCGTTAAGTAGTTTAATTTTTCCTTTTGTAATTCAATATGTGAGTAGGTGCTAGGTCAGCCCTTCTCACAAGAGACCTTGGCCCAGACAAAGGCGATGATACCATAGATATTGCGAACGACGGTACGGTTTTCCTCAGGGTTGTGATATATTCGAGGGAGCACAGGCCCATGTCCGACCCCACTCCATCAAGGCACAATGTCTTTTGATTTGTGCCGACGCCACTAACTCTCCTGCCCAGACAATAGCGTCACTGCCACACTTTCCTAGCTTCGTCTATCTTCTAAGGTCTGTCCGACTGTCGCCGGGGCCGTATGTCTGTCCTGGCTGCCATGTGTTATGGTGCACTGGTCCTATCTCGCCATAGCTAAGGGCGTCCGTCTGTCAGGCTCTGTTCTAATTTGTGCATCGGAGTGAATGGATATTTATCGATACTTGTTGATCACACCATCACCAATTCGTTTTGTGTTTTTTAGCTAGAATTTTTAGATAAAATTTCGTTACATCATTCGTTTTTAGTTTCATTATTTATAAAAACATAACCGACATGATATGTGAGGGAACAATATTAAGATATGTTCTGGGTATGTGTCGAGAACTCAGTGAGCTCCTTAAAGTTAGTTAATGGTTAAAAAAAAACACTTTGTTTATCACACTGGTAACTGATAATTCGGGCATCAAGTAAAACTCTTACAAAAAATATCATTCCTCTGCATGAACCTGGGTTTTCAAAAAAATTGCGATTATACCTTTTACAGTTTTAATCTTGGTTTTGAATAATACCAAATTGTTGGTATATTTTCAATAACGCTTCTTTAATTGGCTATAGACAGTAGAGGATGGGAACCAGGACACTGCCGTGTGGAACTCCTGATTTTATGGGATAGTAGTTAGAATATTCTAAACCACAGCGGACTCGGAAGAAGTGGTTTGAAAGGTAGGATTAGGATAATAAATATGTTTTGAGCTTGTAAAGCAAACCTGGGGGCCAAACCCTGTCGAAAGCTTGAGCTATGTCCAGAATGGCAGCAGTGCAATACTGTTTGATTTCAAGGGCCACTTCTCTCATTCACATGCTATGTCAATCGTACACTAAGGTTGTGGCAATTTCGCTGTGGGCAATACTAAGCGGCACTCTCTCTTCTGATCTGAACAATATAGATTATATATGTACGCGAACCTGTAAATATTGTAGATACAATATATATATCGTATTCGTCAGTGGAGAAGAGAGAGGATACTAATTCACAATACCGACACCATACGGGCTCTCTAAGGGCGCTGACATAGTCGGAACAAACCGGCCAAGACGCAGCTAAGACTTGGAAGCAGCAACATCTCCTGAAGATGAAAAGTAATTGGAGCAGCACTAGAAATGAATATGCTTTTATCGGAACTATAACACTCTTGAAAAAGGCCAGATCGATCCAGCCAAGTGACATTACGAAACCACCTCTCGATCCGAATAAGGCGAAAATCCTCAAAAGAAGGCTGCTAAGCCAAAACTTGAAAAAAAGGATCTGTCTGTTGTTAAAACCTCCACCAACGGCTACGTCCCAGGAGGAGTACCTGCCCAAGATATGGAAACTGCAGGGCCTAGTGGTTTGGCATGAGGTGCCAGCGACATCAAGGGCACCACATCACAAAAATCTCTCCGATGTCCATCACAAAGGATATCTCAAGAAATGACATCAGCGAGCTGCTGCTGTAAGTAGGCATCACATATTTTTCGAAGGTGAGCCACGTCACCTGGTCCTGTTTAAGTTTGTACAGTCGTCTAATCTGTTTTGCTACCTTCAAGTTCCTCCTTAAAATGAATGTGATGTACAAGGAGTCCATTTAATTGTACATGCTCTGTTTGTTTTTGATTCAGTAACGTTTAAAGGGGCTAGGGGTAAAAAAAATATTACTCTTTTGAAATCAGAGGCTTGAAGTGGACACTGCTCTCTCTGCCACTTGCTACTCTACTAGAACCATGACTTTCTTATTTAATTGCCATTGCACATCTTTATTCCTCACTCGCTAGATCTAGTATCGGCGTTGCTGGGCATCACAACTTTCCCAGTGGAGACTCCCGGCTTCTTCCCGCTATCAAGGGGGAGGAAGCCGACGCCTCTTCCACGCAGACAACGGCTTCTGGGATCTTTCAAACGCACGAAGTAGCGTCTTCCCCCGCAGTACAGTCTGCCTCTTTTCGGTTAACATTCGCCTTTTGGATCCGAAGGTTTTTACCTTCTCTTAGATACCGAGTGTAAATACGTAGTCATTCCAAATTCACGTAAACTACCTACCTACCTACCTACTATCGTCCGTTCTAGAATTATATAGTGTGTGTATTTATAAGTTTCTTTTGATAAACAAACCGCTAACCATCAAATTAAGGATGTTTTCCATAAAAACATTATGATCTGAGCAAATAAATTTATTGAGGGGACTATCATGGAGTCTCTGAAGAAATAATAATAATAATAAATAATTTCGTTTTATTATTTCTTTGGCTTATTACAGAACAACACGCCAAGACAGATTCACATAAACAACATTTTTTAATTAAAATTTGACTCCTTCTTTCTTAGATGCCCTTGGGTCTTTATTAATATTATAAATAAGCTTGCCAAACTCAATGTTCAAGTTATGGCGGAAAATTCTAAAATAGATGTATTTTATAGTTGATGTCTCCAAAAAACTCCAATTCCAAACGGCCAAATCTCCAATCAGTACTAGTCCCATTGTAACTCTGGTATGAGAAATAAAGTAAGAAATACAAACCAAAATTAGGCTGCTGGTAATTTGATAGTGGTTGCTTGTATTTAAAGAATGAAAAAGAAAACTCAGGAACTCAGCAGGCCGGACATGTTTAAAAACTATAACATACCTAATGGTTAGGGGGATGGTAATTTGGGGCATTATTATGTGTAAGTTAAGCCTTTAATGCTATTCGAGATGATGGACCAAAAGGAAAAGAAAATTGACAATACTTGTTCCACATAACGTATATGGAGTATCTCATTAAGACTGTCAATAAGGAATTATACACGGGGGTGAATAGTTGAATAATAATTTAATACGTCATGAAAGACAATTACTCGATCACAGGTATGATAAAGACGACCAACCTCTACAAGACTCGTAACAGATTTATGGAGGTATGCTAGACTTAAGTGGCCCGGGGATGATATATGCGTGTAGACACCTGGAGAAATCATCACCCCAATCAGCCCTGACATTATTGGCTCCTAACCATCACCTCCCAGCGATAAATCTTTTGTATTTGACGTGTGGTCACTGCCCTAGCGTTTATGCATCTCGTAATTCACCCATATTTTATAATAATTACATTTTAATTAAACTTCACCGTGATTTTTATTTAAGTTCGTCAAAACGGGACGATACTAACGTTAATTTATTTTTTATTCGATGTTCCCAGTACTTTCTTGTTGGATAATATTATCTTCTCGTTATCAATAGGAGAATTTCAGGATTCGGCTAGTCCAGAAAACTAGAAATAAATTAGCAACGATAGAACTCACCATTTGAAGGGGATTTGGAGGAGAGCATCCACATCCTGAATAAAGAATTATTACTAAGGGACCAAAAAATGCTAATATACTACCAAATGTCGTCACAAATTGTTTCTTTTTCTATGCAGAAAATCGACAAATGAAGTGTCTCTACCAAAGAAAAGCAGAAAAAGATGATGGTAGCCGGAAGTGTAAAAGGAAATAGTGGTAATGCGAATAGTGTTCGCACCCACACTAACGAACTGACAGCACTACTCCACGACAAAAACATCGACATAGCTCTCAGTACTGAAACAAGACTTAAGAGTAAACGACCATTTACGATTCGACAGTACCAGACTTATCGAACTGATCACCCAGATGGAAGAGCACATGCAGGAACTGCTGTCGTTGTCCATAACTCCATATCCCACCACATAGTTCCTCTGGTAGCACATGATTTCCTTCAATCCACTGCAGTGTCAATCACCATCTTCACTTTTCCCCTTACACTAGCATCAGTGTACTGCCCTCCTAATAAATCGACTTCTGACTCCCAATTCATCTCCTTTCTAGACTCCATCGGACATCGTTTCCTTGTGGTGCGAAACACCAACTCTGGGGGTCAAGAGCCACGAATACACAAGGACGTGCTTTGCTGTCTGCACTCACACGGAAACATTTCTCCACTATCACTCCTGACACAGCCACCTATTGGCCATCTGATCCCAACCGAAATCCTGATCTCCTTGACTTCTTTTTCTACAATAGTTTAGGAACACTAAATTATTCACTCACGCGATTCGATGACCTCTCCTCTGATTATAGTCCTTTATTATTAACCATTTTCCTAAGACCAATTCACAAGCTGCCTCCTCCTTCATTTATTAGGGGCCCAGTTGACTGACTCCACCAGGTTCTTACAGAGTCCGTAGACCTCAAATTGTCCCTGAAAACATCCCAAGACCTAGACGATGCAGTGCATTCTTTTACTACTCTGGTCCAGGGGTCGGTCTGGGAGGCATCGTCACCCCATCGTCACCCAAAAATCCACAATCATAATCGTTTACCTCAGCATCTCAAAGATCTAATCCAATCAAAACGCCGCTTCAGAGCAGTGTGGCAAAGATTCCGGCATCCTGCTGATCGCCGCTCGTACAATCAGTACTGCCGATTGGTAAAGCGGCGATTGGCGTCCTTCCGTCCCGATTCTTTCAATTCCTACCACTCCTCTCTGTCTAGCAGGGATAACTCCTTGTGGAATGTAACCAAAAAAATCCTAAAGTATCATCCTGTTTCACACCCACTCCGTCGTGATGATGGGTCCTGGGTGGCTTCGGATGGGGATAGGTTGGAGGAATTCGCTCTGCATCTTACCTATACTTTGACACCTCACCTTTCTCATCAAAACCATTCTCACAGCACAACTGTGGAAGATTTCCTCACTTCAACTATTCCTCTCTCTCTTCCACCAAACGCCGTTAACCCCTCTGAGGTCAAATACGTTCTGAAAAACTTACCTTACCGAAAATCCCCTGGATATGATCTCCTTACTCCTCAAATTCTCAAACAACTTCCTCCTAAAGCCATAATCTTCCTAACCTACATTTATAATTGCATTATCCGAACGACGGACTTTCCTCTTCTCTGGAAACATTCCATTATTGTCCTATTCGCCAAACCCGGTAAACCACCCAATGACACCTCATCTTACCGTCCAATTAGCCTACTCCCTATCCTCTCAAAAATATATGAAAAACTCCTACTACAACGTCTACTTCCCATTGTTGAATCCAAAAACCGTTTTCCTACACACAGGTTTCCGTCAACGACATTCCTCTGCTCAACAAAGCCTTCGCGTTGTTGATCACATCTCCTCAGCCCTTGAAACCAAACAGTATTGCACTGCTGCCTTTCTTGATATTGCTCAAGCTTTTGACAGGGTTTGGCATGCAGTATTGCTCTACAAGCTCAAAAGATATTTACCACAGACCCTTTTCCTAATCCTACAGTCCTACCTTTCAAACCGCTTCTTCCAAGTCTGCTGTGGTTTAGAATATTCTAACTACTATCCCATAAATGCAGAAGTTCCACAGGGCAGTGTCCTGGGTCCCATCCTCTATAACCTATACACCGCTGATGTCCCCTCTATTTCCAATACCTTCCTGGCCACATTTTTAGATGACACTGCAGTCTTGCCATCCCACCCAGACCCCGACATAGCATCCCATATCCTTCAAAAACACCTTGACGAGATCGAGTATTGGTGCAACCAATGGCGGATCAAAGTTAATGAAACAAAATGTTCCCACATTACCTTCACCCTTTGTCGCAAGTCTTGTCCACTAGTTTATTTTAATTCTATTCCTCTCCCTGTATCCGAGACAGTACGGTACTTAGGCTTCCATCTCGACAAACGACTGACCTGGAACCCACATACGAGACTAAAAAGACAAGAACTAAACAGGCGCTTTGGACAACTGTACAGACTACTTCAAAGGACATCCCATCTCTCAATAGAAAATAAACTACTAATCTACAAAGTTATACTTAAACCAATCTGGACATACGGAATAGAGCTATGGGGGACAGCAAAAAAGTCGTACATCAAGCGTATCCAATCCTTTCAATCAAAAGTCCTGAGAACAATAGTAAATGCCCCTTATTACGTCAGCAACAAAACCCTTCATAACGATCTTAATATACCCTACATTCTTAAGCTCATCCCTTCCAAGTTTACGAAATTCCACAGTAGCCTTTCCAACCACCCTAATCCTGTAGCACAGTCATTGCACTGCACCACTCATCCCTATAATCCTTCTCGGAGACTGAAACGGCAGTGGCCTCGTGACCTGCTATAAACGCGTGACAGTGGGAGGCCAATGGCCAGCTCTCCAATCATGTCCTGAGCGTCTGTGGGTCTCGCTCTCTTGGTATTGACGTTTTAAATTTTTTTGAAAATAGAGTTGGAAACTATTAAAAGTAATTAAATAGATATATGTATTTTTTTTGTTTTCTTTATATCCCCTTGCAAATCTAAATTACGGAAATCAGTATAGATTCTATATAGATGAATCTATTTACAATAGGTCCCTTAAATGTCCTGTAGCTTGGTTTCATTTTATACAATTTTTAATAATTTTACATTACGATTTGTGATTGTTAGAAAAGTATAACGTACATTATACATCCATTGTCTAAACATGTTTAAAAGTGTTGGGGCTCACCTTATGCGTCATAGACTTAAAACTAACTTACATATAACAACAAAATTTTGCCCGATAGTCTGTTGCCATCAATGCGGGAAGGGTGGTGGGGTCATAGTGTTAAACACTGGTGCTACAGCGAGTCAAAAAGTGGATGTGTCTCTCGTGGATGAACTCACCCACCGACGGCACACCAAGCAACGGGTGAAGGTCGGCGTGCTTTAACCTCTTGAGAGAGGTATGTTGGACCACTCATTATCCCATTCTGAAATCGTCGTTGACTTTTAGCCGTACTGTCAGTTTAGCGAGTATTTGGTGGGGCACCGTAAAATTCCCAAATCTTTCTCTACTCTGGGGTCTGGCTGTTATCCTCCCATTTATATGATAGCCTACCCCTTGTGCACAAAATTTTACTTTCTGGAGTGTAAGTTTTTTTCTTTTTTTTATTTATGATAGAATGTTCCTTTCTGAGTTTCTGAGGTGTTTGAATGCAGATTAATACCGCGAACATCGATTGTTTAGGGGAAGTGATGTGATTAGTCGGTTTAGTCGATCCTACCGTTACTTGGTTAGCTCTCAACCTGGTATCGACCGTTACTGGAAAAGGGTTATTCGGTCGTGTTATTGTTATTAAAGGGGTATGGCATTTCGGTGATCGGTGCATGTTGAATTTTTAAAAAATAATGAGTAGAGTGCAAGTAGGTAAGACTGAGCAGCCAGCATCCAATAGAGGAAAAAACAGAGGATGTTGATAAAAAAGATGTGTTTAACAAATACATGAAGACAGTTGACTGAATTTGAAAAAGTTCCAAGTCCAAACCCTCACAAGATCTTGGAACTTAACGTGCTCTGCTGAACAACCGGAAGCCCATGCAGAGCATTACTAAGTAGCCCAATTGCCAAATCCTATGAACACTTACTAAATGACTCCTTCTGTTCATTACCATTAGCATGAATGTTGTATAAAAAAACTTTGGGTTTTGTATTTTAACAAGAACGGCGTTAGAGTAGAGTACAGGACATGCAATCAGGCGAACATGATATTCACATCGTTCAGGGTTAATGCACCAATGAGCTGTCCACAGGATTTGTATAATTTTTTGGAACCTTTGACGGATATGTAAAACTAACGAGTATAATATATAATACTGTATATATAACAGTATATCCGACTGAAGAGGGGGAAACAGGCCCCAGTACTCGGCATTAAGAGGATTGACAAGTACTGCCAATCCCCGGGGTCCTATGACCTCCAGCCGGCCATATGTAAATACGAGCGGTGCGAGTCGGAAAGAGTGGCACGGATGAAGGTGTCATTCAATGGCACACGGATGCGATATTAAGTGCAGCACTGCTCATATCCAATATCGCAGGCGTTTGCCAGCTGGGGCCATAGGACTTGTCCACTTTTTCATCAGCGGTGCAAAAGTGTACTTAAGGATCACGGATAACTGGCCATCAATGCGCAACTTCCCATTTTCCGAGTAGTGGGCAAACATCAGTGGATCCTATAGGCAGATATTTCTAACAGCGGGATGTATTTAAAAAGATGAAATCATGAGATTCCAAATTTTTTTCAAATATCAAAACTGGATTTACGATTTTGGTTGCAGATCAGAAAACTATTTGGAATATTCGGAACAGAGGCTCCAATCGATCTCCATTTAACTAGTTAATGCAGTATGTAAGTTATGGAGTTATGACCACAGGATATATTTTTACCGAAAACCAGCTCAGGCTCCATTAGGATGCGATCTGTCAACTGTCAAGGATCATAGGTTATTATTATCGGTCATCAATATTATAATTTATAAGGAAATAAATAATTTAAAATGGCCCCTTTAGTGATTCTATATTTACTGCAGCTATCCTTATACAGAATACCAAGACTCAATTTTTTAATGCGTTTACATAATGCAGGTATTTTGAAATTCGAAGGCCCAAAAGATCAGTAGACTAAAACCAACTTGACTTTAGTTTCCCGCAGTCTGTTGCTATCGATGTGTTAGAGCGTGTTGGAGCCATCGTAATAACAATGGTATTTAAACCTTCAACTAATGTTGTGAGCCCGAACGAGCACAATAGCGAAAACAGAGATAAGGCATTCCGGATAAGGTTTGGCGTCAAGGAGGCACCCCAGCCCCACCTGCATGGTAGGAAGGACGTTTATTATGATTGTAAGGGCAAGGAGGCTCAAATAAATTTTACTTTGTTGTGGGGTCATTGTCTGCCAGCATCCAAGTCTATCATTTTCATTGAATTGATAAACTCCATGATTCCTTGATTTGAATGAGTATTATTCGGTAACATAAGAGAAAAGAAAGGTATTGTCTATACATTGCCATAGTTTTTTTTCTTAAAAAATTATTTGTAGCATTGTAATATATTTTGACTGAACTCCGAGGTAGATATATATTACTAAAGCGAGTAATTATATTAGTCGGCGAGATGTAATTGCTGCAATTGCACTTCCGAATATCCAGCGCACTCGTCACGAGGGGCGAGTCCGGCCCCAACCGCGATATTTCATACAATTAGCTGGACCCACTATTGAACTTTCGCCTGCTCATGTGTGCTCGCCGAACGAGTACAATTGAAATATTATCTAATTACCTAACAAGTGCTTATCGAACGTCAGACTCACTCATGTAACATCAATGTATAGGAATTGTTATTCCGAGTAGTGGGCAAATATCAGTGAGAACTCGTTACACTGGTGGATATTTCCAACTGGGGAATGTATTTGCACATAATGTAAGAGTTGAGATCATAAGGGTGCAAAATTTGTTAACAAATAACTAAAATATATTTATAATTTTGGTTACGGATGGAACCCGAATAGCTCCAGTGGAAAAATCAGCATAGGACATCTGCCGATTCACTGAATCCTCTAATCATGCACAAGAGAATCTCTCTCTGAATCATCATTAAAGATCGTTGACGTAAGCCATTATAAAAGTTTAAGAAATAAAACACTGTCTCGCCATAGCTTTATTGATTTCTACCCGAACGTTTTTCACGGACTATGCCGTCATTCTCAAGGTTTCTACAGCATATTCTATAACACTTGCTGGCTTGGCTAAACGTCCGGGCAGAAACCAATAAAACTGTAGAGAGGCGGCTTCATAATAGATTCATCCACCATATTCAGAAATGCGTTAGTGCTTAAAAGTCCCTGTGTCGCTTACACTATGCCAAAGAACTTGGGTAGGTTCCAGTATATCTCCTTAAAAACGAATTCAAAATTACTGGCTTCTCACTCCATATAAAATTGTCAAGATCTACTCGGTTGACTTTGTAACCAGACCAGTTTTTCACAATATGCATTAGTTGTATATCGGCTTATACTGATTGAGACATATGCTTATTGATGCAAAATAGATGGGGTTCAAGCCGATTTATAATATATATAATTATTAGTTAATATTTCCCGTTAGTATGTTTTTAAAAAAATAAAACCTATCCCCAGAAGATGCTAAGATTTATAAGATTAACGACCCACCTCGACTAGGTGAGAATATATATTCCATGCTTTCAGGTTCAGTACATAAGAGTATGCACATACAAAACTCGAAAAAAAAGAAAGCATGTGTAGGCATTTTATGGATAATTTAAAGACATAGTTTCATACTCACCATTTCCCCATGGAAGGAAGTATCCCAGACTGGAGAGATCCGTTGTAGATTCTTTATTACAAGGGGCTGAGCCGAAAGAAATTATATTTCATGATAAGGGATTGCTCGCGAACCGAGGGGTACTAGGATCTGCAAACGGGAAGGAGGGGTATGCAAATGTTGCCGCCTATTTCCCAGCTCGCGGCATAAATCAGGCGGGAAACCTCGCCCACTATCCTGCACCCTATCTAACACTCTAGTCACCAGAGGAAGCTATCGATAATTAATTTTTGTATCCGCTCAAGGACATCCGGTCAGCTATTCTCATATGTCGATGCAGGGGCTGCTGTCGATGTCTTCATTAGTTGCTGTTACTTTTTATTTATAAAAGACTCCCATCGTAACACACATGTTATTATATTGTATATTCAACACTCCAGCCTGCTGTGCCAATATTCTTCCAGTAATCCTCCATCTGCCATTCCTTATTCTAGCTCATCCATCCCTCTCCTTGCAAGTTGTTCCATTTTCTTCCTCACCAAAGGAATGCGTTGATGGAGTCTTTCACGGCCATTTTATCGCTTACACTTTATATAACAGTTTTCTGTTTATTTAAGAGTGCTCTTTCCTATGTATGGTCATTTGCAAGAGTCCATCTTGAACAGTTGTAAAAGTTGTGAATAAACATTATTCCATTGCAGAGCCCACTCTCAACATACTGTTCCTTTCTTATCCATAACAACGTTGCTGAGTGTAATTTTGCAACACACAATGAATTGTTTGGATAAGGCTTTAACAATAATCTCGATGAAATTTGTAATAATTATATAACTGCATAGTTTAAAAAACTGAAATAATTTGTATTATGAATCAGGGTCGAAATCTATAATTTATGCCAATCATAAATAATAAGTTGATGACCTACTCAATATCACAGGAAAATACTGTTAATTTATTAAGTAATTGAATAGTAAGTGACCCTTTATTATTTTTCATTGGGTTGTTCGTATTTTTATCAAATAAAACTTCCGAACAGGATATCATTTCTCTACTGGGAAAAATGGTGTTGCTAAAATTTAGCAAATTTTCAAAACTTTTTGTAATTATACTCCATTCCAAAGTCCCAATGCATGTTTATTTTTTAAGTATCAAATAATCGATTATTTTTCACGGATTAGCTACTATGGATTTATGTCAGTTTTGAACCATTATATTGAGGATCCTGGGATCATTTAGCACCCCACTCGACATTTAACTTTTTATTAGTAATCTTTTCACATCACGTTTCATCGTGTTACCACAAGAAACCTCCGGCTAAAATTTCAATTCCAGTTCGATTGCATTGGATTGACCAGAAGACAACTGATACAGAAGTGTGAAAACTCTGAAAATGGTTTCTGATAAGTATTATTGCATGGTGATTATCGTAAAGTATCGTTAAATATTTAGATGTAGTCAGAGGATATTGTTAGCACTTTCACGTTCGTAACTTTATTATTATATTATAACATAACAACTTTGAGATAACGCGTGCTTACGTACTGAATTTAAGGTGTATCTGTTAAAGTGTTTGTGAATCCCCTATTGAGCTAGGCTTATTAAATTTTGAAGGTCTCCGTTGTTATTAGGAAAAGCTTAAAATTAGGGCCATATATTCAACAAATGTTTTATTATTTAATTATTATGTATTAAAAAACGTTTTGTTATTTGTTGTCTATTAAGTTTTAATTAAAAAAAGTCGTGTATCACAATTTATATGCATCAGTGTTTTTAGAGACTTGGTACTTTACGTGATAGTTCCATTTGATGCTTCGGCAGTTAATAAAACCAGTCCCATAAAAAATAATGAAGAGCAATAAATAAATTAATTAGTGGCAATCATAAAGATCGAGATGATGGTGCCCCGATTAATAATATGTGTTATGTATTAGGGGTTTCGTGGGCTGTTACAGCAAAAAGCCATTGAAACTATCGTACTAACAATATAATAAAATAGAAACAAACAACATTGTTTGATAGATCGGATTTCATTTGATTTTTTTAACCTGGTATTAAGGCTTCCCAAGGTCATGTGGCGTGACACACCTTAAGGTGGTCGAAGTTCGTACTTGCCGACTACTGGTCGGTAGAATTCCGATCAAACACGTTCGCACGGCGCGTGGTTTGACAAATCTCAAGTGGTTTCCTTTTCAACACCATTACCAGACGTTCTATCTATATTCATGCCAAATTTCATCCGAATCTAATTCCCCCCCCCCGATTTAATGGACAGGCAGACGATCGAAAACAAAGGTTTCTGGTTTTGAAAAACGACACCATTTGAGAATTTCATGTAAATTAATAAAATAAATAAGTGCTTGCCTCTGCAATTTGAGTTCGTCTTGGCGTGTATATTGAGTGTAGGAATGAAATTTTGTTGTATACAAACCTTTCTGTATACTCTTGTATAATTCGATTGTTCCAGCCCCAGTTCTTGTACTGATTTTTCCTTTTTCGCGAACTTCCTGAAAGTAGCCATCAGATGTTCTTTCTTCTTTTTAAGTTCTTTTATGGAACACTCCACTCTAATTATTTTGAATACGTTTCCATGAATCAAACACTTGGTTCTTGTGGATTCTATATAATAGATTCTCCCTCACAAAAATCAATAACACCATTGAAGTTATAATTATTCCATTCCATTATGAAGTATTTGAAAATTACTTGTTGAAAATTAAAATGGACGTGGGGACGGGTGCATGAGCCATAGTGACTTTAATGTACAAAGGGTTTATCGACATTTCGCGGAAAAGGATGATACATTTCAAATCGCCTCAAGTCAATATGATGCGAAGTATGACAAACTTCACAAAATGATGATTGTCAAGCCACACGCCGGTGGAACAGGGTTTTACTTAGATAAAAGGCTTTCTTAAATGAATGTTGATTTCTTTATAGTAACGGAGCTGGAACCATTATTCAGTATTTCCAAGTAATTGCCCAAACGTTATTCATAAACTAAATCTAAGGGGGGATATCCAGGATATAAATTTCAACATTAGTTAGCTGTTATTACAAATTTAAAATCCTTATAAATGATTAAATACCCGGAGCTGGGATCATAAGAAAAATAAAGCCCACCGATGGTGCTGGTTTTAATTTGAAAACACATAGAGGTTTTATGAGGCATTAAATTTATCTTTTAACCACCTCCTGATTAGAGGTTTTACAAGCTCTTTCATTTTACCGAGGGAACTTCTCTTTTCTTTTCCTACTATCGCCGTTTTTTTCCTTCTATTTTTGCGACAGGTTTTCTTTTATTTGCTAGCTCTTTGCCTCCAGACAACGGCCGGTTTAAAACGCGACCAATTAGTTAGGGCCTATAATTATCGACTTATTTTAATTGCCGTTTTGTTCACTTGTATATGGCGTATCTATAAATAGCAAGTGTAAAGTTGGTGTGGGCGGGTCCCAAGACCTCCCATCTAGCTTTTACATTTTTTTCAAGCGCTTGTATTGAAACAAAGGACCCATTATAACTCACATATTATAAACAATGTATAATTATTAATACTAATAATGACCTTATCCAGCCTTAATGTATAGTTTTCTTAGATTTATCGGGATCCCCAGATACTGTCGTATTTGAGTTGGGATGGCTGTACCTTTTCGCCTGTCGCCAATACTTTTCCTTGTATCCCTCCTTTTTAGTACTGTCATGACTCCTTACCTTCACGACCACCTTCAATTCAAATCAGGGATAAAATCCCGTAATACAAGATCCAGCCCTTCCGAGCTGTATTCCCCTTTTCACTATCTGCTTCCTTTGACCGTTATTTTCTTATCCGTACCACAAACCTTTCATCTCTTTTCCCTTCGATATTATTTGTTCACCATCTCGCACAATCTTTAAATATAGTTCCTTATCTCTAATAATTCATCATATCTGTATAAAATAAATTGTGGGTAGACAAGAAAGAGTTGTATATTTATTAATAAAATTTCATAATTATATTAATTATTGACAGAGATAGAAAAGGGTAATGGCAAGAATGGGGCTTGAACCCTGGACCTGCCCAATAGCTGGTCCGGGGGGGGGGGGGCTCTACGAACTAAACTAACGTACCGAAACCCTTAATTGAAGAGCTTAGTGGATGAAGATGTTATAAGACAAATAAGTGAATGGAGGAAATCAGCTTTAATTTGCTCTTTTTCTCTTCCTCGCACAATTAGCGGGTTTTCTGAAAGTATCCTTACTAGAAGGGCCAGCGAAAAGGAAAAACATGCTATGTTTAAAGGAGACAATAACAGGTTCCTCCACACATTTTTTTTTTTACAAAAATAACACTTAGCATGCTCATCCACTAAGCTCTTCAATCGTGTCATCACACACACGACTCGAACTGTTTCCTCCGCCTACATGATTACCTACGACTCGATATCGGCGATTCGGAACAAAACCGAACGCACTGTGAATGGCCGGTACGAGTGTGGGATCGATCCTGGTACAGAGGCCGCTGATGGAACGTGCTGTTGCTATGCTGGCGCGCACTATAGATGCTGCATCACTGGATGTATTTATGTGTCAATTACCGTCCTAATTAATGATCCCAGGTCAGTGTTACTGTTCAAGCCTGGAGCCTCCAGCGAGGCCTGTTTTATCGCGAGTGGTGCCTAATGTGTCGGCGCATTATCGGCCATACATTAATATATGGGGGTGAGGGGGGGAGGGAGGTTAATTTAATTTTATAATATCTATTTTGGCCAAAGTTACAAGCATTTAGCGTTAAGTTCCGTAATTGACCTGGGGATATATTAATAAAATGTGTCCGACGTTTAAATTAATATAAAGTTAGATTTCAAGCTAAACGGAACGACCTCTAATGATTATTTAAAAAAAAAATTAAATAGAAGACCTTTGTAAAAATGAGTAGTCCGACACTACTTTTAAAGGTCTTATTAGTATTATTATCAGTAAAAGTACACCTGTCTCCGGTCTAACCACAATTTATTGTATACTGACACAAATTCAGTGGCTATACATCATTCTCGAGTTTCTTATTACTAAATAATAGGATAGAACATACAAATAAAAAATAATTATAAGATACATGGAAATGATGGTCTTCCAAAAGGCCCGCTGAGAGTTCCGACCTGAACATTTTCGGGTCGTATAGCTTTTAAGACTTTCCAAGTCACTCCCAGAAGCTATTTAAAATGTGTCACGTTTTTTAAGACACACCAAAGATATCAATGGAAAAATAACTTCAAAGTTCCAAAAAAAAAAGTTTTAGTTTGAGGCAACCAGAAATGGCGTGTTTATTACGATGTCAATATTCCAACCACACGAAAATCTCAGTTTTTTTAAAAATAACGCCACTTACCACGTTCTTCCACTGAGCCCTTCATGCATCACAAACGACTCTAACTGTTTCCTCCGTCTACAAGTTTACCGACGATTCGATAATTAATTTTTGTTTAAAAAGGCAAAGAATCAAGTTGACAAATAAAAACATCAATTTTATATTTAAAATTATTTGAACGTTTTTCATAAATATATAATCTTCAATAATTGCATTTAGCCTGCTATGCAAAAGCAAAATATATAATTGTGGTTCCTAGGCAATTTTCTTTTGAGGCGTCTAGCAGGTTCAAGTGGGTTGGTTTTTTGTCTTAGTCGGTTTCGTACTATTTTGTATTAAATACGGAAAATGTTATTAATTATTACTGCTACCTAAGATGAATAGGTATTCTACTTTTCCGTATAAAGTGTTTCGTTTAACACGTACCGAAGATGATTCAGCCAAGGACGTTTGATTTAAATCCTAGTACCATCTGGTTATTAGTATTACCCCACAGTTCAGCAAAGTAGGTTCAGATGGGTTTAAGTAAGCAAGCGAGTCGTCTACGTTTATCAAGGAGTCTTGAGACGAGTCCGTAACTTTTGTTGTTTGTTCTTTTCGTTTGTCTGTTGTATGCACTGTCAATATTGGTCTTTTGTCTGAATGAATACCAATATGTTGCGTTGATTCATTCGTTAGTATTATGCCTCCGTTAGGATCGTTCGGGTTGTTTGATAGAGCAGTGCCTTTTTTTGCATTCATAATGATTGCTTCATAAGAAAATTCGGGTGCAACTATGGGACGCAATAATAGTGTGCATATAATATACACGATTGGACATAGTGCGTTGTCTTGAGGGACTTTTGATTGCTGACTTATTTTGATTGCTGAAAAACTGGAACCTATTTTCACCGTAAAGACAGGAGGAACATTTTTGATTTTGAATCATACACTTTTATAATCAACTCTCCCTCCAACGGTTGAGCGATGGCGTTTATTGAGACGGAAGGCTCATCTTTCTTCTATTGTTTTTGATACTTGTTGACGTGTGGGTTCCTCCGATGATTCTTCAGTTGAGGATGAATGGTTGCCCGGTGGCCACTGTAGCTGACTGTCCTTTTACTACACACCGCACTTGGCGCTGGAGCACCCCTGTCTTCATGGGCTTAACACACTATGGAAGTAAATAATAATTTTGACAGGTTCCTTATCCAGGATCACTCCCCAAGCACTTATTCTGATACTTCGGCTCGAACCCTTTTACTTTTTATGTTCTCAATTTGTATATGTTTTATTAAAGGAAAAAAAAAAAAGATCTTTCAGATTTAATGGAAAAAATGGCAAGACAACTATTCTCAGATTTCTACAAAACATGTTTTTTCCCCCAGATACATGGACATATCTTTTATTGTATTCACACGATTTTTAATACAGCAGGAAGGTATCAACAAATTGGATAAAACGGGTTCGGACGGGATTTGATTTGGGCACCTCTTGCACCCTTAACGAAACTCATACCCCTAGACTACCGATTGAATTGGTGAAAGGTTTGTTTTTTTCTTGGCAATATTTTTAAAGTATTTATGATTTTAAATGAGTCACTATAGTAGAGCAGTGATATGTTCATCACATACTATTATCCTTAAGGGTAGTACGTAAACGTATATACGGTTCCACTTTACTTATTTTTAACAATTGATTAACTTAGTTTCAATGCTATAGCTGCAAATGCGGTACAGAAACACATCCAAGAAAGTGAGATGGATCACCAGAATTTCCAGTTTTCAGAGTTCCCTATTGAACCTCACTTATTGGATCCAATTGGTAACATAGTTCCATAGCCTTACACGTTTTATTTTTGTTTTTTTGTTTCATATCCCCTTGTTACAAAATTAATATGCTACAAAATATAGATTCTACAAACGAATCTATTAACATTTGCTTCATTATATTTACTGTAGCTTGGCTACATTTTATAAAAATTCGGTTTTCTACTGACAGTGATCTGCATTGTACAAAAGTATAATGATGTACATTATACATTAATGGACTGAATTTATTAAAAGTGATGGGGATCACCTTATTTATCATTGACTTAAAACTAACTTACATCTAACAATAAAAAGTTAGACTAAATCTTAACCTAATTTTCCCCGACAGTCTGTTGCCATCGATGTGGGATGGGTGGTGGGGTCATAGTGTTCTATGACACTGGGCTTTTGATAGAAGGGGGTTCTATCTCACTGAGATAGATGTGAGGTGTGCCTTACTGGATCAGTGTTAATGTCATTATCTGTAATGTCATATTACCTTCAAGGAGTCTTCCATTATTGTTCATTACTTTTGAATCTTACACGATCATTACGAATGACATTATTTTTCAACGTATTGAGTAATGATGAAAGACTTATGAAGGTAATAACATTACAGATAATGACATTAACACTGATCGTGTAAGGTCCGCTTACAGCTTTGGTGCAAAAAGCGTTTCAAATTTCGCACTTTTTTGGACATCTGAAAACAAAACATGATATGTGCCCTTTATTTCGAAAGTGGCTTGAGTTCATTTTCCCAACAGATCAAGGTTACTATCTTAATATTTACTAAGATGTATTTTAATTGTAACTAATATTTCTTCAGAAGCGAGGCCTGATATACGGTTAAGCTAAACTTTATTTTAAAATGAAAATATAGCCTAGAAATAATTACTTATTGCCTAGCAAGGCAGATTGTAATTTTAGCACAATAAAGGAATTATCAAATAAAAAAAAAGAAAAAAAAGAAATAATATATAAATATTAAAATAGTTTGATTGATTTTTTTTCTGAAAAGTACTTAGGCCACTTTCAAAATGAAAGGCTCAAATATATCTGGAACTACCACCCAACAGCATACGATGTGAAAAGGTTCTGTAATCGATGCTTTCGTACATTGATTATCTACAGTGCAGAAAGGTGCAAAAAATGAAATTTTATCATTTAATTGTTACTGTTTGAATAGTAGTACTCAAACAGAGTCAGTTGTGTGTAGGTATTTGCATTTATATTGTGTTAGAAAAAAACTTGGAGTCTCTCCCAATGTGTATTTTTCATGTTGCTATGACATCAGTAGTCGAAGCTTCGCTAATTCTGGCGGGATTAAAATTCAGAACAACAAACATAAATTTACATATCTAGAAGACGATCACGTACAAGACACTTAATTTAATAAATAACACTTATGAATGATATTAACTTATAATTTCTATTAATTAATTGTTATATATATCGATTTGGTAATCTCACTGCATAATAAATTTTTTTTTAAAATAATTAATCAATATTGCATTAAAAAGTAACTCTGTTAAAACGAAAATCATAGTAAACATTTAAATTATATAAAAACTTACTTGAACAATTCAAAATGGAATATTTTACAAGGAAAACATTACGGTGTTGTGGGAGGTTAAGTACCTAAGAAAGAATTATTTATTTATTTATTATTTATGTTTCTTGTTGTAAATTGTAGTTCTGGGATGCACAAGTAGGCGAAACATTGACTGAGGATATAACAATTAAAAATATATATTAGGAGAGACTCCAAGTTTTTTTTTTTGCTTACAATATAAATAGATCTTATATTTAGTTCCAGCACTTTTTGGGGCATCTGAAAGAAACATAAAAATACATGTTGAACAAGAAAAGGTTTTGGATTCAGTTCCACAGGGCAACGATTATTTACATGTTAAATTTGATCCGTCTCGATATCTCTCGATTCCTGCACTGGATGGCTGTACAGAATGGCGTGGCATTATATTATGTAGCTCTTCGGAGTAGCATTATTCAAACGGAGACATTTGTGTCTAGGCTTCATATTACAGTTTTAGTTATTACAATTTTGGAGTTTCTCCATATTGTTTTGGCAAATAATTTGGAGAATGTCGACATATAATATGAGTACAGGCAGGCAGTCGGACCCCACAGACGTGGCAGTTATTGACCAGACCCCACAATCAGATGCCTTTATTATTCTTTTATCAGCGGACCCTACCCGGCCCGGGCTCCTCCTCCTCTCGCCTGCGGTGTCCCCACGTTAATTGAACATGTCCCTTTTAATTCGGACATTAAAACCAACCTAATTTCCACCTCTGGTAATTAATTACAGCCACGGTTCCGAAAGATGTTAATTGCGGCCGGGCTAGTAACTAGTAAATGTTTGGCTTTAATTCAACCGGCCCCCTTGATTGAAACTAGACACTCAGAGGTGAACCGGGGAAAAAAGGAAAAAAAAAAAAAAAAAAAATGTGATGTGATGTGCGGTTCCAATGTATATGGGTTTAATTTAATCTTTGCTGCTCTCTCCCGGTTTAGCTCAGGGGAGAAAAAAAAAAAAAGAAAAAAAATACCACACCCAAACGTTTCAATTACGTTTGATTTGTGAATTGATAAATGCTAGAAAACCTTACAAAGTAGCAAAAGATTCAAGGTTCAGGTAAAAAAAATATTTTTACCAGAGCTGCGACTTCATGAAACATAGATTTCAAAATGATGTCCCTCAGTTTTCAGTTATGTATTTCTGAAATTGATGCCTACTAAAAAGTACTTCTACTTCCAAAGAGGACCCATTTGATAAAATAAAGACATACAAATTAGCAGCCTTCTTCAAAACACATGAGTAATTAATTGGTACCTATTGCGTAAATACAATTTCTATAATTTAAAGTAGTGCATCAAATTAACTGTATCCACATCATAAACTATGTAGTTTGTGTTATCAAAATATAATGCCAAAAAAAACATTATAAATGTCAAAAATAAAAAAAAAAACTTCCGGATTGTGGAATGGTACTATTATTGTCATTCCATAACTGATAAGCTCTTCTTTTTGTAATAGTGCTTTCGACAGATCTAAACTGTCATCTTCAGGTGTCTCTAAAATAAAATAAAATGTCAAATAATAAAAACTTTTACCTACACATATGGAGACAAACTAATTACTACTACTATACCTAATAATGGCCACAGTCATTGAGTAAAATATAAATTATTCAATAGCGCTGACTGAACTGTATTTATTTAGAAATTGTCCTTCTATTCTACTTCTAAAAATTATTAAAACTAGAAATACAACACCTGTGTAGTAAATAATTAAAATTCAAGAAACAAAATTAAAAACTATTAAATGACCATTAGAACCATCAAAAATTATTAAAACACAACGATAAATCAATCTTATGGCTACTCACCTAACTAAATCTTTAAAATTATCCTTCTATTCTACTACAATTAAAAATTCTTGAAATCTTGAAATAGAATACCTATGTAGTAAATGATTCAAATTTCAAAAACAAAATTAAAAAATATGATATAACCATAAAAACCATCCAAAATTATTCGACATTTTTTCAACAAGTCATACAGTTTTAAACACAACTATCTACTGAATCTTATGTGGGATATATAGCTCATCTAAAACAATAAATAGTATACTATTTTAACTATTTAACCACATAACCAATTGGGTAAGTAGCCATATGATTGATATAGCTGTGTTTAAAATTGTATGACTTGTTGAAAAAATGTCGAATAATTTTGGATGGTTCTTATGGTTATATCATATTTTTTAATTTTGTTTTTTAAATTTGAATCATTTACTACATAGGCGTTCTATTTCCGAATTTCAAGAATTTTTAATTGTAGTAGAATAGAAGGATAATTTCAAAATAACTGCAGTTCAGGACTGTTAGTGGAGTATATTTTATATTTTACCTAATGGCCACTGCTACGGATAATGAATTTAGTTTGTCCATATGCGCAGGTAAAAGTTGTTATCATTTGAATTTTTGTTTCATCATAGAGATCACTGGAGATGACAGCTTAGAGCTGTCGAAAGCGCTATTACAATAAAGAAGAAGTTATAAGTTGTGGAAAGTTAATAAAACTGTTTTATAATTATAACTGTCATTAACATTAACAGATCATTAATTCGTGGCATTTCCCATGGTAGCCTGAAGATGGGACTAAACCTACAACCAGTCCCATGAAAAATAATAAATTATCAATCCCATAAAGCGTCCTTCTAAGTAGACTGTCCCTATTGAGTACCTAACATTATTATGAAAACATACTCTGGTTTTACTAGCTAACATACGGGGCAGTATACTCTAAAAATGAATAAATTGTGAGTAGCAAAAGCTGTTTACATCGCAGGCACTGGACGTTATGTTTTAGTATATATATTTGTACATACGTAGTTTTGATTTTCATTATCGTCATTATTGTAACCAATAAATTGCTCTATTATACCTACATATTATACGGAATGCGTTTTTCATTTTTTTATTTGCTTTTTTTAAAGGTAAATTAACAACATTCTCGCCTATGTTTTGTATGTCTTTCTGCTTTGATGAATTAACTATCTTTAATTATTATTAATAATTTTTTTTCGTGATTAGTGGTTTCCTATATATTAATTTATTTATTGCTACATATATAGTTTTTATTATTTTGGTATATTTTGGCAGGGATTCCTTAAAAAATAATAAACCTTCTTTATTATTTTCTCAGAGCAGCAACAGATTGCAGAACAACCCCTGGCAATGCTTTGTTTATCACAATATCACAACTGATTGGCATTTATTGCTATGTATCATTGATGATCGTTTACACCCATGTTAGTGATGATTTCAATCCGGCAGTCACTAAATTCGATCAAGATGATTTTCCTACGTACACGAAATTGAAAATGTGTTAAAAAGGAATTGGAAAATTCTGTTCTATAGAGGACTGTTGTATAAAAGCACTAATTGGGATGATGTGTTGCACTTTGAATTTATAAAGCCCGCTGTGAAGTTGAACATGTATGTAGGTCAGAACGGTGCAAAAATGGAAGGGGGGATCGAAGGGGGTTGAAGGGGGGGGGGGTTGAAGCGAATGCATTGCCCTTATCAAAAATTCATCCCCTGCCGTTTCGAATACAACGGCCGGTCTCAGGTTTTAGCAGAAACGGGGAAAATACTAGAAGGTCGATATTGTATGCAACCTGTCCTGTCCCTCGGTGTGAGGAGTTACGATTTATTTACATGCCAATATTATTTAGTTGGCTATTCTGTACCAGAAATTATTTAACTGTGGGGTTTTAATAAAAAAAAAAAAGCATATTATTCTTCAAAGTAACTCTCTATCGTTATTTTGAGTGAAAATTAGTTTTTTCAAAAAATGAGCTAGAATCTCTTCCAAAATATCTTTCATCAATAGCCAACGTTTCGCGAAACGTGAATCCTCCGGACTACAATTTAGTCAAAACCTAAATTAACGTACAAAACAGTCAATTCCATATAGAACAATGAATAAAGATGAATTTAAAGATACTATTATTCTCAGGTATATTTCTGTTCTCAACGAATTGATGCCAATAATATTATTTAAAGTGTCTTCGATGTAATATATATAAATTTATGTTTTTTTTTTGTCTGAATTGTACTCATAATGATGTCTAAATTGGGAAAATGTCTGTAATCAACGTCATGGACTGAATGAAACGGAGACATCTTTGGAGAGACTTATAGATTATTTTTTGAAACACTAAAATTTACACGTTATAAATACCAAAATAAAAAATGTAGAAACCGGTTATTAAAAACTTATCAAATTATATGACTCGGAATTTCATCAATTTTATATTTTTTGTAAACTATCATGATCACTAATAATCGCCTTTCCACCAAAATTGGAAAAAAACTATAGTATTGAAATGGCCTTGAAGGCCATGCAACACGATAATTCTGTTGTCAAATCTTATTTTTTTGTAATATCTTTTATCTATTATGTATATTTTTTGAAACTGTTTTGCGTTACTGGCCTTAACCATTGGGAAAAATTATAACTTTAAATCAGCTGGAACGTGATAAATTTTAAAAATTAGTGAGTGGAACCTTAACTTTTCCATGTTCATGTTTTGTTCATACTTTCCTTTGTTGTGTTTAGACCGAAAACTAATCATAAGGTTTCGAGGTGTGAATGAACACACCTTCAAAATTTTGAGACCGACCTAATTCAGACATAAAGAAAACAGACGAAGTTGACCGCTCTTAATAAAGCCTTCATTCTCTCAGAGTAACGTTGGGCTCTTGAAGGCCATCTGTTATACTTAGGGAGTTCATTCACCCTGTTGTGGGTCCCATCTTACCCGGTACATTTCTGAAGCAGCCTAGAGCTGATAAGAGCTCATGGGGAGCGGCCACTGTGAAACATTTCTTACAAAGGTCACTTGGTGAGTCTAAGCTTAGAAATAATGATTTAGCGTAAAGTATGTGGCTGTATTGAATGATAATGAAAACCAATGAAGTTATAAGAATCATTATGTATTTGAAGAAATCAATCAAAGAAAGTGGTTGCCTTAACCTAAAAGTCTATCCGTTGTAGGGTTTTGTTTTTGTGGATTCTTTCTAATTCTATAATTAATGTTATACATTTTAGTTTTACTTTAGTGTATCGAAACTTGATCATGGCATAAACAAAATTTTTATCATATATATATGTAACTACTCGCTTCATCGATGTATTTTAGTTTTGAATGAAATTTTAATAACGCGGCAATTGTGATAATATAGAAAGCTACAGGTAGTATTGAACATTAATAAAGTTATGGAAACAATCCTTTCATTTGTACAACTGGTGCTGGTGTTATTCGTTCTGCTATAAACTTTTACAGATCCCGTCCCGGTGTAGTACTCGTGTTACACACACACTCTACAGGTTATTGAAAATTGAGAATTTTCCAGTTAACGTTTTCACAACGCACTGACCGCTACGTACAAATTAACACAGAGGGCAACGGATAACGCTTATAATAAACATAACTGCCTGCAGAGTGAGAGGGGGAGAGGGAGTGAGTGAGAGATAGAGAGACAGTGAGTGGGTGGGGGGGGGGGGGCAGAAAATTCAACGATATTTTTAAAAACTCCCCTCCCCGTAGTTGATGTTTATTTGTCCTGGCGGCGCACTGCGTATTGACTCTTTTCACAGGGACGGGGGCCGCTGTTAGGGGCCAGTTCAATTTAAAACAAGTGGCGATGGGTTTTAGGAGAGGTGTTTGCAGTGCGGGCTGAAGAGTGCAATGATGCACTTCCGTACAGGGACAGCTCTGAGGGTTTGGGGTCCGTTTGGTTATTAATAATAATATCTTTAATAAATAACCTGCGACTAAATACCTTAAGAACTGGAATTTTGGTTACAATTACTACTAATTATACAATCAATGTATAATAAAAAATAAAAACCATGAGAAATAAATAAGAAAAACAAGTAATGTACAGCATTAATAAAATAAAATAAAATAAAATAAAATAAAATGTTAAAATCTATGTATTAACAGCCAAAGAAAAACTTATTGGCAAGATCAGGACCCGACCTGGACCATTGCAAATCCTCCTTCCCAAAGATAATAGATATTAGGGAGTTGATAAGCGAATATCGGGATGACAATCAATGCGAAAAATACAAATATACGGAGAGGGTGAAGCATAAATCATGTAATAAAACAATAGTTTTGAATCAAATTTTAATAACGCGAAATATATAAAGCCTTACGTAGTATTGAACATTATTTAAGTTATTGAAACAGTCCTTTCATTTGTACAACTGGTGCTGTTGTTGTTATTAGCTCTAAAATAAACTTGGACAATTGTTTTACAAACTAATTTACAAAAATCATGTATTGAAACGGAAGTTTAAAAAACCATAACCTTAAACACAAAGCATCCGAGTCTTTGATATGAATGAATCAATAATGATCATAAAGTAGCTAATCAATCGTTTTATGAATGAAATGAAGAAACAGAGTTGAATCTCCTTGTGATAATAGTCACTGACAAACATTGGATTAACAAGCCATGGATATGATGGTCCTAAGGAGAATGGGGTTGAAAACCAGAATGAGGTGAATAAGGAATCCTACCACAAGTGCTCTTAAGCTGAAACCATGCCCTCAGGAGAATCAAATGTGCTGTAAACGAAACACGAGTAGATCGGTTCTGTCATCTCCTAAAATAACCGAACCGAACTGTCAGGTAGAGAGTAATTTTAGGAAAGGATAGAGTAATACGTTGCTGATAAGAATGCACGGAAAGCTTTCCGTTACTTGGGTGGTGAAGAAGAACACTCGTTGTACATCTTGAATTGAGACCAAGAAATGAAACCTAGCCCCCAAGGTGTGAGTCGTTTAAACACGACTATTTGCCTATCCAGCAGGAACGAAATGCAAATTATTTACCCGCATACAAAATCATTTTATCTACCGAGTTTCCACTAATAAAGCTCAAAAACAACCGATTACCACAAGTGCAGTTCCCATGAGGTAATATGAGTAATAAGTACTGCTGACCAGTTATCAAGTACCTGCATTTATCTAATTACCAGAAAACTAAGCTGCCAACACGAGCAACTCGACTTAATTGATTCGACCTTTGTGATCAGGGTGGTCCACGGAAACATTGGATCGTAATGGTATGATGACTTACACGAATAGCATAGTTTATTCCACAGGCAATGTGATAATAAAAATATAGTAACTAAATTTGCGGATCAGTAATTGTTTTTCCCACGTCTTCCCACAACAGAACTCAAATATTATTTATTATTATCTCCCGTTTCATAGCTATTTTAATGTTTATATTAAAAGTATTTTAAGATTTATTATCACAACAATGATATAGCTAATAATACACCATCCAAATCTTTCAGCAAGATTACTTTCAAGTATTACCCATCCCTACGACCCTCCTCGGATATCAAGTGGCAGTGGTCCTCAATCAATCTTCTGACAGTCAGATGTTTCACAAGAATCAGGCATGCCTCTCTTGTAACCAACCCGAGAAGCCGAACGGGTCTTATTTCCCCAACTCGTCTGTTGGTTCGTGTTGACTGAAAATTTTCTCTTCAACGCCTAACTAGCGAATTTGACATTGAACATTACAAGAGAATGCCTGCTTTTTCGATACACGTTTATGTGTTTATAATACAGTTATAACATTAAAACAGAAAATTTGGCAATTGATATATTTATCGAGAAATAAAAGCTGAGAAAAGATAAAATCGAGAATTTCAAGGGCTTTCCGCGCCGGACGTAGAGGGAAGAAGAAAAGCGGTGGAAAAGTGATTTTTTTTTTCGTGAATACAAGTACTTCAAGTCAATGGTTGCTGATTATTGATGTCATATCCACTTTCACTAAGACATTCTCCGAACAACCTGAGAAGAGGAGAATTAAGGTATAACAATTTATCAGCTAGTACTCATGAATTGTGTTACTGAAAAGCGAAGGTGTAGTATTAAATAAAACAATAAAATACATTTGTTGGCTTCTATTTGGGATTTCACTTCCATTTTATCTAAACTACATTTGATTCTTTAACGTTTAATTTAAAATAAATAATGAACAACTTATAAAAGGTCTCAACTTTCTTTTTAAATTGTTTAGGTTATTTCCTAAAAATGCTAAAAGTGAAAATTCAAATACATATCACCTCTTCCATATCTCTAAAAACATTAACTTACGCCAAAAAAAAAAACAACACAAAAACGTAAGGGAGATTTTTTTGGTGAGATAGTTGCACAGAACTAAACAAAAAACCTTTTCATCTCTTAAACCCGACAGGTAGTCTGGGACATGTTACCACTTACTAGGGTAATGAACACATTAAAGCTATTTCCGATAATTTTCAGTGATCCTGTTTGTGATGTTTAAAAACTTTGCATCCGATTAATAGTTACCACTATGGTAAGTGGTAGAACCATAAACCAAAAAATTGTATTCATAAAAAAATTATAGAAATTAAAGCAGAGAAACTTGGACAGGAAAGATAGGCGAGCCACGTGGAGTGAAGGCCAACTACTGCCAACCAACGAATAAACATTCATTTCAAAAACATTCTTTATTTATTTATTTATTTTTTTTTTTACAAGCTAAGGGCTGTAAATAGATTTCGGACAAATATCCTGGCTCAAGGTCAAAATCTGATTTAAAAATCCCTCCTGGTTCTTTATATCAGCTAATGTTTTTTGTTGGCGGGCCTTCAGTGCAATTCGTTTTTTTTATTTAATGCATAGCGCATTGGGATCTAATCTAAAAAATACTACCGTCTCAATTATTAAAATACGTGTAACAGATTGGATGTCAAATTTCAAATTCGATGTGATACGGAAATGTTGTTAGCATATTATTGACTGAATTAATTATTGTTCGGTACATTAATTATATTTTTGGCATCATTAGAGCATCAAGTAGAACTACCATGCAGAATTAAAAAAAAAAGAAAGGTGCATTTGCGAAAAGGTAGCAATGGATATTTAAATTATTTTCTTGTAACTACAGTATATTGAATAAAGTACATCATATCAAATTTACTACTTTACTCTATATGCTAGAAAAATTTAGCATTTATAATTTGGGAAGTTAATTAATGGAACTCATATTTCATCATAATTCATATTTATTAGTTAGTAGTCGTTAGTATATTTATCTTGTCGTCGGGCCAATAAATGGAACCTCTGTGTAATTTCATGTATGTCAGATAGAGGACTTCGCATGGTTACAGTGGACTTGGTTGTAAACATGGGCTACCGCTTTTTACAAAACCCAATGAAGACCCATAATCATAGTTCTTAGTAAGGAACTTCTCGCCCTGTTTTAAATGGAGTATAATAACAATAATAATAAGTATTAACTAAACAAAACAATGGGTATAGAAATTCATTTTAGGGCCAGTGGATGTAATAGTTATGATAATAAAAAATTGTATTTCTCTTTTTAAAAGAAAAGGTATATACATCCAATATTGATAAATTGGCTTATACCACAAATAACTGTTCGCTATTATATTGATGAGTGGTTTAAGAACAACATTTTTAATGTTAGTTAAACAAAATAATGATTAACTTAAATAGAAATTGAATGATACAAGAAAGAATACTATATGAAAATAGATAAGATTTCAATAAATTTAGGTTTATATGTTGCACTATTGTAATAAAATATGTATGCAAATTTATTGTGATTCCGTATTTCTTTAATTAGTGAATTTATAATTATGGAAATTGTTGAAATAATTTTTAGTTTGAGAGTAATTCGAATTGTTTCATAAAAGGAATATTTCATTCGTCACGCATTTTCCACGCAATTTTGGTGTATTAAGCGTAAGTATTTATGATTCTGAGACATTTATTTTGAACAACGTTGGGATTTTTTTTAAATTAATATTTTTACTGGAAGCAACGTGCTGGACACCCACAAATTAGAATTAGATGATTTTACAGTATTAATTTATTTTTTGGAAATAGTTTGGTAGGCCACTGGACGCGAGCTCAACACAATACTGGTTCAACGCTTGTACCTTTGTTCATTTGAATTTTCAATAGTGTTATCATAGGCCCTTCCTCCATACTTCACATTTTTTGTACTTAAACCGTACACGAAAAGAAACACAAATCAGACTATTTTGAGATGTGGAAAATGTCTTCGAAATTTCAGATGCTTTGAATCATTTTTAAGACATATAGCTTTGACAGTCGTGTCGATAGTAGTAGGATGATATCTGGGCGAAAGTAAAACCTCTCCCTTCAGGCTTGGATAAAATTCACTAGGAAGGTATGTTACGAAACACCGCGGAACGGTCGGACCCAGGGAGGTGGAAGATAAGCCCGACTTTGACAGGCACTTAGCGACAGCCGACCTATGATGGACATCGGGTCGGCAACTTAACTCCAAATTGAATTCGGCCTGAGTTATAGATGCGGTCTGTGTCAATCTCTCTCTTCTGTCGCATAAATCTAAAGTGCATTTGCGCTTCAAGCGCCGGCAATTCCCTCGATATGAACAACTTCCTCTTTAGTATTAGCAGATAAGGACCCAATGCAGGGAGGTCCGATTGACTGACTGACCAGACCCTGGGTCGTTTTGGGATATCAGAAATCCCCTCCTCTGGTTTAGAAATGTAAAATAGCCACGTTTCTGCTATTGGTTCCATAACGATAGTATAAATCATCACAAAAACAAACAAATAATAAACCATTAATTGTTAATAATTAATTGCTGGACTTCATTCGTGACAGGATAGCTCTGTTGCTAGGGCTCCTGACTAGATAATGGGGAGGTCACGGTTCGAATCGAGTCGCGGTTATGAAAATAATTTTTTCTTTGGCTGCTGATTATTAATAATTAATCGCCAAAGAAGAACTGGCTGTTTAGAGAGAAAATCATAGATAGTATTAGCCATTGAATAGTTTAGTCAATATACCACCGTGGTTGCCATTACAAAATAAGAATGGGCCTTACACAGCTAGAACGGGCAGGGGGACAATGGAGCCTGATTGGGGGACCAGGATAGGATGTAGTAAGATTACTATCCAATCAAAGGCCATATATTGGGAAGTGATTGGACCCGCGCGTCCCTTATCTGCCGCCGGATCCACTGCTCCATATTGGCTCCATATCCTTCGCGGTGACGTATTTATATCCTGGCCGCGGTTCTGATTTACCGTCGAACCGGCGTACCTTTTGCCCTATCTCGCCCACGGCCCAGGAAATGATCCGGAGAGGATATCTCCGCGAAAGGACCGCAGCGCCAGGATTTCTAACTCAAAGGTATTTTCCTAGAAACTAATGATCCGAGAGAAATTCTGATAATTTTCAGAGCCGGGGCCGAAAAAAAAAACGTTACAGCTGAAGCGGAAGGCTCACTGCAGTTTGTATTAGGTGTAATCAATTAGCCGAAGTATAATTATCATAACTATTTCCTCAGTAAGGTTGCATATAAATTATTTTGATCGGTAATAAAATAATAAATAATCACATTTTTCAGTTAAATATTCCGACATGACGTCACTCTCAACTTCGTTCAGACCATTTTAATAATTTATATCACGAACTAGGACCAGGAGAAAAATAATGCCTGGTTTTTTTTCTAGATGTTTAATGTAGTCTGAATATGATTAAAACATAAAAAAATATTAATTTAGATTTATAAATTATTTATTAAAAGAACTATTTAATTTATTCGTCTAAACGGTTTATGTATGTCGTAAGTGGAAGCATTTTTTTTAAAGGAAATATCTAATGAAAAAGATAATGTAGGATTTGTACTTAAAACTGACCAAAAATGAGCAATGGAATCTTCATTCACAAAACTGTTCACATGAATTATTTAATGAGACTACTCATAAAGGGGACTGGTGTTAAATTTTTTTTACTAAAAGGTTCATAAACTTGTCCATTTTTGTCGTTTGGATAGATTAATAAATACTACTTTTTGACAGCGTAAACATTTTTATTGGTGTGAACGAATTTGCGAGTCACTGCATACTCCACAAAATGCCACCCTAGTATTTCCTGCGTTTGCTTATAAATTATGGACGGTTTCTGGCATCGCCTTTTTTTACTCTTAAATAAAAAATATTCCGTGTCTCCGCAATATAGTTTATTTACTGAAAATATTTTCGATAGCTCCAAGCTGTCATCTTCTGTTGCGATTCAGTCGAAGTCTGTAGCTCGACGGGCTTTCATGCTGTATGATTAGTGCTACAGCAAAATTAATCTTAACTAAAAAACGACAGATAATACAGTTTTTTGGAAAATAAGTGATACCACGGAGAGACGGAAGAGAGAAAAACTCTAAATATATCAATCAAAAATACTAATATATCAAGTAATTTAATTATATCATTCCACAACAGGCGCTAACCGTAAATCTATTATCGCTTGTTGCTTTTATAGCTATCACCGAAATGTCTAAGTATAATTTCGGCTGAAGTCTACAGTATATCTTTTTTTATATTCTGACTAGACGAACCTGACCATACAATCACGAGGTCATTCTAGCTACGTTAAACCGTGCAAAAGATATCGAGAAAACAACTGACCATATACAAGAAACCAGAGAATCATCCATGAACTCTAAAGAAGTCCAAGCCACAGATACTTCATCATATCAACGTATTGCAAAGGCTAGATAATTTTATGAGCTCATTGAATATATAAAAAAATATTCACAAGTGTATGCATTATGGAGCATCAATTAGCCGAAGTGATTGCCATAGCTATTCCCTCATTAAGATTGCAGGTATCACCTCCAGGTTACTATTTACTTCATAGCATATAATATTTAGAGTTGTATATAATTTTTGAAAGATCCAGTGACGCGGCTGACGTAGGAGAGTGAGGGACTTCCCAAGACTCCGCTTCCTCCTTCGCATGCGAGGGAGGTGACAACCTTGTGGACTTTTTTTAAATATTGTATGAATGAGCGAGTGAATGATGAATTGTAAATATGGTATGAATGATAACATTTATCTCAATTACTTATTGCCTAATAAAAAGGCAGATTGTAATTTTATCGTAATAAAAATTGTTTTAAAAAAAAAAAAATTTTTTTTGAAAGGACATTGCAAATAACCATGTAGAGAACATGTATTCAAATTTTCGCCCGAATGAGTGACCACTAATAATTACGAAATCCATACTTCCCTCTTAGACGCTAAAACAATGTACATGTATATATAAAAGAGATAATTTAATATCAAACTAAAGTTGTAACCCAAAGGTGAGCCCCATCAGCTAGTCATTTTTACATTATATAATTTTTTAACAACAAAGAGAATATGTTAGTTTGTAAGATATATATAAGTAAGTTTGTAGGATACATGCTATGCAGTAAAAGGAGCAGCCCTCAGAAAAAAATTATATTCATGTATATAATATTCATTTAAAAAAAATAATACTAAATAGGGCTTGAGGGGAAAAAAAAAAATGAAAGTTTTTCAGTCTTTTGGGGAGAGAGCATGCCAAAACGGCTACCAATGAAAAATCACCATTATCTAAAGACGGTTTATATTAAGACTAATGGATTGTAAATAAAATAAATTATTAGTAACTTGTTTACCTTCAAATAGAAAACATAATTTCGTAATTGTTTTTGATAATTGTCGGAAACTACGCAATGATGTTTGATTTGGAAATAGTAGAGTGAAGGAGGTTATTTACAGTGAATGGTAAAATTAATTTTCAACATGCTAAGTGCGGATTGTATATCATTACGGCATTTCAAGTTTAACGAACCACAAATATATAATGGCTATAAAAAAGAAATCATTTTATGAGTTGTATTTGAATACTCAAAAATTTCATTGGGTTGCTATATTAAAATGATTATAATGATTAAAATGATATATTAAAATAATAATTGTAAAATATATTATATTTGCGTGGAAAAACATTTGTCGTTTTTATTATTACGTGTAATAGTTTAGTTAATTTTTTTTCCTAGTCGTTCGTCCGATAATAATTATAGTATGCTATTTAGTTCTTATTCCACTGTTGTATATATTAAAGCATTGGATGAATACTGGTTGTAATATTTTTATAAGTAGAACATGCATTATATTAATACCATTACAATAAAAACAAAAATTCCAACCAAAATATAGAGTAAAATAAAACTTTTTCAAACGACATTATGATGGCACTAGAATCAAAAATAAATTGTATTTGTTGAGTAGTAACGCATAGTAAATATATATTTAGGAGGATTAAAGTATTATTTTTGTTATTATGTTGATAGCAGTACTCCGTGAATTCTAATTTCCTATCCTAAATTTTTTTATTAATTATATGAATCATGCTTGTCCTAATTTATGCTAATAACTTCAAAAGAATTCAATCTTTGTAATTATCAATATTTATTGGTGGGAAATGAGGTTGCTGATGATATAGATTATTTTTTAGTATTTTAATAAATTTTATGTTTACTCGTTGATATATTTTCATGAGTGATCTATTTTTTAGTAGTATCCTGCCCTGTGTATAAATGATGTCATATTGTCAGTGATTATTATTTTATTTGTATATTTTTTTTTGTTATTTATGTCATTTTTTAATCATTATTTCATTGCTAGTAGTACTTTTTATAAACTTTATATTTCTACATTATTATAAATTATGAAAATCAGTGTATATTCTACATAAATGAATGAATTAGCTTCATTTTAAACAATTTTTAATAATTTTACATTGCGATTTGTGATTGTGCCAAATTAGATTAATTACTTCAATAGAAATCAATAGTTATTTTTATGATACTTATTGGGAAGGAATGAAGTCGCGGGTGATTTTTTCAACCATAGAGATTATATGTTATTATTTAAATATATTTTACTGTCCATTTTTTTTTGCATATATTTTGCTTATATATAAACAATGTCCTATTGTCAGGACTGTTATTATGTATGTTTGCGTATTTTTATATATTTTTGAAGCTCCTTCATACAATTCCTCAATGCATTGCCATGAGGTGTATTATTTTATTTTTAATTATTTGGATTTATTTTTGTTTTATTGTATTTTTTTTTTTGTAATTAGTGAATATATGTATATATATTTTTATGTTGTTCGAGTGAATTTAGCCAGAGATACATTCACTTAACGTACACAAACACACTCACAACTAGCTCACCTGCATAAGTCGCAGGGGTCAGATCCGGCCGGATGTACTTCCACTGGGAGGCTTACCTTGACGAGTAGAGACCCAGATAGAGAGAGCTAAGACTAATGACACTGGTGCAACTGGAATTACCGAGATTTGCGGCTCCTGTCCTGCCTCTTCCCTCCAGGCCTGCGGGCAAGGGAACGGGAATTAGTCATCATCATCATCAATAATGATCCACCAGATCTCGAGCGATAAGGCTCGGATGTAGCGGCATCATTTCTGACCTCATTTTCAAGGCATGTTCTTATGTATGCACATTAATAAATTGTTGGTACATAAGCTTTTAAAATAGATTAAAAATGCTTTAAAATGTGATATAAAAACGTGCCTTAAATTGAGGAAATTCATATTAAAAAAGCATTCTTTACATTTTCCATTCCACCAAAAACGCATTGACAAACCGTTCTTACAACAAAAATCTATAGAATAATTGAATAACATGAGATTTATTCAAAAGGGTATACCCTAAACTGTCAGAATTACTGAAGAAGAACTGTGGGGAAACATCAGAAATATCAATGTGCACCCTGATGAAAAAACCTTAGAAATTTTTGTGTTCCGTGAAAAAATAGTGATTATACTATTGAATAATGAATAAAAACTAAATACCAATTATAGACATATAAATACAAATGCTATGGTCCCCTGCCATATATAATCTTCTCCGATCCTCCGATCCGGAGAGAGAATTTGGAAAAAGTGAAATATTTATGTTCAAATTACTGTACATAATTACTTAAAATACACAGAATGATCTTTTGAATACCTGCTACATTTTTTTTTTATTTATTATATTTTATTGATTATAATCATACAGTTTTTTTTGGGAAATGCTTCTCCAATAACGAAAGTAAAGATAATAGAACTAGTTATTAACATGTATGCATAAATTTCAATAATTTTTAAAGATTATAAAATCTATCGAAGCTAACCATCTTAGATATCAAAATCGTCCCCAGGTCGGTCTCAAAAGGGGAATATCTTTGCAGAATTATTATTAATTAATGTCAAATTAGTTCAGACTATAAACTTTTTATTATCAAACAGCTTTATTATGATAAAATTACAATCTGCCATATTGGGCAATAAGTAATTGTGATAAATGATCTCATTCATACCATATTTACAATTTTCCATTCACTCGCTCATTCATACAATATTTACAAACAGGCCAGAGACCTCCCAAATCCACATGGTTGTCACCTCCCTCGCGTGCGAAAGAAGAAGCGTAGTCTTGGGAAGTCCCCCATGCTCCTCCGTCTGCCACGGCACTGGCCATTCTACGAGAAGTCGACTTCTGGACTAAAGAAGGAAATCACCCGCTACTTATTACTATACTAATTAGTACTACCCATATCTCAGTAACATCACATTCCAAACCTATTTTGAAATATCTCTTCAAGGAGTTAATATGGAATTGTCCTTGTACTTTGCTGACACGTTAAAATAATTTGTCCTACCGCAAAGCCAATTTGACTCACAATCGTTCACATGGTTCCATCCAAACAACAACAAAAATATAATACTTGTCACTTTTATGTGTTTATCTCTTTAAGCTTAAGGTAGTCTTATTAAAATATTCATGTGAGCAGTTTTGTTAGTGAAGATTCCATTGCTGATGTTTTAACTAAAAATCCTACATTTTTTTATTATCTTTTTCATCAGGTAAGTATTTTTATTAGTGGCAAATAAAGACAATTATTCAGATGCTTCCACTTATAACATACATAAAGGTGAAAAATATCTTTATGTATTCAATATGAATAAAGTGTTCAGATGAATAAACTTGATATTTCTTTTAATAAATAATGTATAAATCTAAATTTATATATTTTTATGTTTTAATAATAAATTATACTCCTAGATCCACTTCATGATATAAATTATCAAAAGCATACATTATTAGATGGTTAATGTCAACACCAGCTAAAGGCATAGAAGGAGGCTTGTTTTTTTTGTTCTGGAGAACCTTGGGGGTTGTCTGCAGGGGAAATAAATTGGGGTAGAAAAATAAGTCTGGGTAACTTAGTGAACCTTATTAGATTATCCATGACTTCTCATGAAGAGGGTTCTTTAGTGAAACTATGCAAATTCAAGATTCCCTGTAGTTTAATATATATATATTTTTTTTCTTAGCTCTCTAATTATAAGATTAAGGATGAGGGAAAAATAAAGGAATATTTGGGTTTGAGTGGATCCTTGTACTAGGAGTACCTGCTTGAAGGTGGTGTGAGGGAATTAAGGAGCGTGGGAAGCCTCGGTAGAGGTTGATTGTTGCGGTACAGTGGTGAGAGCCCACTGATGGCTGGGCCTAGAGTCCCTCTAGGGATGTAGTGCAGTCTTATTTAGTTGGATAGCAGTGATGGGTGCCTGTTAGAGGCTTGTTGTTGGTGGGCCAAGCCCCGTGATGTCCACCATTTGATCTGCTTTACCAGATCTTGAGAGTTGCCATCTTGCCGGTAGCGGTGGGGGTGTCATGTCTCGGAATAGAGGGTTTTGGCTATGCTTCATCGAGTCAAAGAACTTAATGTGTCTTCTTTGGATGGCTTCGGTGATGGTGGGCACCTCGACCTTTTCGTGGATGTCGGGAGCCTTCATATCACGAAAAGGGGTATATTATAGTGCCGTGCGCAGGATTTTGTTCTGGAAACTCTGGAGTCGAGTTATTGTGCTGGTGTGTATGAATCGGAAGAGTGGTGTCTCAAAGAATAGAGCTGGCCTCAGGACGCTCTTATATATTAACAGGTTCAGCCGAAGTTTTATATGTGAAGGCACTCTTACTTAATTTACCTTAGGCAAATCAGAGCTGTGGGATTTGCAAAGGCTGTGTCTTATGCTTCTTACAATCAATATTTTCTCATGCTGCTTCTACAGCATCCTTGAGAGATGTCAGCAATACTGCGGTCGAGGATTTTGACACCTGCGGGTACAATACTTTATGGTCCGTTAGACTTGTGGATCGTCCCAGCCAGATGTTTATGACTCATACTGATTTTTTTTCACAATGTTCTTTTAGTGCTTTTGACGTAAATTGGATCTGACTACCTTGGATTTCAGAAATATTGTCTTCGATATTTTATTTCTCTTGACAGCAGATTCGTACAGATAATATAAGACCGGATCGTACATATCTGGAAATACCTCACCATTAAATACAGGGCCCAATATACGGTAGTGCACACCCACTGTGTTGGTAGCACTCAATGCTACAGGGCGGCATTATCCTTGATATTAACAACTATTTCCGTGACACGAGCAGGCAAAGCCGGGATATTTGTCCGGGATTGATCGTAGCGCTCTTCAGCCTGAGTGCGGTCAAATATACAGCCATCCCGTCCTGGGTGTACAAAACTAGCACGTAATTAATAGAAAATGGAGGCTGCCACTTCTGCCAGCTCTCACCGGCTATTTATTTACCACCAACAGGTAAGATAGAAAATATTACATTCGTTTAGATTTCTTATTAACTTATTCTGCTAACTATTAGATATAAAATATATCAATTTTTAGAGAATCTTTTCTATTTCATTTTATGTTATATGGACTTGCATATAGTTTCCAGACACCACAGTGTCTCTACACTAAAACGAATATACAATTAATACGTAAAACTAACATATCCACTTATTTGTAGGCAGGGAAATCTATAAACAAAAAAAAAATTACCAATTTCTAATAGTCCTTAAGGATAAAATTAATGTCTTTATCTATCTTCATCCTAGTTGAAATATGATCCACAACACGTTTTAATAAATTATTGCGAACTTCAATTTTCAAAAAACCTTTTCGTACTTTCTTATACTGCGTTATAAATAATGTCAATGCCATTGGTATCGTGTAGTCGAGAAGTAGTAGTACGCCTAGGTGAATTTATAATTATTATAAATTATTATTATAATTTATTCTGCATTCTCTTCAGATTAGATCCTATTAGATGGAGTAATAGGATCTTACGTACATGGCAAACACCAGGAATGCGATGGATGTTGCAACTTTCGGTGTTAAGTAGTTTTGAAGCAGTGTAAGACCATAATGATTGTTAACTAAAACTTTTTATCGAAATGGGTACTTTGAACTCATCTAAAAAACATTTTAACTTTTACCTTCTGGTAGAGTAATGACTTGAGAGCCCTTAAGTTACTATGCTTCTCGCTTGAGTTTTCCTACTGGATTGTGAACCTTCTACAATTACTGGCATATCACATTACTTATAGTATGAATCTACGATTCGGAGTACATGCCTACATATATAAATTAATATGTTAGCCTATTGCAAAAAGTACTTTATACAAAGGAATATTGCAATTAGCAGTCTCAGTCCTGTAATCTTCAATTCCTTTACCAATTAACGATCTCACTACAGTAGACCCTTAATGCGAAAGCTGTAACTTAATCGTGAGAAGACGGAAATCATAGTATTCTGCTTTGGAGGGTATTTTAAACTTACACCCCCCATTGTATAATGTACTACCCCCACCTTCTAATATTTTAGAATTAACAAGTTTACAAATACAAAAACTTCACATAGCTATTTTTAGGTACTGTTGGTTTTTTTTTCAGCTTTTTTAAAAGTATAATAATATGACAATTAACAACTTAAGGTTCGCAACCGTAAGTAAACCAATGTTGTTTTTAGAGGTATGATATTTTTCATTCTAATCCTATTTGATGAGTCCCGATGATGTTAGAAATAAAAGCCTTCCTATGAAAAATTACGAAGGCTCAATAAATTAATAATATCATTGTATCTTTCGTAGATTTGTCTGACATCTTAATTAATTTTATGTATTATAACCTTAGACTATTATTACGTTAAATATGTCATAGAAATCGTGCAGGTGTAACATGAAACATTATGAACACTTTTCTGGGTTTTTTTTGTTAGATTTGTATGCAAAATAATTGTGCGTTTGTTTCAAAATATTAAACGATTACTGATTCTTTTCGTTTATATTGCTAAATTATTTTTTTCAACTTTTCTTATTTACAAAACTATTATTTATCTACCAAATATTATTGTTTACAAGTCAGCTGTTACTGCATTGCTAACCTTGAAAAAAATCAAGGATTTTGGTTCTGTATATACTTTATACAAAACATTGAGTGATGTGGCAATTGGACGTAATTTTGCTCTCCTGGCAAATTTCTGAAAATAGATGGAACTGGTTAGTAAGCTATATACCTCAATTATATGTACATATTTTCATATGTATCAATTTGTTTCATAGGGAGTGTTAATGAATTTCGCTGAGGGTTTTATATAATTTTACAAACCGGATTTATTCCAAAGCATGGCATATCTGGACCAGAGACAATTATTTCGAAATGCTTTTTCTGTTTTTCTAGCAGAAATAAATACGAATAAAAAAAAAAAAACTAAGGGAAAACCAAGAAAGAAAACAAGACAAAACGACAGAGATAAAGTAAGGCGGCCAAAAGTGACATAAATAAAAGTGACAGCCTTTGAGAGCGGTATCTTTCTTTGTGATGAAAAATAGTGTCCCCTAGAGAGGACCAGGAGCATTTCATTCGGAAATATCTAGATAGCTGTGGGAGAGAGAACCAGATGCCCATTCACTTATTTTGGCTTTTATATTATTTTATTATTCCAATTTAGAGAAGAGCCGTACAAATCATTCAATACTTAACAGATCCTTAGATGGCTGGCGAATTTTTTACGATCAGCTTTAAAATTTAAAAGTCGGTGGCCTCCTACAACCTCCTTACAAAGCGGTACAACGCGTCCATTCTAGTGTACGTTTTCTGTTTCTGTTCCAAAAAAATATTTGTATGGGTCAGTCAGTATGCTCATCGGTATGCCCATGATACATACCGTGTGTTGATGAGTGATCACACGAGACGGGAGCACAGCAACCACCAGGAGTTAGGTAACCAAACCATTCCCCAACATCGAGGAATACAACCATGTTATAGGTGTTGATATTATGTGATTATTATTTTAATCAAATAAAACTCTATTTATTGTAAAATGAAGCAAATGAAATAGACAACAATGCAATATTGAGCACACTGAGCAGCATTGAGAACATTGAGATAAAATTAATCGAAACATTATAAAATAGACTAATTTTTTTTATGATTTTATATAAATCAGATGTTCACAAATAAGAATATAAAAATATTTTAACAAATAGAAAAATCGGTGCAATATACAACTTATAATGCAACCGTTTTTATCTTTAAACAAAAAAATCAGGGGAAAGAATTTAAAAAGCTAGTTTAATTTTTATTTGATTTGCAGAAACCAGTTTCCATCGAACACAGCTGACAGAAGCGTTAAATGCAAAAGTCTTATGTCGCACACGACTGGGAATAGCACTTTAACTCCAAAGTGCAATCGGTCTATGCACAAAAAAAGCTTCTGAAAGGATATCGATGTATTCACGGGCAGAGAATCCCATTTATAAATACATCCTTTTCTTAATTTACCGGGAGCTGAAGCTGTTAAAAATATACAGCGGGCTAACGGGCCACACTGTGCAGAAGCATTCAAGATAAATATCACGGAAAAGTTAATTAATGTGTAGTTTTAGTGAAGTACATTAACGTCCGCCTAATGTGGTGTGAACACAGATTTCTAAACAAACCATAAAACTGCCGGGAGCTCAGATTGAAAAAGCTGTGAATGCTTGCCTCACACAACTTTTATTCATGAGCTAACGGTTTTAAATTATATAAGTTGTTCTTATATTATGATTATAATGTATAATATGAAAGTAAATGAAATTAATTTTCTCTTCTTCGTCGGGGGAAAGAAACTTTTGGGATATTTATACTGATTGCCTACTGACGGAACTAACTTCACGTGCATATACACAAGTTAAATATCAAGGTTATCTGCATACTTTTACATATAAACATTCTTAAATACTTTGTTATTGTTAATTTGATACGTCTTGTTCTAAATTTTAGTCCCGACGATGCCTGAACTTCTACTGCAGATGCTGTAAAAAGAATGGCTTCGGAGAGACTGAAACTTGAAATGACTATAATACAATAATTTTATAATTGTTACTAACCCTAGATATTCTATCACTTTTTACATCCTAAATTTTATTATATTTTCAATGTTTACTAAATTTTAGTAAATAGGTGTATAATTGTAGTACCCCAAATAAAGAATAAAACCAAAGTGATATGAAGAGCTTTCGATACTCGAGGCTATAGTCATTGAAATGATCGTTTGATGTATTTTATTTTATTGTAACGTTTTCAGAGGTACGAAAATACAGAAAATATTCGTAGGAATATTTGTAGAGCTATAAGTTAGTTATCTGGTTCGTTAGGTCCCGTTGCTCTAAGCTGCGGTAAAGTTTAATTCAATAATCCTTTTTTTTATACGGTATTTTTAATTGAATATTTGTCGCACGTTTTTATGACATGCGGGAAAAAAAAGCCTTTTTATAAAATCCGCACAATAAAGAGGACGAGTAAAAATCGCTCCGGGAAGGCCGGGGTGGAAGGGGGTGGGTCACACAGGCTGTTATTAAAACGAAGCAGGATCGGGGGCATCGGATGCAGTTTGGGGTTGAGCCAGCGTGAGGGGTGCATAAAATCAATAGAAGGTCCGGCTTTCGATTGCAATCCAGTGCAGCCACCCCATGGGGTGCGCTTTAACAATATCGACGGGCGAAAGAGAGGAGGAGGGATGGTTAAAATTTATATATATATATGTAGGGGAGGGTGGCTGCACTGCATGATGGCCGCTGCACCGGTGGCCCTGCGTGATGTATGATGTCTAACTGCATCCGATCGTTAGGGGCCACCGCTTGCACTTTTTATACCCTGCCTTGTTATACTGGACGAGAGGGGGGGCGGCGGAGGGGTCCCTTCTGCAAATCTGCGAGCCTCCGGCGCCGGAAGCGTTTTTATTGATGCACTCCAATTATCCATGTAAACATTACAAATTCCAAATAACTAAATCCCAAAAACTTTATTGTTTGAACAGTAGTTAAAAAATGACAAACTATCAAGAATATATAAGGCACTGGATCATTACTGAACCACAAAAATTAGTTGCTACAAAACCTACAGGTTTAAAAAAAGAAAACTCCGAACACAGCGATGTGCTATTTGACAAACCAACACTACAATAGTTGTTTCAGTATTCAAGTATCCAATGTTGATAATATTCTATATATTTATTTTAATTCATAGAAAGATTTGAGCATAGCAACGTCCATTACTGCAATTTATTGCTAACGTCGATAAACCCAAACGTGAAGGCATAGTATAATATATTGAGGAGAAATATTTTTCTTAAATTTAAAAGTTAAACAATCAAGACTTTATTTATAATAAAGAGTAAAGAGTCTTTTGTTTTTAGACTAGATGCATTGCATATTGGCATGATATTATTTTGTTGTATTATGCAAATATGTGAAATAAACCGATTGATGAAAGAACAGATGATCTAGTTGAAAAAATGAAAATTAGAAACCGAAATCGAACTCCCCCTGAGAGCTCCGTTAATCTACAATAATCAATAACTACTACCAAAATACAATATTATAAATATTAAAATAAAATGTCGATATGAAAATGCTTCTTTCCTAAAAGTGAACAAATTATTTATAAAAGAAATATTGAAGATTACTGACTAAATTTAATGAATATAGTTTTTAAAAATAAATTTAAACGAAATTATGAAAGCTGCTTCGAAACTGAAGGGCCGTTTTTGAGGGATGCTACAGTTGTAATTCATGAAAAAAAAATTAAATTACAGTGAAAGAAATTCTCAATACTTTTGCTCAAGAACAAGCACAGTAAAAATCCAGAAAACATCTAAAATATCGTATTGTATAATATTTATGCAGTTTTTAATATCTTCTTTTATGAAATTTTTTGTTGTTTTACTTTTTGTAAGCTTACTTTCAAAGCCTACAAGTCAATTTTATTTATAGTCATACTATTTAAAGGTCTTATTTTTCACTGTTAGTGTCGCTGATACGTATTATAAAATAATTGATCAATCTGTTAACCCTAATTAAAAAATAGCTGTTGTGTTATTGTAGTTTTATGTATGTATCGTTCAAAAGAATCTTTAGACTTTTAAGTTGTGTATAATATTTGGGCTACTGTTTTCTGTGTTTGAATTATAAAGCCCGTTATTAGGAATTGAATTCTGAAGAGGGGGATAAACATGACTTTTTTAAACAGGTGTCCGTTATAGTACATATATTATATTATAAAATTATTAAGAAATCAAATTAATATCCACAAACTCTATCCTATAATATTATTCTATGAAATCCATCATTAATTATTTATTCAATCATTCATATAACCCGCCCTGCTGGGAAATATTTATGCAGTGCTTTCTATACTAATTACATATTAAAACCTTATTTGAGAGCTTGTAATTCAAGCGGTCGTCAATAAATCCTTAATGATCTTTAGAATTCGGAAATAACCCAGATTGTAATAAACAATTCCAGAACAGGGTATTTTAAACGAGTAAATTGTTCTTGAGGTTAATATTAGTAGTATTAGGGGTATTCTGTTTATAAATTTTGCTATTATTGATTGCGTTCGCTACATTTACAATAGTATTGTTCCAAATTAAGTAACAACAAATAGAAGTTGTGTGTAGAGAGATGGGGCTAGTTCACAATCCCGACACCACAAGCGCTCGAGTAGTCAACCCTCGTTGGCTGGAATAAGCTGGTCTCTGATTGGCAGAAATCTACCTGCCAATATAAAAAGAAATTACGAGTTTTTTTTTAATTTAGTCTTGGAGCTGTCAGCATCAATGCCTTCTCAGTGGTGATTTCTAGCTTCTGCCCGCTAAACTAGCATAGCCTTGGAAGGGGGCACGTCCATGGAGACTACGGCTTCTGGGGCCCTACAAATTACACCTACTTTCATCTTCCCCAGCGGTCAAGACTGCCTCTTGTCGGTTCACCCTTGCCTTTAGATTCCGGACTTACCCTCAAATATTAAGTGTGGCCTGGAGGTCATTCCAATAACTGGTAAACTACCCATAATACCTAGCCTGTACGTACGGAGCATAGTGCACTGTCGGGACACACCTAAGATCTTATGGAGTCAGATCAATAATTAGGACCACAGGTTTCTCTATTTCTGATGCTATCTTTCTGATACCTACTGGGAAGTAGCTAGGTCGACGAGCCTCTCCCCGGTGAGTTGTTGCTTACAAAAAATATTTAACTATCATGAATTCCCCCCCCCCCCCCCACTCTTTCTTTCTCTCTCTCTCTCTCTCTCTCTCTCTCTCTCTCTCTCTATCTATCTATCTTTCAAAATCTTGTTAGGTTTTCATTAAAAGAACAAGACTGCAGTCTTTTTGATAATTTGATGAGACCAGAGCTCGTTCTAAATTTGCTGTAACATTAATTATTTATTTATTTTAGGACAAAACTTGGATCATTGATGCCCGAATTACAACTTTTCACATAATAATCAGAACATTTAACGCTATTGAAACTAGATAATAAATGAACAGTTCAAGAAAATACTAATTTTATTAGTTCTAAAAGAAACCAAATGTTTCTTCTCTTCAAAAATTTATTTTATTGCCAAGCGCTTTCGGCACCCCACAACAGCCTATAGACGATAAGTTCTCAAAGGAAGAAATGTTTTGAAGAAAAACGAACATTGGGGGCATTTTAAAACCTGAATTAACCCATATATCTTCCAATATAACTCATCACAATGTTCTTATCAAATCCTCCATCTTAAAAATAAAGGAAATAAAATGGAAAAAATGAAGTGTTAATTAATAACTGATAATTAAAAAAAATACCGAATCTTTGAATGTAGTAGGGTATTAGGGTAGTAGGAAAACTATTTTGACGTTCATTTGTAATTAAAATCAAGTAAAGGGCCATGATTACATATTATTATAATATAAAAATGCAATAATATAAATATTATTACATATTATTTGTCAGTGATGTTGAGGTATTTTTAATTACAAATGAACGTCAAAATAGTTTTCCCAGTGAAACTCTTGATTATGTGATACATCACGCATGACTTGAATTATTTATATTTAAGCATCTAGTAATAATAAGCCTGGTTCGCACGGCGCGTGGTTTGTCAAATCTCAAGTGGCCCACTTTTCGTAGAGAAGCCATTGCTGGACTTCCTTCTTCAGTTCCATTTGTCCCATCGGAGTCCTCATCAGATCTTTCTTCTTTTTTAGTTCTTTCAAGTAGCACTTCACACTAATATTATTTGAATAGATTTGCGAGCGTACACCTGGTACCTTGATGTTGTGGATTCCATAAATAGATTCTCCTTCGAACAAATCTTAAACTCCATTATATCTTCACTACTCCACTCCGTTATGGACTATTTGAAATTGCTTCTGCCTAACCGAACTGGTAGCATTTACCTGACGTGATCGAGGTTCGCCGAGAACGGTTGTACTTGCCGACTTTGGGTTAGTGGGATTTCGACTGGGCTCGTGGTTTGTCAAGTGGTCACCTCATCATGAACATTCCATTGCTAGACATTCTATCTATATCATGCAAAATTTCATCTGGATCTGACACCTCCCTTTTTTAACGGATAGACATACGAACGAAAACTTAAATGATCCTGGTTTTGAAAAACCAAAGAAACTCTAAACACCTTTACGGATATTTAAGAATTTCAAGTAATTTAATAAAATAAATGACCATAAGTTCTTGTCTTTGAAGTTAAAACTTCCTAAAGTTCCTTGCAGTAGAGTCGAGAAATGCCAATTTGTTGCTTAAAAATCATTCCGGCTTTTATAATTCGTTTGTGCCAGCCCCAGTTCGTCTACATTTTGGCCAACTTCCTGAAAGTAGCCATTTTGTTTCTTATCCACACTCCAAGAGCACTCCAAACTAACATTATTTTGAATAATCATACACGAGGTTTTATCTTCATGTCCTAGTGGGTTCCAAACAAAATGTTCTCCCTCGCACAAATCCAAAAACTCCATAATTCCATTCCATTATGAACTATTTGAAAATTGTTTCTACAAAATCGAACTGGTCTTGGGGAAAGGTTCTCATGCCCTAATAGCTCGTCATCTGACGGATCGAACATTTAGTAAAGGACTAGCCTCTCCGAATCACCTCAATCATTCCCACAACACGAGTTGACAGACTTCATACAATCAGACCTAAGCACCATCTACCAAACACTTTCACAGGGGTAAGGAATCCATTTCATTTTCATGTTTATCATTAATATAAACATAAATGATGGCCAGACGTTGCCGAACACAGAGGGATGACGGACGGGTTATTTCCTCTAATTGGAAAGATTAGTTTTTATCCCTAGCAAAAGTGCAAATATTCGCTCGCCTACCTATTTCCGCTTGCTTGTCCGGGCACATTAACTTTATAATGAAGTGTAGGTGATAACTGCCCACCCCCCATTCCCCAGAGATCCTCCCATCTTATAAATGCAGTCTTGATAGATTTATTCTAAAGGATCTTATTTCATGTTTTCATGAGCACGATGCTTAAGTTATTTCATGTTAATCGCCGGAGAACCAGTTCTGTACATGTTACGTACCAGCCATAGTCAGCTGCGTGTGGGCAGTATTACAAATGCTGCTTTATATAATATAATACAATAAATTGAGACAAAAAGAAGTGGAAGCTTGAGGGAGGGGAGAATTTCACACTCGAGAGTAGGCGTGGATACGTCAGAAATACGTCTTGCAGTATTAGCATATTTATTTCATTCATGCAAGTAACACATTTAAACGAAACTGTACATTATGAGAAAAACATGCAATTATACACCAGTTTAGGTAGAAGGCTCTCATGTAGCATTAATTCGCAACAAAAATAAATATTTTCATTCTTAAATGACTTTTATTTGCTTCACAGGACAAAAGTTCACGAGAAAAAAAATTATTTTGGCAAAGATCTGGGGCGCTGAATCTAAATTTGAAATCGGTTTTTCTCTATCTGCTCTTCTTTTTTTTTATTAGAGTTTTTTTAAAGTTCAGTTCTAAATAACATATACCAGGACTGTATACTTGGATACTTTGTGGTGTCAGGCTTGGCGATCAAGACAAACCGGGGCACCACATCAGGTCTGTAAAATTTGTATAGAACAATTGCAACAGTGGACTACCTGGAAAAGAAAAAATCTGAAATTCGGCATATCAATATTTGGGAGAGTAACCAAAAACCTAAGGATATTTAATCCTAATATTATATATAATGCTAAGAATATTGTAATCCTAATATTATATATAAGCTCCTAAAAGCCCCTTCTAGTGTATACTCCCTCGGGACTTCATGGTCACTGGTGTTTCTTGTTATTTTTTAAGTAAGCGACCGCATCCCTCTTAATTCCCGAAACAACCCTTCTCATATACACATATGTGTCTCAGTTCTAGTCCCCACTAGTTCACACTTGTGCCCCTGACACTAGTCGCTAAACACCTCCCCGACCCAGCATGTAGTAATATAACTCTTAATATCTGTATATACTTCGATGACTGCTATTTCTGCCTAGTAAATATTACTGGAGTGAATCAAAAAAATCTTAGCAAGTGGGCTTAGACAAATGGATTGAACTTAGTATTAAATATTAACCTAAAATTTTATATCTCAGAAATGTGAGCTCCTTGGCAAAAACGTATTATATTTATTAATATTATATTATTATTACAGTATATTTGAATTCAGGGCATTCAATTCATATGAAATCAGCTCCAAACACTCAGCCACCAAAACATCTGTTGGCTTGTGTTATTGTTTAAAATGAGAATTTAGCTTCCAAATCGACAGCTAAAATGATAAGGTAGCAAGAACAGAACAGAAGTTATAGAGAATGTATAGCTCCAAGTCCAAGAAAACGATTTTTTTTTAACTCGACTTCCAATGTAAGAATTATCATACCATGACCTTGAGTACAGAGGAGTCGGCACTTTTTGGGCACATATGATTCTAGGTCACACTAAATGAAATATATAAAAAAACTATCAATTCACGTCAATTTCGTGTTGAGTGAATTTTGATAGTCAAACTACAAATTACTGGTCAGAGAGAATTAATTACAAGAAAAAAAACCGTTACTTGAAGGTTTTCTTCTCACAGGGGCACAATTTCTTAAATACGATTCCTAGTCCCTGTTAAAAAAAAAAAAAAATTCTAGCGTGATAAATCATACAAATAAATGTTTTGTTGTAAAAACCATATTGGCACTTTTAATAAATTTTAAATCTTTAATATTGAACCCTAAATACTAAAAGATTTATTTCTTGCTTACAAATAGTTAATCGATAATTGACCCGTCATTATTTTTAAATTAGTAGTCGATAGGTCCTTTAAACAGAAGACTCGCGGGTTTCACGGGTAAAACTTTCTTGGTTTGATTTATTTGCTTCATTATTTTGCACTAAAGGACTTATATCAGCTATGGGCCGTTGATTAGCTTACGAACGCCACCATTTTGCGGGACTACTTCAATTCTATATCTCCCAGATGAGAAACGAACTCCAACTGTTCTGTAACAAACACTTCATCAGTGACTTTTGAGTCCTGCTTTGAACACTACGAACCAATTCAGCTTTTGTAAAGACTTGAGAAGGTGTGGCGATGGTGGTCGCCGGTCGATTTCCCCGCAGAAGAATCACTTGTTCGGGCAGACGAGCCATCAAAGACAACTGCCGGCTCCTGCGAACAGCTCTTACAGTACAGAATAATTCCCACTTTAGGCCTAAACAATGAACAGACCCGCATAAACGGGCTAGCTTCGGTTCCGAGAAGCGCGCATACCCCCTGCTACCGTAGAGCACATAGCTGTGAAATTGTGGCTAGCCTGCCAGCTTATTGCGGGAGTTAGAAAGAGGCGCTTTAAAAAACCTCGTAAAACTCTGCCTCACCGTAGACCGTTTGATCGTAAATCTATCGTAAAGATAATGGGGAACTCCCAGGCTGGGAAATAAGAAGACCTACGTCCAGACCCGGGATAGGAAAATATAAAACGGCCAGCCGTTGGCCTATTATAACTACTCTCTCTCACACTCTCTCTCTCACTCTCTCTCTCCTGTATTCCCAATTTATATGCGTTACTTAATATCTTTTATTAATTAACTAACACCGATTGGATCCAGTTATTTATAGTTAATAAGAAATATTTGCTGCTTGGCCACCAACACTGGCAAATGCGTTTCTGCGCGTTATTTCTCAGGTTTAACTTCGAAGTGAACTTCAATGAGGACGGTAGGAGCTGGATCAAAACTTTAAGGCCATCCGTCACGAAAATATTGTATTATCTTTTGGAGTAGATGTATAATTTCAGCCATTCGGGTGTATTCAGGACTACAATTTAGAACAATATACAATATGGATTTCTTCAAGTCGATTTAACTTCATACATCAAGGAGTCGCAGATGTGGATAGAAAGATAGAAAAGAATTTCATTTGCAAAATTAAATACAAAGATAAAGAGCACATTGACAAATAAACTTTATCCTCAGCCAAAATATTTCGCTGTACTTAGCCTAATGAAATCACACGTAATTAGAGAAACATTTTCAAAATCACCCCAGCACATACCCAGCCAAAATGAAACCTAAATTAACACATATGCTATTCGTACTTCTTTGAGATAAAATATGATTTTTTTCATAAAATCACTTGTAAGTGGCATGCCAACATCCTCGTGTATTGTACTGATTTTGTTGTAAAGTGGGGAATTTGTTTGGAGTTATCTGAAGTTTGGATTACTTCGTTCGTCAGGTTGAATCAGGCATTACAAAGAACATGTAAGAAACGGAAGAACAGCAACAATTTAGTAAGATTGCCGGAAAAGTAATATTATGTAGGTTTTAACTTTGTCAACTAGGTATTTAACGATCATCCAAAATATATTGTTTTGGTCACTAGAGGGATAAAATGTTTTAAAAAGATAAAAGTGGAATACCATCCACGTTTATTGTACAGATTTTGGTCTACCGAGAGGTTACCAATTTAAGAATTCGTTTTGGGTTTTCTGAAGTTTGGGATCATAGATAGGGATTTGACTATTGCATGTAGGAACTTCATAAATTTCCTCGTCTAATCATGAAATGTTTGATTCGTACGTATGAATAGTTTATTCCGGGTACAAGCCCCTTGTGCCAAAGTGTATATAATGTGACAATATCTGTAATGACCTGAACAGCTTCATGGGCTGAGAGGTCCAACGCATGACTTGACATGACCCTCGTTAACCCGACGTGACTATGACCAGCATGGAGTAGTGTGCACCGGGCCCCGGTAGCTGTTGGCTCCCTGTGGAAACTGTTTTTACGCATCATTATAAAGCCGTTAGCAGGGGTGATAAAAGGCTCTATTAGATATTTTATAGTTGTTTTATTCGCGCACAGTAATTGCGTCGGTTTTGTCTTCGGAACCTGTAATCCTAACGGGCTTCAAATGGTTCACACTAATTCTGAAATTGAATTCGACTTAAGCGCGTATATTAGCAGACATTCCTCCAAGAATCAGTAGGTTTGAGTTTTATTTTAAATCATCTAATGAACTCATTCCTTCCAAGTTCATGAACTTCCATAGTAACCTATCCAACAACCCCAATCCCGTAGGACAGTCATTACGCTGCACCACTCTTCCCTATAATCTTCCTCGGAGACTAAAGCGGCAGTGGCCTCGTGACCTGCTATAAATTCGGGACAGTGGGATTCCTGGCAATGGCCATCATGTCCTGAGCGTATGAGCCTCTCGTGCTCTTCGTCAGCCTCCACTGGCTCATTTCCTGTATCGCGGCTGACGGAGGAGCGTGGGAGCATTCCCAAGAATTCTCTTTCTCTTTCGTACGCAAGGAGATTTTCTGGGCAAACGCAAAGCTGAAAGCTATGATAAACTGGTAAACGAGGTGCTCAACAGTTAAAAATCCCTTAGGTGTAACATAAGTATTGAGGTGCACTATTTACACAGCCACATTGACAGTTTTTTAAAAATTTAGGAGACCCCAACAAAATAATCAGGAACAAGGTGAAAGATTTCACCAGGATATTAAAACTTTGTATGTTCGCTATCAAGGAACCTGGGATACGCACATGATGGTAGATTACTGCTGGAGTTTGGGGGACTCCGTTTCCTCTTTTGCATATGAGGGAGGTGACAACTATGAGGATTTGGGAGGTCACTTGCTGTTTGCAAATACTGTATGAATGAGCGAAAGAATGAAGAACTGTAAATAAGGCGTGAAGGGGAAGATTGAACGCAATTTCTCATTGCCCAATAAGGTTGATCGCAATGGAGAATATATTGAAAAAAGTGTACTTATTGGCCACAGAGAAAACATGCATTAAACATTCAGAATCGATTTAATCATTTTTGAGTCCTTTTCCCCCGCAATGGGGATATCTGTATCGAAATTGACCTATTTCCTACTTTTTTTTTTATACTAAGTGTGCAATTTCTTAAGTTCTTGATGAGTTGTATGATCATAGCCAATGACCTTGACTCACCTCTGTCTTAACTTGATGAAGTTTCCAACAAAGTCCTCTCCAACTAAGCCACTCAATTGTGAAAGTGTATTCAAAGGGGAAACCCTCACCTTACCGACACCTCAGCTTTACCTTTTTTAAAACAATTTTTAGAAACGGGCTAAGGGTTAAAATGTCCTTCGTTGAACATCCAACGAATCCAATATTTGTTTTGAAAAAAACAAAAAGATTTTTTATCCATTTCCTCTTCAAAATCTTTGAGAAGCACACGGAGCTCGTGCAATGCAAACCCATAACTCAAAACGTAAACATGCTTTATTCAATGAACTAAGAAAACATGCAATTTAATTTATTAATTTTTTTATCAGGTATAAATAAAATTGGAATGTTACAAATAAAAAGAACTTTCTGAATTTTTCGATAACTAAAAATACAAGAAATGTTCAATTTTTTTTTGTACTTATAGTAAGTACCATGTAAATGTTCATGTGAAATAGTTTATCTGATATTTGTCTCAAACCATTCAACTGAATAATTGTAGTCTTTGAAGACCCGACTAACAGTAGTCCCATATTCACCCATATTGATTAATTGAGCTAAATTTAATTATGAGAGTCAGAATTGCAAACAATTCAAGTAAGTATATAATTATAATGTAACTATAGTTTATCAATCTTTGGAATAGGGTTTTTCTGTTTGATAATTTTGAACGCTTACCAGTAACATTCTGCATGATGTTGAAGTATTTGTTTTAATTGTTGTTTATTGACTCAACCGACAGAGATCCTATATAAAATTTAGCTTTGCCCAGGCTCACATATATTTGCATTTTTATTCTAAACTATTTTTGATCACGGCCGGCCCACTGACCGGTCTAAGAATAATGGGCGTTCAGTCCTATATCAAGTCTTGAATAAAAATAGTGTGGGCAACAGCACGATTTGTATCAGGCGAATTCTACTCAGTGGTTAATTGTGGGACGGTAATTGTGGGACGGTAATTTACCGAAGTAATTTTAAATGTTACTAGTGGATCAAGAGATCGGTTACTTCGGCTAATTTTTTTTTTTTGACTTGTCTGCAATATTTTACTAGTTAACAATTAGGGATGGTTATAGCTAGACTACATAATCCGTAATACTTTTCTAAAATACAGTCATTTGCTACAGATTATGACTTCGCTATTATAAAACAGCTTTATTGTCCACAACTGACAACCTCATTCTTTATTCTTTATGTAGGATATGTAACTCATCTAAAACAATAGTATATGCTTATCTATTTAACCATGGCTGCCACATCCACACTCCTCACTTAATATTTTTTTTTTTTTAATTTGATAGTTGGAAAGGAGGACCTTTAATTGTCCACCGCACTCTATGATTACAGTAATAGTTTTGTCTATGTATTCATCTTTTTTCAAAGTTATCATAGATTTGCCTTCTGATTTCATTGTTATAAAAATTCTTCTTCTTGACTGATAAAGTGAGGAGCGTAGTTGCAGCAGCTCTGTTTAAATAGATATAAATATACTATTGTTTTAGATGAGTTATATTCCTACTAAGTCCATTGGAGATAATTGAAGATGACAGCTTAGAGCTGTCGAAAGCACGTTTTCAATAAAGTAGGAAATATCAATAGTGGAAAGACAATAATGATGTTTTATAAATGTGAATGAAATTTTGTTTATTCCATTTTATTTTTATTATCTCTCATGTTTTTGTTATGGATGTGCTGCTGTTTATTCCACCAGTTGTAATATATACGGCGATCAAATATGTGTCGTCGAAATTGTAAACATTGTAATTATAAACCGTAAAAAAGAGGGCAGTTGTAGATCCGAGAGGAGAAGAGTTAGAGGAGTTAATTTTTTAACTGAACTGTATCACATCAAATTTGTATTAAATTCTCTGGCCTTATAAACAATAGTTACTATTTAAGTTTGACTTTTGAAGAAAATAAGCATCAAGTGGAACTAAATTAAAAACTGGATCATACACTCGTTTAAGGACTTTGTTTTCGAAAATGTAAACATTGGTGTATTGTACTGATGTATATAAGTTGGTTGGTTCATGTGGTTTTTAAATACATCCTCCGATACAACTCGCGTCCTGTTAAACACTACCTATAGCTTCCACCTGAAAAGTGGGACTGGGGTGCCTTCAGGGCACCGGCCGGTTCTGAGTAGGCTCTGCTCTCGTCCTTGTAATATCTTGGGCTCCCCAAATGAGCTTAAATATGTAAAACTGTACCTACTGATGGTTTTACGCCGGTATAAATCTCTGGTATAGAGAGGAGTCAATAGATTTAGGGTCTTGCAGGGTAAAGGCAGAACTTGCACCATCTGGATAAAATCCATAAAGAGGGAGGCTGGATCGGTGGATAAGACCTAGAACTAGCCGGATTCTGAAACATCTGCAAAGGGAACGCCCTTTGGAGTGCTGGAGAGTAATAGGAACTAATGAAGTAACGAAGAAAACAAATCCGAACTTGGCTCAGAAAATTAATTCCTTGGAAAATTCACAAAGAAGCCTCACACTCTCGCGTATTATGAAGTAGTTTACAGCCATTCCCTAATACCCAAGTGACTGTGTACAAACATACTTAAACATTTATTTATGAATTACAGTGAATTTAAAGGACTTAAAATTAACACCTAATAAAAAAAAATATTACAAAATCCTATAAAATAGTGAACCAATTATACTGGCCATAGGGACATCGGTTGCCTTGCCACCGGATCTTCTTAATCATAACATTTCTCACTAAACCTTTCCACTTCCACGCAAACAAAATAGTGTTGGCCACAACAACATTGCTATTAGATATATTTGTATTTACATATTGTTCAAGAGTTAAAAAGGTATATACTGCTTTTGTATTCCTTCCTATGTTTTATTTTGCATAACTTTGACTTTTTGCAAAAAATGTTTAAAAGAAATAATTAAAGAAACATATTTACAATAGAAATACGTCATTTTTTAAACACACACATTTACAAACTGTGTTGAAAATAAGATACCTATTATTTCCAAAAATAGTAGTGGGGAGCTCAGTAAAGTAATATATTTACTATTTTTTATGAAGTGATATAATTCCTCTTGTGGGTCTATCTTCTTAATGAGAGTTTTTCATAATTTCCTATTTCCGAAATTAATGAAGTTTTACAATTGTTTAACTTGAAAAGTTTTCGGTTTAGTGTTTATGTGATAGTGTATTGGTGGTCATTTAAGGTTAGATAAGATTTCTCAAATTCTTACGCTTGTAACGTTGTATGAAATTCTCATGCATAGATTAATATACAGTCTGATTAGAAGGTTGCAGCCTGGGGAGGCACTTGTCAGAATGGAATGGATAACATATTTGTATAGTATTAGCATATTTCTGGGTGGAAATTTTGATTTTTTTATTAAAATAAGGGAAAATTTTGTAAATGAGCCTTTTAACATTATTTGTATTATTGTTTCGGCAAATCTTAAAATGTCGGGGGCACCCGCCGTGAGAGGTCTCTTTGACCCAGCAGTGTCCGGCAGGCGTCAGAAAGAGATAAATAAATAAGCCTGTGGTCTTTGACTTTTGCTGGCGGCCTAGTCGGCGGTCGAATTTGTTTATTGATCTGACTCCATAAGATCCCTGACAGCGCAATTTGTTCAGGAGAAGAGGCACGTAGGCTAGGTATTACAGATAGTTTACGTGGTCAGAGCAGTGTTCACTTCGTGTCTGATTCCGACTGTCTGACAAAGCTCAAAATTTCTGTATTATATAGGCAGGTCATTCCTACCTACGGCGAATTATAAAGCTTTTTATTTCGGCCAATCATACGATCGTTTATTTTGGCCAATCAGTGGCTATACTACTACACCCGGGCTCCTAGTGAGCTCTTGCCGTGTAAAGATTGTGAACTAGTCCCCTCTCTCTAAACTTATTGATATAAGTATGGAAATGTAAGGTGGGTGTTTTCTGGTGCGAGAAGAAGGTAGCTTCTATTTATTCGTGGCGAAGACGTTGGCAGAACAGTTAGCCTTTTATCTATTTGATAAACCATGATACTTGACAGATCTGGTCGGGAATATTGCTATTAGGCACTGGAGGGAAATGATATGGAAGAACAGATGGACGTAGTGCACACCGAGGAGAGCAGATGCAGATAATGGACGAGGAGGTCTTGGGCAGAATTAGGATAAGGGAGCCATTTTTACGGTTCAGGAGCAGTATCCCCCCCACACCCCTAAGAATTACCATAACAGATTTATCACGGAGCCGCTCTTACTTCTTATCCTTAAGGGAGGCACATGACTTGTAGCAGCTCTGTCTTCTCTCCTCGCCGTCTGATTTATTTTTACAACTATCTCTCAAGGTGGATTAATGGACTGATTTGCACACTGACTTAGGGGGCTTACGTCGGCCATTTGCAGGGGCTAATGCCTCCCGGATTTAGGGGGATCATCACGTCGGCGGAAGGAGCTAAAGAAATCTAGGAGGCGCGCTGTTTTTGGCAACATTTCAATAACCGCCCCCTTTATATATTCTTCCTTTTAAGTTAAAAGGGTTCTCTCGGAGGCTAGGCGTCTCCCACAAACGTCATCGGATAAATCTTCCTTGTACTAAGCAGTCTTAGGTTTGCGGGTTTATTTTTCGTTGCCAACTTACCCTTGTAGCCTACTCGGTCTGTAGGGCTGATGGAGGTATATAAATGTATCATCGGATCCTCCAGATATAGCCCCCAGAATTACTATTTCAAGGAATGAGATGTTATATTTCAATATTTATTGCCAAGCCAAGGAAGAGGCAAGTTCCTCAAGCAAATGGCTAGGTACGCGGTGGATATTTTTCTTTGTAGTTAAGGCTAGGTAAATGAAATTTCACATGGAGATAACATTTGGTATATGTAAAATAAAGACCTCTCTATCAAACGTAATATGCAACTAATTAATTCAATTTCTGAGAGATAACTCTATAAAACTAATAAGGGAAATAAGCGTTTCTGGCAGGCTCAGATATGCAGAGCTAATGAATGAAACTTGTTGTGGAAAGGAAATTACTACCGGCCTGAAAATTCCCACAAAATAAAAATTACTTTACTTGACAGTAATAAAAAAATATGTACCGTTGCCCCTATGTTGCCTCAAATAAAGTATTTCCAAGTCTATTTGTACTTTTTTAAGTCAAGTGTAACCTTTCACAAGTGAAATGTATCCCTTTCCAAGCCACAATTAACCCTTCCAAGGCTTAAGTAACTTCTTCTAACTCTATTGAAAGCCATTTGATTTTATTTGTAATAGTTTCCATTCCATTTTTTAACCCCAGGAAAAAATCCAAATAGTTAACGTACCGTGGAATGGGTGAAGTTCAGGTCCCGGAGTTTACCGGCAGAAATGATGATTTTTTTTCTTTTCAAAACTTTTAGTAGTAGAAATGTTATTCATAAGACCAGACTAACATAAATTAATTTTCGAAAAACAACGTTTTATTTTTTTCTTATCAAACATAATTATCCTTTTTACAAAAATTAGGGAAAACATTTTAACAGGAATACATTTTGTTTAGTTGTATGATAATTTTATTACATATACTGTAAATACTAAGAAAAACGTTCAATTTACATGTTTTTACTTTCTCTTTTATGTAATTTCTGAGAAAAAAAAATCATCTTATTGATGACTAGCCAGTGACAAAGCAGTATAATATAAAACAGGGCCTTTTGAATCGGTAACTAACCTTTATTTCAACTACGATGGATTATAAATAATCCCTAAAAAGGCCAACCACTCTGATACCAACCGCTTTCCTTTGAGGTTTTTTTTTTTGGTTTTTTAAATTATTATACTTTTTAAACTACATTTTGATCAAATTACAATCTGCCTTATTTAATAGGCAATAAGTAATTGAGATAAATTTTCTCATTCATACCATATTTACAATTCATTATTTACTCGCTTATTCATACAATATTTACAAACAGCCTAGGGGCCTCCCAAGTCCACATGGGCTGTCCACATTGTCACCTCCTACACGTGCAAAAGAGGAAGCGGAGTCTTGGGAAGTCCCCCCACGCTCCTCCGTCAGCCGCGTCCCCGGATACGAGCCAGTGGAGGCTGACGAAGAGCACGAGAGGTCCATACGCTCAGGACATGATGGAGAAACTGGCCATTGCCAGGAATCCCACCGTCACTTGATTATAGCAGGCCACGAGGCCACTGCCGCTTTAGTTTCCGAGGAGGATTATAGGGATGAGTGGAGCAGTGCAATGTGCTATGGGATTAGGGTGGTTGGATACGTTACTATGGAATTTCATGAACTTAGAAGGGATAAGTTCAAGAATGCAGGGTATATTAAGATCGTTATGAAGGGTTTTGTTGCTGACGTAATAAGGGGCATTTACTTTTGTTCTCAGAACTTTTGATTGGAAGTATTGGATACGGTTGATGTTCGACTTTTTTGCTGTCCCCCATAGCAATGAGGTTTAGGAAATATTCTTTGTCAGCTGCCAAACTCATTTTCCGTTTGTCTAACAGATCGAGAATGGGTAGTAAAAAATAAATAAATATTTTTCTACAATTTTGAATAGGTTTCCAAATTAAAGATGCTGACGTCCTGATTGACACTATCTTTTTTTTCAAACTAAAATTGCTAAAAGCCCTTAAACTGTTATCGATCTGTTAAAGATCAAGTTTAATCAGTGATTTTTTGTATGTTGGATCCAATATATGGTGCTAAAAATAAATAAAATAAAATAACGGAGTGAATCCTAAATAATGATACAATTGCCATCATTCGTAAATATTAATGCAATTGATTATTGCTCTTCTAAATACTTTTTTTTCTTTATTTCAATAAAAATTAAAATTAAAAAAAGTATTTATTCTTGGCAATGTATTCTTTTACTATGTTTAATACCTCCCTGCATTATATTTTGATGAGGATTTCATACAGACATACATAGCATAACCGTGATTAAATAAGTATATGCCCTGACGAGGATATCCGATCAAATGGAGCCTATAATGTCAACGAGCAAATATAAATATAAATTAAACGAATGTTTGATCTAATGAATAATAAACTGCGATGAATCTGATCTTTGGTGCTAGTAGTTAATTTCGTAGTGGTGGTGAAAGCTCAGGTGAATCCTTGACGGAGGGTAAGGCAATAACCCAATGTATCGGTTTCATATTACCGCTTGTACAAGGGCCAGTATATTGGTCCCTGCTGCTACACACTCAATAAAGCCTGGGTACCCCATGTTCGCGGCCGACACACGAAGAGCTATTAACATACTTAAACAGATGAGGTCCAGGCCATCGGAGATATTGCGATGAAGGCGTCGATGTCCGGTCGTGAGTGAACAACAAGGACATTCGGATCTCGGGCGTATGAGCAAACAGGCCGATCAAAGGCCACGACATGTGGGCCCATCTAGGCACGCTCCTCGCGGCCATGATTCGTTCGTAACGGCATGTTGTTTGTGCGAGAGTCAAATTTGAATCCCATTGACGTATTTATTAGTTATTTGAATGTGATGGTAGAGGCTTAACTCTAGGCTAATCGCTTTGTTTCTTTTTAACCAAACCAGATTTACATAGGTTACAGTTTTCCCTTCATAACGGTATTGACTCCGCACTCTTTCGCATGCGAGGGAGGTGACAACTATGTGGATTTGGAAGGCCTCTGGGCTGTTTGTAAATATTGTATGAATGAGAATATTTATCTCAATTACTTATTGCCTAATAAGCCAGATTGTAATTTTAGCACAATAAAGAAGTTATAATCCATAACGGTCTTAATAAACCATACATTCTTGAACTCATCCCTTCCAAGTTCATGAAATTCCATAGCAAACTTTTCAACCAGCCTAATCCCCAAGCACAGGAATTACACTGCGGCACTCATCCCTATAATCCTCATCGGAGGCTAAAGCGGCAGTGGCCCCGTGACCTTATATAAATTCGTGACAGTGGAATTCCTAGCAATGGCCAGTTTCTCTAATTATGTCATGGGCGTCTGTGGCTCTCACGTTCTTTATCAACCTCCACTTACTCGTACCCAGTGACGCGGCTAACGGAGGGGCATGGGAGACTTCCCAAGACTCCGCTTCCTCTTTGTCGTGCGAGGGAGGTGACAACCATGTGTATTTGGGAGGCCCTCCATCTGTTTAATCTGTATGAATGAGCGAGTGAATGAAAATTGTAAATATGGTATGGATGAGAAAATGTATCACAATTATTTATTGCCCAATAAGGCAGTTGTAATTTTATCGCAATAAAGGTTGTTGTAGAATTAAGATGGCATGGGTCATCACAGATATGCTCTTGCGTGAGTGTGAAATATAACGAAAGTGAAACTTTCAACGCTTTCAATTTTTAAATCGCCATACTCATCCTTGACTAAAAGATTAGAGATCGATGTCACTCGAACACCGCCGTAAATTTTCGAATCTTTTTATTCGTATGTAAAAAGGCAATTTCACTTTCAAAACATCACAAAAGCTCCATTAGCACGGTTATGACAACATGTAAACTTAAAGCTTAATAGTAGAAAAAAATAAATTGCCCCCAACCAGCAGGATTGTGAGAAGAGTTTCGAAGGTTCGCATAGAAGAAGCATGGTGGACATTAGGAAAGAGAAAATACCAGTGGGTAATGGAGAATGCAGCAGTTTTATGGGAAGGATTATAAAGGCCAGAGAGATAGCATCTTGTATAACAGGAGTAGATTTGAGCTATAGGAATTGTATTGTAAGGAGGGCGATGAGAATTGATAGTATGAAAAATGTTTGAACTAAGGAAATATTGTCTACTGGAGGATAGAAAGAGTAGCCCAGATCACCAGGCTACATAATTATCCGGGGGTATAGTAGTAGTCACAATAAACAAATATAAAGTAGTGATTGAAGTTTCTAATCGGTCACTAACCCATGATGATTCCGATCCACACGGGGTCTACTCAAAAGTGATCCAAACCACTTTAGCCGATATTCTCGCGAGCGTCTTTGCCTTGGCAATGGAAATATGCTATTGATTAACATTTGATAATTATTTCGTAATAATATTCATAATGACAGTATTGCATCAGTTTCTTATATTCATAGGTCAATTAGAATTTCAATGTTTATCGTATGTTTAACTATAAACAGTAGTAGTATAGTAAAGTTGTACAGTCTCACCGAACAAATTATTGCAAGGGATGATTCGGATACGTGAAAAATTCGGATTCGTGGGAATATTTATTAAATTTTTTTTAATAAAAAAAGAGAAGAAAAAAAAATTAACTTAACTAATTCAATAGCGAATTAGTGTGCACGAAAATTATCCTTTGGGTGGACGAGAAATTGTGAAGCAACTGTAGATAGACTCAAATTGTGAATTGGAACATATCACTAATGATTTACTAACTGGTTATTAACTAGTAGCTACGTTTGTGGTTTGTCTGAACTAAGGGCGATAGTGTCTCAACGTGAACTACTGATTTAGCGTCAAGAATCAGTTTCTTTTGAGTAGCTCCGTATGGAGACGGCCTTTGTGTTCGCTGTCGGTATGATCGAGAATTATTATAACTGATATTTTAGGACAGTCATCTAGACGTTAAAGGTATGACACAACAAGAGAAACCACACATTTCTTTTGCTTAGTCTTCAGATGTAATCTTGTAATAATCTGCTGTTGACAAAATTACTCAATACCTCAAAACCACCATTGATATCATCTTCGATGTTTTCCCCTTAAAGAGCTGTCCAGCTTTCCTAGTTATTGCCCCATTTAAGTTATCCTCCCTCCAATCATTTGTCCTCAAGTGTAGGGCAAAATATTTCTCCAGAGAGTTCCCACTGCCAATTTCAAACTTGCCTCGCATTCCTTCTCAAAACCTTAAACTATATTCTTAACTTGATACTTCATTCACTCCCTACTAACGTCTTCACATCAGTCAAAACCGAACAGCTTTGTCAAACCATATCCAAGAATGTCACATACCCAAAATCATTCCCCGATGTATTTCCATTCTGAAAATTCTCGCTAAAAACAATCATTGCTACTTATACTAAACCCTTAAATCTCTAATCCAAGGCAGAACATAGGTCGGGTAGTCAAGATCGGACAGTGCACATACTAGTGGAAACCGTATTAGTGTATTTCACACGTCGTTAACAAATTGATACAGCGACGTCAATATGTCAAAATATCAAGATATCGCCGAGACTTAACAGGTCAATTAATACCCCGGTATCTTTATTGACACAATAATTCACCTCATATCCTCAGATTATCTCAATGATTGACACCCACCTATTGGCGACGTCTTCGCCACATGTGACGATGTGGTGTCTATGCATGTATGCGTACACATTTAAGGGCAGATGAATCAGTTAGTTGTTGAATGCCCCTTGAGGTGGTATAATAACTATAAGTGGTAGTAGCATCACTCTGTATACATTTTTTTTTCTATTGTTAAATATATTTTTTAAATTTGGTTATTGATTTTTTTCATAATTCAATAGCAACATATGCTGGTTGGGCACCTTCTTTGGGTTGTATGGTACTTTTCTATGGAGAAAAAAGTCGTCAAAAATACATTTGGGGCTTAATGAAGACTTATAGTCTTTAATTTAAATTTAATTTTGCTTCCTTAGTTAACTAATAGGAAATTTGTTTTTGTTATTAAAATTATTTATCTAGTACAGGTAACTTTCGTTAATTTTCAGCATCTCTGGCAAAATTCATAAAAAAATATCATGCTTCTCTATGTGGTTGCAAAAAAACAGTGGACACAATTTCCCAGCTTTAGATACACATTTCCTTCCTCTGTTTTCTGTCCTGTGGAAAAACGAAAACTCGATGCGCAGTTATCAGTGGCTTAGAAATGAGCACTGAAAGCATTCCTCTGTACTAAATACACATGTATGCACAAAGTATAACCAAACAACATAACAAGGGTGAAAATGCCTTCATATGTTTTTTGCATGACTTTTTGTTCCCAAGACGCAAAAGAATCACAAGAAAAGACAGCTGTCGCATTATTCGGGATTGTTCAGACTTATAGAGAATAATGCAGACGTACTTGGGATGGGAAGAAACGGTCCACATTTCCGCGAGACCTGCCTTTTTGGGGCAATTGCAAAGAAGTGTGCAAGGCCTTCAAAATTTGTCTCCTCTTCTGGAAGAAAATTACGAGGAAAATGAAGGAGAACCAGGGCGGGGGGGGGGGGGCTGACAACCATGCGCGTTTTGGAGGTCTCTGGGCTGTTTGTAAATACTGTACGAATGAGCGGGTTTAATGAAGAACAGTAAATACGGTATGAATCAGAACATTGATCAAAATTACTAATTGCCCAATATGGCAGATTGTAATTTTATCACAATAAAGGTTGTTGTTATAGAAACAACATAACACGTATCACCATAGATATGCCTCAGGGTGTGTGTACCAGGTGGGGCTCGATAAAAAAAAGTTCTAATTACTAATGCCATAAAGTCCCAAAGCAGTAATAATCAAGCCTCGGTATTTTTCATTTGATACAGGAAAATATTTATTTTTAATTACCACGTAATTTATTAATGAGCCTTAATTAACGCTCAAGGGTTTGTTTTTTAGTTTTAGCATCATGAAATATCAAGAAATACCATAACTCAAAAAATCTTTGATGTTAGCTAAATTGTACGGAATAATTTTCGTGATTATTTATTTTTCTTAATCAACTACTATTGCCTACCACCACCTTACAGAATGACAATCATACTGTATATTGCCTTCATTTGGCCAATATTTTTGAAGTGTAGTGAAACATATCATTTAAATTCAATTTTTCCTGGGTCATTTTTCATACATCATAAAACAACGTCGACTGATACTCACCGGATTCGGCATATTTTTTAAACATCTAATTAAGTGTTTGTGCTTGAACCACTTAGTATTTTTATCAATTATTTTATCATTCTGTAACATATTTCTGTCACTAAAAATTGCCTTTTTACAAAAAAAAATTAAAAAATCAGTTGAAACCTGTTGTATTAAATCCAATAGAAGTTGAAGCCCAGTTGAATTATTAACTAGCAATTTTTTTTTTTAGGAATACCTCAAATTCTTTTTGCGTATGACCATCTTCAATGTGTCCTCAGACATGAAGAGAAATCAAAACTATAGACAAAATATATGTCTATGCATCTCAGATAGCTTCTGAATGGGCAGGTTTTGCAGTATTTAATATTAGCGGAAAGTGACCGATTTAATTTTTTTTTCACACTCCACGTCTTAACCAAAATTCAGTCACCATATTCAAAATAATGTAGTATATACCTTTCAGATAGATTTGATTTTTTTTATCCACACTACTGTACAACACAAAGATGAAATACGATCATTCTATGCCTTAATGATCATTATATATGCCCTCTCTTATGGCATGGGAATTAGTTTATTTAACAAAAACAAGAACATCATAAAATAGTTGAAATAATTTCCAGTTTCAATATATAAAACTAAATAATACTTTGCTTAAACTAATTTTTTTTTTAGGGTAGAACTACAAAGAACGGATTTATTCTTTATTTAGCTTTGTGAAAAATAATATAAAAAGTTTCAATAATGTTGATTTTATTCTGTAGCGGAAATCATTTCTAATAATAGCCCCATTCTGTCAAAAATTAAAGAACTCCGTTGGAAAAGAAATAAGAGGAAAGTGTACTTTCAATTTCAACAAGGCTAAAATCGACTTCAGAACTTTTAAAGAAATACCGTAATCTTTTTATTGGCCCGCTTGATAAAATTCAAACAATTAATTATTGGACCATGCCTGAAGGGAGAGACTCCACTTTCAATTAATAGAGGTTCAAATCCCTTTGTCTATATGTCTATGTATATATTATAAATATATATAATTGACTATCTACAGGTCACTATCATTTTTTAATAATCACTACAATAGGTGGTAATTATATCGTTGCATACATTTGGATTTTGACATGGGTGGTTCTGATTTTCTCCTACGGTTGATGAACACTATGCTGGGTCACCACGGGGGGTGAATCACGAAAGTGAGCCACACCAGCTTCCGTTCGTAACCACTCACGAAAAGAAAGAGTCGTGAACCGTTCACACGATTTGGCATTGGCATTGGAATCGTAGAAACAAAATTAATTTTAATTCAATTAATTTCCCTAATACGTATTAAGTGTATCAATAATACTTACCCTCACGTGATTCACGGCCCGTGGGAACTCGGCATTAGAGACGATAATGTCAAAGTACGTGCAAAAAAATTACCTAAACATAATGTACCTCAATAGGTTTTTTGGGTGCGACATTTTTAGCTTTTTTTTTTTCGGTGACTGATGTTATTTTTGGTTGAAAATACTTCGTTTTTTTGTTTGTTACAATCATTCTATAAGTATTTAAGGAACTCGCAAGTAGTCCTATTATGTTAAATTATTATTTAAATGTGATAATTTGTGTAAATAATAAAATTCTTGAAGAACTGTCTAGTTACAGCTCATGGTTTTAAATAAACTTTGGCTATTTCTGCGAAACTATTTAAATCAGCAGTATATCAATAAACGAAGGCTTAATAAATTTTATTAATGACCATGGTTTTCGTTTGAGCAATAATAAGAGATTAATCCAATCACTGAGCCGGTAATAAATTTTAAATCATGACAATTTTTTACGCGTTCTGAGCTGCTAATTAAATTCATAAATATGATTAATGAATTTCCTAACGGTGTTAGGTGTTTACCTTGATAAGGATTCAATTGGATCTGTAACGGGTATTTTAATTCATAATCTGATTTTTAAAGGCTAACTTACATTTCTTTCGTATACTAAATAAAGTACATAAATAAAATAAAACAATACTTCAATATTTTAATGCATTAAAAAAACACAGAAAAAACAACATAAATTACTCGCTCCTTCATTGCTGCCAATCATTATCAATTTTAATGTTTTAAAGAGTAGTATTATTATAGTAAAATATTAATACCAGCAATGAAATTCAATATCCACCGTAATGCACTAAAATCATGAAATTTATTTTTCTTCTAATTGTTTTTTTGTTGAATATATGTGATATGAAATAGCATGGCCAACGATCTTTTGTTCGTCTGGTAATTGTTGAAGCAAATTAATCTTACGGTAATTGCCTGTTTTATGACATACAGTTGTTCTTCATGCGTTCTAAACACTCTCAGCGGTTGAAAGAGCTGATAAGATAATAAATCATTGTTACTGTATCATATTTTAAGTTGCAGAATACAACATCAACATTTTAGATGTATTGAATAGTGTTGAAGTTTGGTGTTACAGAACATAAAAAAAATTGGACAAACATAGGGAGGTGGAAGACGATGACTCCCCGTACTTGTTTGAAAGTAGAGTACATCTCTTCGGGATCGACAACTAATTAATTTTGTATAAATGCACACTAATTTTCTTATTATGTGACTTACTATTTTAGTATTTAAAGGAGACAATTGCTGAGTCAAAATCTTTCTTCCAAATAATGAATACTGTGGAGATGCTAAGGGTTTTTATTTTTTTTAAATTAATTGTTATTAAACGCTATCAAGAACTACTTGTTAGCACTTTTTATAGAGTACCAGATGGAAAAAGTTAATGAAGAACACTGGAACCAAGGATCTTCACACGCGAAGCAATGACTCAGTATTGAGGAATGCAGGTGAGTGCATCTTGATTTTTGTACCATCGTAACTATAATTCTACCTCCCGTTTTCTAAATTCTGTTTTCAAAGTGGTGTTTTTATTAACCTCTTAACCCACTTGATCGATCAAAAATATAATACTGGTTGAGCCACGGATAAGTAGCCTCGCATATATTTTACCGGCTGAAAGTCGTTAAGATCGATTATAAAATAAATTGAATCTTTAAATAAATATTTAATCGTAGTAAAGGATGTGGAGATATAAGAATCCTTGAATTTCTTAAAATCTAAAATAAATTATCGTGAAAAAACCACTAATTGATTTTCATTGGAAATATTTCGTTGCTTCAATATCACATTTCTGACAAATAATTAAAACATTAACTACTATTTTTCTAACGTAAAAACAGTTGTTCACTCCTGATACTGTTTTTAAAAATATTTTTGAATTTATATTTTTTTCAGGTTAAAAATAAAAATTTTAAATCTTCAATGGCTTGTGATAAATCTTTCAAATCAATTTCTTTACAACATTTACATGATGAAAATTGTCTTATGCTTAATTTGCAATGGATATAGAGTACAAGAAAAGACATCACCACTCTTGATTATGAATAAATTCTTCATTGAAGTGCATACAAATTTTTATTTAAAGAATCTTTTAAGTTAGCAACGACGCCTAATTTTTTTTAAGTATTTTTTTTTTACTTTCTGTTTTTTTTTAAACTAAAAACTGAGCAATAGAAATACTCCCAGGTGTTGTAGAGTTTACATATAAAATTTCAGATCGATTGAAATAACTTACACCCGCTGTCGTAAAAATAACACACAATATAATTGTTTACATTTTAAAATTACTTTTTAAAATATAACTTTTTCACTTTTTTTTCAAATTTGTTACAAGCATTTGTTAATTTGTTTATTAAATAAATATAAATGCTTTATTCGTTTTAAGTGAAGTGAAGTATTCGTTTTAATCGTAAGGTGGCCTGCGATGACAGAAATAATTTGTGAACCTGTACGAAAGCAGAGCCTCTGCCTTCGGGCTAGGCAATATATAAATTGACATGAACTAAGTACTATTACTATATAGTAAATATATAATTTTATTGCAAAAATTTTCAATTCCATTTCATATTGGCCCCGAAATGATTCTTAAAGTTGTAAGTAAATTAGGCAGAAAGAAATCTAAAAATTAAAATTTTTTTAACGTTTTATCAACGTGCTAACAATTGGAATAGTTTTATTGGGGCTGAGTAATTGATCTAAAGAATATAATATACTAGAAAAAAAGATGTGTTCTCGGAGCATTTTTCATATCAATAACAACAATGAACAAAACAAATAATAAAAAATACAGCTCTGGTCAATAAAAAATAAACAATACAACACATAGAGGGAGAAAATAAAATAATAATGAAAGCTGAAGGGTATAACAACTTGAAAAAGACACACAATTAAATTAAAAGAAAACATAAAGATCAAGAAAAGGTAATACTAATAAAAGTAAATAAATAAATATTAGTGGCTATTCTTTTAATAGTTTGCAGTTATGGGTTTATCAACAAGAAACTTAAAATGGTAGTATTCATACAAAGTTAAAAATATTAATAAAATAAGATTTTAATGGTTTTATCTATATGTTGTAACATCGAGGCTTGTAGGGACTAGATAATAAATAAAGAATAAATAATAATAGAATAAATAAAGAAATTTTATTTTGTATATACTATATAATATAATACTCTATGCTATATATATATATATATATATATATATATATATACATAAAATATATTCTATATTTTATCATAATTGTATTCTGTAGGTCAATTACTTAAGTCCTTGACTGATGAAATTTGAGCAGTAAAAAAGGAATTTTCACAAAATTTATTAAAAAAAGATAATTAAATCATAAAAAAAATCAATTATGCTTTAATACCGTATTTGAATGTCATACTTAAAAGAATAAACCACACATTCACAATTTACATGAGACTAAAATAAAGTAAGTTATATGAGTTGGTCGTTTTTCGGGATATCGACGTTAAATGTTGTTGTTAACGTCATAAAATTAATGAGATAAATTATCTTTATCAATAAAATTATGATATTAAATTTGATTAAAATTTACCATGTTTCTTTCATTAACTCCAGCTGATATCCCAACGCATAACTAATTCAGGGCTAACAATTAATTGCCAGTATAAGTATAATAACTTATAAACAGGGATGAAGGTAACTTTTAATTCATGATTGATAAATGACCATGAAAATAACTGATTATTTCCGAATGATATATGGTCAGTGGTGTACTAGGAATATAAATAAATTTTAGTACATCGTTTGAAATCAATGAGGTAAAGGTCAAGAGCTGAATCAGTATTCATTATGGTCCCTTTTCATAAGTGAATAATGGCTATTGTAACAGTAGAACATTAATCTTATAGAAAAATAGTTTATATTAAACGATTATAATTTGATTTATATAATTTATTAATAATAAGAAGAATAGAATAAAAAAACCAAGAAAATAAAAATGCTCATAATTTATACTTGAACGAATTCGACGTACTCTACGTCACTGATTACCAAGTCGCCGTCATAGCAAACCCTTGAAGATGAGCGTCGAAAAGGTTTGGGTACAGATTAATAAAATTTTGGATATACCGAATGCTGTTTTATCTCAAAACGAAAATTTATCTGAAATGTGTTGCATCTCGCAATTGGACGTAGTTACGCAATAATATACCAAGCGACACAAAGTTTGTTTTGAGTAATATGACTTACTACTATTCAAATACTTACTATACCAGTACTTGTATTAAATAATATATATAATATTCTATTTAATACAAGAATTAAGGTCTTTGTATACTAGTAGATTTGTTTATAAAAAGTAAAATTACTCAAAACAAACTTTGTTTCGCTTGCATAACTACATCCAACAAGAGCATCGGTTCGGCTGTGAAAACGGTTTTAATAATATTTTGTAATTATAGTCCCACTAAAGTCCCAACACATATTATTTTTATAGGGCCTTTATTTTTTAATTTGATAGCCTACTAAATATAAAAAGAAACGATTATGTATAATTACTAACGATTTACTAATTAACGAATGAACACTTTTTCATGGATTTTGCTTTAATTTTTCGTATCTATGGACCATCAAGACAAACTTACAATAAAAATATCAACCCACCACATTAAACTGAATTGGCGACACAGTTTTAAACACAATGACGGTTTTAATAAATTTTTATGACTATAGTCAATTAAAGTCCCAACGTATGACACTCTCTTTTCTTCGAAAAAATCACCGGTTGAGTTAAAGTGGCGAACAAGATAATAATGTTTGGGGTTTTTTTTCTAGATTTTTTGTCATGGAACTGGTTGTTAGAAAAAGTTACTTTTCTGTTATATTCAGTAGGCTATCAAATAAAAAATTTCAAATCCTGACTAAAATGATATGTAATATGTATTAGTGGGACCACATTTATAAATTATACTATAATTACAAAATGTTATTAAATCCGTTTCCCCAGCCTTGGCGAGACCCTTAATTGTTGGATGCATCATCATTGGGAGTATTTTTATTTATTTTGTAATAAATAAAATTGATCTTTTAATTATATTCTGTGTTTGCCAAAAAATAACTAAGCCTTTGTAAATGTTAAAGTAAAACGTTTCTCCAGATCCAGTTTTGTAGGCGGAGCTAACAGGCACCCCTGACAGACATCCCCTAAAAGAATTATCTGATATATATTCCCCGGGAGACGGCAGGAAAGAGGCATCCCCAGCCAACCCATCCGGTTCTCGCTTCCAGAATATCCAGATCCGAGTCTGGCCAGGCGCTAATACCCCTAACGAACCCTCCAACGTGAGAAGCCAGTACGGATTATATCATCCAATCATAATAGGCACGTCCAACGAACTCGACGGTACTCTCTCGCTATGAAGTCGCAGAATTAATTTCCAAGCAGCATGCCAATCATACAATGAAGTTGTTTTTTTCAAAACCTTATATTCATTATACATATAGTGAGTTAAAGATTCCACGATATGGAATCTTTATATAAATGCACATCACGCTAATTATATTAACTGTAGCGTAGCTACATTTTATATAATGTTTGAGATTTAAAGAATTTTTCATCAGCCTACGAAGTACAGAATACAAGGCCTGTGGACATAGAAAGTGATATGGCTCACCTTAAGAATGAGTTGTGCTCATACTAACTTAATTCTAACAACCTAGTTTTCCTGGACAACCGGTAGCTAACGAAACGGGAATGGGGGTGGGGTCATAGAGTTAAACACTGGGTTTTTCAGGTGCTGGAACGAGTCAAAAAACTTGATGTATCAGGTGGATGAACTCACCAACCGACGGCGTACCAAGCAACGGGCGCAAGTCGGCGTTCTTTAACCTCTGGAGAGAGGTATGTCTGACCACTCATGATCCCATTCTGAAATTGTTGGAGACTTTTAGCTGTACTGCCAGTCAAGTGAGTATATAGTGGGAGGCCGTACAGCGGAAGAAACATTTATACATCATCAGTTTGAGACGCAGCGACAAGTTGAAGTGCGAATTCCTGTGTCGTACTTTTTCTATTTTGTTACTAAAATTCTATCCATTTTTATAACCAGATAGTAAATTAAGAAAGTTGGTGAGCTCTCTTAGCTTCCTATAATACAATAAAGAAGTAGTTACTTGATTTTTAATAACAACAATAATATTACAATAACGGATTTCATGAAATGCTGTCCTGGATGAGAAATGGCGATATCTTCTGGGAAACCGAGGAATTCCTTCTGGATATTCAGCAAGCAACACTTTTGGAAACTGCCCAGGATAGTTTAAAAATTTAGCAACTTAAAATGATCTAAGCTTGACTCATGGTCCCGCCAGGTGGATGTTCTGAGACTTCTGAAGAAGTGTGAAATTCCAGAGTATAGTAATTTTTATTTTTTAGTTTATTATTTAAGTAGTCTAGAAGTTTAGTCAGAAGTAAAAATTAAAAGGCTTTGGTCACTGAGACCGCATACATGAGTACACTTCTTTTTTGATTCATGATGGAAATCTAGCAGTAGCAAACAACGTAACAAAAGCTGACGTAATAAAATAATAATTAAAAAAAATATTAGTTAACAGAATGAATAAGTGAATATAAATTAAATTTAATGTTATTCCAACAATTTATGTTTTGGGCTTTTTGGATTGATTTTTTGAGGGAATGCTCACCATTATTGCCTATTTCTTTTATGGATTTCGGTCTTGAAAGAGCATTTCTTTAATTACTTAAATTTGATTACTATTTCACAGCGTAAATGTAACAATGGTGAGTCTGTTGATCCATGGATCTCCACCGGAGTGTGAAGGTACAGGTCTTAAAGAAGGGAAACAGTGACTCCACTAATGAAGACGAAGACAGTAAAGGCTCCGAAGGATACGGTCCGTGACTAACAGATGACACAACTTTATCGCCAAGCCATTTGTACAAACAGCTCATCTATCGGCCATTACATTACAAATAGTCATATATTATTTTTGTTTTATTAATACTCAATGTACATAGTAGCTCTTACTAGTTTAGTAACGCGACCAAAGAACGGTAGTTAGAATAGATTCTAACACAATTCTATAAGAAAACAGGGTTTTGAGAAAATACTGATTAAAGATTTTTTCTTTAAACTTCTTGTGATGATTCTTGTGACCCCTGTACAAACTTCTAGGTTAGAGTACTTAGTGCAATAACAAAATTAAATTATTTAAGAATTAAATATAAACAAAGCTATGACTTAGCGAGTTTCACTAGTCGAAATATCACCTTTATGTGGTCAAGAAAAGATGAAAATCCGAAAATCGATAATTTCGACTTCTGTACGTTGTAACTCCGAATTTGGATTTGGTAGTTAACTACAAGATTGATTGGGGTAACTTAAGCATTTTCTATGCCCAAAATTGAAAGTTTTTGTTTGAATTTCGGTTTTCGAATGTATGGGAAATTTTTTTGTTGTTTTTGCATAAAAATATTCGAATATATTTTTTGGTGTTAACTGATTTTACTGTTATAATTTTTATGATAAGTATTATTTGTGCGATTTTAATTAGGCAAGGGTTAATATTTCTTCCTTAGTTATACACCCTCCCCGAACACGTTATTGTTTGTTTTGCTTGTACAATATGAAAATTATTCCATTTTGAATTATTATGAATGAAGTTCGTTTTTATAAACCTTAGATTTGTAAAATGATTTTGATTTAACAAAGTTACTCTTTAATAAATATTGATTTACTGTCTTAAAATTTTCAATTTATTTTGGTGGTTACCTATTCGGTTTTGTAACAATGGATTAATACAAATTGGAACCAATAATATCATTCACAGGTGTGCTGTTGTTTATAAAATTAAGTGTTATTTTTATATAATATGCACTTTATGTTTATTTATCTAAATTCGTTTCCTGCGGATGGTTTAATAAAAACACATATATTTTGAGAGACTCCAAGCTTTTTCTAACACAATATAACCTACCTTACGCACAAAAATATTGTTGGAGTACTATTACTCCGTATATTAAAAACAACGATTCATTCCTACTATTATTATTTTTTCATTTCTTTTTAATTTTATTGATTCCCTACTTTAATTTATCTGAGGGACCTTTTACGCTCTTTACCCCAGTTTATAATTACTGTATTTTCCTTCCGAATTTCATTCATCGCTATTCATTCATGTTTTTTAGTTTTGACTAGAAAGCCACCACATAAGCCACAGTGTCAGAATAGGAAAGATTATTTAAACTTTTAATTTAAATTTTGATGTCCTTTTCTATAATTGCAATTATAACATACTTTAGAATGGTGTCACAGTAGCAGAATGAGCACAGTGAGGTGTAGATTTATTAATATAATATGAATAGCCCACCACCAACCTTCCAACATATTTGTCTATAAAAAATGAATGACACATTTAATTACTTAAATCACAAGAATTAATGGATAAGGAAGTGGTAATTTCGCAAATTTTAACTTCATAAGATATTTATTTTGAAAAATTAAAATTTCTGTGTTTAGCATTATTAATTGAGGAGTAAGAAGGCATTCCTACTTAAGTACAGTTTTTCATTTATACAAAAGAAGAGCCATAACATTACTGCGGGCCTAAAATCACGGTAGTCAATATAGCACAGTAGGTAATATTAAAGTTGACCGTTTAAAGGACGCTGAGGTGCAATCTTTCTCTTTTAATTAAAAGTAAGGCTTCGAGTAAACACCGTTCCGAAAGGGTTGGGGATACACATTGAGCCCTCGTGTTTTTTTTTTGTTGCCGTTGTTACTTGCCCACCCCACTCTTGGTGGGATTCTCCCAATTAAACAGTAATCAGGAGCCTCTTGTGTCTCTTTTTAAGGGTTCACAACCCTTCCCTTTCAAAAATAATCTTGGGGAGGAAAAACTCCTCTTCAAAAGTGTTCATTTATTAATCGCCGTCTGAGGGACTCTTGTAATCCGCCAGCGTACCTTCAATTCCTAATAGCTCCTTGTTTGTCTTCGCTTCAGAAAGATTTCATAACATGCTTTTTTTCAGTGTTGGACCTCACACTTCACTCTTAAACTGACCCATAAGCTATCGCTCAATGTTTTGCATTAGTCAATCGCAAAGGTAAAATAAACCCAAAATTATCAATTAGCACAAATTTTTTTTTTCTCGATTTGTTGATCTGAATGACATTTTATATAAATTTAGTGTTAGCAAAAAAAAAAAAAAAACAAATTGAGGGAACTCAAACAAGGAAAATATTGTAACCGTTTGGGCACAAACATGGGTAATGAAGCTACTCAAATAAACAAACACATCCCGGCATTAATTAAATACCTGTATAGCTGCGATATTCAAAATTTTGCAAAATGATTAGGACGTATCGAATACGAAGTGACACTTTACATGAACTTGGAAACAATGAAACCACCATACAAAACTTATGAACCACAGGTTCATAAAATCCTTTTTTTGCCAATACAAATATACATAATAAAACTAATCTTGTGCTAATATACAACGCTATTAGATACTACTGACAAAAACTCTTCTGACTGAGCTGTATTTGTCAGCTTAACCGTAATTACGACCATCACAAGTAATTTTTAATACTATAATTAATGTTAAATTTTTTTTTTACATTATTTATTAATTCACAACATTCTGTGAGCTGTAGCTAGGATCACAACCAGTGAATGTGCAGTAAATATTTCATGTCTGACGTATCTTACACTATATTGTTGAAGCTAAATTTGAGAATATTTGATTTTTATTAATTTAGAAGATCTCTATTCCAACGTCTCCTTATTCATCGTTGAATCATCAGGAAAGTCCGGTGTCCGTGCAGTTTGTCGTGAACGTTTCTGTATAATGTTCTTGTGTAGTAACGTGTGAAGTTTTGAGGTCAGTGTGAAGAGTTTCATTTCACATACAAAACGGCGCAACCGTGAATGAAACATTTGTATACTTCTGATGTTTTTCATCTTAGCGCATCTATAAATTTAGGTCCCATACGTCCAAATTACTAAACGTTTGTATGCCAATAGTTTCTGGGACAAGAGAAGTTTTGAACGTTGGTCCAATACATGACCCGTTGTGTTTCATTTTCGTGTGCTGTTTCCAAACATCACTGTCCAACAGAATCCCTAAGTATTTAACTGTGTCAGTTTGTGTCAACGGTTGTCTGTCACAACTTACGGGAAGAGGACATTGACCGGGTGGAAGGGTAAACGTCATGTGAAGGACTTAGCAGTATTAGTATATTGTAAATATTGAACAGTATTCGGTTTTGAATAGTGCTATCGGCCTGTCACATAATGCGCATCTCTCTGATTAGTTTAAAATACAGACTTCCCGAGCCATTATCTGCAACGGGGACATTCTCCCAAGGAAGAGGATGTTACACCCCCACCCGTTTTCTCCTCCCGAGAGGTAATTATAGCTAATGCATATTCTGGTAATTAAAATGAAAAGATGCAGCCCCCCTCCAGTATATCTCCGGAGCGTGGGCCCTGTGTCTTGCACACTTTCCATATTTACCGCGATTAAGGGAAAAGAGGCCGGTCTGGCCCTTCATCATCCCTGCAGGGGGACTGTACGATGTACGGTTCCGCAGAGCTATTAGCCTGCCTACCCCTAATGGCGGAAAGAAAACGGCCAATGAAAAATGTCCCTCCAGTTTTCTAAATGGATATGAAGATGTAATTGGTGTAAGGTGGAAATTTATGGGGCTGGTTTTGACTTGTAGCCTCCAGTCCCGGCCGCTGCGCGGTCAGGAAGTGCGCGAACATCAAAACATATTACCTGCTTACATTGGCGTAACATTTCATACAGATGTATTTTAAAGCAATTTCTCCAATTTCACGGTGACATGTTTAATGCAATCCAATTACAGAAATAAAATACTTATTTGTACTCTTATATGTATATATACATTGTGGCATGCTCGTTCCTTAACTATTTTACGGCGATCTATCTTGAGATTGAACCTGATCTGTAAGTCAGTTTGAGGTTGCGTGTTTATACTAAATCTAATTATTAATAATATGTAATATACCTGGAGGGTTGTGTGGTTAAATAATACCCATTAAGACATTCATCTGTGCGAAGTGAAATGATTTATTAACACACTATTGTTTCACTGTAATGTACATGAATACATGAATCTTAGATTACCCCAACTTCAATGAAGAATGTTGACTGGAGACAAAAGATGACTTAATTCTTGGCCTTAATATTGGCAATTAAATGCAGTTGTTCCGTAATCCCCAGGAAAGACTTGAAGTTCGGCCAGATTTTATATGTTAAATGTTATATATGGTCAATGATTTACGAAATACACCTTAAACGTGAGAAAAAAACCCCGGATGAATGCCATTAGCGATTGGATCCAAAAACATCTTAGGTTTATTTTTCATATCGTTCAGGTTTTTTGGTTCAATACTCTGATTTATTTTGGTACGGAATAGAGCTATGGGGGACAGTAAAAAAGTCGGACATCTAGCGTATCCAATCCTTTCAATGAAAAGTCCTGAGAACAATAGTAAATGTCCCTTATTACGTCAACAATACCGTTCATAACGATCTTAATATACCTTACATTCTCGAACTCATCCCTTCCAAGTTCATGAAATTCCATAGTGACCTATCAAACCACCCTAGTAAAAATCCCCTAGCACAGTCATTGCACTGCACCACTCATCCCTATAATCCTCTTCCCAGACTAAAATGGCTGTAGCCTTTTTAAAAAACCTGCTATAAATGCGCAACAGTGGGAGACCTGGGGATGACCAGTTTCTCCAATCATGTCCTGAGCGTCTATGGTTCTCATGCTCTTGTTCAGCCTCCGTTGGCTCGTACCCGGTGACGCGTCAAACGGAGTAGCGTGGGGGACTTCCCAAGACTCCGCTTCCTCTTTCGCATGCGAGGGAGGTGACAACCATGTGGATTTGGGAGGTCTCTGGGCTGTTTGTAAATACTGTATGAATGAGCAAGTGAATGAAAATTGTAAATATGGTATGCCCAAATAGGCAGATTGTAATTTTATCATAATAAACCTGATTATACTCGTATATATATTTTATTTCTGGGTTTCTTGATTTATTTTAAATTGAGTTTAGATATAAAAAGGGAATTGAAAATAATTTGTGCACAGCTGATATTCTTATAACAGTTTGGTGAATTGTTTCCAAATTTACATAAAAGGTGGAGTAAATAAATTTTGTTACATCCTATGCATAAAGTCTAAATTCACTCCTTTTTTATTGTGTGACAATATTGGCTGTAAAAAGAGAAAGCTCCTTCTTTTAAACAGGTGTTGTACAATCTCCTTTCGTCCGCCTGTCTGCCGCTATGTATGAATGTGATTCGTTAACAACCGTAAAATTTATCACATTGATCTAAAATTTGAACATGTGAAGGTTGGTGGCGTTGAGTAGTTTCTCGAATCCTTTTGGTAGTTTCACAGACTAATTGTTTGTACACGACGAGCCTGTGTTTATTCAACAGATGTTTGGGCAATTCATAATAGTTAGATTATCACAACGTTGCAAGAATCTTCGACGTGGATTGTATATTGAAGACAACAGAATTTTTAGATAGAACGCCTGGCCTGTCGGTGACTGTCGGCTGAGAGCGACCCTCAGACAAGTGACCAAAGAGTTAGATCCTCTTGAGAGAGAGATAGAGAGTGAGTGAGTGAGAGAGAGAGAGAGAGAGAGAGAGAGAGAGAGAGAGAGAGAGAGAGAGAGAGAGAGAGAGAGAGAGAGAGAGAGAGAGAGAGAGAGAGAGAGAGAGAGAGAGAGAGAGAGAGAGAGAGAGAGAGAGAGAGAGAGAGAGAGAGAGAGAGAGAGAGAGAGATATTGTTCATTTTAACCATCTGGTTCCGAATACCAAAAAGTTTTAGAAAAGACAGGTCGTAAAGGTAAGTCTCTTTCTTCGCGCAGCCAATGAAAAGAACGTTTATACCGACCAACCAGGAATACCGTTATTCTGACCAATCAGGGTTGACTATGCCAGCGCCCCCTAGTGAGCGCTTGTGGTGACCGAATTATAAGCTAATCCCATCTCTCTTTACTCTGACACCGTAAGTTTACTGATACGTAATAAAAAGTAGGTAGGCGTTTTTTGGTCAACGAAAAGTGTAACTTCTACTAGCCCGTGGTTAAATTGGCACAAGCCCATTTATAATTAATTATTAACTAAAATTGTTTACAGCGTAAAAGGATCAATGACGGAAGGACTTCCCAATTTTTTATTTTTAGTTTGCAGTAAAGTACTGTCCGATAAGGTTTTTCTCTCTTCGTCGATAATTACTTCGTCGCACGACTCTCTTAGGAGTAGCAATCGTCTCGAGAAAAATAATAACTTCTTTACTTTATTGAATACAAAGTAACATCTAAATACTTTCGGACATTTATGCAAAAAATGAGGATTGTATTTGAGGTGCCCAAGACATATACAATGAAGATGACAGTTTGATAAATCTCGTAACCAACACATTTATGCATTAAAAGGCACTTTACGTTTCATTAAAACCAAACCAAATAATTATCTATCTATTATAACATTATGGCTAACTTTTATTATCATAGTAATAAATAATTATAAGTAATAAATGAATTGGCCATGAGACGGTATATTTACTTTTTCCTTATTTAAAGGGTTTTTTTTTTTCATATACTCAACTTTATTTACAACAAAGTGAACTAATCTTTTTTTTGTTAAATTTTTAAGTGCATTATAACAAAAAGTGAAGAAACGTGGTCAAGAGATACTTACGAGCGTTACAACAACAAAAACGTTTTTTTTTCAACTACACCAATTATTACTATAGGTATTAAATACGCAACATTATGTTTTACTATTAAAAAAATATATTTAAAATCAAAACTATATAACCTTAAACAGGTTTTTTTTTTTTTTTGTATTTGTGGTTTTTCATGATATTTAAATGACTAAAATCGTCTTACTTGAACTATATCTATTTGCAATAGAACCTTAAAGCTGTTTTAGGATTCAGTTTAAATCTTGAATTAGAGGAATAAAAGGCAGATTAAGACAGAAAAGCTAAGGAACAAAAAGGTGAAACGAAGAAAGCCTGAAGAGAGAAATTGAAAAGGGAGCTCATTTTAATTGTGGTCTCCATTATTGTGCGGCAGTGAAGCGGTGGGACCTCGGCCCTTATTAGGCTTTTTATTCAGAGCCGGCCAAAAAAAAAAAGTAAAGGGCAAACATCTTCTCCGAAGTACGAAGCCTCGGCCAAATGAGGCAGGATTGTTCTCTTAGGGGAGTGTCTCTTGGAAGGGTTGTCGGGGGAGAAAAAAAACACCTCAACCCTTCCCCTCCTAACGAAGCACGTCGTGTTAATAATTAAAAAATAATCCCGGCCAATTTTCTCTAGAGCTGGCTCCATTATCACAGCGGGTAAGCACTATTTTTCCCTCCCTGGGCTGGTTTACGGCCAATCAGGGTTGAAAATAACAACGGGATTTTAGCGTTTTTTAATGCAGATTTAATTTTAAAGGAACTGGCAACGATTGTACCGATAATGAGCCAAAACTTTTCAAAAAGCGAAAAATTGGGATTTTCTACTTCCATATTGAAATGTGTAGGTTTGGATTTCATTCGTCTGGTTATGGTATGGCCTACATTGGTTACATACTTATTAATTACGTCTTTAGATTGCTAAAAGTAGAGCTAAAATTTTTTTCAAGGCGTGTTAAGGTAGAAACAGGGGTTTTTTTTTTGTTTTTTTCTAAGCTCTCTAGTTAGAATTTTCGGATGAGGGATAAATATAAAATATTTAGGGTGATCGGATCCTTGTACCAGGAGGACCTGCTTGAAGGTGGTGTGAGAGGAGTAAGGAGTGTGGGATTCCTCGGTGGAGGTTGATTGTTACGGTACAGTGGTGACTGAAAGAAACAGGGTTCTTCCTTCTAACCTTTTTATTTTTCGTTAAATAATAAAATTCCTAATTTTTGTTAATATTAAATATATATTGGTTATTAAATATATATGTATTGGTGGTCGTCTATGTTCTTAAAAGCAGGTGTTGCGCAAGGTGGCAACCTGGGTCCTATCCTTTCTGACTTTTATACCTTGGAGGACGTTAACTACCGAGGACGTCTAAATAAATTAATTAATAGTAGTCAAACAAAAATAATAATAAATAAAATCCACAGCGCATAATCTCAAGAAAAGATAAGGCCGGGCTAAGGTTCCACGGTAGTTGGTAGGCGCTAATGTCATCAGCAGTAAGTAGGCGATAACTCTCATCGTTAAATACGGTATTTCTAAGTGGATTCGCTACTTTCCCAATCAAGTAGCAACTCATTTATCCTCATGAAGCTGAACCATCCCTCCCACAAAGTAGAAATATTTGAGGGTGCCGAGGATCGAACGCGAATCTCCGCAGTTATAAGTCAGCTTACTGAACACTATAGTCGTCGTCATGAAATTATACGCTTGGGATGAAGGGGCTACTTGGCGCGATGATGCCACATGCGGGTGGGCGGGGGACTAGTCTCTAATATTCTTATTGCTTAATAATTAGCATTGGCGAAGTAACAGGGTCACGTGAATACAAGAGAAGTGCACAGAGTGACAGGGCTTATTGCGGGTCTCAAATTCTAATTTCGTAACGGTAACTATAGACTACGGAAACAGGTGGTATTTAGGGTCAAAAATAGTTTTATGATTACTTTAGCTAAGAGGTTATAAAAAACATGTGCCATGTGTCGAAACTAGAGCGGTGTTTAAGGGTTACTGGATTGATGAACACAGGTAGGTGCTCGAAGTTTTTTTTTTTAACGTTTGGAACGAGTTCAGTTCTCTGTTCAGCATGAGTAAGATAAAGGAAATTTGTACACGTTGATACAATCAGCCAAGATATACCGAAGGTATTAATATTCAAGAAGTCACGCCACTAATCAAGAACTCTAAACCTCAAAGCAGGCATTAATAAACCACGTGGTATCTACGGAACAAAGGATCAAGAAACGCTATAACGTACTAATAATTCTTCATTCACTTATATAACTGTGCAATAGTCCATATAACAATTTTACTTTTTAATTGAACGGTATAAATTCTTCTAAGATATTAAACTTATTTATTTTTGTCAAACCCATACATATTTTTCTTATTTATTTTATGTCCTAGTCTCTTTTTGATTAATAATTGGTGAAAATGTGCAAAAGTATTTCGTATAATATTTATATTTGTTTGTTTTCCATTTATATATAGCTCCAAACATGCGAAATAAATAGGGAATACTGTGTTCATTGGATTATCCAACTTTTATTATTATCAATATATATTTTCTGTGTTAAATACAACTTGCATACAAATGCACCGGTACTTATTGACGTTCAAACAAGCTGGTAGGCACTGTGACAATATCCAGTGACAATGGCCAAGTGAAATTCCTGCGGAGCTATAATGGCAGATGTAGGAGCCGCTTTGAATGGCCGGTTGGAAATGCGCATAGGAAGTTGGATAATGCCGGGGGAGCGTGGCTATCCAACAATAGACTTTAAGAAGCGAAATTTTTGCTCGTTTTGCTCATCGGGGCCGCAACAGGCTAGCCAATTACCCGAAGAAGGAACTCACGTCTCCGCTCCGGCGATGGGGTGTAAATCAGGCGATCAGGGCAGCCAGCCTCTTTTAGAGTTCATTAAAAATCCCTTCCTAACAATTCCCCCCACTCTCACAGCTGCAATTAAATATAATGTATATTCTTGTAATTAGCGTCAAAAGTTATGTTTCTCCCTCCCCTTATATTTTATTGGAGCCGGAAAATCTTTCTTTTTTTTTTCTAGAAAGCTTAGCGAATTATAGTTACTAACGTTATTAAAGGCAGTTAATTTAACACTTTGATGTCAGCATGTAATAACGTTGATGATAATGACGATATTATCAAAATTTATTTGAAATTAATTTTGTTAGTGACTCCAAAGGTTTTTTCTTTTTATGAAAGATTAGTTAATATTTTTTTTTAAATAAAAATATAACTTGTATGCTCGGATTGTTCTCATTTCTACTTTATGTATGCGTCGGCATTATTTTAGGTTATTTAACTATTTCCTTTTTTAATTATGGCTGTAAAAATACAATAATACATCCAAATTATATAAATATCTAGTAAAATTATCAAAATGTTTAATCATTAATCACAATTCGTTGCGTGAATAAGTAAGAATTTTAAAAGAATGATTAGTCTTGTTGTGTTAGGGCGTAAGACACAATAATAAAAACAAGCGCGTGTTCGAGTTGAAAAAGACTGGTTTGTGGGAGAATGTATGGCAGATGGTAGGATCATGCCAAGATTGCGAGAGGTGGCAAAGTTTGGATCATGGATCTCGTGACTATAATCATACATACAGTGTATTCAAATGATGATATAGATATTTTACAATGTGCTTGCTTAAGATTACAGGCCAACAGGTATTTGGAGCTGATTTCATACAAGTTTGATGCCCTCAATTCAAATATCACATTTTAGTGAAATATACGTTGCACTACTTTAGTTAATTCCATTGATAAAATAAAAAAACTAAACACGGAATTTTTATTATTATATTATAAAAATATTATTATATACAAAGATAGAGGAAAAAGTCATCGATGAAACAAACTAGTCACTGAACACTTCGGAAGCTTCTTTTCCGTGACATTCTTGACTGCATTTTAGAATAGTCCTTCTTTAAACTCAGGCAGTAATCTGCCATCATGTGCGTATCCTATCTTCCTTGGTACCGGGCCTCCATAGTTAATATTCTGGTTAAATCTTTCACTCTTCCCCAACGTTCATGTTTTGTCTCTAAGGCCATCCTTTTCTAACCTACTCAACTCTTTTCTCTCCCGTACCAGAGTCTCAAGAAGCAAGGATATTTAGTGCCAAGTTGGCCATGGAAAATGTTTGCCATTTGTAAGTCCAAATAAATCACCCATTGGTGTTAGTGGTGCTTAGTCTTCTCCAAGACCACAGCTATGGTTTTCTATTTTTATTTCATTTTTGTTGAGTGAGCAATTGGTATTGAACCCATTATGTTGAAGGACACATTTCAAACTTAGCTTTGAGCTGTCAATAAAAAGGCGCCAATTATCTGGAAACTAGTCAGCTAGACCCATTTTTTCCCGGATTCAATTAGAGGAATGACAAGTTACAAAATAGTATTCTTGAGAGAAGGGGGATAACAGATCCTTTCTTCCCAGACTTTTTATTTTCCCGGTAGTCCACCGTTGCAAATATGTTTTACAGGTTTTACAGACCTGATGCGGTGCACAGGTTTTATCTTGATCTCCAAGCCTAACAAAAAGTACAAAGTCACTAACAGCTTTTCACTAACACATCTTCTTCTACTTGAACTCATATTATTTCTATTCAACAACACAGTACGTTTTATGTTAACTTTATTATAACTCTTTCCTAAACACAAACAAGACGCGAGGCCAGCTTCGATCTACCCAGCACGGCGAGTACTCACAAACGTTGAATGTCACTTAGGGTACCGGATGCTTACGCCACCTGGTTGATCTTCCCGGAACTAACTAGACAACAAACTGACAATAGGGCAAATATATAGGAACCAATCCTTGTATATGTGAGTTTGAACTGCTCAAAGTGGAGTAAAAACTGCACATTCCTTGTAGAACTCTGATCTAAAAATGTAGAGCAGATAGTAAAAAACTGGTTTCATATTTAGATAAAGCGCTCTAAACATAAATAAAATTAGTTCTAAAATCCAAGGCATCAAACAATTTTTTTTCTTGTAGGCCTTAACACCTCCACCTTAGTTATATACTTTGTATTTAGGCACAAAGATGTACATTACGTTGGGTCCCCACCGTGGCTTAATTTACCATCATTGAGTTAGGGAGAGCTTGGTATCGTCAAGAAGTAGTACCAGGTTATAGTATTCGCCAACTGAGTGCGCTCGGTTCGAAATTGACCTTTACAGGCTATTGCCAATAAGATTTTCACTTCATAATATGTGTTCTGAAATATATTTAATTAAAATACTATTTTGAGATTTCCACTAAATACTTGAAAAAAATCGTAAATATTTTATATTATTTTCAATACTGCATTTTAATTTTTGCCAGATATGTATCAGTTTTATATGAATACTCTATGTTCGGAAGGTTTCATTAGGTACTCTCAAAACATAGATGAAATGAGTGAATTTCATTTCGAAACTGTAAATGGGAAATATCTAAAATAAAAGTTTGCGTACTTTTTTGATTTTTTCACTGTTTTGTTCGTACATCTAATTAACCCCATTTGTATAAATTTAAAAATGAGACCTTATCAGATCCCTAGCAAAATTATTAAGTGAATTAAAACGGCTTTAAGACGAGCAGGTGTGCTAGTTTTTAATACCTTTCAAAAGCCGTAAAAAAACTATCGCATCAACTTGTTTCTATAATATTCAGCAGGTCTATGTCAAGGGCCTAGTTCGTAGGTTATAATGTTAATCAAAGGGTGATTACAATCAGCTGTAATAAAATTTAGCGTTTTGTAAATTCAACGTGATTTTTATCTGTATTACTTTCTAGAAACTGCACCGCCGCATGTACAAAGTACATATCGAAACTATTAAGTTATATTAACTTCACAATATTGTTAAACCAAATGGGTTCAGAAAAAAAAAAAATGTGCAACCATGAAGCGTGTTCTACCATGAATAGAAGAAAGCCCTTGGAAACGTAAACGTGCATATAAGCCACGCTGTTATAGTTAGAAATGAAAGTGCTTCTTAACAATAGTCGCTTTTACGCTATCGCTCATTACCTGAGCAGAAATTTTCAAATATCAACCTTATTTTTCGACCTAGGTAATAATGAGTAAATTGTTTTCTATTGGAGAATGGACTGTTTTCAATTCTAGTAAATAAATAAAACAATTCCAACTAAACTGTTTTCATAATAATAGATATTCAACTGCCTTAAACTTTTAAAATCAAAGTTTGAAATTAATTTCCTACTTTCCTCGAAGGCCATGGCTTACACCACGTCCTTTTTGAGTGCTTTTAAGAAATATTTAATTTTGGCCTCGAGGAAAGTACCGTTCTGGAGTAGATAGATATAAATCAAAAAATTATAAGACCTGTTTTCAAAATGGAGGGTTCTTTCAGGTGATTATTTATATTAAGTTTTCCGAGGAGTGGAGGTTAAGTAAACATAAAAAGGTTTTCCTTCGTGGAAAAGTATAAAAGGTCCGCTGGAAGCTACCAAGGCTTTTTCCTGCATAAATTATAACTGTCAAGAAAAATACGGAGGGGGGGGGTGAGGCTCGGGGCAACTTGAACAGACTTGCCATAAAATATCTCCTTTATACAAAACTTATCAAATAAAACTTTACAACGGTTTCAGGCTATCTCTCCAACACTTAAAACACTTTATTTTTTAGGTAGACAAGGGAAGGGCACCACTCTTTGCCAACTTTTATTGTTCTTATTGTACAACAGGAGGGGGGGGGGTATTACGCTGATAGATGGCGCTTCTGATGGTGGACTTGGTCATAATTTATAAATAATAAGCTACGCCCACAGGATTAAATGTAAGACTATTGAAATTAATCTGAGTGTTGGTTGACACATTAAGTGGAACTAAAAAAAATAGTGTGTATTTACATTGTGGGCCGTTTATTTGGCTTTTGTCTCTCCAAAATATTTTTTTATTGCCCAAATGAAGATGCTAAATCTTGATGAACAACCCATACTTCTTATGGAAATACATCCACTTAATGTGTCAACTAAAACTCAGATTAATTTCAATAGTATTATATTTGATCCTGTGGGCGTAGCTAATTATTTATAAATTATGACAAATTCAGAAGCGCTATCTATCAGTTGAATACCCCCCTCCTCCTGTTGTATTATAAGAACAATAAAAGCAAATATACAGATGTAAATGTCTCATTTTAAGCATCATTACGCTGGAAAATAATATCAAAAAAACACTAATTATAGTTTTAGGCTGGTTTCAAAACAGAAAAACAGGGGAAGGGATATGGATTGATATAAGGAAGGGGTGTGACACCTCAACATGGTCTAATATTAGGTTTAGTAACATTGCTGGTGAATATTAATTATTAGTTGGTGTCCGATTTCCGTCCAGATCCTCTTACCAACTAAGCTGCTCAACTTAACAGCTGGCCAAAGCACTTCCGTTTTCAGGCTGACTAGGATGTCATTTTATGTCTTATTTTATTTTTTTTTTTGTTGTCCTTGTGTTAGGACTTGTGAGAAAAATGACACAAACAGCTCACACTGATAAGAATGATTTATTCAAGAAAAAGTTGAACAGTTATTTTAATTCAAATCAAATTTTAATGTGACTATGCTTGAGCTAGATAGCGGTTAAGTGTCATCGAGCTTATCGAGACTGATCGTGATGCTTATCAGAGAGTGACCTCTACAGCCTCATTTTTAAATGCTGTTAGCAAAATTAATTATTTAGCACCAATTAAATATTTAAAATAGTTTACAAATAAATTAATAATAATTTCTTTAGGTTTATAATGCCATTGGTCTTGATTTTAAAAATTACTGGTTAAAAAGTAAACATATAGATTTTTTACGTATATCACAAATAACAATCATTATTACGGGTTACTATAATTAATATAAAGTAAAATACACTTTATTCCAGTATTCGCTATTTAATACATTGCTGTTGTGTTAAATATCAAACTATATTCTGCGCCCACGTAATAAACAGTTGAATGGTGATTTTCTAAAACTATGTTTATTTATTAATGCTAAATAAATAAATTCCCTTTGATTTGCAATTCAGATTTTGATACAATCTGTAATTCAAATTCTCATTACAGTCTATTTTTTGGCACCAATATCATAGAGTATTTCCCAGTATATTCACTCACATACAAAATAACTATGTAAAAAGCAATTGATTGAAATGTTAATTTTACTTGCTTTAAAAAAATTTTGAAATAAATAACTCTAATATCCTAATGAGCAAACACTCAATACTCAATGCAATAATAGAATAATCGAACTATGATCTAAGATAATCTAATTTAAATGTGGTTTTATTCTATGAATTTATAGCAATTTTATAATTTATTTTTTATATTTGCTTTTTTTTAAATTGAAAGTGATTGATTTTCTTTTCTGACGAAACCCAAAAGCAAAATGGAGGGTGGTTATTGTAACTATAAATACGAGATTCTATAGTTTTGTTTTTTTAATTTGATTTTCACATAGTATCTCCAGTTAATTGTTTGTGTTATTATTTTTTTATACTTCTTTATAGTCTAATGCTTCAATTTATATTATTTATAATACAAGAAGTGATTGTAGCATCACGATGTTGTAAATTTGGTTAAATAAAAAAAAAATATATATTAAAATGGCTGGAATTCCCGGCATTGAAACATATGAAACATAACGTCTTCCTGACAAAACTAAACCGGATAGAAAAAAATTGTAACACAGATATTTTCATTCTTATTATATTAGAAATAAATGCTTGGATACTCTGCCAATATATTTTTTTTTTATTGATACTATACTATCAGTCGACGTTTTGCACTTTCAGGCAAACTCTGTATTTCAAAACAAGAAACATAAAATTATAGTATAGAAGACATTCAAAAACTTTTAATTAATTTAATAAACACAAATAAATAAATAAGATTGGAAACAACAAAAATAGTAAAACAACAAACTTGCGAATATTATCTTTCAATTATTATTAAACCACCGTTAAATACACCGAAATTTTAACCTTACTGCAAAATTAAATTAAAATTTTAAAATGGTGGTGTCAATATAAAAGTAACTTTTTAAAACAAAAGCCATTTTACAAACGAATAACATTGCAAATTGAAACAATACTATTTACTCTTTTTATTTTGCTCCAATCTTATTCTTTATTAAATTAAGTGTTTTTGTATGTAATAGTATTTTATGCAAAGTGAGGTTACAACTGAAATTTTTTTTTGTTTCTTACCCCCTTGTTATTATAAATTACTGAAATCAGTACAGATTCTACATAAATAAATTTATTTACAGTAGGTCTGATATGTTCTGTAGCTTGGCTACATTTTATACATTTTTTAATAATTTTACAATGGAATTAGTGATTGTTATAAATGTATAATGCACATTATATATTCATTTTATAGACATGTTTAAAAGAGATGGGGCTCACCTTATGAATCATAGACTTAAAACTAACTTACATATAACAACAAAATCACAAGTGAAACCCTCTGTAATATCTTTATTTATTTATTAATTTAAGTTTTGTAATCATACTATGTATAGGTTCACTAGCCTATAAGTGTGTAATGAGACTAGTCAGTAAGTTTCCATCACGAAATTAGAGGTTTGAGTACCGCAATACAAGCCCTGTTGCCACACTGTGCACTAATTCTCTTCTATTCACGTGACCCGTTTACTTTAATAATGTCAATCATTAATCAATAAGAAAATCAGTGATTAGACCCTCGCCTGAACGCTTATGGCAACACCACGCAAAGTAGCCGCTTCATCCCAAGCGCCTAATTTCATGACGGCAACTATAGTAGGTTGTACAGGTACCACCTATCTGAAGATAGTAGTACAAAAAAAATCATATGGCAGCAATGACTGGAACATAGTTAGCAAAAAACCGCCAGTACTATAACTGAATTTGATTCTTGTGTGTATGTTTCACTTGGAACCCCACGATGTTTCTTCTTCTGATTGTAGTCCTGAGGGTGCCTGAAAAGGCCAAACGTCAACTGAAAATTAGATTTTTGGAGAGACTCAAAGCTTCTTTCCAAACTTAATAAAAATACTACTAAACAAGTGTCTCTGTTAGATAATTACTCTGAAGAATAGCACCAAATGTTTACGTTATAGATCAAAACTTATGTGCGTTCGGATTATTTGTGGATTTTATTTTTTATGAACTGAGTAAGCTCAAGAGTAGATACTTTGCTCCGTTAATGAGCTCTCGCAGACCTGAACGCGAACGACTCGTGGTACTCGAGTGAGTAAAAAACCACCTGAATTTCCCTCCCAATGCCACTCAGATTTCCCGCCGCAAAAGGAATCACAGGGGACCAAACAGTTTTTTCCCTGAAGCCTCTGTTATCTGTGCGGTAGTGATGATTATATTAAGCCTTGCGCGTACGCAATGTTCCTTCTTTTTCATCCCTTGTGCTACCGACCGCACTTACGAGAGGCCTTTTAATTCCAGGCCTCTCTTCTACTACCGTTTCCCGGGAGCTTTTTCCGAGGGTTTTTCATTCTAATTTCTCCCGGGGACCCTTTTACGTGTTTTTCCTATCTCGTTACGTGGTCCGCTTGTTCCAGGCCGGTGGAGGAAGAAGTCGAATTACCATACAAAAGAAAATGGAATTACAAATGTTACATGTGCTTGTTCCGCAACCCCTCTTTTTTTCCCCCTCTAGGTTCTCATTTCTTCTTTTTTTGTGTGTGGGTTCGTGTATATGACCTGTTTAAAATTCAAAACAGAAAGTAATTTAAAATAACTAGGCTGTTCATGAAGTTTTAAATAATTATGAAATCTTTTTCAGAGTATATGCTAATACACTTCGTATTGAAGTTGAATACGTATTCAGAAAACGTTTTTTTTTTATTCTTCAAAGTAAACAGTATTTAAAAAAATAAATAAATCTTTCCTAAAATAACTTTTATTATTGATATTACAGCAATAGTCAACGTTTCGCCTATTCACGCATCCTCATTTATAAATGTGATAGATCGTATTTTTAAATTGTTATAAACCGAATTCGTATATTTACGTCACACAATATGTCGACTGAGCATGTATTATCAATAATAAAAGATATTTTGGGCTCTTTTTTTTGGAAAAACTTTTATAATTTATTTTTATTAATAATATCATTCTTCAATTAGATAATTATCAAGTTTACGTTAGCATTGACAACGTAGCAATCAACAAAGAGATACCTTAAGAGGTAAATAACATAAATTAAAATTGGACTTAATGGAGCTTGCGAAATATAATATTAAAATAATATTTTAATAAGAAATATTGTATTATTTTAAGTAACTATAACTATTGAAAGAATAATAACTGAAATTGTAATTATGCAGAAAGGCAGGTTGTGGGCTGTTGTTATTGATAAATGTACACCTATCTCTGGTCTTTAAAAAAATAAATGTTGGGTATACCAGAGGTGCACGTTAAATTGAAATTAGCAAAAATGAGTGGTTTATAAACAGGTTTTAACTTCTCAGGGATCAACTGGACGTAGTTTCTTGATCAGCAGCTGAAATTCTATGAAAAACAACTAGCGACAATGAAATACCAGTTAGTTAGCATTGAATTGCTTCTAAGCGATCACCCGACACAGGAGGAGAGGCACGCACCCAGTGTATAAATAATGGACGGACCAGCAGCACCTGGACCCACGTGGACAATCAGGAACAAAGCGGCCACTAATGCCTTATATGCATAAATAAAAATAATTAAAAATCGGCCTCACCCCTGGTACGGGGTAGTACAAAGGGCAGTGGGGTCATAGGTCGGGCACCTGGACAGCAGATGGACCCTAGCTTTGTATGGGGCCAGTGCTTGGACATCTTCGCTATCTCAGGGGACTATCGTGTGGAGAGAAAAAACAATAGGGGAGCGAAGGGGTGCCAAGGGGTAGGTAGCCCACGTGGGTCAACGCCTCCAAGTGTTGTAGATACACCTATTACATGGCATGAGCAGTTAAAGTGGGTTACCTAGAGATTTGGGTTAGTCTCCAATTCGAGTCGTTTTGACTGTGCCTAGTAAATACTTTATTTTTAGTTAGTCATCAAATAAATTCATTTAATATCTGGGCAAGGAGCTCTATGCTACAAATTATGTATTGAAAATAAATACAGAAAAATTATTTAAGTTGCTCTCAATATTAGGGTGAATATCCAACGCTTTTTTGCTACAGTTCAATTTTTTCTATAAAAAGGGGAAAAAAAGAACTTTACCGTTAAATGTCTTTTAAAAGAACCACTTGATAAACAACTTTATTATAGTTACTTGTACACCTTGTTTTTGTTTCTTGACTTGATGGTAATCTGAGTGCTCCAGGGTGAAAGGCACACGTGTTTTTATGATCTCGGCAAGGGGTAACTCCTCACGTGTTAGAAAAATTGTCATGCTCCATTGTGCTTAGCGCAGGTCTAAAATTATGACTTTGTTATTCTCAGCGGTGGAGCTGAAAGAGTTCGCCGGCAATAAAATGCCCCCGCCGGAATTCCAGGAGGCACCGAGAAGCGCTGCCTCCATTTTTAATCCGTTTGATTAAAAACCCACCCCCTGAGTCATCCCTCTTATAAGTATTCAAGTCTGCTTTTTAATTCTGCGGGAAAAGAGGCCATTTTCCCAAAGGGCCTGCTCGGGACGTCGCCTTTTCTTCCCGCCCGCCGAGGGTTGACGGGACAGAAAAATCGAGTAATTGGCAGCCGATTCAGACCGAATAAAAGAGAGGCCAGATAGGAGTTTTTTAGCTGCCTTTTTCTTAAATAAATAATTAGCAATGGAAATAAGCCATCCCTTAAAGGAGCTAACGCTGTCAACAGTGAATTAAGGGTACGGAGAAGGAACCCAAAAAATGTTAAATCCTTTTTGGATTTCAAGCATAAAGAGAGCTAAGTTCTGCCCTTTAAGTTCTAAGAAAATTAATTTATTAACATAATTCTAAGAGACCACACATTAGGAGTGACACTTATCTGGTAAACGACATAGATACTGCTTAAGTGTTTTTGATGAACATTTGTCAAAACGTAAACAAAATAACTCTAGTTGTACAACTACACACTGATATAAAACCGTGTTATAAAAGTTATATGCATCACTATAAGATCATATTCATCTCGAATAACAAACATATAACATCATTGTACTCAAACTATCCAATTCAATCGATTGTAACAGGAAATATCATAATTTATATTATGGAGAATCCATTCTAGAATGTCCTTTCTACCATAATGAGGACTGTTTAATTGAAACGATGAAAAAATTGAATAAATATTAATAATATTAATTAAGATCAGTTTACTTTTTAGGAACTTATAAACCGTAACCATCCGTATTTCCTCCCACTTTTAAATGATCCATAAGGATGTTTTCGTCAAATCCAACAAGACGTCACTACTATCAAACCAGCATGTTTTGAGTTTGTCCATGGATCCTTTCAAATCCAATAATGAAAACTGTTCGTTCCTTTAATGAATTAAAAATATGGCCGAACTAAAAAAGAAACTTTGTGGAAATATGCAGTATTTAGATCACAATCGTATTTTTTTATTTACCTGGAGAAGTTGGGGTATACTTGGTTTAAGATCTAGCACTTGTTGAGTTGTTCAGACGTTCGTCCAAGGAACATGTGGTGTACTCTCAGGGCCAGTTTAGATATGAGTGCCGTTTTCAGATAGCAGATGGTTTATAATACTCCCTTAATACTCACCTCCATGCTTCTTAAGACATCCTTTCTACTCAATTATTACCGCAATTCGAAGAATACTGTGGATCGTCAGATACTTAGGCAAGCGAATTGATTTTACAATGTCTAGCTGTTTTCGTTTTATATTACAAAATTAACCCAAAGTACTCGTACTTACTAGCACTTACACGCAGTCAAGTATAATTAATTTGATTATGTGCAAATTATTTAAAATATTTACAATTCCCAAGCTATCTATGTGAACTAGGATGATATTCTCTTTATACTTTTTTGTTTCAACTGTTTAAATTTTACTGTTATTATTATGTCCATTAAATTAGTATCCGCTGACAGTACAATATTTATTTGCAAATATTCATTTTAAGGAACTATCTCTCAAGATTGATAGGTATTCTGGGCAGTTGGCATAGTCAGGCAGGTCAATTTTGTCAAATAAACTGTTTCGCTGTAAGCGGCAGATGTTGGTATGTGTGAGGTACACACACGACGTCGGACGAAAACACACTTCAGAAAACAAACCAGCACAGAGCCGGGAAAACAAACAAGTCATTCAACGAATCATGGCCAAGTTGAGTTTTCGCTTGTACACCAAAAGGGCATAACTTCACGTGTAACCAGTGGAGAGTGTTTTTGAAAAGTATGAACAGCACACCTATACTTTTTCGCAGCAAAAGATGGAAAAACTCTGACAGAAGATTAACCTGGTAATTTCATATAAGCAACGTTTTGTACATTCCAAAACCCTTATTTGACAACGATCGACATTATCATTAGGCAACAATTGGACGATATATGATATAATATGATGATTCTAAATACATTCTGGACCTATGAAATACAGGTCTGGGGTTGGACATCAAAGTAAAATGGGCAATCAAATTTTATACATCACTAAATTATACAGAGTTTTTTGCGCATGCGCTACATCCTGAAACACCTCTCAACTTCGCTCGTCCTTCAAACACTTTATTCTACAGTTTTTAGGCCACAGTACATCAAAAAATTTGGTTCTACCAGGCAACTTACGTGAGCTGGTCACGAGGAAGCCCTCAACACGTAAGTGAATAGCTTATTACATTTGTGCAGAACAAAAGTGAAGTGAAATCAGAGGAGAGGTCGGCCATTAGACATTAGCACCATTCGGATCGTTCACTAACGTCGTGCAATTGTTTCTGAGCCAGTCGGTCTTGTGGCTCAGAGCCAAGACCCGTGACTCGCCACTGGAGGTTGTGAGCTTGATTCCCACCGGCGCCACGTACTTTTTTTCCTACAAACTAAAAACCTTTGTTATGATAAAATGAAATTTTATCAACAAGTGATCTCTCAAAATAAAAAAAAAAGATCGAGATCACTAGGTCCAACCCCGACAACGTCGCCTGTAAAGCGTAAACCAAGACGATCAACCAGGAATGTACAAATAACCTCTTCTGCGGCTAGTTCCATGGAAGAGATACCTCCACAGGCCAGCACATCCAATAATGATCCCGCCATAGAGTCACCTTTCTTCACGCCAAACACCTTTGAGGCGTTGAAAAATATCCCAGCAGAAGAAATGGAAGTCAACAAAACTCCAACACAGCCCCAGCCGCCTCCTATATTTGTACGCAATATTAGCAACTTTAAATTACTATGCTCACAAATGAGCAAAATTGTTGGTACCGGCAAATATACGTGCCTAAATCGCTCTCGGGACACGAAAATATCTCCGGACACTCCCGATACTTATCGGGCAATTATCAAATATTTGGACGAAACCAATGCTGACTTTCACACCTATCAGCTGAAACAAGAACGCTCGCTCCGAGTAGTAATTAGAAACTTGCACCCGACCACACCAGCTGACGAAATCGAAGATGAACTCTTTGCTCTTGGATTCAAAGTTCGTCAAATAACGAACGTGTTACGTGAGGATAAACAACAAGAGGGATCAATAAAAACGGCGTTACCACTGTTCTTCGTCGATCTCGAGCGAACACCTGGAGTAGAGAAGATTTATGAACTAACACACCTGTACTATACAAGGGTACAGGTTGAAAAACCGTTCCCCAAACGAGACATCGTCCAGTGCCATAATTGTCAGGCATATGGGCACACGAAATCTTACTGCCACCACCCTCCCAGATGTGTAAAGTGTAGTGGGCAGCACAGAAGCGATTTGTGCAAAAAGCCCCTACAATCTCCTGCGGTATGCGTACTTTGCAAGCAAGGCCATCCGGCCAACTACAAGGGCTGCGAGGCTTACAGAACGCTGAAGTCGAGGACCGATAAACGCCGTCAGCCAGAAGTGGAAAAACTTGCAGCAAGAAGCGGCCCAGCCAGAAACTTGAGGACTACTGTCTCTTTCGCCGATGCCGTTCGCAACAGAGAGCAGTCACAGGCACCACCCACCCCCTGTACACAAGATCACCTTTCCCAGCATTCCGTTCATCCCGTCAACCCACAAACTCTATCCCATCCTCAGCCACACATCTCGTACATTCCTCCACCTTCAAGTTCTTCGGATCTCACTAGCCTTTTAACCTCATTTCTTACAGAGTTCAGAACCCTAATTACTCCTCTCATTTCCCTACTTACAAATCTGGTCTCCTACCTTATCCCCGTTAAACAAAATCCATAAGTGGATCCTTCCGACTCCTTATCCATTCTCCTTTGGAATGCGAATGGTGTTCGCACCCACACTAACGAACTGACAGCACTACTCCACGACAAAAACATCGACGTAGCTCTCATTACTGAAACAAGACTTACTAGCAAACGATCATTTACGATTCGACAGTACCATACTTACCGAACTGATCACCCAGATGGAAGAGCTCATGCAGGTACCGCTGTCATTGTTCATAATTCCATTTCTCATCACATAGTTCCTTTGGTAGCACATGATTTCCTTCAGCCCACTGCAGTGTCAATCAGCACCTTCCCTTTCCCCCTTACTCTAGCATCAGTGTACTGCCCTCCCAATAAATCCATTTCCGATTCCCAATTCATCTCCTTTCTAGACTCCATAGGACATTGTTTCCTTGTGGGTGGGGACTTTAATGCAAAGCACCAACACTGGGGGTCAAGATCCACGAATACACGCGGACGTGCTTTGCTGTCTGCACTCACACGGAAACATTGCTCCACGATCTCACCTGACACAGCCACCTATTGGCCATCAGATCCCAACCGAAATCCAGATCTCCTAGACTTCTTCTTCTACAATAGTTTAGGAACACTAAACTATTCACTCAAGCGCCTCGATGACCTCTCCTCCGATCATAGCCCTTTATTATTAACCATTGCCCTAAAACCAATTCACAAACTATCTCCTCCTTCATTTATTAGGGGCCCAGTCGATTGGGAACACTTCCGTCAGCTTCTTACAGAGTCCGTAAACCTCAAATTATCCCTGAAAACATCCCAAGACCTGGACGATGCAGTGCATTCTTTCACTACTCTGGTCCAGAGGTCGGCTTGGGAGGCATCGTCACCCCATCGTCACCCAAAAATTTATAATCATAATAGTTTACCTCAGCATCTCAAAGATCTAATCCTATCCAAACGCCGCTCCAGAACAGTGTGGCAAAGATCCCGGCATCCTGCCGATCGCCGCTCGTACAATCAGTACTGCCGATTGGTAAAGCGGCGATTGGCATCCTTCCGTTCCGATTCTTTCAATTCCTACCTCTCCTCTCTGTCTACCAGGGATAACTCCTTGTGGAATGTAACCAAAAAAATCCTAAAGTATCAACCTGTTTCACATCCGCTCCGTCGTGATGATGGGTCCTGGGCGGCTTCGGATGGGGATAGGTCGGAGGAATTTGCTCTGCATCTTACCCATACTTTCACACCTAACCTTTCTCATCAAAGCCATACTCACAGCACAACTGTGGAAGATTTCCTCACTTCACCTATTCCTCTCTCTCTTCCACCAAAAGCCGTTAATCCCTCTGAGGTCAAATACCTTTTGAAAAACTTACCTTACCGAAAATCCCCTGGATATGATCTCCTTACTCCTCAAATTCTCAAACAACTTCCTCCTAAAGCCATAATCTTCCTAACCTATATATATAATTGCATTATCCGAACTACGCACTTCCCACTCCTCTGGAAACATTCCATTATTGTCCTATTCGCCAAACCCGGTAAACCACCCAATGACGCCTCATCTTACCGTCCAATAAGCCTACTCCCTATCCTCTCAAAAATATTTGAGAAACTTCTACTAAAACGTCTACTTCCAATTATTGAATCCAAAAACCTTTTTCCTACACACCAATTTGGTTTCCGCCAACGGCATTCCACTGCTCAACAAGGCCTACGCGTTGTTGATCACATCTCCTCAGCCCTTGAAACCAAACAGTATTGCACTGCTGCCTTTCTTGATATAGCTCAAGCTTTTGACAGGGTTTGGCACGCAGGTTTACTCTACAAGCTCAAAAGATATTTACCACAGACCCTTTTCCTAATCCTACAGTCCTACCTTTCAAACCGCTTCTTCCAAGTCCGCTGTGGTTTAGAATATTCAAACTACTATCCTATAAATGCAGGAGTTCCACAGGGCAGTGTCCTGGGCCCCATCCTCTACAACCTATACACCGCTGATGTCCCCTCTACTCCCAATACCTTCTTGGCCACATTTGCAGATGACACTGCAGTCTTGTCATCTAACCCAGACCCCGACATAGCATCCCATAACCTTCAAAAACACCTTGACGAGATCGATTATTGGTGCAACCAATGGCGGATCAAAGTTAATGAAGCAAAATGTTCCCACATTACCTTCACCCTTTGTCGCAAGTCTTGTCCACTAGTTTATTTTAATTCTATTCCTCTCCCTGTATCCGAGACAGTACGGTATTTAGGCTTCCATCTCGATAAACGACTGACCTGGAACCCACATACGAGACTAAAAAGACAAGAACTAAACAGACGCTTTGGACAACTATACAGACTACTTCAAAGGACATCCCATCTCTCAATAGAAAATAAACTACTAATCTACAAAGTTATACTTAAACCAATCTGGACATACGGAATAGAGCTATGGGGGACAGCAAAAAAGTCGAACATCAAGCGTATCCAATCCTTTCAATCAAAAGTCCTGAGAACAATAGTAAATGCCCCTTATTATGTCAGCAACAAAACCCTTCATAACGACCTTAATATACCCTACATTCTAGAACTCATCCCTTCCAAGTTTACGAAATTCCACAGTAGCCTTTCCAACCACCCTAATCCTGTAGCACAGACACTGCACTGCGTCACTCATCCCTATAATCCTCCTCGGAGACTGAAACGGCAGTGGCCTCGTGACCTGCTATAATCAAGTGACAGTGGGAGTCCTGGCAATGGCCAGTTTCTCCAATCATGTCCTGAATGAATGAGCGAGTGAATGATGAAATGTAAATATGGTATGAATGATCGTATATCTTAATTACTTATTGCCTAGCAAGGCAGATTGTAATTTTAGCACAATAAAGGAATTATATATATTTAAATTATACATCTCATACAAATATTTTCATCCACAACCCTTCCGAAAAATCAACGCGATGACTAAAACGAAACGCCGAGACCTGCTGAGGGCATAACAGACAATGCAAGAAAATAATTCGGTAAAGCTTAAAGAATTTCCAAGATATTCCGAAAAATGAAATTAGAACCACTATAAAAATCGTGTATTTAATAGGACCAGCCGATTTCAATAGTTACAAATTTCAATATTAAACTTTTAGCAATTTACAATAGTATACTATATAATAATATTAACGTTTTTCTAGTGCCCTAGATAATTTAGTAAATAAAATGAAGTATTTTGATCAACAAATCTAGTAGTTTTTTTAGCAATCATTTAATACGTTTTAAAGAAACTGACGCCATGACCTCCGAGTAACTCTGTTTTATCACCTTCAACGTCGTGTATTTCATTAAGAAGTATCTAAAAAAAATTCAATTTAGTTCATAGTCAATATAAAAAAATTGTAATCGGTAAAAATCATCTTAGTTAATTTTAAATACGAACATCATTGCTAACCCTATTAGAAGTCACTTGCAGTAGCCAATGGTATTTCTATATAGGCTATTAATTCTTGAATCATAGACTAGTTTATTATTAGTAGTAAATACGTTTAATCCATCTGTACTTGTGATAGTTTTAACGACACTCGTTAAAATAATCTGGATAAAGTTGTGTATCCCGTAACATAATAAAAGTGAATTGACTGAAGAAAGTGGAGGCAGACAGACCCGCCTGGGGCTTCCATTAGACAGGCTTGTCAGATCCCCCAACCCTTGACGGTTTTCTAGACGTTTCTTTTTTCTGGAGGACTGCTTCATCAGGCTACAACTTAATGGAAGTGTCACCGGACCCTCCTTCTGCTAAATGGACCCTTCCTATTTATTCACTCTTTACGGTTTTATCTCGTCCTTTTTTATTGCCACTTTGAGGGAGAGGGCTTAGCCGCCCTGGGAATACTTATAGAATAATAATTATCACACTGTGAGTTCATTGTTGGGTCTGAGTATGTACATTTCTTCTCATTTTTGTTTGGTGGCAGCTCGGGTTAAGTTGATAAAAAGAAAGTCGCTAGTTTTCATCAAATCTATTAATCGATAACGTTTCAATATACTATGTATGTCTGTTTCAGGTCCTGATAAAAAGAAATGTAGGAGTCATGATAATTAGGAACAACAAAGGTACAAAAGAATACAAATCAAAACGAAATACATATAAATGCAGTATGGGTTGCTAATGAGGTAATATTATCATGTCATTCTATTCAGTTTTGAATTATAAAGATGTACAGATAATAGTTGAAATAGGTGTATGTAAAAAACAAACACGGACACAAGAAAGCAGAAGATACAATAGGATCAGAGAATACGAGTTTTTTAAAAATAAAATATGTATGCAAAATAAAGTCACCAGATGTGAGTCATTACAGCATGAAAGGAAAAAATAAATTTTAATATATCATAGACTAGAAAGGTTTAAAGAAACCTTGTTTTATAAACATCAAAGTAAAAGTTTTGGGGTTGACATTCAAAAGCATATTGACAGCAGTTTCACAGAACAACGTTTCGAAGAGGGATAGCCAAGACTGCATCAATTAATATAATTGAGCAGAGAGTGTACGGCCGCAAAGGGCTCCGTCTGTGACTAGGGACCTAGAAGGGCAGAGCTCCCGAACTTACGAGAACGCAGAGGGATTACCGGGACAACAGTGTGATTATCCCGGACTGTGGGATAAAGGCGATGGGATATCGCGTCATTGTGGGGCAACGTAGTGGTGTCAGGTCATGTCTGTATTACCTTACAGTTTTCCCTCCACACAGAGGTACACACGGATAAAAGACCAGTTAATGCGAGAATTTTTTTTTACGAATAAAATACATACACAAACAACAATTAGATCGGAAGATGTGGTATAATTTAGGTTTCAAATGACACCCATGTCCGCTTGTATTCATAATCTATTCTTTAATTAGCAAGAGGCGGCGTCTTTCATCCTCAGAGCCTTCGCAGCATGGTTGTGACCATAAATACAACCTGTGGATTACTGTTATGTAACATTACACGTAATTTAGGATCTAAGCAATAAGGGTTTAGTCCTATGACCAGGAGTTGTCGAGACGTCTGGAATATTTGGAATTTTTTTAATTATAAATACATCGGGGTGACGTGGCTGACGGAGGAGACTCCGCTTTCTCTTTCGCATGTGAGGGGGGGGGGTGACAATCATGCGGATTTGGGAGGTCTCTGGGCTGTTTGTAAATACTGTATGAACGAGCGAGTGAATGAAGAATTGTAAATATGGTATGATTGAGAACGTTGAACACAATTACTTAATTAAAGGCATATTGTCTTTCAGTCAAAAGTTTTTTGTTGTAAAAAAAACTACAAAATGTATTTTAATTATGTAGAATAAATTATGTAATATAGCTATGACAATAGTATCTGAGAAATTTTAAAAGTTGCACGAATTATTTTTTTCATGGATACCCTTAAGATGTTTTTCCATAACAAGTTTTGCATATTCTGGTTTTATTTTAAATGTACCTTTAAAATTTTACAGTCCATCTCGTTCATACTCGGTCTTGGTACAACAATGTCCTCTGGAGATGACGTACCTTGGCTCTTTCCACTTCTGATCAGTTGTCCTACCTGTCTACGAGCAGCGGGAAATCGGACTCTTCCAAGCTATACTAGTCGATCGAGAACTTTTGCTTGTTCCATTTTTTATATATTCCTTTATTGTGCTATAATTACAATCTGCCTTTTATAAGGCAATAAGTAATTAAGATAAATGCTCTCATTCATACCATTTTGCTTGTTCCAACGCTCGACTGGTGAGCACGACATGCTTTGTGGTATCTCTAAAATATGTGTAATTGGGGTCTTACTCTCGTAGAGCATGGATCAAAATTCATAGCACCAGGGAACTCCAGTAGTCAGGGGAGACTTCATTTCGTATCGGTAGAAGGATTTTTGTGACCACTATCATTGAACATTTTTTCCCGGTAGATTTATAGATTAATTATAAAATAAATCGTGTTTATGGAAATATATAGAATAAATAAGTAACAAACATAGATTCTGAAGGAACAAATTCAGGAAATGTCTGTATTTGACACAGACAAGTTATTAAATGAAAAAAATATATTTAATTGTATCTGCTAAACCATTTCGGTCACTGGAAACTCCCTTTCAGAAAATGCATATACAACTTAATAACGCTTGTTCGAAGCTTTGTTATTTTAATATCCTAAAGAGTTTACGCTTCAAAAAGAGAAATGTGTTATTTTGAAACTTGATAGTTTTCTTGTTGGCTGAAGAATAGAATTTTTTTAGTAGTATGTATTTAAAAATATTATTTATAGCCCTGGAAATGCCTCAAGAGGTGAAACATCGACTGGTGATTTTTAGAGAGACTCTTTGGCCTTGTTTGAAAAATATGTTTTTCACATACGCCTAAGCTTCGTTTTTTGGAAAGTCATTGAAGTTATAGCCTCTTGCTAAAAATGAACTAAACCGATTAATTTCCTGTTATTGTTCTATAACCTAAAACGCTCACAAAAAAGGATCACATTTCAAACTGTTGAGGACTAAGCATGAAATTTGAGCTTCTCCCTTATTACGAGTATTTGTTAGGCTAAATAACTCTTTCCGGTGTCGCAGTCGTCCGAACCAACCCCGACCGGAAGTCTCGTTCCTTTTTCCCCGGCACAGTGCCATTATAATTACACCTCGAGGAGATGGCCGGACCAGATAGCGAAGGAAGAACATTTTTCTCGCCGACAATGGCCCTCCCCGGCCGTCCCTCCTCACCTCCCTGCCCGAGCCAACCTTAGATAAATAATTTACAAGGCAGTGAACCGAGCCTACACTCCCCGCGGTGCTCACTTAACATACCTTCGGCGTCCTACATTCTGTTTAATTAAATTTGAATGCATATGCGGCGCAGGCTGGCTTCTAAATGCAAATTATTTCTTTACTTACTTTAAATAGATTAGGTTGCTTAGCCTCTCTATTTTACTCTTTACAATGAGCTGCAGATGTAAATTATTTTACCGTAGGACTGGTTTTAAGTTAGCAAAGAAGCAATGTGCTCTACCGGGCAGGCATAAACTTGGCCAGCATTTTCCGCTATTATCAATTGGCTATATACACGAAAAAAGTCATGGTTTAGAGAGAGGGGAGTGAGAGAGAGAGATAGAGAGATAGAGAGATAGAGAGATAGAGAGAGAGAGAGAGAGAGAGAGAGAGAGAGAGAGAGAGAGAGAGAGAGAGAGAGAGAGAGAGAGAGAGAGAGAGAGAGAGAGAGAGAGAGAGAGAGAGAGATTCATTGTCTATGTTTCCTGCTATTCTTATTTAGAGAACTTGTATTTATTTGTAATAAGACGTGCTCATTGAGCTCCAAACTGGGCATGTGTAACAGATTATTTATTGGTTGGATACAATGTTTGTATATTAAGAGTTTATTTCCAGTATTTAAAACGGTTTTTAGTTAAAACAGGTAAACATTTTTTGTAAGGACAGCCAGTTTATAATAGCTGTCCAAGAACTGCAAGTGCCTATGGCAATAACACTAGATAATTGTTGAAGAGGCTTAAGCAACTTCCCAAAAAGTTTACAATTGTTACAAATCACTTATAAATAATTTATTAATTCCATTAACATAAATGTATGTAAAAAATGAGACGTGCATAAGTTGGTTACAATCAACATGCAAAACATTTGCAAGGTTGCACATCGACCGGATGAATTGCAAATCGTCACCGGATAATTATAGGCTGGGGAACTTTTTTTTTTCCGAATGGAAGGACATAATAAAGTTCGTTTGGCACGGTTTGTTTGTAAGGAATTGATTGAATCAATTAAAGGGTTGGGGTTCTGGCAGGGGCGGGAAAGAAGGGCTAAAAAATAAGGCGCAAAATGTAAAGAATCCAATTACAGCCACTCCATCGTCGACCAACCAGTGGGTGTGATTTATCAAACATTATTGCGCTTTTCATCAGTTATGTAAATAATCAGTATAATTTATTGCAGTAAAATAAGAGAGAATCTCGATTTGAAAGTTCTCTACCACCAATATAACAGGGATAGTAAAAAACAAACTCAAGTATAGAAAAACGTCGAGCTTTAATCAATCTATGCTAACTGACGGATGGGCGTGAATTATAATTGAATTGGAAATTACTATATAATTAATCGCAACCACTAATTATGTGTAACTCATAATGGCTTATTATAACTAATTACATTGTAATTCGCGATTGTGCTATAATTTAATTACGTATGTTCTATCCAATGAAAATTACAATCTAATTGTTTCATACTTTGCTTACCATCTTAAACTTACCATCTGTCTATATGAGAGAAATTTTCCCTAATAAAAACGTAAAAAAATGTGTTTTTTTTTAAAGTTATTAATTAAATTTTGAAAAATATGCGATTTTGTTTGATACTTATTGCGGTGGTGTTCATTAATATTAATAACTTATAATCGGTATTTTATATGATAACTTAAAACTTTAGCAAATGTTATAGCACGAAAAAAGGATCAATTTATTAAACTAAAATAAAATAAGAAACACCAAATTTGTACATAAATATATTTGGTTTTCCCACCATATTACGTCAATGTGTAAAAATATCATATACAATACCATATTATTATTATACCATGCATTTCTTTGAAATAAATTACACATAAATAGTGGTAAAAATATTTACAACAATTGTTTAAAATATAGGTTAAGAAATAAAAATATAATTAGTCTGATTTGAAGTGGGAGTCAGTATTTAAATACTGAAAGGATGGTGGATTTGATAAACGGTTCTTGATCTTGGGTTGTGGGAGTTGATTGTCGATGTGAAATTAGTTAAGATTATTACGCTGAAGGACAATTGCATAATTTGGTATGGTACAACCAGTAGCTATTCTGACTGAATTAAAAAGCGAGATTGGAAGGTCTCTTTCTGGAAGTTAGAAGGAAAAAAATGTGGCTAGACCACAACGCAAGCCTGAGGAAGTTAGCTTGACTTCTTTTGATCAGGAAGTTTTATGTCAAAACTGAACGCAGATCAGTCTCCAAGTAATTGCTAACTTTTGCCTGATTTGGAGGTACCTTTTCCATGTACTCGTCACATACTGACGTTACACGAAAAGGTATTTTTATTATATCAATTTCAATATATCAATCAATCAAGGGCTGGTCTAGTTCTTATGAAGGGCACCGTAGTGGCATAGCATTAATTTATAAAAAGACACACTTTGACCGATTTTAATTTAGCCTTATATAATGTATTTTTTTCATGTAACATGCTAAATTAAATATAATAATTTATAGTTAAATAGGTAAATAATTGTAGGGACGGATAAAGAAAAAGAAATTTAAAGGTCATGGAATATGTTTTTGCAAAATGAACGATGCTAAGAATATATATCTTATTCCGTATTAATTGTAGCCGAGACAATAAAGGGTGGAGCGAGTAATCATTAAGAAAGAAAAATCCTTTGCCTCGCCTGAAGGGTGAAAAATTACCCCCTCCCATACCCCACTAGGTTTCATTAAAACTGGCAGAGTGTTGCCCTAGAGTAATCAAAGATCCACCAGCCCAGTTTCAGCTCGGGCTCTGCCTCTTATTAATTTAAAAACAATAATAAAAGAATAATTGAGGAGAGGCCAGAAGGGTTGGCAGAGTGCGCAAAAGTTCCCGATTTTAATTGCTTTATAAGATCCTCAGTTTTTTAGGGGCAGGCCTCAACCCCCCCCCCCCCACTCCTTTCCAAGAGTGAAATTCTTATTAGCCTGGAGGAAGTCTTAAAATTAATTGTGATGATAAAGGACTTTCTACAGGGAAGAAAGTTTTGTTTTTATTTCTGGAGAGCGCTATCCTCGCCCGATGAACTTTTCATCTTAAAATGAACTTATTTTATATCCATCTCTTGGAGGCCTTGGAAATTAAAACAAACCTAATTTATAACCCTTGGTCCGGGATATGGGGGCAGCCGGCTTAATGGGATGAATTAGGTCAAATAATATGGACTGATTCGGAGGATAAAGTGGGCAACAGTCGATGTTAAAGTTGCATTTGATGCGGTCAGGTTGCCTGTTGGAATAAACAGACCACCCACAATGCTTTTTTTTCTTACTTTCAAGATAAAAAAAAAATTATGTAATTAATACCGGAGTTTGTTGCCTCTTCCTGTCATTAGGAAGGCATTTTAACAGTAGTGATTTTTTTTCATAGTTTTTGTCAGTGATAACATCTCGCAAGTGAAAAAAACTATTCCCATTAATGTGATTAAGAGTCATTAATTAAGTAATTATTTGATCACTAAACGAATGACACCACTGCCCCTAGAACACTACACCTCACTCGAGGCCTCCCACGCTCCTTATGTGCTTCACCCAACCTTCAAACAGGTCCCTCCTAGAAAAAGGATACACTCATCCCAATAATTTCCATTTTATTTTTCCTTCATTCCTTCACCTTTCAAATTCGAGAGCCTTAAAAAAACAAAAAAAAATAACGAATTAAGGTAAATAGTGAAGTTGTTTAGTTGATTTTGCTTAGTAGTACAAAAAACGAGTTCCTCAAGGTAGTGCTCTGGTTCCTCTCCTGTTTTCCCTGTGTACTGTCGAAATCCCTAATGTCGCCTATTTCACTGATGCCACAGTCATCCTTTTACCCCATCCAAACCTCTATACAAAATCCAGAAACTTCCAAATTCATCTTATCCAAAATCAAGGGCTGAATCAACAAATAGCAAATATAACTTAAAGATAGAAAATATACCATACCTCTACCATATGCCCACCATACATTCTTCTTTAACACTTCCCCTCTCCTTACCTCAGACACAGTATAGTATTTTGGATCCTTAAATATGAAACTTAAAAGATAAGGATGTATCATATATTGGGGGTTGATCTACACCCATGAATTTTGCATGGAGATCAATGCTAATTTAATGATTTCAAGAAAACCTATAATTATATGATTCATCAAACCTGGGTCATTGTGTTTTCATGCAAGGTCTCTCAAATATTATAATTAACGATAACCAGAGCAAATTCTTTGCTTTGCATGCCTTCATCTATTTAATATTCACCCATTACTCTTAAAAATCATGGTTCTTTGGGTTTCAACCACTCTGTTTGAACCCATAAGGGTCATCTATTCAACAGATTTTAACACAATATAACGCATCTTATTTATTTCAGATTGGATGTTCTTCTTTATATTTTCGTAATTGAATAAAATGGTACATGTAAAAATCTCACTATTTCCCGGGTATACATATAAGATTTTCCGTTTTAAAAAGTAAGTTTATTATAGCTTAGGATAGCTGTTGCATCACATTCGGGCGGTCACGAAACCGTTTTTTATTTTACTCAAAATAGATCGGCGAACGGCTTCTTGACTCAAAGGTTATATTAAGATCAGAAAAATACTTCGTTCTATGATTAAAATAAAAACTTCTTGGCAAGCGTATTTGGCTCATTGTAACAAAGTACACGACTTGCCATCGCATTACTTATACTATTCATTGGTCTAAATAAATAATTAATCAATAAAGAGAGTTTCAATGGAATGTAAAAAATAATATTTTGAACAGGAAAAAAACAACGTTTAGGTTAGTAGTTAAAGGTGACTTACATTTTGATTTTTTTTTTAAATTATAATTTATAAAATGCTTTTGCCCACACCACAGATCACAGGCGACACGTGATTCTAATGACGAACACAATTATGGATTTTTTTTTCTTATCTAATAAAGTTAAACGTATTTCATTTATTAGTATATGTAAGTACTAGATTATTTCAAGTCCCTTTCTAATTTGCAATCAGTCAACAGTTGGCATGGAAAGAGAATGACGAATGTACCACTCCATTTTGAATTGAACTTTGCCATTTTCATCAATGGTGGAACAGAAATATCACAATGGCATACTTGCTCACAAACAGGACAGGTGGGTCGGTTAATTGGTTTTGTGTTGGCATGATGGAGAGGTCTCTGATGGTATCTGCACGAGCCGCTCTTTCGGGGCTTTTGACATCCAGCTCCGTTCGTTCCGGCTTCAAAATAGAAAAAAACGCAAGTCAGAATCGCTCTGAAAATTCCCTAAACCCTGAAAATAAATTTATGACTAATTCATTTTATTTACAATAAACCGGGTTTTAACACACTTGAGCCTTGTTAAAATCCATAGCTGCGGGGAAGGCGGAGAGATGAAGACCACCCCATTTTGCAGTCCGAGGGGGTAAGAAAAAAATCCCCAGTTGGGGCACCACCCCCTGCCATCTTTTATCTTTTTTCCACCCCTACTTAGTCCCGACCGCGCCATGATAACGGGACCTCTTTTGTAAACGGCTTCATTCATTTCTGCTTCTGACTTCGTTCTTCGTAATATTTTCATGGATTTTTTTTTAGTTGTTTCTTGAATTAAAATATATCTGTTTGCCGTATATCCTGAATATTTATTAATGATATTATTTGGTTATAAGGCGAAATTCCGATGTGAAAATAGCCTTGAATAATTGCTCCAGTAAAAATAAGTGTTCATAAAAAATATTTTAAATATCAGATTATGCTATAATATAATGTCAAACGATATTAAGTTAATTGTAAGACATGAGTATATAATAAAATATAAAAGGCTTCAGTGAAAGAGAACCGTTAGGCTTTTTTCAAATTTGTTAATGAACAACGGTTCAGTATACTATTTTTGTCTGCATCAAGTCTCGACAAGAAGAAAATGAACGTTCTTTAGTATCAAATTTAACACGATCTGTTTTTGTTATCTGACATCTATATCGGTTTTCCATCGTCAGATTTTTTGTATACATATTATACAACAAACTAGCTGATTCTTAAATGTTGTGTTCATGTTTTGTTTTGAGATGCCTCTTTCATATATGATCTGTATACCATTGTATTTATCAAATGTTACAAATTTACATCAATTCATTAGCTACCCAGTTTATACTTACGTGAATGTCGAAATGCTGTCTAATAATAAATGTGACGAAAACCTAACATCTTTTATCAACCTTAGCCATTCCCCCCCCCCAAAATCTTATACTCATATATGTATAGAGATCTGTACTGAGTATGTATTGAGAAAATGTATAACTTTATATAATACCAGCTAATCAAGGGGAGTAAGATTTAAACATTTGAATAACCTTTAAATATATTATGTTTTTTATAACTCAAAAAAAGTTTTATAATTTTAAGGTGCTCCAACCATCCGGGCCAATCGCACCATTCCTTTGTTGCCACTCTTCTTTCAGTTTCTGGCAGTTCTCTGTTTTAAAACTGACCACCCTTTATTGAACTCTGCCGGCAGTTTTTCTATACTACTCTCTCTTTTGTTGTTTCCAATATTCCTGATACAAACATCCGGCACAATATCAGATGCCAATGGGGATACTCTGATGGTTTCAAAGGGAGCTTGGGATTGAGTGGATTTAGAGGAAACGCTGAAGTGGAAAATCACAAAACAATTACGGGTTGAAAGAAAACTTCATTTCCCTATAAGATTGGAAAATGTGTATCCTAAATAGGCTGAAATGTAACATGGCTCCTAACAGGAAATAACCTGAGGCGCATCTAATTAGTTGCAGCAGAGAAGGATACTTCATGAAGAACAAACCGGAAAGAAGAAGCATTAATCAACCTGCTCCGGATCTGTAGCGCCACTTATGGTTGAACATGACCCAACATAATGTACAGTCTGTGATGAAACGCTGCGGAGTATTATCTGATGAAGTGTGCGAAATACAATAGTGCAAGAGAACCGCTGACCGGGAATAACCCGATAACGGATTAAATGGCAAATAACGAAGACACCATGAAGCCCTTAGATATTTTCAATTCTTTGATTTCTTAGAAGTGGTAAATGAACCACACACCTATCACTAATATCCCCGCTATAAAAAGAGACAACATGATAATGATAAATATACACTATTAGAAAAAATTAATTTTTCAAAAAGACATTACGAGTCTCTTCAAAAATCTTTTACCAATATCCAGTCTACGATTTGTCTATGCAGGAACCTTTAGGGCTAAAAATGATATTTAACTACTGCATACCGAATTGGTAAGTTCTCAAGGGTGTATAATGTGTTTAGTAAGTTTCTAGTGTATACAATGTTCCCCAACATAATATTGCATGTTGGATGGAGGATAGAAACGTTTTTTAAAGAATTTGACCAATCGCTATGGAATAGTGGAAGAGTGAAACAATGATTTCGTAAAATATCATTCATAGCCCTGAAGATCCTTGAATATACGCAAAGTCAACTGGTGACGTAAAACTATTTTTGAAGATAGTCTGAGCCTTATTTTGAAAAATGTGTTTTTTTACAAAGCGTACAATTTAGTTTGTACTAACCACCTGGTCCATCCCATGGACACCAACACCATTGCCTGCACTAAATGAGAGTGCGTATAGACGCGAAACCTGTATTAATATATTGTTTTTACGTACCATTGTAAACTTATAAATGCATTTCTTTATAAATATATGGGTATAATAATGATTTAAAGATAATATACGTGATTTATCAATGAGAAAATACCCACAGTCTACTATTTTCGCTCTCCCTTAATGCTATCAGATGCCCAGTTTCTAAATGGGCGCGATGTCTCTATCTCACTCTACCCTAGCTGTGCCATCCATCTTCTACTTGAAGAACAAGACTAGTTTCTCCGTTCTATATAACCGATCTCTCCTAAGCTATGAGGGATATCCAGTGTACTTTCGTATCAGTCTCACAACCACAATAAAACCACAAAAGAAAGTATTACAGTTCTCATTACTATTTTATCGGATCATTTATCTATTATTTTATTGAGTTTATCTCAGTGAACAATTGAATTAAAAAATAACTCTCATAGTCCTGGAACAATTAACGATTACGAATTCTCAATAAATTACTTCAGTAATATAGTGCATATTCACCTTGTTTTTACCAGAGAGAGAACTCCTTACTCTATTTTATGTAGAGGAAATCATTACAGCTGTCAGACACATCTACTCCTCGATGATGTTATACTAGTAGCTCAGTAGCTACAATAGTTTTTTACTAAATTATACTTTTTAAATAAATAATAAATACTGAAGATATCTTATCGCCAGATACGTTGAAAAGATAGTGATCGAGAAAAAACCACAATTTGTTAGACAAACGATCTAGGTTACTCATAGCCAACTTTTAAAGAAAAAAAAAAAGTCTAAAGTGGCGAAATATAGGCATGGACACAAATTGAAACAGTAAATACTCTATTTTTATTGCTGATTCCCTGAAAACCCTTTAACATCAACAATATTTCCAATCTAAAGTCCTAAGAACATCAGTTAAGGCACCTTTCTGTGCCACGAATTATGATAATATTCCTGACTATTCGAGATCACATTTCCTAACAACCCTTAAAATTCCATCAGAAATAATCTGACCATCCTCCAGTAAATTCACTTTCATCCAATCCCTACAACATTCATTTACGGAGATTTAAGCGTAAATGGCCCCGCGCTACTTTGTAAATATTTACTCACTAGTAATGCATAATAGCTTTTCAGTTTTCTCTCTCCTGAATAAATCTATATTGTAAATTTATGAGGTTACATGCAAATGACACTAAGTAAAAAAAAAAATGTTTTTTAGAAACCGATTTTTTATCTTTTTACCACTTTGTTAGTAACATTATTTTATCAAAATAATCACTGTTTTTTTTTTTACTCAGACTGAACCAGTCTTGGCTATCATATGCATATTTTATATCATTTTACCTCAGGATGAATACCTGTACAAACTACAAGGCTAGCATACTTAGTGTGGTTGATGTTTTACCAAACATTGAAAAAAAAAATAAAGATATAATTTAGTCGGTTACACCAATCTAAATATCTCTATTCTTTGGTCAAGAAACATTCAAAAATAAATAATTTAGACCTAGTGGGGTCCCACGCAATGGAAAGAATAAATGTAAATTTTTAATGTGTACTGAATGCAATTTTTAACCATATTACCTGTTTATCTTCTCATGTGTTATATGTGTTCCCTGCTACGAAAAATTAGTATATAAATAATAATATTAGTGGACCAAAATTGATTAGATTAGAGCGGGCAAAGTACAGGTATCTCTTACAGGGTTTTAGTGACAGGCAGTAACCTTTTTGTGTCACGAGACACAGAAGTAAGGGCTCCATATAGTCTGGCAGAGAGGGTGGCCTCAATACAGCGTTGGCTCGAAGGAGGTGTTAAAAAATACTTTTTTAGCACAAAGAAATGAATGGGAATCAAAGAAAATGCCCCCCTGGGGAGTGGGTAAAGAAAGACTAAGGGGCAGTAGGAGGTATTTCATTCTCAGTACTTTCTGAAGCGTTTCCGAAGAACGGATCTCTGATTAACTTGTGGGTGGAGACCTAGGACAGAAGTCTTGCTCGTTGAGACGCTGATTTAGGACTTTGGCCTCGAGATAGGACCGCTCATCTAGGAAGACATCGCTGTAGATTTGTAAGCATAGTTACTGATAGTTATTTACTAAGATAAGTGTGATCTGTTTCATCATTTGAATTCATATTATTTTTTAATTCTATTTCATTGAATGTTTTCAACCATTTAAATCAACCATATCATATTAAAAAGTTGATTTATAATAAATAGATTACTTCCATTGATCACCACGTCATTAATATAAATTACTATGTGTTAGAATCAATTGGGGCAATATTAAATTTAGTTAAATCCTATTTTTATTATAATCGTACGCCAATTCGATGACGAAATCAAAAATATAAGCAAGTTTGAGTAACTTAATGGGATCCCTTTTAATAAATTTTTTTAATTATTTGACTGGAGCGTAAAGGCGTGTGTCTGAGGGCAAGTAAACTAGATATAGTACTATATCTAGTATATATGTAAAAAGGATATATGTATCCGTAAAAAGATTCTTTATATATATATATATAAATGTATATTAAGTAGCCCTGGAATATTGATTTTCCAAAATTTGGAACCTGTAATTTTGATTAATTTAAAATTCAGAACACCTGACCTCTCCTTTGGCCAATGAGAGTGATCCAGGTAGCGTTACAGAGGGAGAGTTTAATTCACACCTATCATTGAGAAAAGGACGTCCTCCCATTCATAGTAATCGGTTATTTTTAAATTATTGAAGAGTAATTATGCTACAAAATAATCAAGTTTTTCGACTCACTACGACACAGCCACAACCCACTATTCTCCGACCTTCAACCACCATCAATGCCCGTCAGATGGAAGCACTGCTGGACCGCCGAAGCCTGGAGACAGATGGACGTGATCGAACCCTAGCCCCCTGACGGAGACTGAAGATTTACTCCCAGCCGAGAGATCGAGGCCGATCTCCGAAGCTACAAGACCCCATCTACCTGTTTAAGAAGGGCCGACCTTCCGGCCGAGAGGCCGACTTATTTCAGGCCCCTGCCGGGCCGGCTAGGCTTGACCTGGCCGACTACAAACCATTGCCTAGGTACCCCACCCTCAGTAGACTCTCACTGCCTTCCTGATTCCACCCGCCTCCTTTAGGCATTCCACCCCCTATATCCTCCTCATACATCCTTCAAATGGGGGACTCCCCTTAGTGAAAGGCACTCATTAGCCCAAAATAATTTCATCCACATCCTATTTTATAAGTTTGAGAGCTAAGAAAAAAAAAACAAAATAAAAAAAAACTACGAAATAAATAATAATTTTCATCATTAACATAGCGGTGGGGGCCACTTCACGAAAAAGCACTGTAGCTGAAGAATCATTGGACATACCGAAGACCGAAGAAAAACAAGGAAACGACATATTCCAATATATTCCCTACCTTTTACGTATTTAGATACAGTTGGATGGTTAGCGTACACTAATATATTGGTATTCATGCAAGTGCCCCGGATAAAGTAATCCTTCATCAGCCGAATGTAGCAGCAGATTGCAATTTAATTAAATAAAGATTTCTTTCAATAGTTGTAATGTCTTTGAAAGTTTCAATCCGAATTTTAAATCTCAAATGGTTTCTGAGCTAGAAGCTGAAAAATCATCAGAATTTGTAGTTGGACATTTAAAATGATTGATTCGTTTTTACAATCACTATCTTATTGTGAAATAATTACAATCTGCCTTTTATAAGGCAATAATAATACAGATAAATGATCTCATTCATACCATATTTACAGTCATCATTCACTCGCTCATTCATACTAGGACATGATTGGAGAAATTGGCCATTGCCAGGACTCCCACTGTCACGCGATTATAGCAGGTCACGAGGCCACTGCCGTTTCAGTCTCCGAGGAGGATTATAGGGATGAGTGGCGCAGTGCAAAGACTGTGCTACAGGATTAGGGTGGTTGGAAAGGCTACTGTGGAATTTCATAAATTTGGAAGGGATGAGTTCTAGAATGTAGGGTATATTAAGGTCGTTATGAAGGGTTTTGTTGCTGACATAATAAGGGGCATTTACTATTGTTCTCAGGACTTTGGATTGAAAGGATTGGATACGCTTGATGTTCGACTTTTTTGCTGTCCCCCATAGCTCTATTCCGTATGTCCAGATTGGTTTAAGTATAACTTTGTAGATTAGTAGTTTATTTTCTATTGAGAGATGGGATGTCCTTTGAAGTAGTCTGTACAGTTGTCCAAAGCGTCTGTTTAGTTCTTGTCTTTTTAGTCTCGTATGTGGGTTCCAGGTCAGTCGTTTGTCGAGATGGAAGCCTAAGTACCGTACTGTCTCGGTTACTGGGAGAGGAATAGAATTAAAATAAACTAATGGACAAGTCTTGCGACAAAGGGTGAAGGTAATGTGGGAGCATTTTGCTTCATTAACTTTGATCCGCCATTGATTGCACCAATACTCGATCTCGTCAAGGTGTTTTTGAAGGTATCACTATCTTAAGAGATATAAAGAGAAGCACGGGGGGGGGGGGTGTCCTACTGCTGAATGAAACCTCTCTATTCCGGCTCGACAATGAACAATTTATGTCTATAGCTTTATAGAACGAGTATAATATTCTGTAAACCATTAACGATAACAGCTGAGCTATATTATACGCAAGGTGTGAATTGCAAATATACAACAGGTGTCTAGACACTGGGACACAAACCAGCTATTAGGATGCAGACTACGAGGGTCTGGCAGGAATGCCAACCCAAACATCATAAAACCCACCGTTGGCGAGGCAGGCAGAGGTGATTGTCGGATCGGCTTATCCCACGCCGGGCCTCCAGCTTCCCCGGTCTAAGTGCCGTGTAACAGCTCAACTTTAATTGCAGGCACAGTCTACAGATCAGTTCACGTGCGATAAATTGCTTCCAGGCCGTCAGCTAGTGGCAGTTCTGTCTGTCTTTTACAAGATAACTACTGAAAAAAACAACACAGCATCATTAGAACAGATGGAGTGAGCGAGAAGCGGGCTTGGAGTATGAAGGTCCTCCATCAAACGTAAACTAACTGACCCATGAATCAATTAATGGATCGGTAATATATGCTTACTGACGGGTTTGGTACAATAGAATGAAACAGAAAAGGCGAGAGTTAAAACAGGCCACTGTATAAGAAAACCAGAAAAATGAACCAAAAACCACGACAAAGACGCCCCATAAGGACCATTCCCAAATCAGCGGGAGGTACAAGAACTCGAATGAAAAACTTCGAGTCACACCATTATAAGTCGTGCAATAAAACCCCAGGGCTACAAAACTTGTTCGAACCTAATGCAATAAATCTCAGAAGCACTGAAATCAACTGATTGGAGTCGTGGGCACAGAAGCTAACTTAATTCAAACTCCTGAATAAAACTTCGATTATTCAAAACCAGCTAAAAACCAACATCGCCATTATAATCCCATAAATATTTATTTATACCACGCCAAAACATCTTGATATTATGACGCACACTCAATATGGCACCGACAAGATGGAAAAAGGATGGGGTTGTGCTGTTTCTCTCACTTATAATTAATTGATTAATTAATTAATAATTATTAAATCATGTATACTATAGTTTATTGAGTGCCTGTGGCTTTCGCTCCTCTGCCTCGTGTCAGAACCTTTGATTTCTCCTTCATTTGAGAGTTTGCAGACAATCGTGCGGGTTTGAGAGGCTTCTAATGGATGGATATATTTATGTCTATCGCAGCAAAGAATAAGTGGGGACAATTGTAAACACGGTTTGAGCTTTCGCCAAATTTGCTTAATGACCGTTAGGAAAGTTTTACATTTTCATTTCAGCGAAAAGGTTGTCTTTCTATGATGCGTCGGATGAATGTTGTCCATTTGGAAGCATTAGAGTAGATTAAGGTAAGGTCACTATAACATATACGCCCTCTCTCCTCAAGAGGACCACCGACTGTAAGCGTAAGAAAGCTTGTTCTCCCACCCCTTAGTTTTTATTACCGTACTTTTCTCCCCAGGCTGTAGCCAACGACTCCCTCTTATCTAAATTAGACCGTTCTTTAAGTCTGTGCCTCCTTTTAATCTTTTAATTATTTTTTCCTGAAATATATTCGCCGACCGCCAGGAAGGGTAGGGCTTTATCTAAATTGGACAAAGGAGCCCATCTGTGCTAGAGCAGGCCGTTTGTGATATTTTAATTATTTTTGCCGGGGATAAGTCTGCGATCAGAGGGATCCCTTGTTTGCCAGTAAACATAGCTAATCTCTCTCGCAGTGCTATAAGGCATGCTCAGTCCACCCATGGCGGGCCAACTCTCACAATCAATGAAATAAACTTATTTTCCGTTTTTATAGATAAGATAGATATTTATGTGATAACTACAACAAAATATTGAAACAACACACATTAATCAATAGAGGGGACGGACATTGCAACTTAAAAGAATGAAGAAAATGTAGGAATAGACTAACGTGAAAAGTTGCTTAGATGTATTAAAGTAGGAAATAAATTAAAAATTAATGAAAAATAATAAATAAATAAAAAGAATAATTGTTAAATTGGAGGGAAATTAGAAGATTGGGAGATTTGATGAACAAAGAGTATAGACGGGAATAGAATTCCAATGGTTTGTGGCACAATAACGGTTAAAGAAGCCACGAATCTGTTTCCTGATGGTAAATACAGGTGGGTAGAGTGGGGCCAAGTATTCAAAGATATTACGAATAATAAATTGAGGGTCCTAACTATCGGAATCACGTATTTATCCTAAAGGTTTATTTTGATGTCCCGTGGAATATATTTTTAAAATTCCAGCAATTTTATAGAATTCGATCATTGTTCATCGACGATTTTCCGATACTATAAGTAGAAGAATTATTTGCCACAGAATAGAAGATAATAATCCACGTAAAAGAACGAAGGTCGTAAATGAAAATCCTATTAGCAATTTTTTTTATTACGTAATATAATATATTAATTTAAATAACATTTTTTTCTTATAATAACATCGCTAAGACTAAAAGCTGAAGGGATTTCCAAAATATCCCTTACATCTGTTAACTGCTGCAGGTACGTGCAAGTCCACCAAGCTGAACTTAGATCGGTAATGTGACCTCTCCCTATTTCGAAGTATAAGGAGAGAGATCTATCGCAGGACACAGAAGTGAACGAAATACTGTTGTAGCGGAAGGAAAGCAGAATTTATTACATTTTGTTCTGATAATTGTTAAATGTATGGAAATTGAAATCAAATATCCCAAAGGTGGAAGATATATTTCATTTTCGAAAACTACTTCGACCTATCACTGGTGTACCTCATGTCGGAAATACGACCTTACACACAAATATCAGGTTCGCACGTACGTACCTACATCATGGCTAATTACCGACAAGGCCTTCAAAACTATACGGGCACCCAAAACATCACGGACGGGAAGGCACCTGACACAATAAACCGTCATCAACATAATCCTTCAGCCTAAGGAGGCATCACTGGTCGTTGTTTTCCGCACTTTCACCATCTCATTCACAGGTTGTATCATCATTTATTTTCTAAATACAGTTATGATTCAATCAGTATGAGAGGGGGGGGGAGGCTATCTTTACTAGCATGACTGGTCTTGCGCACGTATTAATTGGCAAAATAAACCACCCTTACTTTCTCGTGTCATTACCGAGGAACTGACAGTCGGGAGACGCCGAAAACATAGGCTGAATCCAAACCGTCTCTCATTAATCGAAGGGCTGGGGGTCTTTGACCGCTAACATATTTTTCCCCTTTTTATTTAGGAGCAGAGGCTGTAAAAGTCTACAGGAATAGCTCTCGCCTGCGTCTCTGGCGGGAGAAAAATGGCGCCAAGGGGGAAGGAAAGGAAACAGCGGTAAAAATAGCAGGAGGGTTGGGGCAGGTCGGGAACCCTAGCAGCATCGTCTATGGTCTCTTTTGTTTACTAGTGACCGACAAGCAGGTATTTTAGTAATAGCTACCAATAAATAGTTAATCTATTTGTATCCAAAGAGGTAATTTGATTATTTTTTTTCCCCCAAAAACCCCTTTATTTATTAGCATTTTTTACAATTTACAATTTATTATTTTACAATATTCTCCTCGTGCTGCATACGCAAATGCATTCGAAGAAGGGCAGGATTACAATTACAGTTTTCTATTTGAAGTTAAAATTTACAATGCAACGTGTACAGGACTAGGTGATGGGGCTCATCTTCGGTTTACAGTGTGGGAAAATCTGGCTATTTGATTATTGTACGGATTAAATTCTCTTTAAATAGGATTAAATTTAATTCAACAGTTCCAAGAATCTTGATATACTACAGACGATATTTACCTTAAATATAAGGTATGATACAGGTCTTATATATCAAATATTACCTTTACACAGAAGAGATTAATCCCATGATTTCACTATTGAAATAATAGAAATACAAGTTCTATAATGCCTTTCAACTCGGGAATTGGGAATTAAAGATTTATTGGATCAACGAGGACGAAACCAGATACATTTGTGTGAAGTTAGTTGGTTTCATTGCGTTTGAGTTCAGTTCAAAAATGTTTAAATGGAGTATATAATTTTTGCATATTCACTTTCCTTGAAGAAACCCAAATATCTAAATTGTATTTTTTTAAAATCATTTAAACGTAATGAAGAGTTTTATTTCTTCTAAAGCTTGAATACAAAACTGAGAAAGGTAAAATAAACGATATTGAGAGATAATAGCCGAAAGTAATTTCAGAAAACATTATTAAATATGAAAAGAATTCTGAATTTATTTTTAAATATAAAATACTCATTGAACATTGCCTCTTCAATTGAGAGAGAGAGAGAGAGAAAGAGAGAGAGAGAGAGAGAGAGAGAGAGAGAGAGAGAGAGAGAGAGAGAGAGAGAGAGAGAGATTTTATTTATTTGACTGTTACGTGGGCTCAATACATAAAGTTGCAATACGCTAGTCGTATCTTAACTAAAACTAAAATACAATTAATATGTAAAACTGATGTATCCATTTTTTTTTAGGTACAGAAACAGGAAAATCTGCAGATAAAAAATGGTATGTACAATGTGTCTATAAAGATGTCTACTCAAAAAGCTTTGGAATCGGTTAGAATGACTTAAAATGCGCAACCTTTTTCAGTGTTAATTATTTTTTCGCTTAATTCCCATTGTTATTTATTAAGCAGGGTTATTAAAAAACAATTATTCTATTTTTTTTAGCAGTTATTGCCTGGTTTCTTGTTTCATGATGTTCAAAAATGATGTTTTCTATCGCTAGTTTTTTAAAAAAAGGACTTCACAATCACTATCTCTGTGCCGTTTTGTAATTATGTCTGTTACATTCGTAAATATTTTAATAGAGAAACGGGCTTTTTACTATTATTATTTACACTATAAATTCTGTTTTATGACTCCAGGAGCTCAACGTATGTGACTTTATTTACATTAGATCAAAGTTCCACCTACAACTGATCATATAACTTTAATGCTGTACGGGGAAAAAAAAAACACATACACAAGACAAACAAGCGGGCCTTGATGTATTTTTCTAAGAAGCCTCTCTGCTGTTTTATACCGAGCAGAAAATACTCCGCCTAGAAGTCATAAATCTCCCATAAATTATTACGCGCATGTGAAATACCTCTGCTCTCGATATAACGCATCCTTATGCCAGGGGACTAATCGCCAACTGTTTGGCCTGACACTGTTGGCACCGCTCTCAAGTGGAATCCGAACTTTCTCGGGGCGTTGACACGACAGGCTGTGTGTACGCTACATCGTCCGGTGTACGCTCGTATGTTACACCTAAGCGTAAGTTATCGGGGCTAATCCCCAGGCGATTATCACTTTGCGTTTGTCGGAAACATCCGCGGGATTTGTGCCAACTTTCACCTCCTCGTGCGTTTGAACACCTGGCTATTAATCTGCTGAAGCATCTTTGATCGGCCTTTTATCCAGTCCCTGATTTAATTTGACTGAAAAAATGTAAAAGTATGATGTGCTGAGATACGTGCAGGAGAAATACATTTCATTATCAACAAAGAAAATATTGCAGCTAAATAGATAGATATACAAAAGTGTTTATGTCCCCCTATTTTTAACACACAGTTACAAATTAATAAATACAGGTCTGTCCAACGAAAAAGAAACTAATCCTAACATAGGGGAAGAAGGTAAATAAGCAAATAGTTTACCGCAAATGAGAAAATATCATCCAATAATTTGTTTAAATAAACAAAAATGGTCTTTCTCAATCTTATTATTTTTAAAATTAAATGTTTTTATATGTGATTGCTCTTCTAAATCTGTAAATGTATGCGATTTATTCTACATCGTTATCCTGTGATTGCCTGAATAGGTGGCGAAACGTCGAATGATAAAAAAATATACTGGGAAATTTGTTCAATCTGTCTGTTTGTGTACTACTACTCCAATGGATAATATTGCGAAAAGAAGTATAAAACACAAATTTAAGAAAAGAAGAGGAAAAATTAAGGTTGACGCTATGGGTTTATCAACAGAAAAGTTTAATGATAACAATCTGTATAGTAATAATAATAATAACTGTCACGATTATAAATACCAATTACTAAAAAAGTATAATAAATACGTAATTCCTAGACTAGCAAGCGTCTGTCTGAGTGATATGAAGGGGTTGGAATAGGAGCGTTTTAAATGCGCGTAAGGATATTAAGAGGGAGAAATATCTAGAGAGTGGAGCGAGCACGAAAGTAACGGTAGAATGCTGCATTTCTTGTATTGTCTGTGTATTGGATTATTTACAACACATATTATGATGGTACTAATTGGTCTCCGTACCATCTCACGGCGGCTCAGAATAATAAAAAAAACTAAAGTCTCAGAACTCCTCCTTTCCCCCATATTTAAGCCATTAATTAATTTAACTAACCAATTAACGACTTAAATGTGAATTGTACATATGCTTTGGTTTATATGGGCCGTTCCCGGAGGTACTGCGATACCGGTTAAACCCGCCACAGAGGTGGAGGCAAGCCGCGAGCACTCCGTCATCCCTCCCTCCATAAAAAAAAAGTTTATTGTAAACAGCTTGAACGATATTGAATACCCTAATGTCAGCTACAAAGCCCTATTTTTTTTAAATGCATATTTGCAGTCCTTTTTGCATAAACGCGTCTAATGTGCCCATTGGGACAAAATTATGTACTTTTAATCTCAACTAAGTTTCTAAGTAACTGACAACAGTTTATAGAAAGCGGGTGGAGTTTTTTCGTGTTTCTCACAGTCCCAATCATTTGTCCATAACTAAGACATTAATAATGATGACAGCACACCCTAGGACTTCCAGATAGATTGAGACATTTTTATTGAAGCACGTAAAGAAAGACGATACAGTTTGAAAGTAAAAACCCTATGGTCTGTCATTTTATTAATGTATTATCTTGATATTAATATTATTTCAAATGGTCGACGGAAGTTATAATATTTACAACATATTTACTTCGCAATTTATACACATAGATGTTTCCCTTTATTGCTTTCGTTTTTTCCATATTATTTTATTTAAATGCTGGAACCGCAATTTTTCATCCGTTTCTTTCTGTTTCGATTTTTTGAGTATTCAGCTCAATTTAAAGATACCATATTTGGGGGGAGATCTTGGATGATATGGAATAGGAAGACATGAAAAACTAAGAAGAGTTAGTAATTAATCAATTACTCGCGAAAGAGAAATGAATATTTGTCAATCCAATTAAGTAGGGAATCAAATGGAAGATTTTTACTTTAGTAGACAGTAATTACAATGAGGCATTTAAACCGTTTCCATAGCTTTTAACGAAAAATTATACCTGCAATACACCTGTTTCGTTTGTTTTTCCACTTTGAACCATACCGAAGATATTTTTAGTATTATTTTATCTGGGATCTCATGTATAAATTCATATAAAAAAGTGGCACTTGAAAGTACTTTAATTGGATAAAATACCACCACATTCCTGGACAAGAATCACATAGCACTGATCACCAGTAAGGATACGCACAATACGGAAAAAAATAATTTCTCATGAAACTTTATAGCGTACTAGGAAAGTCACAGCGTTTAAATGAAGGCATCGTGCTAATTGATTAGAGGACAAGAAGTCACCCCGCCAAAACCTGTTTTGGCGGGAGCGTGTGCTGCGACTGCGCCGTACCCGGACAGAAAGAGACTTCCTAAATTGGTTAAATCTCATTGGTCCGTTCGGCCGATGGACCGGCCAATGATAATAATTCTCTAAAGGCTCTATTAATTCCCGAGGAGCGGAGAGTGTACACTTATTGGAATGGCGAATGCAAAAGTCCATGAATCACCGGAGGGGACTATAACTCACGGTGCGGCTGAAGAATTTTAATTTACATAGGGCACGGTGGAGGGAGGCTAAAAAGGATCTCAGGAATAAATAAACTTTTTGTTATTTATTGTAATAAATGTTGTGGAAATAGGATTTCGTACGGCCGAATGCGGAACTGTGTACAGGATATTTGTACTTGCTTGCTGCAACAAGCGAAAACCCTCTGTCGTAAACTACTGCTTATGCTCAGACAAACCTTGAGAACTAACGGATGTATAAAGAGAAGGATCAGGTGCCTCACCATTTTTGTCAGTATTTTTTATTTTTTATTTCCAAGTTCTTTATTGTGCAATAATTACAATCTGCCTTTTATAAGGCAATAATAATACAGATAAATGATCTCATTCATACCATATTTACAGTCATCATTCACTCGCTCATTCATACAATAGGACGTGATTGGAGAAACTGGCCATTGCCAGGACTCCCACTGTCACGTGATTATAGCAGGTCACGAGGCCACTGCCGTTTCAGTCTCCGAGGAGGATTATAGGGATGAGTGGCGCAGTGCAAAGGCTGTGCTACAGGATTAGGGTGGTCGGAAAGGCTACTGTGGAATTTCATAAACTTGGAAGGGATGAGTTCTATAATGTAGGGTATATTAAGGTCGTTATGAAGGGTTTCGTTGCTGACATAATAAGGGTCATTAACTATTGTTCTCAGGACTTTGGATTGAAAGGATTGGATACGCTTGAAGTTCGACTTTTTTTCTGTCCCCCATAGCTCTATTCCGCATGTCCAGATTGGTTTGTCAGTATTAAGGACGTAGAGCTAGTCGGTAGTTTTGCCCTGACGTTTTTAAACCGTCTCGGTAAATGAATTATATATAAGTCCGTTTCTCTTTACAAGAGTTCTTAGTTGCAGTAATGGTTTGATCGCTGTTTAGTGCCTGAGGATGACAGGGGTGGGCTGTTTGTTTGGGTTTTTGGGATTCATTCAACCCAATGTTGTTGGATTCATTTATAAACTCCGCTGTTTGTTTATTTAAAATCATTTAAGGATCCCACCGATGGAAGATTGCACAGGGACGAGAGCAGAGTTTAGGCTTCCCTGAACCGGCCGGGGCTCAGGAGGCACCCCAGTCCAACATGTCAGGTGGTGGGTATAGGTAGTATTTTATATAATTGGAGGATACATATAACAAACATGTAAACCTCTTAATTTAACTAAATCCAACTTAGGTACAGTCCCCAAACGGTCACATTTTCATGTGGGGCTGTCGAAAACGGTTGCCAATTAATGAAAAACTCATCAAGAGAAACAAACATTGGTGTTTTTTAAAACTTAAAATATATCGTATATTTCGCTCTAATAGCTTTATCATAAATGCATATAAACAAATAAATATTGACAAATAATACATTATAAACTTTTTTTGGAAGATTTTTGAAATTATTTTTGCATTATTGTGTTCAATGATTAAATTATCAAACCGTGCCCAACTTTTTTCATATACTTCCCATATTCATTTTAACTTCCCCCTCCTCCACGAGATCCGAATCCAAGAAGTACGAGGGAACGTAGGTTTCACTCACTGTTCACGGGACCATCGGGTATTTAGTCGTGGTGTGCTGCAATAGTCACCGCATATAATATTCATTTTAACCAAACTTCGTTAAAAAAACTCAATCGCTTAATGATTCGTAATCATCGTCATCATGATCGTAATATGATAATTTACATAGTGCCGGCGAGAGCTGTCGTGGTCCCCGGGGCTGAGAAATCCCGGATATAAAAGGATATACCCCCTTTTATAAATAACTAAAAAAGTTTTAGTTCATCAGACTAACTACGACTGCACTACATGCCTAGAGAAGACTCTAGGCCCAGCCACCAGTGGACTCTCACCACTGTACCGTAACAATCAACCTTCACCAAGGATTCCCACACTCCTTACTCCTCTCACACCACCTTCAAGCAAGTCCTCCTAGTACAAGGATCCGATCACCCTAAATATTTTATATTTCTCCCTCATCCTAAAATTCTAACTAGAGAACATAGAAAAAAAAAAAAAATTACATAATATTCTTTAGAGTAAAACTCCGAACATGGATTATTCATAATTCTTAACTGTAGGAAAATATATTTTAGACTTTATTCCTAGCAGATTGTGGCATATTCTGGAGTAATATTTGCAACAAGCATGTGAATGATAAACATAATTAAACCACTTCATTATATTAGGGCCTATCACCCTAAATATTTTATATTTCTTCCTCATCCTAAAATTCTAACTAGAGAACATGGAAAAAAAAAAAATATATATATATATATATATATATATATATAAATAACTGTTTTATTTAGTGATTTAAAAATACGAAATAGTTTATATATCTTGATAAATATACCAGAGGTAACAATAAAAACGATAATCGTTCAACTTACTCGAAATATTATTTTAAGCTTCAATATTTCCAAATGAAAACATTTCCTGGATAAGACTGATACCAGGCCTAGATTCTTATTCAACTAATGAAATTATTATTTATTGAAGAACTGAAAGACCCGTGACAAAATTTGAGTGAAATAAACATTTGGATCCTTGGCCAGCCTCTCCGTACGGGCTCGGTCTACATACGTGTACTGGCCGCGAACTCACCTGGTCTGGGGCCTAGAAGCTGCGGAGGTAAAGGGCACCGCTAGACTGAACTATGCAGTCGGGGAGCGGGCACGGTAGGGCAGGGGCCCGCTATAAAAATGTCAATTACAAACAGAGGAGATAAAGACAATGGGCCGGAGGTGGGGGGGCAGCTGGGGCTAATGAGGGCCTCATTGTTCTCCATCAGCCGGACATTAGTGTGCCATCTTGTGCGCACATAGTCTGCGCCAGTCATCTAGTGGCGGCGGTCACTGACGGGTCCTGACGAAGAAGTGTCGTCTCCGGGCGGTGAGGACTTCTGACAGAGTGATCTTCATCGGGGGCGGTCGAGGTAACATTTGGATCTCGCATCGGAAACCTTTTAAGAGTAAGCGGTGTTTTTTTTTTTCTTCCAAAGCTCTCAAATTTTAAAAAGTAATATAGAAATTATTTCAGATATGTTTTCTATGCGGGGCCTATATGAAGGTTGGGTTAAGGAAATGTGGGAGGCATCGGGTGAGTTGCAGGTGATCTAGGCAGCGGTGAGAGTCCACCGGAGGTTGGAGCGTGAATAAGCCTGCGATAAGCGAAAATTCGCTAGCGATATGTAGCGCGATTGATTACGGTAATTAAACGTTAAAAACAAATTATTTTAACACAGAACCAATTGCAATAATCCGAAGAAGAATAAATTTCATAGAACTAGAAACATAATTTTGTTTTAGACTCATCACAACTATTAGAATCTATTCGTATACAAAAAAAAAAAATGAAAAATACAGTGAATTTAAAAGTTGATCTCAAGCGTATAGGACTACACTACGCGGATTTTTAAATTCAATACAAGAGCAATATGTTTCAACAGCTAGACAGATCTGACAAAACATATCAACTAGCAAATTGACAACACTTAATAACACCACGCTACTACTTAGCCATAGAAGTATAGACCTTATAACATAATTTAATTTTACCTAACATTATTACTCCCTAGGCAGGAAAAATTCATTATCATTATAATGAAAATGAATCGTAATATGGCGTCAATTTTCCTCACCATATGTTTTTCAAAATTAAATATTTTTCTTAATTTTGTGACATGATACAAAATAATTTACAGCCGTAATTGCCACAAAACAATTATTGGCACTCGTTTGATTACTGGTGTTTTCTCCAGAGGTGTCAATTGTCTATTGAACATTCATCCTCCGTTGCTTGGGACAATGATGCAGAAGTTCGCCACAACGAAGGAAGACTACACAGTAGAAAACGGGTGCAAAATGACTGGATAATGTCTGTCAGGGGAGAATTTCGAAAATGAGGATACGATAAAAAATAAAAACACTTTCAAATAAAGTCCAAACTTTTCCACGGTAAAATAAATTTTCTATGGACAGCTGGAGGACAGCTGGTTGATTCGGTCAGTCAGTGTGACCGTTTCAGGATGCGATGGTGCTGGTTTTAAAACCTGTCATTTCTGGCACAAATTGATGTAAACATGTAACTTAAACAACTCCCTTATGATTTTAAATAATTTAAACTAAAAATAAAATTAATTTCTTCACAGTTGGGTTTTCCCATACTCACACACTTACTTTACCTTAAGATTTAAAATTTCCAAGTGACAAATTACTTATCTGACCATTATTAGTTATTATTATTTTCATTTTATTTATTGTTTATTATTCCTCAGGGTATCAAGCAGGACTTCTGACTGGAAGTTGGTGAAGAGCACGAAGTTCACAGACTAGAGGAGGAAACCGAATACTTCGGGAACTCCTAAATGCATTATTCATTATTTAAGTATAACGTAATTGGTTATATTATTTTTTTAAATAATAACTTTCAGAGATTGATTAGTAAGCTATGAAACAGCATTTTTTTTCGTTTTTTTTAATTAGAAAATCTTTTGGCTCAAATAAAATTGCAATCCAAGCTATTGGGCAAAAAGTGATTGTAATCCCAACGATCTCTTTCATAATATATTTACAGTGCAGCATTCACTCACTCATTCATAAGATATATACAAATATGCAACTGGACAGAAAACTTGCACAGTTAAACACCATTGCAATAAATTAATTCTTTGTTCTATTTTATTATTATTATTTATATTTCTTACAATGTATAATACTTATATGCGTCTTTAAAAACTTTTTTTTTTAGATTGATTGTGCTACAGAAATTTTTTCGATTTTTTCAATAGAAAATCTTTTTATTGAAATAAAATTGCAATCCAACCTATTAGGCAATGTGTTCTGTTATATTATTATTAACATAATTATATATAACGCTGTTCTATTTTATTATTATTTATATTTCTTACAATGTACTCATATTAATTTTTTTAAATCTGTTTTTGTTTTTTTCAGGGTATTGCTTTTTGGCTGACATCACAAGGGTCGTTGTTGCTCTCATATATACGATTATTTTATTAATTTTAAAACCCAAACATGGCTATGTTTTCATTATTTTAACTTTTATTATTATTTTATAGTGCTTTAAAATATATTTATTAACGCCTTTTGGGGGTTTTAAAAATATTAAATATAGCAACTATACTATACGCCTTATGGATCCATTTGAGCATGATAGCAAGAAAGCAAAGCCACCCTAGTTTCTGGTAGGCAGGGCTTGTAAAAAATTAACCAATTAAAAACAATAATTAGATAGAGTTAAATTATCATACAAGCAGTATCTAATATATTGAGTAAGTACATGTAATAAAGGTATTTAAGAACTATATGAGTATTGAGGGTTACATTCTATGGTTCTTAGGGCTTGACTAAAAGAATACAAGAGAACTTTTCTGTCTGAACAATTTTAAGCCTGTAAAGCTATATGACGTTTAGTTAAGTTACACCATATTATCGTCATTTTAATAGTTTTTTGCTTTATTATTATCTAGTTAAGTCACAAATAATTTTACTTATAATTATTACATTATTTGATATACATTATGCGGGTTGATTAATAAATTAATCACTTGGTAATTAAAAACAAAATACTACTTTCCTGTAGTTTGAATAGGGACGCAAATTAAAAGAACTACACAGTCGGTACATATAGGTTGAGGCTTTGGTGGAGTGTAATTTAAAAACCAAATTTCATTCAAATCTAGAAAACTAAATTTTTCTCGTATGACATTTTAATAGGAGGTTAAATTTGATGCTCCAGTGTTGCTGAAAATAATGACAAACCAATAACAAATAACTAAGGGTCATTCATTTAATTATTATCAGTTATCATTTATTTATTTAATTATTATCAGTTATCATTTATTTATTTAATTAATAACTTTGTTGCAGAACGTCAAGAATGGGGAGGCCAATTAACGGTCTCGGCAGAATCCCATAAATTTACGTATGTCAACATACAATAATTTAATGAAAATTAGAAGAAGCTAACATTCACTAATGAATTATTATTATAAAATAAGAATGCTTATAAAAAATCAGTGTGATGGTGGTGACTTAATTACATTTTACGTATAGCAAATATTATAATTATACAAACGATTTAATTAATTTAATTTAATTAATTTAGTCAATCCTGATAAGGTGTGAAAAATTGTCTCTAATAGTTTTCAAATGATCCTTTGCAATCTGTTAAATTAAAATGTAGCAGGTCATTTTGCCAAAGATTATTTAAATTAACGAGTATGGCCCACTTCATTAAATATTTTATTATTGTATTATATGTTGGAAGTATCAAATCAAGCAGTAGTTATCATTGTATGTAAATACAACATGAGCAACACGGACAGTCACATGAGAAAATAAATAATAATAATATTAATACAAACATTTAAAAAATTTACAGTGATTCTAATTTATAGATATCTAATAAAATATTTTACATCTATACAAAAAATATTTTTAAACAAAATATATTTTTATCAAAAGCATAGCTGCAGTTATGATGTATAGTATATATATAGTTGGTTTTGAAAAAAAAATTGTATTATCCCGTTTGATTTTTTTCTAGTTTTTATCACAACCTTGTTTCTTTTTATTTTATTTTTTTTTATTTCATTATTTCAGATCTTTGAAAGATGTCTTCATTTCTTTTGAAGATTGTTGGCATTTGTCATTATGTTCCACTCTTACTATGCAATAATTGACTTGGCCAAATTTTATTGGATAATGCCATATTTGGATAAAACTTAGGAGAGGTAAGTGCTTAAAAATTGGATAACTATGAACTATTTATATGTGGCTATAAAATCCCCACAAATATGATAGGAATAAATAGGGAATTGTAATTAAAATTATTTTTTTAACATATAAATAACTGGTTCACGAAAAATGTCCATATTTTAATATTAGAATACAAATATCAGTCAGAAAAATGTATAAAAACACCGTGACAGGAGTCAATGCCACAAGATTTCCAAGTATGGTTGTTTACTTAATTCGAAAAATTGACTAGGGCGATAAAAAATTAAAAAAAAAAGGAAAATAAATACAGTTCATAAAAAGGAGGCAAGTTTTTTTTCGGGGCAGCATCTAGTGTTAAACCCCGGAACTACGTTCGCTTTTTAAACCGCCATTGATTACATTTTGTGGCACCATTGTTTTAAAACATATTTGAAATACATTAAAACTAATTCATTTATCTAGCAGTTGAAAAGTCTTTCCAATTTTAATTAATAAATAAAAGGAATCGGTTCATTTATTCAAACAGAACAAAGCAGTATAAACATTACTGTATATCAACTCATTTCAAATTTGAGGAAGTCTGGTTCAGTTTAAATTCACATAATTTTTAGTACACTAGTCTTTAAAATGGTCCTGGCAAATCGTTAATCATACAATTTAATGAATAGAAGTAAAAAAATTTGAAATAATTAAAGTGAGCTGTTTGATTTTAAGATAACTATAGTTTGGCCCAGTATTTATTCCTCCCAGCTTTGAATAGTCATAAATTTTCCATCAATAACATTTAAGAAATGCAGTAAAAAGATCTAAAATTGGTGTCAGAATTTAAATTAAATATTTGTGTACACTTTGTAAGGATTTATTTTTCTTATTTCACAAAAAGGTTGCGATTTTGGCTAACTAATTTAAAATTGATAGAGATCATGATTGTAAATTAATGACAAACAGACTATAATTAACATTATTATTATCAAGGAATTATTTCTAAAATAGGAGTGTACTCATAGTTTAATAAAAGAACTAAAAATATCCTAAATATTTTAAAGAAATAAAACCTTTCCAGGTTTCTCACATGAAATCAAATGTTATTGGTTAAAAAATGTTAAAAGATGACTTTTTTCAAAAACGCTGTTTCATTATCTCCAAATAATAAATAAATCAAAATACAGACTCAAAGCCTTTTTTGAAAACATTGTTATATATATAGTGTAAGTTATAAAATATCAGGTGACTCTTTTTTGATTGTTAGCTTTTTAAAATATTATGCTAAAACAATGTTATTTTAGTAATGTTTTATAAATATATCACAGACTAAGACAAAAAAACTGTGGAATGATTGTAATAGAACAATCGTATTCCTGAGCATTTTTTTTGGGTTTGAGATTGGTTGATAATTTTTTTTAATAATTAAACCAAGAAGTATAACTATAATTATCGGAAGAAAATAAAATTAAAGAGGACTTTCATGCAGGGTAGGCAATGTAGTAAAACGTTTTGAGTTCAAAAACCTATCTTGTGAGGACAGCCTATTTCCTCCTGTATGAGGGACAAACTTTAAAAAATAAAATAGTTGATAGATCAATGAAATTCAATAAGTTAATTACATTAGAAATATTGTTTTCAGAACTTCATGTAGTTACCTACGAATTCTCTATACATTAGAGGATATTTAATTTCAAGCTAGAACCCCCCCCCCCCCCTGATCTAGTTTAACAAGCCTGGAATTATTGATTAGTGTTTAATAAAATCAAACATAATGACCTCAGTTGTTGACTATAAATTTTTTTTCTTTTCTTTGCATCATGCCATAAGTTAGTTGTGTAACGGCATTACTTTAGCTCATAGCTCATGGTACAGGTAATTTTAGAATATATTGCTAATTGGACGAGCTCCGTAACACAATAGCACATTTAGATGATTTCGTTGGAATTTCCAATGAAAAACATAAAAAACAACAGCATAAAACCTTTGTTTAGCTGTATATTGTACTACAATCTACAATAATGTATTTAACTTGTGTATCTGTGACTTCCAAGTTCAACCCAGAGACCTGGATTTGGAAAAGATCCCGTTTGGTTAAGTTTCATTAATTAATTGCTAATATAATAATATGCTTTTTTTATCCATATTGTGTAATATTTGTTTCTTTTTTTTTAAACTGTGATGACAAGTCTTATTGAAATGCCTCCATGTCACATATGGATCTCCGCATACAATATGAGAGATAAAGCTTTACAAACTATTTTTTTTTACAAGAAATTAAATCCAATAGATAAGTCATTTAGCTTTTAAATATTTTTTTACAAATATTCTTAAGATATTTTATTTGTTTAAATTCTGAGAACAAAACATTCGTGTATCTATTATAACAAGTATTTACAATACATCTGTTATGATATAGTAAAATATTTTTGTTCTAAACCATGTTTTCAATAAAATTTTCCTTATTATCCGACATAAGTACTAAATGATCAGTTGTTCATTCAAATGGAAATTTCCTATTACTTGTATCGATTAATCATTCATTTGAAAAAATATTTTTTGAGGTGATCTAATTTGTTATAAGTATATTGCATACAAAAATTTTAATGGAGACAGAAACTAGCATAGAAGGATATTTAAGTTGCTCATGGATATGAACATTTTTTTTGTTTCTTAGTGTTGGGAAAGGAACACTGTCTGTTTTGAAAATCGACCCAAGCCAGTTATTAAACCTCACAAATCAGGCGACCCTACCTCCTGATTTCCTTAAAAAACAGACTTTCCCATATTTTTAATTCCCTTTAATGACTTTTGAATCTCTCAGTGTTAGACTGATGTTACTGGAGAAAAAAATTTTCGTCTGTCAAGTACCGATAGGTGTACTTAGTGCATTTTTTTAATCCTGTTTTCAAATATATATTTGGAATTTCTCCGTCACCCACAGTTTTGTTTTTGTTTTAATTTTTATAAATATTTTATATTGTTTTTTCGTCCATTTATCCATTCTCAAGTAAAAGCTTCTAGAGCATCGTAAATATGATGAAACCAAATTAACTCAAAGCATTGCTACTGTTCTGCAGGTTCATACGTGTACAAACGTGATCTAATGTAATACACGCTCATCAGAACGATGCCAAATAGTAGTGAATCAGTAAACACGTCATTGTGTGTGCTTTGTGTGCCTCAATCATTGTGAATTACACATATATAACTTTTAATTATTCGTTGGTTACAAAATGCCTAGAGTTTGTTTAAATCATCGTAACAATATTTGTGGTATGTGGTGAAGTGACACTCAATTCCCACAAGCGAAATATTATTCCAGGAGTAAAAAAAATGTTATGAAATTTATTTTGGGTGTAAATTCGGTGGCCAAAAAGGGCCTGAGCCCCACATAGCTGTTTTTTTTGTGTTCTAGGCTTCTCACTATATGGAAAAATAGCAAATGCCACTTGCCATTTGCTATCCATATGACTTCGAGGGAACCCAAACATGTACTGACTGTTATTTCGGCTTAACAAACATTAAAGGGGATTATATCAAAGCCAAAACATACACTGGTGTATCCTAACTTGCTATCTGCAATGAGACCAGTTCTACACTGAGAAGAATTGCCCAAACTAAAGCCTCCAAAACATGTGACATTAGATAAAGAGATGAAACAGCTTTTGGTGGTACAACTTTTGAACAAAGCAGCTCGTCTGAGTCTCATTTACTAACGCAAGAAAATCTTAACGATCTCATAAGAGATTTAAAGGTAGCCAAAAAATCAGTCTTGCTTCCAGGCTAAAAGGATGGAATTTTCTTCAAAAGAAACATACAAAGAATATATTTAATTATCGTAATCCTCATTCTGGATTTAAATATTATTTTTCTGAAGAAAATGGCTTAGTGTTTGGTAATTTGTTCTCTTATGGAGACACGTTGTAATGAACTTAACTGAGCAAAATAACACTTGTTCATTGATTCTTCTAAAGTTAGTTTAAAAGCTGTGCTTGTGCATAAGGGCAATAAGTTCCCATCAGCGCTCTGCTGATATGAAAGAAACATTTAAAATTTATATTGGAAAAGCTTCAATATGCAGAGTATGAATGGAATATTTGTGGCGCATTGAAGGTCATTGCACTGTTCTGTCAAAATACTATTCTTTTTTATGTGAATAGAATAGTAGGGGCAGAAAAAAAAAAAATCATTAAAAAAGAATTGTCTAAAAGCGAATCACTCATTAATGAACAGAAAAATGTGAAACATTACCCATTGTGTAACCCTTAAAATGTGTAACTAACTTCATTACATATCAAAGTAGGATTAATGAAGAATTTCGTCACGGCCATGGACAATACTCTTGGTTTCATGTACTTAAAACAGAAGCCTCTCACGATCACTAATGCATTATCAAAGGTTGAGGAACTATTGAATCCACTGGAGAAACCAGCCTGGCTCGTTCAGAAATGTTACTCTGAGTCTTTTGGAAAATCGAAAGGCGGAAGAATACCGTGATATTATCAACAATGTTATAAAATTTTGGGATCTAATATGTCTTTAAATGTACACTTCCTGCACACGCACCTAGATTTCTACCTAGTGAGCGATGTGCTCGGGTAACTCTTTCATCACGAACTTTCAGCAATGGAAAAGAGGTATCAAGCAAATGGAATCCTAATATGCTGAGAGATTATTGTCGATCCACCAAAAAGGATGCTCTACAGGCGAAATACAGATGAAAATCGCTATTTCTTACTTTCTAGATGAGTCAAATGTTTGAATATTGTGTAATTAAGAATTCAGACAGTATTAAAATGTTTGAAATTATAAATGCCTGTTTCTTGGAAACCTTGCATAATGGGAAAAACCCGATGTAATAAGTGAATTAAGAAATCGGGTATTTTTATTCCTGAGACAAAAAAAAACATATTTTGTTCCCCAGCGTGTTCTCTGCGCAAAATGAAATTAAAACGATCCTGAAGCCTTTTAGAACCTGAAGTGGATGATTGCTTATTGCAATTACGTCACAGAAGCGACCAATGACCTTTGATATTGATAATTGACGCCCGCCAATCAGGTTTGGTAGACCTATACGATCTATCGCCGCTACAGTTTTCTGGTCTAAATCGTTGCAGCGCGCTGGAAGTGCAACGTGCGCCGCATGAATGATATAGAACAGAGAGGTGAATATTTGTGCGTGTTCGTGCACGAGGGAATGAAAACTCAACCCGGGGGTCAATTTGTGTAATTGTTCGTTGGGCTCGAGATCCTGTCATTGTGGCATAACGCCGTGCTAAAACAATTTTACCGCAGGCATAGAGGGAAATCCGGACGTTACTGTATGAACAATAATTTAATTTGATTTCATGCATAAACATTAATCATTTACACCATTTGCAGAGCCAGAGGTAGAGGCTGTACTTTCAAACAAGTTCAGGTATTTGCCTAGTTAAATTATACATATCATAGCTTATGTATATGGAATAAATGTAGAATTGTTTCTTCTTAAACAATCCCTAACCAAGAGGGAAAATCGTACCTTTGAATCTGTCTGACCCTAGAGTCAGCTTTAGGACAACGGCCGCATGAACGCTCATTTGATTGGAAATTTTAAATGAATATTCAACAATATAACTACAGATGCCTTCAGACTAAATACGTAGTGACCCAACAGAACTCACAATTAGCTGGTACTGCTGAAGGTTTCACGTTATTTACAATTAACTAATTAATTTGCAGTTGTGCATTACTTGTCAGACCAAAGAACATGTTTCTAAAGTCGATGCTATTACTACAAGGTACTTGGCCAGCGAATAGAGAGGAACATTTAAATGCATACAGGACTAACTACACATTACACTTATTACTTTCTTTTTTACTGTATTACACTTTATTTCTTATTATTTTCATTATCATAGTGTGGGCTATTTATATTACATATTTAATTACTATTATATATATTATTATATGAATGTATACCTTTCTTTGGTCTACCCACAATTTATTTTATACTGACGCAAGCGCTACACCACCAACTTATAATTACATCGCTGGAACATGAAATACAAGTTTAAATGAATAATAATTAAAGAGAAAAGTTTTAAAAAAATGTCTCTTATTCCTAACGAGTCAAACCGGTTGCGATTATTTAATCTGTATTATTTTTATTATCATTTCTTTTTTTAATGATAAATGCTTGTTTGTTTCTGATAATACTATTATTATTATATATTTATTGTTAATATTTTTTAATTTAAATTTCTTCCTGTTATTAAATAGGTAAGGGTCACGGTAAAATTAAACACAATTAAATGTCTGTACTATGCATGAAGTGATTGTATGTAATTTTATTTTAGGTTTTAAATGACGCCTATTGCTTCTTCAACTATAGAAGTTTTGAAAAGTAACAAATAACTGTTTTAATAACGGCGCCTTTTAAAACAATCCTCATTGTACATTTGTATGATTGTAATTATATGACGTATAGTAATCAGGAACCACCTAGGTTAGAGTGCTCTCTGGAGAAATATAAATATAAACAAAAAGTCGAGATTAATCATAATCGGTAAGGTAGACTCAACCACAGCAAAAAACAACAATGGAAGATATCTCCACTTTCATGCAGAAGTTACTCATTATTAAAAGCTGTGATTTTTCTCCCTTAGTTGAGGACACATTAGAAGCATAAAAAGGTATTAACAAACAAAAGAACTATAGAAATGTTATATTTGATCTCATTTATATCATCATAAATAAATGATTCATGTTTTTTTTTTAAAATTAATATTGTACCTATTTATATGTTTTTTGTTGTTATAAAGTCGATTTACACTGATGAAGTAGGTAAAAAAAAATGCTAAGTAGAGTAGTTCTCAAAACCATTAAATTATGAAAAAAAAATCGAATTTCCTTCGATAGTATTCCGTCATCCAATGTCCTCTTTAATGTTTTGCATTTATTGCAAATAAATCATCCTCGATGAACAAAAAACGAGGTCAATGATCCTTGAAAAAATTAGTTTTGAAAGATAATGACCAAATATTTATAATTCTTTTGCAGGTAAAACTTAACTTAAACTTGAACAACAGGGATCAGACTGTCCCTGTAGAGGATCGAACCCAGGCCCATTCATACCACAAAGCTCTTTTCTCTACGGACAACAATTGAGTATAAATTTATAATTAGCAATTGCCTGAAGAGTAATCACTCTGATAAGAGCTAGTGTCTCCAAATATTTAAATGAAAACTTTATGAAAGCAACAAACGCCTGATTCTGAGGTGTGCCCAGAGCATGCCTGAATTATCCCAAGACATTGTAGACATATGTAATAATTGGAAAAACATTAGAGAAGCCGTCCTATGAAAACATTTTTTTTATGCAGTTGTTATTTCCATATAATTAATTATATTATTTCTCTCTCTTTAACTTTATTAACTTAACTTTTTTTTTTTTTTTTTTTTTTTTTTCCCGCCCTACTTGAGGCTGAGCCTCAAACGGGCTTACCCTACAAGCCCGTGAAGCGGGCTCATGGGGTTACGTAGCCTGTGGTGCGCATATTCCGGTGCAATGGGATTGTTGCACCGGTCAGCGCACCTTCGGTTATTCTGTTTTGTTTCTTTTATTCTCAAAAAAAATAATATATAAAAAGAAGAAAACTAAAGTAAAGAGAAAAGAAACAAAAGAAAGACCTCTAATAACATATTTACAAATCCTAAACTTTTTTTTTTTTTTTAAGTTTATTAACTGAATCATAAGTCTGATGAACTTTTAATTACGGCTGTTTTTTGTTTTAAGGAGATGGGTTTAAACTCGGTCCATTGAACCAATGTGGAAAGACGAATAAAAGAAAAGTGTGAACATGAAATGAACTTGAATAAAAAATATCCAATTCAAAATTGCGATCTCTAGCACTGACCATTTTTCACTTCAAATGCACTAACTACACAGGTGGTCTGAAAAGTTTCCGACCTATACATGAAAATGATAATAAAATAAATAAAAGCTAGTGAAATAAAAGCTTTGTTAGGTCGTAACTTTTCAAACCACCTCGTAAGGTGAAAATATACTTCCTATTACATTGGTTATTTAAATTTATCTCAACATTTCCTAATAGAAAATTAATTCAATAAATAGGCAATTGAGAATATTTGCCCTTCCTCAAGCCAAAAAAAACAACAAAAAAAACAGTTCCTGATCTCCCTATAATCTAACAGTTTATAATTGGTAATTATTAATATTATTATTTATTTTTAATTAATCTTGTTCATTCCTTATCTGATACTTCCCCGAAAACTTTCACGCTCTTTTCCCTTTTCTAATAATTTCAACATTTTCTTTATTTTTTCACTTCTACTCATTTATGATTTTTGTTTCAATCTTTATATGTTGGTTCATTTTATTCGTAAAATATTTATATATGTTTCAGGATATATTTATTTCAGTGTTATGTATTTTCGTCAGCTCGACATTTCTATTTTGTTATCTTAGGGAACAATGTACCTGAATAAAGTGTTCATTCCACTGTTGAAAAATAAGAATACACTTGTGGTAGAGTACGCTATCCACCACCTACCTACCCTGCCAAAAAAAAAACTTGATATAAAAACGAAACGCTAGTGGAGATAATGGAACTAGTGACCAGGGCTAGAAGAAATGGCGATGCCCATGGAGGCCGATTGTGAAGAACTGCTCCGAGCCGGAATGGTTTTTTTTTTTGCGGGCACAAAAACTAATGGAAAATTCACCCTCTCGCAAGTTTTTTTTTTTCCATTAAGAGAGTAATGTCTACACCCCTCCGCCTCTGTTAAAAAAATCTTGTCTATGTGTTCGTCCGGTGAGTTACTGGCGGTCCATGGCCGAGCTACAGGCGTCGTGGAGAGTATCCACAGTTGATTAAGTACATTGATGGAAGAGCTAAATCCATAATATTGCTAATAACTGACGGGCTTATAGATTAATTTTAAATACTTCATATAACAGGCAATCGTACACATTTCTTTCATGCTAAATACTAGAAAAATTGTAGCTATTTGCAAATAAGCATAAATTAAGTACAATTTGTAAAATATGTGAGAGAGGTAAGCTTGTCATGGCATGATGTGCAAAAATCAATGATATCGTTTCATTAAATAACAAACATTTATTTATTGGATTGGGCAACTGCAAATCTGCGAATCGTCCTAGGTATTCCCCCCTGACCATCATATGTCTCGGATCGTTTAAATATAAAAATGATAAAATTGTATGAAAAAGAGACACTTTACTCTGGGACGTTGTCACCCAAGAATAAAAAAAAGAAATAGGAATGTCTAGCTGACAACAAAAAAAATAAAAAATACGTAACTTCACACAAAAATGATAAAGTTATAAATAAAAAGGGCCTATGTACATATGTCATGAATATGATGAGCCAACGGCAAAATATTGAAAAAAAAAAAATTAATGAACATTAACTGGTAAAGCCTAGAGTTAGAGATTAGGAGAGGTGAAGAGGCGAGGAATAGAATGGCAAAGGTGTGTGGAGCGGATGAGGAAAAAAAAGGGTCAATGGATGCAGATTTGTGAGAAGGTAAATTCTGGATTTCCCTTCTAATCTGTTTAGAAGGGCAGGATTTGATCGCTGATTTGAATTGAAGGAGGACGTAAAGCTAAGGAGGCTGTTTAGTCGTGATTATACAAGCATAAACACTATAATATATAGTTTAGAATAATCTTTTGTTATTTTCTACCAAGGCTTTATGTTTCAGGCAAACCACGGAAATTTCAGGTGGTCACCCGGGAGGAATTTAAATAAATCCATGTTACGTTCAAACGAAAATTGTAAAGTTCTGTTTCCCATAGAATCAACCATGTAAATCAACGAAGACATAGTAAATAAACTTTTTTAATTTGTTTGATAAAAGAAACTTTGATTGATAAATAAATATAGACGTCTAGTGAGGCAAGCTTTCGTCCTGGTGTGCGGATTGAAGTGGATTACTCCAAAAAAAAAGTCATTATTAATGTTGTTTTAACTGCTGAATACATTGCTGTACATACAATGTGGATTAGAAGCAACTCTTTGATAACCCATCAAACATTGCGGAGCGATTTAAGCTAACAATTAAAGAATGATTGAACCTCTTGTCACCCGAAGATGGAAGAATTACAACCTGTCCAGAAGAGGGGAAGTAATTTAGACTTGAGGATAGGCCACACTCCCCTCAGCCTCGGAAACCTCCACCGATGTACCTCTACTTCGGAGTGATGCTTACCAATGGCCACATCATTAACGAATGTTTTGACCACCAACACACCGGTGGATTGTTGAACGTGGACAGGATTCAGTCGATGAGTACACAATGACTCTGAGGTAATGAATACATTTCTTTTTTTATTCGGAAACTTCTTTATTGTGATAAAATTACAAACTGCCTTATTGGGCAATAATTATATGTGATAAATGTTCTCATTTAAGTGTCATTCACTCGATCATTAATACAGTATTTACAAACAGCCAAGAGACCTCCCAAATCCAAAGGGTTGTCACTTACCTCGCATGCGAAAGAGGAAGCGGAGTCTTGGGAAGTTCCTCACGCTCTTCCGTCAGCCACGTCACTGGATACGAGCCAGTGGAGGCTTACCAAGAGCGCGAGAACCACAGACGCTCAGGACATGATCGGAGAAATTGGCCGTTGCTAGGACTATAATTATAGCAGGTCACAAGGCCACTGGCACTTTAGTCTCCGAGGAGGATAATAGGGATGAGTGGTGCAGTGGAATGACTTGGAAGGGATGAGTTCAAGAATGTAGGGTATATTAAGATTGTTATGAAGGGTTTTGCTGCTGACATAATAAGGGGCATTTACTATTGTTCTCAGGACTGGAAACACCCCATAGCTCAATTCCATATGTCTAGATTGGCTTTAGTATTTATAACTGTGTAAGTTAGTAATTAATTTTCTATTGAGAAAGGTGTCCTTCGAAGTAGTCTGTACAGTTGCCCAAAGCGTCTGTTTAGTTCTTATCTTTATTTATGTATGTGGTTTCCATGTAAGTCTTTAGTCGAGATGGAAGCCTAAATACGGCACTGTCTAGGATATAGGCAGAGGGATGGAATTAAAAAAAAAACTAGTGAACAGGGTTAAAGTCCTTCATTAACCTTGATCTGCCATCGGTCTCCATCATCACATACTAGAAAACAAACAGCACATTATACAACCAGGTTATTAAACGGATTTGAGCATACGGACAAGAACTGTAGGGTTCAGACAAACCTTCCAACATTCCAATCCAAAGTCCTCCTTTCAGCATCAAAAACTCGGCCTTTCACCGTGATCGTATAACTATAGTCGTTGGTATCATTTATTACAAATTCTTTCATGTGTGAGCATCTGTGGCTCTCTTATCGTCTTCTCCACAGAGTGGAGCGCTAGTGGATTGAGGACGTGGATGGGGGGAGATTTTGCATGTGTATATAACGTGTTGGAAAGAATTTCAACTGTACATATTGCGTGAATGGAATTGGGTTTATTACTAAACTATTATTGGTAAATAACCACATTTTAATTTTTTAATTAATGAACTGGAAAAAAATTGTATGCATTGACCTGCCCTTTTTTTTTTTTTTAGGCGAAATCCACATCTGAATAATATGTGTGATCTGCAGGACTAATAATGTGAAGAGGTACTTTGCACGGTGGCCTGAACAGGAGATGAGACACAGAGTGGGAAAGCACTCTTCTTTTTAAGCCCTGTCATGTCTAGCGAGGCAATTAAACTTCTAATGTCTACATCCCGACAATAAAATGGCTATGATTTATCTTCACCTTGATAACATCAGACATCGGATGTAGTTTGCGTGTTTACGCTCCTCCTCCCCTCCTGCTCACAGAGGAAAAAAAATTGGAAATAATTATTTACAAGCGTAGGCGAGACAATTTTCTCATGGCGATGCTCCTAGGCAATAAGAAAAAAAATCTACAAGGCAAGTTTATTATAGTGGATTTATTATATAGATTATAGTGGAAGGGGTTCTAGCTAATCTACATGTGGGACATCGTTTGTCTGATGGGGTTGTTATTACGAAGGTGACATTAATCCACTCCCGAACTAAACGAAACCTCTACAATATCCTTACACCGCTGATGTCCCCTCTACTCCCAATACCTTCTTGGCCACATTTGCAGATGACACTGCAGTCTTGTCATCCCACCCAGACCCCGACATAGCATCCCATAACCTTCAAAAACACCTTGACGAGATCGAGTATTGGTGCAATCAATGGCGGATCAAAGTTAATGAAACAAAATGCTTCCAAATTACCTTCACCCTTTGTCGCAAGTCTTGTCCACTAGTTTATTTTAATTCTATTCCTCTCCCTGTATCCAAGACAGTACGGTACTTAGGCTTCCATCTCGACAAACGACTGACATGGAACCCACATACGAGACTAAAAAGACAAGAACTAAACAGACGCTTTGGACAACTGTACAGACTACTTCAAAGGACATCCTATCTCTCAATAGAAAATAAACTACTAATCTACAAAGTTATACTTAAACCAATCTGGACATACGGAATAGAGCTATGAGGGACAGCAAAAAAGTCGAACATCAAGCGTATCCAATCCTTTCAATCCAAAGTCCTGAGAACAATAGTAAATGCCCCTTATTATGTCAGCAACAAAACCCTTCATAACGACCTTAATATACTCTACATTCTAGAACTCGTCCCTTCCAAGTTTATGAAATTCCACAGTAGCCTTTCCAACCACCCTAATCCTGTAGCACAGTCATTGCACTGCGCCACTCATCCCTATAATCCTCCTCGGAGACTGAAACGGCAGTGGCCTCGTGACCTGTTATAATCGCGTGACAGTGGGAGTCCTGGCAATGGCCAGTTTCTCCAATCATGTCCTGAGCGTCTGTGGCTCTCGTGCTCTTGGTCAGCCTCCACTGGCTAGTACCCGGTGACGCGGCTGACGGAGAAGCGTGGGGGACTTCCCAAGACTCCGCTTTCTCTTCGCATGTGGATTTGGGAGGTCTCTGGGCTGTCTGTAAGTATTGTATGAATGAGCGAGTGAATGATGAACTGTAAATATGGTATGAATGAGATCATTTATCTGAATTATTATTGCCTTATAAAAGGTAGATTGTAATTATAGCACAATGAAGGAAATACAATATCCCTGACCAGCTTAGAAAATTTAATAATTAAAATAAATGATACTCTAGTCATTGGTAAATTTTTCATTCTATTTCATAGAAACTTCTTTATAGTGATAAAATTACAATGTGCCTTATTTCCAATAAGTAATTGTGATAAATGTTCTCATTCATACCATATTTACAATTATCGTTTACTCGCTCATTCATACGGTATTTACAAACACCCCAGAGACCTCCCAAATCCACATGGGTCTTACCTCCGCCGCATGCACATTCTTTTGTAAAGAAAGTTCCTTCAGTAATAATCTTGAATATTGTAGTATAAAATGTTTGATGTTTTCTTCGATGATTAATTATAGATATCCTAATTTGTTTGGTGGGGGAGTAGGGAAATATGTAATGACTATTGACTGATATATGTGTCAATGTCTATATTTTTATTTAGCAAAACCATTTTACTAAGGCTGGTAGAACTCCAAGCAGCACTAGAAAACTTAAGAAACTAATGAACTGAAAATTTGTACATCAACAATTTATTAGCAAATGATAAGGAAGAATGGACAAAGTAATCTTACGTATATTTTCCCATTGTCAAGCAAGTATGTAACTATTGTCCAAATTATTTTGTTTTAGAGATAACTGGAGGAATAAAAGCTTTTAGTCAAATTTTAATTAACTTATTTTGATCACTTTTGTTATTCTAACCATTGACGAATTTATTAAACTTAAAATTACCACCTAACATCCGTGTTCCATAATTTATAAAAAGGAATACATATAAATAGTGAGAAAAAATGTCTTTATTTCATTTTATGATACTTAGGCTCGTCACATACGGTTGCCAGAAACCAGAGTGCCTCTAAATTAAAACTAAAATAATACACTTGATATTTAAAACTAAAATATCATTTTGTAATATATCAAAGCACCGAAACAAAAAAAAATCTTATTACTAAAAGACTCATTTCCAGTGGTCCATAAGAATACAATGAACGGCTTAATGTGTCTTCCTAGTTGAAGTATTATGCACAACACTTTTTACTAAATTATTGCTACTTCTTTTACAATTTTCAAGAAACCTTGGCATGCTTTATTTTATTAAGTTATAAATAAAGTGATGTCATACAGTCAGGAAATGGTAGTACGCCTAGGTGATTTTTATTATTCTCAAGAATTTATTCTGTACTCGCTGGAGCCTAAGGAAGTAACTAAAAAGTAATAAAATAACTAACATTATATATAATTCGAATACATAATTAAAGCTATATTCATTCGATTTACAAGGGAGGTGTAAAACAAACTATAGCTTTATATGTGGCTAATAAACGCTATACCGAAAGGGAATAAAAAAGGGAACGAGTATGCAATATAAAACTGAGAAATGTAAAAGTGACGCGGGGCTAGAAAAAAAAAACCGGCACTACTCATTTATAGTCATAATAATTACATTAAAAAAATAATAAATTACACCGCCTCGCCTGAGTATCTAGCATGCGATAAAAGTGAAACAATAAAATAGTTAAATTACAACGAGGAAGGGATATCTTTATTAATATCTCTCGCATATTTATTCTTTTTCTTGAGAGTCGATGCTTGGATTCTTCTGGACCGAGGCCAGGGGCTTTTGTTATTGCACGTCGCAGATCTTCAGTTCGCTTTATTTTATTTATATTTTCTAAAGAGATCCATTTCCCTCTTATATGGGGCCTCTGGGAATTCATATAACAGCTACTCGTATCCGTCATTTCATTTGATAATATATACTCAACAACCATCAATCAGTTCTATTCATTTGCTATTTTGATCCCGACATCTTTCATCCACCATGGGTCAAGAATAATAAATTCGTTCACTACACGGCTCAATGACCTGTCGTCCGAGCCCTTTACTCCTCACTCTTGCTTCATTCGTCAGGGACTCAGTCGACTGGGAAATCTTCCGTGAACTATTAACTAATTCAATTGACCTCAGAGTTAACCTGAAAGTATTGCCGGGTGTGGACAATGCCGTACATTCTTTTACTACCTCAATCCAACAATGTGCAAGGAATGCTTCAAAGCCTCGACCCTATACGAAGGTCCAGAACTATACCTCAAAACCTACTCGGGCTTATCCACATCAAACGCCGATCCAAAGCCTTATGACATCCGGATATGAGATAAACCCCTGCTGATCGCTGCTGTTACAATCAAAACTGTAAATTGCTAAAGGGGCAATTGGCATCCTTCCGATCCGTTTTATTTTCACTTTTGTCCTTTATCCACTCAAGATGAGTCTCACTGGAGAGCTAGCCAAAGTATCCTAAAACCACACTATGTATCGCGATGGGTCTTGGGTGCGTCAGATGGAGAAAGATCTGAAGCATTAGCATAGCACATTTCTTGTACTTTTACTCCTCATCATAACCAGTGTTATCCATCCCATGCCACCAATGTTGAAGATATCCCTGTTTCTCCGACTCCTCTTTCATTTCCATAAAAGGCGGTCAATCCCTCTTAAGCAACCTACCACTCCGTATATCCCCTACCCAGGGTACCCAATCCTCTTAACTGTCCAGATCCTTCGACGACTCCAACCCAAAGTATTGATCTTCCTCACCTACATATTTAATCGTACTTTTAGAACTACCGACTACCCTGTTCTCTGGAAAGATTCCATTTTGGTCTTCTTTCAGAAACCTGGAAAGTCGCCTAAAGACCCCTTATCTTACTGGCCAATAAGTCTACTTCCAATCCTCAGAGGTATTTGAATGAATCCTACTCAAACAGCTCTTGTCCATATTGGAATACGAAAAACCTTCTTCCCAGTCATTAATTTAGCTTCCGTTTCAGACACTCCACTGCTTAACAAGGTATTGTTGATCATATATATTCTGCACTTTCCTACTGCATGGGTGTCTTTTTGGACGTAGCACAGGCTTTTGACAGGGTATGAGACGCAAGTTGCCTTTACTTGAGTTACTTAACTTGCATTTACTTAACCATTCAATCCTATCTGTCAAAAAGGTTCTTTCGGGTCCGTTGTGGTTCAGAATCTTCCAACTATTATCACAATTAACCAGGAGTTCCTCAAGGCAGCGTCCTCGTTGCTATGTTATATACCATTTACACTGCTGACATTCCTGTGAGCCCTTGTAACTTTGACTGACGACACAGCAATTCTTTTGTTCCATCCCGATCCGACCTCGGCATACAGACACACACAAAATCAACTCACAGAAATAGAGAATTTGTGCAGACAACGGCGCATTAAGGCCAATAAAACTAAATGCGTTCTCGTCACTTTTACTCTCAAGAATCCTGTCCATCCGTAACCTTCAATTCAACCTAATCTTGTCTAATACTGTAAGATTTTCATCTAGACAAAAGGCAGACTTCAAACCTCACACAAGACTTAAAAGACAAGAATTGAACAAACGGCTTATAAAGATTATACAGACTACAAAACAGAAGCCCTAACCTCACACTAAAAAACAAACTTCACTTATACAAACCGTTATTAAAACCAATTTGGACGGAATAAAACTATGGGAGAAAGCTAGACCGTTGATCATCAAACGATTCCCAACATTCCTATCCTATATAAATCAGAATTGTAGTCAACGCACCGTTTTATATTACAAACTCCTAGGCAGAATTTGTATGTATATATTGTATGAATGGAATATTACATAGCTATGAATGAATTCTTACATCTCAATTAATAGTGCTGTATAAGCAAATTGTAATTTTTTAAGAAATATCTTTTATTCATGTTATTTAATATGCCAATATGCAATGCATCTAGTATAGTTTACCTAACTTAAATATTTTTTAGTTAGCTTCCTATTCAACAAAAAACCTGACAACCACAAAAAAAAATATTTTAATTTACTCCTTCCCTGTTCGGAATTGGAGCATAGCCCAATGAACTTTTTTGTTGCATCTAAGGTCTACTACAACCTTTTTAAGTTTAGGACATCAATTACGTTACATCCTGTATAGTGTTTTGAATAATTTTTGAAAAATCTACTAATCCATTATAAAACTAAAAATTTTTTAAAAATTAATTTTGTGCACTAGTTAGGTTTTACAATGAAACGTTTCTGGAACTGAAACTTAGGTTTCTTTTACATCCCAAAATCAAATAATTACCTAGTTCCTGCGTGAAAAAGTGATATTCATAAAATAATTATATTACCATTGATTAAATTATACATTTCATAATGAATGTTGATGGGGTTGATTTTGAAATTGAGTTAATTTAAGTAAACTCTTTATGATAATTATTATGTAAATGTGTTTTTATTGTAATCTTTGGTTCGTGCTATGATATCAATTTAATTATAATTATTAATTGTTTCCACTGCTCGAATAATTCTGCACGTCGTATTTGAATAGAAAATCAGCTACATAATTATTTTACTTACCTATTGCCCTAAAATTTAATAGCCTAATGTTTTGGTAACAAATGTAAACCAATGTTTTCTTTCGTTTTTTTATTAGGATCATTTATTTATTTTTTTTCAAAGGAGAACCAATCTCATGGCATAGAAATGTTACAACTAATTATTATGAACTTAATCGGAGTAAATGAAGCTCAATGTCAAGCGTTTTATCGTTAAGAGGTTTATGGCTCAATCCTTGCAACAGAAAATTCATTTCTGGGATATGCCAAGAATGCCAGGGACTCCATGACGGCTCACCGCGACCTTAAAAGGGCTATGGGGATAACTCAAATCTAGAATTGAGATATCATAAATATTTTACGCCATAATGTTTATTTTTATGGTGAAGACTTAGTGACTTTTATTTTTTGAATAGATATCTCTAATGAGTTAATTACTGGTACATACTCGTACATATACTCAAAGTTATGAAATAATACAACACTATGATCAAAGCTCATTCTAAATTTTTTTCTCAATTTTCAATTATTTTTTCACACTCAATTATAAATATTAGATTTTGCTTTTTCGTATATATTGCTATTTCGTAATATATATATATATATAGCTAATTATAAAATTATTTCCGAAAAAGCAAAATGTAATATTTATATATATATTATAAGATAATTAATAGTTACCGTTAGTGATCTATCAATTATTTTTAATCACAAAGTTGCTATTTATAAATCTAATAGAATCATATGATATTATGTGTCGGTCTTGTTTATAATGTTATAGCTATTATTGTGTACATTTTTAAAAGTAAGTTTGTAATTATAATGCATTTTTATTGAATCACTCTATTATCAATAACGTTCTCAAGGAATAAAATATAAACTTCCACTATCGTAAATTATATCAGCTATTGCTTTGGGAGTAATATTACAGTGAAAATACATTAATAAATAATAAGTGGAGTATTTAGGTATCTCTGTTGTGTTAAAAGTATCTTCATTTTTCTCCATCTTGAATATATGGGCCATTTATACTTGAAAAACTTGCAAAATCAGTGTGTTATAGGTAGTATATGATAATAATTTTCATTTTGTTAGCTAACCTATTTAGTTCATACATGGATGATTAATTTAAAACCCTAAAAGGGAGAAAAGTGGATGGTTTCAATGCATTCTTCATGGGGTTCTAAAATATTGACGAAGGTATCAAATTACAAAATTTACCTGCATGGATGTATTTTAATGATGTTTTCTGGTAATTTTAAGGTACTAGACCTTCCTTTTTTTTCTTTTGAACCCGAAATATTCATTAGGAGATAATTTAAATTTTCCGGTACATTAAAATGTGCAGGTGATTTTTTTTAATTCATAATTTTAGCTATTGTTTTAATGCAATCATGATTTAATTTATTTAATGGAAAACCTCTATTCTTTTCACTAATGAAGTATGTGTGCAAATATACTTATCATTTAATTCTGAATGTATAGCTAAGACTACTGGTTATCTTCGTTACATTTGACTAAAAATTGGAAGATTCTTAAAAGTTTCGTCCAGTTTTTATTTGGGAGGGGGGAGGAGGTGAATCCAACACTTCTAGAATTTCAGCTGGACTCTAAATTATCCTATGATGCATTGAAAACGTAAGTTTGTGGTATAAGGGTGAAGGAACATAAGTAAACTAAAAATCATAAGTAAGTAGATGTTATTATAATCTACAATCTTGTAATATTATCAATAATCTAACCTAACCTCCAAATCTAGAATATTTATGAAAACATTTGAGTCTTGTAGGACAATATGATGTTTACCATTTTTCTATTCTGGCCACAAAAAATTATCTTTCGGATAGATGCATTTGTAGATTATAAAGTGGATTCTATAATAATTGTGTAACTAGGATATACGATGAAGAAAAAACACCAAGGTACAATACCTTCCCCTACTATTAATAATTATTTTATGACGTTAGGTGAAAACAATCAGTAACCAAATATATATATATATATATAAGTTTAATTGTTTATTTTGATCAGGATAGACATATCAAACAAACTATCTTGTGTTGCTCTGTAAATAAATAATTTATTTCATTAGTTCTATATACACAGATTCACACCGTTTACCCAAAACCTACCTGTAAACACAGAAAAGAGATTTAAAGTACAATCTTTAATATGTCAATACCTTTTAACAATTTTTAATATTTAACTTTTAATAAACTCTTGATGATTAAATTATCTAAACACACAGTTTTTCTTAACTTTAGCTTTTCCCAGCCGTGTAAAGTGGCCAATTTACTTCTATTAGGCGTATCGCGGCAAAATTAAAGAAATACATTTTCTTTACATATTAAGTTTTATGAGTCGTATATTTTATACATGCATGTGAGTGTAACGAGTACTCGAGATATGGACATGGTAATAAGATGCTGGTATCGACATAAGCGATACAAATGACTTTCTTTAAGTAATCCCTACTTTGAGAGCAGCACTCAGGCTTGCAATCATGCAGCGTGATATGTTAATATGTTCTTGGACGTACAGGCTAAGTGTTAGTTACATCTATTAGATACATTTATGCTGTTTGTTCGCCCCTTTTCCACGCCCGGTCGTCGTATATCATTTTAATCCCGAGGAATTTTTCGTGTGGGCCGGAACACCTAGCGGGCTAATAAATACAACCGTGATTTATAACCGCTCTTATTAAATAGTAGTTCATATTATAAACTCATTCAAATGTCGGATGATTTATGACGCTAAAGTCATTTTATTCAGTGTTGTGCAATAGTTGTAATTGTTTAAACTAAAGCTGATAAAATTATACATATCAAATATATGACAGAGAGTCAGATAGCGATCATTTCTCTGTCTGATCAAGTGGAAAGTATTCGATCCGAAATCGGAAGATACTTTCACGCTGTGTGTTGGGGTTACTAAAACCTGACATTTTTGACAAATCATTGACCAAATTACAGTTGTACGACTCACAAGCCTTCGGCTGTTTAGTTTTCTGAAGCAGCTGCTCCTAAGCAGATATTAAAGATCAATTTAAAAATAATTTTTTTTTCTATATGCTCTTGTATTCTCATTTATTATATTTTATTCCAAACTTAATGTGTTCTGTTATTTCTGAAGTTTGAGTGATATAATTACTGAAACCAATCAGTTAATATCCATCACTGAATTGGCAATTTAAATATAATATAACAACACGTCATCTTTTTATACTGCTGTATACTCGTACGAAACGTGTGTCCGTTACAGTTTTTCTCTCAAGAATGATATTCTGAAAATCCAAAAGAAATATCGTTCCGATTTTATTGTACTTTTTTTTTGCATTATTTCAGCTGTTTAAAAATTTGTTAAACTTTCAAAAAGGCTTAGTTGTCAGTTACCGATATGGTTGGGAATCAATTGAAATTTGAATCTAAAAAAAAAAATAAAATACACAATTATTTATTTTATTTCAACGCCCTTTAAGCATTAGTACATATTTATAAGAAACACTTGGTAGTGGTAAAAAATGGATGAAAATTAATTATTTATTATTTCCGGTCCACACATTTATTCAGTAAAATGTTACTAATTAGTCAACATAAGAAACAAGGTACATAATCTCTCTGTGTATTCTCATAAGATGTAAGTTTCAGGTTAACGAGGTTTTCGGTTCATATCCCTACACAGACATGGGAGTGACGAATGCTTAGCCTGCTCCAGTAGAATTTCATACGCTACGAAATTATTAAAAATTGAATGTTCATTTGACATACAGTCTCGAGCTATTTACCGTATACCGAATGTTTTGCGATCGTCGTACAATAGTTGTAACATTAACTGTTCTAGGCTCAAGGATATAAATTATAAAATGAAGTAACTAGCCAAGTCCTTTAAGCGAATACCGGGGTGGTAAGTGGGCAGTGTTGGCTGGAGACGAGCGGTCTAACGCCGGCCAACTGGCCAGCTCGGAGCCCCACTCAAAATACCTGACATTTATTTAACAACCATAATAATATATGTCTAAATAAACATGCTTAAAACTGATTATATTACGGGGTCATAAATTCATACCAATTATATTCAACGTGTTAATTATTTTTCATTAATTTTTATGTAATATGTATTTAGTTCATATGTTGTGGATTCGCAAATTCAATTTCTACAAAGATACCACCATTGAAATCAAATAGGTACTTAATTAATACTGAATGAATGGAATTTTGTATATAATGTATGAAATATTTCTTATAAACCCAATAAATGATGTGAATAAGAAAAAGATAAATATAAAAGACATACAAGAATTAAATTTTTAAAAATGAAAGCACCATAACGATTTTCACTGTGGATATGTGTACATAGAAATTATGTAAAAATTATATTATTTTACCAAAATATCTAACGTGAGAAATTATAATATTAACTGAAACAATAAAGAGATTTTTTAATATTTATTGAACATAAAGACTGTTAATTTGATCGTTGTAAAAAATATCTGTACTTCTAACTTGTAGGAAATTTTTCGCTCTTTAAAATTTGCCTAAAATGCACTGTAAGTGTTACTGATGAAAAAGTGCTTTTTCAAGATGGTGGAAAACGCACAAGGGAGGGGGGTTGAAAACTTGTATTTTTCAAGAGAGGGTACATACAACATATTTGAAAATCAAAATTAGTCCTCATTTTGCAACATTAAACCCCCTTTTTTGTGCTATCTCTACTGGGCCATCTAATGGAATAACTAAACATTAAAATTAAAAAAATTACCATCACTTATTAGTTATTTTGGACTCGTTTCTTTGGCAAACATAACTATTAAAACAAAATATTAGAATATTTTAAAAATTATTTTAATATCCCATTTTATTTCTTCAGTCATTGGTTATTTGTATGAATTAGATATGTTGTTGCAGGATTAAAATAGTTAAAATAAAAATGACTATAATATATAACAGTTCCAGTTATAATACTTAAAAAAATCTTATATCTATATTTTTGTACATCACAGAAACATATTTAGAAATTGAATGGGTTTTTGAAAATATTTGTCTAAAATTGACAGTACATAGTATAAAATTCAGTTTCAAAATACACTACAATAGTGAGTAATAAATCTATAAGTAAAACTGGCAAGGCGAACAGGTAACCAATTTGTTAAATTTTAAAATTTAATAGTTATTTTGGACTCGTTTCTTTGGCAAACATAACTATTAAAACAAAATATCAGAATATTTTAAAAATTATTTTAATATCCCATTTTATTTCTTCAGTCATTGGTTATTTGTATGTTGTTGCATGATTAAAATAGTTAAAATAAAAATGACTATAATATATAACAGTTCCAGTTATAATACTTAAAAAAATCTTATATCTATATTTTTGTACATCACAGAAACATATTTAGAAATTGAATGGGTTTTTGAAAATATTTGTCTAAAATTCACAGTACGTTGTATAAAATTCAGTTTCAAAATACACTACAATAGTGAGTAAAACTGGCAAGGCGAACAGGTAACTAATTTGTTAAATTTTAAAATTTAATAGTTAGAAGCCCGTGCGGGATATCTTGGCTTCGACTCCAAATAAATATTTCCCAATATTTTCTCACAAGGAAAGGAATAAATGTTTACTCTTTCTCGGTTTAATATCTTTCTGTTAATTTTATTTTATTACCCTCGTTTTAATATAGGAAACCGCAAAATCGTTAAAAACGACTTTAAACAACCCATATCCATTTATTTACACGGGTGTGAATACAACTTTTCTAGTGTATAAAATTTATCGTTGAATATTTTATTTTTAACAGAGGAGCAGCCCGATTCTAAATATAACTTTGAGTGTTGACTGTAAATAGATTTTTTTTTAATCGGATGCCATGTTAAGACAAATTTTTTTTCCTGTATCTTCAGCTATTTTTAAATTAATTCTTTTTATAATCGGATGTGACTTCACTTCCCAGCACTGGTAGTCATAAGAATGTATGTTCAGTATATAAATGAATAGATTCTTTGTATAAACCTTTTACTTCTTATCATATGGCATTTCGATGCAAAAGTTGATTATGATTAAAAGGAGTGATGATTAAAAAAAGGAATACTGTTCTCCCAAATTTTTCGTCCCAATATTAATTTATAGTTTGTAGCGACGGACTAATAAAAGTCCATCCAACGGAAACATACAACTCAAAAGAAAAAAATATATATATTAACATGAAGTTAAAATTTTGCCAATACATCGATGAAAAACATACGTTTATTACTCCAATGTTGTGTCGTTCAAATAAAAATATAAATAAATTAGATCAGTTGTCAAAAAAAAATTTTCTTGGTCAGGAAATCGTCATATCAAGCGAAAATGAAATATGTTGTTCATTTTCCATTTCTATGGAGCTCAGCTATAGTTAGATGTCATTAATGGTTTTCATTGCAACATGCTGCTTAATATTATTTGTCAGATCTGTCTCACCGTTGAAAAATATTGCTATCGTATTAAATTTAAAATTTCAACCCATCCGCAATCCTGTACCCTTGGCGAGTATTAAAATTAACAGGATTTTGTGTATTTGTGGACCTATGAACGTATTCTAACAATGTCGGTGTTACCTTCTCATTATTTTCAACTAACGTGACGGTTTCCTGGTCGGGATCAATATTGTTAAAAAAACTCTTCTAGGCCATTTGTTGTGCAGTGGCTGCCTGAGGACGGACTTATACCAATTCGAAACGTTGTGGCAAATTATTATTATTTAATGACATCTGGAAGTATAATAATCGCATCTTTTTAATTATAGTTAATTTTGACTTCTTCATCTTTAACTATTTCTTGTGTGTTGCTAATCGTGGATGAGTTGCCTAATCCCATCTCGTCCAACGTTCTCTGGCCCTGGCAAGTCATTTCATTTCAACAATGGAGAAGGCTCTTTATTGCTGAAAGGAGTCCTGCTACACTGATCGCTGTAAATCTTTATGGGCCATTTCATGATCATTTTCAGCCAGGCTTCGAGTGTTCACCTGACTCAAGTATTATCTCCCATGGGGCAAACGAGCCAATCGTTTCAGGATTAATATTTATTCCCAAATTGGTGTGATCTTCCTCTAAGCAGTAAGGCTTGTTATTAAAAAGTATACAATAAAATGTTTCCCATTCGAAACAAATCAAATAGGCTTTTTATACGCTAGAGGTTTTTAAATGTTTTGTTTAATTAACTGAATTACATTTAAATGTAATATTGATTTACCATTTTAAAATTTATTTCTGTAGAAAGGTTATCAATGCGGTATAAAACAATGAATGAATATGAAATAAAAGATACTAACGTTCGCAGGCGTGTCATTTTATTCTTTGGATTGTTATTTTAGCCTTTCCAACCACCCTAATCCTGTAGCACAGTCTTTGCACTGCGCCACTCATCCCTATAATCCTCCTCGGAGACTGAAACGGCAGTGGCCTCGTGACCTGCTATAATCGCGTGACAGTGGGAGTCCTGGCAATGGCCAGTTTCTCCAATCATGTCCTATTGTATGAATGAGCGAGTGAATGATGACTGTAAATATGGTATGAATGAGATCATTTATCTGTATTATTATTCCCTTATAAAAGGCAGATTGTAATTATTGCACAATAAAGATTGTTGTTGGATTGTTATAAATCTTATTATATTAGGTGTTTTTTTTATGAAGTTGTTTGCTTTGTATGTAAATTTATGTTTTTTTGTCTGAATCGTATTCCTGAGGATGCCTGAATAGGTGAAACGTGTACTGTTGAAGTAATATCAGTCAATCAAGATATTTTGGAAAAGACTTCAAAATGTTTTGAAAAAACTAATTACATACAGTATAATTATAAAACCATTTCAGTCTGACACCCAGCCCCTCTCATATTCTCTCATTTTGCGCTCAATATTATTTAGTTTTACTAAGTGTCAAGTATCTCATCTTAATTTCTTGAGATCCTATGGACCTGTTTTCAAGCACCATAGTTAACTCCAGCTTTTAGAGAGGCATAATATTGAAGGAATGCGGTTTTAAAATAATTCTTTTTAAAACTGTTTTTTTACACTTTCTTTAAAAAATAAATAATTATTTATATAAATTGAGGTTAATCTAAACAAACAAAAAACTGTAAAATACCACTAGAAAAGTCAAAAACTGTGCAATCTTATGTAAGAATTATGACTGCGATCTTGTATTAGTTTATAGCATTACTTTTCTTTCAGATCCTTCTTAATATATATTGAAACGATTACTATTAAAAAAATTTAATAAATGGTACGAAAAATATACTTGAAACATAATCGAGCATTCCTTGAGTATAACGGTTCTATGAAGAAAAATGCTGACGCTAGAAGTAGATGAAAATCATTCTTCAGTATGTATTATTATTATTGTAAATAGTTATTACAACATTTACTGATTTATAGAAGTGTACATGTCTGTATAAGCAATTCAATCCGGGCGGTTGTGGTGCATGAATTTTGTAAGTATATGTAAATATTTTCAATTTGACAGGATAAATTACATAATCGGAATAGTTTCGAGCTAGGGGGGTTATTTTAGAAATGGACTGTTTATTTTCATGTTGACAGATTATCATTGTTGCTAAGCTGCAGTAAACTACAATTAATTGCCATAGCTGTTAGTTTATCTATGAAAATGTCATAGGACGTGTCTAAAATTAACGAGAGCTCCATGGCCAAACACGAACATAAACCATCGAATGGGAGTGGAGATAATCGTATAAACATTTATTTCAGTATGTTATAGCAGTATATTAATTTTTCATTGCTGTTTAATCTAGTTATTTACATATGTAAAAATCAATGTATATAAGCAGTCTCAGAAATATGTAAAGTAAACATGTACTCAGATGATTTAACAACATATTATATTTTACCTTAATGGTAAATATTTTAGGTAAATCTTTAAAAAAAAATTTCCAAGTTGATACAAATGAGCCAGTTTATTTAATGACAAGGCTATTAATTTAATACATACCTTGTCCCAGAATTGTATTAATTAATTAAAATACGATAAATTACGTCATTCCCTTAACATACACTACATAAATTTAAAATTCGGTATTATAGGACACAATTATTATTCCTATACTCAAGGCTTCTTGTTCTTGTCTCAGGTTCTGACGCATATTTAGACACATCAAATCGTGTTTTGATGCTTATAAATACTCATTAAGGGGTTAAAGTTTTAAAACAACAATTGAAACCGGTGACACACCTGAAACCAGTAAAACTGAATTAACAAAAGTTTGGAAAATCTCTAGCTGAACCCTTATAGCTGTAGCAGTTCATAAATGGACGATTTTGGAAAATTTCTATGATGTCTGGTAAACAGAGTGGTTACACAACGTTCACAAAAATTCTGTGCGAATGACAAGGAACATCACTACGCTTAGAAAAAAATGACTAATGATGAAGACATGGAGTCAAAACTTTCTGAGGAAAAGTCTGAACCAACAAAGGTCCTTTCACCTTTTCTATCAAATCAGACCTAGAGAAAGAAAATGTTTTAAATATCTTATGGACCAGTTTTCCAGGTTTGTCCGAGGTAAAGCTAAATGAAGTTGAGTTTTTTGGACTTGATATCAGAAAACATTTTAAAACGAAACCAGGAACTAATTATGCAGAACCTTTTAAATTTCAAGTTAAAAATTGGTCAGTTAACAGTAGAAGTTACTGTTCCCATTCACACACTGAAACCCAAAACGCTGAGAAAACTATTGAGGACTAGAAATATTTTTTTATATTTAATTTTTACTTTGAATAAATATCTGAGCTAAGATTTTGTGTAACTTATGAACTTATTAAATTATGAAATATTGATATGAATTATTTTTATTTTTAAAACAAATCCTCTTATTTTTAAGCAGCCTTAAAAGATAAAAAAAGATGGATGTCATTTTTGAGATGAGCGCAGACAATGTGAAAAAAATCAATAAAAGAATTATTATTTTCCAAGCCTGTGCAATTGTAGGCAAGCACTTTTTTTTGGTTTCGAATATCATCATTTCACAAAACTATTATTTCAATGGCGCGACTGTCTTGCCGCAGGTGGTCCTTAAAATCCAGCTCTGATGCTTTACGAGAAAACAATCCAAACCAATCTACCTCCTTGAAAATGTTTCTCAATAAATAAATAAACAGGGGTTTAGAAAAAACAAAACTCTGACTTTTATGGTCTTCGTGAGTTTTAAGTTCAAGCTAGCGACATAGAATGCTACAAAGAAATCTCATTTAATTCTTTATTACAAAAAAATGTATATAAGTTTTTGCAATAGATCAATTTAATCATTTTTCTAATGATAAAAACTAATTTTGAAGAAATTAACGATGATTTAAATCAGTATGCTGTTTGACTTTCGACGGTCTGATACTAATATTAGAGGTTTTTGGCATTCGACCGCTATGAGTAAGCTTTTTTGGCTCTAAGATTACTTTAAGACAAAACAACTGAATAAATCTGAACAAAAATTGAGTCCATTTTTGCATAAGAATTGTGTCATAGAATAAGGACCCTACTCAATCCGTTTTCTATGACATTGAGAATATTCAGCTGTTAACTCAACTTTGATTTTGATGCATACACAGTTCAATAACCCAGTTGAGAACAGCCCTGATCTATTTCCAAGCATTCGGTAAATGCTTTTATTGGTTCACTTAGGCGTTTAGTTAAATTATACATTATTGTATAAATGAAAATTGAAAGTAGGTGTGAATAAATTAATCCCAATTAATAATGACGTAAACCTAGATTGTAAATTTTCAATTAATGATTTTTATATATAGAAATACATCAGATGATTTGTTTTATAACCAATCTACAAAGGATTTGGCCATTTGAAAATTGTATGATAGAAAGATTTTAATTATATATTTAAAAATGCGAATACCATATATTACGATGAAAATAGACTTATTTAGCTGTGGAGGGCAGTGGGGGGGGGGGGTCAAAGTCATTCACAACGCCAAAAAACTGTTACTCTGAAAGAAATTAAATATAAAAAAATAATTAGTAAGTAAAGGTATATATTTGTTTCGTGTAAATAGTAAAATTTAACGAATACTAATCGCTTGGCCGTGTAAACCAATGGCATATGGAATCGTGGAAGTTTTATGGTTACTTCCCATAATCATTTTATGTTATGTTATTTCTAAGAGTATCTCTTTAGACAAGGCAATCCCTCAAAATATCCCTTGATGTAGAATAATTCAAATTAATTATTATTATTAAATTGTCCACATTCTTTTGGGACTTGAATATATTTCCATATGTCATTGCTTTATATGATCAATTGTTTAATATTCTTTTTATATAAGTTTTATTATTTAAACAAATATCTTTAAGTACCAATTGTTTTTTTATATTTTATTTCTTTGAGGGTAATTGACTTTTTTTACCATACTGTATTACGGAATTCCCCCACCCGCCTGTATAAAAAAGTTTATTATCATCAGCATAATGATGGTTCACCTCTAAAACCTTGTCCATAAAAACAAATTTTACTTAGAAAACAAAATACTTTCTATATTTTAAAAAAAATATTGTGATTATTTTTTTCATGTTGTATTTTGAAATATTCATTTGAAAGAAAAATTATGACTTGTGAGCATTATGTACTTACAAGATTTTATGGAGGAAGTGAATTGGACTTACAAGGTTTTAAAAGTAAGCTATCGATATGTCCTAAGCATTTTTTAAATACTTAATTTAGGACTTTTGATGATACAATGTTTGTATGATAAAATCGCTTATACAATGGGCATTAACAAGTATTAAAACAATTCATCATAAACACTTGTTCGTCTAAAGAATTTTGATAACATTTGGAAAAATATTTCACCGTCAAATGAATGGGGACGATTTGAAAATTTAAAAATATTTTTTATTTATCTGATCGATTGGTCGCCGTGGATGGAATTTATTTACTATGGGAAATAAACACGAAGCGTTAAAAATGATGTAAAATATCTAAATAATATTTAACTATGCCGTTAAAAGGATGTTTGTTTAGGGGGTCAACATTTTGGGCCGGTATCACAAAGTCATAGTTGTGTTAAGTAAATAGAAATATGAAGCTCTGGAACAGCCATTACAAACGGTAGGTTTGGTCTACAATTTAATTTAAAAGAATTGACCCTTTAAAAATTATTTGACTTAATTTAATTTATATTTTTGACAGGGTGTAATACACCCAAACGCGATTTCGTAGAAAACATATTTGTTTTATTCATTGCAATAATTATATTACTGTTGTAATATAATTAATTGGTGATTCAGGAAATTAATTTAATTACATCAGGGAGACGGTTTAATTCATATCGAAATCAATTTATTATCACTTTTAGTAAAAATTTGAATCGAGGTCCGTGTATTAAAAAAATAAAAAATTGTTAGCTATTAATGCTGCAAGGTAGTTTTCCAGTTGCGTAAGATATTACAATTGACTGCAGTAAGCATTTATTTTAGTTCTTTCTAAGAAACAATTACTATGTAAAAATATTGGAAAAAAATCAAAAGGAAATAATGATCAAATGTAAATGAGCCCGGTCAAGGTTAGCAGGATTTGTTGTGGTACGTGATCTGGGTAACTGCAGAGAGGCTTTTGATTCTTTCGCCAGTTTTTATATGATTTACCTGTACCAATATTCACTCAAACTTACGCTAGTGTTAAAAGTAATTCGTATGGAAGAATTCATTCATAATTATGTACTAATATGTGCATACACTTTCTGTCCATGGTCTCATCGCCCCTCCCCCACGCCCAAGAAGACAAGTTGAAGGAAGGGCTGAAAGCAGCACAGCCACTCTCTCCGACCGTTTCACGATTTGGTCCTCACCAGAGAGATGGCAAGAGAGCCACATACGCTCAGGATAGTATATTGGCACATATTGGCCGCCGAGAAGGATTGTGGGGATGAGTGGCACTGGATACGGATTTGGATGAGCAGAAAGGTATTCATACAATAAACACATAAAAATTCTACCAAGGAGTTAGTAATATAAAAGGGTGGGTTGATTGCAGTTCTGAGAACATTGGGTTGGAATGTTTGGATTCGTTTGATGTTCAACGGTTTGGCTGTCCACCACGATTCTATTCCAAATTGGTTTTAATAACTGTTTGTAAAAGTGATGTTTGCGTGAGGATAGAATTTATGTCAAGTAGTCTGTATGCCTGTCCAAATCTTTTGTTCAATCTTGTCTCTTAAATCTTGTATGAAGGTTCCAAATGACTCTTTTTATTTATTGTTTTTTAAATCTGTTTTGGTTTAAGAGCCAAATCGTGCCACCGACCAAAGGGTAATCACGGATCTCCTGACGAGGGATCATTTAAGTTAATACAGTGAGACATAAAATATACTGTAAATAATATTAATAAGAAAGATGTAAAAAAAAATATTCGAGCTACCCAGGATGCTTTTATCAACAACTATATATATATATATATTGTAACATTCATGATATTTGAGAATATCATGACCAGCCACCCTCCCACTTTGTCCAGCATCTGCCCTTATGCTCTTAGGAGTGGGGATGAGATGAAGGGTGAGTCTTAGTCAGTCTTAGCTAAGAGCCAGAGAGCAAAGCAGAGCAAGCTCCCGTTCCGTTGACGGTCATCAACACAAGCAGAGGAGAAGAAGAAGAAGAAGAAGAAGAAGAAGAAGATTACACGGATATCATCGATTGGGTGATATAGATATTGTTTTTTTATTATGGATCCATTAAAATGAGATTGAGCTCAATTTTCATTTTTTTTATATAACTAATTAGTAGTAACTATCCTTGTTCAAAAGGAATTGAATATTTTTTTATATAATTAATGTCAGCACTATTTATAATTATAATTATTTGTTATAACCATTTTACTTGTATATATTTCACAATTCCCAGTTTCTCAATTTATTAATAACTATAACATTAGCCTTGAGATCGGGCGATTCAATCGGGATAATTTCCTATGTCAAAGACATAAAAACAAGTTGAATTAAAGATCTCATGACGGACCTACCAAATTAGTTAAGGTCAATTGATATAATAAATTAGAAAATAAAATGGTAAAAAATGAGGTAGGTTCCAATATATTATATATATATATTAGCAATGACAAGGCTCTCTTGTATTGTTCATTGTTAGCATTTCGATTAGAGTATTGAATTAAAGGTCTTGACTTCTTGATTGACAATTTGTAACTGGCATTTCGTCTTTAATTAAGATAGCAGTAATTCCATTTCATGTCCCAATAAAAGACAATCCCGTGAGATTAATGAAGGGTCATTAATTATTTAATAATTAAAAATAAATAAATCATATGGAAAAGGATATCAAATTAAACAAAATATGTAATATATCAGAACTTCTTATATGTAATAAGTCATAGCATGTAAATGTGTTGGATTCTGGTAGACTAAAATTATTAATAGCCACGCCATTGTTTTCGCTGCTTGTAACTAATATATTGCAAAATTTGACCTTTGAAAAAGTTGATAAAATAGATGGTGGATGTATTCTAAATAAACATTCTCCATGTTTCACAGAGATACGTACTTGCATTATAAGCCTATAATTTATTACATTCTTTCGACAGCAACTGCACAGAATCTCCAGGAAATGGACGAAGCCAGTTTAAAAATAGCGAGTGTTCAGCCTTAGAAATTCCCGTGTAAACAAACAATCCGATTTAAATAAAACCACGGGGCAAACTCGTTTTGAACTATGGAAGTTTTACGTCATCCTTGTATTTTGAATCCTCTTTGTATTTTAATAACCAGCCAAAGGGGAAAAGTTAGCGCCGGCGCAGGGAATCTAACCCATCCTTTAATAAGACTAAAAATAGTAACTATTAATATTTATTCTTATTTTATTGTTAATTAAAGTTATCTGATATTTTCGTAATAATTTATAGCTCAAAGATTCAAAAAAACGTATATGTACCTATAGTTCATTTAAATTGGGACTTTAGCTTTTCCATTTAAAAAAACAAAACAAAAGAAAACATGTGCACCATATTTGTTCAAAACTTTTATTTAAAATAAATTATATGACACCTTTAAGTCAATAATATTTTTTAATTATATTTAACTACGTCTAGACAATTATCATCCCTTAACAATTTTTTCCTTCATAGCCCCTTTAAATTTACAGATAATTATATATAGTTATAGATCCTCTGGCGAATCTATTTACAAATTTTTTTTGTATTTCCTGTAGCATCGCTACATTATATACAGGTTTATATTATTTTATAAAAATTATATAATGAATAAACAAGTATAATGATATACATTATACGTGACTGGACTAATATGACTAATAAAGGTTAATAAAACTATTTTTTTCCCTGTGATCATTTAGTTTATTGTATACGAGAGGCAACACCAACAGCTAGAGCGATGAACTTTTTTCTACTTAACCAATGATTCAAAAAAGTTTTAATTTTATTATATTTTGAAAGATAAATTATATTTCAAATTGAACTGTTTGTTGAATTGTTTATTTGTATTATAATTACTTGGTACATAACGGACCGAATAAATCATATTTTTTTCAAGTTAAAAAAAATAAAACTTTGACTTGTCTATAACAACATTTTGAGTTGCTATAATTTATTATTATTTATTTATTATTGTGTATTTATAATTATTTTTTTCTCATGCCTCTAACTCAAAGTGCTAACTATAAGAGGAGTAACATTCATTTCTTCATAATCGTTGAGGGAAATATTTATTTGTATATGAGCTCTTTTTTTTTTTCGGTATTTCTAAATAAAACATAACTATTAGAATACTATCCACTATTAGTTATTATATATTTTTGAAATTTATTGAAACCGATATATTTGTATATTCTCGGACTAATAATATTTTACAGATTTGAAGTTTGGCGCCATTTTGAGGGAAATCTTCTGCCATGCGCATGACAAAGCAATTTGTAAATGAGTATTAATATACCGAAATGTATGAATAAATATGAATAAATAACAGCACTAAAAATTGTATTATTGCGTTATTGTAATCATTCAGCATTACGATTTGCGCATCTCGTGAAAACATTTGATCTAGACATACTGTATACCGAAACGTCATCCATCAATAAATATATTGAAAATGAATGATTCATCTTTTATCAAAAAACACAAATTCAACAAACAATTTAACTTTTTTATAGTTAACTATTTCTTGAGACAAATTCCAATAATAAACCAAAAAATGTCTTTTTACTGTACCTAATATACTAGCTGATTATAATTTTGTTATCTTTAATTTTTATAGCGTATAGATTTTTAAAAATAGCTCTATAACCCATTATTTAATAATTTACAACTAAACCCAAGATCTACTTCATGGAATTAAAAAAAGAACAAAAAACTTCATGCAACTGCAATGATCCAATAAACTAACTATCTTAGTTTCCACCGATTATCTTCCTGGATAATTGCATATCGTTTTCATTCTTATTCTTATAAATTTTCTTTTTAACTTTCTCCATCAAACTTAAGCATATTTATTAAATGCCGCATTTGCAACTCCCACTTGATAAAAAAAAGTCTTCTTTATTACTACATCATTATAAAAATTAAAAAAGAGCTACTTTTAATGTGACTAACTTTTTTGAAATTATTTTCATTCACTTCTATGAATATTATTATATCTTCAAAGCAGTGGGTGATAATCGAGTTTGAATTTCTCACAATCGATAGTTATGACTTCTTATTTATTTATGCCATTTTTATGACACATTTTAGAGCACAGTCACTCTTACCTTCGCCAGGTGCTCGAGTACCAAGTGCCGAATCGAGAGGATCAACAGATGGTCGCCGGACCTTTGGTTACTGCACTTCCTCTGGAGTCAACGCATCGGTACCGGAAGTGCGTGCAGGAGCCGGAGTACTCTGGATACCCGGGACTGACGGAAGTCTTGGAGGAGGAGTTACCGGACGCACAGTACTGGCACGTGGCTAGGCCGGAGACGGACTGGGCTAGTGCATAGAGGATGCACATTTGCAAGGAGCCTTACTTGCAGCGGAGGGGGGGTGGGGGCCGCTGTAAAATTAGACCCACTGGTGGGGTGGTCCTTATGCAACTGCAACCCCATCAGGTGTGACCGTTATCTAGCGTCCGGCAAGTATGGCCGCTTCGTATTGTGTATCTCATAGCTCTCACCTACCTTTATAATTTCAAAGTTAATATATTTTATTATCATAAATGAGCACTATATTATTTCCCACTGATTAGAGTGATTTATGCTGCAATATTACCATTCTTGAGTACCCATATTTATAAAATTATAATATGACTTTACTAGAATTTTAAGAAGAAACTTATATGATGTCTTCTATTATAACACAATCAGATCTATTACTATACATAACACTAAATATCAGTGTAAAGTTGTGGGCACACCAGAGAGTGATATAAATTAATTGGTATGAATAGACCGCAATACACCTTCCGACATAAGCACGGGTTTCCAATTAGATTGAAACTTCTTTATTGTGCTAAAATTACAATCTGTCTTATTGGGCAATATGTAATTGTGATAAATGTCCTCATTCATACCATATTTACAATTTTCATTCACTCTTTCATTAATACAGTATTTACAAACAGCCCAGAAACCTCCCAAAGCGGAGTCTTGAGAAGTTCCGCCTGCTCCTCCGTCAGCCGCATCACCTGGTACGAGCCAGTGGAGGCGGTTCAAGACTGAGAGAGCCACAAACGCTCAGGACATGGTTGGAGAAACTGGCCATTGTCATGACTCCCACTGTCAGTTCATCCCACTATCAATTATAAATTCATAACATTACTTATATAAGAATATCTATGAATAGTACTGGCTCTTTAGATTTGCATTGCTTTATTTTGTGCACATACTGCCCCGTATTATTTTCACTTTTCTTGCACCGTTAAATAACTATCTGAAGCTGACAAAGAAAAAATTCACAAAACATAAGCAATTCAATTTCCAATATCTTACACATAATTCAATAAATTCTTTCCCCATATCAGATTAAATGCTCCATTGTAACAATCGAAATCTACAATAATAATGATATTATAAATTTCAATGAATCCTTTTTTGAAATTACTACTTGCTAGTTATCCCCTTTTGATTTATGCGTGCTCTGATCTGTATTTTGTAGTCAAATGCTAATGGAAACTATATCTTTTCCAATAAGGGATGATAATTACTAAATATTAAATTATTGCTAAAATAAATTCTAATCGCTTAACACAAGTAAAACGTCGTGCAATCTGTTAAAATGTTTAAAGAAGAAAATTGTTTGCTCCTAAAACTTGTAAAGATTCTCAAGGCGCTCAAACTTCTCACCAGGCGCAAATAGATTATTTATTTTTTGTTTCCACCAGTGATGTTTTTTCTCAATTGAAATGCATCAAGGCACCACGATAAGACAGAGCGTCACGATGGTCAGAACTAGTTAGGAAAAAATCCATCGGGCACAAGATTTGACCCAATAAATTATTTAAAAAAATTTGTTTTGTATGTTTCGTCGTTTTTGTTCTACTTGCGTATAGTTATTGGCCAAAACGGGATACTTGGTCTCCTTGTTATGAAGGCACCCTCCTTCTCTCCACGAGCTACCGGATTGAGCTAGTCAGTATTATTGAAGGATTCCGGCTCCGTTTAGCTTTGGACAAATAGGAGATACGTCTTAGACACGTGCTTGCTGTCCTCAAATGCCGGTCGCTCCCTTCCAAACTATACAATCCAAGGCTGTGCAAAATTTGCACCCGAGCCAAAGGCAAACACAACATCCTCTACAGAATCCTCATCCCCACAATAGGAGCAGCTTGATGTGTAATCCTTCTTGACTGTTGAGTGGTTTAGAGCCCGAAAGTCCAACGACACCCATCCCGTTCAAAACATACATGCAGTTTTTTTCCGCTGTCTATCAGGCTTAGGTATTTTGCAGTCCCCTGTTCAACCTTAAAACATGCTCCGTTTGACATTGCTACGAGATAAAAAAATTCAATAATATCCATACGACATGATAAAATTTAATAATATCCATACGACATGATAAAATTCAATAATATCCATACGACATGATAAAATTTGGTTTCCTTAAAATTGTCATTACAGTCGTGTTTGCTGCTTTAAAGCATTTCTTGATTTAATGCCACGGTATTTTGCAAGGTAGTTATATTAGATGATACTCAAAATAGATGGAAAAAAAAAATCTAAAAATGAATATTTCGCATCTCATTGAGTCGTTGTCAGATTAAAGATTTCGACGTTGCAGTTAATGGGAGGTATCATTTGTTGCTAGTTTTATGTACTGTACTGTAAGCACTTGACTAGAATTTGCATTCCTTCAAAGATCACTACTACTGACGTAGGACGTAGGAAGTTGGGCTTATTCTTGGGCAACAATGAGACCGATTCTAAGTTGCTGTCTTGTTGAGTCTCATCCTGCGAGATGAGGTTGGTGAGGCCAAGTTTGGTCCTGCTTTACTCCCAAGTTGCTATGTATACCATTCTGTCCAGCAATGAGCACACTGACGAACCAAACAGGCTCCCGATGGAAGCATACTTTCGCGGGTCTCCTCGACCCTAGGACTCGGGAAGCAAACACGGTACCTTTTGTGGCCGGCCAGCGAGCAGCGGCCTTTGTCGCAGGCGGAGGTGTTAGCCACGGTATGCAAACTTCACTGGCCGGGCGCGCTATTGTGAGTCGCATAGCAACACCACTAAGGGCCCCTGAATGAGCACTCAACCTGCACCTAGTTATGCAATTGCCAGCATCGGCTGCATTCTCAGGCCCCATTCCTTCACCGGCCACTAAGGCAATGCCCTCACATTAATTTCTCGCTGTTCAATGCTATTTTACACACAGCTCTCGTAGCAGTGTGTAGGGTCATTCCATCATAGCACAACACTCGCTTTGCCGGATGCTCAATCGGAAGACTTACCTCTAGACAAATCGGGATCTCTACTATAGTGATCACTACTGTAGGTAATGGACATACTTATTATCCTTTTCTACAAGAAAAAAATAATCAGGAAATTCTATACCGTGGGGGAGTAGTGATGAGTTTGTCGATGTCGATGTTGGTACAACAACATTGCAAATAGCAAAACAAGGAAAGCGAAAAGGGTAAATAAACAAATGTGGAGTGTGTAAAAACTAAACACCATTTGCCATTCCACATATCTAATGATTTCTAACACAACGTTTTTGACTTTGACTTCATTCTGAAGAGTTCGAGGCTGGAGGTGGTTTGATAGCATACCCGGCAAGTACTATAGCTATTATCATCTCGAACCATTGAGATTGGCGGGATGGTCCCTTGAAATCGTTCGGATGAGACAATAAAGCTGTGGGGAGACAGTAGGGTTTTTATTTCTAAATATTTATTACTGTAGTGCACTTACGATACGACTAAATAGAGTCTCCCCCCCACTGAAGGTTTTATTAACAGACGGGAGGGATTCTAGTTTCATTCAGGTTTCCTTTCCTCTGCCTGCATGTATTGTGATGAATGGAAATTCCCGAGGAAACTGCTTTTCATGAAAGAGCAACTACGCCATCTTGTGGTACGTCAATTAGCTTGAAGAGAAAAGCTAGATTTTTGTGAGATCTACTTAAAAAAAGAAACGCAGCTACCCAATATCTGCTCAGCTAGCTAAGGAACTATTTAATCTTATTTCATATTTTGTTTTTCGGGTTAGAAGAGGGCTGCCCACCCGACCTGGGGTCTCTTCAACCCGGCTACTGACCGGTAAGAAAGAGATAAAATGGGTAAACCTTTGGTCTTTGACATTTGCTGGTGGCCTAGTCACCGGACAGCTTAATTCGCTTTGATTTGACTCCATAAGATCTTAGAAGGTGTGCCCCGACAGTGCACTATGCTCTGGAGGAGAGGAACAGTGTAGGTTTATAGGTAGTTTATGCGGTCTTGGAATGACCATGAATTAACACTCGGCATCTATGGGTAGGCGAAAACCGTCCGGATCCCAAAGGCGAGTGTGAACTGGTGAGAGGCAGACTGGATCGCTAGGGGAGACGCTACTAGGTAACGTTTGTAGGGCCCCAGAGACCGTCGTCGGGATGGAAAGGATCTCTTCCAAGGATGTGCTGGTTTTAGTGAGACGAAGGCCCATTAGAAAGGCGTGGATCTGAAAACAGAGCGAGGCTAGGAAAGAGAGGTGCAGAGGTTGTTGAATAAGAAAGCTATGGTTCGAGTAGAGCAGCAAACGTCAGTGCAGAAAGCAGTGCTCACGTCAGGTGCCGGGTTCCGAATAAATAGAAACATTTTTTTTTAAATTTCAAAATCCCTTTATTGATCAAAAGTTTTGCAATTTACAACTTTTCGATTTACAAATTTCTCCTCTTACTGCATACGCAGATGCATTCGAAGGAGGGTACAATTACAATAACAATTTTCTATTTGAAGTTAAAATTACAAATCACTGGGTACAGGACTAGGTGATGGGGCTCACCTTCAGTTTACAATGAGGGAACTACAAATTAAAACCTAAAACTAGAACCTAAGACAAAAGTCCTGCCATCGACAGGGGAACGGAGCGGGGGTTATCGTGTTAACCGGGTTTGTCAAGTAAATGGAAACAGCTCCGAATCTCGGCCTTATATAAGCAGGTCAGATGCCGGGCTACACCCGCACTCTCTGGTGGGCTTTAGCTGTGTCGTGATCGAGTTCCCCCTCTGTAACTGACGCCTAAGGTGTTTTATTATTAAAATATGGAAAAGTAGGTGGGTGTTTTATGGTTCGAAAAGAGGGGAACTTTTTTTTATTCGTGGTGAAGAAGTTGATACAACAATTTCTTAATGTATCATAATGATGCCTCTATCCTATGGAGTAAGTATTACTATTTCTAAATTTAACATTATATCTATCTATACCCAATGTTCAATAAAATATGTATTTAAAGTGTAGCTTTATTCGCATAAACAGATAATAAAAAACGGGTTTGTGAGGGTATCAATACATATATATAATTTTAAGTGAAAACTTAACACTCAAAATTACCTCAATAAACTCCAAAGAAAAAGAGGTATTTAAAAAGGAGTGGAGTTACTTCTGATGGTCGTGTCTGTTTTAGAGCTTTTTTATCCTAACCCTTCTTTTGATATAACGTAGGATTAAATGGTACTGAATCTTGGATTTGGTAGAAGTATATACAAATTTCTTATAGATCCGGGAACAAGTATTACAGTTGACAGAGATAGATTGTAATTACGTAATTTTGCCCAATCACTGGACCCCATAAAGTGAAGGTATTTATTGCAATTTAAGTCGTATAAATTATCTAATGGATCTCAAAAGTTTAACGTCATTTTTAAAAGTGTTCGAAATTTGCTGATTAGTTTTCAGTTCGGATGCAATAATCAGAAGTGTAGACAAAGAAATGGCTATTCGGGACACATAGTTTGTATTTATAATACAGTGGATTCGTAATTCATTGATATTGGTTGTAAAAATTAAAACTTAAACTAAAATAAATGGTTCGTAACAAGGCTATCGTTAATCACGCTTTGGCCAAATATACATGTCTATTGACGTAAAAACAAATAATAAATCTCTATACGAATGAGACAAATTTACGACAAATGTATTAAAACTGAAACATACCGAAGTGTGAACGATAGAAAACAAACATTCACTTTTTATTTATTTTTTAGATGGGTTGGCCAACGAAGGTCAATGATGAGGAAAAAAGCTGCAAAAAATAACCATTTGCAGCATTTTAAATCAATGTAGTCATCACGAGTATTGATGAAAAAAACAAACAAATTCCGTCAGATAACTAGATTGAAAATTATTAATCTGGGCCTTTTAATTGTGGTGCTCACTTTATGATTTTTATTAGGTAGAAATCTTAGAAGTATTAACATATTTTCCCCAAAGTCAAATATTTTTAGTACCATTAAGTACTATACTTTCTAAGGCACTTTAATCAAATGGAGGTCAATTTCATTTTACACATATTAAATATTTCACATTCATTTTTTTAAAACTATTATAAAAGTAAATCTCGCATATTCAGTAACATATTTCTTCGGGAGCTATACGTCATTTATTTAAAATTAAAATGTCACTTTCAATTGCGAGAATTTTGAAGAAATGATAATGGTGTGTAAGATTCAACGACGTGATTGATTATACTGAGAATTGTGTACTTTACTAAATTCACAGGATCAAGATGTTTTTTTTTTCATTAAATTGGAAAAAGTGGTTGGGGAACAATGCCGGTAAATACATGAGATCTGTAGTTACCAACTAAACCTGTGAGTTTTCTGAAGAAACATTTAATGGTGATGCGGGAATCATATATTGTTTCAGCTGTCAAATTATTGAATTAACACTCTTTTGAAGGGTATTTTAGTAGAGTATAATGGTAAAAAATACATCCAACAAAAACACTCAACAACAAAAAACTATTCACAGACTATATAAATATTTATAAAACAGCTTTATTGTCTTTCCAGAACCTATAATTTCTTTTTTATTGAAATAGCGGTTTCGACCGCCAGCCCACATAGCCCTGGTTAAAATATATAAAATATACTAGTGTTATAGATGGGTTAAATATCCCACGTAACCAATTAGAGACAAATGAAGATGACAGCTTAGAGCTGTCGAAAGCGCTATTTCAATAAAGAAGAATTTATAAGTTGTGGAAAGACAATAAAGCTGTTGTATAATTATACCATTCCACAATCCGAGAATAATCTTTTTGTTTTAAACTATATAAATGTTGCAAACAAAGAGAATATGCTGTTTTTATAAAATTATGGGCAGGGGTACATAAATAGTTACAAGGATTGCATTAGCGTTATTACATATTTCTCATTTATGATTGCATACTTCTGCGAAAATGAACACGTATATATGTACATATTTTACTGTTTTTATTACGCATAAATCACAGCCTTAGCTGTAAGCATTTCTTATCATTCGAAAATGTATTCCTATCTTTAATACCTAAGCTGACCTATTTTAAACGGTATATAATGCCCAGTTTTCTACCGTGGGAAGGACACGGTTGGGAAAGTGTTAGGCGAGGCAGTGCCTACGATAACATAACGCGAACACAAGAATGCGTCACGACTTAATCAGATATGAATATTTTGAAGGCGTCTGTCCGTGACTGTCAGATAAAATTCTATGGTCGCATAGATTCTGAAAAACAATCGGATCTGCATGAAACGTCCGGACCGGACTGACGCAATACTACCGTTGTCTGACCGTTGGAATACGAGCTAGGCCCAACGCCAAGCTCATGGCGCCAAACTACACTTCCAATACTGTTATCACTTATTAAATTAGCTCTTGTATGATTACCCTGGTATTGTGAAATCCCAGCGGATGTAATTATTTCGGAATTAAAAAAGGGATTGTAAAAAAAAAATGACCAAACTGCTACGTTAGGCGAACTAAGGTATTTTTTGGGTGCAGTTGTAAGGGTTACTTTCCATTAGCGATGGTCTTCCTCTCTGATCTTTTGTGTTTGCAAAGAAGTTAAAGAAATGTCAAAGAAGTTAATACGTGCCTCAAACACTACCCCGGCAGCTAAATCCTAGATCACTTCTGCTACTCCTATTTGTGAGAGGAAAAACGAAAGGTGGCAACCTGTCCTGTCTTTATGAGGGACCATAAAACAAATATCTCTGAATCCATTTGGGCCCTTCGAATAACACATCGTACTCCCTTAGTCTTTTGCTAGTTTTTACATTCCAAATTCTATGTCTTAGTATTACTTATAATTTTACATGTCATTCCCATGAGGGGGTGGAACATATAACAAAACAGACAAAACTTAGCTCATAATATTATTCTTCGGAATAGCAGTCCTCAAACAGAGACACTTGCATATCGATATTTATATTATATGACCTAAGTTTTCCATTCTAAATTATTCAAATGAGTGTTCATATACCTCAGGTTTTAGTATTAATTTTAATATATTGATTGATGCACCATTTCAAAATTTGAATTTATTTTTAAAGTAAGGTTACCTATTTGGTACTTATTTTCATTGTTGCCAATGTTATTATTAATTTTAAATTGTCTTATATACATGTAAATTTATGTTTCATCCAGGGGACACCTCGAAATGTAATATCAATGAAAAAAAAAAATATTTCAGGAGATACTAATTTTAATATGATATAAATATTAACACATGTTATATGCATCTATTTACTACATGTCCCATACAACACAATTACCCCAACTATATCACATGTACTTGAATTACGCACGATTCATTTCAAAAGCATATAATTGCAATATGAAGTTGGATAAATATTGAATAATTGAAGAAAGGGAGATAATATTAAACAAATAAGTGAAAAAAATTCGAATAACATAAAAAACTGTACAAAAGAAAACTAAATATTATGCAAACAATAAGAACATTAGAATGAACAATGATTATTATTTGGAATGGGTGTTCCATCTTTTCGTAATTTTGAATATTTGTAAAAAAATTAGCCGTGTTTCTTCAATTATCATTAGGTCAGTCATTGATAAATGTTGTTCATATATGTATGGAGATTTAATGATGTAAGCAATAATTTACAGATTCATGTTTGAAAGTTGGTCTTTTCTTTTTGGTATTGATGTATTCATGTAGTGGTGGTTTGAGAATTTTTAGTGAACGGTTGAATTCGTCCTTCGCATTCACCTTTGTAGTATTGAGGCAGTTCGTAAGTTGTGCCTGAGCTAATGATTTAATAATATTTGAGTAAATTATTGGTAGCGGCTAATCGTTATTGTTTATTTGTTTCTTAAATTCTCGGGGCCCTCCCTTCTAGATAGTAGATAGTAGGTAGTTAGACCCTGTCTCCCTTGTAGACAATCCATTTTCATCTTTCAGAAAAAAATATAACTGACACGAGGAGAAGGAATAACTCTTTGAGTAGTTTTTTGGTTTTTTTTTAATCAGTTTGAGAAAAAAAAACTTTTTAGGTGATAATTCCTATTACGTGAGTTAGCTGTTGTAATGTTTTTGTAAACGGCTTTGAACTGTGAGTACCATAGAAGCGGGCCGTTGCTAGGCAACTTGTTGCATACATTACACAACCTACCATCTAACTTTACCGATTGCTCTTCCCAACGAATATTCTAATACTCAATCATTGGGTTTTTTTTTAGGCACATTACATTGTTCCAGTGAGGGAGTACTAAATATTTCGGCGTATTTTATGACGATAAGAGAAGGGGCAATCAAAAGAATTTCGATTAATAGTACTACTTGCACATTACAATACTCAAGCACGAATGACATTTTAAGAGTTGTAGATATAAGGTATAAGTGTTATAAGGTACTATGATGCATTCAGCCTATAATAAAATTTGGCAATAGATTAGTTAAATCAAAAGGAAATATGTCTGAGGTTGATAATTTAGTCTTCCTTAGTTCGCCAAAAGAATTCATCTCTGATAGATAAAAAAGTAGGTAGTAAATATCTACAGATAGGAATCAAAACTTTAATTTTACCTTGTAGGCTTTATTAGTTTGAATACTTATGCTTGACAAATAATTAATACAAATGCTAGTGAGCGAGCCATGACAATAACATTTTTATTAAATATGCGAGGAATATCCTAACTTACAATAATGAACAGAACCATGATACCGCAAATGTATAAAATGTCTATGGCCAAGTACTGAAGATATTCGACAGAAGTTCTCGACTTCGTCAACTTAAGTACAGTCACAAAGATTTGGCCTCAACCTGCACTCCCCCGAACGGTCTCTATGATATTTCACATTAATTAGATATTTACGAGTAGTATACTTTTTACTATTTTAATTAGTCCTCAATACTGTGCTGCTGTTGATTTTTTTATAACCTTGGTAAATTTTGAACAAACTTTATGCAAAATGACAACCTATCCTTTATGTGTATAATTTTAACTTATAAACCTTTTTATGTAAATTCTGAAATTGGTATTTATTTATATGTTAATCTGATAAGGTTTTACTGTATTAATCATTCGATACAGACGTTTTAACTCTTATTTTGTTGTAATTATTATCGTCATAGCTTGAGGATGACAAACATCGGCATAAAAAAAAAGTTTGCACTATATAAAGAAAAGTATTGAAGCTGTGTATAGATTATAAAATATGATTATTTGGAGTAGTAGCAGACAAACATGTTATTTATACATGTTAGAAAAATGTTGAGCAGTAAGGTTACCAATTAGGTAAATCCAATAATGGATTAATAAAAAATGAAAAGATATCATTCATAGGTGTTTAGTTATATTCTTTTTATTATTTACAATATTATTATTATATGTTATTAAGTTTTATTGTTCTTCTATGTAAATTTATATATATTGTTCTAAATTGTAGTCCTGACGATGCCTGAAGAGACGAAACGTCGACTGAGCATGGTATATCAGTAAAAATGATATATTGGTAGACTCTGTTTTTATTTTATTTTTTTTAATACCCAGTAATTAAAAGATTGATGACACCTAGTCATGTTTTATGGAGATAGCTATACTTTCCATTTTTTTCTTTTATCAAGTTGTACCTATGTGAGAATGTCCTACCTTAACCAGGGACTGGCAAAGACTAGAAGAGGAAGAGAAATGGCGAAGAAAAAATATTTCTGTTTCTAGTTTTGAAAGAGTTAAGCGAAAAAACTATAAAAAATGGAAATGTCGTAAATTAGATGCAAATCTCAGAGAACTTGCGCCACACCTTAAGTGTGCTTCGGCGACATTTTCTACCACTAAGGATGCAAAGAATCCACTTGATAATTATCAGTTTCGATCCTGATTGTCTAAGGTGTTTTCCTTAGCCTCTTGACGCTTCACTACACGTAATAACTTTAATATATGAGGTTAAAGAAATATTTCATGGCGAGGCAATATGAGTTTATGGTATATAACCTCGTTGAGCGAGATGGAAAAAGTGCTCCTGTGCTCATTTGACGTATTCTACTATCCGGCGCGTGCACAAAATTATTCATTTTTTTTCTTTTTCGCGCTAGAGAATTTTCTATTGCTATTTTAATAACTATTTTCAATAGGGCCCGAGCTGCTCAGTGATAAAACCCAATAACCATTAGCAAACAGGCATTAGTGGGTGCTATTTGTTAACCGGCGTGCAATACGGACAGTTTACGATAGCACTCGGAAGAAATTACAAGTGGCAATAAAACTATCGGAGACATGGCCGGCATGGACCATCTCTAATGGCCACTCACTTTATGGTGGGCCGTTTTAATTAGCGATAAATTAAATAATTATGTATAAATGAGGGTAGCGTAATTTTACGCTCATTATACCGGCGCTCACTCAACCGGCGAGGGCAAAAAATAAATAAAGAATCCTCGAGAAGTAATGAAACTGGGTTTAAGTACTCGTGTATAACGTATTCTCCTGGCTCGACGGATGGTCAGTATTATACATGTGTTGGATTTATTGTTATTACTTTCAAACTATTAGTTTTAACTGTGGGTTCGTCCAAATGAGTGGTGTCGACATTATTCAAATTTTTTTAAATTAATAGATCCGCTTAAGTTCAAAAATACAACAAGAAAACAAAAAAACAACCGACAGCACCGGATGATAAGAAATATCTTGTAGGGAATTGAAAATTTTGTTTACTTCATCGGCGTCGTAAACAAACAATGAAAGACATCATTTTGGATCGAGTAACGGTTTGACCTATCAATTGACCTAAGCAAACGCACTATTAATAGCAAGTCTACTAAAAACATAAATTTACTTGGCCGGTTCAGAAGAGAAGGAGCGATAGAAACATATTTATTAATAACTAAGACGTAAAATATAAAATTTTTTTTTTAATGCTGTAGCTTACTTACGTTTTATGACTCAGTGGTCACGTAATCAAAACCAACAGCAAACAACTAAATAATCTTTGAATAAGTAAGCACAGTAAATTAACAAATTGTTCAATTCAACAGTTTAGAATTTATCAGGGCTTTATTATTATTTTTACCAACCTTTAAGTTAATCATAAGTGGAACTTACTTGCGAATTGTCTTAGTCCAAAAGGGCTGACGGCATTGAAAACTCTTTTATTTAATTATTGTTGTAATTTACTCAGTTCCAAAAACAGGTGCACATTATTCATCAGAGTATCAATCTCTTAATTTTAATATTCAGAAATTATTTTCTCCATCCAATATGAAATTTGAAACATTCGTCCTAAGGGAATATGAAATCAATTGGAAAGAATATAATTCTATTTGTTGCTAAATAGATTTTTTGGATGTGACTTTGCTATTGTACTCGTGATTTCCAAAGGTGCACTATCCAAAGGTAGTCCATTGGAATGTCGAGTAGACAGTAAATAGAGTTTCTATGACCTATCATGACTACAACAAAGAAGGAGACTTATTGTTCCCTGGAAGACTACCCAATACCAGTCAATGGTCATTATCCTTCAATCATTAGGCGAGAGGCCAAGACGTCTCGAGAATAGTGGAGGCAAACAGGCCTTGAAGAATGCTGAAGAGCATCTGAATGGAAGGAGGACCGGGCACAATCGAAGATAGTCCCATACATGTGTAGGGCCAGGTAACGACCCAGTGATTTATCTAGTGCCGGAGTCCCGGGCTATAGAACTCCGCCTATGGGAATCCTCCAGGAGTACCGCAGGGTTGTCCGCTCTTCCTACACTTATTGCGCTGGACTGGCGCTCTCGGAGAAGCTTGCCGTCTTGTGCTTAACGGCCAGCAAGACATCAATCACCATCCTTACAGGGCATTTGTCACAATCACAGAAAAATGCAAAGAAGGTAGAGATTCTATACATCTTCTTATAGGAAACAATATTATTGTCGCAATTATGCGATAAATTTTAAGGCTAAAACCTTTTTAAATCAATGACTTTGTATTATAAAACTTTTTTATCTAGTTAAAAAATCTTCAAATGTTGTGCTTAGTTCTAATAAAATTTCTTACTTTGCTCACTAAAATTGTTATGTAGTAACTACTGTTCAGGCTAGCCACAGCCGTATCATATTTTTATGGTCAATTTATTAGAATTAAGTCAATTTTAAAGAAGTAGCTTTTCGGCTGAAATCGTCTGCACAGAGGTTTATGGCCCTTTATAGGGTTACCCCTTGGACATTTTGGAAAAACCACTTTTATCAAAGTGGAGGAACGTTGTCAGTAAACAACAGACAGGCGAAACAAAGGCAGAGTTGGTCAGACTGTTATTTTAGTGTGGTTTTCGGATATCACCAGTTTTTGATCTTTCTTTATTACTCATTCCCTTGCTTCCTAAACATCCCATCTACCCAATTATTTCCATGTACATTACCACCTCCCTACCCTAATACGTTTACCAATACTCTATACTCCGTTTACATCCCCGGAACCCAGAAAGACGCGCAAAGTGAAGGTAGCCTCCTGAACGACCAAACCAACTAACATTTTGGTTATAAGTGTTTCTGAGGTGACTATTGAAGGGACGAATGAAGTGGTTTTTGGCCAATGAGCCTTTTTTCCCCAAAAAAGTAACAAGACTGTATAAACTGATGCTATAAGATCTGCTGTAGATACTACTGTATTGATTGAATTTATTTATTTTAACTTATAAATCAAATTTATTTACGAAATTAATTCATGATCGATTGAAAAACAAAGTTAGGGCACTGATCCTTAAATCTACTAGTTTTATTCACTGGATTAATAAAGGAAGTTCACCTTTGCAGCTCCACCCGAAGTGCGGATAAGATCAGCACCTGCTTCGTACGGCAGAGCAACAGCGGTGCAGACACTCCAGGACAATGACTGGAGGACTCCGTGATCCCCTGGAAGCCCTACATGGGAACGATCCGGGAGTATCCTGTCAAATATCCCATTCACGATTATGTGTAATTGCCGGCGCATGGTAGATACATGGCGTTGATAAACCCCGGACTCATTAGTTGGCAAGCTAAGGGCGTGGAGCACATGACAGTTCGGGCTCCCAAGCTTCTTATAAGGGCACTGTCTTTAAGTGTTCTACTCGCAGGATTGGTTACACTTGTCTTTTTATTAGCCGTGTTTGCTTTAGATTTCGTGTTACTACATGTTGTACATGTAGTCGTAGGTTTTTTTTTTTTTTAGTTTTATTATAAGCCAATAAGGCACTATAAGTCAATGCGAGTAAATTTTCCGCTAAGCCCAATTATAACCTGGTGGGGAGCATTATTTCACTTTTCGCAGACCAAAAACAGTTTTTATTCTAGTTAGTGTATATATAATATATAATCCCAAATCGTCTCGGTCTTTTTTTTTTTTTTTTTTTTTTTTTTTTTCTTCATAGCCCCTTTAAATTTACAGATAATTATATATAATTATAGATCATCTGGCGAATCTATTTACAAATTATTTTGTATTTCCTGTACACATCTGTATGTACACATCTGAAATTGTTGGGACAAACTATCAGAAAGCTACTGTAATCGCTTTCGCCGACGACATTGCGGTTTACAGCAGCAGCATGAGTGCACAAAGAGCTCTTACACACGCCGAGTCAGTTTGTAACGTTATCAGTGACAGACTGGGCATGTTAAACATCAGCGTAAACGCCGGGAAGACCGACTGCGTAATCTTCTCCCTCCAAAAGGGGAAAAAATCCTTGCCAAAATCGTATAGCGTGGGAGGGCAAGAGAGCTCACCAGCTTTCTCAATGCACTATTTGGGTATAAAAATGGATAGGCATCTCCATTTCTCTACTCATTTTAGTAAAAAAATAGAAAAAGTACGACAAAGGTCTTACCGGCTATCACACTTGCTAACTTCACCTAACCTGTCACTTCGTCTTAAATTGATGATATATAAATAAATGTGTCCTCCGGCCAGCTCTGCTGTACGGTTCCCCGCTATTTACTCACTTGACTGACAATACAGCCAAATGTCTCCAACAATTCCAGAATGGAATCATGCGAAAAGTGGTCCGACAAACCTCTTTCGAGAGGTTGAAGAACGCTGACCTGCACCCGTTGCTTGGTGTGCCGTCGGTGGGTGAGTTCATCCGCCGGAGACACATTAAGTTTTTTGACTCGTTGCAGCACCTGACAAATCCAGTGTTTAACACTATGACCCCACCACCCCTCCCGCATCGATGGCAACAGACTGTCGGGGAAAAATTAGGATAAGAATTAGTATGTAAGTTAGTTTTAAGGTTGATCAAAAAGGTGAGCCCCGTCACCTTAGTAGTCAGTTCAGTCAAGTCACGTAGAATGTATATCATTATACTTGTTTATTCATTATATAATTTCTATAAAATAACAAAACCTGTATATAATGTAGTGATGCTACAGGAAACTATTTAGGTTTTTTTTTTTTTTTTTTTTCTTCATAGCCCCTTTAAATTTACAGATAATTATATATAATTATAGATCCTCAGGCGAATCTATTTACAAATTATTTTGTATTTCCTGTATTGTATTGCCTCACACGGGCGGTCGTCATCGGTGCCATCGGTCGGCAGGAAGGCAGGTTATTGTTTGCAAAACAAGCCCTAAGCCAGTGATAAATAGGTCTCGTCTCAGCTGGTTAAGTGTTATCGGGGCCAGGACACCGGCTGACGTTTCCATTCCATAATTGCCTGTTTGGGTAGTGAGGAGGTTTTGGAATAGGAGGGTTTTGAAGATTTGTAAGGATGAAATATGACGAATATTATGAAGACGGGAGTTCCAGAAATAATACATGCTTAATGATTTATTAAATCAACGAAATTTAACAATTTAAACATCTTTTTATTGAAAATCAATTTCACTTTCAGTTTAGAGGAATTTAAGCAAGGACGCAACTTTTTTTTTTCTCACCATCTATACCTCTTCTTAATAACTAATTAATTTGTGCTGCTTTATTACTTATGCAACTAATTCTTCGTTCACAATTTTCTCAGGAATTGATATTAATCTTTCTTACAGATGGTTATGATACTAGTAATAATAGTAACGATGTTATTATATACTGATTATCAGGAAATATTTCAATTCTTAAATACGCCTATGTACTCGGAGGGTTTCTCTTAGATTTGCTGGATTTTGGAGTGACCCTACCCAAGAATTTTCAACCCTCTCCTGCTTCTTCCTAGGATACTGGCCTTTTTTACACTTGCTCATTCTCCACTTAAGGTATCTTTCTCCCTTCAAAGTTCACATTTCCTCTTGAAGGACCTATGCCAAAGAACTATGCGATGTCACCGTCCAGCTTACTTGGCGTTTTAGCGACGCAGCCCCATTTATTTCCACTGTTTGGAGCTAGCTTGGATGATCGTCCGTTAAATCTGGCCATTGCCTCAGGACAAATTTGTGTTGCTTGTACAAACTTACTTATGGTGAGTCTTTTATGTCCTTACATCTGTTCGGAGTCCCGAGCACAATACTGTAAGTAGTGGAAACATTACTGCCAAGATATATAGCTATAGTGAACTATTTCTTCTTTAAGCCTTTTTTTTCATCCTTTCCATTTTGGTAATGAACCATTGGATTCTAACGTGCCACAAGTTTTCAAGCACAGGAGTCACCTGTACACCCGGTGCGATGAGGTTATTATCCAGCACTCCTAAATGCTTCATTTTGACATCGCTTTTGAAAATCCTCTAAATGTCCCATTCTTTCTTTATAAATTTTCAGTCATTAAGGTTTTAAGACACACGTTGTTGTGCCAACTTCTTCACTTATAAATAGAAGTTGCCCTCTTCTTGGACCAGAAAACACCCCCCTACCATCCCATATTTTATCCATAAATCTTCAGAGTCAGTATAGAGAGAGGGGATCCCGACACGGCAAGAGCTCACTAGGGTGCGGGCGTAGTATCCTCTGATGGGCCAAAATAAACGATTATATTATAGACCGAAACAAAGAGCTCTCTAATAAAAATGCGTATATAAGGCGGGAATCCTGAGCTTTTTCAGACAGTCGGAATCAGACACATGAAGTGAAACCCTGTTCTCTGTATCTCTCTCTCTGCACTGGCGCTTGTTGCTGCTCAAACCACGACTTTCTTACTTAATTCCCTCTGCACCTTTCTTATCTTTGTTAGCTTTAGTTCGGGGTTGTCAGAACCCACACCTCCCTAATGGGATTCTCTGGATTCGTCTCGCTAAAACTAGCACATCCTTGGAAGGGATTCCTTCCATGCAGACGACGATAGCAGGCCCTACAAAATGTACCTAGTAAGGTTTCCCCCAGCGGTCCAGTCGGTCTCTTTCCGGTTCACACTCACCTTTGGGATCCGAGCCAACCAAGTAAAACTACCTACAATACCTAGCCTGTACCTCTTGAACATGCACTGTCAGGACCTGCCTTCTAAGATCTTATGGAGTCAAATCCATAAAAAAATAAGAATTAAGCAGCCTGCCGACTAGGCCGACAGCAAAGGTCAAGACCTTTATTTATCTCTTTCAGTCAACCACCATGCAGTGGCTGGTCAACGAGACCTCCCCGGTGGTCGCTCCGACACACATTTTTGTGGATTTAGGGATAATTACCATAGCAAATACATTGTGATATAAAATAAGTATAGATGAAGTTGCTCAGAACGGATGTCATTGATTAGGCAATCGCCATAAATCTGGCGCACCTTGAAGGCCTCAAAAACAAGTGCGCAAAGGTAACAGCTCACCCAAAGTAAGCATGCCAGTAAATTAACACAAAGACACGAGGACGGACACATGCGCCGAGTCCTGAATGAGATTATAAGCCGATATATTAAGGAAAGTGCAATCGGGCTCTGGCAGCATGGATCCATATTCATGAAAACGACATGTAAATGTATTTTCATTTATTTATCATTCCCCAGCTCCTGATTCTATTAAAGATGCTAGTTCACTTAATTAATTCTTACCAGCCGGGGCTGTAAGAACAGATCCTATCTATTGTGTGTGTTTGTGTGAGTGTGTCTGGATACTAGTTGGAAGAGGATTTTGTTTCCTCCAGTCCAGAAATGAGTGTTGCAAGAAGGCTCACCTGACGAGATGTCCGGTATTGCCATCTACTAAATATGTCATCAAATACGATATTTGGAAAGTTACATAAGAATCTGGAAAACTCCAGGTACAGTACTGAAAAGGTTACAGCACATATGGCATTAAAAAAAAACAGCCATACCCATAATGCAATGATATTTGTAGGATCATACTGAGGAGTGACCTTTCTGTTGAAAACCTCTGTGTAAGAGTATTTAAGTACTTTCGGGATTCTCTTAGACTGATCACACCTGACGGTGGTAGGCATTTTTGTACTATGGGAGCCACTGCTACTCGGTAAAAGTTAGAATTTAGTGTTTATTTTATAGTAGTTTTTAGACATCAGAAGCGCCTAATCCTGATTTAGTATTAAACTTCCTAAACATCCTTCTCTCCAATGATTACCACAGATCACACTAGATCCTCAGACGCAAGGCAAGCAAATTAATTTTGTACTGCTTAACAGATTTTTTGTCGCATCGTTTGATTTCATATTTACAAATTACACATACGTATGAAATTCTCTAACCGTTGGTCCTCATAGGATGCTTACCTTTTCTTCCAACCTTAGCCGAGGCATTTATTTGACCATGAAACACCACACGATATTACTTCACGACACGTATTAATATTCATAATGTTTCTTGTGTAAGCTGGAACGTGGTGATATTATAGATAAAGATGAAGTAGATAAATGTGCAGTGCATCACAATAAGTGGATTCGTTGAGGCTGTACTGCCATAGTCAACAGTGTTGATACCAGAGAGAGTCTTTAGGCATGCTGAGGTCGGTGAGGTTGCTATAGTATCTACTACAAGTTCTTATGGCAACTTCTTCTCTGCGAAGACGATGGTGTTCACATATTGACAGTGATAATACACAATTTATAGTTTGCTGATGATGGCACTGTTAGGGTTATTTTCCTAACATGAAGAAATTAAAGTAGTTAATTTTCTTTTTTTTTTCTTTTTTTTTTTTTTTTTTTAGCTCTCAAACTTATAAAAATTGGATGTGGGAAAAATAAAGGAAAATTATTTTGGGCTAATGAGTGCCTTTCACTAAGGGGAGTCCCTCATTTGAAGGATGTATGAGAAGGATATAGGGCGTGGAATGCCTAAAGGAGGCGGGTGGAATCGGGAAGGTAGTGAGAGTCTACCGACGAAGTTAATAAACATGACTGCCATTGTAGTATGTCACTTACATATCCTTTCTATGGAAAGGTGTAACATTTGAATCATAAGGCTTGGATATTGCTTTATATATTTTCATGGCCCAGAAAACACAGACCTACAAAAATGAGGATGGACTATTGTCTAATTTGTCCTATTGTACATTGAATAAACCTATAGAATATTATAAAGTATAATAAGAGGTGGAAGTGTGGGAACATTCGATACAATTACTTATTACCCAATAAGGTAGATTGTAATGTTATCACTTTGATGATTTTGAAGTAAAAAAAAAGAAGATAATTACTCTCTAGCTTCCGATTGTAAAAAAGATGCAAGGGTTTCATAGAGACCCCACGCTAGTCCGATATCCCCTATATTTTATAGGCTTTACCAGCTCCTCATCACCCTCTAACGAAATAATTTAAAATGGTTTCTGAAAAACAAAACACAATCATATAAAAAATTGGGCATTGGGGTAAATAAAGATCATTTACTACACCTTTTCAGTTTTTCTTCTTATAATATATATGATGTGATATGTGATGATATATAATGTGATATGATATCGTGCCAGAACAAACTCCGTGGTATTATTAAATTCAACTGTTCAACAGAAAATGTCCCCTAGGGAAATTCTTTGGGCTTGAACTAGAATTCCTATGTGACAGTAACTGGAAACCCTATCAGCCGTAAATACAGATTCTCTATTTAAAGGAGGGTAAAGGGTAACATTAAAAAAAAATAACAAACAAAAAAAAAGTGCTCTGCTCGTAGACGAGGAGAAAAGAGAGCCGGGTCGGGTCAAGATTTATAGTAAAGAAATTGAAATAAAGGGCCTAGCAAGAAAAATAAAGAAGGGGCCTGAGGGATAAAAAGATATAGGAAGAGAGGAGAAAGATTTAAGACGGGGCTGGCAAGAGAGGGGGGGGGGGAGAAAATGCACATTGCACATGCACCGCTGGCTATGCTAATGCAGGCACCAACAATGGGCCCCCCTCCACCGTGTTAGTGCAACTGTTGTCTCTTCTTCCCTTTGTCCTCCTACTCTTATTTCTGTTTATTCTTATTTTATATTGTTTTACTTTTACTATTATCGTTTATTTCTAGGGGGCGCTCACCCCGCCCTTGTCCCAGGCTAGCGTATGAATTATTGCGATTGTGTTCCGCGAACAGATGGGATGGCGTTGAACCGCGGACGGGCATATAAGGCTTCTGTTTCTATCTAGTGGGAGTTTCGCACCTTTGATCAATAGTTTTCAACCTGTTTGTAAATGTCATACATCGAGAAGCTCCAAAAAAATACATTTTTTCAACCAATAAAAAAACAACTAATGTAAAAAATAGCAATGAAATTAAAGCTACAAATGAAGTATAATTCCTCAATTATGGTGCTCCCGTGTAGCACGTCTTTACACAGAGCGAAGATCAAACTTAATGAATAGTTTATTGGGCCACCCATCAAAAAACCCTCCCCCATATATATATATATATATGCAATCTCATACAGTTCAAATCCTCAATCTTCTCCTAGAACACAATACCCCATTCTTCTGATCTTTACACCCCTTTCCACAGAACTGGGGCATTCGACCGTTCCTTCCTTGCCTCACCACTCTCTCATTCTAACAACCAACATCCTTGCATGTCATTAAAGTCCTTTTATGTCAACACCAGCTCACCTGCTAGCTAATTAATTATTTATTTATGTGTGCTGTGTGTTGTTACGCTTATGTAAATAAATTTTGATTTTATACCCTCTGCCTAACTATCGTTTATTTAACGTAAACGTGTTTATTATCATAGATTTTTTCATAATTTAATACTGCTTTATACCGATTTCTCTTTGTTCTATATTTTTCTATTGATTAATTTACTTATAGAAACCTTTTGTGATTTTTTTTCTTTTTCGCACCATTTTTCTTTTATTTTTTTGTTGAATTTTTTAGTATATAACGTATTGTTATTCTTAAGAGGACATTGGCAGAGAATAAAGTGTTTTTTTTTCTATTTGTAAGCGCTAGTTGAGGAGTTAATTTTGCAAAATAACACAAATGCTCCAACAATAAAACCTTAGGCATTGCAAAATTGCTTAACTTACACCAGTGTCTGATGCTGCAGCTTGACATCCAACCTAATAATTTGATTGAAAGGCTGCTTTAGTTGAGAAGTAAAGCAGTGAGTGTTATTTGAGGGTTATGATGGTGATATCTGAAAACGAAACTCTAATAACAGTTTAAAACTTGCATTGAGTACACCACGTGTTGCTTGGAGGAATGTTTGAACAGCTCTGAGACTCTCCACTGTCGGGATGGCCAAACAAAGTCCCAAAAAATGTGTCGCTAGATGTCAATTATTCTCTGGTAAGTATATGGTCTGGTGGTAAATATATATGTATGGCTACGATGTTCTAATTGTTCACATCGTCATACAACACTTTGAAATGGCTTATATTAGCTCTATTAAACACTTGTTAATAAGTAAAGATGTACTTCAAATTCAAAAGAATACTGAGTGACAAAGTCCTGGAATCTTGCTTGCGCATGCGTCCGATCGCTGTAGTCAGCCGAAGAGTGAGCACCATAGCTCGGTCCATTAAACATTAGCTGGTAGTATTACAACTTATAATTAGCATCGGATTAGCGTTGCGGTGCTAGAACAGGCGTAAAATAGGACTGCTTTGTTATGTGTGGGCATTATGTAAGTGATAGAGTCGGCCGGTAATGCCTCGTCCATGTGGACCGCGAACTAAAATGTAAATTCATAGGCAGGCAATAAACGCTGGACGGTAGCAACAAGCTGGCCCACCGGCTATATAAATTAACCAAGATTAAACCTGCTACATCCCAAATATCAAATCTAAATCAAAAGGACTTTATTAAAGCAGGCACAGTGGCTATTACAGCTAATATTCTCCACTCCGTTAGAAAACCAGTTAAATCCATGTGCTCCAACCATAGGTCCATCTAGTATAAAGAGCTGTCTATTGAATGTGAATATATACTAACTACATTGGGACACATTATTGTTATTAATAAATGGTTGATCCAGTAGTTTCAACATTTGTTTTTAAGTTATTTTACTGACTAATTTTTATTTATATAGAATATGAACCAAATTGTATTATTTTTAATATACATATTATTATTACAACAACAATATTTATTGCGATAAAATCACAATCTGCCTTATTGGGCCATAATTAATTGTAAAGTTTTCATTCATGCCAAATTTACAATTCTTCATTCATACAGTATTTACAAACAGCCCAGATACATTCCAAATCAACATGGTAGTAACCTCCCTCGCAAGCGAAAGTGGATGCGGTGTCTTGGGAAGTTCCCCATGCTCTTCCATCAGCCAGGTCACCGAATACAATGATGTCTTGCCCTTCTATGGCAGATATTAATTTTCTTCGAATAGAGATTGAATTATTGAAAAATAAATAAAACTAATGGTAACAGCAACGGTGAATTATGAATTGCTAGATTGGAGGGAGATGATGTGCTGGCAAAGTCTAGAAAAATTAAAATTAAAAGATTGGCAGAGTTGGTGGATGACGAATACTTATTTGGAATAGAGTTGCAATGGTCTGCGGTATTGATAAGACAAGAACGGTCAAAGGAATTTGTGAGATAAGAAATAATAATAATCTTACAAGAAATATTAAAGTCAGGGGTGTACATAGAGCTTTTCCCGCCTGGGGTGGTCCCCAAATTGCAACCCTTTCTAAGTCAATCATATTTAAAAAAATTTGTGCTTAAACAGGCTTAATGATAAAATGTATGCATTTTTTAAATATTTCTTTTTTTTTTTTTAGAAACATCATTAGTGACGTCGAAATTTATTTGATCTGTCTCTTTTCTATGAAGTATTACTGTCAATTTTACCACCAGGTGACGTAAATTCAGCGCTAAATTGTTGACGTCGGTTCCGGCCGCCGGGGTACGCACGGGTTTTGGTTTAATTGTATAGTTATTATAATCATTGATTTAGTTATTAAATTATATTACATTATTATGTTATTCATTTTTATTTTTATATAATATGGACCGTTCCCCTGACTTCCATTTGGTTATTGGGTAAGGGAGGGTTCGCAGAGGAAGGCCCTACCTACAGCAGCAGTTGTAAGAGGTAGTAGATATTTTAAATAAGCAGAGAGCTTGTGACAACGACCACTTGCTCCTCGATTCCCGAAGGAAGACCAGGGAGGCAGCCAGAGACTTCACAGGGAGAAGGACTGATTCATGCCCTGCCCCAGTTGCCAAGGACCGCTTTTACTGCGCTATAAAAAAGACACTTTGACTGCAATAAAGATATCATTAGTCCCTGAATATACTGACTGGCTAACGAAGGCGGTACCAAAGGCAGGGTGTCAACGAACCCAAGGGTGGGGGTCCAATCTCTGTTTACTCTGCGGTAGTCTATTTTGGGCCTTTATACGTCTGTGCCTTCTTTACAGGCGGCTCCTACTTAAAAAAAAACATTTTATTTTTTGATTTTTTATAGCAAGGGGGCGGATCCTCTGTCCCGAAATATTTTTCGCTGGTGCTTGTAAATAGCCACTGTGACCTTCGGGCCTGCTGCCTCTGCGAACGTTTCGCGTGTTTCATGTGTTTCAATGTACATCATAGTGCATAACTTAATTAAATTATAAAAAAATAAAAAAAAAATAATATAATAACTACATAATCAACAGAATCGCTGATTATAGAAGGATGTAATTTGAAAAAATTACGTGCTGATCATGATAGCCCCACTCGACGTCGACATTATTGCACATTGAAGGAGGTGCCCTCCGGGAGAGGTCTCGTTGACCCAGCCACTGCCCAGCGGGCGTCAGAAAGAGATATGAATAAACCTGTGGTATTTGATCACTGCTAGCGGCCTAGTCGGCGGGCGCTTATTTTGTACTTGTTTATTGATCTGACTCCATTGTCCAGACAATCTTAGAAGGTGTGTCCCGACAGTGCACTATGTTTAGGAGAAAAAGTACGGGCTAGCTATTAGGTGGTTAGACGAGATCTTGGAATGACCACGAGTTCACATTCGGCATCTGAAGGTAGGCAAAAACCGTCCTAATCCCAAAGGTGAGTGTGAATGGGTAAGAGGCAGACTGGACCGCTGGGGGAAACGCTACTACGTACACTTTGTAGGGCCCCAGAGATCGTCGTCTGCATGGAAGGACTACCTTTCTAGAAGGTGCTAGTTTTAGCCAGGGAATCCCACTAGGAAAGTGTGGGGTCTGACAACGCTGGACTGCAATAATTTAGAGCACTCGTTGGCAAGATCCCATGTTACAGAAGTCAAAGAGGTATCATTCTTTTAATATGGCAGTATCAGCGTAAATGCTTCATACGGAGATGTTCTGGGTTTAAACCCTAGGTGACAATGAAATTTTTTTCACCACTTTATGTAGAATTGTGTGACTCCCGGTTGAGACCCCTTCTTGTGGCCCAAGACCAATTGAAAAATATAGATATAAATAAGTGCTGCATTTGATTGCATTTAGCAAAATTGTCAAGTGTTTCAAAGTTCTGTCATTTGAGATAGAGCCCGTTAATTGTTTAGGATCAGAAAGTGAACTATTTTTTAGAAGTTTAGTTTGACATTTATGTAGTTTTTAGGAATTTCCCTAATCTAGGCCTCTCAATCACATATGATTCTGCGTTCCCTATGCATTAATATACAGACATACTTCCTTCTCCCCCAATCGACTCCTTCATTGCCACTAATTCCAAAGTCGTGGTGAGGTTTCCTTTATGGCTTTTCGAAATTTTTAACACTTATTATCATAGCAAATCTATCAAAAGGAATACATCAAAGTAATAGATTGGAAGGTGTGGTTTAGGTTTTAAATACCAACTACATTCATTTCTCGGGAATGCGCTTTCAATGGTCAATGTATTTTAACTTATGTTTGTTCTCCATAAATTGTAGTGGTGTACAGATCAGTGTGAAGTGCTGAGGATGCCTTACGTTGGCAGCCAATACCGCTTGTCAGTCAAAAGCTTCTTAGAAATACTGGAACCAACGCTGAATCCAAGCTTGGGACGAATAGTTCGTTTAGCGAGATATCTTTCCTGATCTTTATAGGCGAGCTGTGGAGAGAAGTGAAGAATTTACCACCTTGTCGCCGCAGAGAGCAACAGCTCGAGGTCCACAGACATCCGTTGCGGAGTCCCCAGTCCTTTCCTAAAATAGACGCCATCGCTATTAGATAGCCGGAGGAACAGCTACGATAAATACAGGGACCCCACTAACTCATTAGCCCGTTAGTACCGTCTGGCCATCGCCGAACATGACCCCGGAGTGGACCTGAGCTGGAAGGGGACCGGGCCCCGCCGAGGACCAGTTATCCTCTGCCCCGGACTGTACCCGCTTTGTATGTAAATCTGCGGCCGGTCTCGTCTATTTCTAGTGTCCGCAGTCCGCCGTACTGGCTATGTACCCGCCTCGCTCCGGGCGCAGTCCTTATAATTAGTATGAGAGCCCTATAGAAATTTACGGAGCCTTCTTACACAGCTGACAGTAGTTCTGGTGACGTGGGACCCTCGGGTATCTGTCAGCACCTCTTCTTCAGCGTTGAGAATTGACTCGAGGCATCACGTTTCTTCTCTATGTAAGTACTACAATACATCAACGTGAAATGTTATAACTTTATCATCTCAAAAAATTACGGATTAGGCTGATTAGCTATTGGTAAGATACAGTAACAGGAGAGGGTACAAGCTTTTGCCACCTTTGGTGGTTCCCAAATGGTCACCCTTTCGAAATGTAAAATAAAAATTAAGAGTGATCATTAAAAATTATTGAACAATGTACACATAGCAACGATATAATGTGAGTATGTTTATATTGTTTTTATGTTAGAAAAATCTTGTTGTCAAAATTGATATCCTCTGTTAGTTGTTTGTCTACATAAAATATGGCTGGATCTCGATTTTACCAACAGCCAACGTATCCATTATGTGGCCATTTCCAATTCCAAATTCACGGCCCGTATGTAATAAAACAAGTAAGCGTCAAAATGTCTAGTCGGTCCGAAAATCATGGATTCTACATAAACTTCGGTCATTCTCTATTATTTTATATGTTCCCTTCCTACAAACACTCCTTGGGATGCTAAGGTATGCGGACGACATAGGAGTCTACAGCACCAGCCTTAACCCAGCGAAATCGCTAAGGGCTGCAGAGGGCGCCAGTCAGTTAATCACCGACAGGCTACGAGCCGTGAACATTCAGGTGAACCCGGCCAAAACTCAAGGGATCGTCTTTTCGTTCCAGCACGGGAAAAGAAAGCTCCCAACCAGCTTCAACTTAGACGGGACTGACTGCAAACTCACCAATAGCATATGCTACCTAGATATCAACCGAGGCAGGCACATGACGTTCAGCACAGATCTGCAGAAGAAACTGAAAAGAGTACGCAGGACTTGCTACTCTCTCCAGCATCTCATCACAAGCCCGGCTATATCCCTTCAGCTGAAACTGTTAATATATAAGAGCGTCCTGAAGCCAGCTCCGCCTTTTCGATTTATCCACACCAGCACCATAACAAGACTCCAGCACTTCCAGAACAACATCCTACTTTCCACACTATGGCACACCCCTTTCCGTGAAATGAAGGCTCCCAACATCCACGAAAAGTTTCAGGCCCCCACCATCACCGAAGCAATCAGAAGAAGACGCATCAAGTTCTTCAACTCGATGAAACACTGCCAAAACCTCTTATTCCGTGACCTGGAACCCCCATCGCTACCTGTAAGATGCCAACTCACTAGGTTTGGGAAAGCAGACAAAATGATGGAAATTACGGCCAACTTAGCCGTAACTTGGCCAACCAACAAGCCCCAAACAGGCACCCACTGCTATCCAAATGAATGAGCCTGCACTATATGCCTAGAGAGACTCTAGGCTCACCCATCAGTGGACTCTCACCACTGCACCGTGACATTTACACCTCTACCGAGGTCTCCCACAATCCTTAATTCCTTCACCAAACCGTCAATAGGTCCTCCTAGTAAAAGGATGCGTGCCCCAAATAAGTTTCACTTTATTTTTCCTTTATCCTACATTTTTAAAGTTTGAGAGGAGAGGAAAAAAAAAAAATTGGTGACGCTCCTGACAGAGGTATATGCATACTTACATATATATATCTATATATCGTTTACTGAGGTTTTCGTGAATTTATTATCAAACAAATGGCCCTAAACTAAATAATTTTCATATACCCAGGCCTGGAAATTCGTTGGAATTCATTCAAAATTGTATAAGCAATCCTTTGCAAATTCTTGGGATTGTAGCTCACTTGTCTATTTTTTGATTGTATGTAAAAACTACCACCAATAAAACATTCCTTGGAATAGCTCTTCTTGTGGTTTTTACAAGATGAGAGGCTGTTGTTTTCGAACAAAATCCGACAAGTATACAAATCGTTTATTGCCAGATAAAATTTGTTTACCTCTCGCAGACCCCTCTGAGGAATGGACTGGTGCAAATACGTTAGTCCCTAAAAATACTTAAGAGTCGGTCAAGGATCCTGTATTTGGTAGCTGGTCAAATCCTTTATTTGTATTGGGTGCTGTGACACGGCTCACCTGCGAATCCATCTTACATTTTATTGACGAAATCCTCAGGTCTAATACTGTTTATGTCCTTGACAACCGGATCACTTTGTCTGAAGCGACTGACGGAAGCCGTGCTAAATGCTGTTTGTTTCAGCCTTTATCAAAGTCTTCTGTACTAAAAGGCCACCTCATTGTTTTATTTGTATTCACATGCTCCATCACTAGAAGAATACATGCATTCAACTATATTACACAATTAAGGGGTTTGATGATCTTACTCATTACGTCCCTCCTAAATCATTGGCACAGTTTTAATTAATAATTTATGTATCATTCAAAAAAAGTATCCTTAATTCGGTACATAGGGATCCGTAACCATTGCCGTAGTTGTTTTATGTAAATATTTGATAAGAAATTGTCATTACTTAAACTGATTTTTTTTGTGTTTATACTCCACTAAAGCCACAACATATTATTCATATATTCTTAAATACCACGAGTAAAATAATTATTTTTCTTTGGATTCCTACGATTCAACGATTAGGGCATTAAACGAACTTTTCTTTGCTCAAAATACTATGAATCTACCTTAAAATTCTTTATGGCATAAATGAAATTAACGTGTAAAATATCACCTCTTTGTAAAATGGGGACAATTTTTAAAATCGTCAACTCGATTTGATTGATACTTTTCATGTCTTCATGTAATTACAGTTAAAGATAAAAACATAAGTCAAAGTTCCTTTATGTTGACACCCGGTTCTATGTAATTAGATAATATTTATTTTATTATTACAAAGTAATCAAGTCATTGATAACTCTTCAGGCAATCATGATCAATTATGATATTAAATTTCATGTTTGTATGTCGTACAGGAGACCAACCAACGCCAGGAAAGCCGGACGGACAGAAACGCTTGTGGAAGCAAAGGGTTTTTGATTTTTAAAAAAGTAAACAAAACTCTAAAAACGAAAATTTTTTTTTTTATAAAAAACAACTTTATCATGATAAAATTACAACCTCTTTGGGCAATAAGTAATTGTGATAAATGTTTTCAGTAAAACGAAAATTAAAAACAAATAGCAATGCTTATTAGTTATTAGGCATATTCTCCACATTTTTTTTAGTACGCTTCATTTTTTTTGTTTTTCTGTAATTGATATGGACTAAATTAGTTTCCTTATTAATTTTCTTTTCAATCTTCTGATGTAGGAAAATGGAAATTGCCTGTTTCGGCCCAATAATGTTTATTGTGGAGCGTTCACGTACTGTAGTGACTGACCACTTCGTAATTTGAAGTGTCTGGATTATAATAAGGTAAAATGAAGAAATTGAATTGTGTGTATCCCAGTAGTTTTTCGTGTTTTCAATCAAATTGTTTATGTTGCACCCCACAGCTTGTATTACTTATGTTAATAATACTTTATTCTTAATAACTAAGACGACAGATAATAACTTATTATATGTTGTTGATATTTTATATATTTACTTAGTATATTATTTACTTATTATATATATATATATTTCCATTGGATTTGTATTATTGGGCTATAATTACAATCTGCCTTTTATAAGGCAATCAGTAATTGCGATAAACGCTCTCATTCATACCATATTTACAATTCATCATTCACTCACTCATTCATACAATATTTACAGACAGCCCAGAGATCTCCCAAATCCACTGCGAAGAGAGAGCTGACCTCCGTCAGCCGCGTCACCGGATACTAGCCAGTCGAGGCTGACCAAGAGCGCGAGAGCCACAGACGCTCAGGACATGATTGGAGTAACTGGCCATTGCCAGGACCCCCGCTGTCACGCGTTTATAGCAGGTCACGAGGCCACTGCCGTTTTAGTCTCCGAGGAGGATTATAGGGATGAGTGGCGCAGTGCAATGACTGTGCTACAGGATTAGGGTGGTTGGAAAGGCTACTGTGGAATTTCATAAACTTAGAAGGGATGAGTTCTAGAATGTAGGGTATATTAAGGTCGTTATGAAGGGTTTTGTTGCTGACATAATAAGGGGCATTTCCTATTGTTCTCAGGACTTTAGATTGAAAGGATTGGATACGCTTGATGTTCGACTTTTTTGCTGTCCCCCATAGCTCTATTCCGTATGTCCAGATTGGGTTAACTCTGGTCTCCCTTCAAAGCGAATAAATCTTTCGCCTTTTACTAAGGATTTCCGTGGAGGGGGACTTTTGATGAGTCTATAATTGGATTTGTAAAAAATTTTTTTAAATAAAGGGATTTTCTGTAGCAATGTTATTATTATTCTAAAGTAGATTGATAATAACTCAACCTCAAATGCTCTATAATCGAATGGGATTTCCTGAAATTCCTCTTCTATCGGTTCGGGGTTGTTTCCCAAATTATAATAAGTAATCATTTCGAAATGAAACAATAATCCATCTAATATAATAACTATTCTATGTCAATATATGAACGTTCTTACTACTGGTTAACGAAACTAGAAACAAATTGTTAGGATAATTGCCGAATTCAGTTGAATCAACACGCACTGCTGCATGCTGGGGGATTATACGAAATAATTTTAAAGATTAACGTAATAGGTTCAGGAGGAATCTAATAGGTAGCAAATACAAGCAGATTAAACATCTATCAGTTGTATTTACTAAATCGAAACAAGATATTAACTGTGCGTAAATAATGGTTTTCCTCGGGAATTTCCAAAATATGGGCAGTTCAAACGTTTAACTATGTAATAAACACCATTTTGACGTTACAGGTGCTTTCGATGGGGTCGGGATAGAACACTCGCGGATATGAGCCGTTCTACAGCCGATGGTGATAACTGGAGGATCAAAACATGATGGATGGCCGGAGCACAACGGGAAGGCAGACAGGGTGCATTAAGATGTTGGCGACGATCAATGCCCATCACCGGAACATATCATCAGCTAAACAGTCGTGGGTGCTTCCGGTGAGGCCCATACCATTACCTATCGATCACAAGGTGGGGGCATATCCAGATTGAAACGACATAAGCCCGAAAAAAACCAAACAACATATATTCATCAAGGCAATAGCATACTTATAAGGGAGGAGGGGTGTCCCACCCCAAACGGACCATATTTGTCTAAATTATATAAAAATTAAAATAAGCAATCTAATAATGTGATCAGAATCAATGATTATATGGAGTATGTGATTTAAGGAAAAATCATGCTAACCCCGGTGGCCTATCCTGAAATCGATATTTTATCGATTAAAATAAAAAGTGGGAAGAGGGGGGGGTGACATAAAGATACACCACGTGATGAAAAAATCGACTTCTAGCAATGCACTCCATAGATATACAGTAGTAAATGATATCGATTTTGATGTCATTCAATATTTTTATTTAAAAAAAACAAAAAAAAAAACCTACATTTTATCATTACGTGAACAACCTGTCTGGATAAAAGAAATATTTTATTTCTTTATATTCAGTATTTGTTAATAACCACTCTTGATTTAGATTGAATTATAAAGAATGGCAAATTGGCACCCACCGCAAACGTTCTTGGTACTGCATTCTAGGACTAAAAGATCAGTCTGAGAGATAGAAAAAACATTTTTTACTGATGATGAAATTTTTTTCTAACCTGAAGAAATCCTGTCTATCCATGGCAATTTCCCGTGCAACAGTGCCATAACGCATATACATCGAGTCTTATTCTTCAGTCAGCAGAGAGAGATATTGACAGAGAATTAATAATAATTTAGTTTCAAAGTTTTTTCCAAAAAAAAAAATAAAAATGCGGAAGTCTCTCTCTAATTATTAATATTATAATCCTCCTCGGAGACGAAAGTCGCATTGTCCTCGTTACCTGCTAAAATGCGTGACAGTGGGATTCTTGGCAAGGGCTAGTTTCTTCAATAATGTCCTGAGCGTCTGTGGCTCTTATCCGGTGACATGGCTGACGGAGGGGCGTGGGGGACTTCTCAAGACCTCTTTCGCATGCGAGGGATGTGGATTCGGGAGGTTTATGGGCTGTTTGTATATACTGTATGAATGAGCGAGTGAATGGAGAACTGTAAATATGTTATGAATGAAAACTTTTATCACAATTAGTTATTGCCCAATAAGGCAAATTGTAATTTTATCGCAATGAAGAAAGACATCCTCAGGACTGCGAATGATAATATATTTAAATCATTTTTAATTAATTGCTTACCGGTTGATATATTATTATCATTTCTAAGGTATATAAAAAACTTATTTGAATAATGTTGGATAAAAGACATTATTTGTATACTTTATAAGAAAAACCACCCTTATTTTGTTACGTTTATCATGTACCTTAGATAGGTTACACCTTACCACCAAAATAAAAGAATATTTTATTTATTTTTTATTAATATAGATCAGTCAGGAAGCATCAACGCTCTAAACTTTTCAAAAAGGGAACTGATAAGGATATGAAAATGCAGAAACTGTAGAGGAGAAGGGGTACATTGAAACAGGTGCGTTGGGAATCGCCTCTTATACGTCTGTAAGTACAACGATAGCGGTCGTTAATACGATCCAATGTCTTAAATTAAAACTGACTCAAACTATGGAAAAACAATTAAGCTTGAAAACAGACAGTCCCCAAACTATTAACCTCAAAACATAGTTCAGAAGCTATTTAAGGTCTTAAGTGGGTTTTTTTTTTTCATGGCGAATATTCCAAAAAAATAATGTTTTTGAGAGCCAATGATGTACACTGAGAGGCAAAAAGTGGCCCCCTTGCAATATTTGTACTAATTTCCAATCAATTTGTTATTAAAGTATCCACATACTTTTATAATAAATAACACCACATATGAAACAGAGGAATATTAAAAGCATGGGGTGTAACCCGATAAGGTTTTGAATAAATTCTTAAGGGATATTTTTTCGCATTCTTCCTTTATTAGGGGAATCCTTAACTCCTGAAGTCTCCTCATTCGTCTTGACTCATCCCATGGATACACAATAGGGTTTAGATCTGGGCTATTTGCTGGCCACTCTGAGCGCAGGATTGAAGCGCCTTCCAGGTATCGGGAAACTGTTAGAAGCTGCTAGGGACCCTCTGTAAAAGTTAATTAAGTCCAAGTTTCCAAATTAATCCCAAATCATACTCTCGACCATAGCTCTTTCTTTATGAAAATGTTGCAACCGTATAGCACTCATTAATTCTTTTCCGAACTCTCTCCCGGCCGTAGGAGAGCATTGCATGCAAACCGTAACATAACTCCGGTGGAAACACCCCCTATTATTTTAAAATTCTGTTATTTTTTTTTCTTAAACCACTGTTTTTTATTTAATTTATACTTTTATATTCCTAATATGTTTCATATGGGCTGTCATTAAATAAATTTTATTCTAAAAGTATGTGGATGCGTTGTAGATACTACCGAATGCTTATCCAAGCCAAATATATATATTTGAGAATCAATCTTTGAGTACTTGACTACAAAATAATCGTGGGACACGGAGGAAAGTTGAACGGAATTAAAATTGAACAGTTGGTTCTCAAATTACAAAGGATCGAAATTCGTCATTTTCCAAAACCAGTCCCATAAACCTCAATCAAATTCGAAGCACAATACGGTTTCGATAAATTTCGTTTTATCATGAACCGTGGACAAAAATAATATTAATTTCTCTGTAACATTTAACCATTACTCTTCAGTCGAATTCATTATTCAATGTTAAGTTAAACCAAAGAGTCTCCGTTTTGTAAAATTTTAGGATATTAAAATTATAATTTCTTCAACCAGTGACCGAATTGATTTTTTTCACAATTAATTGATTTGCATTTTATTCCAAATCATTATTATTATATTAGCTGATTATATTGAATTGTTGGTTAGAGATAACCACCCCTGGTGCCGAGGAATAAATGGTGAAATAATTAATAAAATGAATAAGGTTCTGATATAAAAATAACCCACTTTAATTCAGGAATTGACGAATTTCTGTCCGTTCATAATTTGCCTCAATATTTGATCAAGGAACATTTTTTAAAAGACAGACCAATCAATTAGAGCCTAAGTTTTCTTTCTTTAAATGTGTATATAAAGACAAAATTAAGGATGCAGAAATAAGAGAAAAGGTCTAAATAGAGTAGAATTCGCGCAGGACCCTCTACCTCAATATGTTACTTATGAAACCATTCCAAAAAAAAAAAGTTTGTAAACGAAAATAGTTGAACCGTCTCTGTTACTGAAACATACTTATCAAAAAAACATATTGCAGGTATTAATTAGGCTCTCAAAACGTTTTTCGGAATATCCGTGATATTTTTCAAGTTTAATTTTGTATTCCATCTTTCCATAGCTGTATTTTAACCAAATTGTAATCCGCATTTGCTTATGATTAAAACATGTACATAATATCCTTCCAAATTTTATTAGTTATTAGTTTGTTATGATAACACTTAAAATCGTTGCAACAAACTAATAATTAATAAAATGGGGAAGGATATCATAAACATATAATCACAATCAAATTTTGCATCCTTCAAAACATCATATGCTAGTAATCAGCATGTTTCAAGTTGTTTTTGGAATATATCTAATATACAAATTATATACGAGTTTCTTATTTAATTCAGATATATTGAATCACTTTCACGTTAGCTACCGTAGAACATACAGACAGACAAAAGATGATCGCCCCGTACCTGAATGAAAGTAAAGCCATCGGGCTCGGCAACTAGATCCGTATAGAGTAGACCTGAGCAGAAGGACCAAACTGACTGCTGAGGAGTTGAATGTTGAACGGCCTCGCCTTGATGCCACACTGAGCTCTGCCTCGACCCGACTCCCCCAAAAAAAGGAAGCGGCCCCAAAAATAAAAGAAGGACCCATGGCCCGCACAAGAGGGCGCCTGTTGAGCGGGTCAGTCCAAGGCACAAATATCACGCAGGCTTCTTGTCCTTGTCCCGGGTTCTATCTGAGTCTGCGATCTGTCTTGGGGCACCGGTCAAGGGCGGCGCTGGTCCGGCCACATCACGGCTCGAGGAAGGTGATGGCATGCTAGAATGCTCAAGATAGTCACATATGTGATCCCATTATATCACAATTTTCTGAAAAAAAAAAAAGGCTATTGAAGGAATAGCTTCATTGTAAAACAAGGCAGGTAACTCCAACACTTTTACAGAAGTAATTTTTATTATAGGAACAATGAAATTCATTGTTTCTAATGTTTATTGGTATAGATGATTCATAAAACCCCCATGCATTCCATTCATCAATAAGTATGCCCTAACCGATGATCTCAGCATTAATCATATAATTGGAACTACAAGTGAAGCACCAGTGAAGCGCACATATCAATTATATTTTGTAATAATATTCAGTACATAATTTTATTTTGATATAATAGTAAAATATTTCTTTTTAGAATTGTTGGAGCATGGAATGGAACTGTTATGAAAAATATCATGATTCTACCACAAACACAGATTGAAGTCAAATTGCAATTACAGTCTAAAACTTCAAAATGCAAATTTTATAATATAATTTATCAAGACTTCGAAATCTTTAATCTGTTAGCTCAACTCAATATGATTAAAAAATATTAATTATTCAATAATTAGTGCTCCGTAACACTTCATATAAGTAAGCGATAGACCAGAACGAATTATAATTTAAAATGAACCACTCGAACCATCCACATATAAAAAACTGATATTTTTCCTTACCAGATTCGCGCAGGAGTCACACATTTTACAAATGGTTCTAACTGCTCTGGCTTTAGTCTTGACAGTTGACAGCATTGAAGGCACAAATACTTTATTCTTTTTAATTTTTAATATTTTTTATTGTCTCTGCAATTTATATTTTATAATATTTATCTATTGAATGGTATAGCTCTTGAGAATGACGGGCTCAGTTGAAAGCGTTCGGCTATGTATCAATAAAGCTGCGCAGAGACAATTAGGGGTTTTATTACTTAATATACACATTCCACACCGACACACCTTCAAGAATATTCAAATCGCCCATCATGACTAATAGTCCAAATAAGTGGAAATGGGGTAAAGAGTATGAATAAGGCCTAATCCAAAGAACCCGTTTAAGATTTCTCAACTACTATATATTTTGTCAAATCTCTCTATTATACAAAATAAATTTTTCCGTATTATGTTTTATTATACTACCCGTTAATTAGTGTATAAATCGTCTGTGGGATTAATTTTGAATCGTTAAGTTTAAATTGTAAGAATATGGGGTATTTAGTGTTTCTCCGTCTTACGTCTTGTCGTGTAAGTGGTATGAGTGGACCAAAGTTGAAATTGACGGACGGCGAAAGAAAAATTCGTATCAGAGAACAAAGCAATAAACGATTGGAAATCGTAGAGTTGGAAATATAATAGAAGAAAAAGTTTCTCAGCTTCCTGAAAAGTCTTGTATTTGACGTCATCGACCGTCAGAACGTCGCCGTAGTAAAGTTGCACCTTTTGAATGGCGTACTAACACGTGATATTACTTAACAATCATTTTTCCTGGGCACCCACTTCGTGGTTTATTGCAAGAAAAATGAGAGTAGGAGTATTGACCTTTCTTCCATTGCCAACATTACAACAGCAAATATAATATATATGTATATATATAATGTGAAACATTCTTTAGTTAGACATTTTTTATGAGACAATCGCTTAATTCAGAAAAACGGAAATTATGACAAACTCTCGCAAAGGAGGTGATGAGGAGGTCCAAAAAGAAAACTAAACATATGCTAATTCACTGAGCTCCACAATACAATTTTTGACACTTGTACATTTTTGGGGAATTTGAAGAATGAAGATGAATTTCTTTCAACGTAGTTCGCATATGTGTTTTAAAGAATAGTTTATTTGTACTCATCTTTACTCAATTAATAAATAAGGTTATTTATCATTTATTTCATTATTATTTTACCGTTTAATTAGAAAATGTTTGTGAAAATTACTATATGAAAAATATAAACAATTTAACATATTTAGAAAAATATGTATGTAAATAATGTTTTTATCTATACTTCTATAGAATCAATATTTAAGACGGACGTCACTTAAAAACATGATTTTCGGATGCTTTATACTGCTTTTTATTACAGTTATTAGCTTAACAATTGTCTCAGTTAATTGTTTCCTACACATTATGGATATTGTTGTAAAGGTTTACAATTATAAATCTGACTCCTGTTACAGTTAAAATATAATTATTTCGTAACCGGGCTCAAGAGAGATCATCTGGTCACTCCCCACCCTTCGGTCACATGGAGTACGCGCACCCCCTACGCCATCATATTTCATCTATCGATCCCTTCCATTATATTGACTAGATAACCCCATTTTTGCTTCGTCTACGCACCGGTGTCCCTGACGAGTAGGGCTGACATAATTACCTACCAACGAGCGTCAAATTTTAATTCAATCCCCTCCCCTCACCCTACGCCACAACAGGAAGGTAATTCAACTACTGGTCCTGATAATATTTTCATCACGGTTAAAATATACCGGTAAATATCAAGTTCTGACTTTTAATGACCAACCAAACATGATAGAGAGTCACGAAACAAAAATTAAAATAATAATAATACAAATTAGCACCGGTTTAAGTTGGTTTTTATGGCCTACAGCTATTTGCAATTTGTTTTTCAAAAGTTCAATGCTAACATACTGATGTAGTGTAAATGCTACATACTGACTAATTTTTTATTTTTTTATTATTTTATACTAAAGACTGAACCAAAGTACAAAAAAACCCACTAAAACAAGTTAGTAACATTGAGGACTGACTCACTTAACCCTGGCTGACGTCCCGGAAGTAGATGATCCTGGGACTTAATGTCTTCTTAAATTGTTTTTTTTTTTAATTATCTACATCACCACTTTGGCAGATTTAAGGAATGAAATAATTCAACTACCAGCAGTTTTCCCACAAAAACTTAATAGCTTACATAAGAAATTAAAGAGGAGTCAAAAAGGTGCCCCTTGAACAATACAATCTTACGATGTAGAAAAAGAGAGTTGTTTGGTGAAAATCGAGAAAACAAAATGGCGAGGTTACTATTTCGTGCTTGTTACTTTATTGCTATTTTATAAACCTATCACTTTTTATTAATGTTCAGTTTTTCATTCAGCTGCGAACAGTCTATAAAAAAACACTATACCTCCTAATCAACGTGTTAATTGATGAAACAATCAATCTTTATTGCCCCCCTTCATTTCATTTATATGTCTAGGAGAAGGGGGTAGGAAGGAAGTACTAAATATATTTAATGGATGAGTTCTGGCCGAAATATTAATGTAGATTTAAAACGAAACTGAAATATCTCTGGAAAACTGCTGACAAAGCGAAGAGATTATGATGAAGGGAATTCCAGAGATAAGGGAAATAACCTACAACTAAATTTCTGCTTTCCAAACATACTGTTCACTAAGAAACCCTTAAGTCTTCACATCTATAGGCGACATCTGGGAATTCTTAATCCTCCGTTCCTGAAGCCACAACATTTTTTGCTGGTAGTTTCAATTATCCTGTTCGAGTATCCTGCAAAAGATGAAGCTTGGGCCTCGTTTCTGAATTCCTGACTGTCCGACACATAATTGCATGTCTCCAGCAAGGTCTAGGTCAAATGACATGTCTATTTGATGACGCGGTGTCGTGAGAAATACTGCCAAATCTACGAACTACAATGAGGGTTTATAAATTAATCAACTACTTGGTAATTAAAAAAGTGCACGCAATTTATTTTATACTGAATAAAGCGCCTTCGGCTTCGGCAGGTATTTGATTAAAATGATGATGGATAGGGGGGAAAATACTCCGTTGAGTAACAGATATGATAGAGTTAGAATAAGGTACATTTTCACTTAGGTTTTTAATTTTTAAAACTTTTATGTCCTATTCTATTATTTTATTAAT